>CM057340.1:560339706-563286903 GCA_030015575.1 Agapanthus africanus
AAAATAACTTCTTCGACGCTTCGTATCTTGCGATACGAGATTGCTCTCCATACAGTTCTTTTGTATGGAGAAATATGGATTCAAGGTCCATATTCTCGTGCCTCCTCTGATGTTCGTTGTCCATCGAGGCAAGTACGAGGCACTTGGCCTTCGCGCTATCAATCTCCCAAGTCTTGCGGATTTCCTTATCCGCGACGCTGGAAGTGGGACCAGGGACAGGGGGAGCTTTTGGTGGTAAGAAGATACCCCAGCTTGTCGTAAGTGATTGCTATCTTGACATTCCTGAGCCAATCTTTGTAGTTTGGCCCTGTCAGTTTGTTTTTATCTAGAAGTAACTTAAGTCCAGTCATGTCGATTGGTCGCTGCAATTAGGAGAGAGAAGAAGAAACACTCAGCATGATACTCTTGCAAGTTTAGAGTGGTTTTTAGTTTGTCTAAACAGGATGGCTCCCACTGTTACTCGAATCCCTCCTCAAACCATAAAGGAAGAATTAGTCGGGATCAATCCTACCGCACAATACTTGCTTAACCGTTCAGCCAGGCCGGTGTCGGTACTTCGAGGGAGGTTTTCCAACGCTTTCGCGAAGTTCCTTAATTAAAGAACCTCTTTTCCCTGGGGGCGTAGCCCCGCTAACACCTTTCTAGGCACCTACTAGGTTTATAGCATTGATCGATTAGTGAGAAATTTCCCGAGGAGTAGCATATACTCACAGTAGGATCGGGATCCAAATATCATCGCGTGACGAAACTGAACGAATCCTACCAGAATCATCACACTCCAAATGGTATGCAAATCTAGCAAGTTTCAGTACTTATGAAACTCCCGATGTGGATTTTTGCCCCATGCTCTTATGACCTTGACTTTGGCCAACAAATCATAAGTCACATGTCAAGTTCTACCCGTCGTTCTCCAGGTTAATTTGAATCCACCCGCACCTACCCTTGACTTTGGCCAACAAGGCAGTGCGACAGTTCCAAACCAACGCATCTATCTATGCTGCACATGAATACCCAATAGCTACCAATCACTATGCCTTGACTTTGGCCAACAAACACAGCTTGAATACTATTGACTATTCATGTGAAACGATGGAGGGCTACGAATGGTTTTGGCAAAACGTGAACGTAGTGAACTTGATTTGGTCGATGGAACGAGATAGCTTTTAAAAGGAGTGGCTCAAGCTCCGCATTTAAAAGTTGGTTTTGAAAAGAACCGAGTGGTTTTTCGAAAGTGTTCCAACGACTTTAACTTGTTTATTATCTTGCATTAGTTCTTTTAATGCGTGATATTCTTGCATTAGTTCTTTTAATGCGTCCCATCATTTAATCCTACCATTGCAGAAAACAACCAAAATATGACGTACGCTTATGCCATTCGCATTCGCCACGGGGCCCCGTCATTACCCGTTAGGTTACTTAACTAACGACAGAGCGGGGGCTGGGCTAGCGCGGCTGTAAAACATAAGCAACGCCTAAATAATATCATATATAGATATACTGCAATGATAAACATTTTAGATCACAGATGAATACATTGGATATACTAGGAATCTGTAATTCGCACGAGCCTGTAACGAAAAACAGATTACACGGTCGCGGTGAATAGCCAAATACCCCACCCAAGACCCCTACGGGTGCGGCAAACTACCCGCCAAGTACCCGAAGCGTAGTAACCTCCCTCATCTCCATGAGTAGGCCACTCGACACTTCGGCATACCCGGTAGTTTGTGCACCCCCTCCATGGGTCTATCCTAGGAGCAAAAACAGTAAAAAAGAAATTATACAATGACGGCTACAACCCCGACCCGGTTGTGCGGCCATACAAATAATTATTACATCAATTTACAAATTTACATGAATTGAAAGAAAAAGAAAACTCTCGTCTCACAACCCCCGGCTATTCACCCGCGACAATCCAACATATTCATATCCACATTCCAGCAACATTACAGATCTCAGATTTGTATAACCCCCACTAATCGACATATAGCGATTAGTAGACGTTCAATACAAATATCACATTACAGAAAAACCCGTTAGCTTAAGTCTTTTAGAAGTTCTATCAAAAATACGGATTTTCGGGACCCCAAAATAAAATTTTCGTTCTGGAAAATCTGGGCAGAAAATATATATTCCAAAAATCCCAAAATACCCCTGCAAGTACACTGTAGCAAAGAAACACCAGAGAGGGGCCAAGGAGGCCGCGGAACCGCGGCAATAGGAAGCTATTGCCGCGTTTCCGCGGTCGTTTAGGGGGATCTCTTGGTGAGTTTTCTACAGTGGCTTTTAAAAACCCTGAGCCGATTTTAGGTGTGAAAATAATCAACTTTTGAACAGTATAAAAATCGACAGAAACTCGAATTTTTGGGTTCATTTTCGGGACTTTTTCTTTGATCGATCTTCTAGTTACTTGCTAACATGTTAGATAGAGTTTAACTAGGCTTTGATACCACTGTAAGTCCATGCTACCTCTCCCGGTACTTTCGGGAATGCGGAATTTGGTAAAAAACGATTTTTACGGAGGTGGTAACATGGACCTAAAACCCGGATCTTGGTTAAACATCTATCTAGCAACCTAACTACGAGTTTCTAGCTACTCGGTTAGGGGGTTATACCTTGCTTGTCTTGAACTCCTTCGTCTTCAAACTCCGATGGTGGTCCGGATTGGCTTCTTCCCGTCGTCTCCGTACGCCGAAGATAGATCCACCTGAAAGCTCCAACCTTTGGCTTCTTCTTCGTTCTTTGAAGAAACTAGTTCACTCGGTTTGCTAAACCTTGTGAACTAGAGTGAGTAGAGAAGAGTTTGTATGGGATTTTATCTATGGTTCTTGATTCTCAACTCATGAGACAAGAGAACCATAGATTAAAGAGAGGGAGCAAGAGCAAGAGGGTGAAAGCAAAAACACGAGAGCTCAAGAACAAGAGAGAGAATGAGCAAGAAAGAATGAGCAACTCTTTTGACTCTCACCCTCTCATAATCCAAAGTCATGATAACTCATCATACTAATCAAGTGTTATGTGATGGTTGAAGCAACCATAACCATATCATTTCATGCACTCATTTTGCACAAATGAGCAAGCAAGCAAAATTCTTTGCCATGAAATGATGGCTATGGTTATCATGATGGTCAACTAGTCAAGCCCAGTCAACCGGTCAACAAAGTCAACAAGTCAACAAAAGTCAACAAGTCAACAAAGTCAACAAAAGTCAACAACCATATCACCATAATACTTAATTAATATAATAGTTAATCTCATATCAAATTCTCATTAGGGTTGAGCAAAAAGTCAAATAGTCAACGGTCAACTGTCAACAACCCTAATGAGAATCCGCTGCCTCTGCCTCCCTGTCAACTGTGCATACACACCCGCATCCGCGTTCCGAGGAACACGAATGCACACTGGATAAATCCAATCCCAAAAGGTACACTAGGATCTGGCTTAAACCAAAGCCCGCTAGTATAAACTGTCCGAACACTGTACGTGCACAAGTGCACGGATGTGACCGAACCCTGTCGCAAAACCATGCGACCTGTCGCAATACCATGCGACCCCTACTCTTTTGCCTAAAGGCAAAAAGCTTTCTGTGTGGGACTCTAAAGACTCGACACTACGCTGGCAATGGGTTTAACCACAGACCGCAAGCGGCACTAGCTGTGCGTAACGGTCCCCAGGTAATGCCGACAAGAAGACCGACGAGGCGAAACCCATCTGAACTCCTACTGAGCCTGAATGTGACATTCTCCGTACAGTCCGGTCTGTTCGTCTGATACATCGCATGGCGGGCCTAGGGGGCGGTAAACGTCAGTCCCCCAATAGCGGTACAAGTCGTGCCGGAGCGAAGCCCAAAACACCCTGAGATAACACTGGAAACCTACCAGTATATCTCGTTTGCCCTGGCCAGGGACTACTCGTGTAATGGCTCTCCTAGACACAGCGCGATGTCAACCCCCAATACCGGGAGAGACGAATCCTGTCTAACCGTCACTGCCTCCAAGTGCTTCGGGACTGCACCCAACCACTACCTGTTTGCACGACTCCTTTGAGCCGTGGTAGGGTAGTGATCAAAGTACAGTGGGAACACACTCGAGGCGAAGTGACAGTGTCAAGTCAGCGGACTAAGCTGTACTCATGTCACCTGGGAACTGATAACTGACGATAGGCATAATACCAACTAGTCAGTTCCCGACGAGTCCTGTCCAGTGTACCCGTAACCTAACGAGCACCCGCATACTATCTCAAGTACGACGTACTGACGGCTGTGGGACAGACCGTCTCCCACACTGGGATGAGAAGCGCATGCGCTGGTCTACTTCGGAGTATCGATGCCCTGTCTCGATAGTCCTGCGACCAGGGACCTGTATAACGATGTGCTTATAGATTACCCAGCCCTACTAGTGTGACGGCCATCACATCGCTGGTAATCAAGCAAAGATCCTAAGGGCTCCACTAATGTGTATAGGCGATATACAAAAATAAACACATGTACACATTGAAGTAGAAACAAACCAAGTAGCATACTACTATTTTGAGCAAGATTGTACATACAAGGTGAATATCCCAAGCTTCCATTAAGTAATATACAAACTAGTATGATACAGTAATGGCCTCTAGGGCATATACACTAACAGATCTCGAGTAGCCTCTCGAACTGAATCTGAGGTAGGGCCTTAGTGAATGGATCAGCAATGTTATCCTCTGTATTTACTCTCTTTACCTCGATCTCCCGGCGATTTAAGATCTCCCTGATCAGGTGATACCGCCTTAAGATGTGTCTGGACTTCTGATGGGACCTGAGTTCCTTCGCTAAAGCTATAGCGCCGTTGTTGTCGCAATACAGAGGTATTGGACCAACACTGGTAGGAACCACCTGAAGTTCTGTGAGCAACTTTTTCATCCAGACAGCTTCTTTTGCGGCATCGCAAGCAGCTATGTACTCCGCTTCCATCGTTGAGTCAGCAACGGTGTCCTGCTTGGAACTCTTCCAACAGACCGCCCCTCCATTGAGGGTAAAGACATAACCCGACATGGACTTGGAGTCATCCTTGTCACTCTAGAAGCCGGAATCAGCATAGGCCTCCATCTTGAGGTCCTTTTCGCCGTAAACCAAGAACATCTCCGTAGTCCTCCTCAGGTACTTGAGAATGTTCTTTACTGCTATCCAGTGATTCTCCCCTGGGTTTGCCTGATACCGGCTTACAACACTCAATGCGTATGCTACATCTGGTCTGGTACATAACATCGCATACATTATAGAGCCTACCGCAGAAGCGTAGGGTATAATCGACATGCGTTCCCTTTCCAAATCAGTCTTGGGAGACATCTCTTTGGAGAGGGTGATTCCGTGACAAGCCGGTAGGTTACCGCGCTTAGAATCTTCCATACTGAATCTTTTCAATATGGTGTCTATGTACCTGGACTGTGAAAGTCCCAACATCCTTTTTGATCTATCACGATAGATCTGGATCCCCAGAATGTAGGTGGCATCACCCAGGTCCTTCATGGAGAATTTCTGTGACAAGAATCTTTTGACTGACTGGAGCATAGGAATATCATTTCCTATTAGGAGAATGTCATCCACGTACAAGACGAGGAATACAACAACTCTCCATACAATCTTACTGTATATGCATGGTTCATCTGGATTTTTGATAAAGTCGAATTCTTTGACAGTATCATCAAAACAGATGTTCCAACTCCGCGATGCCTGCTTTAGTCCATAAATGGACTTAAGCAGCTTGCATACTTTACCGCTGCTCCCGCTCTGAATGAATCCCTCTGGCTGATCCATATAGACGCTCTCTTCTAAATTTCCATTTAGAAAGGCCGTCTTTACGTCCATCTGCCAGATCTCATAATCGTGGAAGGCAGCAATAGCAAGAAGGACCCGAATGGATTTCAGCATAGCCACTGGAGAAAAGGTTTCGTCATAGTCCAAACCAGGTCTTTGACGGAAACCCTTTGCAACAAGTCTAGCCTTATAGGTTTCAACCTGTCCATCTACACCGATCTTCTTTCTGAAGATCCACTTTCATCCTACGGGTTTTACCCCATCTGGAGCAGTATCCAAAGTCCATACTTTGTTAGTGTACATGGACTCCATTTCGGTCCACATTGCATCCAGCCATTTTACCGAGTCGCCGCTCTGAATGGCTTGTTGGAAGCTAGTAGGGTCGTCATTATCAATGACGCAATCTTCTCGATCCCCGTCTATGAGAAAACCGTAGTATCTCTCGGGCGGATGAGACTGCCTACTACTTCTGCGGATAGGCGCTGGTATGTCCCTTTCTTCTGAAACTTCTTATTCTACCAAACTTTCAGTAACAGCTTGTGGTTCTGGAATTTCTTCCAGTTCTACTGCGCTCCCACTCTTCTGATTTTTTAAAAATTCAGTTTCTAAGAAGCGGGCATGACGAGAAACAAAAACCTTTTGTTCCTCTGCGTAGTAGAAGCAATATCCCATGGAGTTCTTTGGATATCCCACAAACTTACACTCTACTGAGCGTGCCTCGAGCTTGTCCGGATGCTGTTTTTTTACAAAAGCTGGACATCCTCATGTCTTCAGGTACTGAAGATAGGGTTTCTTCCCACTCCACATCTGATATGGCGTGGTAGGCACAGTCTTGGTTGAAACCTTGTTTAAAAGATATGCCGCTGATTCTAGCGCATAACCCCAGAATGATCGCGGTAACTCAGCCTTACTCATCATGGAACGAACCATATCTAATAGGGTTCGATTCCTCCTTTCCGATACACCGTTGTGTTGTGGTGTGTATGGAGGAGTAAGCTGAGAGAGAATTCCTTTCTCTTTTAAGTAACCCAGGAACTCGGCACTTAAGTATTCACCACCTCGATCAGATCTCAGTGTCTTAATACTTTTGCCTGTTTGGTTTTCCACTTCATTCTTGTATTCTTGGAATTTCTCAAAGGCCTAAGATTTATGCTTCATCAAGAAGATATGTCCATACCTAGAGAAATCATCCGTAAAAGTAATGAAGTAGGAATAACCAGCTCGCGCATGTGTAGACATCGGACCGCACACGTCACTGTGTACGAGTCCTAAGAGCTCGCTCGCTCTTACTCCGTGTCCAGTAAACGGAGTCTTTGTCATCTTTCCCATGAGTCAAGATTCACAAGTGGCATAAGATTGATATTCAAACGGATTCAAATATCCTTCTCTATGTAACTTCGTTAATCGTGTTTCATTGATGTGACCTAGTCTACAATGCCATAAGAAAGCCTGATTCATTTCTGGAGACTTTCTTTTAAGTGTGTTCTGGACATTGAAAACCTGAGCTTGATTCAATACGTATATACCGTCATCTAATGTACCGGACCCAATCAGAACTTGATTTAGGTGGATGTGAACTACATCGCTTACGAATGTAAAGTCATATCCCTCTCTTGAAAGTGAGGATACTGATATGATATTACAAGTCAAACTAGGTACATACAGACAGTTACGCAGAATCAATATCTGCCCACTTGTCAAACCTAGGCGATATTCTCCCACGGATTCAGCGTCTACGCTCATTCCGTTTGCTACTCTGAGAGACAAATCACTTATCCTTATAACTTTATGGTTTCTCAAAGCATGTAACGAATTACAGATATGAGATCCTGCTCCGGTATCTAGTACCCAGAAAGTAGAGTTAATTGACAAACAGTTCTCAATTACAAACACACTTGAGGCTGAAGCCACAACATGCTTCGTATCCTGGCTACTGGCTTCCAAAGCCTTGCAATTGTAAGTCTACGGTAGCGTCCCGGCCGTCTACAGACGCCAAATGCGGACCAAAAAACTTTTTAACTGGCGCTATCGTATACTTTAACCCGGATCTGCCATTATTGCTAAACTAACAAACTGTAAAGAGTGTAGAAAGGTTATACCGAACGATCCGAGTCCTTCGTTCTTCAACCATCATCCCACGCTCCGTTGCGGCTGCTCCGATCTCGTCGATCTCCGATCTGCTCGTCCAGGTGGCACCACGTCGACGATTCTTTAAACGGGATCCCGCCTCTGACTTGAGGCAACTCGGTCGTCAAGTTTGCTAAAAGAGATGACCAAGAATGATGTAGAGAATGAGTAGATGACTTTGTCTCACTTCGTACAAATCCGTGGACGATCGGTTAATGAAGTTGCCGATGGAAATGAAATGGAACAAGAAATGAACTATGAAATTTCCATGTATCCAAAACTTTAGTCTTTTCTTTTAACAATCATAATTTTCTCTCATCAAGAAGTGGAGGAGGAGATGGGGCCGGCCACTTATAGATGGAGGGAGGTGAGTGTAGGAGAGGGGAGAGTGACCACAAGAGAAAAGATCAACCACAAATATCCTTCATGCAAACAAAACCTCATTAATGCAAATGGTGATTCATTAACCTAGTCACCATTGCATTAATGGCTCCATTAAAGCACTAATGACTCACCATGCCAAGTCACCCTCTCTAGAACCTTCTAGAAGCATGACTCACCTCATCCAAGAAAAGATAAATCCGTCTTTAACCGAATGTTAAAAGACGGCTGATAGAAAACTGGAAACTGGCAACTTCCAAAAGTGATCCCGAAACGACTTTCAGGATAACCCCGAAACTGTATAAATATACCCGTATTTGTATTACGACCGAATACAAATGCAACTGAGACAAAGATATTATATCTACTCAATATAATACTTAGATCCGGCTTAAACCAAAGCCGACCAGTATCATCTGTCCAAAAAATAACACGTGCGTAAACGCACGTGCATTTTCCGAACCCTGCCATAAAACCATACGGCCTCTACAACGTTTCGCCCGAACTTGGGAAACTGTCTGTGGGGGACTCTAATGACTCGTCAGTACCCTGGCAGTGGGTTTAACCACAGACCGTCAGCGGCACTAGCTATGCGTAACGGCTGCCCATGGACTGACCTCAAGGGAGGCCGATGAGCGAACTCATCCGGAAACCCTACTAAGCCTAACAGTGACAATGTATATACAGTCCGGTCCGTTCGTCAATGAGTATCGCATATCTACCTAGGGGGCTAGTAACGTCAGACCCCCAATAGCAGTATAAGTCGTGTCGGAGTGTAGCCCAATAACACCCTGAGATACTACTGGAGTACCTACCAGTAAATCTCCTGCCACGGCCGTGGGCTTTGTGTAATGGCTCTCCTAGACACAGCACGATCTCGCCCCCAATACCGGGAGAGACGAATCCCCTGCCGATCCGCTCACGTGCCTCCATGTGGCTCGGGACTGTACCCAAAAACTACCTGTTTGCACGACTCTTTTGAGCCGTGGTAGGGTAGAAATCAAAGCACAGTGGGAACTCACACGAGACAAATGACGACCTCAGGTCGATGAACTAACCTGTACACATGTCACCAGGGAACTGCTATCTGACGATATGTATAATACCAACTAGCAGGTTCCCGGCGAGTCCTGTCCGGTGTACTCATAACCCAATGAGCACCTGTATACATCTTAGGTGATCCAACTGACACCAGTGGCTTGTGAGACCGGCCACCGCCCCTCGTCGGGGTCTCGACTGTATACACTAGTCTACTCCGGAGTATCGATGCCCTGTCTCGAAACTCCCACGACTAGGGACCACAATTAAGGATATGCGTATAAACTACCCAACTCTCACGTATATGATCGCCATCATACAGTTGGTAGTAAGGCAAGATCCTAAGGGCTCTATCAAAGTGTAACATGTAATCAGTCACCTAAACATGTACACGACTGATAAAGGCAAACCAGATAGCATACTATCATCTCGAGTAAGACTGTCCTACCGGTATAGGTCCTCTGCAATCATTGCAATCACGTACCTGCGATCCAATAATAGACTATGAGAGCACTATCCCCAACAGCAATCTTTCTGCCAATGTCCGTTCCCATAACAATAGGAACATCCCTCTTTGCCTACACCAAGTCCCGAAACTTTTGCTCTTTCCTTTCCTTCTACTTTACTGACACTGTATATCGGCTTTGTAGAGGTCTTCTTCTTTTCATCCTTTGCTTTCGCCCTGGATGTAGAAGAAAAAGGTCCCTCATTAAGCAGAGCTTGTGTCTCCCTGGTTTCTTTCAGGGTATAAGTAGAGGGTAGGGACTGTGGAAATAAGTCAGCATATGACCTGTTCCCAACGTGGTCTCCAGGTCCTTGAGCTCATCAATATAGCTAGTCATCGTAAGGACGTCGTCCCTTACCGATGACCCGTCAGCCGACCTCGCTTGAATTAATTCGTTCGAGGCCTCATATCTTGTGATATGAGATTGCTCTCCATATAAATCTTTGTTATGGAGAAAGATGGAAACTGAGTCCATCTTCTCGTGCTGCTTCTGGTTTATACCATCAACTGAAGCCAACACGAGGCACTTGGCTTTCGCTTTATTCTTTTCCTTTGTCTGACGGATATCCATATCCGCGACGGTGGAAACTGGACTTGGGACGGCAGGATCTTGAGTAGTAATAGGGTGGTCCAACTTGTCATAGGCAATGGTCATCTGGACAGACCTTTGCCAGTCATATAAGTTAGATTCAGTCAACTTGTTATCTAGATGTAACCTAGTCATGGTCACAAGGTCGCTGCAATGAGAGAGAGAGAAGAAAACACTTTAGCTTGATGCTCTTGCAAGTTTAGATTGGTTTTTAATTTATCTAAACTGGATGGCTCCCACTGTTTCTCGAATCCTTCCTCAAACCATAAAAGAAGAATTAGCCAGGACTATTCTCACTATACAATACTTGCTTAACCGTTCAGCCAGGCTAGTGTCGGTACTTCGAGGGAGGTTTTCCAACGCTTTCGCGAAGTTCCTTAATTAAATAACCTCTTTTCTCTGGGGGCGTAACCCCGCTGACACCTTTCTTGACACCTACTTGGTTTATAGCATTGATCGTTAAGTGATGAATCTCCTGATAAGTAGCATATACCCACAGTAGGATCGGGATCCAAATATCATCGTATGATAATGTTGAAGGAATCCTACCAACATTCATCAAACTCCAAATGGTATGCATCTCTTTGCAAATTTCAGTTTCTTTAGAAATTCCCGATATAGATTTTTTTCCCATGTTCTTATGACCTTGACGAAAGCCAACAAATCATAAAACACATGTCAAGTTCTGCCCATCATTATCTTGTTAATTTGAACCCACCCGTATATACCCTTGACGAAAGCCAACAAGGTTATACGACTGTCCCAAACCAACTCATCTATCTATGCAACAAATGAATACCCCAGCAGCTACCAAACACTATGCCTTGACGAAAGCCAACAAACATAGCTTGAATACTACTGACCAACCATAAGAAATGACGGAGGGCTACGACTGGTTTTGGCGAAACCGTGAACGTAGTGAACTTAATATAATCGAAGGAACCTGATAGCTTTTTAAAAGGAGTGGTTAAAGCTCCGCAATTAAAAAAATTCTGCTCTTTTAAAATAACCGAGTGGTTTCTTTTAAATTGTTCCAACGATTAACTTTTGGTTTATTTTCTTTGCATTATAAATAATGCGTCCCATCGTTAACCTATCATTGTAGAAAACAACGAAAATACAACGTCCTCTTATACCATCTGCATTCGCCACGGGGTCCCGTCATCACCCGTTAGGTTACTTAACTAACGACAGAGCGGGGGCTGGGCTAGCGCGGGTGTAAAACATAAGTGACGTCTAAATAGCTATCATATATAGATATTGTACATTCGTCAGACGCAATAATAGGCATTCCAGATCACAGATGAACTTTATTGGATTTACAAGCAATCCGTGTTTGTTTTGAGCCTGTAACAAAAGATGGATTACACAGTTGTGATGAATAGCCATTACCCCACCCAAGATCCCAACGGGTACGGCAAACTACCCACCCGGCAGTTTGTGCACCCCACCTTGGGTCTGTCCTAGGAGCAAAAACAGTAAAATGAAATAATACAACGGTGGCTACAACCGCAACCTGGATGTGCCCCGCAAAATAATATTACAACAAATTACATTTACATCAAATGAATTAAATAATAACCCATCACATAACCCCGGCTAAACATCACAACAGTCCAACACAGTTCATATACACAAACAGATAAAATCCATTACAGAAATGTGCAACCCCCTGCCAACCGACATACTAGCAGTTAGGGGAGGTTTACGAACACATTATACAAACACAGATATAATCCAACAAGCAAATACCGTATAATTTCGATCGATTAAACACATTTAATTTTGCTCCATTACTTCTCTGTAAATCTGAAACCTGAGCAAAAATAAAAAATTCCAGAAAATAACAAATATCACAGAGAACCAACACAGGAAAATTGGGTTCATGAATCGGCAACTCGGCGGCGGAAGCACGGCGGATCGGTGGGATCCGCCGCGGTTCCGCGGCGCTTTAGCCGATTCATGGGCCCAATTTTCTTGGGTGTTCTAATACTATCATTTTGGGCTTTCTGAACCTGCCTGAAAAAATTTTGGACTTCATTTAAAAATCGACAGAAACCATGATATCGGGGTTTTCCGGTTTTGGTTTTTTCCGTTCGAAATTCATACAATTTTGCAAGTGAGTTATTTATTGTTTAGCGAGGCTCTGATACCACTGTAAGTCGATGTACAACACCCCACGACTTGCGGGGAGGCGGAAATATAAAAAACGATCTTGTTCTTTGCTTAAACATCGACTAACCGCATGAATCGAAGCTAAACGATAGCTAACTGTTGGATATATGTATGCCCTAGAAGCCATTATATGATAGTGGATGTATCTATACCTGTATATATATATTCAGTATGCATTCTTGCTCGACATGATAGTATGCTATCTGGTTCTTCTTTATCTGACATGTTGATTTGATCATGCTTTTATTCATTCATACATGCTGATAAAGCCCTGAGGATATTGGCTTGACTACTCTGATTATGATGGAGATCATACTAGTGGGACATCTGTAGTCTATAAGCATATCCTGGAAAGTCCCTAGTCGTAGTTATATCGAGACGGGGCATTAATATACCAGAGTAGACTAGCGTATATGATACTAAACCCATGTGATGGGCGATGGATGATCCCATATCCATTGGTGTTTGACATCAAGATCATATACGGGTGCTCAGTGGTGACTGGGTACACTGGACGGACTCGCCGAGAACTCCTATATGGAATTATATCTATCGTCGGATAGCAGTTCTCAGGTAACACTGGTACAGGTTAGTCTGTAGACCCGAGATCGTCATGGAGTCTTGTGTGCTCTCCCACTGTACTTTGATTGCCACCCTACCACGGCTCTACTGAGTCGTGCAAATAGGTGACCGTTGGGTACAGTCCCGAGACACACGAAGGCAATGAGCGATAGGAGGGGTTTCGTCTCTCCCGGTATTGGGGGTTGATGCTGTGCTGTGCCCGACTGGTTATATCAGTAAATCCCTGGCCAGGGCTGCTGAGATTTGCTGATAAGTGTTATCGGTAGTTTCTCGATCTGTTATAGACCATTCACCGGCAAAACTTATTGAGTTATTAGGGTCGACGTGACCATCCCTAGGCTCGATATGCAGCATATCTGACGAAGAGACCGGACTGTACGGTAGTGTTGCCGGATGGCTCGACGGGAGTTGTAGCAGGTTCGCTTGTTTTCTTCTGATCGCTCAATACCCGGGTGGCCGTTACGTTTAGCTGACCGCTTGCGGTTTGGGGGTACCTGATATGATCATCACCCTCTGCCGGCGTATTGACGAGTCTTAGAGTCCCACAAAGGAGTTACCCAGTCCAGGCGAAACGTTGTGCTGCGCGTATGCGATATGCGCATGCACCCGATTAAAATGTGCGTATATGATACCGAACATTGATCGGGTGGCCTGCTTTTGGTGGGGTCGTATGAGATATGACCGGATTGATAAATTAAGTGTTGATTTATCATCTAACCATTAGTTTTCTCACTTGAAACCTTTCTAGGGTTTGATGGATGTATGCATGCATGCATGTGTTTCTTTCTTTCATTCTAGTTTCATGCACATATGGATGTGCATACATGCATGCATACATACATACACCCATCCATCATGATTGTTAGCATATGGAAATGGTGGCAATATAAGACTCACACCATGGATTAAATTATGGATTATTATTTAATTTTGGTTTTAAAACAAAATGAAAAGGAAAGGATAATCATTATAGCTTCTACATTCTTCCTTTGACCTAACCATGCTTACCTACCTCTTAACTTGAGTTATCCTTCTCTTTATCATTTAAAACTCAAGTTAAATAATGTCTCCATCACTTTAACCATGGTTCATAGTAAGAAGAAATAAAATATATATTGATATATTTCTTTTTCTTCTAGTGAGTAATCTTTATCTTATTACCTCTTGTGAAAAATATTGCCACCATCTTCTTCCTCTTTCTCATTTGCTCTCTAATTTTTTCTAGTGAGTAAATCACACTTAAAGAAAGGTTTTTGAAGTGAGAATCTTAACCACAACTTCATTCTACACAAGTTTAGCCAACTTGTTTAGAGTGTTCTCTTCGGTTTTACGAAGTTGCGAGCTTGGACGGAGAACTCCGTGGTGGATCGTCGTGGACACAAGAGGACTTTAAGAGGACTTCCATTCAACACCCTAGAGACCAAGGAGCCCAGCGAAAGGGATCTACAAAGGTTGTAGTCTCGAAACCCTAGATTAGTTCGCTTTAAATTTCGAAACCCTAATTTTCTAGGATCGATTCCTTTGCATATTCGTTTAGCACCATAAAAATTTAAACTTTTGGACATGTGATACTTCAAAACTCTTCATAGGGTGCTACACAAACCTTACATTAGTATCAGAGCCGACCTAGAACATTAGGCGTCGCTTTTACGAAGTAAAAATCCCGATCGGACAAAAATACGGTTTTCTTGGAGCCTCTCTGGACAAATTCTAAAATCTGACCTTTTTCAGAATTAAAAATACTTAAAAAATACAGCAGGGAAATATAAGAATTATAGTGAAATACGAAGACATGAACAGTTAATTTGGCCGCTGAACCGCGGCAAATCCTTGCTTAGGCCGCGGTTCCGCGGCCGTACTGTAGTATTATTGCATGGGAATTTCACTGTAATTCATATTTCTGCTTGTATAGTGTTTTTGGTATGTTTAATCTGAATGTTGTACTGTATTATCTGGAGATGGTTTTGGACGCGTTATTTTGATCGGTATTTTCATTTCGTAGCTTTTCCGGGTAAATAAGAAAGTATTGAAGTGTTTGAACGAGTATCATTTGCTCACTATTCACGGGGTTTAAATACTTTGGAAATACGTGCAAGTCTTTTTGTGGTGGTCCCTCTAGAAGACAACAAACCTTAACTCGATTATGTGACCGCCTTGAACTGCCCTTTGATCCTTAGGGTTTGGGGCAGTACGGCATGCCACATGTGAGGCGTTGGCTTGACCCTTCTACGGCTGGACCGCTACTACTATGTCACACTCCAGGTGTTTGAACTCTGCTCAAGTGTTGGGCTTTAGTGAATCCTGGGTATTTGATCGTTCGTTCGAAAACTTCGATACTGTCTGTTTATCCGGAATGTGATGCAATGTGTGGAATTCATATTACTAAACATGAAATACGGAATATGTGATATTTTGCATTTGCGATGTCTAAAGAGAATGTGGATTCCAGATATTACAGTTTTACACTATCTTTTCTGTGACCGTAAGTGTAGTATGTATGATATCGCCGGTTTCGTTGCTATACATCAACGACAATTGGGGTATGCATACTTACTTACGTTGATGATATGAGATATTATGTGTTGCTGAGATATGATGTGCAGGATTGTCGCGATTGAATAGCCGGGGGGTTTTATGTGAGATGAGAGTTTTATATATTCATTCATGTAAATTCAAATGTAATGTAATATTCTTTTATTTGGGGCACTTCCGGGTTGAGGTTGTGTTACCAGTGTTGTATATTATTTACTTTTCCGCATTAGGATGGACCCAAGGAGGGGAGCACAGGTGACCGGGTTCTGGGGTTCAGTGGGAGGCCATCTCGAGGAGTCGAGACCGGGTCTCCTAAACTCCAGAATTGGCAGGGTCACTTGCCGCTCTCGTAGGGGTCCAGGGTGTGGGCTTGGCTATTCATCGCGACTGTGGAATCCGTATTTTCTATTCTGGCTAAATACTAAATACGGACGTCCTAGTATATCCCACGTTATATCTATATTTCTGCTGCCTGTGTTCTGTGATATCTGAGACGAATGACATATTATATATATGATATATAGTAGACGTTGCTTATGTTTTACACCCGCGCTAGTCTCGTCCCGGTATGCCGTTAGTTAAGTAACCTAACGGTGCATAACGGAACATTGCGGCGAAGGCGGATGGCATAAGCGTACGTGTTATTTTCGTTTCTTTTCTGTGATTGGCTTAAGGACTTAAATGATGGGATTACATTAATGTGATTAATGTAAAGAAAATAAACCTAAAAAGATGTTGTAGAATCGGATTTGAAAACCACTCGGCTATTTATGAAAAAGCTATATTTCAAAACTGCGGAGCTTAAGCCACTCCTTTTTGAAAACCATTTGATTCTACAACGATATCAAGTTCAAAGCGTTAAAGATTTTCTTAAAAATCATTCGCAACCCTCCGTCATTTTAGGAAGTAGAGTACTTAGTATTCGTGCTACGTTTGTTGACTTTAGTTAAGGCGTAGTGTACGGTAGCTAAGTGATGTCTTCCTACACTGCATATGATGCAGATTAATTAGGACATTCATATGACTTTGTTGACCATAGTTAAGGGTCATATGGGTGGGTCTAATTGATCAAGAAATGACGGGTAGAACTTGACTGGTACTTATGATTTGTTGACCATAGTTAAGGTCATAAGTGCTAGGGGTAAAAACCACATCGGGAATTTCAATAGTTGAAATTTGCAATGAGATTGCATACCTTCCATGTGATGGTTGGATCCCGATCCCACTGTGGGCAATAGTTGCTCCTAGGAGAATTTTACAGTTTACAATTAGCTAACTCATTAGGTGTCTAGAAAGGTGTTAACGGGGCTCCGCCTCTGGGAAAACGAGGCTTACTCTAATTACGTCCGTACGAAAGCACGGGGAACCTCCCTCAAAGTACCGACACTGGCCTGGCTGAACGGTTAGCGAAGTTGTAGACTGTAATTAATCCTGGCTAGTTTTTCTTTTTGAGGTTTGAAAGAAAAACTCGACAAAAGCAGTGGGAAACATCGATTAGACAAGATAATAAACCAATCTAATCTATGCAAGAGCTTTCGCTGATTGTATTCTTTTCTCTCTCTTAATGGCAGATACCAATGACTGGACTTAAGCTTCTACTAGATAAAAACAAACTGAATGGGACCAACTATAAAGACTGGCTGAGGAATCTGAAAATCGCCTTGACTTATGATAAAGTATCATATGTCCTCACGGCTTCAGCCCCGCCCGTCCCTGGTCCGAAATCCTCAGTTGCGGACATTGAAGTCCGCAAGACATGGGACGCT
The DNA here is from genome assembly GCA_030015575.1 of Agapanthus africanus. Taxonomy (NCBI): domain Eukaryota; kingdom Viridiplantae; phylum Streptophyta; class Magnoliopsida; order Asparagales; family Amaryllidaceae; genus Agapanthus; species Agapanthus africanus. The sequence continues at coordinate 560,357,193 of CM057340.1, forward strand.
GACTGTGCCACGGCCACATGCCTCGCGCTTGCATCGATGGATAACACACATCAAAAGCAGCACGAGGACATGGACATTCACGGTATATTGCTCCATACAAAGGAGTTGTATGGGGAGCAATCCCGCGTATTACGATACGAAGCATCAAAGAAATTGTTTCAGATGCGAATGGCCCCTGGCACACCAGTAGGAGACCATGTTCTGAAGATGATAGCTCTTATAGAAGAGCTTGAGGACCTTGGATGGACGATGGACAATGAACAATATATAGATATTATTCTGCAGTCCCTCCCCTCCACCTTTGCTCAGTTCATAGTGAACTTCAACATGCATGGCATGGAGAAGGACCTCCCTGAACTCCTTAATATGTTAAGGAGTGCAGAGAGCACTATGAAGTTAGCAAAAACTCCCGTTATGACTATTGGACAGTCTTCCTCTTCTCGCCCGAAAGCCAAGGCCAAGGGAAAGAAAAAGAAGAAACCCACTAATCCTAAGGGCGGAGTTAAAAAGGTGAAGGGAAAGGGAAAGTCCAAGGCTGGAGACTCGGGGAAAGGCGAATGTTTTCATTGCCACAAGACAGGACACTGGAAGCGCAATTGCACGGAGTACTTAAGTCTCAAGAAGAATCATGGTGATGCTTCTGCTTCAGGTGCGTTTGTGACTGAAAACTGTTTTTGTATAAACTCTGCTTCCTGGGTATTGGATACCGGTTCAGGTTCTCACATTTGCAATTCTATGCAGGGGCTGAGAAATAGCAAGGTTTTGAAGCCAGGTGACCATACTCTCCGCGTTGGAAATGGTTCCAATGTACATACAGTCGCAGTGGGAGAGTATCACTTGGGGTTGCCATCTGGATGTATTTTGATTTTGAATTCATGTTATTTTGTACCAAGTATGCTATGTAATATAATATCCGTTTCTTTGTTGGACAATGAAGGATATAATTTTGTGCTGCAGAACAATATTATGAACATTCACCTGAATCAAATGTTGGTTGGGTATGGTACGCTTAATAACGGAATATATGTCCTAAATCAACACACAGTTTTCAGTATACAACACACTAATAAAAGAAAACTTTCAGAATTAAATGAAGCTTTTCTTTGGCATTGTAGACTTGGTCATATTAACGAAACAAGACTAAACAAGTTACACAAAGATGGATATTTAAACTCTTTTGAATATAAATCTTATGCGACTTGCCAGTCTTATATCAAGGGTAAAATGACCAAAACTCCGTTTACCGGACACGGAGAAAGAGCTACTTAGCTCCTTGGCCTCATACATAGTGATGTATGTGGGCCAATGTCTACACAGGCTAGAGGCGGTTTTTCATACTTCATTACATTCACTGACAACTTCTCAAGATTCGGTCATGTATTTTTATTAAAGCACAAGTCCGACGCTTTCGAGAAATTCATTGAATATAAACAAGAAGTAGAAAAACAAACCGGCTTGAGTATTAAGATGCTTCGATCAGATCGAGGTGGTGAGTATCTCAGTACAGAATTTGCAAACTTCCTAAAAGAGAATGGGATTCTCTCTCAGCTCACTCCTCCTTACACACCACAGCACAACGGTGTATCAGAACGACGGAATAGGACCCTATTAGATATGGTCCGGTCCATGATGAGTGACGCTGAGTTACCAGTCTCGTTTTGGGGGCATGCATTGGAGACTGCAGCGTTTCTGCTAAACAGGGTTCCAACCAAAGCCGTGTCTACCACGCCATATGAGATATAGAATGGGAAGAGACCATCTCTTAAGAGAATTAAGATTTGGGGTTGCCCGGCATATGTTAAAAAGCAGAATCCGGATAAACTCGAGACACGGTCAGTCATATGTAACTTTGTGGGATATCCAAAGAATTCTTATGGATATCTGTTCTACCACAAAGAGGAACAAAAGGTGTTTGTTTCCCAGTATGCCACATTCTTGGAAAAAGAGTTTTTCACAGATAAAAATGATGGCAAGGTGGTGGATCTAGAAGAGGTTCTAGAGACACAAACTACAAATGACGATTTGGTTGAACCGGCTGTTACAACAGAAACTGAGGAACCTCGGCCACTCCGAAGGTCTGGTAGGACTTCTCGCCCACCGGAGAGTTACTACGGTTTCCTCATTGATGGTGACAGGGAAGATTGCATCATGGATGATGATGATCCTACCAGTTTTCAGCAAGCTATCACGAGTGGTGACTCTGTGAAGTGGTTGGATGCCATGAGATCCGAAATGGAGTCTATGTACACCAACAAAGTATAGACTTTGGACGTTGTACCCCCTGGGGTAAAACCTGTAGGGTGCAAATGGATCTTTAAAAGAAAGATTGGTGTGGATGGGCAGGTAGAGACCTATAAGGCAAGACTTGTGGCGAAAGGTTTTCGTCAAAGACCAGGTTTGGACTATGACGAAACTTTTTCGCCCGTAGCCATGCTTAAATCCATTCGGATCCTACTTGCTATTGCTGCTCACTACGACTATGAAATCTGGCAGATGGACGTTAAAACAGCATTTCTAAATGGAGATTTAGAAGAATGCGTTTATATGGATCAGCCAGAGGGCTTCATTGACAATGGGAGCAGCGAGAAAGCGTGCAGGCTGCTTAAATCCATATATGGGTTAAAGCAGGCATCTCGGAGTTGGAACATCTGTTTCGATGATGTTATCAAAGAGTTTGATTTCATCAAAAATCCAGATGAACCTTGTGTTTATAAGAAGGCTGTAGGAAGAGCTGTCACATTCCTCGTATTGTACGTAGACGACATTCTTCTGATAGGAAATGATATTCCTATGCTACAGTCGGTCAAATCATTCTTATCACTGAGGTTCTCCATGAAGGACCTGGGGGATGCCACATACATCCTGGGCATAAGGATCTATAGGGATAGATCCAAAAAGTTATTGGGATTGTCCCAAACCAGGTACATCAACACCATCCTAAAAAGGTTTAGTATGGAAGACTCCAAGCGGGGTGCCTTACCCGCTTGCCATGGAGTCACTCTCTCCAAGGATTCTTGTCCAAAGACCGATGAAGAGAGAGCTCGCATGAGCATTATACCTTATGCTTCGGCAGTAGGATCTATAATGTATGCGATGTTATGTACACGCCCAGATGTAGCTTATGCACTTAGTGTTGTAAGCAGGTATCAATCCAACCCAGGGGAGAACCACTGGACAGCTGTGAAGAACATTCTTAAGTACTTACGAAGGACTGAAGAATTGTTCTTGGTGTATGGTAATACAGATCTCCAAATGGATGCATTTACCGATTCGAGCTTCCAGAGCGATAAGGATGACAGCAAATCTATCTCAGGGTTTGTATTTACCCTCAATGGAGGGGCGGTAAGTTGGAAGAGTTCCAAACAGGATACCGTTGCAGACTCTACGATGGAAGCTGAGTACATTGCTGCAAATGATGCCGCCAAGGAAGCCGTCTGGATGAAGAAGTTCGTCTCGGAGCTAGGAGTAGTTCCAACCATTATTGATCCAATACCTTTGTATTGTGACAATAATGGGGCGATGGCGTTAGCCAAGGAGCCCAGATCCTATCAGCGGTCCAGACACATCCTGAGGCGCTTTCATTTGATCCGGGAGATTGTAGATCGCCGCGAGATCGAGATTAAGAGAGTAGACACAAAGAACAACGCCGCGGATCCATTCACCAAGGCCCTCCCTCAGCCGCAGCATGAGCGACTTTTTGAGATGTTGGGTATGAGATACGCCAATAACTGGCCTTAGTGCAAGTGGGAGATTGTTGGATATATGTATGCCCTAGAGGCCATTATATGATAGTGGATGTATCTATACCTGTATATATATATTCAGTATGCATTCTTGCTCGACATGATAGTATGCTATCTGGTTCTTCTTTATCTGACATGTTGATTTGATCATGCTTTTATTCATTCATACATGCTGATAAAGCCATGAGGATATTGGCTTGAGTACTCTGATTATGATGGAGATCATACTAGTGGGACATCTGTAGTCTATAAGCATATCCTGGAAAGTCTCTAGTCGTAGGTATATCGAGACGGGGCATTGATATACCAGAGTAGACTAGCGTATATGATACTAGACCCATGTGATGGGCGATGGATGATCCCATATCCATTGGTGTTTGACATCAAAATCATATACGGGTGCTCAGTGGTGACTGGGTACACTGGACGGACTCGCCGAGAACTCCTATATGGAATTATATCTATCGTCGGATAGCAGTTCTCAGGTAACACTGGTACAGGTTAGTCTGTAGACCCGAGATCGTCATGGAGTCTTGTGTGCTCTCCCACTGTACTTTGATTGCCACCCTACCACGGCTCTACTGAGTCGTGCAAAAAGGTGACCGTTGGGTACAGTCCCGAGACACACGAAGGCAATGAGCGATAGGAGGGGTTTCGTCTCTCCCGGTATTGGGGGTTGATGCTGTGCTGTGCCCGACTGGTTATATCAGTAAGTCCCTGGCCAGGGCTGCTGAGATTTGCTGATAAGTGTTATCGGTAGTTTCTCGATCTGTTATAGACCATTCACCGGCATGACTTATTGAGTTATTAGGGTCGACGTGACCATCCCTAGGCTCGATATGCAGCATATCTGACGAAGAGACCGGACTGTACGGTAGTGTTGCCGGATGGCTCGACGGGAGTTGTAGCAGGTTCGCTTGTTTTCTTCTGATCGCTCAATACCCGGGTGGCCGTTACGTTTAGCTGACCGCTTGCGGTTTGGGGGTACCTGATATGATCATCACCCTCTGCCGGCGTATTGACGAGTCTTAGAGTCCCACAAAGGAGTTACCCAGTCCAGGCGAAACGTTGTGCTGCGCGTATGCGATATGCGCATGCACCCGATTAAAATGTGCGTATATGATACCGAACATTGATCGGGTGGCCTGCTTTTGGTGGGGTCGTATGAGATATGACCGGATTAATAAATTAAGTGTTGATTTATCATCTAACCATTAGTTTTCTCACTTGAAACCTTTCTAGGGTTTGATGGATGTATGCATGCATGCATGTGTTTCTTTCTTTCATTCTAGTTTCATGCACATGTGGATGTGCATACATGCATACATACATACACCCATCCATCATGATTGTTAGCATATGGAAATGGTGGCAATATAAGACTCACACCATGGATTAAATTATGGATTATTATTTAATTTTGGTTTTAAAACAAACTGAAAAGGAAAGGATAATCATTCTAGCTTCTACATTCTTCCTTTGACCTAACCATGCTTACCTACCTCTTAACTTGAGTTATCCTTCTCTTTATCATTTAAAACTCAAGTTAAATAATGTCTCCATCACTTTAACCATGGTTCATAGTAAGAAGAAATAAAATATATATTGATATATTTCTTTTTCTTCTAGTGAGTAATCTTTATCTTATTACCTCTTGTGAAAAATATTGCCACCATCTTCTTCCTCTTTCTCATTTGCTCTCTAGTTTTTTCTAGTGAGTAAATCACACTTCAAGAAAGGTTTTTGAAGTGAGAATCTTAACCACAACTTCATTCTACACAAGTTTAGCCAACTTGTTTAGAGTGTTCTCTTCGGTTTTACGAAGTTGCGAGCTTGGACGGAGAACTCCGTGGTGGATCGTCGTGGACACAAGAGGACTTCAAGAGGACTTCCATTCAACACCCTAGAGACCAAGGAGCCCAGCGAAAGGGACCTACAAAGGTTGTAGTCTCGAAACCCTAGATTAGTTCGCTTTAAATTTCGAAGCCCTAATTTTCTAGGATCGATTCCTTTGCATGTTCGTTTAGCACCATAAAAATTTAAACTTTTGGACATGTGATGCTTCAAAACTCTTCATAGGGTGCTACACAAACCTTACACTAACATCAAACATAGAAGTTCTAAACTACTATGTAAAGGGATTATACCTTAAGAACCGTGTCCTTCGTCTTTATAGACTCCACCTCCTCTTCGACCTTCTCCAAGTAGTAGACGATCCACCACGAGAGCTTAACTCCAAGCTTTGCCTCTAAACTTGAGGCAACTAGGTTTCTTTAAGTGCTAATCAAAGTACCTAGATGATATAGAGTGAGGGTTATGGATTAAGTAGTCTAACTAATCCTTGTACTCAACACATGAGAGGGGAGGATTAGGGTTTGAAGAGAGGAAGCTTGAGGAGAGAGAAAGTGAGAAGAATAAATGATATGAGAAAATGAGTTATCATAATATATATGAAGCATTAAGATTTATCAATAAAAGAAAAACAAATGATGAATAATCATGCTTCATAAATATCTAATGGTGATTCATTACCATGAGTCATTAAGCATTTATGATGCATTAATGACATGGATGAATCACTCATATGACTCACTAATCTCATTCAATGTATATGCCACCTTAACCTCCTTAGTCACCATCTTGTAGAAGCTTCTCGCGCAATTACGAGAACGCCCCTCCTATCCGCGAAAACGCGGAAAAACTTTAGACTGTATAAATCCAATAACCGGATACTAGTAACTGGCTTAATCCAAAGCCGACTAGTAAAATCTGTCCGAAAGTCGTACGTGCGTAAACACACGTATGCGTCCGAACCCTTGTCGTAAAACCATACGACCTCTATATCGTTTCGCCTAGAGTAGGGAAACTCTCTGTGTGGGACTCTAGAGACTCGACTACTACGCTGGCAGTGGGTTTAACCACAGACCGCAAGCGGCACTAGCTGTACGTAACGGTCCCCAGGTAGATGTCGATAAGAAGGCCGATGAGGAAACCCATCCGAACTCCTACTGAGTCTGATGTGACAATCTCCATACAATCCGGTCCGTTCGTCTAAGACTATCGCATATCGGGCCTAGGGGGCGGCAAGCGTCAGTCCCCTAATAGCGGTATAAGTCGTGTCGGAGCGAAGCCCATTACACCCTGAGAAACTACTGGAACCTACCAGCAAATCTCGCTTGCCCTGGCCAGGGACTTTGCGTAATGGCTCTCTGACACAGCGCGATATCAACCCCCAATACCGGGAAAGACGAATCCTGTCTAACCGCCACTGCCTCCAAGTGCTCGGGACTGCACCCAACTTCTACCTGTTTGCACGACTCCTTTGAGCCGTGGTAGGGTAGCAATCTAAGAACAGTGGGACACACTCAAGGTGAAGTAGCAGTGTCAAGTCTGCGGACTATGCTGTACTCATGTCACCTGGGAACTGCTCACTGACGACTGGTATAAAACCAACCAACAGTTCCCTGTGAGTCATGTCCGGTGTACCCGTAACCTAACGAGCACCTGCATACTATCTCCAGTACGACGTACTGACGGCTGTGGGACAGACCATCTCCCCAACTGGGATGAGAAGCGTACACACCAGTCTACTCCAGAGTATCGATGCCCTGTCTCGATAATCCAACGACTAGGGACCTGAATAAGGATGTGCTTGTAGACTACCCAGCCCCCACTAGTGTGACTGCCATCACAACGCTGGTAGTCAAGCAAGATCCTAAGAGCTCTATCAATACGTATACTCACAAATTAAGATAGAAAAACCAAGTAACATACTACCATGTTTTAGCAAGACTGTTATATACATGTGAATATCCCAAGCTTCCATTAAGTAATATACAAACTAGTATGATACAGTAATGGCCTTCTAGGGCATAAACACTAACATCATATACGTGGGAGCTGGGGTCTATAAGCACATCCTTAAAAGGTCCCTAGTCGTGGGAGTTTTCGAGACAGGGCATCGATACTCCAGAGTAAACTAGTGTATACAGTCGAGACCCCGACGAGGGGCGGTGGCCGGTCTCACAAGCCACTGGTGTCAGTTGGTTCACCTAAGATGTATACAGGTGCTCATTGGGTTATGAGTACACCGGACAGGACTCGCCGGGAACATGCTAGTTGGTATTATACCTGACGTCAGGTGGCAGTTCCCTGGTGGCATGTGTACAGGTTAGTTCATCAATCTGAGATCGTCATTTGTCTCGTGTGAGTTCCCACTGTGCTTTGATTACTACCCTACCACGGCTCAAAGGAGTCGTGCAAACAGGTTTTAGTTGGGTACAGTCCCGAGCTACATAGAGGCAGTGAGGGATCGGCAGGGGTTCGTCTCTCCCGGTATTGGGGGTGAGATCGCGCTGTGTCTAGGAGAGCCATTACACGAAGTCCTTGGCCAAGGCAGGAGATTTACTGGTAGGTATTCCAGTAGTATCTCAGGGTGTTCTGGGCTACACTCCGACACGACTTGTACCGCTTTTGGGGGTCTGACTTTTACCAACCCCCTAGGCCCGCCATGCGATACTCATAGACGAACGGACCGGACTGTATGGATATTGTCACTGACAGGCTTAGTAGGGTGTCAGGATGAGTTCGCTCATCGACCTCCCTTTTGGTCAATACTTGGTAGCCCATTACGTACGGCTAATACCTCTGACGTGCTTGTGGTTAAATCCACAGCAAAAGTATTGACGAGTCTTTAGAGTCCCCCACAGACAGTTTCTCAAGTTTCGGGCGAAACGTTGTAGAGGCCGTATGGATTTATGGCAGGGTTCGAACATACGCGTGCACTTATGCACGTGTAGTGTTTCGGACGGATAATACTAGCGGGCTTTAGTTTAGGCCGGATCCTAGTATTATACTGTGTAGATTTTGTCTCATTACATTTGTATTCGGTCGGAATACAAATGCGGGTATGTATATACAGTCGCGGAGTTTTCCTGTAATTTATTGCGGGATCGCTTTTTGAAGTTGCCAGTTTGCATTCCGTTTCGGCCATTTTTCTTTATTCCTTCTTGGCTGAAATTCCTTTGATGAAAAGGGGTTTATTTGCAAATGTGAAATTAGTGAAGGGAGGAGGTTTTGTGGTAAGGGGGCTCCAGCAGCATAGAGAATGCACATGGAGGTTTCTTGAGTTTTCTAGATTGAGGTTGACACCATTATGCATCATTGCTTGCATTTATGGTGAAAGACTTTGGTGTGACTTATTTTCTTGTGATCATCCATTTTCTTTTTGCTTTTGGCTCACCTTTTTCTCCTCATATTGAGCATGGCCGAGCCCCCCCCCCCCCTTTGATAGCCCATTTCATTTTGTGTGTAAGGTTTTTGTATCTCATTTTCATTCATGCAAAAAGATTAGCTCCATTTCAAAGTTCATTTTCATCTTCCCTCCTTTGAGGAAACTTCAATTAACCCTTGAGGCAAAGCGTTCTACACTTAGTCTACAGCAATCTTGGACACGTCGGCTAGCCAACTTCGTGTCCGAGTTGCCTCGGTTCAGAGGTGGGAGCCCGTAAAAAGACTTCTCGATGTGGTGCCCTTTCCGACGAGGAGAACAAGACCGGAGATGCCGCGAGGAGCTTGGGATGGTGGCCAAAGACCGAAGGACACGGATCGATCGGTATAGCCTCTCTACCCTCTCTCTAGTTAGCTAGTAGTAGGTTAATGGTTCGATCCGGGATTTAAGCATACGATAGCGCCGGTTTCTAGTTTGAAAAAAGTTTTCATTTCCGCATTTTGGCCTCGGACAGACGGCCGGGGCGCTACCGTAGACTTACATAGTATCAGAGCCACGCCATTAACCTTTACTAGCTTGCTCTAACGTGTTTAGAACTTCGATCGAACGAAAATTCCGAAACCGCAATTCCAAGTCATGAACTTTCTGTCGAATTTTTTTTTGTGCTCGAAAAATTATTTGGTGTATTGCTGCTTGTCCGTCCGTTCTTGGCTCTTATCCATAACCTCCGGTTAATTCAACCACAACCGGTCTCACTACGGAATCACCGCTATCATGTAGAATAGGGTGCCGTAAGGAGCGGATTGTGGTTCAATTAACGGGAGTCGATTTAAGTTGTTGGGCAAGGAAAGAGTGAAAGAGATTTCCTTCTCTCAAACTTCCCTTATCCTACCCTAACAAGTATAAAACTACTCACACTTCATGATAAGGAAAAACAAAACAAAACAAAAGAGGAAGATAGAAAGAGGGAGATTAGAAGAATACGACTAACTATTTGCGACCTCACCTTGGCGAGGATCGAGCGTAAGTATCATTGTCGTATGAATGATAAAGAAAAAGAGAGAAGAAAGAAACAACAAGGAAATAACAACAACTACTTAACTAATTAAAATTACAACATTTAACAAAATAAAGAGACAAGCATGATAATAAATGGTTCTTCTTTATTCATCACTCTTCACTCAAAAGCTCACTACAAGTTTAATGGAGAAGAGGTGAGAAGAGGAAGAAGAAACACACTAAACTTTAGCAAAATGAAACTACAAGAATGGACCCCGTTTCCTTCACAAAGTTCTGGGCTATTTATAGGCCAAAAAATGAAAACCTAGGGCAACCACCAGAACACCTGTACAAAGACCAAAATACCCCTGAAAAGTGGTCGGCTGAAGGGACTGTACTGCCGCGGATCCGCGGCCTAGACCCCCTATTGGCCGCGGATCCGCCGCTCAATGGTGGGTTCAGGGCGTCGTCTTCTGTGTACATCCCTGGTCTTCTGTCCCCTCTTGTCTGGTATATATATTTTCTAAAAATAATTTCACATTTCTTCCAGAATTTCAGTTGAGGAAAGGTGGACTTTTTGTGAGTGTTTTTGTCATGATTGTCTCGAGCTCCGCGTAGATCTCTTGGTCTTGGTGTTGCCATAGTGCTTTGTGCATGAAGGTGACAATTGATTTGTCCTTTTGTCTCCTAAACTGGTATCTGGCAACATACGGATGAAGAGCGGAGACCGTGTTTTATCTGTGGTTGGCAGGAACCCGGATTTTGTCGTGTTTTCCATGAATTTCACCGTTTTAGAACCGAGAACCTGTATCCTGTAATTGACTAGCAAACACGGCTCAAGAGTATCTACGGATATGCAATGTGATAAAAATTGGGCGGTATGAAAATGCAAAAATCTGATATGAACAATTGCAGAAATTCGTGCAGGCGATTCTAAGAATACTGTGAAAATTTGGTTGCATACGGTTACTGTTGCGCCGCGGAACCGCGGCCTTACCCATGCTTTGGCCGCGGTTCCGCCGCCGTTCTGTCTCTTCTGTGCACCAAATTTTGTACAGTGTTCTCTGTTTTGGAATTAGGGTTTTTGGTATTATTTGTTTGGGTCCAGATTATTTTCAGTGCAGCAGTTATGCTTGGGGCCCACTTCGGGAATTTTTGTCGATCGAAAATTTTAAACATGTTAGTTCACAGTATTTACATTATATCTGCGACCGTGAATGTCATTTGATCGGTAAATCCTGACTAATTGCTATAGTTATTTTAGACGGATTTACGAACGTGACATTCACGTTGATGTTCTGTGTTGTACTGTGATGTTGCGGATTTGTCGTGGTGGATAGCCTGGATGCAATGTTAGTACAGTTTGGGTGTATATGTACATTTGATATTGCGGGGCGAGCGTCCGACATGTGGACTGCCGTCACTGCCTGTTTGTATATTATTCTTTTGGGGCACGACCAAGCTGAGGTCGATGTACCCGTTATATATATTTTTACTTTCTGTACTAGGATTACCGCGCGGTGGGGCGAACGGATAGCCGGGTTCTAGAGGGCAACGGACCCGCATCTCATGGCGTTGAGACGGAGGGGGCTTTACTCTAGAATTGGCGGGCTATTCACCGCACTCGTAGTGGGTATAGGTTGACCCAAGGAGGGGTGCTCAAGTTACCGGATTCCGTGAAGTGCTGGGTGGTCCATTCACTTTGTTGAAGAGGGCTGCCTCGCTTCAGGTTTTGGCGGGTAACTTGTCGCGCCCGTAGGGGTCTAGGATTTCATTGCACAGGTTGTCCACACGACCAGGGGAACGTCGGGTTTCAGTAGCGGCTCTATGAAACCCAGGATCCCAGATATCTGTATTATTCTGTGATGCTTATTACATTTCTGTGATGTTGCATTTTATCATGCCTTGAGCGAATATTATATATTGATATATATACTAGTAGATGTTGTATATGTTTTGCATCCGCGCTAGTCCAGTCCCCGCTCTGCGTTAGTTAAGTAACATAACGGGTGATGACGGGACCCAGTGGCGAATGCGGATGGCATATATGTACATCATATTTTCGTTCTTTCGTGGTGTGATCAATTGATGGGACTGCATTGATTCAGATCAATGCAAGCTAAACAAACCCGTTTGATGTTGTTGGAACATTTTTCAAAAAAACCTATTATTGCAAGGACGTTCTCTTTTGTTTTGCACAGTGGTATTCGATTATGAATATCCAGCACCTCAGTCGACGAGGCAAGGGCCGAGATCCCTTCACCGGGAGTGACCCCTTGGACAAAAGTTTGCATCAGGGTAATAATTTCACTATAGTCGATTATTTTTGCTTTGCATCATGGTATTCAGTTGGAATATCCTGCACCTTATTTTACGGGGAAAGAGCCGAGATCCCTTCACCGGGAGTGACCTCTTTAGCAAAGGTTTTCGCCACTATATTTTTATAAAAGCTATCTGGTTCCTTCAACGATATCAAGTTCATTACGTTAAAGGTTTTTCACCAAAAACCATTCGTAGCCCTCCGTCATTTCAGACGGGTAGCACTTAGTATTCATGCTATGTTTGTTGGCCAAAGTCAAGGCATAGTGTATGGTAGCTATTTGTTTCTTGTCTGTTGCATAGATAGATGCGTTGGTTTGGGATAGTCGTACTGCCTTGTTGGCCAAAGTCAAGGGTAGGTACGGGTGGGTTCAAATTAACCTGGATAATGACGGGTAGAACTTGACATGTGACTTATGATTTGTTGGCAAAAGTCAAGGTCATAAGAGCATGGGGTAAAAATCACATCGGGGGTTTCTAAAGAAACTGAAACTTGCCAGATATGCGCATACCATCTGGAGTGTGATAACGTGAGTGGATTCCATCACGTTATCATGCGATGATAGTTGGATCCCGATTCCCACTGATGAGTTGGTTTACTCCTCGGGTGATCCCGACTAATTCTTCTTTCAGGTTTGGAGGAGAATTTGAGGTTACAGTGGGAGGTTTCCTGATTAGATAAATTGGTAACCATTCTGATCTAGGTTAAAGTGCACGCTGAGTGTTTCTTTTCTCTCTCTCTTTGGCAGCGACTATGGCCCGACCCTTGACTATAACTCAGTGACCAAATTAAGCGAACTTTCTTATAACACTGGCTTTTGGATTGTCAGAGTTGCATACTTCATTGCCACTCCTACTTTTACCCTTTTCTCCAGGACACCCCGTATTATTACGAACTTCCACTTCCATTGGATAAAACCATCGCATGGTTATATACGAACTCGAAGGAACTTGTTCCAGATTCGAGGATGGTTTCCGATTCTGGAAAAAACGAATAGGACTATTCAGTTTTCTTTTCCTTTTACCTTCTCTCAGGTTGCGAGTGCTCCTTGGATTAGGACAGCACACCTATTACGCTTATTGGATAGTCTTCTTCCAAACCATAGGCAGGTGCCGAATGGTGGGGAATGAAGAAAACCAATTAGCCTAACGATAGTGTACAGAAGGTAATAAGTTAAGACAAATAAAGGGATTAGTAAGAGGGCAAAGTAAACTGCGACTGCTATCATTCACGACCAAACCAAGTATTTCATCGCCACTCCTACTTCACCTTTGTATTTCTCCAGAACACTCCGTATCACTACGAAGATCCACAGTTTATTAGATACTCCATCGTATGGTTATATACGAACTCGAAGGAACTTGTTCCAGTTCGGGGATGGATTCTGGTTCAGGAGAAATAGGAATAAGGTTTTATTCAGTTGTCTTTTATCTTCACCTTCTCTCGGGTTGCGAGTGCTCCTAGGATTAGGACAGTATACCCATTATGCTTATTGGATAGTCTTCTTCCAAACCATAGACTGGTGCCGAACGGTAGGGAAGGAAGAAAACCATTTGGCCTAAAGGGGTGTACAGAAGGTAATGACTAAAGACATATAAAGGGATTTGGAGAGATGGCAAAGAAATATACGGTTACAGTTGTGAATCTGATAATGGAAGAGGCATTACTAAGAATACCCGGATACCCCTTCGAAACATTTACATGTTTCAGTTTCACTGTGTATTGTTAAAAGAAAACTGATTTCCTAATTAGTCCTTGCTCCAGGGTATGTATTTACCAGGTTTGATTCTTACATCTGTATGGTTTTACAGATGATGAGTGGGAGTAAGTTATTGGGAATTGGGTGATTATCCTCATTATATCGGGATTCGTTGTAATTGGTGATATTTGAGGAAATCACCTGGGTTGTTTGCCGGACGGCAAATATTTGGTTTTGAATATCCGTTATAATGCACCAATTTCAAATTGATATATCTGTACATTTATTTTTATAAAGTGAGATATAACTTTTTGAAATTATGTCTATGACATTTACCTATATCAGTGGATGGTTAGGTAAGGAGCATTAAACAGCGGTGTAATTCTTCTTAACCATAAGTACAGTTTTCAACCTACGACATACAGGGAATGAGTTATTAGGCTCAAGGGACTTATACAGAGTATTGTATGTTGTCCAGTATCCATGAGGATAGAGGGGTTGGTACTTGTACTATATTCTGTTTACTTGTGACTTCTCTAGTTCTTAGACATGTGTTTCATAGAAACACAAGGTCTAAGTTTTGAGAAGTTATAGGTATAAGAATAAAGTAGAGAACCAAGTGTTGCAAGTATCAGGATTCTTCAAGGTGATCGAAGATATAGCTACTTGTGTATGGTATTCAATTAATAGTAATGATTAAGAGAACTTGCTTCTTTTTCAGGTTACTCATAATTGGAAGTACTCCTAAGTTGAGTAATGTTGATCGGCCTCTCTCTATTTAGTTGACATGCACTGGAGAAAACTGCATGATTTGAATCTGGTTCCAATTAAATCAGTGCCTCTGTTTCTATATTGGATATAGAATAGTTCATATCTTAAATATGTTAAGGTACGGGGAGTTGTCCGGCTTATGCTTAAAACCAGACTCTGGATAACTCAAGGCACGTTTCTGTAATGGCAGTTTATGGGTTGACCCAGGCTATGACGAGGGTTGACTTTCTACCATCTGGAAGATCAATAGTGATATTGTTCTTGACTCGCCACAGTTTTAATAAAAATGGATTTTTTCAGAAAACAGTAGTTGGAATATGGTAGAACTGGAAGTGATTCCATAACCACAAACGATTACTAAAAATTTGATAAGAACCTAAAGATTCGATCTAGTTTGACATTCCATTGGCCACTCCGCAGATATGGTGGGTAACCTCAGGCACCCGAGAAGTACTCCGGTAGCCTCAAGGACGGTGATAGGGAGGTTCTTGTTTATCCAGACTTGCCATTGCTGTTGTTCCAGACTGTGAGATCCGGCAGGAGGATGAATATAGCGTCGTTCTAAATTAGCTTTAGAAGTACACGTGTATATGACTCTGCCAGAGGGTTGTCGTAGTCAGTGGGAGCAGTGGAAGCATAGTGGACAAGTAGCTTATGTCTATTTATGGACTAAAGCGGATATAGAGGAGATAGATCATCTATTTCTGATGTGACAGTCATAGGTTTGACTTCATCAGAATAGGGGATGGATCTGTTAAGAAAGTAGTAGGGTGTGATGTCCTGGTATTTGGATGACATACACAGAGTAGGAAGTGAAATTCCTATACTACGATCGGTTATACTTTGGTTGTCACACAGTGGTTTATGGTTTTCCCATAGGATATAGATATAATATCAGACATTCTGGTATATCTATATCTTCACATAGGATATAGATATAATATCAGACATTCTGGTTACTAGATCTATGGTTTTAGATCTAGATTTGGGTAGTTTCCCAATCTGGGTACTTAGACCGCATTCTAAAGGTGTTTTAGAATGGACGACTCCTGGCATTGTAGTGTACCTACAGGTGATGGAGTCACCCTCTCTAAAGGTGTCTTATAGACTAAAGGGGAGTGGGATGTGCATGATTGGCAGATCACTCGCTTAGGTAATTGAGTCAATCATGAGATGTCAAGTACCACACCAGATATTGTTTTTGCACGAGATGCAGTAAGTTGATATTAATCCTATCCAGAAGAGACATTCGGTAGCAGTTTTAGAACATAAGTGGATGTTCTAGGAATATGATAACGTCAGCCTCTTTCGGGAGACGGTTATCATTCCAGGCTTCCAAGGTGACCTGGATGACAGTGTAACTGTCAGAGTTATAGTTTTCCCTCTGATGAGGAGCAGTATTTTGGATAAGTGGTCCAAGCTGATTCTGAGGGAGGTGTGGCGCAGGATACTGATTGAGTTCAGTTGACAATACAGTCTAAGAAGTTTGGATTTGGAGTTCATTTATGAACTAGGTCCCATCAGATATCCAGACATATTCTAAGACAGGTATTGCTCATTTCGGGAGATGGCTTTCTCCGCAAACTTGAGATAAAGAGAGTCATAGAAAGAAACATCAGAGCGGATCCACTCACTGAGGCTATTCCTCGAACGCAATAGTTTCGCAAATGGGATTTGTGAGACTGATCAGTAGAGGAGTTGGGTGTTCGGTATCACACGGGCTGTGAGTATGCGACATCGCAATAATTAGCCTTGAGTGCAAGTGGGAGATTGTTGGATATAGTGCCCTCAGAGTCAATTATTGGATCACAGGCACGTGATTGCAATGATTGAGGGAGGACCTATACCGGTAGGACAGTCTTACTCAAGATGATAGTATGCTATCGGTTTATCTTTATCATCGTATACTGCTTCAGGTGACCTTACAGGTCACTATTGCACGTTGATAGAGCCCTTAGAATTCTTGATTGACGGCCAGCAGTATGATGGCGATCATATACGTGGGATCTGAGGTCTATAAGCACATCCTTAAAAGGTCCCTAGTCGTGGGAGTTTTTGAGACAGGGCATCGATACTCCAGAGTAGACTAGTGTATACAGTCGAGACCCCGACGAGGGGCGGTGGCCGGTCTCATAAGCCACTGGTGTCAGTTGGTTCACCTAAGATGTATACAGGTGCTCATTGGGTTATGAGTACACCGGACAGGACTCGCCGGGAACATGCTAGTTGGTATTATACCTGACGTCAGATGGTAGTTCCCTGGTGGCATGTATAAAGGTTAGTTCATCAACCTGAGATCGTCATTTGTCTCGTGTGAGTTCCCACTGTGCTTTGATTACTACCCTACCACGGCTCAAAGGAGCCGTGCAAACAGGTTTTAGTTGGGTACAGTCCCGAGCCATATGGAGGCAGTGAGCGGATCGGCAGGGGTTCGTCTCTCCCGGTATTGGGGGTGAGATCGCGCTGTGTCTAGGAGAGCCATTACACGAAGTCCTTGGCCAAGACAGAAGATTTACTGGTAGGTATTCCAGTAGTATCTCATGGTGTTCTAGGCTACACTCCGACACGACTTGTACCGCTTTTGGGGGTCTGACTTTTACCAACCCCCTAAGCCCGCCATGCGATACTCATAAACGAATGGACCGGACTGTACGGATATTGTCACTGACAGCTCAGTAGGGTGTCAGGCTAAGTTCGCTCATCGACCTCCCTTTTGGTCAATACTTGGTAGCCCGTTACGTACGGCTAATACCTCTGACGTGCTAGTGGTTAAATCCACAGCCAAAGTATTGACGAGTCTTTAGATTCCCCCACAGACAGTTTCTCAAGTTTCGGACGAAACGTTGTAGAGGCCGTATGGATTTATGGAAGGGTTCGAACATATACGCGTGCACTTGTGTACGTGTGGTGTTTCGGACGGATAATACTAGCGGGCTTTAGTTTAAGCCGGATCCTAGTATTATACTGCGTAGATTTTGTCTCATTGCATTTGTATTCGGTCGGAATACAAATACGGGTATGTATATACAGTCGCGGGGTTTTCCTGTAATTTTTTGCGGGATCGCTTTTTGAAGTTGCCAGTTTGCATTCCGTTTCGGCCATTTTTCTTTATTCCTTCTTGGCTGAAATTCCTTTGATGAAAAAGGGTTTATTTGCAAATGTGAAATTAGTGAAGGGAGGGGGGTTTTGTGGTAAGGGGGGCTCCAGCAGCATAGAGAATGCACATGGAGGTTTCTTGAGTTTTCTAGATTGAGGTTGACACCATTATGCATCATTGCTTGCATTTATGGTGAAAGACTTTGGTGTGACTTATTTTCTTGTGATCATCCATTTGCTTTTTGCTTTTGGCTCACCTTTTTCTCCTCATATTGAGCATGGCCGAGTCCCCCCCCTCTTTGATTGCCCATTTCATTTTGTGTGTGAGGTTTTTGTATCTCATTTTCATTCATGCAAAAAGATTAGCTCCATTTCAAAGTTCATTTTCATCTTCCCTCCTTTGAGGCAACTTCAATTAACCCTTGAGGCAAAGCGTTCTACACTTAGTCTACAGCAATCTTGGACACGTCGACTAGCCAACTTCGTGTCCGAGTTGCCTCGGTTCAGAGGTGGGAGCCCGTAAAAAGACTTCTCGATGTGGTGCCCTTTCCGATGAGGAGAACAAGACCGGAGATGCCGCGAGGAGCTTGGGATGGTGGCCAAAGACCGAAGGACACGGATCGATCGGTATAGCCTCTCTACCCTCTCTCTAGTTAGCTAGTAGTAGGTTAATGGTTCGATCCGGGATTTAAGCATACGATAGCGCTGGTTTCTAGTTTGAAAAAAGTTTTCGTTTCCGCATTTTGGCCTCGAACAGATAGCCGGGGCGCTACCGTAGACTTACAAATCGAGGTCGTATAGCTTTGGCCCATACTTGTGTACGGGATAGAGGTCCGCGGATTTTTGGGCTTAGCAGGTTTTTACCGCCGTTTCATGCAGGATTGCTAGTGTATCGCTGCACCATTGACTGAAATGACCGGACAGGAGGTTCTTTTCTTTGTACTGAGGCATGCGTGCGGAGTTTTCGGCAGTCAAAGACTCGGTTGACAACTGCACCAATTCTTTCTTTGCTTTCTGGTTCGGGCAACTTTGTTGTTTAACTGTGATGTTTCGCGAGTGGGGCTCGATTTTTGCGTTGATGAAGCATTATAGAGTTGTCGCTTTTGCTTCCCAACAGTTGGAGGAAGTACGAGTAGGATATCCCACTCATGATCTGGAGATGGCCGCGGTGGTCGTGCGTTGGAGATTTAGAGACACTACTTGTTCGGAGAGTCGTGTCAGATTTTCACGGACCACCAGAGCTTAATGTACATCTTCCTGCAGCGGGTTTTGATTGTTGAGACAGTCTTCTGCAGATTTACAGTTCTTGTGCAATCGTTGACTACAGCTTAAGTTCGCCTCTACTGAGAGGACAGCTTGCTCATGTCCGTGCCCATCCGCTTTTCCTTAATCGTTTTCACGAGGCACAGCCCGCCGATGCTCGTTCGTCTGAGATTCTTGAGCATACTCGGCTGGGTAAAGATTCGGAGTCCTTGATTTGTGACCAGGGTGTGCTACGTTTAGGGATGCGTTTGTGTGCACCTGATACTGATGGGTAAAGACGCGAAATCCTAGAGCAGGCACATCAGTCAGCTTTCAGTGTTCATTCCAGTTCCACCAATTCGTAGCGTGACTTGTGAGTTAGTTACGGGTTGGCAGGGATGAAGAGTGAAGTTTCGGATTTTGTTTCAAAGTGTCTATCTTGTTGTGAGCTAAGGTTGAGCATTTGAGACCGGCTGGAGAGTTGCAACATTTAACCGTTCCGAAGTGGGAATGGGAGCAGATCTCCACGAATTTCGTTATGGTGTCTACCCCGGTCTAGACAGGGTGTGACTCCATTTGGGTGTTTATTGTCCGGTTATGCTCAGTTTGCTCAGTTGTTCTTCGTTAAGTTTGTGCGTTTGCACGGAGTTCCTTCATGCGTTGTATCCAATTGAGGCACCCTGTTCGCTTGCCGTCTTGGGCAGAAGCTTCAGGAAGCCTTGGGTACTGGTTGAGGTTTAGCTCCGCTTTTCCATCCGCAGGACGAGGGTTTGTGAGAGCGGGCTATATAGACTCTAGAGGATATGCTTGTGCGTACGTACTAATTGTTGTTGGCAGTTGGGATCGTCACTTGCCATTGTTAGGGTTCTCCTTCGATAGCTGTTATCAGGAGACATTCTAATTGGAAACCTTTAGGTTTTGTTGTTAGGTCGTGCCGATCGCCATTCTGTTTTTCTGACTGTGCGAGAGTAGGATTTTTGGACCCCGGCTAATCTAGAGACTTCGGAGATGATCCAGTTGGTTCAGGTCAGGATGAGAGTAGCCCAGTGCAGACAGAGCTCTTATGCCGACCGTGGTGGTCGCAGACTTGAGTTCGCAGTGGGAGATCATGTATTCCTACGGGTTTTTCCGATGAATGACGTGTTGAGTTTTGAGAGCTTATCCCAGGATTGTAGGTCCTTTTGAGATCCTCAAGCGAGTTAGTTTCGTTGCCTTTAACTTGGCACTTCCGCCCAGATTATTGAGTATTCATCCCGTATTTCCTTGTGTCGATACTTTGCAAATACCTTCTTGACTTTCTCACATGATTCAGCACCAGACCATTTAGCTTGGACGCGATCTTTTCGTTCACCGGCAGCCAATTGTGTTAGTGGTTCGGCGGGTGGAGAAACTTCGGTCAAAAGGGTCTTGCCATCTGTGGAGGGTTTTCTTGGACGTAGCCGTATAGTGAGGTGATCACTTGGAAGGCTGCGAGTGAGAGTTGAGAGTTTTGTACTCTTCTCTTTGAAGGTACGCTTAGTGAGAATTTTAAATTCGGGGACGAATTTTTATAAGCGGGGAGATTGTAATGCCTTAAATTTCGGTTAGTGTTAGTTTAGACATTAATGCGGGTTTACTGTAAAAAGTTTACCAATTCGGTTTCCTCACATTTTATAACATTTAATTAATAATTTATTATTATTTGTTATGGCATGCACGCACGTGTGCATGTTAATGTGAGGGTTTGTTTTGTGTTAATCTAGATTAGTGACCATGACAACTTAACCCTTAACCTAATCCTTTGCTTTAATCTAATCTCTTGCTTTACCTTAACCCTAATCCTTGATATTTTGTTGTGAGAAGATATTTGTTTTGGAGAGAAGAGGTGGCATGGTAGTGTGAATGCATTGATGGTGCATTAATGCAAGTGGTGCACTCACCTCTTACTCTCACATCTCTCTTTCTCTTTATCTTTTCCTTTTCTCTTTCCCTCACACTCATTTCCTTCTCATTTTCTCATCCCTCTCTCATCTCAACTGAACACAATCATTTCCTACACAAAACTTCACCAAATATTCACAAAAAACTCACAAAAATCACATCTTTTGCTTGGTTTTGCCTCTTGGATGCCTTGGAGCTTGGGAAGCTAGGATCTTTGAGTTCTTTTGGTTAGGTAATGATCTCTTTCTGTTAACTAGGTGTTTATTGTGTAGCGTAGCTTATTCGTTTCAGTTTAGAACGCGTTTAGTTTCATTTCGGGTAAATATCGTATTTTTAGTGTAGTTTGGGTCTCGGATGATCTGCTATCAAACCAGGTATTTGTTGCAAAAGTTTCCATCACAGTGACCTAGTGTAGTGACCTAGAACCTACCCTCAAAATACGAGCCCCTTTCCTTTTGTTATGGTCGCAAATAAATTGCTTCTGGCTGCAAATTGCAGCCAGACTAGGGAGTTAAGGTTTGGATTTTGGTGTAGGGGTCTCTAGGGTTGTATGTGGTCTCATGGTACTTGCAACTTCTACAGATTGTTAGTATACCAAAATCTGGGACCACTTTGCGTATTTCTTGTGTTTCGTTTCACGCGTTATGTTATCCGATACGGTTCGTGTTCTGTATTGCTGTTGCTCCGAGTTGGTTTCGTCGTGTCGCTATGCACGTTAGCCACAATACGAACACTTGAGAGTATGTTTTGTGTTGTCGCGTTGGTCCGCGTAGTTTGTACATGTTTGGGTCTATTGCTAATATACACTTGTTTTATTGTTTTATTATTTTAGGTTCGCAGGCGGGAACTTCGGACGCTGCGACGAAGGGAAAACAGGTGGTAGGCTTTACTTAGCCAGGAGCGTTGGTGAGTAGATTTAACATCTACAGGAGAATCGCCCGCATGGCATTATGCGTCTGGACTTGAGATGTTATATATTGTCTCATATTCTATTGCATATATAGAGTTGCGCATACACCTTATTGCTTAGTTACTTGTTGTGCTTGGACTAGTATCCTTAGGACACTGCACTATTATTGACGGCTCATGTTGCACGAGCACTGATTGTATGTCACACACACCGTCAATAATTCCCATGACACGCACAACACGCATACCTATATGATATTGTTCGGTTAGGGACATTGAGACATTGATTCATATTTCTTTATGCATATAACATATAGCATACCTGTATACCTACATGCTTACACATATACCTTGACATGCTTACATGCTAGTTACCTATATACCTATACAGTATTGTACCATTAGTGATAGGTATATTTCACACATAATGACATAGCTACATGTATACTTTGCATAGATACTTCACTTATACCCGAAAGGTATATTACATCATTACTGATAGGTACATACATATATATTGCTATACCTTTATGTTTACACATATATCTGGCTATAGCTACATGTTTACCTTTATTTGATGTTATATAGACTTGGAGAAATTAGGAACCGCATATATATATTATCTTGTTGCAGTTAATTAGCGGCTTTTCCTTTATATCCTTACATTACAGTTTTATGTTGCATATATTATATTCATGGATTTTCGCATTGAGATATGGATTTTTCATGATGTTTTCTGGATTTGAGGACCGTGGTAGTTTTATGAAATTATGCATTATTTGAAAAACCCGGTTTCTCTTGATATGATATTTCAGTAGCCACCATGAGTTTTATCGGTTCTTATATATATACCCCGTACGAGGAGGAGTCGGGAGCCGTATGAGGGTACATGGTGGGGCCCGGAGATACCCCGGGGCAAGAAAGGGATTTCGATGTAACATATCGATGAGTCCTGACAGGGGAACCATACCTACCGGTGACAGTACCTTTGACTCGATGGGTATCGTGGGGATACAGGCCGGGGTCATGTACGTATGGATACGTCGAAAGATGAGGGTCTAAGCTGGGCACTCGGGTTTTCGGAATAGCGTATGCTACGTACCTATCAGGGGCCAGTCGTGGCGACAGCACCTGATAGATCAGTATTTTTGTGTCGATACTTGACACGTTGGTTTCATGATATTTTTACACCTAAGTATATATAACAGTGGAATGGGATGCTGTTATATATATATATATATATATATATATATATATATATATATATATATATATACACGCTAATATATATGTATACATATCAATTTATATACATCATCATATTTATTCATGCAAATATATTCAGGATATATGAGATTCACTGGATATTGGATTCAGGATATATGAGATTCACTTGATATTGGATTCAGGATATTTGAGATTCACTTGATATTGGATACAGGATATATAAGATTTACTTGATTTTGTATATTCAGGATATATGAGATTTACTTGATATTGTATATTCAGGATTTGTGAGACTTACATAATATGAGAGCCAATTTGGGGGCTAGTTTGAGGAAATTGGGATTTGGATTGTCTTGACGGACTTTGGTCCTACCACGATATTAGGATTCCATGGAAATGACATGTTTCATCCCTTACTTCGCATTTATTGTTTATGCGCTGCTTCATGTATTAGTAGTACCTGAAAGAGTACCTTCCATGACTGTTGCATTTACATACTTTATTTTATATGCATTGCTTCATGTATTAGTTGTACCTGCTAGAGTACCTTTCATGACTGTTGCATATATACATTGTCATATCATTTCTTCATGTATTGATAGTACCTGATGGAGTACCTTACATGATTGTTGAATACTGATTGTCATATTATTGCTTCATGTATTAGTTGTACCGGCTAGTGTACCTTTCATGACTATTTCATACATATGACTTTTATTGCTATTAGCTTGCCTATGTTAGATTCGTGATGTACGTGCATACTTGCGATTACCTGCATATGTTATTTACTATTCACGAGTTGGCAACTCACCCCCGTTGTGCCATAGTGTTTTGCAGGTCGATCCTCATAGTAGTCAGAGGCAGGGCTATTATCTTCTATCATATTACCTTTTGCTGCGGATACCGCTTCGGCTCAGAGTGTGCAGTTTTGCTTTAGGTGGGTTTTGTGGTTATCCATTCATGTTGCTTATTGTATATTCGTTGTATCATGTACTCTCCATCTACCATTATCATGTATGACTTAGAGACTTGATGTGAGGACGATATTGTATATTATTTTTGTGATTTGGAGGTCTTTTATGCAGTTTTATTTATATCGTCTTTTATTTCTTTACTACGGTGCCGTATATCTGTTGTGGTGGTTGTTTTCCGCCTTTGGGCGTGTTTTTGCTCCCGTTTGGGAATGCTTTACTTATATCTTTGTTGTACCCATTTTTGGGGTTAGTTTTTACAAATGAGGTGCTACCAAAATCTTAAAGGAAGAAAAAGTTGGACTTTTAAAGAATTTGGGTTGAGATTTTCAAAGGTTTTGAAAATATTATTATTTCTTACTACTTTTGATGGTTTAGATTGCTGGGTTTTGGGCTTACTTAAATTGCGTTATGCTTGTAGACGTTGCGTAGTTTAAGGGCCGTCACGTGCCAATTTCGGATCGTGACACATACCTTCTATGAGATAGTTGGATCCCGATACCCACTGCGAGTAAGAGTTACTCCTTGGTGAGTTTTACACATTATAATTAGCAGATCAAGTAGGTGTCTAGAAAGATGCTAACGAGGTTACGCCCCTGGGAAGATGAGATTTATTTTAATTAGGTCCGTGCGAAAGCACGAGGAATCTCTCTCAAAGTACTGACACTGGCCTAGCTGAAAGATTGGCGAACTTATAGAGTGAAATTAGTCTCGGCTAGTCTTAACTTTTAGGGTTTGAAGGAAAATTGGATAAAAACAGTGAGAACCATCCTGATTAAATAAAATAATAACCAATCTGATCTTACAAGAGCGCACGCAGAGTATTTTCTTCTCTCTCTCTCCTAGTAGCGACCATGTCACACCTTAATCAAGATAATAATATGGATGCATTGACCGTACCTGCTTATTATACTGTGCCGGGGAACATTGGTTCCGCTCTATCTTATAATTGTTATAAGTCCGAGCCGGAAATAGAGGAATATCTGGATTCCCATGCCACCTAATCGAAGAAAGTACATGATGATGCATCTTCTTCGGGTGTGTTCATTACCGAGAACTTTTTCTCAGTATCCTCTACGTCCTGGGTATATGATACCGGATCAGGATCCCGCATATGTAATATGTTACATGGGCTACAGATAGGTAGAGAACTGAGAATGGGTGATATATCTCTATGTATAAAGAAGGGTGCAAGTGTTGCAGCCAAGTCAGATGGCAAATATCACCTTGTATTAATATATTGATTCCGAACAAATGTTATTACATGCCGAACCTGATATACAATATTACATCAGTTTCTTTATTCAGTTAAAGAAGGATATAATTATGTATTGGAGGATAATGTTGTGAACATTTTCCTGAATCAAGAGTTTATTGGATCAGGCACGTTATATAATAGCATATACGTTCTAAATCAAACCACGGTTCAAAGTATATAGAACACACACAAGAGAAGTAGTTCAGAAATGAACGAATCCTTCTTGTGGCATTATAGACTAGGTCATATCAATGCGACATGACCAGCTAGGTTACATAAGGATGAATATGAGAATCTGTTCGAATTTTCATCTTATGCTACTTGCCAGTCTTGTCTCAAAGATAAAATGACCAATACTCCATTTACTGGAAACAGAGAAAGAGTTAGTGAACTCTTGAGACAGATACATAATGATGTATATGGTCCTATATCTACAAATGCCAAGGTTGGTTCTTCATACTTCATTATATTCACTGACCATCTCTCAAGATTCGGACATATGTTCCTTTTGAAACACAAATCTGAAACTTTTGAGAAATTCAAGGAATATAAGCTTGAAGTTAAAGAACCAGACGGGTTGAAGTATTAAGTCCTTCGATGTGATTGGAGAAGAGAATACTTGCGCATGGAGTTCCTGGATTATTTAAAGGAGAATGTGATTCTCTCTCAGCTTACTCTTTCGTATACACCACAGCACAACGGTGTATCGGGGCGGAGGTATCACACCCTATGAGATATGGTGCGCTCTATGATGAGTACTGCTGAGTTACCTGTTTTCTTTTTGGAGTTATGCACTTGAGAAGCTGCATACCTATTGAATGGGGTTCCATCCAAATCAATGCCTACCACTCCATATGAGATATGGAATGGGAAGAGACCATGTCTTAAACGAGTTAAGATATGGGGTTGTCCGGCCTATGTTGAAATGCAGAATCCGGACAAGCTCAAGGGAAGGTCAGTTCTGTAAGTTTGTTAGGATATCCCAAACATTTATGAGGGAATATCTTCTACCACTCTGAGAAGCAAAAGGTATTTTGTTTCTCAGCATGCCACCTTTTTAGAAAAGGGATTTCTTATGAAGAAATATGTGGACATGAGATAGAACTGGAAGTTGTTCCAGCTAGACAAACTAACAGCTGATGATTTGGTGAAACCAAAGGATTCAATAGTCTCCAACGAACCTCAGCCTCTCCACGAATCTGGTAGGGTTACTCATCCACTTGAGAGATACTATGGTCTTCTCGGTGACAGTGGGAGCGAGGATTGCATCATGATTGATGATGGCCCAACTAGGTTCAGGCAGGCCATCACGAGTGGCGACTCTGTGTAAAGGCTGGATGCTATACGATCAAAGATGGAATCCATATACACCAACAAAGTATGACTTTGCATGTTGCACCTGAAGAGGTAAAACCCATTAGGAGCAAATGGATCTTGAGAAGATTATTGGTGTAGATGGAAAGTTGAGACTTTCAAAGCTATGCTTAAGTCTATCAGGATCAATTCAAGTATCATGGAGCTGGAACATCTATTTTGATATGACAGTCAAAGAGTTTGACTTCATCAAAATGGTAGATGAACCTTGTATATACAAGAAGGTTGTAGAGAGTAAGGTTTTCTTCCATGTATTGTACGTAGATGACATACTCTTAATAGGAAATGGTTTCCAATGCAATACTCGGTCAAGCTCCTCTTATCACAAGGATTCTCAATATAAGATCTGGATGATACCTACTACATCTTGTGGATTATGATATATGGTGATAGATCTAAGTGGATATTGGGAGTGTCCCAAATCTAGGTACATTAACACCATACTAAAGGGGTTTAGTATGGAGGATTCTAAGCGTGGTGGTTCGCCCACATGCTGAGGAATCTCTCTCTCCAAAAAGATGTCTTCCAAGACTGATTTGGAGAGAGCTCGTCTGCAAGGGATACCCTATGCTTCGGTAGTAGGCTCTATAAAAGTATGCGATGTTATGTACCAGACTAGATGTAGATAACTTACTAGGTGTGGTGATCAGGAATCAATCGAGATCTTGGGAGAATCACTGGACAGCTGTGGAGGACATTCTTAAGTACTTGAGAAGCACTAAAAGAAAGTTCTTGGTTCCAGCTTCCAGAGTGATAAGTTCGACTGAGAGTTGGTCACAGGCATTGTCTTTACCCTCAGTGGAGAGACGGTATGTTGGAAGAGTTCCAAGCTAGATACCGTGACATACTAGACGATAAAGGCTGAATATATTGCTACCAACGATACTACCAAAGTGGTTGTCTGGACATTTCTTGTTCATAAGATGAACATGGTTCTTACCATTGAGCGTCCAATAATTGTTATTGTGACAACAATGGAGTTGTGGATTTGGCCTAGGAACACCGGTCCCATCAGCGTTCCAGACATATTCTGATGACAGTATCACCTGATCAAGGAGATGGTTGATCTCCAATGGATCGAGGATAGGAGAGTAGACTTTGAGGTTAACATGGCGGATCCACTCACCGAAGCCTGCTTCCCAAAATACTATTTGAGAGATTTTGGGATGGTTGAGTATGGGATACTACAACCACTGTTACATGTTGGGTATTGGATACTACAACAGATGGCCTTAGTGAAAGTGGGAGATTGTTAGTTATATGTATGCCCTAGAGGCCATTATTATACATGGGATGTATATTGTAGTTGAAGCTTGGACATATATAAGGAGGACTTTCTTGCTCGATATGATAGTATGCTATCTGGTTGCACTTTATCTTAACATGTACACTTATTGTCTCTCTTTCTCACATGTTGATAAAGCCCTTAGGAATGTACTTGACTACCAAGACTATGATGGAGATCATACTAGTAGGGCCAAGGGTAGTCCACAAGTACACCCTATAATAGTTCCTAGTCGAGGGAGTATCGAGACAGGGCATCGATACTCCAGAGTAGACTAGAGTATACGCTTTTCGACCCATATGATGGGTGATGGACGATCCCATATCCATTGGTGTTTGACATCAGAGAAGATATACGGGTGCTCAGTGGAGACTGGGTACACTGGAAGGACTCGCCGAGAACTTCTAGATGGTATTATACCTATCGTCGGATAGCAGTTCTCTGGTGACACTGGTACAGGTTAGTCTGTAGACCCGAGATCGTCATAGAGTGTTGTGTGATTCCCACTGTGCTTTGATTTCCACCATACCACGGTCAAGAGATCGTGCAAAAAGGTTGTTTTTGGGTACAGTCCTGAGTCACATGGAGGCAATGAGCGATAGGAGGGGTTTCGTCTCTCCCGGTATTGGGAGTTGATGTTGCGCTATGCTCGATTGGCCATAACATGAAATTCCTGGCCATGGTTGCTGAGATCTACTGGTAAGTGTTATCAGTAGTTTCTCGAACCGTTATGGACCTTGCATCGGCATGACTTATCAGGCTATTGGGGTCTGACGTTATATTACCCCCAGGCTGTGATATGCGATATATCTGATAAAGAGACCGGACTGTACGGTAGTGTTACTGATTGGATTCGCAGAAGTGTGAGCAGGATTGCTTGTTGATCTTCTAATCGCTAAATACCCGGATGGCCGTTACGTTTAGCAGACCGCTTGCGGCTTGTGGGTGTTTGATATGATCATCACCTACTGCCGGCGTATTGACGAGTCTTTAGAGTCCTACACAGAAGTTTCCTGGTTCATGCGAAACGGAGTAGGCGCACATATGTGATATGTGCGGGACCGCGATTAATACGAGTATGTGATACCGCATTCTATTCTCGTGATATGTGATATCGACCGGTTATATGTGATATAGCCGGGTTATCGGATCAAGTGTTGATTAGATGAAATGGTATATATATATATATATATATATATTATATGCTCACTTAAGTATCTATTATTCTCACTTATGATACATTTAACATATATGTGATATATGTTTATTGTATTGTTTTCTTTTGTTCACAAATAATATATATGTGATATATATAATTGTGACATGCTAGGTTTCACATGCAACATGTATGTATGAGACTCATACTATACTAGAGTTTATGTTATGGTTTCATTTATCGTTAAGTAATTACAAATTAGTGGATTTAATCATAGCTAGAAGCTTGGAGAAGCTTGAAGATAAGCATTGACTAAGTCCGCTCCTTTGTTTTTTACTTAAGATATTTTATGACCTAACCATTAACTCTTACCATGGTTAACTCTCTACATGAGTTAGTATATGGTTGATATACTCACTCATGGTTGCATTTTGAACCATATGATTTATTCTTTCATCACTTGAGCTTCATCTTCTTCTTCCTCATTTTAAGCTTTCTAGCTTTTGTGAAAGTGATGATAGATTGTGAGAAAATTAAATCTAAAGTGAGCAAAATTCCTACTTCATCATCCTCTGCTATTAGCAATTTAGTTTAGGGTGTTTGCTTCACTAATCTACATAATTAGTGAAAAGGTAGCATAAGCTTGAGTCTCCTCGACGTAGATCATCTTCGGCCTCGAAGATTTCGAGCAAGTTTGCATCTTTCATCTTATGGAGCCTCTCAAGAGTTCGGGAGATTCTTACTCGCAGCGAAGGGAGTTTTACACGGAGCATTTGAAGTGAAGGACCATTCTACAAAGGTTGTATTCCGCATTCACTTAGTTTGCAATGTTGTTTGCATGTTGTTTTGTTTAAAACTCTAGTTAAGATTCTTGGTTAGGGTTGTTTAGAATGGAAAATTTTTGAAAATGGCATGGACGATACCTCCCGAAACCTTGTTGCCTTGTTATGTAACCCTACAATTCTGAGTTGCCCCTCTCCTTTTGGGGGCATGCATTGGAGACTGCAGCTTTTCTGTTGAACGGGGTTTCAACCAAGACCGTGTCTACCACTCCATATAAGATATTTTATGGGAAGAGACCATTCCTTAAGCGAGTTAAGATTTGGGGTTGTCTGGCTTTTGTCAAAACGCAGAATCCAGACAAACTCGAGACACGATCAGTCAAGTGTATATTTGTGGGATATCCAAACGATTCATATGGATATCTTTTCTACCACAAGGAGGAACAAAAGGTGTTTATTTCTCGAAATGCCACATTTTAGAAAATAAGATTTTTCCAAATGATGCTAATGGCAATGTGGTAGATCTAGAAGAGGTTCTAGAGACACAAGTTACAAATGACAACTTAGTTGAACCTGAAGTTGCAACAGAACCTAATGAAACTCAGCCACTCCGTAGATTTGGTAGGACTTCTCACCCACCGGAGAGGTATTACGGTTTTCTCGTTGATGGTGATGGAGAAGATTTCATCATGGATGATGACCCTACCAGTTTTCAGCAAGCTATCATGAGTGGTGACTCTGTGAAGTGGTTGGATGCCATGAGATCCGAAATGGATTCTTTGTACACCAACAAAATATGGACTTTGGATGTTGTACCCTCTGGGGTAAACCCCATAGGGTGCAAATGGATCTTTAAGAAAAAGATCGGTGTAGATGAGCAAGTGGAGACCTATAAGGCAAGGCTTGTGACGAAAGGATTTCGACAAAGACCAGGACTGGACTATGACGAAACTTTTTTCATATAGCCATGCTTAAATCCATTTAGATCCTACTTGCTATTGCTGCTCACTACGACTATGAAATCTGGCAGATGGACGTTAAAACGGGTTTTCTAAATGGTGATTTAGAAGAATGTGTTTATATGGATCAGCCAGAGGGCTTCATCGATAGTGGGAGCAGCGGGAAAGCGTGTATGTTGCTTAAATCCATTTATGGATTAAAGCAGTCATCACGGAGTTGGAATATCTGTTTTGATGATATTATCAAAGAGTTTGATTTCGTCAAAAATCCAGATGAACCTTGTGTTTATAAGAAGATTGTTGGAAGTACTGTCACATTCCTCGTATTGTACGTGGATGACATTCTTCTGATAGGAAACGATGTTCCTATGCTACAATTGGTCAAACTGTTCTTATCACAAAGGTTCTCCATGAAGGACCTAGGTGATGCCTCGTACATATTGGGCATAAAGATCTATAGAGATAGATCTAAAAGGTTATTGGGATTGTCCCAAACCAGGTACATTAACACCATCCTAAAGAGGTTTAGTATGGAAGCCTCCAAGCGGGGTTCCTTACCCGCTAGTCATGGAGTCACTCTCTCCAAGGACTTTTTCCCAAAGACTGATGAAGAGAGAGCTCTCATAAGGATATGCTTGACTACTGAGATTTGGTACATGTTGATATAGCCTTAAGGATATACTAACAACATGTACCATATGTACCGGTATGTGTGTGTGTGTATTCAGGGGACATTCTTGCTCGACATGATAGTATGCTATCCGGTTGCACTTTTATCTTGACATGTTCATTTAATCATGCTTTCATTCATTTGGTACATGTTGATATAGCCTTAAGGATATGCTTGACTACTGAGATTATGATGCGGATCATACTAGTGAGACATGTGTAGTTCATATAAGCATATCCTTAAAATCTTCCTAGTCGTGGGTGTATCGAGACGGGGTATCGATATCACCAGAGTAGACTAGCGTATACGTTGCTTGTCCCATATGATGGGCGATGGATGATCCCATATCCATTGGTGTGGTGACACCAAAGACCGTATATGGGCGCTCAGTGAGACTGGATACACTGAACGGACTCACCGAGAACTCTTATGTGGTATTATATCTATCGTCGGATAGCAGTTCTCAGGTGACACTGGTACAGGTTAGTCTGTAGACCTGAGATCGTCATAGAGTCTTGTGTGTCCTCCCACTGTACTTTGATCTCCACCCTACCACGGCTCTACTGAGTTGTGCAAACAGGTGGATTTTGGGTACAGTCCCGAGGCACATGGAGGCA
The DNA here is from genome assembly GCA_030015575.1 of Agapanthus africanus. NCBI lineage: Eukaryota > Viridiplantae > Streptophyta > Magnoliopsida > Asparagales > Amaryllidaceae > Agapanthus > Agapanthus africanus. Next base: position 560,389,421 of record CM057340.1, read on the forward strand.
ATAAGTGATAGGAGGGGTTTCGTCTCTCCTGGTATTGGGGGTTGATGTTGCGCTATGTTCGATTGGCTATAACAGGAAGTCCCTGGCCTGGGCTGCTGAGATTTACTGATAAGTGTTATCAATAGTTTCTCGATCTGTTATTAGCCATATACCGACATAACTTATTGGGTTAATGGGGTCGACGATACCACCCTTAGACTTGATATGCAACACTACTGACGAAGAGACCGGATTGTACGGTAAGTATTACCAGTTGGCTCGACGGGAGTTTTAGCAGGTTTGCTTGTGTTTCTTCTGATCGCACAATACCTGGGAGCCGTTACGTACAGCTTGTGCCACTGACGGTTTGTGGGCATGTGACGTGATCACTGCCTACTGCTAGCGTATTGACGAGTCTTAGAGTCCCATAAAGGTGTCTCCTATCTCAGGCGAAAAGTTGTGGGGTGCATATATGATATGCGCGGGAGCTCGATTGAATGCATGTATTGGATACCGTATTTTAATCGGGCGTTTACTATTGGACGGGTCGAATGAGATATGACCAAGTTATTAAATCAAGTGTTGATTTAATATTATGTCCATTAGCTCATTTATTAAAACCTATTTCTTTATGTTGCATGCATGAGTGTATGCATATGTTGATATGGATGCACACATGCAAGCATACATGTGTCATGGTTGATGATACATTGGTGGTGGCAATACAAGACTCACATGATAATATATTTAGATATTTTGATTATTGGAGAAAAACAAAATGGGATTAAAATCATGGTTGACTATTCAACTCTCTTGAGTTGACAAAAGTCAATGGTTTCATTGCCCATAGTTTTAGCCCATGGTTTTGCTTAAACTCAAGTTACAAAATATCTAGATATTTTGTAACCATTGTTTAGCATGGCATGACTCTCACTTACTCTCTTGAGTTGAGTTAGAGTTATTGATTATTCTCTTGAGCCATCTTCTTCTTCCTCTCTCTCCTCAAATCTCTCTAGGGTTTTAAAAAGAAAGAGAAGAAATAAAAAGAAAAGGTTTTTATGTGAGATCCAAACCCATATCACCATTCCACTTTAGTCTAGCCCACTAGTGTGAAGTGTTTGCTTCATCTTCATCCTTAATCAAGTGAAGCTTGGAGCTTGGTGCAAAGGGACTTCGTGGTGGATCATCGTGGACTTGGAAGGACACAAGCCAACTAGTTCAAATCCCACTCGATCCAAGGAGTCAAGGAGGAGATCTACAAAGGTTGTATTCCCACTTAGTGTTAGACACTTGTAGTATATGATACTAGCATGTTGTTACTCTATTTTTCTAGTTCGATTCATGGTTGGAATTGTTTAGCACCCCCTTTAATTTTTTGTTATAGCATGTGTGATGCAACCCTAAACCTAGGATGGTGCTAGAATCCCTACAGATGATACATCAGACTTGGGTGTGTGAGACTCATACCTAACTTAAGATAATTTGGGTGTTTAAATATTAAGGAAAAAAACAAAATTAGGTGGAAATTAGCAAGGCTTGATATGCTTGTGGAAGCATGGAAAAGTATTGACTTTAGTCCACTAATTTTGTTTTACTCTAGATATTTATTAACCTAACCATTATCTGTAGCTGTGGTTTAGTCTGTACATGAGTTATATGCGATATTTTCTCACCCATGGTTCATTACACTTGATCACTTGAGTTTCTTCTTCATCTCCTTCTTGCTCTCTAGCTTTGAGTGAGGTGAAAAAGAAAAGAGAGAAAAATTATTCTAAAGTGTGCAAAATTCCTACTTCATCAATCTATACCAAATTAGCCATTTAGTATAGGTTGTTTGCTTCACTAATTCTCAATTAGTGAAGAGGTAGCTTGAGTTAGAGATTCTTTGACGTAGATCATTTTCGGCCTCGAAGATCCTTGAGGAAGTTTGTTCCTTTTGCATAGTGGAGCCTAACGAGAGTCCGGGAGACCACTAAGGACTACTACACGGAGGTTTAGAAGTGAAGGACCGGTCTATAAAGATTGTATTCGTTGTTCACTTAGAGTAAAGTTGTTTACTTACTTAGTTATACCCTAATTCTCTAGTTAGATCCTTGGTTCGGGCTCGCTCGGCACCCTAAAATTTTGAAATAGCATACTTGATGCTTGCCGAAACCGTGTCGGGGTGCTAAGCGAACCCATCAGCAATCCCATCAAGTAATTTCTTATGAATCACAGAAACAACCAAAATAGAATTTACGTATATTCCACCCACATTCGCCACAAGGTCCGTGGACTTCACCATAAAGTTACTTAACTTACGGCAATGCATGGGCAAGGTTAGTGCGGGTGCAAAACATATACAACATTTATATATATCATCATCATAGGCAGTTAATAAACATCACAGGCATGCGATAATCAAAATATAATAGCGGATAAATTAGGAGCCCCATATTTCGTTTGAGCCGCAAATGAAAACCAACGTTCTCCGATTGTGTGAATAGCTCGAACATCACCTAAAGCAAAAATCCCTAGGAGCGTAGCAAGCTATCCGTTAATTATAAAAGTGAAGCAAGTATCACTCAATAACATGAGTGGGCCACCCGGCACTTCATGGAATCCGGTAACTTGAGCACTCCACCGTGGGTCTATCCTAAACCCCTATAAGTGCGGTGAATAACCCGCCAATTCTAGAGCAAGGCGGCTCGAACTCATCACCATGAGACGTCCGCCTAAACACACTCTAGAATCCGGCTACTCAAACATTTCTCCGTAGGTTATTCTAATACAGGAATGAATGAATATATAATGGTAATTATCGACCTCAAACCAGTCGTGTTCCAATAAAACAATATACATCAAGCGGTAACGACAGCCATAATCCGGCCGTTCATCCCGAATAAACAAAGATACAAAGATTCTACGATGAAGGGCTATCCACAACAACTATCCGGCTAAAACCATCATAAGATACATCAAGTACAACACAAACAAGTATTTGCAATCCTGTCTAATCGACCTATAGCAATTAAACGGCATTTACAAACACATATACGAACTATAAGATAATCAACGATGCTAAAGTTTCGAGTTTAGAACCTTCCGTGTTGCCCGTATGCAAAAGTTAACAATAAATGAAATCTAGGCAAAAAAGAAGTTTAGCAAAAATCCCAATTTCCAAAACCCAAGACACAAAAAAAAAGACCAGACAAAACAGAGAAAGCATGGCCGCAAATTGCGGCCAAAAAGAATATTTAGACAGCCCAAGTTGCTCCAATCTGTCTCGTTTTCATTCTTTGTAAATATCATACATATATCATCCTTCTGCAATATTCCAAAAAAAATTTAGAGACCAAATTTTTTTAATAGAAACCAGATGTTTTTGGGTTTTGAAAAACGGAAATTTGTTGGTTTTTGAAACTTAAGCATCGTCTAAACTGGTTTTACGTGTTTGGGTGGCTCTGATACCATGTTAGTATCAGTCGGTGCAGCAGAAGCTCGCTGTGGCGTCCAAAGATCCTCAGCAAGTACTTTTTAACGTTGTCCACTCGCGACGGACTACAACCCGCTAGACCAATCCACACGGGGCACCCTGGGGGTAAGAACCTGCGCGTCGCCACTACTATCACATAATGATAACCCCCCATAGGTCGGCATCCCTTCCTAATAGCTCTGATACTATGTTAGTAGATGCTCGTGCTCATGCCGCAAAACTTGCGGCCAATGCGGAATACAAAAAAAAAATTCAAAACAAGAGCATGAACCATTACGACCTAAAATCGATACCAAACACTAAACTTGTAATACAAGGAGTTTAGCTACTCGGTTAGTAATTACAATCTTTGTAGTCGTGTTCTTCGTCTTCAAATCCACTTCTTACGCTCTTAAATCGTCGGGAACGAGGTTGGGAGTCTGTCTTCATCGTCGAAAATAATCCACCCAAAAAGAAACCTATTCTAGGCTCTAGCTTCATACTAAAAACTTAGTGAAGTAATTAGTGAACAAAACTTTCTAAGAATCGATCACTAGAATGTAGTAGTGGCTAATCACTATATTTTCTTTCTCTGTTTTTTTTTCCTTTCTCAACTTCTAAAATCTCAAGATAAGAGGAAGAAGAAGCAAAGGGTGGGGATAACTCAAAATGAGCAAGCATGGTTTTATAAACATTATCTCATCATTCTCTTTCTCTTCTTGTCTTTTAATATTTGAATTGGTGGAATTGTGACTCGCCGTGGTGAGTCACAAGTCTACACCATTCTTAAAAAAAGAAGAAAAGATGAGAAGAGAAAAGAGCCATCTCATTTGTACACACACAAATATATATATATATATATATATATATATATATATATATAGAGAGAGAGAGAGAGAGAGAGAAAGAGAGAGAAGAGGCCATAGGAGGAAATTTCCTCTTATGGCATGGAAAAAAATTCAACCTCCATCATTTTTTTTCGACGATCGGCCCCCATCATCTTCATCGTTATCATCTAAGATGTGGGTACACCAAATTTCATGTGATTCTACAACTTTTTCACCGTTGATTTAGCAATGTAAAAAGTTTTATTGTCGGTAAACCGTTTAATTTTGAACCCACTAAACCAACGGTGAAAAAATGTGGAATCACATGAAATTTGGTGTACGCACATCTTAGATGATAACGATGATGATGATGGGTGCCGATCGTCGGAAAAAAATGGTGGAGGTTGTATTTTTTTCCACGTCATAAGAGGAAATCCCCTCCTATGGGCTCTTTCCTTCATTAATCTCATATATATATATATGGTTAATGGAGGAAATGTGCCATATGAGGGAATTTCCTCCTATGGTGTCAAAAAAATACACGCTCCATGATTTTTTTCGACGATCGGCATACATCAATTCCATCTTTATCATCTAAGATGTGGATACATCAAATTTCATGTGATTATACCATTTTTTCACCGTTGATTTAGTTGATGCAAAAATTAATGGTTTACTGACAATAGAACTTTTTACATTGCTAATTCAACGATGAAAAAGTGATGGAATCACATGAAATTTGGTGTATGTACATCTTAGATGATAACGATGATGATGATGGATGCTGATCGTCGGAAAAAATGGTGGAGGTTGTATTTTTTTCGACGCCGTAGGAGGAAATTTGCTCCTATGACCTCTTTCCCCCCCCCCCCTCTCCCTCTCTCCCTCTATATATATATATATAGAGAGAGAGAGAGAGAGAGAGACTACAAATACTTAATACCGTATTCGTATCAAAATAAGAATACATGTATTTGTATTAAGACACGAATACCCATCTTTATACAAATACTTGTATTCGTATAAATACTGTATTCTGTCAAAATACAAATACCATAAATAGAGATACCAAATTAGATATATAACAATAGGTCACATTTCATTCAAATGTGATAATCTGGCTATCTTTCAAATCGGCTAGTATTAATAAAATGTCCAATTAAAAATACGTGTACAAAAACACGTATTTAATCAAAATTAATTATGTATCAAAATACGTACACTACATCGTTTCGCCTGAACTGAGAAACTCTCTGTGTAGAACTCTAAATACTCGACAATACGCTGGCAGGGAGTTTAACGACAAGCACGTCAGCGCCACTAGCTGTATGTAACGGCTATCCAGGTATTGAACGAAAGGAAGATCGATAAGAAAACTCGTCTGTATGTTTACTGAGCCTAAAAGTGACAATCTCCGTACAGTCTGGTCTCTTCGTCTGAGAGTGTCGCATATCGGGTCTAGGGTATGGAAAACTTCAGACCTCTAATAATGCGATAAGTCATATCGATGTGAAGCCCATCACCCACAGAGGAATTACTGATCCAAATCAGCCAACATCGTCCGTCTGGCCAGGCCAACAAGCATCGGCCAATGCTTCTTGATTATCCAAAGAAATGGTTTCGGCTAACATTATGTCCTTCGGGTCTTACGATGGGAACCTATTGTTAAACTGATGTGACACTATCGGCATCTATTTTCTTATGCCGGATTTTGGTTCCAAGAGTATAATCTAAGAAATTAAATAATCATTTATTCAATGTAATCTTAAAATATTGTTGTCCCAACATATAGATACCGCTGATCTCACACCATCAACTATACATATAACCCAATGACATTGATACTCGTGCAGGCTACGAAGATCAGGAAATGTGTCCCGTCATAAACAAGGTAAATTATAGTTGCAAGACTCTAAAATACTGTTATGTCCAAAATTCCAATTCAATATATCTCCATATGCATAATGTCCTAAGAAAAATAAAAAGATGTAGGAAGATATATAGCTATAGTTGATCCTGAGAAGAAAATTGGTGATGGTTATAACCATTCTTCACTCCACACAAGTTTTTTTTTCGTTCTTCTTCTTCATTTATTTATGTATATATCAGGCTCTTAACAACTCCCTACACTTTGAAGTGCCTCAATAATTTTGGAGGATGCATGAATTTCTTAATTACTTCAGTGAAATAAATAAGTCTTTTTATAGCGGCATTAGAATAAACTGATCTAGTGCATCAGTATCACGCATTAGTTGCATTTATAAGTCGCAGTACTCATGCTGCCAACTACTAGAAGACTCTCAAGGAGATAAAAATCATAAAATGCCTGAATCTACCATGAGATTCATTCATTCATGGCTTATGAATTCTCTGGTTTTGTTACAGAAGTACTTAGAGAGCTGTCAAGAGCTCTGTGTTCAGGCATGCATATTGGTGTTGAGTTTAAATTGTTCTGCACAATGTAGACTACTGTAATTAATGTATCTAGGATTTGAGATGCATGCGAGAGGACGGAATATAAAATAACATTCTATGAAAATTTTATACGGTTGCATCTTTTGGACGACGGCACCATCTGTCTCATCTACATGTTTTAGAAGACGTATATTCTAATTTCCTTCTTATTTTGAATGTCATTTTTTCTTGTATCACATGATGCGCAAAATTCACATATTTCTAATAAGAATTTTGTAACTCTATATAAATGATCCCAAATAAACCCAAATTATATGAAAATTGGTGTATTCATACCGTGCAGCATGAAAATCAAGATGGATGTTCATCATGTTAATCAAATATTATCCATAATTCTTAATTGTTAAGTCAACTTGGTGTTACAAGGTTTTTTTCCCCTTTCATTTCAGTTTTATTTTTTGCTTGCATTTCTCAACTGGCACTACACATTTTCACTTACTAGATTGTACATGTTAGAACGATTTTCCCCGCATTATATACAACATATTTCATCCATGTAACGACTATTGTTCTTTAAACTTACGGTCCTCGTTGCCACAACAGAAAAACGATAAAGAATTTTTTTCCCTAAGCTACATGAGGTATGGGGTTTAAGTCTTACTTGTATAGCATGTTTTGATCTATAAACATAACAGCATTTAGCATCTATAAAATGTTAAGGAAAGACCTTAGGATTCTCGTCTAGGAGTAGACTTGTGACCTAGTCAAGATTTGTTTGGTGTGTAATTAAAGGTCAACAACAAGGCAGGTCAGATTTGGTTCCTGAGTTTGGTGAACCACCTCCTCAATTATTGGTGTAGTTCAGAAGACCAGGCACTTTGTATCCTTTTTCTCACCTTTAGGTTTTATTATTTATTTGTGATATTGTGATGTAGTGATGATAGTGTAGTGTTGTTGAAGTGTTTTGTTTGATAGTCATTAGAGGATGGTTTGAATTTGTGGATTTGTAGACACTAATCATGGATTTGTTACTCTGGATGCTATGCACAGTGGTCATGCTCCATAGCAAGCAAGGTGAAAGATGAGTCGAGAAAGACATGCAGCCGTTTTAATCTATCAGATCGAACTGATTTCCAACTATGTTTTTCGTTGTTTGTATGTGTCTAATTGTACCAAGCTTATTTTGTTTTTATTTACTTAGATTTTACTTTTATTTATATATTTCTTAGATGAGTTATGATTCAAATTTTTATTAAAGAAATATTATGTATGGAGACGAACAATTTTGAAAATAGTTGTACATGGTAGCTTATATGACAATTTAACCATCATAAGAGAACAAGAATTTCTACATAGATTGAAGACCCCAAACTTGTGTACTTGCTTAGCTTTTCCACAGGCCAAGATGGGGATAAATCATAAAGGCCTTCAAATCTATATTAGGCCCAGCCCATAACACATCTCGACCATTTTCAAGGACCATGATCAAGTGTAGATTTTGATGTTAATTCAACCATTGTTTGAATTTCCTTCAATCAATTGTTACTGAACTCAACGATTTGATATGTTCAATTAAATTCTGCAGGTTTTCATAGGAAGCGCCTCCTTTTTCTACACTTCGATTTGCTGATTTTGCCAAATCATTTATCGATCTTCTCAACTCTTCGGCCTTCTCTCCTTCCATGGCTCCTCTAATCATTCTTTCCACAATATCACTTCCGCACATGTCTTTCATATCCACTCCAATCTTCCACGCCTCGCTCACGTACCTGCTATTTATCAGCTGATCCACGAGAAAAGGACGGCAAATCATTGGAACTCCTGTCGTTATGCTTTCCATAGTTGAGTTCCATCCACTATGCGTAAAAAAGCATCCTATGGCTGGATGGGCTAGCACCTCCCGTTGTGGAGCCCACCCTACCAAGCATCCCCTCTTTCTGGTAGCCTCCTCTAGATTTGAGGGGATCATCTTGCTTGGTCCTGCACAACCTTGAATCAGATCAGGTCGCATCACCCATAAGAAGTGTTTGCCACTGTTAACGAGGCCGTGCCAAAACTCAAGAAGCTCCTCTTGTGACATAATAAGGCTACTCCCGAAGCTGATATAAACCACTGACTTATGTCGCAAATCATCAAGCCATTTTAAGCAATGCTTATCCTCTTGCCACAAGCTTGGATTATTAAAGGAAAAATCATGGTCAGCAATATTCCGACTGAGTACATGAAGAGGTCCAAGAGTGTAGGTTATTGGACACAAAGAGCGGATATAAGAGAGCACTGATGATTCTAACTCCTCAAACGTGTTTAGTATGAGAGCTCTAGCTCGGGTCAAGTTGATATTGAAAATATTTGCAAATTGTATGCCACGGTCATCGGTGGATTTTGCATTCCTCATCAAGCTTGGGAGATCTCTCAGTCGTACAAATCCTTCCATTCCTGCTATTCCGTTGATCTTTTCATCTAGATCCGCTCCATCTAGAAAATATTAATCTATGTTAAAAAAAATAAATAGGAATAGGGTCTCAAATAGAAATTCTATTTTGAATCTCAAAATTGCAGGCAACAAGAAAGTTGTCATAAATTATAAAAAAAAAAACATTTAAACCTGGAATTGGAACTCTTGAAATTTATTAATACTTGTGCTGAAATATCTTTTCTCTATTACATTATGATTTAATAATAATTTCAAATCCATTTTCATGTTATCTGACTTTTGTATATGTGCAAGCACAAGGAATATACCGGTGATGATAGGCATTCTATTTTTATGAAAGTGACGAATGTTGTCCTCCTTCTCTGTGTATATAGAGGAGGATAAAAATAAGGCTTATATAAAAATAAAAATAAAAATCTACACACAGCTTTGAACTCATGATAGAACACTATCAATATAATTTACTATAGATAATGGGTAGCCCCTCGTCGTCATTTAAGTTGCCATTCAACAACAACTGAGCCTTTTATCCCAAGCATATGGGGTAGGCTACATGAACCAATATGAGAATCACGCCGGGTCCAGCACATGAATCCTCTGTCTCCACTCACTTCTATCGAACAATATACTTTCATTGAGTCCTTTGGCAACCATATCGTTTCGTATCACCTCCATCCATGTTTTCTTCGGTCTCCCTTTTGCCCTTTTGCCATTACCCATATCGAGAGTATCTATTCGTCGAACCGGTGCTTCCATAGGTCTGCGTCGCACATGACCAAACCATCTAAGCCGGTTTTCCCGCATCTTCTCCTCCACGGGTGCTACACCAACTTTTGCACGAATATCCTCATTTCGCACCTTGTCTTTTCTAGTGTTACCGCACATCCAACGAAGCATGCGCATCTCCGCTACGTGCATCTTCTGTGTATGATGCTTCTTAGGAGCCCAGCATTCTGTACCATATAATAAGGCAGGCCGAATAGCGCTCCGATAAAACTTCCCTTTCAATTTTAACGGAAAGTTACGATCACACAAAATCCCTGTTGCACTCCTCCATTTCAACCAACCAGCTTGGATCCTTTGATTAACATCACTATCGATCTCCCCATTCCTTTGGATGATGGAACCTAGATATCTAAACTGGTCGCTCGGTGATATCTCTTGCCCTTCCAATGTTATACCAATATGGTTTTGACTTCTCTGGCTACTAAATTTGCAGTGCATATATGCTGTCTTGGACCTGCTCAATCTGAATCCCCGAGATTCCAATGTTTGTCTCTATAATTCCAATTTGGCATTAACCCCTGCTTTCGTCTCATTTACTAGAACAATATCATCAGCGAATAGCATACACCAAGGGACCTCATCTTAGATAGTTCTAGTAAGCTCATCCATCACGATGGTAAACAGGAAAGGACTTAATGCAGATCCTTGATGTAAACCAATAGTAATCGGAAAATCACTTGTTAAGCCACCGCAAGTTCTGACATTTGCCACTACTTCGTCGTACATATCCTTGATTATGTCAATATAATTGACGGGGACCCCCTTTTTCATCATTGTCCCCCATAATACCTCTCTAGGTACCTTGTCGTACGCTTTTTCTAAATCAATAAATATCATATGCAAATCTCTTCTCCTCTCTCGAAAGCGCTCGACAAGTTGACGAAGCAAATGAATCGCCTCTGTCGTCGATCGTCCAGGCATGAACCCAAATTGGTTCTCTGTTATCTTAATATCCTTCCTTAGCCTGTGTTCAATCACTCTCTCCCAAAGTTTCATGGTGTGACACATTAGTTTTATTCCACGGTAGTTTGAGCAACTTTGAATGTCACCCTTATTCTTGTAGATAGGTACAAGGATACTTTTCCTCCATTCATTTGGCATCTTTTTTGCCTGCAAAATCTTATTAAACAGATCTGTCAGCCATTTAACGCCTATTTCTCCTAAGCATCTCCAAATCTCGATAGGAATCCCGTCAGGACCAACCGTTTTTCTTAAACCCATTCTGTTCAAAGCTTCTTTAACCTCAGTAAGTCTTATTTTACGCATGAAATCACGATTTATATCTTGAGATTGAATGACAAGTCCATCCAAATTCTTAGTAAAGCTCTCATTGAACAATTTGTCAAAATAATCTCTCCATCTTTCCTTGATATCATCATCTCGAACTAAAACCTTCTCATTTAAGTTGCCATTAAAAACTAAAATTAATGTTTGCTTCTCTATCACAACCCTAATTATAATCCTCCTCCCTCATCCAAGTGCAACTATTGCCACCGGCAATGCCACCGTCGGCCATCCCTCTTTGATCCTCCACTCCTAGACCTCGCCATCTGGGTCCCCGACTTCGCCCCTCTCTCCACCTGCACCCCCATCTCTTGCACCGCCCTAGCCAAATTAACCTTACCCTTAACCCCTTCATCTCCTTCGACGCGGTCCTCCCTCACGGCCACCACCCTCCTCCCCCCGCTACTGTTGTCGCCATCCTCCTCTACCGGCCACTATAATAATTATCTAATTAATATTTAAAAATTATTTATAAAATAGTTAATAGTTACTAAATTATATTTATCAAATATCAAAATGTTCATTTGATATATATATATTTGCCAAAGGTCATTTGATATGCACAACATCATCAAAGTTGACTAAACGTTGACTGTTTAGACACATAGTTTCTCTAAATTACGAAAGTATTGGTAGTTTTCTTTCGCTGGTACAAATGCCTTGGTATTTTTTTTCTTTTTTTTGTATATAAGCCTAAAAACAATTTTGGCCTATGAATTATATAAAGTAGTGCTTAGTAATTTCCCACCTCCTCCTTCTTTTCCCACCGACTCTCCTGCACGAGCGATCGAGAAGCAGATGCGTCAGATTACGGCGTTTATCAGAGCTGGAGAAGCTGGACCGAGCTATGGTAGCTTTTTCTATATATTTTGGGGATGTATGTACTTATATAATACACATTGTATATATTTTGGCCCATATTGGTGTTATTTGCTTGTTGGCCCATATTGGTGTTATTTGCTTTTTCACGATGATTTAGATTGATATCATATTCTGTTTGTTTATTTCTTTTATATATTATGCGTGAGATGCTAATTATGAATATTTCTGTATTTGGTTATATGATGTATATATTATTGTGCATAGGGCGGGGAAAAACAGGAAGCCCATTTTTAAAAAAAAACCCTGATATTTCGTCCCTATGGATTAATCCGTAGGGCCATATGTTGCACCTATGGATTAATCCGTAGGTGCAAAGTTTACCCCTACACAGTTAGGCGTAGAGACAAAATATCATGATACCTGATATTTTGTCCCTATGGACACAATAACAGAGGTTAAACTTGCCCCTACGAATTTATCCGTAGGGGCATTTATCTGAATTTACGGATAAATCCGTAGGGGTAAGTATCAGGCCTTACTGATAAATCCGTAGGGACAATTATTTTATTTTATAAACCAATAAATTAAATAAATATTTTGTCCTTATGGATTAATCCGTAGGGATATATGTCCCTACGGAGTACGGCGTATGGGTAGCATGTTCAGGACGAAAATTTGCACATACGGCCTTTGCATCTAAGGGATAATTTTGTGTCCCTACGGATTAATTCTTAGGGGCAGTGGTTTGCCCCTACAGCTAAATCCTGGTATTTTGCCGTATATGAAAATCTCCAATTACTTTTAAAAAAAAATTCAGGTCTCATATACGGTGATCGAATTATCGGCCCCCGCCGCCCTGTCCCCCTCCCCCCACCCAGCAAAAGAACAACAAGAATATTTTTCCTTCTATAGCATTTGATGTCATGGAATTGAATTAAACCTGGAAAAGGAATCTTGCCCCTTCGAATCAACTCAGGAATGCAACAATAAGCCCAGAGACTACAAGCACTGCTTGTACGGAAAATCATTACAGGGATCCCAAACTCCTCCGGCACCTCCATAGCCATACTAAGAATCCCGTCCGCCACAACACACGACACGGGCGGCCATCCATGCCCGTTTCCAGGATCCAAAATCTCTCTATACGGTTCTCTAGATCGGGTCCTCATCGATTCTTCGAGATCCAACAACTTATGAAACGGGCGGGGGTCGTCTTCTGGTAGCCCGTCGGGGATGACCCGAAAACGGAAATTAGGGAGCTTGGATAGAGCGTGGAGGGTTGGAGAGTGGCGGAGCAGGAGAGTGTGGATGTGATTCGTGTTGATGAAGGTTATGAAGAAGGAAGATGAAGAGAGGAGATGTGCTAGTGTTAGCATTGGCGAAATATGGCCTTGGCCTGGGAAAGGGAACAAGAGTACGTGAGGTTGTGAAGCAATATTTTCCGACATCCCTTTTCCCCCTTCCTCTCTTAGTCTTTCTTCTTAATTTTTTTAATTATGAGTGATTAGCATAAGAGCATGTAAAGTTTTATGGCAGGGGAAGTGATAGAGATGTTTCATGCTCCGACAAGAGAGAGAGGTTGGCATTGAAGATTCCATTTGCTAAGAAGATGTGATTCCTAACTAGCTAGCAACAAAATTAGCCTAAGGTTCTGAATTTTTTTAATTTGGTTGCTAATAATTGAAGCCTAATCTAATTTCAAGCTAGATATATATTTTGGGTTGTGGGTCTAGAAATCCAAATATGTTGAAATTGTGGAAAGACTTCCTCGGACATCTGAACAAGGAGATTCAGACGGCTGCTGTAACATTTCAGAAAAATAAAATATTATTTTTGGGAATTTTTATAATTAAATAATGAATATTATGAATATTTTAATATTGCGGTATAATTAAATACCGATAAAGTGGAAAATATTTGGAAAATTATGGGAATTACTGAAAAGAGAGTGTTTTATAAGATTTGAGCATTTATAGATTTTTTATATAATTAATTATATTACTTTTAATGCTAATCGCGATTAAATATCGCAAAACGTGCATTAAGCTAGTTTTGTGCACATGATATGCACCATGTCATATTTTGCATTTTTACATTTTTCTACCATGTCTTTTTCTTTTCTATGCATGGTTTTGTTTTAGAATGAAAAGAAAAGAGATGATAAAAGAAAAGAAAACAAAAGAAAAGAAAAAGAAAATATTAAACAAAAAGGTATGGGCATGAGAGAGAGAGGGTGAGGGGTCAAACATGGCCATGGCTCATTCTTCCCCTTCATTATTTCCTCATCATTCTTCCCTCTTCTTCTCTCATGTCAGCCCTCCTCCTTCCCCCTCCTCAAACAACTCAAAGCACCCCCAAAACAACATCAAACGTCCATCCCCATTTCAATAAAAACATGCACAAGCTCTCTAGATGCACTTTGGACCAAGAAAAATCAGATTTTGGACAGTTGGGGCTTGAGTTGCCAAATGAGGTAATTTCATCACCATTAGAATTGTATTTAATTCACTTTAGCTTTCAGGCAAGTTTAGAAGTGATATTGTGATGTTAGAAAATTCCAAGTTAGGGTTTGGAGGAATTCTTGAATTGAGATAGGGTAATTGTGTTATTAGTGACCTTAAACCCCTGTAGGGATGATATATTGGACTGAAACCATAGAGTAAACCCTTAATTCATAAACTTAGAAACCCCGATATCGGGAATTTGTTGAATTTGTGAGGTTATTTGGAGATCTGCTAACACCCGGAGTACCTGAAAATATTTTAGCAAACACTGTGAGTCATGCAGGCACCCAGGAAGCTACCACAGAGACCCGAGCCCCAACTCCCTAGTTTAGGCCGCAAATTTAATCATCCTGGCCGCAAATTGCGGCCAGGTTAAGGATGTATGCCTCTAGGTTTGGTCCATGGCTCATTTTGCAGTAAACTAGACCCTATACATATGCAAAATTGGCTAATTTCACCTAGGGTAAAATCTGTGACCATTTCACTAAGTTGCTGCATTGTTTTACGACTTCGTTTTAACATGGATTTTAGTATTTGGGTTTTAACTCGATGGTTTGACGTTTGTACATCGACATCGAGGATTTGTTTGATTATTCTTGCATGCGTAAACTATAGGTTTTGACCTATGTATGATTCGTGCGACATTTTGGTTTTCGTGCGTGATTTCCGTTTACGATGCTATATGTGTATATATGTAGATACCCCCACGTGGTTATACATAGAGATATGATAGAAGATCGCTAGTCACCCTTGAATGAATGACTAGGACATGTGATTCGTTCGCTTACCCCGATGCGAGGTCATCAGATTGATTGATTCCAGCTTGAGGAGACTTCACGCAGGTACGTTGGGAGTCGATAGAGACGATCGAATGTCAGAAGCCCATTTTCTAAGTTTAAAGTATTCAGAGACAAATGCAAGTAATTCTATGGACCCTCTAGAAGAATGAAACCCTAACTCGATATAATGACCATGAGAACGCTTTGAAACCTTAGGGTTTACAGCAGTTCTGCGGTGCCATTGATGAGGCTTAGGTTTGCCCTTCTACGGTTGGTCCACAGGTACTGTAGCATGTACTGGAATACTATTAAACTGCACTCAAGATGTTGAGCTCTTGGGGGATTATGGAACTTTAACGAATCGATCGGAAGGTTCGACGTCATTCGGATATCATGTGATGGGATACATTGCTTGGGAGACTCCAGATACGAGTATAGCCGTTGGAGCGCAGTCCATGCAGCTATGAAGAGACGAGTCGAAATCAGTCGACGTTAGAGAAAAGTGGAGTAAGAGGTTCGTGTTGGTTATATGTATGCCCTAGAGGCCATTACTGTACATAGGATGTATATTGTAGTGGATGCTTGATTGGTAGAGATCTTACGATCAAAAATATAATTACCGCAATCAGAAACGGCGTCGCTTCGCAGCTAGCCGGTGAGTGCGGGTCGATCCACAGAGACGGGTAAATTCCTTTAGTGTGTCTTAACGAGTTGATTCTATTTGTAGTTTTGGTTTTATAAAAATCTAGATCTAAAACTTAATTAATCTAATTTAAATTCTTGCTAGGGTTAGGCTTAGAGGAAGTTTTGGAGATTGATGTTTCCTTCACCGCTTTCAATGCCGTATTGTAGATCCATTAGGTGTTATAGTAATTATCGATAAAGTGGATACGACTCTTTTGGGAAGATGTGTTCTTCCTCTAGATTCGTATCCTTCCTTTATCGTTAATTACTCTAACCCCCATGGAAAACGCGCGCAACCGGCCCTTTATACTGCGGTTCACCGTTACCTCGAAGGGTAGGGTGCCGCAGGGAGCGGTTGTGCGCGCATGCATGGAGTTCTTAATGGGTTAGGCATTGAAAGGGGTGAGAGATCTCATCTCTCAACCCTTTCCCTAAGGCTAACCCTAACAAGCGAGGAGACTACTCGCTCATTAGGGGATGAAATAACATTAAAAGAATAAAAGAAAAATACTTACTAATGGTGATGGCTCCCTCCAAGCGATAAAGAACAGATCTGAATGTCACGTCCAGAAATTCTGAATTTTATTTATTGAAAAGAGGCATACAATTTTTAGATCTAAGATTACAATTTATAGGAAAATAGAAAACCTAGGGCTACAGACTCTCGCACATGCAAAATTACAGATTTGACCCCTGAAAATCCCAACACCAGAACAGTCGCAGCAACAGAAGAAATCTCCACCGACACGGGCGCTTGATGGCCGCGGATCCGCGGCTCCAGCATGGGTTTGGCCGCGGATCCGCGGCCAAACAGAGGAGTCAGGATCTGTGCTTTTTGGGCTTGGTTCATTGGCCCTTTGGGCTTCTGTTTCCATATGCAGTTTCTCTGTTGGGCTTCTGGTTCTTCTCCAGATGTTTCAGTGAACACTTGTATTGGGATTTTTAACCGTTCTCATGACATTTTGGACCTTGCACTGTTCTCTGACTAGGCGTGACTAGTATCGGTCTGCTTGTTGGTCAAAAGTCCCTTTTTCTGTTGTTTTGTGTCTTTTTCACTGTATTTGCTCCAGAAACCTGTATCCTGTAATATGCAACAAACGTGCGTCAAGAGTACCTGTTTATTTATAAAAAGGATAAGAATAGGGGAATGCTAAATGCAATATTATGGTCTGAACAAATACCCCCAAACTTACCTTTTGCTCGTCCTCGAGCAAACTTATTATTTTATTCTCTAAAATCCTAACCGCACTTTCGCAGGGAAACGCGATTGCACTGAGCACGTGCAACAAGCCGTTAAACCTCTAGGTGTCCCTAGTAGGAGGAGTGTTGCCTCCTGAGGGTTTTCAGCGGATTACACCCACAAAATCCTATCAACTCGGCCCATTGACTTTTGTTCTCCAACTAGGTCCTCTAATAAGGAATTCTATTATCTTTTACTTGTAAATTATCCACCCATATTCTTCACACTTCCTCATTATTTAACTTAAGATCATATATGTTATGTAGACCTACTTAGCTTTCGGCATCTCTTTAGTTTTCCTTCTAGGGTTTCATCTCCACTTAGGAATTTTTATCAACTCTACTAAAGATACAAGTTCTATTCTTCATTCCTTTCTCTTATCTAGATTCCAATCACATACCCCTATGTGTGTGTATAGATCACCCCTACACTTGGGAATTCAATTCAAGCAATCATGCCCTTGTCCATTGTCCAAAGTACTAATTAGTTGGTGAATGAAATTTGCTTACACATCCTTCATGCGACCGTTAATACTTTTTGAGGTACCAACGACCGATTACAAAATGCGTTTGCACTTTAAAGCGTACTTCCTAGTCCTTGCAATACCCAAGGCTTTAGCAGTGACTCCCAAACCAGTTGGTCTAAGGCACTAGGTGATGAAGCACCCTCGCTAAATATTTTTCTATTTTTACAGCCTTAAGTAATCACAAAAACCAGTGTCCATTTTTTTCTTTATTCACCCTTTTTTTTTCTTCTTTTTTTTCCATTGTACTAAGGACTTTAGACAAGAGCAATTCAAGGTCTCTTCTACTATTCCAAGTTTCAAGGTGCGTGAATGTGCAAATTGTAGGGTATACATTTTCAGAATTTAGACTTAAGCTAGGAACTATCTTTCAAACTTATACTTTAATTAGAACATCAATACTCTTCCCTTGTTTCGACTTAGCCCAAGAAGTGAACCCAAAATTTGCCTATTTCTAAATAAACTACAAGGCATATACTTTCTACTGTTAAACTTTAAGGAAGGTTATTTTTAGGGTTTTTAATTCACTAAGTCTAAGATCTAGTTATTCCTAACCAGTTAACCTATTTGTCAAACTCAAGTCAAATAAGCCAAGATTGAATACAATAATTTTATAATTTTTCAAATTTTTCAAATTTTTATGGGTTTTCAAATAAGTATGCAAATGCAAAAATATGTACAAATGAATGCGAAGGAAGAAGACGTACCGAGCATACCCCCAAACTTGAACTTGACAGTGTCCTCACTGTCATGCTAAACCAAGAGGGTCAAAATACCGATACTCCCCTGTTTATTTATTTATAATTTTTTTTATTGTTAAGAAAAACAAAAATATATACCAAAAGACCCTCCCCCAAACTTCAATTAAACTATGTTAGACAATACTGCCCAACTTTGCATAGGCCAAAAGTCAACACCAACCATTTGAAAAATTTATCAGTAAAGAATATTGGTGGGTGAAAAAATAAGTTGTGGTGGTCCGCAAAGAATTGGGGAAGATAGAAGTAGTGGTATGGGAGGTGTGGAGGTAAATATACAGGTGATGGTGATGCATCGAAACGAGAATGTAAATGATCAGCAATCAGTGGAGTGTTGGCATTCTCGTATCTTATTAAAAGAAATGGGGGTATTTCAACTTCTAAGGGAGGAAGTTGGCTCACCACAATACCCCCAAGATGTTCCTGTGGGTCCTCCATTGACATGGCATCATCCATCAATTGTGTATGATATTCACTTATGAGGGAACTTGTCTCCTCGACGTCCGCCATAGTCCTACCGAAAACTTGCCGCCAATCTTGTAAGACTTTTAAAATAGCGTTCTCTTGCTCGAAGGCTAGAGAGGCTGATATGATAATGGGAAAAGTCTCATTCTCACCTATGTAAGCACATCTAAGGTGAGACGGCAAGGGCGTGAGTTCGAATTTCTGAGGCGAAATAATCATTGCGGAATCTACCTCGAACTCAACGGACTCTAACACAGGTTCGAAATCACTGCAAACAACCGATTCGGATGGTTCGACTGACTCATCCAAAAATTCAAACGACTCATATTCGGGCTGTGAGTCGTCATCATCCAAAAAAGTGAAACATTCATAATCAACATCGGTTGTGTCAACAGTAGTAGGCTCAAGGAGGGACGCACTAGTGGCGTCAAAACTGTTTTCATTAAATAGAAATCCTTCAAGCTCGCAGTCCTCCTGCGTGATTTCGTGAATAGAGCAAACTTCTCGTGTACTGGTTTTAGGCACGGGGGGCAGACTTCCCATCTTATAAATATTGAACTCACTAGACCTCTTTCCGAAGGATAGGGTCATGGAGCCATTGCGACAATTTATTACGGCGTTGGAAGTGGCCAAAAATGGTCGACCAAGAATCACCGGAATTTGGTTTATTGGGTTAGCAACAGGTTGTGTATCCATAACAATAAAATCAACGGGGAATATGAACTCCCCAACTTTGATCAACACATCCTCTAGTTGACCCCTAGGATAGGTGATTGATCGATCAGCCATTTGGAGAGTGCAACGAGTGGGTTTCAACTCTCCAACCCCTAATTGTTCGTACACGGAGTAAGGAATCAGGTTAACACTAGACCCAAGATCTAAAAGTGCTTGATTAATTTTCTTATCCCCAATTGTAATTGAAATCGTAGGACTGCCGGGGTCCTTTCGTTTTTGGGGTAAGGTTTGATGGTGGTTAATAGCATTGCTCACTGCACTAGCCACTAGCACTTTCTTGGGTACTTGAGATGCTTTTCTCTTTGAAGTGCATAATCCCTTTAAGATTTTCGCGTATGAAGGGACTTGTTGGATAGCATCCAAGAGAGGTATATTTATGCTAACCTGCTTAAATATCTCCACAATCTTCTCCACTTGTGTATTTGGTTTATTAGGACTCAACCTGTTTAGAAATGGTGCATTTTGAAAAATAGTTGAGTCAAAAGTTTGTGGAGCAGACTGTGGATTAGGAACGGATCCCGGTGTAGATGTGTTCGTGTTGTGAGAAATGGGTCCGTTCGAGTCAGAAGAAGTAGAGCCGTGTGAAGGGTGGAGAATAGGCTCTAAAGAAAAAGGTGAAGAAGGAAGTGAAGAAAATGAAGAAGGGGAAGAAGAACCACCGGCGGGGATGTCATCACTAGTTTCCACATCATTTTGCAACTCTCTTCCGGATCTCAACGTGGTCACCGCATTTACATTGTGATTGTGATATGCGTTTTGTGGGTGGCCGGGATTGGGCAATGGTTGAGATGGAAGCTTTCCCTTTTCTCTCTCGCTCAACGCAGCAGTTAATTGTGCAATTTGTGCCTCAATAGATTTGATACTTTGATCGTGTGAGGCATTGTTATTCATTAAAGATTGCACATAACTTTCAAATCTTGCTGCGGATTCTGTAGTTTGCTTGAGAAATGCTTCAAGACTTTTCTCGAGCGAGCTAACCTTATCATCATTAGGTTGAACCAAATTGTTCGTTTGATTTGTATAAGGTTGTTGTTGGAAAGGTTGCTGGTTTTGAGTTTGTGAGGGTGCTTGTTGTTGTTGTGGAGGAGGTCTTTGAAAATTATTGTTCCCTTGGACTTGTTGATTTTGGTTCCAAGCGAAATTCGGGTGACTCCTCCACCCCTGATTGTATGTCGAGGAGTACGGATCATTTCTTTGTCGTTGCTGAAATGCAGCATTGACTTGATCCTGTCCTTGAATGGGTGCATTATAAGGACACTCTTCGGTTAGGTGCGACGGGTTCGAACAACAAGCACAAACAGTTCGTGTGGGTAGAGTAGGGGCAGGAGAAGACGATGAGATTTTGGTCTCAATGGCTTCTAGCTTTTTCATAAGTGAGGCCATCTCGGCCTTCATAGCTATCGACATATCTATTTGATGTATGCCTGCCCTAGATTGACCAATTGAAGAAGATGATGTGGTCTTGGTACTCTCCCACTGAATTGTTTGCTCACTTAGATCCTCAAGAAACTGCCAAGCTTCGTCGCTAGACTTGGAGAGAAAATGACCTTGACATATTGTTTCTAGCAACTGTTTCGTTGCTGCGTTCAATCCCTCGTATAATGTTTGGCAAAGTTGCCAATTTTCTATCCCATGATGAGGACATTGAACGAGTAGGTCCTTAAATCTCTCGAAGCACTTCCAAAATGGTTCGGAAGGAAGCTGTGAAAATTGTATAATCTCGTTTCGGATTCTAGCAGTTTTATGATGAGGGTAGAACTTTTTCAGAAAAGCTCTCACAAACTCGTCCCAATTTCTAATGGAGTGTGATGCGGTGCTGTATAGCCACTTCTCGGCTAGGTCACATAAGGTAAAAGGAATGACCCTTAGTCTTATTGCGTCATCACTTAATTGGGTTGTCTTCATCATGCTGCAAACGTTTTGGAATTTATTAATGAAAATATATGCATCTTCGGATTCCAAACCATGAAACTTAGGCAGCATATTGATGAAGTGTGGTTTTATTTCAAAATTATCCCCATTCGCCGGTGGGGGTGAAAGACATGTAGGTAAAGAAGTGCGAACGGGGTAGAAGAGATCCTGGAGCGCAACTCGTGCGGGCGCTACAACAGGCGGTAGATTCGGGTTATTCGCACCTGGCGGAGGTGGAATCATTCCCGTCGGCAAGGTATCGTTGGGGTTGAATCCCGACATACCTTCGAAAGAAGAATTTGAATGTGGAGGTAAGGAAGTGGACGGAAGATCGACGAAGGGTTCGTCGAAGGTTTCGTTGGTCGGTACCAACGAAACGCGGACTAATCGGGCGTTAGTATCCCTAGTCCAAAATGACATACACTAAAGGGTAGTGCAGTCAGAAAAAAGAGAAAAACAGAATGTGGGGGTAAGATAACGTCAGTGAGAAGAAGTGGTGGAAGTGAGTTTCAAGTTTCTTTAGCGGCAAGTTGCAAGTTTTGAAAAGATTTTTTTATTTTTTTTTTATTTTTGTGAGTTTTGCGAAGAGGTTTTTGAAAACGGACTCGTGACACAACTGACTCAACCACACATGCACAATCAGGCCTAGATCTAGGGTCGTCTAGGTCTGCTAGACAGCTCCTAACTAGGGCTAGAACTAGACCTCAAACCGCCTCTTCACGGACAAATACGGCCAGGTAAATGGGAAGGAACCACCACTACAGTGGGCCTAATTAAAAACTACTAGCCTAGACACCGCCATGTCGGTTAGGATAAACGGTCGATGCCTACCCTAGTCCTTTTCCTATTGAGGTCGCTGTCCTTAGGTCTGAGTCTAATTTTTTTTTTTAATTAAAGGTGGTTGATGCAAAATGCTTAGGTGTTTTCTGGGGTCCTGGGAAGGGTGATGAAATCCCCACCCAATCTGAGTTTGGTCAAATAGTCCCTTAGAATCCGGTTAAATTATGCAAAACAAATAAAATTTCACTTGCAATCAGAATTTTTTTAGCGTGGCGCAAAGAAACCTGCAGAGATCTGTTATTTAGAAGGGGGAGAAAGACTCTTTACGCAAAGAAATCCTGCAGAAAGATTTTTACAGAGAGATATATTGTAGGTTGCAGAGGAGAGAGAAAAAAAATCAAACCAGAAAAATTTGGAGCGCTGACGTGGCAGCCAGAGCGCGGAAGCGCGGCGGGAACCCCCTAACTGCGGCGGAAACGCGGTCGTCAGGTCGGATCGTGCTCTGGAAAAATTTCTGTGGTTCTGTTCTTTTAATTCTTCTCTGTTCTTATGTACCAAATTTTGATTTGCTCTCTGTAAAATTCCAGATCCTCAATTTTTCGCTGTTCCTGCAAGATCCAAAAGATACACCCTTCAAACAGATCAAATTTGATTATTTTTTTTATATTTTTTATATTTTCAGATATTTATACTTTTTAAAATTTATATCAACCCGAAAATTCACAAAAAGAAAAATTACGCCGTCCCCGGCAACGGCGCCATTTGATTGGTAGAGATTTTACGATCAAAAATATAATTACCGCAATCAGAAACGGCGTCGCTTCGCAGCTAGCCGGTGAGTGCGGGTCGATCCACAGAGACGGGTAAATTCCTTTAGTGTGTCTTAACGAGTTGATTCTATTTGTAGTTTTGGTTTTATAAAAATCTAGATCTAAAACTTAATTAATCTAATTTAAATTCTTGCTAGGGTTAGGCTTAGAGGAAGTTTTGGAGATTGATGTTTCCTTCACCGCTTTCAATGCCGTATTGTAGATCCATTAGGTGTTATAGTAATTATCGATAAAGTGGATACGACTCTTTTGGGAAGATGTGTTCTTCCTCTAGATTCGTATCCTTCCTTTATCGTTAATTACTCTAACCCCCATGGAAAACGCGCGCAACCGGCCCTTTATACTGCGGTTCACCGTTACCTCGAAGGGTAGGGTGCTGCAGGGAGCGGTTGTGCGCGCATGCATGGAGTTCTTAATGGGTTAGGCATTGAAAGGGGTGAGAGATCTCATCTCTCAACCCTTTCCCTAAGGCTAACCCTAACAAGCGAGGAGACTACTCGCTCATTAGGGGATGAAATAACATTAAAAGAATAAAAGAAAAATACTTACTAATGGTGATGGCTCCCTCCAAGCGATAAAGAACAGATCTGAATGTCACGTCCAGAAATTCTGAATTTTATTTATTGAAAAGAGGCATACAATTTTTAGATCTAAGATTACAATTTATAGGAAAATAGAAAACCTAGGGCTACAGACTCTCGCACATGCAAAATTACAGATTTGACCCCTGAAAATCCCAACACCAGAACAGTCGCAGCAACAGAAGAAATCTCCACCGACACGGGCGCTTGATGGCCGCGGATCCGCGGCTCCAGCATGGGTTTGGCCGCGGATCCGCGGCCAAACAGAGGAGTCAGGATCTGTGCTTTTTGGGCTTGGTTCATTGGCCCTTTGGGCTTCTGTTTCCATATGCAGTTTCTCTGTTGGGCTTCTGGTTCTTCTCCAGATGTTTCAGTGAACACTTGTATTGGGATTTTTAACCGTTCTCATGACATTTTGGACCTTGCACTGTTCTCTGACTAGGCGTGACTAGTATCGGTCTGCTTGTTGGTCAAAAGTCCCTTTTTCTGTTGTTTTGTGTCTTTTTCACTGTATTTGCTCCAGAAACCTGTATCCTGTAATATGCAACAAACGTGCGTCAAGAGTACCTGTTTATTTATAAAAAGGATAAGAATAGGGGAATGCTAAATGCAATATTATGGTCTGAACAATGCTGGGACGTATATAGAGAGGACTTTCTTGCTCGACATGATAGTATGCTATCTGGTTGATCTTTACCTTAACGTGTATACTGATTGTCTCTCTGTTACATGTTGGTAAAGCCCTTAGGATCTGTACTTGACTACCTGGACTATGATGCGGATCATACTAGTGGGGACATGGTAGTCCATAAGTACATCCTTCAAAGTCCCTAGTCGTGGGTGTATCGAGACGGGGCATCGATATACCAGAGTAGACTAGCGTATACCTTCTCGACCCATACAGATGGGCGATGGATGATCCCATATCCATTGGTGTTTGACATCAGAGATGATATACGGGTGCTCAGTAGTGACTGGGTACACTGGACGGACTCGCCGAGAACTCCCAGATGGTATTATACCTTACGTCAGATGGCAGTTCTCTGGTGACACTGGTACAGAGTAGTCTGTTTACCCGAGATCGTCATAGAGTCTTGTGTGGTTCCCACTGTGCTTTGATTTCCATCTTACCACGTCCAAGAGGGCGTGCAAAACGGTGGTTTTTGGGTACAGTCCCGAGTCACATGGAGGCAATGAGCGATAGGAGGGGATTCGTCTCTCCCGGTATAGGGAGTTGATGTTGCGCTGTGTTCGATTGGCTATAACAGGAAATCCCTGGCCAGGGTTGCTGAGATTTTCTGGTAAGTGTTACCAGTAGTTTCTCGAATTGTTATAGACCTCATATCGACACGACTTATCGAGCTATTGGGGTCTGACGTTGACCACCCCTAGGCGAGATATGCGACATATCAGACGATCAGACCGTACTGTACGGTAGTGTTACTGGTTGGATTCACTGGAGTGTGAGCGGGCTTGCTCGTCGATCTTCAGATCGCTCAATACCCGGGTGGCCGTTACGTTTAGCAGACCGCTTGCGGCTTGTGGGTGCTTGATATGATCATCACCTGCTGCCGGCGTATTGACGAGTCTTTAGAGTCCTACACAGAGGTTTCCTGGTTCAAGCGAAACGAAATAGGAGCGCATATGAGATATGTGCGGGACCGAGAATAATGCGTGTATGTGATACCGTATTCTATTCTCACGATGAATGTGTCGAATGGTTGTATGCGATATAACCTAGTTATCGAATCGAGGATTGATTCGATAAGCCGATACATTGGATACTAGTCGGTTATATGCGATATGACCGGATCGTTAAATCAAGTGTTGATTTAATGATTTAATGTATAATTATATATTTGATATATTACTTTACATTAACTAGTATTGGTTCACTTTAAATGGATTTTCTCACTCGGTTTGTGCACATTGTATATGTGATATACTTTTGTACACATGATTGTATCATGTTTGATGATACATGTTTCCTTGGTTAAGTGTAAAGAATTAAACCATGGTTAAACATATAATTAGGGTTTTATTTTTCCATTACTTATTTATTCATTTATTTATTTGTTTATACATTTTGGAAAATAAATGGAAAAGAGAAAAGAATGGTGGCTTTATTTGTTGTTTAGTTGAAGCTTCATGAAGCTTTGACTTTGTCCACCATTCTTATCTCATCCTTAACCCTAACCATTCCTTTAACCATGATTGATTCTCTACACATTACCATAGTTAACATTATGATAAGGTTTGATTATTCTTTTCTTTTTAATTAACTTATCATATCATTTCTTCTTCTTCTTCCTTGAACTCAAGAAGAAAACCTTGAGGTCATCAATGGTGATTGATGATAAAGAGTGAGAAATCCAATTCTAAATTGAACCCACTTCCTATTTCTTCATCCTCTACCTCTTGCCAAGTAGTAGAGTGTGTTTTCTTCACAAGTTTCTTGACTTGGTGAAGTCGGAGCTTGATTTAGCGATGCCTCGACGTAGATCATCTTCGGCATGGACATCGATGACCTAGCCCGTCCATTCTCCGATGAAGCCGACGCTAGAGCCCGGGACTTGTTATGGACAGCGAGGAGACTTCATTGCGGAGCTATGGAGGTGGAGAACCGGATCTACAAAGGTTGTATTTCCGTATCTCTTAGTTAAGTGTTAACTAGTTTATTGTTTCGCCTAGATTTCTAGCCAACGATCCGTAGTCGGGTTTCTCGGCACCTAGATTTTTTGAAATTGGCATGGTTGATGCTTTGTGAGACCTCATTAGGATGCCTAGGAACCCTACAGTTCGTACAAGATCTTGATGAGATGACATTCCACTCCGCTAACATCAGAGATGTGATACGCATGCAGAGGCGTTGTTTATGGATGTATTTTCCAGAAGGTGTCGCGATGAGTATGCAGCCATTCCGGAGAAAGAAAGAGATTTAGTAAAAGGTGACGACTTCCGGGCAGTTCGGCAGAAACGAGATTCGGGAGAGACCCCGACAAGATATTTCTGGAATACTATACGAGAAGACTTGGACCCAGGATCGGTCAAATTACGCCTACCCAGTAGGCCAGAGTTCGGCATCGTCGACGAGACATGTTATGAGTGACCATGACAGTTGGCCAGAGATCTTTAGAGGATGTGCTAGAGCGGGACTATTTTCACCATTTTTGATTTCGGTATTTTGGACGATTTATTTGCATGATTGAGATTTGTGCACCACAGTTGTACTTGACTTCGATTTGATGTCATTCGAGATATTGATTTTGATTTCACACCTAATATTTTGAACGATTTATTTGCATGATTGAGATTTGGTGTACCACAGTTGCACTTGACTTCGATTTGATGTCATTCGAGATATTGATTTTGATTTCATACCTATAGTATGCATGTGATTTGACTTATGCTTTCGGCATAGTTTTCATGCACTTTCAGTATTTTGATTCCATTTTGTGCACACTGATGCACATGTTTGTGAGATTATATACCACGGTATACCTAATTTGGATTTGGATTGAAATGTGTTGTATACCGTCGATTTCGATTGTGATACTCGATATTTGTTTTCGTGCACCTTGTGCACTTGGTTTAGATTCTTGCGCATACTTGATGCACTTGATGCGATTTTGGTGCACGCCAGATGCACTAAATCGGGATTCTTCGTGTATATTAGATGCACCTGATATTGCCGGCAGGCACACACGTTGTCCTTGACAGGTGTTTTCGTGCACACCCATTGCACTTAGAGTCTGTTTCTGTGCACATGTATAGCACATTTATTGATTTCGATTTCCGTGCGCACTAGACGCACGTGGCATTCTTATATGCATTTTGGGATTGATTTCCTTTGAGCAGCATGTTTTATGATATTTACTATTTGATATAGTAGCTGAGCAGAACTAGTCCGAGGACAGTACCTGAATATATTTTTGCATGCATTGATAGCTATCGAAGGGATTTTCAAAAAGGAGCTATAGTCTCAGTATTTACCTACGTGTCCGAGATGACACGAGACATTTAACAAAGGAAACCCTTTTAAAATTATTTTCAAAACGGCGGGACGTGTAGGTTAAATAAAGGATACACACACACACACACACACACACACACACACATATATATAGTTATTTTCTCACAAATAACGTACGCCACTGTGCCGCGATATGCGCATCGCACAGCGACTTGAAAGGGTTTGGCATGTATTTCTTTCAGATGTTTTAATGATGTTTACATGCATAGTTGATGTATATCATGTCGGTTTTCATATTGGGTTTTGACATTGGTGCCTTCACCATAACTCCGATGATTTCGGGATGCTTGACGGAGTTTTTGTTTTGGTTTATATATTCATTTTTCATGCGCATGCATTGCACTACGATGTGTTTTAGGTATCTATGATTTCGGGACCCCAACAACTTGATCATTTTATTGAAATGTTTTAGTATTCGAGGGGTTTAAATTTAAATTCGGGAACCGAATTTCTTTAAGGGGGGAAGACTGTAACATTTCAGAAAAATAAAATATTATTTTTGAGAATTTTTATAATTAAATAATGAATATTATGAATATTTTAATATTGCGGTATAATTAAATACCGATAAAGTGAAAAATATTTGGAAAATTATGGGAATTACTGAAAAGAGGGTGTTTTATAAGATTTGAGAATTTATAGATTTTTTATATAATTAATTATATTTCGTTTAATGCTAATCGCGATTAAATATCGCTAATCGTGCATTAAGCTAGTTTTGTGCACATGACATGCACCATGTCATATTTTGCATTTTTACATTTTCCTACCATGTCTTTTTCTTTTCTATGCATGGTTTTGTTTTAGAATGAAAAGAAAAGAGATGATAAAAGAAGAGATGATAAAAGAAAAGAAAACAAAAGAAAAGAAAAAGGAAATATTAAACAAAAGGGTATGGGAATGGGAGAGAGGGGGTGAGGGATCAAACATGGTCATGGCTCATTCTTCCCCTTCATTATTTCCTCATCATTCTTCCCTCTTCTCCTCTCATGGCAGCTCTCCTCCTTCCCCCTCCTCAAACAACTCAAAGCACCCCCAAAACAACATTAAAAGTCCATCCCAATTTCAATAAAAACATGCACAAGCTCTCTAGATGCACTTTGGACCAAGAAAAATCGGATTTTGGACACTTGGGGCAACTCAAGAAATTTCTTGAGTTGCCAAATGAGGTAATTTCATCACAATTAGAATTGTATTTAATTCACTTTAGCTTTCATGCAAGTTTAGAAGTGATATTATGATGTTTAGTGAGGTTAGAAAATTCCAAGTTAGGGTTTGGAGGAATTCTTGAATTGAGATAGGGTAATTGTGTTATTAGTGACCTTAAACCCCTGTAGGGATGATATATTGGACTGAAACCATAGAGTAAACCCCCAATTCATAAACTTAGAAACCCCGATATCGGGAATTTGTTGAATTTGTGAGGTTATTTGGAGATCTGCTAACACCCGGAGCACCTGAAAATATTTTAGCAAACACTGTGAGTCATGCAGGCACCCAGGAAGCTACCACAGAGACCCGAGCCCCAACTCCCTAGTTTAGGCCACAAATTTAATCATCCTGGCCGCAAATTGCGGCCGGGTTAGGGATGTATGCCTCTAGGTTTGGTCCATGGCTCCTTTTGCAGTAAACTAGACCTTATACATATGCAAAATTGGCTAATTTCACCTAGGATAAAATCTGGGACCATTTCCCTAAGTTGTTGCATTGTTTTACGACTTCGTTTTAACATGGATTTTAGTATTTGGGTTTTAACTCGATGGTTTGACGTTTGTACATCGACATCAAGGATTTGTTTGATTATTCTTGCATGCGTAAACTATAGGTTTTGACCTATGTGTGATTCGTGCGACATTTTGGTTTTCGTGCATGATTTCCGTTTACGATGCTATATGTGTATATATGTAGGTACCCCCACGTGGATTTCGAGACGACGATAAGAGCATAGCGTCATCGACTCCAGCAAGCGAGGATCAAGGTGAGTAGATATATATCTACGGGGGAAGTCGGGTGGATGGCGTATAGCACCCCCGCAGTTCGTAGTGTAGTATACGAATACGTATACATATATATATATATATAATTATGTTTATTATGAGACTAGATGATTATCTAGATAGAATTTAGGAGTTCGTGGATAAATTTTAGTATAATTGGATGATAGTGTCGATAGTTAGTTTTAGTCGCGAACCCTAGATTAATGATTTGCATACACGCACACATATACACTTGCATACATTTTATTACTTATGCGTATATGGGGATATGTATGTATATATAAATACACATAGGTATGGGACTATGTATATATATATACGTATATATAGAAATGGATGATGAGGATAGTATATGATATTTGGAGATGAGTCGATGAGATTCGGTATGAAGCCATGAGATCGGTGATGCGACATGGTTCGTATTTGAGATACGACATGAAATTATAGTGGGTCTTTGGGGCGTTGTGTTTTCATACACACGCACGCGCGCACACACACACACACACATATAGATGGTATCAGTATG
Source organism: Agapanthus africanus (assembly GCA_030015575.1). Lineage (NCBI taxonomy): Eukaryota > Viridiplantae > Streptophyta > Magnoliopsida > Asparagales > Amaryllidaceae > Agapanthus > Agapanthus africanus. Next base: position 560,419,768 of record CM057340.1, read on the forward strand.
TACTAGACGTTAGATCAGTAGCCGGATCATGATATCATGATAAGGATACAAGTTGAATAATGAGATAAATGTGATATTGACCCGTACCCAGTTTGGGATGCCGTACGATGGAATTACCGTACGAGCTATATATATTGATGATAGATCCGCACTCTTGACTCGAGGATGTCATATGATATATTGTATCGTACGTGATACTATTGAGGCGGGATCACCGACTATTATATATATATATATATATATCGACTCAGATTTAGGCGGTTTCCTTACCTTTTTGATTAACCTGTTAGTTTTGTCCTGAAGTTTACTTGTAGATGTTAGACTAGACTCGAGTCATACCTATTTCAAAACTAACGAATCGTGAGTATTTTAAAGACATGCCAAAGGATTCTACGGATATTTCAAAGGACGTACCTTTTGTTAAAAACACCGTAGCCCCATTTTCTAAACACCACGATTCGTGTTATTTCAAATGACAATTGTATGACTCGTATGCATAGTGTAGATTCCTTATTGTTACATTTATTATTTATCCTGTATACTCATGCTGTTCGTATCGCATCGCATTGCATGTTTAAGTGTACCTTTATTGTTATTATGAAACCATGCTGTCAGAACACCAGCACCATTACCGATGATGCGTATGTCTACGAACACTTACTTGCCGGCTCACACACATCATCATCGGTAATTTCCATGTCACGTACACTTTAGAGAATATTAGTTCATTGTTATCACTTGTTAGCTGATAGTTCCGATATATCATCATTGTGCTAGTTAGATGATGCATTTATTACTGTGATTCTTTCATGTATTTTTATATATTCATTGCCATGATATTAGGGGCCAGTCCGGATTGCCGGAGCCCAGTATTTATTGTTATTGACCCTTTATTTTGGGATTTCGGATTTCCATGAGATTTATGGATTTGGAGAAACCGCAAGATTTATTAAACTCATTTTCATTTTAAAGATAAAAGTGCGGTTTTCTCATGATATGATTTGAGATATGTCCACCATGAGTTTTCTCGGCTCTTGAGCAATATCATACACCTAATTCGAGGAGGAGGAAGAACCTTCTGTGGGTGCATGGTGGACCCGGTGCGGTACCCCGAGGCAAGAAGTGTTTGTTATATGTATGCCCTAGAGGCCATTGCTGTACATGAGATGTATATTGTAGTGGATGCTGGGACATATATAGGTAGGACTTTCTTGCTCGACATGATAGTACGCTATCTGGTTGCTCTTTATCTTAACATGTATACTTATTGTCTCTCTGTTACATGTTGATAAAACCCTTAGGATATGTGCTCGACTTCCAGGACTATGATGCAGATCATACTAGTGGGGCCTGGATAGTCAGTGAGCACATCCTTCAATGTTCCTAGTCGTGGGAATACCGAGACGGCGCATCGATATTCCAGAGTAGACTAGTGCATATCTTCTCGACCCATGTGATGGGCGATGGATGATCCCATATCCATTGGTGTTTGACATCAGAGACGGTATACGGGTGCTCAGTGGAGACTGGGTACACTGAACGGACTCGCCGAGAACTCCCAAATGGTATTATACCTCACGTCAGATGGCAGTTCTCTGGTGACACTGGTACAGCTTAGTCTGTTGACCCGAGATCGTCATAGAGTCTTGTGTGTCTCCCACTGTGCTTTGATTTCCACCCTACCACGGCTCTACTGAGTCGTGCAAACAAGTGGTTTTTGGGTACAGTCCCGATTCACATGGAGGCAATGAGCGATAGGAGGGGATTCATCTCTCCCGGTATTGGGGGTTGATGTTGCGCTATGCTCGACTGGCCATAAGGAAATCCCTGGCCAGGGTTGCACTGATTTACTGGTAAGTGTTATCAGTAGTTTCATACTTGTTATGGACCTTACATCGGCATGACTTATCGAGCTACTGGGGTCTGGCGTTTACCACCCCTAGGCGAGATATGTGAGATATCAGACGAACAGACTGGACTGTGCGGTAAGTGTTACTGGTTGGATTCACAGGAGTGTGAGAAGGCTTGCTCGTTGATCTTCTGATCGCTCAATACCCGGGTGGCCGTTACGTTTAGTAGACCGCTTGCGGCTTGTGGGTGTTTGATATGATCATCACCTACTGCCGGCGTATTGACGAGTCTTTAGAGTCTTACACAGGGGTTTCCTGGCTCAAGCGAAACGAAATGGGAGCGCATATGAGATATGTGCGGGACCGAGAATAATACCAGTATGTGATACTGTATTCTATTCTCGCGATTTGCATCATTGGACGGTTATATGAGATATAGCCGGGTTACTGAATCAAGTGTTGATTCGATATATTGATACACTTGATATTAGTCGGTTATATGCGATATGACCGGATCATTAAATCAAGTATCGATTTAATGATTTAATGTATGATTATATATTTGATATATTACTTTACATTAACTAGTATTTGTTCACTTAAGATTGATTTTCTCACTTGATGTGCACAAGTTGTATATATGATATATGTTTGTGCACTAGTTTGTATCATGTTTGATGATACATGCAAACTTGGGTGTGTGTATGACTTACACCAAGTTTAGGTTAATGGTTAGGGTTTTATTTTATTTTATTTTATTTATTTTGGTAAAACTAAATGGTGGCTTTTCTTGTTTTGGCTTGAAGCTTCATGAAGCGTCATAGCATCTTTGAAAAAGTCTAACCATTTTGTTTTGTTCTTTGACCTAACCATCAACCTAAACTCTAGTTTAGTCTCTACAATGGTTTACTCACCCATGGTTGCAACATGATAGACTTCACTTGATTATTCATTTTGATGATGATATATTATTCATATTCTTTTCTTCTCCTTCTTCTTCTTCTTCAAGTGAAGAAAACCTTGCTTGAAATTTCCAAGTGAAGAAACAAAGTGAGAAATCCAAATCCAAAGTGAACCCACATCCTATTTCTTCATCCTCTACTACTTGCCATGTAGTATAGGGTGTTCTCTTCACAAAGTTTTTGACCAAGTGAAGGAATAGCTTGAGTTTGAGTCTCCCCGATGTAGATCATCTTCGGCCTTGAAGTCAATGACCTAGCCCGCTCATTTCTCCGATGAAACCATCGCTAGGGTCCGGGATCCCGATGATCGCAGCGAAGGGACATCAACACGGAGCTTTAGAAGTGATGGACCGGATCTACAAAGGTTGTAATCCCTTTCACTTATTAGTAAAGTTGTTTGCTTGCTTATAGTTTCGCCTTACCTCTAGTATACGATCTTGCATAGGGTTGTTCGGCACATAAAAATTTGATTTTAGCATGGTTGATGCCTTGTAGAACCTCATGAGTGTGCCTAAGAACCCTACAGTTGTATCAGTGCCTAGATAGAGCTTTAGGCGAAGTGTAGACGAAGTTAGAAACCCGATCGAACCCCGAAACTCTAATCGATACCCTAAACTCTAATCGATACCCTTCTCTGTACTTTTTCTGAAACTGTGGACTTTTCCAAATTAAAAATATCCAATAAAATTAGCAGGGTTTTCTAGGAATTACTGTGGAGCACGTGACCCTAAGTCGACCAATGCATCCCGGAACCGCTGCCCCAACCTGGCTTGGGCGGTGGTTCCGCGGCCATAAAGATGAATCATTAGTCACGGTTTGCACAGTAATGCCCATATGTAATTCCTGTGTTTTCTGGGTATTTTTAATTTATACTCAAGAGTTGATTTTTCTGGGTTGTATTGGGGACTCGATGATTCGATCGGATTATTTAACTTTGTTTATTGTGTTTTTCCGGGTATTTTAGAACTGTTAGTTATATGTGTGCCCTAGAGGCCATTACTATACATAGGATGTATATTGTCGTGGATGCTTGGACATATATAGGGAGGACTTTCTTGCTCGACATGATAGTATGCTATCTGGTTGCTCTTTACCTTAACGTGTACGCCGATTGTCTCTCTTATACATGTTGGTAAAGCCCTTAGGGTATGTACTTGACTACCTGGACTATGATGCGGATCATACTAGTGGGGACATGGTAGTCCATAAGTACATCCTTCAAAGTCCCTAGTCGTGGGTATATCGAGACGGGGCATCGATATACCAGTGTAGACTAGCGTATACCTTCTCGACCCATACAGATGGGCGATGGATGATCCCATATCCATTGGTGTTTGACATCAGAGATGATATACGGGTGCTCAGTAGAGACTGGGTACACTGGACGGACTCGCCGAGAACTCCCAGATGGTATTATACCTTACGTCAGATGGCAGTTCTCAGGTGACACTGGTACAGAGTAGTCTGTTGACCCGAGATCGTCATAGAGACTTGTGTGGTTCCCACTGTGCTTTGATTTCCACCTTACCACGTCCAAGAGGGCGTGCAAAACGGTGGTTTTTGGGTACAGTCCCGAATCACATGGAGGCAATGAGCGATAGGAGGGGATTCGTCTCTCCCGGTATAGGGAGTTGATGTTGCGCTGTGTTCGATTGGCTATAACAGGAAATCCCTGGCCAGGGTTGCTGAGATTTACTGGTAAGTGTTACCATTAGTTTCTCGGATTGTTATAGACCTCATATCGACACGACTTATCGAGCTATTGGTGTCTGACATTTACCACCCCTAGGCGAGATATGCAACATATCAGACGATCAGACCGGACTGTACGGTAAGTGTTACTGGTTGGATTCACAGGAGTGTGAGCGGGCTTGCTCGTCGATCTTCTGATCGCTCAATACCCGGGTGGCCGTTACGTTTAGCAGACCGCTTGCGGCTTGTGGGTGTTTGATATGATCATCACCTGCTGCCGGCGTATTGACGAGTCTTTAGAGTCCTACACAGAGGTTTCCTGGCTCAAGCGAAACGAAATAGGAGCGCATATGAGATATGTGCGGGACCGAGAATAATGCGTGTATGTGATACCGTATTCTATTCTCGCGATGAATGTATCGAATGGTTATATGCGATATAACCTAGTTATCGGTTCAAGCATTGATTCGATAAACCGATACATAGGATACTAGTCGGTTATATGCGATATGACCGGATCGTTAAATCAAGTGTTGATTTAATAATTTAATGTATAATTATATATTTGATATATTACTTTACATTAACTAGTATTGGTTCACTTTAAATAGATTTTCTCACTTGGATTGTGCACATTGTATATGTGATATACTTTTGTACACAAGTTTGTATCATGTTTGATGATACAAGCTCACTAGGGTTTGTGTAAAGATTAAACCATGGTTATGTAATGATTAGGGTTTTCATTTTCTTATTCATTTATTTATTCTTTATTCTTTTTGGAAAATGAAAAGCATAAAGAGAAAATGGTTGCTAATTTTGTTTCATATTGAAGCTTCATGAAGCTTTGACCATATGACCATTTTGTCTCATGCTTAACCCTAACCATTCCACTCAACCATGATTCATTCTCTACACATAACCATGGTTTGAATATGATAAGTATTGATTTTCTTTTCCTTTTTTAATTAACACTTATCATATTCTTTCTTTCTTCTTCTTCTTCTTCACTTGAAGAAAGCTTGCTTCAACAATGGCAACTTGAGCAAATGATTGAGAAATCCAATTCTAAAGAGAACCCACTTCCTATTTCTTCATCCTCTACCTCTTGCCAAGTAGTAGAGTGTGTTTTCTTCACAAGTTTCATGACTTGGTGAAGTGGGAGCTTGATTTTGTGATGCCTCGACGTAGATCATCTTCGGCACGAAGCCGACGACCTTGTCCGCCCATTTCTCCGATGAAGCCGACGCTAGAGCCCAGGTTTCCATTTGGACAGCGAGGAGACTTCATTGCGGAGCTATGGAGGTGGAGAACAGGATCTACAAAGGTTGTATTTCCGTTCTCTTAGTAAAGTAGTTTACTAGTTCCAGTTTCGCCTAGACATCTAGTTAACGATCCGTAGTCTAGGGTTTCTCGGCACCCCTAAAATTTGAAATTGGCATGGTTGATGCCTTGTGAGACCTCTTGAGAGTGCCTAGGAACCCTACAGTGGTATCATAGCCTAGCTAGAGCCTTAGGCGATGCGTAGACGGAGTTTGAAGTCCGATCGAACCAAAACCCTAACCCGAAACATGCTCTCTGGACTTTTTCTAAAAACTGGGATTTTTCCACATTAAAAATGCTTAAAAAATTCAGCAGGAAATTATAAGAATTACGGTGCAAAATTTGACTCATGAACAGTACAAAGAGCGGCGGAACTGCGGCAGAAGCATGCCTTCTGCGGCGGTTCCGCGGCCAAAGGATGACATCATCATCCCCTGTTTGCACAGTAACTCCTATTTTATTATGCTGGATTTTCTGGGAATTTTTAATATTTTTTCAAGAGTTGAATTTTCTGGGGTTGTTTTGGGGATTCGGTGTTTCGATCGGAGTATCAGATTTTGTCTATGTGGCTTTCCGGATAAATTTCAGAATATGTTAAAAAGTTCGACCGGATATAAATACCCAATTTTTCCCCTGTTGGGAAATTTCCAAGTGTTGGATTTTTCCGTAGTTTAACGACGTTCTAAGTAGTGCAAGTAACGCGATGGACCCTCTAGAAGACAACAAACCTTAACTCGATTATGTGACCGTCTTGAACTGCCCTTTGAACCTTCGGGTTTGGGGCAGTACGGCGTGCCACATGTGAGGCGTTGGCTTGACCCTTCTACGGCTGGACCGTTGGTACTGAGGCACGAACTGAATGTTGTTAGACTTATTTCATGTGTTGAGCTGTTTCGGGAAAACTTGGGTGTTTGACTGTTCGATCGAAAAGTTTAACATTTTCTATTTATCCGGAATGTGATACAATAATTGGAATTCACAAGTAGTTATGAGATAACTGAATGAATGTTATAAACATAGCAGTTTAGTCTCACTTGATCGGTTGCCACGGAATTTTGATGTGATCAAAAGTCCGTCGCAATCACGTAGCGTACGCGGATACTCGCCGGGTAAACTTAATAGACAGCCTCACTCCATAGCCCCGACCAAGTGACTGTAGGAGAACCCCGTCGCCGAAAGCATCCATCCGGGTGCTCGCGGTAGCGGTGTTCCGCCTTGGTGCACTTCGTCGACGGTATCGGGGGTGCGGCCGTCTACTAAAGTTTGCGACAAGCATTCGATCAGGGTGTCGGGAATCTTGTTGAATTGCCCGACTTAATATTGAAAAGTGTTTTCGATAATGGGACTAAAATGCGGGGTTTATAATTGTTAGGCATGTGATATCTAAGTAATTCATTTGGTCAGGCATGAGATGTCTGAGGTGGTTGCGGATTCCAACTGTTGTAGTTTTACACTTTCTTTTCTGTGACCGTAAGTGTAATATGTGATATCGCCGGTTTCGTTGCTATATGTCAACGACAATTGGGATAGACATATTTACTTACGTTGATGACATGTGATGTTATGTGTTGCTGGATATGTTATATTGGATCGTCGTGTTTGAATAGCCGGGGTTTTTTTATGTAAGATGAGTGTTTTTCATTTTCATTCATGTAAAAACTTGTATGTAATATTCTTTTATTGGGGCACTTCCAGGTTGCGGAAGATGTCACCTTTTGTATATTATTTACTTTTCCGCACTAGGATAGACCCAAGGAGGGGAGCACAAGTAACCGGGTTCTGGAGTCCAGTGGGAGACCAACTCGAGGAGTCGAGTCCGGGTCTCCTAACTCTAGAATTGGTAGGGTTGCTTGCCGCTCTCGTAGGGGTCTAGGGGTGTGGGTTTGGCTATTCATCACGACCGTGGAATCCGTGTTTTATACTGGCTCGTATTGAAAACACGGACGTCCTAGTATATCCAATATTTCATATGTTTCTTCTGCTGCGATATCTGTGATGTGATCATGTGATGTTCTGTGATGGATACTTTATATAGTATATATGATATATTATATACACGTTACTTATGTTTTACACCCGCGCTAGCCCTGCCCCGCTCTGCCGTTAGTTACCTAACCTAACGGTGCACGAGGGGACATCGAGGCGAATGCGGATGGCATAAGTGTACGTCGTATTTATCTGTGATGTTTAGGTACTTAAATGATGGGACTTCATTAATGAGATTAATGAAATAAAAGAAACCTAAGATGTTGTAGAATCGAATTTCAAAATAAAACAGATAGCTACAGTTCTTGCTTTGCATAGCGGTATATGTGATATATCCTGCACCTTATTCGATGAGGAAAGGACCGAGATCCCTTCACCGGGAGTGACTCCATTAGCAATAACTGGCAGATGCTACACACTCGGTTTGTCTTTTGATTGCTTTTAAGTGTTTTTGCTTTGCACAGTGATATATATGATATATCCCGCACCTCATTCGACGAGGAAAGGACCGACGATCCCTTCACCGGGAGTGACTCCTTTAGCAAAACTAGAAAAGCCTCAAAGACACTCCATTTCAAAATTCATTCGATCCTACAACGATATCAAGTTCATTACGCAATAGGTTTTCAGAAAAACCTGTCGTAGCCCTCCATCATTTCAGATAAGTACTGGTTAGTATTCGTGCTACGTTTGTTGACTATGTTAAGGCGTAGTGTGCGGTAGCTGATTAGTGCTTATCTGTATAAGCATATGATGCAATTGGATTAGGGTAGTCGTGCGACTTTGTTGACTATGTTAAGGGTCGTGCGGGTGGGTTTAATTCAATCGGGAAATGACGGGTTGAACTTGACTAGCACTTATGATTTTGTTGACTATGTTAAGGTCATATAGCTGCTAGGGGCAAAATATTATCGGGAATTATAAGTGTTGAAATTTGCAATGAGATTGCATACCTTTTATGAGATAGTTGGATCCCGATACCCGCTGCGAGTAAGAGTTACTCCTAGGAGAGTTTTACACATTACAATTAGCCGATCAAGTAGGTGTCTAGAAAGGTGTCAACGGGGTTACGCCTCTGGGAAAACGAGGTTTACATTAATTAGGTCCGTGCGAAAGCACGGGGAACCTCCCTCAAAGTACCGACACTGGCCTGGCTGAAAGATTGGCGAACTTGTAGTGTGTAATTAATCCCGGCTAGTCTTTCCTTTTAGGGTTTGAAGGAAGATTTGATAAAAAGCAGTGGGAGCCATCCTGATTAGATAAAATAAAACCAATCTATTCTTGCAAGAGCGCACGCTGAGTGTTTTCTTCTCTCTCTCTCCAAGTAGCGACCATATCACGCCTTAATCAAGATAATAATACGAATTATTGACCGAACCCGCTTGTTATACTGAGCTGGGGAACGTTGGTCCCGCTCTAACTTATAATTGTTATAAGACAGAGCAGGAAATTGGGGATTACCAGAATTCCCGTACCGCCCAAACGAAGAGAGTGCATACTGATGCATCATCTTCGGGTGTGTTCATTACAAAGAACTATTTCTCTGTATCCTCTACGTCCTGGGTATGTGATACCAGATCAGGATCCCAGATATGTAATCTGTTACATAGGGCTACAGATAGGTAGAGAACTGAGAACGGGTGATAAGTTTCATGAGGCAGAAAACGGGGCAAGTGTTGCAGCCAAGTCTGTTGGTCACTGTCACCCTGTATTACCAATACATTGATTCTGAACGAATGTTATTAGATACCGAACCTGATATATAAAATCATATCACTCTCTTTATTAATAAAGAAATGATAAAATTTTGTATTGTTGGATAATGTTTTGAACATTTCCTATATCAAAAGTTGATCGGTTCAGGCACGTTATCTAAAAGCGTTGATGTTCTAAATCAAACTACAGTTCTTAGTATATGGAACACACACAAGAGGAAGAGTTCAGAAATGAACGAATCCTTCTTGAGGTATTGTAGACTAGGTCATATCAATGCGACCCGACTAGCTGAAGTTACATTTAGATGCATATTTAAATCAGTTTGAATTTACATCTTGTGAAACTTGCCAGTCATGTCACAAAGATATAATGACACTAGCTCTGTTTATTGGAAATAGAGAAAGAGTTAGTGAACTCTTGGGACTGATACATGATGATGTATGTAAGGTCCCTTGTCTACACATGCCAAGACTGGTTCTTTGTACTTCATTACATTCTTTGATGATCTTTCGAGATTCTGACCTATGTTCCTGTTGAAACACAAGTCCGAACCTTTTGAGATATTCACGGAATATAAGTTAGAAGTAGAGAACCAAATGAGGGTATAAGTATTATGTCCTTTGATGCGATCAGGGAGGAGAATACTTGAGCACGAAATTCTTGGACCTTTCTAAAGGAGAATGAGATTCTCTCTCAGCATTACTCCTCCGTATACACCATAGCACGATGGTATATCGGGGTGGAGCAATCACACCCTATATGATAAGGTGTGCTCTATGATGAGTACTACTGAGTTACCTATTTCCTTTTTGGGAGTTATGCACTTGAGAAGCTGCATACCTATTGAATAGGGTTCAAATCAAATCAGTTGCCTACCACTTCATATTTGATATGATAAGGGAAGAGCCCATCTCTTAAGTTGGTTAAGATTTGGGGTTGTCCGGATTATGTCTAAAAGCATAATCCGGACAAGCTCGAGGCAAGGTCTGTTATGTACAACTGGAAAGGTTCCAGCTATACAAACAACAGCAGATGATTTGGGAGAACCAAAGAATTCAGTAGATTCCAACAAACCTCAGCCTCTCCGCCGATCTAGTAGGGTTCCTCACCTACCTGAGAGATACTTTGGTTTCTCTATGACAGTGGGAGCGAGGATTGCATTATGAGATGATGACCCAACTAGTTTCGAGCAGGCCATCGAGAGTAGGGACTCTGTAAGAATGGCTGGATGCTTAGCGATCTGAGATGGAATCCATGTACACCAACAAAGTATGGACTTTGGTTGCTATATCTGAAGGGTTAAATCCCCATCAGGAGCAAGTATATCTTGAGAAGATTACTTGGTGTACATGGAAGAGTTGAGACTTTCAAAGCTAGACTTGTTAAAGGTCTACATCATTGACCAGGTATGGATGATGATGAAACCTTTTCAAGTGGCTATGCTTAAGTCCATCCAGATCCTACTTGCCACGGCTACGTACCATGACTACGATATCTGGCGGTTGGGTGCCATGACTGCTTTTCTAAATGATGTTTTAGAAGAGAACGTCTATAAGTACACAGCCAGAGGGCTTCGTAGACAGTGGGAGCAGCGGAAACGTGTACAAGATGCTTTATAAGATAAAGCAGGCATCGCGGAGTTGGAACATCTGTTTTGATGAAGTAGTCAAAGAAGTTGACATCATCAAAATGGTAGATGAACCTTGTATAAATAAAAAGGTAGTAGGGAGTATGGTGACGATCCTCGTAGAGTACGTGGATGACATACTCTTGGTAGGGAAGGAGTTTCCTATGCTACGCTCGATCAATCTCCGCCTATCATAATGATTCTCCACATAGGATCAAAGTGATACCATCTAAATCCTGGGTTTTGGATCTATGAGATAGATCTAAATGGATGTTAGGAGCCTCACTAGTTGTAGTGAGACGGTATCAATTGATCCTGGGAAGAATCACTGGAAGTGTTCCAGGGTGATAAAGACGACTGAGTGTCAGTCACAGGCATTGTCTTTACCCTCAGCAAGGGACGGTATGTTGGAAGAGTTCCAAGCTAGATACCGTGACATACTAGACGATAAAGGCTGGATACATCGCTATTTGAGATGCTACCAAAGAGGCAGTCTGGGTGTATATTAGTTCATGAGATGAACTTCGCTCCTCCCATTGTGTGACAATGGAGTTGTGGCTTATGCCAAGAAACACCCGTCCCATCAGTGATCCAGATATATTCTGAGGCAGCATCACCTGATCATGGAGATAGTTGATCTCCAGGGTGATCGAGGTTAGGAGAGTAGACTCAGAGGACAACACGGCGGATCCACTCACAAAGGCCTATTCCCAGAGAGAGACTTTTATGGGATGGTTGAGTATGAGATACTACAACCACTGCTACAGATGGCCCTAGTGCAAGTGGGAGATTGTTAGTTATATGTGTGCCCTAGAGGCCATTACTATACATAGGATGTATATTGTAGTGGATGCTTGGACATATATAGGGAGGACTTTCTTGCTCGACATGATAGTATGCTATCTGGTTGCTCTTTACCTTAACGTGTACGCCGATTGTCTCTCTTATACATGTTGGTAAAGCACTTAGGGTATGTACTTGACTACCTGGACTATGATGCGCATCATACTAGTGGGGACATGGTAGTCCATAAGTACATCCTTCAAAGTCCCTAGTCGTGGGTATATCGAGACGGGGCATCGATATACCACTGTAAACTAGCGTATACCTTCTCGACCCATACAGATGGGCGATGGATGATCCCATATCCATTGGTGTTTGACATCAGAGATGATATACGGGTGCTCAGTAGAGACTGGGTACACTGGACGGACTCGCCGAGAACCCCCAGATGGTATTATACCTTACGTCAGATGGCAGTTCTCAGGTGACACTGGTACAGAGTAGTCTGTTGACCCGAGATCGTCATAGAGTCTTGTGTGGTTCCCACTGTGCTTTGATTTCCACCTTACCACGTCCAAGAGGGCGTGCAAAATGGTGGTTTTTAGGTACAGTCCCGAATCACATGGAGGCAATGAGCGATAGGAGGGGATTCGTCTCTCCCGGTATAGGGAGTTGATGTTGCGCTGTGTTTGATTGGCTATAACAGGAAATCCCTGGCCAGGGTTGCTGAGATTTACTGGTAAGTGTTACCAGTAGTTTCTCGAATTGTTATAGACCTCATATCGACACGACTTATCGAGCTATTGGGGTCTGACGTTTACCACCCCTAGGCGAGATATGCGACATATCAGACGATCAGACCGGACTGTACGGTAAGTGTTACTGGTTGGATTCACAGGAGTGTGAGCGGGCTTGCTCGTCGATCTTCTGATCGCTCAATACCTGGGTGGCCGTTACGTTTAGCAGACCGCTTGCGGCTTGTGGGTGTTTGATATGATCATCACCTGCTGCCGGCGTATTGACGAGTCTTTAGAGTCCTACACAGAGGTTTCCTGGCTCAAGCGAAACGAAATAGGAGCGCATATGAGATATGTGCGGGACCGAGAATAATGCGTGTATGTGATACCGTATTCTATTCTCGCGATGAATGTATCGAATGGTTATATGCGATATAACCTAGTTATCGATTCAAGCATTGATTCGATAAACCGATACATAGGATACTAGTCGGTTATATGCGATATGACCGGATCGTTAAATCAAGTGTTGATTTAATGATTTAATGTATAATTATATATTTGATATATTACTTTGCATTAACTAGTATTGGTTCACTTTAAATGGATTTTCTCACTTGGATTGTGCACATTGTATATGTGCTATACTTTTGTACACAAGTTTGTATCATGTTTGATGATACAAGCTCACTAGGGTTTGTGTAAAGATTAAACCATGGTTATGTAATGATTAGGGTTTTCATTTTCTTATTCATTTATTTATTCTTTATTCTTTTTGGAACATGAAAAGCATAATGAGAAAATGGTTGCTAATTTTGTTTCATATTGAAGCTTCATGAAGCTTTGACCATATGACCATTTTGTCTCATGCTTAACCCTAACCATTCCACTCAACCATGATTCATTCTCTACACATAACCATGGTTTGAATATGATAAGTATTGATTTTCTTTTCCTTTTTTAATTAACACTTATCATATTCTTTCTTTCTTCTTCTTCTTCTTCACTTGAAGAAAGCTTGCTTCAACAATGGCAACTTGAGCAAATGAGTGAGAAATCCAATTCTAAAGAGAACTCACTTCCTATTTCTTCATCCTCTACCTCTTGCCAAGTAGTAGAGTGTGTTTTCTTCACAAGTTTCATGACTTGGTGAAGTGGGTGCTTGATCTTGTGATGCCTCGATGTAGATCATCTTCGGCACGAAGCCGACGACCTTGCCCGCCCATTTCTCCGATGAAGCCGACGCTAGAGCCCGGGTTTCCATTTGGACAGCGAGGAGACTTCATTGCGGAGCTATGGAGGTGGAGAACCGGATCTACAAAGGTTGTATTTCCGTTCTCTTAGTAAAGTAGTTTACTAGTTCCAGTTTCGCCTAGACATCTAGTTAACGATCCGTAGTCTAGGGTTTCTCGGCACCCCTAAAATTTGAAATTGGCATGGTTGATGCCTTGTGAGACCTCTTGAGAGTGCCTAGGAACCCTATAAGAACGTGTTAAAATGTTCGACCGGATATCAATATCTCACCTTTTCCCCTGCCGGAAAATTTCCAAGTGTTGGATTTTTCCGTAGTTTAAGAACATTCTAAGTAGTGCAAATAACACGATGGACCCTCTAGAAGACAACAAACCTTAACTCGATTATGTGACCGTCTTGAACTACCCTTTGAACCTTAGGGTTTGGGGCAGTACAGCGTGCCACATGTGAGGCGTTGGTTTGACCCTTCTACGGCTGGACCGTTGGTACTGTGGCATAAAATGGATGTTTTTAAACTCCCCTCAAGTGTTGAGCTATTGGGAAAACTTGGATGTTTGATTATTCGATCGGAAAGTTTAACATTGTCTATTTATCTGGAATGTGATACAATATTTGGAATCCACAAATTGTTATGAGATAACTGATTTGAATGCTATAAATCTAGCAGTTTAGTCTCACTTGATCGGTTGCCATGGAATTTTGATGTGATCAAAAGTCCGTCGCAATCACGTAGCGTACGCGGATACTCGCCGGTAAACTTAATAGATAGCCACGCCCCATAGCCTCGACCAAGTGACTGTAGGAGAACCCCGTCGCCGAAAGCATCCGTTCGGGTGCTCGCGGTAACGGTGTTCCGCCTTAGTGCACTTCATCGACGGCATCCGGGGGTGCGGCCATCTACTAAAGTTTGCGACGAGCATTCGATCAGGATGTCGGAAATCTTGTTGAATTGCCCGACTTGGTATTGAAAAGTGTTTTCGATAATGAGACTAAAATGCGGGGTTTATAATTGTTAGGCATGCGATGTCTAAGGAATTCATTTGATTAGGCATGCGATGTCTAAGGAAATTGCGGATTCCAACTGTTGTAGTTTTACACTTTCTTTTCTGCGACCGTAAGTGTAATATGTGATATCGCCGGTTTCATTGCTATATGTCAACGACAATTGGGATGGGCATATTTACTTATGTTGATGACATGTGATGTTATGTGTTGCTGGATATGTTATATTGGATCGTCGTGTTTGAATAGCCGGGTTTTTTTTTATGTGAGACGAGTGTTTTTCATTTTCATTCATGTAAAAAACTTGTATGTAATATTCTTTTATTGGGGCACTGATTGTATGTCAAAAACTATCTATTACCGCAATCAAGAACGGCGTCGCTTTGCAGCTAGCCGGTGAGTAAGGGTCGGTCCACAGGGATGTTGTGAATCTCCTAATTGCACTAACGAGTTAATTCCGAAGGGTGTTCGGATTGATTATTAAATCTAAAAACTAGATCTATCTATAAACTAAATTAATCTAGATTTAAATCTTGCTAGGGTTAGGTTTAGGAATGGTTTGGAAATGCAAGTAAATCTCAACGCTTTCTATACCCAAATGAAGATCTATGAGGAGTTATGGTAATTATCAATAAAGGGGATTAGATCCATTCGGGAAGGTGTTCCTTCCTCTAGGTTCTTGTCCTTCCTTTAGAGATCCTTACCCTAACCTCCATGGAAAACGCGCACAACCGGGCCTTTATACTACGATATCACCGCTACCTCGAGGGATAGGGTGCCGTAGGGCGCAGTGTGTGCGTGTATGCATGGAGTCCTATTGAAAATATATAATGGGCAAGAAAGGGATGAGAGATCTCATCTCTCAAAAGCCTTCCCCAAAGCTAACACTAAACAATTATCTAAGGCAAGGAATTAAATCTAAACTAGAGCAATTAAATAAAAATACTTACAGATGGTTCTCTCCAAACATCAACGCAGGTTTGTCAGATCTGTATTCATGAAGTGAAAAGAGGCACCGATGCTCTCCAAAAGAATTCTAAAATTTATTAATGAAGGGAGGCATAGCTTTTACAATGATTTAGAGTTCCTATTTATAGAGGATAGGAAACCCTAGGTTACAATTGATTCGCACGTCTACATTTACCAAAATATCCTTAGGAAGACCTAGTCAAAGTAGACTTCAAGCTTTGGTAAAATTTTATGTCTGTCTCTTTAAAAGGAAGTATTGGGCCTTGAAATTTCTTTTGTGGGCTCTTCTGTCTTTGGGCTTCCTTATTATTTGGTTCTTTTATTAAAATAGCTTCTATGTTTCTTCCAGATCTCCAGTGAATAATTGCGGTGGACTTTTAACCGTTCGCTTGTAATCTTGGACCTTGCATTGTCTTGTACTTTGTGAATTTTATCTTTGATATAGGCTTGATCAAGAATCTTCTGTTTGTTGGTCAAACTCCACTTTTGCATCGTCTTTATATCTTTTTCACTGTTTTAGATCCAAGAACCTGTAACCTGTAATATGTAGCAGACATGCGTCAAAAGCACCTGTTTATTTATAAAACGAATAAGAATGGGGAATATAATAATGCTATATTATGGTATGAACAAATACCCCCAAACTTATCTTTTGCTCGTCCTCGAGTAAACATATTTTTTATTCTCTACAAAAACCTAACCGCACTTTCGCAGGGAAACGCGATTGCACTGAGCTCGTGCAACAAGCCGTTAAACCTTTAGGTGTCCCTAGTAAGAGGAGTGTTGTCTCCTGAGGGTTTTCAGCGGATTACACCCACAAAATCCTATCAATTTGGCTTTTTTGACTTTAATTCTCCAATTAGGTTTTCTAACAAGGAATTCTATTATCTTCGACTCATAAATCATCCACCCATATTCTTCACACTTCCTCATCATTTAACTTAAGATCATATATGTTCTGCAGACCTAGTTAGCTTTCGGCATTTCTTAAGTTTTCATTCTAGGGTTCCATCTCCACTTAGGAATTTTTATCAACTCTACTAAAGATACAATTTCTATTCTTCAATCCTTTCTCTCATCTAAACTCCAATCACATATCCCTACGTGTGTGTATAAGTCACCCCTACACTTGGAAATTCAAATCAAGCAATCATACCCTTGTCCGTTGTCCAAAGCTCTTATTAATTGGTGAATTTTTAAATGAATTTTGCTACACATCCTTCATGCGACCGTTAATACTTCTTGAGGTACCAACGACCGATTACAAAATGCGTTTGCACCTTAAAGCGTAATTCCTAGTCTTGCAACACTTAAGGCTTTTTAGCAGTGACTCCCAAACCAGTTGGTCTAAGGCACTAGGTGATGAAGAACCCTCGCTAAATATTTTTCTATTTTTACAGCCTTAAGTAATCACAAAAACCAGTGTTCATTTTTTTCTTCTTTATTCACACTTGTATTTTTATTTTTATTTTTCATTGTACTAAGGACTTTAGACAAGAGCATATCAAGGTCTCTTCTACTATTCCAAGTTTTAAGGTGCATGATTGTGCAAATTGTAGGGTATACATTTTCAGAATCTAGACTTAAGCTAGGAATTATTTTTCAAACTTATACTCTAATAAAAATATCAACACTTTTCCTTTGTTTCGACTTAGCCCAAGAAGTGAACTCAAAATTTGCTTATTTCTAAATAAACTACAAAGACATATATTTTCTACCGTTAAACTTTAAGAAAGGTTATTTTTAGGGTTTTTAATTTACTAAATCTAAGATCTAGTTATTCCTAGCCAGTTAACCTATTTGTCAAACTCAAGTCAAAATAAGACCAAAATTGAATACAATAATTTTTATAATTTTTGAAAATTTTCAATTTTTATGGTTTTTCAAATAAGTATGCAAATGCAAAATTATACATATGAATGCAGAGGAAGAAGACTTACCGAGCATACCCCCAAACTTAAACTTGACAGTGTCCTCACTGTCATGCTACACCAAGAGGGTCAAAATGCCGGCACTCCCCTGTTTATTTATTTATAATTTTTTTATATATTTTTTAACGTTTTGAATTTTTTTATTTTATATAGAAAAAGAAAATAAAAAATATATATACATATATACAACAAGGTTCCCCCCAAACTTAAGTTTGGCCTTACATAAGCCAAAAGTTAGCACCAACCATTCAAAGATCTTATCGTGGTAATGGTAGGGTTGGTGAAAGAATGGGATATAAAGGAAAGAAATGAGAAGCACACGAGACCGAATGGGAAGAAGGGTGGAATATGGTCTCGGTGGAGGAGAAGAAGGATGGAAAAGAGAAAGAAGGGTCGCGCGATCTTGAGGGTGTAAATCGAGTGAATAAATTAGCACAATTTGTGATGACCGATGTGTTAAAAGCGATTGTGCTAACCTATCAACCCGTCGAGAAATGGGGTCAAATCTCTCATGATTCGCAAGAAGGCATGGGTACGCCGAACTTGGTATTGAAGACGAAAGCGTAACGGTCTCTTGTACGGTCGGAACGATAGGAAGGACGAAAGGGAGTGAATTAGGGATAGTCTCATTCTCACCGTAGTAAACTGTCTCGAACTTGAAAGATTCCATCAATGGTTCGAAACGACTGTAAGCAACCGAGTCTGATGGTTCAACTAACTCATCTGAAAATTCAAAAGGACTCAAACTCGGGCGGTGAGTCATCAACATCGTCCGAAAAAGTGAAACACTCGTAATCGATATCGTCTGTGAGAACTGTGTTAGATTCAAAGAGAAATTTTTCAAGCTCACAGTCTTCAAGTGTGATCTTATGCGTGGTCGGAACGATGGAAAGGAAGGAGGGTGATTTATTTAAAGACTCAAGAGGATGAATTGGAAAATCCGACATATCAAACAAAAATGGTTCAACCTCAGTATTATCCTCATTACTCTCCCTAATACTATCCTCATAATTCTCCTCAAAATTTAGCCTATCCATGTCATTATCATCAAAATCAAGATGCATATGAAGTTCGGGAGAAACAATTAATGACTCGGGATGATGAGTTGGATATAAAAGTTCAATCAAATCGACAGGTTCATCATCTGAAATATTCCCGGCGTCTATATCCTCAATCAAGTGAAAATCAATTTTGTCTGACACCTCATCAAAAGCATGGATATTTATCGATTTAGGTTCTAGAGTGGAGGTGTAAAGATTGAAAGGATTAAGTGTGGTTTCACTCGAAAGGGGTTCTTCACAATCTGGCAAATCAAGAACTACAAATTCACACAACTCGTTTTTAATTTTAACTAGTGAACTATTTGGGACAATCAATGGAAAACCGTAGTTGTGAGCTTCAAGTGGGTATGGGTAGGTCTGATTTGGGAATGTGTAGAACTCACTCGCTCCTCTCAAATTCTCCTTCTGTCCAACCGCCTCCTCATACATTGAAAAATTTGGAGCTAGTGGAAAACTAGCTGCCGGTTCACTAGGTTGCATAAGAGCGGCTATGGACGCTTCCACATTCCTAGTCATTTTGTTTGTTGCTGCAATATAAGCTGCCAACGACTGTTCCAAACTAGACATGGGTGGTGAGGGGGTTTCGGTAAAAGATTCGAAATTGTTTGGATATGTGAAACTCCCTAATGGCTATGTAGAAACTGTGTCTAGTGACGGTGGGAAAGTCGGGTAGGACTGGTAGGAAGTGGATGGTTCGACAGGAGTATGATCAACATGTGGATAAAAAGATGGATGGACTTGTTGATTCCTAGAACTAGATGTGTTGAGAGGGGTGAAAGATCGGCTACGAGATTGAGCAATATGCTCAGCAATGGACATCGGTTTAGGAGTTACAACAGGACTTGGAAAAGTGGTGTCAACGTACGAAGGTGGTGAAGGTTGACATGGTTGACACAAAGTGGGTTGCAAAGTCAAACTGTTTCTCCTAGACGTTTCTATTTGATCTTTCAAAGAAATTTTGGGCATGGAGGGATCTTCCTTAAATCGACCGAAACAATTAACGTACGACGCAAAGTTAGGTTCGGGATACCAAAGTTTGGCAAGAGATTTATGATGTGGGGTACCCATGATAGAAGAAAGAGAAGATGAAGAAGGTGTAGTGGGGTGCAAGGATTTTACGTGACAAGTTGCAGGTTTTTTTTTTTATAAAAGATTTTTTCTTTTCCCCTTTTTTTTATTTGGAACCGTTTGCAAAAAATACTTTTGATAAAGGGCTAAGACACACTTTCGATCAACCAAAAATGCACAATCAGGCCTAACTCTAGGGTCGCCTAGGTCAGCTAGACAGCTCCTAACTGTTCCAAAAGGCTAGAGATAGGACCTCAAACTGCCTCTTCACCGCCAATTGCGGCCAGGTAAGTGCCAGGTAAGTGGGAGGCTCCCCGCTAAAAGTAGCGGTCCTAATTAACCACTTGTCTTGACACACTTGCCTAGACACCGCAAAGTCAGGTTAGGATTAACGGCTGATGCCTATAACTAGTCCTCTGTCCTATTGAGCTCGAAATCCTTAGGGCTGAGTCTAGTATTTTCTTAATTAAGATATGGTCAATGCAAATGCCTTATGTGATTTCTGGGGTCCTGGGAAGGGTGATGAAATCCCCACCCAATCTGAATTGGTCAAAAGCCCCTTAAAGTCAATTTTAAAGATATGCAAAACAGTAAATCACTTGCAATCAAATCTTTTTATTTTATGCGCGGCGCAAAGAATCCTGCACAAGATTTGTTATTTGGGAAGGGGAAGGTTTTTAAAGCGCAAAGAATCCTGCAGGAGATTTTTCAGAAGATATATCGGAGATTTGCAGAGGAGGAGAGAGAATTCACAGAGATTTGCAGTGGCGGAGCTGTTTTTTTTTTGCTAGCCCTGAACCGACCAGAGCGCGGCGGTTCCGCGGCTTGAAGTGGTTCGTGCGGCGGTTCCGCGGCCGGAATGGGTCGCGCGGCGGGGTTTTTTTTTTGGGGACCAGATCACCGCGATTCTTCTTGTTTGACTCGGTCCTCCAAATTTCTTCTGTTGTCTATTGTGATATTCCTCTATTTTTTCGGATTTGATATTTGCTGTTTTGATCTCTGTAGATTTCCAAATCCGAATTTGTTCGTAGATCCTGCAAAATTCACACAAAAATACCCTTCCCAAAAATAACAGATGATATATTTTTATATTTTTTTTGATTTTTCAGATTTTTTTAATTTTGATTAACCCGAAATTGCAAAAAGGAAATAACACGCCATCCCCGGCAACGGCGCCATTTGATTGTATGTCAAAAACTATCTATTACCGCAATCAAGAACGGCGTCGTTTTACAGCTAGCCGGTGAGTACGGGTCGGTCCACAGGGATATTGTGAATCTCCTAATCGCGCTAACGAGTTAATTCCGAAGGGTGTTCGGATTGATTATTAAATCTAAAAACTAGATCTATCTATAAACTAAATTAATCTAGATCTAAATCTTGCTAGGGTTAGGTTTAGGGATGGTTTGGAAATGCAAGTAAATCTCAACGCTTTCTATACCCAAATGAAGATCTATGAGGAGTTATGGTAATTATCAATAAAGGGGATTAGATCCATTCGGGAAGGTGTTCCTTCCTCTAGGTTCTTGTCCTTCCTTTAGAGATCCTTACCCTAACCTCCATGGAAAACGCGCACAACCGGGCCTTTATACTAAGGTATCACCGCTACCTCGAGGGATAGGATGCCGTAGGGCGCGGTGTGTGCGTGTATGCATGGAGTCCTATTGAAAATATATAATGGGCAAGAAAGGGATGAGAGATCTCATCTCTCAAAAGCCTTCCCCAAAGTTAACACTAAACAATTATCTAAGGCAAGGAATTAAATCTAAACTAGAGCAATTAAATAAAACTACTTACAGATGGCTCTCTCCAAACATCAACGCAGGGTTGTCAGATCTGAATTCATGAAGTGAAAAGAGGCACCGATGCTCTCCAAAAGAATTCTAAAATTTATTAATGAAGGGAGGCATAGCTTTTACAATGATTTAGAGTTCCTATTTATAGAGGATAGGAAACCCTAGGTTACAATTGATTCGCACGTCTACATTTACCAAAATATCCTTAGGAAGACCTAGTCAAAGTAGACTTCAAGCTTTGGTAAAATTTTTTGTCTGTCTCTTTAAAAGGAAGTATTGGGCCTTGAAATTTCCTTTGTGGGCTCTTCTGTCTTTGGGCTTCCTTATTATTTGGTTCTTTTATTAAAATAGCTTCTATGTTTCTTCCAGATCTCTAGTGAATAATTGCGGTGGACTTTTAACCGTTCGCTTGTAATCTTGGACCTTGCATTGCCTTGTACTTTGTGAATTTTATCTTTGATGTAAGCTTGATCAAGAATCTTCTGTTTGTTGGTCAAAGTCCACTTTTGCATCGTCTTTATATCTTTTTCACTGTTTTCTGTCCAAGAACCTGTAACCTGTAATATGTAGCAGACATGCGTCAAAAGCACCTGTTTATTTATAAAACGAAGAAGAATGAGGAATATAATAATTCAATATTATGGTATGAACAGGCACTTCCGGGTTGAGGATGATGCCACCGTTGTATATTATTTACTTTTCTGCATTAGGATAGACCCAAGGAGGGGAGCATAATTAACCGGGTTCTAGGGTCCAGTGGGAGACCATCTCGAGGAGTCGAGTCCGGGTCTCCTTACTCTAGAATTGGTAGGGTTACTTGCCGCTCTCGTAGGGGTCTAGGGGTGTGGGTTTGGCTATTCATCACGACCGTGGAATTCATGTTTTATACAGGTTCAAAATAAAACACGGACATCCTAGTATATCCAATATTTCATATGATATTTTTTGCTGTGTTATCTGTGATGTGATCATGTGATTTGTTCAGATGGATATTGTATATAGTATATATGATATATTATATAGACGTTGCTTATGTTTTACACCCGCGCTAGCCCTGCCCCGCTCTGCCGTTAGTTACCTAACCTAACGGTGCAGACGGGACATCGAGGCGAATGCGGATGGTATAAGCGTACGTTATATTTATCTGTGATGTTTAGGTGGACTTAAATGATGGGACATTCATTAATGAGATTAATGAAAGAAAATAAACCTAAAAGATGTTGTGGAATCGAATTTCAAAAATTAGGTAGCTCTAGTTGTTGCTTTGCATAGCGGTGTTCCTTGTAGAACATCCAGCACCTTATTCGATAAGGAAAGAGCCGACGATCCCTTCACCGGGAGTGACCTCTTTAGCAATAATTAGCAGATGCTACAATCTTCGGTTTGTCTTTTGACTGCTTTTCTAGTTCTTGCTTTGCATAGTGGTATTGTGAATATCCTGCACCTCATTCGACGAGGAAAGAGCCGAGATCCCTTCACCGGGAGTGACCTCTTTAGCGAAGCTAGTAAAAGCCTCAAAAGCACTCCATTTTTAAAACCATTTGATTCCGCAACGAGATCAAGTTCAAAGCGTTAAAGGTTTTCATAAAAACCATCCGCAACCCTCCGTCATTTTAGGAAGTAGAGTACTTAGTATTCGTGCTGTGTTTGTTGACCATAGTCAAGGCACAGTGTACGGTAGCTAAGTGATATCTTCCTACACCGCATATGATGCGATTAGTTCGGACAGTCGCGTGAGTTTGTTGACCTTAGTTATGGGTCATGTGGGTGGGTCTAATTAATCACGAAGTGACGGGTAGAACTTGACTAGTGCTTATGATTTGTTGACCATAGTTAAGGTCATAAGTGCTAGGGGTAAAAACCTTTATCGGAAGTTTCAAGTGTTGAAATTTGCAATGAGATTGCATACCTTCTATATGATAGTTGGATCCTGATACCCACTGCGAGTAATTGTTACTCCTGGGAGAGTTTTGCACTTTACAATTAGCCGATCAAGTAGGTGTCTAGAAAGGTGTCAACGGGGTTACGCCCCTGGGAAAACGAGATTTATTTTAATTAGGTCTGTGCGAAAGCACGGGGAACCTCCTTCAAAGTACCGGCACTGGCCTGGCTGAAAGATTGGCGAACTTATAGAGTGTAATTAATCCCGGCTAGTATTTCCTTTTAGGGTTTGAAGGAAGATTTGATAAAAACAGTGGGAGCCATCCTGATTAGATAAAATAAATAACCAATCTAATCTTGCAAGAGCGCACGCAGAGTGTTTTCTTCTCTCTCTCTCCAGGTAGCGACCATATCACACCTTAATCAAGATAATAATATGGATGTATTGACCGAACCCGCTTGTTTTACTGAGCTGGGGAACGTTGGTCCCGCTCCGACTTATAATTGTTATAAGACAGAGCAGGAAATTGGGGATTACCAGAATTCCCGTGCCGCCCAAACGAAGAAAGTGCATGATGATGCATCTCCTTCGGGTGTGTTCATTACATAGAACTGTTTCTCAGTATCCTCTACGTCCTGGGTAATTGATACCGGATCAGGATCCCAGTTATGTAATCTGTTACATGGGCTACAGATAGGTAGAGAACTGAGGACGGATGATAAGTTTCATGAGACAGAAAACGATGCAAGTGTTGCAGCCAAGTCTGTTGGTCACTGTCACCCTGTATTACCAGAATACATTAATTCTGAACAAATGTTATTAGATACCGAACCTGATGTACAAAATCATATCAGTCTCTTTATTAGTAAAGAAAGGATATAATTTTGTATTGTTGGATAATGTTTTGAACATTTCCTATATGAAAAGTTGATCGGTTCAGGCACGTTATCTAAAAGCATTGACGTTCTAAATCAAACTACAATTCTTAGTATACTGAACACACAAAAGAGGAAGAGTTCAGGGATGAACGAATTCTTCTTGAGGCATTGTAGACTAGGTCATATCAATGCGACCCGACTAGCTAAGTTACATTTAGATGCATATTTAAATCAGTTTAAATTTACATCTTATGAAACTTGCCAGTCATGTCACAAAGATAAGATGACCATAGCTCTGTTTATTGGAAACAGAGAAAGAGTTAGTGAACTCTTGGGATGATACATGTTGATGTATGTAGGTCCCCTGTCTATACATGCCAAGACCGGTCCTTTGTACTTCATTACATTCTCTGATAATCTCTCAAGATTCAGACATATGTTCCTGTTGAAACACAAGTCCGAACCTTTTGAGATATTCACAGAATATATTTTAGAAGTAGAGAACCAAAACGAGTACAAGTATTATGTCCTATGATGCGATCAAGGAGGAGAATACTTGAGCACGGGATTCCTGGACTATTCTAAAGGAGAATGAGATTCTCTCTCAGCATTACTCCTCCGTATACACCACAGCACGTCGATGTATCGGGGCGGAGCAATCACACCCTATAAGATATGGTGCGCTCTATGATGAGTACTACTGAGTCACCTATTTCCTTTTGGGGGTTGTGCACTTGAGAAGCTGCATACCTATTGAATTAGGTTCGAATCAGATCACTGCCTACTACTCCATATGAGATATGGTATGGGAATAGCCTATCTCTTAAGCAAATTAAGATTTGGGGTTGTCCGGCCTATGTCAAAAGCAAAATCCGGACAAGCTCGAGGCAAGGTCAGTTCTGTAGAACTGGAAGGATTTCCAGCTATACAAACTACAGCTGATAGAACCAAAGGATTCAATTGTCTCCGACAAATCTCAGCCTCTCCGCCGATCTAGTAGGGTTCCTCATCCGCCTGAGAGATACTTCGGTTTCTCGATGACAGTGGGAGCGATGATTGCATCATAAGATGATGACCCAACTAGTTTCGGCAGGCCATCAAGAGTGGGGACTCTGTAAGAATGGCTGGATGCTTAGCGATCTGAGATGGAATCCATGTACACCAACAAAGTATGGACTTTGGTTGCCAGATCTGAAGGGTTAAATCCCCATCAGGAGCAAGTATATCTTGAGAAGATTACTTGGTGTAGATGGAAAAGTTGAGACTTTCAAAGCTAGACTTGTTAAAGGTTTTCATCATCGACCAGGCGTAGATAATGATGAAACCTTTTCCAGTGGCTATGCTTAAGTCCATCCGGATCCTACTTGCCTTTGCTACATACTATGACTACGATATCTGGTGGTTGGGTGTCATGACTATTTTTCTAAATATTGATTTAGAAGAGAACGTCAATAAGTACACAGCCAGAGGGCTTCGTAAACAGTGGGAGCAGCGGAAACGTGTGCAAATTGCTTTACATAATAAAGCATGCATCGCGAAGTCGGAACGTTTGTTTTGATGTGATAGACAAAGAGTTTGACTTCATCAAAATGGTAGATGAACCTTGTATATACAAAAAGGTAGTAGAGAGTAAGGTGGTCATCCTCGTATAGTACGTGGACAACATACTCTTGATAGGAAAAGAGTTTCCTATGCTACGCACGGTCAATCTCATCTTATCACAAGGATTCTCCAAATAGGATAAAGGTGATACCTCCTAAATCCTGGGTTTTGATCTATGAGATAGATCTAATTGGATATTAGGATTCTCACTAGGTGTAGTGAGATGGTATCAATTAATCCTGGGGAGAATCACTGGAAAAGTTCCAGAGTGATAAGGACGACTGAATGTCAGTCGCAGGCATTGTCTTTGCCCTCAGTGGAGGGACGGTATGTTGGAAGAGTTCCAAGCGAGATACCGTGGCAAACTAGACGATAAAGGCAGGTGATATCGCTATCAAAGATACTACCAAAGAGGCAGTTTGGGTGTATATTAGTTCATGAGATGAACTAGGTTCCTACCATTGTGAGACAATAGAAGTGTGGCTTTGGCCCAGGAACCCCGGTCCCATCAGTGACCCAAACATATTCTGAGGCAGCATCACCTGATCAAGGAGATAGTTGATCTCCAGGGTGATCGAGGTTAGGAGAGTAGACTCAGAGGACAACACGGCGGATCCACTCACAAAGGCCTTTTCCCAGAGAGAGACTTTTATGGGATGGTTGAGTATGAGATACTGCAACCACTGCTACAGATGGCCCTAGTGCAAGTGGGAGATTGTTAGTTATATGTATGCCCTAGAGGCCATTGCTGTACATGAGATGTATATTGTAGTGGATGCTGGGACATATATAGGTAGGATTTTCTTGCTCGACATGATAGTACGCTATCTGGTTGCTCTTTATCTTAACATGTATACTTATTGTCTCTCTGTTACATGTTGATAAAGCCCTTAGGATATGTGCTCGACTTCCAGGACTATGATGATGCAGATCATACTAGTGGGGCCTGGATAGTCAGTGAGTACATCCTTCAATGTTCCTAGTCGTGGGAATATCGAGACGGGGCATCGATATTCCAGAGTAGACTAGCGTATATCTTCTCGACCCATGTGATGGGCGATGGATGATCCCATATCCATTGGTGTTTGACATCAGAGACGGTATGCGGGTGCTCAGTGGAGACTGGGTACACTGAACGGACTCGCCGAGAACTCCCAGATGGTATTATACCTCACGTCAGATGGCAGTTCTCTGGTGACACTGGTACAGTTTAGTCTGTTGACCCGAGATCGTCATAGAGTCTTGTGTGTCTCCTACTGTGCTTTGATTTCCACCCTACCATGGCTCTACTGAGTCGTGCAAACAGGTGGTTTTTGGGTACAGTCCCGATTCACATGGAGGCAATGAGCGATAGGAGGGGATTCGTCTCTCCCGGTATTGGGGGTTGATGTTGCGCTATGCTCGACTGGCCATAACTGAAAATCCCTGGCCAGGGTTGCACTGATTTACTGGTAAGTGTTATCAGTAGTTTCATACTTGTTATGGACCTTACATCGGCATGACTTATCGAGCTACTGGGGTCTGGCGTTTACCACCCCTAGGCGAGATATGCGATATATCAGACGAACAGACCGGACTGTGCGGTAAGTGTTACTGGTTGGATTCACAGGAGTGGGAGCAGGCTTGCTCGTTGATCTTCTGATCGCTCAATACCCGGGTGGCCGTTACGTTTAGCAGACCGCTTGCGGCTTGTGGGTGTTTGATATGATCATCACCTACTGCCGGCGTATTGACGAGTCTTTAGAGTCCTACACAGGGGTTTCCTGGCTCAAGCGAAACGAAATGGGAGCGCATATGAGATATGTGCGGGACCGAGAATAATACCAGTATGTGATACTGTATTCTATTCTCGCGATTTGTATCATTTGACGGTTATATGAGATATAGCCGGGTTACTGAATCAAGTGTTGATTCGATACATTGATACACTTGATATTAGTCGGTTATATGCGATATGACCAGATCATTAAATCAAGTATCGATTTAATGATTTAATGTATGATTATATATTTGATATATTACTTTACATTAACTAGTATTTGTTCACTTAAGATTGATTTTCTCACTTGATGTGCACAAGTTGTATATATGATATATGTTTGTGCACTAGTTTGTATCATGTTTGATGATACATGCAAACTTGGGTGTGTGTATGACTTACACCAAGTTTAGGTTAATGGTTAGGGTTTTATTTATTTTATTTATTTATTTTGGTAAAACTAAATGGTGGCTTTTCTTGTTTTGGCTTGAAGCTTCATGAAGCTTCATAGCATCTTTGAAAAATTCTAACCATTTTGTTTTGTTCTTTGACCTAACTATCAACCTAAACTCTAGTTTAGTCTCTACAATGGTTTACTCACCCATGGTTGTAACATGATAGACTTCACTTGATTATTCATTTTGATGATGATATATTATTCATATTCTTTTCTTCTCTTTCTTCTTCTTCTTCAAGTGAAGAAAACCTTGCTTGAAATTTCCAAGTGAAGAAACAAAGTGAGAAATCCAAATCCAAAGTGAACCCACTTCCTATTTCTTCATCCTCTACTACTTGCCATGTAGTATAGGGTGTTCTCTTCACAAAGTTTTTGACCAAGTGAAGGAATAGCTTGAGTTTGAGTCTCCCTGACGTAGATCATCTTCGGCCTCGAAGTCAACGACCTAGCCCACTCATTTCTCCGATGAAACCATCGCTAGGGTCCGGGATCCCGATGATCGCAGCGAAGGGATGTCAACACGGAGCTTTAGAAGTGATGGACTGGATCTACAAAGGTTGTAATCCCTTTTACTTATTAGTAAAGTTGTTTGCTTGCGTATAGTTTCGCCTTACCTCTAGTATACGATCTTACATAGGGTTGTTCGGCATATAAAAATTTGATTTTGGCATGGTTGATGCCTTGTAGAACCTCATGAGTGTGCCTAGGAACCCTACAAGAAGGTCGCAGATGATGGCGTTAAGCCTATGACAGGGGAGTACTACTGACTGGTGATTGTATTGTGACTCGACGGATATCCGGAGGATACCGATCGGAGTACAGACCAGTCCGGATAGCCGGAGCCTGAGGTTTTGAGATTTGATGATCTGGGCCAGTCCGGATAGCCGGAACCCTAGATATTGAGATTCGATAATACAGGCCAGTCCGGATTGCCGGAGCCTGAGATATTGAGATATTGAGATTTATATTTTGTGTCGATGCTTGACACTGATTCTATGTTGATTTCATTGATGATACCTTGATTTAAATATACAGAAATCCCACTAAATTAAGAAAATAGTTTTCACATGCATGATGTATTCTGTTTTCATTATATTGCATTCATACCTCATATTTATGATATGTTGCTACCTGAGGCACTGACACGAGCACTTGGTATTACACTTATGTATAGATGTTTACCCTTGCCACCTTTTGATGCTTCAGACTTTATCATATTGAGGATATATATATACTGATCGTATTGACCTAGGATTGAGTCATACATACGATTTCTGCTCTGTGATTTTTTCTACTCACGAGTTGGCAACTCACCCCCATTGTGCCACAGTTCTTGCAGGTTTTGCCGTACAGGTTTCATTGCGGCTTTCTTGCACACTGCTTCTATCCAGGATGATTGCTTTGGTAGGTGGGTTCACTCGCATCGTGACCACCCTCGTACATTTATTATATTCAGTTGTATCTAGTAACTCCATCAACCAAACTTGTATATTATTAGCCTTAGAGACCGGTGGTGTATTATTTCGACCTTAGAGTCGCGTGTTATATTATTATGTTTTTCATGTTGATTTCCTTTGAGTTTTGATTCTCGCCCTTCGGTGTTGTATATTATATTGCTTGCGTAGTTGTGACCGTCGATTGACGAAGAGCTAGCTCCCGTTTGGGGATGCCTTTTATCATTATGCATATATTATTCATGTTGTACCCGTTTGGGGACAGTATTTACAAAGGAAACTCTGCCGAAATTTTCAGAAAAGATTTGTAATTTTAAAAACGCATATTCAGCTTATTTTAACAAAACACTTTCTTTAAAAATGGTTTAGATTTCTGGGATTTTGGCTTACTTGAATTAGATGGGGTTCTATAGACTTTGTATAATTCAAGGGCCAGTCACGTGCCATTTCGGGTCGTGACATCTGCGCATGCACGCATGCAAGAGCAAAAAAAGCCAAAGCAAAGCCAGGCATCTGAAGGCAAAGTAACAGACGCCCGGGACAAAACCAGAGCGTCGGCAAACGTCTCACCAAGGCGCGGTCAGACGTCAGTGTCGAGTCTGGGACAAAGTATAAGCCGTATACAGAGCGCAGGCAGACGTCTCACCAAGGAGTGGCAGACGTCTGACCAAGGAGTGGAAGACATCTTTCTAAGAAGCTGAAGCCATTACAGAGCGTCGACGGGCGTCTGATAAAGTCTTAATCAGACGTCAGCGCGATGGTTTTCTGTGCGAAATGAATATTTTGTATATTCTGTTTAGATCTGATCTGTATAAGATTAGGGTTAGGCTATATAAAGGGTCTCTCATATGATGAAATCTTAAGGCTATTGAATCTTTTGTATAGAGAGAGGATGACGGCTAAGAGATTTGAGAGAAATCTCCTAGGGTTGCCATTGGTGTAAAACTTGATTAAAAGACCAGTAGAAGTTTGCAGATTCCGCTTCGTCGAGAACTAGCCATACGGTGGGTGAATCTCGTTAACAAATACATTGTCTCTCTGGTTTGATTCTCTTGTTCTCGCTTTATTGTGCTTTGTTTTTCATTGTTTAATTTACGTATTGCGTGGATTGGTCGTTAAGAAAGTTTTCGCATTGTTGTTCCTTCTTTCATCTCAACAAAGTGGTATCAGAGCACGGGTTGAATTGAAAGGTTTTCAATTCTACGATCTAAGTTTACGGTGTGTGACGACGCCTATGTCCGCTCTCCATCTTAATTTTGAAGAGGTTGGTTCAAACATCCGAGGGAGAAAGTTGAATTTGCCGCAGCGGTAAACGAAAGATAGCGGAGGATAAGATAAGAATCGAAAAGTTCAATAGTCATAACTATAGTTGGTGGCATATGCAGATGGAGAACTGCCTATATCAGAAAGATTTGTATCATCCGTTGTTGGGAAACATGTTTGAGAAAATGGCCGATGAGACATGGAATCTACTAAATAGGAAAGCCCTGACAACGATCAGGTTATTGTTGACTCCGCAAGTGGCCTTTAATATCTCAAAGGAGAAAACAACCATAGGGTGACGACATTAGTAAAGTTGTATGAGAAGCCTTCAACATTGAATAAGATATTTCTGATGAAGAAACTTTTCAACATAAAGATGGAAGAAAACGGTTCAATGACAGAGTATCTGAACGAGTTCAACAGTGTGGCAGGCCAACTCGAATCAATCTCAATCACATTTGAAGATTGGATTCGAGCCCTATTGTTTCTATGTTCATTGCCGGAGAGTTGGGAAAACTTGGTTATGGCGGTCAGCAATTTGATCTCAGGGACTCTCACATTTAATAATGTGGTGAGTAGCATATTAAGTGATTAGATGAGGAGAAAGGCTGTGAATGGGAGTTCGAGAACTTCCACACTCTCAGTTGAGAATCGTGGCGGACAATGGAAAGAGGAAAATGGAAGAAGTGGAAGTCAAAGAGCTGAGAAAAGTCAAAAGGAAATATCCAAGGCAACTGTTGGAACTGCGGAAAGAGGAGTCATTTGAAAGCTGACTGCGGATTCTTGAAGAAAGAGAAAGGCACATGTGAAAAGTCAGATGAAAAGGAAGCCAATGTGGTGTCTACACATGAACAAGGGGAATATGGACTTTTTCTTTCGGCGAATGAGAGCACAAAGGGACATAACTGGTTTCTAGATTCGGGGGCATCCTTTCACTGCATTTCAGGTCGGCATCACTTTAGCAAATATGTTAAAGGGTATTTTGGACAAATGATGGTAGGAAATGGTCAGCCATGCAAAATTGTTGGAAAAATGGAAGATTATACTGCAACCGTCAGGAGGAGGTCAGATAAAACTGAAGACGCTAGGCACATACCGGAATTGAAGAAGAGTCTAATTTCTACAAGTCAACTAGACAACGAGGGTACATTACAGTGTTTGAGAATTCTTAATGGAATATTTCCAAAGAATCGTTGGTGGCCGCAAGGCGCAAATTGAGTGATTTATTGTATTCCTTCAGTGAGAGTATAACGACCCTAAATTTTGTGTACTCTTTTGTAAATATCGTCATTAATAAATTGTCGTTTCTTTTCAAGAACTAAATCATATTTAAACTCTTGAAAACTTGTGTGAGACGGCTCACAATAGTGTGAGCCGGCTCATGTATCAGTTCCAATGATTATGCTTTCTTTGTTCCTTTGAGCCGGCTCAAAACAACTTCGAGCCGTTTCAAATCTTGCCTGAAACGCTATGTTTTTTCACTGTCTATATGAGACAGCTCAAGCTACTCTCAAGCCGGATCATACCTCGTTCAAAGATGACATTTTTGGATATAGCATCCTCAAGGCAATTATCGTAATTACAGGATGGCAATTACTGTAATTGAAGGAAGACCTATATAGAGAGAACAGTCTTGCTTGAGATGATAGTATACTATCTGGTTTATTTTTATCTTAACATGTGTATATATTTTACTTGATATTACGTAACACTAACACATGTTGATAATACCCATAAGATCTTTACTTTGCTACCAAGATTATTATCGGGATCATACTAGTGGGGCCCGGATAGTCCATAAGCACATCCTTAAATGTTCTTAGTCGTAGAAGTATCGATACTGGGTATCGGTACTCCAATTTAGACTAGTGTATATGTTTCTTGACCCGGTATAGGACGATGGTTGATCCCATATCCATTGGTATTTAACACCGAAAATTGTATATAAGTGCTCATTGAGTATGAGTTACACTGGACGGGTTCACCGAGAACTCCTAGATAGTATTATACCTATCGTCAGATAGAGGTTCTCTGGTGACATGAGTACAAAGTTGTCTGTAGACCTGAGATCGTCATAGTGTCTTGTGTGGTTTTCACTGTTCTTTGATTACTACCCTACCACAGTTTTAAAGAGCCGTGCAACCAGGTTTTAGTTGGGTACAGTCCTGAACCACATGGAGGCAGTGAGCAATCAGAAGAGATTCATCTCTCCCGGTATTGGGAGTTGATGTCGCACTATGCACGACTGGCTATAACCATAAGTCCCTGGCCAAGGCAGATGAGATTTACTGATAAATGTTATCGGCAGTTTCTCGATTGGTTATGAGCTACACATCGGCATGACTTATCTATTAGTTATATGTATGACCTAGAGGCCATTATTATACATGTGATGTATATTATAGTGGATGCTTGGACATATATAGGGAGGACTTTCTTGCTCGACATGATAATATACTATCTGGTTGCTCTTTATCTTAACATGTACACTTATTGTCTCTCTATTACATGTTGATAAAGCCCTTAGGATGAGTACTTGACTACCAGGATTATGATGCAGATCATACTAGTGGGGCAGAGGTAGTCGGCAAGTACATCCTTCAAATGTTCCTAGTCGTGGGAGTATCGAGACGGGGCATCGATATTCCTGAGTAGACTAGCGTATACGCTTCTTGACCTATATGATGGGCGATGGATGATCCCACATCCATTGGTGTTTGACATCAGAGAAGGTATACGGGTGCTTAGTAGAGACTGGGTACACTGGACGGACTCACTGAGAACTCCTAGATGATATTATACCTATTGTCAGATAGCAGTTCTCTGGTGACAATGGTACAAGTTAGTCTGTTGACCCGAGATCGTCATAGAGTCTTGTGTGATTCCCACCGTGCTTTGATTTCCACCTTACCACGTTCAAGAGATCGTGCAAAACGGTGGATTTTGGGTACAGTCCCGAGTCATATGGAGGCAATGAGCGATAGGAGGGGATTGGTCTCTCCTGGTATTGGGGGTTGATGTTGCGCTATACTCGATTGGCTATAACAGGAAATCCCTGGCTAGGGTTGCTGAGATTTACTGGTAAGTATTATCAGTAGTTTCTTGAACCGTTATGGACCTTGCATCGGCATGACTTATCAAGTTATTAGGGTCTGACGTTAACCACCCCCAGGCTGTGATATGCGACATATCAGACGAAGAGACCGGACTGTACGGTAGTGTTACTTGATGGATTCGCAGGAGTATGAGCAGGCTTGCTTGTTGATCTTCTGATCGCTCAATACCTGGGTGGCCGTTACGTTTAGCAGACCGCTTGCGACTTGTGGGTGACTGATATGATCACTACCTACTGCCGGCGTATTGACGAGTCTTTAGAGTCCTACACAGAGGTTTCCTGGCTCAAGCGAAACGAAGTAGGAGCACATATGTGATATGTGCGGGACCGAGATTATTGCGCGTATGTGATACCGCATTCTATTCTCGCGATATGTGATATCGGTCGGTTATATGTGATATAGCCGAGCTGTCGAATCAAGTGTTGATTCGATAAGTTGATACATATGATATTAGTTAGTTGTATGTGATATAGCCGGATTATTAAATCAAGTGTTGATTTAATAATTTAATGTATAATTATTTATTTGATATATTATCTTATATTAACTAATATTAGCTCACTTAAGATTTCTTTTTCTCACTAGTGTACACTTAGTATATATGTGATATATATTAATGTATATCTTTTGTGTCATGCTTGATGCCACATGCTACATGGGTGTATGAGACTCACACCATGCTTATAATAATGATAAGGTTTTATTTATTTAAACTAAATCAAATTAGTTGGAATTTAGTCACATGGTTGAAGCTTGTAGAAGCTTGTGGAACCATTGACCAAGTCTTAGGTTACGGCTGCGCCCCGGCCATCAAACCGTGGCAAAATGCGGAACAAAATTTTTCTAAACTGGCGCTACCATGACCCGATACCTGGATCTACCCTAAACTGTTAGTTATATGTATGCCCTAGAGGCCATTACTGTACATAGGATGTATATTGTAGTGGATGCTGGGACATATATGGGGAGGACTTTCTTGCTCGACATGATAGTATGCTATCTGGTTGCTCTTTACCTTAACGTGTATACTGCTTGTCTCTCTGTTACATGTTGGTAAAGCCCTTAGGATGTGTACTTGACTACCTGGACTATGATGCAGATCATACTAATGGGGACATGGTAGTCCATAAGTACATCCTTCAAAGTCCCTAGTCGTGGGTGTATCGAGACGGGGCATCGATATACCAGAGTAGACTAGCGTATACCTTCTCGACCCATACAGATGGGCGATGGATGATCCTATATCCATTGGTGTTTGACATCAGAGATGATATACGGGTGCTCAGTGGAGACTGGGTACACTGGACGGACTCGCCGAGAACTCCCAGATGGTATTATACCTTATATCAGATGGCAGTTCTCTGGTGACACTGGTACAGAGTAGTCTGTTGACCCGAGATCGTCATAGAGTCTTGTGTGGTTCCCACTGTGCTTTGATTTCCATCTTACCACGTCCAAGAGGGCGTGCAAAACGGTGGTTTTTGGGTACAGTCCCGAATCACATGGAGGCAATGAGCGATAGGAGGGGATTCGTCTCTCCCGGTATAGGGAGTTGATGTTGCGCTGTGTTCGATTGGCTATAACGGGAAATCCCTGGCCAGGGTTGCTGAGATTTACTGGTAAGTGTTACCAGTAGTTTCTCGAACTGTTATAGACCTCATATCGACACGACTTATCAAGCTATTGGGGTCTGACGTTTACCACCCCTAGGCGAGATATGCGACATATCAGACGATCAGACCGGACTGTACGGTAGTGTTACTGGTTGGATTCACTGGAGTGTGAGCGGGCTTGCTCGTCGATCTTCTGATCGCTCAATATCCGGGTGGCCGTTACGTTTAGCAGACCGCTTGCGGCTTGTGGATGTTTGATATGATCATCATCCGCTGCCGGCGTATTGACGAGTCTTTAGAGTCCTACACAGAGGTTTCCTGGCTCAAGCGAAACGAAATAAGAGCGCATATGAGATATGTGCGGGACCGGGAATGATACCAGTATGTGATACTGTATTCGATTCTCGCGATATGTAACATTGATCGGTTATATGCATTATAGCCGGGTTATCGGATCAAGTGTTGATTCGATAAGTTGTTACTATTGATATTATTCGGTTATATGCGATATGACCGGGTCGTTAAATCAAGTGTTGATTTAATGATTTAATGTATAATTATATATATGATATATTACTTTGCATTAACTAGTATCGGTTCACTTTACAGAGGATTTTCTCACTTGGTTGTACAAGTTGCATATGTGATATACTTTTTGTGCAAATGATTGTATCATATTTGATGATACATGCTTTTTGGTTAAGTGTAAAGAATTAAACCATGGTTAAGTTGGAA
Organism: Agapanthus africanus; assembly: GCA_030015575.1. Lineage (NCBI taxonomy): Eukaryota > Viridiplantae > Streptophyta > Magnoliopsida > Asparagales > Amaryllidaceae > Agapanthus > Agapanthus africanus. The sequence continues at coordinate 560,456,284 of CM057340.1, forward strand.
ATTAGGGTTTTGTTTTTTCCATTATTTATTTATTCATTTATTTATTTGTTTATTTATTTTGGAAAATAAATGGCATAAAGAAATGAAATGGTGGCTCATTTTGGACTTGCATGTTGAAGCTTCATGAAGCTTTGACTAAGTCACCATTTTGTCTCATGCTTAACCCTAACCACTCCACTTAACCCTAGTTGATTCTCTACACTTCACCATGGTTAGATTATGATAAGGATTCCTTTTATTTTCTTTTTGGAATACTCATCATAATAAGATGCTTCTTCTTCTTCATCTTCTTTCATGAAGAAAGCTTCACTTCATCAATGGTGATTGATGAAAAAGAGTGAGAAATCCAATTATAAAGTGAACCCACTTCCTATTTCTTCATCCTCTACCTCTTGCCAAGTAGTAGAGTGTGTTTCCTTCACAAGTTTTCAAGGCTTGATGAAGGTGGAGCTTGATCTAGTGATGCCTCGACGTAGATCATCTTCGGCACGTCGTCGATGACCTAGCCCACTCTTTCTCCGATGAAGCCGACGCTAGAGCCCGGGATTTGATATGGACAGCGAGGAGACTTCATCACGGAGCCGTGGAGGTGGAGGACCGGATCTACAAAGGTTGTATTTCCGTATTCTTGTAGTTAAGTGTTAACTAGTTTGCTTTGTCGCCTATATATCTAGCCAACGATCTTGTTAGGGTTTCTCGGCACCGTTAAAATTTGAAATTGGCATGGTTGATGCCTTGTGAGACCTCATTTTCGTGCCTAGGAACCCTACAGTGGTATCAGAGCCTAGCTAGAGCCTTAGGCGAAGCGTAGACGAAGTTTGAAACCCGAACGAACCCGAAACCCTAAACCAAACATGCTCTCTGGACTTTTTCTAAAATCTGGGATTTTTCCACATTAAAAATATGCAGAAAAATCAGCAGGGAATTGTAAGAATTACTGTGAAGCCCGTACCCCATGAATCCACCAAAGTGCGGCGGAACCGCGGCAGAAGCCTGGCTTCTGCGGCGGTTCCGCGGCCAATTGATGACGTCAGCTTCCCATTTTTGCACAGTAATTCCTATTTTCTGGTGTTGGATTTTCTGGGAATTTTTAATATTTATTCAAGAGTTGAATTTTCTGGGGTTGTTTTGGGGATTCGGTGTTTCGATCGGAGTATCAGATTTTGTCTATGTCGCTTTCCGAATAAATTTTAGAATATGTTAAAAAGTTCGACCGGATATAAATACCCAATTTTTCCCCTGTCGGGAAATTTCCAAGTGTTGGATTTTTCCGAGGTTTAAAGACGTTCTAAGTAGTGCAAGTAACGCGATGGTCCCTCTAGAAGACAACAAACCTTAACTCGATTATGTGACCGTCTTGAATTGCCCTTTGAATCTTCGGGTTTGGGGCAGTACGGCGTGCCACATGTGAGGCGTTGGCTTGACCTTTCTACGGCTGGACCGTTGGTACTGAGGCACGAACTGAATGTTTTTAGACTTATTTCATGTGTTGATCTGTATCGGGAAAACTTGGGTGTTTGACTGTTCGATCGAAAAGTTTAACATTTTCTATTTATCTGGAATGGGATACAATAATTGGAATTCACAAAAGTTATGAGATAACTGAATGAATGTTATAAACATAGCAGTTTAGTCTCACTTGATCGGTTGCCACGGAATTTTGATGTGATCAAAAGTCCGTCGCAATCACGTAGCGTACGCGGATACTCGCCGGGTAAACTTAATAGACAGCCTCACTCCATAGCCCCGACCAAGTGACTGTAGGAGAACCCCGTCGCCGAAAGCATCCGTTTGGGTGCTCGCGGTAGCGGTGTTCCGCCTTGGTGCACTTCGTCGACGGTATCGGGGGTGCGGCCGTCTACTGAAGTTTGCGACGAGCATTCGATCAAATTGTCGGGAATCCTGTTGAATTGCCCGACTTGGTATTGAAAAGTGTTTTCGATTTTGAGACTAAAATGCGGGGTTTATAATTGTTAGGCATGCGATGTCTAAGTAATTCATCTGATTAGGCATGCGATGTCTATGCAGATTGCGGATTCCAACTGTTGTAGTTTTACACTTTCTTTTCTGTGACCGTAAGTGTAATATGTGATATCGCCGGTTTCGTTGCTATATGTCAACGACAATTGGGATGCGCATATTTACTTACGTTGATGACATGTGATGTTATGTGTTGCTGGATATGTTATATTGGATCGTCGTGTTTGAATAGCCGGGGGTTTTTATGTGAGATGAGTGTTTTTCATTTTCATTCATGTAAAAACTTGTATGTAATATTCTTTTATTAGGGCACTTCCAGGTTGCGGAAGATGTCACCTTTTGTATATTATTTACTTTTTCCGCACTAGGATAGACCCAAGGAGGGGAGCACAAGTAACCGGGTTCTGGAGTCCAGTGGGAGACCAACTCGAGGAGTCGAGGCCGGGTCTCCTAACTCTAGAATTGGTAGGGTTGCTTGCCGCTCTCGTAGGGGTCTAGGGGTGTGGGTTTGGCTATTCATCACGACCGTGGAATCCGTGTTTTATACTGGCTCGTATTGAAAACACGGACGTCCTAGTATATCCAATATTTCATATGTTTCTTCTGCTGCGATATCTGTGATGTGATCATGTGATGTTCTGTGATAGATACAGTATATAGTATATATGATATATTATATAGGCGTTACTTATGTTTTACACCCGCGCTAGCCCTGCCCCGCTCTGCCGTTAGTTACCTAACCTAACGGTGCACGAGGGGACATCGAGGCGAATGCGGATGGCATAAGTGTACGTCGTATTTATCTGTGATGTTTAGGTACTTAAATGATGGGACTTCATTAATGTGATTAATGAAATAAAAGAAACCTAAGATGTTGTAGAATCGAATTTCAAAATAAAACAGGTAGCTACAGTTCTTGCTTTGCACAGCGGTATATATGATATATCCTGCACCTTATTCGATGAGGAAAGGACCGAGATCCCTTCACCGGGAGTGACTCCTTTAGCAATAACTGGCAGATGCTACACATTCGGTTTGTCTTTTGATTGCTTTTAAGAGTTTTTGCTTTGCACAGCGGTATATATGATATATCCTGCACCTCATTCGATGAGGAAAGGACCGACGATCCCTTCACCGGGAGTGACTCCTTTAGCAAAACTAGAAAAGCCTCAAAAGCACTCCATTTTAAAATCATTTGATTTTACAACGATATCAAGTTCATTACGCAATAGGTTTTCAGAAAAACCTGTCGTAGCCCTCCGTTATTTCAGATAAATCCTGTTTAGTATTCGTGCTGCGTTTGTTGACCTTGTCGAGGCGCAGTGTGCGGTAGCTAACCAGTATTTATCTGCTTATGCATATGATGCAGATTGGCTTAGGGTAGTCGTGCGGCCTTGTTGACCTTTTCAAGGGTCGTGCGGGTGGGTTTGATTCAATCAAGAAATGACGGGTTGAACTTGACTTGCGGTCTATGGTTTGTTGACCTTGTCAAGGTCATAGATCGTTCGGGGCAAAACATTATCGGGAATTTCAAGTGTTGAAATTTGCAATGAGATTGCATACCTTCTATGAGATAGTTGGATCCCGATACCCGCTGCGAGTAAGTGTTACTCCTGGGAGAGTTTATACATTACAATTAGCCGATCAAGTAGGTGTCTAGAAAGGTGTCAACGAGGTTACGCCTCTGGGAAAACGAGGTTTACATTAATTAGGTTCGTGCGAAAGCACGGGGGACCTCCCTCAAAGTACCGACACTGGCCTGGCTGAAAGATTGGCGAACTTGTAGTGTGTAATTAATCCCGGCTAGTCTTTCCTTTTAGGGTTTGAAGGAAGATTTGATAAAAAGCAGTGGGAGCCATCCTGATTAGATAAAATAATAACCAATCTATTCTTGCAAGAGCGCACGCTGAGTGTTTTCTTCTCTCTCTCTCCTGGTAGCGACCATATCACGCCTTAATCAAGATAATAATACGGATTATTGACCGAACCCACTTGTTAAACTGAGCTGGGGAACGTTGGTCTCGCTCCAACTTATAATTGTTATAAGACAAAGCAGGAAATTGGGGATTACCAGAATTCCCGTGCCGCCCAAACGAAGAGAATGCATGCTGATGCATCATCTTCGGGTGTGTTCGTTACAAAGAACTGTTTCTCAGTATCCTCCGCGTCCTCGGTATGTGATACCAGATCAGGATCCCAGATATGTAATCTGTTACATAGGGCTACAGATAGGTAGAGAACTGAGAACGGGTGATAAGTTTCATGAGGCAGAAAATGGGGTAAGTGTTGCAGCCAAGTCTGTTGGTCACTGTCACCCTGTATTACCAATACATTGATTCTGAACGAATGTTATTAGATACCGAACCTGATATACAAAATCATATCAGTTTCTTTAGTAGTAAAGAAACGATAAAATTTTGTATTGTTGGATAATGTTTTGAACATTTCCTATATCAAAAGTTGATCGGTTCAGGCACGTTATCTAAAAGCATTTATGTTCTAAATCAAACTACAGTTCTTAGTATACGGAACACACAGAAGAGGAAGAGTTCAGAAATGAACGGATCCTTCTTCAGACATTGTAGACTAGGTCATTTCAATGCGACCAGACTGGCTGAAGTTACATGAAGATGCATATTTAAATCCTGTTTGAATTTACATCTTGCCAGTCATGTCACAAAGATAAGATGACCATAGCTCCGTTTACTGGAAACAGAGAAAGAGTTAGTGAACTCTTGGGATGATACATGTTGATGTATGTAGGTCCCCTGTCTACATATGCCAGGATTGGTTCTTTGTACTTCGTTACATTCTCTGATAATCTCTCAAGATTCAGACATATGTTCCTGTTGAAACACAAGTCCGAACCTTTTGAGATATTCACAGAATATAAGTTAGAAGTAGAGAACCGATAAGGGTATAAGTATTATGTCCTATGATGCGATCAAGGAGGAGAATACTTGAGCACGGAATTCCTGCATTATTCTAAAGGAGAATGAGATTCTCTCTCGGCATTACTCCTCCGTATACACCATAGCACGATGGTATATCGGGGCGGAGCAATCACACCCTATGTGATAAGGTGTGCTCTATGATGAGTAATACTGAGTTACCTGTTTCCTATTTTGGGAATTATGCACTTGAGAAGCTGCATACCTATTGAATAGGGTTCGAATCAAATCACTGCCTACCATTTCATATCTGTTATGGAAAGGGAAGAGCCCATGTCTTAAGCTAGTTAAGATTTGGGGTTGACCGGCCTATGTCTGAAAGCAAAATCCGGACAAGCTTGAGGCAAAGTCTGTAATGTAGAACTGGAAAGGTTCCAGCTATACAAACTGCAGCTGATGATTTGATAGAACCAAAGGATTCAGTAGATTCCAACGAACCTCAGCCTCTCCGCCGATCTAGTAGGGTTCCTCACCCACCTGAGAGATACTTCTGTTTCTCTATGACAGTGGGAGCGAGGATTGCATCATGAGATGATGACCCAACTTGTTTCGAGCTGGCCATCAGGAGTAAGACTCTGTAAGAATGGCTGGATGCTTAGTGATCTGAGATGGAATCCTTATACACCAACAAAGTATGGATTTTAGTTGCTATATCTGAAGGGTTAAATCCCCATCAGGAGAAAGTAAATCTTGAGAAGATTACTTGGTGTACATGGAAAAGTTAAGACTTTCAAAGCTAGACTTGTTAAAGGTTTTCGTCATCGACCAGGCATGGATAATGATGAAACCTTTTCCAGTGGCTATGCTTAAGTCCATCCGGATCCTACTTGCCACGGCTACATACCATGACTACGATATCTGGTGGTTGGGTGTCATGACAGCTTTTCTAAATGATGTTTTAGAAGAGACCGTCTATAAGTACACAGCCAGAGGGCCTCGTAGACAGTGGGAGCAGCGGAAACGTGTGCAAGATGCTTTATATGATAAAGCAGGCATCGCGGAGATGGAACGTCTGTTTTGATGAGTTAGTCAAACAGTTTGACATCATCAAAATGGTAGATGAACCTTGTATATACGAAAAGGTAGTAGGGAGTATGGTGATGATCCTCGTAGAGTACGTGGATGATATACTCTTGATAGGGAAGCAGTTTCCTATGCTACGCTCGGTCAATCTCCGCTTATCACTAAGATTCTCCATAAAGGATAAAAGTGATACCTCCTAAATCCTGTGTTTTCATCTATGAGATAGATGTAATTGGATGTTAGGATACTCACTAGATGTAGTGAGATGGTATCAATCGATCCTACGGAGAATCACTGGAAGGGTTCCAGGGTGATAAAGACGACTGAATGTCAGTCACAGACATTGTCTTTACCCTCAGTAAAGGGACGGTATGTTAGAAGAGTTCCAAACTAGATACCGTGACATACTAGACGATTATGGCTTGATACATCGCTACTTAAGATGCTACCAAAGAGGCTGTCTGGGTGTATATTAGTTCATGAGATGAACTTAGTTCCTCCCATTGTGTGACAATGGAGTTGTGGCTTATGCCAAGGAACGTCCGTCCCATCAGTGATCCAGACATATTCTAAGGCAGTATCACCTGATCATGGAGATAGTTGATCTCCAGGGTGATCGAGGTTAGGAGAGAAGACTCAGCGGATAACACGGGCGGATCCACTCACAAAGTCCTTTTCCCAAAGAGAGATTTTTATGGGATGGTTGAGTATGAGATACTGCAACCTGATTAGTGTCAAAACTTGTATTTACCGCAATCAAGAAACGGCGTCGCTTCGCAGCTAGCCGGTGAGTGCGGGTCAATCCACAGAGACGGGTAAATTTCTTTTATGTGTTTTAACGAGTTGATTCTATTTGTCGTTTTGATTGGTTTATAAAAATCTATAAAAAATAGATCTAATTAATCTAATTGAAAGTCTTGCTAGGGTTAGGCTTAGGGGAAGTTTTGGAGATTAATGTTTCCTTCACCGCTTTCAATGCCTTCTTTTTTAGATCTATTAGATGTTACGTTAATTATCAATAAAGTGGATACGAATCTTTTGGGAAGATGTTTCTTCCTCTAGATTTGTATCCTTCCTTTATTGATAATTACCCTAACCCCCATGGAAAACGCGCGCAACCGGCCCTTTATACTACGGTTCACCGTTACCTCGAGGGGTAGGGTGCCGTAGGGAGCGGATGTGTGCGTATGCATGGAGTTCTAACTCTAAAGTGAAGATGGCATTGAAAGGGGTGAGAGATCTCATCTCTCAACCCTTTCGCTAAGGCTAACCCTAACAAGCGAGGAGACTACTCGCTCATTAGGGGATGATAAATTGTACTAGAAAATAAAAGCAAGGAAATAAATTACCTACAGATTTGATGGCTCCCTCCAAGTAGAAGACAGAATAGATCTGAATGTCACTCCTAGAAATTCTGAATTTATTTATTGAAAAAGAGGCATACATTTTTCAGATTTCAAATTACAATTTATAGGAAAATAGGAAACCTAGGGTTACAGACTCTCGCACATGCAAAATTACAGATTTGCCCACGTAAAATCCTAACATCTGCACCGACGCGCCGACTTATAAAATATGCACCGACACGGGCCTTGTATGGCCGCGGATCCGCGGCTCCAGGCTGGGTTTGGCCGCGGATCAGCGGCCAAACTAGGGAATTGGGCTATGAGCTTTTGTGGGCTTTCTTCTGGGCTTCTTGGATTTCTGTTTCTATGTGTATTTTCTCTGTTGGGCTTCTGGTTCTTCTCCAGATCTTCAGTGAAGACTTGTATTGGTCTTTTAACCGTTTCACCTTGACATTCGTTGCCTTGCACCTATGTGAACTGGGTTTGACTAGGATCCGTCTACTTGTTGGTCAAAAGTCCCTTTTTCTGTTGTTTTGTATCTTTTTCACTGTATTTGCTCCAGAAACCTGTATCCTGTAATATGCAACAAACGTGCGTCAAGAGTACTTGTTTATTTATAAAAAGGATAAGAATAGGGAAATGATAAATGCAATATTATGGTCTGAACAAATACCCCCAAACTTACCTTTTGCTCGTCCTCGAGCAAACTTATTATTTTATTCACTAAAATCCTAACCGCACTTTCGCAGGGAAACGCGATTGCACTGAGCACGTGCAACAAGCCGTTAAACCTCTAGGTGTCCCTAGTAGGAGGAGTGTTGTCTCCTGAGGGTTTTCAGCGGATTACACCCACAAAATCCTATCAACTCGGCCCATTGACTTTTGTTTTCCAATTAAGTTTTCTAACAAGGAATTCTATTATCTTTGACTCGCAAATTATCCACCCACATTCTTCACACTTCCTCATCATTTAACTTAAGATTATATATATCCTGCAGATCTACTTAGCTTTCGGCATTTTTAAGTTTTCCTTCTAGGGTTTTATCTCCACTTAGGAATTTCTATCGACTCTACTAAAGATACAAGTTCTATTCTTCATTCCTCTCTCTTATCTAAATTCCAATCACATACCCCTACGTGTGTGTATAGATCACCCCTACACTCGGAAATTCAATTCAAGCAATCATGCCCTTGTCCATTGTCTAAAGTACTAATTAGTTGGTGAATTTAAATGAAATTTGCTTACACATCCTTCATGCGACCGTTAATACTTCTTGAGGTACCAACGACCGATTACAAAATGCGTTTGCACTTTAAAGCGTACTTCCTAGTCCTTGCAACACCCAAGGCTTTAGCAGTGACTCCCAAACCAGTTGGTCTAAGGCACTAGGTGATGAAGCACCCTCGCTAAATATTTTTCTATTTTTACAGCCTTAAGTAATCACAAAAACCAGTGTCCATTTTTTTTTTCTTTATTCACTTTTTTTTTCTTTTTATTTTCATTGTACTAAGGACTTTAGATAAGAGTATTTCAAGGTCTCTTCTACTATTCCAAGTTTCAAGGTGCGTGAATGTGCAAATTGTAGGGTATACATTTTCAGAATTTAGACTTAAGCTAGGAACTATTTTTCAAACTTATACTCTAATAAGAACATCAATACTCTTTCCTTGTTTCGACTTAGCCCAAGAAGTGAACCCAAAATTTGCCTATTTCTAAATAAACTACAAGGCATATACTTTCTACCGTTAAACTTTAAGAAATGTTATTTTTAGGGTTTTTAATTCACTAAGTCTAAGATCTAGTTGTTCCTAACCAGTTAACCTATTAGTCAAACTCAAGTCAATTAGCCAAAATTGAATACAATTATTTTTATAATTTTTGAAATTTTTCAAATTTTTATGGGTTTTCAAATGCAAAAATATGTACAAATGAATGCGAAGGAAGAAGACGTACCGAGCATACCCCCAAACTTGAACTTGACAGTGTCCTCACTGTCATACTAAACCAAGAGGGTTAAAATGTCGGCACTCCCCTGTTTATTTATTTACAATTTTTTATTGTTAAGAAAAACAAAAATATATACAAAAAGGCCCTCCCCCAAACTATGTTAGACATTACTGCCAAACTTTGCCTAGACCAAACGTCAACACCAACCAGTTGAAAAATTTATCAGTAAAGAATATTGGGTGGTGGAAAAATAAGTTGTTGGGGTCCGCAAAGAATTGGGGAAGATAGAAGTAGTGGTATGGGAGGTGTGGAGGTAAATATACAGGTGATGGTGATGCATCGAAACGAGAATATAAATGATCAGCAATCAGTGGAGTGTTGGCATTCTCGTACCTTATTAAAAGAAATGGGGGTATTTCAACTTCTAAGGGAGGAGGTTGACTCACCACAATACCCCCAAGATATTCCTGTGGGTCCTCTATTGACATGGCATCATCCATCAATTTTGTATGATATTCAATTATGAGAGAACTGATCTCCTCGATGTCCGCCATAGTCCTACCGAAAACTTGCCGCCTATCTTGTAAGACCGTTAAGAGGGCATTCTCTTGCTCGAGGGCTAGAGAGGCCGATATGATAATGGGAAAGGTCTCATTCTCACCTATGTAAGCATATCTAAGGTGAGACGGCAAGGGCGTGAGTTCGAGTTTCGGAGGTGAAAGAATCATTGCGGAATCTACCTCGAACTTAAAGGACTCCAACACAGGTTCGAAATCACTGCAAACAACCGATTCGGATGGTTCGACTAACTCATCCAAAAATTCAAAAGACTCATATTCGGGCTGTGAGTCGTCGTCATCCGAAAAAGTGAAACATTCATAATCAACTTCGGTTGTGTCAACGGTAGTAGGCTCAAGGAGGGACGCACTAGTTGCGTCAAAACTGTTTTCATCAAATAGAAATCTTTCAAGCTCGCAGTCCTCCTGCGTGATTTCGTGAACAGAGCAAACTTCTCGTGTACTAGTTTTTGGCACGGGGGGCAGACTTCCCATCTTATAAATATTGAACTCACTAGACCTCTTTCCGAAGGATAGAGTCATGGAGCCATTGCGACAATTTATCACGGCATTGGAAGTGGCCAAAAATGGTCGACCAAGAATCACCGGAATTTGGTTTCTTGGGTTAGCAACAGGTTGTGTATCCATAACGATAAAATCAACGGGGAATATGAATTCCCCGACTTTGATCAACACATCCTCTAGTTGACCCCTTGGATAGGTGATTGATCGATCAGCCATTTGGAGAGTGCAACGAGTGGGTTTCAACTCTCCAACCCCTAATTGTTCGTACACGGAATAAGGAATTAGGTTAACACTAGACCCAAGATCTAAAAGTGCTCGATTAATTTTCTTATCCCCAATTGTAATTGATATCGTAGGACAGCCGGGGTCCTTTCGTTTTTGGGATAAGGTTTGATGGTGGTTAATAGCATTGCTCACTGCACTAGCCACTAGCACTTTCTTGGGTACTTGAGATGCTTTTCTCTTTGAAGTGCATAATCCCTTTAAGATTTTCGCGTATGAAGGGACTTGTTGGATAGCATCCAAGAGAGGTATATTTATGCTAACCTGCTTAAATATCTCCACAATCTTCTCCACTTGTGTATTTGGTTTATTAGGACTCAACCTGTTTGGAAATGGTGCATTTTGAAAATTAGTTGAGTCAAATGTTTGTGCAGCAGACTGTGGATTAGGAACGGATCCCGGTGTAGATGTGTTCGTGTTGTGAGAAATGGGTCCGTTAGAGCTAGAAGAAGTAGAGCCGTGAGAAGGGTGGAGAATAGGCTCTAAAGAAAAAGGTGAAGAAGGAAGTGAAGAAAATGAAGAAGGGGAAGAAGAACCACCGGCGGGGATGTCATCACTAGTTTCCACATTATTTTGCAACTCTCTTCCGGATCTCAACGTGGTCACCGCATTTACATTGTGATTGTGATATGCATTTTGTGCGTGACCGGGATTGGGCAATGGTTGAGATGGAAGCTTTCCCTTTTCTCTCTCGCTCAACGCAGCAGTTAATTGTGCAATTTGTGCCTCAATAGATTTGATACTTTGATCGTGTGAGGCATTGTTATTCATTAAAGATTGCACATAACTTTCAAATCTTGCTGCGGATTCTGTAGTTTGCTTGAGAAATGCTTCTAGACTCTTCTCGAGCGAGCTAACCTTATCATCATTTGGTTGAACTAAGTTGTTCGTTTGATTTGTATAAGGTTATTGTTGGAAAGGTTGCTGGTTTTGAGTTTGTGAAGGTGCTTGTTGTTGTGGTGGAGGAGGTCTTTGAAAATTGTTATTTCCTTGGACTTGTTGATTTTGGTTCCAAGCGAAAATTGGGTGACTCCTCCACCCCTGATTGTATGTTGAAGAGTACGGATCGTTTCTTTGTCGTTGCTGAAATGCAGCATTGACTTGATCCTGTCCTTGAATGGGTGCATTATAAGGACACTCTTCGGTTAGGTGCGACGGGTTCGAACAACAAGCACAAACAGTTCGTGTGGGTAGAGTAGGGGCAGGAGAAGACGATGAGATTTTGGTCTCAATGGCTTCTAGCTTTTTCATAAGTGAGGCCATCTCGGCCTTCATAGCAATCGACATATCTATTTGATGTATGCCTGCCCTAGATTGACCAACTGAAGAAGATGATGTGGTCTTGGTACTCTCCCACTGAATTGTTTGCTCACTTAGGTCCTCAAGAAACTGCCAAGCTTCGTCGCTAGACTTGGAGAGAAAATGACCTTGACATATTGTTTTCTAGCAACTGCTTCGTTGCTGCGTTCAATCCCTCGTATAATGTTTGGCAAAGTTTCCAATTTTCTATCCCATGATGAGGGCATTGAACAAGTAGGTCTTTAAATCTCTCGAAGCACTTCCAGAATGGTTCGGACGGAAGCTGTGAAAATTGTATAATCTCGTTTCGGATTCTAGCAGTTTTATGATGAGGATAGAACTTTTTCAGAAAAGCTCTCACAAACTCGTCCCAATTTCTAATGGAATGTGATGCGGTGCTGTATAGCCACTTCTCGGCTAGGTCACATAAGGTAAAAGGAATGACCCTTAGCCTTATTGCGTCATCACTTAATTGGGTTGTCTTCATCATGGCGCAAACGTTTTGGAATTTATTAATGAAAATATATGCATCTTCGGATTCCAAACCATGAAACTTAGGCAGCATATTGATGAAGTGTGGTTTTATTTCAAAATTATCCCCATTTGCCGGTGGGGGTGAAAGACATGTGGGTAAAGAAGTGCGGACGGGGTAGAAGAGATCCTGGAGCGCGACTCGTGCGGGCGCTACAACAGGCGGAAGATTCGGGTTATTCGCACCTGGCGGAGGTGGAATCATTCCCGTCGGTAAGGTATCGTTGGGGTTGAATCCCGACATACCTTCGAAAGAAGAATTTGAAGATGGAGGTAAGGAAATGGAGGGAATTTCGACGAAGGGTTTGCCGAAGGTTTCGTTGGTCGGTACCAACGAAACACGGACTAATCGGGCGTTAGTATCCCTAGTCCAAAATGACATACACTAAAGGGTAGTGCAGTCAGAAAAAAGAAAAAAAAAACAGAATGTGGGGTAAGATAACGTCAGTGAGAAGAAGTGGTGGAAGTGAGTTTTAAATTTCTTCGCGACAAGTTGCAAGTTTGAAAAGATTTTTCTTTATTATTTTTTATTTATCTGTGAGTTTTGCAAGGAGGTTTTTGAAAACGGACTCGTGACACAACTGAATCAACCACACATGCACAATCAGGCCTAGATCTAGGGTCGCCTAGGTCTACTAGACAGCTCCTAACTAGGGCTAGAAATAGACCTCAAACCGCCTCTTCACGGACAAATACGGCCAGGTAAGTGGGAAGGAACCACCACTACAGTGGGCCTAATTAATAACCACTAGCCTAGACACCGCAATGTCGGTTAGGATAAACGGCCGATGCCTACCCTAGTCCTTTTCCTATTGAGCTCGCTGTCCTTAGGTCTGAGTCTAATCTTTTTTAATTAAAGGTGGTCGATGCAAAATGCTTTAGGTGTTTTCTGGGGTCCTGGGAAGGGTGATGAAATCCCCACCTAATCTGAGTTTGGTCAAATAGCCCCTTAGAATCCGGTTAAATTATGCAAAACAAATAAAATTTCACTTGCAATCAGAATTTTTAGCGCGGCGCAAAGAAACCTGCAGAAATCTGTTATTTAGAAGGGGGAGAAAGACTCTTTACGCAAAGAATTCCTGCAGAAAACTTTTTACAGAGAGATATACTTTAGGTTTCAGAGGGAAGAAAGAGAGACAAACCCACAAAAGTTGGTGCGCTGACGTGGAAGGAGGAGCGCGGATCCGCGGCCTGTGACCCCCCTATGCGGCGGAAACGCGGCAAGATGAGGAGATCAGTGGCTCAAAAAATTTTTGTGTCTCTGTTGTGATCTTCCCTCTCTGTTCTGATGTACCAAATTTTTATTTGCCCTCTGTAAAATTCCAGATCCTCAATTTTTCGCTGTTCCTGCAAGATTCAAAAGATACACCCTTCAAATAGATCAAATTTGATAATTTTTTTTTATTTTTTATATTTTCAGATTTTTATAATTTTTAAAATTTATATCAACCCGAAAATTCACAAAAAGAAATATTACGCCGTCCCCGGCAACGGCGCCATTTGATTAGTGTCAAAACTTGTATTTACCGCAATCAAGAAACGGCGTCGCTTCGCAGCTAGCCGGTGAGTGCGGGTCGATCCACAGAGACGGGTAAATTTCTTTTATGTGTTTTAACGAGTTGAATCTATTTGTCGTTTTGATTGGTTTATAAAAATCTATAAAAACTAGATCTAATTAATCTAATTGAAAGTCTTGCTAGGGTTAGGCTTAGGGGAAGTTTTGGAGATTAATGTTTCCTTCACCGCTTTCAATGCCTTCTTTTTTAGATCTATTAGATGTTACGTTAATTATCAATAAAGTGGATACGAATCTTTTGGGAAGATGTTTCTTCCTCTAGATTTGTATCCTTCCTTTGTTGATAATTACCCTAACCCCCATGGAAAACGCGCGCAACCGGCCCTTTATACTACGGTTCACCGTTATCTCGAGGGGTAGGGTGCCGTAGGGAGCGGATGTGTGCGTATGCATGGAGTTCTAACTCTAAAGTGAAGATGGCATTGAAAGGGGTGAGAGATCTCATCTCTCAACCCTTTCGCTAAGGCTAACCTTAACAAGCGAGGAGACTACTCGCTCATTAGGGGATGATAAATTGTACTAGAAAATAAAAGCAAGGAAATAAATTACCTACAGATTTGATGGCTCCCTCCAAGTAGAAGACAGAATAGATCTGAATGTCACTCCCAGAAATTCTGAATTTATTTATTGAAAAAGAGGCATACATTTTTCAGATTTCAAATTACAATTTATAGGAAAATAGGAAACCTAGGGTTACAGACTCTCGCACATGCAAAATTACAGATTTGCCCACGTAAAATCCTAACATCTGCACCGACGCGCCGACTTATAAAATATGCACCGACACGGGCCTTGTATGGCCGCGGATCCGTGGCTCCAGGCTGGGTTTGGCCGCGGATCAGCGGCCAAACTAGGGAATTGGGCTATGAGCTTTTGTGGGCTTTCTTCTGGGCTTCTTGGATTTCTGTTTCTATGTGTATTTTCTCTGTTGGGCTTCTGGTTCTTCTCCAGATCTTCAGTGAAGACTTGTATTGGTCTTTTAACCGTTTCACCTTGACATTCGTTGCCTTGCACCTATGTGAACTGGGTTTGACTAGGATCCGTCTACTTGTTGGTTAAAAGTCCCTTTTTCTGTTGTTTTGTATCTTTTCACTGTATTTGCTCCAGAAACCTGTATCCTGTAATATGCAACAAACGTGCGTCAAGAGTACCTGTTTATTTATAAAAAGGATAAGAACAGGGGAATGATAAATGCAATATTATGGTCTGAACACAACCACTGCTACAGATGGCCCTAGTGCAAGTGGGAGATTGTTAGTTATATGTATGCCCTAGAGGCCATTACTGTACATAGGATGTATATTGTAGTGGATTCTGGGACATATATGGGGAGGACTTTCTTGCTCGACATGATAGTATGCTATCTGGTTGCTCTTTACCTTAACGTGTATACTGCTTGTCTCTCTGTTACATGTTGGTAAAGCCCTTAGGATGTGTACTTGACTACCTGGACTATGATGCAGATCATACTAGTGGGGACATGGTAGTCCATAAGTACATCCTTCAAAGTCCCTAGTCGTGGGTGTATCGAGACGGGGCATCGATATACCAGAGTAGACTAGCGTATACCTTCTCGACCCATACAGATGGGCGATGGATGATCCCATATCCATTGGTGTTTGACATCAGAGATGATATACGGGTGCTCAATGGAGATTGGGTACACTGGACGGACTCGCCGAGAACTCCCAGATGGTATTATACCTTACGTCAGATGGCAGTTCTCTGGTGACACTGGTACAGAGTAGTCTGTTGACCCGAGATCGTCATAGAGTCTTGTGTGGTTCCCACTGTGCTTTGATTTCCATCTTACCACGTCCAAGAGGGCGTGCAAAACGGTGGTTTTTGGGTACAGTCCCGAATCACATGGAGGCAATGAGCGATAGGAAGGGATTCGTCTCTCCCGGTATAGGGAGTTGATGTTGCGCTGTTTTCGATTGGCTATAACGGGAAATCCCTGGCCAGGGTTGCTGAGATTTACTGGTAAGTGTTACCAGTAGTTTCTCGAACTGTTATAGAACTCATATCGACACGACTTATCAAGCTATTGGGGTCTGACGTTTACCACCCCTAGGCGAGATATGCGACATATCAGACGATCAGACCGGACTGTACGGTAGTGTTACTGGTTGGATTCACTGGAGTGTGAGTGGGCTTGCTCGTCGATCTTCTGATCGCTCAATACCCGGATGGGCCGATACGGTTTAGCAGACACCGCTTGCTGCTTGTGGATGTTTGATATGACATCCACCCCCCCCCCCCACCACCCCCCCCCCCCCTCGCCTGCGGCGTATTGACGAGTCTTTAGAGTCCTACACAGAGGTTTCCTGGCTCAAGCGAAACGAAATAGGAGCGCATATGAGATATGTGCGGGACCGGGAATGATACCAGTATGTGATACTGTATTCGATTCTCGCGATATATAACATTGATCGGTTATATGCATTATAGCCGGGTTATCGGATCAAGTGTTGATTCGATAAGTTGTTACTATTGATATTAGTCAGTTATATGTGATATGACCGGGTCGTTAAATCAAGTGTTGATTTAATGATTTAATGTATAATTATATATACTGAATATTACTTTGCATTAACTTGTATCAGGTTCACTTTACAAAGGATTTTCTCACTTGGTTGTACAAGTTGTATATGTGATATACTTTTTGTGCAAATGATTGTATCATATTTGATGATACATGCTTTTTGGTTAAGTGTAAAGAATTAAACCATAGTTAAGTTGGAAATTAGGGTTTTGTTTTTTCCATTATTTATTTATTCATTTATTTATTTGTTTATTTATTTTGGAAAATAAATGGCATAAAGAAATGAAATGGTGGCTCATTTTGGACTTGCATGTTGAAGCTTCATGACTAGCTTTGACTAAGTCACCATTTTGGTCTCATGGCTTAACCCTAACCACTCCACTTAACCCTAGTTGATTCTCTACACTTCACCATGGTTAGATTATGATAGGATTCCTTTTATTTTCTTTTTGGAATACTCATCATAATAAGATGCTTCTCTTCTTCATCTTCTTTCATGAAGAAAGCTTCACTTCATCAATGGTGATTGATGAAAAAGAGTGAGAAATCCAATTATAAAGTGAACCCACTTCCTATTTCTCATCCTCTATCTCTTGCCAAGTAGTAAAGTGTAGTTTCCTTCACAAGTTTTCAAGGCTTGATGAAGGTGGAGCTTGATCTAGTGATTGCCTCGACGTAGATCATCTTCGGCACGTCGTCGATGACCTAGCCCACTCTTTCTCCGATGAAGCCGACGCTAGAGCCCGGGATTTGATATGGACAGTGAGGAGACTTCATCACGGAGCCGTGGAGGTGGAGGACCGGATCTACAAAGGTTGTATTTCCGTATTCTTGTAGTTAAGTGTTAACTAGTTTGCTTTGTCGCCTATATATCTAGCCAACGATCTTGTTAGGGTTTCTCGGCACTGTTAAAATTTGAAATTGGCATGGTTGATGCCTTGTGAGACCTCATTTTCAGTGCCTAGGAACCCTACATAAACCCTATACTAGTAAGCAATATAAAGGAAGTTAGAGATGGTTATACCAAATGAACCAAGTCCTTCGGGTCTTCAACCATCATCCCAAGCTCCTAGTAGTTGCGGATCGAGTTTGGTTGCCGGTCTTCCTCCATCTACTATGATTCACATGAGAGAAACGGCGCAAGCTTCAACCTCGCCAAGCGAGGTAACCGACGCTTTAAGGTTGCTAGCAATGGAGAGTGGAGGTGTCGGAATGTGTCACTATAATTTTCTCTCATCACACATAGTCAAAGAAGCAACCGTAGAAGATGAAGAAGGAGGTGAAGAAAACAATAGCATGAGCAACTAAAGAAAATGGCTAAGTCTCCAAATGAGAGTGGAATGAGCAAGTGAAGAAAGTTAAGAAAAGAATAATGAGCAAGCCCACTCCAAGCCAGTGGCTGCCACCTCTCTCTCTCTCTCAATCATGCACACAAAAATCTCTTTTCATTTTACAATAAAATATATAAGACCCATACCTCTCTACATGCCACACCATGCTCATGCCAACTCACCCTCCACCTCATTTCCCAAATTAATTTTCTAAAAAGAAAATCAATTAATGAGGTGGTCATCTTCTAGAAGCTATTCCGTATTGTAAGTCCATGCTACCTCTCCCGGTACTTTCGGGCATGCGGAATTTGATAAAAAACGATTTTCTTAGAGGTGGTAACATGGACTTAAAACCCGGATTTTTGTTAAACATCTAACTAACAACCTAACTACGAGTTGCTAACTACTCGGTTAGGGGGTTATACCTTTCTTTTTCTCGAACTCCTTCGTCTTCAAGCTTCGATGGTCGTCCGAATCGGCTTCTCCCCGTCGTCTCCTTGTGCCGAAGATAGATCCACCTGAAAGCTTCAACCTTTGGCTCCTTCTTCGAACTTTGAGAGTAGAGAAGAGTTTGTATGGGATTTTATCTATGGTTCTTGGTTCTCAACTCATGAGACAAGTGAACCATAGAATCAAGAGAGGGAGAGCAAGAGGAGGAAGATGAGAGCTCAAGAACAAGAGAGAGAATGAGCATGAAAGAATGAGAGAAGACTTTTCTCATTTGGCTCTCATAATCCAAAACAATCATAACACCTCATATCAATCAAGTATTATGTGATGGTTTAAGCAACCATAGCCATATCATTTCATGCACTCATTTTGCACAAAAGAGCAAGCAAGCAAAAGTCTTTGCCATGAAATGATAGCTATAGTTATCATGATGATCAACTAGTCAAGCCTAGTCAACCGGTCAACAAAGTCAACAAGTCAACAAAAGTCAACAAGTCAACAAAGTCAATCCCTCAACAACCATGTCACCATAATACTTAATTAATATAATTGTTAATCACATATCATATTCTCATTAGGGTTGAACAAAAAGTCAATAGTCAACTGTCAACGGTCAACAACCCTAATGAGAATCTTCTGCCTCTGTCTCTCCGTCAACTGTGCATACACACCCGCATCCGCGTTCCGAGGAACACGAATGCATACTGGATAAATCCAATCCCAAAAGGTACACTAGGATCTGGCTTAAACCAAAGCCCGCTAGTGTAAACTGTCCGGACACTGTACGTGCACAAGTGCACGGATGTGACCGAACCCTGTCGCAAAACCATGCGACCTGTCGCAAAAACATGCGACCTCTACTCTTTTGCCTAAAGGCGAATAGCTTTCTGTGTGGGACTCTAAAGACTCAACACTACGCTGGCAGTGGGTTTAACCACAGACCGCAAGCGGCACTAGCTGTGCGTAACGGTCCCCAGGTAGATGCTGACAAGAAGACTGACGAGGCGAAACCCATCTGAATTCCTACTGAGCCTGAATGTGACATTCTCCGTACAGTCCGGTCTGTTCGTCTGATACATCGCATGGCGGGCCTAGGGGGCGGTAAACGTCAGTCCCCCAATAGCGGTACAAGTCGTGTCGGAGTGAAGCCCAAAACACCCTGAGATAACACTGGAAGCCTACCAGTATATCTCGTTTGCCCTGGCCAGGGACTACTCGTGTAATGGCTCTCCTAGACACAGCGCGATGTCAACCCCCAATACCGGGAGAGACGAATCCTGTCTAACCGTCACTGCCTCCAAGTGCTTCGGGACTGCACCCAACTACCACCTGTTTGCACGACTCCTTTGAGTCGTGGTAGGGTAGTAATCAAAGTACAGTGGGAACACACTCGAGGCGAAGTGACAGTGTCAAGTCAGCGGACTAAGCTGTACTCATGTCACCTGGGAACTGATAACTGACGATAGGCATAATACCAACTAGTCAGTTCCCGACGAGTCCTGTCCAGTGTACTCGTAACCCAACGAGCACCCGCATACTATCTCAAGTACGACGTACCGACGGCTGTGGGACAGACCGTCTCCCACACTGGGATGAGAAGCGCATGCGCTAGTCTACTCCGGAGTATCGATGCCCTGTCTCGATAGTCCTGCGACCAGGGACCTGTATAAGGATGTGCTTATAGATTACCCAGCCCCACTAGTGTGACTGCCATCATAATGCTGGTAATCAAGCAAAGATCCTAAGGGCTCCACTAATGTGTATAGGCGATATACTAAAATAAACACATGTACACATTGAAGTAGAAACAAACCAAGTAGCATACTACTATTTTGAGCAAGATTGTATATACAAGGTGAATATCCCAAGCTTCCATTAAGTAATATACAAACTAGTATGATACAGTAATGGCCTCTAGGGCATATACACTAACACGTATAAATACAGAATGCAATCCGGTACACGTATCGAAATACATATACGCGTATTCATACAAAAAATACGAATAGCCAAGAGAGAAAATGAATAGTGAACAATAATACTAGAATACATATATATAAATACATATACATAAATTATTAAATCAAAACCTGATTTAATAATCCGTCTTAATCCTAAGCCGCTAGTATTATCAACCGTCCGATTAAAGTCTGTGCAGCCTGTACACATATTTAATCGGACACCTGTATGTGCCAATATACGTCATTTACACCTTATCGCCTGAACCGTGAAAACCCTCTGTGTGGGACTCTAAAGGCTCGTCAATACGCTGGCAGTGGGTTTAACCACAAGCACGTCAGCGGCACTAGCTGTATGTAATTGCTACCCAGGTATTGAGCGAAAGGAAGGCCGACGAGCAAACTCATCTAAACCCCTACTGAGCCTGACAATGACAATATCCATACAGTCCGGTTTGTTCTTCTAAGAGTATCACATATCGAGTCTAGGGAGTGGATAAAGTCAGACCCCTAATAACGCGATAATTAGTGTCGGTATGTAACCCATCTCCACCTGAGAAACTATCGATCCTGAATCGGTAATTGTTTTCTACCCCGGCCGAGGATTTCTGGTGATGGCCACCCATGCACAACGCGGCATCAACCCCCAATACCGGGAGAGACGAATCCCCAACGATCCGCTCACTGCCTCCATGTGGCTCGGGACTGTACCCAACTAAAACCTGTTTTCACGACTCCTTTGAGCCGTGGTAGGGTAGTAATCAAAGCACAGCAGGAACTCACACGAGACAAATGACGATCTCAGGTCGACAGACTAACCTGTACACATGTCACCAGGGAACTGCCATCTGACAATAGGTATAATAACAACTAGCAGGTTTCCGGCGAGTCCGTCCAGTGTACTTTTAACCCAATGAGCACCTGTATACTATCCTAGGTGAACAAACTAACACCAATGGCTTGTGAGACCTGGCCACCGCCCCTCGTCGGGGTCTCGATCAGTATGCACTAGTCTAAACTGGAGTATCGATGCCCAGTCTCGAAACTCCCACGACTAGGGACATTTAAGGATTTGCTTATAGACCCCCAGCTCTTACATAAATGATCGCCATCATAATGCTGGTAGTCAAGTAAGAATCTTATGGGCTCTATCAACATGCAATAGTGATGATAAAGACAAACCAGATAGCATACTATCATCTCGAGTAAGACCGTTCTACCGGTATAGGTCCTCCCTCAATCATCATAATCACCTGCCTGAGACTACGATAATTGCCTTGAGGGCACTATAGCCAACAATCTCCCACTTGCACTTAAGGCCAATTATTGCGGTGTTGCATACTCACAGCTCGTGTTATACCGAACACCCAACTTCTCTACTAAGCAGTTTCACAAAGCTCGTTTGTGAAACTATTGTGTTCGAGAAATAGCCTCAGTGAGTAGATCCGCTCCAGTGTTTCTATCTTTATATCTCTATATCTCAACTTCGCGGAGAATAACCATCTCCCGAAATGAGCAATACCTTGTCTTAGAATTTGTTTGGATATCTGATGGGACCCAGTTCACAAATGAACTCCAAATCCAGCAAACTTATTGTTAGTGTATATGCCCTAGAGGCCATTACTGTATATACTAGTTTGTATATTACTTAATGGAAGCTTGGGATATTCACCTTGTATAGACAATCTTGCTCAATATAGTAGTATGCTACTTGGTTTGTTTCTACTTTAATGTGTACATGTGTTTATTTTAGTATATCACCTATACACATTAGTGGAGCCCTTAGGATCTTTGCTTGATTACTAGCGTTGTGATGGCAGTCACACTCGTGGGGGCTGGGTAATCTATAAGCACATCCTTATGCAGGTCCCTAGTCGCAGGACTATCGAGACAGGGCATCGATACTCCGGAGTAGACTAGCGTATGCGCTTCTCATCCCAGTGTGGGAGACGGTCTGTCCCACAGCCGTCAGTACGTCGTACTTGATATAGTATGCGGGTGCTCGTTAGGTTACGAGTACACTGGACAGGACTCGTCGGGAACTGTTGGTTGGTACTATACCTATCATCAGTTATCAGTTCCCAGGTGACATGAGTACAGCTTAGTCCGCTGACTTGACAATGTCACTTCGCCTCGAGTGTGTTCCCACTGTACTTTGATTACTACCCTACCACGGCTCAAAGGAGTCGTGCAAACAGGTAGTTTTTGGGTGCAGTCCCGAAGCACTTGGAGGCAGTGATGGTTAGAAAGGATTCGTCTCTCCCGGTATTGGGGGTTGACATCGCGCTGTGTCTAGGAGAGCCATTACACGAGTAGTCCCTGGCCAGGGCAAGCGAGATATACTGGTAGGTTTCCAGTGCTATCTCAGGGTGTTCTGGGCTTCACTCCGACACGACTTGTACCGCTATTAGGGGACTGACATTTACCACCCCTAGGCCTGCCATGCGATGTATCAGACGAACAGACCGGACTGTACGGAGATTGTCACATTCAGGCTCAGTAGGAGTTCAGATGGGTTTCATCTCGTTAGTCTTCTTGTCGGCGTTTACCTGGGGACCGTTACGTACAGCTAGTGCCGCTTGCGGTCTGTGGTTAATGTAGGGTTCCTAGGCACACTAATGAAGTCTCACAAGTGATCAAACATGCTCAATTCAAAAATTTCCTTATGCCTACAAACCCTAATACGGATCGTTAACTAGATAACAAGGCGACGCGATGCAAGTAAACAACTTTAACTCTAAAGGAAAGGGGCTACAACCTTTGTAGATCCGATCCACCACTTCCTAAGCTCCGCGATGATGTCCCTCCGCTGTCCAAATCGGATTCCGGACTCTAGCATCGGCTTCATCGAAGTAATGGGCGGGCTTGGTCGTCGGCTTCGATGCCGAAGATGATCTACGTCGAGGCATCACTAGATCAAGCTCCCACTTCACCAAGTCATGAAACTTGTGAAGAAAACACCCTATACTACTTGGCAAGAGGTAGAGGATGAAGAAATAGGAAGTGGGTTCACTTTAGAATTGGATTTCTCACTCATTTTCACTAGTTGCCATTGATGGTAGTTAGGTTTTCTTTCTTGCTCAAGATGAAGAAGAAGAAGAAAAGATATGATAGAATTATGATAAGTATATTTTTTAAAAAGGAAAACAATATGATACTTATCATATATTCAACCATGGTTTAGTGTAGAGATTTAACTAAGGTTAGATGAATGGTTAGGGTTTGACATGAGACAAGAATGGTGGACTTGTTCAAAGCTTCAAGAAGCTTCAACAAAAAACAAACTAAGCCACCATTTCTTTTTCTCTTTATCTTTTCCAAAACAGTAATAAATAGATAAATAAATAAGAGAAAAGAAACCCTAACCATTCACTAAACATGGTTTAATCTTTACACAAACCCAAATGAGCAAGTATCATCAAACATGATACAAACAAGTGCATAAAAATATATCACATATACAATGTGCACAATACAAGTGAGAAAATCCATTTAAAGTGAACCAATACTAGTTAATGCAAAGTAATATATCAAATATATAATTATACATTAAATCATTAAATCAACACTTGATTCAATGATCCGGTCATGTCGCATATAACCGGCTAGTATCCAATGTATCGGCTTATCGAGTCAATCCTTGATTCGATAACTAGGTTATATCGCATACAACCATTCGAGACATTCATCGCGAGAATGAAATACAGTATCACATACACGCATTATTCTCGGTCCCGCACATATCTCATATGCGCTCCTATTTTGTTTCGCTTGAGCCAGGAAACCTCTGTGTAGGACTCTAAAGACTCGTCAATACGCCGGCAGCAGGTGATGATCATATCAAACACCCACAAGCCGCAAGCGGTCTGCTAAACGTAACGGCCACCCTGGTATTGAGCGATCAGAAGATCGACGAGCAAGCCCGCTCACACTCCTGTAAATCCAACCAGTAACACTTACCGTACAGTCCGGTCTGTTCGTCTGATATGTCGCATATCTCGCCTAGGGGTGGTAAAACGTCAGACCCTAATAGCTTGATAAGTCATGCCGACGTAGGGTCCATAACATTCGTGAAACTACTGATAACTCTTACCAGTATATCACGGCAACCCTGGCCAGGGATTTCCTGTTATGGCCAGTCGTGCATAGCGCAACATCAACCCCCAATACCGGGAGAGACGAATCCCCTCCTATCGCTCATTGCCTCCATGTGAATCGGGACTGTACCCAAAAACCACTTGTTTGCACGACTCAGTAGAGCCGTGGTAGGGTGGAAATCAAAGCACAGTGGGAGACACACAAGACTCTATGACGATCTCGGGTCAACAGACTAAGCTGTACCAGTGTCACCAGAGAACTGCCATCTGACGTGAGGTATAATACCATCTGGGAGTTCTCGGCGAGTCCGTTCAGTGTACCCAGTCTCCACTGAGCACCCGCATACCATCTCCGATGTCAAACACCAATGGATATGGGATCATCCATCGCCCATCACATGGGTCAAGAAGATATACGCTAGTCTACTCTGGAATATCGATGCCCCGTCTCGATATTCCCTCGACTAGGAATAATGAAGGATGTACTCATTGACTACCCAGGCCCCACTAGTATGATCTACATCATAGTCCTGGAAGTCGAGTACACATCCTAAGGGCTTTATCAACATGTAATCAGAGAGACAGAAAGTATACATGTTAAGATAAAGAGCAACCAGATAGCGTACTATCATGTCGAGCAAGAAAGTCCTACCTATATATGTCCCAGCATCCACTACAATATACATCCAATGTACAGTAATGGCCTCTAGGGCATACATATAACTAACAATCTCCCACTTGCACTAGGGCCATCTGTAGCAGTAGTTGTAGTATCTAATACTCAACCATCCCCTAAAAGTCTCTCTTTGGGAAAAAGGCCTTCGTGAGTGGATCCGCCGTGTTGTCCTCTGAGTCTACTCTCCTAACCTCGATCACCCTGGAGATCAACTATCTCCATGATCAGGTGATGCTACCTCAGAATATGTCTGGGTCACTGATGGGACTAGGGTTCCTGGGCCAAAGCCACACTTCCATTGTCATACAATGGTAGGAACCTAGTTCATCTTATGAATCAATATACACCCAAACTGCCTCTTTGGTAGTATCCTTAATAGCGATGTTACCAGCCTTTATCGTCTAGTTTCCCACGGTATCTAGCTTGGAACTCTTCCAACATACCGTCCCTCCACTGAGGGAAAAGACAATGCCTGTGACTGACATTCAGTCTTCTTTATCACCCTGGAACACTTCCAGTGATTCTCCCCAGGATCGATTGATACCATCTCACTACATCTAGTGAGAATCCTAGCATCCACTTACATCTATCTCATAGATGAAAACTCAGGATTTAGGAGGTATCACTTTGATCCTATTGGAGAATCCTTGTGATAAGCGGAGATTGACCGAGCATAGTATAGGAAACTCTTTTCCTATCAAGAGTATGTCATCCACGTACTCTACGAGGATCATTACCATACTCCATACTACCCTTTTGTACATACAAGGTTCATCTACCATTTTGATGAAGTCAAACTCTTTGACTACCACATCAAAACAGATGTTCCAACTCCACGATGCCTGCTTTATCCTGTAAAGCAACTTACACATGTTTCCGCTGCTCCCACTGTTTACGAAGCCCTCTGGCTGTGTACTTATAGACTTTCTATTCTAAATCACTATTTAGAAAAGTAGTCATGGCACCCAACCACCAGATATCGTAGTCATGGTATGTAGCAATGGCAAGTAGGATCTGGATGGACTTAAGCATAGTCCCTAGAAAAGATTTCATCATTATCCACGCCTGGTCGATGACGAAAAACCTTTAACAAGTCTATCTTTGAAAATCTCAACTTTTCCATCTACACCAAGTAATCTTCTCAAGATATACTTGCTCCTGATGGGGATTTAACCCTTCAGATATAGCAGCTAAAGTCCATACTTTGCTGGTGTACATGGATTCCATCTCAGATCGCTAAAGCATCCAGCCATTCTTACAGAGTCTTTACTCTCGATGGCCTGCTCGAAAATAGTTGGGTCATCATCTCATGATGCATTCCTCGCTCCCACTGTCAACGAGAAACCGAGGTATCTCTCAGGCGGATGAGGAACCCTACCAGATCGGCGGAGAGGCTGAGGTTCGTCGGGAACTGTTGAATCCTTTGGTTCTGTCAAATCATCAGCTGCAGTTTTGTATAGCTGGAACCTTTCCAGTTCTACAGAACTGACCTTGCCTCGATCTTGTCCGGATTTTGCTTTAGACATAGGCCGGACAATCCTAAATCTTAACTCACTTAAGAGATAGGTTCTTCCCATACCATATCTTATATGGAGTGGTAGGCACTGATTTGATTCGAACCTAATTCAATAGGTATGCAGCTTCTCAAGTGCACAACCCCTAAAAGGAAATAGGAAACTCAGTAGTACTCATCATAGAGCACACCATATCTAATACGGTGCGATTGCTCCGCCCTGATACACCGTTGTGCTGTGGTGTATTCAGAGGAGTAATACTGAGAGAGAATCTCGTTTTCCTTTAGAATAGTCCAGGAATGCCACGCACAAGTATTCTCCTCCCTGATCTCATCATAGGACATAATACTTATACCTGTATTGGTTTTCTACTTCTAGCTTATATTCTGTGAACATCTCAAAAGGTTCGGACCTATGTTTCAACAGGAACATATGACTGAATCTTGAGAGATCATCAGAGAATATAATGAAGTATAAAGAACCAGTCCTGGCATGTGTAGACAGGAGACCTTACATACATCATCATGTATCAATCCCAAGAGTTTACTAACTCTTTCCCTGTTTCCAATAAACAGAGCTATGGTCATCTAATCTTTGTGACATGACCGGCAAGTTTTCATAAGATGTAAATTCAAACTGATTAAATATACATCTAAATGTAACTTCAGCCAGTCGGGTCGCATTGATATGACCTAGTCTACAATGCCTCAAGAAGGATCCGTTCATTTCTGAACTCTTCCTCTTGTGTGTGTTCTGTATACTAGGAACTGTAGTTTGATTTAGAACATCAATACTTTTAGATAACGTGCCTGAACCGATCAACTTTTGATATAGGAAATGTTCAAAACATTATCCAACAATACAAAATTTTATCATTTCTTTACTTGTAAAGAGACTGATATGATTTTGTATATCAGGTTCGGTATCTAATAACATTCGTTCAGAATCAATGTATTGGTAATACAGGGTGACAGTGACCAACAGACTTGGCTGCAACACTTGCCCCGTTTTCTGTCTCATGAAACTTATCACCCGTTCTCAGTTTTTCTACCCTTTTGTAGCCCTATGTAACAGATTACATATCTAGGATCCAGATCCGGTATCATATACCCAGGATGTGGAGGATACTGAGAAACAGTTCTTTGTAATGAACACACCCGAAGATGATGCATCAGCATGCACTCTCTTCGTTTGGGCGGCACGGGAATTCTGGTAATCCCCAATTTCCTGCTCTGTCTTATAACAATTATAAGTTGGAGCGGGACCAACGTTCCCCAGCTCAGTATAACAAGCGGGTTCGGTCAATATCCGTATTATTATCTTGATTAAGGCGTGATATGGTCGCTACCAGGAGAGAGAGAGAAGAAAACAGTCTGCGTGCGCTCTGTCAAGATTAGATTGGTTATATATTTTATCTAATCAGGATGGCTCCCACTGTTTTTATCAAATCTTCCTTCAAACCTTAAAAGGAAAGACTAGCCGGGATTAATTACACTCTACAAGTTCGCCAATCTTTCAGCCAGGCCAGTGTCGGTACTTTGAGGGAGGTTCCCCGTGCTTTCGCACGGACCTAATTACAATAAACCTCGTTTTCCCAGAGGCGTAACCCCGTTGTTACCTTTCTAGACACCTACTTGATCGGCTAATTGCAAAGTACAAAACTCTCCCAGGAGTAACAATTACTCGCAGTGGGTATCGGGATCCAACTATCATATAGAAGGTATGCAATCTCATTGCAAGTTTCAACACTTGAAACTCCCGATAATGGTTTTTACCCCTAGCACCTATGACCTTGGCTAAGGTCAACAAATCATAAGTACTAGTCAAATTCTACCCGTCATTTCGTGATTAATTAGACCCACCCACATGACCCTTGGCTAAGGTCAACAAAGCCACATGACTGTCCTAACTAATCGCATCATATGCTGTGTAGGAAGACATCACTTAGCTACCGCACACTACGCCTCGGCTATGGTCGACAAACGTAGCACGAATACTAAGTACTCTACTTCCTAAAATGACGGAGGGTTGCGAATGGTTTTTGTGAAAACCTTTAACGCTTTGAACTTGATCTCGCTGCGGAATCAAATGGTTTTTAAATGGAATGTGTTTGAGGCTTTTCTAGTTTTGCTAAA
Source organism: Agapanthus africanus (assembly GCA_030015575.1). Classification (NCBI taxonomy): domain Eukaryota; kingdom Viridiplantae; phylum Streptophyta; class Magnoliopsida; order Asparagales; family Amaryllidaceae; genus Agapanthus; species Agapanthus africanus. The sequence continues at coordinate 560,485,008 of CM057340.1, forward strand.
GGGGTCACTCCCGGTGAAGGGATCGTCGGCCCTTTCCTCGTCGAATGAGGTGCGGGATATATCATATATATCACTGTGCAAAGCGGAAACTATAGAAGCGATCAAAGACAAACCGAGGGTTGTAGCATCTGCCAGTTATTGCTAAAGGAGTCACTCCCGGTGAAGGGATCTCGGTCCTTTCCTCATCGAATAAGGTGCAGGATGTTCTATAATGAACACCGCGATGCAAAGCAAGAACTGTAGCTACCTGTTTTATTTTGAAATTCGATTCCACAATATCTTTTAGGTTTATTTTCTTTCATTAATCTCATTAATGAATATCCCATCATTTAAGTCCACCTAATCATCACAGATAAATGTAACGTACGCTTATGCCATCCGCATTCGCCTCGATGTCCCGTCTGCACCGTTAGGTTAGGTAACTAACGGCAGAGCGAGGCAGGGCTAGCGCGGGTGTAAAACATAAGCAACGTCTATATAATATATCATATATACTATATACTATATCTATCACAGAACATCACATGATCACATCACAGATAAATCACAGCAGAAGATACATATGAAATATTGGATATACTAGGACGTCCATGTTTTCAATACGAGCCAGTATAAAACACGGATTCCGCGGTCGTGATGAATAGCCAATCCCAAACCCCTAGACCCCTACGAGAGCGGCAAGCAACCCTCCCAATTCTAGGGTTAGGAGACCCGGACTCGACTCCTCGAGTTGGTCTCCCACTGGACTCCAGAACCCGGTTACTTGTGCTCCCCTCCTTGGGTCTATCCTAGTGCAGAAAAGTAAATAATATACAAAAGGTGACATCTTCCGCAACCTGGAAGTGCCCCAATAAAAGAATATTACAAACAAGTTTTTACATGAATGAAAATGAAAAAACACTCATCTCACATAAAAACCCCCGGCTATTCAAACACGACGATCCAATATAACATATCCAGCAACACATAACATCACATGTCATCAACGTAAGTAAATATGCGCATCCCAATTGTCGTTGACATATAGCAACGAAACCGGCGATATCACATATTACACTTACGGTCACAGAAAAGAAAGTGTAAAACTACAACAGTTGGAATCCGCAATCCTTTTAGACATCGCATGCCTAGCCAAATGAAATACTTAGACATCGCATGCCTAACAATTATAAACCCCGCATTTTAGTCTCATTATCGAAAACACTTTTCAATATCATGTCGGGCAATTCAACAGGATTCCCGACATTCTGATCGAATGCTCATCGCAAACTTTAGTAGGCGGCTGCACCCCCGACGCCGTCGACGAAGTGCACCAAGGCGGAACACCGCTACCGCGAGCACCCGGACGGATGCTTTCGGCGACGGGGTTCTCCTACAGTCACTTGGTCGGGGCTATGGAGTGAGGCTGTCTATTAAGTTTACCCGGCGAGTATCCGCGTACGCTACGTGATTGCGACGGACTTTTGATCACATCAAAATTCCGTGGCAACCGATCATTGAGACTAAACTGCTATGTTTATAACATTCATTCAGTTATCTCATAACTACTTGTGAATTCCAAATGTTGTATCACATTCCGGATAAGACAGAAAATGTTAAACTTTCCGATCGAACAATCGAACACCCAAGTTTTCCCGATACAGTCCAACACATGAAATAAGTCTAAAGACATTCAGTTCGTGCCTCAGTACCAACGGTCCAGCCGTAGAAGGGTCAAGCCAACGCCTCACATGTGGCACGCCGTACTGCCCCAAACCCGAAGGTTCAAAGGACAGTTCAAGACGGTCACATAATCGAGTTAAGGTTTGTTGTCTTCTAGAGGGACCATCGCGTTACTTGCACTACTTAGAACGTCGTTAAACTACGGAAAAATCCAACAATTGGAAATTTCCCGGCAGGGGAAAAAGTGGGTATTTATATCCGGTCGAACTTTTTAACATATTCTAAAACTACCCGGAAAAACACACTGACAAAATTAGACAATCCGATCGATACACCGAATCCCCAATACAACCCAGAAAATTCAACTCTAGAATTTAAATTAAAATTTCCCAGAAAATACAGGACCACATTATAGGAATTACTGTGCAAAAAGTAAGACCTGATGTGACTACTTGGCCGCGGAACCGCCGCAATAGCCATGCTATTGCCGCGGTTCCGCCGCAGTTTAGAGGAATTGGTCGCTCGAATTTCACAGTAATTCTTAAATTCTCCTGCTGATTTTTCTGCATATTTTTAATTCTCAAAAATCCACGAAGTTCAAAAATGTACAGAGAGCATTTTAGGGTTTGGGTTTCGGTTCGATCGGACTTCTAATTCCGTCTACGCATCGCCTAAGGCTCTAGCTAGGCTCTGATACCACTGTAGGGTTCCTAGGCACACTAATGAAGTTTCACAAGTGATCAAACATGCTCAATTCAAAAATTTCCTTGTGCCTACAAACCCTAATACGGATCGTTAACTAGATAACAAGGCGATGCGATGCAAGTAAACAACTTTAACTCTAAAGGAAAGGGGCTACAACCTTTGTAGATCCGATCCACCACTTTCTAAGCTCCGTGATGATGTCCCTCCGCTGTCCAAATCGGATTCCGGACTCTAGCATCGGCTTCATCGAAGTAATGGGCGGGCTTGGTCGTCGGCTTCGATGCCGAAGATGATCTACGTCGAGGCATCACTAGATCAAGCTCCCACTTCACCAAGTCATGAAACTTGTGAAGAAAACACCCTATTGTCGAGTACACATCCTAAGGGCTTTATCAACATGTAATCAGAGAGACAGAAAGTATACATGTTAAGATAAAGAGCAACCAGATAGCGTACTATCATGTCGAGCAAGAAAGTCCTACCTATATATGTCCCAGCATCCACTACAATATACATCCAATGTACAGTAATGGCCTTTAGGGTATACATATAACTAACAGTTAAACCCACTGCCAGCGTAGTGTCGAGTCTTTAGAGTCCCACACAGAAAGCTATTCGCCTTTAGGCAAAAGAGTAGAGGTCGCATGGTTTTGCGACAGGTCGCATGGTTTTGCGACAGGGTTCGGTCACTTCCATGCACTTGTGCACGTTTGGTGTCCGGATAGTTAACACTAGCGGGCTTTGGTTTAAGCCAGATCCTAGTGTACATTTTGGGATTGGTTTTATCTCGTTTGTATTCGTGTTCCTCGGAACGCGGATGCGGGTGTGTATGCACAGTTGACAGAGAGACAGAGGCAGAGGATTCTCATTGGGGTTGTTGACTGTTGACTGTTGACTATTGACTTTTGGCTAAACCCTAATGAGAATAAGAAATATAATTGACAATAATATTAATTAAGTATTATGGTGACATGGTTGTTGAGGGGTTGACTTTGTTGATTTGTTGACTTTGTTGACCGGTTGACTAGGTTGGACTAGTTGACCATCATCATGACAATGGCTATCATTTCATGGCAAAGACTTTTGCTTGCTTGTTTGTTTTTGCAAAATGAGTGCATGAAATGATATAGCCATTTTGACTTGAACCATCACATAATACTTGATTACTATTTTTGTTATGATGGTTTTGGATTATGAGAGCTTGGATGGCAAAAGAGTTACTCATTCTCTCATTTGCTTTCTCTCTCTTGCTTGAGCTCTCCCTCTTGCTCTCTCTCTAGCTCAAGGCAACACCCTCTCATGAGTTGATAAACATTGCCTTAGAGATAAAAGAAAACCCAAATCACTTCTCTACTCATCCTAGTTCACAAGGTTTAGCAAACCAAGTGTTCTAATTTCTTCAAGTTCGAAGAAGAAGCCAAAGGTAGAAACTTTCAGGTGGATCCATCTTCGGCGCAAGGAGACGACGAGGTGAGGCCGATCCATACACCGGAAAGAGTTGAAGACGAAGGAGTTCAAGAAAGGTATAACCCCCTAACCAAGTAGGTAAAACTCTTGTTAGGTTTTTCAGTTAGTTGTTTAACAAAGATCCGTATTATGAGTCCATGTTACCACCTCTTGAAAAATCGTTTTTCATCATTTCCACAAGCCCGTAAGTACCGGGAAAGGTAGCATGGACTTACAGTGGTATCAGAGCCAGGTTAAACAACTATCTAACATGTTAGCAAAGTAAGTAGAAGTTCGATCGGAGAAAAAGTCGCGAAAAATCCCCGAAAAATCAAGTTTCTGTCGATTCTGTATTCTGTTCAAAAATTAATAAATCATGCACCAAAAATCGACTCAGGCTTTTTATGAAACACCCAAGAAATTTGGTCCACTGACTCGGTCAACGCGCCGCAGAACCGCGGCGGGAGCATGCTCCCGCCGCGGATCCGCGGCCGAGTTGACTCGGCCGTGGTGCAAATTTCCTGCAGAGTGTTTCTGGGGTTGTTTTGGGATTTTTAAAATATGTTTTTTCTGTCCAGATTTTCCAGAAAGAAAAATTTGTGTTTGGGGCCTAAAAATCCGTATTTTGATCGAACTTCTAAAGACTTAAGCTGACGGGTATATATCTGTGATGTGATATATGTATTGAACGTCCGCTAATCGCTATACGTCGATTAGTGGGGGTTATACATATCTGTGATCTGTAATGTTGATGGTATGTATATATGAATTCATTGGATTGTCGCGGATGAATAGCCGGGGGGTTGTGAGATGAGAGTTTTCTTTTATCTTTCAATTCATGTAATATGTAAATTGATGTAATATTATTTGTATGGCCGCACAACCGGATTGGGGTTGTAGCCGTCATTGTATAATTTCTTTTTACTGTTTTTGCTCCTAGGATAGACCCAAGGTGGGGTGCACAAACTACCGGGTATCTTGAAGTGCCGAGTGGCCTACTCACGAGTTGAGGGAGGTTGCTTCTCTTCGGGTACTTGGCGGGTAGTTTGCCTCACCCGTAGGGGTCTAGGGTGGGGTTTGGCTATTCACCGCGACCGTGTAATCCGCTTTTCGTTACAGGCTCGTACGAATTGCGGATTCCTAGTATATCTAATGTGTTCATCTGTGATCTGAAATGGCTATGATTGAAATATATCTATATATGATATTATTTGTTGCTTATGTTTTGCATCCGCGCTAGTCCAGCCCCCGCTCTGTCGTTAGTTAAGTAACCTAACGGGTAATGACGGGGCCCCGTGGCGAATGCGGATGGCATAAACGTACGTCATATTTTGGTTGTTTTCTGCAATGGTAGGATTAAATGATGGGACGCATTGGAATTAATGCAAGAAAAATAAACCAAGTAAAAGTCGTTGGAACATTTTGAAAACCACTCGGTTCTTTTCAAAACCAAACTTTTAAATGCGGAGCATGAACCACTCCTTTTTTGAAAGCTATCTCGTTCCATCGATTATATCAAGTTCACTACGTTCACGGTTTCGCCAAAACCATTCGTAGCCCTCCGTCGTTTCACATGAATAGTCAATAGTATTCAAGCTATGTATGTTGGTCAAAGTCAAGGCATAGTGATTGGTAGCTATTGGGTATTCATGTGCAGCATAGATAGATGCGTTGGTTTGGGACAGTCGTACTGCCATGTTGGCCAAAGTCAAGGGTATGTACGGGTGGGTTCAAATTAACCTGGAGAATGACGGGTAGAACTTGACATGTGACTTATGATATTGTGGCCAAAGTCAAGGTCATAAGAGCATGGGGCAAAAATCCACATCGGGAGTTTCAAAAGAACTGAAACTTGCTAGTGTTGCATACCATTTGGAGTGTGATGATTCTGGTAGGATTCCTTCAGTTTTGTCACGCAATGATATTTGGATCCCGATCCTACTGTGAGTATATGCTACTCCTCGGGAAATTTCTCACTTAACGATCAATGCTATAAACCTAGTAGGTGTCTAGAAAGGTGTTAGCGGGGCTACGACCCCAGGGAAAAGTGGTTATTTAATTAAGGAACTTCGCGAAAGCGTTGGAAAACCTCCCTCGAAGTACCGACATTGGCCTGGCTGAACGGTTAAGCAAGAATTATACGGTGAGATTGATCCTGACTAATTCTTCCTTTTTGGTTTGAGGAGGGATTCGAGAGACAGTGGGAGCCATCCTGTTTAGACAAATTAAAAACCACTCTAAACTTGCAAGAGCATCATGCTAAAGTGTTTCTTCTCTCTCTTCTAATTGCAGCGACCAAACATCATGACCGGACTTAAGTTACTACTAGATAAAAACATACTGACATGGCCAAACTACAAAGATTGGCTCAGGAATGTCAAAATGGCAATTACTTATGACAAGTTGGGGTATCTCCTTACCTCCAAAGCTCCCCCTGTCCCAGGTCCCAAAACCAGCGTCGCGGATAGGGAAATCCGTAAGACCTGGGAAATCGATTGCGCGAAGGCCAAGTGCCTCGTGCTTACCTCTATGGACAATGAACATCAGAGGAGGCATGAGAATATGGACCTCGAATCCATATTTCTCCATACAAAAGAACTGTATGGAGAGCAGTCTCGTATCGCCAGATACGAAGTGTCGAAAAAGTTATTTTCGGCAAGGTTGGCCGTCGGATCATCGGTAGCTGAACACGTGCTTAAGATGATTGGCTTCATAGAGGAGCTCGCGGACCTTGGGACCACGTTGGAGAATGAGCTCTATACGGACTTGATTCTTCAGTCCCTTCCTTCCACTTACGCCCAGTTCATCCTGAATTTCAACTTGCAAGAAAAGGAAGTTGAACTTTCAGAGCTCCTCGACATGCTGAGGAATGCAGAGGGCACCCTAAAGAAAGGTAGGGAAACATCCACTTTGTTTATAGGAGGATCTTCCTCTTCTAGGTCCAAGGCGAAAGCCAAGGGAAAGAAGAAGAAAGCCCCCGCCAAACCAAGGGGCGGTGTTAGTAAAGTGGATACGAAGGGAAAGGCAAAAGCAACAAAGATAGCGGGGAAACTTGTGGGGAAGGAAGAGTGCTTTTACTGTCATAAGAGTGGGCACTGGAAGAAAGATTGCAGGGCTTGGAAAGCCAGAACACAGGATCTGAAGCAAGTTGCGGCTTCAGCTTCAGGTGTGTATGTTATTGAAAACTGTCTATCAATAAACTCTACTTCCTGGGTATTGGATACCGGATTAGGATCTTATATCTGTAATTCTTTGCAGGCGTTGAGAAACCGTAGGTTTTTGAAGGCAGGTGACATGACCCTCAAAGTTGCAAACGGAGCTAGCATGGATGCTAAGGCCGTGGGGGACTATCACCTGGGAATGTCAGATGGACATGTTTTGGTTTTACGTAATTGCTTTTTTGTACCCAACGCAACTTGTAATATCATTTCTGTATCTTTGATTTCTAAAGAAGGTTATGAATTTGCGTTTGTAAGTAATGTTCTAAACATTCACCTTAATCAAGTTCTGATTGGGTCAGGTACATTAAGCAATGGTATATACGTACTTGTAAGTCCACGTTGCCCACCCCGGTGCATGCGGGGAGGCGGAAAACGGAATAAAAATCGAATTTTTATGAACTTAGGCAACATGGACTAGACTATGAAGGATCTTTGCTAAACAAAAACAAGCTAAAGCTAACTAGAAACTAGCTAAGTGCTAGAAAGGTTATACCTTGGGCTTTATGTCCTTCTCTCCTTGCTCCTTGGAGTGGTGGAAGGAGGTCACCTTTGTCGTCTACTCACATCGAAGAAAGATCCACCCGAAAGCCTCGACCTTTGGCTTCAACTCCAAGCTAGAAGTAACTAGGGTGCAAGAAGTGCTAGTCCTTGAACCCTAGATGAGAGTAGAGATTATCAAGAAAGGGTTTTTCTCAAGCTCAAGTGTTTCTCAACACATGAAAGGGGAGAGCTTGAGGGAGAGGAAGAACAAGAGAGAGAATATGAATGATAGAATGAGAGAAAAATAAACCATTCTCACATATATGTGTGAATTATTGTAATTAGATAATTAGCTAGATAATTGTCATGGTTAATCAAGACATGACCATTATCATTTCATTTTTAATGCAAATTGCAAGGATCAAAGAGCATCTTCCAAATGAAATGATGATGGTCAAAGTATCAACCAAGGTCAACAAGTCAAGGAGGTCAAATGGTCAACAACCATAACCATGCACAATTATTTAAACTAATATCAATTAACAATAATACACACATAAGCATTAGGGTTAATAAAATGACAATAGTCATTAACCCTAATCAAAGTCCTCTCCCTCTGTCTCAAGCAACTGTGCATACGCACCCGTATTCGTGATCCGAGGAATACGAATACAATGAGAAAAACCAATCCCAAATCATATACTAGGATCCGGCTTAAACCAAAGCCCGCTAGTATAAGCTGTCCGGACAGCAAACGTGCACAAGTGCGCGGATGTGAACGAGCCCTGTCGCAAAACCATGCGACCTCTACTCATTTTGCCTAAAGGCGAATAGCTCTCTGTGTGGGACTCTAAAGACTCGACACTACGCTGGCAGTGGGTTTAACCACAGACCGCAAGCGGCACTAGCTGTACGTAACGGTCCCCAGGTAGATGTCGATAAGAAGACTGACGAGGTGAACCCCATTTGAACTCCTACTGAGCCTGTATGTGACAATCTCCGTACAGTCCGGTCTGTTCGTCTGATACATCGCATGGCGGGCCTAGGGGGGCGGTGAACGTCAGTCCCCTAATAGCGGTACAAGTCATGTCGGAGTGTAGCCCAGAACACCCTGAGATAACACTGGAAACCTACCAGTATATCTCGCTTGCCCTGGCCAGGGACTACTCGTGTAATGGCTCTCCTGGACACAGCGCGATGTCAACCCCCAATACCGGGAGAGACGAATCCTGTCTAACCGTCACTGCCTCCAAGTGCTTCGGGACTGCACCCAAAAACTACCTGTTTGCACGACTCCTTTGAGCCGTGGTAGGGTAGTAATCAAAGTGCAGTGGGAACACACTCGAGGAGAAGTGACAGTGTCAAGTCAGCGGACTAAGCTGTACTCATGTCACCTGGGAACTGATAACTGACGATAGGTATAATACCAACCAACAGTTCCCGACGAGTCCTGTCCAGTGTACTCGTAACCTAACGAGCACCCGCATACTATCTCAAGTACGACGTACTGACGGCTGTGGGACAGACCGTCTCCCACGTTGGGATGAGAAGCGCATACGCTAGTTTACTCCGGAGTATCGATGCCCTGTCTCGATTGTCCAACGACTAGGGACCTGTATAAGGATGTGCTTATAGATCACCCAGCTCCCACGAGTGTGAGCGCCATCACAACGCTGGTAATCAAGCAAAGATCCTAAGGGCTCTACTAATATGTATATCAGCGATATGCTAAAAGAAAAACATGCACATATTAAAGCAGAGACAAACCAAGTAGCATACTACCATTTCAAGCAAGATTGTATATACAACTGTGAATATCCCAAGCTTCCATCAAGTAATATACAAGCTAGTATGATACAATAATGGCCTCTAGGGCATATACACTAACAATCTCCCACTTGTACTAAGGCCATGTACTGGCGTATCGAAGACCTATCATCTTGATCAGCCGCTCGAACTGAGTCTGGGGCAAGGCCTTGGTGAATGGATTTGCTGTGTTATCTTCTGAAGCAACCCTCCGAACCTCGATCTCCTGGCGATCCACGATCTCCCTGATCAGGTGATACCGCCTCAAGATGTGTCTGGATTTCTGATGGGATCTGGGTTCCTTCGCTAAAGCTATATCCCCATTGTTGTCGCAATACAGAGGTATTGGGTCAACAATGGACGGAACCACCTGAAGTTCTCTCAAGAACTTCCTCATCCAGACAGCTTCTTTTGCGGCATCAGATGCAGCGATGTATTCCGCTTCCATAGTCGAGTCAGCAACGGTTTCCTGTTTGGAGCTCTTCCAACACACCGCCCCTCCATTGAGGGGAAAGACAAAACCCGACATGGACTTGGAATCATCCTTGTCACTCTGGAAGCTGGAGTCAGCAAAGGCCTCAATCTGGAGGTCTTTTCCGCCATACACCAAGAACATCTCCTTAGTCCTTCTTAGGTACTTGAGAATGTTCTTTACTGCTATCCAATGTTTCTCCCCAGGGTTTGACTGATACCTGCTTACCACACTCAGTGCATAAGCCACATCCGGTCTGGTACACAACATCGCATACATTATAGAGCCTACCGCAGAAGCGTAGGGTATAATAGACATGCGATCCCTCTCCAAATCAGTCTTGGGAGACATCTCTTTGGAGAGGGTGATCCCGTGACAAGCCGGTAGATTACCACGCTTGGAATCTTCCATACTGAATCTTTTCAATATGGTGTCGATGTACCTGGATTGCGAAAGTCCTAATATCCTCTTGGATCTGTCACGGTAGATCCGGATACCCAGAATGTATGAGGCATCACCCAGGTCTTTCATGGAGAACCTGTGTGACAAGAACCCCTTGACAGATTGTAGCATAGGAATGTCATTTCCTATTAAGAGAATGTCATCCACGTATAAAACGAGGAATACTACAGTTCTCGCTACAAATCTACAATAGATGCATGGTTCATCTGGATTTTTGATAAAGCCAAATTCCTTGACCGTCTCATCAAAACAGATGTTCCAACTCCGCGATGCCTACTTTAGTCCATAAATGGACTTAAGCAACTTGCACACCTTTCCGCTGCTCCCACTCTGAATGAAACCCTCTGGCTGATCCATATAGACACACTCCTCTAAATGCCCATTTAGAAAAGCTGTATTTACGTCCATCTGCCAAATCTCATAATCGTGGAAGGCAGCAATGGCAAGAAGGATCCGAATGGATTTCAGCATAGCTACTGGAGAAAAAGTTTCGTCATAGTCCAAACCAGGTCGCTGACGAAAACCCTTTGCAACCAGTCTAGCTTTATAGGTCTCAACCTGTCCATCTACACCAATCTTCCTTTTGAAGATCCACTTGCATCCTACGGGTTTTACCCCATCTGGAGCAATGTCCAACGTCCATACTTTGTTGGTGTACATGGACTCCATTTCGGTCCGCATTGCATCCAGCCATTTTACCGAGTTGACGCTCTGAATGGCTTGCTGGAAGCTAGTAGGCTCATCACAATCTATGATGCAATCCTCTCTATCCCCGTCAATGAGAAAACCGTAGTATCTCTCAGGCGGATGAGACTGCCTACTACTCCTGCGGAGTGGCGTGGGAATGTCCTGATCTTTCGAACCCTCTGGTTCTACTAAGCTTTCAGTAATAGCTTGTGGTTCTGGAATTTCTTCCAGTTCTATTGCGCTCCCACTTATTTCTTTTTCTAAGAACTGATGTTCCAGAAAATGGGCATTACGAGAAACAAGGACTTTTTGTTCCTCTGCGTAATAGAAAAGATACCCCCTGGAATTCTTTGGGTATCCCACAAACTTGCACAGTACTGAGCGTGCCTCGAGCTTGTCCGTATGCTGCTTTTTGACATAAGCTGGACATCCCCAGATCTTCAGGTATTGAAGATAGGGTTTCTTCCCACTCCATAACTCATATGGTGTGGTAGGCACAGTCTTAGTAGGAACTCGGTTCAAAAGGTATGCAGCTGATTCTAGCGCATATCCCCAAAACAATCGCGGCAACTCAGCGTTACTCATCATGGACCGTACCATATCCAATAGGGTTCGGTTCCGTCTCTCCGATACACCGTTATGTTGCGGAGTGTATGGAGGAGTAAGCTGAGAGAGAATTCCATTCTCTTTTAAGTAACCCAGGAACTCGGCACTCAAGTATTCACCACCTCGATCAGATCTCAGTGCCTTGATACTTTTGCCTGTTTGTTTTTCTACTTCATTCTTATATTCCTGGAACTTTTCAAAAGCTTCGGATTTATGCTTCATCAAGAAGACATGCCCGAACCTTGAGAAATCATCCGTAAAAGTAATGAAGTAAGAATAACCGCTTCGTGCATGTGTAGACATTGGACCGCACACGTCGCTGTGTACGAGTCCCAAGAGCTCGCTCGCTCTTACTCCGTGTCCAGTGAACGGAGTCTTTGTCATCTTTCCTTTGAAACAGGATTGACAAGTTGCATACGATTGATATTCGAACGGATCCAAATATCCTTCTGCATGTAACTTAGTCAACCTTCTCTCATTGATGTGACCCAGTCTACAATGCCATAAGAAAGTTTTATTGATTTCTGGAGACTTTCTTTTGTGTGTATTCTGGACATTGAAAATCTGTGGTTGGTTTAATACGTATATACCGTTGTTCAATGTACCTGACCCAATCAAAACTTGATTAAGGTGAATGTTCACTACATTACTTACAAATGCAAATTCATAACCTTCTTTAGATAATAAAGATACAGAAATGATATTACAGGTTGCATTTGGTACATAATAACAACTACGCAAAACCAAAAAATGTCCATCCGACAATCCCAGGTGATAGTCCCCCACGGCCTCAGCATCCATGCTAGCACCGTTTGCAACTCTGAGGGTCATGTCACCTGCCTTCAAAACTCTATGCTTTCTCAACGTCTGCAAAGAATTACAGATATGAGATCCTGATCCGGTATCCAATACCCAGGATGTAGAGTTTATTGATAGACAGTTTTCAATAACATACATACCTGAAGCTGAAGCTGCAACTCGCTTCAAATCCTGTGTTCTGGCCTTCCAAGCCTTGCAATCCTGTTTCCAGTGACCACTTTTGTGACAATAGAAGCATTCTTCCTTCCCCACCAGCTTTCCCGCTATCTTTGTTGCCTTTCCTTTTCCCTTCGTATCCACTTTACTGACACCGCCTCTTGGTTTGGCGGGGGCTTTCTTCTTCTTACCCTTGGCTTTCGCCCTGGATCTAGAAGAGGAAGATCCTCCTACAAACAAAGTGAATGTCTCCCTACCCTTCTGTAGGGTGCCCTCAGCACTCCTCAACATGTTCAGAAGTTCGGAAAGTTCAACCTCCTTTCGTTGCATGTTGAAGTTAAGAATAAACTGGGCGTAAGTGGAAGGAAGGGATTGGAGAATCAAATCAGTATAGAGTTCATTCTCCAACGTGGTCCCAAGGTCCGCGAGCTCCTCTATATAGCCAATCATCTTAAGCACGTGTTCCGCTACCGATGATCCGACGGCTAACCTTGCCGAAAACAACTTCTTCGACACTTCGTATCTTGCGATACGAGACTGCTCTCCATACAGTTCTTTTGTATGAAGAAATATGGACTCTAGGTCCATATTCTCGTGCCTCCTCTGATGTTCGTTGTCCATCGAGGCAAGTACGAGGCATTTGGCCTTCGCGCAATCTATTTCCCAGGTCTTGTAGATTTCCTTATCTACGACACTGGTTTTGGGACCTGGGACAGGGGGAGCTTTGGTGGTAAGGACATACCCCAGCTTGTCGTAAGTGATTGCCATCTTGACATTCCTGAGCCAATCTTTGTAGTTTGGCCCTGTCAATATGTTTTTATCTAGTAATAACTTAAGTCCGGTCATGTTGAATGGTCGCTGCAATTAGGAGAGAGAAAAGAAACACTTTAGCATGATGCTCTTGCAAGTTTAGAGTGGTTTTTAGTTTGTCTAAACTGGATGGCTCCCACTGTCTCTCGAATCCCTTCTCAAACCGTAAAGAAAGGATTAGTCAGGATCACTCTCACCGTACAATACTTGCTTAACCGTTCAGCCAGGCCAGTGTCGGTACTTCGAGGGAAGTTTTCCAATGCTTTCGCGAAGTTCCTTAATTAAGTAACCTCTTTTCCCTGTGGGCGTAGCCCCGCTAACACCTTTCTAGACACCTACTAAGTTTATAGCATTGATCGTTAAGTGAGAGTTTTCCCGAGGAGTAGCATATACTCACAGTAGGATCGGGATCCAAATATCATCGCGTGATAAAACCGAAGGAATCCTACCAGAATTATCACACTCCAAATGGTATGCAGCGCTAGCAAGTTTCAGTACTTATGAAACTCCCGATGTGGATTTTTGCCCCATGCTCTTATGACCTTGGCGTGATGTCAAAATGTCATAAGTCACATGTCAAGTTCTTCCCATCATTATCCCGGTTAATTTGAACCCACCCGTACCTACCCTTGATGTAGGCCAAAATGGCAGTACGACTGTCTCAAACCAACGCATTCTATCTATGCAACAGATAAATATCCGGCAGCTACCAATCACTATGCCTTGGCGTGAGGTCAAAATACATAGCTTGAATACTACCGAATATTTAACTGAAATGATGGAGGGCTACGGATGGTTTTGGCGAAACCGTGAACGTAGTGAACTTGATATAATCGATGGAACGAGATAGCTTTTTAAAAAGGAGTGGTTCAAGCTCCGCGTTTAAAAGTTTAGTTTTGAAAAGAACCGAGTGGTTTTCAAAGTGTTCCAATCGACTTTTACTTGGTTTATTTTCTTGCATTAGTTCTTTTAATGCGTCCCATCATTTAATCCTACCATTGCAGAAAACAACCAAAATATGACGTACGCTTATGCCATTCGCATTCGCCACGGGGCCCCGTCATCACCCGTTAGGTTACTTAACTAACGACAGAGCGGGGGCTGGGCTAGCGCGGCTGTAAAACATAAGCAACGCCTAAATAGTTATCATATATAAATATATAGCAATGATAGACATTACAGATCACAGATGAATACATTGGATATACTAGGAATCCGCAATCCGTTCGAGCCTGCAACGAAAAGCGGATTACACGGTCGCGGTGAATAGCCAAATACCCCACCCAAGACCCCTACGGGTGCGGCAAACTACTCGCCAAGTACCCGAAGCGAAGCAACCTCCCTCAACACCGTGAGTAGGCCACTCGGCACTTCGAGATACCCGGTAGTTTGTGCACCCCCTCCATGGGTCTATCCTAGGAGCAAAAACAGTAAAAAGAATTATACAATGACGGCTACAACCCCGACCCGGTTGCGCGGTCATACAAATAATATTATTACATCAATTTACATATTACAATGAATGAAAGAAAAAGCAACACTCATCTCACATCCACCCCGGCTATTCATCCGCGGCAATCCAACCCATTCATATACACATACCATCATCAATCACAGATCACAGATATGTATAACCCCGACTAATCGACATATAGCGATTAGCCGACGTTCAATACATATAAACATCACAGATATAACTGATTAGTCAAAGTATAGTGAAGTTCGATCAAAAATACGGATTTATAGGCCCCCAAAACCAAAATTCTATTCTGGAAAACCTGGGCACAAATAAACCATCTTAAAAATCCCAAAACCCTACCAGATGAACACTGCACCAAACCCGGTCACGAGAAGAGCTTAAACGGCGGCGGTTTCACGGCAAATGTATACCCATTGCCGCGGAACCGCGGCGGTTTGAAGGATTCAGGCGATCGTTTTTGGTGGGTGTCTTCACAAAACCCTGAGCCGATTTTTGGAGTAAAACTTTTTATTTTTAGAGTAGAAAAAATTTCAACAGAAAGTTAGGGTTTTGATGTTTAGGTTTTTGCGATTTTTCCGATCGAACTTCCATACACTTTACTACTAAGCTAGTTTAAGTTTAGTTAGGCTCTGATACCACTGTAAGTCCACGTTGCCCACCCCGGTGCTTGCGGGGAGGCGGAAAACGGAATAAAAATCGAATTTTTATGAACTTAGGCAACATGGACTAGACTATGAAGGATCTTTGCTAAACAAAAACAAGCTAAAACTAACTAGAAACTAGCTAAGTGCTAGAAAGGTTATACCTTGGGCTTTATGTCCTTCTCTCCTTGCTCCTTGGAGTGGTGGAAGGAGGTCACCTTTGTCGTCTACTCACGTCGAAGAAAGATCCACCCGAAAGCCTCGACCTTTGGCTTCAACTCCAAGCTAGAAGTAACTAGGGTGCAAGAAGTGCTAGTCCTTGAACCCTAAATGAGAGTAGAGATTATCAAGAAAGGGTTTTTCTCAAGCTCAAGTGTTTCTCAACACATGAGAGGGGAGAGCTTGAGGGAGAGGAAGAACAAGAGAGAGAATATGAATGATAGAATGAGAGAAAAATAAACCATTCTCACATATATGTGTGAATTATTGTAATTAGATAATTAGCTAGATAATTGTCATGGTTAATCAAGACATGACCATTGTCATTTCATTTTTAATGCAAATTGCAAGGATCAAAGAGCATCTTCCAAATGAAATGATGATGGTCAAAGTGTCAACCAAGGCCAACAAGTCAAGGAGGTCAAATGGTCAACAACCATAACCATGCACAATTATTTAAACTAATATCAATTAACAATAATACACATATAAGCATTAGGGTTAATAAAATGACAATAGTCATTAACCCTAATCAAAGTCCTCTCCCTCTGTCTCAAGCAACTGTGCATGCGCACCCGTATTCGTGATCCGAGGAATACGAATACAATGAGAAAAACCAATCCCAAATCATATACTAGGATCCGGCTTAAACCAAAGCCCGCTAGTATAAGCTGTCCGGACAGCAAACGTGCACAAGTGCGCGGATGTGAACGAACCCTGTCGCAAAACCATGCGACCTCTACTCATTTTGCCTAAAGGCGAATAGCTCTCTGTGTGGGACTCTAAAGACTCGACACTACGCTGGCAGTGGGTTTAACCACAGACCGCAAGCGGCACTAGCTGTACGTAACGGTCCCCAGGTAGATGTCGATAAGAAGACTGACGAGGTGAACCCCATCTGAACTCTTACTGAGCCTGTATGTGACAATCTCCGTACAGTCCGGTCTGTTCGTCTGATACATCGCATGGCGGGCCTAGGGGGCGGTGAACGTCAGTCCCCTAATAGCGGTACAAGTTGTGTCGGAGTGTAGCCCAGAACACCCTGAGATAACACTAGAAACCTACCAGTATATCTCGCTTGCCCTGGCCAGGGACTACTCGTGTAATGGCTCTCCTGGACACAGCACGATGTCAACCCCCAATACCGGGAGAGACGAATCCTGTCTAACCGTCACTGCTTCCAAGTGCTTCGGGACTGCACCCAAAAACTACCTGTTTGCACGACTCCTTTGAGCCGTGGTAGGGTAGTAATCAAAGTGCAGTGGGAACACACTCGAGGCAAAGTGACAGTGTCAAGTCAGCGGACTAAGCTGTACTCATGTCACCTGGGAACTGATAACTGACGATAGGTATAATACCAACCAACAGTTCCCGACGAGTCCTGTCCAGTGTACTCGTAACCTAACGAGCACCCGCATACTATCTCAAGTACGACGTACT
Organism: Agapanthus africanus; assembly: GCA_030015575.1. NCBI lineage: Eukaryota > Viridiplantae > Streptophyta > Magnoliopsida > Asparagales > Amaryllidaceae > Agapanthus > Agapanthus africanus. Next base: position 560,502,120 of record CM057340.1, read on the forward strand.
GACGGCTGTGGGACAGACCGTCTCCCACGCTGGGATGAGAAGCGCATACGCTAGTCTACTCCGGAGTATCGATGCACTGTCTCGATAGTCCAATGACTAGGGACCTGTATAAGGATGTGCTTATAGATCATCCAGCTCCCACGAGTGTGAGCGCCATCACAACGCTGGTAATCAAGCAAAGATCCTAAGGGCTCTACTAATATGTATATCAGCGATATGCTAAAAGAAACACATGCACATATTAAAGCAGAGACAAACCAAGTAGCATACTACCATTTCGAGCAAGATTGTATATACAACTGTGAATATCCCAAGCTTCCATCAAGTAATATACAAGCTAGTATGATACAGTAATGGCCTCTAGGGCATATACACTAACAGTGCTAAACCAACCACATATTTTCAATGTCCAGAATACACTCAAAAGAAAGTCTCCGGATACAAACCGGGCTTTCTTATGGCATTGTAGACTGGGTCACATCAATGAGAGAAGGTTGACGAAGTTACATACAGAAGGATATTTGGATCCGTTCGAATATCAATCGTATGCCACTTGTCAATCCTGTCTCAAAGGAAAGATGACAAAGACTCCGTTCTCTGGACACGGAGTAAGTGCGAGCGAGCTCTTGGGATTCGTACACAGCGACGTGTGCGGTCCAATGTCTACACATGCGCGAAGCGGTTATTCTTACTTCATTACTTTTACGGATGACTTTTCAAGGTACGGTTATGTCTTCTTAATGAAACATAAATCCGAAACCTTTGGAAAATTCCAGGAATATAAGAATGAAGTAGAAAAACAAACCGGCAAAAGTATCAAGACACTGAGATCGGATCGAGGTGGTGAATACTTAAGCGCCGAGTTCCTGGATTACTTAAAAGAGAATGGAATTCTCTCTCAGCTTACTCCTCCATACACCCAGCAACATAACGGTGTATTGGAGAGACGGAACCGAACCTTATTGGATATGGTACGGTCCATGATGAGTAACGCTGAGTTACCGCGATCATTCTGGGGATATGCACTAGAATCAGCTGCATACCTTTTGAACCGAGTTCCAACTAAGACTGTGCCTACTACACCATATCAGATGTGGTGCGGGAAGAGACCCTATCTTAATCACATTAAGACATGGGGAAGTCCAGCTTTTGTCAAAAAGCAGCATGCGGACAAGCTCAAGGCACGCTCAGTACAGTGCAAGTTTGTGGGATATCCAAAGAACTCCAAGTGATATTTCTTCTATTGCTAAGAGGAACAAAAGGTTTTTGTTTCTCGGCATGCCCACTTCTTGGAAACTCAGTTTTTAGAGAATCAGATAAGTAGGAGCGCAATAGAACTGGAAGAAATTCCAGAACCACGAGCTATTACTGAAAGCTTAGTAGAACCAGAGGGTTCAAAAGAAAATGACATTCCTACGCCGCTCCGCAGGAGTAGTAGGCAGTCTCATCCGCCCGAGAGATACTACGGGTTTCTCATAGACGGGGATAGAGAAGATTGCATCATTGATTATGATGAGCCGACTAGTTTCCAGCAGGCCATTCAGAGCGTTGACTCGGTAAAATGGCTGGATGCAATGCGGACCGAAATGGAGTCCATGTACACCAACAAAGTATGGACGTTGGACGTTGCTCCAGATGGGGTAAAACCCGTAGGATGCAAGTGGATCTTCAAAAGGAAGATTGGTGTAGATGGACAGGTTGAGACCTATAAGGCTAGACTTGTTGCAAAGGGTTTTCGTCAAAGACCTGGTTTGGACTATGACGAAACCTTTTCTCCAGTGGCTATGCTGAAATCCATTCGGATCCTTCTTGCCATTGCTGCCTTCCACGATTATGAGATCTGGCAGATGGACGTAAAGACCGCTTTTCTAAATGGAAATTTAGAGGAGTGTGTTTATATGGACCAGCCAGAGGGTTTCATTCAGAGTGAGAGCAGCGGAAAGGTGTGCAAGTTTCTTAAGTCCATCTACGGACTAAAGCAGGCATCGCGGAGTTGGAACATCTGTTTTGATGAGACGGTCAAAGAATTTGGCTTTATCAAAAATCCAGATGAACCATGCATCTATAGTAGATTTGTAGCGAGAACTGTAGTATTCCTCGTTTTATACGTGGATGACATTCTCTTAATAGGAAATGACATTCCTATGCTACAATCTGTCAAAGGGTTCTTGTCACACAGGTTCTCCATGAAAGACCTGGGTGATGCCTCGTACATTCTGGGGATCCGGATCTATCGTGACAGATCCAAGAGGATACTGGGACTCTCACATTCTAGGTACATCGACACCATACTGAAAAGATTTAGTATGGAAGATTCCAAGCGCGGTAATCTACCGGCTTGTCACGGGATCACCCTTTCCAAAGAGATGTCTCCCAAGACTGATTTGGAAAGGGATCGCATGTCTATTATACCCTACGCTTTTGCGGTAGGCTCTATAATGTATGCGATGTTATGTACCAGACCAGATGTAGCTTATGCACCGAGTGTGGTAAGCCGGCATCAGTCAAACCCTGGGGAGAAACACTGGATAGCAGTAAAGAACATTCTCAAGTACCTTAGAAGGACTAAGGAGATGTTCTTGGTGTATGGCGGAAAAGACCTCCAGATCGAGGCCTTTGCTGACTCCAGCTTCCAGAGTGACAAGGATGATTCCAAGTCCATGTCGGGTTATGTCTTTACCCTCATTGGAGGGGCGGTGTGTTGGAAGAGTTCCAAACAGGAAACCGTTGCTGACTCGACGATGGAAGCGGAATATATCGCTGCTGCTGATGCCGTAAAAGAAGCCGTCTGGATAAGGAAGTTCTTAACAGAACTTCAGGTGGTTCCGTCCATTGTTGATCCAATACCGCTGTATTGCGACAACAACGGGGCTATAGCTTTAGCGAAGGAGCCCAGGTCCCATCAGAAGTCCAGGCACATCTTGAGGCGGTATCACCTGATCAGGGAGATCGTGGGTCGCCAGGAGATCGAGGTTCGGAGAGTTTCTACGGAAGATAACACTGCTGATCCACTCACAAAGGCCTTACCCCAGACTCAGTTCGAGCGGCTGATCGAGATGATAGGTCTTCGATACGCCAGTACATGGCCTTAGTGCAAGTGGGAGATTGTTAGTGTATATGCCCTAGAGGCCATTACTGTATCATACTAGTTTGTATATTACTTAATGGAAGCTTGGGATATTCACCTTGTATAGACAATCTTGCTCAATATAGTAGTATGCTACTTGGTTTGTTTCTACTTTAATGTGTATATGTGTTTATTTTAGTATATCACCTATACACATTAGTGGAGCCCTTAGGATCTTTGCTTGATTACCAGCGTTGTGATGGCAGTCACACTCGTGGGGGCCGGGTAATCTATAAGCACATCCTTATGCAGGTCCCTAGTCGCAGGACTATCGAGACAGGGCATCGATACTTTGGAGTAGACTAGCGTATGCGCTTCTCATCCCAGTGTGGGAGACGGTCTGTCCCACAGCCGTCAGTACGTCGTACTTAAGATAGTATGCGGGTGCTCGTTAGGTTACGAGTATACTGGACAGGACTCGTCGGGAACTGTTGGTTGGTACTATACCTATCGTCAGTTATCAGTTCCCAGGTGACATGTGTAAGTCTACGGTAGCGCCCCGGCCGTCTACAGACGCCAAATCCGGAACAAAAACTTTTTAACTGGCGCTATCGTATACTATAACCCGGATCTGCCATTCTTGCTAAACTAACAAACTGTAAAGAGTGTAGAAAGGTTATACCGAACGATCCGAGTCCTTCGTTCTTTAACCATCATCCCACGCTCCATTGCGGCTGCTCCGATCTCTTCGATCTCCGATCTGCTCGTCCAGGTGGCACCACGTCAACGATTCTTTAAACGGGCTCCCGCCTCTGACTCGAGGCAACTCGGTCGTCAAGTTTGCTAAAAGAGACGACCAAGAATGATGTAGAGAATGAGTAGAAGATTTTGTCTCACTTCGTCCAAAGCCGTGGACGATCGGTTAATGAAGTTGCCACTCGAATCGGGTGATGGAATGAAATGATATATGAAATTTCCATACACCAAAACTATCATATCTTTTAAACAAATGAATCAATCAATCAAGTAAGAGAGAGGGGAGGGGCCGGCCACTATATAGGAGTGGGGGTGAGTGTAGGAGAGGGGGAGGTAACCATAAGAGAAAAGATCAAGAGAAAAAATCCTAAGCAAGAACAAAATGCATTAATGAAATGGATGACACATCTAAACCTAGTCATCAATTCATTTAATGCAAACAAAGGTTCATGAACCTAGTCACCATCCTAGTCACCTCTTCTAGAACCTTCTAGAAGCACCCACACTCTTCCAAAGAAAAGATAAATCCGTCTTTAACCGAATGTTAAAAGACGGCTGATAGAAAACTGGAAACTGGCAACTTCCAAAAATGACCCCGAAACGAATTTTAGGATAACCCCGTAACTGTATAAATATACCTTCATTTGTATTACGACCGAATACAAATGCAACTGAGACAAAGATATTATATCTACTCAATATAATACTCGGATCCGGTTTAAACCAAAGCCGACCAGTATCATCTGCCCGAAATATGACACGTGCGTAAACGCACGTGCATTTTCCGAACCCTGCCATAAAACCATACAGCCTCTACAACGTTTCGCCCGAACTTGGGAAACTGTCTGTGGGGGACTCTAATGACTCGTCAGTACCCTGGCAGTGGGTTTAACCACAAACCGTCAGCGGCACTAGCTGTGCGTAACGGCTGCCCATGGACTGACCTCAAGGGAGGCCGATGAGCGAACTCATCCAGAAACCCTACTGAGCCTAACAGTGACAATGTATATACAGTCCGGTACGTTCGTCTATGAGTATCGCATATCTTCCTAGCGGGCTAGTAACGTCAGACCCCCAATAGCAGTATAAGTCGTGTCGGAGTGTAGCCCAATAACACCCTGAGATACTACTGGAGTACCTACCAGTAAATCTCCTGCCACGGCCATGGGCTTTGTGTAATGGCTCTCCTAGACACAACACGATCTCGCCCCCAATACCGGGAGAGACGAATCCCCTGCCGATCCGCTCACGTGCCTCCATTCGGCTCGGGACTGTACCCAAAAACTACCTGTTTGCACGACTCGTTTGAGCCGTGGTAGGGTAGAAATCAAAGCACAGTGGGAACTCACACGAGACAAATGATGACCTCAGGTCGATGAACTAACCTGTACACATGTCACCAGGGAACTGCTATCTGACGATATGTATAATACCAACTAGCAGGTTCCCGGCGAGTCCTGTCCGGTGTACTCATAACCTAATGAGCACCTGTATACATCTTAGGTGATCCAACTGACACCAGTGGCTTGTGAGACCGTCCACCGCCCCTCGTCGGGATCTCGACTGTATACACTAGTCTACTCCGGAGTATCGATGCCCTGTCTCGAAACTCCCACGACTAGGGACTACAATTAAGGATATGCATATAAACCACCCAACTCTCACGTATATGATCGCCATCATACTGTTGGTGGTAAAGCAAGATCCTAAGGGCTCTATCAAAGTGTAACATGTAATCAGTCACCTGAACATGTACACGACTAATAAAGGCAAACCAGATAGCATACTATCATCTCGAGTAAGACTGTCCTACTGGTATAGGTCCTCCGCAATCACTGCAATCACGTACCTGCGATCCAATAATTGACTACGAGGGCACTATCTCCAACAATCTCCCACTTGCACTTAAGGCTAATTATTGCGATGTCGACTAATCACAGCCCGTGTGAAACCGAACATCCAACTCCTCTACTAATCAGTTTCACAAAGCCCGTTTGTAAAACTATTGTGTTCGAGAAATAGCCTCAGTGAGTGGATCCGCCTAGATGTTTCTTTCCATATCTCTCTTAATCTCAAGTTCACGGAGAAAGACATCTCCCGAATCGAGTAATACCTGTCTTAGAATATGTCTGGATATCTAATGGGACCTAGTTCATAAATGAACTCCAAATCCAAACTTCTTAAACTGTATCGATCACTGAACCTAATCAGTATCCGGCACCATGCCTTCCACAGTATCCTCTTGGACCACCTGTTCATAATACTGTCCCTCGTTAGAGGGAAAACTATAACTCTGACAATCACTCTGTCAACCATGTCACCTTTGAAGCCTGGAATGATAACCGTCTCCCGAAGGAGGCTGCCGTCATCAAATCCGTAGAACATGCACTTATGTTCTAAAACTGCTTCCTTATGTTTCTCCAGGATTGGATTAATATAAACTCATCGCATCTAGTGCAAAAACAACATCTGGTGTGGTACTTGACATCTCATGATTGACTCAGTTGCCTAAGCAAGTGATCTGTCAATCATGCCCATCCCTCTCCCCTTTAGTCTGTAAGACACCTTTAGAGAGGGTGACTCCATCACCTGCAGGCACACCACCATACCAGGAGTCATCTATTCTAAAAACCATTAGAATACAGTCAAAGTACCCACATTGGGAAACTACCCAAATCCAGATCTAAAACCATAGATCTAGAAACCAGAATGTCAAATATTATATCCATATCCTGTCTGGAGAAACAACTGTGTGACGACCACATTACAACCGATCGTAGTATAGGAATTTTACTTCCTACTCTGTGTATGTCATCCAGATACCATGACATCACACCCTACTACCTTCTTAACAGATCCATCCCTTATTCTGATTGAAGTCAAACCCATGACTGTCACATCAAAATTAGATGATCTATCTCCGCTATAACTGCTCTAGTCTATAAATAGACATAAGCTACTTGCCCACTATGCTTCCGCTACTCCCACTGACCACAACAACCCTCCTACCGGGTCTCATAGCCTGGAACAACGGTAGTGTCAAGTCTGGGTAGATAAGAACCTCCCTGTCACCGTCCTTGAGGCTACCGAAGTACCTCTCGGGTGTCTGAGGTTACCCACCATATCTGTGAAGTGGCTATTGGAATGTCAAACCTGATTGAATCTTTAGGTCCTATTAAATTTTCCGTAATCGTTTGCGGTTCTGGAATCACTTCCAATTCTACCATACTCCCACTACTGTTTTCTGAAAAAGATCCATTTTACTAAAACTGTGGCGAGTCAAGAACAATATCACTATTGATCTTCCAAATGGTAGAATATCAACCCTCGTCATAGCCAGGGCCAACCCACAAACAGCCATTACAGAAACGTGCCCTGAGTTGTCCAGAGTCTGGTTTTAAGCATAAGCTGGACAACTCCCCGTACCTTAACATCGTTAAGGTATGAACCATTCTATATCCAATATAGAAACTTTGGCACTTATTTAATTGGAACCAGATTCAAATCATGCAGCTGTCTCCAGTGCATATCAACTTTGATGGAAAGAGGCTAATCGGCATTACTCAACTTAGGAATCCATCAAATTATGAGTAACCTGAAAGAGAAACAAGTTTCTCAAAAACCATTACTATTATCTGAATACCAATCACAAGAATCTACATCTTCGATCTCTTTGAAGAATCCCGATACTTGTGACACCTGGTTCTCTACTTTATTCTTATACCCACAACTTCTCAAAACTTAGACCTTGTATTTCTACAAAACACTTGTCTAAAAACTAGAGAAGTCATAAGTAAACAGAACATAGTACGAGGACCTACCCCTTTGTCCTGATGGACACTTGGACAACATACAATACTCTGTATAAGTCCGCTGAGTTGAACAACTCAAAACCTGTGCGTCGTAGGTTGAAAACTGTACCCTGGCGATTTCCTCAAATATCACCAATTACAACGAATTCCGATATAATGAGGATAATTACCTAATTTCCAATAACTTACTCCCACTCATCATCTGTAAAACCATACAGATATGAGAATGAAACCTGGTAAATACATACCCTTGGAGTAAGTATCTAATCGGGAAAACAGTTTTCCTTTAACAATGCACTGAAACATGAAAATGTTTCGTAGGGGTATCCTGGTATTCATAGCAATGCCTCTTCCATAATCCAATTCATGACTTCAACCGTATATTTTATTGCCATCTCTCCAAATCCCTTTATTTGTCTTTAGTCGTTACCTTCTGTACACCATCGTTAGGCTAAATGGTTTTCTTCCTTCCCTACCGTTCGGCACCAGCCTATGGTTTGGAAGAAGACTATCCAGTAAGCATAATAGGTGTACCCTCCTAAACTAAGGAGTACTCGCATCTTGAGAGAAGGTGATGATAAAAGACAACTGAATAATACTTTATTCCTTTAAAGGTGAAATAGGAGTTGCGATGAAGTACGCGGTTTGGTCGTGAATGATAACAGTCGCAATTTACTTTGCCCTCTTTCTAATCCCTTTATTTTATCTTTAGTTATTTCCTTCTGCACACCCTACTTAGGCTAATTGGTTTTCTTCATTCCCTACCTTTCGGCACCTGCCTATGGTTTGGAATAAGACTATCCAATAAGCGTAATAGGTGTACTCTCCTAAACCAAGGAGCCCTCGCAACTTGAGAGAAGGTGATAATAAAAGACAACTGAATAAACCAATTCTATTTCTCCTGAACCTGGATCCATCCTCGAAGAAGTCCCTTCGAGTTCGTATATAACCATACGATGGATCTATCCAATGGAAGTGGATGTCTGTAGTAATACGGGTGTTCTGTGAAATGCAAAGGGTAGAAGAAGGAGTGGCAATGAATTATGCAACTCGGACAATCCAAAAGCCAGTATTTTAAGAAGGTTCGGTCAACATGGTCACTGAGTCATAGTCTAGGGTCGGTTAAAGATCGCTGCCTAAGAGAGAGAGAAAAGAAACACTCTGCGTGCACTCTAACCTAGATCAGAATGGTTATCACTTTATCTAATCCGGAAACCTCCCACTGTACTGTCAAATTCTCCCCCAAACCTGAAAGAAGAATCAATCGGGATCACCCGAAGAGTAAACCAACTCATCAGTGGGAATCGGGATCCAACTCTCATCGCATGATAACGTGATGGAATGCATCCACGTTACTCATACTCCAGAAGGTATGCGCATACTTGGCAAGTTTCAGTTTCTTTAGAAACTCCCGATATGATTTTTGCCCCATGCTCTTATAACCTTGGCTTTGGTCAAAATTTCATAAGTCACATGCCAAGTTCTACCCGTCACTATCTTGTCAATTTGAACCCACCCGCACATGCCCCTGGCTTTGGCCAAATGGCAGAACGACTGTCCCAAACCAACTCATCTATCTATGCAACAAATGAATACTCAGCAGCTACCAAACACTATGCCTTAACTTTGGCTAAAATGCATAGCTTGAATACTACTGAATACCCAAAAGAAGTGACGGAGGGCTACGGCTGGTTTTTGGCGAAAAACCTTTAACGTAACGAACTTGATATCGCTGAAGGAACCTGATAGCTTTTTAAAATATAGTGGCGAAAACCTTTTGCTAAAGAGGTCATTCCCGGTGAAGGGATCTCGGCTCTTTCCTCGTGGAATGAGGTGCAGGATATTCCACTGAATACCGCGATGCAAAGCAACTTGTAATCGACTATAGTGAAGTTATTACCCTGATGCAAACTTCTGCCCAAGGGGTCAGTCCCGGTGAAGGGATATCGGCTCTTTCCCCGTCGAATGAGGTGCATGATATTCCACTGAATACCGCTATGCAAAACAAAAGGAAACATCTTTGTAATAACACTTTTTAAATTGTTCCAACAACTGCCAAATAGGTTTGTTTTACTTTGCATTGATCAGAATCAATGCAGTCCCATCAATCAATCACACCAGAAAAGAACGAAAATAAAATGTACGTATATGCCATCCGCATTCGTCACTGGGTCCCGTCATCACCCGTTAGGTTACTTAACTAACGACAGAGCGGGGACTGGACTAGCGCGGGTGTAAAACATATACAACATCTAATAGTATATAAACCAATATACAATAATCGCTCCAGGCGTGATAATATGCAACATTACAGAAAAGTAATAAGCATCACAGAACAATACAGATAATCTGGGATCCCCGAGTTTCACAGAGCCGCTGCTGAAACCCGACATTCCCCTGGTCGTGTGGATAGCCTGTGCAATGAAACCTAGACCCCTACGGGTGCGGCAAGTTACCCGCCAAAACCTGAAGCGAGGCAGCCCCCTACAGCAAAGTGAATGGACCACCCTGCACTTCACGGAATCCGGTAGCTTCAGCACCCCTCCTTGGGTCAACCTGAACCCCCTACGAGTGTGGCGAATAGTCTGCCAATTTTAGAGTAAGGCCCCTCTGCGTCTCAAACCCATGAGATGCGGACCCGTTGCCCTCCAGAACCCGGCTATCCGTGCACTCCGTCGTGGGGTAAAACCTAGTACATAAATGGAAAAATAGTACAACAGGTACATCGACCGCAACCAGGTCGTGCCCCAAAAGAATATTATACAACAGGCAGTGACGGCAGTTCACAAGTTGGACGCTCTCCCCGCAATATCAAATGTACAAATAAACTCAAACTGCACTACCATTGCACACTGCTATCCACCACGACAAATCCGCAACATCACAGCACAACACAGAACATCAACGCGAATGTCACGTTCGCAAACCCGTCTAAAAGAACTATAGCAATCAGACGCGGTTTACCGATCAAATGACATTCCCGGTCGGAGATATAATGTAAGCACTGTAAACTAACATGTTTAAATTTCGATCGACTAAATATCACGAAGTGGGCCCCACGAACATCTGTTGAACAATAACAAAATCTGGGCCCAAAAGATATACACCAAAAACCCCAAATTCCAGACAAGAACCCACTGTGCAAATTTGGGGGCATGATCACACAGAATGGCCGCGGATGCGCGGTCAAACCATAGGTTTGACCGCGATTCCGCGGCAGTCTTGTCGAATCATGAGCTCAAATTTGTACAGTGTTCTTATAAATACCTGCACAGATTTCAGTGATATGTAGAATAATTTTTGGAACCTTTTAAAAATCAACAGAAACTGTGAAAATGAATTTTGCGGTTTTCGATATCCGGTTCGATCGATGTTTTAAACGCATTAGCACAAGTTAGTAAAGCAAAATGGTGAGGCTCTGATACCACTGTAAGTCTACGGTAGCGCCCCGGCCGTCTACAGACGCCAAATGCGGAACAAAAACTTTTTAACTGGCGCTATCGTATACTATAACCCGGATCTGCCATTATTGCTAAACTAACAAACTGTAAAGAGTGTAGAAAGGTTATACCGAACGATCCGAGTCCTTCGTTCTTTAACCATCATCCCACGCTCCGTTGCAGCTGCTCCGATCTCTTCGATCTCCGATCTGCTCGTCCAGGTGGCACCACGTCAACGATTCTTTAAACGGGCTCCCGCCTCTGACTCGAGGCAACTCGGTCGTCAAGTTTGCTAAAAGAGACGACCAAGAATGTTGTAGAGAATGAGTAGAAAACTTTGTCTCACTTCGTCCAAAGCCGTGGACGATCGGTTAATGAAGTTGCCACTCAAATCGGGTGATGGAATGAAATGATATATGAAATTTCCATACACCCCAAAACTATCATATCTTTTAAACAAATGAATCAATCAATCAAGTGAGAGAGAGGGGAGGGGCCGGTCACTATATAGGAGTGGGGGGGTGAGTGTAGGAGAGGGGGAGGTAACAATAAGAGAAAAGATCAAGAGAAAAAATCCTAAGCAAGAACAAAATGCATTAATGAAATGGATGACACATCTAAACCTAGTCATCAATTCATTTAATGCAAACAAAGGTTCATGAACCTAGTCACCATCCTAGTCACCTCTTCTAGAACCTTCTAGAAGCACCCACACTCTTCCAAAGAAAAGATAAATCCGTCTTTAACCGAATGTTAAAAGACGGCTGATAGAAAACTGGAAACTGGCAACTTCCAAAAGTGATCCCGAAATGAATTTCAGGATAACCCCGTAACTGTATAAATATACCCGCATTTGTATTACGGCCGAATACAAATACAACTGAGACAAAGATATTATATCTACTCAATATAATACTCGGATCCGGCTTAAACCAAAGCCGACCAGTATCATCTGCCTGAAATATGACACGTGCGTAAACGCACGTGCATTTTCCGAACCCTACCATAAAACCATACGGCCTCTACAACGTTTCGACCGAACTTGGGAAACTGTCTGTGGGGGACTCTAATGACTCGTCAGTACCCTGGCAGTGGGTTTAACCACAAACCGTCAGCGGCACTAGCTGTACGTAACGGCTGCCTATGGACTGACCTCAAGGGAGGCCGATGAGCGAACTCATCCGGAAACCCTACTGAGCCTAACAGTGACAATGTATATACAGTCCGGTCCGTTCGTCTATGAGTATCGCATATCTTTCTAGGGGGCTAGTAACGTCAGACCCCCAATAGCAGTATAAGTCGTGTTGGAGTGTAGCCCAATAACACCCTGAGATACTACTGGAGTACCTACCAGTAAATCTCCTTCTACGGCCGTGGGCTTTGTGTAATGGCTCTCCTAGACATAGCACGATCTCGCCCCCAATACCGGGAGAGACGAATCCCCTGCCGATCCGCTCACGTGCCTCCATGTGGCTCGGGACTGTACCAAAAAACTACCTGTTTGCACGACTCCTTTGAGCCGTGGTAGGGTAGAAATCAAAGCACAGTGGGAACTCACACGAGACAAATGACGATCTTAGGTCGATGAACTAACCTGTACACATGTCACCAGGGAACTGCTATCTGACGATATGTATAATACCAACTAGCAGGTTCCCGGCGAGTCCTGTCCGGTGTACTCATAACATAATGAGCACCTGTATACATCTTAGGTGATCCAACTGACACCAGTAGCTTGTGAGACCGGCCACCGCCCCTCGTCGGGGTCTCGACTGTATACACTAGTCTACTCTGGAGTATCGATGCCCTGTCTCGAAACTCCTACGACTAGGGACTACAATTAAGGATATGCATATAAACCACCCAACTCTCACGTATATGATCGCCATCATACTGTTGGTGGTAAAGCAAGATCCTAAGGGCTCTATCAAAGTGTAACATGTAATCAGTCACCTGAACATGTACACGACTGATAAAGGCAAACCAGATAGCATACTATCATCTCGAGTAAGACTGTCCTACTGGTATAGGTCCTCCACAATCATTGCAATCACGTACCTGCGATCCAATAATTGACTATGAGGGCACTATCTCCAACAACATGAGTACAGCTTAGTCCGCTGACTTGACACTGTCACTTCGCCTCGAGTGTGTTCCCACTGTACTTTGATTACTACCCTACCACGGCTCAAAGGAGTCGTGCAAACAGGTAGTTTTTGGGTGCAGTCCCGAAGCACTTGGAGGCAGTGACGGTTAGAAAGGATTCGTCTCTCCCGGTATTGGGGGTTGACATTGCGCTGTGTCTACGAGAGCCATTACACGAGTAGTCCCTGGCCAGGGCAAGCAAGATATACTGGTAGGTTTCCAGTGCTATCTCAGGATGTTCTGGGCTTCACTCCGACACGACTTGTACCGCTATTAGGGGACTGACGTTTACCGCCCCCTAGGCCCGCCATGCGATGTATCAGACGAACAGACCGGACTGTACGGAGATTGTCACATTCAGGCTCAGTAGGAGTTCAGATGGGTTTCACCTCGTCAGTCTTCTTGTCGGCATCTATGTGGGGACCGTTACGCACAGCTAGTGCCGCTTGCGGTCTGTGGTTAAACCCACTGCCAGCGTAGTGTCGAGTCTTTAGAGTCCCACACAGAAAGCTATTTGCCTTTAGGCAAAAGAGTAGAGGTCGCATAGTTTTGCGACAGGTCGCATGGTTTTGCGACAGGGTTCAGTCACATCCGTGCACTTGTGCACGTTTGGTGTCCGGACAGTTAACACTAGCGGGCTTTGGTTTAAACCAGATCCTAGTGTACATTTTGGGATTGGTTTTATCTCATTTGTATTCGTGTTCCTCGGAACGCGGATGCGGGTGTGTATGCACAGTTGACAGAGAGACAGAGGCAGAGGATTCTCATTGGGGTTGTTGACTGCTGACTGTTGACTATTGACTTTTGGCTAAACCCTAATGAGAATAAGAAATATAATTAACAATAATATTAATTAAGTATTATGGTGACATGGTTGTTGAGGGGTTGACTTTGTTGACTTGTTGACTTTTTTGACCGGTTGACTAGGTTGGACTAGTTGACCATCATCATGACAATGGCTATCATTTCATGGCAAAGACTTTTGCTTGCTTGTTTGTTTTTGCAAAATGAGTGCATGAAATGATATAGCCATTTTGACTTGAACCATCACATAATACTTGATTACTATTTTTGTTATGATGGTTTTGGATTATGAGAGCTTGGATGGCAAAAGAGTTACTCATTCTCTCGTTTGCTTTCTCTCTCTTGCTTGAGCTCTCCCTCTTGCTCTTTCTCTAGCTCAAGGCAACACCCTCTCATGAGTTGAGAAACATTGCCTTAGAGATAAAAGAAAACCCAAATCACTTCTCTACTCATCCTAGTTCATAAGGTTTAGCAAACCAAGTGTTCTAGTTTCTTCAAGTTCGAAGAAGATGCCAAAGGTAGAAACTTTCAGGTGGATCCATCTTCGGCGCAAGGAGACGACGAGGTGAGGCCGATCCGTATACCGGAAAGAGTTGAAGACGAAAGAGTTCAAGAAAGGTATAACCCCCTAACCGAGTAGGTAAAACTCTTGTTAGGTTTGTTAGTTAGTTGTTTAACAAAGATCCGTATTATGAGTCTATGTTACCACCTCTTGAAAAATGGTTTTTCATCATTTCCGCAAGCCCGTAAGTACCGGGAGAGCTAGCATGGACTTACACTTCTTAGACTCTATCATCCACTGAATTTAATCAGTATCCTGCGCCATGGCTACCTCAGTATCCGCTTGGACCACATGTCCAACATACTGTCCCTCAGAAGAGGGAAAAACTATAACTCAGACAGCCACTTTGTCATCCAGGTCACCTTGGAAGCCTGAAATGATAACCGTCTCCTGAAGGAGGCTGTCGTTACTATATCCCTAGAACATCCATTTATGTTCATAAACTGCTTCCCTACATTTCTCCAGGATTGGATTAATATATGTTTATTGCAGCTAGTGTAAAAACAACATCTGGTGTGGTACTTGATATTTCATGATTAACTCAATTGCCTAAGCAAGTGATATGCTAATCATGCAAATCCCTCTTCCGTTTAGTCTGTAAGACACCTTAAGAGAGGGTGACTCCATCACCTGCAGGTACACCACCATGCGAGGAGTCGTCCATTCTAAAACACCTTTAGAATAGTGTCAAAGTACCAAGATTGGGACACTACCCAAATCTAGATCTAAACCCTAGATCTAGTTACCAGAATGCCTGATATATTATCCATATCTAATGTGGAGAAACCACTGTGTGACAACCACAGTATAACCAATCGTAGTATGGGAATTTCACTTCCTATAAAGTGCATGTCATCCAAATACCAGGAAATCTCGCCCTACTACTTTCTTAACAAATCCATCTCCTATTCTGATTAAGTTAAAGCCTATGACTTTCACATAAAAAATAGATGATCTATCTCCGCTATACCTTCTTTAGTCTATAAATAGACATAAGCTACCTGCCCACTAAGCTTCCGCTGCTCCCACTGACTACAACAACCCTATGGCAGAGTCATATACACGTGCACTTCTAAAGCTAGTTTAGAACGACGCTTTACCCATCCTCCTGCCGGGTCTTATAGTCTAGAACAGCAGCAATGGCAAGTCTGGATAAACAAGAACCTCCCTGTCACCGTCTCTGAGAAGACCGAAGTACCTCTCGGGTGCCTGAGGTTACCCACCAAATCTGCGGAGTGGCTAATGGAATGTCAAATCCAATTGAATCCTCAGGTTCTATTAAATCTTCAGTGATCGTTTGTGGTTCTGGAATCACTTCCAGTTCTACCATGCTCCCACTTTTGTTTTCTGAAAAAATCCATTTTACTAAAACTGTGGCGAGTCAAGAACAATATCATTATTGATCTTCCTGATGGTAGAAAGTTAACCCTCATCAATGCCCGGGATAACCCACAAACTGCCATTACTGAAACGTGCCTCGAGTTTATCCGGATTCTGGTTTTAAGCATCAGCCGGACAACTCCCTATACCTTAACATCGTTAAGATATAAATTGATTCTATATATATCCAATATAGAAACAAAAAGCACTAATTTAATTGGAACCGGATTCAAAATCAAGCAGCTTTCTCCAGTGCATTTCAACCAAATGGAAGGAGGCCAAATAGCATTACTCATCTAGGAGTGCATCCATATATGAGTAACCTGAAAGAGAAGCAAGTTCTCAAAAACCATTACTATCAACGGAATACCAAACACAAGTATCTACATCTCCGACTACCTCGAAGAATCTGATACTTCCAACAAATGGTTCTCTAATTTATTCTTATACCTATAACTTCTTAAAATCTGGACCTTGTATTTCAATGAAATAACTGTCTAAAACTAGAGAAGTCATGAGTAAACAGAATATAGTACGAGTACCAACCCTATTGTCCTAATGGACACTAGACAACATACAATACTTTGTATAAGTCCCCTGAGTTCAATAACTTAAACCTTGTGCGTTGTAGGTTGAAAACTGTACTATGGTTAAGAAGAATTACACCGTTGTTGAATGCACCTTATCTAACCATCAACTGATATAGGTAAATGTCACAGACATAATTTCAAAAAGTTATATCTCACTTTATAAACGTACAAATATATCAGTTTGAAACTGGTGCATAACTACGGATATTCAAAACTAAAAATTTGCCATCTGGCAAAACCCAGGTGATTTCCTCAAATATCACCAATTACAACGAATTCCGATATAATGAGAATCTAATCACCCAATTCCCAATATCTTACTCCCACTCACTATCTGTAATAATATACAGATGTGAGAAACTGATCTGGTAAATACATACCCTAGAGTTAGATTCCAATTGGGAAAGCAGTTTTTAATTAACATTGCACAGTAAATTTGAAACATGAAAATGTTTCGAAGGGGTAATCTAGTATTCCTAGTAACGCCTCTTCCACTAACCTGATTCATGACTATAACCGTATAGTTCCATGCCCTCACTCCAATCCCTTTATATGTCTTTACTTATTACCTTCTGTACACCACACTTAGGCTAATTGGTTTTCTTCCTTTCCTATCCTTCGGCACCAGCCTAAGGTTTGGAAGAAGAATATCCAATAAGTGTAATAGGTGTACACTCCTTATGCCAGGATCCCTCGCAACCTGAGAGAAGGTAATGGGAAAAGACATCTGAATAATCTTATTCTATTTCTCCTGAACTGGAAACCATCCTTGAATCTGGAACGAATTCCTTCGAGTTCGTATATAACTATAAGATGGCATGTCCAAGCATTATGGACGTTCGTAGTGATACGAAGTGTTATGGAGAAATCCAAAGTGGATGTGGGAGTGACAGGGGTATACACGGTTTTGTCGTGAATGATAGCAGTCGCAATTTTCTTTGCTGTTATTCTAATCCCTTTATATGTCTTTACTTATTACCTTCTGTACACCACACTTAGGCTAATTGGTTTTCTTCCTTTCCTACTTTTTGGCACCTGCCTATGGTTTGGATGAAGACTATCCAATAAGCGTAATAAGTGTACCCTCTCCTAATCCTAGGAGCCCTCACAACGTGAGAGAAGATAAAGAGAAAAGACAACCGAATAATCCTATTCAATCTCTCCAGAACCAGAATCCATCCTCGAATCTGGAACAAGTTCCTTCAAGTTCGTATGTAACTATACGATAGATTTATCCAATAGGAGTGGATGTTCGTAGTGATACGGGGTGTTATGGAGAAATGCAAAGGTGATATAGAAGTGGCAATGATATATGCGACACCGTGACATTCCAAAAGCCAAAGTGTTTTAAGAAGGTTTGGTTAACTTGGTTCATGAGTTTTAGTTTAGGGTCGGGTCATGGTCGTAGCCAAAAGGAGAGAGAAAAAAAACACTCAGCATGCTCTCTAACCTAGATCAGAATGGTTAATCACTTTATCTAATCAGGATGGCTCCCACCGTTTCCTCGAATTCTCCTCCAAACAAAAAGGAGAATTAGTCGGGATTATCTAAAATCATCCGAGGAGTAATCCTACTCATCAGTGGGAATCGGGATCCAACTATCATCGCATGATAACTTGACGGAATCCACTCAAGTTACCTCACTCCAGAAGGTATGAGCAAGCCTGGCAAGTTTCCCGTATGTTTGAAACTCCCGATGTGATTTTTACCCCAAGCGCTTATGACCTTGACTTTGGCCAACAAATCATAACACGCAAGTCAAGTTCTACCCGTCATTATCCAGATTGATTTAGACCCACCCGTACACACCCTTGATTTTGGCCAACAAAGTGGTACGACTGTCCTAAACCAATGCATTGGTCTATGCCACCGATAATTAACATATAGCTACCATTCATGATGCCTTGACTTTGGCCAACAAACACCGCATGAATACTATATGCTATTTATCCGAAATTACAGAGGGCTACGGATGGTTTTTAGCGAAAAACCTTTAACGTAATGAACTTGATATTGTTAAAGGAACCGTATAGCTTTACAAATATATAGTGGCGCAAACTTTTGCTAAAGAGGTCACTCCTTGTGAAGGGATCTCGGCTCTTTCCTCGTCTAATGAGGTGCAGGATATTCCTAATTGAATAACATGATGCAAAGCAAAAGATCGACTATAGTGAAGTTATTACGTTGACGCAAACTTCTGCTCAAGGGGTCACTCCCGATGAAGGGATCTCGGCCCTTGCCTCGTCGAATGAGGTGCTGGATATTCATAACTGAATATCACTGTGCAAAGTAAAAGAGAACGTCTGTAATGCCAGTTTTAAAATTGGTTCCAACAACATCATATAGGTTTGTTTTATCCTTGCATTGATCAAAATCAACGCAGTCCCATCAATTAATCACACCAGAAAAGAACGAAAATATGATGTACGTATATGCCATCCGCATTCTCTACTGGGTCTCGTCATCACTCGTTAGGTTACTTAACTAACGACAGAGCGGGGACTGGACTAGCGCGGGTGCAAAACATATACAATATCTACTAGTATGTGTGTATATATATATATATATATAAATATATATAACAATCATCCCAGACATGATATAAAGCAACATCACAGAATCTCAGCCAAGCAACACAGAGTGGTGGATAATCCTGGAGCCCCGGGTTTCACTTAAGCCGCAAATGAGACCCGACGTTCCCCTGTCGTGTGGATAGCCTGTGCAATGAAAACCTAGACCCCTACGAGTGCGGCGAGTTACCTGCCAATCCCAGAAGCGAGGCAACCCCAATCAACAACGTGAATGGGCCACCCAGCACTTCACGGAATCCGGTAACTTGGCACCCTTCCGTGGGTCAACCTATACCCCCTACGAGTGCGGCGAATAACCCGCCAATTCTAGAGTAAGGTCCCCTCCATCTCAACGCCATGAGATGCAGACCCATTGCCCTCTAGAACCCGGCTATTCCTGCACTCCACCGCGGGGTAATCCTAGAACAGTAAAGAAAATAATATATACAACGGTGACATCGACCTCAAACCGGTCGTGCCCCAAATAAATAATATACAAACTGGCAGTGATGGCAGTCCACATGTCGGAAGCTCACCCCGCAATATCAAATGTACAAATGAAACTAAACTGTACTAACATTGCACCCTAGCTATCCACCACGACGATCCAACCACAACACAGCACAACACAGAACTGTTGGGGTAAAAATTTACACCCCGGTTGACCAAGTCAAAATCCAAGTCAACCCCAAGCCAAGTGGGCCCAAGCCCAGACCCAGTGGGCCCATGCCCGAGTCGGGCCCGAACATGAAGCGGCCGGCCTCCTCCACGCCAAGATAAAATTTTTGTAATAAATAATCTTGTTGCATTTTCTTTTATTTTATTTTCGGATAAATGTAAGAAAATGGGCATAAAGCCAAATTTTTGTAAAGCCCATGGCTTATGTGCAAAAAGAAATGGCACATGAGCCATGAAATAGGCAAAATGCCATTTTGTGAAGCCCAAGGGGCTATGTGTAAAATGTATGGCCTATAAAGGCAAAGATAATGAAATATCTCATAACTTTTTCTCTCTCCAGAAATTTCTAGATCTGAGATCTCTTTCTCCTTCTTCAAGGTTCCAAAACCTTCTTCTTTCTCTTGAATTAAATCAAGAGTTCTACTCTCATTTTTATAAAACGAATTAGTTTGTCACCACAAAACCCATCAAGGGGAACTCAGATCTTCCATCAGATCTCAAAAAGAAAGGATTTTGAAATCCCACATCTCTTGATCTTCAAGATCCAGCTAACAGAGGAGGAAGAAGAAGAACATCTTTCACTAAACCCCCAAAAAAAAAGAAGAAAAAAACACTCAGGAGTCTAACTCCTCTTTGATTTCTCTTCAGAGAAATCTTTTTAGGCTAAAAGCCTGTTGTGTGCGCAAGTCGCCCGCGTGCCGACACGTGGCGCGCGCGCTTGCGCAACTGCGCAAGTGCGCAAGTCGCCCGCGTGCCGACACGTGGCGCGCGCGCTTGCGCAACTGCGCAAGTGCGCAAGTCGCCCACGTGCCGACACGTGGCGCGCGCGCTTGCGCACCTGCGCAGTTGCGCAAGGCGCCCGCGTGCCGACACGTGGCGCGCGCGCTTGCGCAACTGCGCAAGTGCGCAAGTCGCCCGCGTGCCGACACGTGGCGCGCGCGCTTGCGCACCTGCGCATCCCTTGGATGTCTTTTCCCCCTCTTTTGTGTACATATATACACATATACATATGTATACAAATTTATATATACACGTACTCCACGACACTGTCCCTGTTAGAAAAAAATTTCTAACGGGGCGCTGCCCCGCACCCCGCAAGGGGGCTGCTAGCCCCCTTGACCCCCAGCCCGCTATCCGGGTAGCGGGACCCCCGTAAAAACTCTGCGTGGCTCCCGATATATCCAAACCCCCCTTTCAGAACTGAACACACGTATACTGCACATTGAGTTCGCATGACCAGTTTAACCCGTTAATCGGAGGTTCCCTCGCCCCAAAGGCGATGGGTAATTAACGGCAGCTTAGTCCGCGGCTGCCGGAGATTCGGATCCCCACAATCATTAAACCCCGGCCTACCCTAGGCCGGGGGAATCTATAGTACGCCTGACAAGCGCGCGCGTATTCCCATCTCAATGGGGTGACGAAAAACACCCTACAGATTCTGGCACGCCCGGTGGGACCAATCTCTCCTTCCATATTTCGGGTTAAACGTTCATACGAACTCAATCAATATACATATCGATTGCCTATACTGAAATGATGTTTTTTTTTCCGTGCAGCAATCAACCTTCAACGACAATGTCTTCCCAGACGAATTCAACTTCCAAAGCGACCCCGATTCCGTACGTGGTCAAGATCAACGCTCGTGTGGTTCTCCCCGCAAGCCTCAGTCGACAATGGGAGGAACCGCCCCGCCAGTTTGGCTCTGTCATCATCTACCCTGCCGGAAGCGCTCATCTGGCAGAGATCCCAGCGGAACAGGTGGCCAAGCCGGTCTCAAGGGGTAAGAGGCCGAATGTCGTGATCGCCAAGGCACCACAACCGAAACTTAAGATGGTGTCTGAACGAGTCCCTGGCGCTCTAGCTGGGGGCAAGACTTCCGATGTGAAGGGCAACATTAAAAGTTGCGGACGAGCTCAGGCGATGACTCCAACAAATGCACAATCGGGCGTATCTCCAAGGCCCTCCATCAACCGGTATGCGGCGTCTTCCCAAAAAGCCGAAGTCTGCAAGGTGCTTAGAACAGAAAAGTTAAGGCAGAAGCGGCTCAGGTATCGAGCCAACAAAAGGGCCAAGGCTTCGGCCAAATGGAATCATGTGAAGTTCCAAGTGCAGAGTTGCCCTGCGACGACGGCTGAGTCGGACATAAGAATCAGCAATTCCTTCGAGCCTCTAAAGTGGGTTCAGAACAATGCCATGACCGCCAGAATCAAGAAGACAGCAGTCCGAACAGTGCCGCAAAGAGACGTGTCCCGGCCCCAACAGAAAAAGTATGACACTGTCTCATCAAGAGTCTATGAAGCACTCTGTGCCGCACGAAAGCAGCGGGGAAAACCCAGAAAAGAAGCGCCAGCACCATTCAAGAAACTGGTTAAGCCAGACGCCTTCAATCGACTACCAGCTACCGAAACAAGGGGGTCAAGACAGCGATCCACGAAATCAACTGCCAATGATAGAAAGACGGCCAGATATATCATCCATACGGTCTATATGGCGGGAGGACGCCCCAGCGACAACCTTCGCAGCAAAAGCAAGGATGGGGCCACCACATCCCAAGCTCAATCTAGCCCGAATGTGGTTGCCGCTGCCCAAGAACAGCCGCCCCTGCTGGATGAAGAAAACCCTCTCGATGAGGATGATAGGCAGAAAGACCCCTCGGTCCATGCAGAGTCAAGCTCGGACAGCGAGGAAGAGCCGACTTTCCGCCCTAGGACTGCGGAGCAAGAGCTGCTTCAAGAACTTCGAAAACAGCTCAGGAGCAAAGATAAAGAGATGGCCAAGCTCTATTCGAAGATTGACGACTTAACGAACGTGGTGATGCAGCTTACGGCTCAAATTGCTCGAGCGCCTCCTAATCAAGCACAAGCCGCTACTAATCAGCCGGGTGATGACAATCCGAGGCAGCCAATGCCTGTTCCTTTGGGACCAAGACTGGTCGAGCCAAATGAAAGCCGGCTACATTCCGCTTCTGGGGACGCCTTGGCCCCAGATAGCACCATCCCGCTAACACAGGATCGGATAATGGATTTGGTCACCAGCAAGGTTAAAACATTGGTGGCCGAAGCTGAAGCTCAGAAAGAAATCGGCAGTAGTGGGCGGCCATATCCCGCGCAGTACGATCTGATTGAGTTCCCAAGCGGCTACGTCATTCCTAAGTTCGGAAGATTTGATGGAACGGGGAATGCAAACCAGCACGTCTCCCACTTCAAAGCGTCGTGCGGAAATACAGGGGGCAATGACGCGCTCCTTCTTCGTCAATTTGTCAACAGCCTGACCGGTGTCGCTTTCGACTGGTACGCGAGCATACCAGACGGGTCCGTCATTACCTTTGCCCAAATGGAGTCTCTGTTCCGGCAAAGATTCATGAGCGTCAGTGATAAAATCTCCATTGCCGACCTTGTGAGGACCAAGCCGGGGAAGAATGAAAGCAACACCGACTTTATCGCCCGATGGCGTAATCTCACGGTCAAATGCGAACCGCCGCTGGAGCAGGACCAGTCCGTCAGCCTTCTTATTGGGAACCTCAGCAATTGGATGGTCCCCTTCTTGTGTACAGCGGGCCTCAAGACGTTTCAGGAGCTAACCAAGAAAGTCCAAATGCTGGAACGCTCGAAGCAAGAGTCCCCGCCAGACTCTCAGAGAGACAAAACCTGGAAAAGCAAGCGGGACGACAACCGTAGAAGCGGGAGTTCCAGCAGTACCAATGTCTTCAATGCCTCCGACAATGAAGAAAAGCGAAGGGCGGGCGAATCCAAAACCAACCGGTCTCGAAAGCCATTGCTGGGAGGAGATGGGCCTTCCCTAGAGGAGAAAAAGAACAAGGTTTACTCTTTCAGAAGGGACAAGGTCCGCAAGATATTTAAAGATGCCTTGAACAATGGCCTACAACTGCCGGAGTCGAAAAGACCCCAAGAAGCAAAAATGACCGACAATCCCCTGTATTGCCCGTACCACCGAGTAGTGAGCCATGCGATCGAGGATTGCTATATCTTCAAGGACTGGGTCGAGAAGCAGTACAAGGCTGGAGAGATCGAGCTGTCCAAAAGCGTGTTGGTGAACAATCAAGTTGCAACCGCCAACCTTATACAGACGGAAGCTGAAGCCTTCTGGGAGCAGACAGCCGAACCCGCTGCCCTGACAAACGAAACTGACTCATCGCGGCCTCCGTGGAGTACGCACATATCTAATAAGACGAAGAAGATGCTAAAGATGCTTCAGAAAGAGCCCAGGATGGAATGGGAAGGACAGAAGAAGCCTACCAGTCCAGCTGCCTATGCGGCTCCATCAGGCTCAAAATCCAAGAAGCTCAAGAAGAAGAAAAGTGCAGCTCGGCGCGAAAAAGAGTCTGCAGGGAGATCGACCATTCAAAAGTATATCGATTCCCTCGAAGAATATGAGCAAAAGGAAAGAACATTGATTCAATTGAAGGAGTTCTTCCCTGTACAAGCGGCTGAAATTCTGGAAGAGTTAGAAGAAGACTCCAATGAAGAAATTCCAGTAGTGACCTGCTACGCCATTCATCTTGGCAGCGACTCGGAAGAGGATCTCTGTTTTCCCGAAGAGGACGAGGAGCTCACCACAAAGGCCAATCAAATCCAGCTCAGAAGCGGCAGGGCTCTACCGCAAAATCAGGGCAACGCCCCAAAAGGGAAGGAAAAACAAGTCGCTAATGAAGAAGATGGCAGAGAACCGGCTGATGAAAACATAAGTCCTTCCTCGGTGGACTATAATGTCTTGGCGCATCTCCGGAAGCTTCCGTCTCTCCTAAGCATCTACGACGCCTTGGTCCTATCTAAGGAGCTTAGAGATGTTCTCATTCACGCTCTGCAAAACCCCGAGCGGTATCAGGCTCACTTTGCGGAAATTAATATGAAAGAAGCCCAGCACGCTCTGCATGCCGCCGCAGTCACATTTAAGGATGAAGACTTGCTACTAGGAACGGCTGAGCACAATCGGCCGCTTTACGTGACCGGGTACAGCGACGGAGATCGAATTAATCGCATATTGATTGATCCGGGGTCCTCAGTGAACATCATGAACTTGCGAACTCTGAAGAGTTTGTCAATGGACGTCCGTCACCTGTCAAAGGAAAGGATCGTCATTCAAGGCTTCAACCAAAATTGCCAGCAAGTTCTGGGGTCTATAGCTCTGCCAATCAAATTCGGGGATCTGCAAACTGAAGCTAAGATATACGTGATCGATGCCGACACGTCTTATAAGATTCTCTTGGGGCGGCCATGGCTCCACGATTATGGCATCATCCCGTCAACTCTCCATCAATGCATGAAGTATACCAAAAATGGCGAAGAAAGACGCATTGACGGAGACATCCAGCCGTTCGGTGTGCATGAAGTCCGCTATGAAGATTCTCGGTACTTTATGAACCACCAAAATGCTAAGCCACAACTGACTGAGGATAGACCGGCCCCGAGACCCAAAAGCAAATCTGCGCCGGTTGTCACTTTCAAAAGTAAAAACGCCCAAGTGCGCCCACATTTCGGTAGCGACACTGATGAGTCCGACGATGGAAGCCCGTCCTTCCGTAAAACTCGCCTTCATTTCGGCAGCGATACAGACAAATCTGATGCCGAAGGCCCATCTAGCAGCAAAGTCCGCCCTCATCTTGGCAGTGACACTGAAGAGTCAGAGGAAGAGGACCTATCGTGCAACAGCGGTACAGATTGGACCCCCATGCAAAAAGCAAAATTACGAGAGACCTTCGAAGTTGCAGAAGGGTCCCTAGCCGTTACAAGGGTACCAGAGCAAATGTGCAAAGAACTCGATGCATTATCGATCTCCACCGTGGACCAGCTGAAAACTTTCTACGTTCCCGGGAGGAATAGTGGACAGAAGGGCATCCTGTTTTATGGGTCAAACCCCGTTGCGCACCCGGACGATTTGTCTGTCGCGTGCCTTCCATATGAGAAAGGCATAAGAGCCGTCCTCAATCCCAGATACTATGCGCCCGAGATGCGGGAATACTTTAAGAAGTGCGGATGCCGGTTATATCAAACGGAGTCCGAAGCAAAGTTTTACGAAGGGCTATGGCATCCTCCCCAGGTCCGAGCACTCATCGATGGACGAATTCCAGACAGACGGGGAATAGGTTACATTCAACCTGATTCCAGAGCGTGCTACATGATCCATGTTGGTGAAGCTGGCGAAAGATCAAATGATGACGACGAGATAACCGAGCCAGAAGAAGCTCCTCAAGAGCTCGAAGATGGAGGACAAGCAACCTTTGACGAGCTAACCGAGATTGACTTAGGAACGCCCGATAATCCAAGGCCGACCTACATCAGCTCGCTCTTGTCAGAGGAAATGAAAGAGCAGATAATTGCCCTGTTGCGTGAGTTCGTTGACTGCTTCGCGTGGACATACAAAGAAATGCCTGGCCTTTCCCCTGAGGTAGCCGTGCATAAGCTGGCTATATCTCCTGATGCTAAGCCAGTCAAACAAGCTCCTCGAAGAATGAGAAGGGAGTTGGAAGAAAAGGTCATCGAGGAAACCAAGAAACTCATCGATGCCGGCTTCATCAGGGAAGAGAAATATGCAGACTGGATCGCATGCATAGTCCCAGTGAAGAAGAAAAATGGGCGGATCCGAGTCTGTGTCGATTTCAGGGACCTCAATAAGGCATGTCCTAAAGATGACTTCCCGCTACCGGTCATGGAAATGATGGTCGATGACACCTCAAATTACGAACTGTTCACCTTTATGGACGGCTCGTCTGGATATAATCAGATCAAGATGTCGCCTGAGGATGAGAAGCACACAGCATTTCGAACCCCGATCGGAATATATTGCTACAAGGTAATGCCATTCGGACTGAAGAACGCAGGTGCTACATATCAAAGGGCGATGACTAATATCTTTGATGACCTAATCCATAAAGTCGTCGAATGTTATGTTGATGATCTGGTCGTCAAGACTAAAGCCAAGGCCGATCATATCCAAGATCTCAGGACCGTTCTCACCAGACTGAGGGAATATGATCTGAAGATGAACCCTCTGAAGTGTGCTTTTGGCGTGTCATCGGGAAAATTTCTGGGCTTTATAGTCCGACATCGAGGGATCGAAGTTGACCCGTCGAAGATAAAGGCCATCATGGAGATGCCCCCTCCGAAGAGTCTGACGCAGCTAAGATCCTTTCAAGGCAAGCTTGCTTATATACGGAGGTTTATCTCAAATTTATCGGGGAGATGTAGGCCCTTCTCAAAGCTCATGAAGAAAGGAGCTCCTTTTATCTGGGATGCCGAATGTCAAGCAGCGTTCGAAAGCATCAAACAATACTTGTTGTACGCTCCAGTGCTGGCCGCTCCTATTCCAAATAAACCGCTGATTCTCTACACTGCCGCGCTAGATGAATCACTCGGTGCGCTCCTTGCCCAGAATAACGAGGAGGGAAAGGAAAATGCCCTCTACTACCTTAGTCGAACTCTAGTCGGGGCGGAACACAACTATTCCCCAATCGAAAAGCAATGCCTGGCTCTGATATTTGCTGTGAAGAAGCTGAGGCACTATCTGCTGGCTCATCGGGTTATGCTGATCTCCAAGGTCGACCCGCTCAAACACTTGATGACCAAAGCAAGCCTAGCCGGCAGAATGGCAAGATGGGCTGTCATGCTACTTGAGTTTGACATAGTTTATACCCCTCAGAAAGCAGTAAAAGGGCAAGCTATTGCAGACTTTCTCGCTGCTCATCCCATACCAGAAGGGTCGCCGCTAAATTGTGAGTTACCCGACGAACAAGTGCTGCACCTCGAGAATGACGAGCCATGTTGGGAGCTCTACTTCGATGGGGCCTCATCGATGAGAACCTCCAGTAAATCAAGCGTCCCGGAGATAAAAGCAGGGATAGGATTGGTGTTTATCACACCATCAATGGGAACCCTACGGCGCTCTTTCGCTCTCACCGAGCCTCGGACAAACAACGAAGCTGAGTATGAAGCTCTGATAGCTGGTTTGGAGCTCGCCGTAGAAATGGAAATCCGTCGGCTACGAGTCTACGGTGACTCCCAGCTTGTCGTCAACCAAGTAAGCGGCGACTATAAGGTATACAAACCCGAGTTAGCTCGGTACAGAAGCCGGGTGGTGGAACTCATGAAACGGTTCACTCACATTGAACTGACAAGAGTCCCTAGAGCATTGAACGGAAAAGCCGACGTACTCGCTCGCTTGGCCAAGGAGCTGGCTGATCCTGACATGGACGAAATTCTGATCACAGTCAGGAGCCGGCAAATTCTACCCCCAGTCTCTCTACGAGAAGAGGAAAGCGCGGAACAGAAGAGCAGTCCTGCGGAAGAAGCTTCGATCATCCAAGACGAGCCCGATTGGAGAGAACCCTTCATAGAGTACCTCCGATACGACAAGCTGCCCGAAGAAAAATCTGCAAGGATTCAGCTGAAGAAAAGAGCCCTCCGATATGTGTTTGTAAATGACACATAATACCGCAGGTCATATGACCAACTCTGGCTCAGGTGTCTGTCATTGGCCGAAGCCCAAAAGGTCATGAAAGATGTCCACTCGGGCGTTTGCGGTGCTCACCAATCTGGCCCCAAGATGAGACTTCAAATCAAACGGCTTGGGTATTACTGGCCCACCATGATACGGGATTGCGGAGAGCATGCAAAGAAATGTTATATCTGCCAAATTCACGGTGATTTTATTCACAAGCATCCCAATCCATTGCATCCTACGGTGGCGTCGTGGCCCTTCGAAGTTTGGGGCACCGACATTGTTGGCCCAATGGATCCTCCGTCATCCAAAGGCCATCGGTTTATACTGGCCGCCACAGACTACTTCTCCAGATGGGCTGAAGCGGTCCCGCTAAAAGAAGTCAAGACAAAGGATATTCTGACATTCTTCCAGCATAATATTCTATACCGCTTCGGTACACCAAGAAGAATCATTTCTGACAACGGGCCTTCTTTCAAGAGCTTCAATGTCTCAAGGTTCGCTACTCAGCACAAGATAGACTGGAGATATTCCTCCATCTATAATCCAAGAGCCAACGGGCTAGCCGAAGCCTTCAATAAGACTCTATGCAAGCTCCTGAGGAAAAATGCTTCAGCCAACAAGAGAGACTGGAATCTCAAACTTCACGAGGCGTTGTGGGCATATCGTACCACACACCGTACTCCAACTCAGTCCACTCCATACTCATTGCTCTTCGGAGTGGAGGCAGTCCTCCCCCTCGAAGTTGAAGTTCCAAGCTTAAGAATGGCCATCCAACATGAGTTGACGGAGGAAGAAAACGTGCTCCTTCGACTTGAAGAACTCGATGCCCTCGAAGAAAAGAGGCTCGCGGTGCAGCAAAATCTGGAGCTATACCGAGCCCAAATGTCACGGGCCTATGACAAGATAACCCGTCTCCGCGCTTTCAAGAAAGGTGAATTGGTGTTGGTCCTCAAAAGACCGATCATCCCCAATCGACATGCCAAGGGAAAATTCGAGCCGAACTGGGAAGGACCATACGTCATCGAGAAAGTGTTCGACGGAGGATCCTACCAACTAATAAGTGCCGAGGGAGAAAGGCCCATGCCACCCATCAATGGCCGATATCTCAAGAAATACTACACATGAATGCTCCAAGTCGCAGGCGAATTGAGCACATCGGCCCTACGGTCTGGATCAGACATCCTGCAAAACCGTATACAATCCA
This sequence comes from Agapanthus africanus, assembly GCA_030015575.1. NCBI lineage: Eukaryota > Viridiplantae > Streptophyta > Magnoliopsida > Asparagales > Amaryllidaceae > Agapanthus > Agapanthus africanus. The sequence continues at coordinate 560,531,585 of CM057340.1, forward strand.
CGGGCGTAAATGACCCCTATTTCTCCCAAATCCTGCCGATGAGACTACTTTAAAGTCCCACCAGCGGCCAAAAAAAAAAAGAAAAGAAAAAAAAAGAAAAAGAAAAAAAAAAGAAGAAGAAATAAACGGTATGTCCACAAGCAAAACGGGCACGGATGAAAACCCGAAAGGGCTCCGTGAGTAAAAACAGCAGGACTACCGGCGAGTCTGTGAAAACCCAAAAGGGCGCAAACTCGTGAAAAGAGATGAAATACACTCGCAAAGCCCTCTCGACCTTGCGAGGAGAAAACCCCTGCGTGAGATCCTTACGACTCACAAAGGAGCAACACACTTAGGAATCCTCATGATTCCTAAGGAGAAAATACACCTGCGGGATCCTTACGACTCGTAGGGAGAAAATGCTTTTATGGGACCCTCACGGCCCATAAAATTGAAAAGCCTTGGGTGGTAGGGACCCAAACCTATCTCCTAAGCCATCGTTTCCCAACGGGCAACGGCAAATGATGAGTCGCTCCTGGCATTTCGCTTCAGTGTTAGCGGTGCTGATGCCGACCAAAAACCCAAATCCCAAGTCCTCCCAAGGCAAATGATGAGTTGCTCCTGGCATTATTCCAGTGCAGCAATGCTGATGCCAAACAAGATCCAAATTCCAAGTCCCTAAATGGCGAATGATGAGTCGCTCCTGGTACCATATTCCAGTGCAGCGATGCAGACGCCAACCAAATTCCAAATCCCATACCCCAACGGCGAATGATGAGTCGCTCCTGGTACCACATTCCAGTGCAGCGATGCAGACGCCAACAAATCCCTGAAATCTTTCTGGCCCTACGGTCTGGATCATACATCCTGCAAAACCGTATACAATCCACGGGCGTAAAACAATCCCAATCTCTCCTAAGTCCTACCGGTGAGACCACATTCAAAGTCCCACTGAAAAAAGAAAAAAAAAGAAAAAAAAAAAAGGTATGTCCACAAGCAAAATGGGCACGGAGGAAAACCCGAAAGGGCTCCGTGAGTAAAAACAGCAGGACTGCCGACGAGTTTGTGAAAACCTGAAAGGGCGCAAACTCGTGAAAAGAAGATGAAATGCACTCTCAAAGTCCTCTCGACTTTGAGAGGAGGAAATTCCCGCGTGAGATCCTTACGACTCACAAAGGAGCAACACACTTAGGAGTCCCCACGACTCCTATGGAGAAAATACGCCTACGAGATCCTTTCGACTCGTAGGGAGAAAATGCTTTTATGGGGCCCTCACGGCCCATAAAATTGAAAAGTCTTAGGTGATAGGGATCTAAACCTGCCTCCTAAGCCATCAATTCTCAAATTCTCTCGGGGCAAATGATGAGTTGCTCCTGGCATTATTCCAGTGCAGCAATGCAGATGCCAAACAAAAACCAAAATCCCAAAATCCTCTCCATGACAGATGATGATTCGCTCCTGGTACCATATTCCAGTATAGCGATGCTGATGTCAACCCAAATCAAAATCAACAAGTCGACTTCCACTCCGACGCCACAGAAAGCGGAGCAAGTCAGAATCCAATCTCGACACCGCAAGAAGCGGAGCAAGTCAAGTCTACCCCTGACACTGCAAGAAGCAGAGCAAGTCAAATCAAGCACCGACCGTCCACGTCGTTAAAATGGCAGCACCGACCGTCCATGTCGCTAAAAGGGCAGCACCGACCGTCCACGTCGCTAAAATGGCAGCACCGACCGTCCACGTCGTTAAAATGGCAGCACCGACCGTCCATGTCACTAAAAGGGCAGCACCGACCGTCCACGTCGCTAAAATGGCAGCACCGACCGTCCACGTCGCTAAAATGGCAGCACCGACCGTCCAAGTCGCAAAAAGGGCAGAACCGACCGTCCAAGTCGCAAAAAGGGCAGCACCGACCGTCCAAGTCGCTAAAAGGGCAGCACCGACCGTCCACGTCGCTAAAAGGGCAGCACTGACCGTCCAAGTCGCAAAAAGGGCAGAACCGACCGTCCACGTCACTAAAAGGGCAGCACCGACCGTCCACGTCGCTAAAAGGGCAGCACCGACCGTCCACGTCGCAAAAAGGGCAGAAACGACCGTCCATGTCGCTAAAAGGGCAGCACCGACCGTCCAAGTCGCAAAAAGGGCAGAACCGACCGTCCACGTCGCTAAAAGGGCAGCACCGACCGTCCACGTCGCTAAAAGGGCAGCACCGACCGTCCACGTCGCAAAAAGGGCAGAAACGACCGTCCATGTCGCTAAAAGGGCAGCATCGACCGTCCACGTCGCTAAAAGGGCAGAACCGACCGTCCACGTCGCAAAAAGGGAAGCACCGACCGTCCAAGTCGCAAAAAGGGCAGCACCGACCGTCCAAGTCGCAAAAAGGGCAGCACCGACCGTCCACGTCGCTAAAAGGGCAGCACCGACCGTCCAAGTCGCAAAAAGGGCAGAACCGACCGTCCAAGTCGCAAAAAGGGCAGAACCGACCGTCCACGTCGCTAAAAGGGCAGCATCGACCGTCCAAGTTGCAAAAATGGCAGCATCGACCGTCCACGTCGTAAAAAGGGCAGCACAGGATTCCTACAAAGCGGGAACCAGATCACTCCGGGCCAGGGAAACGTTTATCACGGACACTCCGTCTCAGAGACATGTCAAGCAACGACCGTCCATGTCGTAAAAAGGGCAGTGCCAGCTTCCCAAAAGGTGGGAACCAAATCAAGTCGCCTCCACGCGAAAGAAGATCCATCAATTTCATGCACACGACCCACATATGTGGTGTGCATTTATTGATGGGGGGCAATTTGTTGGGGTAAAAATTTACACCCCGGTTGACCAAGTCAAAATCCAAGTCAACCCCAAGCCAAGTGGGCCCAAGCCCAGACCCAGTGGGCCCATGCCCGAGTCGGGCCCGAACATGAAGCGGCCGGCCTCCTCCACGCCAAGATAAAATTTTTGTAATAAATAATCTTGTTGCATTTTCTTTTATTTTATTTTCGGATAAATGTAAGAAAATGGGCATAAAGCCAAATTTTTGTAAAGCCCATGGCTTATGTGCAAAAAGAAATGGCACATGAGCCATGAAATAGGCAAAATGCCATTTTGTGAAGCCCAAGGGGCTATGTGTAAAATGTATGGCCTATAAAGGCAAAGATAATGAAATATCTCATAACTTTTTCTCTCTCCAGAAATTTCTAGATCTGAGATCTCTTTCTCCTTCTTCAAGGTTCCAAAACCTTCTTCTTTCTCTTGAATTAAATCAAGAGTTCTACTCTCATTTTTATAAAACGAATTAGTTTGTCACCACAAAACCCATCAAGGGGAACTCAGATCTTCCATCAGATCTCAAAAAGAAAGGATTTTGAAATCCCACATCTCTTGATCTTCAAGATCCAGCTAACAGAGGAGGAAGAAGAAGAACATCTTTCACTAAACCCCCAAAAAAAAAGAAGAAAAAAACACTCAGGAGTCTAACTCCTCTTTGATTTCTCTTCAGAGAAATCTTTTTAGGCTAAAAGCCTGTTGTGTGCGCAAGTCGCCCGCGTGCCGACACGTGGCGCGCGCGCTTGCGCAACTGCGCAAGTCGCCCGCGTGCCGACACGTGGCGCGCGCGCTTGCGCAACTGCGCAAGTGCGCAAGTCGCCCGCGTGCCGACACGTGGCGCGCGCGCTTGCGCACCTGCGCAGTTGCGCAAGGCGCCCGCGTGCCGACACGTGGCGCGCGCGCTTGCGCAACTGCGCAAGTGCGCAAGTCGCCCGCGTGCCGACACGTGGCGCGCGCGCTTGCGCACCTGCGCATCCCTTGGATGTCTTTTCCCCCTCTTTTGTGTACATATATACACATATACATATGTATACAAATTTATATATACACGTACTCCACGACACTGTCCCTGTTAGAAAAAAATTTCTAACGGGGCGCTGCCCCGCACCCCGCAAGGGGGCTGCTAGCCCCCTTGACCCCCAGCCCGCTATCCGGGTAGCGGGACCCCCGTAAAAACTCTGCGTGGCTCCCGATATATCCAAACCCCCCTTTCAGAACTGAACACACGTATACTGCACATTGAGTTCGCATGACCAGTTTAACCCGTTAATCGGAGGTTCCCTCGCCCCAAAGGCGATGGGTAATTAACGGCAGCTTAGTCCGCGGCTGCCGGAGATTCGGATCCCCACAATCATTAAACCCCGGCCTACCCTAGGCCGGGGGAATCTATAGTACGCCTGACAAGCGCGCGCGTATTCCCATCTCAATGGGGTGACGAAAAACACCCTACAAGAACATCAACGTGAATGTCACGTTCGCAAACCCGTCTAAAAGAACATATAGCAATTAGACGAGTTGTACCGCTCGAATGGCATCCACGGTCGCAGATAGTAATGCATGTAATGATAAACATTAAAACAGTGTTAAATTATCGACTTCGAAACACCCCGAATTGCCCCTGAACAAAAGATAACATAATTTCCAAAATGGGCAAAACAAGCAATACCACTGAACCAATATTCCAGAGACTAGACCACACCAAAAATTTCAAGCCCAAACTCCAAATTTAGACCGGCCTCACCCGATTTTTATCAAATCTCACCGGGTCAAATCCGGCGGATGGTGCTCGTTTTTGTGGTGTGTTTTAGTGGTCACTCAAGTAGTCTTATGCAATTGCTTTAAAAATTTTTTGAAGACTCTGAAAAATCGACAGAGACTGGAATCTGCAGGGTATCGTTTCGGGGTTGTTTCGATTTTGATACTTTAACATCGTCTAAACAAGCTAGCTAAGGGTTTAAGGGCTGGCTCTGATACCATGTTGGGTTACGGCAGCGCCCCGGCTATCAAACCATGGACAAATACGGAACAAAAATTTTCTAAACTGGCGCTACCATGACCCGATGCCCGGATCTACCCTAAACCCTATACTAGTAAGCAATATAAAGGAAGTTAGAGATGGTTCTACCGAATGAACCAAGTCCTTCGGGTCTTCAACCATCATCCCAAGCTCCTAGTGGTTGCGGATCGAGTTTGGTTCCCGGTCTTCCTATATCTACGATGATCCACCTGAGGGAAATGACGCAAGCTTCAATCTCGCCAAGTGAGGTAACCGACGCTCCAAGGTTGCTACCAATGGAGAGTGGAGGTGTAGGAAAGTGTCACTATAATTTTCTCTCATCACACATGCTCAAAGGAGCAACCATAGAAGATGAAGAAGGAGGTGAAGAAAACAATGGCATGAGCAACTAAAGAAAATGGCTAAGTCTCCAAGTGAGAGTGGAATGAGCAAGTGAAGAAAGTCAAGAAAAGAATAATGAGCAAGCCCACTCCAAGCAAGTGGCTGCCTTCCCTCTCTCTCAATCATGCACAGAAAAATCTCTTTTCATTTTACAATAAAATAAACAAGACCCATGCCTCTCTACATGCCACACCATGCTCATGCCAACTCACCCTTCCACCTCATTTCCGAAATTAATTTTCTAAAAAGAAAATCAATTAATGAGGTGGCCATCTTCTAGAAGCTATTCCATATAAATACGCAATGCAACCCGGTACACGCATCGAAATACATATACGCGTATTCGTACAAAAATACGAATAGCTAAGAGAGAAAATGAATAGTGAACAATAATACTAGAATACATATATATAAATTATTAAATCAAAACCTGATTTAATAATCCGGCTTAATCCTAAGCTGCTGGTATTATCAACCGTCCGATTAAAGTCTGTGCAGCCTGTACACATATTTAATCAGACACCTGTATATACCAACATACGTCATCTACACCATATCGCCTGAACCATGAAAACCCTATGTGTGAAACTCTAAAGACTCGTCAATACGCTGACAGTGGGTTTAACCACAAGAACATCAGCGGCACAAGCTGTACGTAATGGCTACCCAGGTATTGAGCGAAAGGAAGACCGACGAGCAAACTCATCCAAACCCCTACTGAGCCTGACAATGAAAATATCCGTACAGTCCGGTCTGTTCGTCTAAGAGTATTGCATATCGAGTCTAGTGGGGTGGATAAAGTCAGACCCATAATAACGCGATAATTAGTGTCGGTATGTAACCCATCACCATCTGAGAAACTATCGATCCTGGATCGGTAATTCTCGTCTACCCCGACCGAGGATTTCTGGTGATGGCCACCCATGCACAACGCTACATCAACCCCAAATACGGGGAGAGACGAATCCCCGACGATCCGCTCACTGCCTCCATGTAGCTCGGGACTGTACCCAACTAAAAGCTGTTTGCACGACTCCTTTGAGCCGTGGTAGGGTAGTAATCAAAGCACAGTGGGAACTCACACGATACAAATGACGATCTCAGGTCGACAGACTAACCTCTACACATGTCACCAGGGAATTGCCATCTGACAATAGGTATAATACCAATTAGCAGGTTTCCGGGGAGTCCGTCCAGTGTACTCATGACCCAATGGGCACCTGTATACTACCTTAGGTGAACAAACTAACACCAATGGCTTGTGAGACCTGGCCACCGCCCCTCGTCGGGGTTTCGATCAGTATACACTAGTCTATACTGGAGTATCGATGCCCAGTCTCGAAACTCCCATGACTAGGGACATTTAAGGATTTGCTTATAGACCCCCAGCTCCCATATATATGATCTCCATCATAATGCTGGTAGTCAAGCACGAATCCTATGGGCTCTATCAACATGAAATAGTGATGATAAAGAAAAACCAGATAGCATACTGTCATCTTGAGTAAGACTGTTCTACCGGTATAGGTCCTCCCTCAATCATCATAATCACCTGCCTGCGACTACGATAATTGCCTTGAGGGCACTATAGCCAACAGTCCACTAATTTTGTTTTACTTGTAGATATTTATTAACCTAACCATTATTGTTAGCCATGGTTTATTCTCTACATGAGTTAGTGTATGACACCAACTCACCCATGGTTTCTATTCTCACTTAATTATTTCATTCACACTTCATCTTCTTCCTCATCTCCAAAAAGCTTTCTTGTTTCATGAGAGGTGAAGAAATATAGTGAGAAAATTATTTATAAAGTGAGCAAAATTCCTACTTCATCAACCTCTTTTCTACCAGCCATTTAGATTGGGTAGTTTCTTCACTAAGTTCATCACTTAGTGAAGAGGTAGCTTGAGTTAGTGTCTCCTCGACGTAGATCATCTTTGGCCTCGAAGACTTCAAACAAGTTTGTTCATTTCACCTTATGGAGCCTCACTAGAGTCCGGGAGATCACTACTTGGAGCGAAATGACTACTACACGGAGTTATTGAAGTGAAGGACCGGTCTATAAAGGTTGTATTCCTTGTTCACTTAGATATAAAGATATTTACATGCTTGTTCATCTAATTCTCTAGTTTAGATTCTAGCGTTAGGGTTCTTTAGCGCGCCATTTTTTTTAAAATGGAATGGTCGATGCCTCCCGAAACCCAGCGGCCGTCTAGGGAACCCAGCAATTGTATCAGAGCCATGCTAGAGAATTAGACGATATTTGTAGAATTACGAAACCGAAACACCCGATACAAAAACACAGTTTCTGTCGAAATTTTTAAGGTCTCTAAATTTTTTTTAAGCAATTGCAGAATATTATATGAGATGTAACTGTAGGTTTCCTAAGCACGTCAGCAAGGTTTCGGGAGGCATCTTCCATGCCAATTTCAAATTTTGCTATGCTTAAACAAACCCTAAACAAGATCTTTAATTAGAGAATCAAAAGGAAACACCAAGTAAACTACTTTACTTCTAAGTGATTAGGGATTACAACCTTTGTAGTCCGTTTCTTCGCTTCATAAGCTCCAAGTTGTGGTCCCTTCGCTGTGATCATCAAGCTCCCGGACTCTTGAGAGGCTCCATGAGGTGAATGATGCATGCTTGCTTGAAGTCTTCACAATCCAAGATGATCAACTTTGAGGAGACACAAACCCATGCTATCTCTTCATTAATATGAAATTAGTGAAGCTAACACCCTAATCTAAATGACTAGTATAGAAGAGGATGATGAAGAAGGAAGTGGGCTCTCTTTAGTTTTCTTTTTCTCACAATTTTTCTTCTCCTTTTCAAAACCTAGAGAGAGAGTTTGAAGGAGATGAAGGAGGAAGAAGATGAATGAATGAGATGAGGTTAGAAATGCAAGCTTGGGTTAATATGTGTCATGGCTAACTCATGTAGAGAATTGAACATGGCAATAAGTGATTAGGGTTAGGTTAATAAATATCTTAGCAATGACAAAATTGGTGGACTTAGTCAAAACATCTACAAGTTTCTACAAAGCTCATCCATGACTTAATCCATTCAATTTTGAATTACCAAAATAAATAAAAATCCAACCATAATAACAACCATGGTGTAATTCTCATAAACCCTAGGTGCATGTATAACCTAACATGTTACAATTATACATATCACATATATATAATTTTGTAACAAAAGAAAAGAATACATTTAACATATATCACATACATATCAATGTATCATCAAGTGAGAAAAATAAATACTTAAGTGAGCTAATATTAGTTAATGTAATTTAATATATCAAATATATAATTCTACGTCAAATTATTAAATCAACACTTGATTTAATAATCTGGCTATATTACATATAACCGACTAATATCAAATACAACAATTTATCGAATCAACACTTGATCCGATAACCCGGCTATATCATATATAACCGACCAATGTCATAAGTCGCGAGAATAGAATACGGTATCACATACTGGTATCAATCTCGGTCCCACACATATCACATATGTGCTCCTACTCCGTTTCGCCTGAGCCCGGAAACCTCTGTGTATGACTCTAAAGACTCGTCAATACACCGGCAGTAGGTGATGATCATATCAAACACCCACAAGCCGCAAGCGGTCAGCTAAACATAACGGCCACCCGGGTATTGAGCGATCAGAAGATCAACAAGCAAGCCTGCTCATACTCCTGCAAATCTAATCAGTAACTCTACCGTACAGTCCGGTCTCTTCGTCTGATATGTTGCATATCCAGTCTAGGGGTGGTAAACGTCAGACCCCTGTAACCGATAAGTCGTGTCGATGTGAGGCTCATAACGGGTCGAGAAACTACTGATAACACTTACCAGTAGATCTCCATATCAGCCCTAGCCAGGGACTTCTAGTTATAGCCAATCGAGCACAGCGCAACATCAAACCCCAATACCGGGAGAGGCGAAACCCCTCTTATCGCTCATTGCCTCCATGTGATTCGAGACTGTACCCAAAAGCCACCATTTTGCACGTTCTCATGAACGTGGTAAGGTGGAAATCAAAGCACAGTGGGAATCACACAAGACTCTATGACGATCTCGGGTCTACAGACTAACCTGTACCAGTGTCACCAGAGAACTGCTATCTGACGATAGGTATAATTCCATCTAGGAGTTCTCAGCGAGTCCATTCAGTGTACTTAGTCTCCACTGAGAACCCATACACCATCTTTGATGTTAAACACCAATGGATGTGGGATCATCCATCGTCCATCATATGGGTCAAGATGCGTATACACAAGTCTATTCTGGAGTATCGATGCCCTGTCTCAATACACCCTCGACTAGGAACACTTATAGGATGTACTCGTGGACTACCCTGGCCCCACTAGTATGATCTGCATCATAGTCCTAGTAGTCAAGTACATATCCTAAGGGCTTTATCAACATGTGAGAGCAAGACAGTAACACAATAAAAGTCAACATGTTAAGACAAAGAGCAACCAGATAGAATACTATCATATTGAGCAAGAAAGTCCTTTCTATATATCCAAGCATCCACTATAATATACATCATATGTACAACAATGGCCTCTAGGGCATATATATAACCAACAGTAACATGAACACAGTAGAAATTTGAACCCTCTTCGCCGGAAAATGGCCAGCCACATTGCATGAAAATCCGGCCTGGCCGGTTATTTAATGTCTTCTGGGCTTCAATTTTTTATGGTGTTCCATGATCTGGATTTTGGTGTTTCAGGTGTTGCTTGTTTTTGCTAAAATTGCGTGTGATGTTATCTTTGTGCAAAGGCAATTCAGAGTGTTTCGTAGTCGTAATTCTAACATCATTTTGGGCTATTTAGACGACGTTAAAATGTTCGAACGGATATCAATAACCCATATTTTCTCTCGCTGGAAATTTTCCAAGAGTTGGATTTTTTCCAATTTTAAAATCTTCATAAAATCGTGCAGGTGTTTTCTATGGACCCTCTAGAAGAACAAAACCCTAACTCGATTCTGTGACCGTCGGAACCACCAGCAAACCCTAAGGTTTGTGGTAGTTCCGCGGCCTTATAGGTGAGGCAATGGTTGACCCTTCTACGGTTAATCCATAGGTGCCGTGGCATGTTCTGGGTACTTTTAAACTCCACTCAAGTGTTGAGCTCTTTGGGAATTTTTGGGTGTTTGTTGATTCGATCGAAAAGTTTAACATCGTCTAGCTATCTGTGATTGTGATACAATATTTGGAATCCACATAATTGGTTTTATGAAAACTAATTTGAATTTTATAAATCTAGCAAGTTAGTCTCATCTGATCGGTTGCCACGGGATTTTGATGTGGATCAAAAGCCCGTCGCAATAACGTAGTGTACGCGGATACTCGCCGGGTAACCATACTAGATAACCACGCCCCATAGCCCCGACCAAGTGACTGTAGGAGAACCCCGTCGCCAAAAGCATCCGTTTGGGTGCTCGCGGCCGCGGTGTTCTGCCTAAGTGCACTTCGTCGACGGCATCGGGGGTGCGGCCATCTACTAAATTTTTCGACGAGCATTCGATCAGGTTGTCGGGAATCTTGTTGAATTACTCGACTGGTTATTGAAAAGTGTTTTTAATATCGAGACTAAAATGCGGGGTTTATAATTGTTAGGCATGCGATGTCTAAGGAATTCATTTGGTTAGGGATGAAATCCAAAGTATGTGATACATTGGGTTTATGATGTCTAAGGTGGTTGCAGATTCCAATTGTTGTAGTTTTTCACTTTCTTTTCTGCGACCGTAAGTGTAATATGTGGTGTATCGCCGGTTTCGTTGCTATACGTCAACGACAATTGGGATACGCATATATACTTACGTTGATGACATGTGATGTTATGTGTTGCCGTGATATATTATATTGGATCGTCGTGTTGAATAGCCGGTTTTTTTTATGTGAGATGAGAGTTTTTTATTTTTATTCATGTAAAAAATTGTATGTAATATTCTTTTATTGATTCACTTCCGGGTTGAGGATGATGTCACCATTGATGTATATTATTTACTTTTTCGCATTAGGATAGACCCAAGGAAGAGAGCACAAGTAACCGGGTTCTAGGGTCCAGTGGGAGACCATCTCGAGGAGTCGAGACCGGGTCTCCTAACTCTAAAATTGGTAGGGTTTCTTGCCGCTCTCGTAGGGGTCTAGGGATGTGGGTTTGGCTATTCATCGCGACCATGGAATCGATGTTTTTTACTAGCTTAATTTAAAACACGGAATTCCTAGTATATCCAATATTTCATATGTATTCTTCTGATGCTGATATTCTGTGATGTGATCACTTGATATTCTGAGACGAATGCTTATATTATATATATGATATATAATAAATATTGATGTTTTCTTTACTTCTATGATGCTTAGGAAGCATAATCGATGGGACTTCATTAATGAGATTAATGAAATAAAAGAAACCTAAAGATGTTGTGGAATCTTGTTTTAAAAACTGGTAGCTCTAGTTCTTGCTTTGCATAGCGGTATTCCTTGTAGAATATCCAGCACCTCATTCGATGAGGAAAAAGCCGAGATCCCTTCACCGGGAGTGACCTCTTTAGCGAAACTAGCAGATGCTACAACCCACTCGGTTTTGTTTTTGATTGCTTTTTTAGTTCATGCTTTGCATGGTGGTATTTGTGAAATATCCAGCACCTCATTCAATGAGGAAAGAGCCGAGATCCCTTCACCAGGAGTGACCTCTTTAGCAAAACTAGCAAAAGCCTGAAAAACACTCCTTTTCAAAATCACTCGATTCTACAATGATATCAAGTTCATTATGCAAAAGGTTTTCTTAAAAACCTGTCTTAGCCCTCCGTCATTTCAGATAAGTACTTTGTCACGACCCGAAAGGGCACGTGACTGGCCCTTGAATCATATGAAGTCTATAGGACCTCATCTAATCCAAGTAAGCCGAAAACCCAGAAATCTAAAACCATTTTAAGGAGTAAATAAAGAAGATTGGTTTTTAAGAAGTAAGAAAACATGTTTAAAAGCAAGGTTTTTAAATAAGTAAGCCGAATATGCATTTTTAAAATCCTCAATGTCTTTTCTGAAAATTTCGGCAGAGTTTCCTTTATAAATACTGGCCCCGAACGGGGTACAACATGAATAATATATATATGCACAATAAAAAGGCATCCCCAAGAGGGAGCTAGCTCTTCGTCAATCGACGGTCACAACCACGCAAGAAATATAATATACAACGCCAATGGCGAGGTAAAACGCAATTATACAAATCCAGAATTTAAAATACGCAATACGAAAACACGAATCAAAACATCAACTATAGAAAAGGGTCCCAGATTTCACCCTAGGTCAAATTAGACGATTTTGCATATACCAAGGGTCTAGTGTACATGAAATAAAGCTTCAGAACCAACACGAGCCAAAATGGTGGGACCCAGGCCGCAATTTGAGGCCAATTGAATTAAATCTACGGCCAGTTTTGGGAATTAGGGGCTAAGGTTTTGGTGGTGGCTTCCTACTTGCCTGCATGTATCACTACCCTTGCAAAATAATTTTCAGAGTCTCGGGGAGATAGCAGATTTCATTTAACCCTCACAGAATCCACAAATTTTCGATATCGGCTTTTCTAAATCCGTATTCCGGGGTTCTAGTCTCTGGTTTAGGCCTGGATTCTAGCACTAGAGGGTTTGTGTGGCCTCTACTGAGCTTAATTGCCCAACACAACTCAAGAATTCCAAAACCCTTAACTAGAATTTTTCCTACCCTCACTAAACATCACTATATCGGTTTAAAGTTAACACAGATGTAAAAGCAATGGGAAAACTAAGCTAGTGGTTCAGAAAATACCTCATTTAGCAACTCAAGAAAATTCTTGAGTTGCCCCAAGTGGCCAAAATCCTTGCTTTCTTGGTCCAATGTGTTTCCCTTGAGCATGTGCATCTTTTTCGTGAAACGGAAATGAGGTTTCGGAGTGTTTTTCATGGAGTTTTTGTAGCTTGAAGAGAGTGAGGAGGAGGGGGCAGCAGCAGCAACAGAAAATGAAGAGGAGAGGAGAGGAAATGGTGAAGAATAAAGTGATGGGGGCTTGGTCCAAGGTGTTGACCCCTCACCCTCTCATTCTCTCTCTTGCCCGTACTTGTTATTGTATTCTTTTCCTTTTCTTTTCTTTTCTTTTCCCCTCTCTAGTAAATCAATAACCATGCTATAAAACATCTAGGAAAGCCACCGAAAAAGTAACAAGTGTGAAAATGATATGGTGCATGTTTTGCACAAAACAAGCTTAAGATCCGATGAGCGATTTTTAATCGCGATTAGCACTAAATTATCAAATAATTAATCATAAAAACTTAAAATTTGAATAATTCACATAAAACACCCTCTTTTAGTAATTTCTATAATTTTCATAAATTTTTCGGTATTTAATTATACCGCCTTATTAAAATACTCAATATCTTATTATTAAATTATAAAAATTCCCAAAAATAATATTTTATTTTTTTGAAATGTTACAATCTATACGACAATATCGAGGATTGTTTGATGGTTTTGAAAGCGTAGTCCATAGGTTCTAACCTATAAGCTTTTAAGCGTATCGTTTTGGTTTTCGTGTGTCATTTAGTTTTGATTTGGTTTTAATGCGATGCGATACATGTGATATGTAGGTACCCCCACGGTGATCCGAGGTGATGAAGATGGTGGTGGCAACATCGCCACCGACACGCAGGATGCAAGGTGAGTAGATTATATCTACGGGGGAAGTCGGGTGGATGGCGTATAGCACCCCCGCAGTTCGATATTTAGTATACTATATATATACTATATATGATAGCTTATTGCGTGACATGGATATTCTAGAGGTGTGTAGGTGTACTATGGATAGATTAGGGGTAGAAGTAAACTAGTATGGTTTCCTAGTTGCGAACCCTAGTATGGGTTTACACCCACACGCACACACATGCTTATGTATTATATATACATATACCTAGATGATGAGAATAGTGGATGATATTTGGAGATGAGTCGATGAGATTGGGCATAGTGCCATGAGATCGGTGATATAATGTGGTTCGTATTTGGGATACGACACTAGATTTTAGCGGGCCTTTGGACGTGTGTTTCACACACGCATTTATATTTATATAGATGGTATCGATTTGTACTAGACTTAGATCAGTACCCCAGATCATGAGATATGATGATAAGGATACCAGATAATTAATGAGATGAATGTGATATTGACCCATACCCAGCTATTGGGATGCCGTACGATAATTTACCGTACGAGCTTTACATTGATGATAGATCCGGACTCATGACTCGAGGACGTCATATGATATACTGTATCGTACGTGATACTATTGAGGCGGGATCACCGACTATTATATATATATATATATATATCGACTCAGATTTAGGTGGTTTCCATACCCCTCCCGATTAGCGTGTTAGCTAGATCTGCAGTTGCTTAGTAGATGTTAGACTAGGCCGATGTCATACCTATTTTAAAACTAACGAATCGGGAGTATTTCAAGGATAAAAAGGGATTCTACGAATATTTTCAAAAGACGCATCTTTTCTTAAAAACACCGTAGCCCTTATTTTACTAAAAACCCCGATTCGTATTATTTCAAATAGCAAACTGTATGATATTTTTATATTGATGCAGATGCGTCACTGTTGTGTTTATTAGTCGATTTCTGCATATTCTTGTTATTCGCATCACATTGCATGTGCAAATGGTTATTGTTATAAAATCATGCTGTTAGGACACAAGCACCATTATCGATGATGCGTATGTTCCACGTACACCTACTTGCCGGCTCACACACTTCATCATTGATAATTGCCATGCCACTACACTGTAGGACTGTTACATTCAGATTATGACCCCTTGCAGGGCATACTTGTGTACATACATATTGTACACTCATACTTGTGGACATATTACTATTCTAGGTTGCATGATATACGGATATACTTACATTTCTTTTATATGTCGCATACATCATGCTTTATGATTATACGCATTGAGATATGTTGTTTCCATGATATTTCTGGATTTGGGAACCGTGGGTATTTCAAAAGAGGAGAGGAGAGGAAATGGTGAAGAATAAAGTGATGGGGGCTTGGTCCAAAGTGTTGACCCCTCACCCTCTCATTCTCTCTCTTGCCCATACTTTTTATTATATTCTTTTCCTTTTCTTTTCCCTTCTGTAATAAATCAATAACCATGGTATAAAACATGTAGGAAAGCCACCGAAAAAGTAACAAGTGTGAAAAAGATATGGTACATGTTTTGCACAAAACAAGC
Organism: Agapanthus africanus; assembly: GCA_030015575.1. Lineage (NCBI taxonomy): Eukaryota > Viridiplantae > Streptophyta > Magnoliopsida > Asparagales > Amaryllidaceae > Agapanthus > Agapanthus africanus. Next base: position 560,547,087 of record CM057340.1, read on the forward strand.
TTACAATCCGATTAGCGATTTTTAATCGCGATTAGCACTAAATTATCATATAATTAATCATAAAAACTTAAAATTTGCATAATTCACATAAAACACCCTATTTTAGTAATTTCTATAATTTTCACAAATTTTTCGGTATTTAATTATATCGCCTTATTAAAATACTCAATATCTTATTATTAAATTATAAAAATTCCCAAAAATAATATTTTATCTTTTTGAAATGTTACAATCTTCCCCTCTTAAAGAAATTCGGTCCCCGAATTTAAATTTAAACCCCCAAATTCTAAAACATTTCCATAAAAGTCTAAGTCGTCGGGGCTCCGAAATCATCAATACAAAAACGTATCATAACGCAATGCATGTGCATGAACAATGAGCAGATAACTCAAAATCAAATCTCCGTCAAGCATCCCGCAATCATCGGAGTCATGGTAAAGACACAAATGTCAAATCCAATATAAAACCAATATGATATAAATCAGAACTATACATGTAGACCTCAAATCTATACATGTAAATATCTAAAAGAAATGCATGCCAAAATATTTCCCAGGTACCGTCCTCTGAATTGTCCTGTTCAGTACGAAAACAAATAGCAAATATCATAAAAACGTACTGGTCCATAAGGAATAAATCCCAAAATGTATATAAGAATACCCTGTCCGTCTGGTGCGCACGGAAATCAAAATCTATATATGCGCCATACATGTGCACAGAAACAACATCTAGGTGCAACGGGTGTGCATGAAACATCTGCCAAGGGCAACGGGCATGCCTGATAGCAAAATCGGGTGCACCTGACATGCACGAAGAATCCCGATTTAGTTCATCTGGTGTGCACCAAAATCGCATCTCAAAACATGCGCTCATCACGCGCGAAAATCCAAATCAAATGCACGGAGTGCAAGAAATCAACATCAATATCAGAATCAAAGTCGACGGTATACAATACGGTTCAATCCAAATTAGATATACCGCGGTGTATAATCTCACAACTATGTGCATCAGCGTGCACAAATCAAATCTATGTACAAAAGCGCATGAAAACTATGCTGAAAGCATAAGTCAAATCACATGCATAGTATAGGCATGAAACCAAAACCAACATATCAAATGACATCAAACCGAAATCCAAGGTGACGGATACGTGATAATCGAATCATAAAATCACAAATCATAAATACTGTCGTCGATGTGTCCTCCTTCAAAGTCGAGAAGGTGTCGGTGCATTCAATGCTAGCAGCGCAAGATATCTACTTGCCTCCTGCTCACGGTCTGGCGTCCTCTGTCTCTGGGCCCTTATCTTCTCTGTGGATTACCTATCTCGCAATCCATCGGCTCATCGGCCCTGTCAGGTGTGCTAACGGGGGCGATTCCTTCCTGGCACTTCTCTGGTCGTCTCTCGGTCGATCCTCGCGGCCACTCGTAAAGCAGCACGTCACTGGCATCGGCCTCTGGTCCTCTGAATGCACATCACACATCTGATCCTGGTGCAGATCTTTTCGCAGCAGTGTCCTGGAAGGAATCCTGCTCATGGTCTCTTCCGATCTCGCCTATGCCGAACTGTACGGAGGCTGGTACTCTTGCAAAATCTTTTCTCGCTCTCTGGACATCTGCATCCTCAGCACCGCATTTTCTCGGAAACTGGTCGCATCCCAATGCCTCTGTAGTCATATCCGACCTTTTAACCTTAACGGGGAGTAACAACAGCTCGTCAGCATCTCGTATGAACCTCTCGTCCCGCTTGTCTGTATCATCGTCCACTTTGATGTCACGTCTTTATCTGCGCACTGCAAATGTTCTCGGCTACGATCAACCCGAAGTCTCTCACGCGGACTCGAAATCACGAACTCGGTATCTTCATCACTCTGTGGAAGATATCTAGCCGAACACGACCTCAGGTACTCGTCCCAACCTGCGGAGATATACTCCATACCCGTCCGTTCTTGATCAATTCACAACGCATCAGGGTGAGGCCCTCTATCCGAACCTGGTCAACTATCTCGTCGACGATGCCGAACTCTGGCCTGCTAGGTGTGCGCAATATGACCACTCCTGGGTCCAAGTCTTCTCGTATAGTATTCCAGAAAGGTCCTGCCGAGGTCTCTCTCAAATCCCGTTTCTGCCGAATTACCCGGAAGTTACCATCCTTCACTATATCTGTTTCTTGTTCCGGAACGGTTGCGTACTCATCGCGACTCCTTCTGAAAGATATATCCATATACAACGCCTCTGCATGCGTATCGCATCTCTGATATCAGCGGAGTGGAACGTCATCTCGTCGAACTCTCGTGCAAACTCTTTACTCCACTCTGTTCCAATGTCGACTGATTCAGACTCGTCTCCTCGTGGCTGCATGGACTGCGCTCCAACGGCTATACTCGTATCTGGATTCTCACACGCAATACGTCCCATCACATGACATCCGAATGATGTCGAACCATCCGATCGACTTGTCAGAACCTCATAATCCCCCAAGAGATCAACATCTTGAGTACAGTTTAATAGTATTCCAGTACATACCACAGCACCTGTGGACCAACCATAGAAGGGCAAACCCAAGCCTCACAAATGGCACCACTAAACTGCCGCAAACCCTAAGGTTCGAAGGCGTTCCATGGTCATTACGTCGAGTTAGGGTTTCATTCTTCTAGAGGGTCCATAGCATTACTTGCATTGTCTTCCGAATACTTTAAACTTGGAAATGGGTTCCTGACATTCGATCGTCTCTATCGACCCTCAACGAATCTGCGTGAAGTCGTCTCTGGCTGGAATCAACCTATCTGATGACCTCGCACCGGGGTAAGCGAACGAACCACATGTCCTAGTCACTCATCCTCGGGTGACTAGCGACCATCCATCATATCTCTAAGTATATACTCATGCTGCAGTAGCTCCAATCATCTGGGCGATATCTCGTCATTTGCAGCAACAACTGGCTCATTCGTCTGTACGCTGAACAGCGCCTCACTCATCATGAATAAGTGATATATCAATGGTCATCACCTTCTGGCTGGCCTCTAGCAGCAGCCTGATCCTCTGGTGCTGATCTGCACGTCCGAGAAATCTCGTAAAAGCGATCTGTCAAACGCACATGGCACGAAAACACATATAAACGACGCCTCTATACGCAATCGTATGTCTCTGGAATCACGCCCTGGTCAGTCCTCGTTCATGACGAGCTCAAGCTGACGCAACTCTAGCCGTAGCTCTCTCTGCCCGTGTAATCGTGGCAGCAAAATCATAACCAATATCGATGAGGATAGATCATAGGAATGAATATAATACTGTGCAAGGAAATGTACATCCTAAGGTTTCCTAAGCGGAGTAGCGTATCGTAAGTATGCCGCGGAACATACATACGGTACATCACTCTACTCAAGCTACCTACTCCATCAACCAAGGGTCATCCTACGCGACAAAAGTTCGGGTATAATACCCCCTCGATTAAGTCTAAGTTCCGTATATATATAACGCTCTAGGTTCCGCATAGTCAAACGTAGACTCGAACCAAGGTTAACCTAGCGCTCTGATACCAACTTTGTAACGACCCGAAAGAGCACGTGACTGGCCCTTGAATCATATGAAGTCTATAGGACCTTATCTAATCCAAGTAAGCCGAAAACCCAGAAATCTAAAACCATTTTAAGGAGTAAATAAAGAAGATTGGTTTTTAAGAAGTAAGAAAACATGTTTAAAAGCAAGGTTTTTAAATAAGAAAGCCGAATATGCAATTTTAAAATCCTCAATGTCTTTTCTGAAAATTTCGGCAGAGTTTCCTTTATAAATACTGGCCCCGAACGGGGTACAACATGAATAATATATATATGCACAATAAAAAGGCATCCCCAAGCGGGAGCTAGCTCTTCGTCAATTGACGGTCACAACCACGCAAGCAATATAATATACAACGCCAAGGGCGAGGTAAAACGCAATTATACAAATCCATAATTTAAAATACGCAATACGAAAACACGAATCAAAACAGCAACTATAGAAAAGGGTCCCAGATTTCACCCTATGTCAAATTAGACGATTTTGCATATACCAAGGGTCTAGTGTACATGAAATAAAGCTTCAGAACCAACACGAGCAAAAATGGTAGGACCCAGGCCGCAATTTGCGGCCAATTGAATTAAATCTGCGGCCAGTTTGGGGAATTAGGGGCTAGGGTTTTGGCGGTAGCTTCCTACTTGCCTGCATGTATCACTGTCCTTGCAAAATAATTTTCAGAGTCTCGGGGTGATAGCAGATTTCATTTAACCCTCACAGAATCCACAAATTTTCGATATCGGCTTTTCTAAATCCGTATTCCGGGGTTCTAGTCTCTGGTTTAGGTCTGGATTCTAGCACTAGGGGGTTTGTGTGGCCTCTACTGAGCTTAATTGCCCAACACAACTCAAGAATTCCAAAACCCTTAACTAGAATTTTTCCTACCCTCACTAAATATCACTATATCGGTTTAAATTTAACACGGATATAAAAGCAATGGGAAAACTAAGCTAGTGGTCCAGAAAATACCTCATTTGGAAACTCAAGAAAATTCTTGAGTTGCCCCAAATGGCCAAAATCCTTGCTTTCTTGGTCCAATGTGTTTCCCTTGAGCTTGTGCATCTTTTTCGTGAAATGGAAATGAGGTTTCGGAGTGTTTTTCATGGAGTTGTTGTGGCTTGAAGAGGGGGAGGAGGAGGGGGCAGCAGCAGCAGAAAATGAAGAGGAGAGAAGAGGAAATGGTGAAGAATAAAGTGATGGGGGCTTGGTCCAAGGTGTTGACCCCTCACCCTCTCATTCTCTCTCTTGCCCATACTTGTTATTATATTTTTTTCCTTTTCTTTTCTTTTCTTTTCCCCTCTCTAATAAATCAATAACCATTCTATAAAACATGTAGGAAAGCCACCGAAAAAGTAACAAGTGTGAAAATGATATGGTGCATGTTTTGCACAAATCAAGCTTAAAATCCGATTAGCGATTTTTAATCGCGATTAGCACTAAATTATCATATAATTAATCATAAAAACTTAAAATTTGAATAATTCACATAAAACACCCTATTTTAGTAATTTCTATAATTTTCACAAATTTTTCGGTATTTAATTATACCGCTTTATTAAAATACTCAATATCTTATTATTATATTATAAAAATTCCTAAAAATAATATTTTATTTTTTTGAAATGTTAAAATACTATTTAGTATTCGTGCTACGTTTGTTGACTATGTTAAGGCGTAGTGTGCGGTAGCTGATTAATGCTTATCTGCTAAAGCATATGATGCGATTGGATTAGGGTAGTCGTACGACTTTGTTGACTATGTTAAGGGTCGTACGGGTGGGTTTAATTCAATCAGGAAATGACTGTTTGAACTTGGTTAGCGCTTATGATTTGTTGACCATATTAAGGTCATAAGTCGCTAGGGACAAAATATTATCGGGAATTTCAAGTGTTGAAATTTGCAATAAGATTGCATTTCTTCTATGAGATAGTTGGATCCCGATACCCACCGCGAGTAAGAGTTACTCCTGAGAGAGTTTTGCATATTACAATTAGATGATCAAGTAGGTGTCTAGAAAGGTGTTAACGGGGTTATGCCCCTGGGAAAACGAGGTTTATTTTAATTAGGTCCGTGCGAAAGCACGGGGAACCTCCCTCAAAATACCGATACCTACCTGGCCGAAAGATTGGCGAACTTATAGGGTGTAATTAATCCCGGCTAGTCTTAACTTTTAGGGATTGAAGGAATATTTGATAAAAACAGTGGGAGCCATCCTGATTAGATAAAATAATAACCAATCTGATCTTGCAAGAGCATAGGCAGAGTGTTTTCTTCTCTCTCTCTCTTCTGATAGTGACCGTAACATGCCTTAGTCAAGATAATAATATGGATGCATCGACTGAACCTGCTTATTATACTGAGCCGGGGAACGTTGGTTCCGCTCTATCTTATAATTGTTATAAGTCCGATCAGAAAATAGGAGAATATCCGGATTTCCACGCAACCCAATCGAAGAAAGTGTATGTTGATGCATCTTCTTCGCGTGTGTTCATTACCAAGAACTGTTTCTCAGTATCCTCTACGTCCTGGGTATGTGATACTGGATTAGGATCCCACATATGTAATCTGTTACATGGGCTACAGAAAGGTAAAGAACTGGGATTGGGTGATATGTCTCTTAGTGTTAGAGAATGGTGCAATAGTTGCAGCAAAATCAGTTGGCAAATATCACCCTGTATTACCAAATGGTAAATACAATGATTCTGAACAAATGTTATTAGATAACGAACCTGATATACAAAATTACATCAGATTCTTTATTGAGTTAAAGAAGGATATAATTCTATATTGGAGCATAATGTTGAGAACATTTTCCTTAATCAAGAGTTGATTGGATCAGGCACGTTATGAAATAACATATACGTTCTAAATCAAACCACAGTTCAAAGTATATAGAACACACACAAGAAGAGTAGTTCAGAAATGAACGAATCCTTCTTGTGACATTGTAGACTAGGTCATATCAATGCGATACGGCTAGCTAAGTTACATAAGGATGAATGTTTGAATCTGTTCAAATTTTCATCTTATAATACTTTCCAGTCTTGTCTTAAAGGTAAAATGGCCAATACTTCGTTTATTGGAAACGGAGATAGAGTTATTGAACTTTAGGGATGGATACATGGTGATGTATACGGTCCTATGTCTACAAATGCCAGGGTTAGTTCTTTGCAGTTCATTATATTCATCGGCGATCTCTCAAGATTCGAACATGTGTTCATGTTGAAACACGAGTCTGAAACTTTTGAGAAATTCAAGTAATATAAGCTTGAAGTTGAGAACCAGACGGGTAGAAGTATTAAGTCTTTCGATGTGATCGAGGAGGAGAATACTTGCGCATGGAGTTCCTGGAGTTTCTAAAAGGAGAATGAGATTCTCTCTCAGCTTACTCCTTCGTGTACACTACAACACAACGGTGTATCGGGGCGGAGGTATCGCACCCTATGAGATATGGTGCGCTCTATGATGAGTACTGCTGAGTTGCCTGTTTTCTTTTGGAGTTATGCACTTGAGAATCTGCATACCTATTGAATGGGGTTCTATCCAAATCAGTGCCTACCACTCCATATGAGATATGGAATGGGAAGAGACCATCTCTTAAATGAGTTAAGATATGGGGTTGTCCGGTTTATGTTGAAAGGCAAAATCCGGACAAGCTCGAGGCAAGGTCAGTTCTTTATAAGTTTGTTGGATATCCCGAAAGTTAGTGAGGGTATATCTTTTACCATTCTGAGGAGGAAAAGGTGTTTTGTTTCTCGGCATGCCACCTTTTTGGAAAAGGAATTTCTTATGAAGAAATTTGTGGACATGGGGTAGAACTGGAAGGAGTTCCAGCTAAACAAACTAACAGCTGATGATTTGGTTAAACCAAAGGATTCAATAGTCTCCAACGAACCTTAGCCTCTCCGCGAATCTGGTAGTGTTCCTCATCCACCTGAGAGATACTACAGTTTTCTCGGTGATGGTGGGAGCGAGGATTGCATCATGGTAGATGATGACCCAACTAGGTTCAGGAAGGCCATCACGAGTGGGGACTCTGTGAAATGGCTGGATGCTATGCGATCAAAGATGGAATCTATGTACACCAACAAAGTATGACTTTGAATGTTGCACCTGAAGGGGTAAAACCCATCGGGAGCAAAAGGATCTTGAGAAGATTCTAGGTGTAGATGGAAAAGTTGAGACTTTCAAAGCTATGCTTAAGTCCATCAGGATTAAAGCAGGCATAGCGGAGTTGGAACATTTGTTTTGATGTGGCAGTGAAAGAGTTTGCCTTCATCAAAAAGGTAGATGAACCTTATATATACAAGAAGGTTGTAGAAAGTAAGGTTGTCTTCCACGTATTGTACGTAGATGACATACTCTTGATAGAAAATGGTTTCCTATGCTACACTCGGTCAAGCTCCTCTTATCACGATGATTCTCCATGGAAGATCTGGATGATACCTACTACATCTTATGGATTATGATCTATAGTGATAGATTTAAGTGGATGTTGGGAGTGTCCAAATCCAGGTACATTAACACCATACTAAAAGGGTTTAGTATGGAGGATTCTAAGCGTGGTGGTTCGCCCACTTGCTCATGAATCACTCTCTCCAAAAAGATGTCTCCCGAGACTGATTTGGAGAGAGCTCGCGTGCAAGGGATACCCTATGCTTCGGCAGTAGACTCTATCATGTATGCGATGTTATGTACCAGACCAGATGTAGCTAACTCACTAGGTGTAGTGATCAGGAATCAATCGGATCTTGGGAGAATCACTGGACAGCTATGAAGGACATTCTTAAGTACTTGAGAAGTACTGAAGAGATGTTCTTAGGGTTTTGGTAATGGTGAACTCCAGTGGGAGTCCTTTACCAATTCGAGCTTCCAGAGTGATAAGGTCGACTGAAAGTCAGTCACAGGATTTGTCTTTACCCTCAGTGGAGGGACGGTATGTTGGAAGAGTTCCAAGCTAGATACCGTGGCAGACTAGAAGATAAAGGCTGAATATATCGCTACCAACGATGCTACCAAAGTGGATGTCTGGATAATTCTTGTTCATGAGATGAACATGGTTCTTAGCATTGAGCGTCCAATAACTGTTATTGTAACAATAATGGAGTTGTGGTTTTGGCCTAGGAACGCAGGTCCCATCAGCGTTCCAGACATATTCTGAGAAAGTATCACCTGATCAGGGAGATGGTTGATCTCTAAGGGATCGAGGTAAGGAGAGTTGACGCGAAGGATAACACGGCGAATCCACTCAAAGAGGCCTTTCCCTAGAGAGACTTTTATGGGGGGTTGAGTATGAGATACTGCACCAAATGGCCTTAGTGCAAGTGGGAGAATGTTAGTTATATGTATGCCCTATAGGCCATTATTATACATGTGATGTATATTATAGTAGATGCTTGGACATATATAGGGAGGACTTTCTTGCTCGACATGATAGTATGCTATCTGGTTTCTCTTTATCTTAACATGTACACTTATTGTCTCTCTATTACATGTTGATAAAGCCCTTAGGATGAGTACTTGACTATCAGGATTATGATGCAGATTATACTAGTGGGGCAGAGGTAGTCAGCAAGTACATCCTTCAAATGTTCCTAGTCGTAGGAGTATCGAGACGGGGCGTCGATATTCCAGAGTAGACTAGCATATACGCTTCTTGACCTATATGATAGGCGATGGATGATCCCACATCCATTGGTGTTTGACATCAGAGAAGGTATACGGGTGCTCAGTGGAGACTGGGTACACTGGACGGACTCGCCGAGAACTCCTAGATGGCATTATACCTATTGTCAGATAGCAGTTCTCTGGTGACACTGGTATAGGTTAGTCTGTTGACCCGAGATCGTCATAGAGTCTTGTGTGATTCCAACTGTGCTTTGATTTACACCTTACCACGTTCAAGAGATCGTGCAAAACGGCGGCTTTTAGGTACAGTCCCGAGTCACAAGGAGGCAATGAGCGATAGGAGGGGATTCGTCTCTTCCGGTATCGGGGGTTGATGTTGCGCTATGCTCAATTGGCCATAACAGGAAATATCTGGCCAGGGTTGCTGAGATTTACCGGTAAGTGTTATCAGCAGTTTCTCGAACCGTTATGGACCTTGCATCGGCATGACTTATCAAGCTATTGGGGTCTTACGTTAACCACCCCCAGGCTGTGATATGCGACATATCAGACGAAGAGACCGGACTGTACGGTAGTGTTACTTGATGGATTCGCAGGAGTATGAGCATGCTTGCTTGCTGATCTTCTGATCGCTCAATACCCCGGTAGGCGTTACGTTTAACAGATCGCTTGCGGCTTGTGGGTGACTGATATGATCACCACATACTGCCGGCGTATTGACGAGTCTTTAGAGTCCTACACAGAGGTTTCTTGGCTCAAGCGAAACGAAGTAGGAGCACATATGTGATATGTGCGGGACCGAGATTAATGTGCATATGTGATATAGCATTCTATTCTCGCGATATTTGATATCGGTTAGTTATATGTGATATAGGCGGGCAGTCGAATCAAGTGTTGATTCGATAAGTTGATACATATGATATTAGTCGGTTGTATGTGATATAGCCGGATTATTAAATCAAGTGTTGATTTAATAATTAAATGTATAATTATATATTTGATATATTATCTTACATTAACTAATATTATCTCACTTAAGATTTCTTTTTCTCACTAGTGTATACTTTGTATACATGTGATATATGATAGTCTCACCAGCGTTGTGATGGTAGTCACATTCGTAGGGGCTGGGTAATCTACAAGCACATCCTTATGCAGGTCCCTAGTCGTAGGACTATCGAGACAGGGCATCGATACTCCGGAGTAGACTAGCGTATGCGCTTCTCATCCCAGCTTTGGAGATGGTCTGTCCCACAGCCGTCAGTACGTCGTACTTGAGATAGTATGCGGGTGCTCGTTAGGTTACGAGTACACTGGACAGGACTCGTCGGGAACTGTTGGTTGGTATTATACCTATCGTCAGTTATCAGTTCCTAGGTGACATGAGTATAGCTTAGTCCGTTGACTTGACACTGTCACTTCGCCTCGAGTGTGTTCCCACTGTTCTTAGATTACTACCCTACCACGGCTTAAAGGAGTCGTGCAAACAGGTAGCAGTTGGGTGCAGTCCCGAAGCACTTGGAGGCAGTGACGGTTAGACAGGATTCGTCTCTCCCGGTATTGGGGGTTGATATCGCGCTGTGTCTAGGAGAGCCATTACACAAAGTCCCTAGCCAAGGCAAGCGAGATATACTGGTAGGTTTCCAGTGTTATCTCAGGGTGTTCTGGGCTACACTCCAACACGACTTGTACCGCTATTAGGGGACTGACGTTTACCGCCCCCTAGGCCCGTCACGCGATACTCTTAGACGAACAGATCGGACTGTACGGAGACTGTCACATTCAGGCTCAGTAGGAGTTCAGATGGGTTCACCTCGTCCGCCTTCTTATCGGCATCTACCCGCGGACTGTTACGTACAGCTAGTGCCGCTTGCGGTTTGTGGTTAAACCCACTGACAGCGTAGTGTCTAGTCTTTAGAGTCCCACACAGAGGGTTATTCGCCTTTAGGCAAAACGAGTAGAGGTCGCATGGTTTTGCGACGGGGTTTGTTCACATCCGCGCACTTGTGCACATTTAGTGTCCGGACAGCTTATACTAGCGGGCTTTGGTTTAAACCAGATCCTAGTATATGTTTTGGGATTGGTTTTATCTCATTGTATTCGTGTTCCTCGGAACACGGATACGGGTGTGTATGCACAGTTGACTGAGGCAGAAGCAGAGGACTTTCATTAGGGTTGATGACCGTTGTCTTTTTCTTACCCCTAATGTTTATATGTGAAATATGATTATTAATATTAATTAATTATAATTGTGTTATGGTTAGGGATGTTGACCATTTGACTATGGTTGACTTGTTGACCTATGTTGACATATTGACCATCATCATTTCATATGAAAGATGCTCTTTGATTCTTGCAAAATTCATTAATGTGAAATGATAATGGTCATTTCAAGTTAACCATCACAATTATCTTTAATTAATTATTTAATTATCATAATTCACATTTATGTGAGAAGGTTGATATTATCCTCTCATTCTCATTCTCTCTCATCCTCTTCCTCTCTCTCAAAGCTCTCCCTCTTATGAGTTGAGAACCATTAAGCTTTTGAGGTAAAATACCAAAATCATTCTCTACTCTTCCTAAGGTTCTAGGTTCAGCATACCAAGCACCTTAGTTACTTCTAGTTTGAGGTAGGAGCCAAAGGTAGAGACCCTCGGGTGGATCTTTCTTCGGCAAGAGAAGGCGACGAGGACGACCCGTTCATCCCACTCCTAGGAGCAAGAAGAGAAGGACTTCAAGACTTAGGTATAACCCTTTAACCGAGTAGCTAACTCTCTTAGCTTAGTTGTTAGTTTATGTTTAGCAAAGATCCTCCTTTCTTTAGTCCATGTTGCCTAGAGTTGTAAAAATCGAATTTTTATACCGTTTCCGCCTCCCCGTAAGCACCGGGGTGGGCAACGTGGACTTACAGTGGTATCAGAGCCTAGCTAAACACAAACTAGCAAGTTAGCAAAGTATCTAGAATTTCGATCGGAAAAAATCGCAAAACACGTTTCTAAAAACCTAACTTTCTGCCGATTTTTAAACCTGCTTTAAAAATAATAAATCATACACTAAAAATCGGCTCAGGGTTTTTACAGAACACCCAAGAAAAACGAACCAGTGAGTCGACCAACTCACCGCGAATCCGCGGCCGAGTTGACTCGGCCGTGGGTCGTTTCTCCTGTAGTGTTCCTATAATGATGTTTTGGGATTTTTAGGATGGTTTGTTTCTGCCCAGATTTTCTAGAGAACAAATTTGTTTTTGGGGAGGTTACAAATCCGTATTTTTGGTCGAACTTCTCTAGACTTTGGCTAATGGGTTATATCTGTGATGTGATATATGTATTGAACGTCTGCTAATCGCTATACGTCGATTAGTGGGGGTTATACATATCTGTGATCTGTAATGTTGATGGTTTGTGTATATGAATTCGTTGGATTGTCGCGGATGAATAGCCGGGGGGTTGTGAGATGAGAGTTTTCTTATTCTTTCAATTCATGTATTATGTAAATTGATGTAATATTATTTATATGGCCGCACAACCGGGATGGGGTTGTAGCCGTCATTGTATAATTTCTTTTACTATTTTTGCTCCTAGGATAGACCCAAGGTGGGGTGCACAAACTACCGGGTACCTCGAAGTGCCGAGTGGCCTACTCATGTTGTTGAGGGAGGTTGCTTCACTTCGGGTACTTGGCGGGTAGTTTTCCGCACCCGTAGGGGGTCTAGGGTGGGGTTTGGCTATTCATCGCGACCGTGTAATCCACTCTTCGTTACAGGCTCGTACGGAATGCGGATTCCTGGTATATCCAATGTGTTCATCTGTGATCTGGAATGGCAATCATTGCATGTGACGAATGTATATATCTATATATATGATATCTATTTAGGCGTTGCTTATATTTTGCATCCGCGCTAGTCCAGCCCCCGCTCTGTCGTTAGTTAAGTAACCTAACGGGTGATGACGGGACCCCGTGGCTAATGCGGATGGCATAAGCGTACGTCATATTTTCGTTGTTTTCTGCAATGGTAGGATTAATTGATGGGACGCATTAAAATTAATGCAAGAAAAATAAACCAAGTAAAAGTCGTTGGAACACTTTCAAAACCACTCGGTTCTTTTCAAAAACCAACTTTTAAATGCGGAGCTTGAACCACTCCTTTTGAAAGCTATCTCGTTCCATCGATTATATCAAGTTCACTACGTTCACGGTTTCGCCAAAACCATTCGTAGCCCTCCGTCGTTTCACATGAATGGTCAATAGTATTCAAGCTATGTTTGTTGGCCAAAGTCAAGGCATAATGATTGGTAGCTATTGGGTATTCATGTGCAGCATAGATAGATGTGTTGGTTTGGGACAGTCGTACTGCTTTGTTGGCCAAAGTCAAGGGTAGGTACGGGTGGGTTCAAATTAACCTGGAGAATGACGGGTAGAACTTGACATGTGACTTATGATTTGTTGGCCAAAGTCAAGGTCATAAGAGCATGGGGCAAAAATCCACATTGGGAGTTTCAAAAGAAACTGAAACTTGCTAGCGCTGCATACCATTTGGAGTGTGATGATTCTGGTAGGATTCCTTCAGTTTTATCACGCGATGATATTTGGATCCCGATCCTACTGTGAGTATATGCTACTCCTCGGGAAATTTCTCACTTAACGATCAATGCTATAAACCAAGTAGGTGTCTAGAAAGGTGTTAGCGGGGCTACGCCCACAAGGAAAAGAGATTACTTAATTAAGGAACTTCGCGAAAGCGTTGGAAAACCTCTCTCGAAGTACCGACACTGGCCTGGCTGAACGGTTAAGCAAGAATTGTACGGTGAGATTGATCCCGACTAATTCTTCCTTTATGGTTTGAGGAGAGATTCGAGAGACAGTGGGAGCCATCCTGTTTAGACAAATTAAAAACCACTCTAAACTTGCAAGAGCATCATGCTAAAGTGTTTCTTCTCTCTCTCCTAATTGCAGCGACCAAACATCATGACTGGACTTAAGTTACTACTAGATAAAAACATACTGACAGGGCCAAACTACAAAGATTGGCTCAGGAATGTCAAAATGGCAATCACTTATGACAAGTTGGGGTATCTCCTTACCACGAAAGCTCCCCCTGTCCCACGTCCCAAAACCAGCGTCGCGGATAGGGAAATCCGTAAGACCTGGGAAATCGACTGTGCGAAGGCCAAGTGCCTCGTGCTTGCCTCTATAGACAATGAACATCAGAGGAGGCACGAGAATATGGACCTCGAATCCATATTTCTCCATACAAAAGAACTGTATGGAGAGCAATCCCGTATCGCCAGATACGAAGTCTCGAAAAAGCTGTTTTCGGCGAGATTGGCCGTCGGATCATCGGTAGCGGAACACGTGCTTAAGATGATTGGCTATATAGAAGAGCTCGCGGACCTTGGGACCACGTTAGAGAACGAGCTCTACACGGACTTGATTCTCCAGTCCCTTCCTTCCACTTACGCCCAGTTTATCCTGAACTTCAACTTGCAAGAAAAAGAGGTTGAACTTTCAGAACTCCTCAACATGCTGAAAAGTGCAGAGGGCACCCTACAGAAAGGTAGGGAAACATCCACTTTGTTTGTAGGAGGATTTTCATCTTCTAGGTACAAGGCGAAAGCCAAGGGAAAGAAGAAGAAAACCCCAACCAAACCAAGGGGCGGTGTTAGTAAAGTGGATACGAAGGGAAAGGCAAAGGCAACAAAGGTAGCGGGAAAGCTTGTAGGGAAGGAAGAGTGCTTTTACTGTCACAAGTGTGGACACTGGAAGAAAGATTGCAGGGCTTGGAAGGGCAGAAACCAGGATCTGAAGCAAGTTGCGGCTTCAGCTTCAGGTGTGTATATTATTGAAAACTGTCTATCAATAAACTCTACTTCCTGGGTATTGGATACAGGGCCAGGATCTCATATCTGTAATTCTTTGCAGGCATTGAGAAAGCGTAGGGTTTTGAAGGCAGGTGATATGACCCTCAGAGTTGCAAACGGAGCTAGCATGGATGCTGAGGCCATGGGGGACTATCACCTGGACATGTTTTGGTTTTACGTAATTGTTATTTTGTACCCAATGCAACTTGTAATATCATTTCTGTATCTTTAATATCTAAAGAAGGTTATGAATTTGCATTTGTAAGCAATGTTGTAAACATTCACCTTAATCAAGTTCTGATTGGGTCAGGTACATTAAGCAATGGTATATACGTATTAAACCAACCACAGATTTTTAATGTCCAGAATACACACAAAAGAAAGTCTCCGGAAACAAATCAGGCTTTCTTATGGCATTGTAGACTGGGTCACATCAATGAGAGAAGGTTGATGAAGTTACATACAGAAGGATATTTGGATCCGTTCGAATATCAATCATATGCAACTTGTCAATCCTGTCTCAAAGGAAAGATGACAAAGACTCCGTTCACTGAACACGGAGTAAGAGCGAGCGAGCTCTTGGGACTCGTACACAGCGACGTATGCGGTCCAATGTCTACGCATGCACGAAGCGGTTATTCTTACTTCATTACTTTTACGGATGACTTTTCAAGGTACGAATATGTCTTCTTAATAAAACATAAATCCGATGCCTTTGGAAAATTCCAGGAATATAAGAATGAAGTAGAAAAACAAACATGCAAAAGTATCAAGACACTGAGATCTGATCGAGGTAGTGAATACTTGAGTGCCGAGTTCCTGGATTACCTAAAAGAGAATGGAATTCTCTCTCAGCTTACTCCACCATACACCCCGCAACATAACGGTGTATCGGAGAGACGGAACCGAACCTTATTGGATATGGTACGTTCCATGATGAGTAACGCTGAGTTACCGCGATCATTCTGGGGATATACACTAGAATCAGCTGCATACCTTTTGAACCGAGTTCCAACTAAGACTGTGCCTAGTACACCATATCAGATGTGGTATGGGAAGATACCCTATCTTAAGCACATTAAGACATGGGGATGCCGGCTTTTGTCAGAAAGCAGCATGCGGACAAACTCGAGGCACGCTCAGTACAGTGCAAGTTTGTGGGATATCCAAAGAACTCCAAGGGATATTTCTTCTATTGCGAAGAGGAACAAAAGGTTTTTGTTTCTCGTCATGCCCAATTCATAGAAACTGAGTTTTTGGAAAATCAGATAAGTGGGAGCGCAATAGAACTGGAAGAAATTCCAGAACCACGAGCTATTACTGAAAGCTTAGTAGAACCAGAGGGTTCGAAAGATCAGGACATTCCTGTGCCGCTCCGCAGAAGTAGTAGGCAGTCTCATCCGCCCGAGAGATACTACGGTTTTCTCATAGACGGGGATAGAGAGGATTGCATCATTGATAATGATGAGCCGACTAGCTTCCAGAAGGCCATTCACAGCGTTGACTCGGTAAAATGGCTGGATGCAATGCGGACCGAAATGGAGTCCATGTACACCAACAAAGTATGGACGTTAGACGTTGCTCCAGATGGGGTAAAACCCGTAGGATGCAAGTGGATCTTCAAAAGGAAGATTGGTGTAGATGGACAGGTTGAGACCTATAAGGCTAGACATGTTGCAAAGGGTTTTCGTCAAAGACCTGGTTTGGACTATGACAAAACCTTTTCTCCAGTGGCTATGCTGAAATCCATTCGGATCCTTCTTGCCATTGCTGCCTTCCACGATTATGAGATTTGGCAGATGGACGTAAAGACAGCTTTTCTAAATGGAAATTTAGAGGAGTGTGTCTATAAGGACCAGCCAGAGGGTTTCATTCAGAGTGGGAGCAGCGGAAAGGTGTGCAAGTTGCTTAAGTCCATCTATGGACTAAAGCAGGCATCGTGGAGTTGGAACATCTGTTTTAATGAGACGGTCAAAGAATTTGGCTTTATCAAAAATCTAGATGAACCATGCATCTATAGTAGATTTGTAGCAAGAACTGTCGTATTCCTCGTTTTATACGTGGATGACATTCTTTTGATAGGAAATGACATTCCTATGCTACAATCTGTCAAAGGGTTCTTGTCACACAAGTTCTCCATGAAAGACCTGGGTGATGTCTCTTACATTCTGGGGATCCGGATCTATCGTGACAGATCCAAGAGGATATTAGGACTTTCACAGTCCAGGTACATCGACACCATACTGAAAAGATTCACTATGGAAGATTCCAAGCGCGGTAATCTACCGGCTTGTCACGGGATCACCCTCTCCAAAGAAAAATCTCCCAAGACTGATTTGGAAAGGGATCGAATGTCTATTATACCCTACGCTTCTGCGGTAGGCTCTATAATGTATGCGATGTTGTGTACCAGACCGGATGTAGCTTATGCACTGAGTGTGGTAAGACGGTATCAGTCAAACCCTGGGGAGAAACACTGGATAGCGGTAAAGAACATTCTCAAGTACCTGAGAAGGAATAAGGAGATGTTCTTGGTGTATGGCGGAAAAGACCTCTAGATCGAGGCCTTTGCTGACTCCAGCTTCCAGAGTGACAAGGATGATTCCAAGTCCATGTCGGGTTATGTCTTTACCCTCTATGGAGGGGCGGTGTGTTGGAAGAGTTCCAAACAGGAAACCGTTGCTGACTCGACGATGGAAGCGGAATATATCGCTGCTGCCGCAAAAGAAGCTGTCTGGATAAGAAAGTTCTTGACAGAACTTCAGGTGGTTCCGTCCATTGCTGATCCAATACCTCTGTATTACGACAACAACGGGGCTATAGCTTTAGCGAAGGAACCCAGGTCCCATCAGAAATCCAGACACATCTTGAGGCGGTATCACCTGATCAGGGAGATCGTGGGTCGCCAGGAGATCGAGGTTCGGAGAGTTGCTACGGAAGATAACACTGCTGATCCATTCATGAAGGCCTTACCCCAGACTCAATTCGAGCGGCTGATCGAGATGATAGGTCTTCGATACGCCAGTACATAGCTTTACTGCAAGTGGGAGATTGTTAGTGTATATGCCTTAGAAGCCATTACTGTATCATACTAGTTTGTATATTACTTGATGGAAGCTTGGGATATTCACAGTTGTATAGACAATCTTGCTCAAAATAGTAGTATGCTACTTGGTTTGTTTCTACTTTAATGTGTGCATGTGTTTCTTATAGCATATCGCCTTTACACATTAGTGGAGCCCTTAGGATCTTTGCTTGATTACCAGCGTTGTGATGGCAGTCACACTCGTGGGGGCTGGGTAATCCACAAGCACATTCTTATGTAGGTTCCTAGTCGTAGGACCATCGAGACAGGGCATCGATACTCCGGAGTAGACTAGCGTATGCGCTTCTCATCCCAGCTTGGGAGACGGTCTGTCCCACAGCCGTCAGTACGTCGTACTTGAGATAGTATGCGGGTGCTCGTTAGGTTATGAGTACACTGGACAGGACTCGTCGGGAACTGTTGGTTGGTATTATACCTATCGTCAGTTATCAGTTCCCAGGTGACATGAGTACAGCTTAGTCCGTTGACTTGACACTGTCACTTTGCCTCGAGTGTGTTCCCACTGTTCTTAGATTGCTACCCTACCACGGCTCAAAGGAGTCGTGCAAACAGGTAGCAGTTGGGTGCAGTCCCGAAGCACTTGGAGGCAGTGACGGTTAGATAGGATTCGTCTCTTCCGGTATTGGGGGTTGATATCGCGCTGTGTCTAGGAGAGCCATTACACAAAGTCCTTGGCCAGGGCAAGCGAGATATACTGGTAGGTTTCCAGTGTTATCTCAGGGTGTTCTGGGCTACACTCCGATACGACTTGTACCGCTATTAGGGGACTGACGTTTACCGCTCCCCTAGGCCCGCCATGCGATACTCTTAGACGAACAGACCGGACTGTACGGAGACTGTCACATTCAGGCTCAGTAGGTGTTCAGATGGGTTCACCTCGTCCGTCTTCTTATCGGCATCTACCTGGGGACCGTTACGTACAGCTAGTGCCGCTTGCGGTCTGTGGTTAAACCCATTGCCAGCGTAGTGTCGAGTCTTTAGAGTCACACACAGAGGGTTATTCGCCTTTAGGCAAAACGAGTAGAGGTCACATGGTTTTGCGACGGGGTTTGTTCACATCCGCGCACTTGTGCACGTTTAGTGTCCGGACAGCTTATACTAGCGGGTTTTGGTTTAAGCCAGATCCTAGTATATGTTTTGGGATTGGTTTTATCTCATTGTATTCGTGTTCCTCGGAACACGGATACGGGTGTAAATGCACAGTTGACTGAGGCAGAGGCAGAGGACTTTCATTAGGGTTGATGACCGTTGTCTTTTTCTTAACCCTAATGTTTATATGTGAAACATGATTATTAATATTAATTAATTATAATTGTATTATGGTTAGGGATGTTGACAATTTGACTATGGTTGACTTATTGACCTATGTTGACATATTGACCATCATCATTTCATATGAAAGATGCTATTTGATTCTTGCAAAATTCATTAATGTGAAATGATAATGGTCATTTCAAGTTAACCATCACAATTATCTTTAATTAATTATTTAATTATCATAATTCACATATATGTGAGAAGGTTGATATTATCCTCTCATTCTCTCATTCTCATTCTCTCTCATCCTCTCTCATCCTCTTCCTCTCTCTCAAAGCTCTCCCTCTCATGAGTTGAGAACCATTAAGCTTTTGAGATAAAACACCAAAATCATTCTCTACTCTTTCTAAGGTTCTAGATTTAGCACATCAAGCACCTTAGTTACTTTTAGTTTGAGGTAGGAACCAAAGGTAGAGACCCTCGGGTGGATCTTTCTTCGGCAAGAGAAGGCGACGAGGACGACCCGTTCATCCCACTCCTAGGAGCAAGAAGAGAAGGACTTCAAGACTTAGGTATAACCCTTTAACCGAGTAGCTAACTCTCTTAGCTTGGTTGTTAGTTTATGTTTAGCAAAGATCCTCCTTTCTTTAGTCCATGTTGCCTAGAGTTGTAAAAATCGAATTTTTATACCGTTTCCGCCTCTCCGTAAGCACCGGGGTAGGCAACGTGGACTTACAAATTAGTTGGAATTTAGTCACATGGTTGAAGCTTGTAGAAGCTTGTGGAACTATTGACCAAGTCCACTAATTTTGTTTTACTTGTAGATATTTATTAACCTAACCATTATTGTTAGTCATGATTTATTCTCTACATGAGTTAGTGTATGACACTAACTCACCCATGGTTTCTATTCTCACTCAATTATTCCATTCACACTTCATCCTCTTCCTCATCTCCAAAAAGCTTTCTAGCTTCATGAGAGGTGAAGAAATATAGTGAGAAAATTATTTCTAAAGTGGGCAAAATTCCTACTTCATCAACCTCTTCTCTACTCGCCATTTAGATTGGGTTGTTTCTTAACCAAGTTCATCACTTAGTGAAGAGGTAGCTTGAGTTAGTGTCTCCTCGACGTAGATCATCTTTGGCCTCGAAGACTTCAAGCAAGCTTGTTCATTTCACCTTGTGGAGCCTCACTAGAGTTCGGAAGATCACTACTTGGAGCGAAGGGACTACTACATGGAGCTATTGAAGTGAAGGACCGGTCTACAAAGGTTGTAATCCTTGTTCACTTAGATGTAAAGATGTTTACATGCTTGTTCGTCTAATTCTATAGTTTAGATTCTAGCGTTAGGGTTCTTTAGCGCGCCAATTTTTTAAAATGGCATGGTCGATGCCTCCCGAAACCCAGCGGCCGCCTAGGGAACCCAACATTATCGGGTTATTGGGGGTCTGACGGATACCATCCCCCAGACCCGGTATACGATACTTTTATACGAAGAGAATGGACTGTACGGTGATTGTCACTAATAGGGTCTGCAAGATACGGATGAGCTTGTTTGTCGACCTTACTTTCGTTCAATACCTGGATAGCCGTTACGTGCAGCTAGTACCCCTGGCATGCTTATAGGTTAACCCGGTGAGGGATTGATCTGAAAGTGTTTCAGATCAATTGGATTTTATCCTAAGCTACTGCCAGCGTATTGTCGAGTCTTTAGAGTCCCATACAGAGGGCTTCCCGGCTCAGGCGAAACAATATAGAGACTGTATGTTGATACGTGCAGGAGTCCAATTAAAATACGTGTATTGGATACACGAACATTAATCGGGCGTTTGATAATAGTAGCCGGTTTATTAAAAAGTGGGATTATTAAATCAAGTGTTGATTTAATAATTATATATATATATATATATATATATATATAAGCTACTACTATGTTTAATTCTTTTCCTCTTTTTTAATATATTTGTATATTATACAAATATAAGTATAAATATATATTTATATATATTTATATTTCTCTTTTTTCTTCTTCTTTGAGCCATGTGATATGTTGGGGGGAAGGTGTATACCCAACCTTCTTTAGATGACAAGTGGAGGAGAGAGAGGAGAGAGAGGCATAAGAGAGTTAGCTCTCTACTCTTTTATGTTTAAGCCTAAGTTTGCACTTTCTCTCTTCAATTCTCCTCCATTCTTCTCCTACTCAAAAGAAAAAAAAGAGGGACATTCTTCTTTACATCTTCTTGTCTTCATTCCTAGCAAGAATTGGAAGCAAGTTACTTTACAAAGAAGGCATCTTGAAGTGAAGTGGAACTTGGGTTGGATTTCTCTCACGTGGATCATCTTTGGCATGGTCAATCGGCGAGCAAGCTTGTTCCCGGAGAACTTGGAGCCTAGAAATGGTCTTCCGCAATTGGACGAATACACTACAAATATTGTAGCATGCTAAACTTCTAAATAGCTCTCTTAATGTTTGCTTGTTTTAGTGTTTGTGTAATTTCTTGGGTTGTTGTTGGTTGTGCTTGCTCAATTTTTTTGTTTTACATTGTTTTGACTTCCGCCTTGGCTGCGTGTGTTGCGGCGTGAGCATAACGAACTAACACTAGTATCAGAGCCGGCCTGATTGGTCGTGAAAAGTGTTTGTCTATGTATGTTGTAAAATACCGCAATCAATAACGGTGTCGCAATAGCTAGCCGCTAGTGAGTACGGGTCATCCACAGAGAAACGGTGAACTGATTTTCTTGTTTTACACGAGTTGATAGAAGAAAGATGGGATTGTTATCGTTTATTATTAAGAAGGTTTGAAAAATTTATAATAAAAGGGCTTGTATGGTTTATAGGATTTAGTAGTTAATGGATGGAGTACTAAAATTAATTCTTTTTATCTTTTAATTGTTTTATACTAAAGAAATAGCGATGAATGTGGATTAGGGTTCTTGGAGGGAATTAGGTTTTCCCACTATTGATCCTTGTCCTTCCATTGATCCCTATTTGTCTCAAGCCCTTAACAAAACGATTATTAACGAATCTCAAATCGTGGTCGTAACTATCATGAATTGATAGCGCGCCCGATAAGAGGGTTAATATTCATTTTGCTAAACTTTATAAAAATTAAAACTTTAAAAAGAATTTAAGAGATATTGTTCATCCATTATTCTACCTTATCCTACAAACCCTAGCAAGCAAGAATTTACTCGTTCATTAGGATAAACGAAATAGAAGAAAAGTGGAAGAAAACATAACCCATAATTAAAATTAAAAATGCAGAAAGTAAATGCAGAATGCAATTGCGGAAAATAAAATGCGACAAAATTAAAAGAAAGAACTACCTTTATTGATTTACTAGTGCATTACAAAAGTTCCTCGCTGAATAAGTAATTTACAAAACCTTAGTTCGCTCGCTAGATCTTAATCGATCGATGGATAGATGAATATTCCTTAATGGTTTGATAGATAGCTCTCCGTTCTTTATATAGTCTCTGTAACTAGAAACCCTAGATGTCATATTGAAGTGTGTGAAATTACGATCATGACCTTGAAGTTTCAGATCCTGCGGCCAGCAAATGACCGCGCAACTGCCGCCTTTTGGCTTTGTTGACCGTGTATCCGCCGCCGTATGGTGGGTTGGAGCTTCCAAATTTTTTGTGCCTTTTCTTCTCGATATTTAGAGATCCATCTGATAAAAAATATTTTGAAAATATTGCTCTTAGTCTCTGCCATTGCTATATTCTTTAATTTGCTCCTAATATTCGGCAGATTTGATTTGATATTTCGATTTGTTGTGGATCTCCTACTCACAGTTTAGACCTGAGATGGTCTATTATAATACCTGCAAAATATCTCAAATCACATTTGTTAGTAGCATTTGTTTTATTTAAGATATTATTCCAACCAATTAAATGATATGATATTTTAAGAATATTGGTTAGGATTATTTGATATGATATGCATATTTTAATAATGAATAATCTCATGAATATTTTAAATATGATATGCATATATTGCCCAATTATATTAATTATAAATGAAGAAACATATGAAAATAATTTTTTACAAATAAACCCACATATGTTCTTAAATTACAATTAACACCTTTTAGTAATAAATAATAGCACGGAAAATAACCATACAAATGTGCAATAAATTTGACTGATCAAATACCCCCAAACTTATCTTTGATCGTCCCGAGCAAACTATTTGTTAAAAAGAAAAAGATAAATTTAGCACACTTTCGTAGGCAACGCGATTGCACTTAGCTTATGCAACAAGCCTTTAAAGCTCTAGGTGCCCCTAATAGGAGGAGTGTTGTCTCCTGGGGTTTTCAGCGGATTACATCCATAAAATCCCAAAATAAAAGAAGACGAAAATTACATAAAAAAATAAGGAACATATAAAAGGAAAAAAACTTGAAAAATAAGAGTTTCAAACTACACTAGCTTTTTAGTTGTCATGAGCCTTATCTTAATGGTCTTCGAAAGATGTCAGAAATCACATTATCTCTCAATAAAACATTGTCTTTAGTTTTCCTCCCTACCTTTCCTCCAAATATCGATCATATACCCCTACGTGTGTCTAAAAGACATCCCTACACTTGGAGAATTCAATTCAAGCTATTATACCCTTTTGTCCATATTCCTTAGTACTTTTTAGTCGGTGATATTTTAGATGGATTTGCTTACACATTCTTCATGCGACCGTTAATACTTCTTGAGATACCAACCAACCGATTACCGAATGTGCTTGCTTATTAAGGCGTAATCAGCAATATCCTAGTCTTGTAACACTTAAGGCTTAGCAATGACTCCCAAATCAGTTGGTTTAAAGCACTAGGTGATAAGGCACCCTCGCTATATTTTTTTTATGCTTGCTTAAGTAATTACAAAACCGGTGTTCATTTTTCTGCACCATTTATATATATTTTTTCCGCACCATTTATATATATTTTTTCCCTTCATACTAAGGCTTCTAGGCAAGAGTATTTCAAGGTATTCTCTACTATCCCAAGTTTCAAAATGTGTGCAAGTGCGTATAGTAGGGTATCAACATTCAGAAGTTTGGACTCAATAATAGAGATTATTTTTCAGGCTTATTTCTATCCACAGATTAGTGATTTTTTCATCTTACTAACCTTTGGGATAACAGCTCATGACTACATATTACTAGCTTCGTTTTAAAACATCTAATTTTCTTGCATTTCTTAAATCTTTTTCTTTCTTTCATATGTATTTTTCACTTTCTAACTTTTATTTTCAAAATTTATGCAATGCAATATTTGCATATGATGCGTGGATATATACAAACCATCCATACAAACCATCCTCTCAAACTTGTTTGCAGCAGTGTCCTCACTGATGTTGTCCTGTAAGCTCAAAATCTGAAAACTAGGAGAAACAGCTCAATAAGATGGTATAAAGAAGGGGTCAAGAGTGAATAACAGTGAAATCCTCCCCCAAACTTGTTCTTGGCTCACAATCGTGCAAAAATTTCTTTTCTTTCATGAGCCATTTATTTTTCTTCTTTCCCCCCAAACTTGAGTAAAACCGTGTTTTTATTGAAATTAAACATAAGAGGGGGGCATAAATATTATCGGTCTATAAAAAGCTTTACAAAGACCAAAAGTTAAAATCAACCATTCAAATATTTTATCTAGGTAACACCACGGTTGGTAGAAGATCGTGTAACAGATATACGTGAAGAATACTCAAGACTATATAAGAATGAAAGTTGTCTCATGTCTTGAGTAGAAGAAACAGAAATAAGAGTAACGATAAGAAATGAAGTGGGGAGAAGATAAGAGGTGTAATTGAAAGGATTTACGTCTCGGTTGGTGGAGACGAAAAAATGATAGTGAGTGAAAACGAGAATTTGTATGATAAGGAATGGGTGGAATAGTCATATTTTCGTATGTGATTAAAAGAAGGGGTGGCGGTTCAACTTCTTCAGCCTCAAAGGGAGGCGCATGAATTTCCGGTGGAGTTTGATTCATCACAGCATCCAAGTCATCAAGGAACGCGAGTTCTTCGGCGAAAATATTTTCGAAACTTTCATCGGTGTTCCGAATGATGATCTCATCAGAAAGAAAAGAATAAGTGGAATAGGAAGATTCATTAGAAAAGTTGAAAGTTTCAAGGTCAATCTGTTGCGCGCTAGTATTCAAAACACTTGATTCGTCAGAAATGATGGAGGTAGGAGACTCGAAAAGCTTATCTACCTTAATAGAGTCTAAATCAAGTGGTCTTTTAAGAATCATAGAACTCGAAATATCAGAGTGTGATTCATCAAAACTCGGTGAAATTGAAAGAAGATGAAAAGAACCAAAGAAAATGTGTAATGAAATGCGTAAACGAACTTGGGTGTCGAGTATTGTTGAACCGGATGTGGGAGATGAAGGCTGAATATCGTTTTGCATATCGGATAGGTTGGTGGTAAGAATAGGATCGCTTAAATGTACAGGAAGATGTTCACATTCAATGGAAGGTACATGATGGGTCGGTGAATTCAACTCATCCAACATAGCGAGTTCATCTTCAAAGATATTCTCATCACCGATCTCACTAGCACTTTCAGTCAAATCAAACGAATAGTTCTTTAAAAATTCATCAATTATATTATCCTCGCTCGATGGATCATTAGGTTCACTTAATGGAATTGGAAAGTTTGAAATATCAAGTTTAGTAGGATAAGAATCGGTTTGATTTGAAATGATGTAATGCTCTCTTTCACACTCACGATTGGAAAAGTCAAACATGTTATTCTCGGGTACCTCATCAATTAGATTATTAATCTGTTGATCATCAAATACATTCGATTGGAGTTCAGGATGGAAGGTGTTGAGATCAAAAGAATTAATTTTGGTTTGACTTTGAGAGATCCAGGTTCTTTCTCACTACTCAATTCCAACTCTACTTCAAGACTAGACATGGTTTGTGAAGAAGTTTCAATAAAGGATTCTCTTTGAACCGTGGAACTTCCTAATTGATGTTCAGAAGCACTGTCTAGATAGGGTGCAACAGTTGAGTATGGTTAGAATGTGTTTAATTTTTGGCTACGGGCGAGTTTAATGTGTTTTGCAATAGAAATGGGTTTACGAATTGCCATATTAGCCTCAAGAGAATTATCAACATGAGAGGGTGTGAAAGTTTGGTACTGTTAATAAGAGTTAGAAGGGTGAATCTAATTTTTATAAACAGGATTAGGATCAGCATTGTGATATGAAGAAGATTGAGATTGGTTGGTTAGTTGGCGACTGGCTTTTGCAATTTGCTCAGCAATGGTCATGGGTTTAGGAGTTGTCATATTCGCCTTAAAACGAGTATCAACATGTTCATATGGAAATGATTGTAATTGTTGTCCTAACGGTTTTTGAGCAGTGAAAGGTATGAAACTTTGGCTACGGACCTTCACAATATGCTTAGCAATGGACATGGGTTTAGAAGTTTTCTTACTAGCCTTAAAAGGATTATCAACATAAGAAGGTGTTAAATTTTGACGCAGTTGCTAGGACTTTGAGTGAGGTCTCCAATTGTTATTTCGAGAGCGTTCTATCCTATCCCTTAAAGAAATGGTAGGGTCATAATTTCTACCAAAGCAATAACGATATAAAGAAATATCTGCTTGTGTGTAGCAAAGCTCAACAAGAGTCGGTCGGTTTGGGTTACCCATCATAAAAGAATTGGAGGGTGAAATGGTAAGAATTTTAAGCCCTTTTTTTTGGATTTTTGAAATTGTTTTTCTTTGAAAGAGGGACTCGACTCAACCAAACACAAACGTGCACAAATAGTCCGTAGAGGTAGGGTCACCTAGGTCAAATCACTAGACCACTCCTAGACTTCTAAAGGACAAGATGTAGGATAAATCCTCTATCACCTCCTTATCAATCTTGCAGCCAGGTAAGTGGGAGATTGTTAGTTATATGTATGCCCTAGAGGCCATTACTATACATAGGATGTATATTGTAGTGGATGCTGGGACATATATAGGGAGGATTTTCTTGCTCGACATGATAGTATGCTATCTGGTTAATCTTTACCTTAACGTGTACACTGATTGTCTCCCTGTTACATGTTGGTAAAGCCCTTAGGATCTGTACTTGACTACCTGGACTATGATGCGGATCATACTAGTGGGGACATGGCAGTCCATAAGTACATCCTTCAAAGTCCCTAGTCGTGGGTGTATCGAGACGGGGCATCGATATACCAGAGTAGACTAGCGTATACCTTCTCGACCCATACAGATGGGCGATGGATGATCCCATATCCATTGGTGTTTGACATCAGAGATGATATACGGGTGCTCAGTAGAGACTGGGTACACTGGACGGACTCGCCGAGAACTCCCAGATGGTATTATACCTTACGTCAGATGGCAGTTCTCTGGTGACACTGGTACAGAGTAGTCTGTTGACCCGAGATCGTCATAGAGTCTTGTGTGGTTCCCACTGTGCTTTGATTTCCATCTTACCACGTCCAAGAGGGCGTGCAAAACGGTGGTTTTTGGGTACAGTCCCGAGTCACATGGAGGCAATGAGCGATAGGAGGGGATTCGTCTCTCCCGGTATAGGGGGTTAATGTTGCGCTGTGTTCGATTGGCTATAACAGGAAATCCCTGGCCAGGGTTGCTGAGATTTACTGGTAAGTGTTACCAGTAGTTTCTCGAATTGTTATAGACCTCATATCGACACGACTTATCGAGCTATTGGGGTATGACGTTTAGCACCCCTATGCGAGATATGCGACATATCAGACGATCAGACCGGACTGTACGGAAGTGTTACTGGTTGGATTCACAGGAGTGTGAGCGGGCTTGCTCGTCGATCTTCTGATCGCTCAATACCCGGGTGGCCGTTACGTTTAGCAGACCGCTTGCGGCTTGTGGGTGCTTGATATGATCATCATCTGCTGCCGGCGTATTGACGAGTCTTTAGAGTCCTACACAGAGGTTTCCTGGTTCAAGCGAAACGAAATAGGAGCGCATATGAGATATGTGCGGGACCGAGAATAATGCGTGTATGTGATACCGTATTCCATTCTCGCGATGAATGTATCGATTATGTTATATGCGATATACCCTAGTTATCGAATCAAGGATTGATTCGATAAACCGATACATTGGATACTAGTCGGTTATATGTGATATGACCGGATCGTTAAATCAAGTGTTGATTTAATGATTTAATGTATAATTATATATTTGATATATTACTTTGCATTAACTAGTATCGGTTCACTTTAAATGGATATTCTCACTCGGGTGTGCGCATTGCATATGCGATATGATTTTGTGCACATGATTGTATCATGTTTGATGATACATGCTTTTTGGTTAAGTGTAAAGTATTAAACTATGGTTAAGTGGATGATTAGGGTTTTTAATTATTCATTTATTTGTTTATTTATTCATTTTTGGCAAAAGAAAAATGGTGGCTAATTTGGATATATGTTGAAGCTTCATGAAGCTTTGACTTAGTCACCATTTTTGTCTTCATACCTAACCTAACCATTCACTTAACTTGAGTTTAGTCTCTACACTTAACCATGGTTGATTATGATAAGTATTATTTTCTTTTCTATTTTCTAAATTAACTTATCATAACAATTTCTATCTTCTTCTTCATCTTGACACATGAAGAAACCTTACTTCATCAATGGTGATTGATGAAAACAAGTGAGAAATCCAATTCTAAAGTCTACCCACTTCCTATTTCTTCATCCTCTACCTCTTGCCAAGTAGTATAGGGTGTTTCCTTCACAAGTTTTCATGGCTTGGTGAAGGTGGAGCTTGATCTAGCGATGCTTCGACGTAGATCATCTTCGGCATGGACATCGACGACCTAGCCCGCCTATTCTCCGATGAAGCCGACGCTACAGCCCGGGATTTGTTTTAGACAGCGAGAGGACTTCATTGCGGAGCTATGGAGGTGGAGCACCGGATCTACAAAGGTTGTATTTCCGATTCTTATAGTTAAGTGTTAACTAGTTACTTTTTTCGCCTAGACATCTAGCCAACGATCCGTAGTTTAGGATTTCTCGGCACCGTAAAATTTTAAATTGGCATGGTTGATGCCTTGTGAGACCTTATTAGGGTGCCTAGGAACCCTACAGTGGTATCAGAGCCTAGCTAGAGCCTTAGGCGAAGTCCAGACGAAGTTTGAAACCCGAACGAACCCGAAACCCCAACTCAAAAGTGCTCTCTGGACTTTTTCTGAAAACGTGGATTTTTCCAAATTAAAAATTCGTAAAAAATTCAACAGGAAAACCTAAGAATTACGATACAAAATTTTTCCATTGAAGCTTCCAGAGCGCGGCGGAACCGCGGCATAAGCCCTGCTTATGCGGCGGTTCCGCGGCCTTATTATTGTATTGTCCTATAATTTTTGTACAGTAATTCATGGTTTCGGGTGCTGGATTTTCTGGGATTTTTTAATATTTATTCAAGAGTTGAATTTTCTGGGATTGTTTTGGGGATTCGGTGTTTCGATCGGAGTATCAAATTTTGTCTGTGTGGTTTTCCGGATAAATTTCAGAATATGTTAAAATGTTCGACTGGATATAAATACCCACCTTTTCCCCTGCCGGAAAATTTCCAAGTGTTGGATTTTTCCGTAGTTTAACGACGTTCTAAGTAGTGCAAGTAACTCGATGGACCCTCTAGAAGACAACAAACCTTAACTCGATTATGTGACCGTCTTGAACTGCCCTTTGAACCTTCGGGTTTGGGGCAGTACGGCGTGCCACATGTGAGGCGTTGGCTTGACCCTTCTATGGCTGGACCGTTGGTACTGAGGCACGAACTGAATGTTGTTAGACTTGTTTCATGTGTTGATCTGTATCGGGAAAACTTGGGTGTTTGACTGTTCGATCGAAAAGTTTAACATTTTCTATTTATCTGGAATGGGATACAATAATTGGAATTCACAATGAGTTATGAGATAACTGAATGAATGTTATAAACATAGCAGTTTAGTCTCACTTGATCGGTTGCCACGGAATTTTGATGTGATCAAAAGTCCGTCGCAATCACGTAGCGTACGCGGATACTCGCCGGGTAAACTTATAGACAGCCTCACTCCATAGCCCCGACCAAGTGACTGTAGAAGAACCCCGTCGCCGAAAGCATCCGTTCGGGTGCTCACGGTAGCGGTGTTCCGCCTTGGTGCACTTCGTCGACGGTATCAGGGGTGCGACCGCCTACTAAAGTTTGCGACGAGCATTCGATCAGTTTTTCGGGAATCTTGTTGAATTGCCCGATTTGATATTGAAAAGTGTTTTCGATAATGAGACTAAAATGCGGGGTTTATAATTGTTAGGCATGCGATGTCTAAGTAATTCATTTGGTCAGGCATGCGATGTCTGAGGTGGTTGCGGATTCCAACTGTTGTAGTTTTACACTTTCTTTTCTGTGACCGTAAGTGTAATATGTGATATCGCCGGTTTCGTTGCTATATGTCAACGACAATTAGGATGCGCATATTTACTTATGTTGATGACATGTGATGTTATGTGTTGCTGGATATGTTATATTGGATCGTCGTGTTTGAATAGCCGGGGTTTTTTTATGTGAGATGAGTGTTTTTCATTTTCATTCATGTAAAAACTTGTATGTAATATTCTTTTATTGGGGCGCTTCCAGGTTGCGGAAGTTGTCACCTTTTGTATATTATTTACTTTTCCGCACTAGGATAGACCCAAGGAGGAGGGCACAAGTAACCGGGTTCTGGAGTCCAGTGGGAGACCAACTCGAGGAGTCGAGTCCGGGTCTCCTAACTCTAGAATTGGTAGGGTTGCTTGCCGCTCTCGTAGGGGTCTAGGGGTGTGGGTTTGGCTATTCATCACGACCGTGGAATCCGTGTTTTATACTGGCTCGTATTGAAAACACGGACGTCCTAGTATATCCAATATTTCATATGTTTCTTCTGCTGCGATATCTGTGATGTGATCATGTGATGTTCTGTGATAGATACAGTATATAGTATATATGATATATTATATAGGCGTTACTTATGTTTTACACCCGCGCTAGCCCTGCCCCGCTCTGCCGTTAGTTACCTAACCTAACGGTGCACGAGGGGACATCGAGGCGAATGCGGATGGCATAAGTGTACGTCGTATTTATCTGTGATGTTTAGGTACATAAATGATGGGACTTCATTAATGTGATTAATGAAATAAAAGAAACCTAAGATGTTTTAGAATCGAATTTCAAAATAAAACAGGTAGCTACAGTTTTTGCTTTGCACAGCGGTATATGTGATATATCCTGCACCTTATTCGATGAGGAAAGGACCGAGATCCCTTCACCGGGAGTGACTCCTTTAGCAATAACTGGCAGATGCTACACACTCGGTTTGTCTTTTGATTGCTTTTAAGTGTTTTTGCTTTGCACAGTGATATATATGATATATCTCGCACCTCATTCGACGAGGAAAGGACCGACGATCCCTTCACCGGGAGTGACTCCTTTAGCAAAACTAAAAAAGCCTCAAAAACACTCCATTTCAAAATTCATTCGATCCTATGACGATATCAAGTTCATTACGCAATAGGTTTTCAGAAAAACCTGTCGCAGCCCTCCGTCATTTCAGATAAATGGTAGTTAGTATTCGTGCTACGTTTGTTGGCCTGCGTCAGGGCGTAGTGTGCGGTAGCTAACTAGTATTTATCTGCTTATGCATATGATGCAGATTGGATTAGGGTAGTCGTGCGACTTTGTTGGCCTGCGTCAAGGGTCGTGCGGGTGGGTTTAATTCAATCAGGAAATGACGGGTTGAGCTTGACTAGCGCACTATGGTTTGTTGGCCTGCGTCAAGGTCATAGGACGCTAGGGGCAAAATTATCGGGAATTTCAAGTGTTGAAATTTGCAATGAGATTGCATACCTTCTATGAGATAGTTGGATCCCGATACCCGCTGCGAGTAAGAGTTACTCCTGGGAGAGTTTTATACATTACAATTAGCCGATCAAGTAGGTGTCTAGAAAGGTGTCAACGGGGTTACGTCTCTGGGAAAACGAGGTTTACATTAATTAGGTTCGTGCGAAAGCACGGGGGACCTCCCTCAAAGTACCGACACTGGCCTGGCTGAAAGATTGGCGAACTTGTAGTGTGTAATTAATCCCGGCTAGTCTTTCCTTTTAGGGTTTGAAGGAAGATTTGATAAAAAGCAGTGGGAGCCATCCTGATTAGATAAAATAATAACCAATCTATTCTTGCAAGAGCGCACGCTGAGTGTTTTCTTCTCTCTCTCTCCAGGTAGCGACCATATCACGCCTTAATCAAGATAATAATACGGATTATTGACCGAACCCGCTTGTTATACTGAGCTGGGAAACGTTGGTCCTGCTCCAACTTATAATTGTTATAAGACAGAGCAGGAAATTGGGGATTACCAGAATTCCCGTGCCGCCCAAACGGAGAGAGTGCATGCTGATGCATCATCTTCGGGTTTGTTCATTATACAGAACTGTTTCTCAGTATCCTTTACGTCCTGAGTATATGATACCGGATCAGGATCCTAGATATGTAATCTGTTACATAGGGCTACAGATAGGTAGAGAACTGAGAACGGGTGATAAGTTTCATGAGGCAGAAAACGGGGCAAGAGTTGCAGCCAAGTCTATTGGTCACTGTCACCCTGTATTACAATACATTGATTCTGAACGAATGTTATTAGATACCGAACCTGATATACAAAATCATATCTGTCTCTTTATTAGTAAAGAAACGGTAAAATTTTGAATTGTTGGATAATGTTTTGAACATTTCCTATATCAAAAGTTGATCGGTTCATGCACGTTATCTAAAAGCGTTGATGTTCTAAATCAAACTACAGCTCTTAGTATACGGAACACACACAAGAGGAAGAGTTCAGAAATGAACGAATTCTTCTTGAGGCATTGTAGACTAGGTCAGATCAATGTGACCCGACTAGCGAGAGTTACATATAGATGCATATTTAAATCAGTTTGAATTTACATCTTGTGAAACTCGCCAGTCATGTCACAAAGATAAGATGACCATAGCTCCGTTTATTGGAAACAGAGAAAGAGTTAAGTAAACTCTTGGGATGATACATGTTGATGTATGTAAGGTCCCCTGTCTACATATGCCAGAACTGGTTCTTTGTACTTCGTTACATTCTCTGATGATCTCTCGAGATTCAGACATATGTTCCTGTTGAAACACAAGTCCGAACCTTTTGAGATATTCACAGAATATAAGTTAGAAGTAGAGAACCAAAATAAGGGTATAAGTATTATGTCCTATGATGAGATCAAGGAGGAGAATACTTGAGCACGGAAATACTGGACTATTCTAAAAGAGAATGAGATTCTCTCTCAGCATTACTCCTCTGTATACACCAGAGCACGATGGTATATCACGGCGGAGCAATCACACCCTATATGATAAGGTGTGCTCTATGATGAGTACTACTGAGTTACCTGTTTCCTTTTGGGGGTTATGCACTTATGAAGTTGCATACCTATTGAATAGGGTTCCAATCAAATCAGTTGCCTACCACTTCATATTTGATATGATAAGGGAAGAGCCCATCTCTCAAGTTAGTTGAGATTTGGGGTTGTCCAGCCTATGTCTGAAAAGCAAATTCCGGACAAGCTCGAGGCAAGGTCTGTAATGTAGAACTGGAAAGGTTCCAGCTATACAAACTACAGCAGATGATTTGATACAACCAAAGGGTTCAGTAGATTCCAACGAACCTCAGCCTCTCCGCCGATTTAGTAGGGTTTCTCACCCACCTGAGAGTTACTTCGGTTTCTCTATGACAGTGGGAGCGAGGATTGCATCATGAGATGATGACCCAACTAACTTCGAGCTGGCCATCAGGAGTAAGACTCTGTAAGAATGGCTGGATGCTTAGCGATCTGAGATGCAATCCAAGTACACGAACAAAGTATGGACTTTGGTTGCTATATCTGAAGGGTTAAATCCCCATCAGGAGCAAGTATATCTTGAGAAGATTACTTGGTGTAGTTGGAAAGGTTGAGACTTTCAAAGCTAGACTTGTTAAAGGTTTTCGTCATCAACCAGGCGTGGATAATGATGAAACTTTTTCTAAGGAACTATGCTTAAGTCCATCCAGATCCTACTTGTCACGGCTACATACCATGACTACGATATCTGGTGGTTGGGTGTCATGACTGCTTTTCTAAATGATATTTTGGAAGAGAGCGTCTATAAGTACACAGCCAGAGGGCTTCGTAGACAGTGGGAGCAGCGGAAACGTGTGCAAGATGCTTTATAGGATAAAGCAGGCATCGCGGAGTTGGAACATCTGTTTTGATGAATTAGTCAAAGAGTTTGACATCATCAAAATGGTAGATGAACCTTGTATAAACAAAAAGGTAGTAGGGAGTATGGTGACGATCCTCGTAGAGTACGTGGATGACATACTCTTGATGGGGAAGGAGTTTCCTATGCTACGCTCGGTCAATCTCCGCTTATCACCATAATTCTCCATATAGGATCAAAGTGATACCTCCTAAATCCTGGATTTTGGATCTATGAGATAGATCTAAATGGATGTTAGGATACTCACTAGCTGTAGTGAGATGGTATCAATCGACCCTGGGGAGAATCACTGGAATGGTTCCAGAGTGATAAAGACGACTGAATGTCAGTCACAGGCATTGTCTTTACCCTCAGTAAAGGGACGGTATGTTGGAAGAGTTCCAAACAAGATACCGTGACACACTAGACGATAAAGGCTGGATACATCGCTACTCAAGATGCTAACAAGGAGGATGTTTGGGTGTATATTGGTTCATGAGATGAACTACGTTCCAACCATTGTGAGACAATGGAGTTGTGGCTTATGCCAAGGAACGTCCGTTCCATCAGTGATCCAGACATATTCTAAGGCAGTGTCATCTGATCATGGAGATGGTTGATCTCCAGGGAGATCGAGGTTAGGAGAGTAGACTCAGAAAACAACACAGCGGATCCACTCACAAAGGCCTGTTCCCAGAGAGAGACTTTTATGGGATGGTTGAGTATGAGATACTGCAACCACTGCTATCAGATGGCCCTAGTGCAAGTGGGAGATTGTTAGTTATATGTATGCCCTAGAGGCCATTACTATACATAGGATGTATATTGTAGTGGATGCTGGGACATATATAGGGAGGATTTTCTTGCTCGACATGATAGTATGCTATCTGGTTAATCTTTACCTTAACGTCTACACTGATTGTCTCCCTGTTACATGTTGGTAAAGCCCTTAGGATCTGTACTTGACTACCTGGACTATGATGCGGATCATACTAGTGGGGACATGGCAGTCCATAAGTACATCCTTCAAAGTCCCTAGTCGTGGGTGTATCGAGACGGGGCATCGATATACCAGAGTAGACTAGCGTATACCTTCTCGACCCATACAGATGGGCGATGGATGATCCCATATCCATTGGTGTTTGACATCAGAGATGATATACGGGTGCTCAGTAGAGACTGGGTATACTGGACGGACTCGCCGAGAACTCCCAGATGGTATTATACCTTACGTCAGATGGCAGTTCTCTGGTGACACTGGTACAGAGTAGTCTGTTGACCCGAGATCGTCATAGAGTCTTGTGTGGTTCCCACTGTGCTTTGATTTCCATCTTACCACGTCCAAGAGGGCGTGCAAAACGGTGGTTTTTGGGTACAGTCCCGAGTCACATGGAGGCAATGAGCGATAGGAGGGGATTCGTCTCTCCCGGTATAGGGGGTTGATGTTGCGCTGTGTTCGATTGGCTATAACAGGAAATCCCTGGCCAGGGTTGCTGAGATTTACTGGTAAGTGTTACCAGTAGTTTCTCGAATTGTTATAGAACTCATATCGACACGACTTATCGAGCTATTGGGGTATGACGTTTACCACCCCTAGGCGAGATATGCGACATATCAGACGATCAGACCGGACTGTACGGAAGTGTTACTGGTTGGATTCACAGGAGTGTGAGCGGGCTTGCTCGTCGATCTTCTGATCGCTCAATACCCGGGTGGCCGTTACGTTTAGCAGACCGCTTGCGGCTTGTGGGTGCTTGATATGATCATCATCTGCTGCCGGCGTATTGACGAGTCTTTAGAGTCCTACACAGAGGTTTCCTGGTTCAAGCGAAACGAAATAGGAGCGCATATGAGATATGTGCGGGACCGAGAATAATGCGTGTATGTGATACCGTATTCCATTCTCGCGATGAATGTATCGATTAGGTTATATGCGATATACCCTAGTTATCGAATCAAGGATTGATTCGATAAACCGATACATTGGATACTAGTCGGTTATATGTGATATGACCGGATCGTTAAATCAAGTGTTGATTTAATGATTTAATGTATAATTATATATTTGATATATTACTTTGCATTAACTAGTATCGGTTCACTTTAAATGGATATTCTCACTCGGGTGTGCGCATTGCATATGCGATATGATTTTGTGCACATGATTGTATCATGTTTGATGATACATGCTTTTTGGTTAAGTGTAAAGTATTAAACTATGGTTAAGTGGATGATTAGGGTTTTTACTTATTCATTTATTTGTTTATTTATTCATTTTTGGCAAAAGAAAAATGGTGGCTAATTTGGATATATGTTGAAGCTTCATGAAGCTTTGACTTAGTCACCATTTTTGTCTTCATACCTAACCTAACCATTCACTTAACTTGAGTTTAGTCTCTACACTTAACCATGGTTGATTATGATAAGTATTATTTTCTTTTCTATTTTCTAAATTAACTTATCATAACAATTTCTATCTTCTTCTTCATCTTGACACATGAAGAAACCTTACTTCATCAATGGTGATTGATGAAAACAAGTGAGAAATCCAATTCTAAAGTCTACCCACTTCCTATTTCTTCATCCTCTACCTCTTGCCAAGTAGTATAGGGTGTTTCCTTCACAAGTTTTCATGGCTTGGTGAAGGTGGAGCTTGATCTAGCGATGCTTCGACGTAGATCATCTTCGGCATGGACATCGACGACCTAGCTCGCCTATTCTCCGATGAAGCCGACGCTACAGCCCGGGATTTGTTTTGGACAGCGAGAGGACTTCATTGCGGAGCTATGGAGGTGGAGCACCGGATCTACAAAGGTTGTATTTCCGATTCTTATAGTTAAGTGTTAACTAGTTACTTTGTTCGCCTAGACGTCTAGCCAACGATCCGTAGTTTAGGGTTTCTCGGCACCGTAAAATTTTAAATTGGCATGGTTGATGCCTTGTGAGACCTCATTAGGGTGCCTAGGAACCCTACAGAGATATCCACTATACGAATCACTAAAATAGCGGGCCTAATTAAGTAAACTACTTTCCTTAGTCACACTTGCCTTAGACACCATAAGAAAAATACGGATAAGCAATAGATTACCCACAGCCCTCCTTTATCCTAATTGAGTGCAACTGTCCTTAGAGGCTTGGTCTAGATATTTTTTATTATTGTAGGGTGATGCGTATGCTTATTTGTGATTTGTGGGGTCCAGGAAGGGTGATGAAATCCCCACCTAATCTGAATTTGGATTTCTTGCCCCTTAAAGTCTGTTTTAAATATGCAAAACAAACCAAAATCTAAAACACGCAAAAAGATTTTTTAGCGGCGAAGTTTGCAAAGAATCCTACAGGTAAAAATAGTTTATTGGTGTTTTAAAGGAGAAAGGAAAACGATAGGATAGTACCAAAAAATTTAGGGGCTTAACTCCCTAAGGTGGCTGCGCTTCCGCCGCTAAAAGCTCCCTCTAGCCGCGGTTCCGCCGCGGTTTATGCAATCTCCCCTTCAAATTTTGGCACTACATTCTAATGCTTCTCTGCTCCTATTTGACAATCTCTGAATCTTTGTTGGTTTACTCCAAGTGCTCTAGATTTCTCGCAAAACTCGCACAAAAATCGTTAAAAATACAAAATTCGGTTTTTTTATTTTTATTTTTTTATGTTATCTGGTTTTATATTAGAAATCAATCCGAATAACAAGAAAAATAATTACAACTGTCTTCCCGGCAACGGTGCCATTTGATTGGTCATGAAAAGTGTTTGACTATGTATGTTGTAAAATACCGCAATCAATAACGGTGTCGCAATAGCTAGCCGCTAGTGAGTACGGGTCGTCCACAGAGAAACGGTGAACTTCTTTTCTTGTTTTAGACGGGTTGATAGAAGAAAAGTGGGATTGCTATCGTTTATTATTCAGAATATTTGAAAATTTTATAATAGAAAGGCATGTAGGGTTTATAGGATTTAGTAGTTAATGGATGGAGTTCTAAAATTAATTCTTTTTATCTTTTAATTGTTTAATACTATAGAAATAGCGATGAATGCGGATTAAGCTTCCTGGAGGAAATTAGGATTTCCCACTACTGACCTTTGTCATTCCATTGATCCCTATTTGTCTCAAGCCCTTAAGAAAATGATTATTAACGAATCTCAAATCGTGGTCGTAACTATGATAAATTGATTGTGCGCCTGATAAGAGGGTTAATATTTATTTTTCTAAAGTTATAAAAATTAAAACTTTAAAAAGAATTTAAGAGATATTGTTCATCCATTATTCTACCTTATCCTACAAACCCTAACAAGCAAGAATTTACTCGCTCATTAGGATAAACGAAATAGAAGAAATGTGGAAGAAAACGGAAGCCATAATTAAAATTAAAAATACAGAAAGTAAATGCAGAATGTAATTGCGGAAAGTAAATACGGAAAGTAAAATGCGATAAAATTAAAAGAAAGAACTACCTTTATTGATTTTCTAG
This sequence comes from Agapanthus africanus, assembly GCA_030015575.1. Taxonomy (NCBI): domain Eukaryota; kingdom Viridiplantae; phylum Streptophyta; class Magnoliopsida; order Asparagales; family Amaryllidaceae; genus Agapanthus; species Agapanthus africanus. Next base: position 560,586,241 of record CM057340.1, read on the forward strand.
TGCATTACAAAAGTTCCTCGTTGAATAAGTAATTTACAAAACCCTAATTTGCTCGCTTGATCTTAATCGATCGATGGATAGATGAATATTCCTTAATGATTTGATAGATAGATCTCGGTCCTTTATATAGTCTCTGGAACTGGAAACCCTAGATGCCATATTGAAGTATGTGAAATTACGATCATGACCCTGAAATTTCAGATCCTACGGCCATCAAATGACCGCGCAACCGCCGCCTTTTGGCCTTGTTGTAACATTTTAGAAATACAAATAATATTTTTAGAATTTAAATAATAAAATAATATATTTCACGAAAACTATTCGAGTATGAATTTGGGGTTTTCGTAAAATGGTATAATTATATACCAATATTTAGAAAATAATGGGTGATTAATATGTATTATTAATTATAAAGGCATTTATTGGATTTGGATATTTTATAAATTATTATGCAATTATTCATATATGCAAGTTATGTTAAACTTGATTAGTGCACTACTAATCATGATTAAACCAAATTCATTTTTGTATTAACCATGGCTAGTGCACCATGACATGTTGTATTTGATTCATGTATGGTTTCATGTTATTTGTTGTTGTTATTTGGGGTTTAAAGGAAAAAGAGAAAAAAAGGGAAAAAGGAAAAAAGAGAAAAGAAAAGTCAATGAAAAGGGGACATTGAGGCATGGGCTCTAAGAGAGAGAGAGAGAGAGAGAGAGAGAGAGAAGAGGATGGCTCCTACAACCATGACCCTTCCTTATCTCATACCTCATTTCTTCCTTCATCATCCTTCATCTTCATCTCCTCCTCCTTCCTCCACCTCACTACCTATGAAAAACATCCCCAAATCCTCATCAAAACCCTACACCACCTTCATTAAAAATGACCACCACCTCATCCTACACCCCCTAGTGAGCTCAAGTTTGGATTTTGAGCAACTTGCACCATCTTAGAACTTTCTTCAGTTGCTCCAAGAGGTAAAGATTTCACTTTCTTTCATGTTATCTAGTTTCTTAACTTCCTATTCGTATTTAGAATTTGATTAAGCAAGTTTAGCGACTTCGGAAATTTCTAGAATGAATTTAGTGGGTGATTTGAGTAGTAGAGATGCAATTGAGGTTTAATTAGTGACCCCCAAGCCATTAGTGATGATATTCTGGCTAAACTTGAGACTAGAACCCCAATACACGAACTTAGAATTTTCTCGATGTCGGTTTATGACAGTTTGTGAGGTTTATATGGAATCTGGTATCACTCGAGAGCTTTATAAACTAAGTTGCAAATACAGAGAGTTGTGCAGGCTAATTAGAGTTTACCCCAGAGACCCGAGACCCCAACTCCCTACCCAGGCCGCAGAAATATTCTTTTTGGCCTCAAATTGCGGCCTGACCAGTGTGATAGGGTGTGATCTTTGGTGCATGGATTTGTTATCTGGTGTATAGACCCACCCTATATGAAAAATCTCCTAATTTGACCAAGGGTAGAATTGGGAGTGTTTTCCCATGTTGCTGATTTTGAATGCCCGATTCGTGAAAACTTGGTTTTGGTATCTGAGTTTGGACTTGGTTGTTGGACATTCGTACATCAATACCGAAGGCTATTTGGTTGTTCTTGCATGCGTAGGCTATAGATTCTAATCTATGAGCACTTCGTGTGCCGTATCAGTTTTCGGACTTGGTTTTAATATCATTACGATGTGCATTGATTTGTAGGTACCTTCGCGTAGACTTCCAAGACGACGAAAGAGATCAATATGTTCATCGACTTCGGATAAGCAAGGATATTGCGGGTGAGTAGATCTATATCTATGGGGGAAGTCGGGTGGATGGCGTATAGCACCCCCGCAACCATAGTTATGGAGAATCGATATATATAGAATATAATTTGGAGAAACCTATGTTATGAACTTATGGATATGATCAAAAGATTAAGTATGCGATGATATGATAAATACAAGATGGTTTGGATTGATATATTGATATGATGGAATGAGAATATGATGAAATAAGATAACATGAGCGGATATACTTGATATGAGGATGTGAGGCGATATGAATACATAAATACACATGCCAAGATATGTTATGAGATTGATGAGATATGATGTGAGATTGATATAGATATGATATGATGTGATATATATATATATATATATGTATGTATGTATGTATGTATGTATGTATGAGAATATGAGATGATGTTATGTATTAGGACATAGATCCTTATTCTGATTTGATGACACCGTACGATGGATTATACCGTACGTGATATGATACTGGATGATTGATCCGCACTCTCGACTCGAGGATAATGTACGAGGATTACATCACATCTGAGACTATGAGGCTGGATCGCCGACTTATGGATTTGTATTGATTCGGAGAATCATTGCTTCTAAACACCTTAGCGGATAATGGGTTATATTTGATGTATCCAGGGGTAGTTACATAAATTTTTACCGTTCATGTTATGCGGTATTATTCCCCGTGACATTGTAACGTTTTAAAAATAGTTTAAGTGAATTTTCCGATAATCGATAATATAACCCGTGTTTTCCGTAAAAACCAAGATATAATTATTTTTCAACATAGGCTTAAATATACATATTCTAGCTATGTAATTGCTAGTATTTGGTAATTAATTGGTCACTTGTAAATTTCTAGTTTACTTAAATATTTTTCTTAATTAATTATTTTAAATATTATTTCAAGTTTTCACTTATACACTAATTTAGAGATAATTACAAATTGGAATGGGTTAATACAAGTTTAGTGCATCATGACAACTTAACACTCACTTTGTTACATGTTCTTTCTTTTAAAATTTTCTCAATATTTCTAGACAATTCTAGGTGGAAGTTTAAATAGAAAAGAAAATTAAAAGAAAATAATTAATTAACAAATGAAGCATGGTGCATTGTTTATGAGGTATGGGCTTTTCTTGTCTTGACCAAAACACACACCTCACTCTCTATCCCCTCTCTTCAAAGATGGCCGAGCCTAAGGCTGCAGCTTCCCCTTTTCCCCACTTCATTTCCTCTCAAAAAAAATTCTTCATTTTCATCAAAAATCCACACAAAAACCTCACAAATTCCTAATTAAACCTTCACCCAATTTTCCTTAGCCAAATCTAGCATGGATCTTGGAGCAAGAGAGCCATTTTGAGAGGTCAAGTTTGCATGTTTGATCTCATGATTTTGAGGTATAATCTTAACCCAATAGTTAATTTGTTGGTTAATTACTTTAAATCAAACATAATTAGGTATTTAAATGGTACTAATTGCAAAATAAAATTTTAAAGAGAAAGGTTTGAGATTAAATTAAAGTTTACATCACTTGATTTAGTTAGCAATGTGTTGTTTAACATCTTAAAACATGCAAAAAAACCTAATCTAGTTGCTAATTTGCTAATTGTTACTTTTAGTTTGTCCTAATTATATATTCTTGCAAACTAATTTTTATGATTAGTGTAATTAAGTGAGATTAAAATTTAGATAGGGTTTGTATGGCTTAATTAAGTTATTAAGAGATTATTGTGGTCACTAGTTTTGTTAAAACATCAAGATTTGAACTAAAATGGTAAATTGATGCTTACTAGGTTTTTGGAATAAATCGATTTTAATTAAATTGAGGTTTTGTTGATATACAACCAATTTCCTAATGTATTTAGTGTATTGTGAACGCACGATTGGTACGATTGGGTTCTAGGCTTGGTAGTTGCCACGTATAGCGACCCTAGTTGTGGTTTGTGGCGTTGTCGCGAGCGTATTTTGTGCACCAAGTGCATGCACGTCTAGTTAGTGTTCGTGGTTGACTTATATTGTTTGTGTCCGCGATTATTTTTATATCTATTCTCTTATTTACTTGTGTACGTTTCTAGGACCGGGTGCAGAGGCGTCGGATGTGGCGCGGAAAAGGCAAGGCTGAGATCGGATCATATTAGCCGAGGCGTCCCGGTGAGTAGATGTACACATCTACGGGAGAATCGTCTGGATGGCGCAAGACGCCCGATAGTCAGAATTTCTAGTAGTACTTGCATTTATATGCGTAGTTTCCTAGTTATTCATCTCATTGCATCGCATCATCTTATATATATATGTGTGATATCATCTCATAGGACACTTGCACCATTACCATTGGTTCATGCTGCACGGGCACTATTCATGAGAACACACACGCCTTGGTAATTGCTATGCCATGAACACTATAGAACTTGCTTAAATCAGAATCTAAAATAATTGCACCATATATGATCTGTAAACATGTACTTGTATATTCAATTCATCAGGATGGATACGTAGGATTGTGTTGGGTTACCTAGCACGACAGCAAAGTTTCGGGAGGCATCATCCATGACAATTTCAAAAATTTGCCGTACTAAAGAACCCTATCCCTAGAATCTTAACTAGAGATTTAGACGAACTAGCAATGCAAACAACTTTACATCTAAGTGAATGAGGAATACAACCTTTGTAGACCGGTCCTTCACTTCTAAAGCTCCGTGTAGTAGTCTCTTCGCTTCAAGTAGTGAACACCCGAACATTAGTAAGGGTTCACATGAAGAAATGAACAATCTTGCTCGAAGTCTTCGAGGCCGAAGATGATCTACGTCGAGCAGACTCAAGCTCATGTTACCTCTTCACTAGTGGTAGATTAGTGTAGCAAACACCCTAAACTAAATGACTAATATAGTAGAGGATGATGAAGTAGGAATTGGGCTCACTTTAGATTAATTTTTCTCACAATATTTCTTCACTTGGAGAAAAGCTAGAAAGCTTTCTCACGAGGAAGAAGAAGATGAAGTGGAGTTGAGAATGAAACTCATGAGGTGAGAATAGCAACCATGGGTGAGTTAGTGTCATACACTAATTTATGTAGAGAATAAACCAGGGCTAATAATAATGGTTAGGTTAATAAATATCAAATGTAAAACAAAGTTAGTGGACTAAGTCAATGGTTAGCAACAAGCTTCTCCAAGCTTCTAACCATGACACAATTCCACCAATTTGTGATTTACTTTGATAAATAAAAACCCTAGGATTATCATAAGTATGGTGTGAGTCTCATACACCCATGTTGCATGTGGCATCAAACATGACACAAATAAATGTACATTAATATATATCACATATATACTATATGCACACAAGTGAGAAAAGAAATGTTTAGTGAGCAAATATTAGTTAATGTAAGTTAATATATCAAATATATAATTATACATTAAATTATCAAATCAACACTTGATTTAATAATCTGGCTATATCATATACAACCGACTAATATCAAATGTAACATCTTATCGAATCAACACTTGATTCGATAATCTGGCTATATCATATATAACCGACCGATATCACATATCGCGAGAATAGAATACGGTATCACATACTCGTATTAATCTCGGTCTCGCACATATCACATATGTGTTCCTATTTCGTTTCGCATGAACCAGGAAACCTCTGTGTAGGACTCTAAAGACTCGTCAATACGCCGGCAGTAGGTGATGATCATATCAAACACCCACAAGACGCAAGCGGTCTGCTAAACGTAACGGCCACCCGGGTATTGAGCGATCAGAAGATCAACAAGCAAGCCTGCTCATACTCCTGTGAATCCAATCGGTAACACTGCCGTACAGTCTGGTTTCTTCGTCAGATATGTCGCATATCACAGCCCGGGGATGGTATAACGTCAGACCCCAATAGCCTAATAAGTCATGCCGATGCAAGGTCCATAACGATTCGAGAAACTACTGATAACACTTACCAGTAGATCTCAGCAACCCTGGCCAGGGATTTTCTGTTATAGCCAATCGAGCATAGCGCAACATCAACCCCCAATACCGGGAGAGACGAATCCCCTCCTATCGCTCATTGCCTCCATGTGACTCGGGACTGTACCCTAAATCCACTGTTTTGCATGATCTCTTGAACGTGGTAAGGTGGAAATCAAAGCACAGTGGGAATCACACAAGACTCTATGACGATCTCGGGTCGACAGACTAACCTGTACCAGTGTCACTAGAGAACCGCTATCTGACGATAGGTATAATACCATCTAGGAGTTCTCGGCGAGTCCGTTTAGTGTACCCAGTCTCCACTGAGCACCCGCATAGCATCTCTGATGTCAAACACCAATGGATATGGGATCATCCATCCCCCATCATATGGGTCGAGAAGCATATACGCTAGTCTACTCTGGAATATCGATGCCCCGTCTCGATACTCCCACAACTAGGAACAATTGAAGGATGTACTTACCGATTACCTCTGCCCCACTAGTATGATCTGCATCATAATCCTGGTAGTCAAGTACTCATCCTAAGGGCTTTATCAACATGTAATAGAGAGACAATAAGTGTACATGTTAAGATAAAGAGTAACCAGATAGCATATTATCATGTCGAGCAAGAAAGTCCTCCCCATATATGTCCAAGCATCCACTACAATATACATCGCATGTACAGTAATGGCCTCTAGGGCATACATATAACTAACAGATTGCTAGTCATATGTATATACCTCATTGCATCATCGTTCATGCATAGTTTTCTAGTCACACATCGTATTTCATATTATTGATACCATAGGCATTCATCATCGCTGACATGTTCACATATTATGATTTTTTTTCTTGGAGATTTCCGTGTTTATGAGATTTATGGATTTTAGGGAAAACCGCAAGAAATTAATAAAACTATTATCATTTAAAAAAAATGCAAGTTGCGGTTTTCTCGTGATATGATGTATGTGTTGTCCACCATGAGTTTTCTCGGTTCTCGAGCTGTATCATTTACCCGATTCGAGGAGGGGGATGCACCATCTGCGGGTATATGGTGGACCCGGTACGGTACCTCGGGGCAAGAGGATCGCAGATGATGGCGTTGAGCCTGGCAGGGGAGTACTACCGACCGGTTATTTTTGACGCGGCGGATATCCGGAGGATACAGACATAGTCGTGAGATTTGATGATATGGATCGATCCGGACTGACGAAGCCCGAGATATTGAGATATTGAGACATTGAGATATTGAGACATTGAGATATAAAGATATTGAGACATTGAGATATTGGGATATATATATATATATATTGTGTCGATGTTTGACACGGATTTTCTATTGATTTCATTGATGATACTTCAGGTTATTGCACAGAGGTTTTTCTAAGATAAGAACAAAGATTTTCTCATACCAGACTTGTTCAGGTTTCGTTTTGATTATGCATTCATGTTGCATTCATGTTAGTATATCGTATCATATCGATATGCGTAGGTTGAGACGCATTTGCGTGCATGCTTACGATAGCCTTATTAGATGTTACTTACCACTCACGGGTTGGCAACTTACCCCTGTTGTGACACAATATCTTGCAGGTCTGACCCGTCAGCACAGTAGCGGTGGGCGCACTTCCTCATTTTGTTCCTTTTGCTTGGACTTGCGGCATTGCTCGTAGGTGGGTTGCGAGGATATGTTATTCCATCATGTATATTATTTTGTATCTAGTATACTCCATCTACCCTTGTATATTTGACTAGACGGTGAGACTCGTGAGACTTTTATTTGTTGTGTTTGGTGTCGATGCTCATTTGAGCCGACGTAGTGTTTCTCATTTCTTTCTTTCAGATACTTATTTTGCACTTTTGATATACATATTGCATGTGGTTGTGATTCCGCCATTGGTGAAGAGCTAGCTCCTGCTTAGGGATGCCTTTATTCATTATTTATATGTATTTTCATGTGTTGTACCCGTTTGGGGGCCAGTATTTACAAAGGAGACTCTGCCGAAATTTTCGGGAAAATATGATCTTGCTTTTAAATGTTTAATGCCACTTATTTGCTAAAACCACTTTCTTTAAAACAAGTTTTCCTTCACTCTAATTGTTAAACAGTTTAGTTTTCTAGGATTTGGCTTACTTAGACTACGTTACGCCTTTAGACGTTTCGTAATTTAAGTGTCAGTCACGTTCCGTATCTTCGGGTCATGACAAAATCGGTATCAGAGCGATAGCTTTTACCTTTCTGAGTGTAGGATGACCCTTGGTAGATGGAGCAGGCGACTTAAGCAGAGTGACGTAGCGTGGGTATGTTCTGCGGCATACTTACGATACGGTACTCCGCCTAAGTGACATTAGGATATATATATATATATATATATATATATATATATATTTGCTTATATTTCCTTCCTTGATTCCATATGTCCTCTTGTTTCGATCGCAATGTTCCTATCAATCATGTTTCTCGTTCCAGCCACTATACCGCCGGAGACTACGAGGGCCAGAGGGCTGCCGCCAGGGATGAGATTAGAGTAGTCTCGTTTGAGATGAGGACCGATCAGGACGGTATGCCTACCCCTCAGGGACAGAGTGATGCGCTTTTTCCAGGCTGGATAGCTAGGCTGGAGTCGAGTATTCAAGACTTGTGACAGATGATTGGATTGTTAGTAGTGGCTAGCCGAGCTCCGAGAGCCGATCATGTCCCTCATACTGCGGGGACTGTGATTGTACCTGCTGCTCAGGCAGTTGTTTCTATGGTTACCAAGATTATTTCTGTATCCTTATAGGAGTTTTTTTAGGCTGAAGCCTCTAGTTTTTACAGGCACAGATGCAACGAAGGATTCGTAGACAATCCTGGACAGGATGGCTAGGATTTGTCATTCACAGAGATGTTCTGACAAGATATGGATTGAGCTTGCGAGTTTTCGTCTAGAGAGGTCTTGCTCAGACGTGGTGCGAGTCAATTGAGAGAGGCCGAGCTGCAGATCTACTTCCTATGACTTGGGATAAGTTCACAGCTGTATTTCTTGCTCATTTCCTTCCGGAGAGCGTTCAAGATGTCCGAGCTCGTAGTTTTGAGTATTTGCGCAAGACTTCAGGGATGACGGTGTCCGAGTATAACATTTAGTTTACTCAGCGGTCCGATATGCTCCATACCTGGTGGACACTAAAGAGAAACGGATAGAGAGGTTCATGTAGAGATTGGACATGCAATTACTCCTTGCTATTGGTGCCCAGCATTTTGACACTTATGCAGCCGCGATGGACGCGACCTTACTGTTGGAGGAGCGCCTTTCTGAGACTTCAGTCGTTTTTGGATCGAAATAGATTCGTACCGGTATGCCAGCTCAGAGGCGGTTAGGTAGACGTTGTGACAGGTATTCCTTCGGTGTTTTCGTCCGATGCGTATTTCTTTCTGGTGTTGTTTGAAATGGTATCCACATTTTTTGTATCGAAGTCTAGCCGATAGTAGTCCTTGCTAAATCAGCCGCTTGTTGTGATTTCTTCCATAGGCTCGTCTTTTGTAGCTCTATGTGTTTCTCATTCGTGTTTGTTTTGTTCGTATCGGAGATAGGGATTCTTCTGTCAATTTGATTTTTCTCGATATGTTTGACTTCGAAGTTCTTCTGAGCATGGATTGGTTAGCCACGTGTTATGCATCGGTGGACTGCCGTGAGAAGGCAGTCAGATTTAGTTTTCCGGGTAAGCCGGTTCTTATTTGTTTTCGGGGAGACCGTAGCGTCGCCTTTCCCAGTTTGATTTCTTCTTTTCGCGCTAGTCAGCTTTTGAGAAAAGGATGTCAGGAATTCTTGGCATATGTTTGTGATGTTAGAGCCGCAGGGGTCCCGTTGGACTAGGTCCCGATTGAGAGAGAGTTTCCAGATGTTTTCCTGACGAGTTGCTTGGTTTGTCGCCAGAGCGCGATATTGAGTTCTGCTTTGATTTGATTCCCAGCACGGAGCCTTTTTTATACCACCATATCGGATGGACCCGGCGAAGCTTAAAGAATTGAAAGATCAGTTGCAAGATTTGTTGGATAAAAAGGGCTTGTTCGCTCGAGTGCGTCACTTTGGGGAGCTCATGTTCTGTTCTTCAAGAAGAAAGACGGAAGTTGTGTTTGTGCATCGATTTTTTTCGGTTGAATCGGGTTACTGTGCGGAATAAATATCCCTTACCTCGCATTGACGATTTATTTGATTAGCTCCAGGGTGCGGGACATTTCTCGAAGATTGACTTGCAATCAGGTTACCATTAGTTGCGGGTTCGAGAGGATGATATTCCGAAGAATGCTTTTCACACACGTTACGGGCGTTATGAGTTCATGGGGATGTCGTTCGAGCTCACCAATGCCCCAGCAGCCTTTATGGACTTGATGAACCGTATATTCAGGCCGTTTCTTGATCAGTTATTATCATGTTCGTTGAAGACCTTTTTGTACACTTTTAGAGCTGAGGGGAGCCTGGGCAGTAATTGAGGATTTCGTTGCAGACTTTGAGGGAGCACCAGCTATTCACTAAATTATCCACGTGTGTTTTTCTGGTTGGATAGTGTGGACTTCTTGGGACACATAGTTACGAGAGATGGTAAGTATGGAACCAAAGAAGATCGAGGCCGTTCAGCACTGGCCTAGACCTATATCAGCGACGGAGGTTCGTAGCATTTTGGGTTTTGACGGATACTATTGATATTTCGTACATGATTTTTCTCATATAGCTGCAACGTTAACTGGGTTGACCCGGAAGGGGGTTTCTTTTCGTTGGACTAAGGTATGCGAGCAGAGCTTTCAGCAGTTGAAGACTCGTTTGATTACAGTGCCAGTATTATCTTTGCCTTTAGGATCAGGTGGTTTTGTTGGTTATTGCGATGCTTCTCGGCAGTTGAAGAAGCACGAGCAGAATTATCCCACTTATGATTTATAGATGGATGCGGTGGTTTTTGCACTCAAGATTTGGAGATACTACTTATACGGCGAGTCGTGCCAGATATTCACGAACCACAAGAGTTTAAAGTACATTTTTTTCAGCAGCGAGATCTGAATTTGAGACGACACAGATGGATGGAGCTAGTGAAAGACTATGACTACGAGATTCTTTATCGTCCGGGAAAGACGAATGTTGTGGCAGATGCTTTGAGTCGGAGGCCAGGAGGTAGCTTTTCTTGTTTGAGCACAGTTCAGAGACAGTTGACGGCAGATTAAGAGATTCTTTATGACAGTCGAGTACAGTTCGAGTTTACGTCGATCGGGGGACAACTTGTCCATGTCCGTGCACATCCACAGTTATTTGATCATATCCATGAGGCATAGTCCGATGTCATTCGTTTGTCAGGGATCTTAGAGCAGATTCGATAGGGCAGAGATTCAGAGTTCGTGATTGATGATCAGGGAGTACTGTGATTTGGGACTCGAGTATGTGTGCCAGATTCCGAGGGACTGAGACGCGAGATCTTAGAGGAGGCGCATCAGTCAGCATATAGTGTTCATCTGGTTTCCACCAAGATGCATTATGATTTGAGAGAAGTTTACTAGTGTGAAGGGAAGAATAGAGATGTCACAGATTTTGTTTCGGAATGCTGACTTGTCAGCAAGTCGAGGCCGAGCATCAGGAGTCAGCAGGAGAGTTACAACCTTTGCCCCTTTCCGAAGTGGAAATGGGAGAAGATCTCTATGGATTTTATCGTGAGACTACCTAGGACCAGTCGAGAATATGACTCTATTTGAGTGATCGTAGATCGATTGACGAAAGAAACTCACTTTCTGCCAGTAAGACCACTTTCAGATTCGTTCAGTATGCTCAGATATATATTGATGAGATTGTGAGACTACATGGAGTTCCGTCTTGTATTGTGTCCGACAGAGGCACCCAGTTCAGCAGCCAACTACTGTAGAAACATTAAGAGACCTTGGACACCCGATTGAGTTTCAGTACAGCTTTCTATTCATGGACCGATGGTCAATTAGAGCGGGCCATTCAGACTCTTGAGGACATGCTCCGAGCTTAAGTTCTAGATTTCGTGGCAGTTGAGATTGCCACATGCCCTTGATAGAGTTTTCCTATAATAACAGCTTCCAGGAGGAGATTCAGATGTCACCCTTCGAGGCGTTATATGGGAGGAGATGTTGATCGCCCGTTTGTTGGACAGAGCTCAGTGAGAGTAGTATTTTGGGGCCACAGATTGTTCAGGAGACGACTGAAAAGATTCAGTTGATTCAGGATAGGTTGAGAGCGACCCAGAGCAGGCATAAATCTTATGTGGATGGACGTCGTCGCAAATTTGAGTTCGCCGTTGGAGATCATGTTTTTCTTAGGGGATTTCTCCGATGAAGGGCGTGTTAAGATTCGGAAAGGAGGGAAGGCTTAGTTCCAGATATATAGGTTCCTTAGAGATTCTCGAGCGTGTCGGCACAGTTGTTTATCGTTTGGTTCTTCCACCCAGCTTTTCAGATATTCACCCCGTGTTTCATGTATCAATGCTCCGCAAGTACCTTCTTGACCCCTCTCACTCGATTCAGTACCAGACAATTCAGCTGGAGCACGATTTTCTTTCACAGAGCAGCCGATAGTCATTCTAGATCGGCAGGTGAAGAAACTGAGGTTTAAGGTCATACCGTCCGAAAAGGTTCTTTGGCGTGGCCCGAGCGGCGAAGAGGTCACGTGGGAAGCCAAGGATGAGATGAGAGAGAACTATTCCCATCTCTTCGAGGGTACGCGTAATTAGATTTTAAATTTGGGGACCGAATTTCTTTAAGTGGGAAGATTGTAACGTTTTAAAAATCGTTTAAGTGAATTTTCCGATAATCGAAAATATAACATGTGTTTTCCGTAAAAACCAAGATATAATTATTTTTCAATATAGACTTAAATATACCTATTCTAGCTATATAATTGCTAGTATTTGGCAATTAATTGGTGACTTGTAAATTTCTAGTTTACCTAAATATTTTTCTTAATTAATTATTTTAAATATTATTTCAAGATTTCACTTATACACTAATTTAGCGATAATTACATATTGGAATGGGTTAATACAAGTTTAGTGCACCATGACAACTTAACACTCACTTTGTTACATGTTCTTTCTTTTAAAATTTTCTCAATATTTCTAGAAAATTCTAGGTGGAAGTTTAAATAGAAAAGAAAATTAAAAGAAAATAATTAATTAACAAATGAAGCATGGTGCATTGTTTATGAGGTATGGGCTTTTCTTGTCTTGACCAAAACACACACCTCACTCTCTCTCCTCTCTCCTCAAGGTTGGCCGAGCCTAAGGCTGCAGCTCCCCCTTTTCCCCACTTCATTTCCTCTCAAAAAAAAAATCTTCATTTTCTTCAAAAATTCACACAAAAACCTCACAAATTCCTAATTAAACCTTCACCCAATTTTCCTTGGCCAAATCTAGCATGGATCTTGGAGCAAGAGAGCCATTTTGGGAGGTCAAGTTTGCATGTTTGATCTCATGATTTTGAGGTATAATCGTAACCCAATAGTTAATTTGTTGGTTAATTACTTTAAAACAAACGTAATTAGGTATTTAAATGGTACTAATTGCAAAATAAAATTTTAAAGAGAAGGGTTTGAGATTAAATTAAAGTTTACATCACTTGATTTAGTTAGCAATGTGTAGTTTAATATCTTAAGACATGCAAAAATACCTAATCTAGTTGCTAATTTGCTAATTGTTACTTTTAATTTGTCCTTATTATATATTCTTGCAAACTAATTTTTATGATTAGTGTAATTAGGTGAGATTAAAATTTAGATAGGGTTTGCGTTAGTTATATGTATGCCCTAGAGGCCATTACTGTACATAGGATGTATATTGTAGTGGATGCTGGGACATATATAGGTAGGACTTTCTTGCTCGACATGATAGTACGCTATCTGGTTGCTCTTTATCTTAACATGTATACTTACTGTCTCTCTATTACATGTTGATAAAGCCCTTAGGATATGTGCTCGACTTCCAGGACTGTGATGTAGATCATACTAGTGGGGCCTGGGTAGTCCATGAGTACATCCTTCAATGTTCCTAGTCGTGGGAATATCGAGACGGGGCATCGATATTCCAGAGTAGACTAGCGTATATCTTCTCGACCTATGTGATGGGCGATAGATGATCCCATATCCATTGGTGTTTGACATCAGAGATGGTATGCGGGTGCTCAGTAGAGACTGGGTACACTGATCGGACTCGCCGAGAACTCCCAGATGGTATTATACCTCACGTCAGATGGCAGTTCTCTGGTGACACTGGTACAGCTTAGTCTGTTGACCCAAGATCGTCATAGAGTCTTGTGTGTCTCCCACTGTGCTTTGATTTCCACCCTACCACGGCTCTACTGAGTCGTGCAAACATGTGGTTTTTGGGTACAGTCCCGATTCGCATGGAGGCAATGAGAGATAGGAGGGGATTCGTCTCTCCCGGTATTGGGGGTTGATATTGCGCTATGCTCGACTGGCCATAACTGGAAATCCCTGGCCAGGGTTGCATTGATTTACTGGTAAGTGTTATCAGTAGTTTCACACATGTTATGGACCTCACGTCGGCATGACTTATCAAGCTACTGGGGTCTGACGTTTACCACCCCTAGGCGAGATATGCGACATATCAGACGAACAGACCGGACTGTACGGTAAGTGTTACTGGTTGGATTCACAGGAGTGTGAGCGGGCTTGCTCGTCGATCTTCTGATCGCTCAATACCCGGGTGGCCGTTACGTTTAGCAGACCGCTTGCGGCTTGTGCGTGCTTGATATGATCATCATCTGCTGCCGGCGTATTGACGAGTCTTTAGAGTCCTACACAGAGGTTTCCTGGCTCAAGCGAAACGAAATAGGAGCGCATATGAGATATGTGCGGGACCGAGAATAATACCAGTATGTGATACTGAATTCTATTCTCGCGATTCGTATCATCGGTCGGTTATATGTGATATAGCCGGGTTACCGAATCAGATGTTGATTCGATATATTGATACACTAGATATTAGTCGGTTATATGCAATATGACCGGATCATTAAATCAAGTGTTGATTTAATGATTTAATGTATAATTATATATTGGATATATTACTTTACATTGACTAGTATTGTTCATTTAAGATTGATTTTCTCACTTGATGTGCACAAGTTGTATATGTGATATATGTTTGTGCACTAGTTTGTATCATGTTTGATGATACATGCAAACATGGGTGTGTGTGTGACTTACACCATGTTTAGGTTAATGGTTAGGGTTTTATTTGTTTTATTTATTTTAGTAAAAACAAAATGGTGCTTTTCTTTATCTTTGATAGAAGCTTCATGATGCTTCAAGCATCTTTAAAAAGTCTAAACCATTTTGTTTTAACCTTTGACCTAACCATAACCTAAACTATGGTTTGCTCTCTACATGAGTTAACTTACTCATGGTTGCATTATGATAAGCTTCACTTGATTTATTATTTTCATTAATTCATTTTCTTTCCTTCTTCTTCTTCTTCATGAAGAAGAAAACCTTTTCTAGAAAATTTCAAGTGATGAAATCAAGTGAGAAATCCAAATCCAAAGTGAACCCACTTCCTATTTCTTCATCCTATACCACTTACCATGTTGTATAGGGTGTTATCTTCACAAGTTTCGTGACCAAGTGAAGATGGAGCTTGAGTTTGAGTCGCCTCGACGTAGATCATCTTCGGCATCGAAGTCAACAACCTAGCCCGATCATTTCTCCGATGAAACCAACGCTAGAGTCCGGGATACCGATGATCGCAGCGGAGGGACGTCATCATGGAGCTAAAGAAGTGGAGGACCGGATCCACAAAGGTTGTAATCCCTTTCACTTGTAGTTAAAGTAGTTAACTTGCTTAGTTTCGCCTTACCTCTAGTTAACGATTTAGCATTAGGGTTCTTTGGCACATGGAAAATTTGATTTTGGTATGGTTGATCAGTTGTAGAACCTCATGAGTGTGCCCAGAAATCCTACAGTGGTATCAGAGCCTAGCTAGAGCTTTAGGCGAATGGTAGACGAAGTTAGAAACCCGATCGAACCCTGAAACCCTAAACAAAACCATTCTCTGTACATTTTTCAAAACAGTGTAATTTTGTGAATTAAAAATGCTCAGAAAATAGAGCAGGGTTTTCTAAGAATTACTGTGCAGCACGTGACCTTAACTCCATCAATGCGCCGCGGAACCGCGGCCCCACCTTGGCTTGTGCGGCGGTTCCGCGGCCACAAGGATGAATAATTTGTCACGGTTTGCACAGTAATGCCCGTAGCTGTTTCCTCTATTTCCTGGGAATTTTTAATCTATACTCAACAGTTGAGTTTTCTGGGTTGTTTTGGGGACTCGATATTTCGATCGGATTGTTTAACTTTGTTTTTGTATTTCCGGGTATTTTAGAACATGTTAAAAGGTTCGACCGGATATGAATGACCCACGTTTTCCCCTGATGGGAAATTTCCAAGTGTTGGATCTTTCCGTAGTTTAAGAACATTCTAAGTAGTGCAAGTAACGCGATGGAACCTCTAGAAGACAACAAACCTTAACTCGATTATGTGACCGTCTTGAACTGCCCTTTGAACCTTAGGGTTTGGGACAGTACGGCGTGCCACATGTGAGGCGTTGGCTTGACCCTTCTACGGCTGGACCGTTGGTACTGTGGCATGAAGTGGATGTTTTTAAACTTATTTCATGTGTTGAGCTTTTCGGGAAAACTTGGGTGTTTGATTGTTCGATCGGAAAGTTTAACATTTTCTATTTATCTGGAATGTGATACAATAATTGGAATCAACAACTTTTGAATGTTATAAACATAGCAGTTTAGTCTCAAATGATCGGTTGCCACGGAATTTTGATGCAATCAAAAGTCCGTCGCAATCACGTAGCGTACGCGGATACTCGCCGGTAAACTTAATAGATAACCACGCCCCATAGCCCCGACCAAGTGACTGTAGGAGAACCCCGTCGCCGAAAGTATCCGTTCGGGTGCTCGCGGCAGCGGTGTTCCGCCTTGGTGCACTTCGTCGACGGTATCGGGGGTGCGGCCGTCTACTAAAGTTTGCGACGAGCATTCGTTCAGGATGTCGGGAATCTTGTTGAATTGCCCGACTAGATATTGAAAAGAGTTTTCGATAAATGAGACTAAAATGCGGGGTTTATAATTGTTAGGCATGCGATGTCTAAGAAATTCATTTGGTTAGGCATGCGATGTCTATGGAGGTTGCGGATTCCAACTGTTGTAGTTTTACACTTTCTTTTCTGCGACCGTAAGTGCAATATGTGATGTCGCCGGTTTCGTTGCTATATGTCAACGACAATTGGGATGGGCATATTTACTTACGTTGATGACATGTGATGTTATGTGTTGCTGGATATGTTATATTGGATCGTCGTGTTTGAATAGCCGGGGTTTTTTTTATGTGAGACGAGTGTTTTTCCATTTTCATTCATGTAAAAAACTTGTATGTAATATTCTTTTATTGGGGCACTTCCAGGTTGCGGAAGATGTCACCGTTGATGTATATTATTTACTCTTCCGCATTAGGATAGACCCAAGGAGGGGAGCACAAGTAACCGGGTTCTAGGGTCCAGTGGGAGGCCATCTCGAGGAGTCGAGTCCGGGTCTCCTAACTCTAGAATTGGTAGGGTTGCTTGCCGCTCTCATAGGGTCTAGGGGTGTGGGATTGCCTATTCATCACGACCGTGGAATCCGTGTTTTATACAGGCTCAAAATAAAACACGGACGTCCTAGTATATCCAATATTTCATATGATATTTTCTGCTGCTTTATCTGTGATGTGATCATGTGATTTGTTCAGATGGATATTGTATATGGTATATATGATATATTATATAGACGTTGCCTATGTTTTACACCCGCGCTAGCCTTGCCTCGCTCTGCCGTTAGTTACCTAACCTAACGGTGCAGACGGGACATCGAGGCGAATGCGGATGGCATAAGCGTACATTATATTTATCTGTGATGTTTAGGTAGACTTAAATGATGGGACATTCATTAATGAGATTAATGAAAGAAAATAAACCTAAAAGATGTTGTGGAATCGAATTTCAAAAAAATCAGGTAGCTCTAGTTGTTGCTTTGCATAGCGGTGTTCCTTGTAGAACATCCAGCACCTTATTCGATGAGGAAAGAGCCGACGATCCCTTCACCGGGAGTGACCTCTTTAGCAATAATTAGCCGATGCTACAACCCTTGGTTTTTCTTTTGATTGCTTCTATAGTTTTTGCTTTGCACAGCGGTATATATGATATATCATGCACCTTATTCGATGAGGAAAGGGCCGACGATCCCTTCACCGGGAGTGACCCCTTTAGCAAAACTAGAAAAGCCTCAAAAACACTCTATTTAAAAACCATTTGATTCCGCGACGAGATCAAGTTCAAAGCATTAAAGGTTTTCTTAAAAACCATCCGCAACCCTCCGTAATTTTAGGAAGTAGAGTACTTAGTATTCGTGTTGTGTTTGTTGACCTTAGTTAAGGCACAGTGTACGGTAGCTAAGTGATGTCTTCCTACACCGCATATGATGCGATTAATTAGGACAGTCGCGTGACTTTGTTGACCTTAGTTAAGGGTCATGTGGGTGGGTCTAATTAATCACGAAATGATGGGTAGAACTTGCTAGTGCTTATGATTTGTTGACCATAGTTAAGGTCATAAGTGCTAGGGGTAAAAACCTTTATCGGGAGTTTCAAGTGTTGAAACTTGCAATGAGATTGCATACCTTCTATATGATAGTTGGATCCTGATACCCACTGCGAGTAATTGTTACTCCTGGGAGAGTTTTGCACTTTGCAATTAGCCAATCAAGTAGGTGTCTAGAAAGGTGTCAACAGGGTTACGCCCCTGGGAAAACGAGGTTTATTTTAATTAGGTCCGTGCGAAAGCACGGGAAGTCTCCCTCAAAGTACCGACACTGGCCTGGCTGAAAGATTGGCGAACTTGTAGAGTGTAATTATGTTGGATATATATGCCCTAGAGGCCTTCATTGTATAGGATCCTAGGGATATGTATGTACATGACAGTCTTGCTTGATATGATAGTACGCTATTTGGTTTGTCTTTGTCTTAACGTATGATATATTTTACTTGGTATTTATATATGTATGTTGATAAAGCCCATAGGGTGTTTTCCTGACTACCGGCGTTGTGATGGCAGTCATACTTGTGGGAGCTGGATAGTCAATAGGCACATCCTTAGATAGTCAATAGGCCAGGGCTGATTGAGAATTACTGATAGATTGATCAGTAGATTCTCGGATGGTGATAGAGCCATACCGACACGACTTGTACGGTTATTAGGGGTCTGACGTCCACCACCTCCCTAGACCATACATGCGATACTCTTAGACGAACAGACCGGACTGCGCGGATATTGTCACGGACAGGCTCAGTAGGATTTCGGATGGGTTACCTCATCGGATTTCTTATCGACAACTACCCGGGGACCGTTACGTACAGCTAGTGCCGCTTGCGGTCTGTGGTTAAACCCACTGCCAGCGTAGTAGTCGAGTCTTTAGAGTCCCACACAGAGATTTCCCAACTCCAGGCGAAAAGATATAGAGGTCGTATGGTTTTACGACAAAGGTTCGGACGCATACGTGTTTAAACGCACGTACGACATTCGGACAGTTTTTTTACTAGCCGGCTTTGGTTTAAGTCAGATTCTAGTATCAGGTTATTGGATTTATACAGTCTAAAGTTTTTCCGTGTTTTCACGGATGAGAGGGTCGTTCTCGTAATTTTTCGAGAAGCTTCTAGAAGAATGTGACATGAGGGGTTAAGGTGGCATTTTCATTAATTGCTTTTGTGACTCATTCATATGAATCATCATATCATTAATGCATCATTAATGATCTAATGACTCACATGATGAATCACTCTCCTTGAATAAATGAAGCATGGTGAATAATCATTTAATTGATATTATTTGATAATTCATTATGTATCATATATTCAAGTGAGAAGGATATTTATTCTCATTATCATCTCCACCTTCTCTCTCCTCAAGCTCTCTCTCCTTCACCAAACCCTAATCCTACCACTCATGAGTTGAGAACAAGGATTAGGAAAGACTAAACACTCCATAACCAATCTCTACATCATCTTAGTTCCTTTATTAGCAACTAGAGAAACTAAGTAACCTCAAGTTTAGAGGTTATAGCTTGGATTAGGGTTCTCGGGTGGATCGTCTGTTGGAGATAGTGCCCTCAGAGTCAATTATTGGATCACAGGCACGTGATTGCAATGATTGAGGGAGGACCTATCCCGGTAGAACAGTCTTACTCGAGATGATAGTATGCTATCAGGTTTACCTTTATCATCGTGTACTGCTTTAGGTGACCTGACATGTCGCTATTGCACGTTGATAGAGCCCCTAGGATTCTTGCTTGACTGCCAGCAGTATGAGGGCGATCATATAAGTGAGAGCTGGAGTCTACAAGCATATCCTTAAAAGGTCCCTAGTCGTAGGAGTTTCGAGACCGGGCATCGATACTCCATTAGTAGACTAGTGTATACAGTCGAGACCCCGACGAGGGGCGGTGGCCGGTCTCACAAGCCACTGGTGTCAGTTGGATCACCTAAGATGTATACAGGTGCTCATTGGGTTATGAGTACACCGGACAGGACTCGCCGGGAACATGCTAGTTGGTCATATACCAGACGTCAGATGGCAGTTCCCTGGTGACATGTGTGCAGGTTAGTTCATCGACTTGGGGATCGTCATTTGTCTCGTGTGAGTTCCCACTGTACTTTGATTACTACCCTACCATGGCTCAAAGGAGTCGTGCAAACAGGTTTTAGTTGGGTACAGTCCCGAGCCACATGGAGGCAGTGAGCGTATCCTCAGGGGTTCGTCTCTCCCGGTATTGGGGGTGAGGTCGTGCTGTGTCTAGGAGAGCCATTACACAAAGTCCTTGGCCAAGGCAAGGAGATTTACTGGTAGGTATTCCAGTAGTATCTCAGGGTGTTCTGGGCTACACTCCGACACGACTTGTACCGCTTTTGGGGGTCTGACTTTTACCAACCCCCTAGGCCCGCCATGCGATACTCATAGACGAATGGACCGGACTGCACGGATATTGTCACTGACAGGCTCAGTTGGGTGTCGGGGTGAGCTTCCTCATCGACGTCCCATTTAGTCAATAGCTGGTGGCCCGTTACGTATTGGCTTATACCTCTGACGTGCTAGTGGTTAAATCCACAGCCATAGTATTGACGAGTCTTTAGAGTCCACCACACTTCCAGTTACTCAAGCTTTCGGGCGAAACGCTGTAGAGGCCGTATGGAGATATGGCAGGGTCCGATCAGATACGTGCGGTATTGCACGGATCAGGATCGGACGGTTTGTACTAGTGGCCGTATGGTTATATGGCAGAGTTCGATCAGATACGTGCGGTATTGCACGGATCAGGATCGAACGGATATTACTAGCCGGCTTTGGTTTAAGCCGGTCCTAGTTTAGTACAGTGTAGATTTTGTCTCTTTGCATTTGTATCCGGTCGGAATACAGATGCGGGTGTGTATGCACAGTATGGGGGTTTTCCTGTAATTTATTACGGGACCAGTTTTCTGGAATTGCCAGTTTGCATTCCGTTCCGGCCGGTTTTCCTTTGTTCTTTCCCGGCCGGACTTTTCCGATGGAGGGGTAATTTGCAGTTTTGCAAATTACACTTTGTGGAGGACTTATTTGCATAAAGTGTGATATGATAAGCATCTTTGCTTTTCATGCTTTATTGTGATAAGAAAGGATTAGGATTGATATGTAGTTTTGTGATGATTATGTTTGGATGTGGTCACCCTCCTCCTTTTACTACGATCACCTCCCTTCATGCTTCTTATTCTTTCTCCACCATTTCTAAGTTGATTAAGTTTTTTCATAAGAAAGAGAAGTTTTTCTTTCCATGGTTGAGTGAGAAGAAAATGAGAGCTTCATCTTTGAGAGGAGAAAAATGAGAGTGATTCATTTGTATATATCATTCTTCATTTCATTCCATTGCTAGAAAATTGAAAGCACCAATTTTCTATACACCATTCCTCCATCTATGGCAACCAACCCCAAAGTGAGACATGCACTCTACACTACACTTCCTACAGCAAATCTTGGACGCGTCGATTCGCCAGCTTCGCGCCCGAGTTGCCTCGGTATTGAGGTGGGAGCCCGTAAAAGATACAGGCGATGTGGTGCCCTTCCGGTGAGGAGGCGACGGACGGAGATCCCACGAGGAGATCGGAGTGGAGATGAAGACCGGAGGACTCGGATCAGTCGGTACATCTCTTCCCTCTCTTGTTAGTAGCTTAGACTAGTTTAATGGCACGATCCGGGGTTTAGTGCGCGGTGGTGCCGGTTTGCTAAGTCCGCAAAAATTAAAGTTTACCACCGTTTCCGCGTTTGGCCGTCGGATTGACGGCCGGGGCGCCGCCGTGCACTTACAGTGGTATCAGAGCCTCGCCATTAACTTTGTCTAGCTTTCGTTTGATGTGTTTTACGTTTCCGATCGAACAAAATCCCGAAAATGCATTTTTCATGCACATCAGTTTCTGTCGAATTTTTTTTGAGTCCAAAAATTTTTCAGGTTGTCTCAGAGTGATGTGCAGGTAATTTTAAGGTCACTGTAAAAATTTGGTACAACGAGCTCACCATACCGCCGCGGAAGGGCGGCCAAACCCCTGCTTTGGCCGCTCTTCCGCCGCGGATGTAACTGTTCACCCCCCCAAATTTTTGCAGTGTGTTCCTGAGTGATAAATGTGGTTTTTGGGATATTAAAATTGGGCCCAGGTTTTCTGTGATTGCTACAGTTTTGTTTGGGGGCCCACTTGTTAATTTTTGGTCAATCGGAAAATTTTAAACACATTTTTCACAGTATTTACATTATATCTGCGACCGTGAATGTCACTCGATCGGTAAATCCGGTCTAACTGCTATAGCCCGGTTAGACGGATTTGCGAACGTGACTTTCACGTTGATGTTCTATGTATTTGCTGTGATGTTGCGGATCGGTCGTGGGGGATAGCCTGGATGCAATGCTAGTACAGTTTTGTTGTATTATGTACATTTGATATTGCGGGGCGAGCGTCCGACATGTGGACTGCCGTCACTGCCAGTTTGTATTATTATTTTGGGGCACGACCTGGTTGCGGTCGATGTACCCGGTGTATGTATATTTTACTTTCTGTACTAGGATTACCCCGCGGAGGGGTGCACGGATAGCCGGGTTCTGGAGGGCAACAAGCCCGCATCTCATGGAATTGAGACGGAGGGGGCTTCGCTCTAGGATTGGCGGGCTATTCGCCGCACTCGTAGGGGGTACAGGTTGACCCAGGAGGGGTGCCCAAGTTGCCGGATTCCGTGAAGTGCTGGGTGGTCCATTCACGGCGCTGAAGGGGGCTGCCTCGCTTCAGGTTTTGGCGGGTGACTTGCCGCGCCCGTAGGGGTCTAGGATTTCATTGCACAGGCTATCCACACGACCAGGGGAACGTCGGGTTTCAGTAGTGGCTCTGTGAAACCCGGGGATCCCAGATATCTGTATTGTTCTGTGATGCTGTACATTTCTGTGATGTTGCATTTTATTCACGCCTTGAGCGAAATACTATATATTGGTATATATATTAGTAGATGTTGTATATGTTTTTCATCCGCGCTAGTCCAGTCCCCGCTCTGCCGTTAGTTAGCTAACCTAACAGGTGATGACGGGACCCAGTGGCGAATGCGGATGGCATATACGTACGTCAGTATATTTTCGTTCTTTGTGGTGTGATCAATTGATGGGACTGCATTGATTCGGATCAATGCAAGTTAAACAAACCTATTCTGATGTTGTTGGAACACTTTTTCAAAAAGCTGTTATTGCAAGGACGTTCACTTTTGTTTTGCATCGTGGTATTCATTTGGAATATCCTGCTCCTCAGTCTACGAGGCAAGGGCCGAGATCCCTTCACCGGGAGTGACCCCTTGGACAAAAGTTTGCGTCAGGGCATTAACTTCACTATAGCCGATTACTTTTGCTTTGCACCGTGGTATTCAGTTGGAATATCCTGCACCTCATTCTACGGGGAAAGAGCCGAGATCCCTTCACCGGGAGTGACCTCTTTAGCAAAGGTTTTCGTCACTATATTTTTAAAAGCTATCCGTTCCTTCAACGATATCAAGTTCATTACGTTAAAGGTTTTCGCCAGAAACCATTCGTAGCCCTCCGTCATTTCAGTTAAATATTCGGTAGTATTCAAGCTATGTATTTTGACCTCACGCCAAGGCATAGTGTTTGGTAGCTGCCGGGTATTTAGCTGTTGCATAGATAGATGCGTTGGTTTGGGACAGTCGTACTACTATTTTGGCCTACGTCAAGGGTATGTACGGGTGGGTTCAAATTAACCTGGATAATGACGGGTAGAACTTGACATGTGACTTATGATATTTTGACCTCACGCCAAGGTCATAAGAGCATGGGGCAGAAATCACATCGGGAGTTTCAAAAGTACTGAAACTTGCCAGATATGCGCATACCTTCTGGAGTGTGATACCGTGAGCGGATTCCGTCACGTTATCATGCGATGAGAGTTGGATCCCGATTCCCACTGATGAGTTAGTTTACTCCTCGGGTAACCCCGACTAATTCTTCTTTCAGGTTTGGAGGAGAATTTGAGGTACAGTGGGAGGTTTCCAGATTAGATAAATTGGTGACCATTCTGATCTAGGTTAGAGTGCACGCTGAGTGTTTCTTTTCTCTCTCTCTTGGTAGCGACCATTGACCCGACCCTAAGACTTTGACTCAGTGACCAAGTTGACCGAACCTTCTTAAACACCGGATTTTGGATTGTCAGAGTTGCAAACCTCATTGCCACTCCTACTTTTACCCTTTTCTCCAGGACACCCCGTTTTATTACGAACGTCCACTTCCATTGGACAAAACCATCATATGGTTAGATACGAACTCGAAAGATTTATTCGAGGATGGTTCCCGGTTCTGGAGAAAACGGATAGGATTATTCAGTTGTCTTTTCCTTTTACCCTCTCTCAGGTTACGAGTACTCCTTGGTTTAGGGGTAGTACACCTATTACGCAAATTGGATTGTCTTCTTCCAAACCTTAGGCTGGTGCCGACCAGTAGGGAATGAAGAAAATCAATTAGCCTAAACGGTGTGCAGAAGGTATTAAGATTAAGACAAAGCAAGGGATTAGTAAGAGGGCAAAGTAAATTGCGACTGATATTCACGACCAAACCAAGTATTTCTTCGCCAATCCTAAATCACCTTTGTATTTCTCCAGGACACTCCGTATCACTACGAAGATCCACAGTTTATTGGATACTCCATCGTATGGTTATATACGAACTCGAAAGGAACTTGTTCCAGTTCGGGGATGGATTCTGGTCCAGGAGAAATAGGAATAAGGTTTATTCGGTTGTCTTTTATCTTCACCTTCTCTCGCATTGCGAGTGCTCCTAGGACTAGGACAGTACACCCATTATGCTTATTGGATAGTCTTCTTCCAAACCATAGGCTGGTGCCGAATGGTAGGGAAGGAAGAAAACCAATTGGCCTAAAGAGGTGTGCAGAAGGTAATGACTAAAGACATATAAAGGGATTTAGAGAGGTGGCAAAGAATTATACGGTTATAGTTGTGAATCTGGATAATGGTAGAGGCATTACTAAGAATACCAAGATACCCCATCGAAACATTTCAATGTTTCAGTTCAACTGTGTACTGTTAAAAGAAAACTGATTTCCCGATTAGACACTTGCTCCAGGGTATGTATTTACCAGGTTTGATTCTCACATCTGTATGGTTTTACAGATGCTGAGTGGGAGTAAGTTATTAGGAATTGGGTGATCATCCTCATTATATCGGGATTCGTTGTAATCGGTGATATTTGAGGAGATCACCTGTGCTGTTTGCCGGTCGGCAAATATTTGGTTTTGAATATCCGCTGTTGTGCACCAATTTCAAATTGATATATCTGTACGTCTATTTTCATAGAGTGAGATATACCTTTTTGATATTATGTCGATGACATTTACCTATATCAGTGGATGGTTGGGTAAGGAGCATTAAACAGCGGTGTAATTCTTCTTAACCATAAGTACAGTTTTCAACCTACGACACACAGTGAGTGAGTTATCAGACTCAAGGGACTTGTACAGAGTGTTGTATGATGTCCAGGGTCCATCAGGACAGAGGGGTTGGTCCTCGTACTATATTCGGTTTACTTATGACTTCTCTAGTTTTTAGACAAGTGTTTCGTGAAAACACAGGGTCCGAATTTGGAGAAGTTATGGGTATTTGAATAGAGTAGAGAACCAGGTGTAGCAAGTATCGGGATTCTTCAAAGAGATCGAAGATGTAGATACTTGTGTATGGTATTCAGTTGATAGTGATGATTAAGAGAAATTGCTTCTCTTTCAGGTTACTCATAATTGGAAGCATTCCTAAGTTGAGTAACGCTGATTGGCCTTTTTCCATTTAGTTGACATGCACTGGAGACAGTTGCATGATTTGAATCTGGTTCAATTAAATCAGTGCCTCTGGTCCTATATGGGATATAGAACAGTTCATATCTTAACGATGTTAAGGTACGGGGAGTTGTCCGGCTTATGCTTAAAACCAGACACTGGACAACTCAAGGCACGTTTCTGTAATGGCTGTTTGTGGGTTGACCCAGGCTATGACGCGGGTTGATTTTCTACCATCTGGATGAACAATAGCAATATTGTTCTAGACTCGCCACAGTTTTAATAAAAATGGATTTTTTCAAAAACAGTAGTGGGAGTATGGTAGAACTGGAAGTAATTCCAGAACCGCAAACGATTACTGAAAATTTGATGAGGAACCTAAATATTCAATCTGGTTTGACATTCCATTGGCCACTCCGCAGATATGGTGGGTAACTTCAGCCACCCGAGAGGTACTACGGTAGCCTCAAGGACGGTGACAGGGAAGTTCTTGTTTACCCACAATTACCATTGCTGTTGTTCCAGGCTGCGAGACCCGGTGGGAGGATGAGTATAGCGTCGTTCTAAACTAGTTTTAGAAGTGTACGTCTATATGACTCTGCCAGAGGGTTGTCGTAGTCAGTGGGAGCAGCGGAAGCATTGGTGGACAGGTAGCTTATGTCTATTTATAGACTAAAGCAGAAGTAGCGGAGATAGATCATCTATTTCTGATGTGACAGTCATAGGTTTGACTTCATCAGAATAGGGGATGGATCTGTTGAGAAGGTAGTAGGGTGTGATATCCTGGTATTTGGATGATATACACAGAGTAGGAAAAGAAACTCCTACACTACGATCGGTTATACTTTGGTAGTCACACAGTTGTTTCTCCACAAAGGAAATGGATTTTATATCAGACATACTGGTTACTGGATCTATGGTTTTAGATCTAGTTTTGGGTGGTTTCCCAATCAGGGTACTTGACAGCATTCTAAGAGTATTTAGGATGGTCGACTCCTGGCACGGTAGTGTACCTGCAGGTGATGGAGTCACCCTCTCCAAAGGTGTCTTACAGACTAAAGGGGAGAGGGACGGGCATGATTGGCAGATCACTTGCTCAGGCAATTGAGTCAATCGTGAGATGTCAAGTACCACACCAGATGTTGTTCTTGCACTAGATGCAATAAGTTGACATTAATCCAATCCTGGAGAAACAGTCGGAAGCAGTTTTAGAACATAAGTGGATGTTCTAGGGATATGATAACGACAGCCTCATTCAGGAGACGGTTATCATTCCAGGCTTCCAAGGTGACATGGACGACAAGGAGGTTGTCAGAGTTATAGTTTTCCCTCTGATGAGGGGCAGTATTTTGGACAGGTGATCCAAGGCAATACTGAGGGAGGCATGGCGCGCAGGATACTGATTAAGTTCAGTTGACGATACAGTCTAAGAAGTTTGGATTTAGAGTTCATTTATGAACTCGGTCCCATCAGACATCCAGACATTCCAAGACAGATATTGCTCATTTCGGGAGATGGCTTTCTCCGCGAACTTGAGATATAGAGAGAGACATAGAAAGAAACATCTAGGCGGATCCACTCACTGAGGCTATTCCTCGAACGCAATAGTTTCACAAACGGGATTTGTGAGACTGACTAGTAGAGGAGTTGGGTGTTCGGTATCACACGGGCTGTGAGTATGCGACATCGCAATAATTAGCCTTGAGTGCAAGTGGGAGATTGTTGGAGATAGTGCCCTCAGAGTCAATTATTGGATCACAGACACGTGATTGCAATGATTGAGGGAGGACCTATCCCGGTAGAACAGTCTTACTCGAGATGATAGTATGCTATCAGGTTTACCTTTATCATCGTGTACTACTTTAGGTGACCTGACATGTCGCTATTGCACGTTGATAGAGCCCTTAGGATTCTTGCTTGACTGCCAGCAGTATGAGGGCGATCATATAAGTGAGAGCTGGAGTCTACAAGCATATCCTTAAAAGGTCCCTAGTCGTGGGAGTTTCGAGACCGGGCATCGATACTCCATTAGTAGACTAGTGTATACAGTCGAGACCCCGACGAGGGGCGGTGGCCGGTCTCACAAGCCACTGGTGTCAGTTGGATCACCTAAGATGTATACAGGTGCTCATTGGGTTATGAGTACACCGGACAGGACTCGCCGGGAACATGCTAGTTGGTCATATACCAGACGTCAGATGGCAGTTCCCTGGTGACATGTGTGCAGGTTAGTTCATCGACTTGGGGATCGTCATTTGTCTCGTGTGAGTTCCCACTGTACTTTGATTACTACCTTACCACGGCTCAAAGGAGTCGTGCAAACAGGTTTTAGTTGGGTACAGTCCCGAGCCACATGGAGGCAGTGAGCGTATCCTCAGGGGTTCGTCTCTCCCGGTATTGGGGGTGAGGTCGTGCTGTGTCTAGGAGAGCCATTACACAAAGTCCTTGGCCAAGGCAAGGAGATTTACTGGTAGGTATTCCAGTAGTATCTCAGGGTGTTCTGGGCTACACTCCGACACGACTTGTACCGCTTTTGGGGGTCTGACTTTTACCAACCCCCTAGGCCCGCCATGCGATACTCATAGACGAACGGACCGGACTGCACGGATATTGTCACTGACAGGCTCAGTTGGGTGTCGGGGTGAGCTTCCTCATCGACGTCCCATTTAGTCAATAGCTGGTGGCCCGTTACGTATTGGCTTATACCTCTGACGTGCTAGTGGTTAAATCCACAGCCATAGTATTGACGAGTCTTTAGAGTCCACCACACTTCCAGTTACTCAAGCTTTCGGGCGAAACGCTGTAGAGGCCGTATGGAGATATGGCAGGGTCCGATCAGATACGTGCGGTATTGCACGGATCAGGATCGGACGGTTTGTACTAGTGGCCGTATGGTTATATGGCAGAGTTCGATCAGATACGTGCGGTATTGCACGGATCAGGATCGAACGGATATTACTAGCCGGCTTTGGTTTAAGCCGGTCCTAGTTTAGTACAGTGTAGATTTTGTCTCTTTGCATTTGTATCCGGTCGGAATACAGATGCGGGTGTGTATGCACAGTATGGGGGTTTTCCTGTAATTTATTACGGGACCAGTTTTCTGGAATTGCCAGTTTGCATTCCGTTCCGGCCGGTTTTCCTTTGTTCTTTCCCGGCCGGACTTTTCCGATGGAGGGGTAATTTGCAGTTTTGCAAATTACACTTTGTGGAGGACTTATTTGCATAAAGTGTGATATGATAAGCATCTTTGCTTTTCATGCTTTATTGTGATAAGAAAGGATTAGGATTGATATGTAGTTTTGTGATGATTATGTTTGGATGTGGTCACCCTCCTCCTTTTACTACGATCACCTCCCTTCATGCTTCTTATTCTTTCTCCACCATTTCTAAGTTGATTAAGTTTTTTCATAAGAAAGAGAAGTTTTTCTTTCCATGGTTGAGTGAGAAGAAAATGAGAGCTTCATCTTTGAGAGGAGAAAAATGAGAGTGATTCATTTGTATATATCATTCTTCATCTCATTCCATTGCTAGAAAATTGAAAGCACCAATTTTCTATACACCATTCCTCCATCTATGGCAACCAACCCCAAAGTGAGACATGCACTCTACACTACACTTCCTACAGCAAATCTTGGACGCGTCGATTCGCCAGCTTCGCGCCCGAGTTGCCTCGGTATTGAGGTGGGAGCCCGTAAAAGATACAGGCGATGTGGTGCCCTTCCGGCGAGGAGGCGACGGACGGAGATCCCACGAGGAGATCGGAGTGGAGATGAAGACCGGAGGACTCGGATCAGTCGGTACATCTCTTCCCTTTCTTGTTAGTAGCTTAGACTAGTTTAATGGCACGATCCGGGGTTTAGTGCGCGGTGGTGCCGGTTTGCTAAGTCCGCAAAAATTAAAGTTTACCACCGTTTCCGCGTTTGGCCGTCGGATTGACGGCCGGGGCGCCGCCGTGCACTTACATCGTCTATCACGGAAAGGAAGCCGAGGAGGACGTGGAGATCCAAGGAGGCCATAGAGATCGTAAAGGCGAAGGACTAGAATCGTTTGGTATAATCTTTTAACATAGTAGCTTAGAACTCTATGCCGTTTGTTAAGTATTGTTTAGAAACGATCTTCGGTTAGTTGATGTTCGCTTTATAAACATGATTGTTTTTCAAATTTCCGCCTCCCCGCAACTCGTGGGGTGTTGCACATCAACTTACAGTGGTATCAGAGCCTCACTAAACAATAATTAACTCACTTGCAAAGTCATATGAATTTCGAACGGAAAACAAACCGGAAAAAAACCCGATATCGTGAAGTTTCTGTCGTTTTTAAAATGAAGTCCAAAATTTTTTCAGGGACCTCCAGTATGACCAGCATGAAAATATAAGAACACACAAGAAAAATGGGCTCCTGAATCGGCCAAAGCGCCGCGGTCCCGCGGCAAATCCCACCGATTTTCCACGGTTCCGCCGCCGAGTTGGGGCCGATTCAGCCGAGTTTTCTTCTGTGCCTTCTTTGTGATATTTGGGATTTTTTGGTATGATTTTATTTTTGCTCAGGTTTCAGATTTGCAGAGAAGTATTGGAGCAAAATTTAATGTGTTTAATCGATCGAAATTATACGGTGTTTGCTTGTTTGATTATATCTGTGAATTGTATTATGTGTTCGTAAACCTCTCCTAACTGCTAGTATGACAGTTGGCAGGGGGTTGCACATATCTGTGATGTTGTATATAACTGTTTGTGTATATAAACTGTATTGGACTGTTGTTGTGATTAGCCGGGTTTTGTGATGGGTTATTGTATTAATTCATTCGATGTAATTGTAATAAAGTTGTAATATTATTTCGCGGGACACATCCAGGTTGCGGTTGTAGCCACCGTTGTATTATTTCTTTTTACTGTTTTTGCTCCTAGGATAGACCCAAGCTGGGGTGCACAAACTACCGGGTATTTTGAAGTGTTGAGGTAGACCGTTTCACTTTTGGTACTTGGCGGGTAGTTTGCCGTACCCGTAAGGGTCTGGGGTGGGGTAAATGGCTATTCATCACAACTGTGTAATCCGTCTTTCATTGCAGGCTCAAAAGAAATGCGGATTACTTGCAAATCCAATATTGTTTATCTGTGATCTGGAATGTCTATTATTGCGTCTGAAGAATGTACAATATCTATATATGATAGCTATTTAGACGTCACTTATGTTTTACACCCGCGCTAGCCCAGCCCCCGCTCTGTCGTTAGTTAAGTAACCTAACGAGTGATGACGGGACCCAGTGGCGAATGCGGATGGCATAAGAGGACGTTGTATTTTCGTTATTATCTGTAATGATAGGTTAATGATGGGACGCATTATTATTAATGCAAAGAAAATAAAACCTAAACTGAATCGTTGGAACAATTTCTAAAAACCACTCGGTTTTCTTGAAAAAGCAAATTTTAAATGCGGAGCTTAAACCACTCCTTTTAAATAAAAGCTATCTCTGTTCCTTCGATCATATCAAGTTCATTACGTTAACGGTTTTTTTGCCAAAAACCAGCCGTAACCCTCCGTCGTTTCAGATAGACAGCACATCGTATTCATGCTATGCTTGTTGGCCTACGTCAAGGCATAGTTTATGGTAGCAGTGTGTGTGCCTATTTGTTGCATAGATAGATGCATTAGTTTAATATAGACGTACACCTTGTTGGCCTACGTCAAGGGCTTGTACGATGTACTTAAATTGATCAGGACAACGACGGGTAGAACTTGACCTGCGTCTTATGACTTGTTGGCCTACGTCAAGGTCTATAAGAGGTTGGGGTAAAAATCACATCGGGAGTTTCAAACATAAAGGAAACTTGCAGATTTAGCATACCTTCTGGAGTGTGGTGACTACAGTGGCTTCCATCTAGGGCATCATGCAATGATAGTTGGATCCCGATCCCACTGATGAGTAGGGTTACTCTCGGGAATTTTTCTCACTTAACAATCAATGCTATAAACCAAGTAGGTGACTAGAAAGGTGTTAGAGGGGCTACGCCTCCAGGGAAAAGAGCTTATTTAACTAAGGAACTTCGCGAAAGCGTTGGAAAACCTCCCTCGAAGTACCAACACCAGCCTGGCTGAAAGGTTAAGCAAGTATTGTGACGTATGATTAAATCCTGACTAGTTCTTCTTTTAAGGTTTTGAAGAAGGATTTGAGGAAATAGTGGGAGCTATCCTGTTTAGATAAATTAATAAACCAATCTAAACTTGCAAGAGCATATGCTGAGTGTTTTCTTTTCTCTCTCTCTGGCAGCTACCATGACTGGACTAAAACTGTTACTCGAAAAAAAATATACTGACCGGGCAGAACTATAAAGATTGGCTAAGGAACGTCAATATTGCACTGACTTATGACAAAGTAGCATATGTTACCACCGCTGTTCCTCCCCTTATCCCTGGACCAAATTCCTCAGTTGTGGACAGGGAAGTCTGCAAAACCTGGGATCTAGATTGTGAGCGAGCTAAGTGTATCGTGCTGGCGTCCATGAACAATAAACTCCAAAAACAGCACGAGAGTATGGATATTGTATCCATCTTTCTCCATGTCAAAGAATTGTATGGGGAGCACTCCCGTATCGCGAGGTACGAAACCTCAAGGAAACTCTTCCAGATGAGGTTAGCTCCAGGATCACCTGTAGGAGAGCACGTCCTCAAAATGATCATCCTCATTGAGGAACTCGCAAACCTGGGATGCGTGCTAGAGAACGATTTGTATATCGACTTGATTTTGCAATCCCTTCCCCACACCTTCTCTCAGTTCGTGCTGAACTTCAACATGCACGAAATGGAAGCGGATCTTCTAAAGCTCCTCAACATGTTGAGGGTAGCAGAGACCTCCTTGAAAAAGGAGAAGACCCCCGTTCTGTATGTTGGCCAATCATCTTCTTCTAAATCTAAAGTGAAAGCTAAAGGGAAGAAGAAGATGAAAGCCACCAAACCGAAAGGTGGGGTCAAGAAGGTGCAGGGAACGAACAAGGCAGGAAGGGTAAAGACAGAAAAGAACGAGTGCTTCTATTGTCATAAGCAAGGGCACTGGAAGAAAGATTGTCAGGCCTTCAAAGCCAAGGACATGAAGCAAGCGGTTGCTTCTACTTCAGGTGTGTTTGTAATCGAAAATTATCTTTCAGTTAACTCTACATCATGGGTACTTGATACCGGTTCTGGTTCTCATATCTGTAACTCATTGCAGGATCTGAGAAATAGTAGAGTGCTGGGGACAGGTGATATGACTCTCCGGATGGGCAATGGAATGCATGTAGATGCAATTGCAATAGGGGAATATCACCTAGGGTTGACTAGTGGACACATTTTGGTGTTGTACAGCTGTTTTTGTATTCCCAGTATGTTGTGTAATATTATATCAGTATCTTTGTTATCGAATGAAGGATATAGTTTTGCGCTTGAAAGAAATGTTATGAACATTCACCTAAATCAAGAACTGATTGGGTATGGCACACTGGAAAACGGCATATACATACTTAATCAACCTCAAATTTTCTATATTCAAAACACGCGTAAAAGAAAGGCTCCAGATTCGAATCAAGCCTTCCTATGACATTGTAGACTTGGTCATATAAATGAAACAAGGTTGACTAAGTTACATAAAGATGGATATTTAGATCCGTTTGAATATTCATCATATGCAACTTGTCAATCATGTATCAAAGGAAAAATGACCAAATCTCCGTTCACCGGACACGGAGAAAGAGCCACTGAACTCTTGGGACTTGTACACAGTGATGTATGTGGTCCGATGTCTACGCATGCATGAAGTGGTTACTCCTACTTCATCACTTTTACTGATGACTTCTCTAGGTATGGACATGTGTTCTTAATGAAGCATAAATCCGAGGCTTTTGAGAAGTTTAAGGAGTATAAAAATGAAGTAGAGAAACAAACTGGTAAAAGCATCAAGACACTTCGATCTGATCGAGGTAGAGAATACTTAAGTACCAGTTTCCTTGAATACTTAAAAGAGAATGGAATTCTCTCTCAGCTTACTCCGCCTTATACACCTCAACATAATGGTGCG
Organism: Agapanthus africanus; assembly: GCA_030015575.1. Lineage (NCBI taxonomy): Eukaryota > Viridiplantae > Streptophyta > Magnoliopsida > Asparagales > Amaryllidaceae > Agapanthus > Agapanthus africanus. Next base: position 560,620,512 of record CM057340.1, read on the forward strand.
TTCAATGATGAGTAGTGCTGAGTTGCCACTTTCCTTCTGGGGATTTGCTCTAGAATCAGCAGCATACTTATTGAATAGAGTTCCAACTAAGTCTGTGCCTACCACTCCATATGAAATGTGGAGCGGGAAGAGACCATATCTCAAGTATATCAAGATATGGGGGTGTCCGGTATATGTTAAAAAGCATAATCCGGACAAGCTCGAGGCACAATCGGTTTTATGCAAGTTCGTAGGATACCCCAAGCATTCAAGGGGGTATATGGTCTACCACACTGAAGAACAAAAGGTGTTTGTCGCTCGTCACATTGTCTTCTTAGAAAGCGAATTTCTTGCAAAAGAAATTAGTGGGAGCGTGGTAGAGCTGGAAGAAATTCCAGAACCTCAAACTGCTACCGAGGACTTAGTAGAACCTCAGATTTCAATAGAACAAGACGAACCAACGCCACTCCGCAGATCTAGCAGGCTTTCTCATCCTCCTGAAAGATACTATGGTTTTCTTCTAGATGGGGATCGAGAGGATTGCATCATCGATGATGATGAGCCTACTAGTTTTCAGCAGGCTTTTACGAGTAGTGACTCGATGAAATGGCTGGATGCTATGAGATCCGAAATGGAATCCATGTACACCAATAAAGTATGGACTTTAGAAGTTGCTCCTCCTGGAGTAAAACCAGTTGGATGCAAATGGATCTTCAAAAAGAAGATTGGTGCATTTGGACAAGTGGAAACCTACAAAGCTAGACTCGTAGCAAAAGGTTTTCGTCAAAGACCAGGATTGGACTATGATGAAACCTTTTCACCTGTAGCTATGCTTAAATCCATTCGGATCCTGCTTGCGATTGCTGCCTTCCATGACTATGAAATCTGGCAGATGGACGCAAAAACAGCTTTTCTAAATGGACATTTGGAAGAGAGTGTTTACATGGATCAACCAGAAGGTTTCTTAGACAGTGGGAGCAGCGGAAGAGTCTGCAAGTTGCTTAAATCCATTTATGGATTAAAGCAAGCATCGCGGAGTTGGAACATCTGCTTTGATGAGACAGTCAAAGAATTTGACTTTATCAAAAATGTAGATGAACCATGTATTTATAGGAAGATTCTGGAAAGAGCAGTAGTCTTCCTCGTTTTGTACGTCGACGACATACTACTGATAGGGAATGATATCCCTATGCTACAATCAGTAAAGCTCTTCTTATCACAGAAATTCTCTATGAAAGACTTGGGAGATGCACCATACATTCTGGGCATTAAGATCCATCGTGATAGATCTAATAGAATGTTGTGACTTTCACAGTCCAGGTATATTGACACCATACTAAAGAGATTTAGTATGGAAGATTCCAAGCGTGGCAATATGCCCGCTTGTCACGGAATCACCCTCTCCAAAGAGATGTCTCCAAAGACTGATGAAGAGAGGGCTCGCATGAGCATTATACCCTACGCTTCGGCGGTAGGATCAATAATGTATGCGATGTTATGTACCAGACCGGATGTAGCTTACGCACTTAGTGTGGTAAGCAGGTATCAGTCTGACCCAGGTGAGAAACATTAGATAGCAGTGAAGAACATTCTCAAGTACCTGAGAAGGACTAAGGAGATATTCTTAATTTACGGTAATAAAGACCTCCAGGTAGAGGCTTTTACCGACTCCGGCTTCCAAAGTGACAAAGATGATTCTAAATCCATTTCGGGTTTTGTGTTTACCCTCAATGGAGGGGCGGTATGTTGGAGGAGTTCCAAACAGGATACCGTCGCAGACTCAACTATGGAGGCTGAGTATATAGCTGCTAGTGAAGCCGCAAAAGAGGCTGTCTGGATGAGGAAGTTCATTTCTGAACTTCAGGTGGTTCCGTCCATTGCCAATCCAATACCTTTGTATTGCGATAACAATGGCGCTGTAGCTTTAGAGAAGGAACCAAGGTCCCATCAGAAATCCAGGCATATCTTAAGGCGGTTTCACCTGATCAGGGAGATCGTGGATCGTCGGGAGATCGAGATACGGAGAGTGGACATAAAAGACAACACGGCAGATCCATTCACCAAGGCCATCCCTCAAATGCAGTTCGAGAGGCTGTTTGAGATGTTGAGCATGCGGTACGCCAGCAACTGGATCTGGTAAAGACAGTGGGTACTCATTGCGCCAATGATAGGCCTTAGTGCAAGTAGGAGACTGTTGGATATATATGCCCTAGAGGCCTTCATTGTATAGGATGCTAGGGATATGTATGTACATGACAGTCTTGCTTGATATGATAGTACGCTATTTGGTTTGTCTTTGTCTTAACGTATGATATATTTTACTTGGTATTTATATATGTATGTTGATAAAGCCCAAAGGGTGTTTGCCTGACTACCAGCGTTGTGATGGCAGTCATACTTGTAGGAGCTGGATAGTCAATAGGCACATCCTTAGATGTCCCTGGTCGCAGGAGTACCGAGACTGGGCATCGATACTCCGGAGTAGACTAGTGTATACATATCGAGACCCTGAGGAGGGGCGATGGACTGGTCCCGTAGCCATTGGTGGAGTGCACCTAAGATTGTATACAGATGCTCACTGGGTGTGAGTACACCGGACATGACTCGACGAGAACTGACTGGATGGTATTATACCTAACGTCAGATAGCAGTTCTCAGGTGACATGTGTGCAGATAGTCCGTTGACTTAAGGTCATCATTTGTCTCGTGTGAGTTCCCACTGTGCTTTGATTATTACCCTACCACGATTCAAAGGAGTCGTGCAAACAGGTTTTAGTTGGGCACAGTCCCGAGCCACGTGGAGGCAGTGAGTGACTGTTAGGGATTCGTCTCTCCCGGTATAGGGAGTTGATATCGCACGGTGATCGGTTGGTCATTACCATAAGTCCCTGGCCAGGGCTGATTGAGAATTACTGATAGATTGATCAGTAGATTCTCAGATGGTGATAGAGCCATACCGACACGACTTGTACGGTTATTAGGGGTTTGACGTCCACCACCTCCCTAGACCATACATGCGATACTCTTAGACGAACAGACCAGACTGCGCGGATATTGTCACGGACAGGCTCAGTAGGATTTCGGATGGGTTACCTCATCGGCATTCTTATCGACAACTACCTGGGGACCGTTACGTACAGCTAGTGCCGCTTGCGGTCTGTGGTTAAACCCACTGCCAGCGTAGTAGTCGAGTCTTTAGAGTCCCACACAGAGATTTCCCAACTCCAGGCGAAAAGATATAGAGGTCGTATGGTTTTACGACAAAGGTTCGAACGCTTACGTGTTTAAACGCACGTACGACATTCGGACAGTTTTTTTACTAGCCAGCTTTGGTTTAAGCCAGATTCTAGTATCAGGTTATTGGATTTATACAGTCTAAAGTTTTTCCGTGTTTTCACGGATGAGAGGGGCGTTCTCATAATTTTCCGAGAAGCTTCTAGAAGGATGTGACATGAGGGGTTAAGATGGCATTTTCATTAATTGCTTTTGTGACTCATTCATATGAATCATCATATCATTAATGCATCATTAATGATCTAATGACTCACATGATGAATCACTCTTCTTGAATAAATGAAGCATGGTGAATAATCATTTAATTGATATTATTTGATAATTCATTATGTATCATATATTCAAGTGAGAAGGATATTTATTCTCATTATCATCTCCACCATCTCTCTCCTCAAGCTCTCTCTCCTTCACCAAACCCTAATCCTACCACTCATGAGTTGAGAACAAGGATTAGGAAAGACTAAACACTCCATAACCAATCTCTACATCATCTTAGTTCCTTTATTAGCAACTAGAGAAACTAAGTAACCTCAAGTTTAGAGGTTATAGCTTGGATTAGGGTTCTCAGGTGGATCGTCTATCACGGAAAGGAAGCCGAGGAGGACGTGGAGATCCAAGGAGGCCATAGAGATCGTAAAACCGAAGGACTAGAATCGTTTGGTATAATCTTTTAACATAGTAGCTTAGAACTCTATGTTGTTTGTTAAGTATTGTTTAGAAACGATCTTCGGTTAGTTGATGTTCGCTTTATAAACATGATTGTTTTTCAAATTTCCGCCTCCCCGCAACTCGTGGGGTGTTGCACATCAACTTACAAATTAATCCCGGCTAGTCTTTCCTTTTAAGGTTTGAAGGAAGTTTTGATAAAAACAGTGGGAGCCATCCTGATTAGATAAAATATATAACCAATCTAATCTTGCAAGAGCGCACGCAGAGTGTTTTCTTCTCTCTCTCTCCAGGTAGAGACCATATCACGCCTTAATCAAGATAATAATATGGATGTATTGACCGAACCCGCTTGTTATACTGAGATGGGGAACGTTGGTCCCGCTCCAACTTATAATTGTTATAAGACAGAGCAGGAAATAGGAGAATGCCAGGATTCCCATGCCGCCCAAACGAAGAAAGTGCATAATGATGCATCTTCTTCGGGTGTGTTCATTACAAAGAACTGTTTCTCTGTATCCTCTACGTCCTGGGTATTAGATACCGGATCAGGATCCCGCATATGTAATCTGTTACAGGGGCTAAAGAAAGGTAGAGAACTGAGAACGGGTGATAAGTTTCATGAGACAGAAAACGGTGCAAGTGTTGCAGCCAAGTCTGTTGGTCACTGTTACCCTGTATTTCTAAATACATTGATTCTGAACAAATGCTATTAGATACCGGACCTGATATACAAAATCATATCAATCTCGTTATTTATTAAAGAAGGATATAATTTTGTATTGTTGAATATTGTTTTGAACATTTCAAAAGTTGATCGGTTCAGGTACGTTATCTAAAAGCATTAACGTTCTAAATCAAACTACAGTTCCTAGTATACAGAACACACAAGAAGAAGAGTTCAGAAATGAACGATTCCTTCTTGAGGTATTGTAGACTAGGTCATATCAATGTGACCCGACTTGCTTAAGTTACATTTTAGATGCATATTTAAATTAGTTTGAATTTACATCTTGTGAAACTTGCCAGTCATGTCACTAAGATAAGATGACCATAGCTCTGTTTACTCGAAACAGAGAAAGAGTTAGTGAACTCTTGGGACTAATACATAGTGATGTATGAATGGTCCCCAGTCTACATATGCCAGGACTGATTCTTTGTACTTCCTTATATTCACTGATGATCTCTCAAGATTCAGACACATGTTCCTGTTGAAACACAAGTCCGAAACTTTTGAGATAATCATAAAATATAAGTTAGAAGTAGAGAACCAAAAACGGGTATAAGTATCATGTCTTTTGATGTAATCAGGGAGGAGAATACTTGAGCACGAGATTCCTGGACTATTCTAAAGGAGAATGAGATTCTCTCTCAGCATTACTCCTCCGTATACACCACAGCACGTCGGTGTTTCACGGCGGAGCAATCACACCCTATATGATATGGTGCGCTCTATGATGAGTACTACTGGGTTACTGTTCATACTATAATATTGCATTTTATATTCCCCAATTCTTATTCATTTTATAAATAAACAGGTACTCTTGACGTACATTTGTTGCATGTTACAGGATACAGGTTCTTGGAGCGAATACAGTAAAAAAAGATGAAAGTTGATACAGAAAAGGGACTTTTGACCAACAAGTAGACGGACCCTAGTCAAGCCTAGACAAAGAACAATTCACAAGTGTACAAGGCAACGCATGGTCCGAAATGTCAAAGGAAACAGTTAAAAGACCACTACAAGTTTCACTGAAGATCTGGAGAAGACCAGAAGCCAAAGGGAGAAAAGAACTATGGAAATATAAAGCCCAATGTCTAAAGAACCAACCCAGGAAGTTTGGTGAGATGATCTCACCAAAGGGCCGCGGAACCGCGGCCCAAGCCCACTAATGCCGCGGTTCCGCGACCATTTAAAGCATGTGTCGGTGTATTTTCCTTGTGTCGGTGCGTCGGTGCGGGGGTTTGGATTTTTCGTGGGCAAATCTGTAATTGCACATGTGCGAATCCCGTAACCCTAAATTCTCCTGTTTTCTTATAAATTGTAATCAAAAATTGTAAAACCCTATGCCTCTTTTCAATCAATAAAATTCAGAATTGCTGGGAGTATTATTCAGATCTGTTCTATATTGATTGGAGGGAGCCGTCAACCTAGTAAGTTATTTTATGTCTTTGTTTTAATTCTTTTAATTAGTATATCTTATCATCCCCTAATGAGCGAGTAGTCTCCTCGCTTGTTAGGGTAAGCCTTAGGGAAAGGTTTGAGAGATGAGACCTCTCACCCCTTTCATGCCATCCACACCTAAGAGTTTGAACTCCATGCATGCAGGCACAACCGCTCCCTACGGCATCCTACCCCACGAGGTAACGATGAACCGTAGTATAAAGGGCCGGTTGCGCGTGTTTTCCATGGGGGTTAGGGTAATTATCGAGAAAGGAAGGATACGAATCTAGAGGAAGAAACATCTTCCCAAAAGATTCGGATCCAATTTATTGATAAGTATCGTAACATCTAATAGATCTAAAATAGGGCAATGAAAGCGGTGAGGAAACCTTTAATCTCCAAACTTCCCCTAAACCTAACCCTAGCAAGACTTTAAATCAGATTAATTTAGATCAGATTTTTATAAACCAACCAAAACAACAATTTGAATCAACTCGTAAAAACACAAATCAGAAATTTACCCATCTCTGTGGATCGACCCGTATTCACCGGCTAGCTGCAAAGCGACGCCGTTTCTGATTGCGGTTAACACAAATTTTCATACAAATCAAATGGCGCCGTTGCCGGGGAATGGCGTAAAAAATTCTTATGTGTAATTTCGGGTTGATATAAATTTTTAAAAAAGTACAAAAATCTGAAAATAAAAAAAATATAAAAATATTATCAATTTTGATCTGTTTGAAGGGTGTATTTTTTGAATCTTGCAGGAATAGCGAGGATTCTAGGATCTGGAATTTTACAGAGGGCAAATCAGAAAAGTGAACATCAGAACAGAGGAGAATTGGTGAACAGGAGCTACAAATTTTTTTTCAAAGCCTGATCTCTTCACCAGACCGCGGTTCCGCGGCCAAGGAGCACCCCAGACCGCGGAACCGCGGCTGTTTGGCCACGTCACCACCTAAAAATTAGTTGGTTTGTTTCTCTTTCTTCCCCTCTGCAACCTACCATATATCTTTTGTGAAAACTTTCTGCAGGATTTCTTTGCGCTAAAAATCTTCTCTCCCCTTCTAAATAACAGATTTTCTGCAGGTTTCTTTGCGCCGCGCTAAAAAATTGATTGCAAGTGAATTTTATTGTTTTGCATAATTTAATCGGACTTTAAGGAGCTAATTGACCAAACTCAGATTGGGTGGGGATTTCATCACCCTTCCCAGGAACCCCGAAATCACTTTAAAGCATTTTGCATCGACCACAATTAATTAAAAAAATACTAGACTCAGCCCTAAGGACATCGAGCTCAATAGGAAAAGGACCAGTATAGGCATCGACCGTTTATCCTAACTGACTTTGCGGTGTCTAGGCTAGTGGTTTTTAATTAGGCCCACTACTGTGGTTCCTTCCCACTTACCTGGCCGCAGTGTCGGTGAAGAGGCGGTTTGAGGTCCTATTTCTAGCCCTAGTTAGGAACTGTCTAGCAGACCTAGGTGACCCTAGATCTAGGCCTGATTGTGCATGTGTGGTTGATACATTTGTGTCACGAGTCTCTTTTCGAAACTTCTTTGCAAAACTCGCACATAAAAAAAAAAGAAAAAATCTTTTCAAAACTTGCAACTTGTCGCTAAGAAAACTTGCAACTCACTTCCACCACTTCCCTCCATTGACGTTATCTTACCCCCACATTCTGTTTTTTCTATTTTTTCTGACTACACCACTCCTTTAGTGTATATCACTTTGGACTAGGGATGCTAACGCCCGATTAGTCCGTGTTTTGTTGGTACCGACCGACGAACCTTTCGACACCGAAGTCGAAATTCCCTCCATTTCCTTACCTCCACCTTCAAATTCTTTCGAAGGTATGTCGGGACACGACCCCAACGATACCTTACCGATGGGAATGATTCCACCTCCGTTAGGTGTGAATAACCCGAATCTTCCGCCTGTTGTAGCGCTCGCACGAGTCGCGCTCCAGGATCTCTTCTACCCCGTCCGCACTTCTTTACCTACATGTCTTTCACCCCCACCGGCAAATGGGGACAACTTTGAAATAAAACCACATTTCATCAATATGCTGCCAAAATTTCATGGTTTGGAATCTGAAGATGCATATATCTTTATCAATAAATTCCAAAACGTTTGCGCTATGATGAAAACGACCCAATTAAGTGATGACGCTATAAGGCTAAGGGTCATTCCTTTCACCTTATGTGACCTAGCCGAGAAGTGGCTATATAGCACCGCATCACATTCCATTAGAAATTGGGACGAGTTTGTGAGAGCTTTTCTGAAAAAGTTCTATCCTCATCACAAAACTGCTAGAATCCGTAACGAGATTATACAATTTTCACAGCTTCCTTCCGAACCATTTTGGAAGTGCTTCGAGAGATTTAAAGACCTACTCGTTCAATGCCCTCATCATGGGATCGAAAGTTGGCAATTTTGCCAAACATTATACGAGGGATTGAACTCGGCAACGAAGCAGTTGCTAGAAACTATATGTCAAGGTCATTTTCTTTCCAAGTCTAGCGACGAACCGTGGCAGTTTCTTGAGGATCTTAGTGAGCAAACAATTCAGTGGGAGAGTACCAAGACCACATCATCTTCTTCTGTTGGTCAATCTAGGGCAGGCATACATCAAGTAGATATGTCGATTGCTATGAAGGCCGAGATGGCCGCACTTATGAAAAAGCTAGAAGCCATTGAGACCAAAATCTCATCGTCTTCTCCTGCCCCTGCTTTACCTCCACGAACTGTTTGTGCTTGTTGTGCGAATCCATCGCATCTAACCGAAGAGTGTCCTTATAATGCATCTACTCAAGGACAGGATCAAGTCAATACTGCATTTCAGCAACGACAAAGAAATGATCCGTACTCTTTGACATACAATCCGGGGTGGAGGAGTCACCCAAATTTCGCTTGGAACCAAAATCAACAAGTCCAAGGAAATAACAATTTTCAAAGAGCTCCTCCTCAACAACAACAACAAGCATCATCACAAACTCAAAACCAGCAACCTTTCCAACAACAACCTTATACAAATCAAACGAACAATTTGGTTCAACCAAATGATGATAAGGTTATCTCGCTCGAAAAAAGTCTAGATGCATTTCTTAAGCAATCTACAGAATCCGCAGCAAGATTTGAAAATTATGTTCAGTCTTTGATGCATAACAATGCCTCACACGATCAAAGTATCAAATCTATTGAGGCACAAATTGCACAATTAACTGCTGCATTGAGCGAGAGAGAAAAAGGAAAGCTTCCATCTCAACCATTGCCAAATCCCGGTCACACACAAAACACATATCCCAATCACAATGTAAATGCGGTGACTACGTTGAGATCCGGAAGAGAGTTGCAAAATAATGTGGGAACTAGTTATGACATCCCCGCCGGTGGTTCTTCTTCTTCTTTTTCTTTTTCTCCATCGTCATCTTCCCCTTCTTCATTTTCTTCACTTTCTTCTTCACCTTTTTCTTTAGAGCCTATTCTCCACCCTTCACACGGCTCTACTTCTTCTTGCTCGAACGGACCCATTGCTCACAACATGAACACGTCTACACCGGGATCCGTTCCTACTCCACATTCTACTCCACAGACATTTGACTCAACGAATTTTCAAAATGCTCCATTTCCAAACAGGTTGAGTCCCAATAAACCAACTGCACAAGTGGAGAAGATTGTGGAGATATTTAAGCAGGTTAGCATAAATTTACCTCTCTTGGATGCAATCCAACAAGTCCCTTCATACGCGAAAATTTTAAAGGGATTATGCACCTCGAAGAGAAAGGCATCTCAAGTACCCAAGAAAGTGCTAGTGGCTAGTGCAGTGAGCAATGCTATTAACCACCATCAAACCTTACCCCAAAAACGAAAGGACCCCGGCTGTCCTACGATTTCAATCACAATTGGGGATAAGAAAATTAATCGAGCACTTTTAGATCTTGGGTCTAGTGTTAACCTGATTCCCTACTCCGTGTACGAACAATTAGGGGTTGGAGAGTTGAAACCCACTCGTTGTACTCTCCAAATGGCTGATCGATCAATCACCCATCCAAGGGGTCAGCTAGAGGATGTGTTGATCAAAGTTGGGGAGTTCATATTCCCCGTTGATTTTATTGTTATGGATACACAACCTGTTGCTAACCCACGGAACCAAATTCCGGTGATTCTTGGTCGACCATTTTTGGCCACTTCCAATGCTGTAATAAACTGTCGCAATGGCTCCATGACTCTATCCTTTGGGAAAATGTCTAGTGAGTTCAATATTTATAAGATGGGAAGTCTGCCCCCTGTGCCTAAAACTAGTACACGAGAAGTTTTCTCTATTCACGAAATCACGCAGGAGGACCGCGAGCTTGAAAGATTTCTATTTGATGAAAACAGTCTTGACGCCACTAGTGCGTCCCTCCTTGAGCCTACCACCGTTGACATAACCGATATTGATTATGAATGTTTCACTTTTTCAGATGATGACGACTCACAACCTGAATATGAGTCTTTTGAATTTGTGGATGAGTTAGTTGAACCATCCGAATCGGTTGTTTGCAGGGATTTCGAACCTGTGTTGGAGTCCTTTGAGTTCGAGGTAGATTCCGCAATGATCCTTTCGCCTCTGAAACTCGAACTCATGTCCTTACCGTCTCACCTTAAATATGCCTACATAGGTGAGAATGAGACCCTTCCCATTATCATATCGGCTTCTCTAGCCCTTGAGCAAGAGAACGCTATTTTAAAAGTCTTACAAGATAGGCGGCAAGTTTTCGGTTGGACTATGGCGGACATCGAGGAGATCAGTTCCCTTATAATTGAATATCATATGAAATTGATGGATGGTGCCAATTCAATAGAGGACCCACAGGAACATCTTGGGGATATTGTGGTTAGTCAACCTCCTCCTTTAGAAGTTGAACCACCCCCATTTCTTTTAAGAAGCTACGAGAATGCCAATATTCCACTGATTGCTGATCAATCGCATTCTCGTTTTGATTCATCACCACCTCCTGTCTATTCACCTCCATACCTTCCATACCACCACTTCTATCTTCCCCAATTCTTTTTGGACCGCCACAACTTATTCTTCCACCAACCAATACTCTTTACTGATAAATTTTTCAACTGGTTGGTATTGACTTTTGGTCTATGCAAAGTTTGGCAGTAATGTCTAACATAGTTTAAATGAAGTTTGGGGGAGGGCCTTTCTGTATATATTTTTGTTTTCCTTAACAATAAAAAATTATAAATAAACAAACAGGGAAGTGCCGGTATTTTGACCCTCTTGGTTTAGCATGACCGTGTGGACACTGTCAAGTTCAACTTTGGGGGTATGCTCGGTACGTTTTCTTCCTTCGCATTCATTTGTACATATTTTTGCATATTTTTGCATTTGCATATTTATTTGAAAACCCATAATAATTTGAAAAATTTCAAAAATTATAAAAATAGTGTATTCAATTTTGGCCATATTTGATTTGAGTTTGACAGATAGGTTAACTGGCTAGGAACAACTAGATCTTAGACTTAGTAAATTAAAAACCCTAAAAATAACCTTTCTTAAAGTTTAACGGTAGAAAGTATATGCCTTGTAGTTTATTTAGAAATAGGCAAATTTTGAGTTCACTTCTTGGGCTAAGTCGAAACTAAGGAAAAGTATTGATGTTCTTATTAGAGTATAAGTTTGAAAAATAGTTCCTAGCTTAAGTCTAGATTCTGAAAATATATACCCTACAAGTTGCACAATCACGCACCTTGAAACTTGGAATAGTAGAAGAGACCTTGAAATGCTCTTGTCTAAAGTCCTTAGTACGAAGAAAATAAAAGAAAAAAAAGTGAATAAAGAAAAAAAAATGGACACTGGTTTTTGTGATTACTTAAGACTGTAAAAAATAGAAAAATATTTAGCGAGGGTGCTTCATCACCTAGTGCCTTAGACCAACTGGTTTGGGAGTCACTGCTAAAGCCTTGGGTGTTGCAAAACTAGGAAGTACGCTTTAAAGTTCTAACGTATCTTGTAATCGGTTGTTGGTACGTCAAGAAGTATTAACGGTCGCATGAAGGATATGTAAGCAAATTTCATTTAAAAATTCACCAATTAAGAAGTGCTTTGGACAACGGACGAGAGTATGATTGCTTGATTTGAATTTCCAAGTGTAGGGGTGACTTATACACACACGTGGGGATATGTGATTGGAATTTAGATAAGAGAGAGGAATGACGATTAGAACTTGTATCTTTAGTAGAGTTGATAGAAATTCCTAAGTGGAGATGGAACCCTAGAAGGAAAACTTAAGAAATGCCGAAAGCTAAGTAGGTCTACATAACATATATAATCTTAAGTTAAATAATGAGGAAGTGTGAAGAATATGGGTGGATAATTTGCGAGTCAAAAGGTAATATTCCTTGTTAGAAAACCTAATTGGAAAACAAAAGTCAATGGGCCGAGTTGATAGGATTTTGTGGGTGTAATCCGCTGAAAACCCTCAGGAGACAACACTCCTCCTACTAGGGACACCTAGAGGTTTAACGGCTTGTTGCACGTGCTCAGTGCAATCGCGTTTCCCTGCGAAAGTGTGGTTAGGATTTTAGTGAATAAAAATAAGTTTGCTCGAGAACGAGCAAAAGGTAAGTTGGGGGGTATTTAATCATACTATAATATTGCATTTTATATTCCCCAATTCTTATTCATTTTATAAATAAACAGGTACTCTTGACGCACGTTTGTTGTATGTTACAGGATACAGGTTCTTGGAGCGAATACAGTAAAAAAAGATGAAAGTTGATACAGAAAAGGGACTTTTGACCACAAGTAGACGGACCCTAGTCAAGCCTAGACAAAGAACAATTCACAAGTGTACAAGGCAACGCATGGTCCGAAATGTCAAAGGAAACAGTTAAAAGACCACTACAAGTTTCACTGAAGATCTGGAGAAGACCAGAAGCCAAAGGGAGAAAAGAACTATGGAAATATAAAGCCCAATGTATAAAGAACCAACCCAGGAAGTTTGGTGAGATGATCTCACCAAAAGGCTGCGGAACCGCGGCCCAAGCCCACTAATGCCGCTGTTCCGCGGCCATTTAAAGCCCGTGTCGGTGTATTTTTCTTGTGTCGGTGCGTCGGTGCGGGGGTTTGGATTTTTCGTGGGCAAATCTGTAATTGCACATGTGCGAATCCCGTAACCCTAAATTCTCCTGTTTGCTTATAAATTGTAATCAAAAATTATAAAACCCTATGCCTCTTTTTAATCAATAAAATTCAGAATTGCTGGGAGTATTATTCAGATCTGTTCTATATTGCTTGGAGGGAGCCGTCAACCTAGTAAGTTATTTTATGTCTTTGTTTTAATTCTTTTAATTAGTATGTCTTATCATCCCCTAATGAGCGAGTAGTCTCCTCGCTTGTTAGGGTTAGCCTTAGGAAAAGGTTTGAGAGATGAGACCTCTCACCCCTTTCATGCCATCCACACCTAAGAGTTAAAACTCCATGCATGCACGCACAACCGCTCCCTACGGCATCCTACCCCACGAGATAACGATGAACCGTAGTATAAAGGGCCGGTTGCGCGTGTTTTCCATGGGGGTTAGGGTAATTATCGATAAAGGAAGGATACGAATCTAGAGGAAGAAACATCTTCCCAAAAGATTCGGATCCAATTTATTGATAATTATCGTAATATCTAATAGATCTAAAATAGGGCAATGAAAGCGGTGAGGAAATCTTTAATCTCCAAACTTCCCCTAAACCTAACCCTAGCAAGACTTTAAATCAGATTAATTTAGATCAGATTTTTATAAACCAACCAAAACAACAATTTGAATCAACTCGTAAAAACACAAATCAGAAATTTACCCATCTCTGTGGATCGACCCGTATTCACCGGCTAGCTGCAAAGCGACGCCGTTTCTGATTGCGGTTAACACAAATTTTCATACAAATCAGTTACCTGTTTCCTTTTGGGGGTTATGCACTTGAGAAGTTGCATACCTATTGAATTAGGTTCGAATCAAATCAGTTGCCTACCACTTCATATGTGATATGGAAAGGGAAGAGCCCATATCTTAAGTTGGTTAAGATTTAGGGTTGTCCGGCCTATGTCTAAAAGCAAAATCCAGACAAGCTCGAGGCAAGGTCTGTTATGTAGAACTGGAATGATTCCAGCTATACAAACTGCAGCTGATGATTTGGTAGAACCAAAGGATTCAATAGATTTCGACAAACCTCAGCCTCTCCACCGATCTAGCAGGGTTCCTCATCCGCCTGAGAGATACTTCGGTTCCTCGATGACAGTGGGAGCGAGGATTGCATCATGAGATGATGACCCAACTAGTTTCGAGCAAGCCATCAAGAGTGGGGACTCTGTAAGAATGGCTGGATGCTTAGCGATCTGAGATGGAATCCATGTACACCAACAAAGTATGGACTTTGGTTGCTATATCTGAAGGGTTAAATCCCCATCAGGAGCAAGTATATCTTGAGAAGATTACTTGGTGTAGATGGAAAAGTTGAGACTTTCAAAGCTAGACTTGTTAAAGGTTTTCGTCATCGACCAGGCGTGGATAATGATGAAACCTTTTCCAGTGGCTGTGCTTAAGTCCATCCAGATCCTACTTGCCACGGCTACATACCATGACTACGATATCTGGTGGTTGGGTGTCATGACTGCTTTTCTAAATAATGATTTAGAAGAGAACGTCTATAAGAACCCAGCCAGAGGGCTTCGTAAACAGTGGGAGAAGCGGAAACGTGTGCAAGTTGCTTTATGTAATAAAGCAGGCATCGCGGAGTTGGAACATCTGTTTTGATGTGGTAGTCAAAGAGTTTGACTTCATCAAAATAGTAGATGAACCTTGTATGTACAAAAAGGTAGTAGAGAGTAAGGTGGTGATCCTCGTATTGTACGTGGACAACATACTCTTGATAGGGAAAGAGTTTCCTATGCTACACACGGTCAATCTCCTCTTATCACAAGGATTCTCTAAATAGGATCAAAGCGATACCTCCTAAATCCTGGGTTTTGGATCTATGAGATAGATCTAAATGGATATTAGGATTCTCACTAGGTGTAGTGAGATGGTATCAGTTGATCCTTAGGAGAATCACTGGAAAAGTTCCAGGGTGAGTGTAGGGTTCCTAGGCACTCTCAAGAGGTCTCATAAGGCATCAACCATGCCAATTTCAAAAATACGGTGCCGATAAACCCTAGACTACGGATCGTTAGCTAGATGTCTAGGCGAAAAACAATCTAGTTAACAACTTAACTAATGGGATATCGGAAATACAACCTTTGTAGATCCGGTGCTCCACCTCCATAGCTCCGCAACGAAGTCGTCTCCGCTGTCCAAAAGGAATCCGGGCTCTAGAGTCGGCTTCGTCGGAGAAAAAACGAGCTAGGTCGTCGATGTCCATGCCGAAGATGATCTACGTCGAGGCATCGCTAAATCAAGCTCCACCTTCACCAAGCCCTAAAAACTTGTGAAGGAAACACACTCTACTACTTAGCAAGAGGTAGAGGATGAAGAAATAGGAAGTGGGTAGTCTTTAGAATTGGATTTCTCACTTGTTTTCATCAATCACCATTGATGAAGAATGGTTTTCTTCAATGAAGAAGATGAAGAAGAAGAAGCTAGTATTATGATAAGATAATTCAAAAAGAAAAGAATAACAATACTTATCATAATATTAACTCTAGTCAAGTGTAGAGAATGAATCATGGTTAGTGGGAATGGTTAGGGTTAAGGATGAGATAAGAATGGTTGACTTGATCAAAGTTTCATGAAGCTTCCACTAAACTCCAAATTAAGCCACCATTCTTTTCTACTTTCCATTTATTTTCCAAAAGAATAAACAAATAAATGAATAAATAAAAAATGGGAGAATAAACAAAACCCTAACCACTCTCACAACCATGGTTTAATCTTCACACAAATCCAAGTTAACATGTATCATCAAACATGATACAATCATGTGCACAAAACTATATCAAATATACAATGTGCACATCCGAGCGAGAAAATCCATTTAAAGTGAACCGATACTAGTTAATGCAAAGTAATATATCAAATATATAATTATGCATTAAATCACTAAATCAACACTTGATTCAATGATCCGGTCATGTCGCACATAACCGACTGGTATCATCAGTAACAACTTATCGAATCAACACTTGATCCGATAACCCGGCTATATCGCATATAACCGATCAATGTCACATCGCGAGAATGAAATACGGTATCACATACACGCATTATTCTCGGTCCCGCACATATCTCATATGCGCTCCTATTTCGTTTCGCTTGAGCCAGGAAACCTCTGTGTAGGACTCTAAAGACTCGTCAATACGCCGGCAGCAGATGATGATCATATCAAACACCCACAAGCCGCAAGCGGTCTGCTAAACGTAACGGCCACCCGGGTATTGAGCGATCTGAAGATCGACGAGCAAGCCCGCTCACACTCCAGTGAATCCGACCAGTAACACTACCGTACAGTCCGGTCTGATCGTCTGATATGTCGCATATCTCGCCTAGGGGTGGTAAACGTCAGACCCCAATAGCTCGATAAGTCGTGTCGATATGAGGTCTATAACTATTCGAGAAACTACTGGTAACACTTACCAGTAAATCTCAGCAACCCTGGCCAGGGATTTCCTGTTATAGCCAATCGAACACAGCGCAACATCAACCCCCTATACCGGGAGAGACGAATCCCCTCCTATCGCTCATTGCCTCCATGTGACTCGGGACTGTACCCAAAAACCACCGTTTTGCACGCCCTCTTGGACGTGGTAAGATGGAAATCAAAGCACAGTGGGAACCACACAAGACTCTATGACGATCTCGGGTCAACAGACTACTCTGTACCAGTGTCACCAGAGAACTGCCATCTGACGTGAGGTATAATACCATCTGGGAGTTCTCGGCGAGTCCGTCCAGTATACCCAGTCTCTACTGAGCACCCGTATATCATCTCTGATGTCAAACACCAATGGATATGGGATCATCCATCGCCCATCTGTATGGGTCGAGAAGGTATACGCTAGTCTACTCTGGTATATCGATGCCCCGTCTCGACACACCCTCGACTAGGGACTTTGAAGGATGTACTCATGGACTACCATGTCCCCACTAGTATGATCCGCATCATAGTCCAGGTAGTCAAGCATACATCCTAAGGGCTTTACCAACATGTAACAGAGAGACAATCAGTATACACGTTAAGGTAAAGTTCAACCAGATAGCATACAATCATGTCGAGCAAGAAAGTCATCCCTATATATGTCCCAGCATCCACTACAATATACATCCTATGTACAGTAATGTCCTCTAGGGCATACATATAACTAACAATCTCCCACTTGCACTAGGGCCATCTGTAGCAGTGGTTGCAGTATCTCATACTCAACCATCCCATAAAAGTCTCTCTCTGGGAAAAGGCCTTTCGTGAGTGGATCCGCTGTGTTGTCCTCTGAGTCTACTCTCCTGACCTCGATCCCCTGGAGATCAACCATCTCCATGATCAGGTGATACTGCCTTAGAATATGTTTGGATCACTGATAGGACAGACGTTCCTTGGCATAAGCCACAACTCCATTGTCACACAATGGCATGAACTAAGTTCATCTCATGAACCAATATACACCCAAACGGCCTCTTTGGTAGCATCTTATGTAGCGATGTATCCTGCCTTTATCGTCTAGTATGTCACGGTATCTAGCTTGGAACTCTTCCAACATACCGTCCCTTTACTGAGGGTAAAGACAATGCCTGCGACTGACACTCAGTCGTCATTATCACCCTGGAACCCTTCCAGTGATTCTCCCCAGGATCGGTTGATACCGTCTCACTACAACTAGTGAGAGTCCTAACATCCAATTAGATCTATCTTATAGATCCAAAAACCCAGGATTTAGGAGGTATCACTTTGATCCTATATGGAGAATCATTGTGATAAGCGGAGATTGATCGAGCGTAGCATAGGAAACTCTTTCCCTATCAAGAGTATGTCATCCACGTACTCTACGAGGATCGTCACCATACTCCCTACTACCTTTTTGTTTATACAAGGTTCATCTACCATTTTGATGATGTCAACTTCTTTGACTAATCCATCAAAACAGATGTTCCAACTTCGCGATGCCTGCTTTATCACATAAAACATCTTGCACACGTTTCCGC
Organism: Agapanthus africanus; assembly: GCA_030015575.1. Taxonomy (NCBI): domain Eukaryota; kingdom Viridiplantae; phylum Streptophyta; class Magnoliopsida; order Asparagales; family Amaryllidaceae; genus Agapanthus; species Agapanthus africanus. Next base: position 560,638,786 of record CM057340.1, read on the forward strand.
TGCTCCCACTGTCTACGAGGCACTCTGGCTGTGTACTTATAGACGCTCTATTCTAAAACATCATTTAGAAAAGCTGTCATGACACCCAACCACCAGATATCGTAGTCATGGTATGTAGCCGTGGCAAGTAGGATCTGGATGGACTTAAGCATAGATCCTTAGAAAAAGGTTTCATTATGATCCATATCTGGTCAATGATGCAAACCTTTAACAAGTCTAGCTTTGAAAGTCTCAACTTTTCCATCTACACCTAGTAATCTTCTCAAGATATTCTTGCTTTTGATGGGGATTTAACCCTTCAGATATAGCAACCAAAGTCCATACTTTGTTGGTGTATAAGGATTCCATCTCAGATCGCTAAACATCCAGCCATTCTTACAGAGTCCCACTCCTGATGGCCAGCTCGAAACTAGTTGGGTCATCATCTTATGATGCAATCCTCGCTCCCACTGTCATTGAGAAACCGATGTATCTCTCAGGTGGGTGAGAAAACCCTACTAGATCGGCGGAGAGGCTGAGGTTCGTTGGTATCTATTGAATCCTTTGGTTCTACCAAATCATCTGCTGTAGTTTGTATAGCTGGAACCATTCCAGTTCTACATAACAGTATTTGCCTCGAGCTTGTCCGGATTATGCTTTTAGACATAGCCCGGACAACCCCAAATCTTAACTAACTTAAGATATGGGCTCTTCCCTTTCCATATCACATATGAAATGGTAGGCAGTGATTTGATTCGAACCCTATTCAATAGGTATGCAACTTCTCAAGTGCATAACACCCAAAAGGAAACAGGTAACTCAGTAGTACTCATCATAGAGCACACCTTATCATATAGGGTGTGATTGCTCCGCCCTGATATACCATCGTGCTATGGTGTATACAGAGGAGTAATGCTGAGAGAGAATCTCATTCTCCTTTAGAATAGTCCAGTATTTCCGTGCTCAAGTATTCTCCTCCCTGATCACATCAAAGGACATAATACTTATACCCGTATTGGTTCTCTACTTCTAAATTATATTCTGTGAATATCTCAAAAGGTTCGGACTTATGTTTCAACAGGAACGTATGTCTGAATCTTGAGAGATTATCAGAGAATGTAATGAAGTATAAAGAACCGGTCTTGGCATGTGTAGACAGGGGACCTACATACATCAACATGTATCATCCCAAGAGTTCACAAACTCTTTCTCTGTTTCCAGTAAACGGAGCTATGGTCATCTTATCTTTGTGACATGACTGGCAAGTTTCACAAGATGTAAATTCAAATTGATTTAAATATGCATCTTCATGTAACTTCAGCGAGTCGGGTCGCATCGATATGACCTAGTCTACAATACCTCAAGAAGAATTCGTTCATTTCTGAACTCTTCCTCTTGTGTGTGATCCGCATACTAAGAACTGTAGTTTGATTTAGAACATCAATGCTTTTAGATAACGTGCCTGAACCGATCAACTTTGGATATAGGAAATGTTCAAAACATTATCCATCAATACAAAATTATATCCTTTCTTTTCTAACAAAGAGAGTGATATGATTTTGTATATCAGGTTCGGTATCTAATAGCATTTGTTCAGAATCAATGTATTCGTAATACAGGGTGACAGTGACCAACAGACTTGGCTGCAACACTTGCCCCGTTTTCTGTCTCATGAAACTTATCACCCGTTCTCAGTTTTTCTACCCTTTTGTAGCCCTATGTAACAGATTACATATCTGGGATCCTGATCCGGTATCATATACCCAGGATGCAGAGGATACTGAGAAATAGTTCTTTGTAATGAACACACCCGAAGGAGATGCATCATATGCACTTTCTTCGTTTGGGCGGCATAGGAATTCTGGTATTCCCCAATTTCCTGCTCTGTCTTATAACATTTATAAGTTGGAGCGGGACCAACGTTCCCCAGCTTAGTATAACAAGCGGGTTCGGTCAATATTCCGTATTATTATCTTGATTAAGGCGTGATATGGTCGCTACCTGGAGAAAGAGAGAAGAAAACACTCAGCGTGCACTCTTGCAAGAATAGATTGGTTATTATTTTATCAAATCAGGATGGCTCCCACTGCTTTTTATCAAATCTTCCTTCAAACCCTAAAAGGAAAGACTAGCCGGGATTAATTACACACTACAAGTTCGCCAATCTTTCAGCCAGGCCAGTGTCGGTACTTTGAGGGAGGTCCCCCGTGCTTTCGCACGAACCTAATTAATGTAAACCTCGTTTTCCCAGAGGCGTAACCCCGTTGACACCTTTCTAGACACCTACTTGATCGGCTAATTGTAATGTATAAAACTCTCCCAGGAGTAACACTTACTCGCAGCGGGTATCGGGATCCAACTATCTCATAGAAGGTATGCAATCTCATTGCAAATTTCAACACTTGAAATTCCCGATAATATTTTGCCCCTAGCAGCTATATGACCTTAACATAGTCAACAAATTATAAGTGCTAGTCAAGTTCAACCCGTCATTTCCCGATTGAATTAAACCCACCCGCACGACCCTTAACATAGTCAACAAAGTCGCACGACTACCCTAATCCAATCGCATCATATGCTTATCCAGATAAGCACTAATTAGCTACCGCACACTACGCCTTAACATAGTCAACAAACGTAGCACGAATACTAACTAATACTTATCTGAAATGACGGAGGACTACGGCAGGTTTTTCTGAAAACCTATTGCGTAATGAACTTGATATCGTTGTAGAATCAAATGAATTTTAAAATGGAGTGTTTTTGAGGCTTTTCTAGTTTTGCTAAAGGAGTCACTCCCGGTGAAGGGATAGTCGGTCCTTTCCTCGTCGAATGAGGTGCGGGATATATCATATATATCGCTGTGCAAAGCAAAAACACTTAAAAGCTATCAAAAGACAAACCGAGTGTGTAGCATCTGCCAGTTATTGCTAAAGGAGTCACTCCCGGTGAAGGGATCTCGGTCCTTTCCTCATCGAATAAGGTGCAGGATATATCACATATACCTCTGTGCAAAGCAATAACTGTAGCTACCTGTTTTATTTTGAAATTCGATTCTACAACATCTTAGGTTTCTTTTATTTCATTAATCATATTAATGAAGTCACATCATTTAAGTACCTAAACATCACAGATAAATACGACGTACACTTATGCCATCCGCATTCGCCTCGATGTCCCCTCGTGCACCGTTAGGTTAGGTAACTAACGACAGAGCGGGGCAGGGCTAGCGCGGGTGTAAAACATAAGTAACGTCTATATAATATATCATATATACTATATACTGTATCTATCACAGAACATCATATGATCACATCACAGATATCGCAGCAGAAGAAACATATGAAATATTGGATATACTAGGACGTCCGTGTTTTCAATACGAGCCAGTATAAAACACGGATTCCACGGTCGCGATGAATAGCCAAACCCACACCCCAAGACCCCTACGAGAGCGGCAAGTAACCCTACCAATTCTAGAGTTAGGAGACCCGGACTCGACTCCTCGAGTTGGTCTCCCACTGGACTCCAGAACCCGGTTACTTGTGCTCCCCTCCTTGGGTCTATCCTAGTGCGGAAAAGTAAATAATATACAAACGGTGACAACTTCCGCAACCTGGAAGCGCCCCAATAAAAGAATATTACATACAAGTTTTTACATGAATGAAAATGAAAAACACTCATCTCACATAAAAACCCCCGGCTATTCAAACACGACGATCCAATATAACATATCCAGCAACACATAACATCACATGTCATCAACGTAAGTAAATATGTCCATCCCAATTGTCGTTGACATATAGCAACGAAACCGGCGATATCACATATTACACTTACGGTCACAGAAAAGAAAGTGTAAAACTACAACAGTTGGAATCCGCAACCACCTCAGACATCGCATGCCTGACCAAATGAATTTTTTTAGACATCGCATGCCTAACAATTATAAACCCCGCATTTTAGTCTCATTATCGAAAACTCTTTTCAATATCAAGTCGGGCAATTCAACAAGATTCCCGACATCCTGATCGAATACTCGTTGCAAACTTCAGTAGGCGGCCGCACCCCAGATACCGTCGACGAAGTGCACCAAGGCGGAACACCGCTACCGCGAGCACCCGGACGGATGCTTTCGGCGACGGGGTTCTCCTATAGTCACTTGGTCGGGGCTATGGGGTGAGGCTGTCTATTAAGTTTACCCGGCGAGTATCCGCGTACGCTACGTGATTGCGACAGACTTTTGATCACATCAAAATTCCGTGGCAACCGATCAAGTGAGACTAAATTGCTATGTTTATAATATTCATTCCGTTATCTCATAACTAATTGTGAATTCCAATTATTGTATCCCATTCCAGATAAATAGAAAATGTTAAACTTTCCGATCGAACAATCGAACACCCAAGTTTTCCCGATACAGCTCAACACATGAAATAAGTCTAACAACATTCCGTTCGTGCCTCAGTACCAACGGTCCAGCCGTAGAAGGGTCAAGCCAACGCCTCACATGTGGCACGCCGTACTGCCCCAAACCCGAAGGTTCAAAGGGCAGTTCAAGACGGTCACATAATCGAGTTAAGGTTTGTTGTCTTCTAGAGGGACCATCGCGTTACTTGCACTACTTAGAACGTCGTTAAACTACGGAAAAATCCAACACTTGGAAATTTCCCGACAGGGGAAAAATTGGGTATTTATATCCGGTCGAACTTTTTAACATATTCTAAAATTTATCCGGAAAGCCACATAGACAAAATTTGATACTCCGATCGAAACACCGAATCCCCAAAACAACCCCAGAAAATTCAACTCTTGAATAAAATATTAAAAATACCCAGAGAACTCAGCACAGCAAACTAATAATTACTGTGCAAATTTTGGTCAACGATGCAACAGTGTTGCCGCGGAACCGCCGCGCCACGTGGGCTAAGGCCGCGGTTCCGCGGCTGTTTGATGGAATTACGACCAAAAATTTTACCGTAATTCTTAGAAAACCCTGCTTATTTTTCTGCATATTTTTAATACTGAAAAATCCCTGTTTTTAGAAAAAGTACAGAGAGCACATTTGAGTTGGGGTTTCGGGTTCGTTCGGGTTTCAAACTTCGTCTGGACTTCGCCTAAGGCTCTAGCTAGGCTCTGATACCACTGTAGGGTTCCTAGGCACTCTCAAGAGGTCTCACAAGGCATCAACCATGCCAATTTCAAAAATACGGTGCCGAGAAACCCTAGACTACGGATCGTTAGCTAGATGTCTAGGCGAAAAACAATCTAGTTAACAACTTAACTAATGGGATATCGAAAATACAACCTTTGTAGATCCGGTGCTCCACCTCCATAGCTCCGCAACGAAGTCGTCTCCGCTGTCCAAAAGGAATCCGGGCTCTAGAGTCGGCTTCACCGGAGAAAAAGCGAGCTAGGTCGTCGATGTCCATGCTGAAGATGATCTACGTCGAGGCATCGCTAAATCAAGCTCCACCTTCACCAAGCCCTAAAAACTTGTGAAGGAAACACACTCTACTACTTGGCAAGAGGTAGAGGATGAAGAAATAGGAAGTGGGTAGTCTTTAGAATTGGATTTCTCACTTATTTTCATCAATCACCATTGATGAAGAATGGTTTTCTTCAATGAAGAAGATGAAGAAGAAAAAGCTAGTATTATGATAAGATAATTCAAAAAGAAAAGAATAACAATACTTATCATAATATTAACTCTAGTCAAGTGTAGAGAATGAATCATGGTTAGTGGGAATGGTTAGGGTTAAGGATGAGATAAGAATGGTTGACTTGATCAAAGTTTCATGAAGCTTCCACTAAACTCCAAATTAAGCCACCATTCTTTTCTCCTTTCTATTTATTTTCCAAAAGAATAAACAAATAAATGAATAAATAAAAAATGGGAGAATAAACAAAACCCTAACCACTCTCACAACCATGGTTTAATCTTCACACAAATCCAAGTTAACATGTATCATCAAACATGATACAATCATGTGCACAAAACTATATCAAATATACAATGTGCACATCCGAGCGAGAAAATCCATTTAAAGTGAACCGATACTAGTTAATGCAAAGTAATATATCAAATATATAATTATGCATTAAATCACTAAATCAACACTTGATTCAATGATCCGGTCATGTCGCACATAACCGACTGGTATCATCAGTAACAACTTATCGAATCAACACTTGATCCGATAACCCGGCTATATCGCATATAACCGATCAATGTCACATCGCGAGAATGAAATACGGTATCACATACACACATTATTCTCGGTCCCGCACATATCTCATATGCGCTCCTATTTCGTTTCGCTTGAGCCAGGAAACCTCTGTGTAGGACTCTAAAGACTCGTCAATACGCCGGCAGCAGATGATGATCATATCAAACACCCACAAGCCGCAAGCGGTCTGCTAAACGTAACGGCCACCTGGGTATTGAGCGATCTGAAGATCGACGAGCAAGCCCGCTCACACTCCAGTGAATCCGACCAGTAACACTACCGTACAGTCCGGTCTGATCGTCTGATATGTCGCATATCTCGCCTAGGGGTGGTAAACGTCAGACCCCAATAGCTCGATAAGTCGTGTCGATATGAGGTCTATAACTGTTCGAGAAACTACTGGTAACACTTACCAGTAAATCTCAGCAACCCTGGCCAGGGATTTCCTGTTATAGCCAATCGAACACAGCGCAACATCAACCCCCTATACCGGGAGAGACGAATCCCCTCCTATCGCTCATTGCCTCCATGTGACTCGGGACTGTACCCAAAAACCACCGTTTTGCACGCCCTCTTGGACGTGGTAAGATGGAAATCAAAGCACAGTGGGAACCACACAAGACTCTATGACGATCTCGGGTCAACAGACTACTCTGTACCAGTGTCACCAGAGAACTGCCATCTGACGTGAGGTATAATACCATCTGGGAGTTCTCGGCGAGTCCGTCCAGTGTACCCAGTCTCTACTGAGCACCCGTATATCATCTCTGATGTCAAACACCAATGGATATGGGATCATCCATCGCCCATCTGTATGGGTCGAGAAGGTATACGCTAGTCTACTCTGGTATATCGATGCCCCGTCTCGATACACCCTCGACTAGGGACTTTGAAGGATGTACTCATGGACTACCATGTCCCCACTAGTATGATCCGCATCATAGTCCAGGTAGTCAAGCACACATCTTAAGGGCTTTACCAACATGTAACAGAGAGACAATCAGTATACACGTTAAGGTAAAGTTCAACCAGATAGCATACTATCATGTCGAGCAAGAAAGTCATCCCTATATATGTCCCAGCATCCACTACAATATACATCCTATGTACAGTAATGGCCTCTAGGGCATACATATAACTAACAGTGATAAGGACGACTGAATGTCAGTCGCAGGCATTGTCTTTACCCTCAGTGGAGGGACGGTATGTTGGAAGAGTTCCAAGAGAGATACCGTGGCAAACTAGACGATAAAGGCTGATAACATCGCTATTAAAGATACTACCAAAGAGGCAGTTTGGGTGTATAGTGGTTCATAAGATGAACTAGGTTCCTACCATTGTGTGACAATGGAAGTTTGGCTTTTGTCACAGGAACCCTGGTCCCATCAGTGACCCAGACATATTCTGAGGCAGCATCACCTGATCATGGAGATAGTTGATCTCCAGGGTGATCGAGGTTAGGAGAGTAGACTCAGAAGACAACACGGCGGATCCACTCACAAAGGCCTTTCCCAAAGAGAGACTTTTATGGGATGGTTAAGTATGAGATACTGCAACCACTGCTATAGATGGCCCTAGTGCAAGTGGGAGATTGTTAGTTATATGTATGTCCTAGAGGCCATTACTGTACATAGGATGTATATTGTAGTGGATGCTGGGACATATATAGGTAGGACTTTCTTGCTCGACATGATAGTACGCTATCTGGTTGCTCTTTATCTTAACATGTATACTTGCTGTCTCTTTATTACATGTTGATAAAGCCCTCAGGATATGTGCTCGACTTCCAGGACTGTGATGTAGATCATACTAGTGGAGCCTGGGTAGTCCATGAGTACATCCTTCAATGTTCCTAGTCGTGGGAATATCGAGACGGGGCATCGATATTTCAGAGTAGACTAGCGTATATCTTCTCGACCCATGTGATGGACGATGGATGATCCCATATCCATTGGTGTTTGACATCAGAGATGGTCTGCGGGTGCTCAGTGGAGACTGGGTATACTGAACGAACTCGCCGAGAACTCCCAGATGGTATTATACCTCACGTCAGATGGCAGTTCTCTGGTGACACTGGTACAGCTTAGTCTGTTGACCCAAGATCGTCATAGAGTCTTGTGTGTCTCCTACTGTGCTTTGGTTTCCACCCTACCACGGCTCTACTGAGTCGTGCAAACAGGTAGTTTTTGGGTACAGTCCCGATTCACATGGAGGCAATGAGCGATAGGAGGGGATTCGTCTCTCCCGGTATTGAGGGTTGATGTTGCGCTATGCTCGATTGGCCATAACTGGAAATCCCTGGCCAGGGTTGCATTGATTTACTGGTAAGTGTTGTCAGTAGTTTCATGCTTGTTATGAACCTTACATCGGCATGACTTATCAAGCTACCGGGGTCTGACGTTTACCACCCCTAGGCGAGATATGCGACATATCAGACGAACAGACCGGACTGTACCGTAAGTGTTACTGGTTGGATTCACAGGAGTGTGAGCGGGCTTGCTCGTTGATCTTCTGATCGCTCAATGCCCGGGTGGCCGTTACGCTTACCAGACCGCTTGCGGCTTTTGGGTGTTTGATATGATCATCGCCTACTGCCGGCGTATTGACGAGTCTTTAGAGTCCTACACAGAGGTTTCCTGGCTCAAGCGAAACGAAGTAGGAGCGCAAATGAGATATGTGCGGGACCGAGAATAATACCAGTATGTGATATTGAATTCTATTCTCGCGATTCGTATCATCGGTCGGTTATATGTGATATAGCCGGGTTACCGAATCAGATGTTGATTCGATATATTGATACACTAGATATTAGTCGGTTATATGCAATATGACCGGATCATTAAATCAAGTGTTGATTTAATGATTTAATGTATAATTATATATTGGATATATTACTTTACATTGACTAGTATTGTTCACTTAAGATTGATTTTCTAACTTGATGTGCACAAGTTGTATATGTGATATATGTTTGTGCACTAGTTTGTATCATGTTTGATGATACAAGCAAACATAGGTGGGTGTGTGACTTACACCCTGTTTAGGTTAATGGTTAGGGTTTTATTTGTTTTATTTATTTTGGTAAAAACAAAATGGTGCTTTTCTTTATCTTTGATAGAAGCTTCATGATGCTTCAAGCATCTTTAAAAAGTCTAAACCATTTTGTTTTATCCTTTGACCTTGTTAGTTATATGTATGCCCTAGAGGCCATTACTGTACATTGGATGTATATTGTAGTGGACGCCGGGACATATATAGGTAGGACTTTCTTGCTCGACATGATAGTACGCTATCTGGTTGCTCTTTATCTTAACATGTATACTTTCTGTCTCTCTGTTACATGTTGATAAAGCCCTTAGGATGTGTACTTGACTTCCAGGACTGTGATGCAGATCATACTAGTGGGGCCTGGGTAGTCCATGAGTACATCCTTCAATGTTCCTAGTCGTGGGAATATCGAGACGGGGCATCGATATTCCAGAGTAGACTAGCGTATATCTTCTCAACCCATGTGATGGGCGATGGATGATCCCATATCCATTGGTGTTTGACATCAGAGATGGTATGCGGGTGCTCAGTGGAGACTGGGTACACTGAACGGACTCGCCGAGAACTCCCAGATGGTATTATACCTCACGTCAGATGGCAGTTCTCTGGTGACACTGGTACAGCTTAGTCTGTTGACCCGAGATCGTCATAGAGTCTTGTGTGTCTCCCACTGTGCTTTGATTTCCATCCTACCATGGCTCTACTGAGTCGTGCAAACAGGTGGTTTTTGGGTACAGTCCCGATTCACATGGAGGCAATGAGCGACAGGAGGGGATTCGTCTCTCCCGGTATTGGGGGTTGATGTTGCGCTATGCTCGACTGGCCATAACAGGAAATCCCTGGCCAGGGTTGCAGTGATCTACTGGTAAATGTTATCAGTAGTTTCACACATGTTATGGACCTCACGTCGGCATGACTTATCAAGCTACTGGGGTCTGACGTTTACCACTCCTAGGCGAGATATGCGACATATCTGACGAACAGACCGGACTGTACGGTAAGTGTTACTGGTTGGATTCACAGGAGTGTGAGCGGGCTTGCTCGTCGATCTTCTGATCGCTCAATACCCGGGTGGCCGTTACGTTTAGCAGACCTCTTGCGGCTTGTGAGTGTTTGATATGATCATCATCTGCTGCCGGCGTATTGACGAGTCTTTAGAGTCCTACACAGAGGTTTCCTGGCTCAAGCGAAACGAAATAGGAGCGCATATGAGATATGTGCGGGACCGAGAATAATGCGTGTATGTGATACCGTATACTACTCTCGCGATGAATGTATCGAATGGTTGTATGCGATATAACCTAGTTATCGAATCAAGGATTGATTCGATAAGTCGATACATTGGATACTAGTCGGTTATATGCGACATGACCGGATCATTGAATCAAGTGTTGATTTAATGATTTAATGCACAATTATATATTTGATATATTACTTTGCATTAACTAGTTTTGGTTCACTTTAAATGGATTTTCTCACTTGAAGTTCACAAGTTGTATATGTGATATACTTTTGTGCACTTGTTTGTATCATGTTTGATGATACATGCTCACTTGGGTTTGTGTAAAGAATTAAACCATGGTTAAGTTAATGATTAGGGTTTTGTTTATTTAATTACTTATTTATTTATTTATTTATTCCTTTTGGAAAAGATAAATAAGGAATGGTGGCTTTCTTTGTTTGCTTGTTGAAGCTTTGAACAAGTCCACCATTCTTGTCACATCCTTAACCCTAACCATTCACTTTAACCTTAGTTTATTCTCAACATCTAACCATGGTTGAAATTATGATAAGAATGATCTATTTTCTATTTTTCTCATAATACTTATCATATATTATTTCATCATCTTCTTCATCTTCAACAATGAAGAAAGCTTGCCTCCATCAATGGCAACTTGTGAAGATGAGTGAGAAATCCAATTCCAAAGTGAACCCACTTCCTATTTCTTCATCCTCTACCTCTTGCCAAGTAGTATAGGGTGTTTTCTTCACAAGTTTCATGACTTGGTGAAGTTGGAGTTTGATCTTGAGTTGCCTCGACGTAGATCATCTTCGGCATCGAAGTCGACGACCTAGCCCGCCCATTTCTTCGATGAAGCCGATGCTAGAGTCATGGATTCGATTTGGACAGTGAGGGGACTTCATCACGGAGCCATAGAGATGGAGGACTAGATCTACAAAGGTTGTAGCCCCTTCCCTTTAGCTATAAATTCGTTTATTTGCATCGCATCACCTATACATCTAGTTAACGATCCGTATTAGGGTTTGTAGGCACATGGAAATTTTTGAATTAGCCATGTTTGATCACTTGTGAGACCTCTAGTGTGTGCCTAGGAACCCTACAGTGGTATCAGAGCCTAGCTAGAGCCTTAGGCGATGCACAGACGGAGTTAGAACTCCGATCGAACCGAAACCCTAACTCAAAAATGCTCTCTGTACATTTTTTGAAAACGGGGATTTTTTAGAATTAAAAATATGCAGAAAAATCAGCAGGAGTTTGTAAGAGTTACTGTGAAATTCGATCGCCTAATTCCTTCAAACCGCCGCGGTTCCGCGGCACGAGCATGGCTCGTGCGGCGGTTCCGCGGCCGTACGGTCTCCTTGTACAAAGAATTTTACACAGTAATTCTTACTTTGCAGTGCTGGTTTTCCTGGGAATTTTTAATATTTATTCAAGAGTTGAATTTTCTGGGTTGTATTGGGAGTTCGTAGATTCGATCGGATTGTCCAACTTTGTTTATGTGTTTTTCCGGGTAATTTTAGAATATGTTAAAAAGTTCGACCGGATATAAATACCCACTCTTTCCCCTGCCGGAAAATTTCCAATTGTTGGACTTTTCCGTAGTTTAATGACGTTCTAAGTAGTGCAAGTAACGCGATGGTCCCTCTAGAAGAAAACAAACCTTAACTCGATTTTGTGACCGTCTTGAACTGCCCTTTGAACCTTCGGGTTTGGGGCAGTACGGCGTGCCACATGTGAGGCGTTGGCTTGACCCTTCTACGGCTGGACCGTTGGTACTGAGGCACGAACTGAATGTTTTTAGACTTATTTCATGTGTTGAGCTGTATCGGGAAAACTTGGGTGTTCGATTGTTCGATCGGAAAGTTTAACCTTTTCTATTTATCCAGAATGTGATACAATATTTGGAATTCACAAGTAGTTATGAGATAACTGAATGAATGTTATAAACATAGCAGTTTAGTCTCACTTGATCGGTTGCCACGGAATTTTGATGTGATCAAAAGTCCGTCGCAATCACGTAGTGTACGTGGATACTCGCCGGGTAAACTTAATAGATAGCCTCACCCCATAGCCCCGACCAAGTGACTGTAGGAGAACCCCGTTGCCAAAAGCATCCGTTCGGATGCTGGCGGCAGCGGTGTTCCGCCTTGGTGCACTTCGTCGACGGTATCAGGGGTGCGGCCGCCTACTAAAGTTTGCGACGAGCATTCGATCATGATGTTGGGAATCTTGTTGAATTGCTCGACTTGATATTGAAAAGAGTTTTCGATAATGAGACTAAAATGCGGGGTTTATAATTGTTAGGCATGCGATGTCTTAGTATTTCATTTGATTAGGCATGCGATGTCTAAAGAGGTTGTGGATTCTAACTGATTGTAGTTTTACACTTTCTTTTCTGTGACCGTAAGTGTAATATGTGATATCGCTGGTTTCGTTGCTATATGTCAACGACAATTGGGATACGCATGTTTACTTACGTTGATGATATGTGATGTTATGTGTTGCTGGATATGTTATATTGGATCGTCGTGTTTGAATAGCCGGGGGGTTTTTATGTAAGATGAGTGTTTTTCATTTTCATTCATGTAAAAACTTGTATGTAATATTCTTTTATTGGGGCACTTCCAGGTTGCGGAAGATGTCACCTTTTGTATATTATTTACTTTTCCGCATTAGGATAGACCCAAGGAGGGGAGCACAAGTAACCGGGTTCTGGGGTCCAGTGGGAGACCATCTCGAGGAGTCGAGTCCGGGTCTCCTAACCCTAGAATTGGTAGGGTTGCTTGCCGCTCTCGTAGGGGTCTAGGGATGTGGGATTGGCTATTCATCACGACCGTGGAATCCGTGTTTTATACTGGCTCGTATTGAAAACACGGACGTCCTAGTATATCCAATATTTCATATGATACTTACTGCTGCGTTATCTGTGATGTGATCATGTGATGTGTTCAGATAGATATAGTATATAGTATATATGATATATTATATTGACGTTGCTTATGTTTTACACCCGCGCTAGCCCTGCCTCGTTCTGGCGTTAGTTACCTAACCTAACGGTGCAGACGGGACATCGAGGCGAATGCGGATGGCATAAGCGTACGTTATATTTATCTGTGATGTTTAGGTGGAATTAAATGATGGGATATTCATTAATGAGATTAATGAAAGAAAATAAACCTAATTGATGTTGTGGAATCGAATTTCAAAATAAACAGGTAGCTACAGTTCTTGCTTTGCATCGCGGTGTTCATTGTAGAACATCCTGCACCTTATTCGATGAGGAAAGGACCGAGATCCCTTCACCGGGAGTGACTCCTTTAGCAATAACTGGCAGATGCTACAACTTTCGGTTTGTCTTTTGATTGCTTCTATAGTTTCTGCTTTGCACAGTGATATATATGATATATCCCGCACCTCATTCGACGAGGAAAGGGCCGACGATCCCTTCACCGGGAGTGACCCCTTTAGCAAAACTAGAAAAACCTAAAAAACAATCCATTTTAAAAACCATTTGATTCCACAACGAGATCAAGTTCAAAGCGTTAAAGGTTTTCATAAAAACCATACGCAACCCTCCGTCATTTTAGGAAGTAGAGTACTTAGTATTCGTGCTGTGTTTGTTGACCTTAGTTAAGGCACAGTGTACGGTAGCTAAGTGATGTCTTCCTACACCGCATATGATGCGATTGGTTAGGACAGTCGCGTGACTTTGTTGACCTTAGTTAAGGGTCATGTGGGTGGGTCTAATTAATCACGAAATGATGGGTAGAACTTGACTAGTACTTATGATTTGTTGACCATAGTTAAGGTCATAAGTGCTAGGGGTAAAAATCTTTATCGGGAGTTTCAAGTGTTGAAATTTGCAATGAGATTGCATACCTTCTATGTGATAGTTGGATCCCGATACCCACTGCGAGTAATTGTTACTCCTGGGAGAGTTTTGCACTTTACAATTAGCCGATCAAGTAGGTGTCTAGAAAGGTGTCAACGGGGTTACGCCTCTGGGAAAACGAGGTTTACTGTAATTAGGTCCGTGCGAAAGCACGGGGAACCTCCCTCAAAGTACCGACACTGGCCTGGATGAAAGATTGGCAAACTTGTAGAGTGTAATTAATCCCGGCTAGTCTTTCCTTTTAGGGTTTGAAGGAAGATTTGATAAAAACAGTGGGAGCCATCCTGATTAGATAAAATAAATAACCAATCTAATCTTGCAAGAGCGCACGCATAGTGTTTTCTTCTCTCTCTCTCCAGGTAGCAACCATATCACACCTTAATCAAGATAATAATATGGATGATTTGACCGAACCCGCTTGTTATACTGAGCTGGGGAACGTTGGTCCCGCTCCAACTTATAATTGTTATAAGACAGAGCAGGAAATTAGGGATTACCAGAATTCCCGTTCCGCCCAAACGAAGAGAGTGCATGCTGATGCATCTCCTTCGGGTGTGTTCATTATACATAACTGTTTCTCAGTATCCTCTGCATCCTAGGTATCTGATACCGGATCAGGATCCCAGATATGTAATCTGTTACATAGGGCTGCAAAAAGGTAGAAAAACTGAGAACGGGTGATAAGTTTCATGAGACAGAGAACGGGGCAAGTGTTGCAGCCAAGTCTGTTGGTCACTGTCACCCTATATGACCAGTACATTAATTCTGAACGAATGTTATTAGATACCGAACCTGATATACAAAATCATATCAGTCTCTTTACTAGTAAAGAAATGATAAAATTTTGTATTGATGGATAATGTTTTGAACATTTCCTATATCAAAAGTTGATCGGTTCAGGCACGTTATCTAAAAGCATTGATGTTCTAAATCAAAATACAGTTCCTAGTATACAGAACACACAAAAAAGGAAGAGTTCAGAAATGAACGAATCATTCTTGAGGCATTGTAGACTAGGTCATATCAATGCGACCCAACTGGCTGAAGTTACATTTTAGATGCATATTTAAATCAGTTTAAATTTACATCTTGTGAAACTTGCCAGTTATGTCACAAAGATAAGATGATCATAGCTCTGTTTATTGGAAACAGAGAAAGAGTTAGTGAACTCTTGGGACTAATACATGATGATGTATGTAAGGTCTCCTGTCTACACATGCCAGGGCCGGTTCTTTGTACTTCACTACATTCTCTGATGATCTCTCAAGATTCAGTCATATGTTCCTGTTGAAACACAAGTCCGAACCTTTTGAGATATTCACAGAATATAAGCTAGAAGTAGAGAACCAATACGGGGATAAGTATTATGTCCTATGATGAGATCAGGGAGGAGAATACTTGTGCATGGAATTCTTGGATATTCTAAAAGAAAATGAGATTCTCTCTCAGTATTACTCCTCTGAATGCACCACAGCACAACGGTGTATCGGGGTGGAGCAATCGCACCATATTGGATATAGTGTGCTCTATGATGAGTACTACTGAGTTACCTATTTCCTTTTGGGGTTGTGCACTTGAGAAGCTGCATACCTATTGAATTAGGTTCGAATCAAATCAGTGCCTACCACTCCATATGAGATATGGTATGGGAAGAGCCAATCTCTTAAGTAAGTTAAGATTTGGGATTGTCTGGCCTGTGTCAAAAGCAAAATCCGGACAAGATCGAGGCAAGGTCAGTTTTGTACAACTGGAAAGGTTCCAGCTATACAAACTGCAGCTGATGATTTGACAGAACCAAAGGATTCAATAATCCCCGACGAACCTTAGCCTCTCCGCCGATCTGGTAGGGTTCCTCACATGCCTGAGAGATACTTCGATTTCTCGATGACAGTGGGAGCGAGGACTGCATCATGAGATGATGACCCAACTAGATTCGAGCAGGTCATCAAGAGTAGTGACTCTATAAGAATGGCTGGATGCTTAGTGATCTAAGATGGAATCCATGTACACCAACAAAGTATGGACTTTGGTTGCTATATCTGAAGGGTTAAATCCCCATCAGGAGCAAGTAGATCTTGAGAAGATTACATGGTGTAGATGGAAAAGTTGAGACTTTTAAAGCTAGACTTGTTAAAGGTTTTCGTCATCAACCAGGCATGGATAATGATGAAACCTCTTCCAGAGACTATGCTTAAGTCCATCCAGATCCTACTTTCCATTGCTACGTACCATGACTACGATATCTAGTGGTTGGGTGCCATGACTACTTTTCTAAATAATGATTTAGAAGAGAACGTCTATAAGAACACAGCCAGAGGGCTTCGTAAACAGTGGAAGCAGCGGAAACGTGTGCAAGTTGCTTTACATGATAAAGCAGGCATCACGGAGTTGGAACGTCTGTTTTGATGTGGTAGTCAAAGAGTTTGACTTCATCAAAATGGTAGATGAACCTTGTAAGTACAAAAGGGTAGTAGAGAGTAAGGTGGTCATCCTCGTATTGTACGTGGACAACATACTCTTGATAGGAAAGGGGTTTCCTATACTACGCTCGGTCAATCTCCGCTTATCACAAGGATTCTCCAATAGAATCAAAGTGATACCTCCTAAATCCTGAGTTTTCATCTATGAGATAGATGTAATTGGATGCTAGGATTCTCACTAGATATAGTGAGATGGTATCAATCGATCCTGGGGAGAATCACTGGAAGGGTTCCAGGGTGATAAAGACGACTGAATGTCAGTCACAGGCATTGTCTTCACCCTCAGTGGAGGGACGGTATGTTGGAAGAGTTCCAAGCTAGATACCGTGGCAAACTAGACGATAAAGGCTGGTAACATCGCTATTGAAGATACTACCAAAAGATGCAGTTTGGGTGTATATTGGTTCATAAGATGAACTAGGTTCCTACCATTGTGTGACAATGGAAGTGTGGCTTTGGCCCGTGAACCCTGGTCCCATCAGTGACCCAGACATATTCTAAGGAAGCATCACCTGATCATGGAGATAGTTGATCTCCAGGGTGATCGAGGTTAGGAGAGTAGACTCAGTGGACAACATGACGGATCCACTCACGAAGGCTTTTTCCCAAAGAGAGACTTTTAGGGGATGGTTGAGTATTAGATACTACAACCACTGCTACAGATGGCCCTAGTGCAAGTGGGAGATTGTTAGTTATATGTATGTCCTAGAGGCCATTACTGTACATTGGATGTATATTGTAGTGGATGCTGGGACATATATAGGTAGGACTTTCTTGCTCGACATGATAGTACGCTATCTGGTTGCTCTTTATCTTAACATGTATACTTTCTGTCTCTCTGTTACATGTTGATAAAGCCCTTAGGATGTATACTCGACTTCCAGGACTGTGATGCAGATCATACTAGTGGGGCCTGGGTAGTCCATGAGTACATCCTTCAATGTTCCTAGTCATGGGATTATCGAGACGGGGCATCGATATTCCAGAGTAGAGTAGCGTATATCTTCTCAACCCTTGTGATGTGCGATGGATGATCCCATATCCATTAGTGTTTGACATCAGAGATGGTATGCGGGTGCTCAGTGGAGACTGGGTACACTGAACGGACTCGCCGAGAACTCCCAGATGGTATTATACCTCACGTCAGATGGCAGTTCTCTGGTGACACTGGTACAGCTTAGTCTGTTGACCCGAGATCGTCATAGAGTCTTGTGTGTCTCCCACTGTGCTTTGATTTCCACCCTACCATGACTCTACTGAGTCGTGCAAACAGGTGGTTTTTGGGTACAGTCCCGATTCACATGGAGGCAATGAGCG
This sequence comes from Agapanthus africanus, assembly GCA_030015575.1. Classification (NCBI taxonomy): domain Eukaryota; kingdom Viridiplantae; phylum Streptophyta; class Magnoliopsida; order Asparagales; family Amaryllidaceae; genus Agapanthus; species Agapanthus africanus. Next base: position 560,656,975 of record CM057340.1, read on the forward strand.
ATAGGATGGGATTCGTCTCTCCCGGTATTGGGGGTTGATGTTGCGCTATGCTCGACTGGCCATAACAGGAAATCCCTGGCCAGGGTTGCAGTGATCTACTGGTAAATGTTATCAGTAGTTTCACACATGTTATGGACCTCACGTCGGCATGACTTATCAAGCTACTGGGGTCTGACGTTTACCACCCCTAGGCGAGATATGCGACATATCAGACGACCAGACCGGACTGTACGGTAAGTGTTACCGGTTGGATTCACAGGAGTGTGAGCGGGCTTGCTCGTCGATCTTCTGATCGCTCAATACCCGGGTTGCCGTTACGTTTAGCAGACCGCTTGCGGCTTGTGAGTGCTTGATATGATCATCATCTGCTGCCGGCGTATTGACGAGTCTTTAGAGTCCTACACAGAGGTTTCCTGGCTCAAGCGAAACGAAATAGGAGCGCATATGAGATATGTTCGGGATCGAGAATAATGTGTGTATGTGATACCGTATACTACTCTCGCGATGAATGTATCGAATGGTTGTATGCGATATAACCTAGTTATCGAATCAAGGATTGATTCGATAAGTCGATACATTGGATACTAGTCGGTTATATGCGACATGACCGGATCATTGAATCAAGTGTTGATTTAATGATTTAATGCACAATTATATATTTGATATATTAATTTGCATTAACTAGTATTGGTTCACTTTAAATGGATTTTCTCACTTGAAGTTCACAAGTTGTATATGTGATATATTTTTGTGCACTTGTTTGTATCATGTTTGATGATACATGCTCACTTGGGTTTGTGTAAAGAATTAAACCATGGTTAAGTTAATGATTAGGGTTTTGTTTATTTAATTACTTATTTATTTATTTATTTTTTCCTTTTGGAAAAGATAAATAAGGAATGGTGGCTTTCTTTGTTTGCTTGTTGAAGCTTCATGAAGCTTTGAACAAGTCCACCATTCTTGTCTCATCCTTAACCCTAACCATTCACTTTAACCTTAGTTTATTCTCAACATCTAACCATGGTTGAAATTATGATAAGAATGATCTATTTTCTATTTTTCTCATAATACTTATCATATATTATTTCATCATCTTCTTCATCTTCAACAATGAAGAAAGCTTGCCTCCATCAATGTCAACTTGTGAAGATGAGTGAGAAATCCAATTCCAAAGTGAACCCACTTCCTATTTCTTCATCCTCTACCTCTTGCCAAGTAGTATAGGGTGTTTTCTTCACAAGTTTCATGACTTGGTGAAGTTGGAGTTTGATCTTGAGTTGCCTCGACGTAGATCATCTTTGGCATCGAAGTCGATGACCTAGCCCGCCCATTTCTTCGATGAAGCCGATGCTAGGGTCATGGATTCGATTTGGACAGCGAGGGGACTTCATCACGGAGCCTTGGAGATGGAGGACCGGATCTACAAAGGTTGTAGCCCCTTCCCTTTAGCTATAAATTCGTTTATTTGCTTCGCATCACCTATACATCTAGTTAACGATCCGTATTAGGGTTTGTAGGCACATGGAAATTTTTGAATTAGCCATGTTTGATCACTTGTGAGACCTCTAGTGTGTGCCTAGGAACCCTACAGACCTAACCATTACCTAAACTATGGTTTGCTCTCTACATGAGTTAACTTACCCATGGTTGCATTATGATAAGCTTCACTTGATTTATTATTTTCATTAATTCATTTTCTTTCCTTCTTCTTCTTCTTCATGAAGAAGAAAACCTTTTCTAGAAAATTTCAAGTGATGAAATCAAGTGAGAAATCCAAATCCAAAGTGAACCCACTTCCTATTTCTTCATCCTCTACCACTTTCCATGTTGTATAGGGTGTTATCTTCATAAGTTTCGTGACCAAGTGAAGATGGAGCTTGAGTTTGAGTCGCCTCGACGTAGATCATCTTCGGCATCGAAGTCAACGACCTAGCCCGATCATTTCTCCGATGAAACCAATGCTAGAGTCCGGGATCCCGATGATCGCATCGGAGGGACGTCATCATGGAGCTAAAGAAGTGAATGACCGGATCTACAAAGGTTGTAATCCCTTTCACTTGTAGTTAAATTAGTTAACTTGCTTAGTTTCGTCTTACCTCTAGTTAACGATCTAGCATTAGGGTTCTTTGGCACATAGAAAATTTGATTTTGGCATGGTTGATCAGTTGTAGAACCTTATGAGTGTGCCTAGGAACCCTACAGTTTGTGTGGCTTAATTAATTTATTAAGTGATTATTGTGGCCACTAGTTTTGTTAAAACATCAAGATTTGAACTAAAATGGTAAATTGATGCTTACTAGGTTTTTGGAATAAATCGATTTTAATTAAGTTGAGGTTTTGTTGATATACAACCTATTTCCTAATGTATTTAGTGTGTTGTGAATGCGCGATTGGTGCGATTCTTGGTAGGTAGTTGCCACGTAATGCGACCCTAGTTATGCTTTATGGCGTTGTCGCGAGCGCGTTTTGTGCACCAAGTGCGCGCGCGTTTAGTTAGTGCGCGTGCTTGACTTATATTATTTGTGTCCGTGACTATTTTTATATCTATTCTCTTATTTACTTGTGTACGTTTCTAGGAACGGGTGCAGAGGCGTCGGATGTGGCGCGGAAAAGGCAAGGCTGAGATCGGATCATATTAGCTGAGGCGTCCCGGTGAGTAGATGTACACATCTACGGGGGAATCGTCTGGATGGCGCAAGGCGCCCGATAGTCAGAATTTCTAGTAGTACTTGCATTTATATGCATAGTTTCCTAATTATTCATCTCATTGCATCGCATCAACTTATATATATATATATATGTGTGTGTGTGTGTGTGTGTGTGTGTGTGTGTGTGTGTGTGTGTGTGTGTGATATCATCTCATAGAACACTTGCACCATTACCATTGGTTCATGCTGCAGGGGCACTATTCATGCGAACACACACGCCTTGGTAATTTCTATGCCACGAACACTATAGAACTTGCTTAAATCAGAATCTAAAACAATTGCACCATATATGATCTGTAAACCTGTACTTGTATATTCAATTCATCAGGATGGATACGTAGGTTTGCTAGTCATATGAATATACCTCATTGCATCATCGTTCATGCATATTTTTTTAGTCACACATCGTATTTCATATTTTTGATACCATAGGCATTCATCATCGCTGACATGTTCACATATTGTGATTTTTTTTCTTGGAGATTTCTGTGTTTATGAGATTTATGGATTTTAGGGAAAACCGCAAGAATTTAATAAACTTATTATCATTTTTAAGAAATGCAAGTTGCGGTTTTCTCGTGATATGATGCATGTGTTGTCCACCATGAGTTTTCTCAGTTCTCGAGCTGTATCATTTACCCCTATTCGAGTAGGGGGATGCACCGTCTGCGGGTACATGGTGGACCCGGTACGGTACCTCGGGACAAAAGGATCACAGATTATGGCGTTGAGCCCGGTAAGGGAGCACTATCGACCGGTTATTTTTGACGCGGCGGATATTCGGAGGATACCGACGTAGTCGTGAGATTTGATGATATGGGTCGATCCGGACTGACGGAGCCCGAGATATTGAGATATTGAGACATTGAGATATTGAGATATAGAGATATTGAGACATTGAGATATTGGGATATATATATATATATATATATATATATTGTGTCGATGTTTGACACGGATTTTCTGTTGATTTCATTGATGATACTTCAGGTTATTGCACAGAGGTTTTTCTAAGATAAGAACAAAGATTTTCTCATACCAGACTTGTTCAGGTTTCGTTTTGATTATGCATTCATGTTGCATTCATGTTAGTATATCGTATCATATCGATATGTGTAGGTTGAGACACATTTGCGTGCATATTTATTATAGCCTTATTAGATATTACTAACTACTCACGAGTTGGCAACTCACCCCCGTTGTGCCACAGTATCTTGCAGGTCCGACCCGTCAGCACAGTAGCGGCGGACGCACTTCCTCATTTTGTTCCTTTTGCTTGGACTTGCGGCATTGCTCATAGGTGGGTTGCGAGGATATGTTATTCCATCATGTATATTATTTTGTATCTAGTATACTCCATCTACCCTTTTATATTTGACTAGACGGTGAGACTCGTGAGACTTGTATTTGTGGTGTTTAGTGTCGATGCTCATTTGAGCCGACGTGGTGTTTCTCATTTCTTGCTTTCAGATGCTTATTTCGCACTTTTAATATACATATTTCATGTGGTTGTGATTCCGCTATTGGCGAAGAACTAGCTCCCGCTTGGGGATGCCTTTATTCATTATTTATATGTATTTTCATGTGTTGTACCTGTTTGGTGGCCAGTATTTACAATGGAGACTCTGCCGAAATTTTCGGGAAAATATGATGTTGCTTTTAAATTTTTAATGCCACTTATTTGTTAAAACTGCTTGCTTTAAAACAATTTTTCCTTCACTCTAATTGTTAAACAGTTTAGTTTTCTGGGCTTTGGCTTACTTAGACTACGTTACGCCTTTAGACGTTTCGTAATTTAAGTGCCAGTCACGTTCCGTACCTTCGGGCCGTGACAGACATACGTACTATGTTCCCAGCACTTACCTGTATATGGCTTTGTCTACTAATACACCTGCACTATTACCGATGATGCGCATGTTACACTTACACAGATTCTCCGGCTCACACATTCATCATCGGTAATTGCCATGCCACTTACACAGTAGAACTGCTATATCACGGTATTACTCTTAACTGTAAAGTACAAACATTGTTCAGTAATTATCACATGACATGCATACATGATAATACTTGAGATGCTTACAGTACTTTTGTATGTTTGCATATATTGTTCTTTATAGTTACATGCATTGAGATGCTGTTTTCATGAGATCTCTGGATTTGAGAACCGCGGTTATATTTCAAAGGAAATTATGAATTGGTTTAAAGACGCGGTTTCTTGTGATGTGATATTTCGTGTCCACAATCTGTTTTCTCGGTTCTGAGCTATGTGATACCCGATTCGAGGAGTGAGGAGGAACTGTCTGCGGGTATATGATGGACCCGGTAAGGTACCCCGGGGCAAGAAGATCGTGGAGTGGACGATGAGCCTGGCAGGGGATGTACTACCTACCGACGATAGTTTGGACCCGGCGGTTATCCGGAGGATACCGACCGGAGTCGTGAGATCAGATGGATATGAGGACCGATCCGATGATGCGGCGCCTGAGATATAAGGATTTACGTGTCGATGCTCGATACGGGTATCATGATGTTTCGAGTGTCGATGCTGGACACGGGTTTCATGATGTTTTGAGTGTCGATATTGGACACTCAGGTTTCATGGTGTTGATGTGTCGTTGATGGACACACGTTGCTTGATACACATGCATACATGCATACATTTCAGATGACTATCATTACATGTTGATATTGGCACAACTCAATTGTTGATACATATGCATACATGGTCACCCTAGATATCATAGTATTACTTTCATGATACAGTAGGACCTAGGGATCGTTGTCTACTCAATTTCTACTTGCCGATATTTTCTACTCATGAGTTAGCAACTCACCCCCGTTGTGCCACAATTTTCTTGCAAGTTCGACCGCTCAGATCAGTAGCGGCATCGCTGGCACACAGTTTTCTTCAGGGTGTTTTGCTTTGGTAGGTGGGATACACAATTGGATCATGACCACCCTTGTACCTATTTATTTCTGTTGTATCTAGCTAAAGCTCCATCAATCAGAAACCAGACTTTGTATATTGGTAGACCTAGACACAGACTTATGTATTTACGAGACTTAGAGCGAGATGGGTGTATGTTCGCTATTTGAGCTAATGATGTCTTGCTTTACTTATTCTTTCTGTGTTTGATCTTCACCGTAGGGAGTCGTATATATGTGCTTTATTGCGTAGTTGTGATTCCGCCAATTGGCGAAGAGCTAGCTCCCGCTTGGGGATGTATTTTTATTGCATGTATGTGGTTTTGGATCAAAATATACAAGGGAGGTGCTGCCCAAATTTCAAGGACGAAAATGTTTTCAAAGATAGATACAAACTATTGCATTTTCATATGATATGACTTATATTTTAAAAAGGATGGCTTAAATTCTTTATGCCGATGTTTCAAAACCGCACCTCTGCTATTTTCCGTAAAAAGGTTTAGATTTCTGGGCATCGGCTTACTTAAATTACGGCGGGGTCCTGTATACTTCACGTAATTCTCGTGCTGGTCACGTGCTAATTTCTGGGTTATGACACTTGTTGACCATGGATCCGCCGCCGTATGGTGGGTTAGAGCTTCTAAATTTTTCGTGTCTTTTCTTCTCGATATTTGAAGATCCTTATGATAAAAATATTCTGAAAATATTGCTCTTAATCTCTGCCGTTGCTAAATTCTTTAATTTACTCCTAATATTCGGCAGATTTGATTTGATACTTCGATTTGCTGTGGATCTCCTACTCGCAGTTCAGACCTGAATTGATCTATTATAATACATGCACAATATCTCAAATCACATTTGTTAGTAGCATTTTTTTTATTTGAGATATTATTCCAACCAATTAAATGATATGATATCTTAAGAATATTAGTTAGGATTATTTGATATGATATGCATATTTTAATAATAAATTGTTAGTTATAGGTATGCTCTAGAGGCCATTACTATACATGAGATGTATATTGTAGTGGATGCTTGGACATATATAGGGAGGACTTTCTTGCTTGACATGATAGTATGCTATCTGGTTACTCTTTACTTTAACGTGTACACTGATTGTCTCTCTGTTACATGTTGGTAAAGTCCTTAGGATGTGTACTTGACTACCTGGACTATGATGCAGATCATACTAGTGGGGACAGAGTAGTCCATAAGTACATCCTTTAATGTCCCTAGTCGTGGGTGTATCGAGACAGGGCATCGATAAACCAAAGTAGACTAGCGTATACCTTCTCGATCTATATAGATGGGCGATGGATAATCCCATATCCATTGGTCTTTGACATCAGAGATGATATTCGGGTGCTCAGTGGAGACTGGGTACACTGGACGGACTCGCCGAGAACTCCCAGATGGTATTATACCCCACGTCAGATGGCAGTTCTCTGGTGACACTGGTACAGGTTAGTCTGTAGACCCGAGATCGTCATAGAGTCTTGTGTGATTCCCACTGTGTTTTGATTTCCACCTTACCACGTCCACGAGGGCGTGCAAAACGGTGGTTTTTGGGTACAGTCCCGAGTCACATGGAGGCAATGAGCGATAGGAGGGGTTTCGTCTCTCCCGGTATTGGGGGTTGATGTTGCGCTATGCTCGATTGGCCATAACAGGGAAGTCCCTGGCCAGGGCTGGTTTAGAGATTTACTGGTAAGTGTTACCAGTAGTTTCTCGACCCGTTATGCGCCTCGCATCGGCATGACTTATTGGTTATTGGGGTCTGATGTTTACCACCCCTAGACTTGATATGCGACATATCAGACGAGGAGACCAGACTGTACGGTAGTGTCACTGTCAGGCTTATTGCAGGAGTTGGAGCGGGCTTGCTTGCTGATCTTCTGATCGCTCAATACCCGGATAGCCGTTACGTCCAGCTAGTACCGCTGACGGCTTGTGGGTGCTTGATATAATCATCACCTATTGCCGGCGTATTGACGAGTCTTTAGAGTCCTATATAGAGGTTTTACTGGCTCAGGCAAAACGAAATAGGAGCGCATATGTGATATGTGCGGGACCGAGAATAATACGTGTATGTGATACCGTATTCTATTCTCGCGACTTTTTGTATCGGTCGGTTATATGTGATATAACCAGGTTATCGAATCAAGGGTTGATTCGATAAGTCGATACATTGGATGTTAGTCGGTTATATGTGATATAACCGGATTATTAAGTCAAGAGTTGATTTAATAATTTAGTGTATAATTGTATATGTGATATACTAATTTACATTACTAACATTGGTTCACTTAAGCATTTGTTTTTCTCACTTGTGCACAACTTAATATATATGTGATATATATTTATTTGTGTTCATTTGTATCATGGTTGTTGATACACTCTACATGGGTGTATGAGACATACACCATTATAATTATATTGGTAGGGTTTTAATATACAAAGTAAATACAAAATTAGTGGATAATTGTTCAAGTGCATGAAGCTTCATGAAGCTTATGAGTGCATTGACCAAAGTCCACTAGTTTTGTTTTACTTAGGATTTTTATAAACCTAACCACTATAATTAGGCATGGTTATGTCTCTACATGAGTTAGTATATGATACCCACTCACCCATGGTTAGCTCTCTCTCTCTTGATTTAGTTTTCTTTCTCATTTTGAGCTCATCTTCTTCCTCCTTCAAATGCTTTCTAGGGCTTGATAAAGAGAGAGAATTATAGTGAGAAAAGAAATTCTAAAGTGTACCCATTTCCTATTTCATCATCCTCTACTAGACTAGCACTTTAGGTTAGGGTGTTTACTTCACTAATTCTTTAGTTAGTGAAGTAGAAGCTTGAGTCCGTATTCCCTCGACGTAGATCAGCTTCGGCCTCGAAGACATCAAGCAAAACCGTTGCCCTCTTCTCATGGAGCCGTCCGAGAGTCCGGGAGCATGATGATCGCAGCGAAGGGACTACTACAAGGAGCATAAGAAGTGAATGACCGATCTACAAAGGTTGTATTTCGTATTCACTTAGTGTTAATGTGTTTAACATGCTAGTTTTCGCCTAATAGTCTAGCAAAGATCTTGTTTAGGGTTGTTCGGCACGGCTAAAATTTTAATCCGGCATGGTTGATGCCTTGTAGAACCTTCTTAGAGTGCCTAGTAACCCTACAGTGGTATCAGAGCCTAGCTAGAGCATTAGGCGGCGTGTATACGAAGCTAAAACCCCGATCGAACTCGGAAACGTCATTTTAACCCCCTCTCTGGACATTTTTATAAAACTGTGATTTTTCTGATTTAAAAATACCTAAAAAAATCAGCAGGGAATTCTAAGAATTACCATGAAATACGAACTCATGATACCATTAAGTCGCCGCGGAACCGCGGCAGGAACCTACTTCCCGCGGCGGTTCCGCGGCCGTACTTTGGTATTATTGACACGTGTTTGCACAGTATTATCCTTAGCTGTTCCTGCATATTTCTGGGTATTTTTAAAATGACTCAAGTGTTGAGTATTCTGGGGATTATTTTGAATTCGTTGATTCGATCGGAAAATTTAATTTCTTTTTGTTTTCCGGATAATTTAGAAAGTATTAAAAAGTTCGAACGGATATCAATAACTCACTTTTTCCCGACCCGGAAAATTTCTAAGTGTTGGATTTTTCCGTAGTTTAAGAACGTCCAAATCGTGCAAGTTACGCAATGGACCATCTAGAAGACAACAAACCTTAACTCGATTATGTGACCGTCTTGAACTGCCTTTTGAACCTTAGGGTTTGGGGCAGTGCGGCGTTGCCACATGTGAGGCGTTGGCTTGACCCTTCTACGGCTGGACCATTGGTACTGTGGCATGTGATGGATGTTTTTAAACTCCCCTCAAGTGTTGAGAACTATTTGGGAAAACTTGGGTGTTTGATTATTCGATCGGAAAGTTTAACATTGTCTATTTATCTGGAATATGATACAATATTTGGAATCTACAAGTAGTTATGAGATAACTAATTTGAATGTTACAAATATAGCAGTTTAGTCTCAAATGATCGGTTGCGACGGAATTTTGATGCGATCAAAAGTCCGTCGCAATCACGTAGCGTACGCGGATACTCGCCGGGTAAACTTAATAGACAGCCATGCCCCATAGCCCCGACCAAGTGACTGTAGGAGAACCCCGTCGCCAAAAGCATCCGTTCGGGTGCTCGCGGCAACGGTGTTCCGCCTTAGTGCACTTCGTCGACGGCATCAGGGGGTGCGGCCGTCTACTAAAGTTTGTGACGAGCATTCGATCAGGATATCGGGAATCTTGTTGAATTGCCCGACTAGATATTGAAAAGTGTTTTCGATATAGAGACTAAAATGCAGGGTTTATAATTGTTAGGCATGTGATGTCTAAGGAGGTTGCGGATTCCAACTGTTGTAGTTTTACACTTTCTTTTCTGCGACCGTAAGTGTAATATGTGATATCTCCGGTTTCCTTGCTATATGTCAACGACAATTGGGATGCGCATATTTACTTACGTTGATGACATGTGATGTTATGTGTTGCTGGATATGTTATATTGGATCGTCGTGTTTTGAATAGCCGGGGGTTTTATGTGAGATGAGGGTTTTTATTTTCATTCATGTAAAATTAAATGTATGTAATATTCTTTTATTGGGGCACTTCCGGGATGAGGTTGATGTCACCATTTGTATATTATTTACTTTTCCGCACTAGGATAGACCCAAGGAGGAGAGCACAAGTAACCGGGTTCTGGAGTCCAGTGGGAGACCAACTCGAGGAGTCGAGTCCGGGTCTCCTAACTCTAGAATTGGAAGGGTTGCTTGCCGCTCTCGTAGGGGTCTAGGGGTGTGGGTTTGGCTATTCATCGCGACCGTGGAATCCGTGTTTTATAGAGGCTCAAAATAAAACACGGACGTCCTAGTATATCCAATGTTTCATATGTTTCTTCTGCTACGATATCTGTGATGTGATCATTTGATATGTTGTGATAGATACTGTATATAGTATATATGATATATTATATAGAAGTTACTTATGTTTTACACCCGCGCTAGCCCTGCCCTGCTCTGCCGTTAGTTACCTAACCAAACGGTGCATGAGGGGACATCGAGGCGAATGCGGATGGCATAAGTGTACGTCGTATTTATCTATGATGTTTAGGTGACTTAAACGATGGGACTTCATTAATGTGATTAATGAAAGAAAAGAAACCTAAAAGATGTTGTGGAATCGAATTTTCAAAAACAGGTAGCTACAGTTCTTGCTTTGCATCGCGGTGTTCCTTGTAGAACATCCTGCACCTTATTTGATAAGGAAAGGGCCGAGATCCCTTCACCGGGAGTGACCCCTTTAGCAATAACTGGCAGATGCTACAACACTCGGTTTGTCTTTTGATTGCTTTTGGCGTTTTTGCTTTGCATAGCGATATAAATGATATATCCTGTACCTTATTCCATAAGGAAAGAGCCGAGATCCCTTCACCGGGAGTGACCTCTTTAGCGAAACTAGTAAAAGCCTAAAAAACACTCCATTTTAAAATCATTTGATTCTACAACGATATCATGTTCATTACGCAATAGGTTTTCAGAAAAACCTGTCATAGCCCTCCGTCATTTCAGATAAGTTGTATATAGTATTCGTGCTGCATTTGTTGGCTTTCGTCAAGGTGTAGTGTGCGGTAGCTATATGCTGCTTATCTGTTGCATATGATGCGATTGGATTAGGGTAGTCGTACGGCTTTGTTGGCTTTCATCAAGGGTCGTGCGGGTGGTTTTAATTCAGTCAAGAAATGTACGGGTTTAACTTGACTAGCGGGCTATGGTTTGTTGGCTTTCGTCAAGGTTATAGCACGTTAGGGGCAAAATATTATCGGGAATTTCAAGTGTTGAAATTTGCAATGAGATTGCATACCTTCTATGAGATAGTTGGATCCCGATACCCACTGCGAGTAATTGATACTCCTGGGATAGTTTTACTCATTACAATTAGCCGATCAAGTAGGTGTCTAGAAAGGTGTCAACGGGGTTACGCCTCTGGGAAAACGAGGTTTACTTTAATTAGGTCTGTGCGAAAGCACGGGGAACCTCCCTCAAAGTACCGACACTGGCTTGGCTGAAAGATTGGCGAAATTTAAAGTGTAATTAATCCCGGCTAGTCTTTCCTTTTAGGGTTTGAAGGAAGATTTGATAAAAACAGTGGGAGCCATCCTGATTAGATAAAATAATAACCAATCTAATCTTGCAAGAGCATACGCTGAGTGTTTTCTTCTCTCTCTTTCCAGGTAGCGATCATATCACGCCTTAATCAAGATAATAATACAGATGTATTGACCGAACCCGCTTGTTATACTGAGCTAGGGAACGTTGGTCCCGCTCCAACTTATAAATGTTATAAGACAGAGCAGGAAATTAGGGATTACCAGAATTCCCGTGCCGCCCAAACGAAGAAAGTGCATGTTGATGTATCATCTTCGGGTGTGTTCATTACAGAGAACTGTTTCTCAGTATCCTTTACGTCCTGGATATGAGATACCGGATCAGGATCCCGCAAATGTAATTTGTTACATGGGCTACAGATAGGTAGAGAACTGAGAACGGGTGATAAGTTTCATGAGATAGAAACGGTGCAAGAGTTGCAACCAAGTCTGTTGGTCACTATCACCCTGTATTAGCAAATACATTGATTCTGAACGAATGTTATTAGATACCGAACCTGATATACAAAATCATATCAGTTTCTTTATTAGCAAAGAAGGATATAATTTTGTATTGTTGGATAATGTTTTGAACATTTCCTATATCAAGAGTTGATCGGTTCAGGCACGTTATCTAAAAGTATTGACGCTCTAAATCAAACCACAGTCCTTAACGTACAGAACACACGCAAGAGGAAGAGTTCAGAAATGAATGAGTCCTTCTTGAGGCATTGTAGACTAGGTCATTTCAATGCGACCCGACCGGCAAAGTTACATATAGATGCATATTTAAATTAGTTTGAATTTACATCTTGTAAAACTTGCCAGTCATGTCACAAAGATAAGATGAGCACGGCTCTGTTTATAGGAAACAGAGAAAGAGTTGGTGAACTTTTGGGATTAATACATGCTGATGTATGAAGGTCCCCTGTCTACATATGCCAAGACCGGTTCTTTGTACTTCATTACATTCTATGATGATCTCTCAAGATTCAGACATATGTTCCTGTTGAAACACAAGTCCGAAACTTTTGAGATAATCACAGAATATAAGTTAGAAGTAGAAAACTAAAAAAGGGTATAAGTATTATGTCCTTTAATGTGATCAAGGAGGAGAATACTTGAGCACGGAATTCCTGGACTATTCTAAAGGAGAATAAGATTCTCTCTCAGCATTACTCCTCCGTATACACCATAGCACGATGGTATATCGGGGCGGAGCAATAGCACCCTATGTGATATGGTGTGCTCTATGATGAGTATTACTAAGTTTCCTATTTCCTTTTGGGAGTTATGCACTGGAGAAGTTGCATACCTATTGAATAGGGTTCCGATCAAATCAGTTGCCTACCACTTCATATGTGATATGGAAAGGGAAGAGCCCATCTCTTAAGTCAGTTAAGATTTGGGGTTGTCCAGCCTATGTCTAAAAGCATAATTCGGACAAGCTCGAGGCAAAGTCAGATCTGTGGAAGTTTGTTGGATATCCTAAGCATATGCAAGGGAATATCTTCTACCTAACCGAGGGACAAAAGATGTTTTGTTTCTCAACATGCCACCTTTGTCAAAGGGAATTTCTTATGAAGAAATTAATGGTCATGAGGTATAACTGGAAGGAGTTCCAGCTATACAAACTACAGGAGATGATTTGGTAGAACCAAAAGATTCAATAGTAACCAACGAACCTCAGCCTCTCCGCCGATCTAGTAGGGTTCCTCATCCACCTAAGAGATACTTCGATTTCTCTATGACAGTGGGAGCGAGGATTGCATCATGAGATGATGACCCAACTATTTTCGAGCTGGCCATCAGGAGTGGGACTCTATAAGAATGGCTGGATGCTTAGTGATCTGAGATGGAATCCTTATACACCAACAAAGTATGGGCTTTGGTTGCTTTATCTGAAGGGTTAAATTCCCATCAGGAGCAAGTATATCTTGAGAAGATTACTTGGTGTACATGGAAAAGTTGAGACTTTCAAAGCTAGACTTGTTAAAAGTTTACATCATTAACCAGTTGTGGCTAAGGATGAAACCTTTTCTAGGGCCTATGCTTAAGTCCATCTAGATCCTACTTACCATTGCTACATACCATGACTACGATATCTGGCGGTTGGGTGTCATGACTGCTGTTCTAAATAGTGATTTAAAAGAAAGCGTCTATAAGTACATAGCCAGAGGGCTTCGTAGACAGCGGGAGCAGCGGAAGCGTGTGCAAGTTGCTTTATGGGATGAAGCAGGCATCGCGGAGTTGGAACGTCTGTTTTGATGTGGTAGTCAAAGAGTTTGACTTCATCAAAATGGTAGATGAACCTTCTATATACAAAAAGATAGTAGGGAGTATGGTGATGATCCTCGTAGAGTACGTGGATGACATACTCTTGATAGGGAAGGAGTTTCCTATGCTACGCTCGGTCAATCTCCGCCTATCACAAGGATTCTCCATATAGGGTCAAAGTGATACCTCCTAAATCTTGGGTTTTGGATCTATGAGATAGATCGAATTGGATGTTAGGATACTCACTAGTTGTAGTGAGATGGTATCAATCGATCCTGGGGAGAATCACTGGAAAGGTTCCAGGGTGATAAGGACGACTGCATGTCAGTCACAGGCATTGTCTTTACCCTCAGTGGAGGGACGGTATGTTGGAAGAGTTCCAAGCTAGATACCGTGACTTACTAGACGATTAAAGGCAAGATAACATCGTTACCAAAGATGCTACCAAAGAGGCAGTCTGGGTGTATATTAGTTCATGAGATGAACTTCGTTCCTACCATTGTGAGACAATGGAGTTGTGGCTTATGCCTAGGAATGCCCATCCCATCAGTGATCCAGACATATTCTAAGGCAGTATCACCTGATCATGGAGATGGTTGATCTCCAGGGGATCGAGGTTAGGAGAGTAGACTCAGAGGACAACATGGCGGATCCACTCACAAAGGCCTTTTTCCCAGAGAGAGACTTTTATGGGATGGTTGAGTTTGAGATACTACAACCACTGTTATCAGATGGCCCTAGTGCAAGTGGGAGATTGTTAGTTATATGTATGCCCTAGAGGCCATTACTATACATGAGATGTATATTGTAGTGGATGCTTGGACATATATAGGGAGGACTTTCTTGCTCGACATGATAGTATGCTATCTGGTTACTCTTTACCTTAACGTGTACACTGATTGTCTCTCTGTTACATGTTGGTAAAGCCCTTAGGATGTGTACTTGACTACCTGGACTATGATGAAGATCATACTAGTGGGGACAGAGTAGTCCATAAGTACAACCTTTAATGTCCCTAGTCGTGGGTGTATCGAGACAGGGCATCAATATACCAGAGTAGACTAGCGTATACCTTCTCGATCCATATAGATGGGCGATGGATGATCCTATATCCATTGGTGTTTGACATCAGAGATGATATTCGGGTGCTCAGTGGAGAGTGGGTACACTGGACGGACTCGCTGAGAACTCCTAGATGATATTAAACTCCACGTCAGATGGCAATTCTCTGGTGACACTGGTACAGGTTAGTCTGTAGACCCGAGATCGTCATAGAGTCTTGTGTGATTCCCACTGTGCTTTGATTTCCACCTTACCACTTCCAAGAGGGCATGCAAAATGGTGGTTTTTGGGTACATTCCCGAGTCACATGGAGGCAATGAGCGATAGGAAGGGTTTCGTCTCTCCCGGTATTGGGGGTTGATGTTGCGCTATGCTCGATTGGCCATAACAGGGAAGTCCCTAGCCAGGGCTGGTTTAGAGATTTACTGGTAAGTGCTACCAGTAGTTTCTTGACCCGTTATGCGCCTCGCATCGGCATGACTTATCGGTTATTGGGGTCTGACGTTTACCACCCCTAGACTTGATATGCGACATATCAGACGAGGAGACCAGACTGTACGGTAGTGTCACTGTCAGGCTTATTGCAGGAGTTGGAGCGGGCTTGCTTGCTGATCTTCTGATCGCTCAATACCTGGGTAGCCGTTACGTCCAATTAGTACCGCTGACGGCTTGTGGGTGTTTGATATGATCATCACCTACTGCCGGCGTATTGACGAGTCTTTAGAGTCCTACGTAGAGGTTTTACTGGCTTAGGCAAAAAGAAATAGGAGCGCATATGTGATATGTACGGGACCGAGAATAATACGTGTATGTGATACCGTATTCTATTCTCGCGACTTTTTATATCGGTCGGTTATATGTGATATAACTAGGTTATCGAATCAAGGGTTGATTCGATAAGTCGATACATTGGATGTTAGTCGGTTATATGTGATATAACCGGATTATTAAATCAAGAGTTGATTTAATAATTTAGTGTATAATTGTATATGTGATATACTAATTTACATTAACTAACATTGGTTCACTTAAGCATTTGTTTTTCTCACTTGTGCACAACTTAATATATATGTGATATATATTTATTTGTGTTCATTTTGTATCATGGTTGTTGATACACTCTATATGGGTGTATGAGACATAAACCATTATAATTATATTGGTGGGGTTTTAATATACAAAGTAAATACAAAATTAGTGGATAATTGTTCAAGTGCATGAAGCTTCATGAAGCTTATGAGTGCATTGACCAAAGTCCACTAGTTTTGTTTTAC
The DNA here is from genome assembly GCA_030015575.1 of Agapanthus africanus. Taxonomy (NCBI): domain Eukaryota; kingdom Viridiplantae; phylum Streptophyta; class Magnoliopsida; order Asparagales; family Amaryllidaceae; genus Agapanthus; species Agapanthus africanus. The sequence continues at coordinate 560,673,418 of CM057340.1, forward strand.
TTAGGATTTTTATAAACCTAACCTCTATAATTAGCCATGGTTATATTTCTACATGAGTTAGTATATGATACCCACTCACCCATGGTTAGCTCTCTCTCTCTTGATTTAGTTTTCTTTCTTATTTTGAGCTCCATCTTCTTCCTCCTTTAAATGCTTTCTAGGGTTTGATAAAGAGAGAGAATTATAGTGAGAAAAGAAATTCTAAAGTGTACCCATTTCCTATTTCATCATCCTCTACTAGACTAGCACTTTAGTTTAGGGTGTTTACTTCACTAATTCTTTAGTTAGTGAAGTAGAAGCTTGAGTCCGTATTCCCTCGACGTAGATCATCTTCGGCCTCGAAGACTTCAAGCAAAACCGTTGCCCTCTTCTCATGGAGCCGTCCGAGAGTCCGGGAGCACGATGATCGCAGTGAAGGGACTACTATAAGGAGCATAAGAAGTGAAGGACCGATCTACAAAGGTTGTATTTCGTATTCACTTAGTGTTAATGTGTTTAACATGCTAGTTTTCGCCTAATAGTCTAGCAAAGATCATGTTTAGGGTTGTTCGGCACGGCTAAAATTTTAATCCGGCATGGTTGATGCCTTGTAAAACCTTCTTAGAGTGCCTAGTAACCCTACATAAATAATCTCATGAATATTTTAAATATGATATGTATATATTTCCCAATTATATTAATTATAAATGAAGAAAAATATGACAATAATCTTTTTACAAATAAACCTACATATGTTCTTAACTTTCAATTAACACCTTTTAGTAATAAATAATAGTAGGGAAAATTACCATACAGATGTGCAATAAATTTGACTGATCACGACCCAAATACCAGAACTTGTTTTATACGATGCAATAGTTTCGAAATCAAAATTTTATTCGAAATAGTTTCTAGATTTCAAGCCACTAGAAAAATTTTGAGGTTACTCTGAAAAATTTTTGGTATACGTTTTTATGTTGAAATGATCTTTAAAATGGAGTGCCAAAAATTTGAGGACAGAACCCTACACTTTGGCTGCCTGAAGCACCTTACTGGTTGCCTGGGTCGGCCAAAGATGAGGCTTTGGCCTCGTTCTTATGGCAGTGACTTGCAATCGTAGAAATTAGATTTTTGGTGTATGCCAATACTTCCCAGGTGTTTTTTTTGCTTCTTGTGTTTTCGGGAAGTTCGGGAAAGTTTTTTATTGAAATTATAGCATTGCTTATTATCCGCGTTTTGCGTATGTGTTGGTTAACGTTATCGAATTGATGAGTGATCAATTCAACGAAGATACACTTAGCGAGTCTGCTATGTTGGTGTGTTTGGTTTGGTTTGGATTGTCGCAATGAATAGCCTCATGTGTGAATGTTTGTAATACCTGTGTTTTATTTCAATTTATGTATTAAGCTAAATGTATATTCTTTATAGGATGAACAGTCGGATTGTGGTCGTCGTTGCCTATGTATGTATTATTCATTTCCGCGACGCGACTAAGTTGAGGCTGAAGTTTTCGTTATATGTATATTACATAGGTTTTACCCCACAAAGAAGCGCTCGAGCCACTATGTTCTAGAATGCAAAAGGTGGCTATCTCAAGGAGTTGTGAGCTGGGCCGCCTCGTTCTAGAATTGGCAGGTTTCTTGTGCGCTTGTAAGGGGTATAGGATAGACCAGCGGTGGAATGCTCGAGCCTTCGGATTCTAGAATGCGTCGGGTGTCCCCCTCGTGCTGTTGAGGCGGGGTTGTTTCATTTCTAGGATTGGCAAGTGGCACGCCGCGCTCTTAGGGGTCTTGGTTTGGCTATATATGGGCTATTTACACGAACGGGGAATGTCGCGTTTCGTTTGCGGCTCAAACGAAAAGCGGGATTCCTAGGAAATCAAACCATTCAATTTTTGTGATGTTTACCTCATGCCAGTGATAATATTTACTGTATGCCTGTAATGTTGATTACCTACCTGTGATGATATTTACCGTATGCCTGTAATGTTGATTACCTGCCTGCGATGATGTATATATATGTGCTGATATATATGTTATATAAATCAATTCTTTTATATGTTTTGCATCTGCGCTAGTACTGCGTCCGCTTTGCCGTAAGTTATGCAACCTTATGGTGAAGACCCGGTACTTCGTGGCGAATGCAGATGGCATATAAATGCATTCTATTTTCTTTTCATATCATGTTTGTTTGGTGTGAGAAGATGCTAGATAATTTATGTTATTATCTAAATAATGGGATTGCATTAATTGGATTAATACAAAGGAAAACAAACATAAAATACGTTGTAAAAACCAACTTTTTCCAAAAGAAATTATAGCTGTATTCTGTTGCTTTTCATAGAGGTATTCAGTTAGGAAAATCCTGCACCTAATTCAATGAGGAAAGAGCCTTGATCCCTTCACGGGAAATTCGCTCTTGAGCAAAAGCTTATTTTACTATAAACTTTAAAAACCATTCGGTTCCTTCAATGATATCAATTTCATTACGTTAAAGGTTTTTTTCAAAACCAGCTGTAGCCCTTTATCATTTCAGAAAGTAGTACTTAGTATTCATGCTACGTTTGTTGACCGTGTCAAGGCGTAGTGGTAGCTAATTGGTGCTTCTTGCTTGCATGTTGATGCGATTAGTTAGTGAAAGTATGTCTTAGCACCTCTACTATGTTTCTATGAGCATCAAGTATGCAGTTTTAAAATTTTAGAGGTCTAAGTATACTAAACAAGAATCGAATTAGAGAATTAGGGTTTTTTAGTAAGCAAGCAATGTTCTAAACTAAGTGAAGAGAGTCTACAACCTTTGTATTCTAGTCCTTCACTTCTAAAGCTCTAAGTAGTAGTCCCTAGAACTCTTCTTTGACTCTACTTGATGAAAGGATCGAGCTTGCTTGTAGTCTTCGTCGTCGCAGATGATCCACCTTGAGACAACTCTCACTCAAGCCCACACTTCACCAATCAAGGTATTAGTAAAGTTAACAACCTATACTAATGGGCTAGGGAAGTGTAGGTTGATGAAGTAGGAATTTTGCTCACAAAAATTTCTTTCTCTTTTTCTTTTTAACTCAACCCTAGAAAACTTAGCGAGGAGAGAAAGAAGATGATGAACTTAGATATGTGAGAATGAACCATGATGGCTATGAGATGAGATGAGAATGAGATTGATAAATATCTAAGAGTAAAACAAGAAATAGAAGATGAGTCATGGCTTCTCCAAGTATCCAAAGCTATGACTCATTCTTCTATTCTTTTAATTCAAAAATATTTATCATTATCTCATTTCTCAATGTGATTCTCACACATCCTAGTTCCTTGTATTATCAACCATGATACAATATATAAACACACACACACACACATCACATATATATAAATATATATAAAGAGAAGAAAATCATAAGTGAGCTTAATATTAGTTTATATATATATATCAAATATATAAATATTTATCAAATTATTAAATATATATATGTATATCAAATTATTAAATCAACACTTGATTCAATAACCCGGTTATATCACATACAACCGGCTAATATTCAATATTAGTTTATATATATATATATATATCAAATTATTAAATCAACACTTGATTCAATAATCTGGCTATATCAAATATAATCCGACTAATATCAAATATATATAAATATATATATAAATTAAATTATTAAATCAACACTTGATTCAATAATCCGGTTATATCATATATAACCTGGCTGATATCAAAAATGCTAGATTAGAATATAGTATCATATACTCGTATTTAATCAAGCCCCCGTACATATCTCCATACGTGCCCTACTTCATTTCGCTTGAGCTAGGAAACCTCTATGTGAGACTCTAAAGATTCTTCAATACGCCAGCAGTAGGTAATGATCACATCAGATACCTATAAACCGTCAGCGGTACTAGCTGGACGTAACGACTACCCTGGTATTGAATGATTAGAAGATCAACAAGAAAATTTGTCCAAACTCCTATAGAGCCTATAAGCAACACTTACCGTACAGTCCGGTCTCTTCGTCGGATATGTCATATATAAAGTCTGAGGGGTCGAATCGTCAGACCCCACTAACTCGATAAGTCATGCCGATGTGTGGCCTATAACCTTTCGAGAAACTACTGATAACACTTATTAGTAAATCTCATTAGCTCTGGCCACGGACTTGCTGTTATAGCCAATAGAGCATAGCGCAGCATCAACTCTTAATACCGGGAGAGACGAAACCCTTCTTATCGCTCACTGCCTCCATGTGACTCAGGACTGTACCCAAAATCAACCTGTTTGCGTGATTCCTTTGAGCCGTGGTAATGAGGAAATCAAAGCACAATGGGAACCACACAAGACACTATGACGATCTCGGGTCTACAGACTAACCTGTACAAGTGTTATCAGAGAACTGCTATCTGACGATAGGTATGGTACTATCTAGGAGTTCTCGACGAGTCCTGTTCGGTGTACCCATTCTCTAATGAGCACCTGTGCACAATCTTTGATGTCAAACACCAATGGTTGTATGATCAACCATCGCCCCATACAGGGTCAAGAAACATACACACTAGTCTATTCTGGAATATCGATGCCCTGTCTCGATACTCCCTCGACTAGGAACTGTTAAAGGATGTGCTTATGGACTACACAAGTCCCACTAGTATAATCTACATCATAGTCCTGGTAGTCAAGCCAACATCTTAAGGGCTTTATCAACATGTATCAAAGAGCCAATAAACTAAAACAAGTATACATGTTAAGATAAAGAGCAACCAGATAGCATACTATCATGTCGAGCAAGAAAGTCTTCTATATATATGTCCAAGCATCCACTATAATATACAATAATGGCCTCTAGGGCATACATATTCCTAACAATCTCCCACTTGCACTAAGTCCATTTGTTGTAGTATCGCATACCCAACATCCCAAAAAGTCTCTCAAACTGCGTCTGGGGGAGGGCCTTCGTGAGTGGATCGGCCGTGTTGTCCTTCGTGTCTACACTCCTGACCTCAATCTCGCGGCAATCAACTATCTCCTGGATCAGGTGATACCGCCTCAGATTATGTTTGGATCGCTGATGGGACCGGGGTTTCTTGGCCAAAGCCACAACTCCATTGTTATCAAAATACAAGGGTATTTGATCCACAATGGATGGAACCACACCAAGTTCATTAATGAACTTCTTCATCCAGACTGTCTCTTTGGTAGCATCATTAGCAGCGATGTATTCAGTCCCATCGTCGAGTCTGCAAAGGTATCTTGGTTGGAACTCTTCCAACATACCGCCCCTCCATTGAGGGTGAAGATAAAACCCGAGACAGACTTGTTGTCGTCCTTATCACTCTGGAAGCTCGAATCGGTAAAGGACTCCACTTGGAGTTCTCCGTTACCATACACCAAGAACATCTCTTTAGTCCTTCTCAAGTACTTAAGAATGTTCTTCATAGCTATCCAGTGCTTCTCCCCTGGGTCTGATTGATACCTACTTACCACACTAAGTGTGTAAGCTACATCTGGTTTGGTGCATAACATCGCGTACATGATAGACCCAACTACAGAAGCATAAGGTATCACGTTCATACGAGCCCTCTCCAAATCAGTCTTGGGAGACATCTCTTTTGAGAGAGTGATTCCTGAACAAGCGGGTAAATTACCACGCTTAGAATCTTCCATACTAAACCTCTTTAGTATGGTGTCTATGTACCTGGATTGGGACAATCCCAACATCCTTTTAGATATATCTCTATAGATCTTTATCCCTAAGTTGTAGGAGGCATCACCCAGATCTTTCATGGAGAACTTTTATGATAGGAAGAGTTTGACCGAGTGCGGCATAGGAACATCATTTCCTATCAAGTGTATGTCATCTATGTACAATACGAGGAAGATAACCTTACTCTCTACAACCATTTTATATATACATGGTTCATCTATGTTTTTGATGAAGTCAAACTCTTTCACTGCTATATCAAAATAGATGTTCCAGTTCCGTAACGCCTACTTTAATCCATAAATTAATTTAAGCAGCTTGCACACCTTTCCGCTGCTCTCACTGTTTACGAAGCCCTCTAGCTGTGTCATATACACGCTCTCTTCTAAATCACCATTTAGAAAAGCGGTCTTGACGTCCATTTACCAGATTTTATAGTCATGGTATGCAGCAATGGCAAGTAGGATCCTGATGGACTTAAGCATTGCCACTAGAAAAAAGGTCTCATCATAGTCGACACCTGGTCATTGGCGAAAACCTTTTGCTACAAGTCTAGCTTTGAAGGTTTCAACCTTTCCATCTACACCAATTTTCTTCTTGAAGATCCACTTGCTTCCAATGGGTTTTACCCCTTCAGGAGCAACTTCCAAAATCCATACTTTGTTGGTGTACATGGATTCCATCTCAGATCGCATAGCATCCAGCCATTTCACAGAGTCCCCACTTGTGATGGCCTGCTCGAAACTAGTTGGGTTATCATCTTCCATGATGCAATCCTCTCTCCCACCGTCTATGAGAAAACCGTAGTATCTCTCAGGTGGGTGAGAAACCCTACTAGATCTGCGGAGTGGCTGAGGTTCGTCGGGGACTATTGAATCCTCCGGTTCTACCAAATCTCTTATTGCAATTTATGTTTCTGGAACTTCTTCCAGCTCTATCTCATTACCACTAATTTCTTTCACAAGAAATTCCTTTTCTAAAAAGGTGGCATGCTGAGCAACAAACACCTTTTGTTCCTCGGTGTGGTAGAAAATATACCCTCGCGAATGTTTGGGATATCCAACAAACTTATATAGAACAGACCTTGTTTCGAGCTTGTCCGGATTTTGTTTTTTAACATAAGCCGGACAACACCTTATCTTAATGAAATTAAGACATGGTCTCTTCCCCTCCCATATCTCATATGGAGTGGTAGGCGTAGACTTGGAAGGAGCCCTATTCAATATATATGCAGCTGTCTCAAGTGCATAACTCCAAAAGGAAATAGGTAACTCAGTAACACTCATCATAGAGCGCATCATATCTAATAGGGTGTGATTCCTCCGCTCCGATACACCATTGTGTTGTGGTGTATACGGAGGAGTAAGATGAGAGAGAATCTCATTCTCTTTTAAATAATCTCGGAATTCCGTGCTTAAATATTTACTTCCTCGATCAGATCGGAGGATTTTAATACTTTTACCTATCTGGTTCTCTACTTCACTCTTATATTCCTTGAATTTCTCAAAAGGTTCAGATTTGTGTTTCAACAGGAACACATGTCCAAATCTTGAAAGATCATCGGTGAATGTAATGAAGTACGAGGAACCATTCCTAGCATGTGTAGACATAGGACCACATACACCACTATGTATCAGTCCCAAGAGTTCAGTATCACTTTCTCCGTGTCCCGTAAACGGAGTTTTGGTCATCTCCTTTGAGACATGACTGACAAGTTTCATAAGATGTAAATTCGAACGGATTCAAATATTCATTTTTATGCAACTTAGCTAGTCTGGTCGCATTGATATGACCAAGTCTACAATGCCACAAGAAGGCTTCGTTCATTTCTGAACTTTTCCTCTTATGAGTGTTCTGTATATTTAGAATTATATTTTGATTTAGAACGTATATACCATTGCACAACGTACCAAACCTAATCAACACTTGATTTAGGAAAATGTTCATAAAATTTTTCTCTAATACAAAGTTATATCCCTCTTTATTTAATAAAGAAACAAATATTATATTGCACATCATCGACGGTACGAAATAACAGTCGTTCAAAATCAATGTCTTACCATTTGGCAATACTTGGTGATATTCGCCGACATCTTCGGCAGCAATAATTGCTCCATTCCCTACTCTGAGAGACATATCACTATTTTCGAGTTCTCTACTTCTCTTTAACCCTTATAACAGATTATAAATATGGATCCTGATCCGGTATCTAATCCCCAGGACGTATTGCAGACCGAGAAACAGTTCTGAATAACTAACACACCCGAAGAAGATGCATCAGAATGCTCTTTCTTCCTTCGGATTGCTGGAAATCCTTGCATTCCCCTATCTCTTGCCCAGACTTATGACAATTGTCATAAGATAGAGCAGAACCAACGTTCCCCAGCCCAATATAATAAGCGGGTTCGATCAATACATCCATATTATTATCTTGATTAAGGTGTGACATGGTCGTTACCTGGAGAGAGAGAGAAGAAAACAATTTTAGGGTGCGCTCTTGCAAGATTAGATTGGTTATTATCTTATCTAATCAGGATGACTCTCACTATTTTTATCAAATCTTCCTTCAAACCCTAAAACGTAAGATTAGCCGGGATTAATTACACCCTACAAGTTTGTTAATCGTTCAGCCAGGCAGGTGTTGGTACTCCGAGGGAGTCTCCCTGTGCTTTCACATAGAACTAATTAAATAACCCCATTTCCGCAGAGGCATAACCCCATTAACACCTTTCTTAGACACCTACTGGATTAGCTAATTATAAAATGGAAAACTCTCCTAGGAGTAACACTTACTCGCAGTGGGTATCGGGATGCAACTATCATATAGAAGATATGTAATCTCATTGCAAATTTCAACACTTGAAATTCCAAAGTGTTTATTATATGATATAACCAGATAATTGAATCAAGTGTTGATTTAATGTTATGATATACATATACATATGATATTAGTTAGTTATATATGTTATAACCGGATTATTGAATCAATTATTGATTTAATAATTTAATATATATTTATATATTTGATATATATATATATATTAACTAATATTTAGCTCACTTAAGATTTTCTTCTCTTAATATATATTTATTTATATATGTGATATATATATATATATATATATATATATCTTTTTGTATCATGGTTGATGATACATAGAACATGGATGTATAAGAATCACACAAGAGTAAACGATAAAAGAAATGATTTATAATTTTAAGAAAAGACAAAGAAGAAGAGAATGAGTCATGGTTTTGGATGCTTGGAGAAGTATTGAGAAGCCAAGACCGATCTCTAATTCTTGTTTTATTGTAAGATATTTTATCATCCTTATCTTATCTTATATCTCAAGTGTGATGGTTCAAAACTCATCCAAGTTCATCTCCTTCATTCTCTTCTCTCTCAAATTTTCTTGAGTTGAGAAAAAGAAAAGAGAAAAATAATTTTAGTGAGCACAATTCCTACTTCATCAACCTATACTAATCTAACCCATTAGTATAGGTTGTTAACTTCACTAATACCTTCATTAGTGAAGTGTGAGCTTGAGTGAGAGAGACTTCAAGGTAGATCATCTTCGACAACGAAGACTACAAGCAAGCTTGATCCTTTCTTCAAGTGGAGCCTTAAGAAGAGTTCTAAGGACTTCAACTCGGAGGTTTAGAAGTGAAGGACCAGTCTACAAAGGTTGTAAACTCTCTTCACTTAGTTTAGAATGTAGTTTGCTTATTTTGAAACCCTAATTCTCTAGTTCGATTCTTGTTTAGTATGATTAGCACTCTAGATTTTTTTTAAATTGCATACTTGATACTCATATAAACCTAGTAGAGGTGCTAAGACATACTTTCATGGTATCAGAGCCAAGCTAGAGGCTTAGGATTGCATTAGACGAAGTTAAAGTGTTCAATCAAAATTTTAAACACGGATTTGGGTAGATTTTGTCCATTTTTCAAATGTTGAAATTTTCACAGTCAAAGATACTCAGAAAATTATGCAGGTAATTATATGGAGCCACAAGAAGTACGAGAGCCTAACTTCTCTTAGTGGCCACGAAACCACCGCCTAAACCATGTTTTGGCCACGGTTCCGCCGCCTACTTGAGGGGTTAGTGATTCGTTTTTCTTCTGCTGCTTCATTTTGATATTTTTGACTTTCTGGGTAATTTTAGTGAGGCCCAAGTTATTGAGGTCTCTGTGAATTGCTGTTGTTTGAAACATCGATCGAAATGTTTAACACCGTCTATATTGCTTATGATACGTGTTACAATTTTTGGAATCCACATTGATTAGTTTTGTGAAAACTAGTTATCAATTTGTAAATCTCGCGTTTTAGTCTCAAATGATGGATTGCCATGGATTTTGGGTTTGGATCGAAACTCCGTCGTAATCTCGTATCGTATGCGAATACTCACCGGGAGACACTAGTAGACAGCCATGCCCCATAGCCCCAATCAAGTGACTATAGGAGAACCCTATGGCCAAAAGCATCCACTCGGGTGCCCGCGGCCACGGTGTTCCGTCCAAGTGCACTTCGTTGACGGCCTTGGGGGTGCGGCCATCTACTAAAGTTCCCAACGAACATTCGATCATTTAATCGAGAATCTTGTTGAATTACCCGACTTAATTTTTGAAAAGTGTTTTAGATTCGAGACTTAAATGCAAGGTTTATAGGGTTAGGTATGAAATTCGGAATATGTGATAATCCGAGTTTATGATGTCTAAAGATGACGCAAATTCTAATTATTATAGTTTTCATTTTTTTTCTGCGACCGTAAGTGTAATATGTTACAATATCCCCGATCTCATTTCTATACGTCAACGACATTAGGGATACGCATATTTACTTACGTTGATGACATGTGATGTTATTGTGTTGCTATTGATATGTTATATTGGATCGTCGTGATTGAATAGCCGGGGGTTTTACGTGAGATGAGAGTTTTTCAATTTCCATTCATGTAAATATTTGTATGTAATATTCTTTTATTGAGACACTTCTGGGTTGAGGTTGTTGTCTCCATTTGATGTATATTATTTACTTTTCTGCATTAAGATAGACCCAAGGCAGGGAGCACAAGTAACCGGGTTCTAGAGTCCAGTTGGAGGCCATCTCGAGGAGTCGAGACCGGTCGCCTAACTCTAGAATTGGTAGGGTTGCTTGCCGCTCTGGTAGGGGTCTAGGGGTGTGGGCTTGGCTATTCATCACGACAATGGAATCCGTATTTTTCATTACTGGCTTAATCTAAAACACGGACCTCCTAGTATATCCTATATTTCATATATCTCTTCTACTGTTTCTGTGATGTGATGTGATCATATAACTGCATGAGATGAATGCTACTTATATATATGATATACTAGTAAACACTATATATGTTTTGCATCTGCGCTAGTCCTCACCCCGCCTTGCCGTAAGTTAAGTAACATTACGGTGAAGACCTGGGTCCCTGTGGCGAATGTGGATGGCATATATGTGTGTTTTATTTTCGTTTCTTTTGTGATGTTTAGGAAGCATAAATGATAAGACATCATTAATACGATTAATGAAAAGAAAAGAAGGCTAAAAGATGTTGTAGAATCAAATTTTTCAAAAAGGTAACTCTAGTTCTTGCTTTGCATAGCGGTATTCCATTATGAATATCCAGTACCTCATTCGATGAGAAAACAACATAGATCCTTTCACCGGGAATGAGCTCTTTAGCAAAATTAGCATATGCTACAACCTACTCTGTTTGTTTTGAAAACTATTCGATTTTAAACCAGAGCTTAAACCACTCATTTTCAAATCACTAAATTCTACAACGATATCAAGTTCATTACGTTAAAGGTTTTCCTCAAAATCAATCATAGACTTCCATCATTTCAGATACGTAGTATTTAGTATTCGTGCTGTGTTTGTTGACCTCCGTCAAGGTACAGTGTACGGTAGCTGGGTAATATTTATCTGCAGCATGTTGATGCGATCGGTAGGGGAGTCACACAGCCTTATTGACCTCCGTTAAAGGTTTATGTGGATGGGTTCGAATCGATCAAGAAATGACGGGTTGATCATGACTAGCGGCCTATAGTTTGTTGACCTCCGTCAAGGTCATAGGGCGTTAGGGGTAATAACAGATATTGGGAATTTCAAGTGTTAAAATTTGCAATGAGATTGCATACCTTCTATGTGATAGTTGGATCCTGTTACCCACTACGAGTAAGTATTTCTCCTGGGTGAGTTTTCCACTTTACAATTAGCTAATCCAGTAGGTGTCTAAGAAAGGTGTTAACGGGGTTATGCCCCTGCTGAAACGAGATTATTTAATTAGTTTCATGTGAAAGCATGGGGAGACTCCCTCGGAGTACCAACACATGCCTCAATGACTGATTGGCGAACTTTTAGGGTGTAATTAATCCCGGCTAATCTTATCTTTTAGAATTTGAAGGAAGATTTTATAAAAACAGTGGTAGTCATCCTGATTAGATAAGATAATAACCAGTTTAATCTTTCAAGAGCGCACACTAAAGTGTTTTCTCCTCTCTCTCTCTCTCTCCACGTAGCGACCATGTCACGCTTTAATCAAGATAATAATATGTATGTATTGACTGAACCCGCTTATTATACTTGGCTGGGGAACATGTTGGGTTACTAGGAACTCTCACAAGGGTCTATAAGGCATCAACCATGCTCGATTAAAAATTTAGACGTGCCGAACAACCCTAACCAAGATCTTTAAACTTGAGATTAGGCGAAACAAAGCATGTTAAACACTTTAACATCTAAGAGTTTGGGATTAAAACCTTTGTAGTCCGGTCCTTCACTTCTTAAGCTCCGTGTTGAGGTCATTTCGCTGCGATCATCATGTACCCGGACTCTAAAGAGGCTCCACGAAGAGAATGATGCAAACTTGCTTCCGATCTTCGATAACTAAGATGATCTACCTTGAAGTTTCATTAACACAAGCTCTCACTCACAAATGAAGTGAACACCCTAATCTAAATGGTTAGGATAGATTAGGATGATTATGTAAGATTTTAGCTCTCATTTATTTTCAATAACTCACCCATTTTCATCACTTCATAAAAAGCTAGAAAGCTTTTCATGAAAGAAGGAAGAAGAAGAAGAAGCTCCATTTCTTTTGTGATGAACAATGAATAACTCAAGTGAGGTTGGAAATGCAACCATGGGTTAAGTATGAAGACTTAACCCATGTAGAGAAACAACTATGGTTAAAGGGTTTGGTTGGGTTAAAGAAATATCACAAAATATCCAAGTCAAAGTCAAAGCTTCAAGAAGCTTCATGCAAGCTTAACCCTAATCCAAACCTTAACCACATTTAAACTCCACAAAACATGTTGCATTTATAACCACAATATGTTACAATATTATATATCACATATACAATATTTATTGTAACAAAATAAAATAATACAATTAACATATATCACATATATATCAATGTATTACCCGAGTGAGAAAAAGAATCTTTTAGTGAGATTATATTAGTTAATGTAATTTAATATATCAAATATATAATTATACATTAAATTATCGAATCAACCTTTGATCCGATTATCCGGCTATTTCATAAATAACCGACTAATATAATCTGTATTAGTTCATCGAATCAACACTTGATCCGATGAGCCGGCTATATCGCATATACCCGGCCGATATCTCATATCGTGAGAATCTAATACGGTATCACATACACGTATTATTCTCGGTCATGCACATATCACATATGTGTTCATACTCCGTTTTGCCTGAGCCAAGAAACCTCTGTGTAGGACTCTAAAGAATCGTCAATACGCCGGCAGTAGGTGATGATCATATCAAACACCCATAAGCTGCAAGCAGTCAGCTAAACGTAACAGCCACCAGGTATTGAGCAATCAGAAGATCAACAAGCAAGCCTGTACTTTCTCCTGTGAATCCAGTCAGTAACACTGCCGTACAGTCCGGTGTCTTCGTCTGATATGTCGCATATCTCGCCTAGGGGTGGTAAACGTTAGACACCAGTAGCTTGATAAGTCGTGTCGATACGAGGTCTATAACAGTTCGAGAAACTACCGATAACACTTACCAGTAAATCTCAGCAACCCTGGCCAGGGATTTCCAGTTATAGCCAATCGAATACAGCGCAACATCAACTCCCTATACCGGGAGAGGCGAATCCCCTCCTATCGCTCATTGCCTCCATGTGATTCGGGACTGTACCCAAAGGCCACCTTTTTGCACGCCCTCTTGGATATGGTATGATGGAAATCAAAGCACAGTGGGAATCACACAAGACTCTATGACGATCTCGGGTCTACGGACTACTCTGTACCAGTGTCACTAGAGAACTGCCATCTGACGTGAGGTATAATACCATCTGGGAGTTCTCGATGAGTCCGTCCAGTGTACCCAGTCTCCACTGAGCACCCGTATACCTTCTCTGATGTCAAACACCAATGGATATGAGATCATCCATCGCCCATCATATGGGTCAAGAAGCGCATACGCTAGTCTACTCTGGAGTATCGATGCCCTGTCTCGGTACTCCTACGACTAGGAACATTTGAAGGATGTACTTGGTGACTACAATGTCCCCACTAGTATGATCCACATCATAGTCCTGGTAGTCAAGTACTCATCCTAAGGGCTTTATCAATATGTAACATAGAGATAATCAGAGTACATGTTGTAAGTCCATGCTACCTCTCCCGGTACTTTCGGGCATGCGGAATTTGATAAAAAACGATTTTATAGAGGTGGTAACATGGACTTAAAACCCGGATCTTTGTTAAACATCTAACTAACAACCTAACTAGGAGTCTCTAACTACTCGGTTAGGGGGTTTATACCTTGCTTGTCTTGAACTCCTTCGTCTTCAAGCTCCGATGGTGGTCCGGATCGGCTTCTTCCCGTCGTCTCCTTACGCCGAAGATAGATCCACCTGAAAGCTCCAACCTTTGGCTCCTTCTTCGAACTTTGAAGAAACTAGTTCACTTGGTTTGCTAAACCTTGTGAACTAGAGTGAGTAGAGAAGAGTTTGTATGGGATTTTATCTATGGTTCTTGGTTCTCAACTAATGAGACAAGTGAACCATAGAATCAAGAGAGGGAGCAAGAGGAACAGGGTGAGAGCAAGAGTATGAGAGCTCAAGAACAAGAGAGAGAATGAGCAAGTAAGAATGAGCCTCTCTTTTGTCTTTCACCCTCTCATAATCCATAACCATCATAACTCATCATATCAATCAAGTATTATGTGATGGTTTAAGCAACCATAGCCATATCATTTCATGCACTCATTTTGCACAAAGGAGCAAGCAAGCAAAAGTCTTTGCCATGAAATGATAGCTATGGTTATCATGATGGTCAACTAGTCAAGCCTAGTCAACCGGTCAACAAAGTCAACAAGTCAACAAAAGTCAACAAGTCAACAACCATGTCACCATAATACTTAATTAATATAATTGTTAATCACATATCATATTCTCATTAGGGTTGAGCAAAAAGTCAATAGTCAACGGTCAACTGTCAACAACCCTAATGAGAATCCTCTGCCTCTGTCTCCCCGTCAACTGTGCATACACACCCGCATCCGCGTTCCGAGGAACACGAATACATACTGGATAAATCCAATCCTAAAAGGTACACTAGGATCTGGCTTAAACCAAAGCCCGCTAGTGTAAACTGTCCGGACACTGTACGTGCACAAGTGCACGGATGTGACCGAACCCTGTCGCAAAACCATGCTACCTGTCGCAAAACCATGCGACCTCTACTCTTTTGCCTAAAGGCGAAAAGCTTTCTGTGTGGGACTCTAAAGACTCGACACTACGCTGGCAGTGGGTTTAACCACAGACCGCAAGCGGCACTAGCTGTGCGTAACGGTCCCCAGGTAATGCTGACAAGAAGACTGACGAGGCGAAACCCATCTGAACTCCTACTGAGCCTGAATGTGACATTCTTCGTACAGTCCGGTCTGTTCGTCTGATACATCGCATGGCGGGCCTAGGGGGCGGTAAACGTCAGTCCCCCAATAGCGGTACAAGTCGTGTCGGAGTGAAGCCCAAAACACCCTGAGATAACACTGGAAGCCTACCAGTATATCTCGTTTGCCCTGGCCAGGGACTACTCGTGTAATGGCTCTCCTAGACACAGCGCGATGTCAACCCCCAATACCGGGAGAGACGAATCCTGTCTAACCGTCACTGCCTCCAAGTGCTTCGGGACTGCACCCAACTACCACCTGTTTGCACGACTCCTTTGAGCCGTGGTAGGGTAGTAATCAAAGTACAGTGGGAACACACTCGAGGCGAAGTGACAGTGTCAAGTCAGCGGACTAAGCTGTACTCATGTCACCTGGGAACTGATAACTGACGATAGGCATAATACCAACTAGTCAGTTCCCGACGAGTCCTGTCCAGTGTACTCGTAACCCAACGAGCACCCGCATACTATCTCAAGTACGACGTACCGACGGCTGTGGGACAGACCGTCTCCCACATTGGGATGAGAAGCGCATGCGCTAGTCTACTCCGGAGTATCGATACCCTGTCTCGATAGTCCTGCGACTAGGGACCTGCATAAGGATGTGCTTATAGATTACCCAGCCCCACTAGTGTGACTGCCATCACAACGCTGGTAATCAAGCAAAGATCCTAAGGGCTCCACTAATGTGTATAGGCGATATACTAAAATAAACACATGTACACATTGAAGTAGAAACAAACCAAGTAGCATACTACTATTTTGAGCAAGATTGTATATACAAGGTGAATATTCCAAGCTTCCATTAAGTAATATACAAACTTGTATGATACAGTAATGGCCTCTAGGGCATATACACTAAAAATCTCCTACTTGCACTAAGGCCATGTACTGGCGTATCGAAGACCTATCATCTCGATCAGCCGCTCGAACTGAGTCTAGGGCAAGGCCTTGGTGAATGGATCTGCAGTGTTATCTTCTGAAGCGACTCTCCGAACCTCGATCTCCTGGCGATCCACGATCTCCCTGATCAGGTGATACCGCCTCAAGATGTGTCTGGATCTCTGATGGGACCTGGGTTCCTTCGCTAAAGCTATAGCCCCGTTGTTGTCGCAATACAGAGGTATTGGATCAACAATGGACGGAACCACCTGAAGTTCTTTCAAGAACTTCCTCATCCAGACAGCTTCTTTTACGGCATCAGATGCAGCGATGTATTCTGCTTCCATTGTCGAGTCTGCAACGGTTTCCTGTTTGGAACTCTTCCAACACACCGCCCCTCCATTGAGGGTAAAGACAAAACCCGACATGGACTTGGAATCATCCTTGTCACTCTGGAAGCTGGAGTCAGCAAAGGCCTCGATCTGGAGGTCTTTTCCGCCATACACCAAGAACATCTCCTTAGTCCTTCTCAGGTACTTGAGAATGTTCTTTACCGCTATCTAGTGTTTCTCCTCAGGGTTTGACTGATACCGGCTTACCACACTCAGTGCATAAGCTATATCCGGTCTGGTACACAACATCGCATACATTATAGAGCCTACCGCAGAAGCGTAGGGTATAATAGACATGCGATCCCTCTCCAAATCAGTCTTGGGAGACATCTCTTTAGAGAGGGTGATCCCGTGACAAGCCGGTAGGTTACCGCGCTTGGAATCTTCCATACTGAATCTCTTCAGTATGGTGTCGATGTACCTGGACTGTGAAAGTCCTAATATCCTCTTAGATCTATCACGATGGATCCGGATCCCCAGGATGTATGAGGCATCACCCAGGTCTTTCATGGAGAACCTTTGTGACAAGAACCCCTTGACAGATTGTAGCATAGGAATGTCATTTCCTATTAAGAGAATGTCATCCACGTACAAAACGAGGAATACTACAGTTCTCGCTACAAATCTACAATAGATGCATGGTTCATCTGGATTTTTGATAAAGCCAAATTCCTTGACCGTCTCATCAAAACAGATGTTCCAACTCCGCGATGCCTGCTTTAGTCCATAGATGGACTTAAGCAACTTGCACACCTTTCCGCTGCTCCCACTCTGAATGAAACCCTCTGGTTGGTCCATATAGACACACTCCTCTAAATTTCCATTTAGAAAAGCGGTCTTTACGTCCATTTGCCAGATCTCATAATCGTGGAAGGCAGCAATGGCAAGAAGGATCCGAATGGATTTCAGCATAGCCACTGGAGAAAAGGTTTCGTCATAGTCCAAGCCAGGTCTTTGACGGAAACCTTTTGCAACTAGTCTAGCTTTATAGGTCTCAACCTGTCTATCTACACCAATCTTCCTTTTGAAGATCCACTTGCATCCTACGGGTTTTACCCCGTCTGAGCAATGTCCAACGTCCATACTTTGTTGGTGTACATGGACTCCATTTCGGTCCGCATTGCATCCAGCCATTTTACTGAGTCAACGCTCTGAACGGCCTGCTGGAAGCTGGTAGGCTCATCATAATCTATAATGCAATCTTCTCTATCCCCGTCTATGAGAAAACCGTAGTATCTCTCGGGCGGATGAGACTGCCTACTACTCCTGCGGAGCGGCGTAGGAATGTCCTGTTCTTTTGAACCCTCTGGTTCCACTAAGCTTTCAGTAATAGCTCGAGGTTCTGGAATTTCTTCCAGTTCTACTGTGCTCCCACTTATCTGGGTTTCTAAAAACTCAGTTTCCAAGAAGTAGGCATGACGAGAAACAAGAACTTTTTGTTCATCTTCGCAGTAGAAGAAATATCCCTTGGAGTTCTTTGGATATCCTACGAACTTACACTGTACTGAGCGTGCCTTGAGCTTGTCCGCATGCTGCTTTTTAACAAAAGCTGGACATCCCCATGTCTTAATGTGCTTAAGATAGGGTCTCTTCCCACACCACATCTCATATGGTGTAGTAGGCACAGTTTTAGTTGGAACTCGGTTCAAAAGGTATGCAGCTGATTCTAGCGCATACCCCCAGAATGATCGCGGTAACTCAGCGTTACTCATCATAGACCGTACCATATCTAATAGGGTTCGGTTCCGTCTCTCCGATACACCGTTATGTTGCGGAGTGTATGGAGGAGTAAGCTGAGAGAGAATTCTGTTCTCTTTTAAATAGTCCAGGAATTCGGCACTCAAGTATTCACCACCTCGATCCGATCTTAGGATCTTGATACTTTTGCCGGTTTGTTTTTCTACTTCATTCTTATAATCCTGGAATTTTCCAAAGGCTTCGGACTTATGTTTCATTAAGAAGACATAACCGTACCTTGAAAAGTCATCCGTAAAAGTGATGAAGTAAGAATAACCGCTTCGCGCATGTGTAGACATTGGACCGCACACGTCGCTGTGTATGAGTCCCAAGAGCTCGCTCGCCCTTACTCCGTGTCCAGTAAACGGAGTCTTTGTCATCTTTCCTTTGAGACAGGATTGACAAGTGGCATACGATTGATATTTGAACGGATTCAAATATCCTTCTGTATGTAACTTCGTCAACCTTCTCTCATTGATGTGACCCAGTCTACAATGCCACAAGAAAGTCTGATTTATTTTCGGAGACTTTCTTTTGTGTGTATTCTGGACGTTGAAAATCTGTGGTTGGTTTAATACGTATATACCATTACTCAATGTACCTGACCCAATCAAAACTTGATTAAGGTGAATGTTTACAACATTACTTACAAACGCAAATTCATAACCTTCTTTAGAAACTAAAGATACAGAAATGATATTACAAGTTGTGTTGGGTACAAAAAAGCAATTACGCAAAACCAAAACATGTCCATCTGACATTCCCAGGTGATAGTCCCCCACGGCTTTAGCATCCATGCTAGCTCCGTTCGCAACTCTGAGGGTCATGTCACCTGCCTTCAAAACCCTACGGTTTCTCAACGCCTGCAATGAATTACAGATATGAGATCCTGATCCGGTATCCAGTACCCAGGAAGTAGAGTTTATTGAAAGACAGTTTTCAATAACATACACACCTGAAGCTGAAGCTGCAACCTGCTTCAATTCCTGTGTCCTGGCTTTCCAAGCCCTGCAATCATTCTTCCAGTGTCCTTTCTTATGACAATAGAAGCATTCTTCCTTATCCACAAGCTTCCCCGCTTTCTTTGTTGCTTTTGCTTTTCCCTTCGTATCCACTTTACTAACACCGCCTCTTGGTTTGGCGGGGGCTTTCTTCTTCTTTCCCTTGGCTTTCGCCTTGGACCTAGAAGAAGATGATCCTCCTACAAACAAAGTGGATGTTTCCCTACCTTTCTGTAGGGTGCCCTCTGCGCTCCTCAGCATATTGAGGAGCTCTGAAAGTTCAACTTCTTTTTCTTGTAAGTTGAAGTTCAGTATAAACTGGGCGTAAGTGGGAGGAAGGGACTGGAGAACTAAGTCCGTATAGAGCTCACTCTCCAATGTGGTCCCTAGGTCCACGAGCTCCTCAATGTAGCTGATCATCTTAAGCACGTGCTCTGCTACTGATGATTCGACGGCCATCCTTGCCGAAAATAACTTTTTCGACGCTTCGTATCTTGCGATACGAGATTGCTCTCCATACAGTTCTTTTGTATGAAGAAATATGGATTCCAAGTCCATATTCTCGTGCCTCCTCTGATGTTCATTGTCCATAGAGGCAAGTACGAGGCATTTAGCCTTCGCGCTATCAATTTCCCAAGTCTTACGGATTTCCTTATCCGCGACGCTGGAAGTGGGACCAGGGACAGGGGGAGCTTTGGTGGTAAGAAGATACCCCAGCTTGTCGTAAGTGATTGCCATTTTGACATTCCTGAGCCAATCTTTGTAGTTTGGCCCTGTCAGTATGTTTTTATCTAGAAGTAACTTAAGTCCAATCATGTCGATTGGTCGCTGCAATTAGGAGAGAGAAGAAACACTCAGCTTGATGCTCTTGCAAGTTTAGAATGGTTTTTAGTTTGTCTAAACAGGATGGCTCCCACTGTTTCTCGAATCCCTCCTCAAACCAAAAAGGAAGAATTAGTCGGGATCAATCCCACCGCACAATACTTGCTTAACCGTTCAGCCAGGCCAGTGTCGGTACTTCGAGGAAGGTTTTCCAATGCTTTCGCGAAGTTCCTTAATTCAAGAACCTCTTTTCCCTGGGGGCGTAGCCCCGCTAACACCTTTCTAGGCACCTACTAGGTTTATAGCATTGATCGTTTAGTGAGAAATTTCCCGAGGAGTAGCATATACTCACAGTAGGATCGGGATCCAAATATCATCGCGTGACGAAACTGAAGGAATCCTACCAGAATCATCACACTCCAAGTGGTATGCAAATCTAGCAAGTTTCAGTTCTTTTAAAACTCCCGATGTGGATTTTTTTTGCCCCATGCTCTTATGACCTTGACTTTGGCCAACAAATCATAAGTCACATGTCAAGTTCTTCCCGTCGTTCTCCAGGTTAATTTGAATCCACCCGTACCTACCCTTGACTTTGGCCAACAAGGCAGTACGACTGTTCCAAACCAACGCATCTATCTATGCTGCACATGAATACCCAATAGCTACCAATCACTATGCCTTGACTTTGGCCAACAAACATAGCTTGAATACTATTGACCATCCATGTGAAACGACGGAGGGCTACGAATGGTTTTGGCTAAACCGTGAACGTAGTGAACTTGATATAATCGATGGAACGAGATAGCTTTTAAAAGGAGTGGCTCAAGCTCCGCGTTTAAAAGTTAGTTTTGAAAAGAACCGAGTGGTTTTTCGAAAGTGTTCGAACGACTTTTAACTTGGTTTATTTTCTTGCATTAGTTCTTTTAATGCGTGATATTCTTGCATTAGTTCTTTTAATGCGTCCCATCATTTAATCCTACCATTGCAGAGAACAACCAAAATATGACGTACGCTTATGCCATTCGCATTCGCCACGGGGCCCCGTCATTACCCGTTAGGTTACTTAACTAACGACAGAGCGGGGGCTGGGCTAGCGCGGCTGTAAAACATAAGCAACGCCTAAATAATATCATATATAGATATATTGCAATGATAGCCATTTCAGATCACAGATGAATACATTGGATATACTAGGAATCCGCAATTCGTACGAGCCTGTAACGAAAAGCAGATTACACGGTCGCGGTGAATAGCCAAACCCCCACCCAAGACCCCTACGGGTGCGGCAAACTACCCGCCAAGTACCCGAAGCGAAGCAACCTCCCTTAACTCCGTGAGTAGGCCACTCGGCACTTCGGCATACCCGGTAGTTTGTGCACCCCCTCCATGGGTCTATCCTAGGAGCAAAAACAGTAAAAAGAAATTATACAATGACGGTTACAACCCCGACCCGGTTGTGCGGCCATACAAATAATTATTACATCAATTTACAAATTTACATGAATTGAAAGAAAAGAAAACTCTCGTCTCACAACCCCCGGCTATTCACCCGCGACAATCCAACATATTCATATACACATTCCAGCAACATTACAGATCACAGATTTGTATAACCCCCACTAATCGACATATAGCGATTAGCAGACGTTCAATACAAATATCACATCACAGAAAAACCCGTCAGCTTAAGTCTTTTAGAAGTTCGATCAAAAATATGGATTTTCGGGACCCCAAAAATAAAATTTTCGTTCTGGAAAATCTGGGCAGAAAACACATATTCCAAAAATCCCAAAACAACCCCAGAAACACACTGCACCAAAGATGGACCTCGGCCGAGTCAACTCGGCCGCGGAACCGCGGCGGGAGCGTGCTCCCGCCGCGTTTCCGCGGCTCTTTGACTCGATCGTTGGACCAAATTTGGTGGTTATTCTAACAAAAGCCTGAGCCGATTTTTAAGATGAAAATTATCAACTTTTGAACAGAATAAAAATCAACAGAAACTTGAAATTCTCGGGTTCGTTTTCGTGACTTTTTCTTTGATCGATCTTCTAGTTACTTGCTAACATGTTAGATAGAGTTTAAATAGGCTCTGATACCACTGTAAGTCCATGCTACCTCTCCCGGTACTTTCGGGCATGCGGAATTTAATAAAAAACGATTTTATAGAGGTGGTAACATGGACTTAAAACCCGGATCTTTGTTAAACATCTAACTAACAACCTAACTAGGAGTCTCTAACTACTCGGTTAGGGGGTTTATACCTTGCTTGTCTTGAACTCCTTCGTCTTCAAGCTCCGATGGTGGTCCGGATCGGCTTCTTCCCGTCGTCTCCTTACGCCGAAGATAGATCCACCTGAAAGCTCCAACCTTTGGCTCCTTCTTCGAACTTTGAAGAAACTAGTTCACTCGGTTTGCTAAACCTTGTGAACTAGAGTGAGTAGAGAAGAGTTTGTATGGGATTTTATCTATGGTTCTTGGTTCTCAACTCATGAGACAAGTGAACCATAGAATCAAGAGAGGGAGCAAGAGGAACAGGGTGAGAGCAAGAGTATGAGAGCTCAAGAACAAGAGAGAGAATGAGCAAGTAAGAATGAGCCTCTCTTTTGTCTTTCACCCTCTCATAATCCATAACCATCATAACTCATCATATCAATCAAGTATTATGTGATGGTTTAAGCAACCATAGCCATATCATTTCATGCACTCATTTTGCACAAAGGTGCAAGCAAGCAAAAGTCTTTGCCATGAAATGATAGCTATGGTTATCATGATGGTCAACTAGTCAAGCCTAGTCAACCGGTCAACAAAGTCAACAAGTCAACAAAAGTCAACAAGTCAACAAAGTCAACAAGTCAACAACCATGTCACCATAATACTTAATTAATATAATTGTTAATCACATATCATATTCTCATTAGGGTTGAGCAAAAAGTCAATAGTCAACGGTCAACTGTCAACAACCCTAATGAGAATCCTCTGCCTCTGTCTCCCCATCAACTGTGCATACACACCCGCATCCGCGTTCCGAGGAACACGAATACATACTGGATAAATCCAATCCCAAAAGGTACACTAGGATCTGGCTTAAACCAAAGCCCGCTAGTGTAAACTGTCCGGACACTGTACGTGCACAAGTGCACGGATATGACCGAACCCTGTCGCAAAACCATGCGACCTGTCGCAAAACCATGCGACCTCTACTCTTTTGCCTAAAGGCGAAAAGCTTTCTGTGTGGGACTCTAAAGACTCGACACTACGCTGGCAGTGGGTTTAACCACAGACCGCAAGCGGCACTAGCTGTGCGTAACGGTCCCCAGGTAATGCCGACAAGAAGACTGACGAGGCGAAACCCATCTGAACTCCTACTGAGCCTGAATGTGACATTCTTCGTACAGTCCGGTCTGTTCGTCTGATACATCGCATGGCGGGCCTAGGGGGCGGTAAACGTCAGTCCCCCAATAGCGGTACAAGTCGTGTCGGAGTGAAGCCCAAAACACCCTGAGATAACACTGGAAGCCTACCAGTATATCTCGTTTGCCCTGGCCAGGGACTACTCGTGTAATGGCTCTCCTAGACACAGCGCGATGTCAACCCCCAATACCGGGAGAGACGAATCCTGTCTAACCGTCACTGCCTCCAAGTGCTTCGGGACTGCACCCAACTACCACCTGTTTGCACGACTCCTTTGAGCCGTGGTAGGGTAGTAATCAAAGTACAGTGGGAACACACTCGAGGCGAAGTGACAGTGTCAAGTCAGCGGACTAAGCTGTACTCATGTCACCTGGGAACTGATAACTGACGATAGGCATAATACCAACTAGTCAGTTCCCGACGAGTCCTGTCCAGTGTACTCGTAACCCAACGAGCACCCGCATACTATCTCAAGTACGACGTACCGACGGCTGTGGGACAGACCGTCTCCCATACTGGGATGAGAAGCGCATGCGCTAGTCTACTCCGGAGTATCGATGCCCTGTCTCGATAGTCCTGCGACTAGGGATCTGCATAAGGATGTGCTTATAGATTACCCAGCCCCACTAGTGTGACTGCCATCACAACGCTGGTAATCAAGCAAAGATCCTAAGGGCTCCACTAATGTGTATAGGCGATATACTAAAATAAACACATGTACACATTGAAGTAGAAACAAACCAAGTAGCATACTACTATTTTGAGTAAGATTGTATATACAAGTTGAATATCCCAAGCTTCCATTAAGTAATATACAAACTAGTATGATACAGTAATGGCCTCTAGGGCATATACACTAACACATGTTAAGATAAAGAGTAACCAGATAGCGTACTATCATGTCGAGCAAGAAAGCCCTCCCTATATATGTCCCAGCATCCACTACAATATACATCGTATGTATAGTAATGGCCTCTAGGGCATACATATAACTAACAATCTCCCACTTGTACTAGGGCCATCTGTTGTGGTATCGCATACCCAACAATTAGCTGTGGTTGAAGTATCTCATACTCAAGCATCCCATAAAAGTCTCTACTGGGAAAAAGGCCTTTGTGAGTGGATCCGCGCTGTTGTCCTCTGTGTCTACTCTCCTAACCTCGATCTCCCTGGAGATCAACCATCTCCATGATCAGGTGATACTGCTTAAGAATTATATCTGGATTTCTGATGGGACGGGGGTTCCTCGGCATAAGCCACAACTCCATTGTCACACAACGGTAGGAACGAAGTTCATCTCATGAACTTATATATATCCAGACTGCTTCTTTGGTAGCATCCTTGGTAACGATGTATCTTGCCTTTAATCGTCTAGTAAGTCACGGTATCTAGCTTGGAACTCTTCCAACATACCGTCCCTCCACTGAGGGTAAAGACAATGCCTGTGACTGACATTCAGTCGTCTTTATCACCCTGGAACCTTTCCAGTGATTCTCCCCAGGATCGATTGATACCATCTCACTACAACTAGTGAGAATCCTAACATCCAATTAGATCTATCTTATAGATCCATAACCCAGGATTTAGGAGGTATCACCTTGATCCTATAGAGAATCTTTGTGATAAGAGGAGATTGACCGAGCGTAGCATAGGAAACTACTTTCCTATCAAGAGTATGTCATCCACGTACTCTACGAGGATCTCCACCATACTCTCTACTACCTTTTTGTATATACAAGGTTGATCTATCATTTTGATGAAGTCAAACTCTTTGACTACCATATCAAAAATGATGTTCCAACTCCGCGATGCCTGTTTTATCGTATAAAACAACTTGCACACGTTTCCGCTGCTCCCACTGTCTACGAAGCCCTCTGGCTGTGTTCTTATAGACGCTCTCTTCCAAATCATCATTTAGAAAAGCAGTCATGACACCCAACCGCCAGATATCGTAGTCATGGTATATAGCCGTGGCAAGTAGGATCTGGATGGACTTAAGCATAGCTTTGAAAGTCTCAACTTTTCCATGTACACCAAGTAATCTTCTCAAGATATACTTGCTCCTGATGGGGATTTAACCCTTCAGATAAAGCAACCAAAGTCCATACTTTGTTTGTGTATAAGGATTCCATCTCAGATCGCTAAGTATCCAGCCATTCTTACAGAGTCCCACTCCTGATGGCCTGCTCGAAACTAGTTGGGTCATCATCTCATGATGCATTGCTCGCTCTCACTGTCATAGAGAAACCGAAGTATCTCTCAAGTGGGTGAGGAACCCTACTAGATCGGCGGAGAGGCTGAGGTTCGTTGGTTTCAGTTCTACCTCATCATCAGTTGCAGTTTGTATAGCTGGAACTTTTCCAGTTCTACCTCATGACCAATAATTTCTTCATAAGAAATTTCCTTTCACAAAGGTGGCATGCTGAGAAACAAAACATCTTTTGTTCCTCGGTTAGGTAGAAGATATCCCCTTGCGTATGCTTGGGATATCCAACAAACTTCCACAGAACTGACTTTGCCTCGAGCTTGTCTGGATTTTGCTTTTTAGACATAGGCCGGACAACCCCAAATCTTAACATACTTAAGATATGGGCTCTTCCCATTCCATACCACATATGAAGTGGTAGGCAACTGATTTGATTTGAACCCTATTCAATAGGAATGCAGCTTCTCAAGTGCATAACTCCCAAAAGGAAATAGGAAACTCAGTAGTACTCATCATAGAGCACACCATATCATATAGGGTGCTATTGCTCCGCCCCGATACACCTACGTGCTGTGGTGTATGCGGAGGAGTAATGCTGAGAGAGAATCTCATTCTCCTTTAGAATAGTCCAGGAATCCCGTGCTCAAGTATTCTCATCCTTGATCTCATCAAAGGACATAATACTTATACCCGTTTTTGGTTCTCTACTTCTGACTTATATTCTGTGATTTTCTCAAAAGTTTCGGACTTGTGTTTCAACAGGAACTTATGTCTGAATCTTGAGAGATCATCAGTGAATGTAATGAAGTACTAAGAACCGGTCTTGGCATCTGTAGACAGGGGACTTTCATACATCAGCATGTATCAATCCCAAGATTTCACTAACTCTTTCTCTGTTTCCAATAAACGGAGCTGTGGTCATCTTATCTCTGTGACATGACCGGCAAGTATCACAAGATGTAAATTCAAACTAATTTAAATATGCATCTATATATAACTTCAGCTAGTCGGGTCGTATTGATATGACCTAGTCTATAATGCCTCAAGAAGGATTCGTTCATTTCTGAACTCTTCCTCTTGTGTGTTCTGTACACTAAGAACTGTGGTTTGATTTAGAACGTCTATGCTTTTAGATAACATGCCTGATCTGATCAACTCTTGATCTAGGAAATGTTCAAAACATTATCCAACAATACAAAATTATATCCTTCTTTACTAATAAAGAGACTGATATGATGTTGTATATCAGGTTCGGTATCTAATAACATTTGTTCAGAATCAATGTATTCTGGTAATACAGGGTGATAACTACCAACAGACTTAGCTGCAACACTTGCACCGTTTTCTATCTCATGAAACTTATCACCCGTTCTCTGTTCTCTACCTATCTGTAGCCCATGTAACAAATTACATTTGCGGGATCCTGATCTGGTATCTCATACCCAGGACGTAAATGATACTGAGAAACAGTTCTCTGTAATGAACACACTCGAAGATGATGCATCAACATGCGC
This sequence comes from Agapanthus africanus, assembly GCA_030015575.1. Lineage (NCBI taxonomy): Eukaryota > Viridiplantae > Streptophyta > Magnoliopsida > Asparagales > Amaryllidaceae > Agapanthus > Agapanthus africanus. Next base: position 560,701,017 of record CM057340.1, read on the forward strand.
TTTCTTCGTTTGGGCGGCACGGGAAATCTGGTATTCCCCATTTCCTGCTCTGTCTTATAACAATTATAAGTTGGAGCGGGACCCACGATCCTTAGCGCAGTATAACAAGCGGGTTCGGTCAATACATCCGTATTATTATCTTGATTAAGGCGTGACATGGTCGCTACCTGGAGAGAGAGAGAAGAAAACACTCAGCGTGCGCTTTTACAAGATTAGATTGGTTATCAATTTATCTAATCAGGATGTCTCCCACTGTTTTAGTCAAATCTTCCTTCAAACCCTAAAAGGAAAGACTAGCTGGGATTAATTACACCCTACAAGTTCGCCAATCTTTCAGCCAGGCCAGTGCCGATACTTTGAGGGAGGTTCCCTGTGCTTTCGCACGGACCTAATTAAAGTAAACCTCGTTTTCCCAAGGGCGTAACCCCGTTAACACCTTTCTAGACACCTACTTGATCGGCTAATTGTAATGTGTAAAACTCTCCCAGGAGTAACTCTTACTCGCAGCGGGTATCGGGATCCAACTATCTCATAGAAGGTATGCAATCTCATTGCAAATTTCAACACTTGAAATTCCCAATAATATTTTACCCCAAGCGATCTATGACCTTGACAAGGTCAACAAACCATAGACCTCAAGTCAAGTTCAACCCGTCATTTCCTGATATGAATTAAACCCACCCGCACGACCCTTGACAAGGTCAACAAAGTCGCACGACTACCCTAATCCAATCGCATCATATGCTTATTCAGATAAGCAGTAATCAGCTACCGCACACTACGCCTTGATAAGGTCAACAAACGCAGCACGAATACTAACTATTACTTATCTGAAATGACGGAGGGCTACGACAGGTTTTTAAGAAAACCCTTTGCGTAATGAACTTGATATCGTTGTAGAATCGAGTGTTTTTTAAATGGAATGTTTTTGAAGCCTTTTCTAGTTTTGCTAAAGAGGTCACTCCCGGTGAAGGGATCATCGGCTCTTTCCTCATCGAATAAGGTGCAAGATATTTCACAAATATCACTATGCAAAGCAGAAACTATAAAAACAATCAAAAGACAAACCGAGTTTGTAGCATCTGCTAGTTTCGCTAAAGAGGTCACTCCCGGTGAAGGGATCTCGGCTCTTTCCTTATCGAATAAGGTGCTGGATGTTCTACAAGGAACACCGCTATACAAAGCAAGAACTAGAGCTACCAGTTTTTAAGACAAGTTTCTACAACATCTTTAGGTTTTTTTTTAGTTTCATTAATCTCATTAATGAAGTCCCATTTTATTATGCTTCACAAGCATCACATTTGAAACGAAATCTGCAATATAACATATATCTCATATATATAATATAAAAATTCATCTCAGGCAGTAATATGATCTCATCACAGAACATTGCAGCAGAAGAACATATATGAAATATTGGATATACTAGGAGGTCCGTGTTTTTAATACGAGCCAGTATAAAACACGGATTCCACGGTCGCGATGAATAGCCAAACCCACATCCCTAGACCCCTACGAGAGCGGCAAGTAACACTGCCAATTCTAAGGTTAGGAGACCTGGTCTCGACTCCTCGAGATGGTCTCCTACTGGACCCTAGAACCCGGTTACTTGTGCTTCCCGCCTTGGGTCTACCTAATGTAGAAAAGTAAATAATATACAATGGTGACATCATCCTCAGCCCGGAAGTGCCCCAATAAAAGAATATTACATACAAATGAATTTTACATGAATGAAAAAGAAAAACTCTCATCTCACATAAAACCCCCGGCTATTCAAAACACGACGATCCAATATAATATATCACAGCAACACATAATATCACATATCATCAACGTAAGCAAGTATGCGTATCCCGATTGTCGTTGATGTATAGCAACGAAGCCGGTGATACGCCACATACTACGCTTACGGTCGCAGAAAAGAAAGTGTAAAACTACAACAGTTGGAATCCGCAACCTCTTTAGACATCCCATGCCTAACCAAATGAATTCCTTCGACATCGCATGCCTAACTATTATAAACCCCGCATTTTAGTCTCATTATCGAAAACACTTTTCAATATCTAGTCGGGCAATTCAACAAGATTCTTGATATCCTGATCGAATGCTCGTCGCAAACTTTAGTAGACGGCCGCACCCCCGATGCCGTAGACGAAGTGCATTAAGGCAGAACACCGCTACCGCGAGCACCCGAACGGATGCTTTTGGCGACGGAGTTCTCCTATAGTCACTTGGTCGGGGCTATGGGGCATGGCTGTCTATTAAGTTTACCCGGCGAGTATCCGCGTACACTACGTGATTGCAACGGACTTTTGATCACATCAAAATCCTGTGGCAACCGACCAAATGAGACTGAACTGCTAGATTTATAACATTCAAATTAGTTATCTCATAATTACTTGTGGATTCCAAATATTGTATCACAATCCAGATAAATAGACAATGTTAAACTTTCCGATCGAATAATCAAACACCCAAGTTTTCCTAAATAGCTCAACACTTGAGCGGAGTTCAAAAAGTATCCATCACATGCCACAGTACCAATGGTCCAGCCGTAGAAGGGTCAAGCCAACGCCTCACATGTGGCAACGCCGTACTGCCCCAAACCCTAAGGTTCAGAGGCGGTTCAGACGGTCACATAATCGAGTTAAGGTTTGTTTTCTTCTAGAGGGTCCACCGCGTTACTTGCATGATTTTCCAGAAGTTTCAAACTCGAGAAAAAATCCCACTTTTGAAAAATTTTCCGACAGGGGAAAAAGTGAGTTATTGATATCCGTTCGAACTTTTTAACAGTTTCTAAAATTACCCGGAAAAAATTTAAACGAAGTTAAACTATCCGATCGAATCAACGAGTCCCCAATACAACCCAGAAAACTCAACACTTGAGTAGAATTAAAAATTCCCAGAAGAATCAGGAAATACATACGGATATTACTGTGCCAAAAACAAACCCTGTTGCTACAGTTTGGCCGCGGAACCGCCGCGCAATCCATGGTACGGCCGCGGTTCCGCGGCGCATTAATGGAATTGGAGGCACGTGCTGCACAGTAATTCTTGTATTTCCCAGCTGATTTTTTTGAGTATTTTAATATGAAAAAATCAACATTTTTGAAAAATTTCCAGAAACTAGGGTTTTACGGGTATTCGGAGTTCGATCGGACTTTAAACTTCGCCTAAAGCTCTAGCTTGGCTCTGGTACCACTGTTGGGTTACTAGGCACTTTCACAAGGGTCTATAAGGCATCAACCATGCCCGATTAAAAATTTAGATGTGCCGAACAACCCTAACCAAGATCTTTAAACTTGAGATTAGGCGAAACAAAGCATGTTAAACACTTTAACATCTAAGATTTTAGGATTACAACCTTTGTAGTCCGGTCCTTCACTTCTTAAGCTCCGTGTTGAGGTCCCTTCGCTGCGATCATCATGTACCCGGACTCTAGAGAGGCTCCACGAAGAGAATGATGCAAACTTGCTTCCGATCTTCGATAACTAAGATGATCTACCTTGAAGTTTCATTAACACAAGCTCTCACTCACAAAACGAAGTGAAAGCCCTAATCTAAATGTCTAGGATAGATTAGGATGATGAAGTAGGATTTTAGCTCTCATTTATTTTCATTAACTCACTCATTTTCATCACTTCAAAAAATGCTAGAAAGCTTTTCATGAAAGAAGGAAGAAGAAGAAGAAGCTCCATTTCTTTTGTGATGAACAATGAATAACTCAAGTGAGTTTGGAAATGCAACCATGGGTTAAGTATGAAGACTTAACCCATGTAGAGAAACAACTATGGTTAAAGGGTTGGGTTAAAGAAATATCATAAAATATCCAAGTCAAAGTCAAAGCTTCAAGAAGCTTCATGAAAGCTTCATGCAAGCTTAACCTTAATCCAAACCTTAACCACATTTAAACTCCACAAAACATGTTGCATTTATAACCACAATATGTTACAATATTATATATCACATATACAATATTTATTGTAACAAAATAAAATAATACAATTAACATATATCACATATATATCAGTGTATTACCCGAGTGAGAAAAAGAATCTTTTAGTGAGCATATATTAGTTAATGTAATTTAATATATCAAATATATAATTATACATTAAATTATCGAATCAACACTTGATCCGATAATCCGGCTATTTCACAAATAACCGACTAATATAATCTGTATTAGTTCATCGAATCAACACTTGATCCGATGACCCGGCTATATCGCATATACCCGGCCGATATCTCATATCGTGAGAATCTAATATGGTATCACATACACGTATTGTTCTTGGTCGCGCACATATCACATATGTGTTCTTACTCCGTTTTTCCTGAGCCAAGAAAGCTCTGTGTAAGACTCTAAAGAATCGTCAATACGCCGGCAGTAGGTGATGATCATATCAAACACCCACAAGCTGCAAGCGGTCAGCTAAACGTAACAGCCACCCAGGTATTGAGCGCTCAGAAGATCAACAAGCAAGCCTGTACTTTCTCATGTGAATCCAGTCAGTAACACTCCCGTACAGTCCGGTCTCTTCATCTGATATGTCGCATATCTCGCATTGGGGTGGTAAACGTCAGATCCCAGTAGCTTGATAAGTCATGTCGATATAAGGTCTATAACAGTTCGAGAAACTACTGATAACACTTACCAGTAAATTTCAGCAACCCTTGCCAGGGATTTCTAGTTATAGCCAATCGAACATGGCGCAACATCAACTCCCTATACCGGGAGAGACGAATCCTCTCCTATCGCTTATTGCCTCCATGTGATTCGGGACTGTACCCAAAAGCCACCTTTTTGCACGCCCTCTTGGACGTGGTATGATGGAAATCAAAACACAATGGGAATCACACAAGACTCTATGACGATCTCGGGTCTACAGACTACTCTGTACCAGTGTCACCAGAGAACTGCCATCTGACGTGAGGTATAATACCATCTGAGAGTTCTCGGCCAGTCCGTCCAGTGTACCCAGTCTCCACTGAGCACCCGTATACCTTTTCTGATGTCAAACACCAATGGATATGAGTTCATCCATCGTCCATCATATGGGTCAAGAAGCGCATACGCTAGTCTACTCTGGAGTATCGATGCCCTGTCTCGGTACTCCCACGACTAGGAACATTTGAAGGATGTACTTGGCGACTATACTGTCCCCACTAGTATGATCCGCATCATAGTCCTGGTAGTCATGTACTCATCCTAAGGGTTTTATCAACATGTAACATAGAGACGATCAGAGTACATGTTAAGATAAAGAGTAACCAGATAGCGTACTATCATGTCGAGCAAGAAAGTCCTCCCTATATATGTCCAAGCATCCACTACAATATACATCGTATGTATAGTAATGGCCTCTAGGGCATACATATAACTAACACAACGTTGGTTCTGCTCTATCATATGACAACTGTCATAAGTCTGAGCAAGGGATAGTGGAATACAAGGATTTCTACGCAACCCCACTCATCTCTCTCGATCACCTCACCTCCTCACCTCCCTCTTTCTACTCTCCTCTGCAGACCTCGTCGCCCACTTCACGCCGCACCTAGTAGCTCGCCGCTGATCACCTCATCGGCCTCACCCTCGTCGACACCTTCTTCTTCTCCTTCTCTTCTTCCCTCTTCCCTTCTTCCCCGACCTCGCTGCAACCCTAGAATCCAACGATGCACACCTCGTTGCCCTAGCCTCGCCTGCATCCTCACCGTAGCTCCGACCCGGCCGACCTCACACCCTCACCACCACCTTCTCCCCTTCTCTCCTCTCTTCTTCTCTAAAACCCAAGCAAGAACCATGGACACCTTACCCGACTTCAAGAACCCGCAGCCCACTGCCTTTCCGTCGACCCTCACATCGCCGACCCATCGTCGACGTTTCCCTCGCCTCGTCTCTGTCCCAGAGCACCAAAGCCCAGAGCAACCCTCTTCTTCTTCTTCTTCTTCTTCTTCGTCTCTTTCTCTTTCTTGATCTCATGTTTCCCGGTGATCGCCGGAGCCGTGCTCGCCGCCGACGATCTGGGCAATCCAGTAGACTTCCTCATCCAGTGTTGTCACGTTCTTGCATAGCTTGGTCCTGTTCTATACGCGGGTGTGTGTATCACGACGTTTACCCGACGTCGGACGTAGCGTATGCACCCCGTCGTGAGATCCGATCAGGCAAGTATTCTTGCTTTACTTTTGGTCGATGTACATCGTCATTCCTTTGTGTGTATATGTATATATATATTTTTCCTGCCCTGTTAGAATAAAAGGGAAATGTGTTAGTACCTATTTTTCCTTATATCGTACAAAAATATATATAGACAAACTTTTATGCAGCAAGTAAGAAAAATTTGCAAGTGTGGATATAAAATGAAATTTATTTTATATACAAATAAAGTTCGAGGTTGTTAACCCATCTCATATATATAAGTATCTAGCCTGTATTTATTTTTATTTACACATCAAGGCTAACGGTAAAGGAAACATTTGTTACTTGGGCTAGCTTGTGCATCGCGTTTATGCGGACACTATTACCATATTAAGATTACATTGACATGTCATGATTATCCATTATGCAAGTCCACTTTTTTTAAAGACGAGATCTCTAATTAGGATGTTGAATCACATGCCATGACATACTACCATTTACCAGCTTCATTTCTGTATAGTTATCCTATCATAAATTCCAGTCCTTTCAGCTCTCCTAATTAGTGATCTAGTCATACCATAGTAACTATAAATACGCGGGTGTTGGGGTAGTTTGAGTGTGCATTCGTACAACAGGATCTCAGGAGTCCCATGCCGGCAGCTCGTACCGGGATATATCGGTCGTATGTTATTACAGCTCGTACCGGGCTATATCAGTCGCATGTTATTACAGCTCGTACCGGGCTATATCGGTCGCTTGTTTATTCCATAGTTGGGCCCGTGTTTCCTAGCCCCTGGGGTACTACTCTTGGGTTAGGAATACTTCTGCAGAGGTTGACGCACACACTCGAGCTTACGATATGATAATTCACCTTTTTAGTGACCAGTTAGGTTATGACTTGATCTCGTTACATGTTTGTTTCACAGTATTAATGTATATATATATATATATATATATATATATTTGTTTTTACTTGCGCACACAGGCTTCACTACGCTTATATATACTCATGTTTCATACCACACATACACCTTATACGTTGAGTACTTGCTGGGATGTTCTGACATCCCTGAGATTTGCCATCTCAGGTTTAGAGGCAGATTTTCAGGCTGTGTAGGATCAGAGCGGCTATCAGGACTTTGCCGAAGATCAGTAACCCATAGGTTTATTTTCTTTCTGTTAGTATTTAGCATGTACGCCCTTGTGGGAAATTAGGTCTTATGTATCTCCTTTCGGATCTTGTTCTTATTTCGAACCTTTTGTATTGGGTATTTATTTGCATCAATTATCTAGTGGACCCATTTTTTATAGTATCCCTTGTGGCTTCGTTGCAGCATGATTATCTGTATTATCCCTTTTGGTATTGGATTTTATTTTTGACAGGTTAAGCTAGACAGCCTTATGTGACTATGGAAGGATCTTTCCTTACCGTAGGTAGCATGGCTGGCCTTCGTTGCTCTCCGTATTCCTTATTTTGGGAAACGGGGCGTGACAAGGTTTTGTGGGTATCAGAGCCTTAAGATTTAGGTTAATCTGGTTTGGTTCTTTTGTAGTTGGGTATTGAACCCAATACGCTAATTAGGAACATGTCCTGCCACATTGTTATCGTGATTCTTGAATCTTATCCTTCCCTTAACCCTTTACCTTGATGATATGCAAGTGACTTTGCATCTCGGCTTGGTATCCTTTTGGTTCCTTATTGTTTCTCCCTCCATATTCCTTCGATTCTGATACTAGGATTTGGGCGACTTGAATGGAGTTATGTGATTGTAACTATGTACCGCGGCATGATTACAATGCAGTACTCTATTTAAGTAACTTAGAGTCCTATTCTTGATTCCTTTTCTTGACTTATGGTCGTTATTATCTTGTTTCTCTCGGTTGCTTTGCTTACCAGTTTATGTTTTATTGCAAGCTTGAATCCAGCAACCGTGTTGTATCTTTCCCCTTGTCCCGTACTGACCAATTCGTTTGGGTTTCGAAGAACAAGGAGAAGCACAGGAGAAGCTTTTTGATTGCAGTAGTACCGACTGCTTCAAGACCGTTCAGATGCAGGATGTTCCGAGGAGTTCCAATGAACCACCGCAGAGTAGCGCAGCGGAAGAGTGGTGGACTAATAACCCACAAGTCTTAGAACAACTTGCAAATTCATGATGAGGAGAACCATTTACTGGAAGGTGAAGTTCGTAAACAAGCTGCAGATGGTTAGAGCTGATGGCTGACTATGATCTTGATCTTAAGTATCATCCGGGAAAAGTTAATGTAGTGCCGGATGCGCTAAGTCAGTTTCCAGCAATACGGATATTGACTGCACAAAAGGAGCTTATCGATGATTTCCAGAGATTTGAGTTGGAGATCGTATTATCGCATTCTTCTGGACAGAGTATGCAGCTGCAAGTACAGTCATCCTTGATCGATAATATTAAAGCAGCGCAGTTGCACGATCCAAGGTTGCAGAAGTTTTGAGAACGGGTTGAAGCGGGACTTCGAACGGACTTGTTGATTCATGACGATGGTTTGTTACGATTCAGGAGCCATTTATGTATGCCGAAAGGAGATATTCGTGAAGAAGTTATGAAGGAGGCGCACAGTTCCGCATATTCCATACATCCAGGAGGCACGAAGATGTACCATGATCTACGACAACATTTCTGGTGGGAAGGCATGAAAAGGGAGATTGCTCGCTTTGTAGCAAAGTACTTGGTGTGTCAGCAAGTCAAGACTGAACATCAACAAGTAGCTGGTTTACTGCAACCACTTCCGATTCCTCAGTGGAAGTGGGAACATATAACCATACATTTCGTGACAGCTTTACCGTGGAGTCCAAAGGGTAACAATTCAGTTTGGATGATTGTTGATCGATTGACCAAGGCAGCTCATTTCATACCGTTTCGAGTTGGTCAGTCGACGGAAGCGTTAGCAGAGCGGTACATGAAGGAGATTGTGAGACTGCATGGAGTACCCATGAGCATCGTTTCCGATCGTGATACCCGATATTTTGTCGCACTTTTGGAGGAGTTAACAGGAAAGTTTGGGGACTCGATTGAAGTTTAGCAATGCTTATCATCCTCAGACAGACGGCTAGTCAGAAAGAACGATCCAAACTCTTGAAGATATGTTGAGAGCTTTCATGTTGGACTTCAAAGGTTCATGGGAAGATCATCTACACTTGGTGGAGTTTTCATATAATAACAGCTTTCAGGAGATTATCCAGATAGCTCCATTCAAAGCATTATATGGTCGTAAGTGTCGCTCACCCATCTGTTGGGACGATATTGGAGAACGAAGATTATTGGGACCGGATCTTATCGTGCAAACCGTGGAGAAAGTTAATACGACCCGAAACTATATGAAGGCAGCGCAAGATCGACATAAAAGTTGGGCCGATATAAAACGAAGATCTCTGTATTTCGCAGTTGGTGATCTTGTATTCTTGAAGATATCACCGACTAGAGGAGTGATTCGTTTTGGTAGTCGATGAAAGTTTAGTTCTCGATTCGTGAGGCTTTTCGATATTATCGAGCGCGTTGGAGAAGTAGCTTATCGATTAGCTTAACCACCATCTTTGGTAAGTGTTCATGACGTGTTTCATGTATCTCAACTCCGAGAGTATGTTCGAGATGAGACGTACGTACTTTAGATCATTCGGAGCTGACAGTAAGGGAGGACTTGACATACGAAGAATGAACGATGGCGATTGTTGATCGAAGAGAAAAGTTCCTCAAGAACAAGGTTATCCCTCTCGTACTTGGTTCATGGGGTAATCGCTCGCATGGGGAATCAACTTGGGAACGAGAAGACGAGATTCGACAGAAGTTTCCACACCTCTTCTCTTAGTTTCATGCTTGCTTGTCTTTTCTTGTTCCGGGAATTTCGAGAACGAAATTCTTTTTTTAGTTGGGTATAATGTAACACCTTAGTTCAGTTATACCATGTTCTATTTGATTATTTTATTTATCTTGTGTCTATTTCTTGTTTTTATTAGTTTTTGGGTGCGGATAGTGTTTTGGTATCTGTGGTTAGTATCCGTCCCGAACCGCATGCTTGAAACCCGTCAGGGTTCTTGATTATGTTTTATCCCTGCTAGTGCTGAGGATCTGTGTTCGCATATGTTTTGTTTACCTGCATCATGTATCTGATATCTACATTTTTTTAATAATACAAATAATAGTCATATAAAATATTTTTAAATATCTAGCATGACCTGCATTATACCCCTGACCCTGTGGTTGCATCCGTACATCGTGTTCTCGTTCCGTTTAGTGAAACAGACTCGTTTGTATCGATACGTGCATACTACGTGTATCCGTTCTTGGGGGTATGCATTTTCTTTAATCGGACATCGCTTTTTGGTTTTGGTTGACACGTATATTATCCGTATTTTCAAACCGTAATTTTAGACCCAACCCGGGCATATTTTAGAATATTTTTGTATTAGCCAGAAAACTCAAATTTATATAATATTATAATCCTTATATATAACTGTTTATATATACGTTTTTAAAACAAAATATATTTCCAAATATATTTTAAATCCAAATCCCACCAATCTCTCTCTCTCTGTCTCTCATATATTTATTCTTTTATATTTTATATATTTTTTTTATAAAACCCTATATATGTATTCAAACCAACGCCCACGTCTTCTTTCTTCTTCATCTGTTCTCGTTCCCGCCTCTCCTTCACATCTTTCCTCACGAAACCCTATCCCAAACGCACGCCCGTGTCGCCTTCACCGCCACCACCCTCGACCCCGCTCATCTCCCTCAATCACCTCACCTCCTCACCTCCCTCTCTCTACTCTCCCCTGCAGTCCTCGTCGACCACTGCACGCCGCACCAAGCAGCTCGCCGCCGATCACCTCGTCGGCCTCACCCTCATCGACACCTTCTTCTTCCCCTTCTCTTCTTCCCCTTTCCCTTCTTCCCCGACCTCGGTGCAATCCTAGAACCCGACGCAGCATACCTCGTTTCCCTAGCCTCGCCTGCACCCTCACCGGAGCTCCAACCCCGCTGACCTCACGCCCTCGCCACCACCTTCTCCCCCCTCTCTCCTCTCTTCTTCTCCAAAACCCGAGCAAGAACCCTGCACACCTCACCCGACTTCAAGAACCCACATCCCATTGCCTTTCCGTCGACACTCACGTCGCCGACCCATCATCTGTAAGTGCACGGCGGCGCCCCGGCCGTCCATCCGACGCCGGAATACGGAAATGAAACTTTTCTAAAACTAAGAAACCGGCACCACCGCGCATTATAATCTCGGATCGGGCCATTAACCTAACACTAGCAAATACGAGAAAGGGTAGAGAAGCTATACCAAGCGATCCGTGTCCTTCGGTCTTCGCCTCCACTCCGATCTCCTCGCGGAATCTCCGGTCGTCGCCTCCTCGTCGAAACGGGCACCACATCGCCGGGTTCTTTTACGGGCTCCCACCTCTGGACCAAGGCAACTCGGGCACGAAGCCGGCGAGTCGACGTGCCTAAGAAGTGCTGTAGAATAGTGTAGAAAGGTTTGCCTCTATGGGGTGATTGAAGTTGCCTTAAAGGATGGAGGTGAAGAAAGAACTTTTGGAGAAGGATGGTGTATATTTTCCAAGCATGAAAAATGAGAGATGTATATTTCCCACACTCAAAAAGGAACTCTCTTCTCCTCCCAAAAGTGGCCGGCCCCCTATATGAATGGTGGAGCCAAATGCAAGTGGAGAAAATGAATTGATAAACATGAATAAAGATCACAACAATATCAACCTCACATCCTTTCCAAATCCTTTCTCATTTAATGCATGAGAATTGATGGAAAAAGAATCTCATGATTCAATATCTATCATGAAGCCACACATTTACAAATAACACCTCCATAAAAGATAATTTACACAACTGCAAATAACCCCCCTCCAACAAAAAGTCCGGCCGGGAAGGAACAAAGGAAAACTGGCCGGAACGGAATGCAAACTGGCAACTTCAGAAAACCGATCCCGTAATGAATTACAGGAAAACCCCGCGACTGTATATACATACCCGCATTTGTATTCCCACTGAATACAAATACAAAGAGACAAAATCTACACTGTCTAATACTAGGATCCGGCTTAAACCAAAGCCCGCTAGTAAAATCCGTCCGATCACGATCCGTGCAATACTGCACGTATCTGATCGAACCCTGCCATATCTCCATACGGCCTCTCCAGCGTTTCGCCCGAAACTTGAGAAAACGGTCTGTGGGGGACTCTAAAGACTAGTCAATACTTTGGCTGTGGATTTAACCACTAGCACGTCAGAGGTATTAGCCAATACGTGACGGGCTACCAGGTATTGACCAAAAGGGACGTCGATGAGCGAATTCATCCTGACACCCTACTGAGCCTGTCAGTGACAATATCCATACAGTCTGGTCCGTTCGTCTATGAGCATCGCATGGCGGGCCTAGGGGGTTGGTAAAAGTCAGACCCCCAAAAGCGGTACAAATCGTGTCGGAGTGTAGTCCATAACACCCTGAGATACTACGGCAATACCTACCAGTAAATCTCCTACCTTGGCTAAGGACTTCGTGTAATGGCTCTCCTAGACACAGCGCGACCTCACCCCCAATACCGGGAGAGACGAACCCCTACAGATCCGCTCACTGCCTCCATGTGGCTCGGGACTGTACCCAACTAAAATCTGTTTGCACGTCTCCTTTGAGCGTGGTAGGGTAGTAATCAAAGCACGGTGGGAACTCACACGAGACAAATGACGATCTCAGGTCGATGAACTAACCTGTACACATGTCACCAGGGAACTGCTATCTGACGCCAGGTATAATACCAACTAGCAGGTTCCCGGCGAGTCCTGTCCAGTGTACTCATAACCCAATGAGCACCTGTATACATCTTAGGTGAACCAACAGACACTAGTGGCTTGTGAGACCGGCCACCGCCCCTCGTCGGGGTCTCGACTGTCTACACTAGTCTACTCTGGAGTATCGATGCCCTGTCTCGAAACTCCCACGACTAGGGACCTTTTAAGGATGTGCTTATAGACCCCAGCTCCCACGTATATGATCGCCCTCATACTGCTGGTAGTCAAGCAAGAATCCTAGGGGCTCTATCAACGTGAAATAGTGATCAGTAAAGTCACCTAAAGCAGTACACGATGATTAAGATAAACCAGATAGCATACTATCATCTTGAGTAAGACTGTCCTATCGGGATAGGTCCTCTATCAATCATTGTAATCACGTGCCTGTGATCCAATAATTGACTCTGAGGGCACTAACTCTAACATCATCAACGTTTCCCTTGCCTCGTCTCTGTCCCAGAGCACAAAACCACAGAGCAACCCTCTTCTTCTTCTTCTTCTTCTTCTCTTTCTCTTTCTTGATCTTGTGTTTCCCGGTGATCGCCAGAGCCGTGCTCGCCGCCGACGATCCGGGAAATCCAATAGACGTCATCATCCAGCGTGGTCACGTTCTTGCATAGCTTGGTCCTGTTCTGTATGCGCATGTGTGTATCGCGACGTTTACCCGACGTCGGACGCAACGTACGCATCCCGTCGTGAGATCCGATCAGGCAAGTATTCTTGCTTTACTTTTGGTCGATGTACATCGGCATTCCTTCATGTGTACATGTATATATATTTTTTTCCTGCCCTGTTAGAATAAAAGGGAAATGTGTTGGTACCTATTTTTCGTTATATCGTACAAAAATATATAAGCAAACTTTTATGCAGCAAGTAAGAAAATTAGCGTGTGGATCTAAAATGAAATTTATTTTAAATACAAATGAAACTTCGAGGTTGTTAACCCATCTCATATATATAACTATCTAGCCTGTATTTATTTTTATTTACACATCAAGGCTAACGGTAAAGGCAAAATTTGTGACTTGTGCTAGCTTGTGCATCACGTTTATGCGGACACTATTACCATATTAAGATTACATTGACATGTCATGATTATCCATTATGCAAGTCCACTTTATTTAAAGAAGAGATCTCTAATTAGGATGCTGGACCACATGCCATGACATACTACCATTTACCAGCTTCATTTCTGTACAGTTATCATATCACAAATTCCAGTCCTTTCAGTATTTCTAATTAATGATCTAGTCATACCATAGTAGCTATAAATGCGTGGGTGTTGGGGTAGTTTAATTGTGCGTTCGTAAAACAGGATCTCAGGAGTCCCATGCCGGCAGCTCGTACCGGGCTATATCGGTCGCATGTTATTACAGCTCGTACCGGGCTATATCGGTCCCTTTTTCATTCCATAGTTGGGCCCGTGTTTCTTAGCCCCAAGGGAACTACTCTTGGGTTAGGAATACACCTGCAGAGGTTGACGCATACACTCGAGCTTATGATAGGATAGTTCACCTTTATAGCGACCAGTTAGGTTATGACTTGACCTCTTTACATGTTTGTTTCACAGTATTAATGTATATATATATATATATCTGTTTTTACTTGCGCACACGGGCTTCGCTACACTTATATATACTCATGTTTCTTACCACACATACACCTTATACGTTGAGTACTTGCTGGGATGTTCTGACATCCCTGAGATTTGCCATCTCAGGTTTAGAGGCAGATTTTCAGGCTGAGCAGATCTGTCACGACTCTAAATTTAGATGTGACCGGCGCTTATATTGTATGACATCTAAAAATGTCGACATAATCTGAGTAAGCCAAAAACAAAGATCAAAACCCTTTTTGCGGAATTAAGGAAATTTTAGTTTTTAAGTAAAAGAATGAGGTAGCATGACGAATGATTTTTAAGAAAGGAAATCTAAACAACTGATTCTTAGCATTTAAAATGTTCGACAACACCTCCTTATTAATCATTAATAAAAGCAGTTACACAATATTTAAATAAGTTGCGTCCGTAGTTGGGAGCAAAATAACGACAAACAGCGGAAATCAATATGCACCAATAATACGACGCTCAAGCGAAGAATTTCATGCATAAGTAAAGAAAGAATAAATTAATCCAACTATACGATCTCACTTAATAAAAACAAATATATACAAACATATTTCGTTCTAAGTCAAATATACAGGGTCTGATGGAGAATTTCTAGATCCAATATACATATACCAAAATAGGTTGTTACTACGTAGGTAACCCACCTAGAAAAATAAACGATGAGAGCTTACAAGTGGATCCGTGCTGCTACTACGTGTCCACGCGTTTCCTGCAAGGAACTATGGCACAACGGGGGTGAGTTGCCAACTCAGTGAATAAAACTAACATCTAACAGCTGACAATGTAAGTATGACGAACTAGAGTTAACAGTAGTAAAGCTAAGTATAATGTATGATAACATGTGGAAGCATGAATATGTACTAACTAAATGTATAAATCAACACCGAAATCACATTAATTATTTCCAAATAAGGTTCATTTTTCCGTGTCCAATATCGACACAAATCTTCTGTTTCCAGCAGGCATCGTTCCCCGAACGATCCTGTCAATCCATAACATCGGTCGGTATCCTCCAGATATCCACCGTGTTTCACAACTATCTCCGGTATTGAGTATCCTCGCTAGGCTTCCCGCCTCAAATACGGCTATCCTGCCCCTCGGTCTCGACCGGGTCCACCATGAATTCGACTGTATAGCTCCTCTACTCAGTCCGGATAGCGTAAACATCCACAACCGTATAGCTCCCCCACTCGGTTCGGAATAAAACCAAATCATAAAAACATCTCATGGTGGACATATCACATCAAACCTGAAGAATCGCCGAATATACTACATAGCACATAAAACTCAAAAAACCCAGAAATCCGCATAAGCCAATGCATCTTCTATCATAATTAATAATACTTGAAAATGAAGCATGATATGTGTTCATAATAACATTGTTGCAAAATTACAACTATTACTGATGCTTACGGTATGAAGTGAATCATATGTGACATAGCAAATACTAAGTGTATATGTGACATGTCAATATCGACGAGGTGTATTGTAACATGTAGATATGTGCACGTGCAACATGATTCGTCAAAAATTTGTGTAGTGTTCTAGCAATTATTAAACATGACGTTTTATATATATGAATTCATACGAGAAAGTTTCTAAATTCAATTTTATACACAAGGAACAATTATAACTAGCTTAAATCACGGGCGTATTACACCATCCATACAAAATCCCCCGGTAGATGTTAATCTACTCACCGGAATACCTCGAAGTCACTCGGATGTCATCAATCATTTTCCTTTTCTTGCGGTCTCCGAAGTCTCCGCGGTCGAACCTAACATCGAATTTAACTTTCGTATAAGAAACGGCTAAACTCCGATACGGCGAAAACGTGAAACTACAAGACTTATATACTAAATATGCTACGTACGAATGTTGTGAACTATCTAAAACTTAAACTAACCTGAGCTAACCCTTTGCTGTTCATAACAGGCAAAAACATAATCGTGTCACAAACATCCGTGTCGTATTTAGAACCTTTAACCCCAAAACAGATATTTGCTTCCAGATTTTTATATACAGAAAATATAACATAAACTAATAATACCAGACATCCTAAAACTTAAACAGAGAGCTACCCTAAAAACCCCAACACCTAACTCCCTAAGGAAACCGGCGAGCTCAGATTTTGGGCAGATGTCGCCGGTCGATTGTGCAAGGAATGGGTTCGTGTTTTTGGTGTGTATTCTAGGTCCAATCGTTAAGGCTAAGTGTCAAGCCCCGCTTCCCAGTGTACGGGAAGAGGACGCGACGAGGCCGCTACGTATTTACTCTGAAGTAAATACGCTAAGCGTATCTAAGCAATATAAAAGAAATGTACACAAGAGACAAATGTAATGAAACAACAACTTTATTTATTAACATTCTTTTGTATAATGCATGGAAAGTAAATACAACTGAATAAAAGCAATGCCTAAACAATGGCATAACAGAAAAGGAAAGGTACTGAAATAAAAGTGTACAATGAACTAAAGCTCTAGGTCTTCAACGAAATGGTCCAAGTCTTCAGCGCTGGGCTCGATCTCAGACGTGTCCAGATCACCTGATGACATTCAAAGAAGAAAGAAAGAGAATGTTGTCAGTGAACAAATCGCTCGGTAAGTCCTAAAGATAAGGGACAAGTAGAAAAGAAGAAAAAGAGAGTGTGGCTTTTAAAGTTATATTATATTGTTATAATGTTAATGCTGTTATTATTGTAAGTTCAAGGGTGAATGTCAACTAATCTCAAGAGTGTTCTCAAACCCAACAAGCCACAGTCCAGGGGGTAGGGAACCACGGGCATGAATGATATGTTAGTAGCGGGACTTCGATCGTCGCCGAAGTATTCCAAACTCAACAGGCCACAGTCCAGGAGCATGGAAACACGGGCCCTCATGATTTCTTGCTTGTGTTAGTAGACATGGATTCGTGATCTAAGGGGGCTCTTGAGCTTCTGTTGGATTCACGAATGAACTATCCCAATACCCCGTGTAGTTATTGTATTGATAGTATTGTATTGCATTGTAATGTCTTATAAATTGAATTGTATAATTGGATGACTTGCCGAAACCATGATATCAGTAAACGGATGTAACTGTAGAATCATGTATGTAACTGGAGAATCATGTAAACTTGATGATCATGTAAATGGAATGTATATCCATGGTTCGGTTCGGTCAAGTTGTATAGATTGATAGATTGAATATATGGAATAATGGATTCATGGATTCGTGTTGAATTATAATATCGTAGATTGTAGATTGTACTTGAATCATATTCAAGTCAGATTATAGAGAGACTCAATCTGAGTCAGACAATGAGAAAAGTAAATTGAAGTCCTGATTGTTTTGATGTTATCGATAACCGTTGCACATGGGCGGTAGGATTTGTATCTTTTTCAAAGACGATTACTGTGTTGATAACACCGTTTGTTAATTGTCTACCTTAGATAGGCAAGCACCCACTTCTCCGGCTCCCTGAGGCTCAAGAGATTGGTCCCGCTTAAACCTATGTTTACTAAGGTCTTTAGGGTAATTTATAGAACTTGAGAGGGTTTTATGTAAAAATACTTTTATATACTTTTCAAAATACACCCCAAGTATTTATTAATCGTCTTTAGAGTTGTAATGAATGTAAATTTTATATTGTGATATTTCTAGTGAAAATATCCTAATTTCATAAATAAAGGTATTTATTTATAATATTGTCTTGTATGGAATTCACGGTATATTAATGTAAAGTGATTCTTGTGATTTTTGAAAAGAGTTGGAATATTTATATTATTTCAGAATAGATATTTTAATGTTACATATATTCATAAATATATAAAAATAATTTTAATATATATTTTATATTTCTAAAAATCTCATTTTCTTAAGATGTCATATTTTAAATCTCTCGAGACCGAATGCTCCTTACGGAGGTCTGAATCTCGCACTGCTAATCCCAGGGACGTGCGATAATCCGCACCATTCTAGTCGGGTTCCCCAAAGTGGGTTGTAGCGGCGCTTTGCAAAGATTTGTGTAAAATACTAATCTATTAGAAAACGGTTTTAATATTAATGGTATTTATTTGAAATGTTTCGTTTTCCCGTATTCTATATTCCCGAAAGGTATTGTGCTATATTGCATATGAGTGTTGTGAGGAGATAGGTCATTACCTCATGATCTACTTAAAGTTATAGCGAGTTTATGATGGTTTAAATGTCGAAATGAAACTATATGGTATTTTAATGAAAAAGTACGGTAAAATGGAAATAGCAATTTCTTTTGATATGGAACTTATTCAATATGATTAGTTAGTGTTTAATAGTCAACATGCAATGGTTTAACAAGATTGTATTAAAGGAAAAGTGAGATTTTAGGAAGAACCAAATCGGAAATCGGATTTGCTCCGATTATGTCGGGTTTTAGAATTTCGTATTTTCAGAAAGAGTAGAGAAGGAGGAAGCTGGGACTTACTGGCTTAGAACTTAGAGGAGAGGAAGAGGAGTCGGGAGGAGGCGCCGGTGCGTCGTTTCGTCGCCGGGAGCTCCTAGGGTGATCGTCGGAATTTCACCAAAGCTTTCGCCCTTTTGTTCACTTCAAATGCACACTAGAGTTTTTAGGAAATTTCTTGAGAGTTTGCTCAAAATTTTAGAGTGAGGGGGTAGTGTGTAGGGGTAGTATTTATAGGGTTAGGCTAGGGTTAAGGTAGATGAAAAGTTAAAATGAAAAAATGTGATAAATTGGGGTTTTAAAAGAGCTCTGGAAATGGTCTAAGGATAAAATTTTGCAGGTGTACAGGGGAGACCAAAAGACACAATTTTTGTGTTGGGGTCGTCGCCTGACTCGGCCGACTCGGCCGTGAGTCGGTCGGAGGCCTGAGTCGGCCGAGTCGAGGCCGAGTTGGCCGATTTCCGGCCGAGTCAGGCGGCGTGAAGCCCCCCCGACGGTTCATCTATCCTCTGGCAATGTTACATTTTTGGGTGTAGTGGGGTTTTTGTGAGATATGCACGTGTAAACCCTTAATATTCAAAAGGTTTAAAAAAATCAATATTAAAAATAATGTGGGGTATGAGATTTGAACTCTGGTGGCTTGGTTCAGCAGTGCAAGGTATTACCAATGAGCTACAAGCTCCTTCTTGTAATTATGGAGCTAATTAATTACTTAAACTAATAACAGTAAATGTAAATACCCCAAGTATACATTAATTTTTAAGCAAATTTTATACACTAAAAATGGAGTTGTTACATTATTTTAACTTGTAATTAAAAAGCAAATTAATTACTTATATCTTGTGCTAAGGCAAAAGTACTCCTTTGTTTAAATTTTGAAAAATTTGCACAGAAAGTTGTACAGGGAATTTAGGGTTGTTACACTAAGGTATTGTTTGATTTTGTTATAATTTATCTAGACCATAGCAGATTCACAACAGAGTAATAATCCAACACAATACGATATTTTACCGATATTACACTTCTATGTTAGAACAGTATTGAACTAATTGAGCTACAGGGTTGGAAATTATACCTATCTAGAAGATCAACTGAAAGTTTCCTTCAAAGATGTACAAGCACAATTTCCTAGCTTGATGGTGGTGGGAATGATCCTTAGCACTTAGCTTTTCTTCTCTTCTCTCTTTTTCTTTGGTGTGTTCTAAGATTAATTTTTTCTTTTTCTAAGCTAGTTAATTAGTTTCAACTTGATATATAGTATATCAACTGAACAATTTTAATCAAGATAAGAAAAGGAGTGATAATGCTAGTAGGTGGTGTCACCATGAAAATGGTGGTGTTTTCATGCAAGCATGAAGTGTAGGCATAAGGTGCAACCTAAGGTGTGGTGTGTGTTAGGTTCACTTTAATATTAACCATTACCTAACCCTCTTTACATAATAATCCTCACGAAATCCTAATTAGCATAAGGAAGCTAACATTTTCACAAAAAACCCTCATGACACATATTATTATATATATAAACAAACTATCTTCTTTACTAAATTATTTCTACTACATATTAAAAGGCCCTCTTTACTACAATAAAATTAAAATAACATTTTCTATTTAAATAAATAATTTAATTAATTATCTAAAATATTTTAAAATGTTACAATATTTCCCCCTTAAGAAAATTCGGTCCCCGAATTTAAAACCTAAATACATGCACCTTCAAAAAGGTGCGGAAATTTTTTCCGCATCGCATCTTCGGCCACCCAGGTGACCTCCTCTCTATTTGGTCCTCGCCAAAGAACCTTTACGGTACCCTTGATCTTAGCTTCTTTACCTGCCGGTCTAGAATAGCTATCGGTTGCTCAATATAGGATAAATCTCGCTCAAGCTGTAAAGACTGATGCTGGATGGCATGAGAGGGATCGTGAAGATACTTGCGAAGCATAGAAACATGAAACACTAGATGTACATTGGGAAAACTTGGTGGAAGTGCTAAACGATAAGCTACAGCACCCACCCTCTCCAAAATCTCATAGGGTCCAACATACCTGGAACTGAGCTTCCCCTTTTTCCCGAAACGCATCACACCCTTCATCGGAGAGATTCGGAGGAACACATGGTCTCCCACATCAAACTCAAGTCTGCGACGACGTCGATCGGCATAAGATTTCTTTATGCACTGGGCCTCTCTCATTCTGTCTCGTATCAACTGGATCTTTTCTGTAGTCTCCTGCACTAGCTGCGGTCCCAAAATGATGCTATCGCTGAGTTCTGTCCAACAAATGGGCGATCGACACTTTCTCCCATACAAAGCTTCGAAGGGTGCCATCTGAATCGTCTCTTGAAAACTGTTGTTGTAAGAAAATTCTATGAAGGGCAAGTGACGATCCCAACTGCCACCGAAATCTAGACTGCAGGCTCGGAGCATATCCTCAAGAGTCTGTATGGTCCGCTCTGACTGACCGTCGGTCTGCGGGTGGAAAGCTGTACTGAAACTCAATCTGGTGCCTAGAGCCTCATGAAGTTTCTGCCATAATCGGCTGGTGAACTGTGTGCCCCTATCGGACACAATGCAAGTTGGAACTCCATGCAATCGCACAATCTCGTCCATGTAGATCTGGGCATACTGCGCGTATCCATAAGTCGTCTTCACCGTAAGAAAGTGAGCGGCTTTTGTCAATCGATCAACAATCACCCAGATGGAATCATACCCTCTGCTGGATCTGGGCAGACCCACAACGAAATCCATAGAGATCTGCTCCCATTTCTACTCCGGAATGGGTAAGGAGTGTAACTCTCCTGCCGGCCTCTGGTGCTCGGCCTTGACTTCCTGACAAGTCAAGCATCTTGAAACAAATTCTGTGACATCTCTCTTCATCCCTTCCTACCAGTAGACATATCTCAAGTCATGATACATGTTGGTGGAACCCGGATGAATACTATATGCTGACCGATGTGCCTCCTCTAATATCTCGCGTTTCAGTCCCTCAGAACCTGGCACACAAAGACGAGTCCCAAACCGTAATACTCCATGGTCATCGATCACGAACTCAGAATCTCTACCATGTCTAACCTGCTCTATGATCTCGGACAAGCGAGCATCGGCGGGCCGTGCCTCTCGGATGCGATCAAGTAACTATGGACGGGTGCGGATATAAGAAAGCTGTCCTCCTATCGATGTAAACTCGAACAGTACTCGGCTGTCACATAAAACCTGCCAATCTGCGGAAGACTGCCTCTGCGCTGTGCTCAAATAAGATAAGCTACCTCCTGGCCTCCGACTCAAAGCATCTGCCACCACATTCACCTTGCCCGGATGATAGAGAATCTCGCAGTCATATTCCTTTACAATCTCCATCCAATGACGCTGCCTCAAATTCAGATCCTGCTGCTGAAAGATATACTTTAAGCTCTTGTGGTCTATGAATATCTGGCACGACTCACCGTATAAGTAATGCCGCCAAATCTTGAGTGCGAAGACCACCGCGGCCATCTCTAAGTCATGAGTGGGATAGTTCTGCTCGTGCTTCTTCAACTGTCGAGAAGCATAAGCGACGACCCTGTCGTGCTGCATTAACACACAGCCTAAACCCACTCAAGAGGCGTCACAATAGACAACAAAACCACCTGACCCAGAAGGTAAAGATAAGACTGGTGCCATCGTCAAGCGAGTCTTCAACTGTTGGAAACTCTGCTCGCATGCATCTGTCCAAAGAAATGGAACTTCCTTCCTGGTCAACCCGGTCACCGGTGCAGCGATACGAGAAAAATCCTGCATAAAACGTCGGTAGTAACCGGCCAAACCCAAGAAGCTGCGAATCTCCGTAGCTGATACAGGTCTGGGCCAGTGCTGTACTACCTCGATCTTCTTTGGATCCACACGTATACCATTTCTTGTAACTATGCGACCCAAGAAATCCACACTATCCAGCCAAAAAGTACCCTCGGAGAATTTAGCGAACAACTGGTGTTCCCTCAAAATCTGCAATGTAATTCGCAAGTGCTGCTCATGCTCTTCTCGACTACGGGAGTATACAAGAATATCATCAATGAATACAATAATGAACTGATCAAGAAATAGCCTGAAAATGCGGTTCATCATATCCATGAAAGCTGCTGGGGCATTGGTGAGCCCGAACGACATCACCAAAAACTCATAATGCCCGTATCGTATGCGAAAAGCAGTCTAAATAATGTCATCTTTCCAAACTCTCAATTGGTGATACCCTGACCGCAAATCGATCTTCGAGAAATAGCCAGCTCCCTGCGGCTGATCGAATAAGTCATCAATACGAGGTAATGGATACCTATTTCACACTGTAACTCGATTCAGCTGCCTGCAGTTGATGCACAATCTCATACTGCTGTCCTTCTTTTTAACGAATAAAACAGGAGTTCCCCACGGCGATACACTTGGACGAACGAGCCCCTTATCAAGCA
This sequence comes from Agapanthus africanus, assembly GCA_030015575.1. Lineage (NCBI taxonomy): Eukaryota > Viridiplantae > Streptophyta > Magnoliopsida > Asparagales > Amaryllidaceae > Agapanthus > Agapanthus africanus. Next base: position 560,724,475 of record CM057340.1, read on the forward strand.
ATTCTTGCAACTGACCCTTGAGCTCCTTCAGCTCTGTCGGGGCCATCCGATAAAGCGGTATAGAAATTGGCCCCGCACCCGGAATCAAGTCAATGCAGAATTCGATATCGCGATCAGGCGGCAATCCTGGTAAATCAGGAAATTCTCGCACGATCGGAACCTGGTCGAACGGGACCTCAGCGGCTCCTACGTCCTGAACAAACGCTAAGAACCCACGACAACCCTTTTTCAAGAGCCGTCCCGCACAAAGAGCAGAAATCATGTTGGCAGGAGTTATACTACAGTCTCCCTACACAACAAAAATCGGTTCGCCTGGAAAACAGAATCTGCCCGCTTTCCCCCGACAATCTATATAAGCAGGACAAGCGGCGAGCCAATCCATACCGAGAACTATATCAAAATCTAGCATATCCAGGAGAATCAAATCGACTAACGAATCCCTATCACCAATACGTACTGAACAGGACCTGAATACGTGTCGAGCTACAAAAGAATCTCCCACAGGAGTAATCACAACTAGCAGTAACTCTAACAACGACGAATCTCTCCCCAGAGAAAGTGCAAAGTATGCAGACACGTAAGAATGCATAGAACCGGGATCAAATAAAATATGTGCATCTAAGGAACATACTGAAAGAGTACCTATCACAACTGCATTGGATGCCTAGGCATCCTGTGGAGTCAAAGCAAAAACCCGAGCCTGGCCCTTACCAGCATCCTGACGTCCTCTCCCTCGGTCTCCTCGCCCTCTCTGAAAACGTCCTGCAAAACCCCTACCTCGCGGTACAACAGCCTGGCGCATAGTGCTAACTGGTGGAGGAAGTAATGCCATCGAAGTAGAATGTAGAGGGGGTAAAGCAGCCTGTGGAAATCCAGTCCCTCCGTGGAGTTTACAATCCCTAGCGAAATGTCCTAGACGTCCACAACTAAAACATATAGATGGGGGCCTCTGCTCATCAGGGTACGAACTGAACATCTGGCCCTGAGTCCAACCTCGACCAAAGCTGCGTCCTGGAGTGTGTCTGCCTCGTCCTCTGCCAAACTGCTTAGTAACTGACTCAATAGGTCTGGTCCTCTTTGGCTCAGGAACGATCGCTGTCTCATTCAGACAATCTTCTACTTGCATAGATGCGTCCATGGCCTGGGCATAAGTATCGAAATGCTGGGAGCCTATAGCAAGGAACAGCTGTGTATCCAGACTCCTCACAAACCTCTTCACCCGAAGCTCCTCCGTAGGAACTAAGTATGGAGCATAGCGTGATAGCTGGGTGAACTGCAAGTCATACTCTGCTACCGGCATATCTGCAGATTTCTGCAACGCCTCGAAACTGCTGGCTCTAGCGTCTCTCACGCTCTGCGGAAGGAATCTGGCATGGAAAACCTCAGAAAACTATGTCCATGACATCGGAGGAAGACCTGTGGCTCGCCCTCTCTCCATCGACTCACACCATGTCTGTGCAGGTCCTTCCAATCGAAAGCTGGTCAGCTCCACCGACCTAGCATCGGAACATCTCAATGACCTGCCGATCCTGGCTACCCTATCAAGAAATGACTGAGAATCCTCTGCTGCATCGGTCCCTGTAAACACCGGAGGCCTCAATCTCATGAACTCCGGAAGAGATACCTCCATAACCTTCGAGTCTATGAGTGCAACGGTTTGCACGGGCTGTACCATCATCAGTGCCTGATCCTGTCTCTGAACACGGCTGGCCTCAGTCAACTGCCCCACCATCTGTTGTAAGCCCAACATGCCCTCCTCTATCCTAGTCAGTCTATCTGGAGGAGGAGGATCAACATGCTCTGGTACCGCCAGAATGTCCTGTGCGTCAGTCGCCGTCACAGGCAGATCTGTCCTAGCTGCATCCCTGGCTGCGGCTCGCCTAGCTCACATAGCCATAGCAATTGGAACAAGAAACGAGAGTTGATAAGGTGAACGAATAGGAACAGCAATAATAGGGAGTCAAAGGAAGGATTAATCAAGACATACGTCCTAATGTTACTTAGGCTGAGTATTGTAGCGTAAATATGCCGCGGAACATATGTACGGTACTCTACTCATCCTAAATCACCTACTCCATCAAACCAAGGGTCAACCTACATAACGATATCTAAAGCCTACTAACTTCAATTTACTACTCGGTTCCGTAAGGTTAATTCTAAGCTTTGATACCAACTTTGTCACGACCCGAAATTTGGATGTGACCGGCTCTTAGATTGTATGACATCTAAAGATGTCGACACAATCTGAGTAAGCCAAAAACCAAGATCAAAACCCTTTTTGCGGAATTAAGGAAATTTTAGTTTTTAAGTAAAAGAATGAAGTAGCATATCGAATGATTTTTAAGAAAGGAAATCTAAACAACTGATTCTTAGCATTTAAAATGTTCGACAACACCTCCTTATTAATCATTAATAAAAGCAGTTACACAATATTTAAATAAGTTGCGTCCCTAGTTGGGAGCAAAATAACGACAAACAGCGGAAATCAATATGCACCAATAATACAACGCTCAAGCGAAGAATTTCATGCATAAGTAAAGAAAGAATAAATTAATCCAACTATACGATCTCACTTAATCAAAACAAATATATACAAACATATTTCGTTCTAAGTCAAATATACAGGGTCTGATGGAGAATTTCTAGATCCAATATACATATACCAAAATAGGAGGTTACTACGTAGGTAACCCACCTAGCAAAATAAACGATGAGAGCTGACAAGTGGATTCACGATGCTACTACGTGTCCACGCGTCTCCTGCAAGGAACTATGGCACAACGGGGGTGAGTTGCCAACTTAGTGAATAAAACTAATATCTAACAGCTGATAATATAAGTATGACGAACTAGAGTTAACAATAGTAAAGATAAGTATAATGTATGATAACATGTGGAAGCATGAATATGTACTAACTAAATGTATAAATTAACACCGAAATCTCATCAATTATTTCCAAATAAGGTTCATTTTTCCATGTCCAATATCGACATAAATCTTCTGTTTCCAGCAGGCATCGTTCCCCGAACAATCCTGTCAATCCATAACATCGGTCGGTATCCTCCAGATATCCGCCGTGTTTCACAACTATCTCCGGTATCGAGTATCCTCGCTAGCCTCCCCGCCTCAAATGCGGCTATCCTGCCCCTCAGTCTCGACCGGGTCCACCATGAATCCGACTGTATAAATCCCCCACTCAGTCCGGATAGCGTAAAAATCCGCAACCATATAGCTCCCCCACTCGGTTCGGAATAAAATCAAATCATAAAAACATCTCATGGTGGACATATCACATCAAACCTGAAGAATCGCCGAATATACTACATAGCACATAAAACTCAAAAAACCCAGAAATCCGCATAATCCAATGCATCTTATATCATAATTAATAATACTTGAAAATGAAGCATGATATGTGTTCATAATAACATTGTTGCAAAATTACCACTATTACTGATGCTTACGGTATGAAGTGAATCATACGTAACATAACAAATACTAAGTGTATATGTGACATGTCAATATCGACGAGGTGTAGTGTAACATATAGATATGTGCACGTGCAACATAACTCGTCGATAATTTGTGCAGTTTTCTAGCAATTATTAAACATGACGTTTTTATATATATGAATGCATACGAGAAAGTTTCTAAATTCAATTTTATACACAAGGAATAATTATAACTAGCTTAAATCACGGGCGTATTACGCCATCCAAACAAAATCCCCCGGTAGATGTTAATCTACTCACCAGAATACGTCGAAATCACTCGGATGTCATCAATCCTTTTCCTTTTCTTGCGGTCTCCGAAGTCTCCGCGGTCGAACCTAACATCGAATTTAACTTTCGTATAAGAAACGGCTAAACTCTGATACGGCGAAAATGTGAAACTACAAGACTTATATACTAAATATGCTACGTACGAATGTTGTGAACTATCTAAAACTTAAACTAACCTGAGCTAACCCTTTCCTGTTCATAACAGGAAAAAACAGAATCGTGTCACAAACATCCGTGTCGTATTTAGAACCTTTAACCCCAAAACAGATATTTGCTTCCAGATTTTTATATACAGAAAATATAACATAAACTAATAATACCAGACATTCTAAAACATAAACAGAGAGCTACCCTAAAAACCCCAACACCTAACTCCCTAAGGAAACCGGCGAGCTCGGATTTTGGGCAGATGTCGCTGGTCGATTGTGCAAGGAATAGGTTTGTGTTTCTAGTGTGTATTCTAGGTCCAATCATTAAGGCTAAGGTACTGTTTGATTTTGTAATAATTTATCTAGACTATAGCAGATTCACAACAGAATAATAATCCAACACAATACGATATTTTACCGATATTACACTTCTATGTTAGAACAGTATTGAACTAAAAGAACTACAGGGTTGGAAATTATACCTATCTAGAAGATCAACTAAAAGTTTCCTTCAAAGATGTACAAGCACAATTTCCTAGCTTGATGGTGGTGGGAATGATCTTTAGCACTTAGCTTTTCTTCTCTTCTCTATTTTTCTTTGATGTGTTCTAAGATTTCTTTTCTTTTTCTAAGCTAGTTAATTAGTTTCAACTTGATATATAGTATATCAATCGAACAATTTTAATTAAGATAAGAAAATGAGTGATAATGCTAGTAGGTGGTGTCACCATGAAAATGGTGGTGTTTTCATGCAAGCATGAAGTGTAAGCATAAGGTGCAACCTAAGGTGTGGCGTGTGTTAGGTTCACTTTAATCTTAACCATTACCTAACCCTCTTTACATAATAACCCTCATAAAATCCTAATTAGCATAAGGAAGCTAACATTTTCACAAAAACCCCTCATGACACATATTATTATATAAACAAACTATCTTCTTTACTAAAATATTTCTACTACATATTAAAAGGCCCTCTTTTCTTCAATAAAATTAAAATAACATTTTCTATTTAAATAAATAATTTAATTAATTATTTAAAATATTTCAAAATGTTACAGGATCGGAGCGACTATCAGGACTTTGTCGAAGATCAGTAACCCATAGATTTATTTTCTTTCTGTTAGTATTTAGCATGTGCGCCCTTGTGAGACATTAGATCTTATGTAACTCCTTTCGGATCTTGTTCTTATTTCAAACCTTTTGTATTGGGTATTTATTTGCATCAATTATCTAGTGGACCCATTTTTTTAGTATTCCTTGTGGTTTCGTTGCAACATGATTATCTATATTATCCCTTTTGGTATTGGATTTTATTTTTGACAAGTTAAGCTAGACATCCTTATGTGACTATGGAAGAATCTTTCCTTACCGTAGGTAGCACGACTGGTCTTCGTTACTCTCCATATTCTGTATTTTAGGAAGCGGGGCGTGACAATTGGATACCAGATCAGGATCCCATATTTGTAATCTGTTATAAGGGTTAAAGAAAAGTAGAGAACTGGGAAAGGGTGATATGTCTCTCAGAGTAGGGAATGGAGCAATTGTTGCTGCCGAAACGGTCGACGAATATCACCTAGTATTGCCAAATGGTAATACATTATTTTTGAATGACTGTTATTTTGTACCGTCAATGATGTGCAATATAATATCCGTTTCTTTATTAGATAAAGAAGGATATAACTTTTCATTAGAGAAAAATGTTATGAACATTATCCTAAATCAAGTTTGATTGGGTTTGGTGCAATGTGTAATGGTATATATGTTCTAAATCAAAATACAGTTCTGAATATACCTAACAAACATAAGAGGAAATGTTCAGAAATGAACGAAACCTTCTTGTGGCATTGTAGAGTTGGTCATATCAATGCGACCAGAATAGCTAAGTTGCATAAAAATGGATATTTGAATCCGTTCGAATTTACATCTTATGAAACTTGTCAGTCATGTCTCAAAGGAAAGATGACCAAAACTTCGTTTAGGGGACACGGAGAAAGACCTACTGAACTCTTGGGACTGATATATAGTGATGTATGCGGTCTTATGTCTACACATGCCAGAAATGGTTCCTCGTACTTCATTACATTCTCCGATGATCTCTTAAGATTCAGACATGTGTTCCTGTTGAAACACAAATCTGAAGATTTTGAGAAATTCAAGGAATATAAGAGCGAAGTAGAGAACCAGACGGGTAAAAGTATTAAAATCTTTCGATCTGATCGAGGAGGAGAATACTTAAGCACGGTATTCCGAGATTATCTAAAAGAGAATGGGATTCTCTCTCAGCTTACTTCTCTATATACACCACAGCACAATGGAGTATCGGAGTGGAGGAATCGCACCCTATTAGATATGGTGCGCTCTATAATGAGTGTTGCTGTGTTACCTATTTCCTTTAGGAGTTATGCACTTGAGACAGCTGCATACATATTGAATAGGGTTCCTACAAAATCCGCACTTACCACTCCATATAAGATATTGGAGGGGAAGAGACCATGTCTTAATTTTATTAAGATATGGGGTTGTCCGGTTTATGTTAAAAAGTAAAATCCGGACAAGCTTGAGGAAAGATCTGTTCAATGTAAGTTTGTTGGATATCCTAAATATTCACGAGGGTATATCTTCTACCACACCAAGGAACAAAAGGTTTTTGTTGCTCAACTTGCCACCTTTTTAGAAAAGGAATTTCTTGTAAAAGAAATTAGTGGTAATGAGGTAGAGCGGGAAGAAATTCCAGATAAACAAATTACAACTAATGATTAGGTAAAACTAGAGGATTCAATAGTCTTAGATGAACCTCAGCCACTCCGCAGATCTAGTAGGGTTCCTCATCCACATGAGAGATACTACGGTTTTCTCATAGACGATGGGAGCGAGGATTGCATCATGGAAGATGATGACCCAACTAGTTTTGAGCAGGCCATCACAAGTAGGGACTCTGTGAAATGGCTGGATGCTATGTGATCTGAGATGGAATCCATGTACACCAACAATGTATGGACTTTGAAAGTTGCTCCTGAAGGGGTAAAACCCATTGGGAGCAAGTGGATCTTTAAGAAGAAAATTGGTGTAGATGGAAAGGTTGAGACCTTCAAAGCTAGACTTATAGCACAAGGTTTTCATCAACGACCAGGTGTCGACTATGATGAGAAATTTTCTCCAGTGGCTATGCTTAAGTCCATCACGATCCTACTTGCTATTGCTGGATACCATGACTATGAAATCTGGCAGATGGACGTCAAGACCGCTTTTCTAAATGGTGATTTAGAAGAGAGTGTATATATGACACAGTCGGAGGGCTTCGTAGATAGTGGGAGCAACAGAAAAGTGTGCAAACTGCTTAAATCAATCTATGGATTAAAGCAGGCATCACGGAGCTGGAACATTGTTTTGATGTAGCAGCCAAAGAGTTTGACCTCATCAAAAACATAGATGAACCGTATATATATAAAAAGGTCGTAGAGAGTAAGGTTGTCTTCCTCGTATTGTACGTAGATAACATACTCTTGATAGGAAATGATGTTCCTATGCTGCACTCGGTCAAACTCTTCCTATCACAAAAGTTCTCCATGAAAGATCTGGGTGATGCCTCCTACATCCCGGGGATAAAGATCTATACGGATAGATCTAAAAGGATGTTGGGATTGTCCCAATCCTGGTACATAGACACCATAATAAAGACGTAGCTTACACACTTAGTGTGGTAAGTAGGTATCAATCAGATCCAAGGGAGAAGCACTGGATAGCTGTAAAGAACATTCTTAAGTACTTGAGAAGGACTAAAGAGATGTTCTTGGTGTATGGTAATGGAAAGCTCCAAGTGGATTTCTTTACCGATTCGAGCTTCCAGAGTGATAAGGACGACAACAAGTCTGTCTCGGGTTTTGTCTTCACCCTCAATGGAGGGGCGGTATGTTGGAAGAGTTCCAAGCAAGATACCATAGCAGACTCGACGATGGAGGCTGAATATATCGCTGTCAACGATGCTGCTAAAGAGGTTGTCTGGATGAAGAAATTCAGTATTGAACTTGGTGTGGTTCCATCCATTGATGATCCAATACGCTTGTATTGTGATAACAATGGAGCTGTATCTTTAGCCAAGGAACCCCGGTCCTATCAGCGATCCAGACATATTCTGAGGCGATATCACCTGATCCGTGAGATAGTTGATCACCGGGAGATCAAGCTCAGGAGAGTAGATACGAAGGACAACCCGGCGGATCCCTTCACAAGGGCCCTTCCCCGAACGCAGTTTGAGAGACTTTTTGGGATGTTGGGTATGCGATACTACAACAACTGGCCTTAGTCCAAGTGGGAGATTGTTAGGAAAGTGTATACCCTAAAGGCCATTATTGTATATTCTAGTGGATGCTTGGACATATATATAAAGGACTTTCTTGATCGACATGATAGTATGCTATCTGGTTGCTCTTTATCTTAACATGTACACTTTGTTTAGTTTATTATCTTTTTGATACATGTTGATAAAGCCCTTAGGATGTAGGCTTGACTACCAGGACAATGATGCAGATCATACTAGTAGGGCTTGTGTAGTCCGCAAGCACATCCTTTAACAGTTCCTAGTCGAGAGAGTATCGAGACAGGGTATCAATATTCCAGAGTAGACTAGTGTGTACGTTTCTTGACCCTGTATGGGGCGATGGTTGATCCTAAAACCATTGGTGTTTGACATCAAAGATTGTGCACAAGTGCTCATTAGAGAATGGGTACACCGAACAGGACTCGCTAAGAACTCCTAGATAGTACCATACCTATCGTCAGATAGCAGTTCTCTAGTGACACTTGTACAGGTCAGTCTGTAGACCCGAGATCGTCATAGTGTCTTGTTTGGTTCCCACTGTGCTTTGATTTCCTCATTACCATGGCTCAAAGGAGTCGTGCAAACAGGTGGATTTTGGGTACAGTCCCGAATCACATGGAGGCAGTGAGCGATAGGAGGGGTTTCGTCTCTCCTAGTATTGGGAGTTGATGTTGTGCTATGCTCGATTGGCTATAACAGCAAGTCCTGGCCAGGGCTGATGAGATTTACTGGTAAGTGTTATCAGTAGTTTCTCTAAGCCACACATCAGCATGACTTATCAAGTTATTGAGTTCTGATGATTCCACCCCCCAGACTCGATTTATGATATATTAGACGAAGAGAACGGACTGTACGGTAAGTGTTGCTTATAGGCTCTACGGTAGTTTGGACAAGTTTTCTTGTTGATCTTCTATTCGTTCAATACCTGGGTAGCCGTTACGTCCAGCTAGTACCGCTGACGGCTTGTGGGTATCTGATGTGATCATTACCTACTGCTGGCGTATTGACGAGTCTTTAGAGTCCCACATAGAGATTTCCTAGCTCAAACGAAACGAAGTAAGGAACGTATGGAGATATGTACGGGAGCTTGATTAAATACGAGTATGTGATACAGTATTCTAATCTAGCGATTTTTTATATTAGTCAGGTTATATGTGATATAACTGGATTATTGAATCAAGTGTTGATTCAATGATTTAATTTATATATATATATATATATACATATATATTAATATATATTTGATATTCGCCGGTTATATATGATATGATCGGATTATTGAATCAGGTGTTGATTTAATATCTTATATTGAATATTAGCCGGTTATATGTGATATAACCGGATAATTGAATCAAGTGTTGATTTAATGTTATGACACACACACACACACACACACACACACACACATATATATATATATGATATTAGTCGGTTATATATGATATAACCGGATTATTGAATCAAGTGTTGATTTAATAATTTGATATATTTGATATATATATATATATAATATTTAGCTCGTTTAAGATTTTCCTCTCTTAATATATATTTATTTATATATGTGATATATATATATATATATGTTTTTGTATCATGGTTGATGATACATAGAATATGGATGTATAAGAATCACACAAGAGTAAAAGATAAAAGAAATGATTTATATTTTTAAGAAAAGACAGAGAAGAAGAGAATGAGTCATGGTTTTGGATGCTTGGAGAAGCATTGAGAAGCCATGACTGATCTCTAATTCTTGTTTTATTCTAAGATATTTTATCATCCTTATCTTATCTTATATCTCATGTGTGATGGTTTAAAACTCATCCAAGTTCATCTCCCTCGTTTTTTCCTCTCTAGAATTTTCTTGAGTTGAGAAAATGAAAAGAGAAAAAGAATTCTAGTGAGCACAATTCCTACTTTATCAACCTACACTAATCTAGCCCATTAGTATAGGTTGTTAACTTCACTAATACCATCATTAGTAAAGTATGAGCTTGAGTGAGAGGGACTTCAGGGTGGATCATCTTCGGCAATGAAGACTACAAGCAAGCTCGATCTTTTCTTCAAGTGGAGCCTTAAGAAGAGTTCTAGGGACTTCAACTTGGAGTTTTAGAAGTGAAGGACCGGTATACAAAGGTTGTAAACTCTCTTCACTTAGTTTAGAATGTAGTTTGCTTACTTTGAAACCTTAATTCTCTAGTTCGATTCTTGTTTAGTATGATTAGCACTCTAGATTTTTTTTAAAATTGCATACTTGATACTCATATAAACCTAGTAGAGGTGCTAAGACATACTTTCAGAGATGGCTTCCTACTGGACTCTAGAACCCGATTACTTATGCTCCCCGCCTTTGGTTTATCCTAATGCAGTAAAGTAAATAATATATATCGAATGGAGACAACAACCTCAACCCGGAAGTGTCCCAATAAAAGAATATTACATAAAAAAATTTACATGAATGAAAATTGAAAAACTCTCATCTCACGTAGAAAAAACCCGGCTATTCATTAACGATGATCCAATATAACATATCGATAGCAACACAATAACATCACATGTCATCAACGTAAGTAAATATGCGTATTCCTAATTTCGTTGTCGTATAGCAACGAGATCGGGGATACTGCCACATATTACACTTACAGCCACAGAAAACTACAATAATTAGAATCCGCATCATCTTTAGACATCATAAACCCGGATTATCACATATTCCGAATTTCATGCATAACCCTATAAACCTTGCATTTAAGTCTCGAATTGAAAATACTTTTCAAAAATAAAGTCGGGCAATTCAACAAGATTGCCGATTAATGATTCAAAGGCTCGTCGGGAACTTTAGTAGATGGCCACACCCCCGAGGCCGTCAACGAAGTGCACTTGGGCGGAACACCGTGGCCGCGAGCACCCGAGTGGATGATTTTGGCCATGGGGTTCTCCTATAGTCACTTGGTCGAGGCTATGGGGCATGGCTGTCTACTAATGTCTCCCGGCGAGTATTCGAGTACGATATGAGATTACGACGGAGTTTCGATCCAAATCCAAATTTCGTGGTAATCCATCATTCGAGACTAAAATGCGAGATTTACAAATCGTTAACTAGTTTTCACAAAAATAATCAATGTGGATTCCAAAATTTGTATCACATATCAAAAGCAATATAGATGATATTAAACATTTCGATCGATGTTTCAAACAACACAAATTCACAGAGATCTCAACCAATTGAGCCTCATTAAAAATTTCTATAAAATCAAAAATGTCAAAATGAAGCAACTGAAGAAAAATGAGTCTCTAATTCCTCAAGTTGGCGGTGGAACCACGATCAAGGCATAGTCTAGACGGTGGTTCCGCGGCCACTTAGAGGATTTAGGCTCTCGTATTTCTTATGGCTCCATAGAATACCCTGCATGATTTTCTGAGAAATTTTAATTGTGAAAATATCAACGTTTGAAAAAATGTACAGAAACTAGTAAAATACGGTGTTTGAAAAGCCGATTGAACACTTTAACGTCGTCTAGACTTCGCCTAAGTCTCTAGCTTAGATCTGATACTATGAAAGTATGTCTTAGCACCTCTACTATGTTTCTTTGAGTATCAAGTATGCAATTTTAAAATTTTAAAGGTTTAAGTATACTAAATAAGAATCGAACTAGAGAATTAGGGTTTTGTAGTAACAAGCAATGTTCTAAACTAAGTGAAGAGGGTCTACAACCTTTGTAGTCTAGTCTTTCACTTCTAAAGCTCCAAGTAGTAGTCCCTAGAACTCTTCTTTGACTCCACTTTATTAAAGGATCGAGCTTGCTTGTAGTCTTCGTCGTCGAAGATGATCCACCTTGATGTAACTCTCACTCAAGCTCACACTTCACTAATCAAGGTATTAGTGAAGTTAACAACTTATAATAATGCGCTAGAGAAGTGTAGGTTGATAAAGTAGGAATTTTTCTCACAAAAATTTCTTTCTCTTTTTCTTTTTAACTCAACCCTAGAAAACTTAGTGAGGAGAGAAAGAAGATGATGAACTTGGATATGTGAGAATGAACCATGATGGCTAAAAGATGAGATGATAATGAGATTGATAAATATCTAAGAATAAAGCAAGAAATAGAAGATGAGTCATGGCTTCTCCTAGCATCCAAAGCTATAACTCATTCTTCTATTCTTTTAATTCAAAAATATTTATCATTATCTCATTTCTCAATGTGATTCTCACACATCCTAGTTCTTTGTATCATCAACCATGATACAATATATAAATACATACATACATACATATATATATATATATATATCACATATATATAAATATATATAAAGAGAAGAAAATCTTAAGTGAGCTTAATATTAGTTTATATATATATATATATATATATATATATATATCAAATATATAAATATATATCAAATTATTAAATCAACGCTTGATCTAATAATCCGGTTATATCATATATAACCCGACTAATATCTAAAATATATATGTGTATATCAAATTATTAAATCAACACTTGATTCAATAATCTGGTTATATCACATACAACCGGCTAAAATTCAATATTAGTTAATATATATATATACACACACACACATACACACACACACACACACACACACACACACACACACATATATATATATACATATATATCAAATTATTAAATCAACACTTGATTCAATAATCCGGCTATATCAAATATAATCCGGCTAATATCAAATATATATAAACATATATATAAATCAAATCATTGAATCAACACTTGATTCAATAATCCGGTTATATCATATATAACCTGGCTGATATCAAAAACGTTAGATTAGAATACAGTATCGTATACTCGTATTTAATCAAGCTTCTGCACATATCTCCATACGTGCCCTAATTCGTTTCACTTGAGCCAGGAAACCTCTATATAAGACTCTAAAGACTCATCAATACGCCAGTAGTAGGTAATGTGAAAGTATGTCTTAGCACCTCTACTAGGTTTCAACAAGCATCAAGTATGCAATTTTAAAAAATCTAGAGGTCTAAATATACTAACCTAGAATCGAACTAGAGAATTAGGGTTTTATAGGTAGCAAACAAGTTCTACACTAAGTGAAAAGAGCATACAACCTTTGTAGACCGGTCCTTTACTTCTAAAGCTCCAAGTAGTAGTCCTAATAACTCTTTTTAGACTCCACTTGATGAAAGGAACGAGCTTGCTTGTAGTCTTCAAAGCCGAAGATGATCCACCTTGAAGTCTCTCTCACTCAAGCCCACTCTTCACTAATCAAGGTATTAGTGAAGCAAACAACCTAAACTAATGGGCTAGATTAGTGTAGGTTGATGAAGTAGGAATTTTGCTTTCTTTTTTTTCTTTTTTTTCTTTTCTTTTCTCACCTCAAGAAAATTCTAGAGAGGAGTTGAAGAAGGAGATAGGGATGAACTTGGATGAGAGAGAATGAACCATGAGGTGAGTAATGAGATATGAGTTTGACAATGATAAATATCAAATGAATAAAACCAAAAGAGAAGTGACGAGTCATAACTTCTCAAGGCATCAACAAGCATTTCTAAAAAAATGACTCATTTACTTTTCTTTTAATTCATTAAATAAATCATTATCTACTCATCTTTCATCAAGTGTGACTCTCATACATCTTAGTTCTATGTATAATCAACCATGATACAATAGTATATACATATATTTATATAGAGAATAATGGAGGAAAGAGGCCATAGGAGGGAATTTCCTCCTATGGTGTCGAAAAAATACACCCTCCCTCATTTTTTCCGACGATCGGCACCCTCCATTTTCATCGTTATCATCTAAGATGTGGGTACACCAAATTTCATGTGATTCTACAACTTTTTCACCGTTGATTTAGCAATGTAAAAAGTTTTATTGTCGGTAAACCGTTAATTTTGAACCCACTAAATCAAAGGTGAAAAAGTTGTAGAATCACATGAAATTTGGTGTACCCACATCTTAGATGATAACGATGAATATGGTGGGTGCCGATCGTCGGAAAAAAATGAGCGAGGGTGTATTTTTTTGACGCCGTAAGGGGAAATTCCCTCTTATGGCCTCTTTTCTCCATTATTCTCATTTATATATCACATATATATATATATATATATATATATATATATATTAATATGTATAAAGAGAAGAAAATCTTTAGTGAGCTTTAATATTAGTCAATATATATATATATATATCAAATATAGAAATATATATCAAATTATGAAATCAACACTTGATTCAATAATCCGGTTATATCATATATAACCGACTAATATCATATATATATATATATATGTATATCACATTATTAAATCAACACTTGATTCAATAATCCGGTTATATCACATACAACCGGAAAATATTCAACATTAGTTAATATATATATATATATATATAACATATATATATATATATCAAATTATTAAATCAACACTTGATTCAATAATCCGGCTATATCAAATATAATCCGGCTAATATCAAATAAATAAATATATATCAAATGTATACAAACAACATATAAATAAATTATTGAATCAACACTTGATTCAATAATCCGGTTATATCACATATATCCTGACAGATGTCAAAAATCGCTAGATTAGAATACGGTATCACATACTCGTATTTAATCAAGCTCCTGCACATATCTCCATATGTGCCCTACTTCGTTTCGCTTGAGCTAGGAAACCTCTGTGTGGAACTTTAAAGACTCGTCAATACGCCAGCAATAGGTAATGATCACATCAGATACCCACAAGCCGTCAGCGGTACTAGTTGGACGTAACGGCTACCTAGGTATTGAATGAATAGAAGATCAACAAGAAAACTAGTCCAAACTCTGTAGAGCCTATAAGCAACACATACCGTACAGTCCGGTCTCCTTGTCTGATATGTCGCATATCAAGTCTGGGGGTGGAATCGTCAGACCCCAGTAACTTGATAAGTCATGCCGATGTGTGGCCTATAACCGTTCGAGAAACTACTGATAACACTTACCAGTAAATCTCATCAGCCCTGGATAGGGATTTGCTGTTATAGCCAATCAAGCATAGCGCAACATCAACTCCCAATACCGGGAGAAACGAAACCCCTCCTATCGCTCATTGCCTTCATATGACTCGGGACTGTACCTAAAATCCACCTGTTTGCACGACTCCATTGAGCCGTGGTAGGGAGGAAATCAAAGCACAGTGGGAACCACATAAGACTCTATGACGATCTCGGGTCTACAGACTAACCTGTATAAGTGTCACCAGAGAACTGCTATCTGACGATAGGTATGGTACCATCTAGGAGTTCTCGGCGAGTCCTATTCGGTGTACCCATTCTCTAATGAGCACCTATGTACAATCTTTGATGTCAAACACCAATGGTTATGGGATCAAGTATCGCCGTATATAGGGTCAAGAAACGTACACACTAGTCTACTCAGGAATATCGATGCCCTGTCTCGATACTCCCTCTACTAGGAACTGTTAAAGGATGTGCTTGCGGACTACAAAAGCCCCACTAATATGATCTTCATGATAGTCCTCGTAGTCAAACGTACATCCTAAGGGCTTTATCAACATGTATCTGAGAGATAGTGTACTAAAACAAGTGTACATGTTAAGATAAAGAGCAACCGAATAGCATACTATCATGTCGAGCAAGAAAGTCATATATATATATATATATATATATATATATATATATATATATCTCCAAGCATCCATTATATCATACAATAATGGCCTCTAGGGCATACATATTCCTAACAATCTCCCACTTGCAATAAGGCCAGTTGTTGTAGTATCGTATACCCAACATCCCAAAAAGTCTCTCAAACTGCGTCTGGAGGAGGGCCTTTGTTAGTGAATCTGCCGTGTTGTCCTCCGTATCTACTCTCCTGACCTCGATCTCCCGGCGATCAACTATCTCCCGGATGAGGTGATACCGCCTCAGAATATGTCTGGATCGCTGATGAGACTGGAGTTCCTTGGCTAAAACCACAGCTCCATTGTTATCACAATACAAGGGTATTGGATCCTCAATGGATGGAACTACACCAAGTTTAGCAATGAACTTCTTCATCTAGACAGCCTTTTTGGCAGGATCGTTAGTAGTGATGTATTCAGCCTCCATCGTCGAGTCTGCTATGGTATCTTGCTTGGAACTCTTCCAACATACCGCCCCTCCATTGAGGGCGAAGATAAAATCCGAGACAGACTTGTTGTCTTCCTTATCACTCTAGAAGCTCGAATCAGTAAAGGTCTCCACTTTGAGTTCTCCGCTACCATACACCAAGAACATCTCTTTAGACCTTCTCAAGTACTTAAGAATGTTCTTCATAGCTATCCAGTGCTTCTCCCCTGGGTCAGATTCATACCAACTTACCACACTAAGTGCGTAAGCTACATACGGTCTAGTGCATAACATCGCATACATTGTAGATCCAACTGTAGAAGCATAGGGTATCACGTGCATGCGAGCCCTCTCCAAATAAGTCTTGGGAGACATCTCTTTGGAGAGAGTGATTCCTGAACAAGCGGGTAAATTACCACGCTTAGAATCTTCCATACTAAACCTCTTTAGTATGGTGTCTATGTACCTGGATTGGGACAATCCCAACATCCTTTTAGATCTATATCTATAGATATTTATCCCCAGGATGTAAGAGGCTTCACCCAGATCTTTCATGGAGAACTTTTGTGATAGGAAGAGTTTGACCGAGTGCAGCATAGGAACATCATTTTCTATCAAGAGTATGTCATCCACGTACAATACGAGAAAGACCTTTCTCTCTACAGCCATTTTATATATACAAGGTTCTTCTACGTTTTTTATGAAGTCAAACTCTTTGACTGCCACATCAAAACAGATGTTCTAGCTCCGTGATGCCCGCTTTAATCCGTAGATTGATTTAAGCAACTTGGATACCTTTCCGCTGCTCCCACTGTCTATGAAGCCCTTTGGTTGTGTCATATACACGCTATCTTCTAAATCACCATTTAGAAAAGTGGTCTGGATGTCCATCTGCCAGATTTCATAGTCATGGTATGCAGCAATAGCAGGTAGGATCCTGATGGACTTAAGCATAGCCACTGGAGAAAAGATTTCATCATAATCGACACCTGGTCGTTGACGAAAACCTTTTGCTACAAGTCTAGCTTTGAAGGTCTCAACCTTTCCATCTATACCAATTTTCTTCCTAAAGATCCACTTGCTCCCAATGGGTTTTACCCCTTCAAGAGCAACTTCCAAAGTCCATACTTTGTTGGTGTACATGGATTCCATCTCAGATCGCATAGCATCCAGCCATTTCACAGAGTCCCCACTTATGATGGCCTGCTCGAAACTAGTTGGGTCATCATCTTCTATGATGCAATCCTCTCTCCCATCGTCTATGAGAAAACTGTAGTATCTCTCGGTTGGACGAGGAACCCTACTAGATTTGCGGAGTGGCTGAGGTTCGTCTGGGTCTATCGAATCCTCCGGATCTATCAAATAATCAGTTGTAGTTTGTGTATCTGGAACTTCTTCCAGCTCTACCTCATTACTACTAATTTCTTTCACAAGAAATTCCTTTTCTAAAATGGTGGCATGCTCAGCAACAAACACCTTTTGTTCCTCACTGTGGTAGAATAGATATCCATGTGAACTTTTTGGATATCCCACAAACTTGCAAAGAACTGATCGTGCTTCGAATTTGTCCGGATTCTGTTTTTTAACATAGGTCGGACAACCCCATATCTTAACTCGTTTAAGAAATGGTCTCCTTCCACTCCATATCTCATATATTGTTTTTGAAAGCATGTCTTAGCTCCTCTACTAGGTTTCAACAAGTATCAAGTATGCAATTTTAAAAAATCTAGAGGTATAAGTCATACAAACCTATAATCTAACTAGAGAATTAGGGTTTCAAATAAAGCATATAAGTTCTAAACTAAGTGATGGAGGTTTACAACCTTTGTAGACTAAGTCCTTCACTTCTAAAGCTCCAAGTAGTAGTCCCTAGAACTCATCTTTGACTCCACTTGAAAAAAGGATCGAGCTTGCTTGAAGTCTTCGATGCCGAAGATGATCCACCTTGAAGTCTCTTTCACTCAAGCTCACTCTTCACTAATCAAGGTATTAGTGAAGCAAACAACCTAAACTAATGGGCTAGATTAGTATAGATTGATGAAGTAGGAATTTTGCTCACTAGAAAATCTTTTCTCTTTTCTTTTTCCAACTCAAGAAAAAACCTAGAGAGGAGAAGAGAAGGAGATGAACTTGGATGTTGTGAATGAGAGAATGAACCATAAGCTAGAGATAAGATTGGGAAGAATAAATTTTTAAGAGTAAAATAAATTAGGAGATGAGTCATGGCTTCTCAATGCTTCTCTAAGCATCCAAAGCCATGACTCATTTTCCTCATTTTCCTTTTTTCTTAAATTATAAATTCATCCCATTTATCTTTAGTCATGGTGTGATTCTCATACACCCATGTTCTATATATCATCAACCATGATACATAATCAATTCATATATTCATATATACATATATATCACACATATATATAATTATATATAAAGAGAAGAAAATCTAAAGTGAGCTAATATTAGTTAATATATATAAATATATCAAATATATAAAAATATATATCAAATTATTAAATCAACACTTGATTCAATAATCTGGTTATATCATATATAACCGACTAATATCATATATATATATATATATATATGTATGTATGTATGTATGTATGTATGTATGTATATCAAAACAATAAATCAACACTTGATTCAATAACCCGGTTATATCATATATAACCGATTAATATTCAATATTTGATATTAAATCAACACTTGATTCAATAATCCGGTCATATCATATATATAACCGACCAATATCAAATATATAATAACAAACATATATATAAATCAAATTATTGAATCAACACTTGATTCAATAAACCGGTTATATCACATATAACTTAAGTGATATCAAATATCGCTAGATTAGAATACGGTATCACATACTCGTATTTAATCAAGCTCCCGCACATATCTCCATATGTGTTCTACTTCGTTTCGCTTGAGCTAGGAAACCTCTGTGTGGGACTCTAAAGACTCGTCAATACGCCAGCAGTAGGTAATGATCACATCAGATACCCACAAGCCGTCAGCGGTACTAGCTGGACGTAACGACTACCCAGGTATTGAGCGAATAGAAAATCAAC
Organism: Agapanthus africanus; assembly: GCA_030015575.1. Taxonomy (NCBI): domain Eukaryota; kingdom Viridiplantae; phylum Streptophyta; class Magnoliopsida; order Asparagales; family Amaryllidaceae; genus Agapanthus; species Agapanthus africanus. Next base: position 560,743,936 of record CM057340.1, read on the forward strand.
AAGCAAACTTATCCAAATTCCCGTAAAGCCTATAAGCAACACTTACCGTACAATCCGGTCTCTTCGTCTGATATGTCGCATATCGAGTCTGGGGTGGAATCGTCAGACCCCAGTAAGTTGATAAGTCAGGCCGATGTGTGGCCCATAACCTTTCAAGAAACTTCTGATAACACTTACCAGTAAATCTCATCAGCCCTGGCCAGGGACTTGCCGTTATAGCCAATCAAGCATAGCGCAACATCAACTCCCAGTACCGGGAGAGACGAAACTGTTAGTGTATATGCCCTAGGGGCCATTATTGTATCATACTAGATTGTATATTACTTAATGGAGCTTGGGATATTCACAGTTGTATATACAGTCTTGCTAAAAATGGTAGTATGCTACTTGGTTTGTGTCTACTTTAATATGTGCATATGTTTCTTGTAACGTATCAATTATACATATTAGTAGAGCCCATAGGTTCTTTGCTTGATTACTAGTGTTGTGATGGCAGTCACACTAGTGGGGGCTGGGTAGTCTATAAGCAACATCCTATATATGTCCCTAGTCGTAGGATTATCGAGACAGGGCATCGATATTCCAGAGTAGACTGGTGTGTACGCTTCTCATCCCAGTTGGGGAGATGGTCTGTCCCATAGCCATCAGTACGTCGTACTGGAGATAGTATACAGGTGCTCGTTAGGTTATGGGTACACCGGACAGGACTCGCAGGGGAACTGATTGGTTGGTATTATACCCGTCGTCAGTTAACAGTTCCCAGATGACATGAGTACAGTATAGTCCGCAGACTTGACACTGCTACTTCGCCTCGAGTGTGTCCTAGTGTTCTTAGATTGCTACCCTACCACAGCTCAAAAGAGTCGTGCAAACAGGTAGCAGTTGGGTGCAGTCCCGAGCACTTGGAGGCAGTAGTGGTTAGATAGGATTCGTCTCTCCCGGTATTGGGAGATGATATCGCGCTGTGTCAGAGAGCCATTACGCAAAGTCCCTGGCCAGGGCAAGCGAGATATACTGGTAGGTTCCAGTAGCTTCTCAGGGTGTAATGGGCTTCGCTCCGACACGACTTATACAGCTATTAGGGGACTGACGCTTGCCGCCCCCTAGGCTTGATATGCGATAGTCTTAGACGAACAGACCGGACTGTATGGAGATTGTCACATCAGGCTTAGTGGGAGTTCGGATGATTTTCCTCATCGGCCTTCTTATCGACATCTACCTGGGGACCGTTACGTACAGCTAGTGCCGCTTGCGGTCTGTGGTTAAACCCACTGCCAGCGTAGTGTCGAGTCTTTAGAGTGCCACACAGAGAGTTTCCCTGCTCCAGGCGAAACGATATAGAGGTCGTATGGTTTTACGACAAGGGTTCGGACGCGTACGTGTGTTTATGCACGTACGACTTTTCGGACAGTTTTTACTAGCCGGCTTTGGTTTAAGCCAGATTCTAGTATCGGGTTATTGGATTTATACAGTCTAAATTTTTTCCGTGTTTTCACGGATTGGAGGGGCATTCTCGTAATTTGTCGGGAAGCTTCTAGAAGAGTGGTGACTAAGGGGTTAAGGTGGCATTGCATTAAATGAGATTAGTGACTCATTTGTGTGATTCATCCATGTCATTAATGCATCATAAATGCTTAATGACTCATGGTGATGAATCACTCATAGATATTTATGAAGCATGGTTGTTAATTCAATTATTTCATTTTTGGATAAATAATAATGCTTCATATATATTATGATAACATCATTATCTCATTTCATTCTAATCTTCACCTTCTCTCTCCTCAAGCTCACTCTCTCTTCAAACCCTAACCCTAGCCTCTCATGTGTTGAGATCAAGGGTTAGCTAGACTAATACATCCATAACCTCACTCTATATCCCTTAGGTAGCTTAGATTAGAACTTTAAGCAACCTAGTTATCTCAAGTTTGAGATTAAGCTTGGCGTAGGAGCTTTCGGGTGGATCGTCTTTGATTCGAGGAGGCCGTTGAGGTGCCGATGTTCCAAGGAGCCTACGAGGAGTGGAGGACCGCGATGAAGACCCGAAGGACTAGTATCGTGAGGTATAACTTCGTATCCGAGTAGTTTAACCTCTAGTTGTTAGTTAGCAATGGTTTAGAAACGATTCATGCGCTCAAGTCCGTGTTACGAAGCTTTGATAATCGTTTTTCATATATTCCGCCTCCCCGCAAGTTCTTGGGGTGCGTGACATGGACTTACAGTGGTATCAGAGCCAACTAAACCATTACTAGCTTGTTAGCAACTGATTAGAAGTTCGATCGACGGAAAATACGAAAAACGAAAAATCAAAACCCTAAGTTTCTGTTAATTTTAAAACTGTCTGAAAAAATATTTGACATACCTTAAAATTCACAGCAGGGAATTTAATGAAAACTGAGAAAATACGAGCCCCTAACTCGGCAACTCGGCCGCGGAACCGCGGCATAAAGGTGCTTTTGGCCGTGGATCCGCCGCCGAGTCAACTCCGAGTTGACTCGGATTTCCTCTGTAATTCATAATTTTTGGTTTTCTGTTTTCTTGTATGTTCTGTTTTTACCCAGGTTACTTCAGTGCAGGTTTGCTTTTGGGGTAGACACGGAATATGGTATTCGATCGATGTTCTAAGATATTTGCTAATTGGGTTTTTATCTGTAATGTTTAATGTGTTCGTAAACCTCCCCTAACTACTAGTATGTCGGTTGGCAGGGGGTTGCACATTTCTGAAATATTTACTGTTTGTGTATATGAACTGTGTTGGACTGTTGTGATGATTAGCCGGGGTTTGAGATGTGTTTAATATTCATTCATTCAATGCAAATGTAATTTGATGTAATATTCTTTTGCGGGGCACATCCAGGTTGCGGTTGTAGCCACCGTTGTATTATTATTTCTTTTTACTTTTTTTGCTCCTAGGATAGACACAAGATGGGGTACACAAACTACCGGGTACGTTGAAGTGTTTAGTGGCCTACTCACGTTGTTGAGGGAGACCGCTTCACTTCGGGTACTTGGCGGGTAGTTTGCCGTACCCGTAGGGGTCTGGGGTGGGGTAATGGCTATTCATCACAACTGTGTAATCCGTCTTTTATTGCAGGCTCAAAGCAAATGTGGATTGCTAGTAAATCCAATAAAGTTCATCTGTGGTCTGGAATGCTTATTATTGCGTCTAACGAATGTACAATATCTATATATGATAGCTATTAGACGTCACTTATGTTTTACACCCGCGCTAGCCCAGCCCCCGCTCTGTCGTTAGTTAAGTAACCTAACGGGTGATGACGGGACCCAATGGCGAATGCGGATGGCATAAGAGGACGTGGTATTTTCGTTGTTTTCTGCAATGATAGGATAAATGATGGGACGCATTATTATAATGCAAAGAAAATAAACCAAAGTTAAATCGTTGGAACAAATTTAAAAGAAACCACTCGGTTATTTTAAAAGAGCAGAATTTTTAATTGCGGAGCTTTAATCACTCCTTTTAAAAGGCTATCAGGTTCCTTCGATTATATCAAGTTCACTACGTTCACGGTTTTGCCAAAACCAGCCGTAGCCCTCCGTCATTTCTTATGGATGGTCAGTAGTATTCAAGCTATGTTTGTTGGCCTTCGTCAAGGCATAGTGTTTGGTAGCTACTGGGTATTCATTTGTTGCATAGATAGATGTGTTGGTTTGGGACAGTCGTATTACCTTGTTGGCCTTCGTCAAGGGTATGTACGGGTGGGTTCAAATTAACAAAGATAATGATGGGCAGAACTTGACATGTGACTTATGATTTGTTAGCCTTCGTCAAGGTCATAAGAGCATGGGGCAAAAATCCATATTGGGAGTTTCTAAAGAAACTGAAACTTGCTAGAGTTGCATACCATTTTGGAGTTTGATGAATGTTGGTAGGATACCTTCAACATTATCATACGATGATATTTTGGATCCCGATCCTACTGTGAGTATAAACTACTTATCAGGAGATTCGTCACTTAACGATCAATGCTATAAACCAAGTAGGTGCCTAGAAAGGTGTCAGCGGGGTTACGCCCCCAGAGAAAAGAGGTTATTTAATTAAGGAACTTCGCGAAAGCGTTGGAAAACCTCCCTCGAAGTATCGACACTGGCCTGGCTGAACGGTTAAGCAAGTATTGTACAATGAGAATTGTCCTGGCTAATTCTTCTTTTATGGTTTGAGGAAGGATTCGAGAAACAGTGGGAGCCATCCAGTTTAGATAAATTAAAAACCACTCTAAACTTGCAAGAGCGTCATGCTAATAGGTTTTTCTTCTCTCTCTTAAATTGCAGCGACCTTGTGACCACACATAGGTTACATCTAGATAACAATTTGACTGAATCTGACTTATATGACTGACAAAGGTCTGTCCAGATGTCCATTACCTATGACAAGCTGGACCACCCTATTACTACTCAAGATCCCGCCGTCCCAGGTCCAGTTTCCACTGTTGCGGATATGGATATCCATCAGACAAGGGAAAAAGATAAAACGAAAGCTAAGTGCCACGTGTTAGCTTCAGATGATGGTGTATACCAGAAGCAGAACGAGAAGATGGACTTAGTTTCCATCTTTCTCCATAATAAAGATTTATATGGAGAGCAATCTCATATCACTAGATATGAAACCTCGAACGAATTAATTCAAGCGAGATTGGCTGACGGGTCATCTGTAGGGGACAACGTCCTTACAATGACTAGCTATATTGATGAGCTCCAGGACCTGGAGACCACGTTGCAGAACGAGTCAAGTACTGATTTGATTCTACAGTCTCTACCTTCTACCCTGAAAGAAACCAGGGACGTAGAAGGAAAGAGAAAGGCAAAAGTTTCGGGACTTAAAATAGTAAAAGAGAGAAGTTCCTATTGTTATGGGATTGGGCATAGGCAGATTGATTGCAGGGCTTTAAAAGCCAGTAACCAGGATACGAAGCATGTTGTGGCTTCAGCCTCAAGTGTGTTTGTTATTGAGAACTGTTTGTCAATTAACTCTACTTCCTGGGTATTAGATACCGGAGCAGGATCTCATATCTCTAATTCATTACATGCTTTGAGAAACCGAAGAGTTATAAAGGTAGGTAATTGGTCTCTCAGAGTTGCAAACGGAATGAGCGTGGACGCTGAATCCGTGGAAGAATATCGCCTGGGTTTGACAAGTGGGCAGATATTGATTCTACGTAACTGTCTGTATGTACCTAGTATGACTTGTAATATCATATCGGTATCCTCACTTTCAAGAGAGGGATATAATTTTACATTCGAAAGCGATGTAGTTTACATCCACCTAAATCAAGTTATGATTGGGTCCGGTACATTAGATAACGGCATATACGTATTAAGTCAAGCTCAGGTTTTCAATGTCCAAAACACACTTAAAAGAAAGTCTCCGGAAATAAATCAGGCTTTCTTGTGGCATTGTAGACTAGGTCACATCAATGAGAGAAGGTTGACTAAGTTACATAGAGAAGGATATTTGAATCCATTCGAATATCAATCTTATGCTACTTGTGAATCTTGTCTCATAGGAAAAATGACCAAAACTCCGTTTACTGGACACGGAGTAAGAGCAAGCGAGCTCTTGGGACTCATACACAGTGACGTATGCGGTCCAATGTCTACACATGCAAGAGGTGGTTATTTCTACTTCATTACTTTTACGGATGATTTCTCTAGGTATGGACATGTCTTCTTAATAAAACATAAATCCGAGGCCTTTGAGAAATTCCAGGAATACAACAATGAAGTAGAAAACCAAAAAGGAAAAAGTATCAAGACACTGAGATCTGATCGAGGTGGAGAATACTTGAGTACCGAGTTCCTGGGTTACTTAAAAGAGAATGGAATTCTCTCTCAGCTTACTCCTCCATACACACCACAACACAATGGTGTATCAGAAAGGAGGAATCGAACCCTATTGGATATGGTTCGTTCCATGATGAGTAAAGCTGAGTTACCGCGATCTTTCTGGGGATATACGCTAGAATCAGCTGCATATCTTTTGAACAAAGTTCCAACCAAAACCGTGCCTACCACACCATATCAGATGTAGAGTGGGAAGAAACCCTATCTTCACTACCTGAAGACATGGGGATGTCCAGCTTTTGTAAAAAAGCAGCATCCGGACAAGCTCGAGGCACGCTCAGTACAGTGTAAGTTTGTGGGATATCCAAAGAACTCCAAAGGGTATTATTTCTATTGCGCAGAGGAACAAAAGGTTTTTGTTTCTCGTCATGCCCACTTCTTAGAAACTAAATTTTTAGAAAATCAGAAGAATGGGAGCGTAGTAGAACTGGAAGAAATTCCAGAACCACAAGCTGTTACTGAAACCTTGGTAGAACAAGAAGGTTCAGGAGAACTGGACATCCCAGCGCCACTCCATAGGAGTAGTAGGCAGTCTCATCCGCCCGAGAGATACTACGGTTTTCTCATAGACGGGGATAGAGAGGATTGCAATATTGACTATGATGATCCTACTAGCTTCTAGCAAGCCATTTAGAGCGGTGACTCAGTAAAATGGCTGGATGCAATGCGGACCGAAATGGAGTCCATGTACACTAACAAAGTATGGACCTTGGACATTGCTCCAGATGGGGTAAAACCCGTAGGTTGCAAATGGATCTTCAAAAAGAAGATTGGTGTAGATAGACAGGTTGAAAGCTATAAGGCTAGACTTGTTGCAAAGGGTTTCCGTCAAAGACCTGGTTTGGACTATGACGAAACCTTTTCTCCAGTAGCTATGCTTAAATCTATTCGGGTCCTTCTTGCTATTGCTGCCTTCCACGATTATGAAATCTGGCAGATGGACGTAAAGACGGCCTTTCTAAATGGTAATTTGGAAGAGAGCGTCTATATGGATCAGCCAGAGGGATTCATTCAGAGTGGGAGCAGCGGTAAAGTATGCAAGCTTCTTAAGTCCATTTATGGACTAAAGCAGGCATCGCAGAGTTGGAACATTTGTTTTGATGATACTGTCAAAGAATTTGACTTTATCAAAAATCCAGATGAACCATGCATATACAGTAAGATTGTAGGGAGAGCTGTAGTATTCCTCGTCTTGTACGTGGATGACATTCTCCTAATAGGAAATGATATTCCTATATTACAGTCAGTCAAAAGATTCTTGTCACATAAATTCTCCATGAAAGACCTGGGTGATGCCACCTACATTCTGGGGATCCGGATCTATCATGATAGATCAAAGAGGATATTGGGACTTTCGCAGTCCAGGTACATAGACACCATAGTGAAGAGATTCAGTATGGATGATTCTCAGCGCGGTAACCTACCGGCTTGTCACGGAATCACCCTCTCCAAAGAGATGTCTCCCAAGACTGATTTGGAAAGGGATCGCATGTCGATTATACCCTACGCTTCTGCGGTAGGCACTATAATATATGCAATGTTATGTACCAGACCAGATGTAGTATACGCATTGAGCGTAGTAAGCCGGTATCAGGCAAACCCAGGGGAGAAGCACTGGATAGCCGTAAAGAACATTCTCCAGTACCTAAGAAAGACTAAGGAGATGTTCTTGGTGTATGGCGGAAAAGACCTCCAGATGGAGGCCTTTGCCGACTCCGGCTTCCAGAGTGACAAAGATGACTCCAAGTCCATGTCGGGTTATGTCTTTACCCTCAATGGAGGGGCGGTCTGTTGGAAGAGTTCCAAGCAGGAGACCGTTGCTGACTCAACAATGGAAGCGGAGTACATAGCTGCTTGCGATGCCGCAAAAGAAGCTGTCTGGATGAAGAAGTTCCTCACAGAACTTCAGGTGGTTCCTTCCAGTGTTGGTCCAATACCTCTGTATTGTGACAACAATGGCGCTATAGCTTTAGCGAAGGAATCCAGGTCCCATCAGAAATCCAGACACATCTTAAGGCGGTATCACCTGATCAGGGAGATCGTAGATCGCCGGGAGATCGAGGTGAAAAGAGTAGAGACGGAGAATAACATAGCTGATCCATTCACAAAGGCCCTTCCTCAGACACAGTTCGAGAAGCTATTCGAGATGATAGGTCTCCGATATGCCAGCTCATGGCCCTAGTGCAAGTGGGAGATTGTTAGTGTATATGCCCTAGGGGCCATTATTGTATCATACTAGATTGTATATTACTTAATGGAAGCTTGGGATATTCACAGTTGTATATACAGTCTTGCTAAAAATGGTAGTATGCTACTTGGTTTGTGTCTACTTTAATATGTGCATATGTTTCTTGTAACGTATCAATTATACATATTAGTAGAGCCCATAGGTTCTTTGCTTGATTACCAGCGTTGTGATGGTAGTCACACTAGTGAGGGCTGGGTAGTCTATAAGCAACATCCTATACATGTCCCTAGTCGTAGGATTATCGAGACAGGGCATCGATATTCCAGAGTAGAATGGTGTGTACGCTTCTCATCCCAGTTGGGGAGATGGTCTGTCCCATAGCCATCAGTACGTCGTACTGGAGATAGTATACAGGTGCTCGTTAGGTTACGGGTACACCGGACAGGACTCGCAGGGGAACTGATTGGTTGGTATTATACCCGTCGTCAGTTAACAGTTCCCAGATGACATGAGTACAGCATAGTCCGCAGACTTGACACTGCTACTTCGCCTCGAGTGTGTCCCACTGTTCTTAGATTGCTACCCTACCATGGCTCAAAGGAGTCGTGCAAACAGGTAGCAGTTGGGTGCAGTCTCGAGCACTTGGAGGCAGTAATGGTTAGATAGGATTCGTCTCTCCCGGTATTGGGAGATGATATCGCGCTGTGTCAGAGAGCCATTACGCAAAGTCCCTGGCCAGGGCAAGCGAGATACACTGGTAGGTTCCAGTAGCTTCTCAGGGTGTAATGGGCTTTGCTCCGACACGACTTATACAGCTATTAGGGGACTGACGCTTGCCGCCCCCTAGGCTTAATATGCGATAGTCTTAGATGAACAGACCGGACTGTACGGAGATTTCCACATCAGGCTCAGTGGGAGTTCGAATGATTTTCCTCATCGGCCTTCTTATCCACATCTACCTGGGGACCGTTACGTACAGCTAGTGCCGCTTGCGGTCTGTGGTTAAACCCACTGCCAGCATAGTGTTGAGTCTTTAGAGTGCCACACATAGAGTTTCCCTGCTCCAGGCGAAACGATATAGAGGTCGTATGGTTTTATGACAAGGGTTCGGACGCGTACGTGTGTTTACGCACGTACGACTTTTCGGACAGTTTTTACTAGCCGGCTTTGGTTTAAGCCAGATTCTAGTATCGGGTTATTGGATTTATACAGTCTAAAGTTTTTCCGTGTTTTCACGGATTAGAGGGGCATTCTCGTAATTTGTCGGGAAGCTTCTAGATGAGTGGTGACTAAGGGGTTAAGGTGGCATTGCATTAAATGAGATTAGTGACTCATTTGTGTGATTCATCCATGTCATTAATGCATCATAAATGCTTAATGACTCATGGTGATGAATCACTCATAGATATTTATGAAGCATGGTTGTTAATTCAATTATTTCATTTTTGGATAAATAATAATGCTTCATATATATTATGATAACATCATTAATTCATTTCATTCTAATCTTCACCTTCTCTCTCCTCAAGCTCACTCTCTCTTCAAACCCTAACCCTAGCCTCTCATGTGTTGAGATCAAGGGTTAGCTAGACTAATACATCCATAACCTCACTCTATATCCCCTAGGTAGCTTAGATTAGCACTTTAAGCAACCTAGTTATCTCAAGTTTGAGATTAAGCTTGACGTAGGAGCTTTCGGGTGGATCGTCTTTGATTCGAGGAGGCCGTTGAGGTGCCGATGTTCCAAGGAGCCTACGAGGAGTGGAGGACCGCGATGAAGACCCGAAGGACTAGTATCGTGAGTTATAACTTTGTATCCGAGTAGTTTAACCTCTAGTTGTTAGTTAGCAATGGTTTAGAAACGATTCATGCGCTCAAGTCCGTGTTACGAAGCTTTGATAATCGTTTTTCATATATTCCGCCTCCCCGCAAGTTCGTGGGGTGCGTGACATGGACTTACAGAAACCCTTCCTATCGCTCACTTCCTCCATGTGACTCGGGACTGTACCCAAAATCCACCTGTTTGCACGACTCCTTTGAGCCGTGGTAAGGAGGAAATCAAAGCACAGTGGGAACCACACAAGACACTATGACGATCTTGGGTCTACAGACTAACCTGTATAATTGTCACCAGAGAACTGCTATCTGACGATAGGTATGGTACCATCTAAGAGTTCTCGGCGAGTCCTGTTCGGTGTACCCATTCTTTAATGAGCTCCTGTGCACAATGTTTGATGTCAAACACCAATGGTTGTGGAATCAACCATCGCCCTATACAGGGTCAAGAAACGTACACAGTAGTCTACTCTAGAATATCGATGCCCTATCTCGATATTCCCTCAACTAGGAACTGTTAAAGGATGTGCTTGCGAACTACACAAGCCCTACTAGTAAGATCTGCATCATAGTCCCGGTAGTCAAGCCTACATCCTAAGGTCTTTATCAACATGTATCAGAGAGACAGTATACTAATACAAGTGTACATGTTAAGATAAAGAGCAACCAGTTAGCATACTATCATGTCGAGCAAGAAAGTCCTCTATATATATGTCTAAGCATCCACTATATCATACAATAATGGCCTCTAGGGAATACATATTTGTCACGACCCGAATGTGGCACGTGACCGGCACTTAAATCACGTGACATCTAAAAACGTCGACGCGGTCTAAGTAAGCCGAAAACTCGGAATCTAAACCCTTTTTTTAAAATATTGGAGGTGAGGTTTAAAATAGTCATTAGATGGAACCGGTTTAAAATAAACATTTAAGTCTAAATAAGTATGTTTGAAAAACATCCATGACATTTTAAAATTCGACATCACCTCCTTTGTAAATTTTGAATAAAACACGATACAAGCATAAATATATAAAGCATCCCAACGGGAGCTAGCTTCCACGTCCAAACGGCGGAGCAACCAAGCAGATAATATACGACGCACAACGGCGAAGAAAAGAAAAGTGAAACAAGATAAACAATATAAAAAGGTTGACTTCAATGAGTGCGACGCCCACAAACACACAAACTCTAAGTCTCGCTTCTAAGTCCATAATATACACTTTCTAGGTCGATAGAGTTTTACTAGATACAATAGAATATAAATATACAAGTGTGGGTACGATACAACAGTAGCCCACCTACCAAGCAATCACCGAAAAAGAGTGTGTTCTACAATCCGTTAATTATCCGAGCGGTATAACCTGCAAGAGACTGGGCACAACGGGGGTGAGTTGCCAACTCAGTGAATAAAAATAAATCACAAGGTAGAAATCGAAATGCACAACGATACCTAGGTCATAAGTATAATATTATCATATCTCGTACCAATATATATATAATATGCATAAGTATCATAAATGCAACACTATCCATCATGTGATCCCAAAGTAGAACAAATCATATGCAAATGACCTGTATCTAGGTATAAGCCGAAAGGTAGCCGAAAATATATATGTAAAACCTCTTCTTTAAAATAGCCGCGGGATACATATGTCACGGCATAAAAGCAGACGTGATAGTATGAAATATAATAGGTATTTTATTTAAGATATATAGAGCGATAAGAGGTTTACGGTTTAAAAGATCCCAGTGTCATACTAGATATGTCAAAATAAAGAGACTATAGCTCGTTTAGAAATCCTTTTTATATGCACCAACTGGTAAAATAGTGTTCAGGTACTGTCCCTCGGATCAGTCCTGGTCGGCTACAATAACGTATAATTATAACTGTATACCTCGTATGATATCAACATATCAATATAAGGATGTCCAGCATCGACACCCTAAATCAGCAATCTCTCGTGTCCATCACCGACACGCAAATCCTCAAATCCTTCGTGTCCATCACCGACACACAAATCTAGATATCGTCGACACCATCTCAACAGATGATCGCCTCTCGATATCTCTAGCCCCGGTCAGTATCCCCTGGATATCCGCCGTGCTCATATCTAGCTCCGGCCAGTATCCTCTGGATATCTACCGTTCTCATATCTATCTCCGGTATCGAGTGTCCTCGCTAGGCTCCCCGCCTCAAATGCGGCTTTCCTGCCCCTCGGTCTCGACCGGGTCCACCATGTATCTGTCTGTTTACTCCCTCACTCAGCCCAGATAAGTAGCAAGTCTGTAACCGTATATCTCCCCCACTCGGTTCGGAATAAAAACAATCAGAAAACATCAAGCTCATGGTGGACATCAACTCATTGTATCCAGAAATATCAAGTAAAGAATAATGATACTTGCATAGATCATTCTGATGATATATTATATATATACATATATAACATTGTCCCATACCACTGATATATATCATCGAAAGTAAAACATCATGAAAACTCATAAGAATCGAATACAAATATCCATGGTACTGGTATTCGCAAAACTCAACAGATGATAAAGGTACAGTACGTAAATAAAGTCATGCATGCAACAAACGTAACAGTTCTACTGTGTCATGGCAATACTAATGATGTGTAATGTAGCATACGCGTCTGTGCTCGTGCATCATGGCAATCATTAGTATTTGTGCGGGTGTTCTATAAGTGTTTAAAGCAAAAGTAATTTTACCTATATCTGTAGCATATAATAAAATCAGAGTTTTTGAATATAGGGAATTCATATGCCTCGTATCGGTATTAACATACGCATTATATAGTATAGCGGTCCTACAGTAGCATGGCAGTGCCAATGAGGTGTAGTGTAACATATGCGTCTGTGCTCGTGCAACATAGTACTCATTGGTAGTTGTGCGGTGTTCTATCATTGTGTCAATATAACGGGAACATATATCATTGGTAAGTGTATCGCGAGCATGTAAAGTAAATATAAGCATAAAGCGTAATTATTTAACATAACTGCTTGCTATGAGCTATACCATTATCTTTGAAAATGGAACGAAACGTTGGTTTTGAAATCAGGAAGCTGCCATAAGTTAAAAATAGATATTCATTTGGAAATTAGCATCGCAACCTTGTCATTTATCATTTAAAAGGGAAACGAATCGTTGGTTTTTAAAAGAGTATAGCTCACTCAAATATAACATCCTAAACTAGAATAATTCATGACTCCACGAGTCCAAAAGAATTTGGTCGTATTCGGCACGCTAACCTCATCATCACAAGTAAGGTATGATCCCTCGTACTATATCCACCCAAAACCATATCCATATCGTACGGACCTATCGTTACGTACGTATGTCAGCATAATCTTGTATTTAACTATATGCACCCGAATAACATACTATATGCAAAATAATATCAATACCATTAGTTAAGTTATCTAACATATCACTAACAACTAACTAGATAGTATAACTATCCTAGTTAAATGGTTGCGAGGGTGTTATATGCCATCCACCCGACTTCTCCCGTAGATATAAATCTGCTCACCAACTTGTCGAGCTAGCCGAAGTCCATGTTGCTATGTCTGTCATCTCCATCTCAGAAACTTCCGCGATCGTACCTATAATTGAAGTTATAACAAATCGGCGAAAATATCAAATCAAAACCAAAATAATGAGCTAGGCACCCGTAGGTTAGAACCTACAGCTTATTTACTCCAAAAGCGGCAAGATACCCTGATGTTAACGTACGCACGTCAACAATTCAGTGGCGGTATAGAAATACGAAAAACCGTATTGAAATATCGGAAACTTTAATAAAACCTTACTAGAACACTCCCAGATTCCACTATATGAATACTGGGACAAATCAAACAATACCGTAGATCATAAAATAGCCAAAAACCCTACTGACCAAAACCCAACATGAAACTCCATAGAAGGCCCGGCGGCACCGGCCAAAACAAAGATGTCACCGGGTCAAGTAGGGAATTTGGGGCCCGTGCCTTAGGTGTAGTCTCCTAGTGGTCTCATAATATTACAGTCTTATTAGTTTTTCTAGTGGTTACACCTACTGGTTCCAGATTCAATTCTAGGATGACAAATATCACAAAAATCCAGTTTTCTGATATGTATCACTGAGAACAGATATGTGAACAGAATAGAAGTTAAAAAGAAGGTACATATACCTATTGGGATGATGCACAAGGGATCACCAACTCAAGAATTGCATGTGGAAGCCTTTAGGTGTTGTAGTGGATCAAGCTAGATAATGTAAGCAAATTGATGAAGGGACCATGGCTTCACTCTTGATATGATGAACTCTTGGGAATATTTGTGTTAGAGTTTGAAGGGAAAAGTGTTTGTTCAGTTGTGAAAAGAGAAAGAATATGGTAATTTAGATGAAGGAGTTAGATAGAAAAGAGTGAGGTGGAGGGTTGCGAGGTGGAGGTGTCAACCATGAAGGATGAGGTGAATAGTGGTAAGGTGGTAGTGTAAAGTGAGAAGGAGGAGGTGGAGGGAGGAGAGCATGGGTGAGGGTGTGTTAGAGGTGAGGGTTTATCCTAGCATAAACATATACCCACCTATCATTTAAAAAGAAATATGAAATAAAAACAATCTTTTTAAATAAGGGCCCTCATTTTAAAATCCAATACATTTTACCAATAATTACCCCTTTCATATAAATACCTTTATATTACCACAAATCTAAACTCTTTATTTTAAATGAATTAAAATACTTATCATAATACTTTAAATATCATTATCTTAATGTAAAATACCATATCATGTTAAAATATCATTTTTATGATATCACCCCTTTTTCTCCATTTTTACCAAAATAAATACATTTTTGCGGATATAAATCCGATACCAAAATTCATATGCGATATAATTTTTGTAAACTCATTATCTCAAAATTTAAAATTATAAATTAATATTTATAATTTTCCAAAATGTTACAATATCTCCCCTTTAAAGAAATTCGGTCCTCGAATTTAAATTTAACCCCTATCTTAAAACATTTTTTTCTCAGTCAAATCAATTCAATTTAAAACAAGTTGCCGGGGTCTAAATTTTAAAACATATAGTCCGCTCAATTTAACGGAACTCTGAAATCCCACACGAGCTAAGACATAACATAACACAACCGTGTGCGTAAAAACTCAAAATATATAAAACTCACATAACTGTAACTCTAGCGGTTGCTATGAGATTTACGCCAGTTATGATGCAAAATTCCAAATACAAAAACCGTTGTATATACTAAATGCACGATCATTGGCATAGTCGTAGTGCAATATCGGTAGCACACGATCAAGCGAAAATATAGAAATCAAATCTATAACATATCCTATCAAGTGCAATGCACGAAAACAAAAACAAACCTAACGGGTTTGCACGAAATCCAAACCACATGCCACGGATGTGCATGAAAACAAAAACAGCGCCAAGTGCAACAAGTGTGCATGAAAATAACATCCACTCCATCAACTGTGCATGGAGCAAATATTAAGTGTGGCTAAAGTGCACAAAATCAACCTCAAGTGCATTGGGGTGCACAAAACAAATCTCAAGTGCATCGGGGTGCAAAAAATCAAAATCAAGTGTATTAGGGTGCACAAAATCAAAACGTGTAACTGGTGTGCACGAAATATCAGTCTAGTGCATCTGGTGTGCACAACACTCCAATTGAGTGCAGTCACCTCGCACAGAAATCTCAAACAAGTGCACCTGATGTGCATAAAACATTTGTGTGATCTTCAAATCCTTAAAATACACAAGTCAAAATAACGGACGTCGAGTTGCCCTTTCTTCAACGTTGAAAACGAAATATTTGGATCATAAAAACGCAAATCGAAAACAAATGATATCGAAGTACACCTTTTTCAATGTCGAAAGGTGTATACACACCCGGAACTGGCATAGCAAAGATTACCACTTGCCTTCTGCGCACGGTCTAGCGTTCTCAGTCTCTGAATTCTTGTTCTCTCTACAGATCACTAAAACCACGGTCTCTTTATATAATCGTCTGGTGAGGAGCAGCGACGCAAACAGTCTTATGCTGATACTTCTCAAGACACTTCCTTGCCAAGTAGTCCAGTCTCTCACAATGCAACATGTCGACGACGGCGATCTCTAACCTCTGCGTGCACGCCAAGCAACTAACCCTGAGTCCAATCTCAATTATTATAGAATCTTGGAAAGAACCCATCATATCTCCTGCTGATCTCATCTATCCATTCAGCCCGGAACTAGCACTCCATACTAAATCCACTTCCATTTCGGAACAACTGCAATATTCTCAAGACTTTCCTCTAAAAGTGTTGCCGTACACACCTCTGTATACATATCAAACCTCCAGTATTGACGGTGAAGAACAACTGCGCACTGAGACTTCACACCAATCTCCTGTTCCATTACTCTCCAATATCGGTCAAATAAGGAGCGTATCGCGATAGTTACGCGAATTGAAAGTCTTACTTGGTCATGATCAAGCCCAGAGTCTTACAAAACACGAAAATACAAATTTGGCATCTCTGACACTTTGTGGAAGAATCTGGCTAAGCTCACTATTCATCACTGAAAACTGCATTTTAATACCGCTCATTCATTATCTATTTTGTTATATCGGTACTATTAACCATTGTCTGCTCAGTAATACAGATTATAGGTGTTCGTGATAAAATACTGGAAACACACTCAAAATCATGAATATAACATTTGGGAGCCGACACTGCAAACAGAACAGAAAACTGATCAATGTCCAAAGAGTTCTTTTTGCAAATAAATGTGTGCACACAATTTTGGTCCAACACAATGCAAGTGTGCACATGGACCATGGTGAGGCTGCCTTGGCCACATGACATGATGAAATTGTGCAAGTAGGGAACATGAGCATTAAATTCTAAAAGAGTTGATGTGATTTGAAGCATCATGATTTCCCTCCAAAAGCTACTAGCAACCCATGTTGTTATCAAGAAATCAAGCAATGCCAGTAGACTTGTAGAGTGCACACAACTTCACAGAACAAAGACGAGACCCGTTGGCCTACACGAGACCGGCGACATCCTCATAATGACCGGCGGCGCCGGGCCCACCAAGGCGAAATTGCTCCATTGTTTGGTAGTTCACTCATTGTTGTCCCATCTTCCTGTTTTTATTATTTGTTTATTTTGTTTTTGAGCCTATAAATACCAGATCAATGGGCAAGGGGAGAAGATACTTTTTTGCTTTAGTTTTGCTTTAGAACACTTATAATTTGTAACTTGTTTTTCCTTTATCTTAAGCTCTTGCCCCTTTGTCTTGATCTTGCAACTTCTTCATTGAACTTGCAAGCTTAAGATTTAGGTTCTTGACTTCAAGATTAGTTGTATCTTGTTTGAAATTCAATAAATTTCTCATTTCATTACATATGTCTTGCTTTCTACATACTTTGAACTTGTGAAATCATTGCTTTACTTTGATCTTGCAACCTCTTAAGTGAGCTTGCAAGCTTAAAGTTTGGTATTTTGATTTCACATTGGTACGGAATTAAAGAACAAGTGAAGATATTTGCACATTGAATTTACCGATTCTTAGCTTTCTAACTTTAACTTTATTTTTCTTGCTTTTTTTTGTTATGTTGCCTTACTCTTTTCTTTTTTTGTTTTGGTATCGTAAATATGTGTGAGTAATTGATTTACTTGTTAAGGGTAGAATATGGTTAGTTTGTGTTAGGAGATGTTTGCTAAAACCTTAAAAACCTTAACTTTGCAATTGAAACTCCGAGCAAACCACTCTCAATTCCGCTCCGTTAGGCATCCTATCCTACCACGATAGCGGTGAATCCTAATCGTGACCGGATTGCAAGTGGTTTGCCGAAGGCTGAGGTCAAGAGACATCAACGGAAGGATAAGGGACAAGGAATACGGATTTAGCTCAAAATCGCAAATACCGTATTTTCAAGTTCTCTAATTCACGTTGTTGCCTATTTATTTAGTGTCAATATCAAAATTGGGTCTATAAAAAACCGGTAAACATCATCCTCACGCAAGCTAACCTAAAAATTACCCTTGACAAGTCTTTTTATTGAAGATATCTTAGTTACGACACTTAGCATAAACAACAACTCAAGATACAGTTTTAACTCGTTAAAACAAGCTGAAAAACCTACCATCTCCCTGCGGACGACATGTACTCATCACGGCTCGCTACACGCGACACCGTTTTTTATTGCGGTTATTTCAAATTCTTTCTAAATACGACACGCCAAAAGCGTATATCAATCAAATGGCGCCGTTGCCAGGGAGACGGTAACGCTTTTACACTTGTAGTCTCAGGTTAATTTGTGAATATTTTGTACAAAACTAACATTCTAACACATTCAACGGATAAAACACACTCTTTTTAAACCGATACGAGAACTAAAAACAATGATGTTATCTGGATTTTTGATCTGCTGACACACTTTGTATTAACATAAAAATCAAAGTATAAAAGTTGAATACTATTATTACATAGAGGAAACACACAAAATTTGAGCACCAAATTTGCAAAATCGACCGGCGAAATTTTAATATTTCCCGATCTCGCCGGCTCTGTTGTGGGTTTTTGAAAAATTGTTTTTTGTGTTGCCTCCAGTGTTCTGTTAGTATCCCATTTTTATTATTTAATTTTCTTAATTATTTGTGTTTTGCACTTTGGCTATCTATATCGATTTCTATCTCAAATATCCGTATTTTTCCGACATTGGCAGATTTGAC
The DNA here is from genome assembly GCA_030015575.1 of Agapanthus africanus. Classification (NCBI taxonomy): domain Eukaryota; kingdom Viridiplantae; phylum Streptophyta; class Magnoliopsida; order Asparagales; family Amaryllidaceae; genus Agapanthus; species Agapanthus africanus. The sequence goes on from CM057340.1 coordinate 560,762,570, forward strand.
GGATTGACGAGCAGTAATCATGCGGAGCAAGGGGTGTTTTCAAGTATAAGGGGATTGAACACTTAGTGACAAAGACCCGGGTAGTTTGACCCGCACAAGCGTACCATTCAAACACTTGGAGACAATATCAACACGAGTTTCTTAAACACAACTCTTTCGGTACATATTTTTCTAAACCCGACGCTCCAATATTCTTGTCTTTCCAGGATTCTTCGCAACATCGCCGCAAAAGCCAAAGAAAAGACTAACCGTATTTGTTGCAGCGCCACATTTAAAGTAAAAGTAAAAAAAATTGATTGATTGTTTGATAACAAAACCTTGTTGATTTGCGCATTGCATCATTAATACGGACTTAAGGGGCTATAACACCAATTCAGATTGGGTGGGGATTTCATCACCCTTCCTAAGATCCCGGAAATCACTAATTGCATAAGTGTCACCTCAAGCTTAATAAAAAATATCTAGACTCAGCCAACTAAGGACTTGTCGCGCTCAATAGGACAAAGGAAGATTGTGGGCATTCAGTCGTTTATCTAAACATGACTTTTTGTGGTGCCTAGGCAAGACAAGTGAGGAGATAACTTTAAAAGGCCCGTCTCATGGTGATTCGTGAGCGGAACCCTCCTTACCTCACTTGTGCTTACCTGGCCACAACTGGCTGTGAAGAGACGATTCGAGGGTTATCTTACAATTTGTCACTTTAGAACAGTTAGGAGCAGGTCTGGTAGACTTAGAGGAATGTTCATCTCAGAAAACTGCATTTTAATACCACTCATTGATTATGTATTTTTTGTATATATCGGTACTATTAATAGTGTCTGCTCAGTTATTACAGATTACAGGTATCCGTGACAAAATACTGGAAATACACTCAAAATCACGGATATAACGTTTGTGAGCCAACACTGCAACCAGAACTGAAAACCGACCGATATTCAAAGAGTTTTTTCAAATAAACAAGTGTACACACATTTTGGTCCAACACATAGCAAGTGTGCACTAGCTCTTTGTGCATAGACCTAGGAGGGGGCTGCCCAAGGGCAAGTGAGGTGATGTGTCATAAATGCAAAAAGATGTGATGTGATTTAAAAAGCATCAAATTTCCCTCCAAGTCAACTGAGTATAACCAGGTTCATATTGACAAATCAAGCAGCACCAGTGGACTTAATGAGACAACACTAGACCACCACACCAACACGAGCCCACTTGCCTCTGTTTGGACCGGCGACATCCCTCCAAAAACCGGCCCTACCGGTTTTCATGTGTCCATCGCTCCCCTATTTTCTTCTGCCTTTCCCTTATTGCCACGTCGACTTATTTTTATTAATTTTTTATTCTTATTTTGTGACTATATAAGGCAGATCCGTGAGCAAGGGAAAGGGGTCCAAGAGTTTATAACATAGTTACACTTTTTGTTTCTCTTTTCATTTTATTCTTGTACATAACTAGTTTGCCTTGAGTTCCTTGCCTTCTCTTGATCTTGCAACCTCTTCATTGAGTTTGCAAGTTTAAGTTTTGTTATTGAAATCAAGGTTTGTATCTTCATTTGGAATTAATAAAGCTTTCATTTTTGCCTTCATTTCACCTTGGGTTCCTTGCCTTCTCTTGATCTTGCAACCTCTTCATTGAGCTTGCAAGTTTAAGTTTAGGTTATTGAACCCATGGTTTGTAATATGCCTCTTGGTTCTTAGTATTATTTGTCTCTTTACTTACTTTCATTTTATATTCTTTCCATTTACTTACTTGCATTTTATTACCTTGCCATTTACTTTCTTGCAATGTTGTTCTTTTCTTTTCTTTTTTCTTTTCTTTTGCTCTTTCTCTTTGTTGTTTTTGGTTTGTAAATATTGGTGTTGTTAGGAAAAAGAATGGTTGTGTAGGTTAAGGTTTACGTTTCTCTTTTCTTTTGCCCGATATTTTCCAATTGAACACCGCTCAAACCTTACGCAAGCGCTCCGTTAGGCACCCTACCCTATTAAAGTATCGGTGATCCCTAACCACGACCGGTTGCGTTCGGTTTGGTCGGATGCAAAAGCCAAGAGACAAGAAAGAACAGACAATAGTCAATGAGCCGGATTTCACTAATACCATGCTTAAGTACCCTAATCCAAGTTGTTGCCGATTTCTCTAGCTTCAATAGTCATGTTCGGCACAAAGGATTAAGTACGGACTTCGCTAACTTACACTATCCTATCTAATCCTAACAAACGTATACCTTGCATATAAACACTTAGGTTAGAATCACACAATTCCGACCCACGCATTAACTCGTCATAACAAGAACGCAAAACGCACCGTCTCCCTGCGGACGACCCGTACTCATCACGGCTAGCTACACGCGACGCCGTCCTGATTGCGGTTAATTTTAGAACTTTAAAACACGACATGGTGAAAACCTATATCAACCAAATGGCGATGTTGCCGGGAAGACGGTAACGTTTTAATTCTTGTTATTTCAGGTCAATCTCTGTTTATACATGTAACCCTATTCTTAAAACAAACTAAAAATCGAAAAATTTCAAAAAAAAACAACAAAAATTGACATTGCTAACATTTTGTTCTCTGGATTTTTGACCTGCAAGCACTCTGGAACTAAATAGAAAAATTAAACAATAACATTGAGACACTAATAGAACACTTAGACACCAGAAAAAATTTGGAGCCCTAATTCAATGGGAAGCCCGGCGAGATTCCCCAGAAGTCCAGCGCCGCTGGCCTATTCTCCTCATTTTGCTCCCAAAATTTGTTATGTGCTCCCGTGTTCTGTTTTTGTCCCAATTTTATTGTTTGATTTTTATAATTTTTAGTATGCAAGAGTTTGGTCTTTCATATCATTTTTTCGCACCAATAATCCATTTTTCCGACATTTTCAGTTTTTTGCGGATTTGCGAACTGCGATCTTGTGGAGGAAAAGTGTACATTCAAAGTTAATGTGATTGCGAAGTACAGTGCCAAAGATCCGGGTAGTTTGACCCGCGCAAGTGAACTTTTCAAGCTATTAGGATTCACTTCAATGAGGGTTTCTTAACCCGAAAACTTTTCGATACGTATTTTACTAACACCTTCTTCTCAAATCCGACGCATCCACTATTCTATCTTTGCAGGATTCTTTACAAGTTCGCTGGAAAACGCTAAAATTGACTAACCCGTATTTGTTGCAGTGCCATGCTTGAGCATAAAAACTGTTTTTTTTTAGTTTTTTAACAACCTTTTCATTGATTTGCGCATTGCATTCATTAAACGGACTTAAGGGCAAGCGAATCCCATAACATACGGTAAAGGATTTCATCACCTTTTCCGTGGCCCAAAAATCATGAAATTGAGCATAACGTTTACCCGCACAAATTTTAAAAGAAACTAGACTTTAAGCTTTTAAGGACTTCGCGCTCATTAGGAGAAGTTAACTGTGTTTAGAACACTGCTTAACGGTATATCGTTCACGGGGTGTCTAGAAAAGTGTTCACGGAGAAACCGCCAAAAGTGAAAGGGTTATCTAATTAAGGACCTTCGCGAAAGCGTTGGAAAACCTCCCCTTATCTCTGCACTTACCTGGCCTCGTGATCAGTATATCTTGAGCCCGTTTCTCGACACAGTTTTACTTCAACAATCAAGTTCTTAAGCAGGTCTAGTTGACCTAGGTGAACCCTAGACCGATTAGGTGTGTGATATTGTGTCGTGATTATTTTTGTCCTTATTCTTTTTGTGTGTATATTTCATTCTTTTGTTAATAACTAACTTACATATAAAAAAAACCCACATTCTTTTTCCTCTCCTTTTCTTCCTTTTTCTTTCTCTTCATAACATGGGTACCCCACGTAAACCAACTCTTGCCGAACTTTGGTACCCACAGCCAGATATTACTTTTTACGGTTCTTTCTTTGGCCGAACTTCGAATGATCCCTCCATGCCAAAAATTTCTTTGAAAGATCGGATAGACGCGTCTAGGAGAAACTTAACATAGAACATCACAGACTCACAAATACATATTAACAAGTATGTATCATAGTATTAACTGAGTTAAACACTTTAAAATCATGAATACGGAAACGCTACGATATTACAGTTTTGAACGATAACTTTCCAATGCAAGACGAGATCAAATCACAATACTGGAAAAATAAAACAATAACAAAAATCCTATTTCTACAAGTTTAAGCCCCCGGAGAAAATTAGGGGCATTTTGCAAAAACTTGGCCAGTGGAAACCCGGTTTGGCCGGCCCAAAAAAGGTGAAAATGCCCCAGTTTTCTCCCATGTCATTTTCACATATAAGTCAACATTCTGCAGTTGTTTAAAAAAAATCAACACTTTTGAAATTCAGACAGAGAAGGGACTTTAACTCGGAAATCGGAATCGGAAAATTGTCGATCGAAACTAAAACTCTGCCTAAGCTTGTCCTAGTGCTTGGCTGGCTCTGAAACCATTGTAAGGACGGGCACGCCCCGCGCGTGCGTGCAGCAGAAGTGGGAACAAACGGAGAACAAAAATTCCGTAGGGGCGCGATCGACCATACGCCAAAATCGTCTAAACACTAGTTTCTAACTAAAATAAAGAGCATAATGAAAGAGTTCAGATGTGCTACAACCTTTGCAGCATGTCCGACTCATCCTGGAAGACCCTATAAAAACTCCGTAAGCTCTTGAATGCGTCTGCACGCGACTGCCTCGCCGTAGATAATCTGCGTTGAAAGCGGGCTGCCCGTCACCAGTTGGAGAGACTTCCTCCAGAGTCTTGCTAGGCGTGGAGGAAGGCGATGTGAACAATGGGTACTCTCTACTTTTTGCAAACACTCACCATGAAAACTATTGCCATTCACCTAGAGAGCTTGAGCTCTCATGAGAGGAAGAAGAAGATATGTATTCTTTTTATGGCTTCAAAAAGAAATGAATTATGTCATGTATATATCAACCATGCCATGACACATACCCTCATACCCCACTCTCTCTCATGTGTGTGTCAACACATAAGAGAGAGGGTGGGCCCCACCACCTAATTAAATATATTAAATAAATAATAATTTATAAATACATTAATATATATAAATAAAGATATATATACATTTACATATATATAATTATTAGTATATTTATTTATACTTAATATATAATGGTGGGAATTAATATATATATATACATATATATATATATATATTAAATAAGTATTAGGACATGTATCCTATACACGTACACATCATGTATCACATATACGAAATGCCATCAATATCTTCCCAGTATCATATACTGTAGAGAGTGTGTGTATCATATACACTAAACTAGAAATCGTATCATTAATACGGTTATCAAGTCAACACTTGACTTGGTATTCCGGCTGTGAAACAGGCTAGTATAACAGTCGTCTGATTGAACACATATATCCAATCTACATGTTTTATCGAACTCATATATGTATCCCAATACGTACGTCACATCGCGTTTTGCCCGGGTAGGCACTTTCGTTACGGAACTCTAAATACCTGTCAATACGCTGGCAGTAGGTTATACAGGATCGTATCCGATTGAATCTGAAACACTTTCAGATTCAACCCCCTTTTGGGTTAACCTACAAGCTCGTCAGTGGCACTAGCTGTACGTAACGGCTGCCCAGGTATGAGCAAGATAAAAGCAGGTCGACGAGCGAACTCATCCGGACCCAACAAAGTCTATAAGTGACAGTCACCGTACAGTTCGGTTTCTTCATCAAAGAGTATCACATACCGGGTCTGGGGAGTGGAATCTGTCAGACCCCTAATAACCTAATAAGTCGTGCTGACAGAGAACTCATAACCAAAGAGATACAATTGGTAACACATACCAATTTATCTCTACTGCCCGTGGCCATGGACTTCTGGCTATAGTCGTGTCCTGCACAGTGCGATATCGACTCCCAATACCGGGAGTGACGAATTCCCTCGACCGCTTATTGCCTCCATGTGCTTCGGGACTGTACCCAATTAAAACCTGTTTGTACGACTCAGCAAAGCCGTGGTAGGGTAGTAATCAAAGTACAGTGGGAACACACATGAGACACTGTGGCGATTTCAGGTCTAGGGACTGCCCTGTACTCATGTCACCAGAGAACTGCTATCTGACATTAGTATAATACCAACTAGGAGTTCTCTGCGAGTCCGTCCAGTGTAACTCATCCAATGAGCACATGTATACAATCATCAGTGTCAAACACCAATGGCTATGGGATCAGCTATTGCCCCGTACAGGGTCATGAAACATATACTCTAGTCTAAACTGGAGTATCGATGCCCTGTCTCGATACTCCTACGACTAGGGACATTTGAGAATGTGCTTATAAACTAACAGACCCCACTAGTATGATCCTTATCATAATCCTGGAAGTCAAGCAAAGATCCTATGGGCTTTATCTCATGTAATTGCGATACGTGATAACTAGTATTTCGCATTAACATGACAGATAAAGACAGACCAGATAGTACACTATCATCTCGAGTAAGACTGTTCTTGGTATTGACCCTCCTCGAATTCAGTAATTTCATTCCCGCAATTACGATTATTGCCTTGAGGGCACAAATATCCAAAAAAATGAGCATATGGGCTAAATTATTTTAGTTTACGAACATCATGGTCCAACATTCCCTATTTGGGACAAATTTTAGTTTAAGGACATTTCGGTCCATTATCGCCGTGTTTGGGCGATGCGCTAGTTTAGGGACATTTCGGTCCATTATTCATCTTGCGCGCACGTGTATTTGTTGCGTGACGGAAAGAACAGTAGTGACATAGAAAGCACCCAATTTTGGGTGCGGTCTGATTTGAGGTGTGCGCGTCAATTTGGAAGTGCATTAATGTGGGATGAAAGGAGTTGTTGGTTATCGGGACCCGCCACCTCTCTGAAGAAGTTGAGAAATTACAACGACATATATCAGAGGTGTGAAGAGATGTACCATTGAACCAAATCCCATATTTGAGGGAAAGAATCATGGTGGACCTAAGAATCGTTAGTCATATTTGAGACTAAGATTACCTTAGGACATATGGGATGAATATCATTTTGGATATCATCAATGAAAGATCATTAGTCATGTTTGAGACTAAGATCAGTTTGGAAATCACGAGCATATGGACTCGCTTCATTTAAAATGAAAGAGGTTTAAGTTCAAGAAAATTTAGCCAATTTGGGCTAAGATTGGGTTTCTGTACTACCCAGCAGTGCTAAGCACTAAAATATGTTGGGGTTTCCTAGCGCCCTGACCATCTACCGTGGCCGTTGCGGAATAAATTTTTTTGGGGTTTTGAATACTGGCGCTAGAAAAACCGTTCTAGAATTTACCATAAACCTAAACTAGCTAACTAGGAGGAGAGCTAACTACTATGATAGAAAAGCCTCACAAAAAGATCTGTGTCCTTCGGTCTTCTGTCCTCTTTGTTTGCTCCTAAGGATCTCCTTGAACCAGCTTGATAACCTTTCCTTGCTCCTTGAGATCTCCTGGATCATGCTTGATCGTCGATCTTCCTCCGTCGAAGATGATCCACCCGAAAGATGTAATCCATAGCTTTAGCTCCACACTAAGAATCTAGTGGAGCAACTAGAGACTTTAGATTTCTAATCTAAAGTGTCTAGGATGTAGTGTATGGATCTAAGTGTGTATCTATCTCACCTCCTCTTTTAATTCTCAACACATGAGATTGTAGAGAGGAGGTTGAAGATGAAGGTGGAAGAGCTCAAGAAGGCTAGTGAGGAGAGTGTAACCAAATGGTGAGAATGGAAAAAATGAAATCCATGAGAGAGAAAAAGATCAACCCTTGTTTTGTAAAACCATTTTTCTAATATAAAATACCAACCGTGCTTGAATAATTTGCACAAATGAATTGAAAATTCATTTGTCAACCCTATTGAAACATGGTTCTCACCATACTCCCCTCACCACCTTCTACACCTCATTTTTCATTTAAAGATAAATGGATAAAGCTAGAAAGAGGTGTCCACCTTCTAGAATGCTTTCCGTATAAATATAGATTACACTCTACTGTATATACATACCTGTATTCGTATCAAAATACGAATATCCAAATAGAAAGAATAATACAAAGAACATAATAATAGAATATACATATCGAAATACATATATGTAAATTATTAAATCCATACCTGATTTAATAATCCGGCTCAATCCCGAGCCGGCTAGTAATATCAATTATCCGATCGAAAGTCCGGGTAACAAGTACAATCAATCGATCGGAACCTGCACGTATCCAATATGGCTACAACATCATTTCGCCGGAACCAGGGAAACCCTCTGTGTGAGACTCTAAAGACTCGACGGTACACCGGCAGTGAGTTACTGGATAAATCCATAACCACAAGCACGTCAGCAGCACTAGCTGTACGTAACGGCTACCCGGGTACCTGTCGAAAAGGAAGGCCGACGAGCAAACTCATCCGGATCCCTACTGAGCCTATTTGTGACAATCTTCGTACATTCTGGTCTCTTCGTCTGTGAGTATCGCATACCGGGTCTAGGGGTGGTAAATGTCAGACCCTAATAACCTGATAATTCATATTGATGTGGCTCAGGACCAATCTGGGAAACTACTGATCAACCTATCAGTAAATCCCAACTGCCTTGGCCAAGGTCTTATGGTGCTGGCCATTCGAACACAGTGCGATATCGACTCTCTATACCGGGAGAGACGAATCCCTAACAATCGCTTACTGCCTCCATGAGGCTCGGGACTGTACCCAATTAAAACTTGTTTGCGCAAATCAGTAAAGCCGTGGTAGGGTAGTATTCAAAATACAGTGGGAACTCACACATGACAAATGACGATCTCAGGTCTGAAGTCTAACCTGTACTCATGTCACCTGAGAACTGTTATATGACAATAGGTATAGTACCATCTAGAAGTTCTCGGCGAGTCCGTCCAGTGTACTCACCCCCAGTGAGCACCTGTATACGATCTTAGGTGCGAAAGACCAATGGCTATGGGACCAACCATCGCCCCTCGTTGGGTTCTAGAAACGTATACACTAGTCTACTCCGGAATATCGATGCCCGGTCTCGATACTCCTACAACTAGGGACCTTTTAAGGATGTGCTTATCGACTACCCAGCTCCCACAAGTATGATCGCCATCACAACGCAGGTAGTCAAGCAATGATCCTACGGGTTTTATCAACATGTATAAATGATACGTAATAGTAAGTAAAACATATGCACATATTAAGATAAAAACAAACCAGATAGAATACTATCATATCGAGCAAGATTGTCATGTACATCCATATGTCTAAGCATCCACATGTATACATATACAATAATGGCCTATAAGGAATAAATATCCAACAATCTCCTACTTGCACTAAGACCACATATTGGCGTACCGAGTACCCAACGTCTGCACTAAGGCCAGCTGTTGGCGTATCGCATACCCAACATCTCAAATAGTCTATTGAACTGTGCTTGAGGAAGGGCATTGGTGAATGGATCCGCCATGTTGTCTTTTGTGTCCACTTTCCACACCTCGATCTCCCGGCGATCAACGATCAGATCAGGTGATACCGCCTCAAGATGTGTCTGGATTTCTGATGGGACCGTGGTTCCTTTGCTAAAGCCATAGCTCCAGTGTTGTCGCAATACAAAGGTATTGGGTTAACAATGGATGGAACCACCTGAAGTTTATTAATGAACTTCTTAATCCAGACTGCTTCTTTTGCGGCATCGTTGGCAGCAATGTATTCAGCCTCCATCGTCGAGTCTGCGATGGTGTCCTGTTTGGAACTCTTCCAATAGACTGCCCCTCCGTTGAGGGTAAACACGAACCCCGAGATAGACTTGCTGTCATCCTTGTCACTCTAGAAGCTCGAATTGGTAAAGGATTCCACCTGGAGGTCCCCATTACCGAATACCAGGAACGGTTCTTTAGTCCTTCTCAGGTACTTAAGAATGTTCTTCACTGGTTTCCAGTGGTTCTCACATGGGTTTGACTGATACCGGCTCACCATGCTAAGTGCGTAAGCTATATCTGGTCTGGTACATAGTGTCGCATACATTATAGATCCTACCGCCGAAGCGTAGGGTATAGTGCTCATGTGAACCCTCTCCTCATCAGTCTTGGGAGACATCTCTTTGGAGAGGGTGATTCCGTGCAATGCGGGTATGTTATCACACTTGGAATCTTCCATACTAAATCTCTTTAGTACGGCCTCTATGTACCTGGACTGCGAAAGTCCTAATAATTTCTTGGATTTATCTCTGTAGATCTTAATCCCCAGAATGTATGAGGAATCACCCAGGTCTTTCATAGAGAACCTTTGTGACAAGAACAGCTTGACCGATTGTAGCATAGAAATATCATTTCCTATCAAAAGAATGTCGTCCACGTACAAGACTAGGAATATGACAGTTCGTCGTACAATCTTCTTATATATACAAGACTCATCCTCGTTTTCGATGAAGTCAAATTCCTTGACTGTTTCATCAAAACAGATGTTCCAGCTCCGTGATGTCTGCTTTAATCCATAAATGGATTTAAGCAACTTGCACACCTTCCCGCTGCTTCCACTGTTTACAAAACCTTCCGGCTGATCTATATAAACTCACTCTTCCAAACTTCCGTTTAGAAAAGCCATTTTTACGTCCATCTGCCAGATTTCATAGTCATGAAAGGTAGCAATGGCAGGTAGGATTCGAATGGATTTGAGCATAGCCACTGGAGAAAAGGTTTTGTCATAGTCCACACCTGGTCTTTGACGAAAACCTTTTGCAACAAGTCTAGCCTTATAGGTTTCCACCTGTCCATCTACACCAAATTTCCTTTTGTAGATCCATTTGCATCCAACGGGTTTTACCTCAGGAGGAGCAATATCCAAGGTCCACACTTTATTGGTGTACATGGACTCCATTTCGGATTGCATAGCATCCATCCATTTATCAGAGTCTCTACTAATAATGACATGCTTGAAACTAGTAGGACCATCTTCTTCCAACATGCAATCCTCTCGATCCCCGTCTATGAGAAAACCGTAGTATCTCTCGGGCAGATGAGAAATCCTACCAGATCTGCGGAGTGGCTGAGGTCCGTCTGGGACTACTGAATCTAGCGGTTCCACCAAATCTTCAGTTATATTTTGTGGTTCAGAAATTTCTTCCAGTTCTACCGTACTCCCACTAACTTCTTTTGCAAGAAATTTCCTTTCCAAAAAGGTGGCGTGGCGAGATACGAACACATTCTGTTCCTCAATGTGGTAGAACAGATATCCATAATCATTCTTTGGATATCCCACAAATTTACATAGAACTGACTGTGCCTTTAGTTTGTCCAGATTATGCTTTTTAACATAAACCGGACAACCCCATATCTTAAATTTTTTATGATATTGTCTCTTTCCATTCCATATTTTGAATGGTGTTTTAAGCACTGATTTGGATGGAACATGATTAAACAGATGTGCCGCTGTTTAAAGCGCATGTACCCAGAATGAAAAGAGGCAACTCAGCACTACTCATTATGGAACGAACCATATCCAATAGGGTACGATTCCTCCGCTCCGATACACCGTTGTGCTGTGGTGTATATGGAAGAGTAAGCTGAGAGAGAATTCCATTCTCTTTAAGGTATTCTAGGAATTCCGTGCTTAAGTACTCCCCTCCTCTATCAAATCGGAGGATCTTGATACTTTTTCCAGTCTGGTTCTCTACTTCGTTTCTGTATTCTTTGAATTTCTCAAAAGCTTCAGATTTGTGTTTCAAAAGATACACATATCCAAACCTAGTGAGATCGTCAGTGAATGTGATGAAGTATGAGAACCCACCCCTTGCATGTATAGAAATTGGACCACATACATCATTGTGTATGAGTCCCAAGAGCTCTGCTGCTCTTTCTCCGTGTCCGGTGAACGGAGATTTGGTCATTTTTCCTTTGAGACAGGACTGACAAGTTTCATAAGATGAAAATTCGAACGTATTCAAATATCTATTCTTATGCAACTTACTCAGTCTTTTCTCTCCGATATGACCAAGTCTACAATGCCACAAGTAGGATTCGTTCATTTCTGAACTCTTCCTCTTGCGTGTGTTTTGTATATTGAAAACTGTGTTTTGATTTAGAACATAGATACCATTACTTAATGTACCTTCTGCAACCAATACCTTATCAAGGTAAATGTTCAAGATATTTCTATCAAGAACAAAACTATATCCATCTTTATCAAATAAAGAAACTGATATGATGTTGCAAACCATGGAAGGTACATAGTAGCAATTGTTCAAAATCATAGTATTGCCACTTGGCAATGCTAGGTGATATTCACCGACGGCATCAGCATCAGCTTGTGCTCCGTTCCCTACTCTGAGGGACATATCACCTGGTCTAATCATCCTACTTTTTCTTAGTCCCTGCAATAAATTACAGATATGAAATCCTGATCCGGTATCCAGACCCAGGAGGTAGGACTGACCGAAAAACAGTTCTCAATAACAAGAACACCTGAAGGAGACGCAAGGGTATGCTTCTTCTTCGTTGGGGTCATCAAGGAATGCATGCAATCCTCTTTCTCTTACTCATTCTCATGATTGTTGTCATAAGTTAGAGTCGAACCAATGTTCCCCAGCCCCGAATAAGAATTCGGATCTGTCAAGCGATACATTTTATTATCTTGATTAAGGCATGAATTGGTTGCTACCTAAAGAGAGAGAAAAGAAACACTCAGCGTGCGCTCTTGCAAGACTAGATTGGTTATTAGTTTATCTAATCAGGATGGCTCCCACTATTTCCTCAAATTCTCCTTCAAACATTAAAAGGAGAACTAGTTGGGATCATTAACACCTTACAATTTCGCTAACCGTTCAGCCAGGTGAGTGTCGGTACTCTGAGGGAGGTTTCCCGTGCTCTCACACGGACCTAATTAAAATAAACCTCATTTCCGCAGAGGCGTAGCCCCGTTAACACTTTTCTAGACACCTAATAGGTTAGCTAATTGTGAAGTGAAAAAATATCTCCCAAGAGTAATCCTACTCATCAGTGGGATCGGGATCCAACTATCATTGCGTGATAAACTAGATGGAATCCACTCTTGTCATCACACTCCAGAAAGTATGCAGCACTAGCAAGTTTCCTGTATATTTGAAACTCCCGATGTGGTTTTTGCCCATAAGTCGCTAGTCAAGTTCAACCTGTCATTATCTTGATTGCCCTAGACCCACCCGCATAAGCCCTTGACGAAGTCAACAAGGCTATGTGACTGTCCTAGTTAATCGCATCATATGCTACAAACAAGCACCACCCAGCTACCGTTCACTATGCCTTGAGAAGGTCAACAAACGCAGCACGAATACGGAATACTACTTGTAGGAAATGACAGAGGGCTATGGCTGGATTTTTGGTGAAAACCCTTTAACATAATTAACTTGATATCGTTGAAGGAACCGAGCAGTTTTGAAAAGGAGTAGTTTAGGGTCCGCTTTTGAAAACTTGTGGTTTTGAAGAAAAGCCGAGTAATCTACAGTATAAACTTTTTCTCAAGAGGTCACTCCCCGAGAAGGGATCTAGGCTCTTGCCTCCTAGAATGAGGTGCTGGATATTCATGACCGTATACTACTATACAAAGCGAAAGAATATGACTATAGTTTTTCGAAATTTATTCCAACAACATCTTTTAGGTTTCTTTTCTTGCATTAATCAAAATTAATGCAGACCCATCAATTAAAACCTATCACACCAGAAAAGAACGAACATACAATGTACGTATATGCCATCCGCATTCTCCACGGGGCCCGTTATGCACCGTTAGGTTACTTAACTAACGGCAGAGCGGGGGCTAGACTAGCGCGGGTGCAAAACATATACAATATCTACTGGTATATATAAATATATATATATATAACATTCTTTCCAAGTATGATATAAGCAACATCACAGATCAACAACAAGCAACACAGAATGGTGGATAATCTTGGAGCCCCGGGTTTCATATGAGCCGCAAATGAGACCCGACGTTCCCGGTCGTGTGGATAGCCCGTGCAATGAAAACCTGGACCCCTACGAGCGCGGCAAGTTACCCGCCAATCGCAGAAGTGAGGCAACCCCAATCAACAAAGTGAATGGGCCACCCAGCACTTCACGGAATCTGGCGCGGCAAGTTACCCGCCAATCCTCTTCGTTTTCTCCTAAGGATCTCCTTGAACAAGCTTGATCACCTTTCCTTGCTCCATGAGATCTCCTGGATCGTGCTTGATTGTCAGTCTTCCTCCGTCAAAGATGATCCACCCGAGAGATGCAGTCCATGGCTATAGCTCCACACTAAGAGTCTAGTAAAGCAATTATAGACTTTAGATTGCTAATCTAAAATGTCTAGGATGTAGTGTATGGATCTAAGTATGTATCTATCTCACCTCCTCTCTTGATTCTCAACACATGAGATTGTAGAGAGAAGGTTGAAGATGAAGGTGGAGGAGCTCAAGAAGGCTAGTGAGGAGAGTGTAACCAAATGGTGAGAATGGAAAAAATAAAATCCATGAGAGAGAAAAAGATCAACCCTTGTTTTGTAAAACCATTTTTCCAATATAAAATACCAACCATGCTTGAATAGTTTGCACAAATGAATTGAAAATTCATTTGTCAACCCTATTGAAGCATGGTTCTCACCATACTCCCCTCACCACCATTTACACTTCATTTTCCATTTAAAGATAAATGGATAAAGCTAAAATGAGGTGTCCACCTTCTAGAATGTTTTCCATATAAATACGGATTACACTCTACTGTATATACATACCTGTATTCGTATCAAAATACGAATACCCAAAAAGATAGAATAACACAAAGAACATAATACTAGAATATACATATCGAAATACATATATGTAAATTATTAAATCAATACCTGATTTAATAATCCGGCTCAATCCCGAGCCGGCTAGTATTATCAACTGTCCGATCGAAAGTCCGAGTAACAAGTACAATCGATCAATCGGAACCCTGCACGTATCCAATACGGCTACTACAAACCAGATAGCATACTATCATATCGAGCAAGCTTGTCCTGTGCATACATATGTCCAAGCATCCACATGTATACATATACAATAACGGCCTCTACGGCATACATATCCAACAAAATATACAACACTCACGTGTGTTTCATGTGAGGCGCTGAAATAGTGCAAAGCACTAGTCTTTTTTGGCGCTCACGTGTGTTTCACGTGAGACGCTGAGGTTTTGGCTTCTTTTGGGCGCTCACGTGTATTTCACGTGAGGCATTGAGTTTTGGCGCTTATGTGTGTTTTATGTGAGGCGTTGCACTAGTGCTAAGCACTAACATTGCTGTTTTCTGGCGCTCACGTGTGTTTCACGTGAGGCGTTCCAATAGTGCTAAGCATTAACTTTTCCCGGCGCTCACGTGTATTTAACGTGAGGCGCTATGTAACTTGGCCTTAGATGCTTACATGCTTTTCACGTGAGGTGCTGAGTTCTTTTGGAGATTTAATCTTTGTTTATGTTTTTAGAGAACTTAAATTTCTGTTGATAGTGTTTTGACCATTAACGATCACCAAGATCACTATTTTGAGAATCTTGGATCTGGTTTTTAAAGAACCAAGTTCTTGATTTGAAGGAACTAAGTTCCTGGAGTATTATGGACTCCATATTCTCCATGTTTTTATGTTCATGTTTTCAGAGAGGTTAAACCTCTTGTTAATGGTGTTTTGGCCATTAAGGATCACCAAGACTATTTTAAGAATCTTGGATTGGGTTTTTAAAGAACTAAGTTCTTGATTTGAAGGAACTAAGTTCCTGGAGTATTATGGACCCCAACTTCATTCTGTTCAACTTTGTTCTTTCCTGAATCTTTGACTCTCAAGAACAAGATCTTCCCGATGAGAATTAAATTCTCAACTTGTGGGAGACTTGTCTTGTAGATCTCAGATCCAGAGAAAGAACTAAGTTCTTAAGATGGGTTAAACCCTTAGATAGGTAAAGGAGATATTTTGATCTCTGTTTTTTTTTTACCTAGGCTTTTGAGGAGGAAGATCTTTCTTCTTTATTGATAATTAAATTCTCTATTTTTTATGAAACCTTTTTAGAGCCTTCTGTATTTTTTCATAAGCTTATGGGGGTCTCCTCTTTTTTTATATCCAGTCCTCATTTCCTTTTCATCTCTTTGCTCCTATTTATAGGAGAAGGAAAAGAATCAATTTGTTGCGAAAATCTCTCATTAAGATCATGATTGATTTCATAATCAATCCAATTGATCTTTTAGATCAACCGGTGAATTTTATTCACCGTTGGATTTTTAATCCAAAGGCTATCTGTTTAACAGAAAAGATTTCTGGTTTGTTTTAATAAAATTAGGAAAATATTTTTCTAAGATAGAATTTTATTCTATCATATGAATATGTTGTTAATTTAACAAGATTAGGAAGATATTTCCCTAATATAGAATTTAATTCTGTTATATGAATATCTTGTTAGTTTAACAAGATTAAGAAAATATTTCCCTAATATAGAATTTTATTCTATCACAAGATTAGGAAGATATTTACCTAATATAGAATTTTATTCTATCTAATAAAGAAGATCATTCTTGTTTGTTTATCAAGATTAGGAAAATATTTTCCTAAGATAGAATTTTATTCTATCAGATGATCGATGGGTGATTTTATAATCACCGTTCGATCTTTGATCTAAGGGTCCTCTGTTTAACAGAGAAGATCTTTCTAGTTTGAGAAAAATCAAGAAAATATTTCATACATAAAATTTAATTCTATCGGATGGTTTAATTGGTGATATTTTATCACAATTGGATTTTAAATCCAAGATTCTCTATTAGAGAAAGAACTTTGCATATTAAAAAGATCAGGGAAAATATTTCTCAAATAAAATTTAATTATATCACATAAAATTTAATTCTATCATATATGAGCATTTTAAATTGGGGTGCTCACATGCTTTGCATGTGAGCGCTGCCAAAGAATGCGGCAAGAAAACTCACGTGTTTAACACGTGACCCCTAGTGTGGGTTTTAGCATGTTTATTTTCAGCGCTCATATGCTTTGCATATGAGCGCTCACGTGTTTAACACGTGAGGCATGTTTGGCCTTTGGTTATTTATGTTCAGCGCTCATATGCTTTGCATATGAGTGCTCACGTGTTTAATACGTGAGGCATGTTTGGCCTTTTTGTTATTTGCTTTCAGCGCATATAAGCGCTCACGTGTTTAACACGTGATGCCAAACTGTGGGAATTCTTTTCCTCTTTCTTCTCTCCCCTTTTTATAAGGGCACAAATAGCTCTTAGCCAAAAAAAAATTGGCGGGAACACTGGCGTTCTTCTCATTCCAGCAGGATGCAGACGCAACGTCATAAAAAAAGACCCAAGGGTCAAAGAAAAAATGGAGTAATGGCAAAATCCTAGCTCCAAGTCTTGACGGTACATATACAACTTAGAGACTATCTCGACTTTCCCCCCTTATTCCAGCAGGGTGCGGACACAACAATCAAATAAAAATGAAGTGACGGCAAAATCCTAGCTTCAGATCTTGATAGCAACATCTACAGCCTAGAGATCATCTCGACGTTCCTCCTTATTTCAGCAGGGTGCGGACGCAACTATCAAATGAAATTGTAGCAATAGCATATTCCTAACTCTATATCTCAATTGCAATATATATAGCATAGAGGTCATGCGAATGTCTACCCTACTTCAGCAAAGAATCTGCGCGACATCATCAAAGCAAAAACGAAGTGATGGCATATTCCTAGTTTTGGGTCTTGAAGGCAGTACATATAAATCCTAAAGACCGTTGGAGATCATCCCACCCCAAAAGAGTGCGGTTATGACTCATCAGGGCTCCAAATTGAGCCTAACCTCAAGTGAAAAGCGTCATGGAAAATACCTAACACTTGTTCTATCGACGGCAATACAAATACACGAACCTAAGAAGATTACTTGAAGATGTCTTGTTCAGCCTAAGAAGGGATCAAAGACACGACAATCATGGGGCTACTCGAACACCATCCTAAAGACTGCATATCGAGGAATACATTAGCCAATGCGACGGTATGATGGACTTAAACCTAGTACCACAAACCTAACGGACCCCTGTCATAAAAGAATGAGGGCTATCTACATCCAACGTGAGGGCAAGTTTGCATGTAAACCTAAGGAAGGTAAAATAAAAATACTCCGAAATGAGTGAATA
The DNA here is from genome assembly GCA_030015575.1 of Agapanthus africanus. Lineage (NCBI taxonomy): Eukaryota > Viridiplantae > Streptophyta > Magnoliopsida > Asparagales > Amaryllidaceae > Agapanthus > Agapanthus africanus. Next base: position 560,780,737 of record CM057340.1, read on the forward strand.
AACTATAGAATCCAAAATGAGCACATAAACTAGAAATTATGAAATGAGTGAATAAACTATAAACTCCGAAATGAGTACATAAACTATTTCGCTCCAGATCAAGACATCAAGAAACAGAAAGGTGCATGCTAATACAAAAAAATGTATATTCTTTATTTATGAATCAAAATGTTTGAAAGATACAATTTGTAAAGAAAAAGGGATACAATTGTAGCCTTAAAGAGGGCGGGGCTTTTAATAAAGCAGCGACCCGCTCATTCTCCTGCTGGAGCTCATTCTCGCACTCCACTATTGCGGATAGCATTGCTTTGGTTTGAACTCGTTGTTGCAAGCACAAAGAAAGCTTCTCAGAAATTTCCCGCTTAGCAATTTCGTAGCCCCACATTCTTCGCTCGGTAAAGTCAAGATCCCGCTTCAGCGCCATTCCTTCAGAAATGCACCTTTGAAGGTTTTTAAAGATGACCTGGAGTCGCGCATCATTAGCTTCTACTTGAGCACGTAACTGTCTTGATTCTCCAAAAGCCGTTTCATGCTCCTTTTGCTTCAGGACCAGCTTCTTCTCGTAATATTTAATGAGAGCGGCACATTGTTCGATCCACGCGGTCAATTGAGCCTTTGAGGATAATGACTCAGGCATAAGATGTTTGCGCTCGATCTCATGGAGGCAAGCCTTAATTTGCTTACAATAATCAACCCAGATGCGAATGAAATCTTCATTATGGAAAGTCACAAGAGTCGCCGGCATAGGATTGACTTCATCCGCAAAGTCCACAGCAGAAGTGAGAGCCTCAACATTAAGGTCTTCAATAAATTCTCTTAGCATGCGCCTACTATTTGCTGCGCCTCTGGAACAGTGGCGTTTAGTGAAAGGCCCTGCGGGCATAGAAATGCGGGACTCAAAGGGAACCAAAGCTAGTGGAACTGCTACAGAATGAGACATGTACAAAGACGGATCATATTTCAGCCTAAAATAAAAAAAAAGTGAATAAGATCTAACCTACTAATAGTTGAAAGCGGCAAATCAGGGAGCATAGAGGGCTCAGCCATTTCTTCATCTTCTCCTTCGAGCCGTAAGATTGTAGTCAGTACGGGAAAAAGTTTATTAGAGAAGGATTACTTGTAGAAAGATGAAATAAGAAATGAAAGATATACTGACCAACGCCAGAAAGAAGGACAGATCCTGATTGGAAGGCGAAGTGCGAGACTAACATTTGGCACGGATGGTTAAAAAGCACTCTTATAAGATTGCGACAATATACGCTAAGAAGTTAATCAAAGGAGTAATATCAATACTGAAATGAAGTAATAAAAATTCTTTGAAGGAAAATTACCTTCCGTCGCTGAGCCTGAGAAAACTCAGGGAGGTGCAGAAGAGATAGGTGAAGTAACAACAGTCATGGTGATAGCTGACGGGGGTCCTTCAATCAGCAGATCGCCAGAGTTTGCCATGCCTATACCAAAAATAGAGAAAACGTTAGTAAATGTGTCTAGCAGAAATAAGGATCCGAAAATAATAGAAAAGAAGAAACCTACGGGTTTCATGAGAACCGACGGAGCGAAAACCATGATTGTATCTAGAGCATCACTAATCGCGACAGCCTTTTTGACTTCCACCACCATAGAGGAGACGGATTCAAAATCTGTGCCCTCGTCCCCCGAATCAATAAGGATTGTTTCTATGCTAGCATTAACCGCGGATACTGGAGATCCACCGGGAGAAAGAGTGGCAGTTGGAGCAACATTAGACTCAAGATGAAGGCCCTCCATCCCAGAATCTCCGGATGCCGCCATCTCATCCATAGCCCCGGCATCTAAACTTGTCCCTACTGTATCATTCAAAAAAAGGGGATGTTATGATTCGAATAAGTGTCTATGGAAAAAAACTTGGAAAATGAAAAAGTTGTAACAACTCTGAAATCACTGTACAGAATTTTCTTGTTATTGTACAAAAAAGGGTATTACAGCCTGTGTAAGAGTTAAAAATTATTTTTGGTAAATAAAAGCAAGAAGAAACTTGTAGCTCACTGGTAAATCCTCTACACTACTGTGACATAACCTATGCGTTCGAATCCCATCAGACCCAATATTTTTTTCAGACTTTTCTTTTTAATTTTTGGAAGCACAAGAGTTGCACGTGCAATACACGGGGAAATGAAAAATTTTAGAAAAATCAAACAGGCGTAATGAGGTGTACACACCCGACTTAACACGTGGCATGAATCTCGAAACGAATCAACAAGATCCGACCACCCATTCCCTCATTTTGGCCGGCCCCGACGGTCAAGATGAGCCCAATCACCTCCGTGCTTTGCACACACACCCCTTCGACTTCCCTTAACTCCCCTGCACTGTTTAATTTTCTTGTAACCAAACAGAGACTCTTCAATTCACCATTTAACACCTTTTTAATGCTTTTTAATCCAAAATTTTAATTCCCAAACCCTAATTCTCCACTATAAATACCACCTCATGCCTTAGCTCTTCACTATTCTGAAATTCTAAGAAAAATTCTCTCAAAACTTTCTAAGTGCCAAGTGGAGTTAAGCCCCTCAAGTGGAGTAGCGCGCCAAACTCGACGACCGGAGTATCTCCGACGAAACCACAACACCCAAGAGCTTCTTCAATCTCTTCTTAATCTTCTAAAAACCTTAAGTCCCTCTTCTCTCCTTTTTCTTTCATCTCAATTAGTATTTTTTATCGACAAAAGTGGAGTTAACACGTAACAACCTTCATTTTTAAATATTTTATCATTCTTGATAGGTCTAAATGTCACATAATCACCCTAATATCTTTTTAAAACCAAACTCACATCTATTGTCTTTTGATGTAACCAAAATTTCATGTTCAATACTCAAATAATGAACCTTTTCATTAAAATACCATGAACTTTAGTTTAACTTCTTTTCGATATTTAGTATACCCAAACCCTAGAACCTTCATGGGGTAATGACCTACCCCACAAACACACTATGGTTTCATAGCATGGTATTCTAAGCATTTGGGTAATTCAAAGTAAAAGCTTTTTCATTAAAATATCACACCGTTTCAAAACAGGTTTTTTTAAATCGGTATTTCGAAATCCTTGTTAATTACGCCTCTACAACCCTCGTCAGGGGACCCGCTAATGGATGGTTCGGATTATCACACATCCTTGGGATAGTAGAGAGAGATGAAATCTTGACAGAGTATTCGGTCTCGAAAGGAATTTAAAAAAATACGGTTTTTAAGAAACACGACTTTTTCTAATAAAAACTAATTTTTGGGAAAATTATATAAAATTATAAAATCCGTATTTTCAATAAAAACAAATTAAGAAACTATATTTTTTTAAATGAAAAATTAGAATTTTTAACAAAATACCAAGTTTCCAAAAGTAGTAGTTTTCATAAAAATACTACAAACTTTCAAAAAGCTAGGTTTTATCACCAAACCACCACAATAATTAAAATAAATGTTCATGAAAACCCTAAATATTATAAATCACCCTCGATGTTTATTTTTAAACAATATTAATATATATTTTTCATAAAAGCCCCTCGAGATATGCAAACAATATTTTAAGAACTCTAAATTAATATAGGTTTAAGCGGGATCAATTCTTTTGAGCCCCAGAGAGCCGGAGAAAGTAAGTGCTTTCCTATTCAGGTTAGACAACTTAACCGAGTTATCATTGGTAATTGTCTTGGAAAAAGACACAAATCCTGCTGTCCATATGCAGCAGTTGCCGATTTCTCCCGAACTTAAGATTTTAACAATTTACATCAATTCACATGAAAAGATATGAACTCAAATCCAAACTCAACTCTAAATTTGAACTCGAACTCGAATACAAACTCAAACTATAATCTAAACTCGAATATGTAATCTAATCCAATCTACTCGAACCAACTTGACTCGAATCCAGATTGCAATTATCATGACTCACACATTACTCGACTCACTCGAATACAATCTACACCTTTTGCAATCTAGGGTTTCGATCAAGACATGTCAAGCAATAAATCAAATCAATTATGTATATTAACCAATTATAATATATTATACACGGGGTGCTTGAGATAGTTTCTTGTGTGAATCCAACGGAGCTTCAAGAGTCCTGTATTAATCTTTTTTTTTATTTTACTCGAATATCAGTCGGATTGACTCATTCACAACCTAGAGCCCCGATGCTAACACATAAAATGGGCCCGTGTTTTTTTGCTCCTAGGCCCCACTCTTAAGCTCGTGAATACTTCTACGGCTGCGTTGATATTCACACTTAGAACTTAACGTTAACATAGTGACCATCTAGAGACCTATAGTATATATTTACCTATGATCATATACTCTTACGCTTCATATATATATTCTACACTTTTCATTTTCTTTACTCTTGCCTATCTTTAGGACTTACCGAGCGCTAGTTCGCTGACGGGTATTCCATCCACTTTTCTTCTCTTGGAATGTTCGTCAGATACGGTCGAGACGGAGAAGGTTGAAGCCACAGAGGAGGACTACAACCAGATCGCTACTCAGGACTAGCTCAGCTTCATTTTTTCTCCAGTTTATGTATACCACTTGTTTAGTCGTTTTCCTTATTGTATTTACTTTCCAGTATAAACTCTTGTATTTGTAAATATTGGAAGTTGAATGTAAATAAAGATATTTATTGAAAAAAAATTACAGTTTCAATTTATTCTTGCATTGTGTATTATTGTTTCAATACGCTTAGTATATTTATTTAGGGAATGATCTTCTCTGGATAAATATACCGCGGGCTTGCGACGTCACCGTTTCCGTCTACTGGGAAGCGGGGCGTGACATAAGTCCTACCAGGTTTCGTTGAAATATCGTGCGATGTCTCCCCTTGAAGTAAACGCTCAGCCTCTTCACGAGCTGCACGCGCGATCTTGTAACATTTTGGAAAATTATAAATATTAATTTATAATTTATAATTTAAAATATGGATATAATGAGTTTACAAAAATGATATCGTATATGAATTTTGGTATCGGATTGATATCCGCAAAAATATAAGTATTTTAGAGAAAATGAGATATATGTGATATCTTATAAAATGACAAGTGTTTTATTTTTAATATGATATGAGATTTTATTATAATGATTATGGTATTTAAGTGTTATGATAAGTGTTTTATTTCTTTTAAAAATATGAAGGTATTTATTTAAAAAGATCTTTTAATTTGTTTTGAGGGTGGGTATATGTTTAGGTTAGAATAAACCTTCATACTCACCACACCCATACACACACTCTCCTCACTCCACCTCATGATTCTACCTTTACACCTCCTACTTATTCACACTCTCCTACACTTTAACAACAAATGGTTGTGTTCTTTCTCTCAATTCACAAACTGAACCAAAACACTCTATCTCAAATTTCTATCTTTCACAAAAAAATCAAAAAAGAAAAGTTATGGTTCCTTCACCAATATTGTTCACATCATCAAGCTAGAACCACTACAAGCTCTAGGAGTCTCAACCATGCACTTCTTAAGTTGAATATATTTTGTGCACATTCTTTATAGGTAAATCTCATCTCCTTTGCAAGTCTTCTTTTGTTAAAAAACAGTTTTACTGTGCAAATATCAGAAACTAGAATTTTTGTGATACTTGTAATTCTAACTTGAATCTGGAACTACTAGATTAATCCACTAGAAAAACTAACAATATTAGCAGATGGTGAGACCACTAGGAGACCACCCCAAAAACCCGAGCCCCTAACTCTCCAAGAAAACCGGCGGTTTCCCCAATATTCCCGCTACCGGCGCTTTTGCTATTGAATTGGGTGTTGATTTTTGTTTTGTAGCTTCAATTGATGTTAATTAAGGCTACTGTATTGTTTGTTTTGTCCCAGATTTCATATAGAGAAATCTGAGAGTGTTTTAGTATTATTTTAACAATGTTTCCGGCATTTATGATACGGGTTTTCGTATTTCTATACCTCGACTAAAATATTGACGTTCGTAAGTTAATGTCGGGGGTATTTGGTCGTATTCAGAGTAAGTGAGCTATAGGTTCTAACCTATATGCGCTTAGCTCATTGAATTGCTTTTTGATATGATTTTTACGCTGATGTATTATAACTACGATTGTAGGAAAAAACGCGGAGAATTCCAATCGCGGAGAATTCCGAGACGGCAAGGACGGGCAAAGCAATTGTGGATTTCGACTAGCTCGACAAGTTGGTGAGTAGATTTATATCTACGGGAGAAGTCGGGTGGATGGCGTATAGCACCCCCGCAACCACTTATATAGAATAGTTATGATATAACTAGTGTAGAGTGATAGGTTACCTAACTTAGTTGCATTATATTAGTGCATGGTAAGTACCTAGAAGATTTCCTATGATTATGGTTATACCGGGATATATGGTTATGGTGACATACGTACGTGAAGATAGATTCTACGATATGGATTTGAGATTGGATGGATATAGTACGAGGAAGTCATACCGTACTTGTGATGACGAGGATAGTGTGCCGAATACGGCCAAGTTTTTTTTGGACTCGTGGAGTCATGAGTTATCCCGACTTGGGACATTACGATCGATAGAGCTATACTCTTTTAAAAAACCAATGATTCGTTTTTACTTTTATATGATAAATGATAAGGATGCGATGCTATTTCCAAAATGAATATCTATTTTAACTTAATGCAGCTTCCTTATTTCAAAATAACGTTTCGTTCTATTTTCAATGATAATGGTATAGCTCATAGCAATTAGTTACGTTTAATGATTACACGAGACACTTAGATTTCCTTTATATGTTTGCGATACGCTTACCGATTATATACGTTCTCTTTTATACGAACACGCTGATAGAATACTGCACAACTACCAATGAGTACTATATTGCACGAGCACAGACACATATGTTACACTACACCTCATTGGTACTGCCATGACACTGTAGGACCGCTATACCACGCGATGTCTATATAAATGCGATACGATGCGTTATGAATTCCCTATATCCGGGGAATTGGGTTGTATTTATATGCTATGGATATGGGTAGAATTACATTCTGCTATAAACACTTATAGAACACTTCCACAAATACTAATGATTGCCATGCTGCACGAGCACAAACGCGTATGCTACACTACACATCATTAGTATTTCCATGACATAGTAGAACTGTTGCGATTGTTTGCACGACTGACTATATTTCTGTACGATGCCTTTATTATCTGTTGATTAATTGTGAATGCCATTACCATGAGTATTCGTATTTGAATGTTATGAGTTTTTATGATGTTTTTACCTTCGATGATATATATCAGTGGTATAGGACGCTGATATATATATATATATATTGATTGATTATATCATCAAAAATATATATGCAATTATTATTCTTCTTTACTTGATATTTTCTGGATACGATGAGTTGACGTCCACCATAAGCTTGATGTTTTCTGATTTGAATTTATTCCGAACCGAGTGGGGGAGCTATACGGTTACAGACATGCTATATATCTGGACTGAGTGGGGGAGTATATAGTCGGATACATGGTGAACCCGTTCGAGACCGAGGGGCAAAAAAGCCACATTTGAGGCAGGGAGCCTAGCGAGGACACTCAATACCGAAGATAGGTATAAGCATAGTGGATATCCAGGGGGTACTGACCGGGGCTAGGGATATTGAGGGGCGATCGATCTGATGTGACGGCGTTGACGATATCTGGATTTGCGTGTCGGTGATGGACACTAGAGATTTGATGATTTAGGGTGTCGATGTTGGACACCCATATATTGATGTTTTGCGATCATTCGAGATACGCCGTTATAGTTTATGTGATATAGTAGATGATCAGGACTGATCCAGGGGACAGTACCTGAATTCTATTTTACCTATTGATACATATAAAAGGGTTTCTAAACGAGTTATAGTCTCATTATTTTGACGTGTCTAGGATGACACAAAAATCTTTTAAACAGTAAACCTCTTAAAACTCTTTACTAAACAGCGAGACGTATATCTTAAATAAAATACATATTATACTTCATACTATCACGTCTTCTTCTTATGCCGTGACATACGTATCCCGAGGCTATTTTAAAAGGAGGTTTTACATACATATTTCGGCTCCCTTATAGGTTTATACCTGGATTCATGTTATATAAATATGAGATGATATATTTTGGGTTTACGTGATGGATAGTGTTGCATTTATAGTATTTATGCATTATTCATATATTAGTACAGGATATGAAAATACTATACTTTATGACCTAGGTATATCGTTATGCATTTCGATTTCTACCTAATGATATACTTTTATTCACTGAGTTGGCAACTCACCCCCGTTGTGCCCCAGTTTCTTGCAGGATATACCGCTCGGATCATCAGCGGCTTGCGGCATACCCTTCTTTTCGGTGATTGCTTTGGTAGGTGGGCTACTGTTGTATCATACCCACACTTGTGTGTGTGTATTCTTTTGTATCTAGTTAAAACTCCATCGACCCAGAACTTGTATAATTGTGGACTTAGAAGCGAGACTAAGAGTTTATGTGTTTGTGGGAGTCGCACTTGTTGGAGTCGACTTTTTATACTTGTTGGTTTTGTTTCACTTTTCTACGCCATTAGGCATCGTATATTACCTGCGTGGTTGCTCCACCGTTTGGTTGTAGAAGCTAGCTCCCGTTGAGATGCTTTATATATTATGCTTGTATCGGGTTTTATTCAAAATTTACTAAGGAGGTGCTGCTAATTTTTAAAACGTCATAGATGCTTTTCAAACACACTTATTTAGACTTACATGATTATTTTTAAACTGAATTCATCTAATGACTATTTTTAAACTTCACCTCCATTGTTTTCGTAAAAAGGTTTAGATTCCGGGTATTTTGCTGACTTAGATCGTGTCGACGTCTTTAGATGTCACATGATATAAGTGCCGGTCACGTGCCACTTTCGGGTCGTGACAGATCTTCCTATGAGCGGTTGAAAAAGCAGGGGGATGTCCTCCATGGGAGCATCAAGGGTTCGTATTTCACTCAAACCCGCACCTGTGGCCAAGCTAGCCTGACGCTCCCTCACTTCATGCTTCCGGCATTCCCTCTCGATCTTTGTCGTACGAAGGGATCTCTCCAGAACCACCGACAAAGGAAGATCTTTATCTAAATCAGACTCAGCCTCTGGATCTGCTACAATATCCGTCATCGGCTGCTTTAACGACGCTTCCCGTAGTGGCCCAGAGGTGGCCTGAGCAATAGTCGGCAGCTCTGAAGATTCCGTAGGGGCCGTCGAGGGAAGAATATCCTCTGCGCTAACTCCCAAAGATGGCACCTCACTCGAAATAGAACTAGCTACGGTGGTTCCTATGATGAAGAGAAAGGAGTCAAGGTGTGGGCAAAATGAGCTAAAAATATTTTAAGAGCATCACAAAATAAATCATACCAAGGCCCACAGAAGCACAAAACCTCTCCTCTTCCTCGTATGTTTTGATGGACGCCAGAAGAGCCTCTTCAGTAGAGATTCCTGTTAAGAAAGGAGTGTTAATAAAGCGCAATAACATTTTTACTCTAAAATATACAAAGAGTATAGATGATGCGTACTCGATGCTGCAAGGGCAACAAGCATTGCTTGCTTATGGGCCAATCGTTCGGAAGCCTCAAGAACGGCCTGAAGATCAGTCTCCGCGTTCTCGTCGATAGAAGCTTCAGGACGAAAAAGATCGTCATTGGTCCCGTACTCTGACAGGCCTTCGCTATAGGGAGCATGGGACTCTTGACCAAAAACAATGTCGGCCGAAAACATATATTTCTTTTTCTTTTGCGAGCCAAGAGCAACTCCCGACGATAAGAGCTTTCTTTTGTCGGCATCTTGGAGCGGCGTGTTCCAATGTCCGAGCCAATGTCTGACTCGGGAAGCATTGTAGGAGTCACATTGGGTCGTGGCTTAGCCCTCAACACCATCGGAAAGACACGCGGAGCTACTACCACATCGCTCCTTCTTAAGGAAGGGCGGATGACTACGCGTTGTTTCAGCGGGACCGCAGGGTTACTAGACTGGACAGAATCTTTATGATCAAGGAGTATCCTCCTCTCTTCTTTGATAACAGCACCCATCGCATGTTGATACCAGGCTATATAGGCATTTGAGGCCTTCAGAATACGACTAGGTTCAGCAATAAGGAAATAAGATCTCGTATTCAGTCGCATAAAATGGTGGACCACATTGCGAATGCTCACCTCTGAAGCAACCTGATCGACAAGAAACGCTTCGAGGGGAACACCTTGGTTATAGCCTAATTGTTGAGCAAAACGATGCGGATTGTACCTTATGAACAGCAATGAGGTATTTTGCATGCATACTAAAACCACAGCCTGATAGAGTACAAATGTACAATTTCCCTGGCCTTCAAAGCAAAAACCACATCCTTGAATACGTCATGAAGCGGCTGGACCACTTTAGAGGGTTCTTTACCAATAGTCAAGACCCTATCAACAAAAGTCATGCTATCCCTAACTATGCGCGGACACAGAAGCAACCGCCAAGCCTCTCGTTGTGTTGGATCGGGAGAAGAAGCATTGACCAATTGCATGACCCGGGGGAAATTATACCCTTCATAAAATTTGGGTCTTTTATGCAAGCCGAAGGCACCCAATACATGCATCTCTATCCATGATATGAAATAATGGAGAGGGAGATTCACGGGCCTCACACCCGGCTGGGTGGTGTCGGCCGCCATACTTAAGCTATTATACAAATAAGCCAATACCACAAATCCAATGGCCATACGCATTCCTGCCGCAATACGATGAGCCGGGTAGAAGACGGACGGTCTCATGTATCGAGGAGAAATTGGAAGTGCAAACCAGCTGAGCTACAAGCTAATGAAGCCCATGAAAAATATTTCCTCATCAATGTCTGGAGCAGCAATTTCTGCAAAAGGAACAATGGGGGTGTCCGGAAAAAAAAACTGTTTCAGATCCGTATCGGCAGTCGGCAACTTGTCCAAGCCAAACCCGAATGGATCATCAAGCTTGGAAAACTTCGCAGCCTTCTTTGACAAAACTTCTAGGCGAAGGAAACGGACGACAAAATCAGCAAAGCCAACCCTATGCCCTCCAGACTTCAAAAACAGGATTTCATAAATATTCATCACTTTGATCAGACTTGGAAACTTGTGCTGGATGGCATTCTCTAGCGTAAGGCCAATGACGATCGATTTGGTGGCAAAGATATACTCATCGGGAGGAAGTAACTCCTTATAGTGCTCCCCCTGACGGGTAGTCCAGAAATATCTGCGAATTCCTCCAACGAAATCGATACTTCCCGGTCCGATAGTAGAAACGTGTGGGTTGGAATGTTCCATTGTTCCAAGAAAGACTTAACCTACCACACATTAGGAGTGTGGTAATAAAAGAGAAATGTATAGACCACTGGATACAACCCGATTTTCAGCAGCAACGATTTCTTGGCCGATAAGATGTAACGAGCCTAAATGAGGTAACCCGCCGGATGTTGAAGGGTCACTCCTATTGTATAAACCTGACCCCACGGTCGTACCTCTCCTTGAAATATTCAATGCCATAAAATATCTAGGGCCATCGACGGTTGGACTGATATCGATGCCATAGATGGTTGAAGATGACCCTCTGCAGTCCAATTAATCTCTTCCACAGCATAAGCAACCGGCGGAGGGTTAGCATATTGAATCGAGGGGATCGGTTCTGATGGCACCTCGCAAGTAAAGCTGCGCCGACCCTGGATGATGTAGCTGTACCACGCTCTCCATAGATGAAGAGATTTCTGTTTCGGATCATAGTCCCGAATTAGATCAAGGACCTCACGATCGGTGGGTGCGTTAGCAAAAGCACTCTTCGAGCGAACGTAGGGAAAAAAGGAACCAGAAGCCATGGTATCTGAAAAGAGACCCGGTGGAGGGTTAGCAATAAAAATACTAAAATCACAAAGTCTTAAAAAACAGTAGGCCTCGCAAAATCAAGATGGTGTCTCATTAATGATGAGACAAGTGCACATTATGAGAATTAAAAAGGATTCTCATTAAATGAACAATGGAGTTAAAACTCCCAATATTCCCCGAAAGGCAGGTTCTTTTGAACAAACGACAGATTCAAATCTGTGAAAAAATGTATTAAAACTCTAAAAATTCTAAAAAAGGAAAATATCCAAGAACAGTAATGGGGAATAAAATTCCCAAAGTTCTTAAGATTCAAACCAGAGCTAAGCTCTGTAAGAAAATGGAATTAAATTCCCCCAAACGATGTGATTAAATCCCAGAAATCCCCATGTTAGAAAACTCATGGTTTAATTAAGGGAATCATGTTCCAGAAAACCTCTAATGTCAAGATTGATAGTAGGGTAAAACCCTAAGAGGAGAATCAAAGATTCTTAAGAATATCCATTGACTCAAATCTCCGATATGGACATCAAGATCCACGATCTAAATAAAAAAAAGATTTTTTTAAGATCTCCAAGAGATCAATTCAAGGAAAGAGCTAAGCTCTGTCAAGTATGATTATGGATTTTAAAACCCAAAAATAAAATAAATAAATAAAATAAAATAAAATATGCCCAAAGAGGATTAAGAGCTAAGCTCTATTCATAGTCCTCACCAAAAAATTTGGTAGAGTCTACTCTGTTCGAAGGAGTTCTTGAGGACAAAGATCTAAACTCTGGAATGAGAATTGAATTCTTAAAAAAGAAAGGAAAGCTTAGAGAAGAGATGATGAGACAGTAGTCATCTCAAGGGCCAAAGGCCCGGTTTATAAGACGTGGGGAGGAATCGGTTTAACTCCCATAGGTGATCCAATGGTGGTAAAATTGACACCATTGCACTCACGTGTAAGCCACGTGAGAACAACGGTGGGGGCATTTGCTCCCCTATTAATTAAATACAATAATAAGAGCTAAGCTCTGTTCAAACCGAATGAGGCAGCGCCTCAAGTGCTCCCCACGTGAGCGCCAGCGTCGGCCTCTAATAGGATTAAATCCTACAGCGACGCCTCACGTCACGTGAGCGTCGAGGTGCAAAGCACATGAGTTCCTGTTATATAAGGATTAAATTCTTAAATGGCGCCCACGTGCATAACACGTAAGCGTCAGTGCCCAAGCTAAAGTGGGTAGAATTAAATTCTGCAAGGGGAATATTTTCCTAAAATCTGGGATATTCTCTGTTAAATTGACTCGTTGGATCAAAGATCCAATGGTGATGATAAATCATCAAATGATAGAATTAAATTCTATTAGGGAAAAAAATATATCTCCCTGATCAAATATTCTTTGTTGGATCAAAGATCCAATGGTGATTAAAAATCATCCGATGGTAGAATTAAATTCGATTAGAAGAAAATATCTACCTAATCTTTCTAAGTGAGAAAGATATTCTCGGTTGGATAAAAATCCAATGATAGAATTAAATTCTATTTCGGGAATATATTTCCACAATCTTTCTAAACAAAAAAAGATTGTGCTCTGTTAAACAGAGTACTTTTGGATTAAAAATCCAATGATGATTAAAAATTATTGATTGATAGAAGTAAAATTCTATCTATGGGAAAATATTTTCCTAATCTTATTGAAAACAAGAATATATATATTCTGTGAAATAAAATTCACTGGATCAAAGATCCAACGGTGGATAAAATCCCCCAAATAATCTTTGAGGCCAATTAAATCAATTGGTACCTCTCAAATGAGAGATTTTCTCAAATTAATTAACAAGCTGTTTCTCTTATATAAAAGACCCGAGACTTCAAGTCTCAGGGACGCACACAGGAGGATCAACCCCATAAGCTTCTTTCCACAAAATTGAGAATTCAATTTTCCTCTGAAGGGAAAAAAAGATATCCTTGCTCTTCCAAACGCTAGGTAAAGAAAAGCAGAGATATAACTTATCTCTTTTGCTTAAGATAAGGAAAACAAGGGTTTATCCCTTCATAAAAAGAACTTAGTTCTTCCTCTGATCTGAGTATTGAAAAGTAAATCATCCCATAAGTTGAGAATTTAATTCTCATCAGGGAGATTCTGTTCTTCAAACTCAAAATGTAGGGGAAAGAACTAGATTAAAAAAAGAAGAGAAGAGAAAGTATTTTCTAGGAATTTAATTCCTTCACAAACAGGGTTTAACCCTATATAAAGAAATTTTTTCTTACAAAAAGAACAGAAAAACTTAGTTCTCCAATAAAACCGATCTCATATCTTCAAAACAGAGATCATTAATGGTCAAAATGCCATTAACAGAAATTAAAACTTCTTCAGAAAACATCAAAAGAGATTAAATCTCTAAAAAGAAAAGGACTTGGCGTCTCATATGAAACACACGTAACACCTAAAAGATTATCTTAAATGGAACTCAGCGCCTCATGTGCTTCCCACGAGGGCGCTCAAAATAGAAGACCCGGCACCTCACGTGAAAAATACGTGAGCACAGAAGCACTATAAAGTTAGTCCAAATTGTTAGTGTGATATGCCCTAGAGGCCATTATTGTATAGTACTAGTCTGTATATTACATTTTGGAAGCTTGGGATATATACACGGATTTATGACAGTCTTGCTCGATATAGTAGTATGCTACTTGGTTTGTATCTATCATAATATGTGTATATATTTCTTTTAACGTATCGCTAATACATATTGATAGAGCCCTTAGGATCTTTGCTTGACTACCAGCGTTGTGATGGCAGTCACACTAGTGGGGGCTGGGTAGTCTACAAGCACATCCTTACACAGGTCTCTAGTCGCAGGATTATCGATACTCCAGAGTAGACTAGTTTATACGCTTCTCTTTCCAGTTGGGGAGATGGTATGTCCCACAGCCATCAGTATGTCGTACTGGAGATAGTATGCTGGTGCTCATTGGGTTATGAGTTACATTGGACGGACTCATAGGGAACTGCTGGTTGGTAATATACCTATCGTCAGGTAGAAGTTCCCAGGTGACATGAATACAGCTTAGTCCGTCGACTTGACACTGCTACTTCGCCTCAAGTGTGTTCCCACTGTTTTTAGATTACTACCCTACCACGGCTCTGCTGAGTCATGCAAACAGGTAGTAGTTGAGTGCAGTCCCGAAGCACTTGGAGGCAGTGACGGTTAGATAGGATTCTTCTTTCCCGGTATTGGGGGTTGATGTCGCGCTGTGTTCAGAAAGCCATTGCACAAAGTCCCTGGCCAGGGCAAGCGAGATTTGCTGGTAGGGATTCCAGTAGTTTCTCAGAGTTTTTTTGGCCGCACTCCGACACGACTTATTGCAGTATTAGGGGTATGACGCTTCCTGCCCCCTAGGACCGATATGTGACACTCTTAGACGAACACACCGAACTGTACGGAGATTGCTACAGACAGGCTCAGTAGGAGTACGGATGAGTTTCCTCGTCGACCTTCTTATCGACAGATACCTGGGTAGTCGTTACGTATAGCTAGTGCCATTGACGCGCTTGTGGCTAAACCCACTGCCAGAGTACCGTCGAGTCTTTAGAGTCCCACGCAGAGGGTTTCCCGGCTTCGGGCGAAACGTGTAGAGGTCGTATGGTTTTACGACAGGGTTCGATCACATACGTGTACTTATGCGCATATGATGTTCGGGCGAACATTACTAGTGGGCTTTGGTTTAAGCCGGATCCTAGTATTTGATTATTGGATTAGTTTCGTCTCATTGTATTCGTGTTTCTCGGAATACGGATACGGGTATGTATATACGGACGTGAGGGGCATTCTTGTGATTTGATCAAGATTGCTTTTAGAGAATGACACCTTAATTAGGGTTTTTCTTTATTAGTGAAATCTTTAATGAGGTGGAGGAAATGAGAGAGAGGAAACATTGTGGTTGTTTGGTGAAATGAAATTAGGGTTTTGCATTGACCATCTTGGATTCTTTTGGCATTTGTTGACTTAGATATTTGTTAGATATTTTCTCATGGTTTAAATGCCAAAAA
This sequence comes from Agapanthus africanus, assembly GCA_030015575.1. Taxonomy (NCBI): domain Eukaryota; kingdom Viridiplantae; phylum Streptophyta; class Magnoliopsida; order Asparagales; family Amaryllidaceae; genus Agapanthus; species Agapanthus africanus. The sequence continues at coordinate 560,796,652 of CM057340.1, forward strand.
CTCTAGCTCATTTCACTTAATCTTTTAACAAAAGAATAAACAAGAGATCTTTTCCTCTCCTCATTTCCTCAAAGCTTTCTCCTTCTCCATTCAAACCCTAACCATTTCATGAGTTGAAAATCATAGGGTTTGTGAGACTACTAGACTCCTCATCACTCTCTACACATCCTAGGGTTCTAAGTTTAGCACACCAAGTGACCTAGTTGCCTCAAGTTAGAGATAAAGCTCAAAGTCAAATCTCTCGGGTGGATCTTCTACGATTTGGAGAATACGACGAGGAGGTGCGTTCCGTTCTCAGTTCAAGGAGCTCACAACTTGGAGAAGGACAACGAGGAGATAAAGGACAGCAAGAACTTGAGGTATAACACTCACACATAGTAGTTAAACCTCTTTTCTAGTATGTTAGTTAGGGTTTAGTATCGATCCTGGAGTTTAGTCGATGTTACGAAGCTAATAAAAATTGGTTTTTGCAAACTCCGCCTCCCCGCGAACACGTGGGGTGCGTGGCATCGACTTACACAAATGACTGAGTGCTTAGCACTAATTGGGCAGCGCTCATGTCCCGGCGCCTCACGTGAAATACACGTGAGCGCTCAATAAAATAAATACTCAGCGCCTCACATGCTTCCCACGTGAACGCCAGAGCCACAAATAAGTGCTTAGCACTTATGAATAAAAGGGAAAGACTAAGCAGACCAAGCCCAAATTGGCTAAGTCCCTCTGAAATTCTCCTGCAATTGAGCCCAAATGCTCTGTTGTTGGATCTTAATAAAATTTAATGATCCTAAAAATATTGCTGAGTTGATCTTAGTCTCAAATAAGACTAACAAATCCCTAGTTAAAATAAATTGAGCCCAAATGCTCATATATTTAAGTTGATCTTAATCTAAAAATAGATTAACGGTCCTTAAATAAAATAAAATATTCTTTGAACTAAACAAATATATAACCTAAGTTCAAAACCCAAATTCATAAATATATGAATTTGGACTAATCCACACCCTACGGGCGACGACATAAATTAGTCTCCGTATACAATCTACGGGCAACCTTAACAAAAAAATAATACACGACACGAAGTGACCTACTGGAGAAGGAGAAAGTGGTTATCCCAACGCGATAACATAATTAACTGTAGGAGGTTGCACCTACAGGGAAGAGAGTCCCCACAATCAAAAACCCCTCACAAACGAGAAGGAATCTGATAAAGTCTGCTACAACGGTCACATCTATCCAAACCTTCGATATACGGTGCCATAAATCAACTTGGTATCTTCGGAGAGGTGGATGGATATGTCCAAATAGCATCTGCCCCCAAAATCAGGTGAGACGTCCTCAGCGTCTCGATCCGGTCTTCGGCGGTAAACACATAAGTTCAACTGAAAAGGAAATACAAGAACAGTAATGCCTAAATAGGTGGTATACATAAACTGAAAGAAAAGATAAGTTAAACTAAGAGTGAGTAGTGATCTGGTCGTAATCCCCTGCAGTCTCTTCTATCTTCTCAGTCTCTAGGCCACCTGACGAACATTCAAAAGAAGAAAGAGATAGGTGGATGCCTGTCAGCGAACTTTCGCTCGGTAAGTCCCCAAGGAAAGGTGTGAAATATAAAAGTATAATAACAAGTTGGACAATGGATATCATGAAGCAATGGACTAGGAGATATGGTGTTTAAACATGTCATTTAATATAAGCATGGCAATTCTATGTAACATATAGTTTTATTGGCAAGGTATCATGAGTATTACAATATGTTTATAAGCATGGCAATGTAACATGAGCATAGCAAAATAGTATAGTATGGCCGTGTAGTATATGTATAATGAACATAAAGTGCATGTAAGTGTCCTAAAAGGGTCTCTACCTGGGAAACTAATTTAACGTAACTTCAAGGGTGAATGTCAACCAATCTCAAGAGTGTTCTCGAACCCAACAGGCTGTAATCCAGGGCTAAGAAACCACGGGCCCGAATCAAGTGTTAGTAACGATACTTCTACCTAGTGTTGAAGTATTCCAAACTCAACAGGCTATAATACAGGAGCAAGGAAACACGGGCCCTCATGATAAATTGCTTGTGTTAGTTGACATGGATTCATAATCTAGGGGGACTCCTAAGATTTCATTGGATTCTCACTTGAACTACCCCAACACCCTGTGTATTCTAAATTATAGTTAAAATTACCAGCCTTACTCGAATCCATGAATACATCAAGTTGCAAGATTGAGTTCATATCAAGATCAAGTATTTGTGTCAAGTGTTCTTGTATTCATGTCAAGTTGTATTCATGGTTCGAGTTAAGTCAGTTCAAGAGTAGACATTGGGTTCAGTTATTCATGTTAACTTCAAGTATCCAGTTCAGGTTCGAGTTCGAGTTCAAGTTCAAATTCACATCTGAGTCATGATCGAGTTTGTATTCCGGTTATAGTCATTTCATATTACTAGATTTAAATCTTTTTGATAGATTTAATCTTATATATTCTTAAGCTCAGGAGTAATCGGACAACTGCTGCACATGGACGGCAGGATTTGTGTCTTTTTCCAAGACAATTGTTATTGATAACTCCGTTAAATTACAGTTTTGTCTAACCTGAATAGGCAAGCACTCAGTTTCTCCGGCTCCCTGAGGCTCAGGAGAAAAGATACCGCTTAAACCTATATTAATCTAGGGTCCTTAAAGATTTATTCTTTTTGTTTACGTTGTTTGCATTTCTCGAAAGGGTTTTATGAAAAATATTTTAATATTGTTTAAAAATAAATCTCGAGGGTGATTTAGAATATTAAGAGTTTTATAAAAAGCTATTTTAGTTTTAGTGATAAAACCTAGCTTTTAAAAAGTTATGGTTGTTTTATGAAAACTATATTTTTGGAAACTTGATGGTATTTTATTGAAACTTTAATTTTTCATATTAAAAATATAGTTTTTCAAAATTTGTTTTCATAGAAAAATACGGATTTATGACTTATAAAATTTTCAAATGATTTAATTTGTTAAAATATCGTATGCTTTAAAATCGTATTTTTATTCCTTTTGAGACCGAATGTTCCGTGAGAAGTTCTGTATCCCGCTCTACTATTCCAAGAACGTGAGATAACACGCATCATCTGTAAATGGGTTCCCCTAAAAGTTTTGTTGATGCGTAATTGCAAAATATTTAAAAATATCGATAAAAACGCTTTTTATAAAAGTAATGGTATTTTAATGTAATTGTTTCATTTTGGCTAAACTTGTAATCTTGCATACCGTGTTATGAAGTCATAGTGTATATGATGGGGCAGGTCATAACCTCGTGAGTTTTCTAGAGGTATATGTTTCTAGGTATCGATAAAAGTTACATTTAAAGTTCATGGTATTTTTATGAAAAAGTTCGTTTTATGTTTATTTCGTATAAAATTTTAATTACATCAAAAGGTTAAAATGTGAATAATATTTTGAAGTGATATTATGGTATTTGTGTGTCATATTGACCTATCAAAGATGATAAAACATTTAAAGGAAATGATTTTTAAGGTTAACTCCACTTTTTCGATATGATTTTTAGAAGACGGTTTGAGTCGAAATGAAATAGAAAAATATGGACTTACGGTTTTTGCTTGTACTCATACAAGTGATTAAAAGAAGAGAAGAAGCCTCGGTTGAGGAACCGAGACCTACAGTGCATGGAGACTTGAGCTTGGGTCTGATTACGCGTACAAGAACAAACTCTAGGTAACTAACATGCGGAGGAACGGATTTGAGCAACAGAGTTAGCTTGGACTTGTGCGCTTGACTTCCTTTGCTAGAGTGAGGCTTGAGAGATAGAATTTTATGTGTTATTTTCAGAATCATCTAGGAGAAGAACCAAGGAGAAAGACTAGGTATTTATAGGGGAAAATATAGGTGTAGTGGAAATTAAAGAGATAATAAAAATGTATTAAAATTGAGGGTAAAGGGGTAGATGAAGGGTCTGGGGTTCTCTAGTTAAATTCAGGGAAATCAAATAGGAAAAAAGAGTAGTGGGGAGCTGAAGGGATGCACGTGCAAAGGATGGTGAATTTTGGAGCTAAGCGGGCCGCCAGTGGCAGTTTTCTAGCAGTCTAAAAAGTGGCAATTGCCTCAGGGTTCGTGCAGTGCATTCATCTGGGTATTTATGTATCATTTATATTATTTGATTTATTAGAAACTCTTTGTTTCTCTGTGTAATGCATGTGCAACTCTTGGTCTTCCAAAAAATTAAAAAGAAAAAATATTAAAAATAATTAGAACAGATGGGATTCAAAGTTGCAAGCTAAAAAACAGCAGTGGAGAAGCTTAACTGGTGAGCTACAAGTTGTTTCTTGTACATAAGTTATCAATAATAACTTATAACTCGAAAGAAAAATAGAAATACACTCTTTTATTAACATTGGATCAATAAAAGTGTATAGGAATTTTAAGGTCGTTACAAGTTTGATTAGGAGAAAGCAGATAGAGAAATCGTGTGAAATCTACTAGTTCTTGGAAGTCAAGGTGGAAGAATCTCCAAGTGGGAGAATATTGAAATTATGGAGAGTCTCCTCAGACGTCTGAATAAGGAGGTTCAAACGTCTGGGCATGCACGCATGCAGGAGCCAAAAAAGCTCGAGAAAAACCAGACGTCAGAAAGCAAAGTGACAAACGTCTGGGACAAAACCAGAGCGTCGGCAAACGTCTGACCAAGGAGTGGTCAGACGTCTGTGCCGAGTCTGGGCCAAAACCTAAGCCGTATATAGAGCGCAGGCAGACGTCTGACCATGGAGTAGCAGACATCTGACCATGGAGCTGAAGCCATTTGATTGATAGAGGTTTGGTGTGTTTAGTTTTAATTACCGCAATCAAGACGGTTTCGCTTGGTAGCTAGCCGGATGAGTACGGGTCGGTTCACGGAGAGATGGGAATCTTTTTCTTAGTGTTTTAACGAGTTAAGTCCAAATTGTCTAGGTTTGTTTTAAGATTAACTATGTGCTAAATATGTATAAAAAGTGCTTGTTAGGGTTAGGATTAGGTTAGTTTGAGTTAGAAGTCGCTCACTTCTTTCGTTGCCACTCTTAATATCGATGTTACGGTAATCGGCAACAACGGGGATTAGCACGACTAGGAAGGAAACTTGCGAGTATAAGCTAGGCTTTCCAATGCTTAGTTCCATTCTTTTCGTCCTTGTCCGTCCGTTCTTGGCTCTTAGCTATAACCTCCGGTCAATTCAACCACAACCGGTCTCACTAGGGTGTCACCACTATCATATAGGATAGGGTGCCGTAGGGAGCGGATTGTGGTTGATTTGACGGGGGTCCGAATCAAGATGTTGGGGAAAAAAAAGAGTGAGAGAGATTTCCTTCTCTCAAACTTCCCTTATCCTATCCTAACAAGTGAGAAACTACTCACTCATTATAAAGAACAAGAAAATAAAATAAACAAAGAAGATAGAAAGAAATGAGTTAGAGAATTACAACTAGCTATTTGGGACCTCACTTAAGAATCATTGTTGTAAGGAAAAAGGAAAAGAAAAAAAAGAAAACAAACAAACAAACAAATAACAACTACTTTAACAATAAGAATTACAAGCAAATATAAGAACTTAATTATATGACATGCATATAAAAAAGATCTTTTCTTTATTCATCATTCACTCAAAAGCTTACTACAATGTTAATGGAGAATAGATGAAGAGGAAGAAGAAGTTACAAACTACTATACTAAATCCTAACACAAGAATAATCATCCTTTACTTGGCTTGAAACTGGGCTATTTGTAGGCAGATAGATAAAACCCTAGGGCCAAAATCTGAGCCCTTATACAATTACAAAACTACCCAAAAAATATCTCCTGATTCTGAGTCAACTCGGCCACGGAACCGACGCATAAGTGCCATATCGGCCGCGGTTCTGTCGCCCTTTGGGTGAGTTGTTGTGCCGTTTTTTCTGGGGTTTTCCATGTTGTTGTTCTTCTCTGTTTAGTACACTTGGTTTTTCAGAATCACTTCATTTTTCTCCCAGATTCTCAACAGTCTAAAAAGATGAAAGAATGTGGACTTTTGCCTTGATCTTCTTGAGCTCCGCGTTATAAAATTGGTTCTTGTGCTGCCTCCTTGTGCTTTGTGCATGAATGACCTTTGATTTCCATTTTGTCCCTCGAACTGGTAGGCGGTATCTGACGGATGGTGAGCGGAGACCCGTATTTTTATCTGTTGTTGGCAGTTGTCCTGAATTTGTCACGGCAATTCTTGATTTTTATTGTTTAGAGCTGAGAACTTGTAACCTGCAATTATTTAGCAAACACGGATCAATAGTACCTACCTATAGCAATGCGATCAAGAATGGGTAGTATAAAAGTGCAAAATTCTAATATGAACAAATACTCCCAAACTTATCTTTTGCTCGTCCCGAGCAAAGCCATTTTATTCACAAAAAGTCCTAACCTCACTTTCGCAGGGAACGCGATTGCACTGAGATAGTGCAACAAGCCGTTAAACCTCTAGGTTGCCCTAATGGAAGAGTTTTATCTCCTGAGGGTTTTCAGCGGATACTACCCACAAAATCCGATCAAGTTGGCCATCGACTCAAATCCTACAGTTCAGCATTCTAGCAAGAAGCTCTATTATCCTTAAGTTAGAAATCTTCATCCCTTATTCTTCACACTTCCTTTTCATTTAACTTAAGATCCTATATGTTTTGCTAGTTTATAAAGCTCTCAGCATCTCTTGAGTTTTCCTTCGAAAACGCAATCTCAAATCCGGAGTTTTTATCATCTCTACTGAAGATATAAGCCCTATTTCTCATTCCTATCTCTCCTCTAAACTCCAATCGTATACCCCTACGTATGTGTAAATATCACCCCTACACTTGGAAATTCAATTCAAGCTATAATACCCTTGCCTTAATACCAAGCACTACTTCATCTTTATTAATGGTGGACGGATTTGCTCACATATCTTTCATGCGACTATTACAGCTTCCTGAGGCATTAATCAGCAACTTACTGAATGTGTGAGCATTAAAGCGTAAATAGCAGTTTCCAGGTCTTGTACTTTTTTTTATTTTTTTTATTTTTTTACTATTATTTTTTTTCAAGACCGGATATATTTTTCAATGATGCTCTTTTGGTAGTTAGCTTTAAATACCGTTTTTTCTTTCATACTAGGCTTTCAGGCAAGAGTATTTCTAAGTATCCTCTACTATCCCAAGTTTCAAGGTGCGTGTATGTGCGATTTGTAGGGTAGATATATTTTCAGAATTTGGACTTAAGATTTGGAACTATTTTTCAGACTTACTCTTCAAACAGAGCTTTCAATACTCTTCCTTCATTTCAACTTAGCCTAAGAACTGAACTCAAAATTTCTTATTTCTAAATAAACTGCAAGGACGTATGTTTTCTACAATTATACTTCAAGGAAGGTTATTTTTAGGGTTTTCAATTACTAAGTTTAGGGTTTAGTTTTTTTCTAACTAGTCAACCGTCATGTCGAACTTGAGTCTAAATGGCCAACATTGAAATATATATATATATTTTTTAAATTTTTTTATATATAATTTTTTTAATTTTTAATTTTTTTTTAGGAAAATAATGCAATGCAGAAAATGCGATGTGGAATTTAAACATGCAAAGTAAAAGAACAAATATTTACAAAAAAAACTTGCAGATGCAGAATGCAAGGATAACTTATCTACAACAAAACCCCGCCCCCAAACTGACTCACAGCAGTGCCCTCATTGCCGCCTACGGCGTCTCCTAGAACCAGACACGGTATCACTCGTTCCTACTTCACTCATGTTCGTTCCACGACCCCCTCGATCTCGCTCTTTCTTCTCATGCAAGCAGGGTAGACATCACCTGCTCAAGACTCGTCAAACGCTGATCAAAATTTTTCAGCATCCCCAACACTCTCTCTACCCCCCCTATGAGTATGTCTCAGCAAGCGTGCTTGCACGGCGGGGGTTAGCTCTTCATCGCTCACTGTGGAGCTCGAGCTGGGCGTCTTCGCCATCATATCTTCGGCCGGCTCGGTGCACGACCATAACCCATGAAGTCTCATGTATGATGTAGAGACACCCTCAAGCAAGGGTCGAATGGGAACCCCGCCATGCATAAAAGCATCGAATTTCTCAACAGAAAGGAAATAGCGACACAATTGTGTCACTAACATTGGGCACGGGTAATTTGTTGTCCCCTTGCCGGCACCAATCGAGTGTAAAAGCACAGTGCACATGTCATAGCTAGGGTTTTTCATCATTAACGTGTGCACAATGTGTAAGGATGGGGTAAAAAAGGTGGTGTTATGCGAACTTCCAAAGATGTTGTTTTGTGCCCAACGGCACACAGTTAAGATGTTTGCATACAGCGTACGTGCTTGAATGCCCTTCCTAGGTTCCCTAGAACAATCATCGTCTATTAACGGCATGTAATTCTCAAAGCGGAGGGGTTGGTCGTGTGCGGGAATACGGGGTATCAAAGTGACTTCATGAAGGAAGTTCCTATCTATAACAATTTCCCAATACCCCCACAACAAGCATATAAACCCGTATTTAGCTAAGCAACCCTCCTCCATGCTCTCAAAGAAACGCGCAAGGAGATCCGGAATCGCGAACGCGTTCGGATGGTTATACTATAGGAAATTCCATCCGCGTTTCCGGATCTCATCACCAAAGTAGCTACCATAAACGTCATGGGTGAATAATTGTAAGAAATCCCGTTCAAATTGAAAATTAGGAGCCATGGAAAGAAAACGCAGAATTATTAAAATTACAGAGATGAGCTAAGAAAATCAAACCTCCTCTGAAAATTTCAGAGGGAGAAGAGGCTGATCGGCGGCGGATAGGCGGCGGAGGTGGCGTTCTGCGGCGGTTCCGCGGCGGGTTGAGGCGATCGCTGGTGGAATTTGCGGTAGCGGCTAGAGTTTTCTGTGAGGGTTTGAGTGAAGGCTCGGGAATTACAGAAAAAGAGAGATGGCCTATTTAAAGGGGCGGTCAACAAAAAAGGGACCTATTTGCACAAAAGTCCTCCAAAAAGAAGAAATTATTTTTTTCTTTAAATTTTTTTTTAGATAGTTCTGAATATTTACAAAAACACTCCCCCTCTTTTTTTATTTTTTACTTTATTAGAAATGGGAATTTCACCAGGCAAGAAATATCCCGACACACATAAAAAAAAAATGGTATATACATACCCCCAAACTTATTTGAAACAGTGTTTCCACTGTTTATGACTGGATAACCGAAGTTTGGTGGTAAATGGAGGAAGATTAGTCAATGTAAACCGGCTCCTGCAACATCAGGAGCTCCTTCGATGGTTCTGCGGTGAGGAACGGTTTTATTCTGTGTCCGTTTACTTTGAATAGTGAACCGTCCTCTGGATTCTCCAAATCCACCACGCCGTGCGGGTACACACTCCGCACAAAAAAGGGTCCTATCCAGCGAGATCGAAGCTTACAGGGATGGAAATGGAGTCGGGTGTCGTAAAGAAGTACCTGTTGTCCAGGCGTGAAGGTTTTGCACGTTAGGTGTTTATTATGAAACACCTTCATTCGGTTCTTTATAACAACCGCGTTCTCATAAGCTTCATCCCGAAGCTCGTTCAGTTCGTTAAGTTGCAGCTTCCGATAGTTGCCTGCATCTTCAAGGTTTAGATTCGGCTCTTTGATCGCCCAAAATGCGTGATGCTCGATTTCCACAGGAAGGTGGCAAGCCTTTCCAAATACAAGCCGATAGGGAGACATTCCAGGATCAGTCTTGTAGGCAGTTTGAAATGCCCAAAGAGCATCGGTTAGTTTTAAAGACCAATCTTTTCGGTTCTTTGATTTGCCGATTTGAAACTTCGGCTTGCCCACATTTTTAGGGGTGGTAGGGCATGGATAGGTTATGATTAATTGATTATTTCAGCATCAAGGCCTCGAAAGACCTATTATAGAAATGTTTCACGTTGTCGCTAATGATCGCGCGGGGGTGCCCAAACCGGTGAAAGATGTTTTCTTTAAGGAATCCAACGACAACCTTGTTGTCGTTCGTTCGGCTTGGCACTGCCTCGACCCATTTAGAGACATAATCAACAGCTAAGAGAATATACAGGTTCCCAAAAGAGCTGGGAAACGGCCCCATGAAATCAATTCCCTAAACATCGAAAATCTCAACAACCAAAATTGGTTGGAGCGGCATCTCGTTTCTCCTGGAAATCCGGCCCAAGTGTTGGCATCGGGAGCAAGTCTTGCAGTAATCATGGGCATCTTTGAAGAGTTGTGGCCAGTAAAAGCCACATTGCAGGACTTTCTCAGCTGTCTTTCTTGGGCCAAAATGCCCGCCACACGCTTGATCGTGGAAAAATGACATCACACTCTTGAACTCATTATGAGGAACACACCGACGAATAATTTGGTCTGGACAGTACTTGAACAGGTAGGGTTCGTCCCAGTAAAAGTGTTTTACTTAGGATAAAAATCTAAGTCTGTCCTGACTTGACCATCCGTTCGGTATTAGTCCTGTTGCCAAATAGTTCACAATATCTGCGAACTAGGGTTCGTACGATACTGTCAAGAGTTGTTCATCAGGAAAAACATCGTTAATTGGGAGAGGAAGCGTCGGCGAAGAAGGAAGTCGTGAAAGATGGTCGGCCACTACGTTTTCACATCCTCTTTTGTCCTTAATGACAAGGTCAAAATCTAGAAGTAAGAGGATCCAATGTATTAACCAAGATTTTGCATCCTTTTTAGCAAAAAGATGTCGCAGAGCTGAATGATCGGTATAGACAATGACTGGAGAGCCGATCAAATAGGGCCTGAATTTCTCTAAAGAAAACACAAAAGCCAAGAACTCTTTCTCGGTTGTTGTGTAATTCATTTGGGCGTCATTCAGGGTCCGGCTTGCGTAGTAGATTACGTGCAGTATCTTATCGATGTGCTGTCCTAGGACCGCACCGATAGCAAAGTCGGATGCATCGCACATAATCTCAAAAGGGTGCGTCCATTCAGGTGAAGAAAGAACGGGAGCAGAGGTGAGTGAGCGTTTCAGGGATTCGAAAGCAGTCAAACAGCTCGAGTCGAAGTTGAATGTGGTATCCTTGGCCAGAAGAAGAGTCAAGGGTCTAGCAATCTTGCTAAATTCCCTTATAAACCGTCTGTAAAAACCGGCGTGGTCATAGAAAGCTCGGATATCACTGATGCATCTAGGAGTAGGGAGATTGGAAATGACTTCAATCTTTGCTTTGTCAACCTCAATGCCATTTCACGAAATGATATGTCCTAGGAAATTATCTTCACGTACCATGAAGTGGCATTTTTCCCAGTTTAAAGTGAGATTTTTATCCTTACATCGGGTAAGGACAACATCAAGATGTTGCAGACACTCGTCGAAAGAATCGCCAAAGATGGAAAAATCATCCATGAATATCTCCATAAATTTCTCAACCATGTCAGAGAAAATTCCCATCATACACCGCTGGAAGGTAGCGGGAGCATTGCTTAACCCAAAGGGCATGCGCGATATGCGAACGTGCCGAAAAGACAAGTGAACGTGGTTTTGTCCTGGTCTTTCTCGGTAATGGGAATCTGGTTGTAGCCTGAGTAGCCGTCCAGATAACAGTAATACTCATGTCCAGCTAATCTTTCGAGCATTTGGTCAATGAATGGCAGCGGGAAGTGATCCTTCCGTGTTGCGGCGTTGAGTTTTCAATAATCAATGCATACTCGTCACCCGGTCTGGGTATGAGTAGGGATCAACTCATTCGCCTCGTTTGTGATGACCGTAATGCCCGACTTCTTAGGGACAACGTGTATAGTACTGACCCATTGGATGTCTGAAATAGGGTAAATGATACCACTATCCAGACATTTGACGATCTCCTTTTTCACAGCCTCCTTCATGACTGGATTTAATCGCCTCTGTGGATCCCGAGCTAGTTTGGCATCATCCATTAGGTGAATATGATATTCAATGATTAGGGGACTAATCCCCTTGATGTCCGCCATCGTCCAGCCGAAAACTTGCCGATTGGATTGCAAGACCGTGAAAAGGGGCTTTCTCTTGCTCTAGAGCTAGAGAAATCGAGATGATGACTGGGAGGGTCTCATTTTCACCTAAGTAAGCATACTTGAGGTGAGACGGCAGAGGCTTGAGTTCGAGCGTAGGAGGTGAAATGACCGATGGCAAGATTGGAGAAAATGTCTTGAACTCAAAAGATTCCAACAGGGGCTCAAAGTGAGTGTATGCGACCGAGTCGGATGGTTCAACTAACGTATCCGAAAATTCGAAAGATTCAAACTCTGGCGGCGACAAGCCACGATCATTCGAAAAAGTGAAGCACTCGTAATCGTTGTTGGAAGCAGAAACAATAGCAGGTTCAAAGAGGAAGTCAAGATTACTGTGATCAAAGAAGAATTCCTCAAATTCACAGTCCTCTGGGGCGATCTCCTGGATGGAACAAACATCTAGTATATGAGCACTTGGTTTGGATGGATGATTCCCTAACCTAAAATTGTTGAGTTCAATTTTCATGTTGCCAAAAGATAGGTTCATCGAACCATTTCGACAATTGATCACAGCATTTGAGGTTGCAAGGAATGGACGACCGAGTATCACCGAAATTTGATTCCGGGGGTTAGCTACAAGTTATGTATCCAAAACAATGAAGTCAACGGGGAATATGAAGTCCCCAACCTTTATTAACACATCCTCTAGCTCACCCATAGGATGGATGATTGATCGGTCGGCCATTTGAAGGGTACAATGTGTAGGTTTCAGTTCTCCTATACCTAGTTGCTCATATATAGAATACGGAAGCAGGTTAACATTGGCACAAGATCCAAAAGAGCGCGGTTGATGTTCTTATCCCCAATGGTTATTGAAATCGTAGGACAGCTAGGGTCCTTCCATTTTTGTGGTAAATTTTGGGTAAGAGCATCACTCACGTTACTAGCTAGGAAAACTTTTTTTGGTACCTGAGATTTCCTCTTCTTAGTGCACAAGTCTTTCAAGATTTTAGCATAGGAGGGGACTTGTTGGATTGCATCTAAGAGGGGGATGTTTATGTTAACATGCTTGAACAACTCCAGGATCTTCTCCATTTGTGGATTTTGTTTATTGGGCCTCAACCGGTTTGGAAATGGAACATTTTTGAAAATGGTTGAGTCCAATACTTGTGGAGGAGATTGTGGAGTTGGAACAGAACCCAAAACTGGAGTTTGAGTGGAGTGAGATGTGGATCCATTCAGAGTAGCGTTTGAAGAAGAAGAGCCTTTTGAAGAATGGAGAATAGACTCAGAGGAAGAAGAAGGAGTAGGAGTAGAGGTAGAAATGGCCGGGGTGTCTTCATCATCAATTGGTGTGCTGATGTTGTTATGCAGCATCCTTCTAAATCTCAACGTAGTCACGGCACTCACATTATGGTTCTGTTGTTCAAGATCAACATGTATATTATGTGGGTGACCAGGATTTGGGAGTGGTTGAGATAGAAGCTTCCCTTTCTCTCGCTCGCTTAAAGCCGCGTTCAGCTGTGCAATCTGGGATTCAATGGTCTTGATGCTTTGCCTATGTGCAGCAGTGTGTTGCACCAGAAACTGAATAGAAGACTGGATGTTGGCGGTGGATTGAGACGATTGCTTTACAAAAGCCTCTAGACTCCGTTCTAGCGAGGAGACCTTATCGTTATTTAATGGAACAAAGTTGTTTTGAGGAAAAGAATTGTTGCAGGGTGCAAAGTTGTTCGTCGGATTTTGAAAAGGTTGGGGTTAGAAAAGCTGCTGAAATTGTTGTTGAGTTTGTTGTTGAGGAGGAAGAGGCCTCTAGAAGTTGTTGTGGCCTTGGAACTGATGCTGGATCTGATTCCAGGAAAAATTGGGATGGTTCCTCCAACCGGGATTGTATGTAGAAGAGTATGGATCGTTTCATGGTCTTTACTGAAATGCGGCATTAATCTGATCATGTCTTTGAGATGGTGGATTGTAAGGACACTCTTCGGTCAAATGAGATGGATCCGAACAACAAGCGCAAATGGTACGAGGGGGAAGAGCAGGGGAAAGAGAAGGAGATGATAATTTACTCTCAATTGCATCCAGTTTCGGCGTGATTGCAGCCATCTCGGCCTTCATTGCAATTGAGATGTCTAGTTGATGAACTCCTACCCTAGAAAGACCTGAAGAAGAAGAAGAAGTTGAGGTGTTCGTTTGGGTGCTCTCCCACTGCAGCGTTTGCTCCGCAAGATCATCAAAGAATTGCCAAGCCTCCTTGTCAGATTTGGATAGGAAGCGGCCTTGACAAATGATTTCCAGCAACTGCTTAGTTGCTGGATTCAGACCCTCATATAAAGTTTGGCAAAGTTGTCATTTCTCTATACCGTGATGAGGACACTGAACAAGGAGGTCCTTTTACCGGTCAAAGCACTTCCAGAAAGGTTCGGTAGGAAGCTGGGTGAATTAGTTAATTTCGTTTCGAATCTGTGCGGTCTTATGATTTGGGTAGAATTTCTTTTAAAACGCTTTCACAAACTCATCCCAAGTGGTTATCGAATGAGATGCGGTGCTATACAGCCACTTTTTAGCAAGCTCACACAGAGTGAAAGGAATGACTCATAGCCGTATAGCATCATCAGACAGTTGGGTTGTCTTCATCATCGTACAAATGTTCTGGAATTTATTGATGAAGATATAGGAATTTTCGGATTCAAGCCCGTGAAATTTAGGCAACATGTTGATGAAGTGGGGCTTAATTTCGAAATTATCCCCATTGGCTGGTGGAAGTGAAAGACAAGTCGGAAGCGCAGCGCGGATAGGATAAAAACGATCCTGGAGCGTGATTCGTTGTGGCGCTTCAACAAGAGGAGGTCGCGAGTTATTCGCACCTAATGGAGGTAGAATTGTTCCTAGGGGAGGTAAAGGGATGTTAGGAGGAAATCCTGACATCTCGGAAGACGAATTTAGTGATAGTGAAGGTGAAGGTGAAGGTGAAGGTGTATGAACAGAATCTTGGTCAACGTCGGAGTTGGCCGGCAAAGGTAAAGGTGAAAGAGGCGTGGAAGGAGTTTCGATATCGGAGTCGATCGCGTAGTTGGTAGCGACTAACGTACATACACTAAACAAGTTTAGTATACTCAAAGCGTAGAATGTGAGGGTAAGAAAACGTCAATGGAGAATTGTTGGTGAAAGGGAAATTTGGTGACAAATGGCAAGTTTTTATAAAAGTTTTTGTTTTGTTTTTTTAATTTTTTAATTTATTTTTTTTAGAAAGAGTTTTGCAAAATATATACGGATTTATGACACAATTTCAAACAATTACAGTCACAACATGCACAATCACACCTAGAGCTATGGTTTTTAAAGTCCACTAGACTGCTCCTAACTGTTCCAAAGTGACAAGTTGTGAGATATCCCTCAAATCATCTCTTCACTGTCAATTGTGGCCAGGTAAGCACAAGCGAGGTAAGGAGGGTTCCGCTTACGAATCACCATGAGACGGGCCTTTTAAAATTACCTCCTCACTTGTCTAGCCTAGGCACCACAAAGTCAAGTTTAGATAAAGGACTGAATGCCCACAACGTTCCTCTGTCCTATTGAGCACGACAAGTCCTTAGTTGGCTGAGTCTATATATTTTTTAATTAAGCTCAAGGGTAATGCGTATGCTTTTAGTGATTTTTGGGGTCTTAAGAAAGGTGATGAAATCCCCACCCAATCTGAATTTGTGTTAAAGCCTCTTAAAGTCCGTATTATTTATTCAAAACAGTAACAAACAAAAATCTAAAACACTTGCAAAAATTTTTATTTGGCAGTGGCGCAAAGAAACATGCACAAAAACAGTTTTATTGAAGAGGGGAAGAGAGTTTGCGCAAAGAATACTGCAGAAAGAATAGTTCGGTGGAGTTCAGAGGGGGTGAAAAGAAGATTGGAATACTCACAAAAGTTTTTGGATGCTAATGTCACTGGTTGACCGCGGTTCCGCGGTCAAACTTATACTTTTGCCGCGGTTCCGCGGCATGATAGACGATTGGGAGCATCAAAATTTTTCTCTGTGCTAAATTCAATCTCCTCTTCTTTGTTAGAGCCCCTGAATTTTGACTTGGTCACTGAATTTGCTCCAGAATTGTACAATTAACCGTGGTTTCATCTTGATCCGCCGCGGTGTAGCCGCGAGATATGGGTCTAACTCCCCATACTTTGGCACTGAACTTGATCTTCTCCCTACACTGCACACTTGCACAAAAAAGAATCAAAAAATAACAAGATAATTTTTATAGTTTTTTTTTGGAGATATATATATATATATATATATATATATATATATATATATATATATATTCACAAATTAACCCAAAATGACACAAAGAAATAAACTATTGTCTCCCCGGCAACGGCGCCATTTGACTGATAGAGCTTTGGTGTGTTTAGTTTTAATTACCACAATGAAGACGTTTTCACTTGGTAGCTAGCCGGATGAGTACGGGTCGGTCCACGGAGAGATGGGAATCTTTTTCTTAGTGTTTTAACGAGT
Organism: Agapanthus africanus; assembly: GCA_030015575.1. NCBI lineage: Eukaryota > Viridiplantae > Streptophyta > Magnoliopsida > Asparagales > Amaryllidaceae > Agapanthus > Agapanthus africanus. The sequence goes on from CM057340.1 coordinate 560,813,109, forward strand.
TAAGTCCAAATTGTTCAGGTTTGTTTTAAGATTAACTATGTGCTAAATATGTATAAAAAGAGCTTGTTAGGGTTAGGATTAGATTAGTTTGAGTTAGGAGTCACTCACTTCTTTTGTTGCCACTTTTAATATCGATGTTACGGTAATCGGCAACAACGGGGATTAGCACGACTAGGAAGGAAACTTGCGAGTATAAGCTAGGCTTTCCAACGCTTAGTTCCTTCCTTTTGGTCCTTGTCCGTCCGTTCTTGGCTCTTAGACATAACCTCCGGTCAATTCAACCACAATCGGTCTCACTAGGGTGTCACCACTATCATGTAGGATAGGGTGCCGTAGGGAGCGGATTGTGGTTGAATTGACGGGAGTCCGAATCAAGATGTTGAGCAAAGAAAAGAGTGGGAGAGATTTCCTTCTCTCAAACTTCCCTTATCCTACCCTAACAAGTGAGAAACTACTTACCCATTATAAAGAAAAATAAAATAAAATAAACAAAGAAGATAAAAAGAAATGAGTTAGAGAATCACAACTAGCTATTTGGGATCTCACTTAGGCAAGGATCACACTTAAGCATCATTATTGTAAGGAAAAAGGAAAAGAAAAAAAGAAAACAAACAAACAAACTAATAACAACAACTACTTTAACAATAAGAATTACAAGCAAATATAAGAACTTAATTATAAGACATGCATATAAAAAAGATCTTTTCTTTATTCAGCATTCACTTAAAAGCTTACTACAATGTTAATAGAGAATAGAGGAAGAGGAAGACGAAGTTACAAACTACTATACTAAATCCTAACACAAGAATAATCATCCTTTACTTGGCTTGAAATTGGGCTATTTATAGGCAGATAGATAAAACCCTAGGGCCAAAATCTGAGCCCTTACACAATTACAAAACTACCCTAAAAATATCTCTTGACTCTGAGTCAAGTCGGCCGCGGAACCGCCGCATAAGCGCCACATTGGTCGCAGTTCCGCGGCCCTTTTGGTGAGTTGTTGTGTCGTTTTTTCTGGGATTTTCCATGTTGTTGTTCTTCTCTGTTTAGTACACTTGGTTTTTCAGAATCACTTCATTTTTCTCCCAGATTCTCAACAGTCCAAAAAGATGAAAGAATGTGGACTTTTTCCTTGATCTTCTTGAGCTCCGCGTTATAAACTTGGTTCTTGTGCTGCCTCCTTGTGCTTTGTGCATGAATGACCTTTGATTGCCATTTTGTCCCTCGAACTGGTAGGCGGTATCTGACGGATGGTGAGCGGAGACCCGTATTTTTATCTATTGTTGGCAGTTATCCTGAATTTGTCGTGACTATTCTTGATTTTCATTGTTTAAAGCTGAGAACCTGTAACCTGCAATTATTTAGCAAACACGGATCAAGAATACCTACCTATATGCAATGATATCAAGAATGGGTGGTAAAAAAGTGCAAAATTCTGATATGAACACCATAGCAGGGCGTCGACAGATGTCTGACAAAGTCTTAGTCAGACGTCTGCATGCTGGTTTTCTGTGTGAACCAAATATTTTGTATATTCTGTTTAAATTTAATCTGTATAGGATTAGGGTTAGGCTATATAAAGGGTCTCTTATATGATGAAATATTAGGGCCATTGAATTTATTGTATAAAGAGATGGTGACGGTTAAGAGATTAGAGATATTTGAGAGACATTTGTTGGAAAATTTTGCTGTTTAATATGTTTTATATTTGAAAAAATTGAATAAACAAAATTCTAACCTTTATTAATCACAAGTATGAAAATTGAAGTTTATGAGAAAGAGACATGCACTTAAGTGCACCGACCTAAGAAAAATATCACCTTCCTCTTGGCAGGTTTACAGCGGCGATTCAATCCCAAGATGCAACTCCCCCAGCCCTTTTGGTACTCCGGCTTGCATAAGTTGTCAAAGTGGTTGTAATACCTCATGTATTATCCGGTATACCCATATATACCATATAAACATGGGGACCCACTATAAAACAATGGGGAATCTTCGAAATACATTCCGAAAGACGACAGATCTGTACTATAAATGGAATGATACCACTCTTCAATACAGAGGCGCCTTTTAAGTGAACTGGCACTATAGGAGTTTGAGAACTTCGTAGTTAAGCGTGCTCGGGCCAGGGAAGTCCTAGGATGGGTGACCTCCTGGGAAGTGGCCCCTGGTCGGGTCCAGTTCGCCCCGAAGGACAAAACCGTGCGGCTACGGCCAGAGCGGACAATACTCTCTGTGTTGAGGATGGGTCGTGACAGAATGGTATCAGAGCCCAGATTCCTCATAGTAGGTCTGTGGTTCGAGGACGAACCATTGTTCTAAGTGGGGGAGAATGTAATACCCCATGTATTATCCGGTATACCCATATATACCAGATAAGCATGGGGACCCACTATAAAACAATGGGGAATCTTCGAAATACATTCCGAAAGAGGAAAGATCTGTACTATAAATGGAATGATACCACTCTTCAATACAGAGGCGCCTTTTAAGTGAACTGGCACTATAGGAGTTTGAGAACTCCGTAGTTAAGCGTGCTCGGGCCAGGGAAGTCCTAGGATGGGTGACCTCCTGAAAAGTGGCCCGTGGTCGGGTCCAGTTCGCCCCGAAGGACAAAACCGTGCGGCTACGGCCAGAGCGGACAATACTCTCTGTATTGAGAATGGGTCGTGACAGAATGGTATCAGAGCCAGATTCCTCAATAGTAGGTCTGTGGTTCGAGGACGAACCATTGTTCTAAGTGGGGGAGAATGTAATACCCTATGTATTATCCGGTATACCCATATATACAAGATAAGCATGGGAACCCATTATAAAACAATTGGGAATTTTCAAAATACATTCCGAAAGAGAACAGATCTGTACTATAAATGGAATGATGCCACTCTTCAATACAGAGGCGTCTTTTAAGTGAACTGGCACTACAGGAGTTTGAGAACTCCGTAGTTAAGCATGCTCGGGCCAGGGAAGTCCTGAGATGGGTGACCTCCTGGGAAGTGGCCCCTGGTCAGGTCCAGTTCGCCCCGAAGGACAAAACCGTGCGGCTACGGCCAGAGTAGACAATACTCTCTGTATTGAGGATGGGTCATGACAGAAATTGTAACGTTTTGAAAATCGTTTAGGTAAAATTTCGGAAAATCGGTAAAATAACGGGCGTTTTCCCTAAAAAAAATCAAGATATAAATATCTTTTAATATAATATTAAATATACATATTCTAGTTATGAAATTGCTGGTATTTGGTGTTTAAGGAGCCACTGGTAAAATTTCTAAATTTCTGAAAAAATTTCCGAAATTAATTATTTTAATATTATTTTAAGCCGTCACTAATACATTTAATTAGGGAAAATTATAAATTGGAATGGGTTAATAAAAATTTTGTGCATCATGACACATTAAACTAAGTAAAATATTGTTTCTGAAATGAAATGAATTGTCAAACGGTTTTAGAAAATATTGAAGAAAAAGGCTTAAATGGTGAAATTAAAGGAATTTATTAAACAAACAAGTATGGTACATGTTGAATTGGTGTTTGGTGTTCATTGCTTTACACACACACACCACATCCCCCTCCCCCTCATGCTGGCCGAAATGGGGCTGCCCCAATCCCCATGTCCCCACACTTTTTCTTTCACAAAGAAAATGAAAAAGGATAGAATTAAGTAAAGAAATGAGTATGGGCTTTGACTTTTTGGGGTTGACCCAATACTTTCCTCACCTCATTCTCTCTCCCCTCTCCCCATCATTGGCCGAGCCATCCTCCTCTACACAGAACAGCCCCTTCCCATTTTCTCCTCTCATTTTCCATCAAAAATTCACCAATTTCCATCAAAAATCAAGCTAAAATTCAAATCAAAGCCCTACCCATTTTCCTTAGCTCTTTAAGCATGGATCTTGGTGAAAAGTTTGCATTTTGGGGACAAGTTTCATGTTGATCTCAAGATGGTTTGTGAAGGTATAACTCTAACCCTTTCCCTTAATTTGATGTTAAGTGTTTAAATCAAACTTAATTAGGTGTTCAATTAGGGTTTTAGTTCAAGATCTAATTGTCAAGAGGAAGATTGAAATTTGATGTTAGGGTTTTGTTTCATCATTTGGTGTGTAATGAAGAGATTAACATGTAATTGAATGCAAAATCTAAGCTAGTACCTAGATTGCTAATTGTTAGTTTAAAATTGTTAAAAGTGGTTAACTTTGCAAACTAGTTTTTTTAAGTTAATACAAGATAGTGTGATAAAATCTAGTAAGAGTTTATGTGACTTAATAAAGATGTTTAACGAGCATTATAGCCACTAAAATTGTTAAAACATTTAGATTGGTGCTAAAACGGGAAATTTAGGCTTACTAGGGTTCTTGAAAATAAATCGATTTGAGCAAATTTAAGGTATTTATGAATTGCACCATATTTTCATATAAATTTTAGTGCGTTATAAACGCGTGATTGGTATGTTGGGTTTTTCTCGATAGTTTGACGTTTGTACATCGACATCGAGGGTTGGTTTGGCTATTTTTGCATGCGTAGGCGATAGGTTTTGACCTATGCGTGATACGCGTGTCGATTTGGTTTTCATATGCCGTTTCTATTTCGAATTGGGTTTTTATGCGATACGATACGTTGTGACATGTGGGTACCCCCATATGGACTTCGAGACGACAAGAAAGCGCGTGGCGACATTGGCACCGGCGAGCGAAGATCAGGTGAGTAGATTTATATCTACGGGGGAAGTCGGGTGGATGGCGTATAGCACCCCCGCAAAGTTATGAGGAATGAGGTGATGTGGTAACGATATACTTTTATATGTTATTATGAGATATGAACACCTAGTAAGAAAAGCCTCAGGAGCTTATGGGTTTAGGGTTAGCGAGAATTGAAGAAAGGACTTTAGCGGATTTCTTAGTCACGAAACCCTAGAGTAAGGATTTGCATACACGCACCCCACACACTTGCATGCATTTTAGTACTTGTGCATAAATGGGATATGTATATATTTATATACACATAGGTATGGGACTATATATATATATACACGTATACCTATACATGGATAATGAGGATAGTGGATGATAGTTGGGGATGAGTCGATGAGTTTGGGCTTGATGCCACGAGATCGGTGATATGATTTGGATCGTATTATGAGATGCGAAATGTGATGATAGCGGATCGGTAGGCGATGTGTTTCATACACACGTGTTTATATAAATGTTGATGATATTAGTAGTGTACTAGACTTAGATCAGTACCCCTACCCACGATATGTGATGATGTGGATACCAGATGAATAATAAGATAAATGTGATATTGACCCGTACCCAGTTTGGGATGCCGTACGATGGATTTACCGTACGAGCTATATATCGATGATAGATCCACACTCTTGATTTGAGGATGTTGTATCATATGGGATACTATTGAGGCGGGATCACCGACTATTATATAGACAGATATATATCGACTCAGATGTAGGTGGTTTCCGTACCCCTTTCGATTGGTTGTTAGTTAGACCTGTAGTTTACCTAGTAGATGTCAGACTGGACCCAAGTCATACCTATTTCCAAAACTGACGAATCGTGAGAAATTTAAAGACATACCAAGGGATACTACGGATATTTTAAAAGACGTATCTTTTCTTAAAAACACCATAGTCCTTATTTTCAAACACCACGATTCGTACTATTTCAAACGGCAAAACAGTATAACACATGTATAGTAAGATAGATTCCTTGTTGTCACGTTATTATTCATGTTCCGCACATTATTGTTGTATTTACTATTCATTTTCCTTATTGTGTTGTTATCGCCTCATTGCATGTTATTGTGTACGTAGTAATTATGAAACCATGCTGTGAGGACACCAGCACCATTACCGATGACGCGTATGCTCCATGTACACTCCCTTGCCGGCTCACACACATCTTCATCGGTAATTGTCATATCACGTACACTTTAGAAAATACTATTTCAGTAATATAGCCTGCTAGCTGATAGTTGTAATATGTTATAGTTTCTATATGCTAGTTTAATTATTGCAATCATTGCATGATATCAGATGCATCCATATATTCATTGGTTATACAGTATTATGGTGATTTATGCCGGTATTCACCGTTTATTGGTATCATGATTTTGATGATTTCTGATTTACATGAGATTTCTGGATTTGGGGGAAAACCGCAAGAATTTAATAAAAGCTTAGTATCATCATTTTAAAATGCAAATTGCGGTTTTCTCATGATGTATGAGTCGTCCACTATGAGTTTTCATGATTGCTGTTGGATTTGGAAACCCGATTCGAAGAGTTGGATGAACCGTCTCGGGTACATAGTGGGCCCGGTATGGTACCCCGGGGTAAGAAGCTCGAGTTGTATTCGATGAGCCTGGTAGGGGAGCACTACCTACCGGTGATATTATTTGGACTCGTCGGTTATCCATAGAATACCGGCCGGAGTCATGAGATGGTTATAGGCTGATCCGTTCTGCCGGAGCCCGCGGGCCGATCCCGCAGATGATACGGATGCCTGAGATATTGATACTTAAGATTTAAGGTTTAAGATATTGAGATTTGATATTGAGATACTGAGACTTATGTTTTGTGTCGATGCTTGACACTGATTTCTCTGTTGCATTCATTGATGATACTTGATTGATATACATATAGAATCTCATTGATTAAAGAAAACAGTTGTCTCACTCATGATATATTCTGTTTCCATTCGTAATGCATTCATACATCATATATATCTGATATGTTGCTATCTGGAGCACTGACACGAGCACGTGGTATTACACTTATATGTAGATGGATCAGGATATTATTTGAGGATATGACCTAGGATAGCGTTATGCATGCGATTTCTACTCGTAGATGTTTTCTACTCGTGAGTTGGCAACTCACCCCCGTTGTGCCACAGTTCCCTGCAGGTTTTGCCGTACAGGTTTCGTCGCGGCTTTGCTGGCACACTGTTCCTTCCAGGTGATTGCTTTGGTAGGTGGGTTCTTTGCATCAGGACCACCATTGTTTATTTATTATTTCTGTTGTATCTAGAAACTTCATCAACCAGATTGTATATTTGAGAGAGATAGAAAACCATATTTGTTATTATTTCGACCTTAGAGTCGCGCGTTGTGGTATTCTTGGGTTTTCTTGATGTTTTGAGTTTCTTTTGAGTTTGATCCTCGCCCTTCGGCGTTGTATATTATTGCTTGCGTGGTTGTGACCGTCGATTGACGAAGAGCTAGCTCCCGCTTGGGGATGCCTTTTTGTTTCGTTTCGTATACTATTCATGTTGTATCCCGTTTGGGGCCAGTATTTACAAAGGAGACTCTACCGAAATTTTCAGAAAATACTTGAGATTTTCAAAATACATACTTCGGCCTATGTTGATTAAAACTACTTGCTTTAAATTAGTTTTTCCTTCACTCTACTCTTCTTTGGTTTTGATTTCTGGGTTTTGGCTTACTTAGATTGCGTACGCCTCGAGACGTTTCGTAATTTAAGTGCCGGTCATGCTCCGTACTTTTCAGGTCGTGACAGTGGTGTTAGTACCTTTATTTGTATCGCATTCAGATGTTCGAATGCAATGGATGCAGCGAGGAAAAGGAAGAAAAAAATTTGTGTGTGAATTCTGGTTTTTGGTAATTGGGTTTTGTTTCATTGCCTTCAGGGAATGGCTTTATATAGCCTCCCAAACGGTTCACAACCTTTCATTTGCAACCGTTCGATCATAACCGCTGGTAACCGCTTGATCGTAGCCGTTCGATCTGGAAACGCAACAATCGCAACCCTTCAATTTCTAACGGTCAACTTCCAACAGTCGTAACCGTTCAACTTGCAACGATCTTGTCCGTTCGCAAAAAACCATTCATGAAAAACGTTTCAAAAAATATAGTTAAAATATATATTAATATAATTTTTGTAAAAAGAATACTTGAGACTTTGTGAACTGGAATCGGAGCAGCATTCGTGTCCCCAGGTGCAGGTGAAAGTCGACCTTAGCACCACCATGAGATTCAAGTGATATCAAGCATGCCAAATTCAAATTTTATTAGGTGCTAAGCTATACTAACAAGATCTTTACTAGATTATTAGGGTTTGCCTATGATGATGTGATGAACTAAAGAGAAGAAAAGAGCATACAACATTTGTAGTTTGAGTCCTTCTCTTCAATAGCTCCGGGTTGTGGTCCACGCGACTCCACTAGGCTCCTCTTCAAGATGAAAGAACCTCATTCGTGATCTTCGCGCCAAAAACGATCCACCCGAAGTCCACAAGCTCAAGCTAACCCTTCACTAATCTCATTAGTGAAGGCAACACTCCACATCAAATTGCTAATCTAATATGTGATGGTGAAGTAGGGGTTTAATTTGCTCACTAGGGTTTTCACAAGTTCAATGATTCACATCACGTGTGAGGGTTTGAACTTGGAAGTGAGGTGAAGAAAATTGTAGAGAGCAAGAGGAAGCAAGAGCTCAAGAAAATGGCAAAGGCATAAAGAATGAAAAATGATGAAAGTAAACTCAAATGACTCTCTCTTTCCTAACTTATTCAAGCATGGAATAAAAATGCAATAAGAAATTGCAACCATACTTGAATAGTGGGTCAAGAGTAATATACAAATAATAAAACCCATGCCTTACCCATTCCACAAATATCTCCACAAATATCTCCACAATTTACACCTTATTTTGGATTTTCTAAAAATAGAAAATAGATGTCATGCTTCTTATATATATATATAGACACACACACACACACATACACACACACACATATATATTAATATATATTACGAAACATTATTAGTGAGCTAATAATATTAGTTAAGATATAATTATATAACATATAATATATATCACATTATTAAATCAACACTTGATCTAATAATCCGGTTATATCACATATAATCGACTAATATCATTAATCTGAATATCACATTATCAAACTAAAATTTGATTCGATAATCCGGTTATATCACATATAACCTGACCGACATCAGATAACTGCCAGATTATAATACGATATCACATACTCATATTTAATCAGGCCCACGCACATATCAACATATGTGCCCTACTTCGTTTCGCCCGAACCAGGAAACTTCTGTGTGGGACTCTAAAGACTCGTCAATACGCCAGCACTAGGTGATGATCACATCAATCACCTACAAGCCGTCAGCGGTACTAGCTGGACGTAACGGCTACCCGGGTATTGAGCGATATGAAGATCAACAAGCAAGCTCGTCCATACTCTCCATGAAGCCTATCAGTAACACTACCGTACAGTCCGGTCTCTTCGTCTGATATGTCGCATATCATGTCTATGGGTGGTAAACGTCAGACCCCAGTAACGTGATAAGTCATGCCGATGTTTGGCTCATAACAGTTTGAGAAACTACTGATAACTCTTATCAGTAAATCTCAGAAACCCTTGCCAGGGATTTTTAGTTATAGCCAATCGAGCATAGCGCAACATCAACTCCCTATACCGGGAGAGACGAAATCCCTCCTATCGCTCATTGCCTCCATGTGTCTCGGGACTGTACCCAAAATCCACCTGTTTGCACGACTCCTTTGAGCCGTGGTAGGGACGAAATCAAAGCACAGTGGGAGCCACACAAGACTCTATGACGATCTCGGGTCTACAGACTAACCTGTACCAGTGTCACCAGAGAACTGCTATCTGACTTTAGGTATATAACCATCTAGGAGTTCTCGGCGAGTCATGTTCGGTGTACCCATTCTCCAATGAGTACCTGTGTAAAATCTTTGATGTCACACACCAATGGTTGTGGGATCAACCATCGCCCTCTAAGGGACAAGAAACGTACACACTAGTCTACACTGGAATATCGATGCCCTAGTCTCGATATTCCCACGACTAGGAACTGATTAAAGGATGTACTTTTGGACCACCCTGGCCCCACTAGTATGATCTCATCATAATCCTGGTAGTCAAGTACATATCCTAAGGGCTTTATCAACATGTGAGAGTAAGACAGTAAAGAATACCAGTTAACATGTTAAGACAAAGAGTAACCAGATAGCATACTATCATGTCGAGCAAGAAATTCCTCTATATATATGTCCAAGCATCCACTATAATATACATCATATGTACAATAATGGTCTCTAGGGCATACATATTCCTAAAAATCTCCCACTTGCACTAAGGTCATGTGTTGTAGTATCTCATACCCAACATCCCAAAAAGTCTCTCAAACTGTATCTGGGGGAGGGCCTTCATGAGTGGATCCGCTACGTTGTCCTTCGTGTCAACTCTCCTGACCTCGATCTCCCGGCGATCTACTATCTCCCTGATCAGGTGATACCGCCTCAGAATATGTCTGGATCTCTGATGGGACCTGGGTTCCTTGGCCAAAGCCACTGCTCTATTGTTATCACAATACACAGGTATTGGATGCTCAATGGATGGAACCACACCAAGCTCAGCAATGAACTTCTTCATCCAGACAGCCTCTTTGGCAGCATCGTTGGCGGCAATGTATTCAGTCTCCATCGTCGAGTCTGCTACTGTGTCTTGCTTGGAATTCTTCCAACACACCGCCCCTCCGTTGAGGGTAAATACAAAACCCGAGACCGGCTTACTGTCGTCCTTATCACTCTGGAAGCTCGAATCGGTAAAGGAATCCACCTGGAGTTCACCGTTACCATACACCAAGAACATTTCTTTAGTCCTCCTCAAGTACTTAAGAATGTTCTTCACAGTTGTCCAGTGGTTCTCCTCAGGATCTGATTGATATGTGCTCACTACACCTAGTGATTAAGCTACATCCGGTTTGGTACTTAACATCGCATACATAATAGAGCCTACTGCCGAAACATAGGGTATCCCTTTCATGCGAGCCCTCTCCAAATCAGTCTTGGGAGACATCTCATTGGAGAGAGTGATTCCAGAACAAGCGGATAAGTTACCTCACTTGGAATCTTCCATACTAAACTTCTTTAGTATGGTGTCTATGTACCTGGATTGGAACAATCTCAAAATCCGTTTAGATCTATCTCTATGGAACTTTATCCTCAGGATGTATGAGGCATCACTAAGATCTTTCATGGAGAACTTGTGTGATAAGAAGAGCTTGACCGAGTGTAGTATAGGAACATCGTTTCCTATCAAGAGTATATCATCCACGTACAATACGAGAAAGACCACCTTACTCTCTACAGCCTTCTTATATATACAAGGTTCATATACATTTTTGATGAAGTCAAACTCTTTGATAGCTTCATCAAAACAGATGTTCTAACTCCGCGATGCCTGTTTTAATCCGTAGATGGATTTAAGCAGCTTGCACACCTTTCCGCTGCTCCCACTGTCTACGAAGCCCTCTGGATGTGTCATGTACACGCTCTCTTCTAAATCACCATTTAGAAAAGCGGTCTTGACGTCCATTTGCTAGATTTCGTAGTCATGGTATGCAACAATGGCAAGTAGGATCCTGATGGACTTAAGCATAGCGACAGGAGAAAAAATTTCATCATAGTCGACGCCAGGTCGTTGACGACAATCTTTTGCTATAAGTCTAGCTTTGAAAGTCTCAACTTTTCTATCTACACTTATCTTCTTTTTGAAGATCCACTTGCTCCCAATGGGTTTTACCCCTTCAGGAGCAACTTCCAAAGTCCATACTTGGTTGGTGTACATGGATTCCATCTCAGATCTCATAGCATCCAGCCATTTCACAGAGTCTCCACTTGTGATGGCCTGCTCAAAAACAGTCGGGTCATCATCTTCCATGATGCAATCCTCGCTCCCACCATCTATGAGAAAACCGTAGTATCTCTCAGGTGGATGAGAAACCCTACTAGATCTGTGGAGTAGCTGGGGTTCGTTGGGTTCTATTGGATCCTCAGGTTCTACTAAATCGTCAGTTGTAGTCTGTGTTACTGGAACTTCTTCCAGTTCTACCTCATTGCCACTAATTTCTTTCATAAGAAATTTCTTTTCTAAAAAGGTAGCATGTCGAGAAACAAACACCTTTTGTTCCTCGTTGTGGTAGAATAAATATCCATGTGAATTCTTTGGATATCCCACAAACTTACAAAGAACTGATCGTGTCTCGAGCTTGTCCGGATTTTACTTTCTGACATAGGCCGGACAACCCCATATCTTAACTCGTTTAAGACATGACCTCTTTCCACTCCATATCTCATATGGTGATTTAGGCACAGATTTTGATGGAACTTGATTCAATAGGTATGTGGTTGTCTCAAGCGATAACCCCAAAAATAAATAGGTAACTCAGCAGTACTAATCATAGAGCGCACCATATCTAATAGGGTGCGATTTCTCTGCTCCGATACACCGTTGTGCTGTGGTGTAAACGGAGGACTAACATGAGAAAGAATTCCATTCTCTTTTAAATAGACTCAGAATTCCCTGCTCAAGTATTCACCTCCCTGATCAGATCGTAGGATTTTAATACTTTTTCCCGTCTGGTTTTCAACTTCGCACTTATATTCCTTGAATTTCTCAAAATCTTCAGACTTGTGTTTCAACAAGAACACATGTCCGAACCTTGAGAAATCATCGGTGAATGTAATAAAGTATGAAAAACCCTTCCTGGCATGTGTAGACATAGGACCGCATACATCACTATGTATCAGTCCCAAGAGTTCAGTAACTCTTTCTCCGTGTCCAGTAAACAGAGTTTTGGTCATCTTGCTTTTGAGATATGACTAGCAAGTTTCATAAAATGAAAATTCGAACGGATTCAAATATCCATCTTTATGCAACTTAGCTAGTCTTGTCGCATTGATATGACCTAGTCTACAGTGCCATAAGAAAGCTTCGTTCATTTCTGAACTTTTCCTCTTGTTTGTGTTCTGTATGCTAAGAACTGTTCTTTGATTAAGAACGTATATACCGTTACATAACGTACCAGATCCAATCAATACTTGATTCTGGAAAATGTTCATAACATTATCCTCTAATGTGAGATTATATCTTTCTTTAGTTAGCAAAGAAACCGATATAATGTTGCACATCATTTTTGGTACGTAGTAACAGTCATTCAGAATCAATGTATTACCAGTTGGTAATACAAGGTGATAATCGCCAACTGCCTTGGCTGCAACAATTGCACCATTCCCTACTGTTAGGGATTTATCACCATTTCCCAGTTCTCTACATTTCTTTAGCCCATGTAACAAATTACATACGTGGATCCTGATCCGGTATCCAATACCCAGGACGTAGAACAAACTGAGAAACCGTTCTCGGTAACGAACACACCCGAAGAAGATGCATCAACATGTTGTTTCTTCGCACGGGTGTCATGGGAGTCCTGATATTCCCCAATCCCTTGCTCAGACTTATGACAGTCATAAGATAGAACGGGACCAACATTCCCTAGCTCTGTATAAAAGGAAGGTTCGGTCAATATATCAATGTTATTATCTTGATTAAGGCATGACACTGGTTGCTGCCTGGAGAGAGAGAGAAGGAAATGGGTTAGCGTGCACTCTTTGGAAGATTAGATTGGTTATTATCTTATCTAATCAGGATGGCTCCCACTGTTTTTATCAAATCTTCCGTCAAACCCTAAAAGGTAAGATTAGCCGGGATTAATTACACCTTACAGGTTCGCCAATCGTTCGGCTAGGCAGGTATCGGTACTCTGAGGGAGGTTCCCCGTGCTTTCGCACGGACCTAATAAAAATAAACCCTGTTTTCCTAAAGGCATAACCTCGTTGACACCTTTCTAGACACCTACTTGATTAGCTAATTGTAAAGTGCAAAACTCTTACTCGCAGTGGGTATCGGGATCCAACTATCATATAGAAGGTATGCAATCTCATTGCAAATTTCAACACATGAAATTCCCGATAATTTTTTTACCCCTAAAATCCTATGATCTTGACAAAGGCTAACAAACCATAGGGCGCTAGTCAAGTTCAACCCGTCATTTCCTGATTGAATTAAACCCATCCGCACAACCCTTGACAAAGGCCAACAAGGTCGCACAACTACCCTAATCCAATCGCATCATATGGTTGCAGATAAGCACTAATCAGCTACCGCACACTACGCATTGACAAAGGCCAACAAACGCAGCACGAATACTAAATAGTACTTATCTGAAATGACGCAGGGCTACACAGGTTTTTAAGAAAACCATGAGCGTAATGAACTTGATATCGTTGTAGAATCTAGTGGTTTTGAAAAGGAGTGTTTTTTAGTCTTTTGCTAGTTTTGCTAAAGAGGTCACTCCCGGTGAAGGGATCTTGGCTCTTTCCTCATCGAATGAGGTGTAGGATATTCAATAATACCACTATGCAAAGCAAGAACCAGAGAAGCAATCAAAAAACAAAACCGAGTTGGTTGTAGCATTTGCTAGTTTCGCTAAAGAGGTCACTCTCGGTGAAGGGATCTCGGCTCTTTCCTCATTGAATGAGGTGCTGGATATTCATCAAGGAATACCACTATGCAAAGCAAAACCTAGAGCTACCCTTTTTGAAAATTTGATTCTACAACAACTTTTGGTTTCTTTCTTTTCATTAATCTCATTAATGAAGTCCCATCAATTAATGTTTCCTAAACATTACAGAAAAATGAAACGAAAATAAAACGTACGCTTATGCCATCCGCATTCGTCACGAGGCCCCGTCATGCACCGTTAGGTTGCTTAACTACCGGAAGAGTAGGGATTGGACTAGCGCGGGTGCAAAACATAAGTAATGTTTATTATATATCATATATATAATAGTACATTCGTCTAGGCAGTTATATGATCAACATCACAGAATCAAGCAGCAGAAGCAATATATGAAATATTGGATATACTAGGATGTCCGTGTTTTAAATTTAGCCAGTAATGTAAAACACGGATTCCACGGTCGTGATGAATAGCCAAACCCACATCCCTAGACTCCTACTAGAGCGGCAAGTAACCCTGCCAATTCTAATGTTAGGAGACCCGGTCTCAACTCCTTGAGATGGTCTCCCACTGGACTCTAGAACCCGGTTACTTGTGCTCCCCGTTTTGGGTCTATCCTTATGCGGAAAAGTAAATAATATACAACAATGGTGACATCATCCTCAACCCGGAAGTGCCCCAATAAAAGAATATTACATACAGATTTTACATGAATGAAAATAAAAACTCTCATCTCACATAGAATCCCCGGCTATTCTTTCACGACGATCCAATAAATCATATCAACAGCAACACATGATATCACATATCATCAACGTAAGAAAATATGCGTATCCCTAAAACATGTTTACATATAGCAACGAGATTGGGATACCCCCACATATTACACTTATGGTCGCAGAAAAGAAAACAGAAAACTACAATAATTAGAATACGCAATTTCCTTAGACATCATAAACCCGGAATATCTCATATTCCGGATTTCATGCCTAACTTATAAAACTTGCATTTTAGTCTCAAATTGAAAACTCTTTTCAATTAGTTGTCGATTAATTCAACAAGATTCCCGACTTGGTGATCGCGTACAATACGCAATTGCGACGGAGTTTTGATCCGAATCAAAAATTCGTGGCAATCGATCAATTGAGACTAAACGGCTAGGTTTATAATATACTAACTAGTTTTCATAAAACTAATTAATCCGGATTCTAATAATTGTATCACACATCACAAAGCATGTAAAGTAACCGCGACATTAGAATTCCGCACATGATTAGCAAACTAAACCAATTTTTCCAAGATATGAAAAATCCAGTGAGCTAAAGTTCCAAAACCGATCGTTTTAAGCCAATCCGGGAGTCGAAATGAACTCGAAACCCACCTGAATCTTCGCAGGGGCGAAGATCTCTAAATTAACTGTCGAATGGGGGGCCTCGGGGGGGTACCCACCCGTGAGGGCCACCTCGAGGTGGCCCCTAGGGGAAGGCAGAACCGAGAGAACCCAGTTGGGGTGCTCTCGGGTCACCCACCCCCAAGGCCACCTTGTGGTGGACTTGGGGTGTGGGTTTGGCCTCTGGTCCCCCTCGGGTGTCCCCGGGGTGCGCACGCTCCACCCCGCGGATTCTCGGTTCAAACCGTGAGCCCGCGGGGTGTGCAAACAACTCAAAACATCATTTTGGAAACTTTTTTTATCAGCAGCTTTTACGCGACAAAAACGACGGATTTCTAACATCGCTACAAGCTACCCTAATGTTCTAGCTTGGCTCTGATACCATGAAAGTCGACCTTAGCACCACCATGAGATTCAAGTGACATCAAGCATGCCAAATTCAAATTTTATTAGGTGCTAAGCTAGACTAACAAGATCTTTACTAGATTATTAGGGTTTGCCTATGATGTTGTGATGAACTAAAGAGAAGAAAAGAGCATACAACCTTTGAAGTTCGAGTTCTTCTCTTCAATAGCTCCGGGTTATGGTCCACGCGACTCCGCTAGGCTCATCTTCAATATGAAAGAACCTCCTTCGTGATCTTCGCGCCAAAGACGATCCACCCGAAGTCCACAAGCTCAAGCCAACCCTTCACTAATCTCATTAGTGAAGGCAACACTCCACATCAAATTGCTAATCTAATATGTGATGGTGAAGTAAGGGTTTAATTTGCTCACTAGGGTTTTCACAAGTTCAATGATTCACATCACATGTGAAGGTTTGAACTTGGAAGTGAGGTGAAGAAAATTATAGAGAGCAAGAGGAAGCAAGAGCTCAAGAAAATGGCTAAGGCATGAAGAATGAAAAATGATGAAAGTAAACTCAAATGGCTCTCTCTTTCCTAACTTATTCAAGCATAGAATAAAAAATGCAATAAGAAATTGCAACCATGTTTGAATAGTGAGTCAAGAGTAATATACAAATAATAAAATCCATGCCTTGCCCATTCCACAAATATCTCCACAATTTACACCCCATTTTGTATTTTCTAACAATAAAAAATAGATGTCATGCTTCTTATATATATATATATATATATATATATATATATATATATAAATATATATTAATATATATTAAGAAACATAATTAGTGAGCTAATAATATTAGTTAAGATATAATTATATCACATATAATATATATCACATTATTAAATCAACACTTGATCTAATAATCCGGTTATATCACATATAACCGACTAATATCATTAATCTGAATATCACATTATCAAACCAACACTTGATTCGATAATCCGGTTATATCACATATAACCTGACCAACATCAGATAACTGCCAGATTATAATACTGTATCACATACTCATATTTAATCAGGCCCACGCACATATCAACATATGTGCCCTACTTCATTTCGCTCGAACCAGGAAACTTCTGTGTGGGACTCTAAAGACTCGTCAATACGCCAGCAGTAGGTGATGATCACATCAATCACCTACAACCCGTCAGCGGTACTAGCTGGACGTAACGGCTACCCGGGTATTGAGCGATATGAAGATCAACAAGAAAGCTCGTCCATACTCTCCATGAAGCCTATCAGTAACATTACCGTACAGTCTGGTCTCTTCGTCTGATATGTCGCATATCATTTCTAGGGGTGGTAAACGTCAGACCCCAGTAACGTTATAAGTCATGCCGATGTTTGGCTCATAACAGTTTGAGAAAGTACTGATAACTCTTATCAGTAAATCTCAGCAACCCTGTCCAGGGATTTTCAGTTATAGCCAATCAAGTATAGTGCAACATCAACTCCCTATACCGGGAGAGACGAAACCCCTCCTATCGCTCATTGCCTCCATGTGTCTCGGGACTGTACCCAAAATCCACCTGTTTGCATGACTCCTTTAAGCCGTGGTTGGGACGAAATCAAAGCACGGTGGGATCCACACAAGACTTTATGACGATCTCGGGTCTACAGACTAACCTGTACCAGTGTCACCAGAGAACTACTATCTGACGTTAGGTATATAACCATCTAGGAGTTCTCGGCGAGTCATGTTCGGTGTACCCATTCTCCAATGAGCACCTGTGTAAAATCTTTGATGTCACACACCAATGGTTGTGGGATCAACCATTGCCCTCTAAGGGACAAGAAACGTACACACTAGTCTACTCTGGAATATCAATGCCCTAGTCTCGATATTCCCACGACTAGGAACTGATTAAAGGATGTACTTTTGGATCACCCTGGCCCCACTAGTATGATCTCATCATAATCCTGGTAGTCAAGTACATATCCTAAGAGCTTTATCAACATGTAAGAGTAAGACAGTAAAGAATACCAGTCAACATGTTAAGACAAAGAGTAACCAGATAGCATACTATCATGTCGAGCAAGAAAGTCCTCTCTATATATGTCCAAGCATCCACTATAATATACATCATGTAAGTCGATGTGCAACACCCCACGACTTGCGGGGAGGCGGAACTATGAAAAACGATCTTGTTCTTTGCTTAAACATCGACTAACCGCATGAATCGAAGCTAAACGATAACTAACAACAAACATAGAAGTTCTAAACTACTATGTAAAAGGATTATACCTAAAGAACCGTGTCCTTCGTCTTTATGAACTCCACCTCCTCTTCGGCCTTCTCCAAGTAGTAGACGATCCACCACGAGAGCTAAACTCTAAGCTTTGCCTCTAAACTTGAGGCAACTAGGTATCTTTAAGTTCTAATCAAAGTACCTAGATGAAATAGAGTATGGTTATGGATTAAGTAGTCTAACTAATCCTTGTACTCAACACATGAGAGGGGAGGATTAGGGTTTGAAGAGGGAGAGCTTGAGGAGAGAGAAGATGAACATAATAATGAAGTGAGAATAATGAGTTATCATAATATATATCAAGCATTTTATTTTATCAAGAAAAGAAAAGAAAAAGATTTACAACCATGCTTGATAAATATCTTGTGGTGATTCATCTCCATGAGTCATTAAGCAATTATGAAGCATTAATGACATGGATGAATCATCCATATGACTCACTAATCTCATTCAATGCATATGCCACCTAAACCTCCTTAGTCACCATCTTCTAGAAGCTTCTCGCGCAATTACGAGAACACCCCTCCTATCCGTGAAAACACGGAAAAACTTTAGACTGTATAAATCCAATAACCGGATACCAGTAACTGGCTTAAACCAAAGCCGACTGGTAAAAACTGTCCGAAAGTCGTACGTGCGTAAACACACGTATGCGTCCGAACCCTTGTCGTAAAACCATACGACCTCTATATCATTTCGCCCGGAGTAGGGAAACTCTCAGTGTGGGACTCTAGAGACTCGACTACTACGCTGGCAGTGGATTTAACCACAGACCGCAAGCGGCACTAGCTGTACGTAACGGTCCCCAGGTAGATGTCGATAAGAAGGCTGATGAGGAAACCCATCCGAACTCCTACTGAGTCTGATGTGACAATCTCCGTACAGTCCGGTCCATTCGTCTAAGACTATCGCATATCGGGCCTAGGGGGGCGGCAAGCGTCAGTCCCCTAATAGCGGTATAAGTCTTGTCGGAGCGAAGCCCATTACACCCTGAGAAACTACTGGAACCTACCAGCAAATCTCGCTTGCCCTGGCCAGGGACTTTGCGTAATGGCTCTCTGACACAGCGCGATATCAACCCCCAATACCGGGAGAGACGAATCCTGTCTAACCGCCACTGCCTCCAAGTGCTCGGGACTGCACCCAACTGCTACCTGTTTGCACGACTCCTTTGAGCTGTGGTAGGGTAGCAATCTAAGAACAGTGGGACACACTCGAGGCGAAGTAGCAGTGTCAAGTCTGCGGACTATGCTGTACTCATGTCACCTAGGAACTGCTCACTGACGACTGGTATAAAACCAACCAACAGTTCCCTGTGAGTCCTGTCCGGTGTACCCGTAACCTAACGAGCACCTGCATACTATCTCCAGTACGACGTACTGACGGCTGTGGGACAGACCATCTTCCCAACTGGGATGAGAAGCGAACACACTAGTCTACTCCGGAGTATCGATGCCCTGTCTCGATAATCCAACGACTAGGGACCTGAATAAGGATGTGCTTGTAGACTACCCAGCCCCCACTAGTGTGACTGCCATCACAACGCTGGTAGTCAAGCAAGATCCTAAGAGCTCTATCAATACGTATACTCACATATTAAGATAGAAAAACCAAGTAGCATACTACCATGTTTTAGCAAGACTGTTATATACATGTGAATATCCCAAGCATCCATTAAGTAATATACAAACTAGTATGATACAGTAATGGCCTTCTAGGGCATAAACACTAACAATCTCCCACTTGCACTAAGGCCATGTACTGGTGTATCGAAGACCGATGATCTCGAGTAGCCTCTCGAACTGAATCTGAGGTAGGGCCTTAGTGAATGGATCAGCAATGTTATCCTCTGTATTTACTCTCTTTACCTCGATCTCCCGGCGATCTATGATCTCCCTGATCAGGTGATACCGCCTTAAGATGTGTCTGGACTTCTGATGGGACCTGGGTTCCTTCGCTAAAGCTATAGCGCCGTTGTTGTCGCAATACAGAGGTATTGGACTAACACTGGTAGGAACCACCTGAAGTTCTGTGAGGAACTTCTTCATCCAGACAGCTTCTTTTGTGGCATCGCAAGCAGCTATGTACTCCGCTTCCATCGTTGAGTCAGCAACGGTGTCCTGCTTGGAACTCTTCCAACAGACCGCCCCTCCATTGAGGGTAAAGACATAACCCGACATGGACTTGGAGTCATCCTTGTCACTCTAGAAGCCGGAATCAGCATAGGCCTCCATCTTGAGGTCCTTTCCGCCGTAAACCAAGAACATCTCCTTAGTCCTCCTCAGGTACTTGAGAATGTTCTTTACTGCTATCCAGTGATTCTCCCCTGGGTTTGCCTGATACCGGCTTACAACGCTCAATGCGTATGCTACATATGGTCTGGTACATAACATCGCATACATTATAGAGCCTACCGCAGAAGCGTAGGGTTTAATCGACATGCTTTCCCTTTCCAAATCAGTCTTGGGAGACATCTCTTTGGAGAGGGTGATTCCGTGACAAGCCGGCAGGTTACCGCGCTTAGAATCTTCCATACTGAATCTTTTCAATATGGTGTCTATGTACCTGGACTGTGAAAGTCCCAACATCCTCTTTGATCTATCACGATAGATCTGGATCCCCAGAATGTAGGTGGCATCACCCAGGTCCTTCATGGAGAATTTCTGTGACAAGAATCTTTTGACTGACTGTAGCATAGGAATATCATTTCCTATTAGGAGAATGTCATCCACGTACAAGACGAGGAATACAACAACTCTCCCTACAATCTTACTGTATGTGCATGGTTCATATGGATTTTTGATAAAGTCGAATTCTTTGACAGTATCATCAAAACAGATATTCCAACTCCGCGATGCCTGCTTTAGTCCATAAATGGACTTAAGCAGCTTGCATACTTTACCGCTGCTCCCACTCTGAATGAATCCCTCTGGCTGATCCATATAGACGCTCTCTTCTAAATTTCCATTTAGAAAGGCCGTCTTTACGTCCATCTGCCAGATCTCATAATCGTGGAAGGCAGCAATAGCAAGAAGGACCCGAATGGATTTCAGCATAGCCACTGGAGAAAAGGTTTCGTCATAGTCTAAACCAGGTCTTTGACGGAAACCCTTTGCAACAAGTCTAGCCTTATAGGTTTCAACCTGTCCATCTACACCAATCTTCTTTCTGAAGATCCACTTGCATCCTACGGGTTTTACCCCATCTGGAGCAG
The DNA here is from genome assembly GCA_030015575.1 of Agapanthus africanus. Taxonomy (NCBI): domain Eukaryota; kingdom Viridiplantae; phylum Streptophyta; class Magnoliopsida; order Asparagales; family Amaryllidaceae; genus Agapanthus; species Agapanthus africanus. Next base: position 560,834,768 of record CM057340.1, read on the forward strand.
TATCCAAAGTCCATACTTTGTTAGTGTACATGGACTCCATTTCGGTCCGCATTGCATCCAGCCATTTTACCGAGTCGCCGCTCTGAATGGCTTGTTGGAAGCTAGTAGGGTCGTCATTATCAATGACGCAATCTTCTCGATCCCCGTCTATGAGAAAACCGTAGTATCTCTCGGGCGGATGATACTGCCTACTACTTCTACGGATAGGCGCTGGTATGTCCCTTTCTTCTGAAACTTCTTGTTCTACCAAACTTTCAGTAACAGCTTGTGGTTCTGGAATTTCTTCCAGTTCTACTGCGCTCCCACTCTTCTGATTTTCTAAAAATTCAGTTTCTAAGAAGCGGGCATGACGAGAAACAAAAACCTTTTGTTCCTCTGCGTAGTAGAAGCAATATCCCATGGAGTTCTTTGGATATCCCACAAACTTACACTCTACTGAGCGTGCCTCGAGCTTGTCCGGATGCTGCTTTTTTACAAAAGCTGGACATCCCCATGTCTTCAAGTACTGAAGATAGGGTTTCTTCCCACTCCACATCTGATATGGCGTGGTAGGCACAGTCTTGGTTGGAACCTTGTTCAAAAGATATGCCGCTGATTCTAGCGCATAACCCCAGAATGATCGCGGTAACTCAGCCTTACTCATCATGGAACGAACCATATCTAATAGGGTTCGATTCCTCCTTTCCGATACACCGTTGTGTTGTGGTGTGTATGGAGGAGTAAGCTGAGAGAGAATTCGTTTCTCTTTTAAGTAACCCAGGAACTCGGCACTTAAGTATTCACCACCTCGATCAGATCTCAGTGTCTTAATACTTTTGCCTGTTTGGTTTTCCACTTCATTCTTGTATTCTTGGAATTTCTCAAAGGCCTCGGATTTATGCTTCATCAAGAAGATATGTCCATACCTAGAGAAATCATCCGTAAAAGTAATGAAGTAGGAATAACCACCTCGCGCATGTGTAGACATCGGACCACACACGTCACTGTGTACGAATCCTAAGAGCTCGCTCGCTCTTACTCCGTGTCCAGTAAACGGAGTCTTTATCATCTTTCCCATGAGACAAGATTCATAAGTGGCATAAGATTGATATTCAAACGGATTCAAATATCCTTCTCTATGTAACTTCGTTAATCGTGTTTCATTGATGTGACCTAGTCTACAATGCCATAAGAAAGCCTGATTCATTTCTGGAGACTTTCTTTTAAGTGTGTTCTGGACATTGAAAACCTGAGCTTGATTCAATACGTATATACCGTCATCTAATGTACCGGACCCAATCAGAACTTGATTTAGGTGGATGTGAACTACATCGCTTACGAATGTAAAGTCATATCCCTCTCTTGAAAGTGAGGACACTGATATGATATTACAAGTCAAACTAGGTACATACAGACAGTTACGCAGAATCAATATCTGCCCACTTGTCAAACCTAGGCGATATTCTCCCACGGATTCAGTGTCCACGCTCATTCCGTTTGCAACTCTGAGAGACAAATCACCTAACCTTATAACTTTACGGTTTCTCAAAGCATGTAACGAATTACAGATATGAGATCCTGCTCCGGTATCTAGTACCCAGGAAGTAGAGTTAATTGACAAACAGTTCTCAATTACAAACACACTTGAGGCTGAAGCCATAACATGCTTCGTATCCTGGCTACTGGCTTCCAAAGCCCTGCAATCCTTCTGCCAATGTCCATTCCCATAACAATAGGAATATCCCTCCTTACCTATACCAAGTCCTGAAACTTTTTCTCTTCCCTTTCCTCCTACTTTGCTGACACCGTATATCGGCTTTGTAGAGGTCTTCTTCCTTTCACCCTTTGCTTTCGCCTTGGATGAAGAAGAAGAAGGTCCCCTATTAAGCAGAGCTTGTGTCTCCCTGGTTTCTTTCAGGGTGTAGGTAGAGGGTAGGGACTGTGGAAATAAGTCAGTATATGACCTGTTTCCCAACGTGGTCTCCAGGTCCTTGAGCTCATTAATATAGCTAGTCATTGTAAGGACGTCGTCCCTTACAGATGACCCGTCAGCCGACCTCGCTTGAATTAAATCATTCGAGGCCTCATATCTTGCGATATGAGATTGCTCTCCATATAAATCTTTGTTATGGAGAAAAATGGAAACAGAGTCCATCTTCTCGTGCTGCTTCTGGTATATACCATCAACTGAAGCCAACACGAGGCACTTGGCTTTCGCTTTGTCCTTTTCCTTTGTCTGACGGATATCCATATCCGCGACGGTGGAAACTGGACCTGGGATGGCGGGATCTTGAGTAGTAATAGGGTGGTCCAGCTTGTCATATGCAATGGTCATCTGGACAGACCTTTGCCAGTCATATAAGTTAGATTCAGTCAACTTGTTATCTAGATGTAACCTAGTCATGGTCACAAGGTCGCTGCAATGAGAGAGAGAGAAGAAAACACTTTAGCATGATGCTCTTGCAAGTTTAGATTGGTTTTTAATTTATCTAAACTGGATGGCTCCCACTGTTTCTCGAATCCTTCCTCAAACCATAAAAGAAGAATTAGCCAGGACTATTCTCACTGTACAATACTTGCTTAACCGTTCAGCCAGGCTAGTGTCGGTACTTCGAGGGAGGTTTTCCAACGCTTTCGCGAAGTTCCTTAATTAAATAACCTCTTTTCTCTGGGGGCGTAACCCCGCTGACACCTTTCTTGACACCTACTTGGTTTATAGCATTGATCGTTAAGTGACGAATATCCTGATAAGTAGCATATACTCACAGTAGGATCGGGATCCAAATATCATCGTATGATAATGTTGAAGGAATGCTACCAACATTCATCAAACTCCAAATGGTATGCATCTCTTTGCAAATTTCAGTTTCTTTAGAAATTCCCGATATAGATTTTTGCCCCATGTTCTTATGACCTTGACGAGAGCCAACAAATCATAAAATACATGTCAAGTTCTTTCCATCATTATCTTGTTAATTTGAACCCACCCGTATATACCCTTGACGAAAGCCAACAAGGTTATACGACTGTCCCAAACCAACTCATCTATCTATGCAACAAATGAATACCCTAGCAGCTACCAAACACTATGCCTTGACGAAAGCCAACAAACACAGCTTGAATACTACTGACCATCCATAAGAAATGACGGAGGGCTACGACTGGTTTTGGCGAAACCATGAACGTAGTGAACTTGATATAACCGAAGGAACCTGATAGCTTTTAAAAGGAGTGGTTAAAGCTCCGCATTTAAAAATATCTGTTTTTAAAATTAACCGAGTGGTTTCTTTTAAATTGTTCCAACGATTAAACTTTTTGGTTTATTTTCTTTGCATTATAAATAATGCGTCCCATCATTAACCTATCATTGCAGAAAACAACGAAAATACAACGTCCTCTTATGCCATCCGCATTCGCCACGGGGTCCCGTCATCACCCGTTAGGTTACTTAACTAACGGCAGAGCGGGGGCTGGGCTAGCGCGGGTGTAAAACATAAGTGACGTCTAAATAGCTATCATATATAGATATTGTACATTCGTCAGACGCAATAATAGGCATTCCAGATCACAGATGAATTTTATTGGATTTGCAAGCAATCCGTGTTTGTTTTGAGCCTGCAACAAAAAACGGATTACACAGTTGTGATGAATAGCCATTACCCCACCCAAGACCCCATCGGGTACGGCAAACTACCCGCCCGGCAGTTTGTGCACCCCACCTTGGTTCTATCCTAGGAGCAAAAACAGTAAAATGAAATAATACAACGGTGGCTACAACCGCAACCTGGATGTGCCCCGCAAAATAATATTACAACAAATTACATTTACATCAAATGAATTAAATAACAACCCATCACATAACCCCGGCTATACATCACAACAGTCCAACACAGTTCATATCCACAAACAGTAAAAACCATTACAGAAATGTGCAACCCCCTGCCAACCGACATACTAGTAGTTAAGGGAGGTTTACGAACACATTATACAAAAACAGATATAATCCAACAAGAAAATACTATATAATTTCGATCGATTAAACACTTTTAATTTTGCTCCAATACTTCTCTGTAAATCTGAAACCTGAGCAAAAATAAAAACTTCCAGAAAATACCAAATATCACAGAGAAGCAACAAAGGAAAATTGGGTTCCTGAATCGCCAACTCGGCGGCGGAATCGCGGCGGATCGGTGGGATCCGCCGCGGTTCCGCGGCGCTTTAGGCGATTCAGGGGCCCAATTTTCTTGGGTGTTCTTCTACTGTCTTTTCAAGCTTTCTGAACATCCCTGAAAAATTTTTGGACTTCATTTAAAAATCGACAGAAACTTGTGATTTCGGGCTTTTCCGGTTTCGTTTTTTCGTTCGAAATTCATACAAATTTGCAAGTAAGTTATTTATTGTTTAGCGAGGCTCTGATACCACTGTAAGTCGATGTGCAACACCCCACGACTTGCGGGGAGGCGGAACTATGAAAAACGATCTTGTTCTTTGCTTAAACATCGACTAACCGCATGAATCGAAGCTAAACGATAACTAACAACAAACATAGAAGTTCTAAACTACTATGTAAAGGGATTATACCTAAAGAACCGTGTCCTTCGTCTTTATGAACTCCACCTCCTCTTCGGCCTTCTCCAAGTAGTAGACGATCCACCACGAGAGCTAAACTCCAAGCTTTGCCTCTAAACTTGAGGCAACTAGGTATCTTTAAGTGCTAATCAAAGTACCTAGATGAAATAGAGTATGGTTATGGATTAAGTAGTCTAACTAATCCTTGTACTCAACACATGAGAGGGGAGGATTAGGATTTGAAGAGGGAGAGCTTGAGGAGAGAGAAGATGAACATAATAATGAAGTGAGAATAATGAGTTATCATAATATATATCAAGCATTTTATTTTATCAAGAAAAGAAAAGAAAAAGATTTACAACCATGCTTGATAAATATCTTGTGGTGATTCATCTCCATGAGTCATTAAGCAATTATGAAGCATTAATGACATGGATGAATCATCCATATGACTCACTAATCTCATTCAATGCATATGCCACCTAAACCTCCTTAGTCACCATCTTCTAGAAGCTTCTCGCGCAATTACGAGAACGCCCCTCCTATCCGTGAAAACACGGAAAAACTTTAGACTGTATAAATCCAATAACCGGATACTAGTAACTGGCTTAAACCAAAGCCGACTGGTAAAAACTGTCCGAAAGTCGTACGTGCGTAAACACACGTATGCGTCCGAACCCTTGTCGTAAAACCATACGACCTCTATATCGTTTCGCCCGGAGTAGGGAAACTCTCTGTGTGGGACTCTAGAGACTCGACTACTACGCTGGCAGTGGGTTTAACCACAGACCGCAAGCGGCACTAGCTGTACGTAACGGTCCCCAGGTAGATGTCGATAAGAAGGCCGATGAAGAAACCCATCCGAACTCCTACTGAGTCTGATGTGACAATCTCCGTACAGTCCGGTCCGTTCGTCTAAGACTATCGCATATCGGGCCTAGGGGGGCGGCAAGCGTCAGTCCCCTAATAGCGGTATAAGTCGTGTCGGAGCGAAGCCCATTACACCCTGAGAAACTACTGGAACCTACCAGCAAATCTCGCTTGCCCTGGCCAGGGACTTTGCGTAATGGCTCTCTGACACAGCGCGATATCAACCCCCAATACCGGGAGAGACGAATCCTGTCTAACCGCCACTGCCTCCAAGTGCTCGGGACTGCACCCAACTGCTACCTGTTTGCACGACTCCTTTGAGCCGTGGTAGGGTAGCAATCTAAGAACAGTGGGACACACTCGAGGCGAAGTAGCAGTGTCAAGTCTGCGTCTATGCTGTACTCATGTCACCTGGGAACTGCTCACTGACGACTGGTATAAAACCAACCAACAGTTCCCTGTGAGTCCTGTCTGGTGTACCCGTAACCTAACGAGCACCTGTATACTATCTCCAGTACGACGTACTGACGGCTGTGGGACAGACCATCTCCCCAACTGGGATGAGAAGCGTACACACTAGTCTACTCCGGAGTATCGATGCCCTGTCTCGATAATCCAACGACTAAGGACCTGAATAAGGATGTGCTTGTAGACTACCCAGCCCCCACTAGTGTGACTGCCATCACAACGCTGGTAGTCAAGCAAGATCCTAAGAGCTCTATCAATACGTATACTCACATATTAAGATAGAAAAACCAAGTAGCATACTACCATGTTTTAGCAAGACTGTTATATACATGTGAATATCCCAAGCTTCCATTAAGTAATATACAAACTAGTATGATACAGTAGTGGCCTTCTAGGGCATAAACACTAACACATCATATGTACAATAATGGCCTCTAGGGCATACATATTCCTAACAGCAAGCACACATGGCTCGCTCGCTCGACTTGGCACGACACGGCGGCGTGCGCGTGTGGTTTCACCATATCCTCTTTCATTGGACTTAATGCAATGAAGGATAGAAGTGTTATATAAACACTTTCCCGTTCCTTTGTGTGGGCAATGTGGGACTAAAACCCACCATGAGAATTTGGGAATTTTCCCTTATTTTGCGCATTTGCTCCAATAATTCCCCTACAAAAGTTCAAACTTCGATACAACCTATAATGACTATGACTACTATGAAATGAATATCTAACAATATTGTATATCGGCGTAAGTGTCATAAAGACTTGAACTTACACTTTGTATAGAAAACTCCAAAACGAAAGAATATAGTAGTCATTAAATGACCATACAAAACTACATCTTGTTGATCATTCCTTTGTCAAAAACACATACAATATGAAACATAAATTTAGGTATTCAAAACGGTTTACGCATTATGGCTATGCGTGGTACCTTGATTCTTGTGAGAGTTATAAGAGTTTCACCCACTCACCCTAAGCCACGGCCTCATGGCAATCTCACTTAGGTGATGTCTCAAGAGGATACTTGTTGTCAGAGTGTCTCGTAAATAATTTTGCATTTGACACCATTAAGAGTTAAATTCTCAACTTTAATTAACAACTAAAGCACGACAACATCATAAGAATAGGACAGGATATAAATCCTTAAATAAAGTGCTCCCATGTTCACATTCAACAGCTGCAGTCTTTCCATTACAAAACCTTTTAAGGTTGGGTATCCACTGTTAGTGAATTCAATATGGGTCTAAGTCTCATTCTTCTCGATGCATTAAGAATGTTGGTTTTCGCAAGACCCTTAGTAAAGTAATCAGCTAAGTTTAGTTGATTACTTACAAACACAAGAGACGCTGTAAAAAAATTTTTGTATTGTTTTATAGTCTTATATCTTAAATGCAGGAATCTATTTGTTTTCCTATTGCAATTTTTCTGTTCTAATAAATCTAACAGAGATCTATTATCACAATGAATTGTTACTGCTGTAATTGGTTTTGGTACAAAAGGAATTTCAGATATTAAATTTCTTAACCATTCTGCTTCTACGCAGGTAGCATCTAAAGCAATCATTTCAGCATCCATGGTACTTCTAGCAATTAGTGTTTGTTTACACGATCTCCAATTAATTGATCCACCACCAAGTATAAAAATAAAACTTATGGTAGATTTTACATCTAGAGTATCAATTATCTAATTAGCGTCACTATACCCTTCAATTTGATTTAGGAAATTAGAATAAACAAGACAATAATCTATAGTACATCTTAAATACTTAAACACTCATTCCAAAGCATTCCAATGTAATTGATTAGGGTTACTTGTAAATATGCTAATTCTCGAAACCGCATATGAAATATCCGGTCTTGTTCGACTAGCTATATGTTTAGTGACCTTTTTAATTGTGCATATTTATTTTGTAATATAGGTTCTCCTTCATATTTAATAAGATGAACATTTGGATCAAAAAGAGTCGAGATAGTTTTTACATTGAAGTAATTATACTTCTTTAATAATTTTTTCTATAGCATGAGATAATGAAATTGAATATCCATTTTCAAATCTATTAATTTTTATGCCCAGAATGTAATCAGCCTCACCTAGATCCTTCATATCAAAGTTCTTAGATAAATATGACTTTACATCATTTATAACATTAATAGAAGAACCAAATATTAGGATGTCATCAACATACAAACAAAGAATTATAAAATCATTACCAAAAGATTTGTAGTATATACATGTATCAAAATTATTAATTATAAAACCATAATTAAGAATTACTTCATCTAACTTAGTATGCCATCGTTTAGGGGCTTGCTTTAATCCATATAGGGATTTAACAAGTTTGTAGACTTTATTTTCATTCCCCTTTTCTATGAAACACAATGATTGTTCCATATAAATTTCTTCATCAAGATCACCATTTAGAAAGGCGGTTTTTACACCCATTTGATGTATTAATAGCTTATGAATAGCGGCCAAGGCAATTAATGTTTTCATGGTTGTAATTCTTACTACATGCACATAAGTATCATTGTGGTCTGTGTCTTTTCTTTGAGAAAAACCTTTAGCTACTGGCCTGACTTTATATTTGTCAATACTATCATCGGCCTTTAGTTTCTTTTTAAATATCCACTTATATCCAATAGTTTTACCATCAGGAGGTAAGGTTGTTAGAACCCATGTATTATTATTCCGGATTGAGTCAATCTCAGTTTGATTAGCCTCTTTCCAATGCTTAGTATCAGAAGATGCCATTGCTTCTTCATAGGAAGTATGATCTCCTTCCACTAGGTAAAAGTAGTAGGTATCATCAGTGAGTACTTTCCTTCTTTTAGTTTGATCGCTTCTTCTTAATTCCGGTTCAGATGTTGGAACCGAGGAAGATGCATTTTGAATTAATTCATTATTATTAGAAGTACTTGCTATGTCAGGGTTAGAAACATAATCATCTACTTGTTTAGAAATTTGAGTTATGTAAGGAAATATATCTTCAAAGAAAGTAGTATCTTTAGATTCTATTAAGGTATTAATTTTAATATCAGTAATATCAGATTTTAAGACAATGAGTCCATAAGTGTTACTGCCAAGAGAATATCCTACAAATAATGCATCAACTGTTTTTGGACCTATTTTGTTTCTTTTGTGAGAAAGAATACATACTAGTGCGAGGCAACCCCAAACACGAAGGTAGTCCATTCTAGGCGTTCTTTCAAACCATAATTCAAATGGAGATTTATTTGTAGTTTATGAGCTATTCTATTTAGTATATAGCATGTCGATAGTATAGCTTCACCCCATAAACTTTCAGGAGCACCAGAACTAAGTAACATGGAATTAACCATATTCATTAATGTACTGTTTTTGCGTTGTACTACACCATTAGATTCAAGAGTGTAAGGAGGAGAATATTCATAATTAATTTCATGTTCTTGACAGAATAGATTTAATATATTAGAAGTATACTCCCCTCCACGGTCTAATCTAAAGACTTTGATTTTCCTTTCAGTGTAGTTTTCTACTTCGGTTTTATATATTTTGAATCTATTAAACATCTCATCCTTGGTTGGCAGTAAATATACATCCTTGGTTGGCAGTAAATATACATAACAATATCTAGTATTGTCATCAATGAATGCAACATAGTATGTATTTCCACCTCTAATTGGTTGTTAGTAAGAATCACAAATATCAGAATGTACTAAACCTAAGGTTTGAGTGCAGCGATCAACAGATTTAAATATAAATTTAGTATACTTAGCCTTGACACAAATATCACATTTAGATTTCAAGTCAATAGAACTTTTAGAAATTATATTTAAGCGCATCATTCTGTAACAACCCTAAACTTTCTGTACAAAATTATTGTAAAGTACAAACAGGAATACCTTAGCCTGAGCACAAGTTATAAACTTAATTTGCTTTAGAACAGCAAGAAACAACTTGTAGCTCACCGGTAAAGCCTTGCACTGCTATGGCGTAGCCCATGTGTTCGAATCCCTCAGCCACATATTATTTTTTTAATGATTTTTCTTTGAAACTTTTTGGAAGCCCAAAAGTTTACACGTGCAATACACGTAAAAATAAAAAGTCTCGGAAATCAAACATGTGGGAAATGTTATATGAGCAGACACCAACACGTGGCACCAATCCAAGCACCCAACCCCACCAAACGACCGGCGAAGATGGGATTTGGGCCGGCGCCACCGGTTTTCCCCGTCGGGAATGCTTCAAAATTTTTAACCCTAGTCTTTTGGCCTCCCCCCTTAACCCCAGTACTGTTTGTTTTCTCTGCAATTATCCAGAGAATTAAAATGAAGCATTAATCCAAAATTTTAATACATTTTAATTCTATTCTTCAATTCCCTAAATCCTAATTCTATCCTATAAATACCACTCTATACCTAGCCCTTTCTATTCTGAAATCTATCATCAAAACTCTCAAATTTTTCCAAGTCAAATTAGTTGTACAAATGGAGTTAGCCCATGGTCATCTTCCGGCGACGACTCGGGACAAATCCGGCGACACCGCGACTCCACGAAGCTTTCAAACCATTCCCATACCTCCCCTCTCTCTTTTCAAACGGTAAGTCCCTTCTCTTCTCTCCTTTTCACCTCTCAAAAAAGTTCTCTTTTCAAAAATCGTTGGAAGTGGAGTTAATCCGACATCTGATTCTAATTTGTTAAAAAACCCAACTTTTCTTAATAACAAATCAACCATTTCTTTATATATTTTTTAGCAACCATGAACCAACATTGAGAACAAGTTTCAATTTAAAATACCATGCTATGCAACTTTTATTTCACTTTTATTGTTAAATACCACAAACTTTCTATTCGACATCTTTCATCATATTTGCTCATATTATCTTTAGAAAACTCACGAGGTAATAACCTATCTCATCACAACACTCGTCATGACATAGCACGATGGCTTTTGGAACAATATTTTGTGGGATAAATACAATTTTACAATAAAATACCTTAAACTAATAAAACCGTATTCTTTAAAATTGTTTTAATTAAATTCCTTGCAATTAAGCCTCTACAACCCATTTTGGGGAACCCAATTTGGATGGTGCGGATTATCGCACATCCTTGGGACTAGTAGAGCGAAATGCAGATCTCCTCACGGAGCATCCGATCTCGATGGAATTTTTAATACAATTTTTAAGAATAATGTGATTTTCTATTTAATAAAAAAATTCTATTTTTAATAATTATATATATATGTATATATATATATATATTATCAAAATATCTATTTTAAATATATATAATAAATTCCATGTTTTCTACACAAAGGAATCACAAATTTCATGAATATACCATCACAAATCCATACAGTTCCAATTTACACTAAAATACCATATACTATTCAATCTAGGTTTATAATCATTAGAATACTTCACTTTTAAAAATTACATCCATGAAAACCCTGAATACGATAAATAAATAATGGAGGTTTATTTTGAAAGTTTATCAAAACTATTTTTCTTAAAACCCTCTCAAGTTTATTAATTTACAATAAGGACCCTAGTAAATATAGGTTTAAACAGGACCAATTCTCTTGAGCCTCAGGAAGCCGGAGAAAGTGGGTAATTGCCTATTTAAGCTAGAAAACTAAAACGGGGTTATCAATGGTAATTGGCTTGGAAAAAGTCACAAATCCTGCCGTCCAGGTGCAACAGTTACCGATAACTCCAAAACCTAATTCAGGAACCAAATTCTGTTTAAGAGTCTGACTCAATCTGAGTCTCGGTCTAATCTGAAAATAATCCATCCTTGAACGCAATTCAAATATAACTCCAATACAACATGAATCCATTTATACCATAATACTATCTATATCAACATGACTTGAACTGACCGAACTATGGATATACATTGATTTGATCACATGACTATCCGGTTACATCCTTATCCGTTTACATGAACAATTGATATCATGATTTCGGCAATTTTTACATCTATAAAATAATACAATAAACATTACGGGGTTTCTAAGGGGTAGATTGGTACGAAATGTGTTAAAAGTGGCACGATGATGGTCACTTTAATACACCTAACCTGAATATCCATTGTTGTTGTCCCGTGGCTTAACGGTTCCTTATGCTCCTTATACCTCAGTCCACGGAATAATTGGACCCCTCTCGTATACACTGGCATATTCTGTACCAAGCTACAAACAACTGCGTTAATATAACAATCATATACTACACCAGCTATATTCTCTTTACCTGTTCAGTCTAGTTCTATCTCTCTTTGTGTAACACCTTAGATTTGCGATTAGTGTTAATTAAGCGATAATGAGTATTTTTAGTAAAAAGTTTACCAAAATAGTTTGCAAATATTTTATAAAAATTAATTAATATTTTATTAATATTTATTTTGGGCTTGCACACACATGTGCATGTTAACCTAGGGTTAATTAGGGTTAACCATGCTTAAGTAGCCATGGCACCCTAACCTAATGACATGCCATTTGTTATATGTAATTAATTAAATTAGTTGGTTTTAAAATAAAAAGGGTTTTTAAAAATTGGTTGACTTGAGAGAGGAAGAGAGAGAGAGGGCATGATGGGCATGGAGCAAGCATGTCATACATTAAATGAGGAGAGAGAAGAGGGAGGCATGGCTCATGCTACTCTCACCCCCTCATTCCCTCATCCCTCACTCACACATACACCCTCACTCATACACCCTCACTCTCATTCACTTATCATTTTCTCCTCCTCATTTTTCATCACCCTCACACCCTCAATTGAAACCCTAACCCAACCCTCATTAAACCAAACAAAATCTCCATTTAACCCCACTAAAACCCTTCACAAGTCAAGATTAAGCCATTAGGATCACTTGGAACATGGAAAGCTAGAATTTTGAGCAAGTGTGGATAGGTAATGACCTATTTACTATTAATTAGGTTCTTTTATTGTTGTGTTGCTTAGTAGTTATCGTTTATAACACTAAAGAGATCATTTTGTGCACATATCGTATTTTTTAGTGTCGTTTTGAGTCACTGTGGTCTGCTACGACCACGAGTCTTTACTGGAAAAACTAGCAGTGTAGTGGTGTTGTATTAGAGACCCTGAGTGTACATCTGAAACACGAACCCCACCAGACCAGTTTTGGCCGGGGACATTAAGGAAAAATCCGGCGAGCTCGGCCGTTAAGGGGACTAGGGTGTTGTGTTTTTGTGGGTAGCTGTCTGCAGTTGTTTTAGGGTGTTTGGTACTGCTAGATTTTTAGGTTGTAACAGTATGTAAAATCTGGGATCGATTAGCTAGTTTTTAGTGTTTCGGCGACATGCGTTACGATTGATCCGACGTAGTTTTAGTGTTTCGGGTAGCTTGCTGTCGTGAGTCTGTTTTGGTGATGTCGCCACACACGTTAGCCACTAAGCGAACACTTAAGAGGTTGTTGGAGTCGGTGCGTCGATTTAAACGTAATTGTACGTATTATTGGTCAATTTCTAAGTGCACTTGCTATGTTTGTGTGATTTTAGGGGCAAGTGCGGGGACTTCGAACGCTGTGAAGAAAGGGAAGCAAGCGGTCGGATTTACTTAGCTCGAGATCACCGGTGAGTAGATATAACATCTACGGGGAAATCGCCCGTATGGCGTTATGCGTCAGGGCTAGATATGATATTATAGCCGTATCGCATGATTATATTCATATATATATTGATTGTGTATGAGCATCATTGCATACCATTACTTGTTGTGCCTTGACTTAGTACCTAGTGGACACTGCACCATTACTGACGGTTCATGATGCACGAGCACTAAATTGTATGCTACACCCACACCGTCGGTAATTGCCATAACACGCACAACCTATACACATATGCAGTATTGTATTGTTATTGATATTGACACATTGATTCTTGTTCTATTGCGCATATGAGATACATCGTGCATACATACTTACATGTATACACCCATACTTTCTATAGCTACATGTACACCTTTATAAGATGTTGGATTTGATTTTGGAGGAATTGGGAACCGCATGATATATTTAAAAACTGAAGTCATTTAAAAGAGCGGTTTTCCCTTGATATGCTCATATTACAGTTTTATGTTGCATATATCATATTTCATGGATTTACGCATTGAGATACAGATTTCATGTGATTTATGGATTTGAGAACCGTGGTATTATTTCAAGAAAGTATGCATTATTTTGAAAACCCGGTTTCTCTTGATATGATATTTCAGTGCGTCCACCATGAGTTTTCTCGGTTCTGAGACTTATGATAGAAACCCGATTCGAGGAGTTGGATGATCCGTTTGCGGGTTCATGGTGGACCCGGTATGGTACCCCGGGGCAAGAAAGGGATGTTGTGCAGTAGATGATGAGCCCGGCAGAGAGACTAATACCTACCGGTGATTGGTTGGACCTGACGGTTATCCGGAGGATACCGACCGGAGTCGAGAGATGGATATGCGCCGATCCGGACTGACGGAGCCCGTGGGCCATTCCGGACTGACGGAGCCCGTAGGCCGATCCGGACTGACGGAGCCCGGTATATGTGGATTTGCGTATCGATGTTGGACACGAGTATTTCATGATGTTTTCGAGTACCGATATTGGGCACTCAGGTTCCATGAGATTTACAGGATATGAAGGCCGATCAGAGTGACGGCGCCTGAGCTATTGGGATTTGGGGTGTCGTTGATGGACACCGGTTTTTCCACGATGATGATTCATTGATGATGACATGTTTTATCCCATACTCAGCATTCAATCGATATGCATTGATTCATGTATTTGTAGTACCTGATAGAGTACCTTTCATGATTGTTGCATATCCATATTAGCATATTGATACTATCAGATTGCATGTGATAGAGTATCGCGGTACGTGCATACCTGCAATTATCTGTACGATGTTACTTACTACTCACGAGTTGGCAACTCACCCCCGTTGTGCCACATTGTTTTGCAGGTTTGACCCTCAGAGTAGTCGCGGCAGGGCTTCTTATTGTATCTTTTTGCAGCGGATACCGCTATGGTTGGCTGTGAGCCATTTTGCTATAGGTGGGTTTTGCGGTTATCCATTTATATACATTGTACATCTTATTGTATCTAGTACTCTCCATCTACCATTCCCATGTATTGACTTAGAGACGAGTTGTGAGGACGGATATTGTATATTATTGTGGCTCTGGGTGTCGATCTCGTGTGAGCCGTCTTTTATTATGCAGTTTTATCTCTTTTACTGTTTTCACTTTATATTGTCTATTTCTTTGCTACGGCGTCGTATATTATGCTTGTGGTGGTTGTTTCCGCCTTTGGGCGTGATTTGCTCCCGTTTGGGGATGCTTTATTTATATCATATGTTGCTTTACTTATATCTTATGTTTGTACTCGTTTCGGGGCTAGTTTTTACAAAGGAGGTGATGCCGAAATTTTTAAGAAAATAAACTTAAGTTTAAAGATTTTTATTTGAGATTTCTAAATGTTTTTATCACCTACTACTTTTGATGGTTTAGATTTCTGGATTTTCGGCTTACTTAAATTGCGTTACGCCTGTTGACGTTGCGTAGTTTAAGTGCCTGTCACGTGCCAAATTTTGGGTCTTGACAAAGTTGGTATCAGAGCGCTAGGTTTTACCTTTCGGAGTGTAGGATGACCTTGGTATGATCGAGTAGGTAGCTTAAGCAGAGTGACGTAGCGTGTGTATGTTCCGCGGCATACTTACGACATGGTACTCCGCCTAAGTGACCTTAGGACTTGTTGGTTGAAATTCCTTCCGTGATTATATACATCCTTGTGATTCGATTTCCGTGTTCTTATCGAATCATGTTTTCATTTACAGCCATTATGCCGCCGAAGACTACGAGGGTGCAGAGAGCGGCTGTGAGAGCCGAGGTCAGAGTTGGCTCGTCTGAGACGAGGACTGACCAGGGCGGTATGCCCATTGTTCAAAAGCAGATTGATCTACCTTCGCTTGATCGTATTACTAGGCTAGAGGCCGGTATGCAGGATTTACGCCAGATGATGGGATCATTGGTCGAGGCCAGTCGAGCGCAGCGACAGGAGGTTGTCCCACCTGTTACGGGAACCGCGATGGTGCCAACTGTTCAGGCAGTCGTACCTGCAGCTATGGTGGTTATCACCGTATCCTTATCCGAGTTCATGAGGCTGAAGCCTCCGATTTTCACCGGCACTGATGCAGCTGAGGATCCGCAGTCATTTATCAATCGGATGGCCAGGATATGTCGTTCGCTGAGATGATCCGAGGCGAGATGGGTAGTGTTCGCGAGTTTTCGTCTGGAAGGTCTTGCCCAGAAGTGGTGCGAGTCTTTAGAGAAGGGGAGAGCCGCAGGTCTTTCTCCTATGACCTGGGCTGAGTTCGTGACGGTGTTTCTTTCTCGTTTTCTTTCGCAGAGCGTCAGGGATGCTCGAGCTCGCAGTTTCGAGTCGTTACGCCAGACTCCGGGAATGACGGTGGCAGAGTACGATGTGCAGTTTACCCAGCTATCTGTGTATGCTCCGTATTTGGTGAACACTGAGGAGATACGGATCAAGAGATTTGTTCGAGGCTTGCTTACCCAGTTGTTCCTCGCTATCAGCGCCCAGCATTATGACACCTATGCAGCCGCAGTGGACGCAGCCCTATTGGTTGGGGAGCGTCTTTCTGAGACGTCGGTCGTTCCGGAACCGAAGAGGGTTCGTACTGGTATATCAGCCCGAAAACAGATGTTTAGACGCCGCAACAGATTTCGTTCAGGTATGAGGAGTAGCAGAGGCTCGGGACGAGGCCAGTTGATTAGCTCTTATCCCCAAGAGGGTCAGCAGTCATTGTCTGGATGTTTCTGGTGCGGGAGTTCTTATCATCGTGTTTGAGATTGTACTGAGCCACGTGAGAATGAGGTAGCCGTACCACATGTTAACTTACCACCTTCTCCACCTCAAAGAGCATTGCCTATTGCGCCTGTTGTAGCTCCGCGTCAGATTTATGCTCAGAGAGGTCATGGTCGCAGAGGGTTTGTTCAGAGAGGACGGGGTGGCAGAGGCGGAGGACAGCCAGTCGCAGGTAGAGGGCAGGCATGAGTATTTGCTTTAACTCATCAGGAAGTGCAGGTGTCCAATGTAGTAGTTTCAGGTACTCTTTCAGTATGTTCTTTTGATGCGCACGTGTTGTTTGATCCGGGATCTACGCACTTGTATGTTTCTACACACTTTGTGCCGAGATTGGGCCGAGAGTCGTGTTTGCTAGATCAGCCGCTTTTCGTGACTACTCCTGTTGGCGAGTCATTTATTGCGTGACATGTGTTTCGGTCGTGTGCCGTCCGTATTGGAGATAAAGAGTCGTCCGTTGACTTGATCCTACTTGAGATGTTGGACTTCGACGTTCTCCTGGGCATGGACTGGTTAGCTACGTGCTACGCATCTGTGGACTGCCGCGAAAAGAAAGTCAGGTTTTGTTTTCCCGGTGAGTCGATTCTTGTTGTGCAGGGGGACTATGGTGCCGTCCCTCACAGTTTGATTTCAGCCCTTTGCGCTAGTCGGCTTTTGAGGAGAGGATTTTGGGGATTCTTGGCTTTCATTCGTGATACCGGAGCCACAGTAGATTCGTTGGACCGGATTCCTATCGTGAGAGAGTTTCCCGACATTTTTCCCGATGAGTTGCCTGAATTGCCGCCAGAGCGTGAGATTGAGTTTTGCATTGATCTGATTCCCGGCTTGGGGCCTATTTCTATACTGCCTTACCGGATGGCCCCGACGGAGCTTAAGGAGCTTATTGATCAGCTACAAGAGTTGCTTGATAGGGTACTTGTACGTCCGAGTGTTTCTCCTTGGGGATCTTCTGTTCTGTTCGTCAAGAAGAAGGACGGCAGTTTGAGGTTGTGTATTGATTATCGTCAATTAAACCGAGTTACGGTGCTGAATAGGTATTTTTTACCTCGCATTGACGATTTGTTTGATCAGCTCCAGGTTACGGGACATTTTTCTAAGATTGATTTGAGATCAAGTTATCATCAGTTGCGGTTTCGGAATGATGACATTCCGAAGACTGCTTTTCGTATGCGCTACGGGCATTATGAGTTTTTGGTGATGTCGTTCGGACTCACCAATTCCCCAGCAGTGTTCATGGATTTGATGAACCGGATTTTCAGGCTGTTCCTCGACCAGTTTATCATTATGTTTATTAATGACATTCTGGTTTATTCCAAGAGTCGAGAGGAGCATGAGCAGCACTTGAGGATTGCTTTGCAGACATTGAAAGAGCACTAGCTGTTTGCTAAATTCTCGAAGTGTGCCTTCTGGCTTGATAGTGTTGACTTCCTTGGTCATGTGGTTATGGGAGATGGTATTCATATGGACCCAAGGAAGATCGAGGCCGTACAGCTTTGGCCCAGACCTGTATCAGTGACAGAGGTCCGCAGCTTTTTGGGCTTAGCCGGTTAATACCGCCGTTTCGTGCAGGACTTCTTGAGTATCGCTGCACCGCTGACCGGACTGACCAGGAAGGGAGTTCCTTTTCTTTGGACTGGGCATGCAAGCAGAGTTTTCAGCAGTTGAAGACTCGGTTGACGACTGCACCAATTTTATCTTTGCCTTCTGGATCGGACGGCTTTGTAGTTTACTATGATGCTTCTCGAGTGGGGCTCGGTTGATTATTGATGCAGCATGGTAGAGTTATCGCTTATGCTTCCCGGCAGTTGAAGAAGCACGAGCAGAATTATCCCACTCATGATCTTGAGATGGCCGCGGTGGTCTTTGCGCTTAAGATTTAGAGACACTACTTGTACATGGAGTTGTGTCAGATTTTCATGGACCACCAGAGCTTTAAGTACATCTTCCAGCAGCGGGATCTGAATTTGAGACAGCTCCGTTGGATGGATCTTGTGAAGGATTATGATTATGAGATCCTTTATCACCCGGGCAAGGCGAATGTGGTAGCCGATGCTTTGAGTCGTAGGCCCGGGGGTAGCTTGTCCCAGTTGAGCGCAGTTCAGAGACAGTCTTCTGTAGATTGGCAGAT
This sequence comes from Agapanthus africanus, assembly GCA_030015575.1. Lineage (NCBI taxonomy): Eukaryota > Viridiplantae > Streptophyta > Magnoliopsida > Asparagales > Amaryllidaceae > Agapanthus > Agapanthus africanus. The sequence goes on from CM057340.1 coordinate 560,853,656, forward strand.
CTTGTGCGACAGCAGAGTACAGTTTGAGTTCACTTCCACTGGGGGACTTGGTCATGTCCGTGCCCATCCACTTCTACTTGATCGGATTCGTGAGGCACAGCCCACCGATGCCTGTTTGTCTGAGATTCTGGACCATGTTCGGCAGGGTCGAGATTCGGAGTTTGAGATTGATGACCAGGGTGTGCTACGTTTTGGGACTCGTTTGTGTGTACCTGATACCGATGGGTTGAGACGCGAGATCCTAGAACATGCACATCAGTCAGCTTATAGTGTTCACCCAGGTTCCACCATGATGTACCGTGACTTGAGATATATATACTGGTGGGCAGGGATGAAGAGTGATATTTCGGATTTCGTTTCGAGGTGCCTGACTTGTCAGCAAGTCAAGGCTGAGCATCAGAGACCGGCAGGAGAGTTCCAGCCTTTACCCGTTCTGGAGTGGAAATGGGAACAGATCTCCATGGATTTCGTTGTGGGTCTACCCAGGTCCAGTCGAGGGTATGACTCAATTTGCGTGATTGTTGACCGGTTGACGAAAGTGGCTCACTTCCTTCCAGTGAAGAACACTTTCGGTTATGCTCAGTATGCTCAGTTGTATATTGATGAGATTGTGCGTTTGCACGGCGTTCTCACATGCATCGTATCCGACAGGGGCACCCAGTTCACTAGACGTCTTTGGCAGAAGCTTCAGGAAGCCTTGGGTACCCATTTGAGCTTTAGCACCGCTTTCCATCCGCAGACCGATGGTTAGTCAGAGCAGACTATACAGACTCTGGAGGATATGCTTCGTGCGTGCGTGCTTGATTTTGGTGGTAGTTGGGATCGTCACTTACCGTTGATAGAGTTCTCATACAACAACAGTTATCAGGAGACGATTCAGATGGCACCTTTTGAGGCTTTGTATGGTAGAAGGTGTCGATCACCAGTCTGTTGGACCAAACTCAGCAAGAGCAGGATTTTGGGACCCCAGCTAGTTCAAGAGACTATGGAGAAAATTCAGTTGATTCAGGATAGGATGAGAGCAGCCCAGTGCAGACAGAAGTCTTATGCCGACCGTCGTCGTCGCAGGCTCGAGTTCGCAGTGGGGGATCATGTATTCCTACGGATTTCTTCGATGAAGGGCGTGATGAGATTTAGGAAGAAAGGGAAGCTTAGTCCCAGATTTGTAGGTCTTTTCGAGATCCTTGAGCGAGTTGGTACCGTTACCTATTGTTTGGCACTTCCACCCAGTTTTCCGGAGGTTCACCCCGTATTCCATGTGTCGATACTTCGCAAATACCTTCATGACCCTTCTCACATGATTCAGCACCAGACCGTTCAGCTAGCGCGATCTTTCGTTCACCGAACAGCCGGTAGTGATATTGGATCGGCAGGTGAAGAAACTTCGGTCAAACGTATTGCCATCTGTGAAGGTTCTTTGGCGTAGCCCGAATAGTGAAGAGGTCACTTGGGAGGCCAAGAGCGAGATGCGGAAGAAATTCCCTCATCTCTTTGAAAGTACGCATAGTAAGATTTTTAAATTCGAGAACGAATTTCTTTAAGGGGGGAAGATTGTAACACCTTAGATTTGCGATTAGTGTTAATTAAGCGATAATGATGATTTTTAGTAAAAAGTTTACCAAAATAGTTTTCAAATATTTTATAAAAATTATTAATATTTTAATAATATTTATTTTGGGCTTGCACACACATGTACATGTTAACCTAGGGTTAACCATACTTAAGTAGCCATGGCACCCTAACCTAATATCATGTCATTTGTTATATGTAATTAATTAAATTAGTTTATTTTAAAATAAAAAGGGTTTTTAAAAATTGGTTAACTTGAGAGAAGAAGAGAGAGAGGGGGTATGATGCCATGCATTAAATGAGGAGAGAGAAGAGGGAGGCGTGGCTCATGCTACTCTCACCCCCTCATTCCTTCATCCCTCACTCACACATACACCCTCACTCATACACCCTCACTCTCATTCACAACTCTCATTCACTTATCATTTTCTCCTCCTCATTTTTCATCACCCTCACACCCTTAACTGAAACCCTAACCCAACCCTCACTAAACCAAACAAAATCTCCATTTAACCCCATGAAAACCCTTCACAAGTTAAGATTAAGCCATTAGGATCACTTGGAGCATGGAAAGCTAGGATTTTGAGCAAGTGTGGATAGGTAATCACCTCTTTACTATTAATTAGGTTCTTTTATTGTTGTGCTGCTTAGTAGTTATCGTTTAGAACACTAAAGAGATCATTTTGTGCATATATCGTATTTTTTAGTGTCGTTTTGTGTCACTGTGATCTGCTACGACCACGAGTCTTTACTGGAAAAACTAGCAATGTAGTGGTGTTGTATTAGAGACCCTGAGTGTACACCTAAAACACGAACCCCACCTAACCGGTTTTGGCCGGCGACATTGAGGCAAAATCCGGCGAGCTCGGCCGTTAGGGGGACTGGGGTGTTGTGTTTTTGTGGGTAGTTGTCTGCAGTTGTTTTAGGGTGTTTGGTACTATTAGATTTTTAGGTTGTGACAGTATGTAAAATCTGGGATCGATTAGCTAGTTTTTAGTGTTTCGGCGACGCGCGTTACGATTGATCCGACGTAGTTTAAGTGTTTCGGGTAGCTTGCTATTGTGAGTCTGTTTTGGTGATTTCGCCACACACGTTAGCTACTAAGCGAACACTTGAGAGGTTGTTGGAGTCGGTGCGTCAATTTAAACATAATTGTACGTATTATTGGTCGATTTCTAAGTGCACTTGCTATGTTTGTGTGATTTTAGGGGCAAGTGCGGGGACTTCGGACGCTGCGAAGAAAGGGAAGCAGGTGGTCGGATTTACTTAGCTCGAGATCACCGGTGAGTAGATTTAACATCTACGGGGAAATCGCCCGTATGGCGTTATGCGTCAGGGCTAGATATGATATTATAGCCGTATCGCATGATTATATTCATATATGTTGATTGTGCATGAGCATCATTACATACCATTACTAGTTGTGCCTTGACTTAGTACCTAGTGAAAACAGCACCATTACTGACGGTTCATGTTGCACGAGCACTAAATTGTATTCTACACCCACACCGTCGGTAATTGCCATAACACGCACAACCTATACACATATGCAGTATTGTATTGTTATTGATATTGACACATTGATTCTTGTTCTATTGCGCATATAAGATACATCGTGCATACATACTTACATTTATACACCCATACTTGCTATAGCTACATGTACACCTTTATATGATGTTGGATTTGATTTTGGAGGAATTGGGAACCGCATGATATATTTAAAAACTGGATTCATTTAAAAGTGCGGTTTTCCCTTGATATGCTCATATTACGGTTTTATGTTGCATATATCATATTTCATGGATTTATGCATTGAGATACGGATTTCATGTGATTTATGGATTTGAGAACCGTGGTATTATTTCAAGAAAGTATGCATTGTTTTGAAAACCCGGTTTATCTTGATATGATATTTCAGTGCGTCCACCATGAGTTTTCTCGGTTCTGAGACTTGTGATAGAAACCCGATTCGAGGAGTTGGATGATTCGTTTGCGGGTTCATGGTGGACCCGGTATGGTACCCTGGGGTAAGAAAGGGATGTTGTGCAGTAGTCGATGAGCCTGGAAGAGGGACTACTACCTACCGGTGATTGGTTGGACCTGGCGGTTATCCGGAGGATACCGACCGTAGTCGAGAGATGGATTTGGGCCGATCCGGACTGACGGAGCCCGATATATGTGGATTTGCGTTTTGATGTTGGATACGAGTATTTCATGATGTTTTCGAGTGCCGATGTTGGGCACTCAGGTTCCATGAGATTTACAGGATATGAGGGCCGATCAGAGTGACAGCGCCTGAGGTGTTGGGATTTGGGGTGTCGTTGATGGACACCGGTTTTTCCACGATGATGATTCATTGATGATGACATGTTTTATCCCATACTCAGCATTCATTCGATATGCATTGCTTCATGTATTTGTAGTACCTGATAGAGTACCTTTCATGATTATTGCATATCCATATTAGTATATTGATACTGTCAGATTGCATGTGATAGAGTATCACAGTACGTGCATACCAGGGATTATCTGTACGATGTTACTTACTACTCACAATTTGGAAACTCACCCCCGTTGTGCCACAGTCTTTTGCAGGTTTGACTCTCAGAGTAGTCGCGGCAGGGCTTCTTATTGTATCTTTTTGCAGCGGATACCGCTACGGTTGGCTGTGAGCCGTTTTGCTATAGGTGGGTTTTGCGGTTAACCGTTTATATTCATTATACATCTTATTGTATCTAGTACTCTCCATCTACCATTTCCATGTATTGACTTAGAGACGAGTTGTGAGGACGGATATTGTATATTTTGTGACTCTGGGTGTCGAGCTCGTGTGAGCCGGCTTTTATTATGCAGTTTTATCTCTTATGTTGTTTTCACTTTATATTGTCTATTTCTTCGCTACGGCGTCATATATTATGCTTGTGGTGATTGTTTCCGCCTTTGGGCATGATTTGCTCCCGTTTGGGGATGTTTTATTTATATCATATGTTGCTTTACTTATATCTTATGTTTGTACCCATTTCGTGGCTAGTTTTTACAAAGGAGGTGCTGCCGAAATTTTTAAGAAAATAAACTTAAGTTTAAAGATTTTTACTTGAGATTTCCAAATGTTTTTATCACTTACTAATTTTGATGGTTTAGATTTTTGGGTTTTCGGCTTACTTAAATTGCGTTACGTCTGTTGACGTTGCGTAGTTTAAGTGTCGGTCACGTGCCAAATTTTGGATCGTGACACTTTGGGACTTACCGAGCGATTGTTCGTTAACGACATTCATTTTCTATTCATTCTTTGGAATGTTGTCAGGAGGACCCGACTCTCTGGAGATCGAGCCCAGCCCAGAAGACTTGGAGCAGTTCATCGAGGACCCGGAGCTCTAGTCACTTGTATATACTTTTACTTTCAGTTCATGCCATTGTTTAGGCATTGCTTTCCATATTGTATTTACTTTTCATTTGTATTGTAAAGAATATTTAATAAATAAAAAGTTGTTGTTCATTTACATCTCATGTCTTTCTTGTGTACATTTATTATATTGCTTATTTACGCTTAGCGTGTTTACTTCTGAGTAAATACGTCGCGGGCCTCGTCACGTCTCCTTACCTGTACACCGGGAAACGGGGCATGGCACATTCTATTTAAAATTTGATAATTAACATGTTCTTATATACCATACCACATTAGACTTATATAATTAACATGTCTATTACAAACAACATTTAACTTATATAATCCATCAGACACATAACTCTTACCAATAAACATATTTCCTTTGGTGATTACAATTTGATTATTTTCTAATACAATTTTGTAAGCTCTTTTAGAAAGTATAGAAGTACTTATTAAATTCTTTCTTACACCAGGAACATACAAAACATCACTTAATGGTAAATATTTTCCAAAGCTTATCGAGAGCCTAATGGATCTCTTTTCCTTCACTGGTGATGTTGTATCATTTCCAAGTGTTACACTTCCCCCCACATTCATCCTGAAATGAAGTAAACCATTAATTATTAGAACAGACATGCACATTAGCACCACTGTCTAACCACCAATCATTAGATGACATGATAAGGTTTACAGTGTGGGAAATATACCTGAGATAGGAACCTTCACCCATTTCTACCACATTCATATTTGCATTGTTAGTACTTGCAGTTTCCGAACTAGTTCAGTTTTCCTGAAGAAGTGTCTGGTAGAGATTTGGCAGGTTCTCCTACATACGAAACAGAATTTTTCTTTGGTCGTTGGTTTGTGACTTTTGTTCTGATTTAGGCCTTTCTTAAATTGTTTTTTTTAACTTATTGTTCTTAGGTCTAAATTAGTTTCCCTTAGTAACAATTTTATTCGAACTTTCAGTCAGCTGACTTTATTATAACTTTTACTATCAAGATTAAGTACAGCCCTTCTTTGTTCCTCAATTCTAATGGAATTCATGACATCAAAGAGTGTGAGTGAATTTTGGTTCATCCGAAATTGGTTAGTAAAGGATTCCTAAGATGGCGGAAGAATATCAATTAAAACAGTCACTTGAAACTAATCTGACAATATAGTTCCAGAATTAATCACTTTTGTGACTAACTCCTGAAAGTCATGAAGTTGTTTATTTATAGGCTCATTATCCTTAAGGATAAAATTCCTAAAGAACGATATGCTAAATCTCTCCACTCCAGCATTATCATTACCATATCTTTGTTCTAATGCGAACCAAAGTTCCTTAGCTATTTTAAAGTGAAGGAATGCACAATAAAGTGGACATTCCAAGACACTAAGTATTTGGAATTTACAATGGTAATCTATTTCCTCGGAAGAGGAGTACTTAGATTTGGTTTTGTTCGCAGAAGTAGTGGGTGCATCGGTACTCCTACTCTTATTGGTTGAACTTTTCTCAGAGATAGATTTGGCAGATATAGAAGGAATATGATTTTCTTTAATTGTAGTTATTAATCCTAATATAGCCAACCAGTACTTAACTTGGATTTACCAAGTCTTAAAGTCATTTTGGCCATTGCACTGTTCGGGTTTTATGGAACTGGAGTCATTGCTCTTTGCCATAATATATCAACTGATGGATAATAAGAATATTTTAGAATTTAAAGAGATGAATATGAATATCCGAATTGATTTTAATAATTAAACTAATTCTTAATATTAATATTCACTTTTAATTTGGAATTACTAGCAATAATAAAATAGTGCAGTTAAAATCTGTAAGGTAATCTTTGAAGGAAACATGTCCGACAAAATAGACCAATCGGTATAGCGCAATCAGTATCCGTAAAATAATTTTTTAGAGAACATGCCCAACAAAGTAGACCAATCGGTATACTCGTGCAATTACAGAATAGATATAGATAATTAGCACTAAATATATTAATGAAGTTAATTAGCACTAAATATATTAAACAGATTAGGATTAAACAAAGCGAATTAAATGGAGCGATATCGTTCTTAGATTGTTGAAAGATTTTATTGTTTAATACGTTTTATATCTAAAAAAATTTAATAAACAAAATTCTAACCTTTCTTAATCACAAGTATGTAAATTGAAATTTATGGGAAAAAGGTATGCACTTGAGTGCACCGACCTAAGAAAGATATTGTCTCTCTCTCGGCAGGATTACAGTGGCGATTCAATCCCAAGATGCAACTCCCCTAGCCCTTCTGGTATTCCGGCTTGCACAAGTCGCCGAAATAGTACCCTTTTCTGTTTCGCGGTTAGATATTCGAATACAATGGATGCAGTGAGGAAAAGGAAGAAAAATTTGAGTGTGAATTCTGGTTTTTGGTAATTGGGTTATGTTTCATTGCCTTTAGGGAATGGCTTTATGTAGCCTTCCAAACGGTTAGTAACCTTTTGTTTGCAGCCGTTCGATCGTAAACGCTGGCAACCGCTTGATCGCAGTCATTCGATCTTCAACCGCAACAGTTGTAACCGTTCAATTTTCAACAGTCGCGTCTATTCGCAAAAAACAATTCGTGAAAAACTTTTCAATATATATATATATTAATATAATTTTCTGTAAAAATAAATACTTGAGATTGTGTCCGCAGGTGTAGGCTGGCTGGGCATGGCACGACGGTGGCACGTGCGTGTGGTTTCACCATATCCGCTTTCATTGGACTCAATACAATAAGAGATATAGGTGTTATATAAATACTTTCTCATTCCTTGGTGTAAGAAATGTGGGACTAAAACCCATCATTAGAAGTTTGGACTTTTCCCTTATTTTGTGTATTTGCTCCAAAAAAAAATCTCCTACGGTTGCTCTTGGTGTAAAACTTGACTAAAAGATTAGTAGAAGTTTACATATTCCACTCTGTCAGGGACTAGCCATACGGTGGGTGAACCTCGTTAACAAATACCTGGTTTGATTCTCTTGTTCTCGCTTTATTGTATATTGTCTTTCCTTATTTAATTTACTGTCACGAACCAAATTAGGAACACGACCGGCACTTAAATCACGCAACGTCTAAAGGCGTAACGTAGTTCAAGTAAGCCGAAAACCTAGAAATCTAAACCAAGAAAAGGTAGAGTGGTAAAAACAGTTAAAACATTTGTTAAAAACATTTAGAAACTTAAGTTGAAATCTCAAAATTTAAATTCATGTTTTTCTTAAAAATTTCGGCAGCATCTCCTTTGTAAAAACTAGCCCCAAACAGGTACAAATATAGAATATATAAAAGGCATCCCCAAACGGGAGAACCTCACGCCTAAAGGCGGAACACAACCACAACAGGTATATATATACGACGCCGTAGGGAAGAAACAAGCAAATAAGAAGTAAAACAACAACGCAATATGAAATAAAAGCCGGCTCACACGAGTACTACACCCAGAGTCACAAGTAAAATACAAATATCAAATCTCTCAGTCTCGTCTCTAAGTCAAATACATATAAGTAGTGGATGGAGAGTACTAGATAAAAAATAAGATATACAATGGAATCATACGGATACTCACAAAAACCCACCTACTCCAAAAGGGTCTCACACCCAACAATAGCGGTATCCACCAAAAAAAGCAATAAAGAGTCTGTCGCGACTACGCTGAAGGTCAAACCTGCAAAACATTGTGGCACAACGGGGCTGAGTTGCCAACTCGTGAGAAGTAAATAATATCATACAGGTAATCACATGTATGCACGATAAACGATCAATCCTACGTATGCTGTCATGACAGTACATGTACAATAATATAAGATGCAGCATAAATCAAATCCAAGTACTACATCAAGGTACAACAACCATATGTACAGAATATGTCATAAAAGTCCTGAGTGTATGATTGGTTGATTTTTTAGAGTTGTTTTGTTTGTAGAATAACCGCAATCAGAACGGTGTCGCGCGTAGCTAGACCGAGGTGAGTACGGGTCGTCCTCAGGGAAACGTGGAACCTTTCAATCTTACTTTAGATGTGTTGAGAAAGGGGAAGAATAAAGAATGGTGGAAATAATTTCTAGATCTACGTTAAACAAGGATGCAAAATATAGATCTAGATTACTACGGAGGTAAGTTTAATATTAAAAAGGGGCTTGTAGGGTTCATTAGGATTTAGTAGTTATGGGTGATTAATTAAAGATTACTCTTTTTATCCTTTAATAGATTTAAAACTAGAACGACAGTGATGCATGTAGATTAGGGTTTCTGGAGGGAAAAGGGTTCCCACTCTTAACCCCTATCTCGACATGGAACTCCGTTCATATCTAGCCTTTACCAAAACAATTGTTAATCTAATCTCTAATAGTGGTCGCGATTATCAATGAATTGATAGCGCGCCTAATTAGGATATTAACTATTCTTTTGATAGAGTTTATAAACTTTATAGGACTTAAAAAGAGTTTAAGGATCTTCATCATCCATTAACCTACCCTAACCCCATGAACCCTAACAAGCGAAGAATTACTCGCGCATGTTGAGAGAAGAAGAGATGGAGAGAGAAATCATAATGAAAAACTACAGAGAATTAGAATAAGAAAAACTACCTTTATTAATCAACAGAATCAATTACACTTTTGTTTCCTTAGAAAATGATTACAAAATGCTAGTTTGCTTCTCGATCTCTTCTAAGGAGGTAGATGAACCGTTGATGATCAGCCTGGATGCGTGAGCCGTCTTGGACTTCGTGATCTCTTCAGATTGATGATTTTTCCTAGAGGCTCTCGGTCCTTATTTATAGTCCCAGACCCAGAACCCTAGCTTCCTAAATTGGAAACCAATGGTTAAGATTCTAACAACAAAATCCCAGCTCACAACTCGTCTGGCACGCGGCGGATCCGCGGCCAATAGGTGGGTTTGGCCGTGGATCCGCGGCCTTATAGTGAGATCTCTTGTTAGTTTTTCTGGGGCTTCATCTGTGTGACACGTGGCGATCTTTTGAATCTCAGGAAACTGAAAATCTTCTCTTTGTTACTGCAAAACTTGATTTCTTTTAGTTTACTTTCTTAATTAGGCAGGTTTGCTTTAACAACTTTGATTCCCTTGATTTTAGCCCTGAAAATTCTGCACAACAACTCAACAAATAATATTAGTAGAGTTTGTTTTATTGAGATATTAATTTCATGATTAAGATTTGGTCAATGGTATTTTTGCATACATTTTCCTACCAAATGTTAATTATAATATATAAACACATGAAAATAGTATTTTTACAGATAAATCCTCATATGTATCATATATTATAATAAACACCTTTTCTAATATAGAAATAGTAGGGAAAATGTCATATTAAATGTGCAGTTTTATCAACTGAACAGTGTAGGATAATAACAGAGCCATCCTCAATAAATCATCATCATAAAAATCCGGTGTCCATTAACGATACCCCAAAATCCCAATATCTCTGGCGTCGTCACTCTGATCGGCCCTCATATCCATCTCATCTCATAACTCCGAACGGTATCCTCCGGATAACCGCCGGGTTTCCATACAATCACCGGTGGGTAGTACTCCCTCTGTCAGGCTCATCGCCTAACTCTACGAGCTTCTTGCCCCGGGGTATCTCACCGGGTCTACCATGTACCCGCAAACGGTTCCTCCCTACCTCAAGTCGGATATGCTCATAGCTCAGAACTGAGAAAACTCATGGTGAATACGAAATATCATATCAAGAGAAAACCGCACTTTTTAAATATTCCAAGTTTTCAAAACGTACCTTGCGGTTTCCCAAATCCACGAAACAGAAATCTCATGAAAACATCATATGAGATACAACAATATAGCAATGTATGCACGATGCAAATCATGATGCGTACTAGTACAAAATCCATGTCTAACTGTCAACAATGAATGCGATATAACATATATTTATCCATGGAAAATTTCTATAATGTGTGTGGCATGGCAATTACCAACGGTGTGTGTGGCATATAAATCAGTACTTGTGCAACATGAACCGTCAGTAATGGTGCAGTGTCCTATTAATGATATATGAAAGTACAACAGGCAATAGGGTTTGCAAAATGGTATTCATGCACAAACACAACACATATATAAGCATTTCACACAATAATATATCATTTGAATCTAGCCTTCAGTGCTTAACGCCATACAGGCGATTCCCCCGTAGATGTTAAATCTACTCACCGGACGATCTCGAGCTAGGTGTATCCGATCACCTCCTTCCCCTTTCTGGCTGCGTCTGAAGTCTCCGCATGTGATCCTAATATCACACAAAACCAATACTCATGAAATTAATAAACTTTCAAATCAAACACGGACACAACGCCAAATTAACGAATCAACTCCCGCAAGCTACCAACTGTTAACTTAGCGGGTTAACGTGTGCAACGACACCCTAACCACACCTATGGCTGCAAGCTGTACGAAACACTTAACGGAAGTCGGATAAAACCATATCGCACGATATCGAAATGCAAGGATTAGCTAAACGGTCCTAGATTTTTCCTACAGATAATATAGGAAAAACAAAGTGTACCAAAAGTCCTAAGTGACCCACAGAGAGCTACCCACAAAAACCCAACTTCCCAGGCTTTTGAAAAACCGGCGGCGCCGGCCATACAGGGAATGTCACCGGTCCATTGGTGAGGGTGGGGTCCGGGTTTCTAGGGTATCTTCAGGGCTCTAACATCAAACTACTGTGTTGTTAAATTTTATTGTGGGTCAACGTAGTGATAGCAGATTCATAAAGACTCAAAACTTAACAAAAAATATGATATATAGCACAAAACTAAGGTATCTAACAAACTATATAACAAAACAACTTCCCTAGAGCCTAATAAAGAGGTTAATATCAATACCTCACCAAGACTTGGGAAAAACCTTAGCTTTCCAAGCTCCAAGTCACCACAAGAGGGTTAAACATGATATTTGAAGGGTTTAGTGAGGTTTGATGAAGGTTTAGGCTTAAGATTAGTGGGGGGAAAAGGATCAAGTGAAGAAAAAGGAAGAGGAAGAAGAGGATGAGAGAGTTGAGGGTTGTGAGGATAAAATGAGAGAGTGAGAGGATAAGGGTGAGAGTGAGCCATGCCCTCTCTCTCTCTTCATTAAATGTTTCCCATGCCTTGTCCCCCCATGCTCCATGCCTCATCGTTAAATCTCCCCCCCCTTCCATTTTTAAAATAAAACTCTTATACTTAAAATAAACATACATATATATGCTAAGGTGCCATGCTAACAAAACATGGTTAAGACATAATAACCTTAGGTTAATATGCACAAGTGTGTGCAAGCACGAAAATAATATAATAAAATATGTGAATAACAATTACTGGTTAAATTTTATTAAAAACCCACATAATATCGCTTAGTTAACTCTAATCGCGTTCTAACGTGTTACAATCTTCCCCCCTTAAAGAAATTCGGTCCCCGAATTTAAAAATCTTACTATGCGTACCTTCAAAGAGATGAGGGAATTTCTTCCGCGTCCCGCTCTCAACTTCCCATGTGACCTCTTCGCTGTTCGGACCATGCCAAAGAACCTTCACTGACTACAAGACCTTTGACCAAAGTTTCTTCACCTGTCGGTCCAATATAACTACCGGCTACTCGGTGAAAGAAAGATCGCGCTCCAGCTGGATGGTCTGGTGCTAAATCGTGTGAGAAGGGTCATGAAGGTACTTTCGAAGTATCGATACATGAAATACGAGGTGAACATCCAGAAAACTGGGCGGAAGTGCCAAACGATAAGCAACAATACCAACTTGCTCAAGGATCTCAAAAGAACCCACAAATTTGGGACTAAGCTTCCCTTTCTTCCCAAATCTCATCACGCCTTTCATCGGAGAAATCTGTAGGAATACATGATCTCCCACTACGAACTCAAGTCTGCGATGACGATGGTCAGCATAAGACCTCTGCCTGCACTGGGCTGCTCTCATCCTATCCTGAATCAACTGGATCTTCTCCGTAGTCTCCTGGACTAGCTGTGGTCCTAAAATCCTGCTCTCGCTGAGTTCGGTCCAACAGACTGACGATCGACACTTTCTACCATACAAAGCCTCAAAAGGTGCCATATGAATCATCTTCTAGAAACTTTTATTGTAGAAGAACTCTATCAACGGCAAGTGACGATCCCAACTGCCACCAAAATCAAGCACGCACGCACGAAGCATATCATCGAGAGTCTGTATAGTCCGCTCTGACTGACCATCGGTTTGTGGATGGAAAGCAGTGCTGAAACTCAATCGGGTACCCAAAGCTTCCTGAAGTTTCCGCCAAAGACGGCTGGTAAACTGGGTGCCTCGGTCAGATACAATGCATATAGGAACGCGATGCAAACACACAATCTCGTCAATGTACAGTTGAGTATACTGAGCGAAACCGAAAGTGGTCTTCACTGGAAGGAAGTGAACCGCTTTCGTCAACTGGTCAATAATCACCCAAATGGAGTCATACCCTCGACTGGACCTAGGTAGACCCATAACGAAATCTATGGAAATCTGCTCTCATTTCCACTCCGGAACAAGTAAAGGCTGCAACTCTCCTACCGGTCTCTGATGCTCAGCCTTGACTTGCTGACAAGTTGGAACCTCGAAACGAAGTCTGAAACATCTCTCTTCATCCCTTCCCACCAGTAGATATCTCTCAAGTCATGATACATCTTGGTGGAATCTGGATGAACACTGTATGCTTACTGATGTGCCTGCTCTAGGATGTCGCGTCTCAGCCCCTCAGAATCTGGTACACATAGACGAGTCCTAAAACATAGCACACCCTGGTCATCAATCACAAACTCTGAATCTCTACCCTGCTGAACATGCTCTAAAATCTCAGACAAACGAGCATCGTTGGGCTGCGCCTCATGGATACGGTCAAGAAGATTTGGACGGGCGCGGACATGAGCAAGATGTCCTCCAGTGGAAGTGAACTCGAGCTGCACTCTACTGTCGCACAAGATCTACCAATCTGCAGAAGACTGTCTCTGAACTGCGCTCAAATAGAACAAGCTACCTCCAGGCCTACGACTCAAAGCATCAGCTACAACATTCGCCTTACCCGGGTGATAAAGCATTTCACAATCATAATCCTTCACAAACTCCATCCAACGGCGCAGCCTCAAATTCAAATCCCGCTGCTGGAAGATGAACTTTAAGCTCTTGTGGTCCGTGAAGATCTGACACAACTCTCCGTACAAGTAGTGTCTCTAAATCTTGAGCGCAAAGACCACTGCGGCCATCTTGAGTGGGGTAATTCTGCTCGTGCTTCTTCAACTGCCAAGAAGCATAGGCGATAACTCTATCGTGCTGCATCAATATGCAACCGAGCCCCACTCGAGAAGCGTCACAATAAACAACATAGCCGCCTGACCCTGAAGGCAAAGATAATACCGGTGCAGTCGTCAAACGAGTCTTTAACTGTTGAAAACTCTGCTCACATGCCTCAGTCCAAAGAAAAGGAACTCCCTTCCGGGTCAGTCCGGTCAGCGGTGCAGCGATACTCGAGAAATCTTGCATGAAACAGTGGTAATAACCGGCTAAGCCTAAGAAACTGCGGACCTCTGTCACTGATACAGGTCTGGGCTAAAGCTGTACGGCCTCGATCTTCTTCGGGTCCACCTGTATACCGTCTCCCGTAACCACATGACCCAAGAAGCTAACACTATCAAGCCAGAATGCACACTTCGAGAATTTAGCAAACAACTGGTGCTCTCTCAATGTCTGCAATGTAATCCTCAAGTGCTGCCCATGCTCCTCTCGACTCCTACAATAGACCAGAATGTCGTCAATAAATACAATAATGAACTGGTCGAGGAACGGCCTGAAAATGCGGTTCATCAAATCCATGAACGCTGCTGGGGCATTGGTGAGCCCGAACGACATCACCAAGAACTCATAATGCCCGTAGCGCGTACGAAAAGTAGTCTTCGGAATGTCATCATTCCAAACCCGCAACTGATGATAACCCGACCTCAAGTCAATCTTAGAAAAATGTTCCGCACCCTGGAGCTGATCAAATAAATCGTCAATGCGAGGTAAAGTATACCTATTCCGCACCGTAACTCGGTTCAACTGAAGATAATCAATACACAATCTCTTGCTGCCGTCCTTCTTCTTGACGAACAGAACAGGAGCTTCCCAAGGCAAAACACTCGGACGTATAAGTCCCCTATCAAGCAACTCTTGCAACTAATCCTTAAGCTCTTTAAGCTCCGCCGGGACCATCCGATAAGGCGATATAGAATAGGCCCCGTGTCGGGGATCAAATTGACGCAAAACTCGATATCGCGCTCTGGCGGAAATCCAGGTAACTCATCAGGAAATATGTCGGGAAACTCTCTCACAATAGGAACCTGGTCCAACGGATCTGCTGTGGCCCCAGTATCACGAATATAGGCCAAGAATCCCTGACATCCTTTCCTCAAGAGCCGACTAGCGCAAAAGGCAGCAATCAAACTGTGAGGGGCGGCACTGCGGTCCCCCCACACGATAAGAACCGACTCGCCCAGAAAACAAAACCAGACTGCCTTCTCACGGCAGTCTACGGACGCATAGCAAGTAGCTAACCAGTCCATGCTGAGGAGAACGTCAAAGTCCAACATATCAAGAAGGATCAAGTCGACGGACAAATCTCTATCTCCAATACGAATGGCACACGACCGAAACATATATCGCGCAACAAACGACTCTCCAAAAGGGGTAATCAAGACAAGTGGCTCATCTAACAAGGACGAGTCTCGGCCTAACCTCGATACGAAGTGTGTGGACACATACAAGTGCGTAGATCCCGGATCAAATAAAACGCGCGCATCGAAAGAGCACACTGAAAGAGTACCTGTCACGACTGCGTTCGACGCCTGTGCATCCTGAGGAGTCAATGCAAATACTCGAGCATGTCCTCTACTGGCAACTGGCTGTCCTCCACCTCTGCCACCCTGTCCTCTCTGAATAAGACTGCTACGACCACGGCCTTTCTGAGCATCTGCCTGGCGTGGAGCAATAACGAGCGTAGGAGGCAAGGCCCTCTGAGATGGTGCAGGTGGTAAGGTGACATATGGAACTGCTGCCCCGTCCTGGTGTACCTCAGTACAATCTCTGACACGGTGGTACATACTCCCACATCGAAAACATCCCGACGGCTGCTGGCTCTGTTGGTAAAAGCTATATATCTGGCCCCGTCTCACGCTTCGGCTACCAGCACGGCCTATAAAGAATCCGCTGCGGCCTCTACCAAACTGCCTCTGAGCTGATACATCAGTACGAAATCTCTTCGGTCCCGGAACGACCGAAGTCACTACAATACGCTCCTCTAATAGTAGGGTTGCATCCATCGCGGCTGCATACGTATCAAAATGTTGGGCGCCAATAGAGAGGAACAACTGGGTATCAAGGCCTTGCACGAACCTCTTGATACGCTTCTCTTCGGTATCCACCAAATACGGAGCATATACGGATAGCTGGGTGAATTGAATGTCATACTCCGCCACTGTCATACCAGGAGTCTTGCGCAACAACTCAAAACTGCGAGCTCGGGCATCCCTGACGCTCTGCGGAAGAAAACGGGCAAGAAAATCCATTGCAAACTCAACCCAGGTCATAGGAGGAAGACCTGCAGCTCGACCCCTCTCCATAGACTCGCACCACATCTGGGCAAGGCCCTTGATCAGTCGAAAATATTGCATTTTTAACACGTCAATTTCCCTACTCTTTGCAATCATCTAAAGGTGTTCGGTATAAATATAGCACATATTAGCAATTCGTCTGTAAAATACCAAATAACATGTGTTATACATTATAACCGGCATTTTGAGGGAAATTGGGTGTTTATTATTACACGCATGATCTTTTGTATATCGCAACACTTGTCTCGAGACTGTGTGCAGGAAATTCTCCAGGTAAAGAGCCGGAATCATAAAAGTGCTGATAAATTACGCCAAGTCCAAGACTTGTGATCTGGCAGTAAAAAAGAAAGACTTATAAGATTCCAGAGATCAGAAAAGTACCATTAGGCCAACAAAATGCAGCACAGAAAATTCCATGCATCAAGCTCCTCAACAGGCCGCGGAACCGCGGCCAAATTGGCCTATCCGCCGCGGATCCGCGGCCTGATGGACACATCAGCAAAAGAAATTTTCTCCACGTGGCTCCCTGTAACGGCTCAGCTTCCAGAAGACTCCCAAAGTGCACGTCGCTTTATCCAGAAGGCTTGGCCTAACAACCTTATCCTAGAATATACCTTATTTTAGAATATTCCCTCCAACAAACTTCTTCTAGAAGACTCTCCCTAACAACCTAGCTTTGGAAGGAAGATTCAAATGAGGTGGTTATAAAAAGAGATCTAGATCTAGGGTTTAAGGAAAAAAATCGAGAGAGATCCAAATCAATTCTAAGCAAAAATTGAGTGACACAATTTGATCCAAATCAAGATTCATCGAGTACCAAATCGAGCAAGCATCCATCGAGCCTTTTGAAGCAACGCCGATCTTCATCCGAGCAAGAGATCCACGACGATCCGCGACTTAAGAAGACAATGCGAAGCTAATTCGATGATTTTAGTTCCTCCTCAATTCTTGTAGTCTTTGAGTGTGTTGTAACAAAACATCGATTAATAAAGGTGACAATCTTTAGTCTTGCTTTCTATTCATTCTCGCATTATGATATTCTTAGTTCTCGATTGCTTTATAATGATGCGTGAGTAAAACTCCGCTTGCATCGGAATCGAAAGAATAGGTAGAATGATGTTGATGATATTCTTGAACGATTCTTAAGTTTTATGAGTTTTGTAAACCCTAGGAAATTGAATCAAAGGTGGCCTAGTTTTGAGTGAGATGCTTTCTTGAATGTTTTCGCTCTAAATTAGAGATCGGCAATCGATGATTGAATTTCCTAGAGGCTAGAATTTGAATGCTAATCAACGAAAGGACAATGGATGATGATGAAGAAACCCTAATTTCTTCGATAGATCCCTAAACCTCGTCGATTGACATCGATCTAGCATCAAATCTTCAATAGATAAGAATTTGAAATCATAAGCATCAATCATCACTATCGATTCGATTGATTCCGACAAGCCTCTTTACAAATCTTGATAACTCAAACAATTTGGATATTTTCTTGATTTCTACCATTTCTTGATTTTAGATCTAGTTTGTGATGATTCTTAAAACTAAATTTCACAATTCTTGAATCATTTTCTTTTATATTTTAATTTCCAACGCAACTAAAACAAGACCGATCAAATCACACTTTCCCAGTGGATGATCCGCATTCACCGACGAACCTACAATAGACACCGTCAATTGATTACGGTATAAATTTCTTTGGTTGTGATCTATTTTACATTTTACCAAACACATCGAGAAATTGGATCAATCAAATGGCGCCGTTGCTGGGGACTTGTGTGCTAATTTGTTCGTTTTTATAATTTGAGTTGGGAAATTTATTATTCCATCAGTTTTTTTAGATCAAAATTTGTAACAAAACGCTAAACGATTTGTTGTGATTTGTTGCAAGGAAATATGGAATCTGTGGAGCGTGAGCAAAAAATTTTCTGAATATTCCAGAGAGTTCAGTGAGTGAATAGGAACAGTTCCTGAAAATTTTGTGCAGGACTCTCTCTGAACTGCGGCGGAACCACGGTCCTTGTAGCCTTATCGCGGCGGAACCGCGGTGCAGTTAGGGTTTAACTGTACGAAAATTCTCTGGTAAATTTTGAACTTTCTTATCTCTTCCCTCATCTGCTCCATTAACAAATTTCTGCAGGTTTTCTTTGCAAAAATTCGCAGCGCCGCAAAAAGAAAAATTGTTGCGTGTTTGATCTTGGTTGTTTGGATTTTTTAACACGGAAATTAAGAGGCACGACCAAAATTCAAATTAGGTCGGTATTTCATTAGCCGTCCTAAGCCCCAAAAATCACAAAACTTGCATCCGCATCACCCTCATTAACTAAAAAATATCTAGACAAGACTCTAAGGACCGTCACGCTCAATTAGGACAGAAGGAGGTCGTGGGTAATCTATTGCTTATCCGCGTTTCTTTTGTGGTGTCTAAGGCAAGTGGTTATTTAATTAGGCCCACTACTTACGTAGTGGAGAACCTCTCACTTACCTGGCCACAGAAGGGGCAAAAATGCAGTAGAGGATCTATCTTGCGACTTGTCTTCTGGAAGTCTAGGAGCGGTCTAGAGACTTGACCTAGGTGACCACTAGATTTAGGGTTTCTTGTGCATTGTTTGTGTGAATTTTTTCAAAAATCCGTATTTTTCAAAACCAAACACCAATCTCATCTTTTCCTTAATTATCACTTAACGCTGCCACTTGTACTAAACCATTTAGTGCATGCTCGGCTGGACACGGGATTCTAGTGCCCGACTTGTCCGCGTTCCTCCTATCAACTCCGAAGTCGGTATTTCTACGTCTACTTTTTCTATACCCCCTACCACACCCACTTCTATGGATGATTCTCCATCGAACTTCTTTACCACTACTCTGCCACCGTCCGCAGGTGCGCAGAATCCGCCCCGCATCTCTCTTCAAGAGAGATGTTATCCTATGCGAGGTCCTCTTTCGACCTGTCTCACCATTCCACCAACCAATGGGGACAATTTTGAAATCAAACCCCAATACATCAATCTTCTACCAAAATATCATGGTCTTGAGTCTGAAGACGCATATGTCTTTATTACCAAATTTGAAAATGTATGGGCAATGATGGGTACTTCACAGCTTTCTGTGGATGCTATGCGTTTGTGTCTTCTCCCATTTACTTTGTGCGATATAGCCGAGAAGTGGGCCGCACATTCCATTTCGAACTGGAGAGAATTCGTAACAGCATTCCTAAAGAAATTCTACCCTAATCATAAGACAGCTCGAGTCCGTAGCGAAATAAATCAATTTACCCAGCTTCCAAATGAACCATTCTCAAAGTGTTTTGAACGCTTCAAGGATCTGTTAGTTCAATGTCCACATCACGGAATTCCTAGATGGGATCTGTGCAGAATCATATATGAGGGCATTAATCCTACAACAAAACAGAACCTTGAATCCATGTGTCAAGGCACCTTCATGAATAAAGATGATGGTGAAGCTTGGAGATTTCTAGAAGATTTCGCTGAAAAATCTTTACAGTGGGAGAGTGTAAACCAATCATCATCTAGGGGTGGCATTCACCAAATTAATGTTTCCATAGGAGTTAGAGCTAAAATGGCAGCAATGCAAAAGAAACTCGAAGCTATGGAACATAAATTTTTAGCAGCCTCCCTAAATCAGATGTCACTTTCCAAAACTGTATGTGGATGCTGTTCTGATCCATCTCATCTTACGGAAAAATATCATTTAAATTCTCTGTTTCAAGGTCAAAAGCATACCAATGCTGCTTTCCAACAAAGACCTAGAAACGATCCGTATTCTTCCACTTATAATCAGGTTGGAGGAATCACCCTAACTTTGCTTGGAACCAACAACAAAATTAAAACACGGTTCCAAATCAAAATAATTTTCAAAGGGCTCCTCCACCACAACAGCAACTACTTCAACTGACTCAGCACCCCTATCATTCACTAAACTTTCAAAATTCTGTCAACACTTCTGCACCTTTGCAATTGACTGGTACTGATGAGTCCTCTTCACTCGCACAAACCATGAATTTGATTCTGAAAAATTTCATGCAAGTGGCGGCTGAGGTTAAGTCTTCTGTCGATGATATAAAGAAAAACTCCGAGAGTATAAAATCGATGGAAGCTCAAATTGCTCAATTAAAAGCCGAAATGAGTGCTAGAGAAAAAGGGAAACTTCCGTCTCAACCCCTACCGAATCCTGGGCATTCACAACACTACAATGTGAATGCCATTACAACGTTGAGATTAGGAAGAGTGCTGAATAATCACGTTGGGAAAGAGATTGATAATCATGAAGAATTAATCAATAACACCCCGGCTGAGATTTTTCCTTCCACACACACTTCTACTTCTACACCTACTTTATCTACCCCACCACCTTCTAGCGAGCCTATTCTCCGTTTTCCTCAAGGCTCGACACCTCAGCATATATCTTCTACTCCACCAAAGACAATCCCTACTCCTATTCTGGGATCAGTTCCACACACCACACCTTCTCCAATGTTGGACCCAGCTATTATTGCTAAAGCTCCTTATCCGAATCGGTTAAGGGGTAACAAATCGAGTCCACATATGGAGAAGATTATGGAAATGTTCAAACAGGTTAACATCAACATCCCTCTTCTAGATGCGATTCAACAAGTCCCTGCTTATATGAAAATTCTTAAAGACTTGTGCACTAGGAAGAGGAAGACTCAAGTGACTAAAAAGGTTTTCATGACTAATAATGTTAGCACTGCTTTTACCCCACAGTTACCAAAGAAACGTAAGGACCCAGGATGTCCTACAATCTAGATTTCTATTGGGGGTAAAAACATTAACCGTGCTTTGCTTGACCTGGGCGCAAGTGTTAACCTGCTTCCATATTCTGTCTACGAGCAGTTAGGGATTGGAGAGTTGAAACCAGCTCATTGCACTCTCAAAATGGCAGAACGTTCAATCACCAAACCTAGGGGTGAACTGGAGGATGTGTTGATAAAAGTCGGGGAATTCATATTCTCTGTGGACTTTATTGTTTTAGATACACAGCCTGTAGCAAACCCACAGAACCAAATTCCTGTGATTTTGGGTCGACCATTCCTTGCCACTTCCAATGCTGTCATTAATTGTCGAAATGGTTCAATGAACCTATCTTTTGGAAAAATGACAATTGAACTGAACATCTATAAAATTGGAAGTCAGCCATCTGAACCCTCTGCTCATATACTTGATGTCTGTTCTGTCCACGAGATTGCTCCCGAAAGTTGCGAAGTTGATGAACTTTGCTTTGAAGATCTCGACGACACTAACACATCAATGTTTGATCTGTCACATCTTAGTGAGGACACATTTTCCACGCTTGAGTCTGAAACTCTTGACTCTTCGCTTTCCGAGTCTGTATCTTATGCAGGCTATGAGCTTCTCCTTGACTCCGAATATCATTCGCCGATCCTACCTTCTATAGTTTCTCCGCCGACATTATATCTCAAACTTTTACCTTCTCACCTTAAATATGCATATTTAGGTGAGAATGAGTCTTTACGGTGATCATATCCGCATCTCTAGCCTCAGAGCAAGAGAACGCTCTTTTAACGGTATTGAGATCTAATAGGCAGGCGTTTGGTTGGACTATGGCTGACATCAAAGGGATTAGTCCCTTGATTGTAGAACATCATATACATCTGATGGATGAAGCCAAGCCAACCCGAGAACCACAGAGACGGTTAAACCCCGTCATGAAGGATACGGTGAAGAAAGAGATCGTCAAATGCCTTGACAATGATATCATTTACCCAATCTCCGATAGCCAATAGGTAAGTCTTATTCATGTCATCCCTAAGAAATCTGGTATCATGGTCGTAACAAATGAGGCAAATGAGTTAATCCAGACACGCACTCAAACCGGATGGCGTGTATGTATTGATTATAGAAAACTCAATGTCGCAACGAGGAAAGACCACTTTCCTCTACCTTTTATTGACCAGATGCTGGAACGCTTAGCTGGACGAGATTATTACTGCTTCATGGACGGATACTCTGGCTAAAACCAGGTCCCTATTGCCAAAAAGGATCAAGACAAAACCACATTTACTTGTCCTTTTGGTACTTATGCTTATAGACGCATGCCCTTTGGGTTATGCAATGCTCCCGCTACATTTCAGCGGTGTATAATGGGGATATTCTCGGACATGGTCGAGAATTTTCTGGAGATTTTCATGGACGATTTCTCAATATTTGGAGATTCTTTTGCTGACTGCCTATCACATCTTGACGCAGTTCTTACTCGTTGTAAAGAGAAGAACTTAACCTTGAATTGGGAAAAATGTCATTTCATGGTCCAAGAGGGAATTGTGCTTGGACATGTGATTTCACGGAAAGGCATTGAGGTTGACAGAGCTAAAATAGATGTCATTCAAAACCTCTCTCATCCCAAATGCGTCAAAGATATACGATCTTTTCTTAGCCATGCAGGCTTTTACAAGAGATTCATTAAGGATTTTAGCAAAATTGCTAGACCTTTAACTCTTCTCTTAGCCAAGGACACGACCTTTCACTTTGACTTGGATTGTGAGGCAGCATTTGACTCACTTAAACACTCTCTCACTACAGCCCCTGTTTTATCATCTCCAGATTGGAACCACCCGTTTGAGTTTATGTGTGATGCATCAGATTTTGCAGTTAGTGCAGTCTTAGAACAGCACATTGAAAAGATGCCATACGTGATCTATTATGCGAGTAAGACCCTGAACGATACTCAAATTAATTATACAACTACCAAAAAAGAACTTTTGACAGTTGTATTTGCATTAGAAAAATTCAGGCCTTACTTGATTGGCTCACCAATTGTTGTGTACACTGACTGATAAGTCGAAAATATTGCATTTTTAACACATCAATTTCCCTACTCGTTGCAATCATCTAAAGGTGTTTGGTATAAATATAGCACATATTAGCAAAACATCTGTAAAATACCAAATAACTTGTGTTATATATTAAAACCGACATTTTGAGGGAAATTGAGTGTTTATCATTGCACGCATAATCTTTGTGTATCGCAACACTTGTCTCGAGAATCTGTGCAGGAAAAGAACCGAAACTGATAAAAGTGCTGATAAAAATACGCCAAGTCCAAGACTTATGATCTGGCAGTGATAGAGAAAGAAATATGAGATTCCACATATCATAAAAATGCCAAAAAGATAGTACAAGTATTGCCTGAAAGTTCCATGCATTGAAGCTTCCAATAGGCCGCGGATCCGCGGCCAAAGGGCCCTTCCCGCGGCGAATCCGCGACCACGAGGAAGCCACGTCAGCAGTTCATTGTGTCAGGATTCTTCTTTCAAGGCTCACACTTCTTCAAGCCAATGCAAATTCCAGAGATCTCCAGAAGCTTCTGTCCGAACAGCAAAGCTTTGTGTTCAAGCTAAACACTTCCAAGCTTCCAAAGGAAGCTAAGTACCTAAGCCTAGAAGATTCTTCCTAACCTCCAAGCTTATGAAAGAAGCAAGCCCTAACTAACTATCTCTAGAACCTTCTACCTAACTACCATGCTTGCAAGTGAAGCTAACCCTAACCTAGCTTCTAAAGGAAGCTAATCCTAATCAAGGCTATAAAAAGGACCCAAAGGCTTCACTCTCAAGGTTGTTGATTGTTGATCAATTTCACCCACAAGTTGAGTGACACAACTTGTGCACCCAAACCCTAATCCAAATTCCAAAAGAAAATTCAAGATCTCCGAGTACAAATCAAGCAAGAAGCCTTCAACCTTTTAGATGCGACACCGATCTTCAACCGAGCAAGTGATCCAAGACGATCCACGACTCACGGAGACGTTGCGAAGCCAAATTCGACGATCGAGTTCTTTCCTCTTGTAGTTCTTGAGCGAATTGTAACAAAATTGTTGATTAATAAAAGGTGAAATTTCTTTATCTTGCTTACTTCTATATTTGAGAATTATGATTAGATCTCGATTCTTGATTGTGTTTCTTGTTATGATGCTTGAGTAAAAACTCCGCTCGTGGAGGAATCGAGAAAATTGATAGTTGATGATGATTAGA
Source organism: Agapanthus africanus (assembly GCA_030015575.1). Taxonomy (NCBI): domain Eukaryota; kingdom Viridiplantae; phylum Streptophyta; class Magnoliopsida; order Asparagales; family Amaryllidaceae; genus Agapanthus; species Agapanthus africanus. The sequence continues at coordinate 560,878,274 of CM057340.1, forward strand.
TTCTTGTACGATTCTTAAGTCCTATGAGTTTTGTAAACTCTAGTAAATTGAAGTATCGACAACCTAGTTTCGAGCGATACTTTCTTGAATGTTTTCACTCTTAATTAGTGATCAACGATCGATGCTTGAATTTCCTAGAGGCTAGAATGTGAATGAAATCAACGAAAGGACAAGGGATAGATGATGAAACCCTAGTTTCCGCAAGAAATCCCTAATTCTCGTTGATCATCATCGATCTAGTATCAAATCATTAATGGATAAGAAAACGTAATCACTAGTCTTCATCTTCACTATCGATTCGATCGATTCCTACGAGCCTCATTACAAATCTTGATAACTAACTCAATTGGATGATTCTTGATTCTTGATTTCTTGATCTTTATTTTCTCTTAATTCTTGAAGCTAAAATTCATAAATCTTGAATCAATTTCTTTTTTCTTTTCTCTTTAATTTTCAATTCATCTAAATCAAATACGATCAAATCACACTTTCCCTGTGGACGATCCGCACTCGCTAACGAAACTACAATTGACACCGTTATTGATTGCGGTTTACAAATTTCTTTGATTGTGATCTATTTTACATTTTACCAAACACATCGAGAAATAAAGATCAGTCAAATGGCGCCGTTGCCGGGGATAGTGTGCTAATTTGTTCGTTTTTGAAATTTGAGTTGAAAGATTTATTATTCCATCAGAATTTTTTTGATCAAAATTCGCACAAACTCTAAACGATTCGTTGTGATTTGTTGCGAGGAAATCTGGAATCTGTGGAGCGAGAGGAAAAATTTTCTGAGTATTCCAGAGTGCTCAGGGAGTGAACAGGAACAGCTACTGAAAAATTTATTCAGAGATCTCCTTACTGAACTGCGCATCCACGGCAATAGAAGCCTAAAGCGGCGGTTCCGCGGCGTGATTATTTCATCTCTGTACGAAATTTCTCTGGTATCTCCTGTACTTTCTTATCTCTTTCTTGATCTGCTCCATTAACAATTTCTGCAGGTTCCTTTGCAAAAATTCGCAGCGCCGCAAAAAGAAAAAAATTGTGCGTGTTTGATCTTGGTTGTTTGCATTTTTTTTAATACGGAAATTAAGGGGTAAAGACCAATTCAGATTAGGTCGGGAGTCATTACCCGTCGTAGGCCCCAAAAATCACAAAATTGCATCCGCATTACCCTCATTAACTAAAAGAAATCTAGACTTGACTCTAAGGACCGTCGCGCTCACTTAGGACAGAAAGAGGTCGTGGGTAATCTACTGTTTATCCACGTTTCTTTTGTGGTGTTTAAGGCAAGTGTGTCTAAAGCAAGTGGTTACTTAAATAGGCCCACTACTTACGTAGTGGAGAACCTCCCACTTACCTGGCACTTACCTGGCCACAGGAGGGACAAAGAGGCAGTAGAGGATTGATCTTGCGACTTGTCTTCTAGCAGTTAGGAGCGGTCTAAAGACTTGACCTAGGTGACCATTAGACTTAGGGTTGCTTGTGCATTTTTGTGATTTGCATTTTTTTTAAAAAAAAAATCGGTATCTTTTTCAAACCAAACACCAACCAATCTTTCCCTTAATTATCACAACACTGCCACTTGTGCTATACCCTTTAGTGCATGCTCGGCTGGACACGGGATTCTAGTTCCCGACTTGCCCGCGTTCCCCCGATCGACTCCGAAGTCGATAATTCTACGTCTACTTCTTCTTTACCCACCACCACACCCACTTCGATGGATGGTTCTCCATCGAACTTCTTTACCACTACTCTGCCACCGTCCGCAGGTGCACAGAATCCACCCCGCATCTCTCTCCAGGAGAGGTGCTACCCTATGCGAGGTCCTCTTTCGACCTGTCTCACCATTCCACCAGCCAACGGGGACAATTTTGAGATAAAACCCCAATACATCAACCTTCTACCCAAATATCACGGTCTCGAGTCTGAAGACGCATATGTCTTTATTACCAAATTTGAAAATGTATGCGCAATGATGGGTACTTCACAGCTTTCTGTGGATGCTATGCGTCTTTGTCTTCTCCCATTTACCTTGTGCGATATAGCCGAGAAGTGGCTTTATAATACAACCGCACATTCCATTTCAAACTGGAAAGAATTTGTAAAAGCATTCCTAAAGAAATTCTATCCCAATCATAAGACAGCTCGAGTCCATAGTGAAATAAATCAATTCACTCAGCTTCCCAATGAAACATTCTCGAAGTGTTTTGAACGCTTCAAGGATCTGTTAGTTCAATGTCCACATCACGGAATCCCTAGATGGGATCTGTGCAGAATCATTTATGAGGGCATTAATCCTACCACAAAATAGACCCTTGAATCCATGTGTCAAGGCACTTTCATGACTAAAGATGATGGTGAAGCTTGAAAATTTTTGGAAGATTTCGCCGAAAGATCTTTACAGTGGGAGGGTGTAAGTCAATCGTCTAGGGGTGGCAATAACCAATCGGATGTTTCTATAGGAGTTAGAGCTAAAATGTCAGCAATGCAAAAGAAACTCGAAACTATGGAAAATAAATTTTTAGCCGCCGCCCTAAATCAAATGTCACTTTGCAAAACTGTATGTGGATGCTGTTCTGATCCATCATATCTCACGGAAGAATGTCCAGTGAACTCTCCGTTTCAAGGTCATGAGCATATCAATGTTGCTTTCCAACAAAGACCTAGAAACGATCCGTTTTCTTCCACTTATAATCAGGGTTGGAGGAACCACCCTAACTTTGCTTGGAACCAATCACAAACTCAAAACACGGTTCCAACCCAAAACAATTTCCAAAGGGCTCCTCCACCACAACAGCAACCACTTCAATTGAGTCAGCACCCCTACCAATCACAAAACTTTCAAAATCCGTCCAACACTTCTGCACCGCACACAATTCTTTGCAGTTGACCGATATTGATGAATCCTCTTCACTCGCACAAACTGTGAATTTGCTTTTGACAAATTTCATGCAAGTTACGGCAAATCTTCAGTCTTTCGTCGATAAAATCGAGAAAAACTCTGACTTCCAAAGTGAGAGTATTAAATCAATGGAAGCACAAATTGCACGAATAAATGCCGAATTGAGTGCTAAAGAAAAAGGGAAACTTCCAGCTCAACCTTTACCAAATCCTGGCTATTCACATCATGTGAACGCTATCACTACGTTGAGATCTGGAAGAGTGCTTGACAATCATGTTGGTGAGGAGATTGATAAAAATGAAGAATCAATCGATGATACCCCGGCTGAGACTTTTCCTTCCACTTCTTCTTCTAATTCTGACCCCAGTTCGTCTACCCCACCATTTTCTTCCGAGCCTATTCTCCGTTTTCCCCAAGGCTCGACACTTCAGGCCACCTTTTCTAGTCCACCGAAAACGATCCCCACTCCTATTCTTAGATCGTTCCCACCCACACGATCTTCTCCAGTGTTGGACCCCGACCTTATTGCTCAAACTCCTTATCCGAATCGGTTAAGGGGAAACACACTGAGTCCACAAATGGAGAAGATCACGGAAATCTTTAAACAGGTTAACATCAACATCTCTCTTCTAGATGCAATCCAACAAGTCCCCGCTTATGCAAAAACTCTTAAGGACTTGTGCACTAGAAAGAGGAAGACTCAAGTGCCTAAGAAGATATTCATGGCAAAAACTGTAGACACAGCTTTCCCCCAACAATTACCGAGGAAACGTAAGGATCCTGCCTATCCTACTATTTCCATTTCTATTGGGGATAAACACATTAACCGTGCTCTACTTGACCTTGGCGCAAGTGTTAACCTGCTTCCTTTCTCGGTTTACGAGCAGTTAGGGATCGGAGAGTTGAAACCAGCACACTGCACTCTCCAAATGGCAGACCGTTCGAGCACCAAACCTAGGGGTGAATTGGAGGATGTGTTAATAAAAATCGGGGAATTTGTATTCCCTGTGGATTTTATTGTACTTGATACACAGCCTGTAGCAAACCCATGGAATCAAATTCCGGTGATTCTTGGTCGCCCCTTTTTGGCCACTTCCAATGCTATCATCAACTGTCGTAATGGTTCTATGACCCTATCTTTTGGGAATAGGTCAATTGAGCTTAACATATACAAGTTGGGAAGTGTACCCTCCGAACCTACTGCTCAGGTCTGTTCTGTCGAATTAATGGATGTCAACAACAGCGAATTTGACGATCCTCATGATACCGATCTAGACTCTTTTCATATGTTGTTGTTTGACCCAACTATGTATCATACACATACGGACTCTTCCACCGAGTTGTCCGGGTCAACAACTAACACTGATTATGAACTGTTTTTGGAGTCTGAAGATCACCCCGCGCTTTGTGATGACATTATTCTTCGGGGTATTGAAGAGACTTTTGAGGAAATTTTCACTGAAGAACTCGCATTTTTGAATGACACGGGTGTTGAGATGAATCATCTTCAATACAGAGAAATCGAACCTCCACCCCTTCTTCTGGGCTATAAAGAGAATACGAGTAATCCATCGCATACACTGTGTCGTCTCTCCAAAACGAGACGCAAACACATTCTATTCCACCACTTACCCTTTCCCTACTTCTTATTCCACCAACCGGTGCACTACATTGATAAAATCTTCGAATGGTTGGTGTTGACCTTCAGTCTTTGCAAAGCTTGGCATCGACCAATAATCTTAACCCCCTCTTGTGATTTTCAAAGCTTAACACTGTTTAACTCAAGTTTGGGGGGGTATAATCTGCCTCTTGATAAGAAAATTTTTACACAAAAATGTGGAGCCAAAAATAAGTTTGGGGGAGGATTTTCACTTTAATATATTGTGCCCCCGTTAATAAATATCCTCCCAAGCTTACAGGTTTTTGAGGTTTATCAGATAGCAACAGCGAGGACACTGTTGAAAACAAGTTTGGGGGAGGTTTGTGCTTATTTTCACATCATTTGCATATCACTTTGCATAAGCACAAAACATTTTTAAAACCTATAAAAATTTAAAAATTTTCAAAAAAAAATAAAAAAATATTTTTGTACATAAATAAGATAATAAAAGATTAGATAATGAAAAATTACATCCAAAAGATTAGAAAAATTTAAGAAAACCAAGAAAATTAGAAGTTTTCTTATACGAACTAGTAATAAGTAGTTATGAGCCGTTGTCCCAAGTATTAGTAAGATGAAGGAAGTCACTAATCTGAGGATAAAAATAAGTCTGAAAAATTGTTCCTATTCTGGAAGCCAAACATTTGAACGTTGATACTCTACTATACGCACTTACACACATCTTGAAGCTCGGGATAGTAGAGGATACCTTGAAATGCTCTTGTCTAAAAGACAAAGTATGAAGGAAATAAAAAAATGAATAAAAAATAAATGGTGAAGAAAAATGAACAATGGTTTTGTTATCGCCAAGGCAGCAATAAAAAAATATAGCAAGGGTGCTTCATCACCTAGTGCCTTAGAGCAACTGGTATGGAGTCACTGCTAAGCCTTAGGTGGTGCAAGACGAGGAAAATACACCTAATAAGCAAGCACATGAGTAATCGGTCGGTTAGTACCTCAAGAAGTATTAACGGTCGCATGAAAATGTGTGAGCAAATTCATCTAAATATTCTTTAATTAAAAAATACTGAGGCAGATGGACAAGAGTATGATAGCTTGAATTGAATTCTCCGGGTGTAGGGATGTTCTTTACACACACGTAGGGTTATATGATCGATGTTTGAAAGAAAGATAGGAATGAAGAATAAAGACGATGTTTTATTGAGGGATGATGTGATTTCTAACATCTTTTCATGACTATTAAGATAGGGCTCATGACAACCGAAAATCTAGTATAGTTGGAAACTCTAATTTTCAAAGTGTTTCTTTTACAATTCTTATCTTTATATGTAATTTTCACGGTCTTCCTTTTATTATTGGATTTTGTGGGTGCAATCCGCTGAAAACCCTCAGGAGACAACACTCCTCCTACCAGGGACACCTAGAGGTTTAAAGGCTTGTTGCACGTGCTCAGTGCAATCGTGTTGCCTACGAAAGTGTGCTAGTTAGTTTTTTCTTTTTTTTATTTTATCCTTCTCTTTTTAATAAAACAGTTTGCTCGAGACGATCAAAAATAAGTTTGGGGGAATTTGATCAGTCGAAAATATTGCATTTTTAACACATCAATTTCCCTACTCGTTGCAATCATCTAAAGGTGTTTGGTATAAATATAGCACAAATTAGCAAAACATCTGTAAAATACCAAATAACTTGTGTTATATATTAAAACCGACATTTTGAGGGAAATTGAGTGTTTATCATTGCACGCATAATCTTTGTGTATCGCAACACTTGTCTCGAGAATCTGTGCAGGAAATTCCAGGAAAAGAACCGAAACTGATAAAAGTGCTGATAAAAATACGCCAAGTTCAAGACTTGTGATCTAGCAGTGATAGAGAACGAAATATGAGATTCCACACATCATAAAAATGCCAAAAGGACAGTACAAGTATTACCTGAAAGTTTCATGCATTGAAGCTTCCAATGGGCCGCGGATCCGCAGCCAAAGGGCCCTTCCCACGGCGGATCCGCGACCACGAGGAAGCCACGTCAGCAGTTCATTGTGTCAGGATTCTTCTTTCAAGGCTCACACTTCTTCAAGCTAATTCAAATTCCATAGATCTCCAGAAGCTTCTGTCCGAACAGCAAAGCTTTGTGTTCAAGCTAAACACTTCCAAGCTTCCAAAGGAAGCTAACTACCTGAGCCTAGAAGATTATTCCTAACCTCCAAGCTTATGAAAGAAGCTAACCCTAACTAACTATCTCTAGAACCTTCTACCTAACTACCAGGCTTGTAAGTGAAGCTAACCCTAACCTATCTTCTAAAGGAAGCTAATCCTAATCAAGGCTATTAAAAGGACCCAAAGGCTTCACTCTCAAGGTTATTGATTGTTGATCAATTTCACCCATAAGTTGAGTGACACAACTTGTGCACCCAAACCCTAATCCAAATTCCAAAAGCAAATTCAAGATCTCCGAGTACAAATTAAGCAAGAAGCCTTCAACCTTTTAGAAGTGACGCCAATCTTCAACCGAGCAAGTGATCCAAGCCTATCCGCGACTCACGGAGACGTTGCGAAGCCAAATTCGACGATCGAGTTCTTTCTTCTTGTAGTTCTTGAGCGAATTGTAACAAAATTGTTGATTAATAAAAGGTGAAATTTCTTTATCTTGCTTACTTCTATATTTGAGCATTATGATTAGATCTCGATTCTTGATTGTGTTTCTTGTTATGATGCTTGAGTAAAAACTCCGCTCATGGAGGAATCGAGAAAATTGATAGTTGATGATTATTAGATTCCTGTACGATTCTTAAGTCCTATGAGTTTTGTAAACTCTAGTAAATTGAAGTATCGACAACCTAGTTTCGAGCGATACTTTCTTGAATGTTCTCACTCTTAATTAGTGATCAACGATCGATGCTTGAATTTCCTAGAGGCTAGAATGTGAATGAAATCAACAAAAGGACATGGGATAGATGATGAAACCCTAGTTTCCGCAAGAAATCCCTAATTCTCGTTGATCATCATCGATCTAGTATCAAATCATTAATGGATAAGAAAACGTAATCACTAGTCTTCATCTTTACTATCGATTCGATCGATTCCTACGAGCCTCATTACAAATCTTGATAACTAACTCAATTGGATGATTCTTGATTCTTGATTTCTTGATCTTTATTTTCTCTTAATCCTTGAAGCTAAAATTCATAAATGTTGAATCAATTTCTCTTTTCTTTTCTCTTTAATTTTCAATTCATCTAAATCAAATATGATCAAATCACACTTTCCCTGTGGACGATCCGCACTCGCTAACGAAACTACAATTGACACCGTTATTGATTGCGGTTTACAAATTTCTTTGATTGTGATCTATTTTACATTTTACCAAACACATCGAGAAATAAAGATCAATCACTGACCACTCGGCCTTGAAACATCTTTTGGCGAAGAAGGACGCTAAAGGTAGACTAATACGTTGGATCCTTCTATTACAAGAATTTGATCTTGTTATCAAAGATAAGAAAGGATGTGAAAACGTTGTAGCGGACCATTTTTCTCGCATCACTTCTTCACCTGTGACCCTGCCGATCAATGATTCTTTCCCAGATGAGCAACTCTTGAATGTATCCGACGAACCTTGGTTCAGAGATATTGTGAATTATCTTGCCACGGGACTTATTCCCCGCGAATGGTCAAAACAGGACAAACATCGATTTCTATCCCAAGTAAAACATTTTTACTGGGATGAGCCATATCTGTTTAAGTATTGTCCTAACCAGATCATTCGCAGGTGTGTCCCTAATGATGAATTCAAGAGTGTTCTATCTTTTTGTCATGATCAGGCATGTGGGGGTCATTTCGGTTCTCGAAAGACGGCGGAAAAGGTTTTATAATGCGGTTTTTATTGGCCAACTTTATTCAAAGACTCATTTGATCATTGCAAAACCTGTGCACAGTGTCAACACACGGGTAGGATTTCACGGAGAAATGAGATGCCGCTTCAACCCATCTTGGTGGTTGAAATTTTCGATGTTTGGGGTATTGACTTTATGGGTCCTTTTCCCAACTCTTTCGGGAATCTGTACATATTGCTTGCAGTTGATTACGTCTCGAAATGGGTTGAAGCTATTCCTTGTCGCACTAATGACAAAAAGGTTGTTATTAGGTTTCTAAAATAAAACATCTTTTCGCGATTTGGACACCCACGCGCTATCATTAGCGATAACAGGACGCATTTCTGCAATCGGTCTTTCGAGACTTTGATGCGAAAATATGCAATCAACCACAAACTTTCTATACCCTATCATCCACAAACGAGCGGGCAAGCTGAGATTTCAAACAGACAAATCAAATAAATTCTGGAGAAAACTGTTTCTAAAAATCGAAAAGATTGGTCGACCAAATTGACAGATGCTCTTTGGGCGTTCCGTACTGCATATAAAACTGATCTAGGTATGTCTCCTTACAGACTAGTGTTTGAAAAGGCTTGTCACCTTCCGGTTGAGATTGAGCACAAAGCAATGTGGGCTATTAGAGAACTTAACTTTGACTTAAATCAAGCCTGCAATTTTCGGAAGCTGCAATTAAACGAGCTAAGAGAACTCTGGGATGAAGCTTCTGATAATGCTGTGATTGTAAAGAACCGGACTAAGGTATTTCACGATAAAAACATTTTGAGAAATTTTTTTACACCTGGTCAACAAGTCCTTCTTTATGATTCACGACTCCATCTTCATGCGGGTAAGCTAAAATCTCGATGGAAAGGACCTTTTGTTGTGTGGTATGTATACCCACACGGGGCAGTTGAGGTAGAAAATGTTGAAAACGGTTCAATTTTTAAAGTAAATGGTCATAGACTAAAACCGTATTTTTCCACTGACCCCTCGGAGGAGCTCCTGTTTTTACAGGAGCCGCTTTATAATGACTAATTTTCCTCCACCCCACCTCCATGACTTGGTAATTTTGTCACATCTTTAGAATAGAGTTGAGTCAATTTGTAAATAAATTTTAGAAAAAAAAATAAATATAAAACAAAATCATAAAAAGTTTTTGTACATGAATAAAAGAATAAGTTTGGGGGAGATTTTCCACAATCATATTTCATATCCCCTTTAACAAATTTTTGCCTCCCAAGTTTACGGGTTTCTGAGCTTTTAACAGATAGCAACAGTGAGGACACTGTTGAAAACAAGTTTGGGGGAGGTTTGTACTTATTTGCGCATCATTTTGCATCATATTTTGGATAAGCACAAAATTTTTAAAAACATATAAAAATTTAAAAATTTTAAAAGATAAAAATATTTAATATTTAAGATAATAAAAGATTAGATAGTGAAAAATTGCATCCAAAAGATTAGAAAAATTTAAGAAAACCTAGAAAGTTAGAAGTTTTCTTAAACGAAACTAGTAATAAGTAGTTATGAGCCGTTGTCCCAAGGATTAGTAAGATGAAAGAAGTCACTAATCTGAGAATAAAAATAAGTCTGAAAAATAGTTTCTAGTCTGGAAGCCAAACATTTGAATGTTGATACCCTACTATTCGCACTTACACACGTCTTGAAACTCGAGATAGTAGAGGATATCTTGAAATGCTCTTGTCTAAAAGCCAAAGTATGAAGGAAATAATAAATGGAAAATAAAAGATAAAATGGTGAAAAGAAAAATGAACACTGGTTTTGTTATCACCAAGGCAGCAATAAAAAAATATAGCGAGGGTGCTTCATCACCTAGTGCCTTAGACCAACAGGTTTGGGAGTCACTGTTAAGCCTTAGGTGTTGCAAGACGAGAAAATATTAAATACACCTAATCAGCAAACACATGAGTAATCGGTCGGTTAGTACCTCAAGAAGTATTAACGGTCGCATGAAAAGTGTGTGAGCAAATCCATCTAAATATTCATCAATTAAAAAGTACTGAGGTGGAAGGACAAGAGTATGATAGCTTGAATTGAATTCTCCGAGTATACGGACGTCCTTTACACACACGTAGGGTTATATGATCGATGTTTGAAAGAAAGATAGGAATGAAGAATAAAGACGATGTTTTATTGAGGGATGATGTGATTTCTAACATCTTTTCATGACTATTAAGATAGGGCTCATGACAACCGAAAATCTAGTATAGTTGGAAACTCTAATTTTCAAAGTGTTTCTTTTACAATTCTTATCTTTATATGTAATTTTCACGGTCTTCCTTTTATTATTGGATTTTGTGGGTGCAATCCGCTGAAAACCCTCAGGAGACAACACTCCTCCTACCAGGGACACCTAGAGGTTTAAAGGCTTGTTGCACGTGCTCAGTGCAATCGTGTTGCCTACGAAAATGTGCTAGTTAGTTTTTCTTTTTCTTATATTTTCTCCTTCTTTTGAATAAAACAAGTTTGCTCGAGACGACCAAAATTATGTTTGGGGGAATTTGATCAGTCGAAAATATTGCATTTTTAACACGTTAATTTCCCTACTCTTTGCAATCATCTAAAGGTGTTCGGTATAAATATAGCACATATTAGCAATTCGTCTGTAAAATACCAAATAACATGTGTTATACAATATAACCGGCATTTTGAGGGAAATTGGGTGTTTATTATTACACGCATGATCTTTTGTATATCGCAACACTTGTCTCGAGACTGTGTGCAGGAAATTCTCCAGGTAAAGAGCCAGAATCATAAAAGTGCTGATAAATTACCCCAAGTCCAAGACTTGTGATCTGGCAGTAAAAAAGAAAGACTTATAAGATTCCAGAGATCAGAAAAGTACCATTAGGCCAACAAAATGCAGCACAGAAAATACCATGCATCAAGCTCCTCAATAGGCAGCGGAACCGCGGCCGAATTGGCCTATCCGCCACGGATCCGCGGCCTGATGGACACATCAGCAAATGAAATTTTCTCCACGTGGCTCCCTGTAACGGCTCAGCTTCCAGAAGACTCCCAAAGTGCACGTGGCTTTATCCAGAAGGCTCGGCCTAACAACCTTATCCTAGAATATACCTTATTTTAGAATATTCCCTCCAACAAACTTCTTCTAGAAGACTCTCCCTAACAACCTAGCTTTGGAGGGAAGATTCAAATGAGGTGGTTATAAAAAGAGATCTAAATCTAGGGTTTGAGGTTGTTGAATTTTAAGGAAAAAAATCGAGAGAGATCCAAATCAATTATAAGCAAAAATTGAGTGACACAATTTGATCCAAATCAAGATTCATCGAGTACCAAATCGAGCAAGCATCCATCGAGCCTTTTGAAGCAACGCCGATCTTCATCCGAGCAAGAGATCCATGACGATCCGCGACTCAAGAAGACGATGCGAAGCTAATTCGATGATTTTAGTTCCTCCTCAATTCTTGTAGTCTTTGAGTGTGTTGTAACAAAACATCGATTAATAAAGGTGACAATCTTTATTCTTGCTTTCTATTCATTCTCGCATTATGATATTCTTAGTTCTTGATTGCTTTATAATGATGCATGAGTAAAACTCTGCTTGCATCGGAATCGAAAGAATAGGTAGAATGATGTTGATGATATTCTTGAACGATTCTTAAGTCTTATGAGTTTTGTAAACCCTAGGAAATTGAATCAAAGGTGACCTAGTTTTGAGCGAGATGCTTTCTGGAATGTTTTCGCTCTAAATTAGAGATCAACAATCAATGATTGAATTTCCTAGAGACTAGAATTTGAATGCTAATCAATGAAAGGACAAGGGATGATGATGAAGAAACCCTAATTTCTTTGATAGATCCCTAAACCTCGTTGATTGACATCCATCTAGCATCAAATCTTCAATAGATAAGAATTTGAAATCATAAGCATCAATCATCACTATCGATTCGATTGATTCCGATAAGCCTCTCCACAAATCTTGATAACTCAAACGATTTGGATATTTTCTTGATTTCTACCATTTCTTGATTTTAGATCTAGTTTGTGATGATTCTTAAAACTAAATTTCATAATTCTTGAATCATTTTCTTTTATATTTTAATTTCCAACGCAACTAAAACAAGACCGATCAAATCACACTTTCCCAGTGGACGATCCGCATTCACCGACGAGCCTACAATAGACACCGTCAATTGATTGCGATATAAATTCCTTTGGTTGTGATCTATTTTACATTTTACCAAACACATCGAGAAATTGGATCAATCAGCCCTCCAGACGGAAACTAGCGAACTCAACCGATCTCGCATCAGAACATCTCAAAGAACGACAGATCCTGGCCATCCGGTCGAGGAACAACTGTGGATCCTCCGCTGCATCAGTGCCAGTAAAAACCGGAGGCTTCAGCCTTATGAACTCTAATAAAGATACGGCTATAATCTCTGTAGCGGTGGGTACGACTGTCTAAGCAGTAGGTACCATCACGGTCCCCGTAGTAGGTGGAATAGCCTCTGATCTCTGTGCTCGACTGACATCTACCAACGATCCAATCATCTAACGTAGGTCCTGAACACTGGCCTCTAGCCTAGCAATATGATATGGAGAAGGTGGATCAACCTGCTCCTGAAGAATAGGTGTACCGCCCTGGTCAGTCCTAGTCTCAGACGAGCCTGCCGTGGCCTTTGCTCTAGCGGCAGCTCTCTGTGCCCTCGTAGTCTTTGGCGGCATAGTGGCTGGAACAAGGAAACAGGATACAATCAGAACATAGAAATCGAATCATACGGGTACATGGAATCAAGGAAAGAATTACAAGCAAATATGTCCTAAGGTCGCTTAGGCGGAGTACCGTGTCGTAAGTATGCCGCGGAACATATATACGCTACGTCACTCTGCTTAGGCTACATACTCCATTATACTAAGGGTCGTCCTACACTCCGAAAGGTAAAACCAAGCGCTCTGATACTAACTTTGTCACGACCCAAATTAGAAACACGACTGGCACATAAATCACGCAACGTCTAAAAGCGTAACGTAGTTCAAGTAAGCCGAAAACCCAGAAATCTAAACCAAGAAAAGGTAGAGTGGTAAAAATAGTTAAAACATTTGTTAAAAACATTTAGAAACTTAAGTTAAAATCTCAAAATTTAAATTCATGTTTTTCTTAAAAATTTCGGCAGCATCTCCTTTGTAAAAACTAGCCCCAAACGGGTACAAATATAGAATATATAAAAGGCATCCCCAAACGGGAGAACCTCACGCCTAAAGGCGGAACACAACCACAACAGGTATATATATATACGACGCCGTAGGGAAGAAACAAGCAAATAAGAAGTAAAACAACAACGCAATATGAAATAAAAGACGGCTCACACGAGTACGACACCCAGAGTCACAAGTAAAATACAAATATCAAATCTCTCAGTCTCGTCTCTAAGTCAAATACATATAAGTGGTGGATAGAGAGTACTAGATACAAAATAAGATATACAATAGAATCATACGGATACTCGCAAAAACCCACCTACTCCAAAAGGGTCTCACACCCAACAGTAGCGGTATCCACCAAAAAGAAGCAATAAAGAGCCTGCCGCGACTATGCTGAGGGTCAAACCTGCAAAACACTGTGGCACAATGGGGGTGAGTTTCCAACTCGTGAGAAGTAAATAACATCATACAGGTAATCATATGTATGCACGATAAACGATCAATCCTACGTATGCTGGCATGACAGTACATGTACAATAATATAAGATGCAGCATAAATCAAATCCAGGTACTACATCAAGGTACAACAACCATATGTACAGAATACGTCATAAAAGTCCTGAGTGTAGGATAATAACACAGCCATCCTAAATAAATCATCATCATAGAAATCCGGTGTCTATCAACGACACCCCAAAATCCCAATATCTCAGACGCCGTCACTCTGATCGGCCCTCATATCCATCTCATCTCATAACTCTGAACGGTATCCTCCGGATAACCGCCGGGTTTCCATACAATCACCGGTGGGTAGTGCTCCCTCCGCCAGGCTCATCGCCTAACTCTACGAGCTTCTTGCCCCGAGGTACCTCACCGGGTCCACCATGTACCTGCAAACGATTCCTCCCGTAACATTTTGGAAAATTATAAATATTAATTTATAATTTTAAATATGGAGATAATGAGTTTACAAAAATGATATCGCATATGAATTTTGATATCGGATTTATATCCGCAAAAATGTAATTATTTTGGTAAAAATGAAGAAAAGTGTGTGATATCATAACAATGATATTTTAATTGATTTAACATGACATGAGATTTTATAATAAGATAATGGTATTTAAGTGTTATAATAAGTATTTCTTTTCTTTTAAAAACATGGATTTAGATTTGTAACATGAAAGGTTTTATTAAAGGAAAAAGGGTTTTTATTTTATTTGTAATTCTTTTTATATGGTTGGTTATATGTTAATCTAGACTACACCCTCACACTCAACACACCTTCACACTCACCTCCTCACTCCACCTCCTCCTTCTACCATGACACCTCATGCTTGCTTGCATAAGACCATGACACCTCCCACCATATCTTATCACAACACTTAGAAATTCTTGAGGTCTCCAAACTGAAACTGACACTTCTTTCAAGCTCCAACACACAAATTCCAAGTGTATTTCAAACCAAAAAGAGAAAAGCCATGAATTCCTTCAACAAGCTTGTACATACCTTCATGCTTAAGCGACTACAACACCTAAGAGCTTCCACCATGCACTTCATTTGCTGGTTTTCCCTTGTGCACCATCCCTATAGGTATATCTCACCTTCTTTGCAAATTCTATTCTGTTTAATATCCGTTTTCTGTATGCAAATATCAGAAACATGAACTTTTGTGATATTTGTGAGTGTATAATTGAATCTGGAACCACTAGGTGTAACCACTAGAAAAACTAACAAGACTGTAGTATTATGAGACTACTAGAAGACCACAACTTAAGCCCGAGCCCCTAAACCTACCTTTGACCCGGCGACATTCTTATTTTGGCCGGCGCCGCCGATCCCCTTATAGAGTTTTGTGTTGGTTTTTATTTGGTAGATGTATTTGGCTATTTTATGATCTACAGTATTGTTTGATTTGTCCCAGTATTCATATAGAGAAATCTGGAAGTGTTCTAATAAGGATTTATTAAAGTTTTTGATGTTTCGATATGGTTTTTCATATTTCTGTGCCGCCACTGAATTATTGACATTCGTACGTGAATATTAGGGGTATCTTGTCGTTTTTGGAGTAAGTGGGCTGTAGGTTCTAAGCTACGGGTGCCTAGCTCGTTGTTTTGGTTTTGATATGATATTTACGCCGATTTGTTATACCTTTGATTATAGGTATGATCGCGAAGGTTTCCGAGACGGAGCTGACGGACATAGCAATCATGGATTCATGAAAGCTCGACATATTGGTGAGTAGATTTATATCTACGGGAGAAGTAGGGTGGATGGCGTATAGCACCCCCACAACCATTTAACTAGGATAGTTATACTATCTGCTTAGTTGTTAGTGATATGTTAGATAACTTAGCTAATGGTATTGATATTATTTTGCATATAGTATGTTATTCATGTGCATATAGTTAAATACATGATTATGGTGACATACGTACGTGACGATAGGTCTGTACGATATGGATATGGTTTTGGGTGGATATAGTACGAGGGATCATACCGTACTTATGATGATGAGGTTAGCGTGCCGAGTACGGCCAAGTTCTTTTGGAATCGAGGAGTCGTGAATTACTCTGATTTAGGATGTTATATTTGAGTGAGCTATACTCTTTTAAAAACCAATTATTCGTTTCCCTTTTAAATGATAAATGACAAGGATGCGATGCTAATATCCAAATGAATATCTATTTATAACTTAAGGAAGCTTCCTGATTTCAAATCCAACGTTTCGTTCCATTTTCAAAGATAATGGTATAGCTCATAGCAAGTAGTTACGTTAAATAATTACGCTTTATGCTTAGATTTACTTTACATGTTCGTGATACACTTACCAATGATATATGTTGCCGTTATATGAACACAATGATAGAACACTGCACAACCACCAATGAGTACTATGTTGCACGAGCACAGACGCATATGTTACACTATACCTCATTGGTACTGCCATGCCACTGTAGGACCGCTATACTATATGATGCATATGTTAATACCGATACGAGGCATATGAATTCCCTATATCCGGAAACTCTGATTTTATTATATGCTATGGATATGGGTAGAATTACTTTCTGCTTTAAACACTTATAGAACACCTGCACAAATACTAATGATTGCCATGCTGCACGAGCACAGACGCGTATGCTACACTATACATCATTAGTATTGCCATGACACGGTAGAACTGTTACGTTGTTGCATCCATGACTTTATTTACGTACTGTACCTTTATTATCTGTTGAGTTTTGCGAATACCATACCATGGATATTCGTATTCGATTCTTATGAGTTTTCATGATGTTTTACTTTCGATGATATATATCAATAGTATGGGACGTTGTTATATATGTATATATATAATATATCATCAGAATGATGTATGCAAGTATCCTTATTCTTTACTTGATATTTCTGGATACGATGAGTTGACGTCCACCATGAGCTTGATGTTTTCTGATTGTTTTTATTCCGAACCGAGTGGAGGAGATATACGGTTATGGACTTGCTACTTATCCAGGCTGAGTGGGGGAGTAAACAGACGGATACATGGTGGACCCAGTCGAGACCGAGGGACAGAAAAGACGCATTTGAGGTAGGAAGCCTAGCGAAGACACTCGATACCGGAGATAAAGATGAGCACGGTAGATATCCAGGGGATACTGGCTGGAGCTAGATATGAGCACGGCGGATATCCAAGGGATACTGACCGGGGCTAGGGATATTGAGAGGCGATCATCTGTTGAGATGGTGTCGACAGTATCTGGATTTGCGTGTCGGTGATGGACACGAGGGGTTTGAGGATTTGCGTGTCGGTGATGGACACGAGAGATTGCTGATTTAGGGTGTCGATGCTGGACATACTTATATTGATATGTTGATATCATACGAAGTATACAGTTATAGTTGTACGTTATTATAGCCGACCAGGACTGATCTGGGGGACAGTACTGAATACCTTTTACCGGTTGTTGCATATAAAAAGGATTTCTAAAACGAGCTATAGCCTCATTACTTTGACATGTCTAGTATGGCACTGGGATCTTTTAAACCGTAAACCTCTTATCGCTCTTTACCAAAACAGCAAGACGTATATCTTAAATAAGATACCTATTACACTTCATACTATCACGTCTGCTTTTATGCCGTGACATATGTATCCCGCGGCTATTTTAAAGAAGAGGTTTTACATATATATTTTCGGCTACCTTCGGACTTATACTTAGATACAGGTCATTTGCATATGATATGTTCTACTTTAGGATCACATGATGGATAGTATTGCATTTATGATTCTTATACATATCATATATATATATATATATATATATATATATATATATATATTGGTACAGGATATGATAGTACTATACTTATGACCTAGGTATCGTTTTACATTTCGATTTCTACCTTGTGATGTACTTTTATTCACTGAGTTGGTAACTCACCCCCGTTGTGCCCAGTTTCATGCAGGTTATACCGCTCGGATCATCAGCGGATTGCGGCACACACTTCTTTTCGGTGATTGCTTAGTAGGTGGGCTACTGTTGTATCGTACCCACACTTGTATATTTATATTCTGTTGTATGTAGTAAAACTCCATCGACCTAGAATGTGTATATTATGGACTTATAAGCGAGACTTAGAGTTTGTGTGTTTGTGGGCATCGCACTCATTGGAGTCGACCTTTTTATATTGTTGATCTTATTTTGCTTTTCTTTTCTTCGCCATTGTGCGTCGTATATTATCTACTTGGTTGCTCCGCCGTTGGACGTGGAAGCTAGCTCCCGTTGAGATGTTTTATTTGTGCTTGTATCGTGTTTTATTCAAAATTTACAAAGGAGGTGCTGTCGAATTTTAAAACGTCATTGATGTTTTTCAAACATACTTATTTAGACTTAAATGTTTATTTTAAACTGGTTCCATCTAAATGACTGTTTTAAACTTCACCTCCAATATTTTCAAAAAGGGGTTTAGATTCCGGGTTTCGGCTTACTTGGACTGCGTTGACGTCTTTTGATGTCACGTGATTTAAGTGTCGGTCACGTGCCACATTCGGGTCGTGAAAAGGTTGGTATCAGAGCGTTTGGTTTAACCTTTGTTCGAGTGTAGGTTGGCTATATGGAGTCTAGGCTTACACTTTTTGTTACCCAGGCTTGACCTTATAGAACTTAGACTTGGCTTTGGGGGTCTTATACCCGAACTTTCGTTATATAAGATGACCTTGGTTGATGGAGTAGGTACTAAGTAGAGTGATGTACCGTACATATATTCCGCGGCATATTTACGATATGATACTCCGCCTAAGTTACCTTAGGTTAGATATCATGAGATCTTCCTTCTATTCGTTCTGTTGATCTATCTTTATCGATACATGTTGGTTGTTCCGGTCGCCATGTCTACGCAAGCCGAGAGGGCTGCGGTTAAAGGCATAGTCAGGGAAGACTTGTCTGGGGCGAGGACTGACCAGGGTGACATTCCTGTGACATAGGAACATGTTGTTTATCCGTATATGATCGGGTTTCTAATGTTGAAGCGAGTTTCTTCGGGATCCGCACCAGAGGGTCGGGTCATTGCTGGAGACCAGCCGGACTTGGAGGCGTTATGTTTTCCCTACTCCGTAGATCGTTGTGTTACCTACTATTCAGACAGTGGTACCAATCGTTGCTGAGATTGTCGAGGTGTTGCTTCCAGAATTCAGGAAGTTAAAAGTTGCCGATGTTTACGAATATAGATAGGCCAGAGGATTAGTAGTCATGCAGATGTGTGTTGGCTAGGATATTTAATCCGTTTTGGTGCTCAGATATGAGATCGGTGAAGTTGACTAGCTTCTTTTGATGGGTCTTGCTCAGACCTGATATGAGTCGCTTGAGAGAGACCGTGTAGTAAGTTTTCCTCCGACGAATTGGGACGAGTTCTCGAAAGTGAGCTTAGCCAGATTCTTCCACAGAGTGTCAGAGATGCCAGATTTGTATTTTCGAGTTTTATAAGACTCTAGGCTTGATCATAACCAAGTAAGACTTGCAATTCGTGTAACTATCACGATACGCTCCTTATTTGACCGATATTGGAGAGTAATGGAACAGGAGAATGGTGTGAAGTCTCAGTGCGCAGTTGTTCTTCACCGTCAATACTGGAGGTTTGATATGTATGCAGAGGCGTGTACGACAACACTTTTAGAGGAAAGTCTTGAGAAGATTGCAGTTGTTCTGAAATGAAAGTGGATTCAGTATGGAGTGCTAGTTCCGGGCTGAATGGATAGATGAGATCAGCAGGAGATATGATGGGTTCTTTCCAAGATTCTATAATAATTGAGATTGGACCCAGAGTCGGTTGCTTAGCGCGCACGCAAAGGTTAGAGATCGCTGTGGTCGACATGTTGCACTGCGAGAGACTGCTAATTGGCAAGGAAGTGTCTTGAGAAGTATCAGCATAAGACTGTTTGCACCGCTGCACCTCACCAGACGATTATATAAAGAGTCCATGGCGTTAATGATCCGCGGGAAGAACCAGAATTCAGAGACAGAGAACACTAGACCGTGGGCAGAAGGCAAGTGGTAATCCTTGCTATGCCAGTTCCGGGTATGTAAACACCTTTCGACATTGAAGAAGGTGTACTTCGATATCATTTGTTTTCGATTTGCGTTTTTATGATCCAAATATTTCGTTTTCAACATTGAAGAAGGGACAACTCGACGTCCGCTATTTTGACATATGTATTTTGAGGATTTGAGGGCCACACAAACGTTTTGTGCACACCAGGTGCACTTGTTTGAGATTTTTGTGCGAGATGACTGCACTCGATTGGAGTGTTGTGCACACCAGATGCACTAGACTGATATTTTCGTGCACATCTGTTGCACTTGATTAAGAGACTTATATATATATATATATATATATATATATATATATATATATATAGACACACACACACTCTAGGTATACTCGGTATGATTTTGTGCACACCAGTTGCACGTTTTGATGTTTTGTGCACCTGATGCACTTGATGATGATTTTGTGCACCCCGATGCACTTGAGGTTGATTTTGTGCACTTTAGCCACACTTAATATTTGCTCCATGCACAGTTGATGCAGTGGATGTTGTTTTGTGCAAACTTGTTGCACTTGGCGCTGTTTTTGTTTTCATGCACACCCGTGGCATGTGGTTTGGATTTTCGTGCAAACCCGTTAGGGTTGGTTTTGTTTTCGTGCATTGCACTTGATAGAATATGTTATAGATTTGATTTCTATATTTTCGCTTGGTCGTGTGCTGCCGATATTGCACTACGACTGTGGTAAGGAATGTATACTTGACATACATAATGGGTTTTGTATTTGGAATTTTGCATCATAACTAGCGTAAATCTCATAACAACCGCTAGAGTTACAGTTATGTGAGTTTTATATATTTTGAGTTTTTACGCACACGGTTGCGTTATGTTACGTCTTAGCTCGTGTGGGAATTTGAAGTTCCGTTAAATTGAGCGGACTTTATGTTTTAGAATTTGGACCCCGACAATTTGTTTTGAATTGAGTTTATTTGACTGAGAAAAATGTTTTATGATGGGAGTTAAATTTAAATTCGGGGGCCGAATTTCTTTAAGGGGGAGATATTATAACATTTTGGAAAATTATAAATATTAATTTATAATTTTAAATATGGAGATAATGAGTTTACAAAAATAATATCGCATATGAATTTTGGTATCAGATTTATATCCGCAAAAATGTAATTATTTTGGTAAAAATGAAGAAAAGTGTGTGATATCATAACAATGAAATTTTAATTGTTTTAACATGATATGAGATTTTATAATAAGATAATGGTATTTAAGTGTTATAATAAGTATTTCTTTTCTTTTAAAAATATGGATTTAGATTTGTAACATGAAAGGTTTTATTAAAGGAAAAAGGGTTTTTATTTTATTTGTAATTCTTTTTATATGGTTGGTTATATGTTAACCTAGACTACACCCACACACTCAACACACCTTCACACTCACCTCCTCACTCCACCTGTTAGGAATATGTATGCCCTATAGGCCATTATTGTTGATATAGTGGATTCTTGGACATATATATAGAGGACATTCTTGCTCGACATGATAGTATGCTATCTGGTTACCTTTATCTTAACATGTAGACTGATATTTTTATACTGTCTGTCTCTTAAATGTTGATAAAGCCCTTAGGATGTGTACTTAACTACCAGGATTATGATGAGATCATACTAGTGGGGCCAGGGTGGTCCAAAAGTACATCCTTTAACTATTCCTAGTCGAGGGGATATCGAGACAAGGGCATCGATATTCTAGAGTAGACTAGTGTGTACGTTTCTTGTCCCTTGGAGGGCGATGGTTGATCCCACAACCATTGGTGTGTGACATCAAAGATTGTACACAGGTGCTCATTAGAGAATGGGTACACCGAACGGACTCGCCGAGGACTCCTAGTTGGTATTATACCTATCGTCGGATAGCAGTCCTCTGGTGACACTGGTACAGGTTAGTCTGTAGACCCGAGATCGTCATAGAATTTTGTGTGGCTCCCACTGTGCTTTGATTTCCTCCCTACCGCGCTCAAGAGGAGTTGCGCAAACAGGTGGATTTTAGGTACAGTCCCGAGTCACATGGAGGAAATGAGCGATAGGAGGGGTTTCGTCTCTCCCGGTATTGGGGGTTGATATTGCGCTATGCTCGATTGGTTAAAACTGGAAGTCCCTGGCTAGGGCTGCTGCTGAGATTTACTGATAAGAGTTATCAGTAGTTTCTCGAACCGTTATAGGCCAGACATCGGCATGACTTATCACGTTACTGGGGTCTGACGTTTACCACCCCTGGACATGATATGCGACATATCAGACGAAGAGACCGGACAGTACGGTAGTGTTACTGATAGGCTTCATGGAGAGCACGGACAAGCTTGCTTGTTGATCTTCATATCGCTCAATACCCGGGTAGCCGTTACGTCCATCTAGTACCGCTGACGGCTTGTAGGTGACTGATGTGATCATCACCTACTGCTGGCGTATTGACGAGTCTTTAGAGTCCCACACAGAAGTTCTCTGGTTCAAGCGAAATGAAGTAGGACACATATGTGATATGTGTGTGGGCCTGATTAAATACGTGTATGTGATACCGTATTGTAATCTGACAGTTATCTGTTATCGAGTTGGGTTATATGTGATATAACCAGACTATCGAATCAAGTGTTTATTTGATAATGTGATACACAGATAAATGATATTAGTCGGTTATATGTGATATAACCGGATTATTAAATCAAGTGTTGATTTAATAATATGATATATATTATATGTGATATAGTTATATCTTAACTAATATCATTAGCTCACTAATTATTCTTCATAATATATATTTATATGATATATATATATATATATAATAATGAAGCATGGCGTATTTTCTATTTTTGAGAAAAATAGAAATTGAGGTGGAAATTGGAAGCATGGTGAGGCATGGCTATTTTTCTTTGTTTATACATTTTGACTCACTATTCAAGCATGGTTGCAATTTTATATTGCTATTTTCTATGCTTGAATGAGTTGGGGTTAAGGGTTGCCATTCATTGACTTGATTCATTCAACACTTAGTCATTTTTTGCAAGTGTTCCTATCTTGCTCTCATGCTCTCTTCTTCCTCCTCCTCTTCACCATTGTTCAAGCTTCAACCCTCACATGTGATGTGAATCATGAAGCTTTAATACATACTAGTGAGCAAACCAAATCCCCTACTTCACCATCCTACACTTGACTAGCGATCAAGTGTAGCGTGTTTCCTACACTAAAAGAGTTTAGTGTAGAGATAGCTTGAGTTGGAGGGACTTCGCATGGATCATCTTCGGCACGAAGGTCTTCGGAGGAAGCTTGTCCAAACCCTCAAGTGGAGCCTAATGGAGTCGCGGGACTACTACATGGACCATGTGAAGTGAAGGACTCAATCTACGAGGGTATAGCCATCTTTCACTTCCTTTTGTATACATATCATCATAGCTTAACCGTAATATTCTAGTTACGATCTTGTCAAGTCTAGCCTAGCGCCCGAAAATTTTAAAATCCGGCATTGTTGATGCCGCTAAGACCCCATGACGGTGCTAGGGTAGACTATCATGGTATCAGAGCCAAGCTAGTGTAAGTCTACGGTAGCGCCCCGGCCGTCTGTCCGAGGCCAAAATGCGAAAACGAAAACTTTTCTTAAACTAGAAACCGGTGCTATCGTATACTTTAAATCCGGATCGAACCATTAACCTACAACTAGCTAACAAGAGAAGGGTTGGAAAAGCTATACCGATCGATCCGTGTCCTTCGAACTTGGCCACCATCCCAAGCTCCTCGCGGCATCTCCGATCTCCGGTCTTCTCGTCGGAAAGGGTACCACATCTTCGAGTCTTTTTACGGGCTCCCGCTTCATCCGAAGCAACTCGGGCACGAAGTTCGCTAGCCGACGTGTCCAAGGAGATATAGAGAATGTGTGTGATTATTTTGTCTCAAGCATCCATTGATTCTGATCACATGAGAGTGTATGGATGGAGGTTAGAGATGATGCCATTAATGGAGGTTGTGAGCTAGAGGAAGAAGAAGAAGAAGGAGCTTTCTCTTTTGTGTTGTATATATGATAAAATGAGAGAGTTAGAAGTGAAAAAATACAAGACCAAACTTCCCTCTTGGCTGCCTTCTCTCTATCTTCTCATCATATCAACACAAAATCAATCAAATAATGTGACATTAGCACAAGAAAAGAGACCATGAGTCATTAATGAAGTCTATGTCACATTAAATGCACAAAATGATGATTTAAGCTCACAATTTCCATTTGTAAACATTAATCCAAATGTTTACAACAATAAAAAGATACGGCAACATCTAAAGTAAACTCGTGACGGATCACAAGGATACCCCTCACCTGTATATACATACATGCATCCGCATTCCGACCGAATGCGAATGCGATGAGACTAAAGTAATCCAACAAATCTAATACTAGGATCCGGTTTAAACCAAAGCCCACTAGTATGATCCGCCTGATCATGATCCGTGCACTACTGCATGTATATGATCGAACCCTGCCATATATCATACGGCCTCTACAACGTTTCGCCCGAAACTTGAGAAACTGTCTGTGGGGGACTCTAAAAACTCGTCAATACTTTGGCTGTGGATTTAACCACTAGCACGTCAGTGGTACTAGCCATACGTAACGGGCTACCAGGTATTGACCAAAAGGGAGGTCGATGAGCGAACTCATCCTGACACCCTACTGAGCCTGTCAATGACAATATTACAGTCCGGTCCGTTCGTCTATGAGCATCGCATGTCGGGCCTAGGGGGTTGGTAAAAGTCAGACCCCCTAAAGCGGTACAAGTCGTGTCGGAGTGTAGCCCAGAACACCCTGAGATACTACTGGAATACCTACCAGTAAATCTCCTGCCTTGGCCAAGGACTTCATGTAATGGCTCTCCTAGACACGGCGCGATCTCACCCCCAATACCGGGAGAGACGAAACCCCGGCCGATCCGCTCACTGCCTTCATGTGGCTCGGGACTGTACCCAACTAAAACCTGTTTGCACGACTCCTTTGAACCGTGGTAGGATAGTAATCAAAGCACAGTGGGAACTCACACGAGACAAATGACGATCTCAGGTCGATGAACTAACCTGTACACATGTCACCAGGGAACTGCTATCTGACGTCAGGTATAATACCAACTAGCATGTTCCCGGCGAGTCCTGTCCGGTGTACTCATAACCCAATGAGCACTTGTATACATCTTAGGTGAACCAACTGACACCAATGGCTTGTGAGACCGGCCACCGCCCCTCGTCGGGGTCTCGACTGTATACACTAGTCTACTAATGGAGTATCGATGCCCAGTCTCGAAACTCCCACGACTAGAGACCTTTTAAGGATGTGCTTATAGACCCCAGCTCCCACGTATATGATTGCCATCATACTGCTGGTAGTCAAGCAAGAATCCTAAGGGCTCTATCAATGTATAATAGCGACCTGTAAGGTCACCTAAAGCAGTACACGATGATAAAGACAAACCATGGTAGCATACTATTTTCTATCAACGTGTAATAGTGAACTACAATGTCACCTAAAGCATGTACACGATGATAAAGACAAACCAGATAGTATACAATCCTCTTGAGTAAGACTGTCCTACCAGTATAGGTCATGCCTCAATCATTGCAATCACGTGCCTGTGATCCAATAATTGACTCTGAGGGCACTATATCCAAAAATCTCCCACTTGCACTCAAGGCTAATTATTGCGATGTCGCATACTCACAGCCCGTGTGATACCGAACACCCAACTCCTCTACTAATCAGTCTCACAAAGCCCGTTTGCGAAACTATTGCATTCGAGGAATAGCCTCAGTGTGTGGATCCGCCCTGATGTTTCTTTCTATGTCTCTCTTTATCTCAAGTTCGCGGAGAAAGTCATCTTCCGAAATGAGCAATACCTGTCTTAGAATATGTCTGGATATCTGATGGGACCTAATTTATAAATGAACTCCAAATCCAAATTTCTTAGACTGTATCGTCAGCTGAACTTAATCAGTATCCTGCGCCATGCCTCCCTCAGTATCCCCTTGGACTATCTGTCCAAACTACTGCCCCTCGTCAGAGGGAAAACTATAACGCTAACAGTCACTCTGTCATCCAGGTCACCTTGGAAGCCTGGAATGATGACCGTCTCCCGAAGGAGGCTGCCGTTATCATATCCCTAGAACATCCACTTATGTTCTAAAACTGCTTCCGAATGTTTCTCCAGGATAGGATCAATATCAACTTATTGCATCTACTGTGAAAACAACATCTGGTGTGGTATATGACATCTCATGATTGACTCAATTGCCTAAGCAAGTGATCTGCCAATCATGCACATCCCTATCCCATTTAGTCTGTAAGACACCTTTAGAGAGGGTGACTCCATCACCTGCAGGTACACTACCATGCCAGGAGTCGTCCATTCTAAAACACCTTTAGAATGATGTCTAAGTACCCAGATTGGGAAACTACCCAAATCTAGATCTAAAACCATAGATCTAGTAACCAGAATACCTGATATAATATCCAAATCCTTTGTGGAGAAACCACTGTGTGACAACCAAAGTATAACCGATTGTAGTATAGGAATTTCACTTCCTACACTGTGTATGTCATCCAAATACCAGGATATCACACCCTACTACTTTCTCAACAGATCCATCCCCTATTCTGATGAAGTCAAACCTATGACTGCCACATCAGAAATAGATGATCTATCTATGCTATATCTGCTTTAGTCTATAAATAGACATAAGCTACTTGTCCACTATGCTTCCGCTGCTCCCACTGACTACGACAACTCTCTGGCAGAGTCATATATACACGTACACTTCTAAAGCTAGTTTAGAACGACGCTATACTCATCCTCCTGCTGGGTCTCACAGTCTGGAACAACAGCAATGGCAAGTATGGATGAACAAGAACGTCCCTGTCACCGTCCTTGAGCATACCGAAGTACCTCTCGGGTGCCTGAGGTTACCCACCATATCTACGGAGTGGCTAATGGAATGTCAAACCAGATTGAATCTTTAGGTTCTTATCAAATTTTCAGTAATCGTTTGCGATTCTGGAATCACTTCCAGTTCTACCATACTCCCACTACTGTTTTCTAAAAAAATCCATTTTACTAAAACTGTGGCGAGTCAAGAACAATATCACTATTGATCTTCCATATGGTAGAAAGTCAACCCTCGTCATAGCCCGGGTCAACCCACAAACAGCAATTACAGAAACGTGCCTTGAGTTATCCAGAGTCTGGTTTTAAGCATAAGCCGGACAACTCCCCGTACCTTAACATTGTTAAGATATGAACTATTCTATATCCAATATAGAAACAGAGACACTGATTTAATTGGAACCAGATTCAAATCATGCAGCTATCTCCAGTGCATGTCTACTAAATGGAGAGAGGCCGATCAGCATTACTCAACTTAGGAGTGCTTTCAATTATGAGTAACCTGAAAGAGAAGCAATTTCTCTTAATCATTACTATCAATTGAATACCATACACAAGTATCTACATCTTCGATTATCTTGAAGAATCCTGATACTTGCAATACCTGGTTCTCTACTTTATTCTTATACCTATAACTTCTCAAAACTTAGACCTTGCATTTCTACGAAACACATGTCTAAGAACTAGAGAAGTCACAAGTAAACAAAATATAGTACGAGTACCAACCCCTCTGTCCTAATGGACACTGGACAACATACAATACTCTGTATAAGTCCCCTGAGTCTAATAACTCAAACCCTGTGTGTCGTAGGTTGAAAACTGCACTTATGATTAAGAAGAATTACACCGCTGTTTAATGCTCCTTACCTAACCATCCACTGATATAGGTAAATGTCATAGACATAATTTCAAAAAGTTATATCTCACTTTATAAAAATAAACGTACAGATATATCAATTTGAAATTGGTGCATAACAACGGATATTCAAAACCAAATATTTGTCGTCCGGCAAACAACCCAGGTGATTTTCTCAAATATCACCAATTACAACGAATCCCGATATAATGAGAATGATCAGCCAATTCCCAATAACTTACTCCCACTCATCATCTGTAAAACCATACAGATGTGAGAGTCAAACCTGGTAAATACATACCTTGGAGCAAGGGCTAATGGGAAAATCAGTTTTCTTTTAACAATACACAGTGAAACTGAAACATGTAAATGTTTCGGAGGGTATCCGGGTATTCCTAGTAATGCCTCTTCCATTATCAGATTCATAACTGTAACCGTATATTTCTTTGCCATCTTTCCAAATCCCTTTATATGTCTTTAGTCATTACCTTCTGTACACCCCTTTAGGCTAAATGGTTTTCTTCCCGCCCTACCGTTCGGCACCAGCCTATGGTTTGGAAGAAGACTATCCAATAAACATAATGGGTGTACTCTCCTAATCCTATGAGTACTCGTAACCTGAGAGAAGGTGAAGATAAAAGACAACTGAATAAAACCTTATTCCTATTTCTCCTGAACCAGAATCCATCCCCGAACTGGAACAAGTCCCTTCGAGTTCGTATATAACCATACGATGGAGTATCCAATAAACTGTGGATCTTCGTAGTGATACGGAGTGTTCTGGAGAAATACAAAGGTGATGTAAGATTGGTGAAGAAATACTTGGTTTGGTCGTGAATAGCAGTCGCAATTTACTTTGCCCTCTTACTAATCCCTTTATTTGTCTTTACTTAATACCTTCTGCACCTTCGTTAGGCTAATTGGTTTTCTTCATTCCCTACCGTTCGGCACCTACCTATGGTTTGGAAGAAGACTATCCAATTAGCATAACAGGTGTACCGTTCTAATCCAAGGAGCACTCACAACCTGAGAGAAGGTAAAAGGAAAAGACAACTGAATAGTCCTATTCGTTTTCTCCAGAACCGGAAACCATCCTCGAATTTGGAACAAGTTCCTTCGAGTTCATATATAACCATACGATGGTTTTATCCAATGGAAGTGGATGTTCGTAATAATACGGAGTGTTCTGGAGAAAAGGTAAAAGTAGGAGTGGTAATGAGGTATGCAACTCAGACAATCCAAAAGTCAGTGTTTTAAGAAGGTTCGGTTAATCTTGGTCACTGAGTCATAGTCAAGGGTCGGGCTATGGTCGCTGCCAAAGAGAGAGAGAAAATAAACACTCTGTGTGCACTCTAACCTAGATCAGAATGGTTATCAATTTATCTAATCAGAAAACCTTCCACTGTAACCTCAAATTCTCCTCCAAACCTGAAAGAAGAATTAGTTGGGATCACCCGAGGAGTAAACCAACTCATCAGTGGGAATCGGGATCCAACTATCATCGCAAGATAACGTGATGGAATCCACTCACGTTATCACACTCCAGAAGGTATGCGCATATCTGGCAAGTTTCAGTTTCTTTAGAAACTCCCGATGTAATTTTTACCCCATGCTCTTATGACTTTGACGAAGGTCAACAAATCATAAGTCACATGTCAAGTTCTACCCGTCATTGTCCAGGTTAATTTGAACCCACCCGTATAAGCCCTTGACGAAGGTCAACAAGGCTATACGACTGTCCCAAACTAACGCATCTATCTATGCAGCAGAAAGGTAACAAGCAGCTACCATTCACTATGCCTTGACGAAGGTCAACAAACATAGCATGAATACTAAGTGCTACCCGTTTGAAATGACGGAGGGCTACGAATGGTTTTTGGCGAAAAACCTTAAACGTAATGAACTTGATATCGTTGAAGGAACCGGATAGCTTTTTATAAAAATATAGTGGCGAAAACCTTTGCTAAAGAGGTCACTCCCGGTGAAGGGATCTCGGCTCTTTCCCCGTAGAATGAGGTGCAGGATATTCCAGCTGAATACCACGATGCAAAGCAAAAAGTAATCGACTATAGTGAAGTTATTACCCTGACGCAAACTTCTGTCCAAGAGTTCACTCCCGGTGAAGGGATCTCGGCCCTTGCCTCGTCGACTGAGGTGCTGGATATTCATAACCGAATACCACTGTGCAAAACAAAAGAAAACGTCCTTGCAATAACAGCTTTTTGAAAAATGTTCCAACAACGTCAGAATAGGTTTGTTTAGCTTGCATTGATCCGAATCAATGCAGTCCCATCAATTAATCACACCACAAAAGAACGAAAATATGATGTACGTATATGCCATCCACATTCGCCACTGGGTCCCTCATCACCCATTAGGTTACTTAACTAACTACAGAGCGGGGACTGGACTAGCACGAGTGTAAAACATATACAACATCTACTAGTATATATATATCAATATATAATATTCGCTCATGGCGTGATAAAATGCAACAACACAGAAATGTAATTAGCATCACAGAACAATACAGATAATCTGGGATCCCCGGGTTTCATAGAGCCGCTACTGAAACCCGACGTTCCCCTGGTCGTATGGATAGCCTGTGCAATGAAATCCCAGACCCCTACGGGCGCGGCAAATTACCTGCCAAAACCTGAAGCGAGGAAGCCCCCTACAGCAAAGTGAATGGACCACCCAGCACTTCACGGAATCCGGTAACTTGAGCACCCCTCCTTGGATCAACCTGTACCCCTTACGAGTGCGGCGAATAACCCGCCAATTCTAGAGTGAAGCCCCCTCCGTCTCAAAGCCATGAGATGCGGGCTCGTTGCCCTCTAGAACCCGGCTATCCGTGCACCCCATCGCGGGGTAATCCTAGTACAGAAAGTAAAATATACAACGGGTACATCGACCTCAGCCCGGTCGTGCCCCAAAAGAATAATATACAAACAAGCAGTGACGGCAGTCCACATGCCGGACGCTCGCCCCGCAATATCAAAAGTACAAATAATACCAAACTGTACTACCATTGTATCCAGGCTATCCACCACGACAAATCCGCAACATCGCAGCACAACACAGAACATCAACGTGAATGTCACGTTAGCAAATCCTTCTAAAAGGGCTATAGCAATTAGACAAGATTTACCGATCAAATGGCATTCACGGTCTCAGATATAATGTAAATACTGTGAACTAACATGTTTAAAATTTTCGATCGACAAAATTTCCCGAAGTGGGCCCCAAGCACAATACCCAGTACTCAAAATAATCTGGGCCAAAAATAAAATTACCAGAAACCCCAATTCCAATTCAGAGACCACCTCAGAAAATTTGGTGTAGTGTTGCTACAGTACTGCGGCGGAACCGTGGCCAAAACATGGGTACGGCCGCGGTTCCGCGGCTCTACAGGGATATCGGTGTACCAAATTTTTTCAGATCTCTTAGAAAAGCCTGCCTGATTTTCTGCAATACTCAAAATAATTTTTTGACGATAAAAAAAATTCGACAGAAACTTCAGAATTGGAAATGCAGTTTCGGAAATTTCGTTCGATCGAAGTTCTAAACACGTTAGAGCAAGCTAGTAAAGGTTAATGGCGTGTCTCTGATACCATGTAAGTCTACGGTAGCGCCCCGGCCGTCTGTCCGAGGCCAAAATGCGGAAATGAAAACTTTTCTTAAACTAGAAACCGGCGCTATCGTATACTTTAAATCCGGATCGAACCATTAACCTACAACTAGCTAACAAGAGAAGGGTTGGAAAAGCTATACCGATCGATCCGTGTCCTTCGGTCTTGCCCACCATCCCAAGCTCCTCGCGGCATCTCCGATCTCCGGTCTTCTCGTCGGAAAGGGCACCACATCCTCGAGTCTTTTTACGGGCTCCCGCTTCATCCGAAGCAACTCGGGCACGAAGTTCGCTAGCCGACGTGTCCAAGGCGATGTAGAGAATGTGTGTGATTACTTTGTCTCAAGCATCCATTGATTCTGATCACATGAGAGTGTATGGATGGAGGTTAGAGATGATGCCATTAATGGAGGTTGTGAGCTAGAGAAAGAAGAAGAAGAAGGAGCCTTTCTCTTTTGTGTTGTATATATGATAAAATGAGAGAGTTAGAAGTGAAAAAATACAAGACCAAACTTCCCTCTTGGCGGCCCTCTCTCTCTCTTCTCATCATATCAACACAAAATCAATCAAATAATGTGACATTAGCACAAGAAAAGAGACTATGAGTCACTAATAAAGTCTATGTCACATTAAATGCACAAAATGATGATTTAAGCTCACAATTTCCATTTGTAAACATTAATCCAAATGTTTACAACAATAAAAAGACACGGCAACATCTAAAATAAACTCGTGACGGATCACAAGGATACCCCTCACCTGTATATACATACCTGCATCCGCATTCCGACCGAATGTGAATGCGATGAGACTAAAGTAATCTAACAAATCTAATACTAGGATCCGGCTTAAACCAAAACCCACTAGTATGATCCGCCCGATCATGATCCGTGCACTACTGCACGTATATGATCGAACCCTGCCATATATCATACGGCCTCTATAACGTTTCGCCCGAAACTTGAGAAACTGTCTGTGGGGGACTCTAATGACTCGTCAATACTTTGGCTGTGGATTTAACCACTAGCACGTCTGTGGTACTAGCCGTACGTAACGGGCTACCAGGTATTGACCAAAAGGGAGGTCGATGAGCGAACTCATCCTGACACCCTACTAAGCCTGTCAGTGACAATATCCGTACAGTCCGGTCCATTCATCTATGAGCATCGCATGTCGGGCCTAGGGGGTTGGTAAAAGTCAGACCCCCAAAAGCGGTACAAGTCGTGTCGGAGTGTAGCCTAGAACACCCTGAGTTACTGCTGGAATACCTACCAGTAAATCTCCTGCCTTGGCCAAGAACTTCGTGTAATGGCTCTCCTAGACACGGCGTGATCTCACCCCCAATACCGGGAGAGACGAAACCCCTGCCGATCCGCTCACTGCCTCCATATGGCTCGAGACTGTACCCAACTAAAACCTGTTTGCATGACTCCTTTGAGCCGTGGTAGGGTAGTAATCAAAGCACAGTGGGAACTCACACAAGACAAATGACGATCTCAGGTCGATGAACTAACATGTACACATGTCACCAGGGAACTGCTATCTGACGTCAGGTATAATACCAACTAGCATGTTCCCAGCGAGTCCTGTCCGGTGTACTCATAACCCAATGAGCACCTGTATACATCTTAGGTGAACCAACTGACACCAATGGCTTGTGAGACCGGCCACCGCCCCTCGTCAGGGTCTCGACTGTATACACTAGTCTACTAATGGAGTATCGATACCCAGTCTCGAAACTCCCACGACTAGGGACCTTTTAAGGATGTGCTTATAGACCCCAGCTCCAATGTATATGATCGTCATCATACTGCTGGTAGTCAAGAAAGAATCCTAAGGGCCCTATCAATGTGTAATAGCGACCTGTAAGGTCACCTAAAGCAGTACACGATAATAAAGACAAACCATGGTAGCATACTATTTTCTATCAACGTGTAATAGTGAACTACAATGTCACCTAAAGCATGTACACGATGATAAAGACAAACCAGATAGTATACAATCCTCTAGAGTAAGACTGTCCTACCGGTATAGGTTCTGCCTCAATCATTGCAATAACGTGCCTGTGATCCAATAATTGACTCTGGGGGCGCTATATCCAAAAGCTAGAACATTTGGGTAGGTCTTTACGGCGTTAAAATACTTGATCGGTTTTCGAAACACCAATTTTTGCATGTTTCTGTCGAAATTTTCAAATATTAGAATTTTCATGATTAAAAATATTCAAAAATTCGTGCAGGGTTTTATATGGAACCCCAGAAAATTTGAGCTCCTAACTCCTTCAAATGACCGCGAAACCGCGGCCTAAACGCCTATTTTGCCGCGGTTCCGCCGCTCTTTTGAGGAATTATGAGCTACTGTTTTCTGTGCTGCTCTATTTTTATATTTTACACTCTCTGGATATTTTTAATGATTCTCAAGTTGTTGAGGTCTCTGGATTTTGTTGGTGTTTGCTAAATCGATCAAAAAGTTTAACGTTGTACAGATCTTGATGATATGTGATATAATTTTTAGAATCCAAATAATTAGTTTTTTGAAAACTAGTTAGTATATTATAAACCTAGTGTATTAGTCTCGGTTAATCGGTTGCTACGGAGTTTTGATTCGGATCAAAACTCCGTCGCAATCGCGTATTGTACGCGAACACTCGCCGGGTAACTATAGTAGACAGCCACGCCCCATAACCGCGACCAAGTGACTGTAGGAGAACTCCATTGCCAAAAGCACCCACTCAGATACTTGCGGCCACGGTGTTCCGCCTTAGTGCACTTCGTCGTCGGTATCGGGGGTGCGGCCATCTGCTAAAGTTTCCGACGAGTATTCGATAATGTAGTCGGGAATCTTGTTGAATTACCCGACTAATGTAATTGAAAAGTGTTTTCAATTTGAGACTAAAATACAAGCTTTATAGGTTAGGCATGAAATCCGGAATATGAGATATTCCGGGTTTATGATGTCAAAGATTATATGGATTCTAATTATTGTAGTTTTCCATTTCTTTTCTGCGACCGTAAGTGTAATATGTGGGGTATCCCGATCTCGTTGCTATATATCAATGAGTTTTCGGGATACACCTATTTGCTTACGTTCATGATATGTGATATCATGTGTTGCTGTTGATATGGTTATTGGATCGTCGTGAATGAATAGCCGGGGGTTTTATGTGAGATGAGAGTTTTTATTTTCATTCATGTAAAATCTGCATGTAATATTCTTTTATTGGGGCACTTCCGGGTTGAGGATGATGTCACCATTGATGTATATTAATTACTTTTCCGCATTAGGATAGACCCAAGGAGGGGAGCACAAGTAACCGGGTTCTAGAGTACAGTGGGAGACCATCTCACGGAGTTGAGACCGGGTTTCCTAACTCTATAATTGGTAGGGTTACATGCCGCTCTCGTAGAGATCTAGGGATGTGGGTTTGGCTATTCTTCACGACCGTGGAATCCGTGTTTTACATTACTGGCTAAATTTAAAACACGGAAATCCTAGTATATCCAATATTTCATATGTTGCTTCTGTTGCTTGGTTCTGTGATGTGATCATATAACTGCGTGAGACGAATTTTATATTATATATATGATATATAATAAACATTGCTTATGTTTTGCACCCGCGCTAGTCCAGCCCCCGCTCTGCCGGTAGTTAAGTAACCTAACGGTGCATGACGGGGCCCAGTGGCGAATGCGGATGGCATAAGCGTACGTTCTATTTTCGTTTCACTTTTCTGTAATGTTTAGGAAACATTAAATGATGAGACTTCATTAATGAGATTAATGAAAAGAAAGAAACCTAAACATATTGTAGAATCAAATTTTCAAAAAGGGTAGCTCTACTTTTTTCTTTGCATAGTGGTATTCCTTGATGAATATCCAGCACCTCATTCGATGAGGAAAGAGCCGAGATCCTTTCACCGGGAGTAACCTCTTTAGCGAAATTAGCAAATGCTAAAACTCACTCGGTTTTGTTTTTGATTGCTTCTCTAATTCTTGATTTGCATAGTGGTATTCCTTGATGAATATCCAGCACCTCGTTAGATGAGGAAAGAGCCGAGATCCCTTCACCGGGAATGGTCTCTTTAGCGAAACTAATAAAAGCCTAAAAAACACTCATTTTCAAAATCACTAGATTCTACAACGATATCAAGTTCATTACGTTAAAGGTTTTCTTAAAAACCATTCGTAGCCCTCCGTCATTTTAAAAAGTAGAGTACTTAGTATTCGTGCTACGTTTGTTGACCATAGTTAAGGCGTAGTGTACGGTAGCTAAGTGATGTCTTCCTATAAAACATATGATACGATTGATTAGGACATTCGTACGGCTTTGTTGACCATAGTTAAGGGTCGTACGTGTTAGTTGTATGTATGCCCTAGAGGCCAGTATTGTACAGATGATGTATATTATATTGGATGCTTGGACATATATAGAGAGGACTTTCTTGCTCGACATGATAGTATGCTATTTGGTTGCTCTTTATCTTAACATGTGTACTTGTCTCTTTATACTGTCTTATAGTTATATGTTGGTAAAGCCCTTAGGATGTGTACTTGACTATCTGGACTATGATGTGGATCATACTAGTGGGGTCATGGTAGTCCATAAGTACATCCTTCAAGGTCCCTAGTCATGGGTGTATCGAGACGGGGCATCGATATACCAGTGTAGACTAGCGTATACGCTTCTCGACCCATGTGATGGGCGATGGATGATCCCATATCCATTGGTGTTTGACATCAGAGATGGTATACGGGTGCTCAGTGGAGACTGGGTACACTGGACGGACTCGCCGAGAACTCCCAGATGGTATTATACCTCACGTCAGATGGCAGTTCTCTGGTGACACTTGTGCAGGTTAGTCTGTAGACCCGAAATCGTCATAGAGTCTTGTGTGATTCCCACTGTGCTTTGATTTCCACCTTACCACGTCCATGAGGGCGTGAAAAATGGTGGTTTTTGGGTACAGTCCCGAGTCACATGGAGGCAATGAGCGATAGGAGGGGTTTCGTCTCTCCCGGTATTAGGGGTTGATGTTGCGTGTGCTCGATTGGCCGTAACAGGGAAGTCCCTGGCCAGGGCTGATTTAGAGATTTACTGGTAAGTGTTACCAGTAGTTTCTCGACCCGTTATGAGCCTCACATCGGCACGACTTATCGGTTATTGGGGTCTGACGTTTACCACCCCTAGACTTGATATGCGGCATATCAGACGAGGAGACCGGACTGTACGGGAAGTGTTACCGGCAGGCTTTTACAGGAGTTGGAGCGGGCTTGCTTGCTGATCTTCTGATCGCTCAATACCCGGGTAGCCGTTACGTCCAGCTAGTACCGCTGACGGCTTGTGGGTGCTTGATGTGATCATCACCTACTGTCGGCGTATTGACGAGTCTTTAGAGTCCTACATAGAGGTTTTACTGGCTCAGGCAAAACGAAATAGGAGCACGTATGTGATATATGCGGGACCGAGAATAATGCGTGTATGTGATACCGTATTCTATTCTCACGACTTTTTGTGTCAGTCGGTTATATATGATATAGCCGGGTTATCGAATCAAGTGTTGATTCGATAAGTCGATACAATGGATGTTAGTCGGTTATATGAGATATGACCGGATTATTAAGTCAAGTGTTGATTTAATAATTAAGTGTATAATTGTATATTAGATATACTAGTTTACATTTACTAACACTTGTTCACTTTAGGGTTTTTCTCACATGAGCACAATTTTAATGTATATATGATATATATTAAAATGTGTTTTCCTTTTTGTATCATGGTTGATGATACACATGACTTGGGTGTATGAGACTTACACCATGCTATCTTTTATGTTGGATTTTAATATTCAAAGTAATTACAAAATTAGTGGAGGATTAGCTAAATGCTTGAAGCTTGTGGAAGCTTGTGGAAGCATTTGACTAAATCCACTAAATTTATTTTTACTATGGATATTTCTTAACCCAACCATAAACTTTAGCCTAGGGTTAATTCTCTACAAGAGTTAGTATATGATACTCACTCACCATGGTTAAACTTCTCACTTGATCATTATCCTCATCTCTTTCATTTCTTCTTCTTCTTCATTGCTAAAAGGAAAAAGCTTGCTAGGGTTTGATCAAAAGTGAGATAGATTGTGAGAAACAAAAATCCAAAGAGAACCCACTTCCTATTTCTCCATCCTCTATTAGACTAGCACTTTAGTTTAGGGTGTTTACTTCACTAATTCTCTAGTTAGTGAAGTAGGAGCTTGAGTCGGAATTCCCTCGACGTAGATCTTCTTCGGCCTCGGAGACTTCAAGCAAGGTCGCATCCTTCGCGTCGTGAAGCCATGCAAGAGCCCCGGAGAACCTTAATCGCAGCGAAGGGACTTCAACAAGAAGCAAATGAAGTGAAGGACCGATCTACAAAGGTTGTATTTCGTATTCCCTTTAGAGTAAAGTTGTTTACTTGCTTTATGTTTCGCCTAATCTCTAGTACATGATCTTGCTTAGGGTTGTTCGGCACATAAAAATTTAATTTTGGTATGGTCGATGTCTTGTAGAGCCTTGTTTGTATGCCTAGTAACCCTACAGTGGTATCAGAGCCTAGCTAGAGCATTAGGCGATGTGTTAACGAAGTTAAAACTCCGAACGAACCCGAATACGCAATTTTAACCCCCTCTCTGGACAATTTTTAAAAACTGGGTTTTTTCTGAATTAAAAATACCTAAAAAAATCAGCAGGTGATTATAAGGGTTACTATGAAAAACGAGCCCTCAATTCCTCCACGTGGCCGCGGAACCGCGGCACTAAGCCACCATTGGCGGCGGTTCCGCGGCAGAAGAGGAGTATTGGGGACGGTTCTTTATGCAGTAATATCCAATTTCATTCTTGCATCTTTCTGGGTATTTTTATTCTGACTCAAGTGTTGAGTATTTTGGGGGTTAATTTTGTAATCGTCGATTCGATCGGAGAATTTAATTTTGTTTTGTTATTCCGGATAATTTAGAAAGTACTAAAATGTTCGAACGGATATCATTAACTCATTATTTCCCGGCACGAAAAACATTCAAGTGTTGAATTTTCTCGGGTTTAAATCTTTCGGAAAAATGTGCATGTGATGCGATGGACCCTCTAGAAGATAACAAACCTTAACTCGATTATGTGACCGTCTTGAACTGCCTTTTGAACCTTAGGGTTTGGGGCAGTACGGCGTGCCACATGTGAGGCGTTGGCTTGACCCTTCTACGGCTGGACCGTTGCTACTGTGACGTATTCTGGAATTTTTGAACTCCGCTCAAGTGTTGAGCTATTATGAAAATCTTGGGTATTTGATTATTCTATCAGAAAGTTTAATACTGTCAATTTATCTGGAATGTGATACAATATCTGGAATTCATACAGTTAGGCATGAAATGCGAAATATGTGATATTTCGGATTTACGATGTCTAAAGATATTGTGGATTCCAAATGTTGTAGTTTTACACTTTCTTTTCTGCGACCGTAAGTGTAATATGTGATATCGCCGGTTTCGTTGCTATATGTCAACGACAATTGGGATGCGCATATTTACTTACGCTGATGACATGTGATGTTCTGTGTTGCTGGATATGTTATATTGGATCGTCGCGTTCTGAATAGCCAGGGTTTTATGTGAGATGAGAGTTTTTTTATTTTCATTCATGTAAAATTAAATGTATGTAATATTCTTTTATTGGGGCACTTCCGGGATGAGGTTGATGTCACCATTTGTATATTATTTACTTTTCCGCACTAGGATAGACCCAAGGAGGAGAGCACAAGTAACCGGGTTCTAGAGTCCAGTGGGAGACCAACTCGAGGAGTCGAGTCCGGGTCTCCTAACTCTAGAATTGGTAGGGTTGCTTGCCGCTCTCATAGGGGTCTAGGGGTGTGGGTTTGGCTATTCGTCACGACCGTGGAATCTGTGTTTTATAGAGGCTCAAAATAAAACACAGACGTCCTAGTATATCCAATGTTTCATATGTTTCTTCTGCTGCGATATCTGTGATGTGATCATTTGATGTTCTGTGATAAATACTGTATATAGTATATATGATATATTATATAGATGTTACTTATGTTTTACACCCGCACTAGCCCTGCCCTGCTCTGCCGTTAGTTACCTAACCTAACGGTGCACGAGGGGACATCGAGGCGAATGTGGATGGCATAAGTGTACGTCGTATTTATCTGTGATGTTTAGGTGACTTAAATGATGAGACTTCATTAATGTGATTAATGAAAGAAAAGAAACCTAAAAGATGTTGTAGAATCAAATTTTTCAAAAAGGGTAGCTACAGTTTTGCTTTGCATAGCGGTATATATGATATACCCTGCACCTTATTCGATGAGGAAAGAGCCGAGATCCCTTCACCGGGAGTGACCTCTTTAGCAATAACTGGCAGATGCTACAATACTCGGTTTGACTTTTGACTGCTTTTGGAGTTTTGCTTTGCATAGTGATGTATATGATATGTCCTGCACCTTATTCGATGAGGAAAGAGCCGAGATCCCTTCACCGGGAGTGACCTCTTTAGAAAAACTAATGAAAGCCTCAAAATCACTCCATTTCAAAATTTCACTTGATTCTACAATGATATCAAGTTCATTACGCAATAGGTTTTCAGAAAAACCTGTCGTAGCCCTCCGTCATTTCAGATAAGTTGTATATAGTATTCGTGCTGCATTTGTTGGCTTTCGTCAAGGTGTAGTGTGCGGTAGCTATATGCTGCTTATCTGCTGCATATGATGCGATTGGATTAGGGTAGTCGTACGGCTTTGTTGGCTTTCGTCAAGGGTCGTGCGGGTGGGTTTAATTCAATCAAGAAATGTACGGGTTGAACTTGACTAGCGGGCTATGGTTTGTTGGCTTTCGTCAAGGTCATAGCATGTTAGGGGAAAAATATTATCGGGAATTTCAAGTGTTGAGATTTGCAATGAGATTGCATACCTTCTATGAGATAGTTGGATCCCGATACCCACTGCGAGTAATTGTTACTCCTAGGAGAGTTTTACACAGGACAATTAGCCGATCAAGTAGGTGTCTAGAAAGGTGTCAACGGGGTTACGCCTCTGGAAAAACGAGGTTTACTTTAATTAGGTCCGTGCGAAAGCACGGGGAACCTCCCTCAAAGTACCGACACTGGCCTGGCTGAAAGATTGGCGAAGTTGTAGGGTGTAATTAATCCCGGCTAGTCTTTCCTT
The DNA here is from genome assembly GCA_030015575.1 of Agapanthus africanus. NCBI lineage: Eukaryota > Viridiplantae > Streptophyta > Magnoliopsida > Asparagales > Amaryllidaceae > Agapanthus > Agapanthus africanus. Next base: position 560,919,083 of record CM057340.1, read on the forward strand.
TTAGGGTTTGAAGGAAGATTTGATAAAAACAGTGGGAGCCATCCTGATTATATAAAATAATAACCAATCTGATCTTGCAAGAGCATACGCTAAACTGTTTTCTTCTCTCTCTCTCCAGGTAGCGACCATATCATGCCTTAATCAAGATAATAATATGGATGTATTGACCGAACCCGCATGTTATACTGTGCTGGGGAACGTTGGTTCCATTCTTTCTTATAAGAGTTATAAGACTGAACAGGATATAGGGGAATACCAGGATTCCCATGCCACCCGAATGAAGAAAGTACATGTTGATGCATTTTCTTCAGGTGTGTTCATTACGGAGAACTGTTTCTCCATTTGCTCTACGTCCTGGGTATTAGATACTGGGTCAGGATCCCATATATGTAATCAGTTACATGGGCTTAGAAAAGGTAGAGAACTTGGAGAAGGTGATAAAGACATAAGGGTTGGAAATGGTGCAATTGTTGCAGCTAAAACCGTCGAGGAATATCACCTTGTATTACCAACTGGTAATACATTGGTTCTGAACGAATGCTATTACATGCCGAACCTGATATGCAACATTATATCGGTTTCTTTACTAAGTAAAGAGGGATATAATTTTGTATTACAGGATAATGTTATGATCATTTTCCTTAACCAAAAGTTGGTTGGATCAGGCACGTTGTGCAATGACATTTATGTTCTAAATCAATCAACAGTCCTGAGCATAACAAACACACACAAGAGGAAGAGTTCAGAACTGAACGAATCCTTCTTATGGCATTGTAGACTCGGTCATATCAATGCGACACGACTAGCTAAGTTGCATAAGGATGGATACTTGAAACCGTTCGAATTTTCATCTTATGAAACTTGCCAGTCATATCTCAAAGGCAAAATGACCAAAACTCCGTTTACGGGACACGGAGAAAGAGTTACCGAACTCTTGGGACTGATACATAGTGATGTATGCGGTCCCATGTCTACACATGCCAGGGATGGTTCTTCGTACTTCATTACATTCACTGACGATCTCTCAAGATACGGACATGTGTTCTTGATAAGACACAAGTCTGAAGCTTTTGAGAAATTTAGAGAATATAAACAAGAAGTCGAGAACCAAACCGGAAAAAGTATTAAAATCCTTCGATCTGATCGAGGAGGTGAATACTTGAGCAATGAATTCCTGGACTTCCTAAAAGAGAATGGGATTCTCTCTCAGCTGACTCCTCCATATACACCACAGCACAACGGTGTATCGAAACGGAGGAACCGCACCCTATTAGATATGGTGTACTCAATGATGAGTACAGCTGAGTTACCTATTTCCTTCTGGGGATATGCGCTTGAGACAGCCATACATCTATTGAATATGGCCCCCACCAAATCTGTGCCTACCACTCCATATGAGATATGGAAAGGGAAGAGACCATGTCTTAACTATGTAAAGATATGGGGTTGTCCAGCCTATGTCAAACGACAAAATCTGGACAAACTCGAGGCACGGTCTGTTCTATGCAAGTTTGTAGGATATCCCAAGAATTCACAAGGGTATATCTTCTACCACACTGAGGAACAAAGAGTGTTTGTTTCTCGGCATGCCACCTTTTTAGAAAAGGAATTTATTGCAAAAGAGATTAGTGGTCATGAGGTGGAACTAGAAGAGGTTCCAGCTACAAAAGCTGCAACAGAAGATTTGGTGGAATCAGAGGATTCGGTAGTTCCCGATGAACCCCAGCCACTCCGCCGATCTAGTAGGGTTCCTCACCCACCTGAGAGATACTACGGTTTTCTCATGGATGGTGGGAGCGAGGATTGCATCATGGTTGATGATGACCCAACTAGCTTCGAGCAGGCCATCACGAGTGGAGACTCAATGAAATGGCTGGATGCAATGCGGTCCGAGATGGAATCCATGTACACCAACAAAGTATGGACTTTGGAAGTTGCTCCTGAAGGGGTAAAACCCATTGGGAGCAAGTGGATCTTCAAGAAAAAACTTGGTGTATACGGGAAAGTGGAGACTTTCAAAGCTAGACTTGTTGCAAAGGGTTTTCGTCAAAGACCAGGTGTGGACTATGACGAAACATTTTCTCCAGTGGCTATGCTTAAATCCATCTGGATCATGCTTGCCATCGCTGCATATCATGATTACGAAATCTGGCAAATGGATGTTAAGACCGCCTTTCTAAACGGTGATTTAGAAGAGTGCGTGTACATGACTCAGCCAGAGGGCTTCGTAGATAGTGGGAGCAGCGGGAAGGTGTACAAGCTGCTTAAATCCATTTATGGATTAAAGCAAGCATCGCGGAGCTGGAACATCTGCTTTGGCGTCGTTATCAAAGAGTTTGATTTCGTCAAAAACGTAGATGAACCTTGTATCTAGGTGGCATAGAGTAAGGTTGTCTTCCTCGTATTGTACGTGGACGACATACTCTTGATAGGAAATGATATTCCTATGCTGCAATCGGTCAAGCTCTTCTTATCACAAAGATTCTCAATGAAAGATCTTGGTGATGCCTCCTGCATATTGGGAATTATGATCTATAGAGATAGATCTAAAAGGATATTGGGATTGTCCCAATCCAGGTACATTGACACCATACTAAAGAGGTTTAGTATGGAAGAGTCCAAACGTGGGTTTTTACCTACAATCTCAGGGCTCACTCTCTCCAAAGAGATGTCTCCCAAGACTGATTTGGAGAGAGCTCGCATGCAAGAGATACCCTATGCTTCGGCAGCAGGCTCTATCATGTACGCGATGCTATGTACCAGACCCGATGTAGTATACTCGCTAAGTGTAGTGAGTAGGTATCAAGCTGATCCTGGAGAGAGTCACTGGACAGCTGTGAAGAGCATTCTCAAGTACTTACGAAGGACTAAAGAGATGCTCTTGGTGTATGGTAACGGAGAAGTCCAAGTGGAGTCCTTTACCGATTCGAGCTTCCAGAGTGATAAGGACGACTCTAAGTCGCAGTCGGGATTTGTCTTTACCCTTTACGGAGGGGCGGTTAGCTGGAAGAGTTCCAAGCAGGAAACCGTGGCAGACTCGACGATGGAGGCTGAATATATCGCTACCAACGATGCTGCCAAAGAAGCTGTCTGGATCAAGAAGTTCATTACTGAACTTGGAGTGGTTCCATCCATTGAGCATCCAATACCTTTGTATTGTGATAACAATGGAGCGGTGGCTTTGGCCAAGGAACCCAGGTCCCATCAGCGATCCAGGAATATTCTGAGGCGGTATCACCTGATCCGGGAGATAGTTGATCGCCGGGAGATCGAGGTCAGGAGGGTTGACACGAAGAACAAAACGGCGGATCTACTCACGAAGGCCATTCCCCAGATACAGTTTGAGAGACTCTTCGGGATGCTCAGTATGCGATACTACAGCAGCTGGCCTAGTGCAAGTGGGAGATTGTTAGTTGTATGTATGCCCTAGAGGCCAGTATTGTACAGATGATGTATATTATATTGGATGCTTGGACATATATAGAGAGGACTTTCTTGCTCGACATGATAGTATTGTTAGTTATATGTATGCCCTAGAGGCCATTACTATACATAGGATGTATATTGTAGTGGATGCTTGGACATATATAGGGAGGACCTTCTTGCTCGACATGATAGTATGCTATCTGGTTGCTCTTTACCTTAACGTGTACACTGATTGTCTCTCTGTTACATGTTGGTAAAGCCCTTAGGATGTGTACTTGACTACCTGGACTATGATGAGGATCATACTAGTGGGGACATGGTAGTCCATAAGTACATCCTTCAAGGTCCCTAGTCGTGGGTATATCGAGACAGGGCATCGATATACCAGAGTAGACTAGCGTATACCTTCTCGACCCATACAGATGGGCGATGGATGATCCCATATCCATTGGTGTTTGACATCAGAGATGATATACGGGTGCTCAGTGGAGACTGGGTACACTGGACGGACTCACCGAGAACTCCCAGATGGTATTATACCTTACGTCAGATGGCAGTTCTCTGGTGACACTGGTACAGGTTAGTCTGTTGACCCAAGATCGTCATAGAGTCTTGTGTGGTTCCCACTGTGCTTTGATTTCCACCTTACCACGTCCAAGAGGGCGTGCAAAACGGTGGCTTTTGGGTACAGTCCCGAATCACATGGAGGCAATGAGCGATAGGAGGGGATTCATCTCTCCCGGTATAGGGAGTTGATGTTGCGCTGTGTTCGATTGGCTATAACCGGAAATCCCTGGCCAGGGTTGCTGAGATTTACTGGTAAGTGTTACCTGTAGTTTCTCGAACTGTTATAGACCTCATATCGACACGACTTATCGAGCTATTGGGGTCTGACGTTTACCACCCCTGGGCGAGATATGCGACATATCAGACGATCAGACCGGACTGTACGGTAAGTGTTACTGGTTGGATTCACAGGAGTGTGAGCGGGCTTGCTCGTCGATCTTCTGATCGCTCAATACCCGGGTGGCCGTTACGTTTAGCAGACCGCTTGCGGCTTGTGGGTGTTTGATATGATCATCACCTGCTGCCGGCGTATTGACGAGTCTTTAGAGTCCTACACAGAGGTTTCCTGGCTCAAGCGAAACGAAATAGGAGCGCATATGAGATATGTGCGGGACCGAGAATAATGCGTGTATGTGATACCGTATTTCATTCTCGCGATGAATGTATCGATATGGTTGTATGCGATATAACCTAGTTATCGAATCAAAGATTGATTCGATAAATCGATACATTGTATATTAGTCGGTTATATGCGATATGACCGGATCGTTAAATCAAGTGTTGATTTAATGATTTAATGCATAATTATATATTTGATATATTACTTTGCATTAACTAGTATTGGTTCACTTTAAATGGATTTTCTCACTTGGATTGTGCACATTGTATATATGATATACTTTTGTACACAAGTTTGTATCATGTTTGATGATACATGCTCACTAGGGTTTGTGTAAAGATTAAACCATGGTTGTGTAATGGTTAGGGTTTTCATTTTCTTATTCATTTATTTATTTATTTCATTTATTTTATTTTGGAAAAGAAAAAGGGAAAATGGTGGCTTTCTTTGTTTGCATCATGAAGCTTCATGAAGCTTTGACTAAGTGACCATTTTTGTCTCATGCTTAACCCTAACCACTCCATCTAACCTTAGTTAAATCTCTACACTAAACCATGGTTTGTATATCATAAGAATTGATTTTTCTTTTCTTTTTGATTATTCTTATTCTTATCATATAATCATCTTCATCTTCTTCTTCTTACAAGATGAAGAAAGCTTGCTCCATCAATGGCAACTTGAGAAAATGAGTGAGAAATCCAATTCTAAAGTGAACCCACTCCTATTTCTTCATCCTCTACCTCTTGCCAAGTAGTATAGGGTGTTTTCTTCACAAGTTTCATGACTTGGTGAAGTGGGAGCTTGATCTTGTGATGCCTCGACGTAGATCATCTTCGGCATCGAAGCCGACGACCTTGCCCGCCCATTTCTCCGATGAAGCCGACGCTAGAGCCCGGGTTCCCATTTGGACAGCGAGGATACTTCATTGCGGAGCTATGGAGGTGGAGGACCGGATCTACAAAGGTTGTATTTCCGTTCTTTTAGTTAAATTGTTAACTAGTTGCATGTGTTCGCCTAAATATCTAGTTAACGATCCGTATTAGGGTTTCTCGGCACTTGTAATTTTTGAAATTGGCATGGTTGATGCCTTGTGAGACCTCATTTGTGTGACTAGGAACCCTACAGTGGTATCAGAGCCTAGCTAGAGCCTTAGGCGATGCGTAGACGGAGTTTGAAGTCCGATCGAACCGAAAACCTACATCCAAAATGCTCTCTGGACTTTTTTGAAAAACTGGGTATTTTCCAGATTAAAAATGCTTAAAAAATTCAGAAGGAAAATCTAAGAATTACGGTGCAAAAATTATTACATGATTCCATAAAAGTGCGGCGGAACCGTGGCATTAGCATGCTAATGCGGCGGTTCCGCGGCCCTTTTGTCTCTTCTGTCATTTATTCTTGCGCAGTAATTCCTATATTTTAGTGCTGAATTTTATGGGAATTTTTAATTTGAATTCAAGAGTTGAAATTTCTGGAGTGTATTGGAAGTTCGTAGATTCGATCGGATTATCAAACTGTGTCTGTTCGTTTTCCGGATATTTTTGAATATGTTAAAAAAGTTCGGCCGGATATAAATGCCCACCTTTTCCCCTGTCGGGAAATTTCCAAGTGTTGGATTTTTCCGTGGTTTAAGGACGTTCTGAGTAGTGCAAGTAACGCGATGGTCCCTCTAGAAGACAACAAACCTTAACTCGATTATGTGACCGTCTTGAACTGCCCTTTGAACCTTAGGGTTTGGGGCAGTACGGCGTGCCACATGTGAGGCGTTGGCTTGACCCTTCTACGGCTGGACCGTTGGTACTGAGGCACGAACTGAATGTTTTTAGACTTATTTCATGTATTGAGCTGTATCGGGAAAACTTGGGTGTTCGATTGTTCGATCGGAAAGTTTAACATTTTCTATCTTATCCGGAATGTGATACAATAATTGGAATTCACAAGTAGTTATGAGATAACTGAATGAATGTTATAAACATAGCAGTTTAGTCTCACTTGATCGGTTGCCACGGAATTTTGATGCGATCAAAAGTCCGTCGCAATCACGTAGCGTACGCGGATACTCGCTGGGTAAACTTAATAGACAGCCTCACTCTATAGCCCCGACCAAGTGACTGTAGGAGAACCCCGTCGCCGAAAGAGTCCGTTCGGGTGCTCGCGGCAGCGGTGTTCTGCCTTGGTGCACTTTGTTGACGGTATCGGGGGTGCGGCCGTCTACTAAAGTTTGCGACGAGCATTCGATCAGGATGTCGGGAATCTTGTTGAATTGCCCGATTTAATATTGAAAAGTGTTTTCGATTTTGAGACTAAAATGCGGGGTTTATAATTGTTAGGCATGTGATGTCTAAGGTATTCATTTGATTAGGCATGCGATGTCTATGCAAATTGCGGATTCCAACTGTTGTAGTTTTACACTTTCTTTTCTGTGACCGTAAGTGTAATATGTGATATTGCCGGTTTCGTTGCTATATGTCAACGACAATTGGGATGCGCATATTTACTTACGTTGATGACATGTGATGTTATGTGTTGCTGGATATGTTATATTGGATCGTCGTGTTTGAATAGCCGGGGGGTTTTTATGTGAGATGAGTGTTTTTCATTTTCATTCATGTAAAAACTTGTATGTAATATTCTTTTATTGGGGCACTTCTAGGTTGCGGAAGATGTCACCCTTTGTATATTATTTACTTTTCCGCACTAGGATAGACCCAAGGAGGAGGGCACAAGTAACCGGGTTCTGGAGTCCAGTGGGAGACCAACTCGAGGAGTCGAGTCTGGGTCTCCTAACTCTAGAATTGGTAGGGTTGCTTGCCGCTCTCGTAGGGGTCTAGGAGTGTGGGTTTGGCTATTCATCGCGACCGTGGAATCCGTGTTTTATACTGGCTCATATTGAAAACACGGACGTCCTAGTATATCCAATATTTCATATGTTTCTTCTGCTGCGATATCTGTGATGTGATCATGTGATATGTTCTGTGATGGATACTTTATATAGTATATATGATATATTATATAGGCGTTACTTATGTTTTACGCCCTGCCCCGCTCTGCCGTTAGTTACCTAACCTAACGGTGCACGAGGGGACATCGAGGCGAATGCGGATGGCATAAGTGTACGTCGTATTTATCTGTGATGTTTAGGTACTTAAATGATGGGACTTCATTAATGTGATTAATGAAAGTAAAAGAAACCTAAAGATGTTGTAGAATCGAATTTCAAAATAAAAAAGGTAGCTACAGTTCTTGCTTTGCACAGAGGTATATGTGATATGTCCTGCACCTTATTCGATGAGGAAAGGACCGAGATCCCTTCACCGGGAGTGACTCCTTTAGCAATAACTGGCAGATGCTACACACTCGGTTGTCCTTTGATTGCTTTTAAGAGTTTTTTCTTTGCACAGTGATATATATGATATATCCCGCACCTCATTCGACGAGGAAAGGACCGACGATCCCTTCACCGGGAGTGACTCCTTTAGCAAAACTAGAAAAGCTTCAAAAACCCTCCATTTTAAAATCATTTGATTCTACAACGATATCAAGTTCATTACGCAATAGGTTTTCAGAAAAACCTGTCGTAGCCCTCCGTCATTTCAGATAAGTACTAGTTAGTATTCGTGCTGCGGTTGTTTAGCATGCGTCAAGGCGTAGTGTACGGTAGCTAACTAGTGCTTATCTGCTAGCATACGATGCGATTGGATTAGGGTATTCGTACGGCGTTGTTTGGCATGCGTCAAGGGTCGTGCGGGTGGGTTTAATTCAATCAAGAAATGTACGGGTTGAACTTGACTAGCGGACTATGGGTTGTTTGGCATGCGTCAAGGTCATAGCACGCTAGGGGCAAAATATTATCGGGAATTTCAAGTGTTGAAATTTGCAATGAGATTGCATACCTTCTATGAGATAGTTGGATCCCGATACCCGCTGCGAGTAATTGTTACTCCTGGGAGAGTTTTACACATTACAATTAGCCGATCAAGTAGGTGTCTAGAAAGGTGTCAACGGGGTTACGCCTCTGGGAAAACGAGGTTTACATTAATTAGGTTCGTGCGAAAGCACGGGGGACCTCCCTCAAAGTACCGACACTGGCCTGGCTGAAAGATTGGCGAACTTGTAGTGTGTAATTAATCCCGGCTAGTCTTTCCTTTTAGGGTTTGAAGGAAGATTTGATAAAAAGCAGTGGGAGCCATCCTGATTAGATAAAATAATAACCAATCTATTCTTGCAAGAGCGCACGCTGAGTGTTTTCTTCTCTCTCTCTCCAGGTAGCGACCATATCACGCCTTAATCAAGATAATAATACGGAATATTGACCGAACCCGCTTGTTATACTGAGCTGGGGAACGTTGGTCCCGCTCCAACTTATAATTGTTATAAGACAGAGCAAGAAATTGGGGATTACCAGAATTCCCGTGCCGCCCAAACGAAGAAAGTGCATGCTGATGCATCATCTTCGGGTGTGTTCATTACAGAGAACTGTTTCTCCGTATCCTCTACGTCCTGGGTATGTGATACCAGATCAGGATCCCAGATATGTAATCTGTTACATAGGGCTACAGAAAGGTAGAAAAACTGAGAACGGATGATAAGTTTCATGAGGCAGAAAACGGGGCAAGAATTGCAGCCAAGTCTGTTGGTCACTGTCACCCTGTATTACCAATACATTGATTCTGAACGAATGTTATTAGATACCGAACCTGATATACAAAATCATATCTGTCTCTTTATTAGTAAAGAAATGATAAAATTTTGTATTGTTGGATAATGTTTTGAACATTTCCTATATCAAAAGTTGATCGGTTCAGGCACGTTATCTAAAAGCGTTGATGTTCTAAATCAAACTACAGTTCTTTAGTATACGGAACACACACAAGAGGAAGAGTTCAGAAATGAACGAATCCTTCTTGAGGCATTGTAGACTAGGTCATATTAATGTGACCCGACTAGCTGAAGTTACATGTAGATGCATATTTAAATCAGTTTGAATCTACATCTTGTGAAACTTGCCAGTCATGTCACAAAGATATAATGACACCAGCTCTGTTTATTGGAAACAGAGAAAGAGTTGGTAAACTCTTGGGATGATACATGTTGATGTATGTAAGGTCCCCTGTCTACATATGCCAGGACTGGTTCTTTGTACTTCGTTACATTCTCTGATAATCTCTCAAGATTCAGACATATGTTCTTGTTGAAACACAAGTCCGAACCTTTTGAGATATTCACAGAATATAAGAGAGAAGTAGAGAACCAAAATACGGGTATAAGTATTATATCCTATGATGAGATCAAGGAGGAGAATACTTGAGCACGGAAATCCTGGATTATTCTAAAGGAGAATGAGATTCTCTCTCAGCATTACTCCTCCGTATACACCATAGCACGATGGTATATCGGGGCGGAGCAATAGCACCCTATGTGATATGGTGTGCTCTATGATGAGTACTACTGTGTTTCCTATTTCCTTTTGGGAGTTATGCACTTGAGAAGCTGCATACCTATTGAATAGGGTTCCAATCAAATCAGTTGCCTACCGCTTCATATGTGATATGGAAAGGAAGAGCCCATATCTTAAGTTGGTTAAGATTTGGGGTTGTCCGGACTATGTCTAAAGGCATAATCCGGACAAGCTCGAGGCAAGATCTGTTATATAGAACTGGAAATGTTCCAGCTATACAAAACTGCAGCTGATGATTTGACAGAATCAAAGGATTCAATAGTTACCAACGAACCTCAGCCTCTCAGCCGATCTAGAAGGGTTCCTCACCCACCTGAGAGATATTTCGGTTTCTCTATGACAGTGGGAGCGAGGATTGCATCATGAGATGATGACCCAACTAGTTTCGAGCTGGCCATCAGGAGTGGGACTCTGTAAGAATGGCTGGATGCTTAGTGATCTGAGATGGAATCCTTATACACCAACAAAGTATGGACTTTGGTTGCTTTATCTGAAGGGTTAAATCCCCATCAGGAGCAAGTATATCTTGAGAAGATTACTTGGTGTAGATGGAAAAGTTGAGACTTTCAAAGCTAGACTTGTTAAAGGTTTTCGTCATCGACCAGGCGTGGATAATGATGAAACCTTTTTCAGTGGCTATGCTTAAGTCCATCCGGATACTACTTGCCACGGCCACATACCATGACTACGATATCTGGCGGTTGGGTGTCATGAATGCTTTTCTAAATGATGTTTTAGAAGAGAGAGTCTATAAGTACACAGTCAGAGGGCTTCGTAGACAGTGGGAGCAGCGGAAACGTGTGCAAGATGCTTTATAGGATAAAGCAGGCATCGCGGAGTTGGAACGTCTGTTTTGATGAAGTAGTCAAAGAGTTTGACATCATCAAAATGGTAGATGAACCTTGTACAAACAAAAAGGTAGTAGGGAGTATGGTGGCGATCCTCGTAGAGTACGTGGATGACATGCTCTTGATAGGGAAGGAGTTTCCTATGCTACGCTCGGTCAATCTCCGCTTATCACAAGGATTCTCCATATAGGATCAAAGTGATACCTCCTAAATCCTGGATTTTGGATCTATGAGATAGATCTAAATGGATGTTAGGATTCTCACTAGTTGTACTGAGATGGTATCAATCGATCCTGGGGAGAATCACTGGAAGGGTTCCAGAGTGATAAAGACGACTGAATGTCAGTCACAGGCATTGTCTTTACCCACAGTGAAGGGACGGTATGTTGGAAGAGTTCCAAGCTAGATACCGTGGCATACTAGACGATTAAGGCTGGATACATCGCTACTTAAGATGCTACCAAAGAGGCAGTCTGGATGTATATTTGTTCATGAGATGAACTGTGTTCCTCCCATTGTGTGACAATGGAGTTGTGGCTTATGCCAAGGAACGCCGGTCCCATCAGTGATCCAGACATATTTCTAAGGCAGTGTCACCTGATTATGGAGATGGTTGATCTCCAGGGTGATCGAGGTTAGGAGAGTAGACTCAGAGGACAACACGGCGGATCCACTCACAAAGGCCTTTTCCCAGAGAGAGACTTTTATGGGATGGTTGAGTATGAGATACTACAACCACTGCTATCAGATGGCCCTAGTGCAAGTGGGAGATTGTTAGTTATATGTATGCCCTAGAGGCCATTACTATACATAGGATGTATATTGTAGTGGATGCTTGGACATATATAGGGAGGACCTTTTTGCTCGACATGATAGTATGCTATCTGGTTGCTCTTTACCTTAACGTGTACACTGATTGTCTCTTTGTTACATGTTGGTAAAGCCCTTAGGATGTGTACTTGACTACCTGGACTATGATGCGGATCATACTAGTGGGGATATGGTAGTCCATAAGTACATCCTTCAAGGTCCCTAGTCGTGGGTATATCGAGACAAGGCATCGATATACCAGAGTAGACTAGCGTATACCTTCTCGACCCATACAGATGGGCGATGGATGATCCCATATCCATTGGTGTTTAACATCAGAGATGATATACGGGTGCTCAGTGGAGACTGGGTATACTGGACGGACTCGCCGAGAACTCCCAGATGGTATTATACCTTACGTCAGATGGCAGTTCTCTGGTGACACTGGTACAGGTTAGTCTGTTGACCCGAGATCGTCATAGAGTCTTGTGTGGTTCCCACTGTGCTTTGATTTCCACCTTACCACGTCCAAGAGGGCGTGCAAAACGGTGGCTTTTGGGTACAGTCCCGAATCACATGGAGGCAATGAGCGATAGGAGGGGATTCGTCTCTCCCGGTATAGGGAGTTGATGTTGCGCTGTGTTCGATTGGCTATAACCGGAAATCCCTGGCCAGGGTTGCTGAGATTTACTGGTAAGTGTTACCTGTAGTTTCTTGAACTGTTATAGACCTCATATCAACACGACTTATCGAGCTATTGGGGTCTGACGTTTACCACCCCTAGGCGAGATATGCGACATATCAGACGATCAGACCGGACTGTACGGTAAGTGTTACTGGTTGGATTCACAGGAGTGTGAGCGGGCTTGCTCGTCGATCTTCTGATCGCTCAATACCCGGGTGGCCGTTACGTTTAGCAGGCCGCTTGCGGCTTGTGGGTGTTTGATATGATCATCACCTGCTGCCGGCGTATTGACGAGTCTTTAGAGTCCTACACAGAGGTTTCCTGGCTCAAGCGAAACGAAATAGGAGCGCATATGAGATATGTGCGGGACCGAGAATAATGCGTGTATGTGATACCGTATTTCATTCTCGCGATGAATGTATCGATATGGTTGTATGCGATATAACCTAGTTATCGAATCAAAGATTGATTCGATAAATCGATACATTGTATATTAGTCGGTTATATGCGATATGACCGGATCGTTAAATCAAGTGTTGATTTAATGATTTAATGCATAATTATATATTTGATATATTACTTTGCATTAACTAGTATTGGTTTACTTTAAATGGATTTTCTCACTTGGATTGTGCACATTGTATATATGATATACTTTTGTACACAAGTTTGTATCATGTTTGATGATACATGCTCACTAGGGTTTGTGTAAAGATTAAACCATGGTTGTGTAATGGTTAGGGTTTTCATTTTCTTATTCATTTATTTATTTATTTCATTTATTTTATTTTGGAAAAGAAAAAGGGAAAATGGTGGCTTTCTTTGTTTGCATCATGAAGCTTCATGAAGCTTTGACTAAGTGACCATTTTTGTCTCATGCTTAACCCTAACCACTCCATCTAACCTTAGTTAAATCTCTACACTAAACCATGGTTTGTATATCATAAGAATTGATTTTTCTTTTCTTTTTGATTATTCTTATTCTTATCATATAATCATCTTCATCTTCTTCTTCTTACAAGATGAAGAAAGCTTGCTCCATCAATGGCAACTTGAGCAAATGAGTGAGAAATCCAATTCTAAAGTGAACCCACCTCCTATTTCTTCGTCCTCTATCTCTTGCCAAGTAGTATAGGGTGTTTTCTTCACAAGTTTCATGACTTGGTGAAGTGGGAGCTTGATCTTGTGATGCCTCGACGTAGATCATCTTCGGCATCGAAGCCGACGACCTTGCCCGCCCATTTCTCCGATGAAGCCGACGCTAGAGCCCGGGTTTCCATTTGGACAGCGAGGATACTTCATTGCGGAGCTATGGAGGTGGAGGACCGGATCTACAAAGGTTGTATTTCCGTTCTTTTAGTTAAATTGTTAACTAGTTGCATGTGTTTGCCTAAATATCTAGTTAACGATCCGTATTAGGGTTTCTCGGCACTTGTAATTTTTGAAATTGGCATGGTTGATGCCTTGTGAGACCTCATTTGTGTGCCTAGGAACCCTACAAGTATGCTATTTGGTTGCTCTTTATCTTAACATGTGTACTTGTTTCTTTATACTGTCTTATAGTTATATGTTGGTAAAGCCCTTAGGATGTGTACTTGACTACCTGGACTATGATGTGGATCATACTAGTGGGGACATGGTAGTCTATAAGTACATCCTTCAAGGTCCCTAGTCATGGATGTATCGAGACGGGGCATCGATATACCAGTGTAGACTAGCGTATACGCTTCTCGACCCATGTGATGGGCGATGGATGATCCCATATCCATTGGTGTTTGACATCAGAGATGGTATACGGGTGCTCAGTGGAGACTGGGTACACTGGACGGACTCGCCGAGAACTCCCAGATGGTATTATACCTCACGTCAGATGGCAGTTCTCTGGTGACACTTGTGCAGGTTAGTCTGTAGACCCGAGATCGTCATAGAGTCTTATGTGATTCCCACTGTGCTTTGATTTCCACCATACCACGTCCATGAGGGCGTGCAAAACGGTGGTTTTTGGGTACAGTCCCGAGTCACATGGAGGCAATGAGCGATAGGAGGGGTTTCGTCTCTCCCGGTATTGGGGGTTGATGTTGCGCCGTGCTCGATTGGCCGTAACAGGGAAGTCCCTGGCCAGGGCTGATTTAGAGATTTACTGGTAAGTGTTACCAGTAGTTTCTCGACCTGTTATGAGCCTCACATCAGCACGACTTATCGGTTATTGGGGTCTGACGTTTACCACCCCTAGACTTGATATGCGGCATATCAGACGAGGAGACCGGACTGTACGGGAAGTATTACCGGCAGGCTTTTACAGGAGTTGGAGCGGGCTTGCTTGCTGATCTTCTGATCGATCAATACCCGGGTAGCTGTTACGTCCAGCTAGTACCGCTGATGGCTTGTGGGTGCTTGATGTGATCATCACCTACTGCCGGCGTATTGACGAGTCTTTAGAGTCCTACATAGAGGTTTTACTAGCTCAGGCAAAACGAAATAGGAGGACGTATGTGATATGTGCGGGACCGAGAATAATGCGTGTATGTGATACCGTATTCTATTCTCACGACTTTTTGTGTCGGTCGGTTATATATGATATAGCCGGGTTATCGAATCAAGTGTTGATTCGATAAGTCGATACAATGGATGTTAGTCGGTTATATGAGATATGACCGGATTATTAAGTCAGGTGTTGATTTAATAATTAAGTGTATAATTGTATATTAGATATACTAGTTTACATTTACTAACACTTGTTCATTTTAGGGTTTTTCTCACATGAGCACAATTTTAATGTATATATGATATATATTAAAATGTGTTTTCCTTTTTGTATCATGGTTGATGATACACATGACTTGGGTGTATGAGACTTACACCATGCTATCTTTTATGTTGGATTTTAATATTCAAAGTAATTACAAAATTAGTGGAGGATTAGCTAAATGCTTGAAGCTTGTGGAAGCTTGTGGAAGCATTTGACTAAATCCACTAAATTTGTTTTTACTATGGATATTTCTTAACCCAACCATAAACTTTAGCCTAGGGTTAAGTCTCTACAAGAGTTAGTATATGATACTCACTCATCATGGTTAAACTTCTCACTTGATCATTATCCTCATCTCTTTCATTTCTTCTTCTTCTTCATTGCTAAAAGGAAAAAGCTTGCTAGGGTTTGATCAAAAGTGAGATAGATTGTGAGAAACAAAAATCCAAAGAGAACCCACTTCCTATTTCTCCATCCTCTATTAGACTAGCACTTTAGTTTAGGGTGTTTACTTCACTAATTCTCTAGTTAGTGAAGTAGGAGCTTGAGTCGGAATTCCCTCGACGTAGATCATCTTCGGCCTCGGAGACTGTTCATATCATAATATTGCAATTCATACGCTCCACTTTTATTCATTTTATAAGTAAACAGGTACTCTTGACGCACGTTTGTTGTATGTTACAGGATACAGGCTCTTGGAACGAATACAGTGAAAAAGACGAAAGTTGATACAGAAAAGGGACTTTTGACCAACAAGTAGACGGATTCTAGTCAAGCCCAGACTAATCACAGTTCACATAAATGCAAGGCAACGCAAGGTCTAAACATGTTAAGGTGAAACGGTTAAAAGACCAATACAAATCTTCACTGAAGATCTGGAGAAGAGTAAGAAGCCAAACAGAGAAATGGGATGAATAAATAACAAGCCCACACAACCAAAATGAAGCCCAGAAAAGATGGTGGAGTGATCCCACCAAAGGGCCGTGGAACCGCGGCCCAAACCCCCTCTATGCCGCGGTTCCGCGGCCGTATGGCGCCCGTGTCGGTAGAATTTTCTGCTGTCGGTGCAGGTGTTGGGATTTTCAGTGGGCAAATCTGTAATTGCACATGTGCGAGAGTCTGTAACCCTAGTTTCCCTGTTTTCCTATAAATTGTAATTACAGATCTGTAAAACTCATGCCTCTTTTCAATCAATAAAATTCAGAATTGTTGGGAGATCTAGAGCATCATTTTTGTAAGTTTTTATTCTTTTAATTCCTGGCTTAGTTATAATTTAATTCTTGCCTTAGCTATCTAGTATCATTCTTGCAGTAGAGTAATTTTATCACTTGCCTTAGTTAACTTAGTGTAGCTTCTTTTAATCTGCAGTAGATAAGTAATAATTTTAGATCTAAACAAAACACATTAAGCATAAAAAAAAAGATTTCATTTTTAGAAGATCCCCTAATGAGCGAGTAAAATCCTCGCTTGTTAGGGTTAGGAACAAGGGAGGGATTGAGAGAGGAATATCTCTCATCTCCTTCAATGCCAATAAATTTTCATAAGTAGAACTTCATGCACGCATGCATGATCCGCTCTTTACGGCACCCTACCCACGAGGTAACGGTGAACCGTAGTATAAAGGGCCGGACATACATGACGTCCATGAAGGTTATAGAAATTAATAGGAAAGGACGGACAAGGATCTAGAGGAAGGAACTTCGTTTCTTCCCAATCATCCTAATCCCCTTTGCTAATAATTGTTATGACTTCTAAAAAGTTTTAATCAAAAGGCATTGAAAGAGGTGACAATATTAATCTTATCAACCCTACCTTAGACCTAATCCTAACAAGTTCTTTAATATCGTATAAATTAGTTTTTAAATCAATCAACAAAAACTAAACCACCATCGGAATCAACTCGTAAAAACACAAATCAGAAAATTACACATCTCTGTGGATCGACCCGTATTCACCGGCTAGCTGCAAAGCGACGCCGTTTCTGATTACGGTTAACTTATATTTTTGGACTAATCAAATGGCGCCGTTGCCAGGGATGGCGTAATCTTTCTTTTGTGTAATTTCGGGTTGATTTAAATTTTTTTTTTAAAAACATCATAAAAATCAGAAATACAAAAATACAAAAACATTTTATCGATTTTTATCTGTTTGAAGGGTTTTATGGTTTGAATCTTGCAGGAACAGCGAAGACTCTCGGTTCTGGAATTTTACAGAGGTCAAATCAGAAAAGTGAACATCACAACAGAGGAGGAGTAGTACAAAGGAGCAGTACAATTTTTTCCAGAGAGTGATCCCCCTAGACGACCGCGGAACCGCGGCCATTTAGCCTCTTCAGCACCTCTGGTTTAGTGGGTTAGTTCTCTCCTTCTCCCCTCTGCAACCTCCATATCTCTGTCTGTAAAAACTTTCTGCAGGAATTCTTTACGCTAAAAAAAAAACTTTCTCCCCCTTCTAAATAACAGATTTTCTGCAGGTTTCTTTGCGCCGCGCTAAAAAAAATTTGATTGCAAGTGAATTTTATTGTTTTGCATAATTTAATCGGACTTTAAGGGGCTAATTGACCAAACTCAGATTGGGTGGGGATTTCATCACCCTTCCCAGGACCCCAGAAATCACCTTAAAGCATTTTGCATCGACCACAATTAATTAAAAAAATACTAGACTCAGACCTAAGGACATCGAGCTCAAAAGGAAAAGGACTAGTATAGACATCGACCGTTTATCCTAACTGACTTTGCGGTGTCTAGGCTAGTGGTTATTAATTAGGCCCACTATTGTGGTTCCTTCCCACTTACCTGGTCGTACTTGTCGGTGAAGAGGCGGTTTGAGGTCCTATTTCTAGCCCTAGTTAGGAGCTGTCTAGCAGACCTAGGTGACCCTAGATCTAGGCCTGATTGTGCATGTGTGGTTGATACATTTGTGTCATGAGTCCCTTTTCAAAAACCTCCTTGCAAGACTCTCACATAAAAAAAAAAGAAAAATCTTTTCAAAACTTGCAACTTGTCGCTAAAGGAAACTTGCAACTCACTTCCATCACTTCCCTTCACTGACGTTATCTTACCTCCACATTCTGTCTTTCCTTTTTCTGACTACACTACCCCTTTAGTGTATGTCACTTTGGACTAGGGATACTAACGCCCGATTAGTCCGTGTTTCGTTGGTACCGACCGACGAACCTTTCGACACCGAAGTCGACATTCCATCCACTTTCTTACCTACACTTTCAAATTCTTCTTTCGAAGGCATGTCGGGATTCAACCCCAACAATACCTTACCGACGGGAAGGATTCCACCTCCGTTAGGTGCGAATCACCCGAACCAACCGCCTGTTGAAGCGCCCGCATGAGTTGCGCTCCAGGATCTCTTTTACCCCGTCCGCACTTCCTTACCTACCTGTCTTTAACCCCCACCGGCAAATGGGGACAATTTTGAAATAAAACCACATTTCATCAATATGCTGCCAAAATTTCATGGTTTGGAATCTGAAGATGCATATATCTTTATCAATAAATTCCAAAATATGTGCGCTATGATGAAAACGACCCAATTAAGTGATGACGCTATAAGACTAAGGGTCATTCCTTTCACCTTATGTGACCTAGCCGAGAAGTGGCTATACAACACCGCATCACATTCCATTAGAAATTGGGACGAGTTTGTGAAAGCTTTTCTAAAAAAGTTCTATCCTCATCACAAAACTGCCAGAATCCGCAATGAAATAATTCAATTCTCACAACTTCCTTCCGAACCCTTTTGGAAGTGCTTTGAGAGATTTAAGGACCTACTCGTTCAATGCCCTTATCATGGGATCGAAAGTTGGCAACTCTGCCAAACATTATACGAGGGATTGAACTCGGCAACGAAGCAGTTGCTAGAAACCATATGTCAAGGTCATTTTCTCTCCAAGTCTAGTGACGAAGCGTGGCAGTTTCTTGAGGATCTTAGTGAGCAAACAATTCAGTGGGAGAGTACCAAGACCATATCATCTTCTTCTAGTGGTCAATCTAGGGCAGGCATACATCAAGTAGAGATGTCGATTACTATGAAGGCCGAGATGTCCGCTCTTACGAAAAAGCTAGAAGCGATCGAGACCAAAATCTCATCGCCTTCTCCTGCCCCTGTTATGCCTCCACGAACTGTTTGTGCTTGTTGTGCGGATCCATCGCACCTAACCGAAGAATGTCCTTATAATGCATCTACTCAAGGACAGGATCAAGTCAATGCTGCATTTCAGCAACGACAAAGAAACGATCCGTACTCTTCGACATATAATCCGGGGTGGAGGAGTCACCCAAATTTCGCTTGGAACCAAAATCAACAATTCCAAGGAAATAACAATTTTCAAAGACCTCCTCCTCCACAACAACAACAAGCACCTTCACAAACTCAATTTCAACAGCAACAATTTCAACAACAACCTTACCCTAATCAGGTGAACAATTTTGTGCCTAACAATGCTTACCAGCCAAACAATTATGTTCAACCTAATAATGATAAGGTTAGCTCACTCGAAAGAAGTCTAGATGCGTTTCTTAAGCAATCTACACAGTCTACAGCAAGACTAGAGACTTTTATTCAATCTTTGGTGCAAAACAGTGCCTCACACGATCAAAGCATCAAATCTATTGAGGCACAAATTGCACAACTCAATGCAGCTTTGAGCGAGCGCGAAAAAGGAAAACTCCCGTCTCAACCACTACCCAACCCCGGTCACGCACATGCTGCAAATCAACAGCAGAATCATAATGTAAATGCTGTGACCACGTTGAGATCGGGAAAAGTGTTGCAAAACAATGTGGGTATTAACAATGACACCCCTGCCGGTGGCCCTTCTTCATCTTCTTCACCTACTTCTTCTTCTTCAAAGCCTACTCTCCACCCTTCACACGGCTCTACTTCTTCTAGCTTGAACGGACCTATTTCTCACAACACGAACACATCTACACGGGGTGTCGTTCCAACTCGACAATCTGATCCGCAAAAATTGGACTCAACCACCTTTCAAAATGTTCCTTTTCCAAATCGATTGAGATCCAATAAACCAACTCCACAGATGGAGAAGATTGTTGAGTTGTTCAAACAGGTTAGCATAAATATCTCTCTTTTGGATGCAATCCAACAAGTTCCTTCATATGCAAAAATTTTAAAGGACTTATGCACCAAAAAGAGGAAGTCGCAAGTGCCAAAGAAAGTTTTTGTGGCTAGTGCTATTAGTGATGCTCTTGTAAATTCCTTACCCCCAAAGCAAAAGGACCCCGGGTGTCCTATCATTTCGATAACAATTGGGGACAAGAACATCAATAGAGCACTATTAGATCTTGGTGCGAGTGTCAATTTGCTACCCTATTCTGTGTACGAGCAATTGGGCATTGGAGAGCTTAAGCCCACTCACTGTACTCTCCAAATGGCCGACCGGTCAATAACCCATCCTAGGGGAGAGCTGGAGGATGTGTTAATTAGAGTAGATGATTTCATTTTCCCCGTTGACTTTATCGTGATGGATACACAACCTGTCGCTAACCCCCGGAACCAAATTCCGGTAATACTTGGTCGACCATTTCTGGCAACTTCCAACGCAGTGATCAATTGTCGTAATGGTTCAATGAACCTATCTTTCGGCAATATGACAATTGAGCTCAATATTTTTAAGTTGGGACGTCAGCCTGCTGAGCCTAATGCTAGAGTTCTCGATGTTTGCTCGATCAATGAGATCGCGGAGGACGACTGTGAGTTCGAGAATTTTTTGTTCGATCACAGCAATGTTAACGCCACTAGTGCGTTCCTCCTAGAATCCGACACAGCTTTCACGGCGGATAACGATTTTGAGTGTTTTACCTTCGTTGACGACTTTGAAGACTCATCACCTGAATTGGAGTCATTTGCTTTTTCGGATGAGTTAATTGAACCATCCGACTCTGTTGCGTACACTCGATTCGAACCTTTGATGGAATCCTTCGAGTTTGAAACAGTTACCCCATTGTTACCATCTATTGTTTCACCTCCTAAACTCGAATTGAAGCTTTTGCCGTCGCACCTAAAATATGCTTATCTAAGTGATAATGAGACCTTACCCGTCATTATATCGGCCTCTCTAACTCTTGAGCAAGAGAAGGCTCTTTTGATGGTCTTACATAATAATCGGCAAGCTTTCGGCTGGTCTATAGCGGACATTAAGGGGATTAGTCCCCTCATAGTCGAACATCATATACACTTGATGGATGATGCCAAGCCGGCAATGGATCCACAAAGACGCCTCAACCCCATCATGAAAGAGGCTGTTAAGAAGGAGATTGTCAAGTGTCTGGATAGTGGTATCATTTACCCTATCTCGGATAGCCAATGGGTTAGCCCAATCCACGTTGTGCCAAAGAAATCCGGCATTACGGTCATTACCAATGAGGCAAATGAGTTAATTCCCACTCGCACCCAAACTGGATGGCGAGTCTGCATAGACTATAGGAAACTCAATGCCGCGACAAGGAAAGACCACTTTCCTTTACCTTTCATTGACCAAATGCTCGAGCGATTAGCAGGGCACGATTTCTATTTCTTTCTAGATGGCTATTCCGGTTACAACCAAGTCCCCATCGCCAAAGAGGATCAAGACAAGACAACATTCACTTGTCCCTTTGGCACTTTTGCTTATCGTCGCATGCCCTTTGGGTTATGCAATGCACCCGCGACATTTCAGCGGTGTATGATGGGGATTTTTTCAGACATAGTTGAAAAGTTCTTGGAGATCTTCATGGATGATTTCTCCATCTTTGGCGACTCCTTCGACGAGTGTTTACGACATCTTGACGCAGTTCTTACCCGCTGTACGGATAAGAACTTAACGTTGAATTGGGAGAAGTGCCATTTCATGGTACGAGAGGGCATTGTCTTAGGACATGTCATCTCGCAAAACGGCATCGAAGTTGATAGAGTTAAAATCGAAGTGATTTCTAACCTCCCTCCCCCTAAATGCGTCAAATACATCAGAGCCTTCCTTGGCCACGCCGGCTTTTACAGACGGTTCATCAAGGACTTTAGCAAGATCGCTAGACCCTTGACTCTCTTACTGGCCAAGGACACAACATATGCTTTCGACTCCACTTGCATGGAAGCATTCGAGTCTTTAAAACACTCTCTCATCTCTGCGCCCATTCTTTCATCTCCGGACTGGACGCACCCTTTCAAAATTATGTGCGACGCATCAGATTTTGCCATTGGCGCTGTTCTTGGATAGCACATTAATAAAATGCCGCACGTGATTTATTATGCTAGCCGAACACTAAATGAGGCCCAACTAAACTACACAACAACAGAGAAAGAATTTTTAGCTGTTGTGTTTGCACTTGAAAATTTTCGGCCTTATTTAATTGGCTCTCCAGTCGTTGTATATACTGATCATTCAGCTCTTCGCCACCTTTTTGCGAAAAAGGATGCTAAGTCAAGGCTAATACGTTGGATCCTTTTACTATAAGAATTTTACCTTGTCATTAAGGACAAAAAAGGATGTGAAAACGTAGTAGCTGATCACCTATCACGACTTCCTTCTTCGCCCACGCTCGATCTTCCAATCACTGATGTTTTTCCTGACGAGCAACTCTTGACCGTTTCTTGCGAACCATGGTTCGCCGATATTTCGATTTTTGTCCCAAGTAAAGCATTTTTACTGGGATGAACCCTATCTTTTTAAATACTGTTCCGACCAAATCATTCGTCGGTGTGTACCTGAAAGTGAGGTCAAGAGCGTGCTGTCTTTTTGCCACGATCAAGCATGTGGCGGGCACTTTGGCCCAAAGAAGACGGCCGAAAAAGTTTTGCAGTGTGGTTTCTATTGGCCACGACTCTTCAAGGATGCTTACGAATACTGCAAAACCTGCTCCCGGTGCCAACACTTGGGCCGGATATCGCGGAGAAACGAAATGCCGCTCCAACCAATTTTGGTTGTGGACATTTTTGATGTTTGGGGTATAGATTTCATGGGACCATTTCCTAACTCTTTTGGAAATGTGTATATTCTTTTGGCGGTTGACTACGTTTCAAAGTGGATCGAGGCTGTGCCCAGCCGAACGAACGATAATAAGATTGTCGTTCGATTTCTTAAAGAACGCATATTTTCTCGATTTGGGCACCCTCGGGCGATAATAAGTGATAATGGTTCTCATTTTTGCAATAGGATTTTCGAGTCCTTAATGCGCAAATACTCTATCACCCACAAGCTGTCAACGCCATATCACCCCCAAACATGTGGGCAAGCCGAGGTTTCGAATCGGCAAATCAAGCAAATCCTGGAGAAAACGGTTTCTAAAAACCGTAAAGATTGGTCACTTAAACTGATAGATGTGCTATGGGCTTTCCGTACTGCATATAAGACCGATCTCGGTATGTCTCCATACCGGCTTGTTTATGGAAAGGCTTGCCACCTCCCAGTAGAGATTGAGCATAAAGCTTTTTGGGCTATCAAAGAGCTGAATTTATCTTTAGGAGATGCGGGCAACAATCGAAAGCTGCAGTTGAATGAACTAGAAGAGCTGCGGGATGAGGCATATGATAATGTCGTGATTGCTAAGAACCGAGCTAAGGTATTTCATGATAAAAACCTTTTGCGAAAGACATTTAAACCTGGTCAACAGGTTTTACTTTATGATACTCGGTTACATCTTCACCTCGGCAAGCTCCGTTCTAGGTGGAAGAGACCTTTTGTAATCCGCACCGTTTATCCGCACGGTGCGGTTGATCTTGAGAACCCGGAGGACGGTACGCTTTTCAAAGTAAATGGGCATCGATTGAAACCGTTCCTCACAGCGGAACATTCGGAGGAGATCCTGTTTTTGCAGGAACCGATCTACACTGATTAATTTTCCTCCACCTTCACCCCCGAATTCCTATTCTTCCAAAACATTATTTCAAATAAGTTTGGAGGGTGTATACATTTTGTAAATACATAATTCTAAAATACCATAAAAAATAAAAATCTTTTGAAAAGTAAAAAAAATATATATATATATAATATTTTGGACCTAATTGTAGAATTCCAGAATTAATAGCTGACATTTTTTTATTACAAATAAAACCCTCATTTTAGAGGGTGTTTTATACAAATCACCATTCTCTTCCCCTCTATTTAAAGAGAACCGAGTCCCCCCCTGCGCTAACCCTAAATTTTTCATCTTCATAAAGCCCTAGCCGCCGCCCCCCACCCTCTCCAGAAAATTCTCGCCGCGCTGCCGCCAGACTGCCGCGATCCCGCCGCCGGAGCCGCCTATCGCCGCGCTTCCGCCGCGCCTCTGAAGCATCAGCCCCTGAAATTTTCAGGGGAGGTAAATCTGAACCTTCCCTCTCTGTTTCTTGCATACTTCTTTCTGAAACATCTATATGGCACATAAAATGCAGTTTGAGAGGGATTTTTCCCCGGTTTTCACGCACGAATTGTACGGTAGCTATTTTGCACATGAAATAGAGCAGTGGGGCTGGAATTTCCTGATCTATAATCACTCCTCTGCGTTTGCTCTACCTGAACTAGTTACCCTGTTTTATGAATCAATGGAGGATAATAGTCTTGACACCTTAGGCTACATTAAAATAATTGGGGAGATCGCGTAATTCACATTGATAGGGATATGATCCACGAAGTCACACTCATACCTCGTGTGCCCGCACATGACCACCCCTTACACTTTGAGGATTATATGCCCTTGATGGGGAATGACTGCGCTAGAGAGCCGCGTAAGGGTATCCAAGCACGGACCCTTTTCGCTAACGTTCTTACTGTGTGCCGGTGGACACAAAACAATATCTTTGGCAGCTCGCACAACACAACTTTTTTCACCCCCTCCTTACATGTCGTACACACACTAATGATGAAAAATCCACGGTTCGACATGTGCACCGTATTGCTCCATTCTATAAGTGCGGGGAAAAGAGGTACCATCTACCTATGTCCCATGCTAGTCACCCAACTCTACCGTTATTTCCTCCCCGTCGAGGAATTTGATTCATACATGATAGACGGAGTTCCGGTTCGACCACTCGTTGAGGGCGTTACTTCGTCCTATTCTAGACTTACTGATATTTGGTCACGAACGAAACCGGCAGAGAATATTCCCGCACGCACCCCTAGCTCTAGCTCGACATCGAGCGGGGAAGAACTGACCCCTCAAGAGCATGCACGATTGATGCGGAGAACGGTAAGAAGGATTGATTCTTTGAGGAATGAGTTTCGGGCGACGGCACGAGATCACGACCGTCGGTTGACGGAAATTGAGAGAGGTATTCAAACCCTTTTGGCTAGAGGGGAACGATCACGTTCACGCTCACGAGCAAGACGTGGGGCCGAGCAGTGAGGGCACTGCTTTGCTCAAGTTTGGGGGAGAGGGTAGTGTATATAGTTATCTTTTGCATTGCATATTTTCATTTTGTATATATTCTTTTTGCATATTTAATTTCTGCATTGCATCTTTATATAAAAATCATAAAAATTTGAAAAATTTGAAAATATATATAAAAAAATTAGAAAAAGAAAAACCCATAAAAATTGAAAAATTTCAAAAAATATAAAAATTAATGTATTCAATTCTGGTTAATTGACTTGAGTTTGATAAATAGGTTAACTGGCTATGAAAAACTAGATCTTAGACTTAGCAATTAAAAACCCTAAAAATAACCTTCCTTAGAGTTTAACGGTAGAAAGTATATGTCTTTGTAGGTTATTTAGAAATAGGTAAATTTTGGGTTCGCTTCTTGGGCTAAGTCGAAACGAAGGAAGAGTATTGAAACTTTTATTAGAGTATAAGTTTGAAAAATAATTCCTAGCTTAAGTCTAGAGTCTGAAAACATATACCCTACAATTTGCACAATCACACACCTTGAAACTTGGAATAGTAGAAGAGACCTTGAATTGCTCTTGTCTAAAGTCCTTAGTACGAAGAAAATAAAAGAAAAAAAAGTGAATAGAGGAAAAAAAATGGACACTGGTTTTGTGATTACTTAAGGCTAAAACATAGAAAAATATTTAGCGAGGGTGCCTCATCACCTAGTGTAGGGTTCCTAGGCACTCTTGTGAAGGTTCATAAGGCATCAAACATGCCCGGATAAAAATTTAGACGTGCCGAACAACCCAAAGCCGGGATCTTTGCTAGATTATTAGGGTTTAACATGCAAGATGATAACTTTTTATCTAAGTGTGAGGGATTACAACCTTTGTAGTCCGCTCCTTCACTTCACAAGCTCCGAGTAGAAGTCCCTTTGCCGCGATCCACGATCTCCCGGACTCATGAGAGGCTCCACGACTCGAACGATCCATGCTAGCTTGAAGTATTCCAAATCTCCGATGATCTACCTCGAAGTTGCAAAGACTCAAGCTTTCTCACTCTAAAGAGATGAACACACTAATCTCATGGGCTAGATGAGATGAGGATGAGAGAGTAGTATTTTTGCTTTCTTTTTAAATCATTTTCTCATATTTATTCATCACATGAAGAAAATCTAGTAAGCTTTCTCAAGAGAGAAGAAGATGATAAAATGGAAAACATAATGAGATTATTTTCTTTTGTGATGAATAGAATAAAAGCTATATGATTGATTTATAAACCATGGTCAAGGATGAGTGGCTAGGATTTAGTAGAGAATAAACTAGAGTTAAGGTTTGGTTGGGTTAAGAATGTGTCATCCTAAAATATCTTTACAATGACAAAAGAAAAAGCTTCTAGAAGGTGCATGAAGCATCTAACCCAAATCAAACCCTAACCTCAATTAATCATCCTTAAACATGTTTAACAATTAATCATATCATGTCACAATAATATATATCACATATATATTATATATTTGCAACAAAAGAAAATAATACAATTAACATATATCGCATATATATCAATGTATCATCCAGTGAGAAAATGAAATAATAAAGCGAGCCAATATTAGATAATGTAATAATATATCATATATATTATTATACATTAAATCATCGAATCAACACTTGATCCGACAATCCGGCTATATCGAATATTACCGACTAATATATCATGTACCGATTCATCGAATCAACACTTGATCCGATGACCCGGTTCATAACTAAATATTGCGAGAATATAATACGGTATCCCATATCGCATTATTCTCGGTCCTGCACATATCACATATGTGCCTCTACTCCGTTTCGCCTGAGCCAAGAAACCTCTGTGTAGGACTCTAAAGAATCGTCAATACGCCGGTAGCAGGTGATGATCATATCAAACACCCACAAGCTGCAAGCGGTCAGCTAAACGTAACAGCCACCCAGGTATTGAGCGATCAGAAGATCAACAAGCTAGCCTGTGCGTTCTCCTGTGAATCCAATCAGTAACACTCCCGTACAGTCCAGTCTGTTCGTCTGATATGTCGTATATCAAGTCTAGGGGTGGTATACGTCAGACCCCAGTAACCGATAAGTCGTGTCGATGTATGGCTCATAACGGGTCGAGAAACTACTAGTAACACTTACCAGTAAATCTCCATATCAGCCCTGGCCAGGGACTTCCAGTTATAGCCAATCGAACACAGCACAACATCAACTCCCTATACCGGGAGAGACGAATCCCCTCCTATCGCTCATTGCCTCCATGTGATTCGGGACTGTACCCAAAAGCCACCGTTTTGCATGCCCTCTTGGACGTGGTAAGGTGGAAATCAAAGCACAGTGGGAATCACACAAGACTCTATGACGATCTCGGGTCTACAGACTACCCTGTACCAGTGTCACCGGAGAACTGCCATCTGACGTGTGGTATATCACCATCTGGGAGTTCTCGGCGAGTCCGTCCAGTGTACCCAGTCTCCACTGAGCACCCGTACACCATCTCTGATGTCAAACACCGATGGATATGGGATCATCCATCACCCATTATATGGGTCAAGATGCGTATACGCTAGTCTACTCTGGTGTATCGATGCCCTGTCTCGATATACCCTCGACTAGGAACAGTTATAGGATGTACTCATCGACTACCGCGGCCCCCACTAGTATGATCTCATCATAGTCCCAGTAGTCGAGTACAGATCCTAAGGGCTTTATCAACATGTGAGAGTAAAACAGTAAACCTGTAGGGTTGCTAGGCACGCGCACAAGGGTCTACGAGGCATCAACCATGCCCGATTAAAAATTTAGCCGTGCCGAACAACCCGAATACGGAACTTTAAACTAGAGATTAGGCGAAAACAAGCATGCTAAACACTTTAACACTAAGTGAGAGGGATTACAACCTTTGTAGATCCGGTCCTTCACTTCATATGCTCCGTGTTGTGGTCCCTTCGCTGCGATCATCGGGATCCGGACTCTCGAGGGGTTCCACGAAGAGAAATACGCAACCTTTGCTTCCGATCTTCGATACTAAGATGATCTACCTTGAAGTTTCTTTAACACAAGCTAACACTCATGAAATGATGTGAACACCCTCATCTAAATGGCAAGGGAAGATGAGGATGATGAAGTAGGATTTTTGCTCTCTTTATTTATCTTTTTCTCATATTTATTCATCACTTTTGAAAAATCAAGCATGGTTTTTCATGAAAGAATGAAGGAAGAAGAAGATGAACATAATAATAATCCTTTTTTGATGAATAGGAAAAGGAGATAATGATCAATTATGCAACCATGGTTCACTTAACCATTGTAGAGATTTGACTAAGGTTAAAGGTTTGGTTAGGTTAAGGAAATATCTAGCATAATATCTTAACAAAGACAAAGAAAGAAAGCTTCTAGAAACTTCTAGAAAACCTTAACCCTAATCAAACCCTAACCATGTTTAATCTCTACTAAACAAGTTGCATTAGTTATCATATCATGTTACAATATTATATATCACATATATAATATTTATCGTAACCAAATAAAATAATACAATTAACATATATCGCATATATATCAATGTATTAACCGAGTGAGAAAAAGAATCTTTTAGTGAGCAAATATTAGTTAATGTAATTTAATATATCACATATATTATTATACATTAAATTATCGAATCAACACTTGATCCGACAATCCGGCTATATCGCATATAACCGACTAATATTTATCCGTACCGATTCATCGAATCAACACTTGATCCGATGACCCGGCTGATATCAAATATCGCGAGAATAGAATACGGTATCACATATCGCATTATCCTCGGTTCCGCACATATCACATATGTGCTCCTACTCCGTTTTGCCTGAGTCAAGAAACCTCTGTGTAGGACTCTAAAGAATCGTCAATACGCCGGCAGTAGGTGATGATCATATCAAACACCCACAAGCTGCAAGCGGTCAGCTAAACGTAACAGCTACCCAGGTATTGAGCGCTCAGAAGATCAACAAGCAAGCCTGTACATTCTCCTGCGAATCCAAACAGTAACACTCCCGTACAGTCCGGTCTCGTCGTCTGATATGTTGCATATCTCGCCTAGGGGTGGTAAACGTCAGACCCCAGTAGCTCGATAAGTCGTGTCGATTTGAGGTCTATAACAGTTCGAGAAACTACTGATAACACTTACCAGTAAATCTCAGCAACCCTGGCCAGGGATTTCCGGTTATAGCCAATCGAACACAGCACAACATCAACTCCCTATACCGGGAGAGACGAATCCCCTCCTATCGCTCATTGCCTCCATGTGATTCGGGACTGTACCCAAAAGCCACCTTTTTGCACGCCCTCTTGGACGTGGTATGATGGAAATCAAAGCACGGTGGGAATCACACAAGACTCTATGACGATCTCGGGTCAACAGACTACTCTGTACCAGTGTCACCGGAGAACTGCCATCTGACGTATGGTATAATACCATCTGGGAGTTCTCGGCGAGTCCGTCCAGTGTACCCAGTCTCCACTGAGCACCCGTACACCATCCTTGATGTCAAACACCGATGGATATGGGATCATCCATCACCCATCATATGGGTCAAGATGCGTATACGCTAGTCTACTCTGGTGCATCGATGCCCTGTCTCGATACACCCACGACTAGGAACAATTATAGGATGTACTCGTCGACTACCGTGGCCCCACTAGTATGATCTCATCATAGTCCCAGTAGTCGAGTACATATCCTAAGGGCTTTATCAACATGTAATATAGAGACAATCAGAGTACATGTTAAGATAAAGTACAACCAGATAGCATACTATCATGTCGAGCAAGAAAGTCCTCCCTATATATGTCCTAGCATCCACTACAATATACATCGTATGTACAGTAATGGCCTCTAGGGCATACATATAACTAACAATCTCCCACTTGCACTAGGGCCATCTGTTATGGTATCGCATACCCAACAATTAGCTGCGGTTGAAGTATCTCATACTCAACCATCCCATAAAAGTCTCTACTGGGAAAAAGGCCTTTGTGAGTGAATCCGCGCTGTCGTCCTCTGTGTCTACTCTCCTAACCTTGATTTCCCTGGAGATCATCCATCTCCATGATCAGGTGATACTGCCTAAGAATTATATCTGGATTTCTGATGGGACGGTAGTTCCTTGGCTAAAGCCACAACTCCATTGTCACACAATGGTAGGAACGAAGTTCATCTTATGAACTTATATATATCCAGACTGCCTCTTTGGTAGCATCCTTGGTAACGATGTATCTTGCCTTTAATCATCTAGTATGTCACGGTATCTAGCTTGGAACTCTTCCAACATACCGTCCCTCCACGGAGGGTATAGACAATGCCTGCGACTGACATTCAGTCGTCCTTATCACCCTGGAACCTTTCCAGTGATTCTCCCCAGGATCGATTGATACCATCTCACTACAACTAGTGAGTATCCTAACATCCAATTAGATCTATCTCATAGATCCAAAACCTAGGATTTAGTAGGTATCATTTTGATCCTATATGGAGAATCCTTGTGACAAGCGGAGATTGACCGTGCGTAGCATAGGTAACTCCTTCCCTATCAAGAGTATGTCATCCACGTACTCTACGAGGATCTCCACCATACTCCCTACTACCTTTTTGTATATACAAGGTTCATCTACCATTTTGATGAAGTCAAATTCTTTGACTACCACATCAAAACAGATGTTCCAACTCCGCGATGCCTGTTTTATCATATAAAACATCTTGCACACGTTTCCGCTGCTCCCACTGTCTACGAAGACCTCTGGCTGTGTACTTATAGACGCTCTCTTCTAAAATATCATTTAGAAAAGCAGTCATGACACCCAACCGCCAGATATCGTAGTCATGGTATGTAGCCGTGGCAAGTAGGATCTGGATGGACTTAAGCATAGCTTTGAAAGTCTCAACTTTTCCATGTACACCAAGTAATCTTCTCAAGATATACTTGCTCCTGATGGGGATTTAACCCTTCAGATAAAGCAACCAAAGTCCATACTTTGTTGGTGTATAAGGATTCCATCTCAGATCGATAAGCATCCAGCCATTCTTACAGAGTCTCACTCCTGATGGCCAGCTCGAAACTAGTTGGGTCATCATCTCATGATGCAATCCTCGCTCCCACTGTCATAGAGAAACCGAAGTATCTCTCAGGTGGGTGAGGAACCCTACTAGATCGGCGGAGAGGCTGAGGTTCGTTGGAAACTATTGAATCCTTTGGTTCTACCAAATCATTAGCTGCAGTTTGTATAGCTGGAACATTTCCAGTTCTACATAACAGACCTTGCCTCGAGCTTGTCCAGATTTTGCTTTTAGACATAGTCCGGACAACACCAAATCTTAACAAACTTAAGATATAGGCTCTTCCCTTTCCATATCACATATGAAGTGGTAGGCAACTGATTTGATTTGAACCCTATTCAATAGGTATGCATCTTCTCAAGCGCATAACACCCAAAAGGAAATAGGAAACTCAGCAGTACTTATCATAGAGCACACCATATCACATAGGGTGCTATGGCTCCACCCCGATACACCGACGTGCTGTGGTGTATACGGAGGAGTAATGCTGAGAGAGAATCTCATTCTCCTTTAGAATAGTCCAGGAATTCCGTGCTTAAGTATTCTCCTCCTTGATCTCATCAAAGGACATAATACTTATACCCGTATTTTGGTTCTCTACTTCTAATTTATATTCTGTGAATATCTCAAAAGGTTCGGACCTGTGTTTCAACAGAAACATATGTCTGAATCTTGAGAGATTATCAGAGAATGTAATGAAGTAGAAAGAACCGATCTTGGCATGTGTAGACAGGGGACCTTTCATACATCAACATGTATCAATCCCAAGAGTTCACTAACTCTTTCTCTGTTTCCAATAAACAGAGCTATGGTCATCTTATCTTTGTGACATGACCAGCAAGTTTCACAAGATGTAAATTCAAACAAATTTAAATATGCATCTTAATGTAACTTCAGCTAGTCGGGTCGCATTGATATGACCTAGTCTACAATGCCTCAAGAAGGATTCGTTCATTTCTGAATGCTTCCTCTTGTGTGTGTTCTGTATACTAAGAACTGTAGTTTGATTTAGAACGTCAATGCTTTTAGATAACGTGCCTGAACCGATCAACTCTTGATATAGGAAATGTTCAAAACATTATCCAACAATACAAAATTATATCCTTTCTTTACTAATAAAGAGACTGATATGATTTTGTATATCAGGTTCGGTATCTAATAACATTTGTTCAGAATCAATGTATTCTGGTAATACAGGGTGACAGTGACCAACAGACTTGGCTGCAACACTTGCACCTTTTTCTGTCTCATGAAACTTATCACCCGTTCTCAGTTCTCTACCTTTCTGTAGCCCATGTAACAGATTACATATGCGGGATCTATTGGAGATAGTGCCCTCAGAGTCAATTATTAGGTCACAGGTACGTGATTGCAATGATTGATGGAGGACCTATCCCGGTAGGACAGTCTTACTCGAGATGATAGTATGCTATCTGGTTTACCTTTATCATCGTGTACTGCTTTAAGTGACCTGACAAGTCGCTATTACACGTTGATAGAGCCCCTAGGATTCTTGCTTGACCACCAGCAGTATGAGGGCGATCATATAAGTGGGAGCTGGGGTCTATAAGCATATCCTTAAATGGTCCCTAGTCGTGTGGTTTTCGAGACAGGGCATCGATACTCCAGAGTAGACTAGTGTATACAGTCGAGACCCCGACGAGGGGCGGTGGCCGGTCTCACAAGCCACTGGTGTCAGTTGGATCACCTAAGATGTATACAGGTGCTCATTGGGTTATGAGTACACCGGACAGGACTCGCCGGGAACATGCTAGTTGGTCATATACCAGACGTCAGATGGCAGTTCCCTGGTGACATGTGTGCAGGTTAGTTCATCGACCTGGGGATCGTCATTTGTCTCGTGTGAGTTCCCACTGTACTTTGATTACTACCCTACCACGGCTCAAAGGAGTCGTGCAAACAGGTTTTAGTTGGGTACAGTCCCGAGCCACATGGAGGCAGTGAGCGTATCTTCAGGGGTTCGTCTCTCCCGGTATTGGGGGTGAGGTCGTGCTGTGTCTAGGAGAGCCATTACACGAAGCCCTCGGCCGAGGCAAGGAGATTTACTGGTAGGTATTCCAGTAGTATCTCAGGGTGTTCTGGGCTACACTCCGACACGACTTGTACCGCTTTTGGGGGTCTGACTTTTACCAATCCCCTAAGCCCGCCATGCGATGCTCGTAGACGAACGGACCGGACTGTACGGATATTGTCACTGACAGGCTCAGTAGGGAGTCAGGCTGAGTTCGCTCACAGACGTCCCTTTTGGTCAATACCTGGTAGCCCGTTATGTATTGGCTTATACCTCTAACGTGCTAGTGGTTAAATCCACAACCAAGGTGTTGACGAGTCTTTAGAGTCCCCCACATTCTGTTACTCAGCTTTCGGGCGAAAGGTTGTAGAGGCCGTATGGAGATATGGCAAGGTCCGATCAGATACGTGCGGTATTGCACGGATCAGGATCGGACAGTTTGTACTACAGGCCGTATGGTTATATGGCAGGGTTCGATCAGATACGTGCGGTATTGCACGGATCAGGATCGAACGGATATTACTAGCCGGCTTTGGTATAAGCCGGATCCTAGTATAGTACAGTGTAGATTTTGTCTCATTGCATTTGTATTTCGGTCGAAATACAGATGCGGGTGTGTATGCACAGTATCGGGGTTTTCCTGTAATTTATTACGGGACCAGTTTTCTGGAGTTGCCAGTTTGCTTTCTGTTTCGGCCAATTTCCTTTGTATCGTTCATTGGCCGAAGATTGGTGGAGGAGGGCTTATTTGCATTGTTGCAAATAAGCATTTGTGGAGGGGGTCTTTGCATATTATCATGTCATGATACTTGTCCCATCATTTGACTTCATAAACTCATGATTGCTTGACTTTCTTTATCATCATGGTTTTGATGATGGTTGTTGATGATGAGAGATGGTTGTTAGTTGAGTGTTGGTTTTGCTTTGTTATCATTGGTTCATATGATATCCATTCCTCTCTCTCTCTTTTGGATGATATGAGTATGGCTCCCATTATTTTTGTGACTCTCTCCATTCTCACCCTCCTCTCATTGTCATGGCCGGCCTTGGCTCATTGGGGGCTGTCCAACTTTTTGAGAGTGGGATTTTGGTTCATTTCTTGTTGCAAAAATCCCACAAGATCAATCCCAAAAAAGCTCTAAGTATCATTCCTCCACCAAATGGCAATTCCACAACCCCAAAGTGAGACTTGAGGACTACATATTCTACAGCGAACCTTAGGCACGTCGAGTAGCCGGCTTCGTGTCCGAGTTGCCTCGGCATTGAGGTGGGAGCCCGTAAAAGAAGTAGGCGATGTGGTGCACTTCCGACGACGAGGTGGAGACCGGAGCTTCCGCGGGAGATCGGGACGATGACGAGAAGACCGGAGGACTTGGATCGTCGGTATATCTCTATTCCCTTTCTTGTAGATAGCTAGGACTAATTAATGGTTCGATCCGGGTATTAGTGCGCGGCGGTTTGCCAGTTCAAGAAAAATTAAAGTTTATCACCGCTTCCGCATTTGGCCGTCGGATTGACGGCCGGGGCGCCGCCGTGCACTTACAGTGGTATCAGAGCCTCGCCATTAACTTAGTCTAGCTTGGTTTAATGTGTTTTGCATTTCCGATCGACCAAAATTCCAAAATCTACATTTTTGTTCACATCAGTTTTCTGTTGAAATTTTTTGGTGTCGAAAATTTTTTCAGGTTACAGAAAAGTGATGTACTGGAAAATCTAAGAGTTCTGTGAAAATTCGATGACGTAACTCCTCTGTAGGAGCGCGGAACCGCGGCCAAACACCCCCTTGGGCCGCAGTTCCGCCGCACTACTTTGGGTTTGCTGCACCAATTTTTTACAGAAGCTTTATGGGGTTAAAATTGGGGTTTTGGAATATTAAAATTGGGCTCAGAATTTCTGTGAGTGCTACAGTATTGCTTGGGGGCCCACTTGTTAATTTTTGATTGATCGGATATTTTAAACACATTATTTCACAGTATTTACATTATATCTGCGACCGTGAATGTCACTTGATCGGTAAATCCGGTCTAACTGCTATAGCCCGGTTAGACGGATTTGCGAACGTGACTTTCACGTTGATGTTCTGTTTTTGCTGTGATATTGCGGATCGGTCGTGGGGGATAGCCTGGATGCAATGCTAGTACAGTTGTGGTTGTATTATGTACATTTGATATTGCGGGGCGAGCGTCCGACATGTGGACTGCCGTCACTGCCTGTTTGTATTATTATTTTGGGGCACGACCTGGTTGCGGTCGATGTACCCGGTGTATGTATATTTTACTTTCTGTACTAGGATTGCCCCGCGGAGGGGTGCACGGATAGCCGGGTTCTAGAGAGCAACAAGCCCGCATCTCATGGCATTGAGACGGAGGGGGCTTCACTCTAGGATTGACAGGCTATTCGCCGCACTCGTAGGGGGTACAGGTTGACCCAGGAGGGGTGCCCAAGTTACCGGATTCCGTGAAGTGCTGGGTGGTCCATTCACGTTGCTGAAGGGGGCTGCCTCGCTTCAGGTTTTGGCGGGTAACTTGCCGCGCCCGTAGGGGTCTAGGATTTCATTGCACAGGCTATCCACACGACCAGGGGAACGTCGGGTTTCAGCGGCTCTGTGAAACCCGGGGATCCCAGATATCTGTATTGTTTCTGTGATGCTGTACATTTCTGTGATGTTGCATTTTTATTCACGCCTTGAGCGAAATATAATATATTGGTATATATATTAGTAGATGTTGTATATGTTTTGCATCCGCGCTAGTCCAGTCCCCGCTCTGTCGTTAGTTAGCTAACCTAACGGGTAATGACGGGACCCAGTGGCGAATGCGGATGGCATATACGTACATCAGTATATTTTCGTTCTTTGTGGTGTGATCAATTGATGGGACTGCGTTGATTCGGATCAATACAAGTTAAAACAAACCTAATCTGATGTTGTTGGAACACTTTTCAAAAAGCTGTTATTGCAAGGACGTTCACTTTTGTTTAGCATCGTGGTATTCAGTTGGAATATCCTGCTCCTCAGTCGACGAGGCAAGGGCCGAGATCCCTTCACCGGGAGTGACCCCTTGGACAGAAGTTTGCGTCAGGGCATTAACTTCACTATAGCCGACTACTTTTGCTTTGCACCGTGGTATTCAGTTAGAATATCCTGCACCCCATTCTACGGGGAAAGAGCCGAGATCCCTTCACCGGGAGTGACCTCTTTAGCGAAGGTTTTCGTCACTATATTTTTAAAAGCTATCCGTTCCTTCAACGATATCAAGTTCATTACGTTAAAGGTTTTCGCCAGAAACCATTCGTAGCCCTCCGTCGTTTCATATGGGTAGTCAATAGTATTCAAGCTGTGTTTGTTCGCCAAAGTCAAGGCACAGTGTTTGGTAGCTGTTGGTTATTCATATGCAGCATAGATAGATGCGTTGGTTTGGAACAGTCGTATAGCCTTGTTGGCCAAAGTCAAGGGCTTGTGCAGGTGGATTCGAATCAACCTGGAGAATGACGGGTAGAACTTGACATGTGACTTATGATTTGTTGGCCAAAATCAAGGTCATAAGAGCATGGGGTAAAAATTACATCGGGAGTTTCAAAAGAACTGAAACTTGCCAGATATGCGCATACCTTCTGGAGTGTGGTAGCGTGAGCGGATTCCGTCACGTTATCATGTGATGATAGTTGGATCCCGATTCCCACTGATGAGTTAGTTTACTCCTCGGGTGACCCCGACTAATTCTTCTTTCAGGTTTGGAGGAGAATTTGAGGTACAGTGGGAGGTTTCCAGATTAGATAAATTGGTAACCATTCTGATCTAGGTTAGAGTGCACGCTGAGTGTTTCTTTTCTCTCTCTCTTTGGCAGCGACCATTGACCCGACCCTAAGACTATGACTCAGTGACCAAGTTGACCGAACCTTCTTAACACTGGCTTTTGGATTGTCAGAGTTGCAAACCTCATTACCACTCCTACTTTTACCCTTTTCTCCAGGACACCCCGTATTACTACGAACGTCCACTTCCATTGGACAAAACCATCGTATGGTTAGATACGAACTCGAAGGAATTTATTCGAGGATGGTTTCAGGTTCTGGAGAAAACGGATAGGATTATTCAGTTGTCTTTTCCTTTTACCTTCTCTCAGGTTGCGAGTACTCATTGGTTTAGGAGATAGTACACCTATTACGCAAATTGGATAGTCTTCTTCCAAACCATAGGCAGGTGCCGACAGGTAGGGAATGAAGAAAACCAATTAGCATAACGATGGTGTACAGAAGGTATTAAGTTCAGACAAAGCAAGGGATTAGTAAGAGGGCAAAGTAAATTGCAACAGATATTCACGACCAAACCAAGTATTCCTTCGCCAATCCTAAAATCACCTTTGTATTTCTCCAGGACACTCCGTATCACTACGAAGATCCACAGTTTATTGGATAATCCATCGTATGGTTATATACGAACTCGAAAGGAACTTGTTCCAGTTCGGGGATGGATTCTGGTTCAGGAGAAATAGGAATAAGGTTTATTCGGTTGTCTTTTATCTTCACCTTCTCTCGCTTTGCGAGTGCTCCTAGGATTAGGACAGTACACCCATTATGCTTATTGGATAGTCTTCTTCCAAACCATAGGCTGGTGCCGAACGGTAGGGAAGGAAGAAAACCAATTGGCCTAAAGGGGCGTGCAGAAGGTAATGACTAAAGACATATGAAGGGATTCAGAGAGGTGGCAAAGAATTATACGGTTACAGTCGTGAATCTGGAAGAGGCATTACTAGGAATACCAGGATACCCCATCGAAACATTTCGATGTTTCAGTCTCACTGTGTACTGTTAAAGGAAAACTGATTTCCCGATTAGACACTTGCTCCAGGGTATGTATTTACCAGGTATGATTCTCACATCTGTATGGTTTTACAGATGATGAGTGAGAGTAAGTTATTGGGAATTAAGTGATCATCCTCATTATATCGCGATTCGTTGTAATCGGTGATATTTGAGGAAGTCACCTGGGTTGTTTGCCGGTCGGCAAATATTTGGTTTTGAATATCCGCTGTTATGCACCAATTTCAAATCGATATATCTGTACGTCTATTTTCATAGAGTGAGATATACCTTTTTGAAATTATGTCTGTGACATTTACCTACATCAGTGGATGGTTAGGTAAGGAGCATTAAACAGCGGTGTAATTCTTCTTAACCATAAGTACAGTTTTCAACCTACGACACACAGTGAATGAGTTATCAGACTCAAGGGACTTATACAGAGTATTGTATGTTGTCCAGGGTCCATCAGGACAGAGGGGTTGGTCCTCGTACTATATTCGGTTTACTTATGACTTCTCTAGTTTTTAGACAGGTGTTTCGCGGAAACACAGGGTCTGAATGTTGAGAAGTTATAGGTATTTGAATAGAGTAGAGAACCAGGTGTAGCAAGTATCGGGATTCTTCAAAGTGATCGAAGATGTAGATACTTGTGTATGGTATTCAGTTGATAGTAATGATTAAGAGATCTTGCTTCTCTTTCCGGTTACTCATAATTGGAAGCATTCCTAAGTTGAGTAACGCTGATCGGCCTCTCTCCATTTAGTTGACATGCACTGGAGACAGTTGCATGATTTGAATCTGGTTCAATTAAATCAGTGCCTCTGGTTCTATATATGATATAGAACAGTTCATATCTTAACGATGTTAAGGTACGGGGAGTTGTCCGGTTTATGATTAAAACCAGACACTTGACAACTCAAGGCAAGTTTCTGTAATGGCTGTTTGTGGGTTGACCCAGGCTATGACTGAGGGTTGATTTTCTACCATCTGGATGAACAATAGCAATATTGTTCTAGACTCGCCACAGTTTTATTAAAAATGGATTTTTTCAGAAAACAGTAGTGGGAGTATGGTAGAACTGGAAGTGATTCCAGAACCACAAACGATTACTGAAGATTTGATAAGGGACCTAAAGATTCAATCTGGATTGACATTCCATTGGCCACTCCGCAGATACGGTGGGTAACTTCAGGCACCCGAGAGGTACTACGGTAGCCCCAAGGACGGTGACAGGGAAGTTCTTGTTTACCCACAATTACCATTGCTGCTGTTAACAGGCTGCGAGACCCGGCGGGAGGATGAGTATGGCGTCGTTCTAAACTAGTTTTAGAAGTGTACGTGTATATGACTCTGCCAGAGGGTTGTCGTAGTCAGTGGGAGCAGCGGAAGCATTGGTGGACAGGTAGCTTATGTCTATTTACAGACTGAAGCACCAGTAGCGGAGATAGATCATCTATTTCTGACATGACAGTCATGGGTTTGACTTCATCAGAATAGGGGATGGATCTGTTGAGAAGGTAGTAGGGTGTGATATCCTGGTATTTGGATGACATACACAGAGTAGGAAAAGAAACTCCTATACTACGATCGGTTATACTTTGGTCGTCACACAGTGGTTTCTCCACATGGGACTTGGACATTATATCAGACATTCTGGTTACTAGATCTATGGTTTTAGATCTAGATTTGGGTAGTTTCCCAATCAGGGTACTTAGACACCATTCTAAGAGTATTTAGAATGGACGACTCCTGGCACGGTAGTATACCTGCAGAAGATGGAGTCACCCTCTCCAAAGGTGTCTTACAGACTAAAGGGAAGAGGGACGTGCATGATTGGCAGATCACTTGCTCAGGCAATTGAGTCAATCATGAGATGTCAAGTACCACACCAGACATTGTTCTTGCACTAGATGCAATAAGCTGACATTAATCCAATCCTGGAGAAACGGTCGGAAGCAGTTTTAGAACATAAGTGGATGTTCTAGAGATATGATAACGACAGCCTCATTCGGGAGACAGTTATCATTCCAGGCTTCCAAGGTGACATGGACGACAAGGAGGTTGTCAGAGTTATAGTTCTCCTTCTGACGAAGGGCAGTATTTTGGACAGATGGTCCAAGGCAATACTGAGGGTGGCATGGCGCAGGATACTGATTAAGTTCAGTTGACGATACAGTCTAAGAAGTTTGGATTTGGAGTTCATTTATGAGCTATGTCCCATCAGACATCCAGACACATTCTAAGACAGGTATTGCTCATTTCGGGAGATGGGTTTCTCCGTGAACTTGAGATATAGAGAGACATAGAAAGAAACAATAAAGCGGATCCACTCACTAAGGCTATTCCTCGAACGCAATAGTTTCGCAAACGAGCTTTGTGAGACTGACCAGTAGAGGAGTTGGGTGTTCGGTATCACACGGGCTGTGAGTATGCGACATCGCAATAATTAGCCTTGAGTGCAAGTGGGAGATTGTTGGAGATAGTGCCCTCAGAGTCAATTATTAGGTCACAGGTACGTGATTGCAATGATTGATGGAGGACCTATCCCGGTAGGACAGTCTTACTCGAGATGATAGTATGCTATCTGGTTTACCTTTATCATCGTGTACTGCTTTAAGTGACCTGACAAGTCGCTATTACACGTTGATAGAGCCCCTAGGATTCTTGCTTGACCACCAGCAGTATGAGGGCGATCATATAAGTGGGAGCTGGGGTCTATAAGCATATCCTTAAATGGTCCCTAGTCGTGTGGTTTTCGAGACAGGGCATCGATACTCCAGAGTAGACTAGTGTATACAGTCGAGACCCCGACGAGGGGCGGTGGCCGGTCTCACAAGCCACTGGTGTCAGTTGGATCACCTAAGATGTATACAGGTGCTCATTGGCTTATGAGTACACCGGACAGGACTCGCCGGGAACATGCTAGTTGGTCATATACCAGACGTCAGATGGCAGTTCCCTGGTGACATGTGTGCAGGTTAGTTCATCGACCTGGGGATCGTCATTTGTCTCGTGTGAGTTCCCACTGTACTTTGATTACTACCCTACCACGGCTCAAAGGAGTCGTGCAAACAGGTTTTAGTTGGGTACAGTCCCGAGCCACATGGAGGCAGTGAGCGTATCTTCAGGGGTTCGTCTCTCCCGGTATTGGGGGTGAGGTCGTGCTGTGTCTAGGAGAGCCATTACACGAAGCCCTCGGCCGAGGCAAGGAGATTTACTGGTAGGTATTCCAGTAGTATCTCAGGGTGTTCTGGGCTACACTCCGACACGACTTGTACCGCTTTTGGGGGTCTGACTTTTACCAACCCCCTAGGCCCGCCATGCGATGCTCGTAGACGAACGGACCGGACTGTACGGATATTGTCACTGACAGGCTCAGTAGGGAGTCAGGCTGAGTTCGCTCACAGACGTCCCTTTTGGTCAATACCTGGTAGCCCGTTATGTATTGGCTTATACCTCTAACGTGCTAGTGGTTAAATCCACAACCAAGGTGTTGACGAGTCTTTAGAGTCCCCCACATTCTGTTACTCAGCTTTCGGGCGAAAGGTTATAGAGGCCGTATGGAGATATGGCAAGGTCCGATCAGATACGTGCGGTATTGCACGGATCAGGATCGGACAGTTTGTACTACAGGCCGTATGGTTATATGGCAGGGTTCGATCAGATACGTGCGGTATTGCACGGATCAGGATCGAACGGATATTACTAGCCGGCTTTGGTATAAGCCGGATCCTAGTATAGTACAGTGTAGATTTTGTCTCATTGCATTTGTATTTCGGTCGAAATACAGATGCGGGTGTGTATGCACAGTATCGGGGTTTTCCTGTAATTTATTACGGGACCAGTTTTCTGGAGTTGCCAGTTTGCTTTCTGTTTCGGCCAATTTCCTTTGTATCGTTCA
This sequence comes from Agapanthus africanus, assembly GCA_030015575.1. Lineage (NCBI taxonomy): Eukaryota > Viridiplantae > Streptophyta > Magnoliopsida > Asparagales > Amaryllidaceae > Agapanthus > Agapanthus africanus. The sequence continues at coordinate 560,961,405 of CM057340.1, forward strand.
TTGGCCGAAGATTGGTGGAGGAGGGCTTATTTGCATTGTTGCAAATAAGCATTTGTGGAGGGGGTCTTTGCATATTATCATGTCATGATACTTGTCCCATCATTTGACTTCATAAACTCATGATTGCTTGACTTTCTTTATCATCATGGTTTTGATGATGGTTGTTGATGATGAGAGATGGTTGTTAGTTGAGTGTTGGTTTTGCTTTGTTATCATTGGTTCATATGATATCCATTCCTCTCTCTCTCTTTTGGATGATATGAGTATGGCTCCCATTATTTTTGTGACTCTCTCCATTCTCACCCTCCTCTCATTGTCATGGCCGGCCTTGGCTCATTGGGGGCTGTCCAACTTTTTGAGAGTGGGATTTTGGTTCATTTCTTGTTGCAAAAATCCCACAAGATCAATCCCAAAAAAGCTCTAAGTATCATTCCTCCACCAAATGGCAATTCCACAACCCCAAAGTGAGACTTGAGGACTACATATTCTACAGCGAACCTTGGGCACGTCGAGTAGCCGGCTTCGTGCCCGAGTTGCCTCGGCATTGAGGTGGGAGCCCGTAAAAGAAGTAGGCGATGTGGTGCACTTCCGACGACGAGGTGGAGACCGGAGCTTCCGCGGGAGATCGGGACGATGATGAGAAGACCGGAGGACTTGGATCGTCGGTATATCTCTATTCCCTTTCTTGTAGATAGCTAGGACTAATTAATGGTTCAATCCGGGTATTAGTGCGCGGCGGTTTGCCAGTTCAAGAAAAATTAAAGTTTATCACCGCTTCCGCATTTGGCCGTCGGATTGACGGCCGGGGCGCCGCCGTGCACTTACAGGATCCTGATCCGGTATCACATACCCAGGACGTAAAGGATACTGAGAAACAGTTCTCTGTAATGAACACACCCGAAGATGATGCATCAGCATGCGCTTTCTTCGTTTGGGCAGCACGGGAAATCTGGTATTCCCCAATTTCCTGCTCTGTCTTATAACAATTATAAGTTGGAGCGGGACCAACGTTCCCCAGCTCAGTATAACAAGCGGGTTCGGTCAATATATCCGTTTTATTATCTTGATTAAGGCATGATATGGTCGCTATCTGGAGAGAGAGAAGAAAACACTCAGCGTATGCTCTTGCAAGATTAGATTGGTTATCTAATATATCTAATCAGGATGTCTCCCACTGTTTTAGTCAAATCTTCCTTCAAACCCTAAAAGGAAAGACTAGCCGGGATTAATTACACGCTACAAGTTCGCCAATGTTTCAGCCAGGCCAGTGTCGGTACTTTGAGGGAGGTCCCCCGTGCTATCGCACGAAACTAATTAAAGTAAACCTCGTTTTCCCAGAGGCGTAACCCCGTTGACACCTTTCTAGACACCTACTTGATCGGCTAATTGTAATGTATAAAACTCTTCCAGGAGTAACAATTACTCACAGCGGGTATCGGGATCCAACTATCTTATAGAAGGTATGCAATCTCATTGCAAATTTCAACACTTGAAATTCCTAATAATATTTTGCCCCTAGCGATCTATGACCTTAACTAAGTCAACAAACCATAAATCGCAAGTCAAGTTCAACCCGTACATTTCCCGATTGAATTAAACCAACCCGTACGACCCTTAACTGAGTCAACAAAGCCGTACGAATACCCTAATCCAATCACATCTTATGTTTTAGCAGATAAACATTACTTAGCTACCGTACACTATGCCTTAACTAAGTCAACAAACATAGCACGAATACTAAATAGTACTTATCTGAAATGACGGAGGGCTACGACGGGTTTTTCAGAAAACCCTTTGCGTAATGAACTTGATATCGTTGTAGAAGCGAGTGATTTTAAATGGAGTGTTTTTTAGGCTTTTTTAGTTTTGCTAAAGGGGTCACTCCCGGTGAAGGGATCGTCGGCCCTTTCCTCGTCGAATGGGGTGCGGGATATATCATATATATCACTGTGCAAAGCAAGAACTATAGAAGCAATCAAAAGACAAACCGAGTTTGTAGCATCTGCCAGTTATTACTAAAGGAGTCACTCCCGGTGAAGGGATCTCGGTCCTTTCCTTATCGAATAAGGTGCTGGATGTTCTACAAGGAACACCGCTATGCAAAGCAAGAACTGTAGCTACCAGTTTTTATAAACAAGTTTCTACAACATCTTAGGTTTCTTTTAGTTTCATTAATCTCATTAATGAAGTCCCATTTTATTATGCTTCGCAAGCATCTCTTTTGAAACGAAATCTGCAATATAACATATATCTCATATATATAATATAAACATTCGTCACAGGCAGTAATATGATCTCATCACAGAACATTGCAGCAGAAGAACATATATGAAATATTGGATATACTAGGACGTCCGTGTTTTCAATACGAGCCTGTATAAAACACGGATTCCACGGTCGCGATGAATAGCCAAACCCACATCCCTAGACCCCTACGAGAGCGGCAAGTAACACTGCCAATTCTAGGGTTAGGAGACCCGGTCTCGACTCCTCGAGATGGTCTCCCACTGGACCCTAGAACCCGGTTACTTGTGCTCCCCGCCTTGGGTCTACCTAATGCGGAAAAGTAAATAATATACAACGGTGACAGCTTCCGCTACCTGGAAGTGCCCCAATAAAAGAATATTACATACAAATAAATTTTACATGAATGAAAAAGAAAAACTCTCATCTCACATAAAACCCCCGGCTATTCAAACGCGACGATTCAATACAACATATCACAGCAACGCATAATATCTCATATCATCAACGTAAGCAAGTATGCGTATCCCGATTGTCGTTGATGTATAGCAACGAAGCCGGCGATACACCACATACTACGCTTACGGTCACATAAAAGAAAGTGTAAAACTACAACAGTTGGAATCCGCAATCTCTTTAGACATCGCATGCCTAACCAAATGAATTCCTTAGACATCGCATGCCTAACTATTATAAACCCCGCATTTTAGTCTCATTATCGAAAACTCTTTTCAATATCAAGTCGGGCAATTCAACAAGATTCCCGACAAACTGATCGAATGCTCGTCGCAAACTTTAGTAGACGGCCGCACCCCCGATACCGTCGACGAAGTGCACCAAGGCGGAACACCGCTACCGCGAGCACCCGAACGGATGCTTTCGGCGACGGGGTTCTCCTACAGTCACTTGGTCGGGGCTATGGGGCGTAGCTGTCTATTAAGTTTACCCGGCGAGTATCCGCGTACGCTACGTGATTGCGACGGACTTTTGATCACATCAAAATTCCGTGGCAACCGATCATCTGAGACTAAAGTGCTATGTTTATAATATTCAAATTAGTTATCTCATAACTACCTGTGGATTCCAAATATTGTATCACATTCCAGATAAATAGAAAAAGTTAAACTTTCCGATCGAATCATCAAGCACCCAAGATTTCCCCAATATATCTCAACACTTGAAATCAGTTTAAAAACATTCATCACATGCCACAGTACCAATGGTCCAGCCGTAGAAGGGTCAAGCCAACGCCTCACATGTGGCACGCCGTACTGCCCCAAACCCTAAGGTTCAAAGGGCAGTTCAAGACGGTCACATAATCGAGTTAAGGTTTGTTGTCTTCTAGAGGGTCCACCGAGTTACTTGCACGACTTAGAACATTCTTAAACACGAGAAAAGAAAATCCAACTTTTGAAAAATTTTCCGTCAGGGGAAAAAGTGAGTTATTGATATCCGTTCGAACTTTTTAACAGTTTCTAAAAGTTATCCGGACAAAACACAAAGACGCAGTTAAAGTTCCTGATCGAATCATCGAATCCCCAATACAACCCAGAAAATTCAACAGTTGAATAAATATTAAAAATTCCCAGAAAATACAGCACTAAAAGACAAGAATTACTGTGCAAATTTGAAACAGTGAAGCAACAAAAGGGCCGCGGAACAGCCGCACATGCCATGCATGTGCCGCGGTTCCGCCGCGCTTTGGTGGAATTAGGCGCACGTGCTTCACAGTAACTCTTGTATTTCCCTGCTGATTTTTTTGAGCATTTTTAATTTGGAAAAAATCACAGTTTTAAAAAATTTCCAGAAACTAGGGTATATCGGGTTTTCCGGGTTCGATCGGACTTTAAACTTCGTCTAGACTTCGCCTAAAGCTCTAGCTTGGCTCTGATACCACTGTAGGGTTGCTAGGCACGCGCACAAGGGTCTACGAGGCATCAACCATGCCCGATTAAAAATTTAGCCGTGCCGAACAACCCGAATACGGAACTTTAAACTAGAGATTAGGCGAAAACAAGCATGCTAAACACTTTAACACTAAGTGAGAGGGATTACAACCTTTGTAGATCCGGTCCTTCACTTCATATGCTCCGTGTTGTGGTCCCTTCGCTGCGATCATCGGGATCCGGACTCTCGAAGGGTTCCACGAAGAGAAAGACGCAACCTTTGCTTCCGATCTTCGATACTAAGATGATCTACCTTGAAGTTTCTTTAACACAAGCTAACACTCATGAAATGATGTGAACACCCTCATCTAAATGGTAAGGGAAGATGAGGATGATGAAGTAGGATTTTTTCTCTCTTTATTTATCTTTTTCTCATATTTATTCATCACTTTTGAAAAATCAAGCAAGGTTTTTCATGAAAGAATGAAGGAAGAAGAAGATGAACATAATAATAATCCTTTTTTGATGAATAGGAAAAGGAGATAATAATCAATTATGCAACCATGGTTCACTTAACCATTGTAGAGATTTGACTAAGGTTAAAGGTTTGGTTAGGTTAAGGAAATATCTAGCATAATATCTTAACAAAGACAAAGAAAGAAAGCTTCTAGAAACTTCTAGAAAACCTTAACCCTAATCAAACCCTAACCATGTTTAATCTCTACTAAACAAGTTGCATTAGTTATCATATCATGTTACAATATTATATATCACATATATAATATTTATCGTAACCAAATAAAATAATACAATTAACATATATCGCATATATATCAATGTATTACCCGAGTGAGAAAAAGAATCTTTTAGTGAGCAAATATTAGTTAATTTAATTTAATATATCATATATATTATTATACATTAAATTATCGAATCAACACTTGATCCGACAATCCAGCTATATCGCATATAACCGACTAATATTTATCCGTGCCGATTCATCGAATCAACACTTGATCCGATGACCCGGCTGATATCAAATATCGCGAGAAAAGAATACGGTATCACATATCGCATTATCCTCGGTCCCGCACATATCACATATGTGCTCCTACTCCGTTTTGCCTGAGTCAAGAAACCTCTGTGTAGGACTCTAAAGAATCGTCAATACGCCGGCAGTAGGTGATGATCATATCAAACACCCACAAGCTGCAAGCGGTCAGCTAAACGTAACAGCTACCCAGGTATTGAGCGCTCAGAAGATCAACAAGCAAGCCTGTACATTCTCCTGCGAATCCAAACAGTAACACTCCCGTACAGTCCGGTCTCGTCGTCTGATATGTTGCATATCTCGCCTAGGGGTGGTAAACGTCAGACCCCAGTAGCTCGATAAGTCGTGTCGATTTGAGGTCTATAACAGTTCGAGAAACTACTGATAACACTTACCAGTAAATCTCAGCAACCCTGGCCAGGGATTTCCGGTTATAGCCAATCGAACACAGCACAACATCAACTCCCTATACCGGGAGAGACGAATCCCCTCCTATCGCTCATTGCCTCCATGTGATTCGGGACTGTACCCAAAAGCCACCTTTTTGCACGCCCTCTTGGACGTGGTATGATGGAAATCAAAGCACGGTGGGAATCACACAAGACTCTATGACGATCTCGGGTCAACAGACTACTCTGTACCAGTGTCACCGGAGAACTGCCATCTGACGTATGGTATAATACCATCTGGGAGTTCTCGGCGAGTCCGTCCAGTGTACCCAGTCTCCACTGAGCACCCGTACACCATCCTTGATGTCAAACACCGATGGATATGGGATCATCCATCACCCATCATATGGGTCAAGATGCGTATACGCTAGTCTACTCTGGTGCATCGATGCCCTGTCTCGATACACCCACGACTAGGAACAATTATAGGATGTACTCGTCGACTACCGTGGCCCCACTAGTATGATCTCATCATAGTCCCAGTAGTCGAGTACATATCCTAAGGGCTTTATCAACATGTAATATAGAGACAATCAGAGTACATGTTAAGATAAAGTACAACCAGATAGCATACTATCATGTCGAGCAAGAAAGTCCTCCCTATATATGTCCTAGCATCCACTACAATATACATCGTATGTACAGTAATGGCCTCTAGGGCATACATATAACTAACAATCTCCCACTTGCACTAGGGCCATCTGTTATGGTATCGCATACCCAACAATTAGCTGCGGTTGAAGTATCTCATACTCAACCATCCCATAAAAGTCTCTACTGGGAAAAAGGCCTTTGTGAGTGAATCCGCGCTGTCGTCCTCTGTGTCTACTCTCCTAACCTTGATTTCCCTGGAGATCATCCATCTCCATGATCAGGTGATACTGCCTAAGAATTATATCTGGATTTCTGATGGGACGGTAGTTCCTTGGCTAAAGCCACAACTCCATTGTCACACAATGGTAGGAACGAAGTTCATCTTATGAACTTATATATATCCAGACTGCCTCTTTGGTAGCATCCTTGGTAACGATGTATCTTGCCTTTAATCATCTAGTATGTCACGGTATCTAGCTTGGAACTCTTCCAACATACCGTCCCTCCACGGAGGGTATAGACAATGCCTGCGACTGACATTCAGTCGTCCTTATCACCCTGGAACCTTTCCAGTGATTCTCCCCAGGATCGATTGATACCATCTCACTACAACTAGTGAGTATCCTAACATCCAATTAGATCTATCTCATAGATCCAAAACCTAGGATTTAGTAGGTATCATTTTGATCCTATATGGAGAATCCTTATGACAAGCGGAGATTGACCATGCGTAGCATAGGTAACTCCTTCCCTATCAAGAGTATGTCATCCACGTACTCTACGAGGATCTCCACCATACTCCCTACTACCTTTTTGTATATACAAGGTTCATCTACCATTTTGATGAAGTCAAATTCTTTGACTACCACATCAAAACAGATGTTCCAACTCCGCGATGCCTGTTTTATCATATAAAACATCTTGCACACGTTTCCGCTGCTCCCACTGTCTACGAAGACCTCTGGCTGTGTACTTATAGACGCTCTCTTCTAAAATATCATTTAGAAAAGCAGTCATGACACCCAACCGCCAGATATCGTAGTCATGGTATGTAGCCGTGGCAAGTAGGATCTGGATGGACTTAAGCATAGCTTTGAAAGTCTCATCTTTTCCATGTACACCAAGTAATCTTCTCAAGATATACTTGCTCCTGATGGGGATTTAACCCTTCATATAAAGCAACCAAAGTCCATACTTTGTTGGTGTATAAGGATTCCATCTCAGATCGATAAGCATCCAGCCATTCTTACAGAGTCTCACTCCTGATGGCCAGCTCGAAACTAGTTGGGTCATCATCTCATGATGCAATCCTCGCTCCCACTGTCATAGAGAAACCGAAGTATCTCTCAGGTGGGTGAGGAACCCTACTCGGTTGAAAAGTAAAACTGATCAAGAACGCGAGAAGGCTATATTGGAAAGGGCCAAGCACCAGCGACGTGATGAAAGAGCTGAGATACTCCCGCTGGAGCGAAGTACACCCACTGCGGACAAAAGCAAATTCAAGATGAGGAAAAGGTTTGCTAAGGCCATATCAATGGGCATGAAGCTACCATCCTCTGAAGGAAACATCACCGGTGAAGTGGAAACGCATCCCTCTTATTGCTTATATCATCAGAAGGTTTCGCACCCCACTCAAGAGTGCAAAGCTTTCGATAGATGGTGGCAAGGGTATGTAGCTCATCGACAACACTTTAAACGGGAAAAGCGTAAAACTCATCAGGAACAAAGAAATACGACCGGAGAGCTTAAAAGAACTACCGGCGATTGTCGCGTGGTTAACACCGGCGGGTCACAAGTGCCTACATTCGGGAGCGATTCTGATGAGGAGCTGGAACTTGCCTCTCTCTTTAAAGAATCCACTTCGGGAAAAGAAGAGCCGAAGATCTGCGAAAATATCCGGCTGCGGAATCGGACGCTGCCTGAAAAGAACCTCGGACCCTTAAACAGAAAAAATAAAGGAAAAGAAAAGGTCTCTGAAGATATCATCTTAGATGACCAAGTGGTGGAAGAGCTAGCCGCCAAGGACCCGCCAAAGAAGAATAAGGTAGATTACAACGTCTTAGCGCCTCTGAGGAAGCTACCCTCACAGCTCAGCATTCTTGACGCTTTTTTGTTATCAAAGGAGGCGAGAGATTCGTTAATTAAGGCACTCCAAGATCCGGAACAATTCCAAGCATGCCTGGCCGAGGAAAAGATGAAGGATGAATTGGAGGAAGTGCACACGGCCGATGTCACTTTCGGGGACGAGGACCTTCTCCTTGGGACGTGTGAACACAATCGCCCCCTCTATGTCTCAGGTTACTGTCACGATATAAAGATAGGCAAAATCCTGATCGACAATGGATCTTTCGTTAATCTCCTCAATGTTTCAATGTACGGGTCTTAAAAGAAATCTGCATAAGCGTCCAGCACCTTGCTCGTGACAAGATCACCATCTCCGGGTTTGACTCCCAGTCATCAAGAACTCTTGGGTCTGTGATACTGACGCTACGCTTCGGGCTACTCGTCACGGATATTAAGTTCCACGTCATAAACGCCGAGACATGCTACAACGCTTTGCTCGGCCGACCATGGTTACACGAATACAACATCATCCCTTCTACACAACATCAGTGTATGAAGTATTTTAAGGATGGTTTCGAGTATACCGTGACGGGAGAACTGAACCCGTTCTCTGTGAACGAGGTCCGCAAATACGAAGATGCCAAATACTTCTTACCGGATTTCAAAGATACGGAGAAGTGTCACAAGCCGGAGAATAAAGCTAATGCCACCATCCCTGTCTTCGGCAGTGATACCGAGGAGGAAGAGGAGATAGTGTATTCGGGTCCGCCCCAACACAACAAGCCAGGACCGTCCGCTCCTACGTTGATCTTTGGTAGCGACTCGGAAGATGAGATCCATGCTGTATTCTCTGCTCGACCTTCAATACAAAGTGCGCTGACGAAGAACAAAGTCTACAAGTCGCCATGGTGCCGTTTAAACACCATAAAGAACTAGATGCACTTAATATTTACAATGTAGAAGAGCTGCAAACGTTCTATATCCCTCCCAGGCGAGAGAGCGAGAAAGCAATTCTGTTCTACCGCTCTAAAGAAACCAAGGTGGAGAAAGAAATCTGGCATGGCGCAGATCCTACGCTGGACAGACTTCAACCCATCCGTCTACCCAGATATTATACGGAAGGTTTAAAAAGGCTGCTAAAACGCCAGGGGATATCCTTCAAACAGACCGTTCGAAAAGCCAAGTTCTACGACAAAGTCTGGAACGTTCCTAGGACTCAACGCAAGCTGCCTAATGGGAGGATGGAGACGATCAGGCTCGGATACATTCGCTCCAAGAAACGAGAGCTGCTCCGCAGCTGTTACGTCGTACACGACTTCAATGAAGAAGCAGATGCGCAACGGGAGGACACCAATCCTGAACCAGTAAAAGTTCCTGATGCAAAAGTGCCCAGTCCGTCGTTTGAAGAACAAATGGACAGGCTTATAAGGGAAGCTGGTCAAAAAGTCCGAGATGATCACAACCGCGAAATGGCCATCTACGAGAAAGCCAAAACGCAACGCCTCCTCCAACAGGCTTTCAAAGATGAAAGTGCCGCCCCCTGTCAACCTGTTATAAAAAGGGCTCAACGCAGAGGCAGAAACAAGTCGAAAGGCTAAAAAGACGCTCAACAGCAAGAAAGCGGGGCTAAGAAGCCAGGCAAGCGGGAGTCGAGCGTTATTGATCTGTCCCTCATGAAGAAAATGGGTCGAGCATACTCGTTTCCTCGGGACAAGACGAAGAAGATACTTGAGCTTGCTCTAAAACATCAGATGCTCACACTGCCGGAGTCCAAGCACCCCGAACAAGCAGGCGAAGTCTCTCACCCGGACTATTGCTTTTATCACCGGGTGATAGGGCACCCTCTCGAGGACTGCTTCACCTTCAAAAATTGGGTTGAAGATCAGTATCAGCTTGGCAAATTCACTCTGTCTGACAGCTGGATGGTAGCGCTGCCACAAAAGCACGAGCCCAAGGCCACGGAAGAAAAACCAGTTCCACATTGGGATTGGAAGCGAATTCGCACCTGTCACATGATTACAATATTAAAAGAAGAGCCCGAGGACATAGATGAGCTCCCCTGGTGCTTCGAAAACAATGACAATGAGGTAATCTCAGAATTTCCACCGGCTCCGAAAGAACTGGAGGATGGCATACATACTACTGCAAATAACCTCAAGAAGATTGAGTTGGGATCAGCAGACGATCCGCGACCAACATTCATCAGCGAGCTGCTATCCGAAGAAAGGGTGGCTGTGTTAAAAGATGTCCTTCTACAGCATAGAGATTGCTTCGCGTGGAACTATTCCGAAATGCCGGGACTAGATCCAGAAATTGCTGTACACAGATTGGCGATATCCCCGGACATCAAGCCAGTCAAACAGGCGCCGAGGAGAATGCGGCTCGAGCTTGAGATGAGCATCAACGCCGAGGTCAAAAAGCTAATCGACTCTGGCTTTATCCAGGAAGTTCAATACCCTGAATGGATCGCCAACATCGTCCCGATGATGAAGAAAAATGGGACAGTACGTATATACGTGGACTTCCGGGATCTCAATAAAGCCTGCCCGAAAGACGATTTCCTAGTGCCAGTCACCGAACTGATGATAGACAACACGTCCACTCATGAGGTTTTCTCCTTCATGGACGGCTCGTCAGGTTATAATCAGATAAAAATGCATCCCGAAGACCAGAAGCACACAGCCTTCAGGACCCCTTTGGGAATATTCTGTTATAAAGTGATGCCCTTCGGATTAAAGAACGCCGGTGCCACTTACCAAAGGGCCATGACGAAGATCTTCGATGACCTTATACACAAAATCGTCGAATGCTATATTGACGATCTCGTAGTTAAAAGAAAATCATACGAGGAACATCTCGAGCATCTGAAGACCGTATTTCAACGCCTTCGGCAATACAACTTGAAGATGAACCCTCTCAAGTGTGCATTCGGAGTTTCCTCGGGCAAATTCCTGGGATTCATCGTCCGACACCAGCGTATCGAAATAGATCCGTCCAAGATCAAGGCGATCATGGAAATGCCTCCGCCAAGGACTCTCAAACAGTTGCGGTCTCTCCAAGGAAAGCTCGCATATATTCGGCGATTTATAGCCAACCTCTCTGGTAAGTGCCGCCCTTACAGTCACCTGATGAAGAAGGGAACTCCATTCGTCTGGGATCAAAAATTCCAGGGCGCGCTGGACGAAATTAAACAGTACCTGCAGAACCCGCCAGTGTTGGCTGCTCCGGTTAAGGGAAAACCTCTCATTCTTTATACAACCGCCCTCGAGGGTTCCTTAGGCGCATTATGGGCGCAAGAGAATGGCCAAGGGAAAGAAAGAGCTCTCTATTACTTGAGTCGAGTTCTTCTGGGGGCAGAAAGCAACTACTCTCCCATTGAAAAACACTGCCTGGCATTGATCTTCGCGATAGCAAAGCTCAGGCACTATGCATTGGCGCATGAGGTCCGTCTCATTTCGAAGGTGGACCCTCTTAAATATTTAATGTCAAAGGCCATATTGACGGGACGACTTGCTAATTGGGCACTGCTCTTGATGGAGTTCTCGATAACCTATCAGCCTCTCAAGGCAGTGAAAGGCCAGGCCATCGCCGACTTCCTCGCTGAGCACCCGATACTTGCCGACTCTCCTTTAAACTGCGATCTTCCAGACGAACATGCGTTTGATGCGATCGAAGGTGATAATACCCGATGGGAGCTTTATTTCGATGGAGCATCTTCCATGAAAAAACGCAAACAAAGTACCCCTATAATCAAATCGGGAGTAGGCCTCATCTTCGTGACTCCACAAGGAGGGATAATGCGCTTTGCTTTCTCCTTAACAGAGCTGAGGACGAATAACGAAGCCGAATATGAAGCCTTGATAGCAGGTCTTGAGATCGCCATCGACATGGGAATTGAAAACCTCCTCATATACGGAGATTCTCAACTGGTCGTTAGTCAAGTAAACGGCGACTGCCAAACGTGCAAACCGGAGTTGGTGAAGTACGGGGAAAAGGTGCAACAACTGTTGACCCAAATTCCCTCCTATACTTTGGAGAACATACCGCGCGCGGAAAACAGTAAAGCAGACGCGTTGGCCAAACTTGCTAAAGAGATGGCTGACGAGAACCTCGATGACGTCAGAATCATGGTACAAAGCCGTCGGGTGCTTGCCCCAGCAGAAATATCTCCGGAATCATCCGAAGAAAAAGGAGCGAGCGAGCAGAAGACCCTGCAAGTAAAAGATTGGGAAAATACCGAGGATTGGAGAGAAGTCTTCATAGACTACTTTAAATCCCACCGAATGCCTGAAGAAGCGTCCACAAGACATCAGATCATGAAACGAGCTCTGTCTTTTGCCTTCGTCAATGATACTCTGTACAAGAGGTCGTTTGATTCTCTGTGGCTGAGATGCTTAGGACCTAACGAAGCGAAAAGAGTCGTCTAGGAAGTTCACGACGGACTCTGCGGTTCTCACCAAGCGGGCCCAAAGATGAAGTTGAAGATCAAACGGATGGGCTACTATTGGCCCATGATGATCCAGGACTGCCTCGAATATGCGAAGCAATGACACTCATGCCAAATTTATGGGGACTTCATCCATCAGCATCCGAATCCACTACATCCAACGGTGGCTAGCTGGCCATTCGAAATGTGGGGGACTGATATAGTCGGCCCCATCGAACCAGCATCGTTTAGAGGACATCGTTTCATCCTAGCGACGACTGACTACTTCTCTAAGTAGGCGGAAGCAGTACCGCTGAGGGAAGTAAAGACGGAGAATATCCTCCATTTCTTCAAGACGCACGTCATATATCGGTTTGGAACGCCAAGACGGATCATCTCCGATAACGGGCCAGCCTACAAAAGCCACAAGATCAGTCGCTTCGCACAGCAGCATAATATAGACTGGAGATATTCTTCAGTTTACAATCTGCAAGCTAATGGTCTAGCTGAAGCCTTCAACAAGACCCTGACGAAAATCATGAAAAAGACGGTGTCCCGAAATAAGAGAGACTGGCATGAGAGACTGCAAGAGGCTCTTTGAGCGTATCGAACTACGTTCAAAACGGCCACAAACACAACACCGTACGCGTTGGTATTTGGGACGGAAGCAGTACTCCCCCTCGAGATAGAGTTACCCTCTCTACGAGTGGCAGTCCACTACGAGCTGACGGACGAAGAAAATGCTCACCTTCGGTTTGAGGAGCTTGACGCCATTGAAGAAACACGGCTCATAGCGCAACAAAATCTGGAAGCTTATAAAGCAAAGATGACGCGCTCATATGAAAGATTAACCCGACCAAGGACGTTCCACCAAGGCGAACTCGTGCTAATGGTCAAAAGGCCTATGATTCCCAATCGCGCCAAGCGGGGAAAATTCGAACCAAACTATGAAGGCCCGTACATCATAGATAAGGTCTACCAGGGTGGGGCCTATCTACTCATGGACATGCACGGTGAAAGGCCTTTCAGGCCAATAAACGGTCGCTTCCTAAAGAAATACTATGCTTAATGAGCCACAGCCTAGGTCAATGGTAGATGACGACGACTATGTCCGCTCGCTATCTTCCTAAGCTCAAACTCTATCGGCAGTAGCCAGCCTTCTCAAAGTCGGACCGAAATGTCCTTAAACTAATAGCAGACCGAAACATCTTTAAACTACTACCGCAGTATCTTTTAGGCTGACAAGATATAAAAAAAACATATAAAAATAAAATTGAAAAAACGGTATGTCCATAAGCAAAAAGGGCACGGATGAAAACCCGAAAGGGCTCCGTGAGTAAAAACAGCAGGGCTACCGGCGAGTGTTCGTGAAAACCCGAAAGGGCGCGACCTCATAAAAAAATATATAAAAATAAAAAGAATAAAAAAAAAGCGGTACGTCCATAAGAAAAATGAGCACGGATGAAAAACCCGAAAGGGCTCCGTGAGTAAAAACAGCAGGGCTACCGGCGAGTGTTTGTGAAAACCTGAAAGGGCGCAACCTCGTTAAAGGACACTTATAGGGTCCTCTCGACCTTGTAAGGAGAAACCACCCGCGTGAGATCCTTACGACTCACAAGGGAGCAACACACTTAGGGATCCCCACGATTCCTAAGGAGAAAATACACTTGCGAGATCCTCACGACTCGTAAGGAGAACTCTCTTATGGGATCCTCACGGCTCATAAGAGTTGAAAGTCTTAAGTTACAAAGACCTAAACCTGTGCTTAAGCAACCCCCACAACTTTCGATATTGCCCTACAAGTGGTTCAATATTGACCCTTGTATACAATCCACGGGCGCGAATAAACATTTCCCTAATCAAGTCCCATCCGAGACTGGGGATATGTTCGCATGGTGAACAACCCTTGTAAATCCTCTCGATTTATGAGGAGAAAACCCTCCTGTAGGATCCTTACGACTTACAGAGGAAACGAATACTTAGGAATCCTCACGATTCCTAAGGAGAAAATACACCTACAAGATCCTCACGACTTGTAGGAAGAAATACCTTTGTGGGACCCTTACGGCTCATGAAGTCAAAAGCCTTAGTCGGCGGGACCTTAACCCTGTTCGCTAAGCCACCTTTGTTCGACACCGACAGAGGCAAATGATGATTCGCTCCTGGCAATATCCCAGTTGTAGCGATGCTGATGCCAAAATCGACGTCTAATTGCAGATTTACGACGAAAAGCCAATAGGCCGCACATGCATACGAAATAGCCGAAATGATAGGGCAACTTGCAATAAAAAGCAGCAAGTAAAAATGTGTGCATGCAAAATAGCCGAAATGATTGGGCAACTCACAATAAAAAGCAGTGAGTAAAAATAAAATAAATAGCCGAAATGATTGGGCACCGCGAAAAATAGCCGAAATGATTGGGCAATCGCGACCTTCGCGATATAAAAGCTGAAATGATAGAGCATCGCGAAGATTAAAAAAAATGATGATAAAACTTTGGCCCTACAGTTAAGATCACATCGATCCATGTATACAATCCAAGGGCGTAAACAAAGAGGGAACCATACTTTCCCAACAGGATCCGCCAGAAGACAAAGCCAAATCTCGACGGTTCAGTCCAACTCCGAAGAAACCAGTGTCTTCAGCAGATACCTCAACTCAGGGAAACAAACACTCCTTGACAAGAGCCTCCTGATCCGCGTCAACTCGCAGAGCCACCAGTGCCTCCGTGGGAAATTCTCGACTCGTTTCAAACCCCAAGGAAATAAATAATCCTTGGCGCTAGGGAAACAAATAATCCTTAGCAAATTCCTCAACTCACGGATACAAACACTCCTTGACGAGAGCCTCCTGATCCGCGTCGACTCGCAGAGCCACCAGTGCCTCCGTGGGAAATTCTTGACTCGTTTCAAACCCTAAGGAAACAAATAATCCTTGGCGCTAAGGAAACAAATAATCCTTAGCAAATTCCTCGACTCACGGATACAAACACTCCTTGACGAGAGCCTCCTGATCCGCGTCGACTCGCAGAGCCACCAGTGCCTCCGTGGGAAATTCTCGACTCGTTTCAAACCCCAAGGAAACAAATAATCCTTGGCGCTAGGGAAACAAATAATCCTTAGCAAATTCCTCGGCTCACGGATACAAACACTCCTTGACGAGAGCCTCCTGATCCGCGTCGACTCGCAGAGCCACCAGTGCCTCCGTGGGAAATTCTCGACTCGTTTCAAACCCCAAGGAAACAAATAATCCTTGGCGCTAGGGAAACAAATAATCCTTAGCAAATTCCTCGACTCACAGATACAAACACTCCTTGACGAGAACCTCCTGATCCGCATCAACTCGCAGAGCCACCAGTGCCTTCGTGGGAAATTCTCGACTCATTTCAAACCCCAAGGAAACAAATAATTCTTGGCGCTAGGGAAACAAATAATCCCTAGCAAACACCTCAACTCACGGATACAAACACTCCTTGACGAGAGCCTCCTGATTCGCGTCGACTCGCAGAGAAACCAGTGCCTCCGTGGGAAATTCTCGACTCGTTTCAAACCCCAAGGAAACAAATAATCCTTGGCGCTAGGGAAATAAATAATCCCTAGCAAACACCTCAACTCACGGATACAAACACTCCTTGACGAGAGCCTCCTGGTTCGTGTCGGCTCGCTGAGAAACCAGCGTCTCCGCGGGAAAACTCCCGACTCGTCTCAACTTGCAAGATGAAGCCTCAGGCAGCAGGGATTAAAAAACTTGCTTTCTGAACAATGTGACCCTGCAAGTCGATCTAAAACGGTCTCTTGCATACTATTCACGGGTATCACTCTCCAAAGTCGAGTTTTGACAAGGAGGGAAACAACCGCTTACGGGTCCCCTCGACTCATAAGAGGGAAAAATTCTCTTATAGGATCCTTACGACTTATAAGAGGAAATCACACTTAGAAATCCTCACGATTCCTAAGGAGAAAAACCCACCTACGAGATCCCCTCGATCCGTAGGGAGAAAAATCTCTATGAGACCCTCACGGCTAATAGAGTTGAAAAGTCTTAGGCGGCAGATCTGAACCTGCCACCTAAGCCACCGCTATTTCTTGAGATAGTCAGGATACTCGCTCTAATCATCCGTCAACCATGTTTACTAAGGTGGTATGCTGATAATAAGAGAAAGAAAAGACGGAGAAAATGACACAAGACAAGAAATGTGTGTAATCTTTTATTCATAAACTTGATTGGGTACAGGATACATTATGTTAAAGAATGAAAAAATATATATACACATTTTTTTTATCTACAAGTACAAACGATACAAAGAGGGATAGCTACCGAGGAGGAAATGTCTTTAGTAAATTCACAAGCTGCTCTCGCACTTCCTTCAGCGCCTCCTCCTGGGTAACAGCCGCAGCTACTTCCGCCTCCTCCTGGGTAACAGCCGCAGCTACTTCCGCCTCCACCTGGGCTCGCTGCTGCAAGAAGGATGAAAGTTGCTCCTCCGCCGCCTTCTGGGCTGCTTCCTGGCTGGGTGCATCTCGCTCGACAACGTCAAGTTATTGCCTCAATGATAACCTTTCGGAAAGACATTGCAGAAGGCCCTCAAAGACAACCCTCAGCCGTGCGGCATTGGCCTCCACCCGAGCATGCAGTTGGGCAAACCTGCTCGAAGTCTCACCGCGCTCCTTACGCCTTGAAATGACTTCTTGTTCGAGGTGGCGGAAGTAAGAAGCGCTCTGCTCAATCCACGCTGTTCTTTGATTGCTGGCGGCCAAGGTCTCGGGAGCGGGACGCAGCGACTCCAACTGATGCAAGCGGGCCTCGATCTCCCTGCAATGGTTAACCCAAGATGCGATGATGCCCTCATCATGAAAGTTCACGAGTATTGCCAGCATCGGGTTAACCACCGTAGCGAAGTCTGCGGCAGATGTAGGAGTTTCAACGTCGAGTTCCTCGACGTAGTCACTCAACATGCGCAAGCTATTCGCGGCGCCTTTTGAAGATGGACTTCTCAGATAAGGACCCGCCGGCATTGTAATGCGAGGCTCGAAAGGCGCCGGGGCCGGAACGACAGCTGAAAAGAAACAGAATGTGATCAGATAACAGTACAGAAAATAAATAGGGGAAAGTTATCAGTGTGATAGTCGGTGTACCAGTTGGGACAGGTGGCAAGGTCGGAAGGGCCGGTGGCGCAGCTGATCTTTTATCCCCTCCTTCAACTTGTAGCACTGCAGTCGAGATGAGAAAAAAAGGGGTCAGAGGTAATTCCATCAATGAAAAAAGAAAGATATCAATGGAAATCATACTCACCAACGCCACCAGAGGAAGAAGCAAGTTCGGATGGGAATGAGATGTATGGGAGCAACATCTGATATACATGATCAAAGAGCACTCCTAAAAAGACACAACAATATGACTTTAGTACACAAATTATATGTCTGAAGTATAGGATTAATAAATTGCAAACCCATACCTTCCAACATCTTAGATGGTATGAGAGAGGGTTGAGAGGTGACCACCGCCAAGGCAGTCGTTGAAGGCGCTCCCTCAAGCAGTGGGGCATCGGCGCTGGCTGCACCTGCGTTATAAGAAATGTGAACTTGTCAGAAAGGATTGTAAAGTAAAGAAAAACAGCAATTTGGGGTTTACCTGAGGAGCTCCCGGCTGAAACGGAGGCGACTCCCTCCTCTATCGACATGAAGCCACCACCCGTGGCCTCATCACCCGATTCGATGGGGACCGTCGTCGTGCTCGTGCGGCCAGGAGATGGCAGAAGATCGTACACAGGGAGGGCAATGATTGGAGTGTTGCCGGACTCTTGGGAGGGAGCGGCTAACTCTTCTCCAGGAGTCGTACCCATCTCACCCGCTACTTCTGCGGGTTCCTCGATCTCCATCGGCTTATCCGCCGTCACCACGAGATCGCCTGCCTCAAGCACCTCGTCCGCCACTACCCTGGGCTCGGTTATAATGATCATTTCATGTGCCGCCACTTCAGGCTCGGCATCAATGACCTTCTCGGCTACAGACCCCCCAACCTCCACCTCAGGCTCCAAAGCCTCAGCAACGTTGCCCACCGACGGCTCGGGTTCGGTAGGTGCCCCCTCCTCTGCTTCCTTGGGTTCAACGGTCTCCGCTTCCCCCTCGGTTGGACTTGGCCCTATAAGATAAAATATATAAGAACCGATGGCATTATAAATCTTACAACAAAATCTTGGGAGAAATATTACCTGGAGTGGATTTATCATTTGCGCTCCGAGCTGCGCGCGCCACTTGTCTGTGAGCAGTGGATAGGAGGACGACAGGGGCTTCTTCAGAAGAAGTATCAGCATGAGGGATGGTGCTGGGGCCCGCTCCCATAGCCAAAGCAGCCCTGCGTGCCTTTGCTTCGTGCCTCGACCATTTCCGTTCCTCTCGGGCTGTTGCGATGGACCTCTGTGACGCTTCCTTCAAGGCGTCGTCATCCTCATTCAGAGATGCCTCCAGAGCCTTTAAGGCGTCTCTCATCGGCTCTTCAAGACGAACCTCCTGCAGTAACCCTGAGGAAGCAGGAACATCGGCGATTGGTAGAACGTCTGCGTCACTTGGCGGGAGCGGCATTGAGGTTCCTGTGATAAAAAAGGGAAAGGTTAGATCGACCATAACACAAGGGAAATGGAAACTTGATGAATTGAAACTTACTAAGGCCCATGGACGCTCTAAGACGTTCCTCCTCCTGGAAAGTCTTCAAAGAAGCGGCAATGGCTTCTTCATCAGTGATGCCTGTTGGGAGAAAGGAAAGAAAAGCGTTAGTCAAAGGCAATGAGGAGGATGTGTTACGATAAAGAAAATGCGATTAGTAGTTACCTGATTGTGCAAGCTTAGCCAGCCACGCGTCACGCTTTGCCAACCACGCTGAAGTTTCGAGAGCGACCTCCAAGTCTGTATCGTCCGGCGGCGGCATGACTAATCCCTCGTTAGTCCCATATTCGATCAGGCCCTCGGCATAGGGAGCATGGGGTTCCTGACCAAACACAACATCGGCGGTGAAGAGGGACTTCTTTTTCTTCTGCCCGCCAACCCTAGGCGCACGCGGGATCGACTTACGTTTAGCAGCCACCTTGGGACGGCGGGTCCCGATGTCTGCACCCACGCCAGACTCCGGCGAGGATACAACCACTGTCTCCACTGGAGCACAGAGCGCTGGGGGTGCATCCGCAATATCAGGGAGCGGCGATCCGCGTGGAGGACTCTGCACACGCGAAGGTCCAGCTCTGGCATCTTTTAAAGGGGGGATGACCGGGGTCCTTAGCACCAAAGGAGCGTTGCGATCGCTACCTGAAGGTGCACCCTTACGGTCGATCAGCAACCGCCTTTCCTCCTTTATGACCGCTCCCGTCGAATGACTGTACCATTCTGTATATACCCTGAGAAGTCGTGGGGCGCAAGCCGTCTCACTGATAAAGAAGTGGGAGCCCGTGTTTAGACGCATGAAATGATGCAGCGCTCTCTCCATCCCTTCTTCGGTCGCAGCAGGTTCCGATAAGAAAGCCTCCAGCGGTACCCCTTGATTATAGCTCAGCTGCTGGGCGAAACGATGCGGGTTATATCTCATGAAGATCGCTGTCCCGTTCTGCCTAAACACCAAGAAGCCCGGTCTGATGGAATATAAGTGAAGGTTCTCCCGGGCCGTTAAAACTGAAGCTCCATCCTTGAAAGTATCTTGCAATGACCGCACTGCAGTGGTAGACGCTTTTCCAATAGTCAACACTTTGTCGACGAAAGACACACCGGCTCCAACGGTGTGGGAGCGAAGGAGTAAACTCCTGGCATTTCGTGGCGATGGATTCACAATTGATGCGCCAATCAGCTGTATGAGGCGAGGGAAGCTGCACCTTTCGTAGAATGAGGGCCTTTTGTGCATGCCGAAGACACCCGCCGTATGTAGCTCGAGCCACGACATAAAGTAGTGCATCGGGAGGACCACGTGCAACACCCCAGGCTCATTAGCATCCGCTGCTCGGCTGAGGCCATGATATAAGTGCGCCAAGCCGGCGATCCCAATGGCCACCTTTACCCCGATAGTCATCCGGTGGGCTGGGTAAAAAACAGAGGGCCGCATGCGGTGAGAGTGCATTGGAATTGCAAACCAACTCAACCATAACCCGAGAAATCCTAAGAAAAAGGTCTCCTCATCCATTCCAGGGGCCACAATTTCTGCAAAAGACATAGTCGGGAATTCCGAAAGGAAAAAACCCTTTTGATCTATCTCCTTTTCCGGCAGGTTATCCACACCTAGATCGAAAGGTTCATCCAGAGTAGCGAACTTGGTAGCCTCTGATGAGAAGACACCTGGACGAAGAAACCGAGCAATGAAGTCCTCAAGTTAACTCCCCGACTCCCATGTTCGACGAAGAGGGACTCATATATGTTCAACACTTTAATCAGGCTTGGGAACTGGTGCTGAACAGCATTCTCCGGCGTGAGCCCCCTTATCACCGGCTTAGCACCAAAGATGTACTCATCCGTCGGGAGTAACTCCTCATAATGTTCCCCCATGACCGGTAAACCGGATACCTCCGTAAACTCTTCCAAAGAGATTGACACTTCCCGATCCATGGCGAGGAAAGTGTGGGTAGGAATGTTCCACTGCTCCAGGAAGGCCTTGAACCACCAGGTGGGGAGTGTGGGATATTGGAACAGAGAGACGTACACTGCGGTGTATAATCCTAACTTTATCAACTGCGACTTCTTCATCGACAGGATATACCGGGCCCACGGCAGATAGCCGATTGGGTGGCGGGGGATCAGACCGATATTATATGATTGCCCCCAAGGTCGCGCCTCGCCTTGACAGATACGGCGTCCCAGGATATCCAAAACCATGGGACGCTGGACCGGGATTGCATCTATAGCCGGATGAAGAAAACCCTTTGATGTCCAATCAACCATCTCCACGGCGTACTGCACCGGGGGTGGGCTGGCGTAATGAATCGCCGTGATGGGTTCTGACGGCACTGAGCATGTGAAGCTGCGTCGACCCATAATGATCTGATTGTACCACGACCCCCAAAGGTGGAGACTCTTATACTCCGGGTCGTGGTCCTTGATCATGGCCAAGACTTCACGGTCCAAGGGCGCTTCAGGAAATCCCTCCTCTGAACGAACAAACGGGAACGAGGTGTCGAGAGACATGATCGCTGCAAAAGAACAAAATAGCCGTCAGTGCTACAATCCCAACGCTTGGCGTTTAAAAAAAATCTTCAATTAAACAAATTTAAAAATTAATTGGATTAAAAAACTAATCACACTGCAGTGCAGTGGGTAGGGGACCAAATGGGGACCCACAAAATCTGGATGAAAATGCCTCTTTTAATAAGACAGCCTCATCATTGGGTGAGACTGTCAGTTAAAGAAAAGATCCCCAAGAGAATATTATCATCAGTAGGGAATCCCTAGAGACAAGGAGAAAATCTCCTCTTTCAGAGCAAAGCTCTGTCACAGAATGACATTTGTCAAATTCTGGTCTCAAAGGAATAAAATTCCTTAAAGGAGCATGGCTCTGTGGTAATAATGGAAAAGGTCCATCAGAAAAAAAATTTACTTAAAAGAATTAAAAATTTTGGAATCTTGAAAGATTCATGAAAAACTTATAAAAAGATTCTTCATTTTTCAAATCTAAAAGAGCTATTTTTGGATCCATGAGCAAAGCTCTGTTCATGGGTTAAAACCCATGAACAAGATCTCTGTAGATCTATGGATTCATGGGAGCAAAGCTCTGTTGATGAAACCCCAAAGGGGATTTCTTTAGATCAGAAGATCTGTGAGAGCAAAGCTCTATTGGTTAATTAAAATTAATTTAACTTAAGATTAATTTTACCTAAAGTTTTCTAACTTGGAAAATGAGAGCAAAGCTCTAAAGTTCTGGAAACGAGAGCAAATCTCTGGAGTTCTAAGCAAGAGCAAAGCTCTGGAAATCAAAATCTAGAAAATGGTGAGATTTTTCTAAGGGCCAGAGGTCCTATTTATAAGGCGCTTGCGCCCTTTGAGCTCACCCCTTGATCCAACGATCAGGAGTTTGCCACCGCTGCACTCACGTGTGCGCCACGTGAGCGCAACGGTGGGGAGGGCATTTGTTTCCCCCAATCAGAGCAAAGCTCTGTTGAAATTCAAAATTCAAAATTTTGAAGCAACGCTTCAAATCTCGGACGCAACGCGCCACATGTCAGGCGCTGATACGTCAGTACAGCGCCCAAGAAGGCGCGCCCAATCAGAGCAAAGCTCTATTTAAACTAAAATTAAAGGAAGCAACGCTTCAGTTGCGCAAGCACTGCGCAGTTGCGCTGCGCGACACGTGTCACGCGCTGAGGCATTTGCGCCAAACAGAATTAAAATTCTAAAGAAATCTTTTCTGTTCTTATTAAAACAAGAAGATTTTCTTCTGTAAAACAGAAGCCCTTGGATCAAAGATCCAACGGTGGGGAAAATTCCCCAAATCACTCAGAGAGAGTCTCTTTAACAAATTTAACTAATTAATGGGCACTATAAAAAGGACCCTAGACCTCAATTCAAAGGCATCAACATTTTCTTGAAAAATCAAGAAGCTTCAAACAGAGAGAACTCTGAGAAAAATTCCAAGAAAAAGGTAAAAACCTTCACAAAAAAAAGAAGAAATTTCTTCTAATAAATCATTGATCTAAAAACCAGATCAATGATCTTCATATAAAAACAGTGCTTTGCACTACTCATGAACCACTGTTTCTTTAAAACAAGAAGAAACAAAAATATAAAAAAATATAGTGCTTTGCACTTTTATGAACCTTTGGTTCTTGAGAATCTAAAAGATTCTCAAATTTAGAGTGCTTTGCACTTGCAAACTGCGCTGTTGCACTCTTGGGAGAGCGCCACGTGTCAACATCTGAACTACTTGCGCTATGCGCTTTAAGATAGAGTTTTGCTCTCTGTAATTGGCGCAACTCACCAGAGTGCGCCACGTGTCAGCAGCATAGCGCACTAGCGCACTGCGCCTGCGCGACATGTGTCAACACTACAAGCGCTTGTGCTCTCTAATTGGCGCAAAGCGCCTGACAAATGCAATGCATTTCTTAAAGGGCCAGGCCCAAATCAAAAAGACCTAATAGGCCTAAATAAATTGCAAAGCAATAAAAGGGCAGAGTCCAATTTAAATTGGGGCCCTGCATCATTCATAAATGAGCAAAGCCCAAGATGAATTGATGCTTTGCATCCTTTATGGGTAGAGCCCAAATAAAAATAAAAAGAGATGCAAATCAAAAGCAAATAAAATGTTGAACATTTTTCAATTGGACTTAGCCCAATCGTGGCCGTAAGTCCTCAAGCTAAATTGACTGAGCAAAATTTCTCTCCTAAATCAATTTATCTCTGGTTCGAGGGTACATCTCCGAACTCCTCTGACATCTATCGTTGTAATCCTTCAACGACGTCAGAGAGGCGACGGGTCCCAACGACTACACATGAATATGGACTGCGGGGTCCTTAAACTCGTGGACCGAAACGTCCTTAAACTAATGTTGGACCGAAACGTCCTTAAACTAATAGCGGACCACCATGTCCCTAAACTGGAATATAGACCACCATGTCCCTAAACTGGAACGCGGACCACCACGTCCCTAAACTGGAATGCGGACCACCATGTCCCTAAACTGGAATATGGACCGCAATGTCCTTAAACTACCAATGGACCACCACGTCCCTAAACTGGAACAATGGAGCCTCGAAATGCTCTTTTGCCGGATCTAAACGATCCCGTTTAAGTTGATCTTAGCCCCCAAACCTGGCTAACGTATCCTTAAACATTCAAATGGACCATAAAACTCCAAATCAACTTCGGCTCAAGAGTACATCTCTGAACTCCTCTGACACATGTCGTTGTAATCCTTCAACGTCGTCAGAGAGGTGACGGGTCCCGACGGCCATATATTAAATGGACCACTACGTCCTTAAACTGGAAATGGATCTAGACGATCCCGTTAAGTTGATCTTAGTCTCAAATCAGACTAACGTATCCTTAACGAACGTTTAAGTTGATCTTAGCCTTAATACGGCTAACGTATCCTTAGACTAAAAACACCAAACCCAAATCTAAGTAAATACGGATTTGGACTAATCCACGTCCTACGGGCGACGGCATTACTCAGTCTCCGTATACAATCCACGGGCAACCACAAACAAAACAAACACACACGACACGAAGTGAAATTCTGGAGAAGGAGAAAGTAGCTGCCGCGATGCGGTAGCGTAATTAACTGCAGGGGCTTATGCCTGTAGGGAAGAGCGTCCCCACAATCAAAAACCCCTCAAGCGAGGGGGAATCTGACGAAGTTTGCTACATCGGCCGCATCCGTCCAAACCTTCGATACATGGTACCATAAATCAACTTGGCATCTTCGGAGAGGTAGACGGATAAAACCAAATAGCATCTGCCCCCGAATCTCAGGCTAGACGTTCAGTCTCGGCCGCCGTTCGGAGGGGAACAGGGTTCCTCATCCGCCTGAGAGATACTACGGTTTTCTCATAGACGGTGGGAGCGAGGATTGCATCATGGATGATGATGACCCAACTAGTTTCGAGCAGGCCATCATGAGTGGGGACTCTGTGATATGGCTGGTGCTATGCGATCTGAGATGGAATCCATGTACACCAACAAAGTGTTGACTTTGGATGTTGCTCCTGAAGGGGTAAAACCCATCAGGAGCAAGAGGATGTTTGAGAAAGATAATTTGGTGTAGATGGAAAAGTTGAGACTTTCAAAGCTAAACTTGTAGTAAAAGATTTTCGTCAACTATGATGAAACCTTTTCTCCTGTCGCTATGCGTAAGTCCATCATGATCCTACTTGCCATTGCTGCATACCACAACTACAAAATCTGACAGACTGCACGTCAAAACCGCTTTTTTAAATAGTGATTTAGAAGAGAGCATGTATATGACACCGCGAGAGGGCTTCGTAAACAGTGGGAGCAGCGGAAGCATGTGCAAGCTGCTTGAATCCATCTACGGAATAAAGCAGGTATCGCGGAGATGGAACATCTATTTTGATGAAGCTGTCAAAGAGTTTGACTTCATCAAAAAGGTAGATGAACCATGTATATATAAGAAGGTTATAGAGAGTAAAGTTGTCTTCCTTGTATTGTACGTGGATGACATACTCTTGATAGGAAACGATGTTCCTATGCAACGCTCGGTCAAGCTCCTTTTATCACACAAGTTCTTCATGAAAGATCTAACCGATGCCTCTTACTTCCAGGGGATATAGATCTATAGAAATAGATCTAAATGGATTTGGGATTGTCCCAATCTAGGTACATAGATACCATACTAAAGGGGTTTAGTATGGAAGATTCTAAGCGTGGTAATGTACCCGCTTGTTCAGGAATCACTCTCTCCAAAGAGATGTCTCCCAAGACTGATTTGGAGAGTGCTCACATACAAGGGATACCCTATACTTCGGCAGACGGGTCAATCATGTATGCGATGTTATGTACCAGACCAGATGTAGCTTACTCACTAGGTGTAGTGAGTGGGTATCAATCTGATCTAGGGGAGAAATAACTGGACAGCTGTGAAGAACATTCATAAGTACTTGAGAAGCGCTAAAGAGATATTCTTGGTGTATGGTAACGGTGAACTCCGGGTGGAGTCCTTTACCGATTCGAGCTTCCAGAGTGATAAGGATGACTGAAAGTCAGTCTCGGGTTTTGTCTTCACCCTCAGTGGAGGGACAGTATGTTGGAAGGGTTCCTAGATATATACCGTAGCAGACTCGTTGATAGAGGCTCATTACATCGCTACCAACGATGCTGCCAAAGAGGTTGTCTGGATGAATAAAAGTTCATAAGATGAACTTGGTTCCTACCATTGGGCATCCAGTACCTGTGTATTGTGATGACAATGGAGTTGTGGCTTTGGCCTAGAAACCTCGGTCCCGTCAGCGATCCAGACATATTCTTGGACAGTATCACCTGATCAGGGAGATAGTTGATCTCCGGGAGATCGAGGTCGGGAGAGTTGACATAGAAGATAACACAGCGGATCCACTCACCGAGGCCATCCTCTAGATGTTATTCGAGAGACTTTTGGGACGTTGGGTATGAGATACTACAACAACCGGCCTTAGTGCGAGTGGGAGATTGTTAGGAATATGTATGCCCTAGAGGCCATTATTGTTGATATAGTGGATGCTTGGACATATATATAGAGGACTTTCTTGCTCAATACGATAGTATGCTATCTGGTTACCTTTATCTTAACATGTAGACTGATATTTTTATACTGTCTGTCTCTTACATGTTGATAAAGCCCTTAGGATATGTACTTGACTACCAGGATTATGATGAGATCATACTAGTGGGGTCAGGGTGGTCTAAAAGTACATCCTTTAACTGTTCCTAGTCGAGGGGATATCGAGACAAGGGCATCGATATTCCAGGGTAGACTAGTGTGTACGTTTCTTGTCCCTTGGAGGGCGATGGTTGATCCCACAACCATTGGTGTGTGACATCAAAGATTGTACACAGGTGCTCATTAGAGAATGGGTATACCGAACGGACTCGCCGAGGACTCCTAGTTGGTATTATATCTATCGTCAGATAGCAGTCCTCTGGTGACACTGGTACAGGTTAGTCTGTAGACCCGAGATCGTCATATAGTCTTGTATGGCTCCCACTGTGCTTTGATTTTCTCCCTACCACGCTCAAGAGGAGTTGTGCAAACAGGTGGATTTTGGGTACAGTCCCGAGTCACACAGAGGCAATAAGCAATAGGAGGGGTTTCGTTTCTCCTGGTATTGGGGTTTGATGTTGTGCTATGCTCGATTGGCTAAAATTGGAAGTCACTGGCCAGGGCTGTTGCTGAGATTTACTGATAAGAGTTATCAGTAGTTTCTCGAACCGTTATAGGCCAGACATCGGCATGACTTATCACGTTACTGGGGTCTGACGTTTACCACCCCTGGGCATGATATGCGACATATCAGACGAAGAGACCGGACAGTACGGTAGTATTACTGATAGGCTTCATGGAGAGTACGGACAAGCTTGCTTGTTGATCTTCATATCGCTCAATACCCGGGTAGCCGTTACGTCCAGCTAGTACCGCTGACGGCTTGTAGGTGACTGATGTGATTATCACCTATTGCTGGCATATTGACGAGTCTATAGAGTCCCACACAGAAGTTCCCTGGTTCAAGCGAAATGAAGTAGGATACATATGTGATATGTGTGTGGGCCTGATTAAATACGTGTATGTGATACCGTATTGTAATCTAGCAATTATCTGTTATCGAGTTAAGTTATATGTGATATAACCAGATTATCGAATCAAGTGTTGATTTGATAATGTGATACACAGATAAATGATATTAGTCGGTTATATGTGATATAACCGGATTATTAAATATAGTGTTGATTTAATAATGTGATATATATTATATGCCAGGTCAAGACCGAGGGGCAGGAAAACCGCATTTGAGGCGGGGAGGCCAGCGAGGACACTCGATACCGAAGATAGAGATGAGTACGGCAGATATTTAGGGGATACTGGCCGGAACTAGGTATGAGCACGGCGGATATTCAGGGGATACTGACCGGGGCTAGGGATATCGAGGGACGATCATCTGTTGAGATGGTGTCAACGGTATCTAGATTTGCGTGTTGGTGATGGAGACGAGGGATTTGAGGATTTGTGTGTCAGTGATGGACACGAGACATTGCTGATTTAGGGTGTCGATGATGGACATCCTTATATTAATATGTTGATATCATACGAGATATACAGTTATAGTAGCCGACCAGGACTGATCCGGGGGACAGTACTTGAATACCTTTTACCGGTTGTTGCATATAAAAAGGATTTCTAAAACGAGTTATAGCCTCATTACTTTGACATGTCTAGTATGACACTGGGAACTTTTAAACCGTAAACCTCTTATCGCTCTTTACCAAAACAGCAAGACGTATATCTTAAATAAGATACCTATTACACTTTATACTATCACGTCTACTTTTATGCCGTGACATATGTATCCCGCGGCTATTTTAAAGAAGAGGTTTTACATATATATTTTTGGCTACCTTTGGGCTTATACCTAGATACAGGTCATTTGCATATGATATGTTCTACTTTGGGATCACATGATGGATAGTATTGCATTTATGATACTTATGCATATCATATATATATATATATATATATATATATATATATATATATATATATATATATATATATATTGGTACAATATATGATAGTACTATACTTATGACCTAGGTATCGTTATACATTTCGATTTCTACCTTGTGATGTACTTTTATTCACTAAGTTGGTAACTCACTCCCGTTGTGCCCAGTTTCATGCAGGTTATACCACTCGGATCATCAGCGGATTGTGGCACACACTTCTTTTCGGTGATTGCTTGGTAGGTGGGCTACTGTTGTATCGTACCCACACTTGTATATGTATATTCTGTTGTATGTAGTAAAACTCCATCGACCTAGAATGTGTATATTATGGACTTATAAGCGAGACTTAGAGTTTGTATGTTTGTGGGCGCCGCACTCATTGGAGTTGACATTTCTATATTGTTGATCTTGTTTCGCTTTTTTTTTTCTTCGCCATTGTGCGTCGTATATTATCTGCTTGGTTACTCCGCCGTTGGGCGTGGAAACTGGCTCCCGTTGGGATGCTTTATTTGTGCTTGTATCGTGTTTTATTCAAAATTTACAAAGGATGTGCTGTCGAATTTTAAAACGTCATGGATGTTTTTCAAATATACTTATTTAGACTTAAATGTTTATTTTAAACTGGTTCCATCTAAATGACTATTTTAAACTTCACCTCCAATATTTTTAAAAAAGGGTTTAGATTCCGGGTTTCGGCTTACTTGGACTGCGTCGACGTCTTTCGATGTCACATGATTTAAGAGCTGGTCGCGTGCCACATTCGGGTCGTGACACCTCCCTACCTCGAGTCGGGTATGCTCATAGCTAAGAACCGAGAAAATTCATGGTGGACACGAAATATCATATCAAGGAAAAACCGTGCTTTTTAAATATTCTAAGTTTTCAAAACGTACCTTGCGGTTTTCCAAATCCACGAAACAGAAATCTCATGAAAACATCATATGAGATACAACACTATAGCAATATATGCATGATACAAATCATGATGCGTACTAATACAAAATCCACGTCTAACTGTCAAT
The DNA here is from genome assembly GCA_030015575.1 of Agapanthus africanus. Classification (NCBI taxonomy): domain Eukaryota; kingdom Viridiplantae; phylum Streptophyta; class Magnoliopsida; order Asparagales; family Amaryllidaceae; genus Agapanthus; species Agapanthus africanus. The sequence goes on from CM057340.1 coordinate 560,991,317, forward strand.
AATAAATGCGATATAACATATATTTATCCATGGCAAATTTCTATAGTGTGCGTGGCATGGCAATTACCAACGGTGATAAGTAAGTGTTCGTGCAACATGAACCGTCAGTAATGGTGCAGTATCCTATTAATGATATATGAAAGTACAACAGGCAATAGGGTTTGCAAAATGGTATTCATGCATAAACACAACATATATATATATAAGTATTTCACACAATAATATATCATTTGAATCTAGCCTTCAACGCTTAACGCCATACAGGCGATTCTTCCGTAGATGTTAAATCTACTCACCGGATGATCTCGAGCTAGGTGTATCCGATCACCTCCTTCCCCTTTCTGGCTGCGTCCGAAGTCCCCTCATGTGATCCAAATATCACACAAAACCAATACTCATGAAATTAGTAAACTTTCAAATCAAACACGGACACAACGCCAAATTAACGAATCGACTCCCGCAAGCTACCAAGTGTTAGCTTAGCGAATTTACGCGTGCAAAAACATCCTAACTACACCTATGGCTGCAAGCTACATGAAACACTTAACGGAAGTCGGATAAAACTGTTAGTTATATGTATGCCCTAGAGGCCATTACTGTACATTGGATGTATATTGTAGTGGATGCTGGGACATATATAGGTAGGACTTTCTTGCTCGACATGATAGTACGCTATCTGGTTGCTCTTTATCTTAACATGTATGCTTTCTATCTCTCTGTTACATGTTGATAAAGCCCTTAGGATGTGTACTCGACTTCCAGGACTATGATGCAGATCATACTAGTGGGGCCTGGGTAGTCAATGAGTACATCCTTCAATGTTCCTAGTCGAGGGAATATCAAGACGGGGCATCGATATTCCAGAGTAGACTAGCGTATATCTTCTCGACCCATATGATGGGCGATGGATGATCCTATGTCCATTGGTGTTTGACATCAGAGATGGTATGCGGGTGCTCAGTGGAGACTGGGTACACTGAACGGACTCGCCGAGAACTCCCAGATGGTATTATACCTCACGTCAAATGGCAGTTCTCTGGTGACACTGGTACAACTTAGTCCGTTGACCCGAGATCGCCATAGAGTCTTGTGTGTCTCCCACTGTACTTTGATTTCCACCCTACCACGGCTCTACTGAGTCGTGCAAATAGGTGGTTTTTGGGTACAGTCCCGATTCACATGGAGGCAATGAGCGATAGGAGGGGATTCGTCTCTCCCGGTATTGGGGGTTGATGTTGCGCTATGCTCGACTGGCCATAACAGGAAATCCCTGGCCAGGGTTGCAGTGATATACTGGTAAGAGTTATCAGTAGTTTCACGAATGTTATGGACCTCAAGTCGGCATGACTTATCGAGCTACTGGGGTCTGACGTTTACCACCCCTAGGCGAGATATGCGACATATCAGACGAACAGACCGGACTGTACGGTAAGTGTTACTGGTTGGATTCACAGGAGTGTGAGCGGGCTTGCTCGTCGATCTTCTGATCGCTCAATACCCGGGTGGCCGTTACGTTTAGCAGACCGCTTGCGGCTTGTGGGTGTTTGATATGATCATCATCTGTTGCCGGCGTATTGACGAGTCTTTAGAGTCCTACACAGAGCTTTCCTGGCTCAAGCGAAACGAAATAGGAGCGCATATGAGATATGTGCAGGACCGAGAATAATGCGTGTATGTTATACCATATTACATTCTCGCGATGAATGTATCGATTGATTGTATGCGATATAACCTAGTTATCGAATCGAAGATTGATTCGATAAGCCGATACATTGGATACTAGTCGGTTATATGCGATATGACCGGATCGTTAAATCAAGTATTGATTTAATGATTTAATGTATAATTATATATTTGATATATTACTTTGCATTAACTAGTATTGGTTCACTTTAAAAGGATTTTCTCACTTGAAATACACAAGTTGTATATGTGATATACTTTTGTGCACAAGATTGTATCATGTTTGATGATACATGCTAGTTTGGGTGTATGTTTAGTTTAAATCATGTTTAAGTGAATGGTTAGGGTTTTATAATCTTCTCTTGATTATTTAGTTTATTTATTTATTCATTTATTTGTTTATTTCCTTTTAAGGCAAGAAAAGAAATGGTTGCTTTTTGGATTTACTTGAAGCTTCATGAAGCTTTGAAAAAGTTCAACCATTTTTGTTTCTTTGCCTAACCTAACCATTCACCTAACCTTGGTTTATTCTCTACACATAACCATGGTTGCAATATGATACTTATCATATTATTTTCTATTAGAAAATAACTTATGATATTCTATCATCTTCTTCTTCTTTTTCTTCAAGAAGAAAACCTTGCTTCCATCAATGGTGATTTGATGCAAAGAGTGAGAAATCCAATTCTAAAGTGAACCCACTTCCTATTTCTTTATCCTCTACCTCTTGCCAAGTAGTATAGGGTGTTTTCTTCACAAGTTTCATGACTTGGTGAAGTAGGAGCTTGATCTTGTGATCCCTCGACGTAGATCATCTTCGGCATCGTAGTCGATGACCTAGCCCGCCCATTTCTCCGATGAAGCCGAAGCTAGAGTCTGGGATCCGATTTGTACAGCGAGGGGACTTCATCACGGAGCTATGGAGGTGGAGTACCGGATCTACAAAGGTTGTATTTCCGTTCACTTAGTTAAGTTGTTAACTATTCGCATTTGTTTCGCCTAAAATCTAGTTAACGATCCGTATTTGGGGTTCTCGGCACTTGTAATTTTTGAAATTGGCATGGTTGATATCTTGTGAGACCTCATTAGTGTGCCTAGGAACCCTACAGTGGTATCAGAGCCTAGCTAGATCCTTAGGCGATGCGTAGACGGAGTTAGAAGTCCGACCGAACCGAAACCCTAACTCCAAAATGCTCTCTGTACATTTTTGTAATTCGTGGAACTTTGTAAATTAAAAATGCTTAAAAAATTCAGCAGGAAATTCTAAGAATTATGGTGCAAAAATTACCTAATGATGTGTCTAAAGCGCGGCGGAACCGCGGCATTAGCAGGCTAATGCGGCGGTTCCGCGCCCATTTAGCCTCTTCAGTCAACCATTTTTGCACAGTAACTTCTATATTTAAATGCTGAGTTTTATGAGAATTTTTAATATTTATTCAAGAGTTGAATATTCTGGGTTGTATTAGGAGTTCGTAGATTCGATCGGATTATCAAACTTTGTCTATGTGTTTTCCGGATATTTTACAATATGTTAAAAAGTTCGACCGGATATAAATACCCACTTTTTTCCCTGCCGGAAAATTTCCAATTGTTGGACTTTTCCGTAGTTTAATGACGTTCTAAGTAGTGCAAGTAACGCGATGGTCCCTCTAGAAGACAACAAACCTTAACTCGATTATGTGACCGTCTTGAACTGCCCTTTGAACCTTTGGGTTTGGGGCAGTACGGCGTGCCACATGTGAGGCGTTGGCTTGACCCTTCTACGGCTGGACCGTTGGTACTGAGGCACGAAGTGAATGTCTTTGAACTTATTTCATGTGTTGAGCTGTTTTGGGAAAACCTGGGTGTTCGATTATTCGATCGGAAAGTTTAACATTTTCTATCTTATCCGGAATGTGATACAATAATTGGAATTCACAAGCAGTTATGAGATAACTGAATGAATGTTATAAACACAGCAGTTTAGTCTCATTTGATCGGTTGCCACGGAATCTTGATGTGATCAAAAGTCCGTCGCAATCACGTAGCGTACGCGGATACTCGTCGGGTAAACTTAATAGACAGCCTCACCACATAGCCCCGACCAAGTGACTGTAGGAGAACCCCGTCGCCGAAAGCATCCGTTCGGGTGCTCGCGGTAGCGGTGTTCCGCCTTAGTGCACTTCGTCGACGGTATCGGGGGTGCGGCCGCCTACTAAAGTTTGCGACGAGCATTCGATCAAAATGTCGGGAATCTTGTTGAATTGCCCGACTTGATATTGAAAAGAGTTTTCGATAATGAGACTAAGATGCGAGGTTTATAATTGTTAGGCATGTGATGTCTAAGTATTTCATTTGATTAGGCATGCGATGTCTAATGAGGATGCAGATTCCAACTGTTGTAGTTTTACACTTTCTTTTCTATGACCGTAAGTGTAATATGTGATATCGCCGGTTTCGTTGCTATATGTCAACGACAATTGGGATGCGCATATTTACTTACGTTGATGCCATGTGATGTTATGTGTTGCTGGATATGTTATATTGGATCGTCGTGTTTGAATAGCCGGGGGTTTTTTTATGTGAGAAGAGTGTTTTTCATTTTCATTCATGTAAAAAAACTTGTATGTAATATTCTTTTATTGGGGCACTTCCAGGTTGCGGATGATGTCACCATTTGTATATTATTTACTTTTCTGCACTAGGATAGACCCAAGGAGGAGGGCATAAGTAACCGGGTTCTAGGGTCCAGTGGGAGTCTAGGGGTGTGGGATTGGCTATTCATCACGACCGTGGAATCCGTGTTTTATACTGGCTCGTATTAAAAACACGGACGTCCTAGCATATCCAATATTTCATATGATTCTTCTGCTGCGTTATCTGTGATGTGATCATGTGATTTATTCAGATAGATATAGTATATAGTATATATGATATATTATATAGACGTTGCTTATGTTTTGCACCCGCACTAGCCCTGCCCCGCTCTGGCGTTAGTTACCTAACCTAACGGTGCAGACGGGACATCGAGGCAAATGCGGATGGCATAAGCGTACGTTATATTTATCTGTGATGTTTAGGTGGACTTAAATAATGGGATATTCATTAATGAGATTAATGAAAGAAAATAAACCTAATTGATGTTGTGGAATCGAATTTCAAAATAAAACAGGTAGCTACAGTTCTTGCTTTGCATCGCGGTGTTCCTTATAGAACATCCTGCACCTTATTCGATGAGGAAAGGACCGAGATCCCTTCACCGGGAGTGACTCCTTTAGCAATAACTGGCAGATACTACACACTCGGTTTGTCATTTGATCGTTTCTATAGTTTCCGCTTTGCACAGTGATATATATGATATATCCCGCACCTCATTCGACGAGGAAAAGGCTGACGATCCCTTCACCGGGAGTGACCCCTTTAGCAAAACTAGAAAAGCCTCAAAAATATTCCATTTAAAAACCATTTGATTCCGCAACGAGATCAAGTTCAAAGCGTTAAAGGTTTTCACAAAAACCATTCGCAACCCTCCGTCATTTTAGGAAGTAGAGCACTTAGTATTCGTGCTACTTTTGTCGACCATAGCCGAGGCGTAGTGTGCTGTAGCTAAGTGATGTCTTCCTACACAGCATATGATGCGATTAGTTAGGACAGTCATGTGGCTTTGTTGACCTTAGCCAAGGGTCATGTGGGTGGGTCTAATTAATCACGAAATGACGGGTAGAACTTGATTTGTACCTATGATTTGTTGACCTTAGCCAAGGTCATAGGTGCTAGGGGTAAAAATCATTATCGGGAGTTTCAAGTGTTGAAATTTGCAATGAGATTGCTTACCTTCTATGTGATAGTTGGATCCCGATACCCACTGCGAGTAATTGTTACTCCTGGGAGAGTTTTGCACTTTGCAATTAGCCGATCAAGTAGGTGTCTAGAAAGGTGTCAACGGGGTTACGCCTCTGGGAAAACGAGGTTTACTGTAATTAGGTCCGTGCGAAAGCACGGAGAACCTCCCTCAAAGTACCGACACTGGCCTGGCTGAAAGATTGGCGAACTTGTAGAGTGTAATTAATCCCGGCTAGTTGTAATGACCCCAAAATCTTTATACATTTGTATTATCCCTCTTCAAAAATATACCGTATTTATTTATACTTGGTATTTTCCTCTTTCTATTAAATTTATTATTATTTTATTCCTCAATCTATTATGTATTTTTTTTGTAGGTACAATTTCTTTTTCTTATATTTAAGTTTTTAACTTCTCATTCTTATTTTTCCTTTCATAAATATTTAACCCAAATCCATTATTCTTATTCTCCATAGCCCATCTAAAAAGCCCATTTTCTTTTTAAGCAACATCATATATTTAATTCTAATTAAATATGTGCATGAACAACCTTGTAGCTCATTGGTTAAGTCCTTGCATTGTTATTCCATAAGTCACATGTTCAAATCCCCATTCTTGTAATTATTTTTTATCATTTTTTTTATTCTTCTCATAACCTATAAATGAGACCTTTCATTTCCAAAATGAATGGTGACCTTTCATTTCTCTTTTAATTCTTATGTTAAATGCATATATTATTATACATAATTCACCATTACACCATCTTAATTGTCCTCCTCCATCTTTTCCTTTCTCATATTTTTCTATCTCTCATTTCTCCCTCTTCACCTAAAGTCCAAGAAGAAGAACATGAAGAACTCTTCAAGAAGGTCTCGCTACTAACGCGAGGCTATCGGCGGATAGACAAGCCCGGTGACAATACCGGCTTGTGCATGTAAGTCCCTTCTCTCTTTCTTTCCTCCATCTCTTTCTTTTTCTCTTTATATTTCTCTTGTTTTATATTGCCATGAAAAACTTCTCTTGACATATCATAGTTCCTAAATAATTAATTAAATGGATACATATATAAATAATGAACGCACAAACATACACACATATATAGTTTGTAAAGTCTTTTTCATTACTCTCAATTCACATGTTAACATTTCATAGTGACCAATTAGGAGTGCATGTTTGTTGTTTTATTTTAAATCACTTTATTTAAAGTTTGTAAAAAAAAAAAAATGAAGTTACGAATAAATACCATGGTTTTCTCATTTCTCACATATGACATATCAATACCTTTAGTTTTAAAATAATTTTTATAAATTAATTTTTAACTCTGAAAATTTCAGGAAATTTACATATGATAGAATATATTATTTTGTACACGCTGTAAAAATTTTAGATCGATCCGCATAACGGGTTGTGAATTACATCGTATTTATTCACTGATCGTAAAACAGAAAACTGCAGCTATCGGTCAATTTCTAGGACACATAACTTGGTATACCGGTATCCAAATTGAGCAAACTAAGATGTTTTTGATATCTACATCGAATGATATAGATTTTATTAGTTTTATAGTTTTACTGAAAACCTACTTAAGATAAAGAAAACTGCATTACAATATTAAGTGACGGATCTGGACAGAATCTGTTCTGATTCGCACATTGTTTTTAAATTGGACATAACTCGAACACCCGATATCCGTTTGTGACAAAATTTAGATGTGTAGATGCACCATTGATAGAACTATAATTTTATGTATATTATATTACTTAGGAATGCATGAAACAACCTGATATAGGCTTTGCAATAGAATATATAGTTGCTGTCCAGAAATCTGAATTTCTGTTTTAAATGCTGATATTAAAATGATCATAACTAGAGCTTCATAAATCCAAATCGTATGAATCTTGGTGTTTTCGATAAGTACATCGAAATACCTACAATTTTCTAATAATTTTCGTAACCTGAAACCTGATACAAAATAACTCAAACTGCGTTTTAAAAATATGTGACGGTGCCGAATAGATTCTGATCCGTTTTGCGCGACGATACGAAAACATATATATCTCTCAAACCGGTAGTCGTATTTAGGTGAAACTGGAACTTACGCATGCAAAACATTTAGAGACATATCTCTGTTTATATTCCGCATTCGTTCAACTTGATTAATTAGTCGTACATAATATTTCTTTACAGCATTGTTTATGGTAGTTACTCAAATAATATACTTGACTCATTTCATATTATTCGAACATGTATACATATTTATCTTGATCATTAAATTATTGTATGTACATAAAGACGATAATTAAATACTTAAGTTGTATTTTGAAAAATATACAATAGTATTTTTACAATAAACCCCCTCAAGTTTTATAAATTACAATAAGGCCCTTAACAATTATTGAACTTCAACTCACTTTCTTTTAGTCTGACTCGGGTTAGAGTCTGACTATTTCTGACTTGAATATGATTCAAGTCAATCTATATTCTTTTATATTCCAACACAACTTGAATACATGAATCCCAGAATCAGTTAACAATCTGTCTGACTGAACCGAACCATGGATATTCTTTTTACAAGTTTCCAGTATTCCATTTACATGACTCTACGGTTATAACCGTTTCCTGATATCATGGTTTCGGTAAGTCAATCAGTTAATCAAGTCAATCAAGCAATCATTACAAGTTTACAAGATAACAATACAAACATGACATCGCGGGGTTTAAAGGGGTAGATTGGTACGGAAGATGTTAAAAGTGGAATGAGGTGGTCAGATTAAGACACCTAACATGAATACTGTTGCTGTTGTACCATGGCATAACGGTTCCTTGTACTCTCCGTTTGCACTGATCTCTAGCATATAGAGATCCCCCTCGTATACACTGGCATTCTTCTGTACCAAGCTACAAACAACTGCGTTAAACAATATTCCATAATATTCTACAACATAATACTTTAGAAAATACTGTTACTCTGCCATTCTCACTCCACTTTTCTTTGGGACTTACCGAGCGACCTGTTCGCTGACGACATTCTATTTCTTTCTTCTTTGAATGTCGTCAGGTGCGTTGGACCAAGTTGAGACCGAGCCAACAACTGAAGATTTGGAGCAGTTCCAAGAAGATCCAGAGCTCTAGACTTTGTACTTGTTCTTTCCAGTATTTCCTTTTATTATTATGCCACTGTTTAGGCATTGCTTTCTTTTTTTCATTCCAGTTGTATTTTCATTTCATGCATTGTATAAAGAATGTTATTAATAAAAGTTGCTGTTATCTCAATCTCATTTGTCTCTTGTGATTATTTTATATTGCTTAGTTACGCTTAGCGTATGTACTTCTGAGTACATACGTAGCGGGCCTCGTCACGACCACTTCGCCGTACATTGGGAAGCGGGGCGTGACACTAGTCTTTCCTTTTAAGGTTTGAAGGAAGATTTGATAAAAACAGTGGGAGCCATCCTGATTAGATAAAATATATAACCAATCTGATCTTGCTAGAGCGCACGCTGAGTGTTTTCTTCTCTCTCTCTCCAGGTAGCGACCATATCACGCCTTAATCAAGATAACAATACGGATGTATTGACCGAACCCGCTTATTATACTGAGCTGGGGAACGTTGGTCCCGCTCCAACTTATAATTGTTATAAGACAGAGCAGGAAATAGGGGATTACCAGAATTCCCGTGCCACCCAAACGAAGAGAGTGCATGCTGATGCATCATCTTCGGGTGTGTTCTTTATACAGAACTGTTTCTCTATTCTCTACGTCCTGGGTATTTGATACCGGATCAGGATTCTAGATATGTAATATGTTACATAGGGCTACAGAAAGGTAAAGAACTGAGAACGGGTGATAAGTTTCATGAGGCAGAAAACGGGGCAAGTGTTGCAGCCAAGTCTGTTGGTCACTGTCACCCTGTATTACCAATACATTGATTCTGAATGTTATTAGATACCGAACCTGATATGCAAAATCATATCTGTCTCTTTATTAGTAAAGAAACGATAAAATTTTGTATTGTCGGATAATGTTTTGAACATTTCCTATATCAAAAGTTGATCGGTTCAGGCACGTTATCTAAAAGCATTGATGTTCTAAATCAAACTACAGTTCTTAGTATACGGAACACACACAAGAGGAAGAGTTCAGAAATGAACGAATCCTTCTTGAGGCATTATAGACTAGGTCATATCAATGCGACCCGACTAGCTGAAGTTACTTGTAGATGCATATTTAAATCAGTTTGAATTTACATCTTGTGAAACTTTCCAGTCATGTCACAAAGATATAATGACACCGGCTCTGTTTATTGGAAACAGAGAAAGAGTTAGTGAACTCTTGGGATGATACATGTTGATGTATAAAGGTCCCCGGTCTACACATGCCAAGACCGGTTCTTTGTACTTCATTACATTCTCTGATGATCTCTCAAGATTCAGACATATGTTCCTGTTGAAACACAAGTCCGAACCTTTTGAGATATTCACGGAATATAAGTTAGAAGTAGAGAACCAAATTGAGGGTATAAGTATTATGTCCTTTGATGTGATCAGGGAGGAGAATACTTGAGCACAGAATTCCTGGACAATTCTAAAGGAGAATGAGATTCTCTCTCAGTATTACTCCTCCGTATACACCATAGCACGATGGTATATCGGGGCAGAGCAATTGCACCCTATTCGATATGGTGCGCTCTATGATGAGTACTACTGAGTTACCTGTTTCTTTTTGGGAGTTGTGCGCTTGAGAAGCTGCATACCTATTGAATAGGGTTCGAATCAGATCACAGCCTACCACTCCATATGAGATATGGTATGGGAAGAGCCCATGTCTTAAGCTAGTTAAGATTTGGGGTTGTCCGGGCTATGTCTAAAAGAAATATCCGGACAAGCTCGAGGCAAGGTCAGTTATGTAGAACTGGAAAGGTTCCAGCTATACAAACTACAGCAGATGATTTGACAGAACCAAAGGATTCAATAATCCCCGACGAACCTTAGCCTCTCTGCCGATCTGGTAGGGTTCCTCACCTGCATGAGAGACACTTCGGTTTCTCGATGACAGTGGGAGCGAGGATTACATCATGAGATGATGACCTAACTAGTTTCGAGCAGGCCATCGAGAGTAGGGACTCTGTAAGAATGGCTGCATGCTTAGCCATCTGAGATGGAATCCATGTACACCAGCAAAGTATGGACTTTGGCTGCTATATCTGAAGGGTTAAATCCCCATCAGGAGCAAGTATATCTTGAGAAGATTACTTGGTGTAGATGGAAAGGTTGAGACTTTCAAAGCTAGACTTGTTAAAGTTTTTCGTCATCGACCAAGCGTGGATAATGATGAAATCTTTTCAGGGGACTATGCTTAAGTCCATCCAGATCCTACTTGCCATTGCTACATATCATGACTACGATATCTGGTGGTTGGGTGCCATGACTACTTCTCTAAATAAAGATTTAGAAGAGAACGTCTATAAGAACACAGCCAGAGGGCTTCGTAAACAGTGGGAGCAGCGGAAACGTGTGCAAGTTGCTTTACATAATAAAGCAGGCATCGCGGAGTTGGAATGTCTGTTTTGATATGGTAGTCAAAGTGTTTGACTTCATCAAAATGGTAGATGAACCTTGTATATACAAAACGGTAGTAAAGAATAAGGTGGTTATCCTCGAATTGTACGTGGACAACATACTCTTGTAGGAAAAGAGTTTCCTATACTACGCTCGGTCATTCTCCGCTTATCACAAGGATTCTCCAATAGGATCAAAGTGATACCTCATAAATCCTGAGTTTTCATCTATGAGATAGATGTAATTGGATGCTAGGATTCTCACTAGATGTAGTAAGATGGTATCAATCGATCATGGGGAGAATCACTGGAAGTGTTCCAGGGTGATAAGGACGACTGAATGTCAGTCACAGGCATTGTCTTTACCCTCTATGGAGGGACGGTATGTTGGAAGAGTTCCAAGCTAGATACCGTGACATACTAGACGATTAAAGGCAAGATACATCACTACTTAAGATACTACCAAAGAGGCAGTTTGGGTGTATATTGGTTCATAAGATGAACTAGGTTCCTACCATTGTATGACAATGGAAGTGTGGCTTTGGCCAAGGAACCCTGGTCCCATCAGTGACCCAGACATATTCTGAGGCAGCATCACCTGATCATGGAGATAGATGATCTCCTGGATGATCGAGGTTAGGAGAGCAGACTCAGAGGACAACACGGCGGATCCACTCACAAAGGCTTTTTCACAGAGAGAGACTTATATGGGATGGTTGAGTATGTGATACTGCAACCACTGCTACAGATGGCCCTAGTGCAAGTGGGAGATTGTTAGTTATATATATGCCCTAGAGGCCATTACTGTACATTGGATGTATATTGTAGTGGATGCTGGGACATATATAGGTAGGACTTTCTTGCTCGACATGATAGTACGCTATCTGGTTGCTCTTTATCTTAACATGTATACTTTCTATCTCTCTGTTACATGTTGATAAAGCCCTTAGGATGTGTACTCGACTTCCAGGACTATGATGCAGATCATACTAGTGGGGCCTGGGTAGTCAATGAGTACATCCTTCAATGTTCCTAGTCGAGGGAATATCAAGACGGGGCATCGATATTCCAGAGTAGACTAGCGTATATCTTCTCGACCCATATGATGGGCGATGGATGATCCAATGTCCATTGGTGTTTGACATCAGAGATGGTATGCGGGTGCTCAGTGGAGACTGGGTACACTAAACGGACTCGCCGAGAACTCCCAAATGGTATTATACCTCATGTCAGATGGCAGTTCTCTGGTGACACTGATACAGCTTAGTCCGTTGACCCGAGATCGCCATAGAGTCTTGTGTGTCTCCCACTGTGCTTTGATTTCCACCCTACCACGGCTCTACTGAGTCATGCAAACAGGTGGTTTTTGGGTACAGTCCCGATTCACATGGAGGCAATGAGCGATAGGAGGGGATTCGTCTCTCCCGGTATTGGGGGTTGATGTTGCGCTATGCTCGACTGGCCATAACAGGAAATCCCTGGCCAGGGTTGCAGTGATATACTGGTAAGAGTTATCAGTAGTTTCACGAATGTTATGGACCTCAAGTCGGCATGACTTATCGAGCTACTGGGGTCTGACGTTTACCACCCCTAGGCGAGATATGCGACATATCAGACGAACAGACCGGACTGTACGGTAAGTGTTACTGGTTGGATTCACAGGAGTGTGAGCGGGCTTGCTCGTCGATCTTCTGATCGCTCAATACCCGGGTGGCCGTTACGTTTAGCAGACCGCTTGCGGCTTGTGGGTGTTTGATATGATCATCATCTGCTTCCGGCGTATTGACGAATCTTTAGAGTCCTACACAGAGGTTTCCTGGCTCAAGCGAAACGAAATAGGAGCGCATATGAGATATGTGCAGGACCAAGAATAATGCGTGTATGTGATACCGTATTACATTCTCGCGATAAATGTATCGATTGATTGTATGCGATATAACCTAGTTATCGAATCGAAGATTGATTCGATAAGCCGATACATTGGATACTAGTCGGTTATATGCGATATGACCGGATCGTTAAATCAAGTATTGATTTAATGATTTAATGTATAATTATATATTTGATATATTACTTTGCATTAACTAGTATTGGTTCACTTTAAAAGGATTTTCTCACTTGAAATACACAAGTTGTATATGTGATATACTTTTGTGCACAAGATTGTATCATGTTTGATGATACATGCTAGTTTGGGTGTATGTTTAGTTTAAATCATGTTTAAGTGAATGGTTAGGGTTTTATAATCTTCTCTTGATTATTTAGTTTATTTATTTATTCATTTATTTGTTTATTTCCTTTTAAGGCAAGAAAAGAAATGGTTGCTTTTTGGATTTACTTGAAGCTTCATGAAGCTTTGAAAAAGTTCAACCATTTTTGTTTCTTTGCCTAACCTAACCATTCACCTAACCTTGGTTTATTCTCTACACATAACCATGGTTGCAATATGATACTTATCATATTATTTTCTATTAGAAAATAACTTATGATATTCTATCATCATCTTCTTCTTCTTCTTCTTCAAGAAGAAAACCTTGCTTCCATCAATGGTGATTTGATGCAAAGAGTGAGAAATCCAATTTTAAAGTGAACCCACTTCCTATTTCTTCATCCTCTACCTCTTGCCAAGTAGTATAGGGTGTTTTCTTCACAAGTTTCATGACTTGGTGAAGTGGGAGCTTGATCTTGTGATCCCTCGACGTAGATCATCTTTGGCATCGTAGTCGATGACCTAGCCCGCCCATTTCTCCGATGAAGCCGAAGCTAGAGTCTGGGATCCGATTTGTACAGCGAGGGGACTTCATTACGGAGCTATGGAGGTGGAGTACCGGATCTATAAAGGTTGTATTTCCGTTCACTTAGTTAAGTTGTTAACTATTCGCATTTGTTTCGCCTAAAATCTAGTTAACGATCCGTATTAGGGTTTCTCGGCACTTGTAATTTTTGAAATTGGCATGGTTGATGTCTTGTGAGACCTCATTAGTGTGCCTAGGAACCCTACAGTGGTATCAGAGCCTAGCTAGAGCCTTAGGCAATGCGTAGACGGAGTTAGAAGTCCGACCGAACCGAAACCCTAACTCCAAAATGCTCTCTGTACATTTTTGTAATTCGTGGAATTTTGTAAATTAAAAATGCTTAAAAATTCAGCAGGAAATTCTATGAATTATGGTGCAAAAATTACCTAATGATGTGTCTAAAGCGCGGCGGAACCGCGGCATTAGCAGGCTAATGCGGCGGTTCCGCGCCCATTTAGCCTCTTCAGTCAACCATTTTTGCACAGTAACTTCTATATTTAAATGCTGAGTTTTATGAGAATTTTTAATATTTATTCAAGAGTTGAATATTCTGGGTTGTATTAGGAGTTCGTAGATTCGATCGGATTATCAAACTTTGTCTATGTGTTTTCCGGATATTTTACAATATGTTAAAAAGTTCGACCGGATATAAATACCCACTTTTTTCCCTGCCGGGAAATTTCCAATTGTTGGACTTTTCCGTAGTTTGATGATGTTCTAAGTAGTGCAAGTAACGCGATGGTCCCTCTAGAAGACAACAAACCTTAACTCGATTATGTGACCGTCTTGAACTGCCCTTTGAACCTTTGGGTTTGGGGCAGTACGGCGTGCCACATGTGAGGCGTTGGCTTGACCCTTCTACGGCTGGACCGTTGGTACTGAGGCACGAAGTGAATGTCTTTGAACTTATTTCATGTGTTAAGCTGTTTTGGGAAAACCTGGGTGTTCGATTATTCGATCGGAAAGTTTAACATTTTCTATCTTATCCGGAATGTGATACAATAATTGGAATTCACAAGCAGTTATGAGATAACTGAATGAATGTTATAAACACAGCAGTTTAGTCTCATTTGATCGGTTGCCACGGAATATTGATGTGATCAAAAGTCCGTCGCAATCACGTAGCGTACGCGGATACTCGCCGGGTAAACTTAATAGACAGCCTCACCACATAGCCCCGACCAAGTGACTGTAGGAGAACCCCGTCGCCGAAAGCATCCGTTCGGGTGCTCGCGGTAGCGGTGTTCCGCCTTAGTGCACTTCGTCGACGGTATCGGGGGTGCGGCCGCCTACTAAAGTTTGCGACGAGCATTCGATCAAAATGTCGGGAATCTTGTTGAATTGCCCGACTTGATATTGAAAAGAGTTTTCGATAATGAGACTAAGATGCGAGGTTTATAATTGTTAGGCATGTGATGTCTAAGTATTTCATTTGATTAGGCATGCGATGTCTAATGAGGATGCGGATTCCAACTGTTGTAGTTTTACACTTTCTTTTCTATGACCGTAAGTGTAATATGTGATATCGCCGGTTTCGTTGCTATATGTCAATGACAATTGGGATGCGCATATTTACTTACGTTGATGCCATGTGATGTTATGTGTTGCTGGATATGTTATATTGGATCGTCGTGTTTGAATAGCCGGGGTTTTTTTTATGTGAGATGAGTGTTTTTCATTTTCATTCATGTAAAAAACTTGTATGTAATATTCTTTTATTGGGGCACTTCCAGGTTGCGGATGATGTCACAATTTGTATATTATTTACTTTTCTGCACTAGGATAGACCTAAGGAGGAGGGCACAAGTAACCGGGTTCTAGGGTCCAGTGGGAGACCAACTCGAGGAGTCGAGTCCGGGTCTCCTAACCCTAGAGTTGGTAGGGTTGCTTGCAGCTCTCGTAGGGGTCTAGGGGTGTGGGATTGGCTATTCATCACGACCGTGGAATCCGTGTTTTATACTGGCTCGTATTAAAAACACGGACGTCCTAGCATATCCAATATTTCATATGATTCTTCTGCTGCGTTATCTGTGATGTGATCATGTGATTTATTCAGATAGATATAGTATATAGTATATATGATATATTATATAGACGTTGCTTATGTTTTGCACCCGCACTAGCCCTGCCCCGCTCTGGCGTTAGTTACCTAACCTAACGGTGCAGACGGGACATCGAGGCAAATGCGGATGGCATAAGCGTACGTTATATTTATCTGTGATGTTTAGGTGGACTTAAATAATGGGATATTCATTAATGAGATTAATGAAAGAAAATAAACCTAATTGATGTTGTGGAATCGAATTTCAAAATAAAACAGGTAGCTACAGTTCTTGCTTTGCATCGCGGTGTTCCTTATAGAACATCCTGCACCTTATTCGATGAGGAAAGGACCGAGATCCCTTCACCGGGAGTGACTCCTTTAGCAATAACTGGCAGATACTACACACTCGGTTTGTCATTTGATCGCTTCTATAGTTTCCGCTTTGCACAGTGATATATATGATATATTCCGCACCTCATTCGACGAGGAAAGGGCCGACGATCCCTTCACCGGGAGTGACCCCTTTAGCAAAACTAGAAAAGACTCAAAAACATTCCATTTAAAAACCATTTGATTCCGCAACGAGATCAAGTTCAAAGCGTTAAAGGTTTTCACAAAAACCATTCGCAACCCTCCATCATTTTAGGAAGTAGAGTACTTAGTATTCGTGCTACGTTTGTCGACCATAGCCGAGGCGTAGTGTGCGGTAGCTAAGTGATGTCTTCCTACACAGCATATGATGCGATTAGTTAGGACAGTCATGTGGCTTTGTTGACCTTAGCCAAGGGTCATGTGGGTGGGTCTAATTAATCACGAAATGACGGGTAGAACTTGACTAGTACCTATGATTTGTTGACCTTAGCCAAGGTCATAGGTGCTAGGGGTAAAAATCATTATCGGGAGTTTCAAGTGTTGAAATTTGCAATGAGATTGCTTACCTTCTATGTGATAGTTGGATCCCGATACCCACTGCGAGTAATTGTTACTCCTGGGAGAGTTTTGCACTTTGCAATTAGCCGATCAAGTAGGTGTCTAGAAAGGTGTCAACGGGGTTACGCCTCTGGGAAAACGAGGTTTACTGTAATTAGGTCCGTGCGAAAGCACGGAGAACCTCCCTCAAAGTACCGACACTGGCCTGGCTGAAAGATTGGCGAACTTGTAGAGTGTAATTAATCCCGGCTAGTCTTTCCTTTTAAGGTTTGAAGGAAGATTTGATAAAAACAGTGGAAGCCATCCTGATTAGATAAAATATATAACCAATCTGATCTTGCTAGAGCGCACGCTGAGTGTTTTCTTCTCTCTCTCTCCAAGTAGCGACCATATCACGCCTTAATCAAGATAATAATACGGATGTATTCACCGAACCCGCTTATTATACTGAGCTGGGGAACGTTGGTCCCGCTCCAACTTATAATTGTTATAAGACAGAGCAGGAAATAGGGGATTACCAGAATTCCCGTGCCACCCAAACGAAGAGAGTGCATGCTGATGCATCATCTTCGGGTGTGTTCTTTATACAGAACTGTTTCTCTATTCTCTACGTCCTGGGTATTTGATACCGGATCAGGATTCCAGATATGTAATATGTTACATAGGGCTACAGAAAGGTAAAGAACTGAGAACGGGTGATAAGTTTCATGAGGCAGAAAACGGGGCAAGTGTTGCAGCCAAGTCTGTTGGTCACTGTCACCCTGTATTACCAATACATTGATTCTGAACGAATGTTATTAGATACCGAACCTGATATGCAAAATCATATCTGTCTCTTTATTAGTAAAGAAACGATAAAATTTTGTATTGTCGGATAATGTTTTGAACATTTCCTATATCAAAAGTTGATCGGTTCAGGCACGTTATCTAAAAGCATTGATGTTCTAAATCAAACTACAGTTCTTAGTATACGGAACACACACAAGAGGAAAAGTTCAGAAATGAACGAATCCTTCTTGAGGCATTATAGACTAGGTCATATCAATGCGACCCGACTAGCTGAAGTTACTTGTAGATGCATATTTAAATCAGTTTGAATTTACATCTTGTGAAACTTTCCAGTCATGTCACAAAGATATAATGACACCGGCTCTGTTTATTGGAAACAGAGAAAGAGTTAGTGAACTCTTGGGATGATACATGTTGATGTATAAAGGTCCCCAGTCTACACATGCCAAGACCGGTTCTTTGTACTTCATTACATTCTCTGATGATCTCTCAAGATTCAGACATATGTTCCTGTTGAAACACAAGTCCGAACCTTTTGAGATATTCACGGAATATAAGTTAGAAGTAGAGAACCAAATTGAGGGTATAAGTATTATGTCCTTTGATGCGATCAGGGAGGAGAATACTTGAGCACAGAATTTCTGGACTATTCTAAAGGAGAATGAGATTCTCTCTCAGCATTACTCCTCCGTATACACCATAACACGATGGTATATCGGGGCGGAGCAATTGCACCCTATTCGATATGGTGCGCTCTATGATGAGTACTACTGAGTTACCTGTTTCCTTTAGGGAGTTGTGCGCTTGAGAAGCTGCATACCTATTGAATAGGGTTCGAATCAGATCACAGCCTACCACTCCATATGAGATATGGTATGGGAAGAGCCCATGTCTTAAGCTAGTTAAGATTTGGGGTTGTCCGGGCTATGTCTAAAAGAAATATCCGGACAAGCTCGAGGCAAGGTCAGTTATGTAGAACTGGAAAGGTTCCAGCTATACAAACTACAGCAGATGATTTGACAGAACCAAAGGATTCAATAATCCCCGACGAACCTTAGCCTCTCCACCGATCTGGTAGGGTTCCTCACCTGCATGAGAGACACTTCGGTTTCTCGATGACAGTGGGAGCGAGGATTACATCATGAGATGATGGCCTAACTAGTTTCGAGCAGGCCATCGAGAGTAGGGACTCTGTAAGAATGGCTGCATGCTTAGCCATCTGAGATGGAATCCATGTACACCAGCAAAGTATGGACTTTGGCTGCTATATCTGAAGGGTTAAATCCCCATCAGGAGCAAGTATATCTTGAGAAGATTACTTGGTGTAGATGGAAAGGTTGAGACTTTCAAAGCTAGACTTGTTAAAGTTTTTCGTCATCGACCAAGCGTGGATAATGATGAAATCTTTTCAGGGGACTATGCTTAAGTCCATCCAGATCCTACTTGCCATTGCTACATACCATGACTACGATATCTGGTGGTTGGGTGCCATGACTACTTCTCTAAATAATGATTTAGAAGAGAACGTCTATAAGAACGCAGCCAGAGGGCTTCGTAAACAGTGGGAGCAGCGGAAACGTGTGCAAGTTGCTTTACATAATAAAGCAGGCATCGCGGAGTTGGAACGTCTGTTTTGATATGGTAGTCAAAGTGTTTGACTTCATCAAAATGGTAGATGAACCTTGTATATACAAAACGGTAGTAGAGAATAAGGTGGTTATCCTCGTATTGTACGTGGACAACATACTCTTGATAGGAAAAGAGTTTCCTATACTACGCTCGGTCATTCTCCGCTTATCACAAGGATTCTCCAATAGGATCAAAGTGATACCTCATAAATCCTGAGTTTTCATCTATGAGATAGATGTAACTGGATGCTAGGATTCTCACTAGATGTAGTAAGATGGTATCAATCGATCCTGGGGAGAATCACTGGAAGTGTTCCAGGGTGATAAGGACGACTGAATGTCAGTCACAGGCATTGTCTTTACCCTCTATGGAGGGACGGTATGTTGGAAGAGTTCCAAGCTAGATACCGTGACATACTAGACGATTAAAGGCAAGATACATCACTACTTAAGATACTACCAAAGAGGCAGTTTGGGTGTATATTGGTTCATAAGATGAACTAGGTTCCTACCATTGTATGACAATGGAAGTGTGGCTTTGGCCAAGGAACCATGGTCCCATCAGTGACCCAGACATATTCTGAGGCAGCATCACCTGATCATGGAGATAGATGATCTCCAGGATGATCGAGGTTAGGAGAGCAGACTCAGAGGACAACACGGCGGATCCACTCACAAAGGCTTTTTCCCAGAGAGAGACTTATATGGGATGGTTGAGTATGTGATACTGCAACCACTGCTACAGATGGCCTTAGTGCAAGTGGGAGATTGTTAGTTATATGTATGCCCTAGAGGCCATTACAGTACATTGGATGTATATTGTAGTGGATGCTGGGACATATATAGGTAGGACTTTCTTGCTCGACATGATAGTACGCTATCTGGTTGCTCTTTATCTTAACATGTATACTTTCTATCTCTCTATTACATGTTGATAAAGCTCTTAGGATGTGTACTCGACTTCCAGGACTATGATGCAGATCATACTAGTAGGGCCTGGGTAGTCAATGAGTACATCCTTCAATGTTCCTAGTCGAGGGAATATCAAGACGGGGCATCGATATTCCAGAGTAGACTAGCGTATATCTTCTCGACCCATATGATGGGCGATGGATGATCCCATGTCCATTGGTGTTTGACATCAGAGATGGTATGCGGGTGCTCAGTGGAGACTGGGTACACTGAACGGACTCGCCGAGAACTCCCAGATGGTATTATACCTCACGTCAGATGGCAGTTCTCTGGTGACACTGGTACAGCTTAGTCCGTTGACCCGAGATCGCCATAGAGTTTTATGTGTCTCCCACTGTGCTTTGATTTCCACCCTACCACGGCTCTACTGAGTCGTGCAAACAGATGGTTTTTGGGTACAGTCCCGATTCACATGGAGGCAATGAGCGATAGGAGGGGATTCGTCTCTCCCGGTATTGGGGTTTGATGTTGCGCTATGCTCGACTGGCCATACCAGGAAATCCCTGGCCAGGGTTGCAGTGATATACTGGTAAGAGTTATCAGTAGTTTCACGAATGTTATGGACCTTAAGTCGGCATGACTTATCGAGCTACTGGGGTCTGACGTTTACCACCCCTAGGCGAGATATGCGACATATCAGACGAACAGACCGGACTGTACGGTAAGTGTTACTGGTTGGATTCACAGGAGTGTGAGCGGGCTTGCTCGTCGATCTTCTGATCGCTCAATACCCGGGTGGCCGTTACGTTTAGCAGACCGCTTGCGGCTTGTGGGTGTTTGATATGATCATCATCTGCTGCCGGCGTATTGACGAGTCTTTAGAGTCCTACACAGAGGTTTCCTGGCTCAAGCGAAACGAAATAGGAGCGCATATGAGATATGTGCAGGACCGAGAATAATGCGTGTATGTGATACCGTATTACATTCTCGCGATGAATGTATCGATTGATTGTATGCGATATAACCTAGTTATCGAATCGAAGATTGATTCGATAAGCCGATACATTGGATACTAGTCGGTTATATGCGATATGACCGGATCGTTAAATCAAGTATTGATTTAATGATTTAATGTATAATTATATATTTGATATATTACTTTGCATTAACTAGTATTGGTTCACTTTAAAAGGATTTTCTCACTTGAAATATACAAGTTGTATATGTGATATACTTTTGTGCACAAGATTGTATCATGTTTGATGATACATGCTAGTTTGGGTGTATGTTTAGTTTTAATCATATTTAAGTGAATGGTTAGGGTTTTATAATCTTCTCTTGATTATTTAGTTTATTTATTTATTCATTTATTTGTTTATTTCCTTTTAAGGCAAGAAAAGAAATGGTTGCTTTTTGGATTTACTTGAAGCTTCATGAAGCTTTGAAAAAGTTCAACCATTTTTGTTTCTTTGCCTAACCTAACCATTCACCTAACCTTGGTTTATTCTCTACACATAACCATGGTTGCAATATGATACTTATCATATTATTTTCTATTAGAAAATAACTTATGATATTCTATCATCATCTTCTTCTTCTTCTTCAAGAAGAAAACCTTGCTTCCATCAATGGTGATTTGATGCAAAGAGTGAGAAATCCAATTCTAAAGTGAACCCACTTCCTATTTCTTCATCCTCTACCTCTTGCCAAGTAGTATAGGGTGTTTTCTTCACAAGTTTCATGACTTGGTGAAGTGGGAGCTTGATCTTGTGATCCCTCGACGTAGATCATCTTCGGCATCGTAGTCGATGACCTAGCCCGCCCATTTCTCCGATGAAGCCGAAGCTAGAGTCTGGGATCCGATTTGTACAGCGAGGGGACTTCATCACGGAGCTATGGAGGTGGAGTACTGGATCTACAAAGATTGTATTTCCGTTCACTTAGTTAAGTTGTTAACTATTCGCATTTGTTTCGCCTAAAATCTAGTTAACGATCCGTATTAGGGTTTCTCGGTACTTGTAATTTTTGAAATTGGCATGGTTGATGCCTTGTGAGACCTCATTAGTGTGCCTAGGAACCCTACAAAAACCGTATCGCGCGATATCGAAACGCAAGGATTAGCTAAACGGTCACAGATTTTTCCTACAGATAATATACGAAAACAAAGTGTACCAAAAGTCCCAAGTGGCCCACAGAGAGCTACCCACAAAATCCCAACTTCCCAGGCTTTTGAAAAACCGGCGGCGCCGGCCATACAGGGAATGTCACGGGTCCCTTAGTAAGGGGTGGGGTCCGGGTTTCTAGGGTATTTTTAGGGCTTTAACATCAAACTACCGTGTTATTAGATTTTATTGTGGGTCAACGTAGTGATAGAAGATTCACAGAGACTCAAAACTTAACAAAAAAATACGATATATAGCACAAAACTATAACTTTAAGGTATCTAACTGAAACTATATGACAAAACAACTTCTCTAGAGCCTAACAAAGAGTTTAACATCAATACCTCACCAAGACTTGGGAAAAACTCCAGCTTTCCAAACTCCAACTTACCACAAGAGTGTTAAACATGATATTTGAAGGGTTTTGTGAGGTTTGATGAAGGTTTAGGCTTAAGATTAGTTGGGGAAAATGATCAAATGAAGAAAAAGGAAGAGGAAGAAGACGATGAGAGAGTTGAGGGTTGTGAGGATAAAATGAGAGAGTGAGAGTATAAGGGTGAGAGTGAGCCATGCCCTCTCTCTCCCTTCATTAAATGTTTCTCATGACTTGTCCTCCCATGCTCCATACCTCATTATTAAATCCCCCCCCCCCCTCCCCTCATTTTTAAAATAAACTCTTATACTTAAAATAAACATACATATATATATGCTAAGGTACCATACTAACAAAACACGGTTAACACATAATTACCCTAGGTTAACATGTACAAGTGTGTGTAAGCATAAAAATAATATAATATAATATTAATTAATTATAATAAAATATGTGAAAACAATTATTGGTTAAATTTTATTACAAACCCGCATAATATCGCTTAGTTAACTCTAATTGCGTTCTAACGTGTTACATTTACATATTGCGTGGATTGGTCGTTAGCATAGTTTCCTTCTCCCATCTCAACAAAATAAACATACATGTCATTTATGTAAGAAATATATAAGGGGGCACAATTCTCCCTTTAGATGTTTAGATGGATGGATGGTGGATAAAAAAGTAATGAACTCTCCCGTATTTTTTTTAAGGACCGGTGTAGTTCTGAACTATTACGAGATAGTGTAAAATAAAGTTTTGCGAGTAATATTTTGAATAACTTCATACTTATAATCTTCCAAATTACATAATTTAAGATGATGTAAACGAATGTCCCTTTTAAATAAACAAAATGGTATAGGAAAACTTTACACGCTACTAGAGCTATGCACATGTGATGGACAACAGAAAAAAATAATGGGCATTCATCTCCCCGTTTATGGTGTCTTTGTAGAGTTTCCAACCTCGCTGTAGTAATATTAGGAATATATTATATATTAATCTTGCCCACAAGGTATCATTTCTTTCACCACACCTCTAAAGTCCATTCTGCAGGTTGGCCCATCCCAATGATCTCCAACCACCAAGGGACAGCCCATATTTTTGGGTCTGGAATTATTATTATTATTTTTCTTTTTGCACTAAAAAAATGTAAAATAGCAAATCTCGGAATTATTAAGGAGGCAGAGAGCCAATGGAATAGAAAGTTAAAAATTAAATTATTTTGATACCTAAACTAATTTTTTGTAAATAACCAATTTTCAATATTACTAAGAAAATATGACATGTCATTGTTCAGTTTTACTTTATTGATTCAAACCAAACATATTTTTTTCATGCCGAAAATGAAGAGAAAATACCTGTTATAGTAAATATCTTTTTTTGGTTTACTTACCATCCTTGCTTTCCTTCACTTTTTTTTTACCAAACAGATCCACGGCAAAAACATGCATTAATTAAGGGTCTGGTACAGTGTAATAATTAACCCAACGAATTCTTTATTTAGTTCATGCTATACAACATATTTCTATGGTTTAGTGAGTTATCATTGAAATAATGACAGGTTGGCATAGAGTGTCTTGTCAAGCATATTGGACAATAGGAAATTTATCCGTTTTCTCCGCCGATCGAACTATCATTTGCTTCGTCTAAGAAAATTCATTAAAGAATCAATCATTTGGAGCTTGATACTCAATGGTTAACTCTTAGCCATCCTTTCTTAGACGTTCGTTTTTCCCAATTCCGCCGATCAAACAGTGCCATATGTCACATTTTATTCCTTTTAGTTTTTTATTTAGTACAAGGGAAGTCAACCGGTTAACCGGTCACTATTATGATCCAGCGGACATCGAAGAGTTTGTGCGACTAAGACTAAGAATAAAATCAGGTTAAGTAGAGGGGTAGAAAACAATTTTCCCCCAATCTCAAAGGTTTTCAAAACAGTCCTCTTCCCTTTCTCGCCGTTATAAAAACCAAGGGACAGAGAGAAACCGTCTCTCTCACTCACATTCTCTCTTTTGTTTTCTTGTGGCGCAGAGATCATCGATGGTCGGCGCATAATTCGCATTTACCCTTTTCTTTTAACCGCTCATTTTTCCATAAATAATCTTCTTTTTTTCAATAATCAATTTTTTCCCGTAATCATTCGTTTTAAACGATCATCGCGCCCAATTTGGAGTCGTGTTGTTGATTTCGATTTGGGGATTTGGGACGATGATCTGGAGATTAACCGTGAGATTTGAAGGAGGAATGGAGGATTTTGTTCCCATCGATTGAGATTTTTTTTACCATGTATATTGCTCGCTTAGTTTCCAAGGTCTTGTTCTTGAATCTCATTCCTTTATTTTTATTGATTTGAAATTTATTTTTTGGTTTCAATTATTTGAAGTTAGGGTTTGTTTTGAATTTAGGTATGGAGAAGCGTCGTGGCCGAGGTGGCGGTAGAACTGCAGGTTTTCTTGGAGAAATGGAGGCTTTTGCTTGCGGGGCTCATATTTCAGGTATGGCGATCGAAGTAATTATAGCTTTTCTATTGCAAATGGGAAACTTGATTCAACAATTTTGAATGATAAATTAGACTTGTATTGAGGATTAGGGAAGTGGGTTACATTTGACGAGTTTTCCATGAATGATTTTGTTGAAGATGTTGATTTTATAGCTCCGAGTTGTATTTTGTTATTTTATGAGGAATGTGGGGGTTGGGGTGGGGGGGGTTTCTAAGGCACAGGATTGTCAAAAGATAACAATTCACATGCTTTTTGAATGATCGGCACCTTTCATATTCATCAACATACTATGAGGTATTCACAAACAAAAAATTGTGTGATTTCGATACTGCCTAGCCCTTGCACTTGCATCGGAGGGTCATAAATTTGACGGTTTGTCAATAATAGAACGTTTTCCATAACCAAATCAATATTAACGAGAACCAAAATCACATGAAATTGGTGTACATATGCTTTAGGCTATGACGATTAAGATGGACGGTGGGATCATCAAGAAAAGTTGTGGAAAGTTGACATTTGGACCAATTTAGGAGAGAGACTCTCTCTTGTTTTTGATTCCCACATCTCTCTTTATATCACTTTAGATTAATAAATTATAGTTGGCAATGGCCATATTGAGTCATTGACCCTATCCGTGTTTGTGCGTGTGTGAGAGAGAGAGAGAGGCTCGTAGTAATTGAAAAGGAGATGCCTTTGTTAAGATTCGTTGCTCTTTATAATTGAAATTGAAGATCTTTTGGTAAATCGGTACAATGGCATTTTATTGTTGGCCATGTTTGTATTTGTTTCAATAGAATAAGCTATTTGATGGTACTTCGTAAAACTTATAAAACATTTATTGCGGCAGACGGAAATGTAGTGGATGCGGAATGAGATTGGGAATTAAACTATATTAGAGAGGAATTTTTTGGCATTGGCCCGTAAGCCCTAACCTTATGCACACAACACACCCACGTACACAACACACACAAGCACACATCACACACACCCAGACGACTCACGAATTAGCTCCGAAAGCATTAAATTATGACCACTTTCCCCACTGGGGATCGAACCCCCGCACTCCCCCCGGAGAGGAAACCAAGCTATTGCTGATTGGTGTATTAGAGAGGAATAATAAAGTAGATTACAAACAACTTTGTGTTGTGATTGGATAGTAACCTTAAGAGGATGAACATCCCCTTGCTGTGAAAGGATTTAAGCTTAGATTTTATTTTATTTGCTTTGCTATTTGGTGGATGAATACATGCATGATTGACTCCTCTATATAGAGTTTTTATCACTTCTATTGCAACAACCCTTAATAGTTCTACTACTAAATTTCCTATTACACATGGAACATTTTCCTTATGCATGATATGTTAAAATCATTTCTTTGGTGGAGCCATGATCTTTGATTTCATTACTTTATCGTATCGGGGAGGACCAATAGTATTTCATTGCTCCAATGTAATCTGCCTTCTAATTGTTGTAAGGATTACATATATATGCGCAGCGGAACTC
Source organism: Agapanthus africanus (assembly GCA_030015575.1). NCBI lineage: Eukaryota > Viridiplantae > Streptophyta > Magnoliopsida > Asparagales > Amaryllidaceae > Agapanthus > Agapanthus africanus. The sequence continues at coordinate 561,018,019 of CM057340.1, forward strand.
CAAAATTTTTGTTTTAGAGTAGATTGAAAAAGAACTATCCGACTAATACCAAATTACACAAAAAGAACACACCAACAACAACACAAAAGATTTAGCCAGGTTTGGCGCAAACTTGCACCTAATCCTGGAGATTACACCGACTTCTCATCATTCCTTTAAAAAGAAATACCATCTTTTACAAAACCTCTCTCTATTCACGGCCGTGCTTGGCTGCCCTTTCCACTCTAACCAAATCCTAGGTTATTAGAGAATTATGGATTAAAAAAAACCTAGAGAAAGCTTCTTATTTATATGGTAAATAAACGTCAGGAGATAAATCCATATTTAAATTAGAGATAAATATGAATTTAAACTAGAGAGTAAATTTAAATCTAAACTAAAGAGATTAGATTTAAATCCAAACTAATCCCGAATTTAAATCAAATTCAACAATCTCTATCTTGATTTAAATTCGACCGTAATCTCTTCTCTTTCTTAACACCTTGGAACACCGTTCTAGTCGCTTTATATCCAAAGGCACCTCAATAATTTACTAGGCAAATCTTGAAGTTGCATCGAAACCATCTTAGAAACGTGTTTGTCGGATCCTTTAAGGTACTAATCTTCGTAAGTGACATCACATTCTTCTCGACCTCTAAGAAGGACACTCTCGCCTCCTTTGGAAATCCTGTCACGCTCTGCTTCCTAAAAGACTGTGATATGGACGTGACGAGACCCGCGACATATCTATACCGTGAAGTATACATTCCCGATACAGATACGCTAAGCGTTTAGCATGCAGTAGTAGATCATAAGAAATATAAATCCCAAACCAAGAACATTTATTATAACAATTCAAGATTCAAATCAAGTGCGACAAGTCTTTAAAAGATACAAAGCCAGCCTTCAAACACGAGGCATATCTCGAAATACATAATATAAAGCGAATGATAACAAGAATGGAAAAGCTAGTCCTTTGTTTGAGTCTAGAGAGATGGGTCTATTTCACTGAGTGTAGCCTCGTCCTGAACAGTATCTAAATCCGACGAGTTCTCTACTGAAGCTGATGGAATATTTCAAACAAACAAAAACTTCCGTCAGCTAGCTAGGCTCAGGTAAATTCCTCATATTCAAATAATAGCAATAGAAGAAAAATCCATAATACAACTACATGAGATATACAGTAATCAATGCAGGTAAATATGGTGTATAGTCTGTAGCAATAGTGACATGATATTTTAGGTAAGGTTTTTAGCGTCCTTGCTTCAAGAGTTCAGGTAATAGAAATGCATAGTGAGTTTGGGAGTATTCCGTTCGCGCTCGGAACTACAACAATGTGCATGAGAGTTAGTATTCCGTTTACGGTCCGGAACCACAGCAAATGTGACATGTAAATTAGTAGTCTGTAAACGCCCGGAACCACGGTAACTGTGAGGGGGCTCCCAAAGACACATGTCACGTCTATTTCCCAAACTACCCCATAACCCTGTATCATTAAGTATTCTCTTTAAAACGTGTTTACAGTGTTCAGACATGAGTTTTAATAACAAGAGCTATCTATAACCGCGTATCAAGTCTTATTCATGGGTTCAAATATTTTCATACTTGTAGTAACTCGAAAATGCAGATTAACAATTTTAAACGTCGTTTTCCGAAAAAGTTGTCAACACGAAAAACGTAGATCTTTTCGAGTAGATCCTGAAAACACCAAGACATGTCCAATTCGGAGTTCGTAGGGAGGAGTTATATAGGTTTTACTACCGCTGTCCCTAAATTTCTGAATTTACTGTCATTAACTTGTAGCTTTAGTTTTTTATATAAAGTCGATAGAATTTTTAGATTATTTATGAAGCGAAGCATAAGGGGATCTGGTTTATAGGAGTAAACATGGTAAGAGAGTTCGACGATGGAATGAGAAGAAGAGAAGGTGAAGAAATTACAGAAGAACTTATAACAAAATCTATGCAGGACCATCGTTTCGTAAACTCTTTTTAAAATAGTTAACGACTCTATAATTTTATGAAAATTTTATAGAAAATAGATCTGCCTGTCTACTTTCTAACCCAAAAGACGGAATCGAAAAATATTACGAAATGAATTACTTATGATTTTTTCACTACAAACCGACATAAGAAAAACCGAAATTGTTCAGTATTGTTTGATTTACCGAAATCGGTTGTATACTCATAGATTTCAAGAACAATAGAATTAGAACATGAAGACTTACTAAAGGCACTATGCATTAACATGATAACTAGAGATAATACAGAAAAACTGAAGCATGGACATGTATTTGAAAAACTTATAAATTATAATTGATACGTCGATATTTTAGTAAACTTCCGACTTATGAAATTAATATCTATATATCTTCTTTTGCTATGAAATTTTTATAAGAGCTAGAGGAATGAGTCTGGAATTTTTGGTGATTTTTCCAAGAATTATTGAATTCTTTTTTATGTCCAAATGATTTCAAAACCCAACCTGTATATAGGATTTCTTATCAGGTTTTAAAACCCAATAACAAAAATCCGACCCATTAGTCAACCCCATGCTTTGCGCGCGGCCGTTCATGATGAATTCATGGGCTGCCTATGTGCAAAATATAGTCGGCTTTGAATACCCAGCTCTCTCTCCTTACATTTTATTTTTCTCTTTTGGGCTGGGTTTGGGAATTAAAGGGAAGAGAGTTGGGTATTTAAAAGAATATGTTTTTAAAAAAATCAGTTTCTTCTCTTAAAAACCTTTTTAAAAATTCTACTAAATAATTTTATCTTTTCAAAAATTCTTTTCTTCCATGAATTAACCTTTCTAAATTATTTATTTTCTTTTCTAAAAATAATTAACTCATAAAATTTTTGTTATTCAATTGCAAAAAGAAAAAATTACGACAGTTACAACTCCCAAACCCAACATCATACGCATATACATGGTCCCCCTAACCGTCTTTAAGACGGTTAACAATCTTGCCTCCACTCTTGACTGTGCAATACCGGACTGAAATGTCGTTATACCTGACACGCATCCATGCTCAATATGTAATCCGTCGCCGACCTTCATTTGCCCTTATCATCATACACTGTCACGATGCACCCATCAACACTGACTCCACTGAATGACGAGCCGAATGCTTCACTATCTCTTAAGTATCTCAGGATCTGTGAATGCTCTCCGCTCGGAATACTCAAGTATCTGCTGACTGCTCCGACTGCCTTGCAATACTCGGCAGCATGCATTCTACACCAACCTTACCACTCACGTATGACATTAAATATATGTGATCTATGTTTGCATCTGACCCTGATGATAATATCGCCGAAAGCCTGAACTACGCCTCAAAGTGGGAAGACATGGACCGAGTCTTCTTCATCCTATACCAAGCTAAAACCTGCTCAATACTCTGCTGTAGCCGACGCAACTCCCATCCATGAACTATCTATGTCACGAATCAAACGTGCAGTCTCTCTGTCGAATTCCCGATTCTCTTACCTTGGAGACTCGTTCCTAGCCATTCCTATGCGCTTTTTCGAAGTATCGTAGACTCAACGAATGTCACTTGGTTGATTACTTCACTTTGGATTCCAGAACACCACGACTTGTAACTCCTCGGGAATTTTCATATCTACCGCCATCAACGATGACCGATCGATGAGGTACTCGGTAGTAGATAGGGCTCCAGCCTGAAATTCACTTAGAAAACCATCCGTAAGCTGTAAAGTTTTGTTTTTCCCAACCGTCCAAACCATCCGCTCTGCAATGCCATCTGACTGAGAATCTCCCAACGTAGTGTGCTGATGCATGATCCTCTCCGGCCTGCATAATTCTACCAACTCCTGCGAAACTAACCCTTCTCCTAAATCGGACTGAAAAATCTCTACACGTTTTCTGGACTGCTTTAGATAATACCGTTAAGTAAAAGATTTCTTCATGTAAACGGAATCCAACTTGTTCCACAATTCCACCGCTGTCGTCTCTCGTGTCACTTCGCAAAGAAGCTTATCGGCCATTGAAAGCTAGATCGAATTGTGAGCTTTGTCCTCTATCTCTTCACTCTCTGCTGCTGTGGTCATCGCTGGAATCCTGTCTTTCGTAAAGACAATCTTGTACACACCTTGTTGCTTCAGCAGCGCTGTCATTTTCCATCTCCATAGACTGAAACTCTTGCACCCATCGAACATTTCGATCTCGCAACTTGTAGCCGTCATCTCTCTAATCAACTCCAAAACACGAACTTGACGCTCTGATTCCACGTGTTGTAATGACTACATATCTATGCGCAGCGGAAATCCAAGATTTTTGTTTTAGGGTAGATTGAAAAAGAACTATTCGACGGATACCAAATCACACGAAAATAACATACCACAACAACACATAAGATTTACTCAAGTTCGGCGCAAACTCATACTTAATCCTGCAAACCGCGACGAAAATTTTCGCTATGAGAAAGAATCATAAGAGATTACACTGATTTCTTATCCTTCCTTTACAAAGAAATACCATCTCTTACAAAATTTCTCTCTATCTGCGACCGCGCTTGGCCGTTCCTTCCACTTTAACTAATCTCTAGGCTATTAAAGAATTATGGATACAAAAAAACCTAGAGAAAGCTTCTTAAATATAGGGTAAATAAACGCCAGGAGATAAATCCATATTTAAATTAGAGATTATGAATTTAAACTAGAGATTAGATTTAAATCTAAACTAAAGAGATTAGATTTAAATCCTAATTACTCCCGAACTAGTCCCGAATTTAAATCAAATTCAACACTAACAACATTCGAGGGAGTTTAAAGTTCTAATCATGTCTAATTGCACATGTCTTTTTTGCAAATGTGTTGTTGATTGAGGTGTGTCACATCTTAGATAAAATCGGCGAATAGTTCTTAAGGGAAGGATATTGCAAGGAATTTTGTTGATCATGTGCTTTTATACACCAAACCTACGCCAATCATCTAAATTCTCGATAATGGTGTTTACTCTTTTACTTTGTCCTCCGATTCTTGAATTGTCATCTTTATGTACAGAACTGTGGCATGCCTTGAACTTGTGATCTCCGTTCACAATGTAGCCTTGCCAACTCTCTCAAGTTCATATTTTTGAATTACTATTGTCTAAGGTTTTGTAAGCAAACAGGTAGAATGCCATTAATTTTGTGGGTACAGGGGTGTCTTTCTAAGAGTATTCAACAGTATACAAAATTTTATCACTCTTAAAGGCTGTTTATTTGATGCGAATTGGAATTGGTTTTGGGAATCTGAGGGACAAGACACTATTCACGGGTTGAAAAAGCCGGAATCCCCGTTTCTTTGTTTGTTTGAGAGAAATTGGGAAGACAAAACATAAGAATTGACATCAGCAAACATAGCATTTGTAGGAATTCCAATTCGAAGCCTTTTTGTAGGAATTTTCCAGTTTCCAATGCACGTCAGCAAGCCCATTTATTAATTTATTTTTTGAGTTATGGTTACCTTTTTTTCTCCCTTACTTTTTCTTTCCTTCTTCTTTACTTTTGTCTTATGGTGAGGTAACCAAAACTTAAGCTTACCCATGTTTCTCTCTCCTTAATTCCCAAAATCATTTTCTATTTTTCTTTTGAGCAACCAAAGAAAGGAATACATCCTTTATTCCAAACATAATTCATGTCAACAAACAAAGGATTGGAAATTTCAAGCAGACAAGAAAAATGAAAATTTGTGCTATATCCTTGATTCCTATTTTCTGAATCCATGAGCCAATCTGCAAACTTCTTAATGCAAACTTCTTAATATAATCTGCCAACTTAGAGCTTGATTATGCTTTGTCAGTGAGTTGTACAATTGTCCTTTGAATTTTGGAATCAACTCATAAAGTAAGGAAATTCAGGCCCTCCTAAATTATTTAATTGTTAAGTTACATACCTTGCCATTCAAGGGCTATACTTGTGTTTTCTACTTAATTGTTTCTTATTGTTAGGCTGGAAAGATATGACTACTTTTGCTTATTATAGTGATTCCAATGTGACGCAGCATGTCTTTTTATTGTGTCAGTACACGTCTCACCACTCAAGCTTATTTGGTTTGAAAACCTGAGCCAATTTGAAGGCTTAACTAGAGGAGGAACAATCTAGAGCCGTGTAAACTGCAATTTCCAAAGAAATTTGACCTATGACGTAATTAGTAACTACAATTAAGCATCATATATGAGCAGATGAAAAGGAAAAAAAGCTAGGAAAAGAATGAAATGGTGATATTAAGTGGAAGTGACCTATAAGGCTATATCCAAAGATATTTAACCACAATTTGTTTTCTTGTGTCCCTTGGCTTGCTGTTTAGTCTTATAGCTTGAGGGTTTTTTTTGGTCTAATTTTTTTTTCCTTTGGTGAGTAAAAATGTGGGTCACGCCATCCTTCTTTATAATATGCCATTATGAAATGATTTAAGTAAAAACGGAAACAACTTTAAAAAGAAAAGAAACCCAAATACAGATAATGATTTGTCCCAAATCCACCTCAAAGATGAGATTCGAAAAACCTCTATTTGGTTCACTTTAAGGTCAAGCATCTGCTTATCACTAGGAATTGGAAACTTTATAAATTTGCTTGTTTGGTTATATACATGAAAGTGGCCACTAGAGAATTAGTAGGTTCCCCCGAAAAATTTTATTTACTTTGCAATCAAAGTTATATTGAACTTCGATACTTCACTTAATTCTGGACTTCTGCATACTTGTACATCCATACTGTTCGTTTGTTATAAGCGGTTGGTGGTCCTGCACAAGGGTGCAATCCCTGCGGAAACAGTGGGGGTGGGACCCCACCCACATGGGTGGGGCCCGCCGCCCCCTGCTCCACTTTGTTCCTGTTGCATAGAGATTGCGCAATCCCTCATGCAGGAACACTATTCTCTTGTTAAATTGGAGGCTTATGCCATGATTTTGCCTGTCCCTAGTACATTCATGGTCTTGCTGCTCATGGGGTTCATTATTTACATCGGCCTGGGCCTGTTCTCAAAGATCTTGGGTTCTTTATCCTTCCGGTAAGTGTAACATCATAATGCATATTATATTTTAGATGTATTAATCACAATTTACTTCAGAAAGTAGCCATTGGCAAAACACAACCACATTATCTTTCTTTCTTTTCCTTGCCCTTTTTCCTTTTGATGCCATTTTGTTTATGTTTTTAATTGTCCAGGAACTTGGGAAAGAGAGATTTTACATCAGTGAAACTTTGTTCTCAGTCATCTTTTTCTCATTTATTTTGGTATGCACCTTCTCCATGATATATTTGTTCATGAACTTGCCTTGCCTTATCAAGCGATTATTCTTGCTTATAGCATAAAGTTACGATTATTTATTGTCTTTGTGGCGCAAACTTTTGCTGCCTCCATCAATAGGTATTTCAATTATTTTTTTGTGGATTCACCTGTCCCTTTGCATATTATTAGTGACTGTTAATCTTATATTTCTATAATCTTGTTCTTTATGTATAACTAACAGACCTAATTGGATGCTTATATAGAACATATGATAAATGTTAGACATGCATAGTATTTTTAAACTAGAAGGAATATAAGACATTCGGCCTGCAGTGCTCATCGCCAGTTTTTGGCATGTACAACAGACAAGCACTTGGAAACTTAAATGTAAACTCTTACATATTTTCTTTATTGAATTTAACTTCTGTGAAAAGAACGCACGCATATACACATATATCAACCTCATTCGTTATTATTCTCATTCCTTTTCTTAAAGAGTTTGGTTTTTGGATGCTCTTGTGCCGCTCTTTTTCTGGAATGGGTATTTCCATCTCCGATCTGCATATCATGCTGTTTATATAATTCGTTGTTATATCATCAGGGAATGTTATTTTACTTAAGTAAATTTTCTTGTACATGGGTTTTTAACAGAGAATTTGAAACTAGAGAATTCATTCAAACTACTTGTGAATGCAATCACATTGTTAGATAGGGATACGAGGGGGGTGCGAAGGCATTGACTTGTATAAAGTAGGCCACAAGTTGAAGGCATTTGACAACCAAGATATCGAGAGGAAATTCTCATATTTGGAGGGGGGCGGATTCTCCCAACTAAAATTAAAAGAACTTTTTTGTATCTAGGAGCTGGGCCATACATGGTTATGGTGTTTCTATAAACTTAATCATTGGAGTTTGGAAAGGTTCCACTAAAAAGATTTAGCATTAAGGCTAGTTGTAAACACACATGAAGGAGTATTTTATTTATGAACCATGATTGTCCAGAATTTACATGTAGATTGTACATCCTTTGCGGGGGAGGCATTGAGCTTGAAAATAAGCTCGTGTTATTTTAGCTTGCTTCAAGGTTAACTCATCCACGTGAACCATACTGTATTAATTGGAGGTGGTAGAAGACGAAAGTAATTGGTTAGAGCTTTCATTGGTGGTAGTAATGGATTTACCACTAGATCTCCCCAGCCAAAATGAATTATCATATTTTTGTGCTGATAAATTGACATCAAATGTAAAGGAAGAAAATGAACATTATGCAAAAGAAAGTAGATTTGTCAAAAAAAGTTAAGGTGCAGAAAAATGAATCGGATAGGTAAGTTAAATTTATAGGAATCAAATTATGAAATTTTTATATCATTTGCTCCCTCTTGTTTATGAGAAATTGCTAGGCATTAGAATGATCTTTACATTAAGAAGAGTTAAATGAATAATTGTTTGTAGTGCCATGCAAATATTGAAGGAGAATAAGCTTTATGCTAAATTAAGTAAATGTGAGTTTTGGCTCGAGAGAGTGGCATTTTTAGGCCATGTGATATCGAAAGACGGTGTTTCCGTTGATCTGAATAAGGTGGAAGCCATTGCTGACTGGAGAAGGCCATCTAATGCAGCAGAAGTCCAGAGTTTCTTGGGATTAGCGGGGTATTATAGAAGATTCGTTGAAGGTTTCTCTTATATTGCTGCACTGCCGACCCGATTAACTCGAAAGAATACCAAGTTTGACTGGACCAAGGAATGAGAAAGAAGCTTCCAAGAGTTGATAGATCAACTCGTGTCCACCGATTCTTACTATTCCATTAGGTTCTGGAGGATACGTCATTTATAGCGATATTTCAGGAAAAGGATTTGGTTGTGTCTTGATGCAACAAGGGAAAGTGAAAGCCTATGCGTTAAGATAGCTCAAACCGTATGAGCAAAATTACCCTATTTATGATCTATAGTTGGCCGCGGCTATCTTTACCATTAAAATTTGGCGGCATTATCTATCTGGTGAGAGTTGCGAGATATACACCGACCATAAAAGCTTGAACTATATATTCACTCAGAAAGACTAGGCCGTCTCTATCCAGTGTGGGAGGTTGAGCAGTTCAAGACTTTAAGATTCAAATCAAGATCGGAGGTTCTTAGAATATACTAATTCGGCTATGAACATTCAGCTGGAATTTAATACGATGAGGTTCAAGAGATTACTCCAAACTAACTAAAAGCGTCACTTAAATTTAAAGCATCTAGATTAGATTTCTAGGTCATCAGGAACTAAAGAAAATAAGGAGGGAGGATTGTAATCTTGAGAAGGTAAAGAGTATTTACTGAGTGTAAGCGGAAAGAAAAAGCAGAGCAGCCGGAGTGCCTGGAAGCTTAAGCGGCCGCTTAGAAGCCAGTAATGCCATTTTCTCGTTTAATTTTGTTTTTTTGTAAGTTGTATGCTAATTATTGTTTTGATAGGGTATTTAGATGCATGAACTCGTCTTAAGTCGAGTTTTAAAGTGGAAATCGATACTAATCAAAGTCAAAATCAAAGGCAGCCGAAGCTTTAACCCAAAGTTGCTCAAAAAATTTAGTTTTGAAATCAAGATTTAAACTCAAAAACGCTAGCGGCTTGTTTCCTTCGGACAAAAATTGAATCTCCTCAACTTCATAGTCTAAGTCTCCAAGTCGAAATCGTTACCCCAGATTCGAGAACTCGGTTTCGGTTTCGGTTTCGGTCTCTCATAAGTTTATTAGTTTCATTGGGATTCGGCTAGTTTTGCTAATCTCGGTTCGGGTTCGGGTTTCGACGGTAATACAAAATACATAAGTGTAGATATATTAAATATTTAAATTTATAGTTCTATATTACAAGACGATGATCCTAGTGTTTAAAAATCTAGCCATGATGCAAAATATATTGAAAAGTGTACTTAGAAAAGTACTAATATAGGGTTTGGTTTTTTGCGGTTTTCTAACAACGAAGGCCTACATCGATAACAGTAAAAATGGTATAAAAAATAAGTTTTTAAAGGTTTCGGCCGATGGTTGGTTTCGTATCGGTTTCGGTATCGGTCTCCACCGAAACCGATACGAAACCACCATGTATCAGTGGTTTCAGGCGAAACCTCGAACCTTGTCGTTACCTGTTCGAAGCCAAATCCTCCAAGCTGAAAAACATAGTTGCTCACAATTGAAGCCTTGAAGTTGAAGTTGAAGTGTCGGGCTCGAAGTCGAACCTTCTAATTCCTAATCGAATTCGGTAAAACCCTAGTTCGAAGTCTTGGAAAGGAAATAACATGAAAAATATTAGGGTTTTGGGGTTAATTAGATGTTATTGTCATACCAAATACAATACATTTTACTTAATATAAGACTTTAGACGGATGTAAACAACAATAAAGAGGGTGTGCTATTAAAAATACTAAAACCACAACCATGGTCCTTTAAATGGACCCTTATTCAATAAGAAATAAAGCATAGTTATTCGATTAAAGGTGTGAGGATAACACACCGCTTAAGCAGTAAAAAGCGTTGTGACAGTGGCCGCTCAACCGCTTAAGAGGCCACTTTTTAAAACACTGGGGTCGAGATCAAACATTGGTAAATGTATATCATCTTAAGGGCTTGTGATCTTGAGCGAAGGCGAGTGCCTTCGCTATACATCATATTTGAAACCAACCACAGGTACATCTCATTGTTTCTCTTGGCCTACCTTTTTGTGTTTGGACGTCCCACTCTGCTGTAAATTATTTGTGTTGGATGTTGTAAATAATGATTCAGGTAAGTAGACTTCTACAGACTTCTACTTCTTGGATTTACCTGGATCATCAATTCTTATCTACTCATTCTTTCATTGTTTATGACAAGCAATTTTTATTATTTTATTTTATTTTCAGTGGACATTTCATCCTTTCATTTATAAAAGCAAGCGCTTCTATACAGTTCTACTCTGGCGCAGGGTACTGGCATTTTTAGTTGTAAGTTCAGAGTGAGTACCATATTGTCTCATTAAGTGATTGTTTATGCTTTGATCTAATGAACACATACCTGCAGGCTTCTCAGTTTTTGCGGATAATTACATTCTATTCTACACTTCTTCCAGGTCCTAGCTATCACTGTCATGAGGTAACAAATCATTTTTACCATTTTTTACTTTAGAAAAATACTTTTAATAGCATAATGGAACATCATCAAATCTATCGAACAGTAATCCAGTAAGCACGTTTCATAGCATTTACTTTCAGCCACTTGACTTGTTAATATAGTGCAGGGCTCAAAAATTGCGACATTGCCTCCACCTGAAAATATTATTGAAGTGCTTCTCATTAATTGTAAGAAATTCGGTTTTTAGGCTTGAGATCTTCAGTAAGGTGGATTGTGCAATTGGCTAGACATTTATTTGATGTTCATGTTTGCAGTTCCTCAAGGGGTTATATATGGATGTGGTGATTTGATATTTTCGTCCCACATGATCTTTACTCTAGTATTTGTGCGTACATACCATAAATATGGCTGCAATAGGTGAATGTTTAGATCACAGTTAATCCTCTTTGTTCTTGTTTTTCCATTAATTAGATGCAATAACTCGCAATAACTCAATTATTTAATTCTGTATGCAGGTTTATTAAGGCACTTGCTTGGTTGATGGCTATCACACAGAGCCTTCTTATAATAGCTTCTCACAAGCATTACTCAGTAGATGTAGTTGTTGCATGGTATGGTTTAAATTTTTATCATATTAATTTTTATTTCTTGTACTGTAGGATTGTTTTGATATATCTAGCTCTTTTTCAAACCAGGTATGCTGTAAATTTGGTAGTATTTTTTCTTGACACGAAACTACCAGGTAATTTTATTATTATTTTGTTTGTAATTATCTCATATGCATATCCTGAAGTATACAATAATAAGTATTTGCATATTGTCAAATATCTAGTATATGTATAAATCTCAAGTGATACAAGCTAATGCATAACCTGCTTTAGATATATATGCACTTTTGCCTAATTTTTATAAAATTAGTTTATTCTATTCATATCTTCCTATTTGACCAGGTCTTCCTTTATATAGTGTATAATTCAATCTTGGCCAAAGGGCGCAGATGATTTAAAACTGTTCTTTCTCATATGTTAGAGATCGATAATTTCAAGTCGATAGTATACAGTATATGATCTTTAGATGGAGAGGGGAAAGGGCGAGAAAACCTTTTTGTTATTCTTTTTATTATTATGTAAGCATAGAAAAAGGAAAGTCTTATTTCTTGTGTGATTAGGGACAATTGTTCTTGATTTCTGTTTTTAAAACTGGTCATGGTTGAGGATTCTGGTTGCTGTTGTGAAACCTTGAGTCAGTGTTTCATGGAATTCTAAATATTTGTGTGTTTCTTTATATGCAAAATATATGCCAGACCTGATGCATACACCTTTATTCTGACAAATTATGTATCCATGTGCTTAACAGAAATGCCAAATCGAACTGGTAATACTGGACCATTGTTGCCGCTGAACACCAAAGAAAAAGAGAAAACAAGAGAGGAGAACCACAAGCTATTGAACGGAAATTCTATTGACACTGCTGATTGGGTATAACATTGATATCTCAAGAATTTTTAGTAATATATTAATTTAAGTTGCACATCTTTTATTAATTTCTGTTGCACATCTTTTATTTTCCCCATATCTAAAATGCTCTTCTTGATTATTATAGAGACAGAGAATCCAAATGACCGTAAAACATCAAGAAAATGGGAACCATCATTCTGAAGATCTTAGGTGATGATGGGATTTTTGGTGGTTTGCGATGGTTCAGCATTTATATTTGATGTCAGCATTGATTATATTTAGGTGATCGCCTCTAGGTAATTCACAATGTAAATTACGGATTGACCCATGAATGCATTCGGCTGTCAAAAGTTTTGCAGAAATCTTGTCACTATCCAATTTAACGTGTACATTTTTTGCCGCTCCTGTGGAAATACTTTTCGATTCTTTTATTTAAAAAGTGTAAAGTATCTTTAGGTATTGAGCTCAAGATCCGTATGCTGCTCGACACTCTTAGCCTGTTTGTGAGGTTTGCTACACTCTATCCTCATTTTCTGTTCTCTATTATTATTTTGTCTTTCATAAAAACTTTTGTTTTATTTGCAGAGAAGGGAAAATAACTTCCTCCAACGTCATGGCGAGGCCACCTCTTTGACGGCGACTGCGCTGTAGCAGTCGAGCCATTCAACAGGTCCTGTCTTATTCCTTTTTAGCATTTATTTTTCTCATCTCAGATAGTGGATCTCCTGAGTTTTTTTTTTTTTGAATTCTTGGGTTGACATTGTAAAAGGTGTGATCACAACAAGCAAATTTCATCATTTTACTTAATTCTTATGCTATAATTTCAAACAATATTATATAATATCAATTCCGTAAAAGGTTTTTTGAAACCTTTAAAATTAGTCATTTTTGGTGTGCTAGCTTATGAATTTATTTATCCTTTCAATATACTGTCATTCTTGGTGTAGACGCATTAGTTTTCTTGTTTTTTAAATAAAATTATCTATTGATTTTGTACTTGATTCTTATTAAAATTTGTCATTCTTAGATGTGTCATAGGCGTGTCGCTATAAAAAAATTCCTTGTTTTCCTATAAACGACATTTTCACCATTTTAATTTATTTGGCAATGTTAATCATTTTTCATGTGCAACCCACGGGATTTCTTTTTCTTTGATGAACTGACCTATTGACAATTTACTTATATAAATCTGTCATTTTATGTTCTGTAACACATTTTTTCTTCTTTTTGATTAAATGATCTTTCATGATTTTACTTGATTCTTGTCAAGTTAGTCATTCTCAGTGTGATTTAGCCTAGTATTGATGAAATGGCTTATTGACCATTTTTTTATTCCTACCAAAGTTAGGTAAGGCGATATAACCCATGGACATTCTTACCGAAATTTGTCATCCTTACTATGCCTTCGAATGTTCTTTTTGTTTGATAATTCATTTTCGAAGTGCTCGTTACTCAAAAATTTCATGTTATTTGAAGAAATGTGCCATCTGCCGTGTATTTAATTTTTATTTCATAATTCAAGCATCAATATCTTGTATAAAACAAAGAACATTACATCTATTGTACACTCATTGTAAAGTTTGTCGCCTTGGCTGAATGTTTGGACAATAGGTTCTCTCATTTACTACATTATTTTCTCTTGTAGCAATGTGCAAATTTGCCTTTCAGCTGTTACTTGTTTTCCCCAGAGAGTGAATGTTCAGGCTATGGAAATTTGGAGTGGACACACACACACACACACACACTATGAGGTCCGGTCACATTTTTTATTTTGAGGTCCAATTTTCAAATGCCCAACCTCTCGTGTTTTTCTTCACCAATCCGTTCCGGCCGCCGTGATCTACATATATTAGATAGACAATGTATCAAATTTTACGAGATTTGGAGAGTTTTAACTAATCCATCAAATAGACTAAAAGCCGACTGCTTTACAATGCATGAAAAACAAGATCGCTTGATGGACTAAAAAATCGACTGCTTTATGATGCTTGAAAAACAAGATCGCTTGATGGGTGTGTTAGCTTTTCAAATCTTGTAAAATTTGATACATAACCTATCTAATATGTGTAGGGTGTTTGAAAATTGGACCTCAAAATAAGAATTGGGGACTTCTAGGAGGAGAGGGAATCTCTTCCTATATTTTACACCGTTAGATTTGTGATTTAACGGTTGGATGCATCTAGACAGTTAGTGATGACATGCAACAAAAATAGGTGATGACATTATCCAATATTTTCCACCATGACATCAAACCATCCAATGGTGTAAAATGATGCCGGATAGGAAAGTTATGAAATGGAACTCGAATAAGAGGTATGATCGATTGTCCTCTTTAGAATCACATTAAAGACAACAGTCGATGCTGTCTATGAATCTATAGAATCGCTCTAAAGAATCAAAGGCCCATCTCAACCTTTAAAGGAATCACACCAAGGAATAAAGAGGAACTCTAGGATTAAAGGAATCACACCGAAGAACAAAAAGGGTAAAAGCATAAAATGCTATATTTTATTAATTTATCAAAGTCTACATAATTCTTCATAATCATAGCTATAAATTGGAGTTGTAACAACCCTTCAAGTAGGTCAAACTAGATAATAAATATTATTAATTATAGATAAAGAATCTAAGAGTCATTACATTTATCTAGATTCACTCATTTAATAAGATTCATGCATTTAAGTCTAATTCGTTGAACCTTTTTGGAGGAGTGAAAGAGTGGGAATAGGTGTTAATGCTCCTGCATTATTCTTCCCGGGTTGAAAATTCGACTCTACCGGGCAATTGACTCATCTTCAGGATGATAAGAAGAAAGGTCTAACACATTAAACGTTGGCAAGACACCGTACTCGGCTGGAAGTTAAACTCGATAAGCATTCTCTCCAATCCTGTTAAGTGTCTTGAATGGACCGTTGACTCTTGGCTTAAGCTTTCCATAGGGACCAGGAGGGAAGCGTTCCTTGCGTAGATGAATCCAACACTAAGTCACCTTCCTTGAAAGCCATCGGTTTGCGGTGTTTGTTCGCCGTTTCTTGATATTTCTCGTTCTTCTTGGTAATACGGGCTCGAATTTGCTCATGCAGCTTCTTGAATTGTTCGGCTCGAGACTCGGCTTTGCTGCTGAACTGATGAGTAGGCCGAGCAAGTCAATTGGACTGATAGGATTTTGACCGTAGACAATTTCGAACGGAGTTAAGAAGGTAGTTCAGTTGACCGAACGGTTGTAAGCAAACTCGGATTGTGCTAATACAAGGTCCCATTGCCGAATATTCTTACCAACCAAGCTCCTCAAAAGATTGCCTAAGCTGTGATTAACAATTTCGGTTTGGCCATCAGTTTGCTGATGATGAGATGGACTGAACTATAGTTGAGTGCCAAGTTTTCTCCAGAAGGTTCGCCAAAAATGGCCCACAAACTTTGCATCATGATCGAAGGTCATTGTCTTCGGATGCCATGAAACTTGACAATTTTTCGCAGGTAAAGATCGGTGACATGAAAGGCGTTAAGTGTTTTGATGCAAGCAACAAAATGCGCCATCTTAGAGAATCGGTTGACGATCGCCATAATGGAGTTTTTGTTTCGTAGGGTTCGGGATAACCCCAAAACGAAATCCAAACTCACATCTTCCCAAGGAGAAGTTGGCACCGGTAACGGTATATAGAGACCAGTATTTTGTGCGTGACTCTTGACCGTGTGACATGTTCGAAAACGCTCGATGAAATTACTAACATCGCGCGACAAGTGCGGCCAAAAGAATTGCTCTAGACGATAAGCTAAGGTCTTGTCTCTTCTAAATTGTCCATTGAGTCCTTCATGAATTTCTTTGATGATTGCTCGTCGAAGGGAGCACTCTGGAATAAACTACAAATTTTTCTTGAATAGAAAGTTATCACATTGAGAAATTGTTAGAGGGGCTGATGAAGTATTCTTTCCAAATTTGACCAAAGTAGGAATCTCCTTTATAAAGTTCTTTCTGAACTTCAAAACCCAAAACTTTCACTTGCATAGTGCTGAGCAAGGAATGTCGTCGGTGTAAGTTGTGTTTGCTCGCTAGATAGGGTTTTTAAAAATTAGCAGAAGCCATTTCGAAAAATCAACAGAGCAAATCAACTAACAAAACAAGATCATGCCTAAAGACTAACTATAAACTGGTCTAGGAGTTATGAACTACTATGATCAAGAACTACAACCTTTATAGCCAAGTCCTTCTCTTCGAAAGCTCCTCTTGATCATTGGAACAAGTTAGGTAGAAGATCCTCCAAACCAAAAATGATCCATCTTGAGATAGCACTAACACAAGATTTCACTTTACTAAGTAAAGAAACCACTTAAACTAATTTACTAGATTGTTTAAGTAGATAAAGTAGGATTTTTGCTCACTAATTTTCACTCCCTTTTCTCTTTCACTCTTGCATGAATAGGAAATCAAGAGAGAGAAGAAGATGAGAATGGCTAAGGATTAAAGAATAAAGGCTAAGGATTAAAGAATGACTCATAAGGATTAAATAAGGGCTAAACATATATCTAATTATCTAATAAAATAAAACAATAATGAGTCCCTTATTTCTATACAAAACTAAAGAATGACTCATTTATCTTTTATCCAAAAAAATAAATAAATATCTTTATCTTCATCCTTAATCCTATATAAGTCTTATACACACAACTCTTGTGTATATACAACCATGACAAAATGATATATATAATATTTATATCATATATAAATATTATATAAAAAGAAGGAAAAATAAAGTGAGTACAATATTAGTTTATATATATATATATGATTATTAAATCGGCACTTGATTTAATAATCCAATTATATCATATATAATCCGACAAATATTAATAAATGATCGATTAAAATACAGTATCACATACTCGTATTTAATCGAGCTCCCGCACATATCACTATACATGCCCTATTTCGTATCGCTCGTGCTAGGAAAGCTCTGTGTGGGACTCTAAAAACTCGTTAATACGCTGACAGTAGGTAATGATCATATCAAACACCTACAAGCACATCAACGGTATTACCTACACGTAACGTCTTCCCACGTATTAAACGAATAGAAAGATCGAGAAGCTAGCTCGTCTGAAATCCAACAGAGCCTAAAAGTGACAGTCTCTGTATAGTTCGGTCACTTCGTCTGAGAGTGCCGCATATCAAGTATGAAGGGTGGTATCCGTCAGACTCCCAATAACATAATAAGTCGTGTTAATCAGTAACTTATAACCACAATAGATACAACTGATAATACTTATCAGTTTATCTCATCCGCCCTGGTCAGGGACTTATGGTTACAGGCGACATCAACTCCCTATATCGGGAGAGACGAAACCCTTCTGATCGCTCATTGTCTCCATGTGTTTTGGGATTGTACCCAACTAAAACCCGTTTGCACGGCTCTTTAAAGCCCCGGTAGGATAATAATCAAAGCATAGTGGGAAACACACAAGACACTATGACGATCTCAGATCTACAGACTACCTTGTACTCATGTCACCAGAGAACTGTTATCTGACGGAACATATAATACCATATATGAGTTCTCGGCTAGTCCGTTCGATGTTCTCATTCTCTAATGAGTATCTGTATACAATCTTTGATTTCAAACACCAATTTCTGTGGGAACAGCCATTGCTCCGGTCGAGGTCAAGAAACGTATACACTAGTCGACTCTGGAGTATTGATGCCCAATCTTGATACTCCTACGATTAGGAACATTTAAGGATCAGCTTATGGACTTAGGTCCCACTAGTACGATCTCTATCATAATCATGGTAGTCAAGTAAAGATCTTACGGACTTTATCAACATGTATTAGCGATAGCAATATCAAGTAAACCTATATACATGAATGAAAAAGATACATGAATGAAGAAGACAAACCAAACAGCATACCATCATATCGAGCGAGACTGTCATGTACATACATATGTCCAAGTATCCAATATACAATAATGGCCTCAAAGGCATATATATCTAACAATCTCACACTTGCACTAAACCCAGTTGTTGTAGTATCGCATACCTAACATCTCAAAGAGTCTCTCGAACTGTATCTGAAGGAGGGTCTTGGTGAGTGGATCCGATGTGTTTTTCTTCATGTCTACTCTCCGAATCTCGACCTCGCGGCGATCAACTATCTTTCGGATCAGGTGATACCACCTCAGAATATGTGGATCGCCGATGGGACTTAGGTTCCTTGGCTAATGTCATAGCCTTATTGTTATCACAATACAAGAGTATTGGATCAACAATAGTTGGAACCACTCCAAGCTCAGTGATTAACTTTCGCATCCAGACAGCCTCTTTGGCAGCATCGTTGGCAGCAATATACTCAGTCTCCATCGTCGAGTTTGCTACGGTATCCTGTTTGAAACTTTTCCAATAGTCTGTCCCTCCATTGAGGGTAAACACATGACCCGAGACAGACTTGCTGTCATCTATGTCACTTTGAAAGCTTGAATCGGTAAAGGTCTCCATTTGGAGATCGCCAGAACAATTCTTTAGTCCTTCGCAAGTAGTACTTAAGAATGTTCATCACAGCTGTCCAATACTTCTCCCTTGAGTTTGATTGATACCTACTTACTACACTAAATACGTAAGCTATATTTGGCCTGGTACATAACAGCACATACATGATAGACCCGACCGCCGAAGTGTAGGGTATATCATTCATGCGAGCCCTCTCCTCATCAGTCGCAGAAGACATCTTTTTGGAGAGGGTGATTCCGTGACAAGCGGGTAAATTACCACGCTTGGAATCTTCCATACTAAATCTCTTTAGTATGGCGTCTATGTACCTAGACTGGGACAATCCTACCATTCTTTTAGTTCTATCTCTATAGATTTTAATTCCCAGAATGTAGGAGGTATCACCCGGGTCTTTTATGGAGAACTTTTATGATAAGAAAAGTTGACTGATTGTAGCATATGAACATTGTTTCCTATCAGGAGAATATCATCCACGTACAATACGAGGAATGCGACCGCGCTCCCTACAACTTTCTTATAAACGCAAGGTTCATCTATATTTTTGATGAAGTCAAACTCTTTGATTATAACATCAAAACAGACGTTCCAACTCCGCGACGTTTGTTTTAATTTATAAATGGATTTAAGCAGCTTGCACACTTTTCTGCCGCTCCCACTGTCTACGAAGCCTTCTGGCTGTGTCATATACACGCTCTCTTCAAAATCACCATTTAGAAAGCCGGCCTTGACATCCATTTGCCAGATTTCATAGTCATGGAAGACAGCAATGACAAATAGGATCCGGATGAACTTAACTATAGCCACTAGAGAAAATGTTTTGTCATAGTCCACACCGGTCTTTGTCGAAAACCTTTTACTACAAGTCAAGTTTTGAAGGTCTCAATCTTTCCATATACACCTATTTTCTTTTTGAAAATCCATTTGCTCCCAATGAGTTTTACCCCTTCAGGAGCAACTTCCAAAGTCTATACTTTGTTGGCATACATGGATTCCATCTCAGATCAGATAGCGTCCAGCCATTTTACTGAGTCACTACTTGTGATGGTCTGCTCGAAACTAGTCGGGTCATCATCTTCCATGGTGCAATTCTCACTCCTACCGTCTATGAGAAAACCGTAGTATCTATCGGGTGGGTGAGGAACCCTACTAGATCTGCGGAATGGCTGAGGTTCATCCGGGACTATTGAATCTTGTGGTTCTACCAAATCTTCAGTTGCAGTTTGTGCTTCTGGAATTTCTTCCAGCTCTACCGTGCTCCCACTGATTTCTTTTGCAAGAAATTCCTTTTCTAAAAAAGTAGCGTGATGAACAACAAACACCTTCTATTTCTCGGTGTGGTAGAATATATATCCTAGAGATTTCTTCGGATATCCTACAAACTTGCATAATACCGATCGTGTCTCGAGTTTGTCCGGATTTTGTTTTTTAATATAAGCCAGACAACCCCATATCTTAAACCATTTAAAATATGGTTTCTTACCACTCCATATCTCATATGGAGTTTTAGGCACGGATTTAGATGGAACATGATTCAAAAGATATGCCGATGTGTCAAGCGCATGTCCCCAGAATGAAAGAGATAAGTTAGCACTACTTATCATAGAACACACCATATTTAATATGGTGCAATTTCTCCGTTCTGATACACCGTTGTGCTGTGGTGTATACAGAGGTGTAAACTGAGAGGAATCCCATTTTCTTTTAGATAGTTTTGGAATTCCATGTTTAAGTATTCTCCTCTTCGATCAGATCGAAGGATTTTAAAACTTTTGCTTAATTGGTTCTCTAATTCGTTCTTATATTTCTTGAATTTCTCAAAAGATTCGGATTTGTGTTTCAACAGGAATACATATCCGAACCTAGAGAGATCATCAGTGAATGTAATGAAGTAGGAGTATCTACCCATCGCATGTGTAGATATTGGACCACATACATCACTGTGTATGAGTCCCAAGAGCTCTGTAGCTCTTTCTCCATGTCCCATAAATGGAGTTTTGGTCATTTTTCTTTTGAGACGGGACTAACAAGTTTCCATAAGATGTAAATTCAAACGGATCCAAATATCCATTCTTATGTAAGTTAGTTAGTCCGGTCTCATTGATATGACCAAATCTATAATACCATAAGAAGTTCATTTCTGAACTCTTCCTCTTGTGTGTTGTGTATATTGAGAATTGTATTTTGATTTAGAACATGTATACCGTTATATAATGTTCCAAATGCAATCAACACTTGATTTAGGAAAATATTCATAACATTTTTCTCTAAAGAAAAATTATACCTATTTTTATCTAATAAAGAAACGGATATTATATTGCATAACATATACGATACATAGTAACAATTGTTCATAATCAATGTATTTCCATTTGGCAATACCAGGTGATATTCACCGACAGCATCAACGGTAACAATTTCTCCGTTTTCTACTTTCAGGGACATATCATCCTTTCCTAGTGCTCTATTTTTCCTTAACCCTTGTAACATATTACAAATATGGGATTCTGATCCGGTATCCAATACTCCGGACGTAGAGCATACAAAGAAACGGTTTTCAATAACTAACACACCCGAAGAAGATATATCAGAATGCTTCTCCTTCATCATGGTTTCTTGGAAATCCCTGCATTCCTCTTTCCCATGCCCATACTCATGACTATTGTCATAAGTTAGAGTGGAAACAATGTTCCCCAGCCCAGTATAATAAGCAGGTTTGATTAAGTCATATATATTATTATCTTGATTAAGGCGTGACATGGTTGCTAACTAGAGAGAGAGAAAAGAAATACTCAGCGTATGCTCTTGCTAAATTAGATTGGTTTATTAATTTATCTAATCAGAATGACTTCCACTATTTTTTATCAAATCCTCCTTCAAACCTTTAAAAGGAGAACTAGCCTGAATTATTTACACCTCACAAGTTCACTAACCGTTCAGTCAGGCCAGTGTTGGTACTCCGATAAAGGCTTCCCATGCTTTCGCACGGACCTAATTAAATAACCCTGTTTCCGCAGAGGCATAACCCCGTTAAAATCTTTATAGACATCTAATGGGTTAGCTATTTGTGAAGTGAAAAAATCTCCCGGAAGTAATTCTTACTCATAGTGAGAATCGGAACCCAACTATCACATAGAAAGTATGCAATCTTATTGCAAATTTCAATACTTGAAACTCCCAATATGGTTTTTACCCCCAACGGCTTATGACCTTGACAGAGTCAACAAACTATAAGTCGCTAATCAAGTTCAACTCGTCATTTCTTGATTAATTTATATCCACCTGCTTGACCTTTGACAGAGTCAACAAGGTCGCACAATTGTCCTAACCAATAGCATCACATGCTACAAATAAGTATCACTTAGCTACCAACGCTATGCCTTGACAGAGTCGACAAACATAGCATGAAGTACTCTACTCATAGAAAATGACGGAGGGCCGCGGTTGGTTTTGATGAGAACCATTAACGTAATGAACTTGATATCGTCGCAGAAACTATAGTGATTTGAAATGGAGTAGCTTAAGCTCCGTTTTTAAAACAAGTGGTTTTGAAGAAGCCTTGCATATAATCCGTTTTCTTGCTGGCGTAATTTGGCTTACATTCCACTAAGGCTAAGGTCATATGCGGGAACATTCGATGCGACGGTCGTCGATCCTCCGATACTACTTCAACTAGAGTCATCTCCTTTGGTTGGTGGTTTCAGTGCTATCCTCGGTCCTTCTTTCGCTACCGAACTATCTGGGGCAAGGAAAGCTTCCGAGTGGTTTTAAAATTTGTTTCTACAACATCATTTTAGGTTTATTTTTCTTTACATTAATCATATTGATATAGTCCTATCACTTACTTCCTAGTCATACCGGAAACAACGAAAATAGAATGCACATATGTCGTCCGCATTCGCCACTGGACCCCTAATCTTTACCGTAAGGTTATTATAAGCGAATTGAACTTTCTTTCACAAAAAATGCAGTATACAGAGAGGCATTTTTTATAACCTTGTTACACGAGTATAGGAAGATATGAGGAAAACAATAAAATAAGAAAGTTACAAACAAATTCTGTTACAAACAGATTCTAACAGATTTTGTTACAAACAGATTCTAACTAATCTGAGAAATATCTTACTGTTGACTATTTCCAACACTCCCCCTCAAGTTGGTGTGTAGATGTCCATCATGCCCAACTTGCTTATGAGTCCCTCGAACACTGTTTTGAATAGTCCCTTTGTAAAGATATCTGCAGTTTGTTCTTTTGTCGGAATGTAGGGGATACAGATGGTACCGGCATCCAGTTTTTCCTTGATGAAGTGACGGTCGACTTCAATATGCTTCGTTCTGTCATGCTGTACGGGGTTGTGTGCTATGCTGATGGCAGCTTTGTTGTCGCAGTATAGTTTTAGTGGCTAAGTTATAGACTGCTTTATTTCCTGTAGTACCCGTTGAACCCACATAACTTCATAAATATCGTTGTTCATGGCTCGAAATTCTGCCTCCGCACTACTCTTTGCCACGACACTTTGTTTCTTGCTCCGCCATGTAACTAGATTGCCCCACACGTACGCACAATACCCTGAAGTTGACTTCCTGTCTATGATGGAACCTGTCCAATCCGCGCTAGTGAATACTTCGACACTGCGAGTCTCACATTTTTTGAAGAATAAACCTCTTCCTGGTGCGCCCTTTAAATACTTCAAAACTCTATATGCTGCATCAAGGTGCTCTTCTTGAGGTGAGTGCATAAATTGGCTTATCATACTCACTGCAAAGGTGATATCGGGACATGTGTGAGAGAGATGGATCAATTTTCCCACTAACCTTTGGTATTGTGGAATGTCCACTGACGGGCTCTGTGTAAATTCTCCGAGCTTTTTATTCGGATCATCGGTGTCTCCGCGGGTTTGCAGTTTGTCATCCCTATTTCTTTGTGAAGATCGAGAACATACTTCCGTTGAGACACGACAATGTCTTTCTTACTTCGAGCAATTTCCATACCCAAGAAATACTTCAATTCTCCCAAGTCTTTTACTTCGAACTCCTTGGCGAGACTTCCTTTTAACTGGTTGATCTCTTCCTCGTCATCTCCTGTAACAATGATATCATCAACGTAAACAATTAGTATTGCAATTTTTCCATGTCTGGAGACTCTGTAGAACATGGTGTGATCTGCCTGAGCCTGATTGTATCCTTGCCCTTTCACAAACTGATGGAAACGTTTGACCCAAGCTCGTGGAGATTGTTTAAGACCGTAAAGTGATCTTTTCAATCTTAACACTTTGGAGCTGAACCCTTTTTCAAACCCCGACGGAGGTTCCATGTACACTTCTTCGTCCAGGTCTCCATTCAAAAACACGTTCTTCACATCTAGTTGTTGAAGTCGCCAATCGAGGTTTACTGCAACTGACAGCAAGATCCGGATCGTGTTTAGCTTAGCCACAGGTGCAAAAGTCTCCGTGTAATCGATCCGTATGTTTGAGTGAACCCTTTAGCAACGAGTCTCGCCTTATATCGTTCTAGGGTTCCATATGCACGAAACTTTGGTGTGAATACCCATTTGCATCCTACAGTCTTCTTTCCTCTCGGCAGCTCCTCCATGTTCCAAGTCTGATTTTTCTCAAGTGCATTCATCTCCTCGAAAATCGCCTTTCTCCACTCTGGAGCTGTCAGAGCATCCTGTACAGTTTTTGGAATCTCCACAGCAGACACATTAGAGGTAAAGGCTGAAAAACTGGGTGAGAGATTATTTGAGGACACAAATTTTGACATTGGATACAAGGGATGACTAGTACATGACCTTGTGGACTTTCAGAGAGCTATAGAAAGATCCAGCTCACTGTGATCCGGTTCTGTTCTCGAGTCGGATTCTTGGTGGGGCTGAACAGAGTCGGCCTCTGCTTCTAGAGAATGATCTATTTCAATTAAATGCTCCTGTTGTGTTTTTTCCAGACCCGTTTCACGTTATTTCCTTTTGTAAGTTTTAATTTCCACATCGGCTTCTGGTGGATTTAAATCCACGGGGCAAGTTGTTTTAGGAGTCGGTGGTGTGTTTATATTTTTATGGGATTTTTCCGGATTTTCGAATAAAGGAACCGAGTTTTCAACATACATATTTTCTGAGTTTTCAAGGACCTTTTTTTGAGTGTCCGGTGAATTTTCACTGTTTTGGTTTGCCAGGTATTTAAAAGACTGGTCTAAAATGTCTTGATTTAAAAAATCTAAATCTTGTGAATTTGTATGCTGGATTAAGTTGGGTATTTTTGGGAGACTATTTTTTATGGAAACCGAGTCTTCATTATTTGTTTCCCTGAAGAGGAGACTTAAAAAAAGATTTATTTTCAAAAAACAACACATCCATTATGATAAATATTTTATTTGATAAAGGATCAAAGCATTTATACCCTCTTTGATTCGTGGCGTAGCCAATGAAAACACATTTTTTCGATTTTGGATCAAGTTTACCCTTAGTGGGGCTGTGATCGTGAACAAACATGGTACAACCAAAAATTTTCAACAGTAGATCCGAGATTGCAAGACGGCTTTGAGGGTAAAGGGATTTTAACAAGGCAATAGGTTTTTTAAAATTGAGAATTTTCGAGGGCATTCTATTAATAAGATATGTTGCTGTTAAAATTGCTTCATTCCATAATGTTTTTGGAACATGGTTGGTGAATAATAATTCCCTAGCAATTTCAAGAATGTGTTTATTTTTTCTTTCAGCCACACCGTTTTGTTGCGGTGTGTTAATGCAAGATCTTTGGTGAATGATGCCTTTCTTTGCAAAAAAATCTCCCAAGGTTTCGTTAAAAAATTCTCGTCCATTGTCACTTCGAAAATTCTGAATTTTTGTGTTAAACTGTGTTTCAACCATGTCATAAAAGGTTTTGAAAACTTGTTCAACTTCTGATTTTTTCTTTAGCAAAAACACCCAAAGGACTCTAGTATGATCATCAATAAATGAAACAAACCATTTTTTCCGAAGACAGATAAAACGCGGGATGGTCTCCAAACGTCGCTATGGATTAAGGCAAACGGTGCTGAAGGTTTATAAGGTCAAGGTGGATAAATTGCCCTTTTGTGTTTAGCAAAAGCACACACTTCACATTGAAATTGAGAAGGATTTTTATTCCGAAACAACTTTGGAAACAAATACTGCATATAATGGAAACTAGGATGACCTAGACGAAAATGTAACATAATTAATTCATTGTTACGAGAAACAAACATGGATTGAGAACACAAACTAGATGTAGACCTATTGAGATGCGATCCTTCTTCAAGCAAGTAGAGACCTCCACTGGTCCTAGCATTGCCAATCATCGTCCTCGAGTCCAGAATCTGAATTTCATAATGAGAGGGCATGAATTTAACTTGACACTTAAGGTCTTGAGTTAGCTTTATAATGGAAATCAGATTGCAGGAAAGCTTTGGAATATGTAAAATATTAAGAAGGGTTAAGGAAGGAGAGATTGTGATGGTTCCTTGGCCGGCTATGGCAGAATACGAATCATCTGCAATTTTGACCCTTTTGTTTCCTGCACAGGGTGTGTAAGTTGAAAATAATGTGAAGCAACTGGTCATGTGAACAGTTGCTCCACAGTCAAGAATCCAAGGAAATTGATTGATATATGAAAAAGAGATAGGGTGATTGCTACCGATTTGGGCTAAAAAACATGAGGGTTGTGTTAACAGGTCTGCGGTGGGGTTAAAGAACTTGTACAGGTGCTCCAGTTGTTCCTTTGTGAATGGAGGCGATCCTGAGTTGATTCTTGACTCCTGAGAACCATCGGACTCGATCTGCAAAGCCTGTTTTTGTAAAGGACTCTGGCTGGTGTTCCGATCCCCTTGAGTTCCGGACCTGTATGTTGGTTGATACACGGAGGATACTTCAATCTCTGTGGTGAAGGACATTATAGCTTGAAAAAAATGAACTGGGATTTCTTTTGATTGAGGAAAAATAGTGATTTTTTATTTTTGGAGGAAGTTTTACCGCTCTGATACCATATAAGCGAATTGAACTTTCTTTCACAAAAAAATCAGTATACAGAGAGGCACTTTTTATAGCATTGTTACACGAGTATAGGAAGATATGAGGAAAACAATAAAATAAGGAAGTTACAAACAAATTCTGTTACAAACAGATTCTAACAGATTATGTTACAAATAGATTCTAACTAATCTGAGAAATATCTTACTGTTGACTATTTCCAACAGTTACTTAACTTACTGCAGGGCGGGGGCAGGGCTAGCGTGGATGCAAAACATATAAAAGCGTTTATATATATATATATATATATATATATATATATATATATATATATATATATATCACATGCATGAATAGTCATCACATCATATAAACAAATGAAAAACGGATATGCTCGGAGTTTCGTTTTCGATCGAGCCATCAAACGAAATGTGAAGTTCCACGTTCATGTGAATAGCCACTACCCCATCTATCATAGACCCTTACGAGTGTGGCAAGATATCCACCAATTCTAGAATTACGTGACCTGAGTCTCAACTTCTTGAGATGGCCACCCTTTGGATTCTAGGACCCGATAACTTAAGCAGCTTTTTGTGGGTCAAACCTAGATGCGTGAAAAGTAAAATATACATCGAATAGGGACATCAACCTCAACCCAGAAGTGTATAAAAGAATATACATATTTTATATCGAATAAATGACGAATTACATACAACGCTTGAATGTAAACCCCCCATTTTAGGCTATTCACACGACGATCCGTTTTCTATTCCAACAACATCATCAACACAACAAGTCAAAATGCGCAACCCCGACTAATAGATCATATAGCGATTAGCCGACGTTTTACCGCACATTGTCACAGAAAAAAAATGAAAACTAATTCGTAACCAAACTATCATTAACCCGCGAAGTTTTACGTTCAAAATTCCAAACAATTTGAACTTCAATCGCAAACCAACGCATAAAAAATCTCTCATTTTTGCATGAAATTGAATCCCGTTAACCCTTAAAATCCCCCTCACTCTATTTGAGCCTTGATTCGGCCCCAAAACGGGGCTGAATCGAGGTCGGGAACAGCCCTGTATCGTGGGTGAAACAGCCCCAGATAGGGGCTGATCCAGTAGCTGTCCAGTCCCCATCCAGGGCTGAAACGACCTCGGTTCGGCTCCGTTTCGGGGACAAACCAAGCACAAATATGATGGGTATTGGGCAAGCATGAACGCACACGAAAATCTTGGTCCGAACCAAGAATCCGGTGTCTCCAGCTCAAGTGAAAATGAGAGCTTTCCATGCCAATTTTCAAAACTATGTTTTTCAAAAATGGGTTAATGAAATCTTTTGGCTACAAATATCAAGTTGTAGTCATTAGGGTGGCTCTGATACCAGTGTAAGTTGTGTTTGCTCGTTAGATAGGGTTTTTAAAAATTAGCGGAAACCATTTCGAAAAATCAAGAGAGCAAATCAACTAACAAAACAAGATCATGCATAAAGACTATAACTATAAACTAGTCTAGGAGTTATGAACTACTATGATCAAGAACTACAACCTTTGTAGCCAAGTCCTTCTCTTCAAAAGCTCATCTTGATCCTTGGAATAAACTAGGTAGAAGATCCTCTCAGCCAAAGTTGATCCACCTTGAGATAACACTAACACAAGCTTTCACTTTACTAAGTAAAGAAACTACTTAAGCTAATTTGCTAGATTGTTTAAGTGGATGAAGTAGAATTTTTGCTCACTAATTTTCACTCTCTTTTCTCTTCACTCTTGCATGAATAGGAAATCAAGAACGAGAAGAAGAAGATGAGAATGACTAAGGATTAAAGGAGAAGAGCTAAAGATATATCTAATTATCTAATAGAATAAAATAATAACGAGTTACTAGTTTCTACGCAAATATCTTTTATCCAAATAAATAAATAAACATTTTTACCCCCATCCTTAATCCTATATAAGTCTTATACACATTACTCTTGTGTATATACAACCATGACAAAATGATATATATAATACACATAACTCTTGTGTATATACAACCATGACAAAATGATATATATAATATTTATATCATATATCAATATTATATAAAGAGAAGAAAAAATAAAGTGAGCACAATATTAGTTTATATATATATAATTATTAAATCAACACTTGATTTAATAATCCAGCTATGTCATATATAATCCGGTTAGTATTAATAAATGCTTGATTAAAATACGGTATCACATACTCGTATTTAATTGAGCCCCCGCATATATTACTATACATACCCTACTTCGTATCACTCGTGTTAGAAAACCTCTGTGTGGGACTCTAAAAACTCGTTAAGACGCTGATAATAGGTAATGATCATATCAAACACCCATAAGCACGTCAACGGTATTAACTGCACGTAACGGCTTCCCACGTATTAAACGAATAGGAAGATCGACAAGCCAGCTCGTCTGAAATCCAATAGAGCCCAAAAGTAACGGTCTCCATACAGTCCGGTCTTTTCGTCTGAGAGTGTCACATATCAAGTCTGGAAAGTGATATCCGTCAGACCCCCAATAACCTGTTAAGTCGTACCAATCAGTAACCTGTAACCGTAATAGATACAACTGATAACACTTATCAGTTTATCTCATTCGTCCTGGTCATGAACTTATGGTTACAGTTGATCAGGCACAACACGACATCAACTCCCTATATCGGGAGAGACGAAACCCTTCTGATCGCTTATTGTCTTTATGTGTTTGGGACTGTATCCAACTAAAATCTGTTTGCACGGCTCTTTAAAACCGTGGTAGGGTAATAATCAAAGCATAGTGGGAAATACACAAGACACTATGACGATCTCAGATCTATAGACTACCCTGTACTCATGTCACCAGAGAACTGTTATCTGACGATAGATATAATACCATATAGGATTTCTCGGCAAGTTTGTTCGGTGTACTCATTCTCTAATGAACACCTGTATATAATCTTTAGTTTTAAACACCAATTTCTGTGGGAACAGCCATTGCCCTAGTCGGGGTCAAGAAACGTATACACTGGTCTATTCTGGAGTATCGATACACAGTCTCGATACTCCCACGACTACGAACATTTAAGGATCTGCTTATGGACTATTCAGGTCCCACTAGTATGATATCTATCATAATCCTGGTAGTCAAGCAAAGATCCTACGGGCTTTATCATGTATTAGCGATAACAATATCAAGTAAAACTATATACATGAATGATAAAGATAAACCAAATAGCATACTATCATATCAAGTAAGACTGTCATGTACATACGCATGTCCAACTATCTGATTGATCGTTAAAAAGTGTGTTCGAAAATAACCGCAATTAAGACGGTATCGTTAGTAGCTAGCCGCGATGAGTACGGGTCTTCCGCAGGGAAACGTGAACTCTTTTCTGCTTTAGACGAGTTGATTAAAGATGGGATAGTTTGATTATCGTTACATTTTAAAACGGATATAAGATTTATAATGAAAAGGCTTGTAGGGTTCATAGGAGTTAGTAGTAATGGATGAATAATTAAAAATGACTTCTTTATCTTTTAATAGCTAAAAACTAGATCGATAGTGATGGATGTAGATTAGGGTTCTTAGAGAAAACTAAGGTTTCCCCACTGCCAACCCATGTCCTTGAATTGAACTCTATTCATGTCTAGCCCTTAACAAAACAAGTGTTAAATTAATCTCAAATCGTGGTTGTGACTATCAATAAATTGGTAGCGCGCCCGATAAGAATGTTAACATTTATTTTGCAAAACTTTATAAACTTTAAAATGTATAAAAGAAGTTTAAGAGATCTTTTCATCCATTATCCTAGCATATCCTACAAACCCTAGCAAGCTAGAAATTACTCGCTCATGGCTAAGTTAAAAGAAAGTTTGAAAAATGAAATCATAATGAAGATGCAGAAAAGTAAGTGCAGAAAGTAAGTGCAGAAAATAAATGCAAAGAGAATTAAAATAAAAACTACCTTTTAATCAACTATTTCGTTTAGAATTCTCCTTAGAAAGTAGAATACAAGAACCCTAGTTTGCTCTAGATCTCTCTCTTGTTGGAGGTAGATGAATAGATGATGATCACTTGGATACGTGGATCTCTTGGATCTCTTGATCTCTTCGGTGATGATTTTCAATATACAGCTCTCGGTCGCTTATATAGTCCTTGAAACCAAAAACCCTAGATTCCATATAGGAATAGATGCGGTGAAGATCATGATCCCAAAATCCCACATCCAACGGTTCAGATTTGACCGCTGAAGAGCTAATGCCACGTTTGGTGGGATCATGACTTGGGATTTTTTCTAGCTTTCTGTGTCGACATTTGGAGATACTTTTGATATATAGATTCTGAAAATATTGCTCTGAGTCTCTGCCGTTGCTAGATTTCTCGATTTTTTTCTAACTTTTGGCAGATTTGGTTCCGATATCCCGATTTGACTTGGATCTTACTTGGATTCCAGACCTGAGCTAATATCTGCACAATATCTCAAATCAAAGTGTTTAGTAGTATTTGGTATTTTTGAGATATTATTCCAACCATTTAAAAAATATAATATCTTAAGAATATTGATTAGGAATATTTGATATGATATGCATATTTTAATTATTAAGATTTCATTTAAATATTATATGCATATATTTTCGCTAGTTATGTTAATTAAAATGTAGAAACATATGATAATAATTCTTTTACACATAAATCCATGTATGTTCTATATTTACAGTTAACACCTTTTAACACTTAAAAATAGTAGGGAAAATGTTCATTCAAATATGCAATATTTTAGACTAATCAAATACCCCCAAACTTATCTTTGATCGTCCCGAGCAAACTAGTTATTAAAAAGAAAAAGAAAAACGTAACTAGCACACTTTCGTAGGCAACACGATTGCACTGAGCATGTGCAACAAGTTTTTAAACCTCTAGGTGTCCCTAGTAGGAGGAGTGTTGTCTCCTGAGGGTTTTCAGCGGATTACACCCACAAAATCCCATAAAAGAGAGAAGATGAAAGTTACATACAAAAATAAGGAACATATAAAAGAAAGAACTTGAAAATAAGAGTTTTAAACTACACTAGATTTTTAGTTGATATGAGCCCTATCTTAATAGTCGTGAAAAGATGTCGGAAATCACATCCCTCAAGAAAACATCGTCTTTAGTCTCCATCCCCACCTTTCTTCCAAATATCGATCATATACCCCTACGTGTGTGTAAAAGATATCCCTACACTTAGAGAATTCAATTCAAGCTATCATACTGCTGTCTATCTTCCTTAGTACTTTTTAGACGATGGATATTTTAGATGGAATTGCTCACATATTCTTCATGCGGCGGTTAATATTTCTTGAGATACTAACCAACCGATTACCAAATGTGATCACTCATTAAGGCGTAATTAGCAATATTCTAGTCTTGCAACACATAAGGCTTAGCAGTGGTTCCCAAAACAGTTGGTTTAAGGCACTAGGTGATAAGGCACCCTCGCTATATTTTTCTTTTATGCTGCCTTAAGTAATTACAAAATCAGTATTCATTTTTCTTCAGTATTTATTTTTTATGTGTCATTTATATTTTGTTGATTAATATATAATTTTTTTCTTCATACTAAAGCTTTTAGACAAGAGCATTTCAAGGTATCCTCTACTATCCTAAGTTTCAAAATGTGTGCAAGTGCGTATAGTAGTGTATCAATGTTCAGAAATTTGGACTCAAGAATATGGACTATTTTTCAGACTTATTTCTATCCTCAGATTAGTGATTCTCTTCATCTTACTAACCCTTGGACAACGACTTATGACTAACTATTACTAGCTTCGTTTTAAAAATATCCAATTTTCTTGCATTTTAAAAATTTCTTCTTATCTTTCATATGTATTTTTCACTTTCTAAGTTTTACTATCAAAAAAATTTAGTGCTTTTATTTAGTATAATGCAAAATGATGCGTGGATAAGCACAAACCTCCCCCAAATCTATTTGCAGCAGTGTCCTTACTGATGTCATCTTTTAATATCAAGACCTGTAGATTTGGGAGGAAAAGTTCCTAATGATTAGCAAAAGGGGACAAAGGTCAATGAAAGTGAAATCCTCCCCCAAACCTATTTTTGGCTCACAATTGTGTAAAAAAATTCTTTTCTTTCAAGAGCCAAAATATTTCTCCCCCCCAAACTTGAGTAAAACAGTTTTTTAAGCATTTAAAATCATAAGGGGGGTAAAGTTATTGGTTTATGCAAAACTTTACAAAGACCAAAAGTCAACACCAACTATTCGAATATTTTATCGATATAACACCATGGTTGGTAGATGGTCACGTCACAGATAAACGTGAAGAAATGGGAGGAGATGAGAGGTGTAATCGAAAGGATTTACGTCTCGGTTGGTAGAGACGAAACAGTGATGGTGAACGAAAACGAGAATATGAAAGATAAGGAGTAGATAGAATATTCGCATTGTCGTACTTGATAAGAAGAAAGGGTGGCGGTTCAACTTCTTCGGGTGGAGGTTGATTCATCACAACATCCAAATGTTTAAGGAACGCGAGGTCTTCGGCGAAAATATTTTCGAAACTTTCATCGATGGTCTGAGTGATAATCTCATCGAAAAGAGAGGAATCGATATCTATGTTAGCAGATTCACGAGGACGGTCGAAAGTTCCAAGGTCGGTCTTTTGCGCACCAAGATTCAAAACACTCGATTCGTCAGAAATTATGAAAAGATTGTCTCCCTCATTCTTAATAGAGTCTAAATCGAATGGTCTCTCAAGAATCATAGAACTCGAAATATCGAAGTGTCGTTCATCAAAACTCGGTAGAGTTGAAAAAAGATTAAGAAGAACCAAAAAAAGTGGGTGATGAAATGAGTAAACAAATTTGGGCGTCGGGCATTGTTGAACCAAATGTGGGAGATGAAGGCTGAATATCGTTCTGCTTATCGGATAGGTCGGTGGTAAGAATAGAATCGATTAATTGTACAGGAAGTTGTTCGTATTCAATAGAAGGGACATGATGGGTAGAAGAATCCAACTCATCTAATATAACAGGTTCATCTTCAACGATATTTTTATCACCGTTCTCACTAACATCTTCAGTCAAATCAAACGGTTCTTTAAAAATTCATCAATTATACTATTCTCGATCGATAAATCACTTGGTTCACATGATGGTATTGGAAGGTTTGAAATATCAAGTGTAGTCGAATAAGGATCGGTTTGATTTGAGGCTCTCTTTCACACTCACTATTAGAAAAGTAAAACATGTTATTCTCGGGCACCTCATCACTTAGACAATGAAGAGGTTGAATATCGAATATATTCGGTTGGAGTGCAGGATGGAAGGTGTCGAGATCAAAAGAATTGGTTTTGGTTTGACTTTCTTGTTCTTTTTCACTACTCAATTCGAGCTCTACTTCAAAACTAGACATGGATTGTGAAGAAGTTCCAATGAAAGATTCTTTTTGAACCGTGGAACTTCCTAATTGATTTTCAAAAGCACTGTCTAGATAAGGTGAAAAATTTGAGTATGGTTGGGTGTCTAATTGTTGGCTACGGATGAGTTCAATGTGTTCCGTAATCGACATGCGTTTATGATTTGCCATATTAGCCTTAAGAGAGGTGTTAATAAGAGATGGCTTTAATTGTTGGCTATGGGCAAAGTTCAATGTGTTTTGCAATCGACATGCGTTTATGACTTGCCCCATTAGCCTCAAGATAAGCGTCAACACGAGAGCGCATGAAAGTTTGGTACTGTAGATAAGAATTAGAAGGGTGTACCCAAGTTTCATAAACAGAATTAGGATCAACATTGTGATATGAAGAATATTGAGATTGGTTGGTTAGTTGGCGTCTGGCAATTGCTATTTGTTCAGCAATGGTCATGGGTGTAAAAGATGTCATATTCGTCTCAAAACGAGTATCAATATTTTTATATGGAAATGAAGGTGTTTGTTGTCCTAACGGTTTTGGATTAGTGAAAGGATTGAAACTTTGGCGATTAGCCTTCGCAATATGCTCAGCGATGGACATGCGTTTAGAAGTTCTCTCACTAGTTTTAAACGGATTATCAACATAAAAAGATGTTAAATTTTGATGCGGTTGATAGGACCTTGAGTGAGAGATCCAACTGTTCTTTTCCGCGAGCTCTATCCTATCTCTTAAAGATATGGTAGAGTCGGAATTTGTACCGAAGCAATTACGAAAATAAGAAATATCTGGTTTTGGATAGCAAAGCTCGGCAAGAGTTCGTCTGTTTGGGTTACCCATTATAAAAAAAGTGAAAATAAAAGAGGGTGAAATGGTAATGATTTAATGTAACATTTCAAAAAAATAAAATATTATTTTTTAGGAATTTTTATAATTTAATATTATTTTATTGAATATTTTAATATTTTGGTATAATTAAATACAGAAAAATTTGGAAAAATTATGGAAAATTATAAAATGGGGTATTTTATGGAATTATTCAATTTTTAAGTTTTTATGATTAGTTATATGGTAAATAAGTGCTAATCACGATTAAAAATCGCTAATCGGTTTTTTAGCATTTTTGTGCAAAACATGCACATATCATTTTTCTTACACTTGTGCATTTTTCCACCATGTTTCTTTTGGGGTTACTATTCTAGTGAGAAGGATTTTGAGAGGAAAGGAAAAGAAAACAAAAGGAAAAGGATTATAATATGGTAGTAGGTATGGGTGAGAGAGAAAAGAGAGGGGTTAGCTTTGACTTAGCCATTTCCCTTCACTTCCTCAACTCACTTCCTCTCTCCCTCTTCCCCTTCAGCTGCTGAAGCTGCTGCCTCTCCCTCCTCCTCCTTCTCCAACCTCCAAAACACCATGAAAACATCACCAAAACCCTACCCCCATTTCTTTAAAAGTGTGCACAAGCCCAAAGATCTACACATTTGATCAAGAAAGCAAGGATTTTGGTCACTAGGGGCAACTCAAGAAAATTCTTGAGTTGCCAAATGAGGTAATTTCTGGATCATTAGCTTAGTTTTTGCATTACTTTTGACCCCATGTTAGGATTGAATCGATATCGTGTGATTTTGTGGATTTAAGAAAAACCTAGTTAGAGTTATTGGAATTTGAGAGTTGTAATGTGAAATTGAGCTCATTAGAGGCTGAACAAACACCATAGTGCTTAAATTAAGACCCAGACCTGAGACTTGAAACCCCAAAACACAGATTTAGAAACCCCGACATCGGATAAATGTGTGATTTTAGAGGGTATTTTGGAATCTGGAGCAACCCGGGGACACTAGAAATAATTTTGGGATTACTGAGAGTCGTGCAGGCACCTAGGAAGCTACCACAGAGACCCGAGCCCCTAACTCCAACCCCAGGTCGCAGATATATTCATTATGGCCTCAATTTGCGGCCAGAGCAGGGAAATAGGGTCCCGGATTTGGTCTATGGCTCCTTTTGCACTAAAATAGACCCTTCCTATATGCAGTTTTGGCTAATTGTCACCTGGGGAAAATATGGGAGCATTTTGGTGTGTTTTAGGCTATGTTTTCCGTATTTTAAAATGCACTTTCTTGATACTTGGATTTGTATTGGGTTGTTGGGTGTTTGTACATCGACAACATGGGTTGGTTGATTGATTTGCACGTTTAGGCCATAGGTTCTAACCTATGAGCACACAGTGCGCCGTATCGGTTTGCTGCCTCGATTTTAATACGTATTGAGACTGTTTATTATTGTAGTTACCCTCGCAAGGATTCCGAGGCGAAGAAGCGCGGCGTCATCGATTTCGGCGAGCGAAGACCAGGTGAGTAGATTATATCTACGGGGGAAGTCGGGTGGATGGCGTATAGCACCCCCACATTTTGATGTCTAGTATACTATATATACTATATATATGATAGCTTATTGAGTGACATAGAGATCATAGATGTGTTAGGTGTACTATGGATATTTAGGGTTAGAAGTGAACTAGTGTATTTTCCTAGTTGCGAACCCTAGCATAGGTTTACACCCACACACACACATGCTTATTGCTATACTTATATCGTGATGATGAGGATAATGTATGATACTGGAGATGAGTATATGAGTTTGGGCATGGTGCCGTGAGATTGACGATATGATGTGATTCGTATTTGGGATACGATACGAGATTTTAGCGGGCCTTTGGACGTGTGTTTTACACACGCGCTTATATTTGTTTAGATGGTATCGATTGTACTAGACTTAGATCAGTACTCCAGATCATGAGAGATGATGATAAGGATACCAGATAATTGATGAGCTGACCGTGATATTGACCCGTACCCAGATTTGGGATTGCCGTACAACGGATTTACGTACGAGCTATATATTGATGATAGATCTGCGCTCATGACTCGAGTATATTATATAATGTATATTGTATCGTATGTGATACTATTGAGGCGGGATCACCGACTATTATAATTATATTTATATACATATCGACTCAGATGTAGGTGGTTTCCATAACCCTCCTGTTTAGCTTGTTAGTCAGGTCTATAGATTACTTAGTAGACATTAGACTAGATCCGAGTCATACCTATTTCAAAACTAACGAATCGGGGATATTTTAAAGATAGGCAAAAGGGATTCTACGGATATTTTCAAACGACGCATCTTTTCTTAAAACACCGTAGCCCTTATTTTACCAAAAACCCCGATTCGTCTTATTTCAAATGGCAAAGCTGCATGATATATTTATGGAGGTAAATTCTTCACTGTTGCGTTGATTATTAGATTCCGCATAATCATACTATTTGCATTGCATTGCTTGTGTTTATTGCTATATTACAATCATACTGTTAGGACACCGGCACCATTATCGATGATGCATATGTTAACGTACACTGCTCGCCGGCTCACACACTTCATCATCGATAATTGCCATGTCACTACACTGTAGTACTGTTGCATTCAGGATATGACCCTTGCATGGCATACTTGTGTACCTATATACTGTGTATTCCTATTGTACACCCATACGTGCATGCATACGTATTTACACATACATTGATGATTCTGGCTTGATTAGAGATTTGGGAACTGCAAGATCCCTTTTAAAGCTGATTCATTTTAAAGAAGCGGTCTTCCCTAAATATGTGCATATTACTGTTTCGTGTTGCATGACATACGGATATGCTTACATTTCTTTTACATGTCGCATACATCATACTTTCTGATTATACGCATTGAGATTGTTGTTTTCATGATATTTCTGGATTTGGAAACCGTGGGTATTTCAAAAAGAGAATATGTAATTGTTTTAAAAACCCGGTTACCCTTGATATGATATTTCAGTGCGTCCACCATGTGTTTTCTCGGTGCTGAGAGCGACATGTGAAACCCGATTCGAGGAGGCGGATGAGGCCGATTGCGGGTACATGGTGGACCCGGTATGGTACCCCGGGGCGAGAACAGTTCGCTGTGTAGTAGACGGTGAGCCTGGCAGAGTGACTACTACCTACCGGTAATTGGTTGGACCTGGCGGTTATCCGGAGGATACTGACCAGAGTCGGTAGATGGATATGGGCGTACTGCTGGGGCCGAGGGCCGATTCCGCAGACGGAGCCCGTGGGCTGATCCGGACTGATGGAGCCCGATATATGAGGATTTACGTGTCGATGCTGGGCACAGCTTTCATGATGTTTTCGAGTGTCGATGCTGGACACTCTGGTTCCATGATTTTAACGTACCGCGAGGGACACAGATGGTTTATATCCTCATATTTCCATGCATATGCTTTATGATATTTACATGCATGATGGTTATTGTCATTGGGTGACGAGTGGAGGGGATCCATATATATACAGATTTGATTACATTGATCATACCTCATATTTATGATATGTTATTACCTGAGGCACCGGCACGAGCACTTGGCACTACACTCATGTATAGAGGTTATACTGCCACTTTAGCATGCTTCAGACTTATTCATATTGAGGTTATATATATCTGATCGTATTGACCTAGGATGAGTCATACATACGATTTCTGCTTGTAGATATTTTCTATTCATGAGTTGGCAACTCACCCCCGTTGTGCCACAGTTTTTGCAGGTTTTGCCATACAGGTCTCATTGCGGATTTTCTGGCACATTGCTTCCATTACGGGTGACTTGCTTTGGTAGGTGGGTTCTTTTGCATCAGAACCACCATTGTACATGTAGTATTCATTGTATCTAGAAATTCCATCAACCAAAACTTGTATATTGTTTCAGACTTAGAAATCAGTTATGTATTATTTCGACCTTAGAGTCGCGCGTAGCAGTATTATGGTTTTCATGTTGATTTTGAGTTTCTTTCTGAGTTTTGATCCTCGCCTTTCGGCGTTGTATATTATATTTCTTGCGTGGTTGTGACCGTCAATTGACGAAGAGCTAGCTCCTGCTTGGGGATGTCTTTTATCATTGCTTATATATTATCCTTATTGTACCCCGTTCGGGGCCTGTTTTTACAAAGGAAACTCTGCCGAAATTTTCAGAAAAGACTATACATTTTTAAAATGCATATTCGGCTTAGTTATTTAAAAATCTTAATTTCAAAACATGTTTTCTTCACTCCTTAAAATAGTTTTCTTTATTTACTCCTTAAAATGGTTTTAGATTTCTGGGCTTTTGGCTTATTTGGTTTAGATGGGCTTCTATAGACTTCATATGTTTCAAGTGCCAGTCACGGGCTATTTCGGGTTGTGACAAAGTTGGTATCAGAACGCTAGGTTAACCTTGGTTCGAGTCTAAGTTTGACTATGCGGAGCCTAGAGCGTTTATATATATACGGAACTTAGGCTTGACCTTACGGAACTTAGGCTTAGTCGAGGGGGTATTATACTCGAACTTTCGTCACGTAGGATGACCCTTGGTTGATGGAGTAGGTAGCTTGAGTAGAGGGACGTACTATACGTATGTTCCGCGGCATACTTACGACACGCCACTCCGCTTAAGAACCTTAGGATGTACATTTCCTTGCACAGTATTATATTCATTCCTATGATCCATCCTCATCGATACTGGTTATGATTTTGCTGCCACGATTGCACGGGCAGAGTGAGCTACGGCTCGAGTTGCGTCAGCATGAGCTCGTCGTGGATAAGGACTGACCAGGGCGTGATTCCAGAGACGTACTATTGCATATATAGGCGTTGTCTTATTGTGTTTTCACGCCATGAGCGTTTGACTCATCGCTTTTACGAGATTTCTCGGATGTGCCGATTGGTACCAGAGGATTGAGCCACTGATAGAGGCCAGCCAGGATGTGATGACCATTGATATATCGCTTATTCATGATGATTGAGGCGCTGTTCAGCGTACGGACGAATGAGCCAGTTGTTGCTGCAAATGACGAGATATCACCTAGATGATTGGAGCTACTGCAGCTTGAGCATATACTCAGTGATATGATGGGAGGTCGCTAGTCACCCGAGGATGAATGACTAGGACGTGTGGTTCGTTCGCTTACCCCAATGCGAGGTCATCAGATTGATTGATTGCAGCTAGAGACGACTTCACGCAGGTTCGTTTAGAGTCGATGGAGACGATCGAATGTAAGGAGCCCATTTTCCAAGTTTAAAGTATACGGAAAGACATGCAGGAGATTCTATGGACCCTCTAGAAGAATGAAACCCTAACTCGACTTAATGACCGTGTGAAAGCCTTTGAACCTTAGGGTTTGCGGCAGTTCCACGGCGCCATTAGTGAGGCTTGGGTTTTCCCTTCTACGGCTGGACCACCGACGCTGTGGCATGTACTCGATACTATTAAACTGTACTCAAGATGTTGATCTCTTGGGGGATTATGAGGTTCTGACGAGTCGATCGGATGATTCGACGTCATTCGGATATCATGTGATGGGACACATTGCTTGGGAGACTCCAGATACGAGCGTAGCCATTGGAGCGCAGTCCATGCAGCCATGATGAGACGAGTCCGAATCAGTCGACATTGAAGCAGATTGAAGTAAAGAGTTCGCAAGAGATTTTGACGAGGTGACGTTCCACTCCGCTGACATCAGAGATGCGATACGCACGCAGAGGCATTATATATGGATATATCTTCCAGAAAGAGGCGCGTTGAGTATGCAGCCGTTCAAGAATAAGAATTAGCTTCAGCAAAGGACGATGACTTCCGGGAAATTCGGCAGAACAGAGATTCGAGAGAGACCTCGGATTGACCATAGCCGAGAACATTGCAGTGCGTGGATAGAGACATGATGTCGAAGTGGACAATGATACAGACAAGCGGGACAAGAGGTTCGTGCGACACGCTGACGAGCTGTCATTACTTTTCGTCGAGACCGGAGACCTGATAAGCTTACAGAGGCATTGGGATACAGCCAGTTTCCGAGGAAATGTGTGCGGAACACGCAGATGTCCAGAAAACGAGAAAGGATTATGTAAGAGTACTAGCCTCCGTACAGATCGGCATAGGCAAGATCGGAAGAGACCTTGAGCAGGATTCCTTCCAGGACACTGCTGCAATGATATTTGCACCCAGGATCAGATGTGTCACGTGCATTCAGAGAGCCAGAGGCCGACGCTAGTGACCTGCTGCTTTACGGGTGGTCGTGAGGATTGACCAAGAGATGACCAGAGAAGTGCCAGAACGGAATCGTCCCCGTTAGCACACCTGACAGGGCCGATGAGCCGATTGATTGTGAGATTGGTAATCCACAGAGAAAATAAGGACCCACAGACAGAGGACGCCAGACCGTGAGCAGGAGGCAAGTAGATATCTTGCGCTGCTAGCATTGGATATACCGGCACCTTCTCGACTTTGAAGAAGGATATATCGACGGTGGTAATTATGATTTGTGATTTTGTGATTTGACTATCACGTATCCGTCACTTTGGATTTCAGTATTTTGGGCGATCTATTCGCATGATTTAGTTTTGATGACTGAGTTTCATGGTAATTGTTTTCTTGCACCATGGTTGCACCCACTGGGTATTTATATTTTGCGCATAGTTATTACGTTTGAGGTATTAATTTTGATTTTATGCCTATTTTACGTCAGTGATTTGATTTACGCTTCCAGCATAGTTTTCATGCACCTTTAGTGTTTTGATACGATTTTGGTGTACGCCAGATGCACTAAATCGGGATTCCTTGTGCATGTCAGATGCACCTAATTTTGCTGTCAGGCACACAAGTTGCCTATGACAGATGTTTCGTGCACACCAGTTGCACCTAGATGTTGTTTTGTGCACATGTATGGCACATATATGGATTTTTAATTCCATGCGCACCAGACGCACGGGGTATTCTTATATGTGTTTCATGTATTGATGTTTTCGGAGCCCCGACAATATGGATTTTTACTGAAATGTTTTAGTATTTGGGAGTTTAAATTTAAATTCGGAGACCGAATTTATTTAAGGGGGGAAGATTGTAACATTTAAAAAAAATAAAATATTATTTTTTGGGAATTTTTATAATTTAATTTAATTTTATTGAATATTTTAATATTTTGGTATAATTAAATACAGAAAAATTTGGAAAAATTATGGAAAATTCTAAAATGGGGTATTTTATGGAATTATGCCATTTTAAAGTTTTTATGATTAGTTATATGGTAAATAAGTGCTAATCGCGATTAAAAATCGTAAATCGGTTTTTTAGCATTTTTGTGCAAAACATGCACATATCATTTTTCTTACACTTATGCATTTTTCCACCATGTTTCTTTTGGGGTTACTATTCTAGTGAGAAGGATTTTGAGAGGAAAGGAAAAGAAAAGAAAAGAAAAAGGATTATAATATGGTAGTGGATATGGGTGAGAGAGAAAAGAGAGGGGTTAGCTTTGACTTAGCCATTTCCCTTCACTTCCTTAACTCACTTCCTCTCTCCCTCTTCCCCTTCAGCTGCTGAAGCTGCTACCTCTCCCTCCTCCTCCTTCTCCAACCTCCAAAACACCATGAAAATATCACCAAAACCCTACCCCCATTTCTTTAAAAGTGTGCACAAGCCCAAGATCTACACATTTGATCAAGAAAGCAAGGATTTTGGCCACTAGGGGCAACTCAAGAAAATTCTTGAGTTTCCAAATGAGATAATTTCTGGATCATTAGCTTAGTTTTTGCATTACTTTTGACCCCATGTTAGGATTGAATCGATATCGTGTAATTTTGTGGATTTAAGAAAAACCTAGTTAGAGTTATGGGAATTTGAGAGTTGTAATGTGAAATTGAGCTCATTAAAGGCCGAACAAACACCCTAGTGCTTAAATTAAAACCCAAACCTGAGACTTGAAACCCCAAAATACAGATTTAGAAACCCCGACATCGGATAAATGTGTGATTTTAGAGGGTATTTTGGAATCTGGAGCAACCCAGGGACACTAGAAATAATTTTGGGATTACTGAGAGTCGTGCAGGCACCTAGGAAGCTACCACAGAGACCCGAGCCCCTAACTCCAACCCCAGGCCGCAGATATATTCATTCTGGCCGCAATTTGCGGCCAGACCAGCGAAATAGGGTCCCAGATTTGGTCCATGGCTCCTTTTGCACTAAAATAGACCCCTCCTATATGCAGTTTTGGCTAATTGTCACATGGGGAAAATCTGGGAGCATTTTGGTGTGTTTTAGGCTATGTTTTCCGTATTTTAAAATGCACTTTCTTGATACTTAGATTTGTATTGGGTTGTTGGGTGTTTGTACATCGACAACATGGGTTGTTTGATTGATTTGCACGTTTAGGCCATAGGTTCTAACCTATGAGCACACCGTGCGCCGTATCGGTTTGCTGCCTCGATTTTAATACGTATTGAGACTGTTTATTATTGTAGTTACCCTCGCAAGGATTCCGAGGCGAAGAAGCGCGGCGTCATCGATTTCGGTGAGCGAAGACCAGGTGAGTAGATTATATCTACGGGGGAAGTCGGGTGGATGGCGTATAGCACCCCCGCATTTCGATGTCTAATATACTATATATACTATATATATGATAGCTTATTGAGTGACATAGAGATCATAGATGTGTTAGGTGTACTATGGATATTTAGGGTTAGAAGTGAACTAGTGTATTTTCCTAGTTGCGAACCCTAGCATAGGTTTACACCTCCACACACACATGCTTATTGCTATACTTATATCGTGATGATGAGGATATTGTATGATACTGGAGATGAGTATATGAGTTTGGGCATGGTGCCATGAGATCGGCGATATGATGTGATTCGTATTTTGGATACGATACGAGATTTTAGCGGGCCTTTGGACGTGTGTTTTACACACGCGCTTATATTTGTTTAGATGGTATCGATTGTACTAGACTTAGATCAGTACCCCAGATCATGAGAGATGATGATAAGGATACCAGATAATTGATGAGCTGACCGTGATATTGACCCGTACCCATATTTGGGATTGCCGTACAACGGATTTACGTACGAGCTATATATTGATGATAGATCCGCGCTCATGACCCGAGGATATTATATGATGTATATTGTATCATATGTGATACTATTAAGGCGGGATCACCGACTATTATAATTATATTTATATACATAACGACTCAGATGCAGGTGGTTTCCATAACCCTCATGTTTAGCTTGTTAGTCAGGTCTGTAGATTACTTAGTAGACATTAGACTAGACCCGAGTCATACCTATTTCAAAACTAACGAATCGGGGATATTTTAAAGATAGGCAAAAGGGATTCTACGGATATTTTCAAATGACGCATCTTTTCTTAAAACACCGTAGCCCTTATTTTACCAAAAACCCCGATTCGTCTTATTTCAAATGGCAAAGCTGCATGATATAT
Organism: Agapanthus africanus; assembly: GCA_030015575.1. Taxonomy (NCBI): domain Eukaryota; kingdom Viridiplantae; phylum Streptophyta; class Magnoliopsida; order Asparagales; family Amaryllidaceae; genus Agapanthus; species Agapanthus africanus. Next base: position 561,063,009 of record CM057340.1, read on the forward strand.
TTATGGAGGTAGATTCTTCACTGTTGCGTTGATTATTCGATTCCGCATATTCATACTATTTGCATTGCATTGCTTATGTTTATTGCTATATTACAATCATGCTGTTAGGACACCGGCACCATTATCGATGATGCATATGTTCACGTACACTGCTCGCCGGCTCACACACTTCATCATCGATAATTGCCATGTCACTACACTGTAGTACTGTTGCATTCAGGATATGACCCTTGCATGGCATACTTGTGTACCTATATACTGTGTATTCCTATTGTACACCCATACGTGCATGCATACGTATTTGCACATACCTTGATGATTCTGGCTTGATTAGAGATTTGGGAACCGCAAGATACCTTTTAAAGCTGATTCATTTTAAAGAAGCGGTCTTCCCTAAATATATGCATATTACTATTTTGTGTTGCATGACATACGGATATGCTTACATTTCTTTTACATGTCGCATACATCATGCTTTCTGATTATACGAATTGAGATTGTTGTTTTCATGATATTTCTGGATTTGGGAACCGTGGGTATTTCAAAATGAGAATATGTAATTGTTTTAAAAACCCGGTTACCCTTGATCTGATATTTCAGTGCGTCCACCATGTGTTTTCTCGGTGCTGAGAGCGACATGTGAAACCCGATTCGAGGAGGCGGATGAGGCCGATTGTGGGTACATGGTGGACCCGGTATCGTACCCCGGAACGAGAACGGTTCGCTGTGTAGTAGACGGTGAGCCTGGCAGAGGGACTACTACCTACCGGTGATTGGTTGGACCTGACGGTTATCCGGAGGATACTGACCAGAGTCGATAGATGGATATGGGCGTACTGCTGGGGCCGATAGCCGATTCCGCAGACGGAGCCCGTGGGCTGATCCGGACTGACGGAGCCCGATATATCAGGATTTACGTGCAGATGCTGGGCACAGCTTTCATGATGTTTTCAAGTGTCGATACTGGACACTCTGGTTCCATGATTTTGACGTGTCGCGAGAGACACAGATGGTTTATATCATCATATTTCCATGCATATGCTTTATGATATTTACATGCATGATGGTTATTGTCATTGGGTGATGAGTGGAGGGGATCCACATATATACAGATTTGATTACATTGATCATATCTCATATTTATGATATGTTATTACCTGAGGCACTGGCACGAGCACTTGGCACTACACTCATGTATAGAGGTTATACTGCCATTTTAGCATGCTTCAGACTTATTCATATTGAGGTTATATATATCTGATCGTATTGACCTAGGATGAGTCATACATACGATTTCTGCTTGTAGATATTTTCTATTCACGAGTTGGCAACTCATCCCCGTTGTGCCACAGTTTTTGCAGGTTTTGCCGTACAGGTCTCATTGCGGCTTTTCTGGCACATTGCTTCCATTACGGGTGACTTGGTTTGATAGGTGGGTTCTTTTGCATCAGAACCACCATTGTACATGTAGTATCATTGTATCTAGAAATTCCATCAACCAAAACTTGTATATTGTTTTAGACTTAGAAATCAGTTATGTATTATTTCGACCTTAGAGTCGCGCGTAGCAGTATTATGGTTTTCATGTTGATTTTGAGTTTATTTCTGAGTTTTGATCCTCGTCTTTCGGCTTTGTATATTATATTGCTTGCGTGGTTGTGACCGTCAATTGACGAAGAGCTAGCTCCCGTTTGGAGATGCCTTTTATCATTGCTTATATATTATCCTTGTTGTACCCCGTTCGGGGCCTGTTTTTACAAAGGAAACTCTGCCGAAATTTTCAGAAAAGACTATACATTTTTAAAATGCATATTCGGCTTAGTTATTTAAAAACCTTGATTTCAAAACATGTTTTCTTCACTCCTTAAAACTAGTTTTCTTTATTTACTCCTTAAAATGGTTTTAGATTTCTGGGCTTTTGGCTTACTTGGTTTAGATGGGGTCCTATAGACTTCATATGTTTCGAGTGCCATTCACGGGCTATTTCGGGGCATGACATTTAAGCTCTTTTTGGATTTTGGAAATTGTTTTGCTGTGAAAGAGGGACTCGAAAAACGTGCACAAACAATACCTAAAACTAGGGTTACCTAGGTCAATTTACTAGACCGCTCCTAGACTTCCAAAGGAAAAGTCGCAAGATCAATCCTCTGCTACTTCCTTATCAATCTTGTGGCCAGGTAAGTGGAAGGTATCTGTTATACGAATCACCGAAATAGTGGGCCTAATTAAGTCACTGCTTTCTTTAGTCACACTTATCTAAACACTACAAGAGAAATACGGATAAGCAATAGATTACACATGACCCTCCTATCCTATTTGAGCGCGATAGTCCTTAGAGACTTGGTCTAGGTATTTATTTTATTAATGTAAGGTTATGCTTATGCTCGTTTGTGATTTGTGGGGCCCAGTAAGGGTGATAAAATCCCCACCTAATCTGAATTTGGGTTTATTATCTCTTAATGTCCGTTTTAGATATACAAAACAAACCAAAATCTAAAACACGCAAAAAGATTTTTAGCGGCGATGTTTGCAAAGAATCCTGCAGGTAAAATCAGATTATTGGAGTTTTATAGGAGAGAGAAAGTCAATAGGAAAATACCACAAAAGATTGGGGGCCCCAATCGTCAAGAGTGTCGCGGTTCCGCCACCAAATCAATCAAATAGCCGCCGTTTCGCCGCCTCTTTGAAGGATCTTCTGCTCAAATTTCTTCAGGGCACACCACCACTCTTTTGGTCCAAGTTGAAAGTCTGAATCTCTATTTGCCTGCTCCAATTACTCCAGATTCCTTTGCAAAACTCGCACAATAATTGTTAAAAGCGCAAGATGCAGTTTTGTTTATTTTCTATTTGCTGGATTTTATAAGAAATCAACCCGAATAACAAGAAAAAAATTACGAACGTTTTCCTTGGCAACGGCGCCATTTGATTGATCGTGAAAAAGAAGTGTTTTCGAAAATAACCGCAATCAAGACAGTGTCACTAGTAGCTAGCCGCAATGAGTACGGGTCGTCCGCAGGGAAACGTGAATTCTTTTCTTGCTTTAGACGAGTTGATTAAAGATGTGATAGTTTGATTGTCGTTATATTTTAAAACGGATATAAGATTTATAATGAAAAGATTTGTAGGGTTCATAGGAGTTAGTAGTAATGGATGAATAATTAAAAATGACTCATTTATCTTTTAATAGTTTAAAACTATATTGATAGTGATGGATGTAGATTAGGGTTCTTGGAGGAAATTAGGGTTTCCCCACTGCTAACCCTTGTCCTTGCATTGATCTCTATTCATGTCTAGCCCTTAACAAAACAAGTGTTAAGCCAATCTCAAATCATGGTTGTAACTATCAATAAATTGGTAGCGCGCTCGTTAAGGATGTTAACATTTATTTTGCTAAACTTTATAGACTTTAAAATGTATAAAAGAAGTTTAAAAGATCTTTTCATCCATTATCCTATCCTATCCTACAAACCCTAGCAAGCTAGAAATTACTCGCTCATGGCTAAGTTAGAAGAAAGGTTGAAGAATGAAATCATAATGAAGATGCAGAAAAGTAAGTGCAGAAATTAAATGCAGAAAATAAATTCAAAGAGAATTAAAATAAAAACTACCTTTATCAATCAACTATTGCGTTTACAATTCTCCTTAGAAAATAGAATACAAGAATCCTAGTTTGCTCTAAATCTTTCTCTTGTTGGAGGTAGATGAATAGATGATGATCACTCGGATACGTGAATCTCTTGGATCTCTTGATCTCTTCGGTGATGATTTTCAATGTACAGCTCTCGGTGTTCTTGAAACCAAAAACCCTAGGTTCCATATAGGAATAGATACAGTTAAGATCATGATCCTAAAATCCCACATCCAACGGCCCAGATTTGACCGCTGAACTGCCGCATAATGCCACGTTTGGCGGCCCTTCCTCCGCGCTTTGGTGGGATCATGACTTGGGATTTTTTCTGGTTTTTTGTATCGACATTTGGAGATCCTTTTGATATATTGATTCTGAAAATATTGCTCTGAGTCTCTGCCGTTGCTAGATTTCTCGATTTGCTTCCAATTTTTGGCAGATTCGGTTCCGATATCCCGATTTGACTCGGATCTCTTACTTGGATTCCAGACCTGAGCTAATATCTACACAATATCTCAAATCAAAGTGTTTAGTAGTATTTGATATTTTTAAGATATTATTTCGACCATTTAAATAATATAATATCTTAAGAATATTGATTAGGAATATTTGATATGATATGCATATTTTAATTATTAAGATTTCATTTAAATATTATATGCATATATTTTCCCTAGTTATGTTAATTAAAATGTAGAAACATATGATAATAATATTTTTACACATAAACCCATACATGTTCTATATTTACAGTTAACACCTTTTAACACTTAAAAATAGTAGGGAAAATGTTCATTCAAATGTGCAATATTTTAGACTAATCAGTATCCAATATACAATAATGGCCTCAAGGGCATATATATCTAATAGTCGTCTTAATGCGTCAGCCACTTGATTTGCGACTCCAGCTTTATGCTTGATATGAAAAGTGTAACCTTGAAGAAACTCAACCCATTTTGCATGTCGAGAATTAAGCTTGTTTGGCTGTTAATGTACTTCATAGCCTCATGGTCGGAAAAGAGAACGAACTTTCATAATAGATAATAATGCCAATGACCCAAGGCTCGAACAATGGCATAGAACTCTGTCATAAGTAGAATAATTCTAGAATTATTCAACTTTTCACTTGAAAAGGCGATAGGTTTACCTTCTTAACTGAGCACCGCACCGATTCCAACATTAGAGGCATCACAATCGACTTCGAACACTTAGTCTAAATTAGGGAGTGTAAGAATAAGAGCCTCGGTCATCTTCTTCTTTAGTAGCTCGAAGCCCTTTTGAGTACCGTCCATCCATTTGAAAGTACCTCCTTTTAAGCATTTGGTGATACGAGCGATGATTGAATTGAATCCTTTTATGAAGCGCCGATAAAAAGAAGCAAGGCCATGAAAACTTCGAATGTCATGGATAGTTTTTGGTGTCGGCCAAGAAATGATAGATTCAATCTTCAATGGATTAGCTCAGATCCTTCGGCGGAGACAACATATCCAAAAAAGATCAAGCCATTTGTCAGAAACTCACATTTCTTTAAATTTTCATATATCCTTTCTTTTCGAAGTACATCAAAAACCAGTTGAATATGCTTCATATGTTCGACCTGGTTGTTGCTTTAAATGAGTATGTCGTCAAAATAGACAACAACAAATCGGCCCATGAAAGATTGGCAGAGGTGGTTCATGAGTCGCATGAAAGTGTTTGGTACATTAGAAAGCCTGAAGACGGTCTTTTGTTTTGAAAGCTGTCTTCCATTCGTCGTTGAGCCTGATCCGGATTTGGTGATAACCACTTCGGAGATTAATTTTTGAGAATATTGTTGCGCTATGAAGTTGATCAAGTCATTAGTCGAGATATAAGAAACTGATATTTGATGGTGATTTTGTTTACGGGTCGGCTGTCCAAGCACATGCGCCACGATCCATCCTTCTTGGTACTAAAAGAGCGGGAATAGCGCACAGGCTCATGCTTTTCCATACTAACCCTTTTGCCACGAGTTCATCAACTTGACGCTGTAGCTCTTTACTTTCACTAGGATTCATTCGGTATGCCGCTTTGTTTGGAAGCACGCCGCCTGGTATAAGATCGATACAATGTTGTATCTTTCTCATGGGGGTAATCCAAATGGAATCTCGTCGGGAACAATATCATGGAACTCTTGAATAACATGTTCCAACATCGACGGAATCTTATGCTCGATGTTTTCCTCAACTACTACCGAGGCAAAGGCTTTCTCGGCATTCTCTAAAGCTTTGTTGAATTCTCTTTTGGAAATGAAATTGTTACCTTCTTTGTCTCTCGGTTTTGTAGCATCCTCCATCTTCATTGGTCCCAAGATGAAGTTCACACCATCCTTTATAAACGAATAGGTGTTCTTGAATCCACCGTGAATGATCTTTCGGTCATATTGCCATGGATGCTCGAGAAGAATGTGGCATGCGTCCATCGGGATCACATCGCATAAAACTTCATCTCGGTATTTAGTGCCAATGGAGAATTGCGCCAAATATTTCTTCGTCACCCTCAACTCATTTCGTTTACAAAGCCAAGAGAGCTTGTAAGGATGTGGGTGATTCTCCATCTTCATATTCAACTTTTCAACCATAGTAACATCGACCACATTTCGCAACTTCCTCCGTCAATAATAATATAACACAACTTGCGATGTGAAGTACATCGTGTGTGGAAAATGTTGTTGCGAAGCCACGAGCTCTCTTCAATAGGATTTGCGTTCAGGCTTCGACGAATAACGAGAGCTTCACCATGATCTTCATATATTACTTCTTCCTCGGGCTCTTCATCGAAGACAGGCAGAGAGTCTTCCAAAGGTTCATCTTTGGCTAATATGATCATTTTCTTATCAGGACACTCAAAAGCGAAGTGCCAAATCACTGACACTTACAGCACCAACGAGGAGTGGAACTAGAGTTGGTAGGTTTTCTAGGGTCAACTGAGCTAGTATGCTCCGCAAGAGCCTTCAAGATGGGAGTTTTGGACGTTTGCGATCCCGTATCCCGAGGAGGAGTGTTGCCTCGACCGAGGGGTCGATTTCCGCCAAAACTTGTCGACCTTCGTTTCCTTTTCTCTTTGAGTTGTTTCTCCACTTTCTTGGAGAGTTTGTACACATCATTATATGTCCAATACGGCTGTAACTACACTACATCATGCATCTCTAGCCGAAGTCCTCTGAGAAAAAGAGCAACCAATTGTTCTTCGATTTTAGATAAACCCCACCGTAGCGTGTGATGATCAAGCTCTTCGGCGTATTCTTCCACTGAAAGCTCATCTTGCTTAAAGTGATGGAGCTTGAGATAAGTTTCTTGCAAATAATTTTTGGGCAAGAACTTCTTTTTGACCTCCTTCATTTTCTCACATGAAGAGATTTTCGGCATGACGCCGTCAAATTTTGAGTTGTTCCCATCAAATAGATGCATGCTTTTTAAGTTTCACAGCCACAAGTTTTACCTTGTGGTCATCGGGTACATATTTGTATTCAAAGATTCGCTCGATAGCATTAAGCCAATCTAAGAACTTATCCGGTTGGATTCGTCCTTCGAACTCGGGAATATCAACTTTTATTTCAAATCCTTCACGCTGATTATCCTTCTTTTTATATCGTCGGTAGGGCGAGGTCTCTTCATCGCTTGAGGTTCGGTTATCTCATTCTCGTTGAAAATTATTATTTCTTCTGTATCGGCGATCAGAGAGAATCTCTTCATCACTCGACACTCGATTATGAGGTTGATGGAAAGGATTGACCTCTTCTTCTTCTTCTGAAACTTCTTCTCTTGATGCATGATCGGAATAATGCGATGGAGCCTCAAAGCATTGAATACGCTCTTGAAGCTACTGAATTTGCCTTTGCATTTCATCCATGTCGATGTCGCGAAGATCTCGTTCATGAGTAGACGGAGCGTCGACATTGGGTCTTCTTCTTTGACGACTAGCCATGATCACAAAGATCTCTGATACCTACTGATGCTGGAACGACGAGGGAGTGCGGAAAGTAATGAAATGGAACTCGAATAGGGATAGGATCGATTGTCCTCTTTAGAATCACAGTAAAGATAAATGTCGATGTTATCTATGAATCTATAGAACCGCTCCACAGAATCAAAGACCCATCTCTCTCTTCAAAGGAATCACACCATAGAATAAAGAGAAACTCTAGGATCAAAGGAATCACACTAAAGAACAAAGAGGGTAAAAGCACGAAAGGCTATATTTCATTAATTTATCAAAGTCTACATAATTCTTCATAATCATAGCTATATATAGGACCTGAAACCCTTCAAGTTATAGGTCAAACTAGATAATAAATATTATTAATTATAGATAAAGAACTGAAGAGTTTGCATTCACCTGGATTCACTCATTTAATAAGATTCATGCATTTAAGTCTAATTCGTTGGACCTTTTGGAGGAGGAGCGTAAGAGTAGGAATAGGTGTGAATTCTCCTGCATTATAAAACATGGGAGGAGATTCCCTTCTTCTAAAAATAGAATAGTTCTAATACACACACTAGCAATGTGTTCCACGCACATGCATGGGACCAATGCAAATTTGGCTAATATTTAGGGAGCGGATTAAAAATTTCCTCCAAATTAAATCTAGAGAAGCCTATAAGGGGTCATAAGGGGTCAAATGTAAATTTCCATGAAAAACTAACATGGATGTTAATGGATATAATCCGAATGGAATTTGTATTCGTATCACTTTTTAAACAAATATGGATACTGATTTTCATATCCGATGACTTTGTATCGTATTCGTATTCGGTAATGATAACTGGATACGGATATGGTTCATATAATCCTTCCGTATCCGTATCCGTATCCGATTTAATATCCGAACTTTTATACAATGAATGAATATAATTTTTTTGAGATTCGTTTTATATCCATATCCATACCCGAATTTTTTCAAATACGGCTAGTGGTTTTCATTATACGTATCCGCCAACAACTATCGGATATATACCTATATACGATCCGTATCCGATCGCTAAAAACCAAGGGACGGGTTTAATATTTTCACCTAATCTTTCAATCTCTGTCTTGGCAAAGCTTGAGGGGCAGAACACAAATTTGTCTAATAGGGGCGGAGTGAAATTTCCTTCAAATCTACAGAAGCCTGTAAGAGGCCAAATGTAAATTTCCATGAAAAACCGGGCTGGTTTAATATTTCCATGTAATCTTTCAATCTCTATATTGGTAAAGTTTGAGGGGTCAAACAAAAATTTCACTAAAATCCATGGGGCATGATTAAATTTTCTTGGGAAATCGCCAAAACAGAGCTCGGGGATATGTTACAGCTTTTATAATATATGTATATAATATAGCATGCATGAAATGCCCAAGTATGTAGCAAAATGGGGGGCCGAATCCAAATTTTCTTGAGACGCGGCGGACCGTCTTGAGCTCAATATTGTTGACGGCAACCTCATATAACTCCAAAATACATATCAGTTTAGACATCGCCCGTAAATTTAATCAATTTCAAACTGAGAGAAGGAAAAAAATAAGAAACTGAAATGGAATTTTCCGTCTTTCAATTTAAAGATCGACAAAAGATACATAATGACGAATTCAAACGAAAATTTCAACAAAAATTAGATGAGAAATCTAATCTGCATTTACATGAAATCAGGAATTTGAGCAAAATTCACATGAAATCTAGGGATTTGGGCAAAATTTCCATGAATTCAGAGGGGTTGCCCTACAGTTCTAACCATAGGGGCAAACCATTGCTCCTACGGTGTAGGGCCAAAATTAAATCCGTAGGTGCAAACGGCGTAGGGGCAAGTCTTGGCCTCTACGGATGCAAAACTGCACCTACAGATCGAACCCTAAGGGCATTTTTAATTTTTGGTTTATTTTAAAAAAAGATAATATTGTGCCCCTACGGTGAACACCGTAGGGGGATATAATTGCCCTACGGAATTAACCGTAGGGGCTAATATTTCATCCATTTTTAATTTAAAAAAAATATTTATATTTTAGGCCCGTAAGGGCATATTTGTGCCCTTACTGTCGTAACCATAGGGACAAAATGTCATTTTTTCGACATTTTGCCCGTACGGGATAACAGGCAGATGATATGAAAAAAATTAAAATGGTGCCCCTGTTTTCTGCGTCGCCCAGTACACAATAATATATATATATATATATATATATATATATATATATATATATATATATATATATATATATAACATCCCACGCAATATATATAACGAAATAAACAAACACAATACAAAATCAATCTATAAAATCTGGATCATAATCAACATATACAACCACCGATATCCAAGATACACAATACATATCAAATAAATGTAAGTGTGTGGTGCTCCTTGCCGTGACTACAACGGTTTTGCGAAATCAAAAACTTTAATTTTACTTGAGCACTACACACTAAAATCCTAGAATTCAAATCCAAACACTAAACTAAACCTTAAACTACAAGAGTTTAACTACTAGGTTAGTACTATAACCTTTAAAGTCGGTCCTTCGGATCTTGTATGGTTCACTCCTTGAGCCCCAAGGGTTGAAGGATCAAGCTCTCGAAGTCGATATCCTGTGTTGAAGAAGATTCATCCGAGGATGTCGGTTCAAGCGATAGCTTCCACGAAACAACTAAAGATCAAGTCTTATTAGGACTAGATGCTTAAGGGTGTAGTTATTTTTTCTATCTCAAAACTCTAGTGAGCAAGTGAGGAAGAAGATAAAGAGATGTCAACTAGAGAAAAATATCAACCATGATAAAAAAACCTCTCATTCTCCAAACTTATCTCTTTATATAACATAAAGTAATAATAGAAGTAAGTAGGCTTGTGACTCACTAATGTGAGTCATAAGCCCACACTCTTCATGAAACTAGAAGAGAAAAGATGTAGAGAATGATCACCTCACCATGGTACACACATACACATATAAATATATGTGTATACATATAATCAAGTATACCAAAAACCCGTATTTATAATAAATATGTATACCGTATTTCTACCAAAATACGAACACCGTATTTGTACAGAAAATACAAAATACGCGTATCCATACTTAGAAAGAAATACATGTATTTGTATTAAAACGCAAATACCCGTATTCATACAAATACACGTATTCGTATAAATACCGTATTCATGTTAAAATATAAATACCCAAAAAAGAACAATATAATACTAGCATCAAATCTAGCTGTCTTTCAAACCTGCTAGTACTACTAAATAGTATGATTAAAGCACGCGTATAAAATACACGTGTTCAATCGAACACCCGAGCGTATCGAAATACGCAAACTACACCGTTTAGCTTAAACCGAGAAACCCTCTGTTTGAGACTCTAAAGATTCGACAATACTCTGGCAGTGGGTTTAACCACAAACGCGTCAATAGCACTAGCTGTACGCAACAGCTATCCAAGTATCTATCGAAACGAAGATCGACAAGAAAACTCGTCTGAACCCCTACTGAGCCTATAGATGACATTCTCCGTACAGTCCAATCTGTTCGTCTAAGAGTATCGCATATCGGGCTTAGGAGGATTGTAAACATCCCCTCTAATAGCGCGACAAATCGTGTCAGTGTGGATCCCAGTACGATATAAGAAACTACTGGTGTACCTACTAATAAATCTCACTTGCACTAGCCAGGGACCTATAGTATCGGCCAACCGTACACAGCACGGCATCAACTCCCAATACCGGGAGAGACAAATCTCTTCTAAATACCGTATTCATGTTTAGAAAGAAATACATGTATTTGTATTAAAACTCAAATACCCGTATTCATACAAATACACGTATTCGTATAAATACCGTATTCATGTTAAAATACAAATACCCAAAAGAAAACAATATAATACTAGCATCAAATCTAGCTGTCTTTCAAACCCGCTAGTACAAATACATGTATTTCTTGGGCATTTCAAACCTGCTAATAGCGCGACAAATCGTGTCAGTGTGGATCCCAGTACGATATAAGAAACTACTGGTGTACCTACTATCACCTACTGCCTCCAAGTGTTTCGGGACTGCACCCAACTACTACCGGTTTGCACGACTCTTTAAAGCCGCGGTAGGGTAGTAATCTAAGTACAGTAGGAACACACTCGAGACTAATAGTGATTTCAAGTCATCGGACTAACCTGTACTCATGTCACCGGAGAACTGCTATCCGACTATAGGTATAATACCAACTAGCAGTTCCCAGCAAGTCCGTCCAGTGTAACTCATAACTTAATGAACACATGTATACTATCTTTGGAACCGTATACTAATGGTTGTGGGACAGGCCATCTCCCCTGACAGGAATAAGAAACGTATACACTAGCCTACTCTAGAGTATCGATACTCAGTCTCTATAATCGTACGACTAGGGATAATTTTAAGGATGTGCTTATAGACCACTCAGCCCCCACAAGTATGACTGCCATAACAACACAGGTAGTCAAGCAAAGATCGTAAGGGCTCTATCAACATGTATTAGCGATTTGTAAAAAGGAACATATACACATGTTAAGATAGATTCAAACCAGATAGCATACTATCATATTGAGCAAGACTATTATTATACATGTATATATCCCAAACTTCCAAAATTTAATATACAATCATGTACTATACAATAATAGCCTTTAGGGCATATATCCTTAACAATCTCACTTGCACCAAAGCTAAGTATTGTTGGGTTACGCAAGCACCCCGGCCATCAATCCGTGGCCAAACGCGGAACAAAATTTTTCAAAAACCGGTGCTAACGGAACCCTAGTCTACGGATCGACCCATAAGCCCTAGATAACAAAAACATGCATAAGCTTAGAGTGATTATACCGAATTGATCCGTGTCCTTCGGTCTTCAACCACCTTCTCAAGCTCCTCGAGGCTTCCTTGATCAAGTTTGATCTCCGGTCTCCCCCCATCGAAGATGATCCACCCGAGAGTCTATGAATCGAGCTCCTATTTCAAAACCGAAGTAATTAGGGTATCTAGTTTGCCAAACATGATAGCTTAGAAGATGTAGAGTCTAATGGAATTTGTCTCAAAACACCCTAGGTTTCTCAACACATGAGAGGGTTAGGGTGGAAGAAGAAAAAAGAAACCATTGGAGATGAGAGTGTGAAGCTTAGAAAAATCAAATGAGAAAAATGGCTAAGTTTTTTGTGGGTTATTTGTTGTGAGCATAATATCAACTATGCTAGCAACTAAAGAAAGCAACTCAAGAATAAAATATCTCATACTCTCACAACAAATATCTCACAATACAAACAAAACCTCAAGCATGCCACCATGAGTCACTACATGAATCACCACCATGAGTTATCAAGTGAGCATACTTGACGTTTAATGCCAAAACAATAATTAACCCTCTCCACCTCAGTAAACATTTATACATAAATGTTTAATGCAAAAAGAAATGGCAACTTCTAGAAGCAATCTTGTAAAGAATTACAAGAATACCCCTCATCCGTATATACATACCCGTATCCGTATTCCGACAGAATACGAATACAATGAGATGATAATAATCTAACAATATAATACTAGGATCCGGCTTAAACCAAAGCCCACTAGTATTATCCGTCCGAATCATGATCCATGCATAAGTGCACGTATATGATCGAACCCTGCCGTAAAACCATACGGCCTCTACATCGTTTCGCCCGAAGCAGGGAAACCCTCTGTGTGGGACTCTAAAGACTCGTCAGTACGCTGACAGTAGGTTTAACCACAAGCACGTCAGCGCCACTAGCTGTACGTAACGACTACCTAGGTATTGAGCGAAAAGGAGGCCGACGAGCAAACTTATCCTGAAACCCCTACTGAGCCTGACAGTGACAATATCTGTACAGTCCGGTCCATTCATCTATGAGTATCGCATATCGAGTCTTGGGGGTTGATAAAGTCATACCCCTAATAACGCGACATTTAGTGTCGGTATGAATCTCATCACCCACTGAGAAACTACTGATCCGAATCAGTAATTCTCGACTACCTTGGCCAAGGATTTCTGGTGATGGCCACCCGTGCACAATGCGGCATCAACCCCCAATAACGGGAGAGACGAATCCCCTGACGATCCGCCCACTGCCTCCATGTGGCTCGGGACAGTACCCAATTAAAACCTGTTTGCACGACTTCTTTGAGCCGTGGTAAGGTAGTAATCAAAGCACTGTGGGAACTCACACGAGACAAATGACGATCTCAGATTGATAGACTAACATGTACACATGTCACCTAAGAACTGCTATCTGACAATAGGTATAATACCAACTAGCATGTTCTCGACGACTCCGTCCGGTGTACTCATAACCCAATGAGCACCTGTATACATCTTAGGTGAACAAACTGACACCAATGACTTGTGAGACCGGCCACCGCTTCTCGTCGGGGTCTCGATCAGTATACACTATTCTACTCTGGGTCATCGATGCCCAGTCTCGAAACTCCCACGACTGGGGACATTTAAGGATGTGCTTATAGACTACCCAGCTCCCACATATATGATCGCCATCATAATACTGGTAGTCAAGCAAGAATCCTATAGGCTCTATCAACATGTAATAGTGATCTGTAATGCCACCTAATGCTGTACATGATGATAAAGACAAACCAGATAGCATACTATCATCTCGAGTAAGACTGTTCTACCGGTATAGGTCATCCCTCAATCATCATAATCATTTGCCTGCGACTATGATAATTGCCTTGAGGGCACTATAGCCAATATGTATTGGCGTATCGCAGACCTATCATCTCGAATATCCTTTCGAACTGCGTCTGTGAGATGTTATTTGTGAGTGGATCTGCAGTGTTGTCCTTCGTGTCTACTCTCCACATATCGATCTCCTGGCGATCCACGATCTCCCTGATCAGATGATACCGTCTCAAGATGTGTCTGGATCTCTGATAGGACCGTGGTTCATTTTCTAAAGCTGTAGCCCCGTTGTTGTCACAATATAAATGTATTGGGTCAACAAAGGACAGAACTACATGAAATTCTGAAATGAACTTTCTCATCCAAACTGCTTCTTTTGCGGCGTCACAAGCAGCGATATACTCTACCTCCATTGTCGAGTCGGCTACGGTGTCCTGTTTGGAGCTCTTTCAACAGACCGTCCCTCCATTGAGGGTGAATACATAACCCGACATGGATTTGGAGTCATCTTTACCACTCTGGAAGCTGGAGTCAGTGAAGGCCTCGATCTGGAGGTCTTTACTGACGTATACCAAAGAATATCTCTTTAGTCCTTCTCAGATACTTGAGAATGTTCTTTATTGCTATCCAGTGTTTCTCCCTAGGGTTTTACTGATACCCGCTTACCACGTTCAGTGCATAAGCTACATCTGGTTTGGTACACAACATCGCATACGTTATAGATCCTACTGCCAAAGCGTAGGGTATAATACTCATACGATCTCTTTCCAAATCAGTCTTGGAACACATCTCTTTGGAGAGCATGATTCCGTGACAAACGGGTAAATTATCGCGCTTGGAATCTTCAATACTAAATCTTTTCAGTATGGTGTCAATATAGCTGGACTGGGAAAGTCCTAATATTCTCTTAGATCTATCACGATAGATCTTGATTCTCAGAATGTAGAAGACATCACCCAGGTCTTTCATGGAGAACTTCTGTAACAAGAAGTTTTTGACCGATTGTAGCATAAAAATGTTATTTCCTATCAAGAGAATATCATCCACGTAAAAACGAGGAATTTGACAGTTCTTGCTACAATTTTCTTATAAATACATGGTCCAGCTATATTTTTGATAAAATCAAATTATTTGACTATCTCATCAAAGCAGATGTTCCAACCCCGCGATTCCTTCTTTAATTCATAAATGGATTTAAGTAAGTTGCACTCTTCTGCTGCTACCACCCTCTATGAAGCCCTCTGACTGATCCATATAAACACTCTTCCAAACTTCCATTCAGAAAAGCATTCTTTACATCCATATGTCATATTTCATAATCATGAAAGGCAGCAATGGCAAGTAGGATCCGAATGGATTTAAGCATAGCTACTGGAAAAAAAGGTTTCGTTATAGTCTAAGCCAGATATTCGACGAAAACCTTTTGCTACAAGACTAGCTTTATAGGTTTCAACCTATCTATCTGCACCAATTTTCTTTTTGAAGACCCATTTGATGCCTACGAGTTTTACCACTGAAGGTGCAACATCCAAACATTGTTGGTATATATGGATTCCATTTCGGACCGCATAGCATCCAGCCACTTTACTGAGTCTCTGCTCATAATGGCCTGCTAGAAGCTAGTTGGCTCATCAGCATTGATGATGCAATCCTCTCTATCACCATCTATGAGAAAACTGTAGTATCTCTCGGGAGGATGAGAATGCCTACTAGATCTGCGGAGTGGCGCAGATACGTCCGGTTCTTTTGAAACTTCGGGTTTTATTAAATTTTCAGTAATAAATTGTGGTTCTGAAATTTCTTCCAGTTCTATTGCACTCACACTTATTTCTTTTTCAAGAAATTGAGTCTCCAGAAAATGGGCATGTCGAGAAACAAAAATATTTTGTTCCACTGCGTAATAGAAAATATACCCCTTGGAATTCGTTGGGTATCCCACAAACTTACACAATACTGAACGTGTATCAAGCTTGTTCGCATGCTGCTTTTTGACAAAAGCTGGGCATCCCCATATCTTAAGATATTTAAGACATGCTTTCTTCCCGCTCCACATTTCATATGGAGTGGTAAGCACTGACTTAGCCGAAACTTTATTCAAAAGATATGCAGCAGATTCTAGTGCATAACCCCAGAAAGAGCGGTAACTCAGCATTACTCATGATGGAACACACCATATCTAATATCTAGTAAGGCGCGGTTCCGCCTTTCCGATACACCGTTGTGTTTAGGTGTGTATGAAGAAGTAAGCTGAGAGAGAATTTCATTCTCTTTTAAATATCCAAGGAACTCGGCACTCAAGTATTCACCATCCCGATCAAATCGAAGTGTCTTGATACTTTTGCCTGTTTGTTTTTTCACTTCATTCTTGTACTCCTGGAATTTCTCAAAGGCCTCGGATTTATTTTTCATCAAGAATACATGTTAATACCTTGAGAAATTACAGTAAAAGTAATGAAATAGGAATAGCCACTTCTTGCATGTGTAGACATTGCACCATACACGTCGCTGTGTAGAGTCCTAAGAGCTCGATATCTCTTTCCTCCTGTCCAGTGAACAGAGTCTTTGTCATATTTCCTTTGATACATGATTGACAAGTTGCATAAGATAGATATTCAAACGGATCCAAATATCTATCTTTATGTAATTTCGTCAACCGTGTTTCATTGATATGATCTAGTCTACAATGTCATAAGAAAGCATGATTTAATTCTGAAGTCTTTCTTTTGAGTGTTCTGAACATTGAAAACCTGATGTTGATTCAATACATAAATACCGTTGTCTAGTGTACCGGACCCAATCAAGTGATGATTAAGATGAATGTTAACATCGCTTATAAATGTAAAATCATAACCTTCTTTAAATAGTAAGAATACAGATATATTACATGTCATACTAGATACACAAAAACAATTACGCAAAACCAAAATGTTTACACTAGTCAATTATAGGTGATATTCCCCTACAGAAACAGTATCACTCATTCTGTTTGCAACCCCCAGAGTCAGATCACCTGTCTTCAAAACTATACGGTTTCTTAATGCCTGCAATGAATTACAAATATGAGATTCTAAACTGGTATCCAATATCTAGGAATTATAGTTTATTGACTAATAGTTTTCAATCATAAACACACATGAAGCCGAAGCCATAACTTGCTTCGAATCCTGGTTCTTAGCTTTCTAAGCCCTGCAGTCTTTCTTTCAATGACCCTTGTTGTGACAATAGAAGCATTCCTCCTTTGCCGCTAATGGCCCCCCAACTTGTGATTTTCCCTTCCCCTGTACCTTAACGACACCTCCTTTTGGCTTGGTGGGAGCTTTTTACTTCTTTCCCTTGGTTTTTTGTTTTGGATCTAGAGAAAGAAGGTTTCCCAACAAGCAGAATGGGTGTCTTCCTGGATTTCTTTAGGGTGCCCTCTGCACTTCTCAACATGTTAAGAAGCTCTATAAGTGTAACTTCCTTTGCTTGTATATTGAAGTTCAATATAAACTGGGCATAGGTAGAAGAGAGGGACTGTAGAATCAAGTCCGTATACAACTCGTTCTCTAACGTGGTACCAAGGTCTGCGAGCTTTTCAATAAAGTTGATCATCTTAAGGACGTGCTCCCCTACAGATGACCCGACAGCCAATCTCGTCTGAAATAATTTCTTCGAGAACTCGTATCTTGCGATAGGAGATTGTTGTCCAAATAAATCCTTGGTATGGAGGAATATGGAATCTAAGTCCATCTTCTCGTGCCGCCTCTGGTGTTCATTATCCATAAAGACCAACACGAGGCATTTGGCTTTCACACAGTCTATATTCCAATTCTTACGGATCTCAGTATCCGCGACGGTGGAATCTGGACCAGGGACGGTGTGGGCTTTAATAGTAAGGAGGTTGCCCAGCTTATCATAAATAATGGCCATCTGGACATTCCTTAGCCAATTTTATAGTTCAGCCCTGTCAATATATTTTTATCTAATAGTAACTTAAGCTCGGTCATCTTGGTCGCTGCAATTAGAAGAGAGAAGAAACACTCAGTATAGATGCACTTACAAGATTGGTTTTTAGTTTATCTAAACAGAATGGTTCCCACAGTTTTCTCGAATTCTCCTCAAACCATAAAAAAAACTAGTCAGGATCAATCGCACCCAACAATTCTTGCATTAACCTTTCGATTAGGCGAGGGTCGGTATTTCGAAGGAGGTTTTACAATGCTTTCGCGATGTTCCTTAATTAAATAACCTCTTTTCTCTGGAGGCGTAGACCCGCTAATACCTTTTTAGACACCTGCGGATTGTTGCATTGATTGTAAAGTGAAAAAGTCTTCCGAAAAGTAATAATAATTACTCACAGTGGGATCGGGATCCAACTATCATTGTGTGATAATTTTGAAGGAATCCTACCAAAATCATCACTCTAGAAAATATGCAAAACTAACAAGTTTACTTTTTCTTTGAAACTCCCGATGTGGATTTTTTCCCCAAGTGCTTATGACCTTGACGAAGGCCAAAATATCATAAGTCACAAGTCAAGTTCTACCCATCATTGTCCTAGCAAAGCTAGACCCATTCATACAAACCCTTGAGGAAGGACAAAATAGTTGTACGTCTATCCTAGATTAACGCATCTATATATACTACAGATAAATATTCAAATAGCTACCAGTCACTATGCCTTAACGAAGGTCAAAATACATAACTTGAATACTAATGGATACCTATATGAAATGACGGAGGGTTACGACTAGTTTTGGCAAAAACTGTCAATGTAACGAACTTGATACAGTCGAAAGAACCGAATAGCTGTTAAAAGGAGTGGTTTAGGCTCCACATTTAAAAGTTGTTTTTAAAGAAAACCGAGTGGTTTTTTAAATTGTTCCAACGACTTAAACTTTTGGTTTGTTTTCTTTGCACTAATTAAAATTAATGTGGTCTCATCAATTAACCCTATCATTGCAGAAGAAACGAAAATAGAATGCACGCTTATGCCATACGCATTCGCCACAGGGTCCCGGGTCTTCACCGTAAAGTTACTTAACTTACGGCAGGACGGGGACATGACTAGCGCGGATGCAAAACATAAACAACATTTATTATATATAATTTATTTATAGTCATTCGCCTCACGCAATAATAGACATCACAGATTACAACAGAAGCAGCACAAATTAAAATATTGGATATACTAGGATTTCAGTGTTTCATTTTAACCTCAAACGAAAAACGGATTCCACGGTCGTGATGAATAGCTAAAACCCTCACCCTAGACCCCTACGGGTGCGGCAAACTATCAGCCAAATTCTCGAAGTAGAACAACCTCCCTCAATAAGATGTGTAAGTCACTCATCACTTCAAGAACTCGGTAGTTTGAGTATCCTACCTTGGGTCTATCCTAGATACATAAAAGTAAATGAATAATACAACGGTGGATACAATCTCAACCCAGATACACCCCGCAAAATAATATTACATCACTTTACAAATTACATGAATGAAAAAAGAACACTGTTCTCACATCCCGGCTATTCAATCACGAAGATCCAATACTTCATATCAACATCACAACACAAATAAGATGCAAGATATGTGCAAGCCCTACTAATCGATGTATAACAATTAATCGACGTTTAGAAACACATATTCAAAAGTAAAGCGAATAAAGGATGCTAAAATCTCGACTTCAAAACATTCCATGAAGCCCGAATACAAAGATAACACCATATGAAATATGGGCCAAAAACAAGTATGCCAAAAATACTAAATCCAAGTGATCAAACCACTGTACGAAGCACGATGCCAAAAGCTCAAAGTACGGCCGCAAATTGCGGTTCTTGGCAATATTTCTGCGACCAAAACTTTGAATTTTAGGCTCGTGTTTCTACAATGGTAATCTAATGTTATAAAGATCTCTCTACAACTCTCTACAATGCTCAAAATATTTTTTAGAGATCAAAAAGGTTGACATAAACTTGGATTTTAAATTTTTGAATACGGAACTATTTCAGTTTCGAGACTTTAAACTTCGTCTAAATATCAATTTAAGTGTTTGGGTAGGCCCTGATATCAGTTTAAGTGTGTAGTGCTCCTTGCTGTGACTACTACGGCTTTGCGGAATCAAAAACTTTAATTTTACTTGAACACTACACACTAAAACCCTAGAATTCAAGTCCTAACACTAAACTAAACCTTAAACTACAAGAGTTTAACTACTAGATTAGTACCACAACCTTTGAAGTCGGTCCTTCGGATATTGTATGGTTCACTCCTTGAGCTCCTAGGGTTGAAGGATCAAGCTCTTGAAGTCGATCTCCCGCGTCGAAGACTATCTGTCCAGGGATACCGGTTCAAACGATAGCTTCCACGGAGTAACTAAAGATCAAGTCCTGCTAGAACTAAATACTTAGGGGTGTAGTTATGAATTAAGATGCTCTTTTTTTTATCTCAAAACTCTTGTGCAGGTGAGGAAAAAGATGATGAAGAGATGGCAACTAGAGAAAATATCAACCATGATAAAAACCCTCTCATTCTCCAAACTTCTCTCTTCATATACTTTAAACATAAAGTAATAATAGAAGTGAGTAGCTTGCACTCTTCATGAAACTAGAAGAGAAAAGATGTAGAGAATGGACACTTCACCATGGTACACACACATACATATATAAATATATATTTGTCTACATAAATTCAAGTATACCAAAAACCCGTATTTATAATAAATACGTATACCGTATTTCTATGAAAATACGAATACCGTATTTGTACCGAAAATACAAAATACGTGTATTAATATTTAGAAAGAAATACATGTATTTGTATTAAGACACAAATACATGTATTCGTATAAATACCGTATTCATGTTAAAATACAAATACACAAAAGAGAGCAATATAATACTAGCATCAAATCTGGCTGTCTTTCAAACCTGATAGTACTACTAAATAGTCCGATTAAAGCACATGTATAAAGTACACGTGTTCAATCGAACACCCGAGCGTATCGAAATACGCAAACTACACCGTTTCGCCTGAACCAGGAAACCCTCTGTGTGGGACTCTAAACACTCGACAATACTCTGGTAGTGGGTTTAACCACAAGCGCGTCAGTGGCACTAGCTGTACGTAACGGCTACGCAGGTATCTATCGAAAGGAAGTTCGACAAGAAAACTCGTCTAAACCCCTACCGAGTCTATAGATAACATTCTCCGTACAGTCCGGTCTGTTCGTCTAAGAGTATTGTATATCGGGCCTAGGGGATGGTAAACATCACCCCTAATAGCGCAACAAATCGTGTCGGTGTAGATTCTAATACAACCCAAGAAACTACTGTGTACCTATCAATAAATCTCACTTGCCATGGCCAGGGACCTATAGTATCGGCCAACCGTACACAGCGCGACATCAACTCTCAATACCGGGAGAAAAAAATCCCTTCTATCACCTACTGCCTCCAAGTGTTTCGGGACTGCACTCAACTACTACCGGTTTGCATGACTCTTTAAAGTCGTGGTAGGGTAGTAATCTAAGTACAGTGGGAACATACTCAAGACTAATAGTGATTTCAAGTCATCGGACTAACCTGTACTCATGTCACCGAAGAACTGTTATTCGACAATAGGTATAATACCAACTAGCAGTTCCCAACGAGTCCGTCCAGTGTAACTCATAACCTAATGAGCACATGTATACTATTTTTGGTACCGTATACCAATGGTTGCGGGACATACCATCTTCCCTGACGGGAATAAGAAACGTATACACTAGCCTACTCTGAGTATCGATGCCTAGTCTCGATAATCCTACGACTATGGACAATTTTAAGGATGTGTTTATAGACTACCCAGCCCCCACAAGTGTGACTGCCATCACAACGCTCGTAGTCAAGCAAAGATCATAAGGGCTCTATCAACATGTATTAGCGATATGTAAAAAGGAACATACTCTTGTTAAGATAGATTCAAACCAGATAGCATACTATCATATTGAGCAAGACTGTTATTATATATGTATATATCCCAATCTTCCAAAATGTAATATACAATCCTGTACTATACAATAATGGCCTCTAAGCCATATATCCTTAACAATGAAGTACATATATCCCACAAAAACAAGAAAATACAAACAAATCGCTACTAGCTCGGTCCAGGCGCTCCACCTCCAAGTATCTGGGAAATCTGGTGCATCTGCTCATCGCTACAGCCCCGGGCCATCAAAATCTAGAGTAATGAATCGGAAGGAATAGGAGTGGGCTGCGGAACCGATGCAGTGTCCTGTGGAGCCGATGCCGGAACTGAAGGAGTAGCCCGTGCAGCTGCAGCTGAAGTAGTGGCTTGCGGAGCCACAAGCGAAGGAGTGGCTTGCCAAATCTGTAAAGTTTTTAAGTTTGTGTAATTTATGGTTGGGGTTAGGGTTGAATTTGACAAGAGTTCAATGTAAAGGAGAATGATGATCAATTAAGATTTGGCTTTGTGTGTATGCTTCTGTGTATGTATGTGTTTAGGTGTATGTGTATATGTGTATACATACCAATGACTTCTGAAAAGCCTCGAATTTGGCAGTCAGTGCGTCCAACCGCTACTCCAGACGTCGCTCGTGTGGCGTAGCAAAGGTAACCGCCAGAGAGGACAACTTCAGTTAGGCTCTGCTGGAACCAGTTCCCTGGCCTCTCTCTCAACCACCGTAGTGCCCACCGTAGTCCCCTAACCCTAGAATTGGGAGGGTTTCTTGCCGCTCTCGTAGGGGTCTAAGGATGTGGGTTTGGCTATTCATCGCGACCGTGAAATCTATGTTTTATTCAGGCTCACAATAAAATACAGACCTCCTAATATATCCAATATTTCATATGTTATCTTCTGCTGCTGATATTCTGTGATGTGATCATTTTATATGCGTGAGACGAATGCTTTATTATTGTATATATATGATATATAATAAGCGTTGCTTATATTTTGCACCCGCGCTAGTCCCGCCCCGCTATGCCGTTAGTTAAGCAACCTAACGGTGCATAACGGGGCATTGTGGCGAATGCGAATGGCATAAGCGTACGTTGTATTTTCGTTTCTTCTGTGATGCTTAGGAAACTTAAATGATGTGACATCGTTAATGAGATTAATGAATGAAAAGGAAACCAAAAATATGTTGTAGAATCAAATTTTCAAAAAGAGTAGCTCTAGTTTTTGCTTTGCATAGCGGTATTTGTGAAATATCCAGCACCTTATTCGATAAGGAAAGAGCCGAGATCCCTTCACCGGGAGTGACCTCTTTAGCGAAACTAGCAGATACTACAACTCACTCGGTTTTGTTTTTGATTGCTTTTATAGTTTTTGCTTTGCATAGCGGTATTTATGAAATATCCTGCACCTTTTTCGATAAGGAAAGAGCCGAGATCCCTTCAACGGGAGCGACCTCTTTAGCGAAACTAGTAAAAAACCTCAAAAAACACTCCTTTTCAAAATCACTTGTTTGTACAACGATATCAAGTTCATTACGCAAAAGGTTTTCATAAAAACCTGTCATAGCCCTCCATCATTTCTGATAAGTCCTACTTAGTATTCGTGCTGCGTTTGTTGACCTCCGTCAAGGCGTAGTGTGCAGTAGCTGACTAGTATTTATCTCCTGCTTATGATGCGATTGTTTTAGGGTAGTCGTACGACCTTGTTGACCTCCGTCAAGGGTCGTGCAGGTGGGTTTAATTCAATCAGGAAATGACGGGTTGAACTTGACTAGTAGCCTATGGTTTGTTGACCTCCGTCAAAGTCATAGGACGCTAGGGGCAGAATATTATCGGGAATTTCAAGTGTTGAAATTTGCAATGAGATTGCATACCTTCTATGAGATAGTTGGATCCCGATATCCACTGCGAGTAAGAGTTACTCCTGGAAGAGTTTTACACATGACAATTAGCCGATCAAGTAGGTGTCTAGAAAGGTGTTAACGGGGTTATGCCTATTAGAAAACGAGGTTTATTTTAATTAGGTCGATGCAAAAGCACGGGGAACCTCCCTCAAAGTACCAACACTGGCCTGGCTGAAAGATTGGCGAACTTGTAAAATGTAATTAATCCCGGCTAGTCTTACCTTTTAGGGTTTGAAGGAAGATTTAATAAAAGCAGTGGGAGCCATCCTGATTAGATAAGATAATAACCAATCTAATCTTGTAAGAGCATACGTTAAAGTGTTTTCTTGTCTCTCTCTTCAGGTGGCGACCATGTCAGGCCTTAATCAAGATAATAATATGGATTTATTAACTGAACCCGCTTGTTATACTAAGCAGGGGAATGTTGGTACCGTTCTTTCTTATAATTGTTATAAGACTGAGCAAGAAATAGGGGAATATCCGGATTCCCATGCCGCCCAAATGAAAAACAAGCATGATGATGCATCTTCTTCAGATGAGTTTGTTATCGAAAACTGTTTCTCAGTTCACTCTACGTCCTGGGTATTAGATACCGGATCGGGATCCCACATATGTAATATGTTACATGGGCTACGGAAACGTAGAGAACTGGGAGAGGGTGATCATTCCATAAGAGTAGGGAGTGGTGCAAATGTTGCAGCCAAATCAGTTGGCGAATATCACCTTGTGTTACCAAATGGTAATACATTGATTCTGAACGAATGCTATTACATACCGACCCTGAAATGCAATTTTATATCAGTTTCTTTATTAAGTAAAGAAGGATATAATTTTTTAGTACAGGATAATGTTATGAACATCTTCCTGAATCAAAAGTTGATTGGATCAGAATTGTTATATAATGGCATATACGTTCTAAATCAAACCACAGTTCTTAATATACAGAACACACACAAAATGAAGAGTTCAGAAATGAATGAATCCTTCTTGTGGCATTGTAGACTAGGTCATATCAATGCGACACGACTAGCTAAGTTACATAAGGATGGATATTTGAATCCGTTCGAATTTTCATCTTATGACACTTGCCAGTCATGTCTCAAAGGCAAAATGGCCAAAACTCCGTTTAGTGGATACGGAGAAGGAGTTACAGAACTCTTGGGACTGATACATAGTGATGTATGCGGTCCCATGTCTACACATGCCAGGAATGGTTTTTCGTACTTCATTACATTCACTGACGATCTCTCAAGATACGGACATGTGTTCCTGTTGAAACACAAGTCTGAAGCTTTTGAGAAATTCAAAGAATATAAACACGAAGTCGAGAACCAAAAGGGTAAAAGTATTAAGATCTTTCGATCTGATCGAGGAGGAGAATACTTGAGCAATGAGTTTCTGGACTATCTAAAAGAGAATGGGATTCTCTCTCAGCTTACTCCTCCGTATACATCACAGCACAACGGTGTATCGGAGCGGAGAAATCGCACCCTATTAGATATGGTGCGCTTTTTGATGAGCACTGCTGAGTTGCCTATTTCTTTTTGGGGTGTGCGCTTGAGACAGCCATATACCTATTGAATGGAGTTCCAACTAAATCAATTCCTACCACTCCATATAAGATATGGGAGGGGAATAGACCATGTCTTAATTTTGTTATGATATGGGGTTGCCCGGCCTATGTTAAAAACCAAAATCCGGACAAGCTCGAGGCAAGGTCTGTTATGTGCAAGTTTGTAGGATATCCTAAGCATTCGCAAGGACATATCTTCTACCACCCCTGAGGAACAAAAGGTGTTTGTTGCTCAGCATGCCACCTTTTTAGAAAAGAAATTTCTTACAAAGGAAATTAATGGTAAGGAGGTAGAACTGGAAGAAGTTCCAGCGATACAAACTACAACAGATGATTTGGTAGAACCAAAGGATTCGATAGTAGCCAACGAATCTCAGCCTCTTCGCCGATCTAGTAGGGTTCCTCATCCACCTGAGAGATACTACGGTTTTCTCATTGATGGTGGGAGCGAGGACTGTATCATGGAAGATGATGACCCGACTAACTTCGAGCAGGCCATCACGAGTGGTGACTCTGTGAAATGGCTGGATGCAATGCGATCTGAGATGGAATCCATGTACACCAACAAAGTATGGACTTTGGAAATTGCTCCTGAAGGGGTAAAACCCATTGGGAGGAAATGGATCTTTAAGAAGAAACTTGGTGTAGATGGAAAAGTTGAGACTTTCAAAGCTAGACTTGTTGCAAAGGGTTTTCGTCAACGACCAGGTGTGAATTATGACGAAACCTTTTCTCCAGTGGCTATTCTTAAGTCCATCCGGATCTTACTTGCCATTGCTGCATACCATGACTACGAAATCTGGCAAATGAATGTTAAGACCGCCTTTCTAAATGGTGATTTAGAGGAGTGCGTGTACATGACTCAGCCAGAGGGCTTCGTAGACAGTGGGAGCAGCGGAAAGGTGTGCAAGCTGCTTAAATCCATCCACGGGTTAAAGCGGGTATCGTGAAGTTGGAACATCTGTTTTGATGTTGTAGTCAAAGAGTTTGGCTTCATCAAGAACGTAGATGAACCTTGTATTTACAAGAAGGTGGCAGAGAGTAAGGTTGTCTTTCTCGTATTGTACGTGGATGACATACTCTTGATAGAAAATGATGTTCCTATGCCGCACTCGGTCAAGCTCTTCTTATCACAAAGATTCTTAATGAAAGATCTAGGTGATGCATCCTGCATTTTGGGGATTAAAATCTATAGAGATAGATCTAAGCGGATGATGGGATTGTCCCAATCTAGGTACATTGACACCATACTAAAAAGGTTTAGTATGGAAGAATCCAAGCGTGGGAATTTACCCATGATCTCTGGACTCACTCTCTCTAAAAAGATGTCTCCCAAGACTGATTTGGAGGGAGCTCGCATGCAAGGGATACCCTATGCTTCGACACTAGGCTCTATCATGTACACGATGCTATGTACCAGACCCGATGTAGCATACTCACTAAGTGTAGTGAGTAGGTAACAAGCAGATCCAGGAGAGAGTCACTGGACTGCTGTGAAGAACATTCTCAAGTACTTAAGAAGGACTAAAGAGATGTTCTTGGTGTATGGTAACGGAAAACTCCAAGTGGAGTCCTTTACCGATTCGAGTTTCCAAAGTGATAAGGACGACTCTAAGTCACACTCGGAATTTGTCTTTACCCTCAATGCAAGGGCGGTGTGTTGGAAGAGTTCCAAACAGGAAACCGTTGCAGACTCGACGATGGAGGCTGAATACATCGCTGCCAACGATGCTGCCAAAAAGGCTGTCTATATGAAGAAGTTCATAACTGAACTTGGAGTGGTTCCGTCCATTAAGCATCCAATACCTTTGTCTTGTGATAAAAATGGAGCTGTGGCTTTGACCAAGGAACCCAGCTCCCATCAGAGATCCAGGCATATTTTGAGACGGTATCACCTGATCCGGAAGATAGTTGATCGCCGGGAGATCGAGGTCAGGAGAGTTGACACGAAGGACAACACTGCGGATCCACTCACGAAGGCCATACCCCAGATACAATTTAAGAGACTCTTTGGGATGTTGGGTATGAGACACTACAACAGCTGGGCTTAGTGCAAGTGGGAGATTGTTAGTTATATATATGCCCTAGAGGCCATTGTAGTACATATGATGTATATTATAGTGGATGCTTGGATAATATAGAGAGAACTTTCTTGCTCAACATGATAGTATACTATCTGGTTGCTCTTTGTCTTAACATGTTGACTTGTATTGGGTTACTGTCTTGCTCTCACATGTTGATAAATCTCTTAGGATATGTACTTGACTACTAGGACTATGATGCAGATCATACTAGTGGGACCACGGTAGTCCACGAGTACATCCTATATTTGGTCCTAGTCGAGGGTGTATCGAGACAGGGCATCGATACTCCAGAGTAGACTAGCGTATGCGCATCTTGACCCATATGATGGGCGATGGATGATCCCACATCCATTGTTGTTTGATATCAAAGATGGTGTACAGGTGCTCAGTGGAGACTGGATACACTGAACGGACTCACCGAGAACTCCTAGCTGGTATTATACCTATCGTCAGATAGCAGTTCTCTGGTGACACTGGTACAGGTTAGTCTGTAAACCCGAGATCGTCATAGAGTATTGTATGATTCCCACTGTGCTTTGATTTCCACCTTACCACGTTCATGAGAACGTGGAAAACGGTGGCTTTTGGATACAGTCCCGAATCACATGGAGGCAATGAGCGATAGGAGAGTTTTCGTCTCTCACGGTATTTGGGGTTGATGTTGCGTTGTGTTCGATTGGCTATAACTGGAAGTCCCTGCCCATGATTGATATGGAGATCTACTGGTAAGTGTTATCAGTAGTTTTTCGACCTGTTATGAGCCTCATATCGACACAAATTATCGGTTACTGGGGTCTGACGTTTACCACCCCTAGAATGGATATGCGACATATCAGACGAAGAGACCGGACTGTACGGTAGTGTTACTGATTGGATTCATAAGAGTATGAACAGGCTTGCTTGTTGATCTTCTGATCGCTCAATACCTGGGTGGCTGTTACGTTAGCTGAGCGCTTGCAGCTTGTGAGTGTTTGATATGATCATCACCTACTGCCGGCGTATTGACGAGTCTTTAGAGTCCTACACAGAGATTTCCTGGCTCAGGCGAAACGGGGTAGGAGCACATATGTGATATATGCGGGACCGAGATTAATACGATATGTGATACTGTATTCTATTCTCGCGATATATGATATCGGCCGGTTATATGTGATATAGACGGGTCATCGGATCAAGTGTTGATTCGATGAAATGATACATTTTATATTGGTCGGTTATATGCAATATAACCGGATTATTAAATCAAGTATTGATTTAATAATTTAATATATAATTATCCATATTTAATATATTAAATTACATTAACTAATATATGCTCACTTAAGTATTTCATTTTCTCACATTTGGATACATTTAACATATATATGATATATGTTTATTGTATTCTTTTCTTTTGTTACAAAATTATATATATGTGATATGTATAATTGTGATATGCTAGGTTATACATGCAACTTGGGTGTATGACAATTACACCATACTATTGTGATAAATGTTGAGTTTATATTTATTTTAGCAAAATTCAAAATTGTGGAGAATTAGTCATGAGCTTGGATGAAGCTTGTAGAACATTGACTAAGTCAACCAATTTTGTTTTGGCTAAGATATTTATTAACCTAACCCTAATCATTTTGACCATGGTCTATTCTCTACAAGGGTTTATGTTATGGTTTTATTTATCTTTTTAAGTAATTCACAAATGATATGGAATTAGTACTTCATGGAAGCTAGTAGAACATTGACTAAAGTCCACCTCTTTTGTTTTTACTTAAGATATTTCTTAACCTAACTTTTAACCCTAGCCCATGGTTTATTCTCTATAAGGGTTAAGCATGAAATTCATAACCCATGATTTCATTTCTAACCTCACAACAATAATTCATTCATCACTTGTTCTTCTTCTTCTTCTTCACAAAAAAGCTTGCTTGATTTTTTCCAAGTGATGAAAGATTGTGAGAAATAGAAAACTAAAGAGGGCAAAATTCCTACTTCATCATTCTTTTCTATACTAGCCATATAGATTAGTGTGTTAGCTTCACTAATCCATAATTAGTGAAGAGATAGCTTGGGTTTGTGATTCCTCAAGGTAGATCATCTAGGATTGTTAAGGCTTCAAGCTAGTATGGATCATTCACCTCATGGAGCTTCTCTAGAGTCCGGGAGCTTGATGATCGCAGCGAAGGGACCACTACTCGGAGCTTATGAAGCGAAGGAACGGAATACAAAAGTTGTAATCCCTTATCACTTAGAAGTAAAGTAGTTTACTTGTTGTTTCTAACCCTAATTCTCTAATAAAGATCCTTGCTTAGCTTGTTTGGCACTTGAAAGTTTTAAATACGGCATGTTTGATGCCTCGTAGAACCTTGTTCTAGTGCCTAAGAATCTTACAGTAATATCAGATCCTAGCTAGAGCATTAGGCGTTGCGTAGGCGAAATTAAAAGTCCGAACGAACTCCGAATAACTAAATTTTCCCACTTTCTGGAAAAATTTTCAAAAGTTGAAATTTTTCATATTAAAAATATTCAGAAAATCATGCAGGTAATTATATGGACCCTCTTGAAGAACGAGTCCTTAACTCGCTTTAGTGACCGCTGAACCGCGGCCAAAATATGGTTTTAGCGGCGGTTCCGCAGTGCCACTAAGGAGGCAAGGGACGACACTTCAACGGATAGGTCCATTGGTACTGGAGTATGCTTCTGGGAATTTTTAATAGTGCTTAAGTGTTGAGCTCTTTTGGAATTTCGGGAATTCGTTGATTCGATCGAGTTGTTTAACATCGTCTAACTTTCTGAAATGTGATACAATATGTGGAATTCATATAGTTAGGCATGAAATCCGTAATATGTGATATTTCGAGTTTATGATATCTAAGGTGATTGTGGATTCCAAATGTTGTAGTTTTTCACTTTCTTTTCTGCGACCTTAAGTGTAATATGTGGTGTATCGCCGGTTTCGGTGCTATATGTCAACGTCAATTGGGATACGCATATTTACTTACGTTGATGACAGGTGATGTTATGTGTTGTTGTGATATGTTGTATTGGATCGTCGTGATTTGAATAGCCGGAGGTTTTATAAGAGATGGGGGTTTTATTTTCATTCATGTAAAATTCATTGTATATAATATTCTTTTATTGGGGCACTTCCGGGTTGAGAATGGTGCCACCATTGTATATTATTTACTTTTCCGCATTAAGATAGACTCAAGGAGGGGAGCACAAGTTACCAGGTTATAGGGTCCAGTAGGAGGCCATCTCGAGGAGTCGAGACCGGGTCCCCTAACCCTAGAATTGGGAGGGTTGCTTGCCGCTCTCGTATGGGTCTAGAGATGTGGGTTTGTCTATTCATCGCGACCGTGGAATCTGTATTTTATACAGGCTCACAATAAAACACGGACCTCCTAGTATATCATATATTTTATATGTTATCTTCTGCTGCTGATATTCTGTGATGTGATCATTTTATATGCGTGAGATGAATGATTTATTATTGTATATATATGATGTATAATAAACATTGCTTATATTTTGCACCCGCGCTAGTCCCGCCCTGCTATGCCGTTAGTTAAGTAACCTAACGGTGCATAATGGGACACTGTGGCGAATGCGGATGGCATAAGCGTACGTTGCATTTTCGTTTCTTCTATGATGCTTAGGAAGCTTAAATGATGGGACATCGTTAATGAGATTAATGAAAGAAAAGGAAACCTAAAAGATGTTGTAGAATCAAATTTTCAAAAAGGGTAGCTCTAGTTTTTGCTTTGCATAGCGGTATTTGTGAAATATCCAGCACCATATTCGATAAGGAAAGCCGAGATCCCTTCACCGGGAGTGACCTCTTTAGCGAAACTAGCAGATGCTACAACTCACTCAGTTTTTTTTATTGCTTCTATAGTTTTTGCTTTGCATAACGGTATTTATGAAATATCCTGCACCTTATTCGATAAGGAAAGAGCCGAGATCCCTTCACCGGGAGTGACATCTTTAGCGAAACTAGTAAAAACCTCAAAAAACACTCCTTTTCAAAATCACTTGTTTCTACAACGATATCAAGTTTATTACGCAAAAGGTTTTCATAAAAACCTATCGTAGCCCTCCGTTATTTCTGATAAGTCTTACTTAGTATTCGTGCTGTGTTTGTTGACCTCCGTCAAGACGTAGTGTGCGGTAGCTGACTAGTATTTATCTGATGCATATGATCCGACTGTTTTAGGGTAGTCGTACGACCTTGTTGACCTCCATCAAGGGTCGTGCGGGTGGGTTTAATTCAATCAGGAAATGACGGGTTGAACTTGACTAGTAGCCTATGGTTTGTTGACCTCCGTCAAGGTCATAGGACGCTACGGGCAGAATATTATCGGGAATTTCAAGTGTTGAAATTTGCAATGAGATTGCATACCTTCTATGAGATAGTTGGATCCCGATACCCACTGCGAGTAAGAGTTATTCCTAAGAGATTTTTACACATGACAATTAGCCGATCAAGTAGGTGTCTAGAAAAGTGTTAACGGGGTTATGCCTCTGGGAAAATGAGGTTTATTTTAATTAGGTCCATGCGAAAGCACGGGAAACCTCTCTCAATGTACTGACACTGACCTGGCTGAAAGATTGGCGAACTTGTAAAATGTAATTAATCCCGGCTAGTCTTACCTTTTAGGGTTTGAAGGAAGATTTGATAAAAGCAGTGGAAGCCATCCTGATTAGATAAGATAATATCCAATCTAATCTTGCAAGAGCATACGCTAAAGTGTTTTCTTGTCTCTCTTCAGGTAACGACCATGTCAGGCCTTAATCAGGATAATAATATGGATGTATTGACTGGACCCGTTTATTATACTGAGCAGGGGAATGTTGGTTCCGTTCTTTCTTATAATTGTTATAAGACTGAGCAGGAAATAGGGGAATATCCGGATTCCCACGCCGCCCAAACGAAAAACAAGCATGATGATGCATCTTCTTCAGGTGTGTTTGTTATCGAAAATCGTTTCTCAGTTCACTCTACATCCTGGGTATTAGATACCGGATTGGGATCCCACATATGTAATATGTTACATGGGCTACGGAAAGGTAGAGAACTGGGAGAGGATGATCATTCCATAAGAGTAGGGAGTGGCGCAAATGTTGCAGGCAAATCAGTTGGCGAATATCACCTTGTGTTACCAAATGGTAAAACATTGGTTCTGAATGAATGCTATTACATACCGACCCTGATATGCAATCTTATATCAGTTTCTTTATTAAGTAAAGAAGGATATAAATTTGTAGTACAGGATAATATTATGAACATCTTCCTGAATCAAAAGTTGATTGGATCAGGCTCGTTATATAATGTCATATACGTTCTAAATCAAACCATAGTTCTTAATATACAGAACACACACAAAAGAAAGGGTTCAGAAATGAACGAATCCTTCTTGTGGCATTGTAGACTAGGTCATATCAATGCGACACGACTAGCTAAGTTACATAAGGATGGATATTTGAATCCGTTCAAATTTTCATCTTATGACACTTGTCAGTCATGTCTCAAAGGCAAAATGACCAAAACTCCGTTTAGTGGACACGGAGAAAGAGTTATAGAACTCTTGGAACTGATAAATAGTGATGTATGCGGTCCCATGTCTAGACATGCTAGGAATGGTTCTTCGTACTTTATTACATTCACCGACTATCTCTCATGATACAGACATGTGTTCCTTTTGAAACACAAGTCTGAAGCTTTTGAGAAATTCAAAGAATATAAACACGAAGTCGAGAACCAAAGGGTAAAAGTATTAAGATCCTTCGATCTGATCGAGGAGGAGAATAGTTGAGCAATGAGTTTCTGGACTATCTAAAAGAGAATGGGGTTCTCTCTCAGCTTACTCCTCCGTATACACCACACCACAACAGTGTATCGGAGCGGAGGAATCACACCCTATTAGATATGGTGCGCTCTATGATGAGCACTGCTGAGTTGCCTATTTCCTTTTGGGGGTATGCACTTGAGACGGCCATATACCTATTGAATATAGTTCCAACCAAATCAATGCTTACCACTCCATATAAGATATGGGAGGGGAAGAGACCATGTCTTAATTTTGTTAAGATATGGGGTTGTCCGGCCTATGTTAAAAAGCAAAATCCGGACAAGCTCGAGGCAAGTGAAGGGTTTTCCTTAGCACCACTATAAGGGTTTGGTTGCATCACACATGCTATATTAAAAATTTATAGGGTGCTAAAGAAACTATCCTAAGGATCAAACTAGAAAAGCTAGGATAACACTAAACTTTAACACAATCCACAAGTAGTAAAGTACTAGGTTTAGAGAATACAACCTTTGTAGCTCCCTTCGCTAGGCTCCTTTTCTACTTGAAAGTTGGAAGAAGCTTTCTTGGGATCCTCCAAGTCCATGACGATCCATCCGGAGTCCTCTTTGTCCAAGCTCAAAGCTCCACTTGATCAAGATGATGAAGTTGAAGCTAACACTCTAAAGTAGTGGGCAAGAGTAGTATATAATGATGATGTGGTTTGTTTTCTCACTTTAAAACCCTAACTTGATCACTCTTTTGTTCACTATCAAAACCTAGAGAGCAAGAGAGTGAGGAAGAAGAAGATGGCAAATGAAAGAGCTCAAGATAATGACAAGTCTTGGGATAAAAATGAGAATAGAAAAAATATATATTTTCTTCTTCTCATCTTTAACCCTAGTTAATAAATATCTAGATATTTCTTTTTGTGCAAGAATTTCCATGGAAAAATAACCCATGGTTAACTAAAGGTTTAGTGTAAGAATAAAATAATCAACCATGAGTGATTATCCATTTCCATTAATCTAAAAATAAATATCAACATATTTACTAACATGTGAGTCTTATATTGCCACCATCAAGTGTATCAACAACCATGACACACATGTGTATACATGTATGTGTGCATGCACATCCATATGTGCATCAATATAAACATGTGCATACATGCATGCATACACCAAAAGACAAAAGGGTTTAAAGTGAAAATGCTAATGGTCAATGTTAAATCAACACTTGATTTAGAAAATCGGTCATATCTCATACGACCCGACCAATAGCAAACCGCTCGATTAATATACAGTATCACATACACGCATTTAATCGGGTCCCCACACATATCTCATATGCACACCACATCTTTTCGCCTGGACTAGGTAACTCCATTGTGGGACTCTAAGACTCGTCAATACGCCGGCAGTGGGTGATGGTCATATCAAGCACCCCCAAGTCGCAAGAGGTCAGTTAAACGTAACGGCCACTCGGGTATTGAGCGATCAGAAGAAAACAAGCGAACCTGTCACAACTCCCGTCGAGCCAACCGGCAACACTACTGTACAGTCCGGTCTTTTCGTCAGATATGCTGCATATCGAGTCCAGGGATGGTAACGTCGACCCAATAACTTAATAAGTCGTGCCGATGAATAGTCTATAACAGATCGAGAAACTACTGATAACACTTATCAGTAAATCTCAACAGCCCTGGCCAGAGACTTACTGATATAGCCAATTGAGCACATCACGGCATCAACTCCCAATAACGGGAGAGACGAAACCCCTCCTATCGCTCATCGTCTCCATGTGTTTCGGGACTGTACCTAAAAGCCACTTGTTTGCACGACTCAGTAGAGCCATGGTAGGGTAGTAATTAAAGTACAGTGGGAGAACACACAAGACTCTATGACGATCTCGGGTCTACAGACTAATCTGTACCAGTGTCACCTGAGAACTGCTATCCGACGATAAATATAATACCATATAGGAGTTCTCGGCGAGTCCGTCCAGTGTACCCAGTCTGCACTGAGCACCCGCATATGATCTCGATATCAAACATCAATGGATGTGAGAACATCCATCGCCCATCATATGGATCTAGTATCATATACGCTAGTCTACACTGGTATATCGATGCCCCGTCTCGATATACCTACGACTAGGGACATTTCAGGATATGCTTATAAACTACAGACGTCCCACTAGTATGATCTCCATCATAATCACAGTAGTCAAGAAAATATCCTCAGGGCTTTATCAACATGTGTAAATGAATAAAAGCATGATCAAGTCAACATGTCAAATAAAGAAGAACCAGATAGCATACTATCATATCGAGCAAGAATGTCCTCTGTATATATATACATGTATAAATACATCCACTATCATATAATGGCCTATAGAGCATACATATATCCAACAATCTCCCACTTGCACTAAGGCCAGTTATTGGCGTATCTCATACCCAACATCTCAAAAAGTCGCTCATGTTGCGGCTGAGGGAAGGCCTTGGTGAGTGGATCCGTAGTGTTATTCTTTGTGTCTACTCTCCTAATCTCGATCTCGCGGCGATCTACAATCTCTTGGATCAAATGAAAGCGCCTCAGGATGTGTCTGGACCACTGATGGGACCTGGGCTCCATGGCTAACGCCATAGCCTCATTATTATCATAATATAATGGTATTGGATCAATAATGGTTGGAACTACTCCTAACTCCGAGACGAACTTCCTCATCCAGACGGCTTCCTTGGCGGCATCATTCGCAGTAATGTACTCAGCTTCCATCGTAGAGTCTGCAACGGTATCCTGCTTTGAACTCTTCCAACTTACCGCCCCTCCATTGAGGGTAAATACAAACCCAAAGATAGATTTGCTGTCGTCCTTATCACTCTGGAAGCTCGAATCGGTAAAGGCCTCCATTTGGAGATCTCCATTACCATACACCAAGAACAATTCTTTAGTCCTTCGCAAGTACTTAAGAATGTTCTTCACAGCTACCCAGTGATTCTCCCCTGGGTTAGATTGATACCTGCTTACTACACTAAGTGCATAAGCTACATCTGGACGTATACATAACATCGCATACATTATAGATCCTACTGCCGAAGCATAGAGTATAATGCTCATGCAAGCTCTCTCTTTATCGGTCTTTGGGCAAAAGTCCTTGGAGAGAGTGACTCCATGGCAAGCGGGTAAGGCACTCCTCTTGGAGTCTTCCATACTAAACCACTTTAGGATGGTGTTGATGTACCTGGTTTGGGACAATCCTAATAACCTCTTGGATCTATCCCTGTAGATTCGAATGCCCAGAATGTATGTGGCATCACCCAGGTCCTTCATGGAGAACCTTAGTGATAAGAAAGATTTGACCGACTGTAGCATAGGAATATCATTTCCTATCAGAAGAATGTCATCCACGTACAATACGAGAAATGTGACAGCTCTCCCTACAGTCTTCTTATAAACACAAGGTTCATCTGGATTTTTGATGAAATCAAACTCTTTGATAACATCATCGAAACAGATGTTCCAACTCCGTGATGCCTGCTTTAATACATATATGGATTTAAGCAATATACATGCTTTCCCGCTGCTCCCACTGTCAATGAAGCCCTTTGGCCGATCCATATAAACACATTCTTCTAAATCTCTATTTAGAAATGCAGTTTTACCGTCCATCTGTCAGATTTCATAGTCGTAGTGAGCAGCAATAGCAAGTAGGATCCAAATGGATTTAAGCATGGCTACGGAAGAAAAGGTTTCGTCATAGTCCAGACTTGGTCTTTGACGAAAACCCTTCGCCACAAGTCTTGCCTTATAGGTCTCTGCCTGCCCATCTATACCAATCTTTCTTTTAAAGATCCATTTGCACCCCACGGGTTTTACCCTAGGGGGTACAATGTCCAAAGTCCATACTTTGTTGGTGTACATAGACTCCATTTCAGATCTCATGGCATCCAGCCACTTCACAAAGTCTCTACTCATGATAGCTTGCTGAAAGCTGGTAAGGTCATCATCCTCCATGATGTAGTCTTCTCTGTCACCATCAATGAGGAAACCGCAGTACCTCTCCGGTGGGAAAGAAGTCCTACCAGATCTACGGAGTGGCCGAGGTTCATCAGTTTCTGTTGCAACAGCCGGTTCAACCAAGTCGTCATTCCTAATTTGTGTTTCTAGAACTTCTTCTAGGTCTACCACACTGCCAGCCGTATCATTTGTGAAAAACTCCTTTTCCAAAAATGTGGCATACTGAGAAACAAACACTTTTTGTTCTTCCTTGTGGTAGAAAAGATATCCATAATAATTCTTTGGATATCCCATAAAATTACACATGACTGACCGTGTCTCGAGTTTGTCCGGATTCTGCTATTTAACATAGGCCGGACAACCCCAAATCTTAATTCGTTTAAGAGATGGTCTCTTATCATGCCATATCTCATATGGCGTGGTAGACATGGTTTTGGTCAGGACCCTGTTCAGTAGAAACGCTGCAGTCTCCAATGCATGCCCCTAAAATGAGACGGGTAACTCAGTATCACTCATCATGGAACGAACCATATCTAATAGAGTCCGATTCCACCGTTCCGACACACCGTTGTGTTGTGGTGTGTAAGGAGGAGTGAGCTGAGGGAGAATCCTATTCTCTTTTAGGAAGTTTGTAAACTCTGTACTGAGATACTCCCCACCTCGATCTGATCGAAGTATTTTGATACTCAAGCCGGTTTGTTTTTCTACTTCGAGTTTATATTTAGTGAATTTCTCGAAAGCTTCGGATTTGTGCTTTAATAAAAATGCATGATCGAATCTTGAGAAATCATCAGTGAAAGTAATGAAGTGAAAGTAATGAAGTAAGAAAAACCGCCTCTAGCCTGTGTAGACATTGACCCGCATACATCACTATGTATGAGGCCTAAAAGCTCAGTAGCTCTTTCTCCGTGTCCGGTAAACGGAGTTTTGGTCATTTTACCCTTGATACAAGACTGGCAAGTCGCATAAGATTTATATTCAAAAGGGTTTAAATATCCATCTTTATGTAGCTTGTTTAGTCTTGTTTCGTTAATATGACCAAGTCTACAGTGCCAAAGAAAAGCTTCATTTATTTCTGAAAGTTTTCTCTTATTAGTGTGTTGTATGCTGAAAACTGTGTGTTGATTTAGGACGTATATCCCGTTATTAAGTGTACCATACCCAACCAACATTTGATTCAGATGAATGTTCATAACATTAT
Organism: Agapanthus africanus; assembly: GCA_030015575.1. NCBI lineage: Eukaryota > Viridiplantae > Streptophyta > Magnoliopsida > Asparagales > Amaryllidaceae > Agapanthus > Agapanthus africanus. The sequence continues at coordinate 561,101,802 of CM057340.1, forward strand.
TCTACAATACAAAATTTTATCCTTCATTGTCTAACAAAGAAACGAATATTATATTACAAAGCATACTAGGTACATAATAACATGGGTTTAAAACCAATATACATCCAGACGGCAACCCCAAGTGATATCTCCCACTGCAACTGTATGTACATTGGAACCATTTCCAACGCGGAGAGTATGGTCATATGTCTTCAAAACCTTGCTATTTCTCAGCCCCTGCATAGAATTGCAAATGTGAGAACCTGAACCGGTATCTAATACCCAGGAAGCAGAGTTTATTGAAAAACAGTTTTCTTTCACAAACACACCTGAAGCGGAAGCATCCCCATGCTTTTTCTTGAGATCCAAGTACTCCGTGCAGTTGTGCTTCCAGTGTCCTGTTTTGTGGCAGTGATAACATTCCCCTTTCCCCGATTCCCCAGCCTTGGAATTGTCTTTCCCCTTAGCCTTTTTGACTCCACCCTTAGGTTTGGTGGGTTTCTTCTTCATCTTTTCTTTGGCCTTAGCCTTCGGACGAGAGGAGGAAGATGGCCCAACACTCAAAACGGGAGTTTTCACTGACTTCAGTGTGCTCTCTGCACTCTTTAACATATTAAGGAGTTCAAGTAGTTCCTTCTCCATGTTGTGCATGTTGAAATTAACTATAAATTGAGCAAAGGTGGAGGGGAGAGACTGCGGAATAATATCAGTATATTGCTCATTGTCCATTGTCCACCGAAAGTCCTCAAGCTCTTCTATGAGAGCTATCATCTTCAGAACATGGTCTCCTACTGGTGTGCCAGGGGCCATCTGCATCTGAAACAGCTTTCGTGACGCTTCGTATCGTAAGACACGAGATTGCTCCCCATACAACTCCTTTGTATGGAGAAATATGGCTTGGACGTCCATATTCCCGTGCTGCTTCTGATGTATGTTATCCATCGATGCAAGCACGAGGCATTTGGCCATGGCACAGTCAGCGTTCCATGTCTTGCGGACTTCCTTATCCGCAACTGAAGATTTAGGACCTGGGACGGGCGAGGTTGGAGCCGTGAGGACATATGATATCTTATCATAAGTCAAGGCAATGTTAAGGTTTCTCAGCCAGTCTTTATAATTGGTCACATTCAGTTTATTTTTATCTAGTAGAAGCTTGAGTCCTGTCATTGGTATCTGCCATTAAGAGAGAGAAAATAATACACTCAGCGAAAGCTCTTGCAAAGATCAGATTGGTTATTATCTTATCTAATCGATGTCTCCCACTGCTTTAATCAAGTTTTTCTTTCAAACCTTAAAAAGAAAACTAGCTAGGATTAATTACAGTCTACAACTTCGCTAACCGTTCAGCAAGGCCAGTGTCGGTACTTGAGGGAGGTTCCCCGTGCTTTCGCACGGACCTAATTAATATAAACCTCGTCTTCCCAGAGGCGTAGCCCCGTTAATACCTTTCTAGACACCTAATAGGTTAGCTAATTGTAAACTGCAAAACTCTCCTGGGAGCAACTATTGCCCACAGTGGGATCGGAATCCAACCATCATATGGAAGGTATGCAATCTCATTGCAAATTTCAACTATTGAAATTCCCGATGTGGTTTTTACCCCTAGTACTCATGACCTTAACTATGGTCAACAAATCATAAGCACTAGTCAAGTTCAACCCGTCATTTCTTGATTAATTAGACCCACTCACATGACCCTTAACTATGGTCAACAAAGTCGCATGAATGTCCTAATTAATCAGCATCATATGCGGTGTAGGAAGACATCACTGAGCTACCGTACACTACGCCTTAACTATAGTCAACAAACGCAGCACGAATACTAAGTACTCTACTTCTTAAAATGACGGAGGGTTTCGAATGGATTTTAAGAAAACCTTTAACGCTTTGAACTTGATATTGTCGCAGAATCAGATGGTTTTCAAAAGGAGTGGCTTAAGCTCCGCAAGTTTGAAATGTAGCTTTTTCGTAAAAAGCCGAGTGGTTTTCAAATCTGATTCTACAATATCTTTTTAGGTTTATTTTCTTTACATTAATCATATTAATGTAGTCCCATCATTCAAGTCCTTAAGCCATCACAGAAAAGAAACGAAAATACAATGTACGCTTATGCCATCCGCATTCGCCACAATGTTCCGTTATGCACCGTTAGGTTACTTAACCGACGGTATACCGGGACGGAACTAGTGCGGGTGCAAAACATAAGCAACGCCTACTATATATCTCATATATATATATAGCATTCTTCTCAGATATATTAAGCGATCATATCACAGAATATAGGCAGCAGAAACACAGATATGATAATATAGGATATACTAGGACGTCCATATTTAGTATTTAGCCAACAATAGAAAATACGAATTCCACGGTCGTGATGAATAGCCAATCCCATACCTTAGACCCCTACGAGAGCGGTAAGCAACCCTACCAATTCTAGAGTTAGGAGACCCGGTCCCGACTCCTCTAGATGGTCTCCCAATGGACTCTAGAACCCGATCACTTGTGCTCTCCACCTTGGGTCTATCCTAATGCGGAAAAGTAAATAATATACATCAATGGTGACATCATCCTCAACCCGGAAGTGCCCCAAATAAAAGAATATTACATTACAAATGAATTTTACATGAATGAAAAGTAAAAATCTCATCTCACATAAACCCCCCCCCGGCTATTCGATCACGACAATCCTATACATCATAGCACAGCAACACATAACATTACATGTCATCAATGTAAGTAAGTATGCGTACCCCAATTGCCGTTGACGTATAGCAACGAAATCGACGATACGCATACTACATTTACGGTCGCATAAACAAGTATCACATACTACTAGGCGATGTTAAACCTTTCGATCGAATTAACGAACACCCGCATTCTCCAGCAAGCTCAACACTTGAGCGCCGTTAAACAATACCCAAAGTCCATGCCACAGTATTTAATGGACCAGCCGTAGAAGGGCAAACCCAAGCCTCATTTTTGGCGCCACTAACTATGGTAAACCCTAAGATTTAGTCGCAGTTTGGTGGTCACATCTTGAGTTAGGGTTTCATTCTTCTAGAGGGTCCATAGGAATACCTGCATTATATATCGAGTACGTTCAACCTGGAAAATAACAATGTTTGATAATTCGTTCGACCTGTTTAACGTCGCCAAAGTTACCAATACAATACTATAAAAATAAGAATACGAAATACTCCGCAAAGAGCCCATTTCCAAACTAACATCACATGCAAATTTGGACTTCAAAACAATACCAGAAACCCCAAATCATGAGTAAAAGATCACAGGTGCAATACGAGCCAGAGGGGAGCACAACCGGCCGGCGACGCCGGGAAATGGAGTGCCGTCGCCGGATTTTTCCTAGCCCCCCACCTCGTATTTCACCTGTGTTCTTAAAATATCCTAAATGCCACTCTGCAGTTGCTAAAATAATTTTTAAACCACCTTTTAAAAAATTTCCAGTGAGCAATTCCAAGGGTTTCTAAAATCGTATTTTTGCGGAGTTTTTCGTTTTCGGATTATCGTAACATCATCTAGGTTCCTAGTTAGGCTCTGATACCATGAAGGGTTTTCCTTAGCACCACTACAAGGGTTTGGTAGTATCACACATGCCATATTAAAAATTTATAGAGTGCTAAAGAAACTATCCTAAGGATCAAACTAGAAAAGCTAGGGTAACACTAAACTTTAACACAATCCACAAGTAGTAAAGTACTAGGTTTAGAGAATACAACCTTTGTAGCTCCCTTCGCTAGACTCCTTGGCTACTTGAGAGTTGGAAGAAGCTTTCTTGGGATCCTCTAAGTCTACGACGATCCACCCGGAATCCTCTTTGTCCAAGCTCAAAGCTCCACTTGATCAAGATGATGAAGTTGAAGCTAACACTCTAAACTAGTGGGCAAGAGTAGTATAGAATGATGATGTGGTTTGTTTTCTCACTTCAAAACACTAACTTGATCACACTTTTGTTCACTATCAAAACCTAGAGAGCAAGAGAGTGAGGAAGAAGAAGATGACAAATGAAAGATCTCAAGATAATGATAAGTCTTGGGATAAAAATGAGAATAGAAAAAATATATATTTTCTTCTTCTCATCTTTAACCCTAGTTAATAAATATCTAGATATTTCTTTTGGTGCAAGAATGGCCATGGAAAAATAACCCATGGTTAACTAAAGGCTTAGTGTAAGAATAAAATAATCAACCATAAGTGATTATCCATTTCCATTAATCCAAAAATAAATATCAACATATTTACTAACATGTGAGTCTTATATTGCCACCATCAAGTGTATCAACAACCATGACACACATGTATATGCATGTATGTGTGCATGCACATCCATGTTGAATTCAAAATTTGCACCCCGGTTGACCGAGTCAAAGTCAAGGTCAACCCCAAGCAAGTGGGCCAATGCCCAGGTCGAGCCCGAACACGAAGCGTCCGGCCTTCCGCCATACCAAAATAAAAAATCATGTAACAAATAATTTTTATGTAATTTTTGTGCATGAATGTATGCAAAATGGGCATAAAGCCAATTTTTTGTAAGCCCATGGCTTATGTGCAAAAAGAAGTGGCACATGAGCCATGGGATGGCCAAAATGCCATTTGTGTAAAGCCCAAGGGGCTATATGTAAAGTGTATAGCCTATAAAGGCAAAGATAATAAAAATATCTCACAACTTTTTTTCTCTCCAAAAGAAAAATTTAGATCTGAGATGTTTCTCCTTCCTCAAGGTTCTAAAACCTTCTTCTTTCTTTTGAATTAAATCAAGAGTTTTACTCTTCCTTTTTCAAAACTAAATAGTTTTTCACCACAAAACCCACAAAGGGGGCTTGGATCTACCATTAGATCTCAAAAAGAAGGAATTTTTAAAATCTCACATCTTCTGATCTTCAAGATCCTGCCAACAGAGGAGGAAGAAGGAGACCCATCTCCAGAAACCCCACTTTGGGGAAGAACTAGGGCTCAAGGGGAGAATCCCTTCATCGGCTTCAAAACATCTTAGGAGTTTAACTCCACTCAAATTTCTCTTTCGGGAGTTTCTGGGGCTGAAAGCCCCTTTTTCTCATCGGCGCCCGAGCGCCTTGCACTTGCGCTCAAGCGCCCAGCTCCCACGTGCCGACACGTGGCGTGCAGCGCTCGAGCGCCCAGCGCCCAAGCGCCAAGCGTCCACATGCCGACACGTGGCGCGCTAGCGCTCGAGCGCCTAGCACTCCAGCGCCCAGCGCCTACGTGTCGGCACGTGGGCGCTAGCGCTCGAGCGCCTAGCGCTCAAGCGCCCAGCGCCCACGTGTCGACACGTGGTGCGCTAGTGCTCGAGCACCCAGCGCCCACATGGTGCGCGAGCGCTCGAGCGCCCAGCGCCCACGTGTCGGATACGTGGCGCGCTAGCGCCTAAGTGCACAGCACCTAAGCGCACAGCGCTCAAGGCGCTGGCCCCACGCGTCCTTTGGGTGCTTTTTTCCTTTTTTATATATATGTATACATGTATATATATGTATAGATACACACACTCCACAACAATGTCCCCCTCAAAAAAAATTTGGGCCGGGGCGCTGCCCCGCACCCCGCAAGGGGGCTGCTGGCCCCCTTGACCCCCAGCCCGCTATACGGGTAGCGGGACCCCCGTAAAAACTCTGCGTGGCTCCCGATATATCCAAACCCCCTCCAAAACAAAACACACGTACACTATACATTGAGTTCGCATGACCAGTTTAACCTGTTAATCAGAGGTTCTCTTGCCCCAAAGGCGAGGAGTAATTAACGGCAGCTTAGTCCGCGGCTGCCGGAGATTCGGATCCCCACAATCAATAAACCCCCGCCTACCCTAGGCAGGGGGAATCTGTAGTACGCCTGACAAGCGCGCGTATTCCCATCTCAATGGGGTGACGAAAAACACCCTACAATCCATATATGCATCAATGTAAACATGTGCATACATGCATGCATACACCAAAAGACAAAAGGGTTTAAAGTGAAAATGCTAATGGTCAATATTAAATCAACACTTTATTTAGCAAACCGGTCATATCTCATACGACCCGACCAATAGCAAACCGCCCGATTAATATACGGTATCACATACGCGCATTTAATCGGGTCCCCGCGCATATCTCATATGCACACCACATCTTTTTGTCTAGACTAGGTAACTCCATTGTGGGGCTTTAAGACTCGTCAATACGCCGGCAGTGGGTGATGATCATATCAAGCACCCCCAAGCCGTAAGAGGTCATCTAAACGTAACGGCCACCCGGGTATTGAGCGATCAGAAGAAAACAAGCGAACCTGTCACAACTCTCGTCGAGCCAACCGGCAACACTACCGTACAGTCCGGTCTCTTCGTCAGATATACTGCATATCGAGTCTAGGGATGGTAACGTTGACCCTAATAACTCAATAAGTCGTGCCGATGAATGGTCTATAACAGATCGAGAAACTACTGATAACACTTATCAGTAAATCTCAACAGCCCTAGCCAGGGACTTACTGATATAGCTAATCGAGCAGAGCACAGCACAACATCAACTCCCAATACCGGGAGAGACGAAACCCCTCCTATCGCTCATCGTCTCCATGTGTTTCGGGACTGTACCCAAAAGCCACATGTTTGCACGACTCAGTAGAGCCGTGGTAGGGTGGTAATCAAAGTACAGTGGGAGAACACACAAGACACTATGACGATCTCGGGTCTACAGACTAACCTGTACCAGTGTCAACTGAGAACTGCTATCCGACGATAGATATAATACCATATAGGAGTTCTCGGTGAGTCCGTCCAGTGTACCCAGTCTCTACTGAGCACCCGCATATGATCTCGATGTCAAACATCAATGGATGTGGGAACATCCATCGCCCATTATATGGGTCTAGTGTCATATATGCTAGTCTACACTGGTATATCGATGCCCCATCTCGATATACCTACGACTAGGGACATTTCAGGATTTGCTTATAAACTACAGACGTCTCATTAGTATGATCTCCATCATAATCACAGTAGTCAAGCAAATATCCTCAGGGCTTTATCAACATGTGTAAATGAATAAAAGCATGATCAAGTCAACATGTCAAATAAAGAAGAACCAGATAACATACTATCATGTCAAGCAAGAATGTCCTCTGTATATATATACATGTATAAATACATCCACTATTATATAATGGCCTCTAGGGCATACATATATCCAACAGCAAGGTCTGTTCTATGCAAGTTTGTAGGATATCCCAAGTATTCGCGAGGACATATCTTCTACCACCCTGAGGAACAAAAGATGTTTGTTGCTCAGCATGCCATCTTTTTAAAAAAGAAATTTCTTACAAAGAAAATTAATGGCAAGGAGGTAGAACTGGAAGAAGTTCCAGCAATACAAACTACGACAGATGATTTGGTAGAACCGGAGGATTCGATAGTAGCCAACGAACCTCAGTCTCTCCGCCGATCTAGTAGGGTTCCTCATCCACCTGAGAGATGCTACGGTTTTCTCATTGATGGTGGGAGCGAGGACTGTATCATGGAAGATGATGACCCGACTAACTTCGAGCAGGCCATCACGAGTGGCGACTCTGTGAAATGGCTGGATGCAATGCGATCTGAGATTGAATCCATGTACAACAACAAAGTATGGACTTTGGAAGTTGCTCCTGAAGAGGTAAAACCCATTGGGAGCAAATGGATCTTTAAGAAGAAACTTGGTGTAGATGGAAAAGTTGAGACTTTCAAAGCTACACTTGTTGCAAAGGGTTTTCGTCAACGACCAGGTATGGATTATGACGAAACTTTTTCTCCAGTGGCTATGCTTAAGTCCATCCGGATCTTACTTGCCATTACTGCATACCATGATTACGAAATCTGGCAAATGGATGTTAAGACCGCCTTTCTAAATGGTGATTTAGAGAAGTGCGTGTACATGATTCAGCCAGAGGGCTTCGTAGACAGTGGGAGCAGCGGAAAGATGTGCAAGCTGCTTAAATCCATCCACGGGTTAAAGTAGGTATCGCGGAGTTGGAACATCTATTTTGATGTTGTAGTCAAAGAGTTTGACTTCATCAAGAATGTAGATGAACCTTGTATTTACAAGAAAGTGGCAGAGAGTAAGGTTGTCTTCCTCATATTGTATGTGGATGACATACTCTTGATAGAAAAAGATGTTCATATGCTGCACTCGGTCAAGCTCTTCTTATCACAAAGATTCTCAATGAAAGATCTAGGTGATGCCTCCTTCATTTTGGGGATTAAAATCTATAGAGATAGATATAAGCGGATACTGGGATTGTCCCAATCCTGGTACATTGACATCATACTAAAGAGGTTTAGTATGGATGAAACCAAGCGAGGGAATTTACCCACGATCTCTGGACTCACTCTCTCTAAAGAGATGTCTTCCAAGACTGATTTTGAGAGAGCTCACATGCAAGGGATACCCTATGCTTCGGCAGTAGGCTCTATCATGTACGCGATACTATGTACCAGACCCGATATAGCATACTCACTAAGTGTAGTGAGTAGGTATCAAGCAGATCCAGGAGAGAGTCACTGGACAGCTGTGAAGAACATTCTCAAGTACTTGAGAAGGACTAAAGGGATGTTCTTGGTGTATGGTAACGGAAAACTCCAAGTAGAGTCCTTTACCTATTCGAGTTTCCAAAGTGATAAGGATGACTCTAAGCCGCACTCGGGATTTGTCTTTACCCTCAATGGAGGGGCGGTGTGTTAGAAGAGTTCCAAACAGAAAACCGTGGCAGACTCGACGATAGAGACTGAATACATCGCTGCCAACGATGCTGCCAAAGAGGCTGTCTGGATGAAGTTCATAACCGAACTTAGAGTGGTTCCGTCCATTGAGCATCCAATACCTTTGTATTGTGATAACAACGGAGCTGTGGCTTTGACCAAGGAACCCAGGTCCCATCAGAGATCCAGGCATATTCTGAGACGGTATCACCTGATCCGAGAGATAGTTGATCGCCGGGAGATCGAGGTCAGGAGAGTTGACACGAAGGACAACACTGCGGATCCACTCACGAAGGCCATACCCCAGATACAATTTGAGAGACTCTTCGGGATGTTGGGTATAAGATGCTACAACAGCTGGCCTTAGTGCAAATGGGAGATTGTTAGTTATATATTTTCCCTAGAGGCCATGGTAGTACATATGATGTATATTATAGTGGATGCTTGGATATATAGAGAGAGGACTTTCTTGCTCAACATGATAGTATGCTATATGGTCGCTCTTTGTCTTAATATGTTGACTTGTAATGGGTTACCGTCTTGCTCTCACATGTTGATAAAGCCCTTAGGATATGTACTTGACTACTAGGACTATGATGCAGATCATACTAGTGGGGCTAGGATAGTCTACGAGTACATCCTATAATTGTTCCTAGTCGAGAGTGTATCGAGACAGGGCATCGATACTCCAAAGTAGACTAGCATATGCGCATCTTGGCCCATATGATGGGTGATGGATGATCCCACATCCATTGGTGTTTGACATCAAAGATGGTGTACAGGTGCTCAGTGGAGACTGGGTACACTGAACGGACTCCCTGAGAACTCCTAGCTGGTATTATACCTATCGTCAGATAGCAGTTCTCTGGTGACACTGGTACAGGTTAGTCTGTAGACCCGAGATCGTCATAGAGTCTTGTGTGATTCCCACTGTACTTTGATTTCCACCTTACCACGTTCATGAGAACGTGCAAAACGGTGGCTTTTGGGTACAGTCCCGAATCACATGGAGGCAATGAGCGATATGAGGGGTTTCGTCTCTCCCGGTATTTGGGGTTGATGTTGTGCTGTGTTCGATTGGCTATAACTGGAAGTCCCTATCCAGGGCTGATATGGAGATCTACTGGTAAGTGTTATCAGTAGTTTCTCGACCTGTTATGAGCCTCATATCGACACGACTTATCGGTTACTGGGGTCTGACGTTTACCACCCCTAAACTGGATATGCGACATATCAGACGAAAAGACCGGACTGTATGGTAGTGTTACTGATTGGATCCACAGGTGTATGTACATGCTTTCTTGTCGATCTTCTGATCGCTCAATACCCGGGTGGCTGTTACGTTTAGCTGACCGCTGGCAGCTTGTGGGTGTTTGATATGATAATCACTTACTGCCGGCATATTGACGGGTCTTTAGAGTCCTACACAGAGGTTTCCTGGCTCAGGCGAAACGGAGTAGGAGCACATATATGATATGTGCGGGACCGAGATTAATACGATATGTGATACCATATTCTATTCTCACGATATATGATATCGGCCGGTTATATGTGATATAGACGGGACATCGGATCAAGTGTTGGTTCGATGAAATGATACATTTTATATTGGTCGGTTATATGAAATATAGCCGGATTATTAAATCAAGTATTGATTTAATAATTTAATGTATAATTATACATATTTGATATATTAAATTACATTAACTAATATATGCTCACTTAAGTATTCTTACATTTGGATACATTTAACATATATGTGATATATGCTTATTGTATTCTTTTCTTTTGTTATAAAATTATATATATGTAATATGTATAATTGTGACATGGTAGGTTATACATGCAACTTGGGTGTATGACAATTACACCATGCTATTGTGATAAATGTTGAGTTTATATTTTTTTTAGCAAAATTCAAAATTGTGGAGAATTAGTCATGAGCTTGGATGAAGGTTGTAGAACTTTGACTACGTCAACCAATTTTGTTTTGGCTAAGATTTTTATTAACCTAACCCTAATCACTTTGACCATGGTCTATTCTCTATAAGGGTTTATGTTATGGTTTTATTTATCTTTTTAAGTAATTCACAAATGATATGGAATTAGTCATGGTTAAGTTTCATGGAAGCTAGTAGAACATTGACTAAAGTCCACCTCTTTTGTTTTTACTTAAGATATTTCTTAACCTAACATTTAACCCTAGCCCATGGTTTATTCTCTACAAGGGTTAAGCAAGACATTCTTAACCCATGGTTGCATTTCTAACCTCACAATAATAATTCATTCATCACTTGTTCTTCTTCTTCTTCTTCACAAAAAAACTTGCTTGATTTTTTCCAAGTGATGAAAGATTGTGAGAAATAGAAAACTAAAGAGAGCAGAATTCCTACTTCATCATCATCCTCTATACTAGCCATATAGATTAGTGTGTTAGCTTCACTAATCCAAAATTAGTGAAGAGATAGCTTGGGTTTGTGATTTCTCAAGGTAGATCATCTAGGATTGTGAAGATTTCAAGCTAGCACAGATCATTCATCTCATAGAGCCTTTCTAGAGTCCGGGAGATTGATGATCGCAGCGAAGGGACCACCACTCGGAGCTTATGAAGCGAAGGAACGGACTACAAAGGTTGTAATCCCTTATCACTTAGAAGTAAAGTAGTTTACTTGTTGTTTCTAACCCTAATTCTCTAGTAATGATCCTTGCTTAGATTGTTTGGCACTTGAAAATTTTAAATACGGCATGTTTGATGCCCCATAGAACCTTGTTCTAGTGCCTAAGAATCTTACAGTGGTATCAGAGCCTAGCTTGAGCATTAGGCGTTGCGTAGGCGAAATTAAAAGTCCGAACGAACTCCGAATAACCAAATTTTCCCACTTTCTGGAAATTTTTTCATAGGATAAAATTTTTCATATTAAAAATATTCAGAAAATCATGCGGGTAATTATATGGACCCTCTTGAAGAACAAGTTCCTAACTCGCTTTAGTGACCACGGAACCGCGGCCAAAACATGGTTTTGGCTGCGGTTCCGCGGTGCCACTAAGGAGGCAAGGGACGACACTTCAACGGATAGGTCCATTGGTACTGGAGCATGCTTCTGGTAATTTTTAATAGTGCTTAAGTGTTGAGCTCTCTGGGAATATCGGGAATTCGTTGATTCGATCGAATTGTTTAACGTCGTCTGGATTTCTGAAATATGATACAATATGTTGAATTCATATAGTTAGGCATGAAATTCGTAATATGTGATATTTCGGATTTATGATGTCTAAGGTGATTGTGGATTCCAAATGTTATAGTTTTTCACTTTCTTTTCTGCGACCGTAAGTATAATATGTGGTGTATTGCCGGTTTCGGTGCTATATGTCAACGAAAATTGGGATACGCATATTTACTTACGTTGATGACATGTGATGTTATGTATTGCTATGATATGTTGTATTGGATCGTCGTGATTTGAATAGCCGGTGGTTTTATATGAGATGAGGGTTTTTATTTTCATTCATGTAAAATTCATTGTATGTAATATTCTTTTATTGGGGAACTTCCGGGTTGAGGATGGTGTCACCATTGTATATTATTTACTTTTCCGCATTAGGATAGACCCAAGGAGGGGAGCACAAGTAACCGGGTTCTAGGGTCCAGTGGGAGGCCATCTCGAGGAGTCGAGACAGGGTCCCCTAACCTTAGAATTGGGAGGGTTGCTTGTCGCTCTCGTAGGGGTTTAGGAATGTGGGTTTGGCTATTCATCACGACCGTGGAATCATTGTTTTATACATGCTCACAATAAAACACGGACCTCCTAGTATATCATATATTTCATATGTTATCTTCTGCAGCTGATATTCTGTGATGTGATCATTTTATATGCGTGAGACGAATGCTTTATTATTATATATATATGATATATAATAAACGTTGCTTATGTTTTGCACCCGCGCCAGTCCCGCCCCGCTATGCCGTTAGTTAAGTAACCTAACGGTGCATAACGGGACACTGTGGCGAATGCGGATAGCATAAGCGTGTATTGTATTTTCGTTTCTTCTGTGATGCTTAGGAAGCTTAAATGATGGGACTTCGTTAATGGGATTAGTGAAAGAAAATGAAACCTAAAAGATGTTGTAGAATCAAATTTTCAAAAAGGGTAGCTCTAGTTTTTACTTTGCATAGCGGTATTTGTGAAATATCCAGCACTTTATTCGATAAGAAATGAGCCGAGATCTCTTCACCGGAAGTGACCTCTTTAGCGAAACTAGCAGATGCTACAACTAACTCGGTTTTGTTTTTGATTGCTTCTATAGTTTTTGCTTTGAATAGCGGTATTTATGAAATATCCTGCACCTTATTCGATAAGGAAATAGCCGAGATCCCTTCACCTGGAGTGACCTCTTTAGCGAAACTACTAAAAACCTCAAAAAACACTCCTTTTCAAAATCACTTGTTTCTACAACGATATCAAGTTCATTAAGCAAATGGTTTTCATAAAAACATGTCGTAGCCCTCCGTCATTTCTGATAAGTCCTACTTAGTATTCGTGCTGCGTTTGTGGACCTCCGTCAAGGCGTAGTGTGCGGTAGCTGACTAGTATTTATCTGCTGCATATGATGCGATTGTTTTAGGGTAGTCGTACGACCTTGTTGACCTCCGTCAAGGGTCGTGCGGGTGGGTTTAATTCAATCAGGAAATGATGGGTTGAACTTGATTAGTAGCCTATGGTTTGTTGACCTCCATCAAGGTCATAGGACGCTACGGGCAGAATATTATCGGGAATTTCAAGTGTTGAAATTTGTAATGAGATTGCATACCTTCTATGAGATAGTTGGATCCCGATACCCACTGCGAGTAAGAGTTACTCCTGGGAGAGTTTTACACATGACAATTAGCCGATCAAGTACGTGTCTAGAAAGGCGTTAACGGGGTTATGCCTTTGGGAAAATGAGGTTTATTTTAATTAGGTCTGTGCGAAAGCACGAGGAACCTCACTCAAAGTACCAACACTGGCCTGGCTGAAAGATTGATGAACTTGTAAATTGTAATTAATCCCGGCTAGTCTTACCTTTTAGGGTTTGAAGAAAGATTTGATAAAAGAAGTGGAGCCATCCTGATTAGATAAGATAATAACCAATCTAATCTTGCAAGAGCATACGCTAAAGTGTTTTCTTCTCTCTCTCTCCAGGTAATGACCTTGTCAGGCCTTAATCAAGATAATAATATGGATGTATTGACTGAACCCGGTTGTAATACTGAGCAGGGGAATGTTGGTTCCGTTCTTTCTTATAATTGTTATTAGACTGAGCAGGAAATAGAGGAATATCTGGATTCTCACGCCGCTCAAATGAAGAACAAGCATGATGATGCATCTTCTTCAGGTGTGTTTGTTATCGAAAACTGTTTCTCAGTTCACTCTACATCCTGAGTATTAGATACCGCATCGGGATCCCATATATGTAATATGTTACATGGGCTACGGAAAGGTAAAGAACTGGGAGAGGGTGATCATTCCATAAGAGTAGGGAATGGTGCAAATGTTGCAGGCAAATCAGTCGGCGAATATCACCTTGTGTTACCAAATGGTAATACATTGATTCTGAACGAATGCTATTACATACCGACCCTGATATGCAATCTTATATCAGTTTCTTTATTAAGTAAAGAAGGATATAATTTTGTAGTACAGGATAATGTTATGAACATCTTCCTGAATCAAAAGTTGATTGGATCAGGCTCATTATATAATGTCATATACGTTCTAAATCAAACCACGGTTCTTAATATACAGAACACACACAAAAGAAAGAGTTCAGAAATGAACGAATCTTTCTTGTGGTATTGTAGACTAGGTCATATCAATATGACATGACTAGCTAAGTTACATAAGGATGGATATTTGAATCCATTCGAATTTTCATCTTATGACACTTGTTAGTCATGTCTCAAAGGCAAAATGACCAAAACTCCGTTTAGTGGACACGGAGAAGGAGTTACAGAACTCTTAGGACTGATACATAGTGATGTATGCGGTCTCATGTCTACACATGCCAGGAATGGTTCTTCGTACTTCATTACATTCACTAACGATCTCTCAAGATACGGACATGTGTTCCTGTTGAAACACAACTCTGAAGTTTTTGAGAAATTCAAAGAATATAAACACGAAGTCGAGAACCAAAAGGGTAAAAGTATTAAGATCCTTCGATCTGATTGAGGAGGAGAATACTTGAGCAATGATTTTCTGGACTATCTAAAAGAGAATGGGTGCACTCACATATGATAAAGTATCATATGTCCTCACTACCAAAGCCCCACCCATCTCAGGTCCTGAATCATCTGTTTCGGATAGAGAGATCTGAAAAACATGGGATATAGATTGTAACACGGCAAGTGCCTCGCGCTTGCTTCTATGGACATTATACATCAGAAGCAGGATGAGAATATGGATGTTCAATCCATCTTTCTTCATACAAAGGAGTTGTATGAAGAGCAATTTCGGACTTTACGATACGAGGCATCTCGAAAGTTGTTTCAGATGCGGATGACCCCTGGTACATCAGTAGAAGAACATGTTCTGAAGATGATTGGTCATATAGAAGAACTGGGATGAACTATGGATAATGAGCAATATACAGATATTGTTCTGCAGTCTCTCCCCCCTCCCCCCGCTTTTGCTCCATTCATAGTGAATTTCAATATGAACGATTTGGAGAAATCATTGCCTGAACTTCTTAATATGTTGAGAAGTGCAGAGAACACGCTTAAGACAGTGAAGACTCCCTCTCTGCTTGCTGGGCCATCTTCTTCCGTCCCAAAAGCCAAGGCCAAGGGAAAGAAGAAGAAACCCATCAAACCTAAAGGTGGAGTTCAAAAGGCGAAGGGGAAAGACAAATCTGGGGCCGCGGGAAGTGGAAAAGGAGAATGTTTTTACTACCACAAGTCAGGACATTGGAAATGCAACTGTGCTCTGTATCTTGCTGATCTCAAGAAGAAGAAGCATGTTGATGCTTCCGCTTCAGGTGTGTTTGTAACTGAAAACTGTTTTTCTATAAACTCTGCATCTTGGGTATTGGATACCGGTTCTGGTTCTCACATCTGCAATTGTATGCAGGTATTGAGAAACAGTAGAGTTCTGAAGACTGGTGACCATACTCTGCGGGTTGGAAATGGTTCTAATCTACATGTTGTATCCGTAGGAGAGTATAACCTGGTGTTGCCTTCGGGTTGTATTTTGGTTTTGAACCCGTGTTATTATGTACCTAGTATGCTATGTAATAAATATCCGTTTCTTTGTTGGACAATGAAGGATATCATTTTGAGTTGCAGAATAATGTTATGAACATTAACTTGAATCAACAGTTGATTGAGTATAGTACATTAAATAACGGTATTTACGTTCTGAACCAACACACAGTTTTCAATATACAACATATTAATAAAAGAAAGTTTTCAGATATAAATGAATTTTTTATTTGGCATTGTAGACTTGGTCATATTAATGAAACAAGACTAAACAAGCTATATAAAGATAGATATTTGAATCCTTTTGAATATAAATCTTATGCGACTTGCCAGTCTTGTATCAAAGGTAAAAGACCAAAACTCCGTTTACTGGACACGTAGAAAGAGCTGTGAAACTCTTAAACCTCATACATGGTGATGTATGCGGACCAATGTCTACACATGCTAGAGGCGGTTTTTCATACTTCATTACTTTTACTGATGATTTCTCAAGATTCGGACACGTGTTTTTGTTAAAGCATAAATCTGAAGCTTTCGAGAAATTCAAATAGTACAAACTTGAAGTAGAAAAACAAACAGGCTTGCGTATCAAGAAACTTCGATTAGATCGAGGTGGAGAGTATTTGAGTATAGAGTTTTCAGACTTCTTATAAGAGAATGGCATTCTCTCTCAGCTCACTCCTTCTTACACACTACAGCACAACGGCGTGTCAGAACGAAGGAATCGTACCCTATTAGATATGGTACGGTCCATGATGTGTGATGCTGAGTTACCGCTTTCTTTCGGGGACATGCACTGGAGACAACAATGTATCTGTTAAACAGGGTTCCAACCAAGACCGTGTCTACTACTCCATATGAGATATGGAGTGGAAAGAGACCATCTCTTAAAAGAGTTAGGATTTGGGGTTGCCCGGCTTTTGTCAAAAAGCAGAATCCAGACAAACTCGAGACACGATCGGTCATGTGTAAATTTGTGGGATATCCAAAACATTCATATGGATATCTATTCTACCACAAGAAGGAACAAAAAGTGTTTGTTTCTCAACATGCCACATTTTTAGAAAATGAGATTTTTACAAAAGGTAATGATGGCAATGCGGTAGAACTAGAAGAGGTTCTAGAGACACAAGTTACTCATGACGAATTGGTTGAAACTGATGTTGCAATAGAACTTCAAGAACCTCAGCCGCTCCGGAGATCTAGTAGAACTTCACGCCCACCGGAGTGATACTATGGGTTTCTCATTGATGGTGATAGAGAAGATTGCATCATGGATGATGATGACCCTACTAGTTTTCAGGAAGCTATCACGAGTGCTGACTCGGTGAAGTGGCTGGAAGCCATGAGATCTGAAATGGAGTCCATGTACACCAACAAAGTATGGACTTTGGACGTTGCACCTCCTGGAATAAAACTCGTAGGGTGAAAATGGATCTTTAAGAGAAAGATTGGTGTAGATAGACAGGCAGAGACCTATAAAGCAAGGCTTATAGCGAAAGGTTTTCGACAAAGACTAGGATTGGACTATGATGAAACTTTCTCTCCAGTAGCAATGCTTAAATCCATTCGGATCCTACGTGCTATTGCTGCTTACTATGACTATGAAATTTGGCAGATAGACGTTAAAATGGCATTTCTAAATGGTGATTTAGAAGAATGCGTTTATATGGATCAGCCAGAAGGCTTTATTAACAGTGGGAGCAGCGGGAAAGCATGTAGATTGCTTAAATCCATTTATGGATTAAAGCAGGCCTCACGGAGCTGGAACATCTGCTTTGATGATACAATCAAAGAGTTAGATTTTATCAAAAATGTAGATGGACTATGTATTTATAAGAAGATTGTAGGGAGTACTGTCGCATTCCTCGTATTGTACGTTGATGACACTCTCTTGATAGGAAATGATATACCTATGCTGCAATCGGTCAAATTATTCTTATCACAAAGGTTCTCCATGAAGGACCTGGTTGATGCCTCGTGCATTTTGGGCATAAGGATCTATAGAGATAGATCCAAGAGGTTATTGGGATTGTCCCAATCAAAGTACATTGGCACCATCCTACAAAGGTTTAGTATGGAAGATTCCAAGTGTGATGCCTTACCCGCTTATCATAGAATCACTCTTTCCAAAGACTTCTGTCCGAAAACTAATGAAGAGAGAGCTCGCATGAGCATTATACCCTATGCTTTAGCCGTGGGATCTATAATGTATGCGATGTTATGTACCCGTCCTGATGTAGCTTATACACTGGCTGTAGTAAGCAGGTATCAATCTAACCCAGGTGAGAAACATTGGATAGCAGTGAAGAATATTCTAAAGTACTTATGAAGGACTAAAGAATTGCTCTTGGTATATGGTATTGGGGATCTCCAAATAGAGGCCTTTACCGATTCCAGCTTCCAAAGTGATAAGGATGACATCAAATCTATCTCAGGGTTTGTATTTACCCTCAATGGAGAGGCGGTTAGTTGGAAGAGTTCCAAACAGGATACCGTTGCAGACTCCACGATGGAAGTTGAGTATATTGCTGCAAATGATGCTGCCAAGGAAGCCGTCTGGATGAGAAAGTTCATCGCGGAACTAGGAGTAGTTCCATCCATTATTGATCCAATACCATTGTATTATGATAATAATAGGGTTATGGCGTTAGCCAAAGAACCAAGGTCCTATCAGAAGTCCAGACACATCCTGAGGCGATATCATTTGATCCGAGAGATAGTAGATCGCCAAGAGATCGAGATTAGGAGAGTAGATATAAAGAATAACACCGCGAATCCACTCACCAAGGCCCTTCCACTGCCGCAGCATGAGCGACTTTTTGAGATTTGGGTATGAAATACGCCAATAATTGGCCTTAGTGCAAGTGAGAGATTGTTAGATATATGTATGCCCTAGAGGCGATTATATGTATAGTAGATGCTTGAACATGTATATATGTATATAGATGACTTTCTTGCTCGACATGATAGTATGCTATCTGGTTTACTTTATCTAGACATTCATTTGATCATGCATATTACTCATTTGGTACATGTTGATAAAGCCCATAGGATATTTGCTTGACTACTGGGATTATGATGCAGATCATACTAGTAGGACACCTGTAGTTTCTAAGCATATCATTTAACTGTTCCTAGTCGTGGGTGTATCGAGACGGGGTATCGATATTCCAGTGTAGACTAGCGTATACCATTCTTGTCCCATATGATGGGCGATGGATGATCCCATATCCATCTGGTGAGGTGACACCAAAGATTGTATGCGGGTGCTCAGTGGAGACTGGGTACACTGAACAGACTCGCCGAGAACTCCTATGTGGTATTATATCTATCGTCGGATAGCAGTTCTCAGATGACACTGGTACAGGTTAGTCTGTAGACTCAAGATCGTCATAGAGTCTTGTGTGTCCTCCTACTGTATTTTGATCTCCACCCTACCACGGCTCTACTGATTCGTGCAAACAGGTGGACTTTGGGTACAGTCCCGAGGCACATGGAGGCAATGAGCGATAGGAGGGGTTTCATCTCTCCCGGTATTGGGGGTTGATGTTGTGCTATGCTCGATTAGCTATAACAGGAAGTCTCTGGCCAGGGCTGCTGAGATTTACTGATAAGTGTTATCAGTAGTTTCTCGATCTGTTATGAGCCATACACCGGCATGACTTATTGAGTTATCGGGGTCGACGATTCCATCCCTAGACTCGATATGTAGCATATCTGACGAAGAGACCGGACTGTATGGTAAGTGTTGCTAGTTGGCTCGACGGGAGTTTTGACAGCTTCGCTGGTTTTCTTTTAATCGCTCAATACCTGGGTGGCCGTTACGTTTAGCTGACCGCTTGCGGCTTGTAGGTGTTTGATATGATCATCACCTACTGCCGGCGTATTGACGAGTCTTACAGTCCCACAATGAAGTTTCCTAGCTCAGGCGAGAAGATGTGGTGTGCATATGAGATATGCGCGGAGACCCGATTAAATGCGGGTATGTGATACCGTATATTAATCGGGCATTTTTCTATTAGTTCGGTCGTATGTGATATGACCAGTTTGTTAAATCAAGTGTTGATTTAATAAAAACTTTTAGCTTAATTCTTTATTAAACTATTTTCTTTGTTGATGTATGCATGCATGTATGCACATGATGATGTGCATGGACACATACATACATACATTGTATCATGGTTGATGATACACAAGTGGTGGCAATGCAAGACTCATATGGTTCATTTATATATAGATATATATTAGTTTTGAGAAAAAGAAAAAGGGAATGAAAATTAAATCATGGTTGATAATTATCCAAACTTGACTATTCTTTGACCCAATTCAAACCATGGTTTAAATTTCATTTGGACTTTAACTCAACACAATAATATCTAGATATTAGTTAACCATGGTTTGAAGTGAGAAGGATTAATATTGATTATTCATTCTCACTTAATTCATTCATCTTTATCTCTTGAGCTAAAAGCTTTACCATTATCTTCTTCTTCCTCATTCTCTTTCTCTCTTGAGATTTAAAAAGGAGTGAGTTAGTAAAAAAGAAATGGTTTTGATTATAGAATACAAACCGCATCATCATTCTACACATATCTAGCCCATTTATGTAGGGTGTTTGCTATACTTCTTTCCAAGATCAAGTAAAGCATGGAGCTTTGGGCAAAGGGATTTCGGGTGGATCATCGTGGACAAAGAAGACCTCCATCGATTCGTTCCAAACTCTCAAAGTGCCAAGGAGTCACCAAGGGAAGTCTACAAAGGTTGTAATTTCTTCACTTAGTGATAATATGTTCTTTGTATGTGATACTTGTTCATTATTACTCTAAAATTCTAGTTTAGTTAACTTAGCACCTTTAAAATTAAATTGTGGCATGTGTGATACTTCCAAACTCTTGATTAGGTGCTAAGTAAACCCAACAGAGTACACTGGACGAACTGGCCGGGAACATGCTAGTTGGTATTATACATATTGTCAGATAGCAGTTCCCAGTTGACATGTGTACATGTTAGTCTATCGACCTGAGATCATCATTTTTCTCGTGTGAGTTCCCACTATACTTTGATTACTACCCTACCACGGCTGAAAGGAGTCGTGCAAACAAGTTTTAGTTGGGTATAGTCCCGAGCAACATGGAGGCAGTGAGCAGATCGTCGGGGATTCGTCTCTCCTGGTATTGGGGGATGATGTCGCGCGGTGCACGGGTGGCCATCACCAGAAATCCTTGGCCAAGATAGTCGAGAATTATTGATTTAGACCAGTAGTTTCTCAGTCGGTGATGGGCTTCATAACGACACGAAATATCGCGTTATTAGGGGTCTGACTTTATCCACCCCCTAGACTCGATATGCGATACTCTTAGACAAACGGACTGGACTGTACGGAGATTGTCACGGACAGACTCAGTAGGGGTTCGGATGAGTTTGCTTGTCGGCCTTCCTTTCGCTCAATACCTGGGTGGCCGTTACGTACAGTTAGTGCCGCTGACGTGCTTGTGGTTAAACCAACTGCCAGCATATTGACGAGACTTTAGAGTCCCACACAGAGGGTTTCCCTGTTTCGGGCGAAACGATGTAGAGGCCGCATGGTTTTACGGCAGGGTTCGATCATATACGTGCACTTGTGCACGTATCATGATTCAGACGGATAATACTAGTGGGTTTTGGTTTAAGCCGGATTCTAGTATTATATTATTGGATTATTTTCGTCTCTTTGTATTCGTATTTTTCGAAATACGGATATAGGTATGTATATACGGATGAGGGGTGTTCTTGTAATTTATTACAAAGTGCTTCTAGAAGAAGACACCTCATTTAGTTTTTACTATTTAGGATTAAATGGTTAATGAGCTGGAGCGATGAGGTGTTCTTTGGCTTTAAATGAAGCGTGGCTCACTTGGTGACTCATAGGGTGATTCATGAGTTACTATTGTGGCATACTTGATATTTGCTGTTGTGAGATATTTTGTGGTGGTTATGATTCATTCTTTTGGTTCATAACACTTAGCCATTTTTCATGGTTGCTTCACACTCTCATCCACAAGCTTCTTCTTCTACCTCCAACCTAAATGTCTCATGTGTTGAGAAACCTAGGGTGTTTGGAGATAAATTAATCCATCATTAGATTCTACATCCTCTAGGCTATCTAGTTTAACGAACTAGGTATCCTAGTTACCTCGATTATGAGGTTGGAGCTCGAATTACAAATTCTCGGGTGGATCATCTTCGATGGAGGGCGACCGGCGATCAAGTTTGATCATGGTGATCTCTAAGAGC
Organism: Agapanthus africanus; assembly: GCA_030015575.1. Lineage (NCBI taxonomy): Eukaryota > Viridiplantae > Streptophyta > Magnoliopsida > Asparagales > Amaryllidaceae > Agapanthus > Agapanthus africanus. The sequence continues at coordinate 561,124,037 of CM057340.1, forward strand.
TTAGGAAGATGGTAGAAGACCGAAGGACTTGGATCATTCGGTATAACCATTCTAAACTCCTCTTTAGTTTACTAGCTTTAGGTTTATGGTAGATCCGGGTTATCGGGTTATTCTAGCGTCAGTTTAGAAATTTTTTGTTCCGCAAACGGTCACGGTAGATGGCTAAGGCGCTGGCATAACTCAACAGAGGATCCGTCGGATTTGAGCCACGTGTTCACGCCAGTATATACAACATTGTACATATGTTTGTTTTCTCTGTCTTTTCATTTTTATGTGTATTGCACGTGTAAACTTTTGGGCTTCCAAAAATTTTAAAAAGAAAATTAGAAAAAATTAATGTGTCTGATAGGATTCGAATATAGAGGCTACGTCATAGCAGTGTAGTGGATTTACTAATGAGCTACAAGTTATTTCTTGCTGTTCTTAAACAAAATATACTTATAACTTGTACTCAGGCTTGTAAACTCCTTTCCGTACATTAAAAAGAAAAAATTTTTACAGAAAATTCAGAGTCGTTACACCGAGGGTGGCCGAGCCCGTATAGACTGATCAGTATCTGGAAGTATCGAATTGTTGAGTTACAAGTCAGGTTTCATTATTTATTTTCCCTAACCCCCAAATTTTGTGTTCAAGTCGGGTATTGATGATGTGAATCTAATGCCAACACAGGATCAATCAGGTACAGGTCTTGTTTATGTAGACAACACGTCACATCCGTCAGAACAATAAATCAGAATTGTCGGCATTAATAAAAGATCCAAGTAACAAGTCTGGTAGTGTGTCATGAACATGTTATGCAATGTATATTAACCAGAATAAACACCAAATATAAAACTGTAACCAAGATCGAGACACGATAACCATAATTAATGCCAGGATGTATATGTATCTATCCGTAATAACCGTTTCACGTCCATTAACATGTATATTGCAATCTGGATGACCTATTGAACTAATATTGTAGTGTGATAATATTGTGATGATTCTGCATGCAACTAGGTAAACCATTATCGGTACGGATACAGACTGATACTATAAAACAGTAAATCGCTACTACTTGCTGAATATTAAAACGTATGCACTATAGTCAAGCATATAAATATCGATATAATCAAAATAGCATGTTGCAAATTTAGAACTTGCCTCGGAAACAACGGTAGATGTGCAGGTGATGACGTCAATAGGTCGATCGACTATTGTTATATAAAGAATCAAAATACAATGGCGTCGGTAATGATAAAAGCGTGCAGTGGCTCGGCATGACACGACACGGTGCGTGAGCAGCACGACACGGTGCTGGGCCTTACGGTGACACAGGGCTGATGCGATGGTGGCACACACGTGGCATGAGTAGAGCACGAAGCGGGCATGGAATGGCATAGGAACATGGAACATGGCGTGACACAGTCTGGGTAAGGTGATGACACGGTCATGGTATAGTCTGGGAACGGTGATGACACGGTCATGGCATGGTCTGAAAACGGTACATGGTCTGGTGGTGGTCTAGTCTGGGTACGGTGGTGGTCTGGCGGTGACATGGTGGTGGTGTGGTGGCAGCACGGTGGTGGTCTGATGGTGACATGGTAGCGGCACGGTGATGGCATGGTGGTGGTCTGGTGGTTGGGGAGAGAGACGAGAGGAGAGAGAGAGAGAATTATATTATTATATATAGTATATAATATTATATATATAGTATTTATTTATGGATAATATCAAATCATTTCAAATATTATCCGAATCTAGTCAAAAAAATATAGTTTTGAGAATAAAATACATACGTAAAGATTTTGGCCATAATGCAACAATTTAGTGTTAAATACATATACCCCAAATAAAATTTAGGTAAATATTCATAAAGATTTATTAAATATTTTATTGTCTATATTTTAGGATTTAACCATAATAGATAAAAGCAACAATAAGATATGGGGTGACATACCATGCAAAGTTAGTTAGAAAAATATTATTTATTTATATCTTATACTATAAATAGATATGTAAAGATTTAAACATATATAAAGTATATATAGTACTCGATTCATGTAGATACAACGTACTAGTAAATATTTGATATATCCTCGCACCATATCAGGTTTCAAATATGCGGGTCGGATTGGATAATAACCATAGATATTAATTGCATCATTCGCAACCCAATAGCAACAAAAGTAAAGAATTTTACCGCAAGATTTGAAATACCAAATATATAGTATAAATGTACTGGGGTGTTACACTTCACATCACTCGGGCCTCCACCGTTCAACTACTTGTTTTTTCTGATGCCGATTAGGCCGGAGATATCAATGACAGACAATCAGTTAGTGGTTTTGGTGTGTTTCTTGATCCCAACCTCTTATAATGGAGCTCTAAGAAGCAAAGAATGGTTGCTCGTTCTAGCACCAAATCCGATTATAAAGGTCTTGCTAATGCTACAGTCGAGCTAATGTGGATTCAATCTCACCTTGCGGAATTTAGAGTGCATCAACATAGTCCACCAGTTCTTTGGTGTGATAATATTTCTTCCATTTATCTAACCGCTGATCCAATCTTTCATGGACGAACAAAACATATAGAAATCGACTTCCATATCATTCGAGAACGAGTGGCGCGCAAGCAACTCAAGGTGCAATTTATTTCTTCAGTGGATCAAATAGCAGATATTTTCACAAAGGGACTATCATCTCGTCGGTTTGCATGGCTTCAATCGAAGCTTACGGTTCGTGAAAGCAAAATCAGTTTTAGCCAATCAAGGATAGTTACACAACTCAGCAACTCATCAACTCATCAATTTAGAATATTTTCTTGTAACAGTGAAATTGTTTGTTGAGATTATTTTGTTATGATATTTTGTAGCAACTCATAATTATAAATAGGCTAAATTTCAATATGCTACCATGAACTGTCGGCATTTTCCTCAAATGATACCATGAACTTTCGAAATAATGTATTGATACCATGAACTTCCAAAAATATCAAACCCTGAGGAAAATTATAAAATTACCAAAATACCCCTCTTTTTTGCAAATACAGTCTTATTTATTATATGAGGGATATTTTGTAATTTCTCTCAGTGTTTTTTTTATACTTTTGAAAATTCATGGTATCAATCCATCATTTTAAAAGGTCATGATATCATTTAGGCAAAGTGCATATAGTTCATGATAACAAGTTGAAATTTAGCCTTGTAAATATACATATGCCCTCTCCTTCCTAAAATAAGGCTGAGAGGCTTGAAATCTATTTCTCATGAAAACAATGCAAGGAAAAATAAAGTGCAACACATCAAATTCCATCACCTACAAGTTTGAAAAAGATAAGCCTCATTTCTCATGTATAGCAATATCTTAATATATGAAGGGGCCGGGATCCCCCTACAATCTCTCTTTGCAAAGATCAACTTGGGACTTTGAAGTGAAAGAGCCAAGATATAACAAAGGCGAATATCATGCATGCAAGGAGAAGGTTGAGAAACCGATGCCCTTGCCAAAAGCTATGGGCTTCGGTTGAAGTCAAAGGAACGGCAATAGTAGTGTTAGTTTCATTCGAACGTTCAGCCAACTCTATTTCGCCTGCAGCAACCACGTTTTTTGCCATTGAGCCACAAATCTCGCATGTCCTGAAAGAAAATCGACAACAAATGTTAACCGAGATTTCATGAGCATACCGACAATACATGTATATCCACTACTAAGTTTTGTTCATAACACAGGAACAACCTCTAAGATCATATCAATTCCTCACTCCTCAGTGTGGACAAAAATCATGTACCATATTACAAAGGGTAAATTTCACTAAAACGCCTTTAACTATCATTGTCTTTCACTAAACTACCTTAAAGTTATTTCTTATAATAAGCTCTTATAAAGTGCTACATTTAAGGGTGTTTTAATAAAATAATCTCCCTTAAACTAAAATCTAAGGAGTTTACTGGTATAATGTAACTTAGTGGAAAACAATGATTGTGAGTGCGTGAAGCCGATTAAAATATACAGGAAGACGGATTTATCTCATATGTAATTTAGGTTAGTTTTATCATGTACACAGTAACCAGTATACCATATTATTATACCAACTTTAAGTAAATTTATATTTTTTGACCATCATCAATATAGATTGGAAGATGCTATATTGTTGGGAAAGCTGTGAATTGAGCTGCCATCTAATGCAAGGGCATAAGGTACAATAATTAGATATAGCTTTTTGTATTCATTTGTATATATGTCCTTTATTAATGATAGATATAGTACAACAAAATCATCAATTATGTTGGTGATGGAAGAGTATCCTATGTTGTAGGGGATGGAATCCCAAAGATGATTTTAAATAAAAATTAAACAAAACAAAAAAATTGTACCATAAAAGCAAAATTTAAATAGCATATCTCAATTTCTATCCTAAAGTACTTGGATATAGTAGTATTTTCATAGTTGTCAAATTCACTCTTTCAAACACATTTTCATCAAGATTTTCAGTGTTCTTTAAAATGAAGGAAGGATATATGTCATCTAATCATCCTAAAGGATACAAATATTTTTTTTTCCAAAGAAAACAAAACTACAAGCTGGTTCATGCAACACGAAGCACTAGTAAAAGATATATCGAACAATTTCTTTATTTGGAAGGCTCCTAAATGACACAATATACTTGTGTTGGTCTCGGCGCCAACATTCTTTTTTCTTAATCCAATTTTCATGTAATATTTTCAAAATATATGATCACCTTTTAACTTTCTAACAGCTTAAAATAAACCGAAAGGAAGGATTCCTCATAATGCTGTTCGACCAAAAATTTGTAACAACTTTCCTAATCAACTTGATTCCTTAGACCTTTTAATGAAGCATACGTGGAAACACCGTTTAACCTCAGGAAAAAAAATGATTCCTCGGAATTATTGTCCCCAGCTTTAGCTTATACATCCCCCTCCCCCCCAATCACTTTGATTCCTTATCTCTATTATGAATCAATACAATATACATCAGTTTTCCTTTTATATCTTCTCTTTAATCTGGTCACTCGGATAAGAGCATGCTCCTCATTGAAGCTTCTAATGTCATGTGCTTTACATAGACTATTTTGGAAATATCAGTTTTTAATTTTTTTTAAATTTCTTTTGGGTGGCACTGGGCCGTAAGCCCCAACCTAGTTATGCATACAACACACAAACACACAACACGCATGCACCCGAAAGCATTAATTTGTGGTCATTTTCCCTTACTGGGTTCGAGACCCGTACTCTCATGGGTATGGATACTTCCCCTTACTGGGTCCTGAGGGTCGAGCCCTCGTACTCCCCCAAAAGGGGAAATGTCCATACCCACGAGAAATATCAAGTTAATAATGATTACTATTAATATCATAATATTATGTGATTTTCCAACAACAAGTACTAAATAGTAAGCAATTTCGATTATTGAAAAAGAAAATTGCAAAAAAGAAATGCCAAGAGATTCTTGTTTCCTTTGATTCTATTACCATGTGCTTCACTTATACTAATTTGAAGTTTCAAGTTAAGAATTGATCACAATGAGATTTACCCAGCAATAATTGAAAAGATTAAAAAATGCAAAAAGAAATGCCAAGCAAAATGCACATTGTTGCTTACTTGTTTCCTTTGATCTTGAACCAAGTCTCAGCACATTGTTTATGGGCAGCACCAAGCTCATCCTTGCAAGAACAACCCAACACAATCGCGGCGCCCGATTCTTTGCTCTCTAAACTAAGATGACAAATCCTGCAATCTTTCTCGTCATCATTCTCCAAATTCTCCTCAATCTCTGAAGCCCCACACTCCAAATCAACCTCAAATGAGCAATCAGAGACGCAAGAATCTCTATAGGGCTCATCAATCTCATTATAAGGAGACACATTATAGTTTGAATTGAAAGGAGAGTGCCAAGATTGGTCCTCATCATCATCAGAGAAGCAAAGATGAGGCCCGGCCTCAGTATCTACACTTGATTTCTCTCCTTGATGATCAATTGCCATTTTTTCTCTCTTAGAGAAATTAGAGAACCCAAATGAATGCTCTATAACAAAATATAATAAAAACATTCAAGAGGTTAGTGTGAAGCAAGAGGAAGGGCTTTTCTTTGAATGCAAGAAAAGAGATTTCAACATTAATTTTAAGCAATTAATTACCTCAATGAAGAAGGAGACCCTTTTGAATCATGAATTTCTTTTTGCATCTCATGTTAGTTTTAGAGAAATGGGGTTGATGAGCTTTGGTTATGTATGTAGTTTTGAGAAAGTGTGTGGAAGAGATTTGAAGAGAGAGATGAGAAGGAGAAAGAAAAGGAAAATGAATTAAGACTGCACTGCATAGCTAAGAGGTTATAATTAAAGGAAAGAATTCTAGAGGGTTTGCTCTTGGATTCTAGTTTGATTTGGAAAACTCATGAGAGAGAAAGGGCTGTGCAGAGAGAGAGAAAGAGGGGGGAGAGAGAGAGGCAATAGGTTATTTAGAAGCATGGTAATGATACTTAATCCATGTTATACGGTGATTATTTTAAATGCCATGATCTTTTTTTCTTTTTCTCTTGTCTTGGAGGTACAAATGTTTAAACTGTGTTATGTGTGAGTTGAGTTTAACGAGCTTTTATTTGTATTACTTGCCGAGCTCTATAACCGAGATCTTGTGATTATCCCAGCTCATAGGACGAACCCAACAGTAATCTGCCGTAAATCGAGGGCTCGGTCCGAAAGAGATTGACCAAGCCCAAGCCATGGTCCAAGGTTGGGGAGTTATGGCCTCACCGTTCGGACCTTTTATGTTACGACCGCACTATGATTTCATTCTTGAATCGTATTTTCTTGAATCCTTCCATACTTTCCTGACGATCATGTCTTGACGAGAAGGAATGGAAGTGCGAACTTTTCATCTCCGTATCGATCATTCTTGTAACCTTCTTGATTCTTTCAATTCATGTTAGGTTCTTCCTAGCTTGCATCTGTTAAACAATCTTTTTGTGCATCTCTAAACGGTCCTTCTTAGCTTAAGTACTATCCTAATAGTCCTTATTCCGGCTTTTGAATTCTTTGATTCTGAAGTATCTTGTAATTTTTGTCCCCTCAGCTTGTTGTATCGTGATCTAATCTGGTTCTACGTCTTCTTTTCGGTTGGAGTATGCCGCTACTAGGCAATGTTATCCTTATCTTTTTCCCGGCAGACTTCTTGTGGAATTTCGAGGACGAAATTTTTTAGAAAAAGGTAGAATGTAACGACTACAAAATCCTCGTACTCTCTCCTTGTATTTTTTTCTTTAATAAAGGTATTTTTTCTTTGAAACACTTGTATATATATTTATTTTCTTTCTAATTATATGCATGGTCATTACTTATATTCTTTTGATTGAACACAGGTCTCAAGTTCAAACCCCAACCACCCCCAAATTAATTATTGAGAATAATTTCTTGAAAGAATTTGTTAGAGAAAATAATTTACAAAATCATTTTTAGAATTTTAAAAAAAGAATTTTTAATATAAAATATTTATAAACATTTTTCAAAAAAATGGGGAAAAGAATTTATTTATACCTTACTTTATTTAAAGCTTTTTTTAAACTATTCTAAAACATAAAAATGATTATTTGATTTTTAAAGAGGTCAAATAATTTATTCCTGAATTAAAAACCTATATTTTTATAAAACCATTTTCTAAGCCTTTTGATCTATCCCAATTTAATCATAACCGTGATCTCTACGTAATCTCTAATCCTATAAATAAACCCTAACCCCTCTCTCCCTCTCATAATTTCTCATCAAAAAGAAATAGAGAGAAACATTAATTTCCCGTTTTCTCCACTCCCTTGTTCACTTCTTCTTATATCCTCTGTAGAAAACCTAGACCTAGAGCTACAAGAAAGAAGGAGCCACCGAATCATCGACGGTAGTTTCGAAATCAAATTCGAGGCTAATGCTACTCGTTTGGGCGATTAGTATAAAGATCAAGTTCATTATTTGTAAGTTCCCTTTCTCTTCTCTACTCACTTTCCCTCGCAGCGTGTAAACCCTGATCAAGTCACAATTTTATCCCCGATTTTAAAATCCCTAATTTTTAAAAGGAAAGAAAGTGTTGTCTTTTGTTATATTGATTCGTTCTACCTTAATTGCTATTAAATTTCCCATATAATTTGACACCTATGTCACGGGTGTCAATATCATGATTGTTAGATGTTAAATTTCATATATATATATATTGACATTCTATGTGACGAGTGTAAATATCATGTTGTTCGCTATTAAATTTCATACATCCTATGCCACCGGATGTCCATGTTATGTTAACCACTATTACCTGCTTATATTTTTACATCCTAAGTCATGGGTGGTATGTTGACGTATTTTTTTATTGTGCGATTTTATTGTTTATTCCTTATGTCAAGGGTACACCTTATATTTCCATATAGAAAGACGTAGCCATAATTTGTGTTTCGCGTTGATCCAAAAACCGCTCTATAAATCGATGTTGCTCACTCTACCGTGGTTGTAGAGAGGCGGAATGCACAAAAACCAAATTTTTAGCAAGCAACATCAACTAGCTATCCAAAATCCACCATATGCCTAAACAAGAAAAACAACAAAGGTTTTAGTCTACTATGAAGAGGATTATACCAATGGATACGTTTTCTTCAGTCTTCTAAACTCTTCTTTATTGTGCTCCTTGAGTTCCTAGATCAAATTTGCTCGGAAACCTTTTCGATCCTTAATGATCCACCCGAAGGAATATAATTCAAGCTTGCACTTCAAATAGAAGTAATCAAACAAACTAGTTTGCTAAACTAGCTCATTTAGGAGATGTAGAGATTATTAATAGTGTTTATCTATCTCTAAACCCTATGGATATCAACACATGAGAATATTTAAGGTTGAGGAAGAAGAGAGGAGAGAGAAGGAGCTAAAGAAAATGAGAGCAAGATTGTGTAAAAAAATCATAACCCTTTTCTTTTGTGAAATGAATTTCCCAATTAAAAATGGTTGCCATACTTGAATAATAATACCAAATGAATTAAAAATTCATTTGGCCATCCCTTACACTATTCTCATTTACCACATAACCCTCCACCTTATTTCCAAATAAATGAATAAATGGAAAAAGCAAGAATGAAATGTCCTCCTTCTAGAATGTATTTTGTATAAGTACAAAATACATTCTATCGTATATACATACCCGTATTCGTACCAAAATACAAATACCCTAGATATAGAATACTACTACTAATATAATATTAGTATTAAATCAATATTTGATTTAACAATCCGGCTTAATTATAAGCCCATTAGTATTACAACCCGTCCGATTAAATTTCGCGCAAATGGTACACATAATTAATCGGAACCATGCATGTATAAACATACGGCCTGTACAGAGTTTCGACTGAATCAGAGAAACCCTCTGTGGGACTCTAAAGACTCGATAGTACGCTGGCAGTGGGTTTAACCACAAGCGTGTCAGCGACACTAGCTGTACATAACGGCTACCCAGGTACCGGTCGAAAAGAAGGCCGAAGAGCAAACTCATCTGAACCTATACTAAGCCTATCCGTGACAATATACATACAGTACGGTCCATTCGTCTGAGAGTATAGCATACCGGGTCTAGGGATGGTTGACGCCATACCCCCACTAACCCGATAAGTCATTCCTGTGTGGCTCAAGACCATCCGAGAAACTACTGATCTAACTATCAGTAATACTTAATTGCCCTGGCCAGGGGCTTATAGTGTTGACCAACAGAACACAGCGCGATATCGACTCCCTATACCGGGAGAGACGAATCCCTAACAATTGCTCACCGCCTCCATGTGGCTCGGAACTGTACCCAACTAAAACCTGTTCGACTCAGTAGAGCCGTGGTAGGATAGTAATCAAAACACAGTGGGAACTTACACGAGAAAAATGACGATCTCAGGTCGACAGACTATCTGTACTCATGTCACCAGAGAACTGCTATCTAACGAAGGGTATAATACCATCTAACCAATTCTCGGCGAGTCCGTCTAGTGTACTCATCCCGGTGAGCACCTGTATACAATCTTAAGTGAACCACACTAATGGCTGTGGGACTAACCACCGCTTCTTGTCAAGATCTAGAAACGTATACACTAGTCTACTCCGGAATATCGATGCTCTGTCTTGATATTTCCACGATTAGGAACATTTAAGGATGTGCTTATAGACTGCCCAGCCCCCACAAGTATAATCGCCATCATAACGCTGGTAGTCAAGCAGCAATCATACGGGCTTTATCAACATGTATAAGCAACACGTAATAACTAGTAAAACATACGCACATGTTAAGATAAAGAAAAACCAGATAGTATACTGTCATTTCGAGCAAGATTGTCATGTATATATATATATATATATATATATAGCATCCATTACAAATAATAGCCTTTAGGGCATACATATGCTACAATCTCCCACTTGCACTAAGGCCAGTTATTTGCATAACGCATCCTCAACATTTCGAACAGTCGCTCGAACTGTGCTTGAGGTAAGGCCTTCATGAATGGATCTGTTGTGTTGTCTTTTGTGTCCACTTTCCAAATCTTGATCTCCTTATGATCCATGATCTTCTTTCGATCTATGGTCTCCCTGATCAGGTGATACTGTCTCAAGATGTGTCTGGATTTCTGATGGGACCTTGTTTCCTTTGCTAAAGCTACAACCACATTGCTGTCACAATACAATAGTATTGGATTGACAATGGACAGAACCACCTGAAGTTCAGAAATGAACTTCCTCATCCAGACTGCCTCTTTTGCTGCATCGTTAGCAGCTATGTACTCAACTTCCATCGTTGAGTCTGCTACGGTGTCTTATTTGGAACTCTTTCAACACACCGCCCCTCCATTGAGGATAAACACATAACCCGAGACGGATTTAGAGTCATCCTTATCACTTTGAAAGATAGAGTCAGTAAAATCCTCCACCTGGACGTCCCCATTACCGTATACTAAGAACATCTCTTTAGTCCTTCTAAGATACTTAAGAATGTTTTTTACTGCAATCCAATATTTCTCTTCTTGGTTCGACTGATATCTGCTTACCACACTAAGTGCATAAGCTATGTATGGTCTGGTACATAACATCGCATAAATTATAGATCCTACTGCCGAAGTGTAGAGTATAATGCTCATCCGAGCTCTCTCTTCATCGGTCTTTGGAAACATCTCTTTGGAAAGGGTGATCCCGTGACAAGTGGGTAAATTACCACGCTTGGAATCTGTAACACCCTAGTACATTTATACTATATAATTTGGTATTTTAAATCTTGCGGTAAAATTCTTTTATTATTGATGCTATTGGATTGCGAATGATTCTAGTAATGGTGGTCATAATCCGACCCGACCCGCATGATTAAAACCCGATATGATGCAAGGTTATATCCAATATTTGCTAGTACAGTGTATCTACGTGAATATAGTACTATATATACTTCATACATGTTTAAATCCTTGCATATCTATTTATAGTACAAGTTATGTATTAATTTTTTTTTTTTGCTACCTAACCTTACATGGCAAATCATCCCACATCGGATTGTTACACCTATATATCATGTTCATATCCTAAGATATAGACAATAAAATACTTAGAAATGTTTGCGTATATTTACTAAGATTTTATTAGGGGTATATGTATCTAATAATAGACAACAAAATATTTAGAAAGCAGAAGACGTTTGCAAGACGGCGTTCCGAACTCGATATGGATATTACGAGTACTTAGTGATGCTATTTGGAGTTACTAACGCACCAGCAATATTTATGGATTTGATGAACCGAATCTTTTCATCATATATGGATCAGTTCGTAATGGTGTTTATTGATGATATTCTGGTCTATTCGAGGAGCAAAGAAGAGCATGAAGAACACTTGATGATCGCACTGCAAATGTTGAGACAAGAAAAGTTATATGCTAAGATGAGCAGGTGCAAGTTTTGGCTCGAAGAAGTGAAGTTCTTGGGTCATGTTGTATCCGGAGATGGAATTTCCATTGACCCCGAAAAGACTGCAGCCGTTCATGATTGGCCAATTCCAAAGAATGTGGAAGAGATCAGAAGTTTCCTTGGGCTTGCTGGATATTATAGAAGTTTTGTAGAGAACTTCGCCCGAATAGCAGAACCATTGACCAAGCTAACACGAAAGGAGGTACCATTCGTATGGACCAAGAAGTGTGCTTCATCTTTTGAAGCGCTGAAACAGAGATTAACCACCGCTCCTATTCTGACAGTGCCAGATGGTTCTGGAGGACTGTTATTCACAGCGACGCGTCTGGGAAAGACTTGGAATGTGTTCTAATGCAGTGTGGGAAGATCATAGCATATGCGTCGAGAAAATTGAAAACTCATTAGAAGAACTACCCAACTCATGATTTGGAGCTAGCATCAGTGATTTTTGCTCTAAAGATTTGGAGACACTACTTATTGGGCGAAAGGGTAGAAATATTTACCAATCATAAGAGCCTGAAGTATGTGTTCACACAGAAAGAGCTCATCATGAGGTAGCGTAGATGGTTAGAGCTGATGGCTGACTATGATCTTGATCTAAAGTACCATCCAGGAAAAGTTAATGTAGTGCTGGATGCTTTAAGTCGGTGGCCAGCGATACGGATGTTAACTGCATAGAGGGAGATTATAGTTGATCTTCGGAGATTCGAATTGGAGATCGTACTACCAGATTCTTCAGGACGGTTGATACAGTTGCAAGTACAGTCATCTTTGATCGATAACATTAAGGCAGCACGGTCACACGATCCAAGATTGCAAAAGTTTCGAGGATAAGTAGAAGCGGGACTTCGAACAGATTTGTTGATTCATGAAAATGGTTCGTTGCGATATGAAGGTCGTTTATGTATGCCTAAAGGAGATGTTCATGAAGAAGTCATGAAGGAGGCTCATAGTTCCGCGTATTCAGTACATCCGGGAGGCACAAAGATGTATAGAGATCTGCGACAACATTTCTGGTGGGAAGGCATGAAAAGGGAGATTGCTCGCTACGTATCGAAGTACTTAGCGTGTCAGCAAGTCAAGGCTGAATATCAAAGGGTAGCTGATTTGTTGCAACCACATCTGATTCCTCAATGAAAATGGAAATATATAACCATGGATTTTGTAACAACTTTACCACGGAGTCCAAAGGGCAATAACGCAGTTTTGATGATTGTCGATCGATTGACTAAGGCAGCTAATTTCATACCATTTTAGGTTGGTTAGTTGATGGAGGCTTTGGCAGAGCGGTACATGCAGGAGATTGTGAGATTGCATGGATTACCCGTGAGCATTGTTTCTGATCGTGATACTCTATTTCTATCATACTTTTGGAGGAGTCTACATGAAAGTTTGGGAACTCATTTGAAGTTTAGCATGGCCTATCATCTTTAGACAGATGGCCAGTCTGAGAGAATGATCCAAACTCTTGAAGATATGTTGAGAGCATGCATGTTAGACTTCAAGGGTTCGTGGAAGGATCATCTGCACTTAGTGGAGTTTTCGTACAATAACAGTTTTCAGGCAACTATACAGATGGCTCCATTCGAAAAATTATACGGTCGTAAGTGTCGCTCGCCTGTCTGTTGGGACAATATTGGAGAAAGAAGATTGCTGAGACCGGATCTTCTTTTGCAAATGGTGGAGAAAGTTAACTTTATCCGAAATCATATGAAGGTGACATAGGATTGTTCAGACCATAATATTGCATTTTCCATTCCCCTATTCTTATCCTTTTTATAAATAAACAGGTACTCTTGACGCACGTTTGTTGCATATTACAGGATACAGGTTTCTGGAGCAAATACGGTGAAAAAGACACAAAACAACAGAAAAAGGGACTTTTGACCAACTATTAGACGGATCCTAGTCAAGCCTAGACGAAGAACAGTACAAGGTCCAAAATGTCAAGTGAACGGTCAAAAGATACGAACAAATTTTCACTGAAGATCTGAAGAAGACCTAAAAGCCCAAAGAAGAAAATATATATGAAAATAGAAAGCCCAAGAATCAAGGAATAAAGCCCAGAAGTTTCACAAACTGCATCCACAGTTTGGCCGCGGAACCGCGGCCAAACCTAGCCTGGCGCCGCGGTTCCGCGGCCATCTAGAACGCGTGTCGGTGCATTTTTCCTGTGCCGTTGCGTCGGTGCGGGTGTTGGGATTTTCAGGGGTCAAATCTGTAATTGCGCATGTGCGAGAGTCTGTAACCCTAGATTTCCTATTTTCCTATAAATTGTAATTTTAGATCTGTAAAAACCTATGCCTCTTTTCAATCAATAAAAATTCAGAATTTCTGGGAGTGATTATTCAGATCTGTTCTTTATCGCTTGGAGGGAGCCGTCAAATTAGTAAGTACTTTTTTTATTCTTTTAATGTTTTATCATCCCCTAATGAGCGAGTAGTCTCCTCGCTTGTTAGGGTTAGCCTTAGGGAAAGGGTTGAGAGATGAAATCTCTCACCCCTTTCAATGCCATATTAAACTAAAGAATTAGCACTCCATGCATGCGCGCACAACCGCTCCCTGCGGCACCCTACCCCTAGAGGTAACGGTGAACCGCAGTATAAAGGGCCGGTTGCGCGCGTTTTCCGTGGGGGTTAGGGTAATTAACGATAAAGGAAGGATATGAACCTAGAGGAAGAAACATCTTCCCAAAAGATTCGTATCCACTTTATCGATAATTACCGTAACATCTAACAGATCTAAAAATATGGCAATGAAAGCGGTGAGGAAAACATTTAATCTCCAAAACTTTCCCGAAGCCTAACCCTAGCAAGACTTTTAATTAGATAAATTAGATCCGTTTTTATAGATTTTCATAAACCAACCAAAATGACAAATCGAATCAACTCGTTAAAACACATAAAAGGAATTTACCCGTCTCTGTGGATCGACCCGCACTCACCGGCTAGCTGCGAAGCGACGCCGTTTCTTGATTGCGGTAATTACAGTTTTTGACTACTAATCAAATGGCGCCGTTGCCGGGGACGGCGTAATTTTTCTTTTTGTGAATTTTCGGGTTGATATAAATTTTAAAAATTATAAAAATCTGAAAATATAAAAAAAATACAAAAATTATCGACTTTGATCTGTTTGAAGGGTTTGCTATTTGAATCTTGCAGGAACAGCGAAGAATCGTGGATCTGGAATTTTACAGAGGGAAAAACAGAAAAGTACATATAAGAACAGAGAGGAACTAAAGGCACAGAACAACAGAATTTTTTCCAGAGGCCAATCCCTCTGGTAGACCGCGTTTCCGCCGCATCTGTAGGCCCCACGCCGCGGATCCGCGCTCCTCCTGCCACGTCAGCACCTAAAAAGTGCATGGTTTGATTCCTCTCTCTCTCCTCTACAACCTACAATATATCCACTGTAAAAATTTTCTGCAGGATTCTTTGCGCTAAAAAAATCTTCTACCCCCTTCTAAATAACAGATTTTCTGCAGGTTTCTTTGCGCCGCGCTAAAATTGATTGCAAGTGAAATTTTATTTGTTTTGCATAATTTAACTGGACTTAAGGGGCTAATTGACCAAACTCAGATTGGGTGGGGATTTCATCACCCTTCCCAGGACCCCAGAAAACACCTAAAGCATTTTGCATCGACCACAATTAATTAAAAAAAAAAGATTAGACTCAGACCTAAGGACATCGAGCTCAATAGGAAAAGGACTAGTATAGGCATCGGCCGTTTATCCTAACCGACTTTGCGGTGTCTAGGCTAGTGGTTATTAATTAGGCCCACTGTAGTGGTGGTTCCTTCCCACTTACCTGGCCGTATTTGTCCGTGAAGAGGCGGTTTGAGGTCTATTTCTAGCCCTAGTTAGGAGCTGTCTAGTAGACCTAGGCAACCCTAGATGTAGGTCTGATTGTGCATGTGTGGTTGATACATTTGTGTCACGAGTCCCGTTTCTAAAACCTTTTTGCAAAACTCTCACATAAATAAAAAATAAATAAAGAAAAATCTTTTAAAAACTTGCAACTTGCCGCTAAAGAAAACTTGCAAACTCACTTCCACCACTTCTTCTCACTGACGTTATCTTACCCCCACATTCTTTTTTTTCTTTTTTTTCTGACTGCACTACCCTTTAGTGTATGTCATTTTGGACTAGGGATACTAACGCCCGATTAGTCCGTGTTTCGTTGGTACCGACCAACGAACTTTTCGACACCGAAGTCGAAATTCCTTCCACTTTCTTACTTCCACCTTCAAATTCTTTCGAAGGTATGTCGGGATTCAACCCCAACGATACCTTACCGACGGGAATGATTCCACCTCCGTTAGGTGCGAATAACCCGAATCTTCCGCCTGTTGTAGCGCCCGCACGAGTTGCGCTCCAGGATCTCTTCTACCCCGTCCGCACTTCTTTACCTACATGTCTTTCACCCCCACCGGCGAATGGGGATAATTTTGAAATAAAACCACACTTCATCAATATGCTGCCTAAGTTTCATGGTTTGGAATCCGAAGATGCATATATTTTCATTAATAAATTCCAAAACGTTTGCGCCATGATGAAGACAACCCAATTAAGTGATGACGCAATAAGGCTAAGGGTCATTCCTTTTACCTTATGTGACCTAGCCGAGAAATGGTTATACAGCACCGCATCACATTCCATTAGAAATTGGGATGAGTTTGTGAGAGCTTTTCTGAAAAAGTTCTATCCTCATCATAAAACTGCTAGAATCCGAAACGAGATTATACAATTTTCACAGCTTCCTTCCGAACCATTTTGGAAGTGCTTCGAGAGATTTAAAGACCTACTTGTTCAATGCCCTCATCATGGGATCGAAAGTTGGCAACTTTGCCAAACATTATACGAGGGATTGAACGCAGCAACGAAGCAGTTGCTAGAAACTATATGTCAAGGTCATTTTCTCTCCAAGTCTAGCGACGAAGCTTGGTAGTTTCTTGAGGATCTTAGTGAGCAAACAATTCAGTGGGAGAGTACCAAGACCACATCATCTTCTAGTGGTCAATCTAGGGCAGGCATACATCAAGTAGATATGTCGATTGCTATGAAGGCCGAGATGGCCTCACTTATGAAAAAGCTAGAAGCCATTGAGACCAAAATCTCATCGTCTTCTCCTGCCCCTACTCTACCCACACGAACTGTTTGTGCTTGTTGTTCGAATCCATCGCATCTAACCGAAGAGTGTCCTTATAATACACCTATTCAAGGACAGGATCAAGTCAATGCTGCATTTCAGCAACGACAAAGAAATGATCCGTACTCTTCGACATACAATCAGGGGTGGAGGAGTCACCCAAATCAACAGTTCCAAGGAAATAATAATTTTCAAAGACCTCCTCCACAACAACAACAAGCACCCTCACAAACTCAAAACCAGCAACGTTTCCAACAACAACCTTATACAAATCAAACGAACAACTTAGTTCAACCAAATGATGATAAGGTTAGCTCGCTCGAGAAGAGTCTAGAAGCATTTCTCAAGCAATCTACAGAATCCGCAGTAAGATTTGAAAGTTATGTTCAATCTTTAATGAATAACAATGCCTCACACGATCAAAGTATCAAATCTATTGAGGCACAAATTGCACAATTAACTGCTGCGTTGAGCGAGAGAGAAAAGGGAAAGCTTCCATCTCAACCATTGCCCAATCCCGGTCACGCACAAAACGCATATCACAATCACAATGTAAATGCGGTGACCACGTTGAGATCCGGAAGAGAGTTGCAAAATAATGTGGAAACTAGTGATGACATCCCCGCCGGTGGTTCTTCTTCCCCTTCTTCATTTTCTTCACTTCCTTCTTCACCTTTTTCTTTAGAGCCTATTCTCCACCCTTCACACGGCTCTACTTCTTCTGACTCGAACGGACCCATTTCTCACAACACGAACACATCCAAACTGGGATCCGTTCCTACTCCACATTCTACTCCACAGACTTTTGACTCAACAAATTTTCAGAATGCTCAATTTCCAAACAGGTTGAGTCCTAATAAACCAACTGCACAAGTGGAGAAGATTGTGGAGATATTTAAGCAGGTTAGCATAAATATACCTCTCTTGGATGCTATCCAACAAGTCCCTTCATACGCGAAAATCTTAAAGGGCTTATGCACCTCAAAGAGAAAAGCATCTCAAGTACCCAAGAAAGTGCTAGTGGCTAGTGCAGTGAGCAATGCTATTAACCACCATCAAACCTTACCCCAAAAACGAAAGGACCCCGGCTGTCCTACTATTTCAATTACAATTGGGGATAAGAAAATTAATCAAGCACTTTTAGATCTTGGGTCTAGTGTTAACCTGATTCCTTACTCCGTATACGAACAATTAGGGGTTGGAGAGTTGAAACCCACTCGTTGCACTCTCCAAATGGCTGATCGATCAATCACCTATCCAAGGGGTCAACTAGAGGATGTGTTGATCAAAGTCGGGGAGTTCATATTCCCCGTTGATTTTATCGTTATGGATACACAACCTGTTGCTAACCCAAGAAACCAAATTCCGGTGATTTTTGGTCGACCATTTTTGGCCACTTCCAATGCCGTAATAAATTGTCGAAATGGCTCCATGACTCTATCCTTCGGAAAGAGGTCTAGCGAGTTCAATATTTATAAGATGGGAAGTCTGCCCCCCGTACCTAAAACTAGTACAGGAGAAGTTTGCTCTATTCACGAAATCACGCAGGAGGAATGCAAGCTTGAAAGATTTCTATTTGATGAAAACAGTTTTGACGCCACTAGTGCGTCCCTCCTTGAGCCTACTACCGTTGACACAACCGATGTTGATTATGAATGTTTCACTTTTTTGGATGATGACGACTCACAGCACGAATATGAGTCGTTTGAATTTTTGGATGAGACAGTCGAACTATCCGAATCGGTTGTTTGCAGTGATTTCGAACCTGTGTTAGAGTCCTTTGAGTTCGAGGTAGATTCCACAATGATTCTTTCGCCTCAGAAATTCGAACTCACGCCCTTGCCGTCTCACCTTAGATATGCCTACATAGGTGAGAATGAGACCTTTCCCATTATCATATCGGCCTCTCTGGCCCTCGAGCAAGAGAACACCATCTTAATGGTCTTACAAGATAGGCGGCAAGTTTTCGGTTGGACTATGGCGGACATCGAGGAGATAAGTTCCCTCATAATTGAATATCATACAAAATTGATGGATGATGCCAAGTCACTAGAGGACACACAGGAACATCTTGGGGGTATTGTGGTGAGTCAACCTCCTCCTTTAGAAGTTGAAATACCCCCATTTTTTTTAATAAGCTACGAGAATGCCAACACTTCACTGATTGCTGATCATTTACATTCTCGTGTTGATGCATCACCACCTCATGTATATTCGTTTCCACAACTTCCATACCACCACTTCTACCTTTCCCAATTCTTTTTGGACCGCCACAACTTATTCTTCCACCAACCAATACTCTTTACTAATAAATTTTTCAAATGGTTGGTGTTGACGTTTGGTCTAGACAAAGTTTGGCAGTAATGTCTAACATAGTTTAACTGAAGTTTGGGGGAGGGCCTTTCTGTATATATATTTGTTTTCCTTAACAATAAAAAATTATAAATAAATAAACAGGGGAGTATCGGTATTTTGACCCTCTTGGTTTAGCATGACAGTGAGGACACTGTCAAGTTCAAGTTTGGGGGTATGCTCGGTACGTTTTCTTCCTTCGCATTCATTTGTACATATTTTTGCATTTGCATACTTATTTGAAAACCCATAAAAAATTGAAAATTTTCAAAAATTATAAAATTTATTGTATTCAATTTTGGCTAATTGACTAGAGTTTGACAGATAGGTTAACTGGCTAGGAACAACTAGATCTTACACTTAGTGAATTAAAAACCCTAAAAATAACATTCCTTAAAGTTTAACGGTAGAAAGTATATGCCTTATAGTTTATTTAGAAATAGGCAAATTTTGGGTTCACTTTTTGGGATAAGTCAAAACAAGGGAAAAGTATTGATGTTCTTATTAGAGTATAAGTTTGAAAAATAGTTCCTAGCTTAAGTCTAAATTCTGAAAATGTATACCCTACAATTTGCACATTCACGCACCTTGAAACTTGGAATAGTAGAAGAGACCTTGAAATGCTCTTGTCTAAAGTCCTTAGTACAATGAAAAAAAAAAGAAAAAAAAAGTGAATAAAGGAAAAAATGGACACTGGTTTTTAAGATTACTTAAGGCTGTAAAAATAGAAAAATATTTAGCGAGGGTGCTTCATCACCTAGTGCCTTAGACCAACTGGTTTGGGAGTCACTGCTAAAGTCTTGGGTGTTGCAAAGACTAGGAAGTACGCTTTAAAGTGCAAGCGCATTTTGTAATCGGTCGTTGGTACCTCAAGAAGTATTAACGGTCGCATGAAGGATGTGTAAGCAAATTTCATTTAAATTCACCAACTAATTAGTACTTTGGACAACGGACAAGGGGTTGATTGCTTAATTTGAATTTCCAAGTGTAGGGGTGACTTATACACACACGTAGGGATACGTGATTGGAATTTAGATAAGAGAAAGGAATGAAGAATAGAACTTGTATCTTTAGTAGAATTGATAAAAATTCCTAAGTGGAGATGGAACTTTAGAAGGAAGACTTAAGAGATGCCGAAAGCTAAGTAGGTCTACATAACATATATAATCTTAAGTTAAATAATGAGGAAGTGTGAAGAATATGGGTGGATAATTTGCGGGTCAACGATAATAGAATTCCTTGTTAGAAAACCTAATTGGTGAACAAAAGTCAATGGGCCGAGTTGATAGGATTTTGTGGGTGTAATCCGCTGAAAACCCTCAGGAGACAACACTCCTCCTACTAGGGACACCTAGAGGTTTAACGGCTTGTTGCACGTGCTCAGTGCAATCGCGTTTCCCTGCGAAAGTGTGGTTAGGATTTTAGTGAATAAAAATAAGTTTGCTCGAGGACGAGCAAAAAGGTAAGTTTGGGGGTATTTGTTCAGACCATAATATTGCATTTTCCATTCCCCTATTCTTATCCTTTTTATAAATAAACAGGTACTCTTGACGCACGTTTGTTGCATATTACAGGATACAGGTTTCTGGAGCAAATACGGTGAAAAAGACACAAAACAACAGAAAAAGGGACTTTTGACCAACTATTAGACGGATCCTAGTCAAGCCTAGACGAAGAACAGTACAAGGTCCAAAATGTCAAGTGAACGGTCAAAAGATACGAACAAATTTTCACTGAAGATCTGGAGAAGACCTAGAAGCCCAAAGAAGAAAATATATATGAAAATAGAAAGCCCAAGAATCAAGGAATAAAGCCCAGAAGTTTCACAAACTGCATCCACAGTTTGGCCGCGGAACCGCGGCCAAACCTAGCCTGGCGCCGCGGTTCCGCGGCCATCTAGAACGCGTGTCGGTGCATTTTTCCTGTGCCGTTGCGTCGGTGCAGGTGTTGGGATTTTTAGGGGTCAAATCTGTAATTGCGCATGTGCGAGAGTCTGTAACCCTAGATTTCCTATTTTCCTATAAATTGTAATTTTAGATCTGTAAAAACCTATGCCTCTTTTCAATCAATAAAAATTCAGAATTTCTGGGAGTGATTATTCAGATCTGTTCTTTATCGCTTGGAGGGAGCCGTCAAATTAGTAAGTACTTTTTTATTCTTTTAATGTTTTATCATCCCCTAATGAGCGAGTGGTCTCCTCGCTTGTTAGGGTTAGCCTTAGGGAAAGGGTTGAGAGATGAAATCTCTCACCCCTTTCAATGCCATATTAAACTAAAGAATTAGCACTCCATGCATGCGCGCACAACCGCTCCCTGCGGCACCCTACCCCTAGAGGTAACGGTGAACCGCAGTATAAAGGGCCGATTGCGCGCGTTTTCCGTGGGGGTTAGGGTAATTAACGATAAAGGAAGGATATGAACCTAGAGGAAGAAACATCTTCCCAAAAAATTCGTATCCACTTTATCGATAATTACCGTAACATCTAACAGATCTAAAAATATGGCAATGAAAGCGGTGAGGAAAACATTTAATCTCCAAAACTTTCCCGAAGCCTAACCCTAGCAAGACTTTTAATTAGATAAATTAGATCCGTTTTTATAGATTTTCATAAACCAACCAAAACGACAAATCGAATCAACTCGTTAAAACACATAAAAGGAATTTACCCGTCTCTGTGGATCGACCCGCACTCACCGGCTAGCTGCGAAGCGACGCCGTTTCTTGATTGCGGTAATTACAGTTTTTGACTACTAATCAAGGATCGACAGAAAAGTTGGACTGATACTGGAAGAAGACCTTTGGAGTTCACGGTTGGTGATCTTGTGTTCTTGAAAATATCACCGATTAGAGGAGTAATTCGATTTGGAAGTCGAAGTAATCTTAGTCCTTGATTCGTGGGGCCTTTCGATATCATCGAGAGTGTTGGAGAGGTAACTTATCGATTAGCTTTACCATCATCCTTGGCGGGTGTTCATGACGTGTTTCATGTATCTCAACTCCGCAAGTATGTCCGAGATAAGACGCACGCCCTAGATCACTCAGAACCGACAGTAAGAGAAGATTCAACGTATGAAGAGCGATCAATAGCTATTGTGGATCGATGAGAAAATATCCTCAAGAATGAAGTAATCCTACTAGTATTCATTTCGTAGGAGAATCGTTCGCATGGAGAATCTACTTGGGAACGTGAAGACGAGATTCAACAGAAGTTTCCACACCTCTTTTCTTAGATCCGTATCTTCTTGTCTTTTTCCTGTTCCGTGAATTTCGAGGACAAAATTCTTTTGTAGTTGGGTATAATGTAACACCCTAGTACATTTATACTATATAATTTTGTATTTTAAATCTTATGGTAAAATTCTTCTATTATTGTTGCTATTGGGTTGCGAATGATTCAATTAGTATTGGTGGTCATTATCCGACTTGACCCGCAAGATTAACACCCGACATGATGCAAGATTATATCCAATATTTGCAAGTACGGTGTATCAACGTGAATCCAGTACTATATATACTTCATATATTTTTAAATTCTTGCATATCTATTTATTGTACAAGTTATGTATAAAAAAATATCTTTTGCTACCTAACCTTGCATGGCAAATCACGCCATATCGGATTGTTGCGCCTATATATCATGTTCATATCCTAAGATATAGACAACAAAATACTTAGAAATGTTTTCTTATATTTACTAAGATTTTATTGGGGGTATATGTATCTAATAATAGATTGTTGCATTATAGTTAAAATTCTTACGTATATTCTTTATATTTAAAAACTATATTTTTGACTAGGTACGGGTAATATTTGGAGTGATCTAGTATTATCTATAAAATCCTACAAAAATATATAATATATTACTTAATATTCTTTTACAAATACTCTAACTCTTATATTTATATATATATATATATATATGTGGCGTCTTGAAAAGTCGTTTTGGAGTTTTCCTGAAAATCGGTGAAAATTCGGTATTTTTCCGTAAACCGTCTTTTTTGTTATTTTGCAGTTTAGGACTAGTTATACCTAAAATGGATAGGTAATTGCTTGTTTTTAGTAGCTAATGAGTTACTTATTAAATTTTGGTCATTTAAAAATTTTTCCCTATTTTTCAATTTTTTAATATTATTTTAAGCCGGTAAGGAAATACATTAAATTAGCGATAAATACAAATTTTTTGGGCTAATTTTAATCTTTAAAATTATGTTAATTAAAATCTAGTTGTAACATAAATTTTTAGTAATTTATTTTAAGTTTTAACAAATTTTTAATATGGAAAACGAAATTTATTGAATTTTAAGCTAAAACTTGCAATTTTGGACTTGTGGGGGGTCTTTTTGCATGGAATTCTTTTTGTAACCTCTCCCACTCACCCCCACACCCCAAGGCCGGCCCCACCACTCCTGCAGCAGCCCCATCCCCCTCCATTTGACTTTAACTATTGTGGTGAATGATTTGTTTTGAAAAGGATTAAAATATTGTAATTAAGGTATGGTGTACTTTGGATATGAAATGGCTTTGACTTGTGAAAGATTTAGCAAGCCCACACCACTCCCCTCTCCCTCTTCTGGCCGAGACCAGCTCCCCCCCATTTCCATTATTTTCCTTCTCTTTTCTCTCATTTTCTTCAAGAAATTGCATCAAAATTCAATAAAAATCAACAAATCCTTCACTTTTTCAACACAAAACCTTATTCCCTTTCTTCTCAAACCCAAATTGGTTCAAATCTTGGAGAAAGATGGCATCTTGGGAGGTTTTAGCAACATAGGGATTGATCTTTTGAGGTATAATTCCTAATCAAATGGTTAAATTGTAGTTTAAAGTGT
Organism: Agapanthus africanus; assembly: GCA_030015575.1. NCBI lineage: Eukaryota > Viridiplantae > Streptophyta > Magnoliopsida > Asparagales > Amaryllidaceae > Agapanthus > Agapanthus africanus. The sequence goes on from CM057340.1 coordinate 561,148,319, forward strand.
GCTAATTAGAACTTTGAAAATTGTTTTAGTGTTAATTTTAGTGTTTTTTGCATACTAGTTTTTTTAAAGTTTGTGGTTTGAAATTAATTTAGGATTTAGAACACCATTAAGAGATTAATTAAGCTATTTTGTTACCTAGTTATTTTAATTAGCTTAATCTAAGTGATTAACTTGCTAATTGGGCTAAAATTTAGTGTTAGTTTCTAATCTAGTTTTTAAAGGTTTATGGTTAGGGTTAAACTAGGGTTTTTAGAAACCATTATTTAGTTAATTAAAGCTAATTAGCTATCTAGTTGTTTACTTAACCAATCTATAGGGTTACTTTGCTTAAGTGGCTTATTGTTATGCTAATCCAAGTTAATCTTGTGTGTTATTTTCCTTGTTTTGCCAATTACCAAAAATCAAGAGAAGGGTTGGTTGTGGAAAATATGTTTTGATGCATAGTTAATGGTTTAAAATTAGTGTAGTGGCTATCTAGTGAGTTAGTTTGAATTGTTGTGTTGGATTGTGTTAACTTTGTCGCTAATTGTCGATATTTGCACCAAATTGCAAATTCTAGCTTACTAGTTTTTATTAAATATTGTGATGAATTAATTGCGATGTATTGATGAAATTTTTAGCGTATCCTATGATTTTTAGGATGTGTGAGTGCGGATTTTGAGTGTTCGGGTTTCAGTTTTTCCGGGCGACCTAATCGACGATTTTAGTAGATTTTTGCGATTTTCGCGTGTGTTCCGCGCACTTTGTGCACGTTGTACCTAGCTTGTGAACTATGGTATTTTCGTTAGGGAATTGCATCGTTCTTGATTTGTAACCTTATGTTTGTATTGATGTAAATTCCAGGTTCGGTCGCGGAGACGTCAGACGCGGCACGAAAGGGGAAAGCGGTGATTGGACGTGACTAGCTAGGGATTCCGGTGAGTAGATGTAACATCTACGGGGGACTATCATTGGATGGCGCAAGTCGCCCGATAGTTTTAGTACCTTAAAAAGATTCTTAGTAATGTTAGTAATTAGGGGTGTAATACTTGTATGATTAATTGCTACATTCATGCCCTATATTGACATACATATACGAAACCATTTAATAGGACACCTGCACCATTGCCAGGGTTTTTATATGCAGCACGAGCACTATTCATGCTTACACACACACCCTGATAATTGCCATGCCACCACACTAGATAACCTTTAAATTGACACCTTTTACTATAATTGATACTTAAACTTGCGCTATTGCTTTAATTCCTTAAAATGAAATCATAGGATTGCTATTCATGTGCATGTACTTCATCATATTATTTGTTCATGCCTAATCTATTAATCACACATCGCAACTTGATTATTGATACCATATGCATCCATTATCATTGACATATGCACTCATGAGGATTTCTTGAGATTTTATGATATTTCTGGATTTCGGGGGAAAGCCGCAAAATTTCTAAACTTATTATATTTTTAAAATATGTAAATTGCGGTTTTCTAGTGATGTAAGTGTCGTCCACCATGAGTTTGCTGTGGTTTTCGAGATCCGTGTCGAGGAGTGGAGGAACCGTCACGGGTACATGGTGGGCCCGGTATGGTACCCCGGGGCAAGATGAATGTGGTGTTGACGTTGAGCCTGGCAGGGGACGGATTACCTACCGGTGACTGTTTAGCACGGCGGATATCCAGAGGATACCGACCGTGGCCGCGAGATGATGAGATTTTGATATTGAGCTGGGTCAGCCGGATGGCTAAGGCCAGAGATACTATGACATGGATATATGAGATTTGTGATAGTTTTGAGGTGTCGTTGCTGGACACAGGTTCTTGTTGATTCTATTGGTATTGTGCTGGTATTTCAAAAGAGATTCCTAAAGGAAAAACATGATTCTTATAATTACACATTCAGATCATGAGTTGATTCGCATTGCATTCATACCTGCTAGTATATTCATATTGCATACATATCTGCTATTATGTCCTGCCATACCTGTATTAGAGATGCTAGAATACTTGTGTGTATGCATACGATAGCCTGTGTAGATGTTATTTATTACTCACGAGTTGGCAACTCACCCCCGTTGTGCCACAGCCTTTTTCAGGTCCGCTCCGTCAGTACAGTAGCGGTGGGCGCAGTTGCTTCTTTTGCCTGGACTCGAGGTTTTGCTCTTAGGTGGGTTATATTATTTTTGCACCACCTTGTATATTCTTTGTATCTAGAGTACTCCATCTACTGTATCTACCAGTATTGTTGTATATTGACTTAGAGATGAGACTGTGAGATTTGTGGACTTTTTATGCTGTATTTTGGGGTCGAGCTCACTTGAGTCGACATGCTGTTTTTCTCATGCTTCTTTATGATTATTTTGCATGATGTTGTTTTATATTGCGTGGGATTTGTGACCGCCTTGTGGCGAAGAGCTAGCTCCCGCTTGGGGATGCCATATTTGTTGGATTCATATATATTCTTGTTGTACCCATTTTGGGGGCCAGTATTTACAAAGGAGGCTCTGCCGAAATTTTCGGAAAAATTTGTATTGTTTTTAAAAAAGGTTTTTATATGACTTATTTGATAAACTCGTTTTCAATTGATTGGGTTCTCATCACTCTTTTGCTTATTTGGTTTTGGTTTCTGGGCTTTGGCTTACTTATTTTACGGACGTCTTGAGACGTTTCGTAAACTTAAGTGCCAGTCACGTTCCGTACCCTGTGGGTCGTGAAAAAGTTGGTATCAGAGCGATAGGTTTCACCTTTTTGAGTGTAGGATGACCCTTGGTAGATGGAGTAAGTGACTTAAGCAGGGTAACGTAGCGTGCGTATGTCCACGGCATACTTGCGATACGGTACTCCGCCTAAGTGACTTTAGGATATACTTGCTTGAAAATTCCTTCTTCAATTCCGTGTATCCTATGATCCTATTGCACTGTTCTTACTATCCGTTTTCCTGTAACAACCACTATGCCGCCGAAGGCTATGAGGGGACAGAGGGCTGCCGCCAGAGACGAGATTCGAGCTGGCTCGTCCGAGACTAGGACTGAGCAGGGTGGTATGCCTACGCCGCAGGGACAGACCGATCCACCTTCCCCAGGCCGTATGGATAGGCTTGAGGCTGGTATGGAGGAGTTGCGACAGATGATGGGGAGTATGCAGGAGCTACGTCAGATGGTAGGATCCCTAGTTGCAGCCAGTCGTACACCGAGGCCGGATGACGTACCTACTACATCATAGACGACCATGATACCTGCTCCTACTACTACCACCGTGACCATCCCGGTTTCACTACAGGATTTCATGAGGCTGAGACCTCCAGTATTCACCGGCACCGAGGCAGCGGAGGACCCACAGACGTTCCTTGACAGTTTAGCCAGGATCTGCCGTTCGCTGAGATGTTCGGATGATCGATGGGTAGAGCTTGCGAGTTTCCGACTAGAGGGTCTCGCGCAGACATGGTAGGAGTCAGTCTTGAGAGGTCGAGCTGCAGGTCTACCGTCTATGACTTGGGCCGAGTTTACAGCGGTCTTTCTAGCTCGTTTCCTCCCAGAGAGCGTTCGTGACTCCAGAGCTCGTAGCTTCGAGACCTTAGTCAAGACACCTGGGATGACGGTGTCTGAGTATGACATCCAGTTTACACAGTTATCCCGATATGCTCCGTATTTGGTGGATACCGAAGAGAAGATGGTGAAGAGGTTTGTACAGGGACTTGATGCCCAGCTATATCTTGCCATTGGCGCCCAGCACTACGACACTTATTCAGCTGCTATGGATGCGGCATTACGGATGGAGGCACGCATATCACAGACTTCGGCCGTTTCTGGGCCGAAGAGGATTCGCACCGATGTACCGTCTCAGAGGCAGCGCGCCAGATTTTTTCCGAGAGATAGGCCTGGCAGAGGATTTGGACGGGGACAGTTATATGGTTCTTATCCCCAGAGACAGCAGCCGTCGCCAGGGTGTTTTGGGTGCGGGAGTCCGCACCATCTTGTCAGAGACTGTCCGGTGAGACAACAGGGACCAGCGACAGTTCCGCATGTGACCCTACCACCATCACCACCCCCTCCTCAGAGAGCCCTACTTCCTACCCCAGGCGATGCTCCACGCCAGCTAGGTGCACCCAGAGGCCGTGGACGCGGCGGTCCTGTTCAGAGAGGATGAGGAGGCAGAGGCCGAGGTCGAGGTTAACCCGCTATCGGTGGAGGACAGGCCCGAGTTTTTGCTTTGACACCGCAGGATGCGCAGGCATCCAATGCCGTTGTGACAGGTACCTTGCCAGTTTGCTCTTTCGACGCTCGGGTATTATTTGACCCAGGTTCCACACATTCGTACGTCTCTACACACTTTGCACCGATGTTGGGTCGTGAGTCGTCGTCGTTAGATCACCCGCTTGTTGTTGTTACTCCGGTAGGCGAGTCGTTTGTCACTCGTTTTGTATTTCGTTTGTGTTCCGTTCGTATCGGGGAGAGGGATTCATCAGTTGATTTGATTCTCCTCGATATGTTGGACTTTGATGTGCTTCTGGGCATGGATTGGCTAGCCACTTGTTATGCTTCGGTGGACTACCGTGAGAAGGCAGTCATATTTTGCTTTCCGGGAGAGCCAGTCCTTGTTATTCAGGGAGACCGCAGCGTCACCCTTCCCAGCTTGATTTCGTCTCTTCGCGCTGGTCAGCTCTTGCGGAAGGGATGTCAGGGATTCTTAGCGTATATTGGTGATACTCGAGCTGCAGAGGTTCCGTTGGACCGGGTCCCGGTTGTTTGTGAGTTCCCTGATATATTCCCTGATGAGCTACCTGGGCTACCGCCTGAGCGCGACGTTGAGTTCTGCATCGATTTGATTCCCGGCTCGGGGCCTATTTCTATACCGCCTTATCGGATGGCCCCGGCAGAGCTTCGAGAGCTGAAGGATCAGTTGCAGGAATTGTTAGATAAGGGGCTTATTCGACCTAGTGTTTCTCCGTGGGGTGCTCCGGTCCTGTTTGTCAAGAAGAAGGATGGAAGTTTGCGCTTATGTATCGACTACCGCCAGCTGAACAAGGTTACCGTTCGGAACAGATATCCGTTGCCACGCATTGATGATTTGTTCGACCAGCTTCAGGGTGCGGGGTATTTTTCGAGGATCGACTTGCGATCAGGATACCATCAGCTGCGAGTTCGACAGGAGGATATACCGAGGACAGCTTTCCGCACGCGCTATGGCCACTATGAGTTTTTGGTGATGTCGTTCGGACTCACCAACGCCCCAGCAGCATTCATGGATTTGATGAACCATACATTCAGGCCGTATCTTGACTTGTTCATCATCGTGTTTATCGACGATATCTTGGTGTACTCCCGGAGCAGAGAGGAGCACGGACAGCACTTGCAGATTACGTTACAGACTCTGAGGGAGCACCAGCTGTTCGCAAAGTTCTCCAAGTGTGCATTCTGGCTGGACAGCGTCGGATTCTTGGGTCACGTAGTTACGAGAGATGGCATATGTGTGGACCCGAAGAAGATTGAGGCTGTTCAGCAGTGGCCCCGACCTGCATCGGTTACTGAGATCCGTAGTTTTCTAGGCCTAGCGGGCTACTACAGGCGTTTTGTTCAGGAATTCTCCCGTATAGCTGCACCTTTGACCGGTTTGACCCGGAAGGGAGTTCCTTTCGTCTGGACGGAGGAGTGCGAGCGCAGTTTTCAGCAGCTGCGGACATGTTTGACTACGGCGCCGGTATTATCTTTGCCTTCGGGATCAGGCGGATTTGTGGTCTACTGTAATGCTTCGCGAGTAGGGTTAGGATGCGTATTGATGCAGCATGGCCGGGTAATCGCATATGCTTCTTGGCAGTTGAAGAAGCATGAACAGAACTACCCCACTCACGATTTGGAGATGGCTGCAGTGGTCTTTGCACTGAAGATTTGGCGACATTACCTATACGGCGAGTCGTGTCAGATATTCACCGATCACAAGAGCTTAAAATACATATTTCAGCAGCGAGACCTGAACCTCAGACAGCGTCGTTGGATGGAGTTGGTGAAAGACTACGACTGCGAGATCTTATATCACCCAGGCAAGGCGAATGTGGTGGTAGATGCGTTGAGTAGGAGGCCCGGGGGTAGTCTATCCTTTTTGCGCGCAGTGCAGAGGCAGTCGTCAGCAGATTGGCAGATGTTATGCGACAGCCGAGTTGAGTTCGAGTTCACTCAGACAGGGAGACAGCTCGCGCATGTTCGTGGACGCCCACAGTTGCTTGACCGTATATATGAGGCACAGCGCAGTGACGACCGTTGCTCAGAGATCATGGCACAGATGGGACAGGGCAGATTTTCCGAGTTCATGATTGACGATCAGGGGATTTTACGCTATGGATCTAGACTGTGCGTACCAGATACTGATGGATTACGGCGCGACATTCTTGAGGAGGCACACCGATCAGTGTATAGTGTCCACCCCGGTTCCACCAAGATGTACCATGATATGAGAGAGACCTACTGGTGGGACGGGATGAAGAGGGACATTGCGGAGTTTGTATCGAGATGCCTGACTTGTCAGCAAGTCAAGGCCGAGCACCAGAGGCCCACAGGAGAGCTACAGCCGTTACCCATTCCAGAGTGGAAATGGGAGCAGATTTCGATGGACTTCGTTGTGGGTCTACCCAGGACCAGTCGAGGGTACGACTCCATCTGGGTGATCGTAGATCGATTGACGAAAGTGGCTCACTTCCTGCCAGTGAAGACGACTTTCAGCTTCGCTCAGTATGCTCAGCTCTACATTGACGAGATCGTGCGACTACATGGCGTACCGACTTGTATTGTGTCAGATCGAGGCACCCAGTTCACCAGCCGACTATGGCAGAGACTCCAGGAGGCTTTAGGCACTCGTTTGAGCTTCAGCACAGCATTTCATCCGCAGACCGACGGACAGTCAGAGCGGACCATTCAGACTCTCGAGGACATGCTCAGAGCGTGCATTTTAGACTTCGGCGGTAGCTGGGATCGTCATTTACCTCTAGTGGAGTTCTCCTACAACAACAGCTTCCAGGATACTATTCAGATGGCACCTTTCGAGGCATTGTATGGGAGGAGATGCAGATCGCCCGTCTGTTGGACAGAGCTCAGCGAGAGCAGTATTTTGGGGCCGCAGCTTGTTGAGGAGACAACAGCGAAGATACAGTTGATCCGAGACCGGATGAGAGCGGCTCAGAGCAGGCAGAGATCGTATGCAGACAGGCGCCGTCGCAGACTAGAGTTCGCAGTTGGCGATCATGTTTTTCTGAGGGTCTCTCCGATGAAGGGCGTGATGCGATTTGGGCGGAAAGGAAAGCTTAGTCCCAGATTTATGGGTCCCTTCGAGATTCTTGAGCGTGTCGGCGCTGTTGCATATCGTTTGGCCCTTCCATCCAGCTTTCCCGATGTTCACCCCGTCTTCCATGTTTCGATGCTCCGCAAGTACCTTCACGACCCTTCGCATGCGATTCAGCACCCGACAGTCCAGCTAGAGCGCGACCTTTCATTTGCAGAGCAGCCGGTGGCCATCCTGGATCGGCAGGTGAATAAGTTGAGATCGAAGATTATACCAACCGTCAAGGTCCTTTGGCGTAGCCCGAGCAGCGAGGAAGTTACCTGGGAGACCGAGGTCGAGATGAGGAAGAAATATCCCCATCTCTTTGAAGGTACGCGTAGTTATTTTTAAATTCGGGGACCGAATTTCTTTAAGGGGGGAAGATTGTGGCGTCTTGAAAAGTCGTTTTGGAGTTTTCCTGAAAATCGGTGAAAATTCGGTATTTTTCCGTAAACCGTCTTTTTTGTTATTTTGCAGTTTAGGACTAGTTATACCTAAAATGGATAGGTAATTGCTTGTTTTTAGTAGCTAATGAGTTACTTATTAAATTTTGGTCATTTAAAATTTTTTCCCTATTTTTCAATTTTTTAATATTATTTTAAGCCGGTAAGGAAATACATTAAATTAGCGATAAATACAAATTTTTTGGGCTAATTTTAATCTTTAAAATTATGTTAATTAAAATCTAGTTGTAACATAAATTTTTAGTAATTTATTTTAAGATTTAACAAATTTTTAATATGGAAAACGAAATTTATTGAATTTTAAGCTAAAACTTGCAATTTTGGACTTGTGGGGGGTCTTTTTGCATGGAATTCTTTTTGTAACCTCTCCCACTCACCCCCACACCCCAAGGCCGGCCCCACCACTCCTGCAGCAGCCCCATCCCCCTCCATTTGAGTTTAACTATTGTGGTGAATGATTTGTTTTGAAAAGGATTAAAATATTGTAATTAAGGTATGGTGTACTTTGGATATGAAATGGCTTTGACTTGTGAAAGATTTAGCAAGCCCACACCACTCCCCTCTCCCTCTTCTGGCCGAGACCAGCTCCCCCCCCCATTTCCATTATTTTCCTTCTCTTTTCTCTCATTTTCTTCAAGAAATTGTATCAAAATTCAATAAAAATCAACAAATCCTTCACTTTTTCAACACAAAACCTTATTCCCTCTCTTCTCAAACCCAAATTGGTTCAAATCTTGGAGAAAGATGGCATCTTGGGAGGTTTTAGCAACATAGGGATTGATCTTTTAAGGTATAATTCCTAATCAAATGGTTAAATTGTAGTTTAAAGTGTGCTAATTAGAACTTTGAAAATTGTTTTAGTGTTAATTTTAGTGCTTTTTGCATACTAGTTTTTTTAAATATTGTGATGAATTAATTGCGATGTCTTGATGACATTTTTAGCGTATCCTATGACTTTTAGGATGTGTGATTACGGATTTTGAGTGTTCGGGTTTCAGTTTTTCCGGGCGACCTAATCGACGATTTTAGTAGATTTTTGCGATTTTTGCGTGTGTTCCGCGCACTTTGTGCACGTTGTACCTAGCTTGTGAACTATGGTATTTTCGTTAGGGAATTGCGTCGTTCTTGATTTGTAACCTTATGTTTGTATTGATGTAAATTCCAGATTCGGTCGCGGAGACGTCAGACGCGGCACGAAAGGGGAAAGCGGTGATTGGACGTGACTAGCTAGGATTCCGGTGAGTAGATGTAACATCTACGGGGGACTATCGTTGGATGGCGCAAGTCGCCCGATAGTTTTAGTACCTTAAAAAGATTCTTAGTAATGTTAGTAATTAGGGGTGTAATACTTGTATGATTAATTGCTATATTCATGCCCTATATTGACATACATATACGAAACCATTTAATAGGACACCTGCACCATTGCCAGGGTTTTTATATGCAGCACGAGCACTATTCATGCTTACACACACACCTTGGTAATTGCCATGCCACCACACTAGATAACTTTTAAATTGACACTTTTTACTATAATTGATACTTAAACTTGCGCTATTGCTTTAATTCCTTAAAATGAAATCATAGGATTGCTATTCATGTGCATGTACTTCATCATATTATTTGTTCATGCCTAATCTATTAATCACACATCGCAACTTGATTATTGATACCATATGCATCCATTATCATTGACATATGCACTCATGAGGATTTCTTGAGATTTTATGATATTTCTGGATTTCGGGGGAAAGCCGCAAAATTTCTAAATTTATTATATTTTTAAAATATGTAAATTGCGGTTTTCTAGTGATGTAAGTGTCGTCCACCATGAGTTTGCTGTGGTTTTCGAGATCCGTGTCGAGGAGTGGAGGAACCGTCACGGGTACATGGTGGGCCCGGTATGGTACCCCGGGGCAAGATGAATGTGGTGTTGACGTTGAGCCTGGCAGGGGACGGATTACCTACCGGTGACTGTTTGGCACGGCGGATATCCAGAGGATACCGACCGTGGCCGCGAGATGATGAGATTTTGATATTGAGCTGGGTCAGCCGGATGGCTGAGGCCAGAGATACTATGACATGGATATATGAGATTTGTGATAGTTTTGAGGTGTCGTTGCTGGACACAGGTTCTTGTTGATTCTATTGGTATTGTGCTGGTATTTCAAAAGAGATTCCTAAAGGAAAAACATGATTCTTATAATTACACATTCAGATCATGAGTTGATTCGCATTGCATGCATACCTGCTAGTATATTCATATTGCATACATACCTGCTATTATGTCCTGCCATACCTGTATTAGAGATGCTAGAATACTTGTGTGCATGCATACGATAGCCTGTGTAGATATTATTTATTACTCACGAGTTGGTAACTCACCCCCGTTGTGCCACAGCCTTTTTCAGGTCCGCTCCGTCAGTACAGTAGCGGCGGGCGCACTTGCTTCTTTTGCCTGGACTTGAGGTTTTGCTCTTAGGTGGGTATATTTTTTTTGCACCACCTTGTATATTCTTTGTATCTAGAATACTCCATCTACTGTATCTACCAGTATTGTTGTATATTGACTTAGAGATGAGACTGTGAGATTTGTGGACTTTTTATGCTGTATTTTGGGGTCGAGCTCACTTGAGTCGACATGCTGTTTTTCTCATGCTTCTTTATGATTATTTTGCATGATGTTGTTTTATATTGCGTGGGATTTGTGACCGCCTTATGGCGAAGAGCTAGCTCCCGCTTGGGGATGCCATATTTGTTGGATTCATATATATTCTTGTTGTACCCATTTTGGGGGCCAGTATTTACAAAGGAGGCTCTGCCGAAATTTTCGGAAAAATTTGTATTGTTTTTAGAAAAGGTTTTTATATGACTTATTTGATAAACTCGTTTTCAATTGATTGGGTTCTCGTCACTCTTTTGCTTATTTGGTTTTGGTTTCTGGGCTTTGGCTTACTTATTTTACGGACGTCTTGAGACGTTTAGTAAACTTAAGTGCCAGTCACGTTCCGTACCCTGCGGGTCGTGACAATATATATATATATAATTATTATAAACACTTTCTCTCTCTCCCCCTTCTCCATCTCTCTCCTCTCGTTCTCTTTCCCGAGCCATAACCCACGCCGACTCTACCCCAATCTCGCCTGCCCACCCCGACACCATCATCTTCTTCTTCTTTCTTTTACTCTTTCTTCAACTAGTGTTCGCCGGACATTGGTCACGTCGTAGACGACCCCAGTCACCGTCGTCGACTACTCCAGTCACCACTTCACGTAGTTGCTCAGTTCAGGCCAAGTTTTACGTACATTGGGTTTTGCATCGTGTCGTTGTTCAGTGTTCGGAACGTGATATCCGTATTTTCGTCGTGAGTTTTCGATCAGGCAAGTTCTAAATTTGCGACATGCTACATTAAATGTTCCATTATATATATAGCAATATTAGTATGCGTATGATAATAGTTAGCATGTTATTTGCAATTTACAAATTTTACTGCATCGATCCGTATTTATATCATTAACGGCTTTATCTAGTTGCATGCTGGTTCATTATAATATTATTATAATGTTTTGTTTCAATTCAGTATCTTTTATCTAGATTGCCGTATATCTTGTAGCAGACGTAAAATGTTTATTACAGATAGATATATGAATAGATCGGTTACACCTTACCACATAGAAAATATGCACTAGTATTTTCTACCGTATTTATATAACTGCTTACTGTTTTCCACCTTGTATTCTTCCTGTTATTATACACTGCTTGACATGTTCGTGACACATTATCAGACCGGTTACTTGGATTATTACTAATGTCGACAATCCTAACTTGTTGTCCTGATGGACGTGACTTATTGTCTAGATAGACAAGACATATATCTGCTTGATCCTGTGTTGGCATTAGATTGATATCATCAATACCAGATTTGAACACAAAACCTGGGGAAAAAGGGGAAATCAATAATGAAATCTTATTTGTAACTCAACAGTTCGATACTTTCCAGAGACTGATCAGTCGATACGGGCTTCAATCCTGGAATGATGATGCTGACATCATTCGTCTATACATGATACCTTGTTTTTACTACTTAGCGGCACCTCTCGAATTCAGCCCCGAGGGTCTTGACCGTAGTACCGGGCATATACAGGATACTATTGAGTTATATCGACGATTCCATTAATTGATTTCAAAGGGTTGTAGAATAGATAACCTAGAAATGCAGACTTTAGAATACACATCACATACCTATAGCTCACTGTTTTATACCTGTGTTTATTATTTACACTCATGTTTAATCATATCATCCTATTCCGTTTGTTACTGTTATTTCGATATTTATAACGCACTGACGTCTGGGTTTTGCATGGCCCAGTTCCTTTGACCTTGTTTGTCACGATCCGGAATTGGCTCGTGACCGACACGAAAATCACGTGAAGTCTATAGGACCCCACCGTAATCCAAGTAAGCCGAAAGCCCAGAAATCTAAACTTTTTCGGAAAATAATGGAGGTGCAGTTTGGAAATAACGGCATAATGAATTCAAATTCTTCTTTTAAAAGTATAAGTAATATTATACGAAAATGCAAGTGGGTTGTATACTATCTTTGAAAACATTTTCGTCATTGGAATTTTGGGTAGCACCTCCTTTATAAATTTTGATCCAAAACCAATACACCACATCAATAATATAGGCATCCCCCAGCGGGAGCTAGCTCTTCGCTAATTAGCAGAACCACAACCACGCAGTATAAAATATACAACGCCCAATGGCGAAGATCAATCACAGAAAGAAAATAAAGAAGACTAAGACATCATCAAGCTCATATAAAGAATAATACACACATCTCTCTCTAAGTCTCAAGAATATACAAATCGGGTGTCTAGGTCTATCAAATATACATAGACTGGTTGATGGAGCTTTTAATTAGATTACAACTGAAATAATATATACAAAGGTGATCACGATCCCAGTGTACCACACCTACTAATAAAAATCACCCAGAAGAAAGCTGTGTGCCAGCAAACCGCTACTGATCTGAGCGGTCGATCCTACAAGAAAACTATGGCACAACGGGGGTGAGTTGCCAACTCGTGAGTAGAAAATATCAGCAGGTAGAAATCGAATGTATAACGATCTCCTAGGTCATACTGTGTAGTATCTAGGGTGATCGTGTATACATATGTGTAATGATAACAAAGTCGTGCTTGTACCAGTATATAGTACAAAGTTATCTGTGTCATACGTAAATGTATACGTGTATCATCCAACGTGTGTCCATCAACGACACATCAAATCATCATGAAACCTGAGTGTCCAGTAGCGACATTCGAAAATATCATAAAACCCATGTCCAGCATCGACACGTAAATCCTCATATCTCAAGCGTCGTCTCATCGGATCTGCCCTCATTTCCATTTGTCTCAATCTCTCCGGTCAGTATCCTCCGGATATCCGCCGAGTCTAAAACTATCACCGGTAGGTAGTATTCCCCTGTCGGTCTCAACGTCTCTCTATACAATCTTCTTGTCTCGGGATACCGTACCGGGTCCACCATGTACCCGTAGACGGTGCCTACTCTCTCCTCGAATCGGGTATACATATAACTCAGAACCGAGAAAACTCATTGCGGACATCGAAATATCATATCAAGAGAAACCACATTTTTAAAACAATCATAAGACTTTTAAAAATATATCTGCGGTTCTCAAATCCAGAGATCTCATTAAAATAAAATCTCACATGCGTGTAACCACAAAGGTACAGTAAGTGCAAGCACAGAATAGTACTGTAAAGTATAACCGGTGTTTTCATATAAGCATGTTGTGTAACTGGGTAAGGAAGTGCAATATCTAAACTAGCATGTGCGGTAATAAGTTCTGAACAATAACTATAATTCTACAATTTAAGAACAATACGGCGATATAGCAGTTTCTAATGTGTAAGTGGCATGGCAATTACCGATGATGAGTGTGTGAGCCGGCGAGTATGTGTACGTGCAACATGCGCATCCTCGGTAATGGTGCATGTGTCCTAGTAGACGAAACCATATAAAGATAAACACAGGGAAACGTAATGCCAACGGTATAAAATGTGTAACTGCATATGAACCATACAGTTATAGTTTAAATAATACGAATCGTTGTTTTTGAAAATGGGGGCTACGGTGTTTTTGAAAAAAAAAGATACCATTTGAAAATCCGTAATGCCCCTTGAGATTTTCATTTAAAAGCGGATACGATTCGTCGGTTTTGGAAATAGGTATGGTTCCGAATATATATCTTAATATCTACTTAAGTGATCTAAATCAATATTCCTCGAGTCGATATATATATGTGTCGGCGATTCATGCTCATCATATCTCGTACGATATAATCCATCGTACGGTATCATCAAATCAGAATAAGGATCTATCATCCTATACATCATATCGATATAATCAATCGTATGGTATCATCAAATCAGAGTAAGGATCTATCGTCCTGTACATAATATCGCGTACGGTATAATCCATGGTACCATCAAATCAATGTAAGGATCTATCGTCCCGTACATAATATTGCGTACGGTATAATCCATCGTACGATATCATCAAATCAGAGTACGGATATATGGTCAAGTACATCATATTATCTCATATTCTCATATATATATATATATATCATCTCATATCATATCTTAGCGTATGTGAGTATATATATATATCGCCTCACATCCTCATGTCAAACTTATCGACTCGTGTCATCTCGTTTCATCATGTCCTCATCTCATCATCTCATCTTGTACTTATCTTTATGGTTATATCCGTATGTATATAAATGTATGTATTCATATATATTACATATTTGATCTCCTAGTATTATGGTTGCGAGGGTGCTATACGGCATCCACCCAACTTCCCCCGTAGATATATATCTACTCACCTACTATTCTCGCTCTAGCCAAAGTTGATGAACGCCTTGCTCTCCTTCGTCGTCCCGGAAGTCCACGCGAAGGTACCTATAATTCAATGCATATCGTAATGAAATCAAAATCGAATCCGAAAATGGATACGGCACGCGAAGAGCATATAGGTTAGAACCTATGGTCTACGCATGCAAGAATAACCAAACAACTCTCGACGTTAACGTACAAACGTCAAACGACCGAGTCAAAACTCAAATATCAAAACTCAAGTTTTCAAAAGTCGCAAAACGAAATCAGCTACTTAGTAAAACACTCCCAGATTCTACCTAAAGTGAAATTAGGACATTTTGCATATTGGATAGGCCTATATATCAGATGATAGAGCTATAGAACCATGCCTAAATCCGAACTTACAGATCAAGCTGCAATTTGCGTCCTATTAGATTAAATTGGCGGCCAAGTTAGGGAGTTGGGGTCTCGGGCTTCTAGGGTAGCTTTATAATAGCCTGCACATCTTACTGTGTTTGTAACTTAATTTTCAGAGTCTCCTATTCATCCCAGATTCCAATTGATCACCACAATTTCAACAAAAACCGATATCGGAAAAATCTAAGTTCGTGTTTGAGACTTCAAAGCTCATTTTAACAAGGCTACCCACACTACTAGGTCAAGGGACACTCACTACACTTTACTAACCTCTACTAAGCACTACTATAAGTTTTACCCCCTAACCCTCACCCTAGAATTTTCCAAGATCACCAAAACTTGAACTTTTTGACTCTACACTAACACTTGAGCCTAGGAAACTTAAAACTTGAAGGAAGGTAAAGGTTTTTACCTCATGGAAGCAACTCAAGAAAATTCTTTGGTGGTTCAAAGTGATCAAAACTCTAACTTGATCTCACCATGGGTTGTAGGATGAGATTATGCCCATTTTTTATGAAGATGGTGTGGGGTTTGGAGGTGGTTTTGAGGATGGTGCAAGGTGGTAGTGGAGGTGAAGGAAGAAGGAGGTGGAGAATGAGATGAAGAAGAATAATGAAGGAGGAAGGAATGGGTGGTGAAGGAGCCATACATCTCTCTCACTTTCTCTTTCTCACTCCTCATTATTACGGTCAAATCATGTCTCCTGTCTCTTTTCTTTTATTTATTTATTTTTTTCTTTTCTTCTTCTCATTTTCTTAAACACAATATAAAACCATGATAAATAAAGAAAGAAAACATGCATATAACATGTTATGTACACAAGTATGGTTAACAAATTAAAACATGTTTTAGTATAGTAATTAGTAAAATACTATTTAAATTTAAACTTAAACTTGTATGGAAAATTAATATATATATATATAAATTTGTAAAATGCCCAAATCAATCAAATGCTTCCATAACTAATAATTCATTTTAAAATTCCAATTATTTTCCCAATTGTATGTATATAATTATACCATTCCATTAAAACTAATTTCTATACTTTTATAATATTCATAAAATTTATTCTTTTGTTATTTAAATTCCAAAAATAATATTTTATATTTCTAAATGTTACATTGTCGCAGGAAGATCATGAGTATTTTAACAAGCAAGCCAAGCAGTGAGGAGCTTGATGATTAGTTTTAGAGATACTTAGTTTATTTTATTTCCGTAGTTTAAATTTAACGATGTGATCCCATAAGAGACGCGATTCAGATTATTCTTATTGGATCTTTATTCGTTTCCGATATATATAAATTTCTTGACTTTTATCTACTGTGGCAGATGGACATGTGTTAGTTAGATTTTATTTACTGATCTTGATATCTGATTGATAGCCGTAATGTGACCATGGAAAGATCTTTCTTAGCCATAGGTAGCATAGTTGGATCTGTCACGTGCTGTATTCATGTATTTTGGGAAGCAGAGCGTGATAGGGTTTGTTTAGTATCAGAGCCCTGGGATTCAGGGTTGGTTGGGTTTGGTTCTTTTGTAATTGGGTATTGAACCCAAAATACTAACTAGGAAAACCGGAATTAGGAACATGTCTTTCCACATTACTACCTTGCCGATCTTGAATCTATAGTTATCAATATCTTGTTTATTTAATCATGTTTACTGTTACTAATCCCCTTCAGTGTCTGTGGCTACAGAATCATGGCGGATAGAAATTTGCCGTCGTACCAGAGGCATGTAAATAACGCCGCATTACTTAGAGTTGTACGTGGTATGTTAGAAAACCAGAAGCGTCAAACTGAGCTAAATCAGCGGCATGCCAAGGCTTTTCAAGAGAGTCGAAGGATGGTCCAGCAGTCTGTTGTTACAGCAAATGAGAGGGCGGCAACTCCCAGGCCAACACAGCATGAGGGCACTGTGGCAGACTTTAGAAAGCTCGGTCCGTCCACATTTACAGGATTGGAGGAACCATTACCAGCGGAGCAGTGGTTGGTTGATACAGAGAACCTGCTTATTGCCGTGTAGATTCTAAATGAGAAAAGGGTGGATTTAGTATGCATCCAATTGGTAGATTACGCTCACGAGTGGTGGCTCGTAGAGAACCATCTGACCAAGCCGATCAGCTGGGCGACTTTTTCGCAAAGTTTCTTGGTGAAGTTCTTTCTGCAATCTGCTCGGGAGGAAATGGAGGAGAAGTTCATTAGCTTGAAGCAGAATGGCGAATCCGTTGATACACTTGCGGCTGAGTGGACCCGGCTCAGTCGATTTGTGGGGCCCTTGGTTGCCAATAAGGCAGATAGGGCAAGGTGGTTTATTCGTAGCTTGGATGTAGGGATTCAGAGATACGTCATATCATTGGGATTGACCACCTTCTCTCAAGTTCTTAAGGCGGCTAGGGAGTAATATAATTTATTGGTAAAAGTAAAGGGTAATCTACAGCAAGAGGTTGTAGTGCAGAAGACGGTGTTTACACCAAATAGAGCTCCTGTACGTAGAGGCATTCTAGTAAACAAGTGAGGGACAGTACTTATGAAGAAGCATTTTGTATCAGATCAGAAAAAGGGTGCAATTTAGAACTTTTGCCATCTACCCGGACACACGCAGAAAGAGTGCCGAAGGAGGTTCGGACTTTGTTTAGTTTTTAGATCAGCTGACTATACCATTAGTGCATGCCCTTTGTTCATACCAGAATATTGCATTTTATTACCGTTCATTCATTATCTATTTTTTGTATATATCGGTACTATTAACCAGTGTCTGCTCAGTAATACAGATTACAGGTATTCGTGACAAAATACTGGAAATACACTTAAAATCACGGATATATCATTTACGAGCCGACGCTGCAACCGGAACTACAAACCGATATCCCAAGAGTTATTTTGCAAACAAATAAAGTGTACACCTTTTAGTCCAACACATTGCATGTGTGAACACAACTCTTGGAGCATGGACCTAGGTGAGGGGGCTGCCCAAGGTATACAAGTGAGCATGAGTGTGATGTGCATTCAATGCATAAAGTGTGATGTGATGCATAGCTACTTGTTTCCCTCCATTCCCTGAGCGCACCACAAATTCAAATAGACAAATCAAACTGCACCAAAGTGATACTGGGAACAACAAATAACCACACACCAAATACGAGGCAGAGAGCTCGGATTTAGGCCGAGAACAAGCCCCTTATGGCCGGCCAAACAGTGCACAGTGGGCCCCAGTTTTGTACAGTGCATCCTTTGCTGCCACATGTTCATAGTTTTATTGTTTGTTTAATCTCCTTTTTTTCCTATAAAAGCAGAACCAGGCAGCAAGGGAGAGGAGTCCATTCTTTGCCTCATTTTTGTTCAACTCTTTTTTTTTGTTTCTTTGTTCTCTTGTACATAGCTAACCCCTTGAGTTCTTTACCTTAACTTGATCTTGCAACCTCTTCATTGAGCTTGCAAGGTTAAGCTTTGGTTATTGCACTTAAGGGTTGTATCATTAGTTCATGTTGAATAAATCTCTCTTTTGTGCCTTCATTTTCCTTTGGGTTCTTTGTCTTCACTTGATCTTACAACCTCTTAATTGAGCTTGCAAGTTTAAGTTTAGGTATTTGAATCCATGGCTCGTATTGTGCTATTTGGTTCCTAGTTATTTTCTTTCTTGCTCTTTTCTTACTTGCTTTTACATTCATGCAATTTATTACCATACTTTACTTACTTGCTCATTTTCATTCTATGCAATTTACTTACTGGCTTGTTGTCTTTTCTTTTCTTTGTGTCTTTTCTTTTGCTATTTTTAGTTTGTTGTTTGAATGGTTGTGAATATGTGTTGTTAAGAAAAGAATACGATATTGTAAGTTAAGGTTTCTTCGCTCATTTCCTTTTCCCATATTTTCCAATTGAACCCCGTCCAAACGTTATGCAAGTGCTCCGTTAGGCATCCTACCCTACCAAGGTAACGGTGATTCCTAACCACGACCGGTTGCGTTCGGTTTGGCCGAAAGAGAAAGCAAGAGACAAGAACGGACGGACAAAAGTCAATAAGCCGGATTTCTAATATCATGCTTAAGTACCCTAATCCACGTTGTTGCCAATTGCTCTAGCTTCAATTGTTAAGTTCGGCTCAAAGGTTTTTAGTGCGGATTTCCTTAGCTTACACTATTGTATCTTTTCCTAACAACTTTATACTTTGCATATAATACATAGGTTAGATACGAACAATTCCGCCCACGCGCATTAACTCGTGAGAACAAGAACCTAAAATGCTCTGTCTCCCTGTGGATCGACCCGTGTTCATCGCGGCTAGTTGCAAAGCGACATCGTCCTGATCGCGGTTGAACTTTAGAACTCTTAAAACTCGAGACGCCAAAAGCGTGCGATCACCCTTCGAAGCTATAATCGAGAGACGATATTCAAAAACCTCCGCAAAAGAAGATTTATGGGCAGAAGCAGATTACTCAGAGGCCTAATCAGGAAGGGGCCTTCACCTTGACGGCCGAGGAGGCCAAGGCATCAGATGATGTTGTTTCAGGTATCCTGCTTGTTTATAATTTTCCCGCATTGGCATTATTCGATTCAGGTGCATCCTATTGCTTCATGTCGTCCAAGTTTATTAGTGCACACTCTATTCCACACATGACCCTGTCTAGTTGCTGGGACATACACACTGGGAATGGGAAAATTGTATCTAGTAGTGAGTGCAAGGGTTGCTCGATTGTTATTTGCGGACGGGAGTTATTCACGGATTTCTTGGTGATTGATACTGGCAGCTATGATGTTGTCTTGGTAATGGATTTTCTTGGAATTTTCCATGCTCACATTGATTGTAGGGCTAAGAAAGTGATTTTCCAGATTCCCGAACATCCGGAGTTCATATTCTTGGGAGGTAGCCGATCTGTCGGGCCAGTCGAATTTATAGCTATGCCAACAAGTGTCATTCTTTCGTCGATGGAAGTAAACAAGGAAGAGGCACAAGCAGTAGTTCGGGATTTTATGAATGTGTTCGAGGGCATATCGGGTTTACCGCCAAAATGAGACGTGGAGTTCGTAATTGGCCTTATTCCTGGAGCAGCGATGATTTCAAAGGCTTATTATCCAATGGAACCGGTGGAACTAGAAGAGGTAAAGAAATAAGTTGCCAAAATACTACAGAAGGGTTGGATTAACAGCAACGGTTCACCATGGGGAGCTCCAGTTCTTTTAGTGAAGAAGAAAGATAGCACGCGACGGATGTGCATCAACTATCGGGAATTAAATCGGATGACTATTAAGAACAAGTACCCAATCTCTTGCATAGGCAAACTATTCGATCAACTCAGTGGCGCGAGGGTTTCTCGAAATTGGATTTCCGATCTGGATATCATCAAGTTCGGGTGAATCAGAAGACGTTTGCAAGATGGCATTCCGAACTCGATATGGGCATTACGAGTACTCAGTGATGCCATTTGGGGTTACTAACCCACTGAAAATATTTATGGACTTGATGAACCAAATCTTTTCACCATATCTAGATCAGTTCATAGTGGTGTTATTGATGATATTCTGGTCTATTCGAGAAGCAAAGAAGTGCAAGAAGAACACTTGAGGATCGCACTGCAAACGTTGAGACAAGATAGTTATATGCTAAGATGAGCAAGTGAGAGTTTTGGCTCGAAGAAGTGAAGTTCTTGGGTCATGTTGTATCCAGAGATAGAATTACCGTTGACCCCAAAAAGATTGCAGCCATTCATGATAGGCCAATTCCAAAGAATGTGGGAGAGATCAGAAGTTTTCTTAGCTTACTGGATATTATAGAAGGTTTGTGGAGAACTTTGCCCGAATAGCAGAACTATTGACTAAGCTAACATGAAAGGAGGTACCGTTAGTATGGACCGAGGAGTGTGCGTCAGCTTTTGAAGTGCTGAAGCAGAGATTGACCACCGCTCCTATTCTGACATTGTCAGATAGTTCTGGAGAACTATGTATTCACAGCGTCGCATCTGGGAAAAGCTTAGGATGTGTTCTAATGCAATGTGGGAAGGTCATAGCATATGCGTCGAGAAAATTGAAAACTCATGAGAAGAAGTACCTAACTCATGATTTGGAGATAGCAGCAGTGATTTTTTCTCTGAAGATTTGGAGACACTACTTATTGGGCGAAAGGGTAGAAATATTTACCGATCACAAGAGCCTAAAATATGTGTTCACATAGAAAGAGCTCAACATGAAGCAGCGTAGATGGTTAGAGCTAATGGCTGATTATGATCTTGATCTAAAGTACCATCCGGGGAAAGTTAATGTAGTGCCGGATGCTTTGAGTCGGTTGCCAGGGATACGGATGTTGACTGTACAGAGGGAGATTATAGCTGATCTTCAGAGATTCGAGTTGGAGATCGTACTACCAGATTTTTCAGGACGGTTGATGCAGTTGCAAGTATAGTCATCCTTGATTGATAACATTAAGGCAGCTTAGTCACACGATCCAAGATTGCAAAAGTTTTGAGGACAAGTAGAAGCGGGACTTCAAACAGATTTGTTGATTTATGAAGATGGATCGTTACGATATGGAAGTCATTTATGTGTGCCTAAAGGAGATGTTCATGAAGAAGTCATGAAGGAGGCTTATAGTTCCGCGTATTCAGTACATCAGGGAGGCACAAAGATGTATAGAGATCTGCGGCAACATTTCTAGTGGGAAGGCATGAAAAGGAAGATTGCTCGCTACGTATTGACGTGCTTGGTGTGTGAGCAAGTCAAGACTGAACCTCAAAGGGTAGCTGGTTTGTTGCAACCACTTCCAATTCCTTAATGGAAGTGGGAACATATAATCATAGATTTCATGATAGCTTTACCACAGAGTCCAAAGGGCAATAACACAGTTTAGGTGATTGTCGATCGATTGACCAAGACAGCTCATTTCATACCATTTCGAGTTGGTCAGTCGACGGTGGCTTTGGCCGAGCAGTATATGCAGGAGATTGTGAGATTGCATAGAGCACCCGTGAGCATCGTTTCTGATCGTGATACTCGATTTTTATCACACTTTTGGAGGAGTCTACAGGAAAGTTTGGGAACTCGCTTAAAGTTTAGCATGGGCTATCATCCTCAGACAGATGGCCAGTCTGAGAGAACGATCCAAACTCTTGAAGATATGTTGAGAGCATGCATGTTAGAATTTAAGGGTTCGTGGGAGGATAATCTGCACTTAGTGGAGTTTTCATACAATAACAGTTTTCAGGTGACTATACAAATGGCTCCATTTGAAGCATTATACGGTCGTAAGTGACGCTCGCCTGTCTGTTGGGACGATATTGAAGAAAGAAGATTGCTGAGACCGGATTTTATTGTGCAAACGGTGGAGAAAGTTAACGTGATCCGAAATCATATGAAGGTGGCACATGATCGACATAAAATTTGGGCTGATAATGGAAGAAGACCTTTGGAGTTCGCGGTTGGTGATCTTGTGTTCTTAAAGATATCACAGATTAGAGGAGTAATCCGATTTGGCAGTCGAGGCAAGCTTAATCCTTGATTTGTGGGGCTTTTCGATATCATCGAGCGTGTTGGAGAGGTAGCTTATCGATTGGCCTTACCACCATCCTTGGCGGGTGTTCATGACGTGTTTCATGTATCTCAACTCCGCAAATATGTTCAAGATTAGACGCACGTCCTAGATCACTCGGAACTGACAGTATGAGAAGATTTAACGTATGAGAGCGACCAATGGCTATTATGGATCGACGAGAAAAGGTCCTCAAGAATAAAGTAATCCCACTAGTACTCGTTTCCTGAGGGAATCGTTCGCATAAAGAATCTACTTAAGAACGTGAAGATGAGATTCGACAGAAGTTTCCACACCTCTTTTCTTAGATCCATATCTTCTTATCTTTTTCCTGTTCCTTGAATTTTGAGGACAAAATTCTTTTGTAGTTGAGTATAATATAACACCCTAGTACATTTATACTATATAATTGGATATTTTAAATTTTACAGTAAAATTCTTTTATTATTGTTGCTATTGGGTTGCGAATGATTCAAGTTTTAGTGGTGGTCATTATCCGACCCGACCCGCATGATTAAAACCCGACACGATGCAAGGTTATATCCGATATTTGCTAGTACGGTGTGTCCACGTGAATCTAGTACTATATATACATCATATATATTTAAATCCTTGCATATCTATTTATAGTACAAGTTATGTATAAAAAATATCTTTCGCTACCTAACCTTGCATGGAAAATCACCCAATATCGGATTGTTGCGCCAATATATCATGTTCATATCCTAAGATATAGACAAAAAAATACTTAGAAATCATTACGTATATTTACTAAGATTTTATTGGGGGTATATGTATCAAATAATAGATTTTTGCATTATGGTTAAAATTCTTACGTATATTCTTTATATTTAAAAACTATATTTTTGACTAGGTACGGGTAATATTTGGAGTGATCTGGTATTATCCGTAAAATCCTACAAAAATATATAATATATTACTCAATATTCTTTTACATATACTCTAATTGTTATATATATATATATTATTAATATAATTATTATAAACACTTTCTCTCTCTCTCCCCTGTCTCCATCTCTCTCTCCTCTCGTTCTTTTTCCCGAGCCCTAACCCATGTCGACTCTACCCCGATCTCGCCTGCCCTTTGTCGACGAAGCCAACCCTCCTCCCTCGTTCTCACTGCACCCATCACCTCCTCATCACTACCACCGTCGTCACCTCCCACCTCTGTCCCAGAAGCCTTACCCGAGCCCGACTATACACCCGAGAACCCACCTTCATCTTCCTTGCTGACGTCACCGTTCAAACTCGACCATCACCTCCGTCACCTTCCCTTTCTCGTCGTCACTAAACCCAGAGCATCCCTATCATCTCTTTCTCCTTCTTCTTCTTTCCTTCACTCTTCTTCTACCGCCGACCAACCCAACCTCCTCGTCTTTTCGACCACTCCGTCGACTTGCCTTGTCTTCTCGCCGCGTAACCAGTGACTTCCTCCTCAAATCCCTCACAGTGACCCAGAACCCTCACCCCGACACCATCATCTTCTTCTTCTTTCTTTTACTCTTTCTTCAACTAGTGTTTGCCGGAGATTGGTCACGTCGCCGACGACCCAGACGACCCCAGTCACCATCGTCGTCTACTCCAGTCACCACTTCACGCAGTTGCCCAGTTCAGGCTAAGTTTTACATACGTTGGGTTTTGCAATGTGTCGTTATTCGGTATTTGGAACGTGATATCCGTATTTTCGTCATGAGTTTTCGATCAGGCAAGTTCTAAACTTGCGACATGCTACATTACGTGTTCCATCATATATATAGCAATTATTAGTATGCGTATGATAATAGTTAGCATGTTATTTGCAATTTACAAATTTTACCACATCAATCCGTATTTATATCAATAACGATTTTATCTAGTTGCATGCTGGTTCATTATAATATTATTATAATGTTTTGTCTCAATTCTGTATCCTTTATATTGATTGCTATACCTTGTAGACGTAAAATGTTTATTACAGATAGATATATGAATAGATTGGTTACACCTTACCACAAAGAAAATATGCACTAGTCTTTTCTACCATATTTATATAACTGGTTACTGTTTTTCACCTAGTATTCTTCCTGTTATTATACACTGCTTGACATGTTCGCGACACATTACTAGATCGGTTACTTGGATTATTACTAATGCCGACAATACTGATTTGTTGTCCTGATGGAGGTGACTTGTTGTCTAGATAGACAAGACCTGTACCTGCTTGATCCTGTATTGGCATTAGATTGATATCATCAATACCTGATTTGAACAAAAAACCTGGGGGAAAAGGGAAAATCAATAATGAAACCTGACTTGTAACTCAATAGTTCGATATTTTCCAGAGACTGATCAGAGTCGATACGGGCTTCGGCCCCAGAATGATGATGCTGACATCATTTGTCTGTACATGATACCCTGTTTTTACTGCTTAGCGGCACGTCTCGGATTCAGCCCCGAGTTTCTTGACCGTGGTCCCGAGCACGCACGGGATACTATTAAGTTACATCGACGATTCCATTAATTGATTTCAAAGACTTGTAGAATAGATAACCTAGAAGTGCAGACTTTAAGATACATATCACATACCTGTAGCTCACTGTTTTATACCTGTGTTTATTATTTACACTCATGTTTAATCATAGCATCCTGTTCTGGTTGTTACTATTATTTCGATATTTACGACGCACTGACGTTTGGGTTTTGCATGGCCCAGTTCCTTTGACCTTGTCGCAGGAAGATCAGGAGTATTTTAACTGGCAAGCCGAGCAGTGAGGATCTTGATGATTAGTTTTAGAGATGCTTAGTTTATTTTATTTCCGTGGTTTAAATTTATCGATGTGATCCCATAAGGGACGTGATTCATACATTATTCTTATTGGATCTTTATTCGTTTCTGATATATATACATTTCTTGACTTTTATCTACTTGTAATGTTTTGAAAATCGTTTAGGAGTATTTTTCGATAATCGGTAATATAATATGTGTTTTCCGTAAAAACCAAGATATAATTATTTTTCAATATAGACTTAAATACACCTATTTTAACTGTGTAATTGCTAGTATTTGGTATTTAATCAGTCACTTATAAATTGTTAGTTTACTTAAATATTTTTCTTAATTAATTATTTTTTTATATTATTTTAAGCTTTCACTTATACATTTAATTAGTGAAAATTACAAATGAGAATGGGTTAATTACATAATTGTGAACCATGACAACTTCATGACAAGTTTATAATATGTTCTCTTTTCTACACTTGTATTCAAGGTTCTAGTTAATTCTAAAATGAAAATAAATATGAAATAATTAAAGAGATAATATGTTAAGGTGTTGATGTGAGTATGGGGGTATGGTTACCTCTCTTTTTCTCACTCACCTACTCACAAACCCCTTTCTTTTTGTGGCTGAAACTTGAGCAGCCCCCCCTCTCTTCTCCAATTCTCCATCTCATTTCCCACTTTAAAATATTAATAGAAAATAAAATTAACACGGAATGTAATAAACAAAGTAATAGGCTTGTTGACATGAGTTTGGAAAGATGCTTCTACACTCACCCACACACACTTCACTCTCTCTCTCTCTCTCCCCTCATTTTTCTGGCCGAGCCTAGGCTGCCCCCTTCCCAAATTTCCCCCACTTCATTTCTACTTCAAAAATCTCCAAAATCCATCAAAAATCAATTCAAAACCTCACAAATCCTTCATTTAACCTTTAACCAATTTTCTTTGGCCAATCTAACATGGATCTTGGAGAAAAAGTTAGCATTTGGAGGCCAAGATTTTTGCAAGAAAGATCTACAAAATTGTGAGATATAAATCTTAACCTAATTGTTAATTTGTTGGTTAATTACTCTAATCTAAACTAATTAGGTGTTAATTTGGTTCTAATTTCAAGTTTTGGAATTTTAAGAGAGGGTTTTGAACTAAAGTTAGGGATTTTCATCACTTGATCTTGTTGTAATGTGTAGTCTCACATCTTAAGACATGCTAAAATCTAAGCTAGTTGCTAGTTACTAATTGTTACTTTAAAATTGTCCAAATTATATAATTTTGCAAATTAGATTTTTAAGATTAATGTAAAGAGGTGAGATTAAATTTTAGTAAATATTGGTGTGACCTAATTAAGATATTAAGTGAGCTATGTGGTTGTTAGAATTGCTAAAACATCTAGATTAGTATTAAAACGATTAATGGTTGCTTACTAGGTTTTTGGAATAAATCGATTTGATTTAAGTTTGAGGTTTTGATGATTTATAACCTATTTCATATAAGTTTTAGTGTGTTGTGAATGCGCGATTGGTGGGATTGGATTTTAGGTTTGGTAGTTGTTACGTATAGCGAGCCTAGTTATGGTTTGTGTAAGTCCATGTCACACACCCCACTTGCTTGCGGGGAGGCGGAATATATGAAAAACGATTATCAAAGCTTCGTAACACGGACTTGAGCGCATGAATCATTTCTAAACCATTGCTAACAAACTACTAGAGGTTTAACTACTCGGACTCGAAGTTATACCTCACGTTACATGTCCTTCGGGTCTTCATCGCTGTCCTCCAGTCCTCGTAGGCTCCTTGGAACATCGGCACCTTAACGGCCTCCTCGAATCAAAGACGATCCACCCGAAAGCTCCTACGTCAAGCTTAATCTCTAACTTGAGATAACTAGTTTGCTTAAAGTGCTAATCTAAGCTACATAGGGGATATAGAGTGAGGTTATGGATGTATTAGTCTAGCTAATCCTTGATCTCAACACATGAGAGGGGAGCATTAGGGTTTCAAGAGAGAGAGCTTGAGGAGAGAGAAGATAAGCATTAGAATCAATGAAAATCCTTCTCACTTCTAATATATAATGAAGCATAAAGATTTATCAAATGAATAAATCAAATGCATTATCACCATGCTTCATTAAATAGATACAATGAATCTTCAAGTGATTCATTAAGCAATAAATGCTTCATTAACTCACTTGAATGATTCATCTAAGTGAGTCACAAATTCATTAAATGCTAATGCCACCTTACCCTCTTAGTTACCACTCTTCTAGAAGGTTCCCGACAAATTACGAGAATGCCCCTACAATCCGTGAAAACACGGAAAAACTTTAGACTGTATAAATCCAATAACCCGATACTAGAATCTGGCTTAAACCAAAGCCGGCTAGAAAAAACTGTCCGAACGTCGTACGTGTGTAAACGTACGTACGCGTTTGAACCCTTGTCGTAAAACCGTACGACCTCTATATCATTTCGCCTGGAGCAGGGAAACTCTCTGTGTGGGACTCTAAAGACTCGACACTACGCTGGCAGTGGGTTTAACCACAGACTGCAAGCGGCACTAGCTGTACGTAACGGTCCCTAGGTAGATGTCGATAAGAAGGCCGATGAGGAAAATCATCCGAACTCCCACTGAGCCTGATGTGACAATCTCCGTACAGTCCGGTCTGTTCGTCTAAGACTATCGCATATCAAACTTAGGGGGCGGCAAGCGTCAGTCCCCTAATAGCTGTATAAGTCGTGTCGGAGCGAAGCCCATTACACCCTGAGAAGCTACTGGAACCTACCAGTATATCTCGCTTGCCCTGGCCAGGGACTTTGCGTAATGGCTCTCTGACACAGCGCGATATCATCTCCCAATACCGGGAGAGACGAATCCTATCTAACTACTACTGCCTCCAAGTGCTCGGGACTGCACCCAACTGCTACCTGTTTGCACGACTCCTTTGAGCCGTGGTAGGGTAGCAATCTAAGAACAGTGGGACACACTCGAGGCGAAGTAGCAGTGTCAAGTCTGCGGACTATGCTGTACTCATGTCATCTGGGAACTGTTAACTGACGACGGGTATAATACCAACCAATCAGTTTCCCTGCGAGTCCTGTCCGGTGTACCCATAACCTAACGAGCACCTGTATACTATCTCCAGTAAGACGTACTGATGGCTATGGGACAGACCATCTCCCCAACTGGGATGAGAAGCGTACACACCAGTCTACTCTGGAATATCGATGCCCTGTCTCGATAATCCTACGACTAGGGACATGTATAGGATGTTGCTTATAGACTACCCAGCCCCCACTAGTGTGACTGCCATCACAACGCTGGTAATCAAGCAAAGAACCTATGGGCTCTACTAATATGTATAATTGATACGTTACAAGAAACATATGCACATATTAAAGTAGACACAAACCAAGTAGCATACTATCATTTTTAGCAAGACTGTATATATAACTGTGAATATCCCAAGCTTCCATTAAGTAATATACAATCTAGTATGATACAATAATGGCCCCTAGGGCATATACACTAACGGTTTGTGGCGTTGTCGTGAGCGCATTTTGTGCACCAAGTGCGTGCGCTTCTAGTTATGGCGCGTGGTTGACTTGTATCATTTGTACCCGCGACTATCATATATTTATTCTCTTATTTACTTGTTTACATTTCTAAGATCAGGTGTAGAGGCGTCGGATATGGCACGGAAATGGCAGAGCTGAAATCGGATCAGATTAGCCGAGGCGTCCCGGTGAGTAGATGTACACATCTACGGGGGAATCGTCTGGATGGCGCGAGGCGCCCGATAATCAGGATTTATAGTAGTGCTTATATTTATATATGTAGTCTCCTAATCATTCATCTCATTGCATTGCATCATTATAAATATATGATATTATCTCATAGGACACTTACACCATTATCATTGGTTCATGCCACGTGCACTATTCATGCGAACACATACGTCTTTGGTAATTGCTATGTCACGAACACTATAGAACTTGCTTAGAATCAGTATCTGTGCATTGCATCATATATGATTTGTAAACCTTTACCTGTATAGTCATTTCATCAGGATGGATACGTAGGATTGTTAGTCATATATACATACCTCATTGCATCATGATTTATGCAAAGCTTCTGGCCGTACTTCGCATGGTATATACAATCGTATCATAGACATTATCATCACCGACATGTTTACATATTGTGATTCTTCTCGAGGATTTCAGTATTGATGAGATTTCTGGATTTTGGGAAAAACCGCAAGAACTTTATTAACCTATTATCATTTTAAAAATAGAAATTTACGGTTTTCTCATGATATGATGTGCGCGGCGTCCACCATGTGTTTTCTCGGTTCTTGAGCGGTATCATATACCCGATTCGAGAAGGGGGATGCACCATCTATGGGTACATGGTGGACCCGATACGGTACCTCAGGACAAGAAGATCGCACAGATGGCGTTGAGCCTGGCAGGGGAGCACTAACGATCGGTTATTTTGACGCGGCGGATATCCGGAGGATACCGACGTAGTCGTGAGATTTGATGATATGGGTCAATCCGGACTGACGGAGACCGAGATTTGAGATATTGAGATATCGAGACATTGAGATATTGAGATATTGAGACATTGAGATATTGAGACATTGAGATATTGGGATATATATATATATATATATATATATATATATTGTGTCGATGCTTGACACAGATTTTCTGTTGATTTCATTGATGATACTTCAGTTTATTGCACAGAGCTTTTTTCTAAGATAAGAACAAAGATTTTCTCATAACAGACTTGTTCAGGTTTCGTGTTTGATTATGCATTCATGTTGCATGCATGTTAGTACATCGTACTATATCGATATGTGTAGATTGAGACGCATTTGCGTGCATGCTTACGATAGCCTTATTAGATGTTACTTACTACTCACGAGTTGGCAACTCACCCTCGTTGTGCCATAATATCTTGCAGGTTCGACCCGTCAGCGCAGTTGCGGCGGGCGTATTTCCTCTTTTGCTCCATTGCATCGGTTTGCAGCTTTGCTCATGGTGGGTTGTGAGGATACTTTTGATCCATCTTGTATTATTATTTGTATCTAGTATACTCTATCTACCCTTATATATTTCACTAGATGGAGAGACTCGTGGGACTTGTATTTGTGATGTTAGTGTTGATGCTCACTTGAGCCGACGTGGTATTTCTCATTTCTTACTTTCAGATGCTTATTTCTCACTTTTGATATACATATTGCATGTGGTTGTGATTCCGCCATTGGCAAAGAGGTAGCTCCAGCTTGGGGATGCCTTATTTCATCATTTATATGTATTTTCATGTGTTCTACCTATTTGGGGGCAGTATTTACAAAGGAGACTCTGCCGAAATTTTCGGGAAAATCTGATGTTGCTTTTAAATGTTTAATGCCACTTATTTTGTTAACAGCACTTGCTTTAAAACAAGTTTTCCTTCACTCTAATTGTCAAACGGTTTAGTTTTTCTGGGCTTTGGCTTACTTAGATTATGTTGCGCCTTCAGACGTTTCGTAGTTTAAGTTCCAGTCACGTTCTGTACCTTCGGGTCGTGATAAAGTTGGTATCAGAGCGATAGGTTTTACCTTTCTGAGCGTAGGATGACCTTTGGTAGATGGAGTAGGAGACTTAAGCAGAGTGACATAGCGTGTGTATGTTCTACCGCATACTTACGATACGATACTTCGCTTAAATGACCTTATGATATATATATTTTCTTGTATTTCCTTCCTTGATTCCGGAAACCCTTTAATACGATCGCAATGTTTCTATCGATCCTGTTTCTTGTTCCAGCCACTATGCCGCCGGAGATATCGAGGGCCACAGGGCTGCCGCCAGGGATGAGATTAGAGAAGGCTCGTTTGAGACGAGGACCGATCAGGGCGGTACTGATTTTGTCTCAAAAACTATCTATTAACCGCAATCAAGAACGGCGTCGCATGAAGCTAGCCGGTGAGTACGGGTCGGTCCACAGGGATGTTGTGAATCTCCTAATCGTGCTAACGAGTTAATTCCGAAAGGTGTTCGGATTGATTATTAAATCTAAAATCTAAATCTATCTATCTAAGATTATCTAGATCTAGTCTTGCTAGGGTTAGGTTTAGGGATGGTTTGGAAATGCAAGTAAATATCAACGCTTTCTATACCCGAATGAAGATCTATGAGGAGTTATGGTAATTATCAATAAAGGGGATTAGATCCATTCGGGAAGGTGTACCTTCCTCTAGGTTCTTGTTCTTCCTTTAGAGATCCTTACCCTAACCTCCATGGAAAACGTGCACAACCGGGCCTTTATACTACGGTATCACCACTACCTCGAGGGATAGGGTGTCGTAGGGCGCGGTGTGTGCGTGTATGCATGGAATCCTATTGCAAATATATAATGGGCAAGAAAGGGATGAGAGATCTCATCTCTCAAAAGCCTTCCCCAAAGCTAACTCTAAACAATTTTCTACGGCAAGGAATTAAATCTACCTAGGGCAAAGAATTAAAATCTAAACTAGAGCAATTAATTAAAACTACTTACAGATGGCTCTCTCCAAACATCAACGCAGGTTGTCAGATCTGAATTAATGAATTGAAAAGAGACACCGATGGTCTCCAAAAGAATTCTGGAATTTATTATTAAAAGGAGGCATAAGAAATTACAATGATTTGGGTTCTATTTATAAGGAGATAGAAACCCTAGGTTTACAATTGATTCGCATATCTGAAATTACAAAAATAGCCCTTAGGTTGACTAGTCAGTGCCGCACCAACATTTTAGTAAAAATTTCACAACCCCGGGCTTCATATTGCCGCGGAACCGCGGCCTGGGTAGGGTTTGGGCCGCGGTTCCGCGGCCCATTAGTGGCATTGAAATGTGAGGTTTTGTGTTCTGCTTGTGGGCCTTCTGGGCTTTGTAATTCTTTGGTTCTTTTCTTTATTTGGATTCTAAATCTTCTCCAGATCTCCAGTGAACATTTATAGTGGACTTTTAACCGTTCGCTTTGACATCTTGGACCTTGCGTTGCCTTGTTAATTGTGAACTGTTCTTCGTCTAGGCTTGACTAAGATCCTTCTACTTGTTGGTCAAAAGTCCCTATTTTATATCGTCTTTTGTCTTTTTCACTGTTTTCGCTCCAAGAACCTGTAACCTGTAATATGTAGCAGACATGCGTCAAAAGCACCTGATTATTTATAAAACGAATAAGAATGGGGAATATAATAATGCAATATTATGGTATGAACAAATACCCCCAAACTTATCTTTTGCTCGTCCTCGAGCAAACTTATTTTTTTATTCTCTACAAAAACCTAACCGCACTTTCGCAGGGAAACGCGATTGCACTGAGCTCGTGCAACAAGCCCTTAAACCTTTAGGTGTCCCTAGTAGGAGGAGTGTTGTCTCCTGAGGGTTTTCAGCGGATACTACCCACAAAATCCTATCAATTCAGCTTTTTCGACTTTAATTCTCCAATTAGGTTTTCTAACAGGGAATTCTATTATCGTCGACTCGTAAATTATCCACCCATATTCTTCACACTTCCTCATCATTTAACTTAAGATTATATATATTCTGCAGACCCATTTAGCTTTCGGCATCTCTTAAGTTTTCCTTCTAGGGTTCCATCTCCACTTAGGAATTTTTATCAACTCTATTAAAGATACAAGTTCTATTCTTCATTCCTTTCTCTTATCTAAACTCTAATCACATATCCCCACGTGTGTGTATAAATCACCCCTACACTTGGAAATTCAAATCAAGCAATCATACCCTTGTCCGTTATCCAAAGTACTCATTAGTTGGTGAATTTTTAATTGAATTGCTTACACATCCTTCATGCGATCGTTAATACTTCTTGAGGTGCCAACGACCGATTACAAGATGTGTTTGCACATTAAAGCGTAATTCCTAGTCTTGCGACACCCAAGGCTTTTAGCAGTGACTCCCAAACCAGTTGGTCTAAGGCACTAGGTGATGAAGCACCCTCGCTAAATATTTTTCTATTTTTTTAGCCTTAAGTAATCACAAAAACCAGTGTTCATTTTTTTTTCTTTATTCACTTTTTTTTCTTTTATTTTCTTCGTACTAAAGACTTTAGACAAGAGCATTTCAAGGTCTCCTCTACTATTCCAAGTTTCAAGGTGCGTGTTAGTGCAATTTGTAGGGTATACATTTTCAGAATCTAGACTTAAGCTAGGAATTATTTTTCAAACTTATACTCTAATAAGAACATCAATACTTTTCCTTTGTTTCAACTTAGCCCAGGAACTGAACTCAAAATTTGTCTATTTCTAAATAAACTACAAAGACATATACTTTCTACCGTTAAACTTTAAGAAAGGTTATTTTTAGGGTTTGTAATTTACTAAGTCTAAGATCTAGTTGTTCCTAGGCAGTTAACCTATTTGTCAAACTCAAGTTAATTAGCCAAAATTGAATACAATAATTTTTATAATTTTTGAAAATTTTCAATTTTTATGGGTTTTTAAATAAGTATGCAAATGCAAAAATATGTACAAATGAATGCGAATGAAGAAGACGTACCGAGCATACCCCCAAACTTAAACTTGACAGTGTCCTCACTGTCATGCTACACCAAGAGAGTCAAAATGCCGGCACTCCCCTGTTTATTTATTTATAATTTTTTTTATATTTTAATGTTTTGAATATTATTTTTTTATAGAAAAAGAAAACAAAAATATATATACATATATACAACAAGGTTCCCCCCAAACTTAAGCTTGGCCTTACACAAGCCAAAGGTTAGCATCAACCATTCAAAAATCTTATCGTGGTAATGTCCGAGTTGGTGAAATAATGGGGTGTAAAGGAAAGAAATGAGAAACACGCGAGACCGTGTGGGAAGAAGGGTAGAATATGGTCTCGGTGGAGGAGAAGAATGGTGAAAGAGAGAAAGAAGTGTAGCACGAACTTGAGGGTATAAATCGAGTGAATAAATTAGCGCAATTTGTGATGACCGATGTG
Organism: Agapanthus africanus; assembly: GCA_030015575.1. Lineage (NCBI taxonomy): Eukaryota > Viridiplantae > Streptophyta > Magnoliopsida > Asparagales > Amaryllidaceae > Agapanthus > Agapanthus africanus. Next base: position 561,182,704 of record CM057340.1, read on the forward strand.
TTAAAAGCGAATGCGCTAACCTATCAACCCGTCGAGGAACGGGGTCAAATCCCTCAAGATTCGCAAGAAAACATGGGTATGCCGAACTTGGTATTAGAGATGAAAGCGTAACGGTCTCTTGTACGGTCGGAACGATAGGAAGGACTAGAGGGAGCGGATTAGGGATAGTCTCATTCTCACCGTAGTAAACTGTTTCGAACTTAAAAGATTCCAATAATGGTTCGAAACTACTGTAAGCAACCGAGTCTGATGGTTTAACTAACTCATCTGAAAATATAAAGGACTCAAACTCGGGCGGTGAGTCATCAATATCGTCCGAAAAAATGAAACACTCGTAAGTGTTATCGGCTGGGAGAACTGTGTCAGATTCAAAGGAAAATTTTTCAAGCTCACAGTCTTCAAGCGTGATATTAGGCATGGTCGGAACGATGGAAAGAAGGGAGGGTGATATAACAGTTAAAGGTTCAGGAGGATGAATTGGAAAATCAGACACATCAAAGAAAAATGGTTCAACCTCAATATGATCCTTAAAACTCTCCTCAATACTATCCTTATAATTCTCCTTAAAATTTAGCTCATCCATGCCATTATCATCAAAATCAAGACGCATATGAAGTTCGGGAGAAACATCTAATGACTCGGGATGATGAATTGGACATAAAATTTCAATCAAATCTACAGGTTCATCATCCGAAATATTCCCGACGTCTATATCCTCAATCAAGTGAAAATCAATTTCTTTAGACATCTCATCAAAAGCATGGATATTTATCAATTTAGATTCTAGAGTGGAGGTGTAAAGGTCAAACGGATTAGGTGCGGTTTCACTCGAAAGGGGTTCTTCACTATCTGGCAAATCAAACACTACAAAGTCGCACAACTCATCATTTTGGACACATGTTTGAAACTTGGAGTTGTTGGATTCAATAGGGTATGGGTAGGTTTGATTTGGAAATCCTCTCACATTCTCACTCTGTCCAACCGCCTCCTTATACATTGAAAAATTTTGAGCTAGCGGGAAACTAACTACCGGTTCACTAGATTGCATAAGGGCGGCCACAGATGCTTCCACATTCCTAGTCATTTTGTTAGTTGCTAAGATATAAGCCTCCAACGACTCTTCCAAACTAGACTTGTGTAGTAAGGGGGTTTCGGTAAAAGATTCAAAATTGTTTGGATATGTGAAACTCCCTAATGGCTGTGTAGAAACAGTGTCTAGTGAAGGTGGGAAAGTCAGGTAGGACTGGTAGGAAGTGGGTGGTTGGACAGGGGTAGGGTCAACATGTGGATAAAAAGGTGAATAGTCTTGTTGATCCCTAAAACTAGATGTGTGGAGAGGGGTGAAAGATCGGCTACGAGATTGAGCAATATGCTCAGCAATGGACATCGGTTTAGGAGCGACAGCAGGACTTAAAAAAGTGGTGTCAACATACGAAAGTGGTAAAGGTTGACTCGGTTGACACAAAGTGGGTTGCAATGTCAAACTGTTTCTCCTAGCCGTTTCTATTTGATCTTTCAAAGATATTTTAGGCATGGAAGGATCGTCTTTAAATTGACCGAAACAATTGACGTACGAGGCAAAGTTAGGTTCGGGATACCAAAGTTCGGCAAGAGATTTGTGAGATGGGGTACCCATGATGTAAGAAAGGGGAAAAAGAAAGAAGGTTGGTTGGTGCAAGGATTTTACGCGACAAGTTGCAAGTTTTTATAAAAGATTTTTTTTTTTTGGAACTGTTTGCAAATTTTTTTTTTTGAAAAGAGACTTGTGAAACAAATGCGATCAACCACAAATGCACAATCAGGCCTAGATCTAGGGTCACCTAGGTCAGCTAGACAGCTCCTAACTGTTCCAAAGGCTAGAAATAGGACCTCAAACCGCCTCTTCACCGCCAATTGCGGCCAGGTAAGTGCCAGGTAAGTGGGAAGGAACCACAGTAGTGGGCCTAATTAAAAACCACTAGCCTTGACACACTTGCCTAGTCACCACAAAGTCAGGTTAGGATAAACGGCCGATGCCTATAACTAGTCCTCTGTCCTATTGAGCTCGAAGTCATTAGGGCTGAGTCTAGTATTTTTTAATTAAAGATTTGGTCAATGCAAATGCCTTATGTGATTTCTGGGGTCCTGGGAAGGGTGATGAAATCCCCACCCAATCTGAATTGGTCAAAAGCCCTGTAAAGTCCGATTAAAATATGCAAAGCAGTAAATCACTTGCAATCAATTGATTTTTTAGCGCGGCGCAAAGAATCCTGCAGAAAATCAATTATTGGAAGGAGGAAGAAGATTTTTAGCGCGAAGAATCTTGCAGAAGATTTGACAAAAAGATATATGGGGATTTGCAGAGGGGAGAAAAAGAAAACAAACCGACAAAATTTCGCGCGCTGATGTCACAAGGGGGCCGCGGAAGGGCGGCGGGAGCGCGCTTAGGCCGCGGTTTAGCGGTGGGATGAAGGGATCAGGTCCTGAGAAAATTTGTACTGCTCTGTTGTAGCAATCTCCCTCTGTTCTGATGTACCGTTTTCTGTTTCGAACTCTGGATTTTTCCAGATCCGTCAATCCTGCAATGATTCAAACAAGAATACCCTTTCCAAAAATAACAGATGATATATTTTTATATTTTTTGTATTTTTCAGATTTTTATGATTTTTTAATTTAGATTAACCCGAAATTGCAAAAAGGAAATTTTACGCCATCCCCGGCAACGGCGCCATTTGATTTTGTCTCAAAAACTATCTATTAACCGCAATCAAGAACGGCGTCGCATGAAGCTAGCCGGTGAGTACGGGTCGGTCCACAGGGATGTTGTGAATCTCCTAATCGCGCTAACGAGTTAATTCCGAAGGGTGTTCGGATTGATTATTAAATCTAAAATCCAAATCTATCTATCTAAGATTATCTAGATCTAGTCTTGCTAGGGTTAGGTTTAGGGATGGTTTGAAAATGCAAGTAAATCTCAACGCTTTCTATACCCGAATGAAGATCTATGAGGAGTTATGGTAATTATCAATAAAGGGGATTAGATCCATTCGGGAAGGTGTTCCTTCCTCTAGGTTCTTGTCCTTCCTTTAGAGATCCTTACCCTAACCTCCATGGAAAACGCGCACAAGCCCTGGCCTTTATACTACGGTATCACCGCTACCTCGAGGGATAGGGTGCCGTAGGGCGCGGTGTGTGCGTGTATACATGGAGTCCTATTGCAAATATATAATGGGCAAGAAAGGGATGAGAGATCTCATCTCTCAAAAGCCATCCCCAAAGCTAACTCTAAACAATTTTCTACGGCAAGGAATTAAATCTACCTAGGGCAAAGAATTAAAATCTAAACTAGAGCAATTAATTAAAACTACTTACAGATGGGTCTCTCCAAACATCAACGCAGGTTGTCAGATCTGAATTAATGAATTGAAAAGAGACACCGATGCTCTCCAAAAGAATTCTGGAATTTATTATTAAAAGGAGGCATAAGAAATTACAATGATTTGGGTTCTATTTATAAGGAGATAGAAACCCTAGGTTTACAATTGATTCGCATATCTAAAATTACAAAAATAGCCTTTAGGTTGACTAGTCAGCGCCGCACCAACATTTTAGTAAAAATTTTACAACCCCGGGCTTCATATGGTCGCGGAACCGCGGCCTGGGTATGGTTTGGTTCGCGGTTCCGCGGCCCATTAGTGGCATTGAAATGTGAGGTTTTGTGTTCTGTTTGTGGGCCTTCTGGGCTTTATAATTCTTTGGTTCTTTTCTTCATTTGGATTCTAAATCTTCTCCTGATCTCCAGTGAACATTTGTAGTGGACTTTTAACCGTTCGCTTTGACATCTTGGACCTTGCGTTGCCTTGTTAATTGTGAACTGTTCTTCGTCTAGGCTTGACTAAGATCTTTCTACTTGTTGGTCAAAAGTCCCTTTTTTATATCGTCTTTTGTCTTTTTCACTGTTTTCGCTCCAAGAACCTGTAACCTGTAATATGTAGCAGACATGCGTCAAAAGCACCTGATTATTTATAAAACGAATAAGAATGGGGAATATAATAATGCAATATTATGGTATGAACAGGTACGCCGACCTCTCAGTGATAAAGTGATCCGCCTTCTCCAGGAAGGATAGCAAGGCTGGAGTCGAGTATTCAGGACTTGCGACAGATGGTTCGATTGTTAGTTGAGGCTAGCCGAGCTCCGAGAGCTGATGATGTCCTTCCCATTGCAGGGACTGTGATTGTACCTGCTGCTTAGGAAGCTGTTTCTGTTGTTACCAAGATTATTTCCGTATCCTTATAGGAGTTTTTGAGGCTGAGGCCTCCAGTTTGTTTTTACCGGTATAGATGCAGCGGAGGATCCATAGATAATCCTCGACGGGATGTCTAGGAATTGTCGTTCACATAGATGTTCTAACGAGATATGGATGGAGCTTGCGAGTTTTCGTCTAGAGAGGTCTTGTTCAGACGTGGTGCGAGTCAATGGAGAGAGGCCGAGCTGCAGATCTACTTCCTATGACTTGGGATGAGTTCATAGCTATATTTCTTGCTCGTTTCATTCCGGAGAGCGTTTGAGATGCCGGAGCTCGTAGTTTCGAGCCTTTGCATAAGACATCAGGGATGACAGTGTCCGAGTACGACATTTAGTCTACTCAGTGGTCCGATATGCTCCTTACCTGGTGGACACTGAAGAGGAACGGATGAAGAGGTTCATGTGGAGATTGGACATGCAGTTATTTCTTGCTATTGGTGCCTAGCATTTTGAGAATTATGCGGCCGCGATGGATGCAGCCTTACTGCTAGAGGAGCGAATTTCTGAGATTTCGGTCGTTTTTTGACCAAAGCGGATTTGTACCGGTATGCCAGCTCAGAGGCGGTTAGATAGACGCCGTTGTGACAGGTATTCTTTCGGTGTTTTCCTCCGATGCCTATTTCTTTTTGGTGTTGTTGAGATGGTATCCACATAATTTGTATCGAAGTCGAGCCGATAGTAGTCCTTGCTAAATCAGCCGCTTTTTGCTATTTCTTCTATAGGATAGTCTTTTGTAGCTCTATGTGTTTCACATTCATGTTTGTGTTATTCATATCAGAGATAGGGATTCTTCTGTCAATTTGATGCTTCTTGATATGTTTGACTTCGAAGTTCTTCTGAGCATGAATTGGTTAGCCACGTGTTATGCATTCGTGAACGGCCGTAAGAGGGCAGTTAGATTTAGTTTTTGGGGTGAGCCAGTTCTTGTTTGTTTTCGGGGAGACCGTAGCGTCGCCTTTCCTAGTTTGATTTCTTCTTTTCACGCTAATCAGCTTTTGAGAAAGGGATGCCAGGAATTCTTAGCGTATGTTTGTGAAGTTAGAGCCGCAGAGGTCCCGTTGGACCAGGTCCCGTTTGTGAGGAAATTTCAAGATGTTTTCCAGACGAGTTGCTTGGTTTGTCGCCAGAGCGCGATATTAAGTTCTGCTTTGACTTGATTCCCAGCACGGAGCCTTTTTCTATACCGCCATATCGGATGGACCGGGTGGAGCTTAATGAACTAAAAGATCAGTTGCAAGATTTGTTGGATAAGGGCTTGTTCTTCCGAGTGCGTCACTTGGGGAGCTCCTGTTCTGTTCGTCAAGAAGAAAGACCGCAGTTGTGTTTGTGCATCGATTTTTGTCAGTTGAATCGGGTTACTGTGCGGAACAGATATCCCTTACCTCGTACTGAAGATTTGTTCGATTAGCTCCAGGGTGCGAGACATTTCTCGAAGAATGACTTGCGATCATGTTAACATTAGTTGCAGGTTCGAGAGGATGATATTCCGAAGACTGCTTTTCACACGTTATGGGCGTTATGAGTCTTGGTGATGTCGTTCGAGCTCACCAATACCCCAGCAGCGTTTATGGATTGGATGAACCGCATATTGAAGCCGTTTCTTGATCAGTTATCATTGTGTTTGTTGATGACACCTTAATATACTTCCGGAGCCGAAGGGAGCCCGGGTAACATTTGAGGATTTTGTTGCAGACTTTGAGGGAGCACCAGCTATTCGCTAAATTATCGAAGCGTGTTTTCTGGTTGGATGATGTTGATGTAGGGATTCTCTAGCACTATCCTATGTTTTGGGTTGCATCACACATGCTATATTAAAAATTTTGGGGGTGTTAAACAATACCAACCATGAATCGAACTAGAAAAATAGAGTAACAACATATAGTATCACATACTAAGTAGTGTCTAACACTAAGAGGTAAGTAATACAACCTTTGTAGACCTCCTCTTGTGATTCCTTGGATCGAGTAGGGTTTGAACCGGTTTGCTTGAATCCTTCCAAGTCTACGATGATCCACCACGAAGTCCCTTTGCTCAAGCTCCTAGCTTCACTTGATCTATGAAGAAGTGGAGCAAACAACCTACACTAACGGGCTAGACTAGTATAGATTGGTGATGTGGGTTTGGATTTCACTTAAAAACCTTTTATTTTTATTTTCTTCTCTCACTTTTTGAAACCCTAGAGAGCTTGAAGGAGGAAGAAGAAGATGGAGGCTAAACTTGACTCAAGTGAGAATAATAATCAACATAATCCCAAGTGAATGAGAGTTATGCCATGCTTAACTATGGTTACAAAATATCTAGATATTTTGAGACTTGAGGTTAAGCAAAACCATGGGCTACAAAATCATGGGCAATGAAACCATGGTATTGACTTGGTCAACTCAAGAGAAAAAAGTTGAATAGTCAACCATGATTTTATTCATATTTTTCTTTTCTCAAATAATAAAAATACATAAATATGTTACCATGTGAGTCTTGTATTGCGACCACCAATGTATCATCAACCATGACACATATATGCTTGCATGTGTGCATCCATATCAACATATACATACACTCATGCATGCATCATAAAGAAATATGTTTTAATAAATGAGCCGATGGACTTAATATTAAATCAACACTTGAGTTAATAACCCGGTCATATCACATACGACCCGTCCAATAGTAAACGCCCGATTAAAATACTGTATCATATACATACATTTAATCGAGCTCCCGTGCATATCCTATATGCTCCCCACATCTTTTCACCTGAGCTAGGAGACCCCTTTGTGGGACTCTAAGACTCGTCAATACGCTAGCAGTAGGAAGTGATCATATCACGTACCCACAAACCATCAGTGGCACAAGCTGTACGTAACGGCTCCCAGGTATTGAGCGATCAGAAGAAACACAAGCGAACCTGTCAAAACTCCCGTCGAGCCAACTGGCAATACTTACCGTACAGTCTGGTCTTTTCGTCAGATATACTGCATATCGAGTCTAGGGATAGCATTGTCGACCCCAATAACTCAATAAGTTATGCCGATATATGGCTCATAACAGATCGAGAAACTACTGATAACACTTATCAGTAAATCTCATCAGCCCTGGCCAGGGACTTCCTGTTATAGCCAATCGTACATAGCGCAACATCAACCTCCAATACCGGGAGAGAAGAAACCCTTCCTATCACTCATTGCCTCCATGTGCCTCGGGACTGTACCCAAAATCCATCTGTTTGCACGACTCAGTAGAGTCGTGGTAGGGTGGAGATCAAAGTACAGTGGGAGGACACACAAGACTCTATGACGATCTCGGGTCTACAGACTAACCTGTACCAATGTCACCTGAGAACTGCTATCCGACGATATATGTAATACCACATAGGAGTTCTCGGCGAGTCCGTTCAGTGTACCCAGTCTTACTGAGCACCCGTATACAGTCTTTGGTGTCACCACACCAATGGATATGGGATCATCCATCGCCCATCATATGGGACAAGAACCGTATACGCTAGTCTACTCTGGAATAACGACGCCCCATCTCGATACACCTACGGCTAGGAACATTTCAAGGATATGCTTATAAACTACACTTGACCCACTAGTATGATCTACATCATAGTCTCAGTAGTTAAGGAAATATATCCTAAGGGCTTTATCAACATGTACCAAATGAGTAAGATGCATGATCAAATGAACATGTCAAGATAAAGTAAACCAGATAGTATACTATCATGTCGAGCAAGAATGTCCACTGAATATATATACACATACCGATACATCCACTATCATATAATGGCCTCTAGGGTATACATATATACAACAATCTCCCACTTTCACTAAGGACAATTTTTGGCGTATCTCATACTCAACATCTCAAAAAGTCGCTCATGCTGCGGCTGAGGGAGGGCCTTGGTGAGTGGATCCACAGTGTTATTCTTTGTATCTACTCTCCTAATCCCGATCTCGTGGCGATCAACTATCTCCCGGATCAAATGATATCGCCTCAGGATGTGTCTGGACTTCTGATAGGATCTTGGCTCTTTGGCTAACGCCACAGCCCCATTATTATCACAATACAATGGTATTGGATCAATAATGGTTGGAACTACTCCTACCTCCGAGTTGAACTTCCTCATCCAGACGGCTTCCTTGGAAGCATCATTTGCAGCAATGTACTCAGCTTCCATCGTAGAGTCTGCAACGGTATCCTGTTTTGAACTCTTCCAACTCACCGCCCCTCCATTGAGGGTAAATGCAAACCCTGAGATAGACTTGATATCATCCTTATCACTCTAGAAGCTCGAATCGGTAAAGGCCTTCATTTGGAGATCCCCGTTACCATACACCAAGAACAATTCTTTAGTCCTTTGCAAGTACTTAAGAATGTTCTTCACAGCAGTCTAGTGTTTCTCCCCTTGGTTTGACTGATACATGTTTACTGCACCTAGTGCATAAGCTACATCAGGGCGTGTACACAACATCGCATACATTATTGATCCTACGGCCGAAGCTTAGGGAATAATGCTCATGCGAGCTCTCTCTTCATCAGACTTTGGGCAAAAGTCCTTGGAGAGAGTGACTTCATGGCAAGCGGGTAAGGCACCCCGCTTGGAGTCTTCCATACTAAACTTCTTTAGGATGGTGTTGATGTATCTAGTTTGGGACAATCTAAATAACCGTTTGGATCTATCCCTATTGATTTGTATGCCCAATATGTACGTGGCATCACCTAGGTCCTTCATGGAGAACCTTTGTGATAAGAATGATTTGACCAACTGTAGCATAGGAATGCCATTTCCTATCAGAAGAATGTCATCCACGTACAATACGAGAAATGCGACAGTTCTCCTACATTCTTCTTATAAACACAAGGTTCATCTGGATTTTTGACGAAATCAAACTCTTTGATAACATCATCAAAACAGATGTTCCAACTCCGTGATGCCTGCTTTAATCCATAAATGGATTTAAGCAACCTACAGGCTTTCCCGCTGCTCCCACTATCAATGGACCCCTCTGGCTGATTCATAAAAACACATTCTTCTAAATAACCATTTAGAAATACAGTTTTAATGTCCATCTGCCAGATTTCATAGTCGTAGTGAGAAGCAATAGCAAGTAGGATCAGAATGGATTTAAGCATGGCTACCGGAGAGAAAGTCTTGTCATAGTCCAGTCCTGGTCTCTGACGAAAACCTTTCGCTACCAACCTTGCCTTATAGGTCTCTACCTGCCCATCTACACCGATCTTTCTTTTAAAAATCCATTTGCACCCTACGAGTTTTACCCTAGAGGGTACAACATCCAAAGTCCATACTTTGTTGGTGTATATAGACTCCATCTCGGATTTCATGGCATCCAGCCACTTCACAGAGTCACTACTCGTGATAGCTTGTTGAAAACTGGTAGGGTCATCATCATCCATGATGCAATCTTCTCCATCACCATCAATAAGAAAACCATAGTATCTCTTCGGTGGGCGAGAATGCCTACAAGATTTACGGAGTGGCTGAGGTTCATAAGATTCTGTTGCAACCAAGTCGTCATTTGTAACTTGTGTCTCTAGAACCTCTTCTAGATCTACCACATTGCCATCATTATCATTTGGAAAAATCTCATTTTCTAAAAATGTGGCATGTTGAGAAACAAATACCTTTTGTTCCTCCTTGTGGTAGAAAAGATACCCAAACGAATGTTTCGGATATCCCACAAATATACACTTGACCGATCGTGTCTCGAGCTTGTCTGGATTCTGCTTTCTAACAAAAGCTGGTCAACCCCAAATCATAACTCGTTTAAGAGATGGTATCTTCCCATACCATATCTCATATGGAGTGGTAAACACGGTCTTGGTGGGAACTTTGTTCAACAGAAAAGCTGTAGTCTCCAATGTATGCCCCCAAAAGGAGAGAGGCAACTCATCATCACTCATCATGGATCGTACCATATCTAATAGGGTACGATTCCGCCGCTTTGATACACCGTTGTGCTGTGGTGTGTAAGGGGGAGTGAGCTGAGAGAGAATCCCATTCTTTTTTAGTAAGTTCGAAAACTCTGTACTAAGATACTCTCCACCTCGATCTGATCGAAGTATTTTGATGCTCATTCCAGTTTGTTTTCTACTTCAAGTTTGTACTCCTTGAATTTCTTGAAAGCTTCAGACTTATGCTTTAATAAAAACACATGACCAAATCTTGAGAAATCATCAGTAAAAATTATGAAGTAAGAAAAACCGCTCGCATGTGTAGACATTGGCCCGCATACATCACTATGTATGAGGCCCAAGAGCCCAGTAGTTCTTTCTCCGTGTCCAGTAAACGGAGCTTTGGTCATTTTTCCTTTGATACAAGACTGCCAAGTCGCATAAGATTTATACTCAAAATGATATAAATATCCATCTTTATGAAACTTGTTTAGTCTTGTTTCATTAATATGACCAAGTCTACAATGCCAAATAAAAGCTTCATTTATTTCTGAAAATTTTCTTTTATTTGTGTGTTGTATGTTGAAAACTGTGTGTTGATTAAGGACGTATATCCCGTTATTAAGTGTACCACAACCAATCAACTCTTAATTTAGTTTAATATTCATAACATTATGCTGCAATACAAAATGATATCCTTCATTGTCTAACAAAGGAACTGATATTATATTACAAAGCATGCTTGGTATAAAATAACATGGGTTCAAAAACAATATACAACCCAACGACAACCCTAGGTGATACTCTCCCACTGAAACTGCATGTACATTGGAACCATTTCCAACTCAGAGAGTATGATCACCGGTCTTCAAAACTCTTCTATTTCTTAGACCCTGCACAGAATTGCAGATATAAGAACCCGATCCGGTATCCAATACCCAGGAAGCAGAGTTAATAGAGAAACAGTTTTCAGTTACAAACACACTTGAAGCGGAAGCATCACCATGCTTCTTTTTCTTGAGATCCAAGTACTCAGTATAATTTCACTTCCAGTGCCCCGTATTCTTGCAATAGAAACATTCTCCTTTCCCCGACTCCGCAGCTTTGGATTTGTCTTTCCTCTTTGCCTTTTGCACCTCTCGGTTTGGTGGATTTCTTTTTATTCTTTCCCTTGGCCTTGGCTTTTGGGATGGAAGAGGAAGATTGTCCAACAAGCAGAGAGGGAGACTTCGCCATAAGGGCGCTCTCCGCACTTCTCAATATATTGAGAAGTTCGGGTAGTGATTTCTCCATGTTATGCATGTTGAAATTTACTATGAATGGATCAAAGGCAGAGGGAAGAGACTGTAGAACAATATCAACATATTGCTCGTTCTTCATTGTCCATCCGAGGCCCTCAAGCTCTTCAATAAGAGCTAACATCTTCAAAAAGTGGTCACCTACTGGTGTGCCAGGAGCCATCCTCATCTGAAACAGCTTTCGAGATGCTTCGTATCGTAGGATACGAGATTGCTTCCCATACAACTCTTTTGTATGGAGAAAGATGGATTGAATATCCATCTCCTCATGCTGCTTTTGATGTGTATTGTCCATCGATGCAAGCGTGAGGCATTTGGCAGTAGCACAGTCAATATCCCACATTTTGCGGATCTTCTTATCCGCAACAGAAGATTCAGGGCCTTGGCTGGGCGGGGTTGAGGTAGTGAGGACATATGATACTTTATCATATGTGAGAGCAATGCTAATGTTCTTCAGCCAGTCTTTATAGTTCGGTACGGTCAGCTTGTTTTTATCTAGTAAAAGCTTAAGGCATGTCATTAGTATCTACCATTAAGAGAGAGAAAAGAATACACTCAGCGAAAGCTCTTGCAAAGATCAGATTGGTTATTATCTTATCTAATCGATGTCTCCCACTTCTTTTATCAAATTTTCCTTCAAACCGTAAAAAGAAAATTAGCCAGGATTAATAACATTCTATAACTTCGCTAACCGTTCAGTCAGGCCAGTGCCGGTACTTTGAGGGAGATTCCCCATGCTTTCGCACGGACCTAATTAAAATAAACCTCGTTTTACATTAGGCGTAGCCCCGTTGACACCTTTCTAAACACCTAATGGGTTAGCTAATTGTAAAGTGCAAAACTCTCCTGGGAGCAATTTTTGCTCATAGTAGGATCGGGATCCTACTATCACATAGAAGGTATGCAATCTCATTGCAAATTTCAACTCTTGAAACTCCTGATATGGTTTTTACCCCTAGCTCCCATGACCTTGGCTACGGTCAACATATCATAAGCACTAGTCAAGTTCTACCCATCATTTCATGATTAATCAGACCCACCCACATAACCCTTGGCTATGGTCAACATAATCATCTGACTGTCCTAATTAATCGCATCATATGCTGTATAGGAAGACATCACTTAGCTACCGTACACTACGCCTTGGCTATAGTCAACATACGTAGCATGAATACTAAGTACTCTACTTCCTAAAATGACGGAGGGCTGCGAATGGTTTTTAAGAAAACCTTTAACGCTTTGAACTTGATATCGTTGTAGAATCAAATGGGTTTAAAAGGAGTGGCTTAAGCTCCGCATTTTGAAAACTTGCTTTTATCATAAAAAACCGAATACGTTTCAAATCCGATTCTACAACATCTTTTAGGTTCATTTTTCTTTACATTAATCTTATTAATGTAGTTCCATCATTTAAGTCCTTAAGCCATCACAGAAAGAAACGAAAATAGAACTTACGCTTATGCCATCCGCATTCGCCACAATGTCCCGTTATGTACCGTTAGGTTACTTAACTAACGACCTAGTGGGACGGGACTAGCGCGGATGCAAAACATAAGCAACGTTTATTATATATCATATATATAATATATCATTTGTCTCAACATATAAAGTGATCACATCACAGAATATCAATAGCAGAAGCACATATATGAAAATACAGGATATACTGGGAGGTCCATATTTTGTATTTAGCCAACAATAGAAAATACGGATTCCACGGTCGCGATGAATAGCCAAGCCCACACCCGTAGACCCATATGAGAGCGGCAAATGACCCTACCAATTCTAGAGTTTAGGAGACCCGGTCTCGACTCCTCGAGATGGCCTCCCACTGAACCCTAGAACCCGGTCACTTGTGCTCCCTTCCTTGGGTTTATCCTAATGCTGAAAAGTAAATAATATACAACAATTGTGACATCATCCTCAACCCGGAAGTCCCCCAATAAAAGAATATTACATACAATTAATTTTACATGAATGGAAAGAAAAACTCTCATCTCACATAAAACCTCCGGCCATTCATTCACGACGATCCTGTACATCATATCTCAGCAACACATAATATCACATATCATCAACGTAAGTAAGTATGCGTACCCCAATTGTCGTTGACTTATAGCAACGAAACCTGCGATACACCACATACTACACTTACGGTCTCAGAAAAGAAAGTGAAAAACTACAACAATTGGAATCAACACTGCCTTTAGACATCATAAACCCGGAATATTATTCTGGATTTCATGCCTAACACTGCAAATCATATATTTAGGTCTCAAATATGAAAACACCTTTTCAAAAGAAGTCGGGTAATTCAACAAGATTCCCGATTCTACCGAGGCCAAAATATTAGATTTACACATAATTTATTACTTTTCACAAAACTAATTAGTGTAGATTCCAATTATTGTATCACATTCACAAATATCTAGACAATGTTTAAACATTTCGATCGAGTCAACAAACGCCCACAAATTACCCCGAGAGCTCAACACTTGAGCAAAGCTAAAATACCCAAAAACGTGCCACAGTGCCTATGGACCAATCGTAGAAGGGTCAACCCTTGCCTCACCTATGGCGCCACAAGACTATGGCAAACCCTAAGGTTTGGCCGCGGTTCCATGGTCATAGAATCGAGTTAGGGTTACGTTCCTCTAGAGGGTCCATAGGGTTACTTGCATGAACATTCAAATATCTTTAACTTGGAAAATTCCAACACTTGGAAAATTTCCAGCGAGGGTAATGAGGTGGTGTATGATGTTCATTCAAACTGTTTAACGTCATCCAAGTAACCAAAAAAAATGTTAAAATTATGACTACGAAATACTCCGAATTAGCCCCTAAGAAAAATTAACATCACACGAAATTTTGGGCTAAACTTGCAACACCTGAAACCCCAAAACCTACAGACCAGAGTACCAGAGGAAGACGAGACGATTCTGGAGCAGGGGGCCGGCCGGGCCGGAATTATGGGGAGTGTGGCCGGTTCAAAAGCGGTAGAATCGCCTCATTTTTCTCTGGTGTTCTCAGTGCATCACATACAAACTTCTGCAGTTGCTAAAAAAAAATTTTCGAGCCCATTTTAAAATCGATAGAGAGCAATATTTCAGGGTTCTAGAATATCGTATTTTGAAGTTGTTTCGGTTTCGTAACTTATCTAATATCGTCTAAGTTTCTAGCTTGGCTCTGATACTACTGTAGGGATTCTCTAGCACCATCCTATATTTTGGGTTGCATCACACATGCTATATTAAAATTTTAGGGGGTGCTAAACAAAACCAACCATGAATCGAACTAGAAAAATAGAGTAAAAACATATAGTATCACATACTAAGTAGTGTCTAACACTAAGAGGTAAGTAATACAAACTTTGTAGACCTCCTCTTGTGACTCCTTAGATCGAGAAGGGTTTGAACCGGTTCGCTTGAATCCTTCAAAGCCCACGATGATCCACCACGAAGTCCCTTTGCTCAAGCTCCTAGCTTCACTTGATCTATGAAGAAGTGGAGAAAACAACCTACACTAATGGGCTAGACTAGTATAGATTGATGATGTGGGTTTGGATCTCACTTAAAAACCTTTTCTTTTTATTTTCTTCTCTCACTTTTTGAAACCCTAGAGAGCTTGAAGGAGGAAGAAGAAGATGGAGGCTAAACTTGACTCAAGTGAGAATAATAATCAACATAATCCCAAGTGAATGAGAGTTATGCCATGCTTAACTATCGTTATAAAATATCTAGATATTTTGAGACTTGAGGTTAAGCAAAACCATGGGCTACAAAACTATGGGCAATGAAACCATGGTATTGACTTTGGTCAACTCAAGAGAAAAGAGTTGAATAGTCAACCATGATTTTATTCCCATTTTACTTTTCTCAAATAATCAAAATACATAAATATGTTACCATGTGAGTCTTGCATTGCCACCACCAATGTATCATCAACCATAACACATGTATGATAGCATGTGTGCATCCATATCAACATATACATACACTCATGCATACATGATAAAGAAATAGGTTTTAATAAATGAGCTAATGGACTTAATATTAAATCAACACTTGATTTAATAACCCGGTCATATCACATACGACCCGTCCAATAGTAAACGCCCGATTAAAATACGGTATCATATACATGCATTTAATCGAGCTCCTGTGCATATCCCATATGCACCCCACATCTTTTCGCCTAAGCTAGGAGACCTTTTTGTGGGACTGTAAGACTCGTCAATACGCTAGCAGTAGGCAGTGATCATATTATATACCCACAAACCGTCAGTGGCATAAGCTGTACGTAACAGCTCCCAGGTATTGAGCGATCAGTTGAAACACAAGAGAACCTGTCAAAACTCCCGTCGAGCCAACTGGCAACACTTACCGAACAGTTCGGTCTCTTCATCAGATATGCTGCATATCGAGTCTAGGGATGGCATCGTCGACCCCCAATAACTCAATAAGTTATGCCGGTATATGGATCATAAAAGATCGAGAAACTACTGATAACACTTATCAGTAAATCTCATCATTCCTGGCCAAGGAGTTCCTGTTATAGCCAATCGTACATAGCGCAACATCAACCCCCAATACCGGGAGAGACGAAACCCTTCCTATCACTTATTGCCTCCATGTGCCTTTGGACTGTACCCAAAATCCACCTGTTTGCATGACTCAGTAGAGCCGTAGTAGGGTGGAGATCAAAGTACAGTAGGAGGACACACAAGACTCTATGACGATCTTTGGTCTACAGACTAACCTGTACCAGTGTCACCTGAGAACTGCTATCCGACGATAGATATAATACCACATACGAGTTCTCAGTGAGTCCGTTCGGTGTACCCAGTCTCACTGAGCACCCGTATACAGTCTTTGGTGTCACCACACCAATGGATATGGGATCATCTATCGCCCATCATATGGGACAAGAACCGTATACGCTAGTCTACTCAGGAATATCGATGCCCCGTTTCGATACTCCTATGACTAGGAACATTTCAAGGATATGCTTATAAACTACACTTGTCCCACTAATATGATCTACATCATAGTCTCAATAGTCAAGCAAATATCCTAAGGGCTTTATCAACATATACAAAATGAGTAAGATGCATGATCAAATGAACATGTCAAGATAAAGTAAACCAGATAACATACTATCATGTCGAGCAAGAATGTCCACTGAATATGTATATACACATACCGATACATCCACTATCATATAATGGCCTCTAGGGCATACATATATCCAACAGTTGATTTCTTGGGTCACGTAGTTACGATAGATGGTAAGTATGGAACCGAAGAAGATCGAGGCCGTTCAACACCGGCCCAGACCTGTATTAATGACGGAGGTTTGCAGCATTTTGAATTTTGGGATGATACTATTGATATTTCATACAAGATTTTTCGCATTTAGCTACAACGTTGACCGGGTTGACCCGGAAGAGAGTTCCTTTTCTTTGGACTGATGTATGTGGGCAGAGCTTCCAGCAGTTGAAGACTCATTTGATTATGACGCCAGTATCATCTTTGCCTTAAGGATCAGGCGGTTTTGTTGTTTATTGCGATGCTTCTCGGCAGTCAAAGAAACACGAGCAGAACTATTCCACACGTGACTTAGAAATGGCTGTGGCGGTTCTTACACTTAAAAATTTGGAGACACTACAACTTTCAGCAGCGAGATTTGAAATTGAGACAGCGCCGTTGGATAGAGCTAGTGAAAGACTATGACTGCGAGATTCTTTATCGTCCGGGCAAGGCGAATGTTGTGGCGGATGCTTGAGTCGGAGGCCCGGAGATAGCTTTTCTTGTTTGAGCGCAGTTCAGAGACAGTCGACGACAGATTTGTAGATACTATATGACAGCCGAGTACAGTTCAAGTTTACGTCGACCGGGGGATAACTTGTCCCTGTCCGTGAACATCCATAGTTATTTGATCATATCCATGAGGTATAGTCCGATGGCATTCGTTTGTCAGAGATTTTGGAGCAGGTTCGATAGGGCAGAGATTCAGAGTTCGTGATTGATGATCAGAGAGTACTATGATTTGGGACTCAACTGTGTGTGCCAGATTCTTAGGGACTGAGATGCGAGATCTTGGAAGAGGCGCATTAGTCAGTATATAGTGTTCATCCGGTTTCCACCAAGATGTATTGTGATTTGAGAGAAGTCTACTAGTGTGAATGGATGAAGAGAGATGTTACAGATTTTGTTTCGGGATGCTGACTTGTCAGCAAAGTCAAGGCTGAGCATCATAGGCCAGCAGGAGAATTACAACCTTTGCTCATTCTGGAGTGGAAATGGGAACAGATTTCTATGGATTGTATCGTGGGTCTACCTAGGACCAATCGAGAGTATGACTCTTTTTGGGTGATCGTAGACCGAATGACGAAAGAAGCTCACTTTTTGCCAGTAAGACCATTTTCGGATCGTTCAGTATGCTCAGACGTATGTTGATGAGATTGTGCGACTACATGGAGTTCCGACTTGTATTGTGTCTGACCGGGACACCCAGTTCACTAGCCGACAATGGCAGAACCTTCAGGAGGCTTTGGGCACCAGATTGAGTTTCAGTGCAGTTTTCTATCCGCAGACCGACGGTCGATCAGATCGGACCTTCCAGACTCGTGAGGATATGCTCCGAGCTTGCGTTCTAGATTTCGGTGGCAGTTGGGATTGCCACTTTCCCTTGATAGAGTTTTCTTATAATAACAGCTTCCAGGAGACGATTCAGATGGCACCCTTCGAGGTGTTATATGGGAGGAGATGTTGGTCGCCCGTTTGTTGGACAAACCTCAGTGAGAGCAGTATTTTGGGATTGCAGGTTGTGCAGGAGACGACCGAAAAGATTCAGTTGAATTGGGATAGGATGAGAGCGGCACAGAGCAAGTAGAAATCTTATGCAGACCGACGTCGGCGCAGACTTGAGTTTACAGTAAGCGATCATGTTTTTTTGAGGGTTTCCCCGGTGAAGGGCGTGTTGAGATTCGGAAAGAAAGGGAAGCTTAGTCCCAGATATATGGGTCCCTTTGAGATTTACGAGCGTGTCGGCGCAGTTGCTTATTGTTTGGCTCTTCCACTCAGCTTTCTAGATATTCACCCCGTGTTTCATGTATCAATGCTCCGCAAGTACCTTCATGACCCCTCTCGCATGAAACATCATCAGGCTGGAGCATGATCTTTTTTTCACCAAGCAACCGATAGTCATTCTAGATTGGCAGGTGAAGGAACTGAGATACGAGGTCATACTGTCCGTATGGGTTCTTTGACGTGGCCGAACGGCGAAAAGGGTCACGCGGGAAACCG
Organism: Agapanthus africanus; assembly: GCA_030015575.1. NCBI lineage: Eukaryota > Viridiplantae > Streptophyta > Magnoliopsida > Asparagales > Amaryllidaceae > Agapanthus > Agapanthus africanus. The sequence continues at coordinate 561,201,509 of CM057340.1, forward strand.
AGGACGAGATGCGGAAGAAATATTCCCATCTCTTCGAGGGTACGCGTAGTTAGATTTTAAATTCGGGGACCGAATTTGTTTAAGGGGGAAGACTGTAACGTTTTGAAAATCGTTTAGGAGTATTTTTCGATAATCGGTAATATAATATGTGTTTTCCGTAAAAACCAAGATATAATTATTTTTCAATATAGACTTAAATACACCTATTTTAACTATGTAATTGCTAGCATTTGGTATTTAATTAGTTACTTATAAATTGTTAGTTTACTTAAATATTTTCCTTAATTAATTATTTTTTAATATTATTTTAAGCTTTCACTTATACATTTAATTAGTGAAAATTACAAATGAGAATGGGTTAATTACATAATTGTGAACCATGACAACTTCATGACAAGTTTAAAATATGTTCTCTCTTCTACACTTGTATTCAAGGTTCCAGTTAATTATAAAATGAAAATAAATATGAAATAATTAAAGACATAAGATGTTAAGGTGTTGATGTGAGTATGGGGGTATGGTTACCTCTCTTTTCCTCACTCACCCACTCACAAACCCCTTTCTTTTTGTGGCCGAAACTTGAGCATCCCCCCTCTCTTCTCCAATTATCCATCTCATTTCCCACTTTAAAAAATTAATAGAAAAGAAAATTAACAAGTAAAGTAATAAACAAAGTAGTGGGCTTGTTGAATTGAGTTTGGAAAGATGCTTCTACACTCACATGTTTCCCTCAATCAGAGCAAAGCTCTGTTCAAGTTTTCAAAATTTGAAATGAGCAGCGCTTCATAAGAGCGCCAGCGCTCTGAGGCAGCGCTCACGTGCAAAGCACGAGTGCGCTATCGCAAAGGGTACCAGTGCTCTGAAGCAGTGCCCACGTGCAAAGCACGAGTGCGCTGGCGCTGGAACTAAATATTTCTCACCGTTAGATCAAAAATCTAATAAAGATGATAAATCATCAATTGACCGGAATGAAATTCTGTTAAGGAAAGATTCCTCAAAATATTCCCAAACAAAAAAATTATGCTCTGTAAATCAGAGCACCGTTGGATCAATGATCCAATGGTGATTAAAAAATCACTAAAATACAGAATAAATTATGTATGGGAAAAAATTTCCCAATCTTGTTAAAAACATGAAGATTGCCTTCTGTAAATCAGAAGCCCTTGGATCAAAGATCCAACGATGGGGAAATCCCCAAATCAATTGGAGAAAAAATCTCCTTAACTGATTGAACAAATCAGCCTTGCCCTATATAAAGGCCCCAAGACTTCAAGTCTTATATAGAGGAACCCCCCTATAAATTTTGAGAAATCTCAGAAAGAAGAGCAAGCTCTCGGTAGAAGAAGAACTTTTCTTCAAGGTAAAAAAAAACAGAGAAAAGAAAAATCTCATTAAAAAAAAAGAACATAATTCTTCTCACAGATCATATATCTATAAGACTAAAGTCTTTTTACAAAAGAGATCATGAACATCTCATTAAAAAAGAGAAGAGAATAATTCAATTCTCTTAGGATCACAGATCCATAAAGGCAAAGCCTTTCACCAAAATAAGAGATTGAAATATCTCCTATAAAATAAGAACTTTGTTCTTAGAATCTTGAGACAAAGTCTTCTACAAACGAGAATTTATTTCTCAGATCATAAAACTGATCAGTAGCGCTTTGCGCTCTTGGACTGGCGCACAGCGCCAAGCGCACCACGTGCTCCTCACGTGTGCACCACTTAACAAATAGCGCTTTGCGCTCATGGACTGGCGCTCAGTGCCAACCGCACCACGTGCTCCTCACGTGTGCGCCACTTAACAAATAGCGCTTTGCGCTTATAAACCGGCGCTTTGCGCTCATAGACCGGCGCTAGCGCCAAGCGCACCACGTGCTCCTCAAGTGTGCGCTATATCACAGAAGCGCTGTGCGCTCATTAACTGGCGCTAGCGCTAAGCGCGCCACGTGTTCCTTATGCGTGCGCTGATAGAACATAAACTATTCTATAAATAAAGCCCTAGAGCTATGATGAATGCTTAGCGTTCAATAAAAGACAGAAAGGCTGTCAGAACCCAAATCAATGCTCAGCATTGTCAAATGTTTAACATTTTAACTGAGTGGGCCGAGCCCAAGTTGGCCATAAACCCCTCATTCAGATTAATTGAGCCCATACGCTCATAAATCTCAGATCTTAGTCCCAATTGGACTACAGATCTCCCAACCAAAATTGGTTTGAGGGTACATCTCTTCACTCCTCTGATATTTGTCGTTGTAATCCTTCAACGTCTTCAGAGAGGTGACGGGTCCCGACAACCAGACATTCCATGGACTGTGGGGTCCTTAAACTCATGGACTATGATGTCCTTAACCTCGGACTGTGGGGTCCTTAAACCCATGGACTATGATGTCCTTAATTTCGGACTGTGGGGTCCTTAAACCCATGGACTATGATGTCCTTAACCTTGGACTGTGGGTTCCTTAAGCCCATGGACAATGATGTCCTTAACCTTGGACCGTAACGTCCTTAAACTAATTATGGACCGCAAAGTCCCTAAACTAAAACAATAGAGCCCAAATGCTCTAAACGATCCCGTTAAGTTGATCTTAGTCTAAAATTAGACTAACGTATCCTTAACAAACGTTTAAGTTGATCTTAGTCTCAAATGAGACTAACGCATCCTTAAACCCAAACCAAAACCCAAATCTAAGAAAATACGGATTTGGACTAATCCACGCCCTATGGGCGACAACATAAGTTAGTATCCATATACAATCCACGGGCAACCAAAAACAAAACAAACACACACGACACGAAGTGACCATCTGGAGAAGGAGAAAGTTGTTACCGCGATGCGGTAGCGTAATTAACTGCAGGGGCTTGCGCCTGCAGGGAAGAGCGTCCCCACAATAAAACCCCCCCCTCAAATGAGGGAGAATCTGACGATGTCTGCTACTACGGCCGCATCTGTCTAAACCTTCGATACACGGTGCCATAAATCAACTTGGCATCTTCGAAGAGGTGGACGGATAAATCCAAATAGCATCTGCCCCCAAATTCAGGCAAGACGTTTATCTTCCTGGTCTTTCGGCAGAGAACAGATTCTGGCACGCCCGGTAGGACCTTTTCCTCTTTCCACTCCACACTTCGTGTGTCGTGTTTTTCCCGTGATCAGATAATCACGGTGTGTATGTTTGTGGTTACCCTTAGGGGAGTCGATACTGAAGTCGGCGCTTCATCTCTATGAAGAATGGTGTTTGTTCCCACCTTAGCAATTCAGGCTCTGTCATATCTGGTGGAGTCAAGTACGGGCCACTTGCAGGCTCAGATCTCTGCAATCCGGCTCTTCAAGAAATCAACGGGCTTCTCTTTGGGTCGATGCTCCCACCTCCCACCCTCGGTGCCTCAACGCCGATAGAGGAAGCCCAGAGGAAATCTGTCTTCCACAGGCTGGTTCCCCAAGCTGCAACTTTGCCGACAGAATCAGTCCTCCAACAACTGGCACCTGCCAAGGACCAAGGTCTATGCAGGGGGCAGAATATTTAGGCTCTCAAAGGAAATAGGGGGAAGGCTCGGCAAAATCCTGAAGCTAGTCAAATCCTGGCCGTAAGAAACGGTCGACGTCCATATCAGCATCATACAAAATGAGCTGGGGTAGTTCTCCGTATGGTCTTGTTTCAACCCCATTGGTGAATGTTGTTGTTCCAACTGGGAACAGCTTCAAATTGTTGTGAAGGGTCAGACAAAGTTCTCCTACCGCAATATTGAAGAAGTCTCCGTAGCCCATGGAGATCCCACGAGAGCAGAAACTAGTTCGCTCCCTGAGACAACATTCTTCATTTATATATAAGGTGTGGAAGCAGGTGAAGGGGACTCACCCTAAGACGGATCCTGATACAGCGGTTCTTTCCAAAACCAAAGCGGCTTTTTCACAAAAAAAAGAGAGGCCCAATAAAGCTCAAGTGCCCGATGCAAACTCCAAAGGCCAAAAAAACTCCAAACACCCCAAGCCTGGGGGCATGGTAGTTCACATAGTCTATGTGGTGAATTCCATAGACGAAGTTTGAGCTTCCACTTGTCACCGACCTCAAACTCGGTCCTTAACAAAAGTTCAACTGCAACGTGAAAAGTTGCAAGAGATGCTTGCTCAGGCGGCACCACTCGCTAATCCATCGTCTAAGGCAAATCCCGAAGACGCACATGGAGAAAGAATAGAGAAGGAGTCGGATATTGATTTCCTAAAGTGCGCTCTGAAAAAGGGAGATGCAGAAGCGGCAGAAATGTCCACTAAAATGAACCAGATGGCCTTTCTGATTCAGAATATGGCTGGAATGATGGTTCAATCGGAACCACTGGCAGATGAACTGCCGGTAGTTGGTCTTAAAGATAAGGATAACATTGCAAATCCTCTGCAAAGCTCATCAATGGCTGAAGAGGAAATAAGTCCTAAAAGCAAAGCTGAACGAATATATTGCTCAGCAAATCGAAGCTCACTACGCCAGTGAAGCCGCAAATAGATCAATCAAGATTGGTCGACCGTATCCAACATGGCACAATCAAATACAGTACCCGCCAGAGTACACACTTCCAACGTGCTACATGTACAAAGGAACTGAGAATTCTCGCTAGCACATTGCGTGATTTGAACCCATGTGCGGCAATACTGATATACTTCTCCTCTGACAGTTCATCGGTTGTCTAGCGGGCATTGCCTTCGAATAGTATGCGGAACTCCCGAATGACTCCATGAATACCTTCGACGAAATAGAGATGCCCTACTGTCAGAGATTCGCTAGTGTGAATAAACGCACTACCGTGACGGCACTGGTGAACGAAAGGGTTAGACCGAATGAGATTTGGGTTCAATGTGTTACCCGATGGCAAAATCTCTGGTCAAATACAAGCAACGAATCGATGAAGTTGCAGCCATGGGAATGCTCATAGCCACCTTTGACCCAAATTCAAAGGCGTTCTCGTATATGACCCTCTTCAAGACGACAGCCTTCCGAAAGCTCATGGATAAAATGACTCGATTGGATAAGCTGAGTCAAGACCCTTCATCATCTGATGAAGATGAATGAAAAGCGGAGGTAAGGTGGTATTTGTCGCTGACGCTCAACAAAAAAATGAGCGACTTTGAAACAACCTGTCACCAAAATAGCGACGGCATAGGTACTCGCTTCCTCCGAGGTATACACAGGGGGCATATTTCTCTCTGGAGGAAGAATCTCTACGTAAGATGGTCCTTTCTTCTCAAGGAATAGAAAGGATATCAAGGGCTTACAAACGAGTTCTGCAGTCATGTGGAATATCCCACTTGAAAACAAAAAAAAACGGTATGTCCACAAGCAAAATGGGCACGGATGAAAACCCGAAAGGGCTCCGTGAGTAAAAATAGCAGGGCTACCGGCGAGTCTGTGAAAATCCGAAAAGGCGCAGTCACGTAAAAAATTCATGCACACTGGCAAGGTCCTCTCGACCTTGTAAGGAGAAAATACCTGCGTGCGATCCTTACGACTCACAAAGGAGCAACACACTTAGGGATCCCACGATTCCTGAGGATAAACGCACTTACGAGATCCTCACGACTCGTAAGGAGAAATATCTTTATGAGTACGGTTCATGAAGTCAAAAGCCTTAGTCGACAGGATCTTAAACCTGTTTACTAAACCACCTTTGTTCGAACCGACAAAGGCAAATGATTATTCTCTCCTGGCAATGTCCCAGTGGTAGCGATGCTGATGCCTAAATTGGTATCAAATTCCAAGTCCTTTCACGGCAAATGATGATTCACTCCTGGCAACATTCCAGTCGCAGCATACTGATGCTAATATTGGTATCAAATCTTGAGTTCCATACTCGCAAAAAAAAAAAACGGTACGTCCATAAGCGAGATGGGCACGGATGAAAACCCGAAAGGGCTCCGTGAGTAAAAACAGCAGGACTACCGGTGAGTTTGTGAAAACCCGAAAGGGCGCAATCTTGTTAAAAGACACTTGCAAGGTCCTCTCGATCCTGTAAGGAGAAACTACCTGCGTGAGATCCTTACGACTCACAAGGGAGCAACACACTTAGGAATCCCCACGATTCCTAAGGAGAAAGCACACTTACGAGATCCTCATGACTCGTAAGGAGAATTATCCTTTGAGACCCTCACGGCCCATGGGATTCAAAAGCCTTAAGCTACAGGGATCTGAACCTGTTCTTAAGCCATCACATTTCCCAGATTGCCCTACAAACGGTTCAATATTGACCCTTTTATACAATCCATGGGCACGAATAAACATTTCCCTAACAAAGTCCCACTAGCGACTAGGGATATGCTCACACGGTGAATGACCCTTATAAGTCCTCTCGATTTATAAGGAGAAAACACTCTTGTAAGATCCTTACGACTTATAAGAGAACATACACTTAAGAATCCTCACGATTTTTAAGGAGAAAATGCACTTACGAGATCCTCACGATTCGTAGGGAGAAATACCTTTATGAGACCCTTACGGCTCGTAAAGTCAAAAAGCCTTAGTCAACAGGATCCTAACCCTGTTTGCTAAGCCACCTTGGTTCAACATCGACAGAGGCAAATGATGATTCGCTCCTGGCAATGTCCCAGTGGTAGTGATGCTGGTGCCTAAATTGGTATCAAATTCCAAGTCCTTTCACGGCAAATGATGATTCGCTCCTGGCAATATTCCAGTCGTAGCGATGCTGATGCTGATATTGGCATCAGGTTCCAAGCTCCATACTTGCAACAAAATCAGCAAATAAAAAAAATGCATATGAAATAGCCGAAATGATTGGGCAACTTGCAACAAAACCAGCAAGTAAAATATATGCATACAAAAATAGCCGAAATGATTGGGCAACTCGCAATAAAAAGCAGCGAGTAAAAAAAAATATAGCCGAAATGATTGGGCACCGCAAAAAATAGCCGAAATGATTGGGCAATCGCGACTTTCGCGATATAAAAAGCTGAAATGATAGAGTATCGCGGAAAGAAATAAAAAAAATGAAAGAATGAAACTTTTTCCCTACAGGTGAGTCCATACTGACCCCTGTATACAATCCATGGGCATAAACGAAAATGGAACCACATGATCTCAACAGCAACATCTGCATCCCAGAAGATCAACAACGACGTTCCTTCTTATGCCGGCAGGGCACGGAAGCGACACAACGAAACAGAGACATGGCAAATCCCCTAGTTCCAAATCTTAACGGCAACATCTATAGCCTAAAAATCAGCAACGGTGATCCTCCTCATTCCAACAGGATTCGAACGCAACATCACCAAACGGAGCCACGACAGAGTCCCTAGTTCTAAGACTGTACGGTCCATAGGTAACCTAGAGTCAACCAATGACCTCCCCGCCGGATCAACGCTCCGTCTTGGAAACAAGTCAACCAACTCCAAGGAAATCACTGTCTTTGCAGGAATACATCGATTTGTTTCGACTCCAGGGAAATCAGTGTCCTTGACAATATCTCGATTCAGGGAAATCAGCATCCTTGACGAGAGCATCTCGATTCGCGTCGACCCGTAAGGAAATCAGTGTCTTTGCAGGAATACCTCGATTCGTCTCAACTCCAAAGAAATCAAGGTCCTTAGCAAAATACCTCAATTCAGGGAAATCAGCGTCCTTAGCGAGAGCATCTCGATTCGCGTCGACCAGCAAGGAAATCAGTGTCTTTGCAGGAATACCTCAATTCGTCTCAACTCCGAGGAAATCAGCGTCCTTGGTAAAATACCTCGATTCAGGGAAATAAGCGTCCTTGACAAGAGCATCTCGATTCGCGTCGACTCGCAAGGAAATCAGTGTCTTTGCAGGAATACCTCGATTCGTCTCAATCCCGAGGAAATCAGTGTCCTTGGAAAATACATCGATTCAGGGAAATCAACGTCCTTGACGATAGCATCTCGATTCGCGTCGACCCATAAGGAAATCAGTGTCTTTGCAGGAATACCTTGATTCGTCTCAACCCTAAGGAAATCAGTGTCCTTGGCAAATACCTCGATTCAGGGAAATCAGCATCCTTGACGATAGCATCTCGATTCGCGTCGACCCGGAAGGAAATCAGTGTCTTTGCAGGAATACCTCGATTCGTCTCAATTCCGAGGAAATCAGTTTCCTTGGAAAAATACCTCGATTCAGGGAAATCAGTGTTCTTGACAAGAACATCTCGATTCGCGCCGACCCACAGAGAAATCAGTGTCTCTGCAGGAATATACGACGTCAACGAAACGGAGCCATGGCAGAGTCCCTAGTTCCAAGTCTCGACGGCCACATCTACGACCTGGAGACCCACAATAGCGTTCCTCCTCATTCCAGCAGGATTCGGACGCGACAATCAACCAGCGGAGCCACGACAAAGTCCCTAGTTCCAAATCTCGACGGTTCACAGACAACCTAAAGACCACCTCGACATTCGTCTCGTTACAGCAGACGTAACATCAGCAAGGCGGAGTGACGGCAAAATCACAGCTCCACCTCAACATTCGTCTCATTACAGCAGATGCAACGTCAGCACATGGACCCGTCTCGGAAATACGTCAGCAAATGACCCCGTCGCGGAAACACGTCATCCAATGACCCCGTCGAGGAAATACGTCATCAACTGACCCCGTAAACACGGCTAAAGTCAATCCTGACCCCGTGCAAAACAGCCAGAGCAAATCCTGGTCCCGTAGAACACGGCTAAAGTCAATCTTGACCCCGTAGGAAACGGCCAGAGCAACTCCTGACCCCATACGGCTAAAGTCAATCCTGACTCCGTATGGCCAAAGTCAACCCCTCCTGGCCCCGTAGAACACGGCCAAAGTCAATCCTGACTCCGTTGGAAACAGCCAGAGTAAACCTTCGAAACTCCCCGTCAAAGCAATGCTTTGACTCAGGAGCAGGTCAATTCATCAATCACTTACAAGTCCCCTCGACTCGTAAGCAAGAAAAATTCTCTTGTGAGATCCTTACGACTCTCAAGGGAAAAGCACACTTAGGAATCCTCACGATTTTTAAGGAGAAACCACACCTGCGAGATCCTTTCGACTCATAGGGAGAAAAGTCTTTATGAGACCCTCAGGGCTCATAAAGTTGAAAAGTATTAGGTGGCAGATCCTAATCCTGTCTCCTAAGCCATCATTGCCCTGCAGGGAGGTCAAAATAGACTATCTACGGGCCACACTCTCTTAAGTTAAACATCGACAAAAAAGGAAACAACCACTTACAAGTCCTCTCGACTTGTAAGGAAGAAAATTCTCTCGTGAGATCCTTATTACTCTCAAGAGAAAAGCGCACTTAGGAATCATCATGATTCCTAAGGAGAAAATACACCTACGAGATCCTCTCGACTCATAGGGAGAAAAGTCTTTGTAAGACCCTCACAGCTCATAAAGTTGAAAAGTCTTAGGCAACAGGCCTGAACCTGCTTCCTAAGACATCACTACCATATAAGGAGACTAAGATGAAATGTTCTCTACTATCTACAAGCCACACTTGCTAAAATCACATGGCGATGACACAGCGAAGAGAAGAAAGCAACAATAGAACAAAAAATGTGTATATTTTATTCATGAATTCAATGGAGTACAAGTTGAATCATATGAAGGAATAAAAAATGGATACATATTATTCAAAGGTTACAAGCGTTCAATCTATACAAAAACATCTACTGAGGAGGAGGTGTCCTCGATAAATCAGCTAGCTGCTCGCGCACTCCTCTCAGCTCCTTCTCATGATCAGCTGCCGCGGCCATCTCTACTTCAATTTGGGCCCGTTGCTACAGACAGGATGAAAATTTCTGATCAATTTCCTGCTGAGCAGCCTCCTGACTCTGCGTAACCTGCTCATTAAGATCAAGCTTCTTCCTCAACACCAGCCCACCAGAGACACATCGTTGAAGGTTTTCAAAGATGGAGTTCAGCTGGGCAGCATTTGCTGCGACCTCAGCGCGCAGTTGAACAGATTCAGCGGAAGTCGCCTCACGTTCCTTTCGTTTAAGGGTTTCCTCTTATTCGAAATCGCGAAGGAACGGAACACTCTGCTCAACCCATGCAGCTCGCTGGGAGTTCAAAGCCAATACCTCCGGAACAGGACGCCTAAGCTCAAGCTCATGCAGGCAGGCCTCAATCTTCCTGCAGTGATTAACCCAAGACTCAATGACGTCTTCACTATGGAAGAGCGTCGTCAGCATGGGATTAACCTCGGCAGCAAAATCTGCAGCAAATGCAGGGACCTCCGCATTAAGCTCCTCGATGTACTCACTTAACATGCGCAGGCTGGTCACAGCGCCCTTGGAAGATAGACGTCTGGAAAAGGGCCCTGCTGGCATTATGATCCGAGACTTGAATGGAGCGGGAATTGGTGCAACCATTGTAAAACAGATCATAGTCAGATGTCTGTTCAAGAAATAAACAAACAATAGAGCCTACTATACCGGCTGCAACAGAAGGCAGAGTTGGGAGTACTGGCGGCGCGACGATTCCCTTGTCGCCTCCTTCGATTTGTAATGCTGCAATCAATTCAAAATTAACAATGTCCGAGTCACCCGTCTAAGAAAGGAAAGGACGTCGGTTTAAAAATTATACTCACCGGCGCCAGCAGGCAGAGTAACTTCCGACTAGAAGGAAAAGTGTCGGTTCAACACTTGATATAAATGATTAAAGAGAACTCCTGCCATGTTACGATGATACATAGTCAGTACACGAAAGATGCTGTCCCTGATTTAAATTAATCGCAAACCCATACCTTCCAGCGTTTGAAAGGATATAAGAGGAGACGAAGGGCCAGCGACCGTCAAAATAGCAGCTGGTGGTGCTTCTTCAGGTATCGCAACCTCAGCGCTCACCACACCTACATTTGAAAGGAACAAAATGTCATCAGAAGGGATTGCAAAACGAAAAGAATGCAGTGACCCAAGACTTACCTGACAAGTCATCAGCCAAAACGGTGACAGAAGCATTGCCAAGCATCACGACTTCTTCGATCTCATTTGGGGGGATGGTTTCGCCGCCCGTAGCTTCGTCCCCTGATTCCACGAGGGCCGTCGTGACACTCGCAATGCCAGGTGACGGCAGGGAACCACAGGTGGAAAGAGTGGCAATTGGAGCAGTCCCAGACTCCTGAGAAAGAGTAGCCGCTTCGGGCTAAGTAGTTGTCGTTATCTCTCCTGCCACCTACTCACTCAGACTTGGCCCTGCAGGGTATGATATATGAGAATCTGAAGATTAAAACTCTAATAAAAAGGACCCAGTGTTACATTACCTTGGGTCGCCTTATCAATTGCTGCCCGAGCCGTGTGTGCCGCCTGTCTATGAGTGGTAGACAGGGTGACCGGAGCACCTTCTGAAGAAGTAGGGACAGGGGAAGCAGCGCTCGAGCCTGCACTTACAGCCAAGGCGGCGTCACGTTCTCTTGCTGCACGCCTCCTGCGCTTCCTTTCTTCCTGGGCCGTGAGAGCCGATCTTCTTAAGACCTCCGACAAGGAGACGACATCGTCCGAGCCAGGAGCTACCTCTGGAGCCGTAGTGGCGTCCGTCATCGGTTGCTTAAGTGAAGCCTCTTTTGGCAATACTGGAGAGGCTGAGACTTCGGTATCCGGCTTTGGAAGCGTCTCCGCACCGCCCTGCGAAGTCGGCACTGCACTCGGGATAACCTGAGTCGAGATAGTCCCTGCAATAAGAGGGAAAAGAAGAGTTAGTTTACCCATAAAAGAGGGAATGGAGGCGTGGTGAGCTGAAATGTACCGATGTCTAAGGAAGCACGAAGCCTTTCTTCCTCCTCAAAAGTCTTGAGAGAAGCTGCGAGAGCCTCTTCAGTGGAGATGACTGTCGAAGAAGAAATGTCAGTCAAAACATGATAATAAAATAAAAACATAATAGCAAAAAGATACGACTGAAATCTACCTGACTGCGCAAGGATGACCAGTCCTTCTTGGTGGCTAGCTAATCGCTCGGAAGCTGCAATAGCAGCTTCGAGGTCGGTATCATCCGGCGCTATGAATAAGCCTTCGTTGGTCCCATATTCGCGTAGGCCCTAGCTATAAGGAGAATGAGGCTCCTGGCTGAGTACAATGTCTACAAAAAGAATCGAATTCTTCTACTTCTGCGAGCGAGTATCGGTCGCCGGTAATACGAGCTTGCGCTTAGCGGGCAACTTCGAGCGGCGAGTCCCAATCTCCGCACCCAAGCCGGATTCAGGAAACACCACGGTTGCCACTTCAATAAGAGCACGGGGTAGTGGTAGCTCAGGCATATCATGCGGTACCACAACCGCATCAACCTCTCTCAAAGGAGGACGAACGACGGTCCGTTGCTTCAAAGGAATAGCTGGATTACCAGAAGGGGCTGCACCCTTACGATCAAGCAACAACTTCTTTTCCTCCCTGATGACAGCACCCATCGCATGCTGGTACCATGCCACGTACACGTTCAACACCTTTGGGACGCAGCTTGGCTCACCGATAAAAATGTTAAAACTGGTGTTGAGCCTCATGAAATGGTGTAACGCGCTGCGGATGCCTTCTTCTGTGGCGGGCGGCTCAGCTAGAAAGGCTTCAAGCGGAACACCCTGATTGTAGCTAGATTGTTAGCCGAAACAATGCGGGTTGTATCTCATAAACAACGCCGCATCATTCTGCCTAAACACCAGAAAGCCCGGCCTGATCGAATATAGGTGGAGAATCTCCCGAGATTTCAAGGTAGAGGCGCCATCTTTAAAGGTGTCCTACAGCGGCTGCACCGCTTTCACGGATTCTTTGCCGATACTTAAGACCTTATCAACAAAGGTCATACCATCCCCGATGGTACGTGGGCGAAGGAGTAAGCCCCGAGCATCTCGTGGAGTCGGTTCCAAAATAGAAGCGTCAACCAGCCGCAGCAGTCGAGGAAAGTTATATCTTTCATAAAAAAAAGGGCCTTTTGTGAATTCTAAAGGCGCCAAGCACATGCAATTCGAGCCACGAGGTGAAGTAATGCATTGAGAAGTTCACGGGCTGCACACCCGGTTGAGTAGTATCCGCCGCTAGGCTAAGACCGTGATACAAATAGGCTAACCCAGCGTCCCCGATGGCTATTTTCACCCCAATGACCATTCGATGCGCTGGGTAAAAGACGGACGGCCTCATACGGCGAGGGTGCATCGGAAGCGCAAAACAGCTCAGCCATAGCCCGAGAAACCCCAAAAAGAATGTCTCTTCGTCGATCCTATGACCTGCAAGCTCTGCAAAAGGGACAACCGGGGTGTCGGGAAGAAAGAAACTTTTCTGATCCGCCTCCGCCGTCGGCAGGTTGCCAAAACCTAAGCCAAAAGGATCGTAAAGTATGGCGAACTTCGCGGCTTCCTTCGACAGTACTTCCGAGCGGAGAAAACGAGCGATAAAATCAATAAAATTAACCCCACGGCTCCCAGACTCGAGAAATAGGCCCTCGTAGATATTTAACACCTTAATCAAACTTGGTGATTGATGTTGAATGGCGTTGTCCGGGGTAAGGCCCGTCATCACTGACGTGGCGGCAAAGAAATACTCATCATGAGGAAGTAGTTCTTGATAATGCTCCCCTCTAACAGGTAAGCTAGAAATCTCCGCGAACTCCTCTAAAGAGAGGGTGACTTCCCGATCCAACAAAAGGAAGGTGTGAGTTGGAACGTTCCATTGTTCCAAAAAGGTTTTTACCCACCATGTAGGAGGCATGGAGTACTGAAAGGGAGAAACGTAAACTGCGGGATACAACCCGAGCCTCAGCAACTGCAACCACATGGCGGACAGAATATACCGGGCCCACTGCAAATATCCGGCTGGGTGACGGGGAGTCAAGCCTATGTTGTATGGCTGTCCCTACGGGCGTGACTCACCCTGACATATAATCCGCCCTAGGATATCCAATGCCATTGGAGGTTGTACGGGTATCGCAGCCATAGAAGGCTGAAGGAGACCATCTGAAGTCCAATTAACCTCCTCCGCGGCATAGTTCACCGGGGGTGGGTCTGCGTAAGAGATCGCCAAAATGGGCTCCGAGGGTACCGCGCAAGAAAAGCTCCTCCGACCCCTGATGATTTGGTTGTACCATGTTCCCCAAAGATGAAGATTCTTGTGCTCTGGATCATGGTCTTTGATCAGTGCAAAAATTTCTCGGTCCACTGGCGCTGCGGGGAATCCGCCTTCCGAACGGACGAACGGGAAGGAAGTGTCGAAAGACATAGTACCTGAGCGGAAAAGAATAAATTTTCAGCCGCCAATGCTACAGATTAAGTTCCATCACTAGGTACTTTAAATCTGTACTGCACTTCAATGCAGTGAAAATGGACCAAAGGGGACCCACATAATCTAGATGACAGTTCATCATTAATAAAACAATCTCATCATTTGATGAGACTGTCATTAAACGAGGAAATCCTCAAAAGATTCTCATTTAATGAGGGCCCTCGAGCCAAGGAGTAAATCTCCCATTGAGAGCATCGCTCTATAACAGAGTAGCATCTGTCAACTCTGATGATAAAAGGAATAAAAATTCCTCAAGAGCCTTCCTCTGTAAAAAAATGATGGAATAACCTATCAGAAAACTCAAAATAAAATTTTTAATGAATTAAAATTCTGTGATCTTCAAGATCTATGAACAAACTCTAAGTGTTTTCATGAAAGATTAATAAATCTATATGATTTGGAAAGAGCAAAGCTTTGTTGATGGGTTAGGAAACCCTAAGAAAGATCTAAGATCTAACAAGAGCAAAGCTCTGTTGAGAAACCCTAAAAAAGGTTTTCTTGGAGATCTATGATCTAAGAAGAGTAAAAGCTCTGTTAAATGGGTGAAACCCTAGTTTATTGACTAATCTCTTTAAAGATTTAATCTTTTACCTAAAAATTTAACAGAGTTATGTCTTTAAGAGAGTTCTTAAAACAGAGAGCTATGCTCTAAAGGAGAAATTGATTCTCAGAAAACAAGAAAGAAGATGAAGAGAAGCCATCTTAAGGGCCAAAGACCCTATTTATAGGCACTGAGAGCCGTTTCAACTATAAAAGTTGATATAATGGTGGAGATGCTGCCACCGCTGCACTCACGTGTGAGCCACGTGTGCGCAACGGTGGGGGGGCATTTGTTTCCCCCAATCAGAGCAACGCTCTGTTCAAGTTTTCAAAATTTGAAATGAGCAGCGCTTCATAAGAGCGCCAGCGCTCTTAGGCAGCGCTCACGTGCAAAGCATGAATGCACTAGCGCAAAGGGCGTCAGCGCTCTGAAGCAGTACACACGTGCAAAGCACGAGTGCGCTGGCGCAAAAGGCGCCAGCGCTCTGAAGCAGCGCCCACGTGCAAAGCACGAGTGCGCTAGCGCTGGAACTAAATGTTCCCCACCGTCAGATCAAAGATCTAATAAAGATGATAAATCATCAATTGACCAGAATGAAATTCTGTTAAGGAAAGATTCCTCAGAAAGAAGATTCCTCAAAATCTTTCCAAACAAAAAGATTATGCTCTGTAAATCAGAGCACCGTTGGATCAATGATCCAATGGTGACTGAAAAATCACTAAAATACAGAATAAATTATGTATGGAAAAAGATTTCCCAATCTTATTAAAAATAAGAAGATTGCCTTCTGTAAATCAGAAGCCCTTGGATCAAAGATCCAACGATGGGAAAATCCCCAAATCAATTGGAGAAAAGATCTCTTTAACTGATTGAACAAATCAGCCTTGCCCTATATAAAGGCCCTAAGACTTCAAGTCTTATATAGAGGAACCCCCCTATAAAATTTGAGAAATCTCAGAAAGAAGAGCAATCTCTCGGTAGAAGAAAAACTTTTCTTCAAGGTAAAAAAACAGAGATAAGAAAAATCTCATTAGAAAAAAGAAGAACATATTTCTTCTCACAGATCATAGATCTAAAAGAATAAAGTTTTTTTACAAAAGAGATCATGAACATCTCATTATAAAAGGGGGGAGAATAATTCAATTTTCTTAGGATCATAGATCCATAAAGGCAAAGCCTTTCACCAAAATAAGAGATTGAAACATCTCCTCTAAAATAAGAACTTTGTTCTTAGAATCTTGAGACAAAATCTCTTACAAACGAGAATTTATTTCTCAGATCATAAAACTGATAAGTAGCGCTTTGCGCTCTTGGACTGGCGCACCGCGCCAAGCGCACCTCGTGCTCCTCACGTGTGCGCCACTTAACAAATAGCGCTTTGCGCTCATGGACTGACGCTCAGCGCCAAGCGCACCACGTTCTCCTCACGTGTGCGCCACTTAACAAATAGCGCTTTGCACTCATAAACCGGCACTTTGCGCTCATAGACCGGCGCTAGTGCCAAGCGCACCACGCGCTCCTCACGTGTGCGCTATATCACAGAAGCGCTTTGCGCTCATTTACTGGCGCTAGCGCCAAGCGCGCCACGTGTTCCTCACGTGTGCGCTGATAGAACATAAACTGTTCTATAAATAAAGCCCTAGAGCTATGATGAATGCTCAGCGTTCAATAAAAGACAGAAAGGCTGTCAGTACCCAAATCAATGCTCAGTATTGTCGAATGTTTAACATTTTAACTGAATGGGCCGAGCCCAAGTTGGCCATAAATCCCTCATTCAGATTAATTGAGCCCGTACGCTTATAAATCTCAGATCTTAGTCCCAATTGGACTACAGATCTCCAAACCAAAATTGGTTCGAGGGTACATCTCTTCATTCCTCTGATATTTGTCATTGTAATCCTTCAACGTCTTCAGAGAGGTGTCGGGTCCCGACAACCAGACATTCCATGGAATGTGGGGTCCTTAAACTCATGGACTATGATGTCATTAACCTCGGACTGTGAGGTCCTTAAACCCATGGACTATGATGTCCTTAATCTCAGACTGTGGGGTCCTTAAACCCATGGATTATGATGTCCTTAACCTTGGACTGTGGGGTCCTTAAGCCCATGGACTATGATGTCCTTAACCTTGGAGCGTAATGTCCTTAAACTAATTATGGACCGCAAAGTCCCTAAACTAAAACAATAGAGCCCAAATGTTCTAAACGATCCCGTTAAATTTATCTTAGTCTAAAATTAGACTAATGTATCCTTAACAAACGTTTAAATTGATCTTAGTCTCAAATGAGACCAACGCATCCTTAAACCCAAACCAAAACCCAAATATAAGAAAATACGGATTTGGACTAATCCACGCCCTACGGGCGACAACATAAATTAGTCTCCGTATACAATCCACGGGTAACCAAAAACAAAACAAACACACACGACACGAAGTGACCATCTGGAGAAGGAGAGTCAATAGGCCTATGTGCTTCCCCGTTCAAAAAAAAAGGGACCTAGCTCTGAGACGCAGAGTTCTTGATCGGCTATTAAAGACATATATCTATTTGCCGAATCTCTCTCCCCAACCCTATCTCAAAAACTTTCCAAGGTCCGAAGTTGTTACCGCGATGCGGTAGCGTAATTAACTGCAGGGGCTTGCGCCTGCAGGGAAGATCGTCCCCACAATAAAAAAACCTCTCAAATGAGGGGGAATCTGACGAAGTCTGCTACTACGGCCGCATCTGTCTAAACCTTCAATACACGGTGTCATAAATCAACTTGGCATCTTCAAAGAGGTGGACGGATAAAGCCAAATAGTATCTGCCCCCAAATTCAGGCAAGACGTTTGTCTTCCCGGACTTTTGGCGGAGAACAGATCACCCACACACACTTCACTCTCTCTCTCTCCCCTCATTTTTCTGGCCGAGCCTAGGCTGCCCCCTTCCCAAATTTTCCCCACTTCATTTCCATTTCAAAAATCTCCAAAAATCCATCAAAAATCAATTCAAAACCTCACAAATCCTTCATTTAACCTTTAACCAATTTTCTTCGGCCAATCTAGCACGGATCTTAGAGAAAAAGTTAGCATTTTGGGGGCCAAGATTTTTGCAAGATAGATCTACAAAATTATGAGGTATAAATCTTAACATAATTGTTAATTTGTTGGTTAATTACTCTAATCTAAACTAATTAGGTGTTAATTTGGTTCTAATTTCAAGTTTTGGAATTTCAAGTGAGGATTTTGAATTAAAGTTAGGGTTTTTCATCACTTGATCTTGTTGCAATGTGTAGTCTCACAACTTAAGACATGCTAAAATCTAAGCTAGTTGCTAGTTGCTAATTGTTACATTAAAATTGTCCAAATTATATAATTTTGCAAACTAGATTTTTAGGATTAATGTAAAGATGTGAGATTAAAGTTTAGTAAATATTGGTGTGACCTAATTAAGATATTAAGTGAGCTATGTGACCGTTAGAATTGCTAAAACATCTAGATTAGTATTAAAACGGTTAATGGTTGCTTACTAGGTTTTTGGAATAAATCGATTTGATTTAAGTTTAAGGTTTTGATGATTTATAACTTATTTCATATAAGTTTTAGTGTGTTGTGAATGCGTGATTGGTGCGATTGGGTTTTAGGTTTGGTAGTTGTCACGTATAGCGACCCTAGTTATGGTTTGTGACGCTGTCGCGAGCGCATTTTGTGCACCAAGTGCGTGCGCTTCTAGTTAGGGCGCGTGGTTGACTTGTATCGTTTGTATCCACGACTATCATATATTTATTCTCTTATTTACTTGTGTACGTTTCTAGGATCGGGTGCAGAGGTGTCGGATGTAGCGCAGAAATAGCAGAGTTGAAATTGGATCAGATTAGCCGAGGCGTCCCGGTGAGTAGATGTACACATCTACGGGGGAATCGTCTGGATGACGCGAGGTGCCCGATAGTCAGGATTTCTAGTAGTGCTTATATTTATATGCGTATTCTCCTAGTCATTCATCTCATTGCATTGCATCATCATAAGTATATATGATAGTATCTCATAGGACATTTGCACCATTATCATTGGTTCATGCCACGTGCACTATTCATGCGAACACACACGCCTTTAGTAATTGCTATGTCACGAACACTATAGAACTTGCTTAGAATCGGTATCTGTACATTGCATCATATATGATCTGTAAACAAGTACCTGTATAGTCATTTCATCAGGATGGATACGTAGGATTGTTAGTCATATATACATACCTCATTGTATCATGATTCAATATAGCTTCTGGCCGTTCTTCGCATGGTATATACTATCGTATCATAGACATTATCATCACCGACATGTTTACATATTGTGATTCTTCTCGAGGATTTCAGTATTGATGAGATTTCTGGATTTTGGGGAAAACCGCAAGAACTTTATTAACCTATTATCATTTTAAAAATAGAAATTTGCGGTTTTCTTGTGATATGATGTGCGCGGCGTCCACCGTGTGTTTTCTCGGTTCTTGAGCGGTATCATATACCCGATTCGAGGAGGGGGATGCACCTTCTGCGGGTACATGGTGGACCTGATGAGGTATCGCGGGGCAAGAAGATCGCACAGATGGCGTTGAGCCCGGCAGGGGAGCACTACCGACCGGTTATTTTGACGCGGTGGACATCCGGAGGATACTGATGTGGTCGTGAGATTTGATGATATTGGTCAATCCGGACTGAAGGAGCCCGAGATATCGAGACATTGAGATATTGAGACATTGAAATATTAAGATATTGAGATATTGAGACATTGAGATATTGGGATATATATATATATGTCGATACTTGACACGGATTTTCTGTTGATTTCATTGATGATACTTCAGTTTATTTCATAGAGGTTTTTCTAAGATAAGAACAAAGATTTTCTCATACCAGACTTGTTCAGGTTTCGTGTTTGATTATGCATTTATGTTGCATGCATGTTAGTACATCGTATTATATCGATATGCGTAGGTTGAGACGCATTTGCGTGCATTCTTACGATATCCTTATTAGATGTTATTTACTACTCACAAGTTGGCAACTCATCCCCGTTGTGCCACAGTATCTTGCAGGTTCGACCCGTCAGCGCAGTTACGGCGGGCGTACTTCCTCTTTTGCTCCATTGCATCGGTTTGCAGCTTTTCTCATAGGTAGGTTACGAGGATACTTTTGTTCCATCTTGTATCATTATTTGTATCTAGTATACTCCATCTACCCTTGTATATTTGACTAGACGGAGAGACTCGTGGGACTTGTATTTGTGATGTTGGTGTCGATGCTCACTTGAGCCGACGTGGTGTTTCTCATTTCTTGCTTTCAGATGCTTATTTCGTACTTTTGATATACATATTACATGTGGTTGTTATTCCGCCATTGGCGAAGAGCTAGCTCCCACTTGGGGATGCCTTATTTCATCATTTATATGTATTTTCATGTGTTGTACCCATTTAGGGGCTAGTATTTACAAAGGAGACTCTGCCGAAATTTTTGGGAAAATCTGATGTTGCTTTTAAATGTTTAATGCCACTTATTTGTTAAAACCACTTGCTTTAAAATAAGTTTTCCTTCACACTAGTTGTCAAACGGTTTAGTTTATCTGGGCTTTGGCTTACTTAGATTACGTTGAGCCTTAAGACATTTCGTAGTTTAAGTGCCAGTCACGTTCCGTACCTTCGGGTCGTGGCACTACTGTGGCAGATGGACATGTGTTAGTTAGATTTTATTTACTGATCTTGATATCTGATTGACAGCCGTAATGTGACTATGAATGGATCTTTCCTAGCCATAGGTAGCATGGTTGGCTTTGTCACGTGCCGTATTCATGCATTTTGGGAAGCGGGCCACGACAGAAGCTTCCATACTAAATATTTTTACCTGGACTATGAAAGTCCCAACATTCTTTAAGACCTATAATGATAGATCTTAATCCCTAGAATGTAGGAGACATCATCCAAGTCTTTCATGAAGAACTTCTGTGAAAATAAGAGCTTGACCGATTGTAGCATAGGGATGTCATTCCCTATCAGGAGTATGTTATCCACATATAATACGAGGAAGAGGACTGCTTCTCCTACAATATTTCTATAAATGCATGGTTCATCTAAATTTTTGATAAAGTCAAATTCATCGACCATCTCATCAAAGCAGATGTTCCAACTCCACAATGGATGCTTTAATGCATAAATGGATTTAAGCAATTTTCACACCTTTCTGCTACTTCCACTGTCTAAAAAACCCTCTGGTTGATCCATATAAACGTACTCTTCTAAATTTCCATTTAGAAAAGCGGTTTTCACATCCATCTTCCAGATATCATAGTCATGGAAGGCAGCAATGGTAAGTAGGATCCGAATTTAAATATACCCACTGTAGAAAAGGTTTCATCATAGTCCAATTCTGGTCTTTGACGAAAACCATTTTCACAAGTCTAGCTTTATAGATTTCCACCTGTCTATCTG
Organism: Agapanthus africanus; assembly: GCA_030015575.1. NCBI lineage: Eukaryota > Viridiplantae > Streptophyta > Magnoliopsida > Asparagales > Amaryllidaceae > Agapanthus > Agapanthus africanus. Next base: position 561,222,745 of record CM057340.1, read on the forward strand.
CACCAATCATCTTTTTGAAAATCCATTTGCATCCAACGGGTTTTACCCTAAGAGGATCAACATCCAAACTCCATACTTTGTTGGTGTACATGAATTCCATCTCAGATCTCATAGCATCTAGCTAGTTCACCGGGTCTTTACTCATGATAGCCTGCTGAAAACTAGTATGCTCATCATCATCTATGATGCAATCTTCTCGATCCCCGTTTATGAGAAACCCATAGTATCTCGCAGGCGAATAAGAATGCCGACTAGATCTGCGGAGTGGCGTCGGTGTTGGATATAGGTGCTCTCAAGGCAATTATTGTAATTGAAAGATGACCTATATAAAAGAACAATCTTACTCAAGATGATGGTATGCTATCTAGTTTGTCTTTATCTTTAATGTGATGCATTTTATTTAATATCACGTATCATTTAGACATGAGATAAAGCCCTAGGATTTTTCCTGACTACCAAGACGATAATGGAGATCATACTAGTAAGGCCTGAGTAGTCGATAAGCACATCCTTAAATGTCCCTAGTCGTAGGAGTATCGAGACTGGGCATCAGTACTCCAGTTTAGACTAGTGTGCACGTTTCCTGACCCGGTTAGAGGGCGATTGCTGATCCTACAGCTATAGGTGTTTGACATCGAAGATTGTATACATGTGCTCAGTGGATAAGTTACACTGGACGAACTCACCGAGAACTCCTACTTGGTAATATACCAATGTGAGGTAGAAGTTCTCTTGTGACATGGGTACAGGGTAGTCCCTAGGACTTGAGATCGCCATAGTGTCTCATATGTGTTCCCACTCTACATTGACTTTTACCCTACCACGGCTCAAAAGAGTCGTGCAAACGGGTTTTTGTTGGGTATACTTCCGAAACACGTGGAGGCAGTGAGCGGTCGAAGGGATCCGTCTTTCCCGGTATAGGGAGTTGATTTCGCACTATGTAGGACATGACTACAACTACAAGTTGATGGCCATCGTAGTGGAAATAAGCTGATAAGTGTTATCAGTTGTATCTCCGGTTGGTTATGAATCTTCTGTTGCATGACTTATCGAGTTATTAGGGTCTGACAGATTCCAAACCCTAGACCCGATATGCGATACTCTTAAACGAAGAGACCGGACTGTACGGTAATGTCACTGATAGATTTTGCATGGTTGAGATGAGCATGCCCTTTGACCTTCTTTCATTCAATACCTGGGTAGCTGTTACGTGCAGCTAGTACATCTGACGTGCTTATGGGCTATGGATATGATCCTAATGTACTGCCAGCGTATTATCGAGTCTTAAGAGTCCCACATAGAAGTTTCTCAGCACATGCGAAATGATGTAGGGCATGTATAGAGATACGTGCAGGAGTTCGATTAAACACGTGTATTTGATACACGTATTTTAATCGGGTGTTTGTTGATATTAGCCGGTATTTAAATGATATAGCCGGATTATTAAATCAAGTGTTGATTTAATAATTAAATGTATATTTATATATTGATATACTTATATATTAACTAATATCATGCTTACTTAATTAATTTCTTCTCTTTAAATTATTATTTATATTTGATATAAATAATGAAACATGTATGTTGATACATGTATGATGGGATTATAAGAATTACATGAATGAAATGAGAATGAGTCATGATTGTAGAATTCATGAGATGATTATTTTTAATGACTTATTTGTGTGAGTCATTATTTGATTTATGACTCATTCTTGTTTCTAGTTAGAAAGGTTTTATTCATGCTTATTTTCTTTACACTCTCATCTCCTCCATGCTTCTTCTTCCTGTCTTGATTTTTCTTCAAGTGAGAAATGAAAATAAAAGAGAAAAATTAAATGAGATAATTATTCTACATCTTCTACTAATCATTCCTGGCAAGTTTAATTAGTGGGTTGCTTCATTTTGATGAGATCAATTTGAAGCTAAAGCTTATGTTGGAGTTATCTCAAGGTGGATCATTTTCGGCGAGGAGATCATCGAGAAAACTTGTTTCGGGTTTCGTGGAGACTATCTAGAGTCCAAGGAGAGATGGCTAATGCGCTACAAAGGATGTAGCCCTCTAAACTTTAGTTTCTAGTTTACTAGTTTAGATGCAAGTTTAGCTTTTTGGTTTAATTATTGGTATAGGTTTGCTATACCTCTCTAGATTTTTAAAATTACCAATTCCGCTGGGATTTAAACCCTACTGGAGGCGCCTGGAAATCCAACAGTGGTATCAGAGTCATACCTAAAGACTACAACTTGTTTTTGGCCAATTTGAAATTTAAAACTTTGAATCAATGTGAAGTGTTTACTTGTTTTCAAACTTGGACTTAAATCGTTTCTTTTCGGCTCAATTTTTTCATGCTTGGGCTTCTTAGAAATGTTCTAAATTATGTTAATAATGATGTGATGAGGGTAGTAGAGGACCAACCCTACTCGGGAGCACCAAAGATTGCTCTCGGAGGAAGTGGTGACCCGAGAGCACCCCAAGGGTGTTCTCGAGTCATGGGGCCTTTAGGCCACCGTAAAGGTGGCCTTGGGTCACCCCATCCCCTATTCTGCTCTCATGCGACATTAAGTTTTTCCCCGAGGTCCACGCGAATTTTCGTAGCATTTTGAGTTCATTTCGACACGTTTCCGAGCTAAAAAGCGTCGATTTAGTGTCGAGGTGAATAGTGTTTTCAATTTTTGAAATCTTCGCTTCGACTTAGAAAGTTGTATGATTAAATATCCATTTGTGATGATATGAACTATATTAAAGTGTTTAATTTAGTTGTATCATCGGAGTATGCGATACGCGCGAATTAACGGTTTTCTATGTAGGAGTGAATAGTGTTTTTTCAAGTGTTGAATTAACGTTTTTTCCTCGATAATTTTTGTGATTTGTTGACCATGGGTGATGAGTTAAGAGGATTAAAGTGTTTGATTGGTTTAACTCATCGGCGTATACGATACCCAGTGCTTAACACCGACGAATTGAAGTGTTCAATTTGACGGGGTTGCACAAGTGAGTCTGAAATGTTGGTGTGTTGGATTGTCGCAAAATGAATATCCCCCGTGCGGAAGTGTGATGTTGCGATAAGTGTTATTATCATTCATGCTTATAGCCATCTTGTATATTCATTTGTTTGAGACGAGCTCCAACTTTTGACCACCATTTCCGCTTAATGTATATTCTTTGTTTCAGGACTTAGCGGTTCACATATGGTCGTAGTCACCGTTTGATATATTATTATTTATCAGGAGACGATCAGGTTGCGATTGTTGTCGCCATTGTATTAATACAGGTTTAGGATTACCCCGCGGAGAAGCATATGAGCAACCAAATTCTAGATTACAGAGGGTGGCCATCTCAACGAGTTGAGATCGGGTCACTCGAGTCTAGAATTGGCGGGTTGCTTTCCACGCTAGTAGGGAGTATAGGATTGACCCGCGGAGGAGTGAACAAGTCACCAGATTCGAGAAAGCCCTCATAGTGATGATGTTGGGTTGCCTCGTTTCTTGGGTTACCTGGTAGCTTGTCGCACTAGTATGGGTCTGCTTGTGGCTGCGCACAGGCTATTCACGCGACCGGGGAATCTCGCATTTCGTTTGTGGCTTGAACGAAAAATGGGATTCTTAGATGATCCGACCATTCATATTCTATGATGTTCATTACCTACTTGTGATGTGATTGCCTGCCTGTGATGTTATTTATCGCTTGCATATAATGCTGATTATCTGTCTGCGATGATATATATATATATATATATATATATCTGTGTGCGTGATATATAAATAAATGATATATACGTTTTGCGCCCGCGCTAGCCCTACCCCCGCCCTACCGTAAGTTAAGTAACCTTACGGTGAAGACCCGAGGTCCCGTGGCGAATGCGGATGGCGTATATGTGCATTCTATTTTCTTTTCATGATTTTCTATGATTGTATGGGAAGATGCTAGCTAATGTGATTATCTTTTTGATAGGATTGTATTGATTCGGATTAATGCAAAGATAATAAACCTAAAATACATTGTCGAAACCAAATATCAGATAATGTGGTGTTATAGTCGAATCTTTTGCTTTGTACAGAAGTATTCAGTTAGGAATATTTTGCACCGCATTCGATGAAGAAAGAGCCTTGATCTCTTGACCGGGAGTTTACTCTTAAGCAAAAGTTTACGTTACTATAGATTTGCAAGCTGAATAGCCATAGTATTTTTCTTTGCATCGAGGTATTCGGTTAGGAATATCCTGCACCTCATTTTATGAGGTAAGAGCCATGATCCTTCATGAGGAATCCTCACTTAAGCAATAGTTTACATAACTATAAATTTGCAAAATCACTTGGTTCTTACGATAATATCAAGTTCATTACGTTAAAGGTTTTCTTCAAAAAACCAGTCGTAGCCCTCTGTCATTTTAGGAAGTAGAGTACTTAGTATTTGTGCTGCGTTTGTCGACCTTTGTCGAGGCGTAGTGTACGGTAGCTAAGTGATGTCTTCCTGCATGCGTACGATGCAATCGGTTAGGACAGTCGTACGACTTTGTTGACCTTTGCTAAGGGTCATGCGGATGGATTTAATTTGATCAAGAAATGACAGGTTGAACTTGACTTGCGACTTATGATTTGTTGACCTTTGCCAAGGTCATAAGCCACTTAGGGTAAAATCTAATATCGGGAGTTTCAAATGTTGAAACTTACAATGAGATTTCATACCTTCTATGGAGTGGGGTGACTTGTTGACCTCTGTCAAGATTACCACACCATGATAGTTTGGTTCCCCGTTGTGAGTAATAATTACTCTTGGGCTATGATCTTAGCTAATTCTCCTTTTAGAGTTTGAAGGAGGATTTGACGGAATAGTTAGAACCATCCTAATTAGATAAATATACCAATCTAATCATGATAAAGTGCATGATGAGTGATTCTTTTCTCTCTCTCTGGCAGCGACCTAAGACTGACCTTAAACTAAAAACTCGTAAACCTAGTTAATTGAACCTTTTTACAATCAACGCTTTTAGAATGTCATGATTACCCTATTTCACGACATAGTCGCATATGTCCTTTTCCCTCCCACTTCCCCCTTTACTTCCTCCTAAACACTCTGTAACATAAAAACAGAAAAATTCTATTAAAAAAATCTGATATAGAGATCCATATTGCTTGGAAGGCCATCGTATAGTTAGATACAAACTCGAAGAAATTGTTTCAGTCGAGGATGGCCGCTGGTTCTGGGGAAAGTAAGTTGTATATGATACAATTCATTTGTCTCTCCTCTCCACCTTATCTCAAATTTGAGAGCTCTTTAAATAAGGAGAATATACTAGTTACGCTTGTTGGATAGTCTTCTTCCAATCCCGATATTGGAGCTGAAAGGAACGGTAAGAGGAAAACTAACTAGCATAAGTTAGGTATACATGAGGTAAAATAGAGAAACAACAATAGGGGACGAAATGAGCCGAAAGGAAAATACAACTACTGTTATGATCCTGGGCAATGAAAGAGGCATTACTTGGAATACCCGGCCACCGCTTGAAACATTTTGATGTTTCATGGATTTTATGTGATTGTAATCGAAAATTGTTTTCTAAGTAATTCTGAATCCTAGGTATATAGATACCGGATTAACATTCTATATCTGTAAGTTATTACAGATACTGAGAAGAATTAGATTATTGGAAAAAAGGTGATGTGATCCTCAATGTCGGATATCAAAGCAATTGTTGCTATTGGAGAAATCACCCGGTTTTGCCTTTCGACAAACTTTTGGTTTTGAATATATGTTATTACGCACCAACTTTTAAAAATTGATATATCCGTCTCTTTATTTGATAAAGTGGGAAATAAATTTTCAAAAATTATGTTATGAACATTTTCCTTTATCATTTGATGATTGGGTAAGGTGCATTGAAAAACAGGATGTACATTCTTAACCAAAATACAGTTTTCTTATTATAACACATAGAGTATAAGTTAGTGAACTCATAGGACTTATACATAATGATGTATGTTGTCCGATGTCCACATGGACAAGGGGTTGGTACTTATACTGCATTCCATTGTACTATGAGTTCTCTGTTTTTAGACACTTATTCTTGTTGAAATGTAGAGTCCAAAGATTTTGAGAAATTCATAAGGTAAAGGAAAAAAGTAGAGAACCAAACGTTGGAAGTATCAAGATTCTTCGAAGTGTTCGAAAATGTAGATACTTATGCTAGGTATTCCGTAGTAATCGAGAATTTGATTCTCTTTCAGATTGCTCATTCGTGGGTGCGCTCCATGATGAGTAATGCCTAATCGCTTTTTCCAATTAAGGGATGCACTAGACATAGATGCATATCAATTGATACTGATTTCACCTAAATCTATGCCTCGGATTCTATATTTGATATAGAATAGGTCATCATCTTAATATTGTTAAAATGTTGAGTTTTTCGGCTTATGTTTAAAACCAGAATCCAAATAAACTCAAGGCACATTTTAGTAATGGCAGTTTGTGGGTTATCCCAGGCATTGACGAAGGTTTAACTTTATACCATTTTCGGGATCAAAAGTTTTTTTGTTCTCGACACACAACCTTTTTAGAAAAGGAATTTTTTATAGAAGAAATTAGTGGAACTATGGTAGAACTGGAAGTGATTCCAGAACCACAAACGGTTATTAAAGATTTAGTAGAACTTGAATATTCAATTGACCCTGACAAAGCCTAGCCTACTACGCAAATTAGGTAGGTGACCTTAGCCACGTGAGAGGTACTGCGATTTCCTCATTGAAGGTGATAGGGAGGCTTGCATCATGTGATGATGACCTTACTATATCAGTAAGCCATGGGAAGTGGTGACTTCCGATTGATGGCTGGGTGCCAAGTTATCCTAGTTGGATTCCATGCACTGCAACAAAGTGTTGATTTTGTTGGATGCTCCTGAAAGGTTAAAACCCAAAAGGAGCAAGTAGATATTTCGAGATCGATGCAAATGGAAAGGTACTGACCTAATAAGGATAGACTTGTAGTAAAAAGTTTTCATCAAATACCCGCTGTGGATTATGATGAAACTATTACTTCAGAATCTGTGTTGAAGTCCACACGGATATAACTTGCCATTATTGTTTTTCATGACTGTGATATCTAGCAATTCGATGACTATAACGTCTTTCTAAATTGGAATTAGAAGTGTACGTCTATATGGCTCTACCAGAAAGTTATCGTAGTCAGTGGGAGCAGCGGTAAGTGTGCAAGTTGCTTAAAATCTATCTTTAGACTAATGCCGGCATAATGGATAATGATCAAATGTTTTGATGATACGTTCAAAGCATTTTACTTCATCAAAATGAGAGATGGACCTGGTATTTGTAAAAAGGTAGTAGGGAGTGTTCTCAAATTCCTCATATAGTATATGGATGACATACTCATGATAGGAAGTGATATTCCTATACTGCAAATCGGTAAAACAATGGTGATCATATGTGTTTCTCCATATAGGATATGGATATCAGTCCAATCCTGAAGAAACATAGGATAGCAGTGAATAGCGTTTGATGTTCTTGGTGTATGGTAATGGCAGCATCCTGATGGAGGTAGTTACCGATTCTAGCTTCCTATAAAAGACAGAGTGTCTATCGTGAGTTATAAGTTTACCTTCTTTTGAGGAGCAGTATATTGGAAAGAGTTCCAAGTGTGATACAGAGGTAGCCGTGGCGCTGGATGCTAATTGTGAATCAGCAAAAAGATACCACCTGAGAATTCACTGGATATAATCGTTCATTTATGAACTTGATCCCATCGTCTATCCCGGTAAATACTAAGGCAGGTATCGCTCAGTTCAGGAGATATTTGATCTCCACGAAGTTGAGATTCAGGGAGAAACAAAGAGATGCACTATGTCGAGTCCACTCATTGAGGCTAGTTCTCGAACACAGTTTGCAAAACTGTTAGTATAGAAGTTGGGTATGAGATACCGCAATAATTGGCCTTAAGTGCAAGTGGGAGATTGTTGGGTATAGGTGCCCTTAAGGCAATTATTGTAATTGAAGGAGGACTTATATGAGAGAACAATCTTACTCGAAATGATAGTATGATATCTGATTTGTCTTTATTTTTCATGTGATACGTTTTATTTAATATCACGTATCATTTAGACATGAGATAAATCTCCAGGATTTTGCTTGAGTGCCAGAACGATGATGGAGATTATACTAGTAGGGCCTGAGTAGTCGATAAGCACATCCTTAAATGTCCATAGTCGTAGGAGTATCAAGACTGGGTATCAGTACTCCAGTTTTGACTAGTGTGTATGTTTTCTAACTCGGCTGGAGGGCGATAGCTGATCCTACAGCTATTGGTGTTTGACATCGAGAGTTGTATATAAATGCTCATTGGATAAGTTACACTGGACGGACTCACCGAGAACTCCTAGTTGATAATATACCAATGTGAGGTAGCAGTTCTCTTATGACATGGGTACATGGTAGACCCTAGTACCTGAGATTGCTATAGTGTCTCATGTGTGTTCCCACTATGTTTTGACTTATACCCTACCACGGCTCAAAGGAGTCGTGCAAACAGGTTTTTATTGTGTATACTCCTGAAGCTCGTGGAGGCAGTAAGCGGTCGAAGGAATTCGCCTCTCTCGGTATAGGGTGTTGATACCGCGCCGGGCAGGACATGACTACAACCACAAGTTGATGCCCATCGCAGTGGAGATAAACTGATAAGTGTTATCAGTTGTATCTCCGGTTGTTTCTGAGTCCTCTGTCGCACAACTTATTGTAACACTCTAGCACTGTTATATTATTTGGGGTATTTCAAATCTTGCGACAGATTTCTTGATTATTATTGCTTTTGGGTACGGATAGTGCATTTGGTAATGTTCATATCAGATTTTTGCATTTTTATACCGCCCATTTTTTATCACATTGCTTGTAGGTAGGTACTCTTGAGCCGTGTTTGCTAGATAATTGCAGGTTACAGGTTCTCAGCTCTAAGCGATGAAATTCATGGAAAAGCACGACAAATTCTGGATTACTGCCAACCACAGATAAAATACGGGTCTCCGCTCTCTATCCGTATGTTGCTGCACACCAGTTTAAGGGACAAAATGGCAAATCGATGGTCATTTTCATGCACAAAGCACAATGTCAACACAAGATCCAAGATATCTACGCGGAGCTCAAGAAAATCATGGCAAAAGATCCACATCAAATCACCTTTTGATCTGCTGGAAATCTGGAAGAAATGTGAAGAGCTTCTGAGAAACCACATATACCACACTGAAGAGAACATCAACACAGGCAAACCCACCAAATCCGACATGCCAACTCACCTAGATGGCCGCGGATCTGCGGCCAACATGGTGACTCGACCGCGGATCCGCGGCCGAGTTGACTCGGCAGAGGCTAAAACTTTGGGGGCAGTTTTGACATTTCATATTGGGCCAGAATGTTGCCCTAGGGTTTCAGTTTCCTGCCTATAAATAGCCCAGAACAATGCCAAGCCAAGGGTGCTAATTTTTGTGTTTAGATTTTAGGATATATTTTGTTGTTCTTCTTCCTCTTTTCATCTTTTCTCCATTAAAACCTTGTAGTGAGCTTTTATGAGTGAAGTGATGAATAAAAGAGTTCTTTTCTTTATCATGCTTGTCTTGTTATGTTGTTAATTATAATTGCTTGTAATTTTCATTTGCTAATCTAGTTGTTGTTATTTGTTGTTTGTTTCTTTCTTATTCTATTTTTCTTTATCCTTAACAACAATGATGCTTAAGCTTGATCCTTTCCAAAGTGAGGTCTCAAATAGCTAGTTGTAATCTTCTAATCCCTTTCTTTCTATCTTCCTCCTTTTGTTGTATTTTTCCTTTTTTTTGTAATGGGTGAGTAGTTTCTCACTTGTTAGGGTAGGATAAGGAAAGTTTGAGAGAAGGAAATCTCTCTCACTCTTTTCTTGCCCAACATCTTAATTCGGACTCCCGTTAATTGAACCACAATCCGCTCCCTACGGCATCCTATCCTACATGAAAGCGGTGATTCCTTAGCGAGACCGGTTGTGGTTGAATTAACCGGAGGTTAAGGCTAAGAGCCAAGAACGGATGGACAAGGACCAAAAGGAAGAAACTAAGCGTTGGAAAGCCTAGCTTATACTCGCAAGTTCCTTCCTAGTCGTGCTAATCCCCATTGTTGCCGATTACCGTAACACCGATATTAAGAGTGGCAACGAAAGAAGTGAGTGACTCCTATCTCAAACTAACCTAATCTTAATCCTAACATGCTCTCTTTATATACATTTTAGCACATAGTTAATCTCAAACAAACCTGGACATTTGGACTTAACTCGTTAAAGCACATAGAAAAAGATTCTCATCTCCCTGCGGACGACCCGTACTCAACCGGCTAGCTACAAGCGAAACCGTCTTGATTGCGGTAAATAACTAAGCAAGCAAAAACTCTAACAATCAGGTAACTGTGGTTAGTATCCGATCCGACCTGCATATTTGAAACCCATAATGGTTCAAGATTACGTCAATATTTGCTAATACAGTGGATCCATGCACATCTAGATTCTGTACACATATATAATATATTTTGTATCTGCGTATCTTTTAATAATACAAATAAAAACCAAATAATATATTTTGATATCTAGCAGGAATGTTATCGTACCCCATATCATATGGTTGCACCCATGTAGCATGTTCATGCCCTAATTGCTAAAACAGACTCGTTTGGATCGCTACGTATATTTACGTAGATCCGTACTTGGGGGTATGCATTTTGATTGACCGGACATCGTATTATGGTTTAAACTTGTACGTATATTCTCCATATTTAAAAACTAGATTTTTAGAAGAGATTCGAGTAATATTCAGAGTAATTTGATATTAGCTATATAATCCCAAATATATATATATATATATATATATTATAATATTTCTAATGCTAACAGTTATATATATGTATATATAATATATAATATATATAATATAAAATATTATCTAAACTAATCTCTCTCTCTCTCATTATATATATAATTTTATAAAACCAAATATTAATAAACCCTCACCAAAACCTCATTCTCTTTCCTCTCTTTCTTTCTTCTTCTCCCGCGAGAAAACCCTCGCCCGCTCCAGAAAACCCTCGCCGCTGACCTCACCTCATGCTCTCCCTCAACTCCTCTCCCTCATCACCTCCATCACCACCTCAACCTCCTCTCCATCCTCTCCTTCCCGAGCAAACCCCTGAAACCCCACGACACCAACCCTAGAAACCCCCAACCCCTCGCCGGAGACATCGCCATCGCCAGCACCATCACCTCCTCCTTCACCTCCTCGCCTCCTTTTCCTCTCCTGACACCTCAGACCATTGTCAACACCAACCTCACAACTCTCCGACCCTGATCACTAACCTAAGAAACCCTAGCCACCTTGCCGACGCAGCACGTCGCCGTCGTCCATCGTCACCGTCATCCCGCCTCTGTCCTCGCCACCCCAGATCCCAACATAATAGCCGCTCAGTCTTCTTCTTCTTGTTCTTTTTCTTGATCGTTTTATGATTCTCCGATTGGCTCGCCGGAGTTGCACGCGTCACCAATGATCCAGACAACCCAGTCACCGTTGTTGTCCAGCCTAGTCACCACGTCACGTAACTGCTCAGCCAGGTCCAGTCCTGCATGTGTAAGTTTGCATCGCGACGTTATTTCGACGTCGGACGTAGCATCCGTATCTCGACGTGAGATTCGATCAAGCAAGTTTTAACTTGCAACATGCTATGTTATTATATCAATCTCTATATCAATAAGAATAGTGCATGTGTTTTATTATTCAGCAAATATTACAGATTTACAGTTTTGCGATATCCGTTCGTATCCGTACTGATAATCGTCTATCTAGTTGCATGACAGAATATCTTGATATCATTATACTACTACATTGGTACAACATGTTATCTAGTTTGCATCATACATGGTAATGGACGTATAATGGTTATTACAGATAGATACATATGCACTATGGCGTCAGTTGTGTTTACTGTGTTCCGATATTTATTATAGTTTCACATTGGGTATCTATTTGGTTCATATGCATTACATGACATGTTCACGACACACTACCAGACCTGTTACTTAGATCTTATTGCTAATGCCAACAGTCCTGACTTGTTGTCCTGATGGACATGACTTGTTGTCGGCATAGACAAGAACTGTACCTACTTGATCCTGTATTGGCATTAGATTTATATCGTTAATACCTGACTTGAACACAAACCTGGGGAAAAGGGGGAAATCAAGAATGTAACTGAAACGTAACTCAAAAAGATAATATTATTGTTTGTCGTGGTTCTGGGCGTTACGGAATAAATCATTATTTGTCGTGGTTCTAGGTGTTACGGAATAATCATTATTGTTTTTCGTGTTTTCGGGCTTTACGGAATAAATCATTGTTTGCCGTGTTTCCGGGCGTTACGAAATAAATAATATTAACGTAGTCCCATGGGGAATGAACGGGATATATACTGTTTAGTTACGATGATGATTACATTAATTGATTTCAAAGACTTGTAGAATAGATAACCTAAAAGCACAGATCTAGGATACACATCACACACCCATACATACATATAGCTCACTGTTTTATATCTGTGTTTATTATTTACATTCTTGTTTAATCGTAGCATTATATCATCATATCCTGGTCATTACTGTTATTTTGCTATTATGACGCACTGACGTCTGGGTTTTGCATGGCCTAGTTTGTTGGAGATAGTGCCCTCAGAGTCAATTATTGGATCACAGGCACGTGATTGCAATGATTGAGGGAGGACCTATGCCGGTAGGACAGTCTTACTCAAGATGATAGTATGCTATCTGGTTTATCTTTATCATCGTGTACTGCTTTAGGTGACCTTACAGGTCACTATTGCGCGTTGATAGAGCCTCTAGGATTCTTGCTTGACGGCCAGCAGTATGATGGCGATCATATACGTGGGAGCTGGGGTCTATAAGCACATCCTTAAATGGTCCCTAGTCGTGGGAGTTTTCGAGACAGGGTATCGATACTCCAGAGTAGACTAGTGTATACGGTCGAGACCCCGACGAGGGGCGGTGACCGGTCTCACAAGCCACCGGTGTTAGTTGGTTCACCTAAGATGTATACAGGTGCTCATTAGGTTATGAGTACACCGGACAGGACTCGCCGGGAACATGCTAGTTGGTCTTATACCTGACGTCAGATAGCAGTTCCCTGGTGATATGTGTACAGGTTAGTTCATCGACCTGAGATCGTCATTTGTCTCGTGTGAGTTCCCACTGTAATTTGCTTACTACCCTACCACGGCTCAAAGGAGTCATGCAAACAGGTTTTAGTTGGGTACAGTCCCGAGCCACATGGAGGCAGTGAGCGGATCTGCAGGGGTTCGTCTCTCCCGGTATTGGGGGTGAGGTCGCGCTGTGTCTAGGAGAGCCATTACACGAAGTCCTTGGCCAAGGCAGGAGATTTACTGGTAGGTATTCCAGTAGTATCTCAGGGTGTTCTGGGCTACACTCCGACACGACTTGTATCGCTTTTGGGAGTCTGACTTTTACCAACCCCCTAGGCCCGCCATGCGATGCTCATAGACGAACGGACCGGACTGTACGGATATTGTCACTGACAGGCTCAGTAGGGTGTCAGGATGAGTTCGCTCATCGACGTCCCTTTTGGTCAATACCTGGTAGCCCGTTACGTATGGCTAATACCTCTGACGTGCTAGTGGTTAAATCCACAACCAAAGTATTGACGAGTCTTTAGAGTCCCCCACAGACCGTTTTCTCAAGTTTCGGGCGAAACGCTGTAGAGGTCGTATGGAGATATGGCAGGGTTCGATCATATACGTGCGGTATTGCACGGATCATGATCGGACGGATTATACTGGCGGGCTTTGGTTTAAGCCAGATCCTAGTATTGTACAGTGTAGATTTTGTCTCATTGCATTTGTATTCGGTCGGAATACAAATGCGGGTATGTATATACAGTCGCGGGGTTTTCCTGTAATTTATTACGGGATCAGTTTTCTGAAGTTGCCAGTTTGCTTTCCGGTTTCGGCCATTTTCCTTTTTTTCTTTCTTTGGCTGAATTTTGGTGGAGGGAGGTATTTGCAATTGTGCATGGGGAAGACTTTTTATGGCACATGATAGCTTCATGATGGTTTTACCATCCTTTGACTTCATTGGTTCATCATTGCTTGCTTTTTGGTGATGGGAGTTGATTTGACTTTGGGGTGATGGTTATTTTCACATCATCACTCATCATTTTCTCTTGCATTATTTTTGACCTCCCCCCTCTCTCCATCATATGAGGCCGGCCACTTCTTTGTGGGGTTGACACAATTTTTGGGTGTGGCATTTTGGTTTCTCATTTGCTTGCAAAGGCTCTCTAGTTCATCTCCATATCTCATTCCTCCACCAAAAACCATGGCAACTTCACAACCCTTTGAGACAAAGTAATCCACACTTAGCCTACAGCATTCTTGGACACGTCGACTCGCCAACTTCGTGCCCGAGTTGCCTCGGTCCAGAGGTGGGAGCCCGTAAAAGAACCCGGCGATGTGGTGCCCTTCCGACGAGGAGATGAAGACCGGAGATTCCGCGGGGAGATCGGGATGATGACGAGAAGACCGAAGGACATGGATCGCTCGGTATATCTCTCTACCTAGTCTCTAGTTAGCTAGGAGTAGGTTAATGGCCCGATCCGGGTTTTAAAGTGCGCGGTAGTGCCGGTTTACAAGTTTCGTAAAAGTTTCGTTTCCGCATTTTGGCCTCGGATTGACGGCCGGGGCGCTGCCGTGCACTTACACTGGTATCAGAGCCACGCCATTAACCTAGTCTAGCTTGCTCTAACGTGTTTACAAGTTCGATCGAACGGATTTTCCGAAAACCCGATTTCTAAAGTACAGTTTCTGTCGATTTTATTTTCTGCTCCAAAATTTTTTCTTGGCATGTCAAAAAATCGTGCAGGGTTTTTAATGGAATCTAGTAAAATTTAGTGGAGTGATCTTCCTATTTAGCCGCGGAACCGCGGCCGTACCCCTGCTTTGGCCACGGTTCCGCCGCAGTAATGAACAGTCACTGCACCAAATTTCTTCTGTTGGTTCCTGAGTTGAAAATGGGTTTTTTGGAATGTTCTGTTTGGGCCCAGATTTATTTTGATTGCTACAGTAGTGCTTGGGGCCCACTTCGGGAAATTTAGTCGATCGAAAATTTTAAACATGTTAGTTCACAGTATTTACATTATATCTGCGACCGTGAATGTCACTTGATCTGTAAATCCTGTCTAACTGCTATAACCCTTTTAGACGGATTTGCGAACGTGACATTCACGTTGATGTTCTGTGTTGTGCTGTGATGTTGCGGATTGTCGTGGTGGATAGCCTGGATGCAATGGTAGTACAGTTTTGGTATTATTATGTACATTTGATAATGCGGGGCGAGCGTCCGACATGTGGACTGCCGTCACTGCCTGTTTGTATATTATTCTTTTGCGGCACGACCGGGCCGAGATCGATGTACTCGTTGTATGTATATTTTACTTTCTGTACTAGGATTACCCCAAGGAGGAGATGAAGACCGGAGATTCCGCGGGGAGATCGGGATGATGACGAGAAGACCGAAGGACACGGATCGCTCGGTATATCTCTCTACCCAGTCTCTAGTTAGCTAGGAGTAGGTTAATGGCCCGATCCGGGTTTTAAAGTGCGCGGTAGTGCCGGTTTACAAGTTTCGTAAAAGTTTCGTTTCCGCATTTTGGCCTCGGATTGACGGCCGGGGCGCTGCCGTGCACTTACACTGGTATCAGAGCCACGCCATTAACCTAATCTAGCTTGCTCTAACGTGTTTACAAGTTCGATCGAACGGATTTTCCGAAAACCCAATTTCTAAAGTACAGTTTCTGTCGATTTTATTTTCTGCTCCAAAAATTTTTCTGGGCATGTCAAAAAATCGTGCAGGGTTTTTAATAGAATCTGGTAAAATTTGGTGGAGTGATCATCCTGTTTAGCCGCGGAACCGCGGCCGTACCCCTGCTTTGGCCGCGGTTCCGCCGCAGTAATGAACAGTCACTGCACCAAATTTCTTCTGTTGGTTCCTGAGTTGAAAATGGGGTTTTTGGAATGTTCTATTTGGGCCCAGATTTATTTTGAGTGCTACAGTAGTTCTTGGGGCCCACTTCGGGAAATTTAGTCGATCGAAAATTTTAAACATGTTAGTTCACAGTATTTACATTATATCTGCGACCGTGAATGTCACTTGATCGGTAAATCCTGTCTAACTGCTATAGCCCTTTTAGACGGATTTGCGAACGTGACATTCACGTTGATGTTCTGTGTTGTGCTGTGATGTTGCGGATTGTCGTGGTGGATAGCCAGGATGCAATGGTAGTACAGTTTTGGTATTATTATGTACATTTGATAATGCGGGACGAGCGTCCGACATGTGGACTGCCGTCACTTCCTGTTTGTATATTATTCTTTTGGGGCACGACCGGGCTGAGGTCGATGTACCCGTTGTATGTATATTTTACTTTCTGTACTAGGATTACCCCAAGGAGGGGTGCACGGGTAGCCGTGTTCTAGAGGGCGACGGGCCCGCATATCATGGCGTTGAGACGGAGGGGGCTTCACTCTAGAATTGGCGGGCTATTCGCCGCACTCGTAGGGGGTACAGGTTGACCCAGGAGGGGTGCCCAAGTTACCGGATTCCGTGAAGTGCTGGGTGGTCCATTCACGTTGTTGAAGGGGGCTGCCTCGCTTCAGGTTTTGGCGGGTAACTTGCCGCACCCATAGGGGGCTAGGCTTTCATTGCACAGGCTATCCATACGACCAGGGGAACGTCGGGTTTCAGTAACGGCTCTATGAAACCCGAGGATCCCAGATATCTGTATTGTTCTGTGATGCTTATTACATTTCTGTGATGTTGCATTTTTATCACGCCTTGAGTGAATATTATATATTGATATATATATATACTAGTAGATGTTGTATATGTTTTGCATCCGCGCTAGTCCAATCCCCGCTCTGTCGTTAGTTAAGTAACCTAACGGGTGATGACGGGACCCAATGGCGAATGCGGATGGCATATACGTACATCATTATTTTCGTTCTTTATTGGTGATCAATTGATGGGACTGCATTGATTCGGATCAATGCAAGCTAAACAAACCTATTCTGATGTTGTTGGAACATTTTTCAAAAAAGCTGTTATTGCAAGGACGTTCTCTTTTGTTTTGCACAGTGGTATTCGGTTATGAATATCCAGCACCTCAGTCGACGAGGCAAGGGCCGAGATCCCTTCACCGGGAGTGACCCCTTGGACAGAAGTTTGCATCAGGGCAATAACTTCACTATAGCCGATTACTTTTGCTTTGCATCGTGGTATTCAGTTGGAATATCCTGCACCTCATTCTACTGGGAAAGAGCCGAGATCCCTTCACCGGGAGTGACCTCTTTAGCAAAGGTTTTCGTCACTATATTTTTATAAAAGCTATCCGGTTCCTTCAACGATATCAAGTTCATTATGTTAAAAGTTTTTCGCCAAAAACCATTAATAGCCCTCCGTCATTTCAGACGGGTAGCACGTAGTATTCATGCTATGTTTGTTGACCTTCGTCAAGGCATAGTGAATGGTAGCTGCTTGTTACCTTTCTGCTGCATAGATAGATGCGTTGGTTTGGGACAGTCGTATAGCCTTGTTGACTTTTGTCAAGGGCTTGTACGGGTGGGTTCAAATTAACCTGGACAATGACGGGTAGAACTTGACATGTGACTTATGATTTGTTGACCTTCGTCATGGTCATAAGAGCATTGGGTAAAAATCGCATCGGGAGTTTCTAAAGAAACTGAAACTTGCCAGATATGCACATACCTTCTGGAGTGTGATAACGTGAGCGGATTCCGTCACATTATCATGCGATGATAGTTGGATCCCGATTCCCACTGATGAGTTGGTTTACTCCTCGGGTGATCTCGACTAATTCTTCTTTCAGGTTTGGAGGAGAATTTGACGGTACAGTGGGAGGTTTCCTGATTAGATAAAGTGAACCATTCTGATCTAGGTTAGAGTGCACGCTGAGTGTTTCTTTTCTCTCTCTCTTTGGCAGCGACCATGACCCGACCCTAGACTATGACTCAGTGAACAAATTAACCGAACCTTCTTAAACACTGGCTTTTGGATTGTCAGAGTTGCATACCTCATTGACGCTCCTACTTTTACCCTTTTCTCCAGAACACCCCGTATTACTACGAACGTCCACTTCCATTGGATAAAACCATCATATGGTTATATACGAATTCGAAGGAATTTATTCGAGGATGGTTTCCGATTCTGGAGAAAACGAATAGGACTATTCAGTTGTCTTTTCCTTTTACCTTCTCTCAGGTTGCGAGTGCTCCTTGGATTAGGGGATAGTACACCTGTTACGCTTATTGGATGGTCTTCTTCCAAACCATAGGAAGGTACCGAACGGTAGGGAATGAAGAAAGCCGATTAGCCTAAGTGTGGTGTACAGAAGGTGTTATGTAAAGACAAATAAATGGATTAGAAGGAGGGCAAAGTAAACTGCGACTACTATTCACGACCAAACCAAGTATTTCATTACCACTCCTACTTCACCTTTGTATTTCTCCAGAACACTCCGTATCACTACGAAGATCCACAATTATTTGGATACTCCATCGTATGGTTATATACGAACTCGAAAGGAACTTGTTCCAGTTCGGGGATGGATTCTGGTTCAGGAGAAATAGGAATAAGGTTTATTTAGGTGTCTTTTATCTTCACCTTCTCTCGCGTTGTGAGTGCTCCTAGGATTAGTACAGTACACCCATTACGCTTATTGGATAGTCTTCTTCCAAACCATAGGCTGGTGCCGAGCGGTAGGGAAGGAAGAAAACCATTTAGCCTAAGAGGGTGTACAGAAGGTAATGACTAAAGACATATGAAGGGATTTGGAGAGATGGCAAAGAAATATACGGTTACAGTTGTGAATCTGGATAATGGAAGAGGCATTACTAGGAATACCCGGATACCCCTACGAAACATTTCAATGTTTCAGTTTCACTGTGTACTGTCAAAAGAAAACTGATTTCCCAATTAGACACTTGCTCCAGGGTATGTATTTACCAGGTATGATTCTCACATCTGTATGGTTTTACAGATGATGAGTGGGAGTAAGCTATTGGGAATTAGGTGATTATCCTCATTATATCGGAATTCGTTGTAATTGGTGATATTTGAGGAAGTCACCTGGGTTGTTTGCCGGACGACGAATATTTGGTTATGAATATCCGTTGTTATGCACCAATTTCAAATTGATATATCTGTACGTTCATTTTTATGAAGTGAGATATAACTTTTTGAAATTATGTCGATGACATTTACCTATATCAGTGGATGGTTAGGTAAGGAGCATTAAATGGTGGTGTAATTCTTCTTAACCATAAGTACAGTTTTAACCTACGACGCACAGAGTTTGAGTTATTAGACTCAGAGGACTTATACAGAGGATTGTATATTGTCCAGTGTCTATTAGGACAAAAGGGTTGGTCCTCGTACTATACTCGGTTTACTTATGACTTCTCTAGTTTTTGACAAGTGTTTCGTAGAAACACAAGGTCTGAGTTTTGAGAAGTTATAGGTATAAGAGTAAAGTAGAGAACCAGATGTTGCAAGTATCGGGTTTCTTCAAGGTGATCGAAGATGTAGATACTTGCGTATGGTATTCAGTTGATAGTAATGGATATTAAGAGAACTTGTTTCTCTTTCAGGTTACTCATAATTGGAAGCATTCCTAAGTTGAGTAACGCTGATCGGCCTCTCTCTATTTAGTTGACATGCACTGAAGACAGCTGCATGATTTGAATCTGGTTCAATTAAATTAGTACCTCTGTTTCTATATTGGATATAGAACAGTTCATATCTTAACGATGTTAAGGTACGGCGAGTTGTCTGGCTTATGCTTAAAACCAGACTCTGGATAACTCAAGGCACGTTTCTATAATGGCTGTTTGTGGGTTGACCCGGGCTATGATGAGGGTTGACTTTCTACCATCTGGAAGATCAATAGTGATATTGTTCTAAACTCGCCACAGTTTTAAGTAAAATGGATTTTTTCAGAAAACAGAAGTGGGAGTATGGTAGAACTGGAAGTGATTCCAGAACGGCAAACAATTACTGAAAATTTGATAATACCCTAAAGATTCAATCTGGTTTGACATTCTATTAGCCACTCCGCAGATATGATGGGTAACCTCAGGCACCCGAGAGGTACTTCGGTAGCCTCAAAGACGGTGGCAGGGAGGTTCTTATTTACCCAGACTTGCCATTGCTGTTGTTCCAGACTGTGAGACCCGGCAGGAGGATGAGTTCGTTCTAAACAAGCTTTACAAGTGCACGTGTATATGATTCTGCCAGAGGGTTGTCGTAGTCAGTGGGAGCAGCGGAAGCATTGGTGGACAAGCGGCTTATGTCTATTAACAGACTAAAGCAGATGTAGTGGAGATAGATCATTTATTTCTGATGTGACAGTCATAGGTTTGACTTCATCAGATTTGGGGATGGATCTGTTGAGAAGGTAGTAGGGTGTGATGTCCTGGTATTTGGATGACATACACAGAGTAGGAAGTGAAATTCCTATACTACGGTCGGTTATACTTTGGTCGTCACACAGTGGTTTCTCCACATAGGAGTTGGATATTATATCAGACATTCTGGTTACTAGATCTATGGTTTTATATCTAGATTTGGGAAGTGTCCCAATCTGGGTACTTAGACAGCATTCTACAGGTGTTTTAGAATGGACGACTCCATGCACGGTAGTGTACCTGCAGGTGATGGAGTCACCCTCTCCGAAGGTGTCTTACAAACCAAAGGGGAGAGGGATGTGCATGATTGGCAGATCACTTGCTTAGGCAATTGAGTCAATCATGAGATGTCAAGTACCACACCAGATGCTGTTTTTGTAGTAGATGCAATAAGTTGATATTGATCCAATCCTGGAGAAACATTAGGAAGCAGTTTTAGAACATAAGTGGATGTTCTAGGGATATGATAACGACAGCCACGTTCGGGAGACGGTTATCATTCCAGGCTTCCAAGGTGACCTGGTTGACAGAGTGGCTGTCAGAGTTATAGTTTTCCCTCTGACGAGGGGCAGTATTTTGGACAGGTGGTCTAAACGGATACTGAGGGAGGCATGACGCGGGATACTGATTAAGTTCAGTTGACGATACAGTCTAAGAAGTTTGGATTTGGAGTTCATTTATGAACTAGGTCCCATCAGACATCCAGACACATTCTAAGACAGGTATTGCTCATTTCGGGAAATGGGTTTCTCCGCGAACTTGAGATCAAGAGAGACATAGAAAGAAACATCAGGGCGGATCCACTCACTGAGGCTATTCCTCGAACGCATTAGTTTCGCAAACGGGTTTTGTGAGACAGATTAGTAGAGGAGTTGGGTGTTCGGTATCACACGGGCTGTGAGTATGCGACATCGCAATAATTAGCCATGAGTGCAAGTGGGAGATTGTTGGAGACAGCGCCCTCAGAGTCAATTATTGGATCACAGGCACGTGATTGCAATGATTGAGGGAGGACCTATGCCGGTAGGACAGTCTTACTCATGATGATAGTATGCTATCTGGTTTATCTTTATCATTGTGTACTGCTTTAGGTGACCTTACAGGTCACTATTGCGCGTTGATAGAGCCCCTAGGATTCTTGCTTGACGGCCAGCAGTATGATGGCGATCATATACGTGGGAGCTGGGGTCTATAAGCACATCCTTAAACGGTCCCTAGTCGTGGGAGTTTTCGAGACAGGGTATCGATACTCCAGAGTAGACTAGTGTATACGGTCGAGACCCCGACGAGGGGCGGTGGCCGGTCTCACAAGCCACCGGTGTCAGTTGGTTCACCTAAGATGTATACAGGTGCTCATTGGGTTATGAGTACACCGGACAGGACTCGCCGGGAACATACTAGTTGGTCTTATACCTGACGTCAGATAGCAGTTCCCTGGTGACATGTGTACAGGTTAGTTCATCGACCTGAGATCGTCATTTGTCTCGTGTGAGTTCCCACTGTACTTTGATTACTACCCTACCATGGCTCAAAGGAGTCATGCAAACAGGTTTTAGTTGGGTACAGTCCCGAGCCACATGGAGGCAGTGAGCGGATCTGCAGGGGTTCGTCTCTCCCGGTATTGGGGGTGAGGTCGCGCTGTGTCTAGGAGAGCCATTACACGAAGTCCTTGGCCAAGGCAGGAGATTTACTGGTAGGTATTCCAGTAGTATCTCAGGGTGTTCTGGGCTACACTCCGACACGACTTGTACCGTTTTTGGGAGTCTGACTTTTACCAACCCCCTAGGCCCGCCATGCGATGCTCATAGACGAACGGACCGGACTGTACGGATATTGTCACTGACAGGCTCAGTAGGGTGTCAGGATGAGTTCGCTCATCGACGTCCCTTTTGGTCAATACCTGATAGCCCGTTACGTATGGCTAATACCTCTGACGTGCTAGTGGTTAAATCCACAACCAAAGTATTGACGAGTCTTTAGAATCCCCCACAGACCGTTTTCTCAAGTTTCGGGCGAAACGCTGTAGAGGCCGTATGGAGATATGGCAGGGTTCGATCAAATACGTGCGGTATTGCACGGATCATGATCGGACGGATTATACTAGCGGGCTTTGGTTAAAGCCAGATCTTAGTATTGTACAGTGTAGATTTTGTCTCATTGCATTTGTATTCGGTCGGAATAAAAATGCGGGTATGTATATATAGTCGCGGGGTTTTCCTGTAATTTATTACGGGATCAGTTATCTGAAGTTGCCAGTTTGCTTTCCGGTTTCGGCCATTTTCCTTTGTTTCTTTCTTTGGCTGAATTTTGGTGGAGGGGGTATTTGCAATTGTGCATGGGGAAGACTTTTTATGGCACATGATAGCTTCATGATGGTTTTACCATCCTTTGACTTCATTGGTTCATCATTGCTTGCTTTTTGGTGATAGGAGTTGATTTGACTTTGGGGTGATGGTTATTTTCTCATCATCACTCATCATTTTCTCTTGTATTATTTTTGACCTCCCCCCTCTCTCCATCATATGAGGCCGGCCACTTCTTTATGGGGTTGACACAATTTTTGGGTGTGGCATTTTGGTTTCTCATTTGCTTGCAAAGGCTCTCTAGTTCATCTCCATATCTCATTCCTCCACCAAAAACCATGGCAACTTCACAACCCTTTGAGACAAAGTAATCCACACTTAGCCTACAGCATTCTTGGACACGTCGACTCGCCAACTTCATGCCCGAGTTGCCTCGGTCCAGAGGTGGGAGCCCGTAAAAGAACCCGGCGATGTGGTGCCCTTCCGACGAGGAGATGAAGACCGGAGATTCCGCAGGGAGATCGGGATGATGAAGAGAAGACCGAAGGACACAAATCGCTCGATATATCTCTCTACCCAGTCTCTAGTTAGCTAGAAGTAGTTAATGGCCCGATCCGGGTTTTAAAGTGCGCGGTAGTGCCGGTTTACAAGTTTCGTAAAAGTTTCGTTTCCGCATTTTGGCCTCGGATTGACGGCCGGGGCGCTGCCGTGCACTTACATAGTTCATCTACCTTTATCGCAGGCAGATCAAAAGTATTTTAGCAATCAACCCGAGCAATGAAGAGTTGAACGTGTATTATTTGAGATGTTTAGTTTATTTCCGTAGTTTTTTTTATTGATGTGAGCCCATATTGGGACATGATTCAGATATTATTTATTGGATCTTAATTCGTTTCCGCTTTATGAATTTTCTTGATTTTATTTACTGTGGAAAATGGACATGTACTAGCTAGATTATATTCTTTTCCGTTCTTGATATCCGATAGACAGCCGTAATGTGACTATGGAGGGATGATTCCTAGTCACAGGTAGCATGGTTAGCTCTGTCACGTGCCGTAGTTTACGTATCTTGGGAAGCGGGGTGTGACACTTATCGAGTTATTGGGGTCTGACAGATTCCAAACCCTAGACCCGATATGCAATACTCTTATATGAAAAGACCGGACTGTATAGTAATATCCCGGATAGAGTTTGTAGGGTTCAGATGAGCTTGCTCGTTGACCTTCTTTCGTTCAATACCTGGGTAGCCGTTACGTGCAGCTAGTACCGCGGACGTGCTTTGGGGCTATGGATATGATCCAAACCTACTGCCAGCGAATTATCGAATCTTTAGAGTACTACATAGAGATTTTCCAGCACATGCGAAATGGTGTAGGGCATGTATAAGGGTATATGCAGGTGTTCGATTAAACACGTGTATTTGATATACGTATTTTAATTGGGTGTTTGTTGATATTAGCCGGTATATATATAATATAACCGGATTAATAAATCAAGTGTTGGTTTAATAATTAAATGTATGTTTATATATTAACTAATATCATGCTCACTTAATTATTTTCTTCTCTTTAAATTATTATTTATATTTGATATAAATAATGAGACATGTATGTTGATACATGTATGATGGGAGTATAAGAATTACATGAACGAAATGAGAATGAGTCATGGTTGTAGAATTCATGAGATGATTATTTTTAATGACTCATTTGTGTAAGTCATTATTTGATTTATGACTCATTCTTGTTTCTAGTTAGAAAGGTTTTATTCATGCTTATCTTCTTTACTATCTCATCTCCTCCATGCTTCTTCTTCCTCTTTTGATTTTTCTTCAAGTGAGAAATGGAAAATAAAAGAGAAAAATTAAGTGAGCTAATTATTCTACATCTCCTGCTAATCATTCTTAGAAAGTTTAATTGGTGAGTTACTTCATTTTGATGAGATCAATTTGAAGCTAAAGCTTTTGTTGGAGTTATCTCAAGGTGGATCATTTTCGGCGAGGTGATTATCGAGCTGGTTTGTTCCGCACTTCGTGGAGACTAGTCGGAGTCCAATGAGAGGTGGCTAACACA
Organism: Agapanthus africanus; assembly: GCA_030015575.1. Taxonomy (NCBI): domain Eukaryota; kingdom Viridiplantae; phylum Streptophyta; class Magnoliopsida; order Asparagales; family Amaryllidaceae; genus Agapanthus; species Agapanthus africanus. The sequence continues at coordinate 561,247,685 of CM057340.1, forward strand.
CTACAAAGGCTGTAGCCATCTAAACTTTAGTTTCTAGCTTACTAGTTTAGATGCAAGTTTAGCTTTTTGGTTTGATTCTTCGTTTAGGTTTATTATGGCTCTCTAGATTTTTTAAATTACCGCTTTCTCCGCGCTTTAAACTCTACTGAAAGTGTTGTCTAGCACCACCACAAGGTTTATACCAGCATCAAGCATGCAATTTTAAAATTTTTGGGGTGCTAAACTACACTAACCTAGAATCTAACTAGAGTATTAGGGTTTATATGATAATATAACAAGAACTATGCTAAGAGAAAGAGACTACAACCTTTGTAAACCAAGTCCTTCTCTTCTAAAGCTCCGGGTAGTAGTCTGTACGACTCCTCTTGGCTCTACTTGAAGAAATGCACGAACTTGCTTCGCGATCTTCGTGTCGAAGATTATCCACCTTGAAGCTTCTCTAGTTCAAACTACCTCTTCACTAATCTATCATTAGTGAAGGAAACACCCTAATCACAATTGCTAATTTAAAGTAGAATGATGAAGTGGGGCTTTTAGTTCACTTAGAATACTTTAAAGTCCCAGGGTTCACAACTCATGTGAGGGTTAGGACTTCAAAGGAGGAGGAAGAAGAAAAATGAGAAATCTTGAGTAATGAACTTAGCATGCTAGCAAGTGAAGAACGGCTCATCATAAAATCCTCACTTATTGAAGCATGGATTATTTCAAATAAATAAATCCAACAATGCTTCAATAGAGAAAGCAAACTAATAAACAAATAATAAAAGCCATGCCTCACCCATTCTACAAATATCTCTCCAACCACCTCATATTTCTATTTTCTCAAAATAGAAAATCCAAATACACACACACACATACACACACACATATATCACACACACACACACATATATAAATATATATTAAGAGAATTTAATTAGTGAGCAATAATATTAGTTAATATATAATTATATCAAATATAAATATATATCAAATTATTAAATCAACACTTGATTTAATAATCCGGTTATATTATATATAACCGACTAATATCATTTATCTGTATATCATATTATCAAATCAATACTTGATTCAATAATCCGGTTATATCACATATAACCTAACCGATATCAAATGTCGCCAGATTAGAATACGGTATCACATACTCGTATTTAATCAGGCTCCCGCACATATCAGCATATGTGCCCTACTTCGTTCCGCTTGAGCTAGGAAACCTCTGTGTGGGACTCTAAAGACTCGTCAATATGCCAGCAGTAGGTAATGATCACATCAGTTACCCACAAGCCGTCAGTGGTACTAACTGGCCGTAACGGCTACCCAGGTATTGAGAAATTAGAAGATCAACAAGCAAGCTTGTCCAAACTCCTATGAAGCCTATAAGTAACACTTACCGTACAGTCCAGTCTCTTCGTCTGATATGTCGCATATCAAGTCTGGGGTGGAATCGTCAGACCCCAGTAAATTGATAAGTCATGCCGATGTATGGCTCATAACGGTTCGAGAAACTACTGATAACACTTACCAGTAAATCTCATCAGCCCTAGCCAGGGACTTACTTTTATAGCCAATCGAGTATAGCGCAACATCAACTCCTTATACCGAGAGAGTCGAAACCCCTCCTATCGCTCACTGCCTCCATGTGACTCAAGACTGTATCCAAAATCCACCTGTTTGCACGACTCCTTTGAGCCATGGTAAGGAGGAAATCAAAGACAGTAGGAACCACACAAGACACTATGACGATCTCGGGTCTACAGACTAACCTGTACCAGTGTCACCAGAGAACTGCTATCTGACGATAGATATGGTACCATCTAGGAGTTCTCAGCGAGTCCAGTTCAGTGTACCCATTCTCTAATGAGCACCTGTTTAAAATCTTTGATATCAAACACCAATGGTTATAGGATCAACCATCGCATAGGGTATCGCTGTCATGCGAGCCCTCTCCAAATCAGTCTTGGGAGACATCTCTTCGGAGAGAGTGATTCCTGAACAAGCGAGTAAATTACCACGCTTAGAATCTTCCATACTAAACCTCTTTAGTATGGTGTCTATGTACCTGCATTGGGACAATCCCAACATCCGTTTAGATCTATCTTTATAGATCTTTATCACCAGGATGTAGAAGGTATCACCTAGATCTTTCATGGAGAACCTTTGTGATAAGAAGAGCTTGACCGAGTGTTGCATAGGAATATCGTTTCCTATCACGAGTATGTCATCCACATACAATATGAGGAAGACAACCTTACTCTCTACAACTTTTTTGTATATACAAGGTTCATCTACATTTTTGATGAAGTCAAACTCTTTGACCACTACATCAAAACATATGTTCCAGCTCCGCGATACCTACCTTAATCCGTAGATTGATTTAAGCAGCGTGCACACCTTTCCGCTGCTCCCACTATCTACTAAGCCCTCTAGCTGTGTCATGTATACGCCCTCTTCTAAATCACCATTTAGAAAAGCGGTCTTGACGTCCATCTACCAGATTTCGTAGTCATGGTATGCAGCAATGGCAAGTAGGATCCTGATAGACTTAAGCATAGCTACTGGAGAAAAGCTTTCATCATAGTCGACACCTAGCCGTTGACGAAAACCTTTTGCTACAAGTCTAGCTTTGAAGGTCTCAACCTTTCCACCTATACCAATTTTCTTCTTAAAGATCCACTGGCTCCCGATGGGTTTACCCCTTTAGGAGCAACTTCCAAAGTCCATACTTTGTTGGTGTACATGGATTTCATCGCATAACATCCAGCCATTTCACAGAATCCCCACTTTTGATAGCCTGCTCGAAACTAGTTGGGTCATCATCTTCCGTGAGGAACCCTACTAGATCTGCGGAGTGGCTGGGGTTCGTCGGGACTATTGAATCCTTCGGTTCTACCAAATCGTCAGTTATAGTTTTTGTAGCCGGAACTTCTTCCAGTTCTACCTCATCACCACTAATTTTTTTCACAAGAAATTCTTTTTCTAAAAAGGTGGCATGTCGAGTAATAAATACCTTTTGTTCCTCGGTTTGGTAGAAGATATACCCTCGCGAATGTTTGGGATATCTTACAAATTTGCACAGAACTGATCTTGCCTCGAGCTTGTCCGGATTTTGTGTTTTCACATAAGCCGGACAACCCCATATCTTAATAAAATTAAGACATGGTCTCTTCCCTTTCCATATCTCATATGGAGTGGTAGGCACATATTTGGTAGGAACCATATTCAATAGGTATGTAGCTGTCTTAAGTGCATAACTCCAAAAGAAAATAGGCAACTCAGCAACACTTATCATAAAGCGCACCATATCTAATAGGGTGCGATTTCTCTGCTCCAATACTCCTTTGTGCTGTGGTGTATACGGAGGAGTAAGCTGAGAGAGAATCCCATTCTTTTTTAAGTAGTCTCAGAATTCCATGCTTAAGTATTCTCCTCCCCGATCAGATCGAAGGATTTTAATACTTTTACCCGTCTGGTTCTCTACTTCGTTCTTATATTCCTTGAATTTCTCAAAAGCTTCATATTTGTATTTCAACAGGAATACATGTCCGAATCTTGAGAGATCATCGGTGATTGTAATGAAGTATGAGGAACCATTCCTGGCATGTGTAGATATAGGACCGCATATATCACTATGTATCAATCCCAAGAGTTCAGTAGCTCTTTCTCCGTGTCCTGTAAATAGAGTTTTGGTCATCTTGCCTTTGAAACATGACTGGAATGTTTCATAAGATGTAAATTCAAACTGGTTCAAATATCCATCTTTATGCAATTTAGCTAGTCTTGTCGCATTGATATGACCTAGTCTACAATGCCACAAGAAAGCTTCGTTCATCTCTGAACTTTTCCTCTTATGTGTGTTCCGTATATTTAGAATTGTAGTTTGATTTAGAACGTATATACCGTTACATAACGTACTAAACCCAATCAACACTTGATTTAGGAAAATGTTCATAACATTATCCTCTAATGCAAAGTTATATCCTTCTTTATGTAATAAAGAAACTGATATAATATTGCACATCATTTTTGGTACGTAATAACAGTCATTCAGAATCAATATATTACCATTTGGTAATACTAAGTGATATTCGCCAACTGCTTTAGCCGCAACAATTGCACCGTTCCCTACTTTGAGAGACATATCACCCTTTCCCAGTTCTGTACCTCTTCTTAACCCATGTAACAAATTACATACGTGGGATCCTGATCCGGTATCCAATACCCAGGACGTAAAGCATACTGAGAAACAGTTCTCGGTAACGAACATAACCGAAGAAGATGCATCATTATGCTCTTTCTTCATTCGGGTTGCGTGGGAATCCTGGTATTCCCCTATTCCTTGCTCAGACTTATGACAATCATAAGAAAAAGAGGAACCAACGTTCCCCAACTCAGTATAATAAGCGGGTTCGGTCAATACATCCATATTATTAACTTGATTAAGGCGTGTAATGGTCGCTACCTGGAGAGAGAGAGAAGGAAATGCTTTAGCGTATGCTTTTTGCAAGATTAGATTGGTTATTATCTTATCTAATCAGGATGGCTCTTACTGTTTTTATCAAATCTTCGTTCAAACCCTAAAAGGTAAGATTAGCCGGGATTAATTACACCCTACAAGTTCGCCAATCGGTCAGTCAGGTAGGGATTGGTACTCCGAGGGAGTCTCCCCATGCTTTCGCATGGAACTAATTAAATAACCTCGTCTCCGCAGAGGCATAACCCCGTTAACACCTTTCTTATACACCTACTGGATCAACAACTTGTAAAGTGGAAAAATCTCTCAGGAGTAACACTTACTCGCAGTGGGTATCAGGATCCAACAAACTCATAGAAGGTATCCAATCTCATTGAAAATTTCAACACTTGAAATACCCAATATTTCTTTTTACCCCTAACGTTCTATGACCTTGACGGAGGCTAACAAACCATAGGCCGCTAGTCAAGTTCAACCTGTCATTTTGTGATTGAATTAAACCCACCCGCATGACCTACGACGGAAGCTAACAAAGTCGTACGATTACCCTAATCCAATCGCATCATATGCTACAGATAACCACTAATCAGCTACCGCACACTACGCCTTGACGGAGGCCAACAAACGCAGCACAAATACTAAAATAGTCCTTATCTGAAATGACGGAGGGCTACAACTGGGTTTGAAGAAAACCTTTAGCGTAATGAACTTAATATCATTGTAGAATCAAGTGTTTTGAAAAGGAGTGGTTTTTGTAGCATTTGCTAGTTTTGCTAAAGAGGTCACTCCCGGTGAAGGGATCTCGGCTCTTTCCTCATCGAATGAGGTACTGGATATTCATCGAGAAATACCATTATACAAAGCAAGAACTAGAGAAGCCATCAAAACAAACCGAGTGGGTTGTAGCATTTGCTAGTTTTGCTAAAGAGGTCACTCCCGGTGAAGGGGTCTCGGCTCTTTCCTCATCGAATGAGGTGTTGGATATTCATCAAGGAATACCACTATGCAAAGCAAGAACTAGAGCTACCTTATTGAAAATTTTTATTCTACAACATGTTTAGGTTTCTTTTCTTTCCATTAATCTCATTAATGAAGTCCCATCATTTATGTTTCCCTAAACATCACAGAAAAGAAACGAAAATAGAATGTACGCTTATACCATCCACCTTCGCCACGGGGCCCCGTTATACACCGTTAGGTTACTTAACTAACAGCTGAGCGGGAGAAGGACGAGCGCGAGTGCAAAACATAAGCAACATTTATTATATATATCATATATATATATATATATATAGCATTCGTCTTACGCGGTTATATGATCACATCACAGAACTCAAGCAGCAGAAGTCAAGATATGAAATATTGGATATACTAGGAGGTCCGTGTTTTAAATTTAGCCAGTAATGAAAAACACGGATTCCACGGTCATGATGAATAGCCAAACCCACATCCCTAGACCCCTACGAGAGTGGCAAGAAATCCTACCAATTCCAGAGTTAGGAGACCCGGTCTCGACTCCTCAAGATGGTCTCCTACTGGACTCTAGAACCCGGTTACTTGTGCTTCCCGCCTTGGATCTATCCTAATGCGGAAAAGTAAATAATATACATCAATGGTGAGATCATCCTTAACCTGGAAGTGTCCCAATAATAGAATATTACATACAATTTTACATGAATGAAACTTGAAAAACTCTCATCTCACGCACAAAACCCCGGCTATTTAGTCACGACGATCCAATATAACATATCACAGCAACACATAACATCGCATGTCATCAACGTAAGTAAATATGTGTATCCCGAATTCCATTGACATATAGCAATGAGATCGGGGACACCCCACATATTACACTTACGGTCGCAGAAAAGAAATGAAAAAGTACAATAATTAGAATCCGCATATTCCTTAGACATCATAAACCCGAAATATCTCATATTCCGAATTTCATGCCTAACCTATAAACCTTGCATTTTAGTCTCGAATTGAAAACAATTTTCAATAACCTAGTCGGGTAATTAAACAAGATTCCCAACTACCTGATCGAATGCTCGTCGGGAACTTTAGTAGATGGCAGCACCCCCGATGCCGTCGACGAAGTGCACTTAGGCGGAAAACCATGGCCGTGAGCACCCAAGTGGATGCTTTTGGCAACGGGGTTCTCTTACAGTCACTTGGTCGGGGCTTTAGGGCGTGGCTATCTAGTAGTGTTATCTGGTGAGTGTTCGCATACTATACGAGATTGCGACGGAGTTTTGATCCTAATCAAAACTCCGTGGCAATCGATCAACTGAGACTAAAACGCTAGATTTACAAATAACAAACTAGTTTTCACAAAACCAATTTAATGTGGATTCCAAATATTGTATCACATATCAAAATTAAACCCGAAACGATGTTAAAATTGCTACTACGAAACACTCCGAATTGCCCTAACAGAAAAGATAACATGACATGCGATCTGGGAAAAACAAACATAACCTGAAACCCCAAAACCAAACTAGTAGAACACAAAAAAATACGAGACCAAAAAATAAAAATTGTGCCGGCCAAGCCGGGCATATCAAGCTTTTCACCGGCCAAAATGTTGAATTATCATCTTTTTTTATTCAGTATTCTAGTTACATCACATGTAACATTCTGCACTTGTTGAAAAAAATTTCAGAGGTCTTTAAAAATTCGAAAGAAACTAGGGTTTCATTACGACTGTTTCGAAGTTGTTTCGTTTTCGTAATTCTATAAACATCATCTAATGCTCTAGCTTTGGTTCTGATACCATGAAAGTGTTTCTTAGCACCACCACAAGGTTTATACCAGCATCATGCATGCAATTTTAAAAATTTTGGGGTGCTAAGCTACACTAACCTAGAATCTAACTAGAGTATTAGGGTTTATATAATAATATAACAAGAACTATGCTAAGAGAAAGAGACTACAACCTTTGTAGACCAAGTCATTCTCTTTTAAAACTCCGGCTAGTAGTACCTACGACTTCTCTAGGCTCCACTTGAAGAAATGCACGAACTTGCTTCGCGATCTTCGTGTCGAAGATGATCCACCTTGATACTTCTCTAGTTCAAGCTAGCTCTTCCATAATCTATCATTAGTGAAGGAAACACCCTAATCATAATTGCTAATCTAGAGTAGGATGAAGAAGTAGGGTTTTTAGCTCACTTAGAATACTCTAAAGTCCTAGGGTTCACAACTCATGTGAGGGTTAGGACTTTAAAGGAGGAGGAAGAAGAAAAATGAGAGAGCTTGAGAAATGAACTTAGGATGCTAGCAAGTGAAGAATGGCTCATCATAAAATCCTCACTTATTGAAGCATGGATTATTTCAAATAAATAAATCCAACCATGCTTCAATAGTGAAAGAAAACTAATAAACAAATAATAAAAGCCATGCCTCACCCATTCCACAAATATCTCTCCAACCACCTCATATTTCTATTTTCTCAAAATATAAATTCCAAATATATATATATATATAATATATATATATATATATATATATATATATATATATATATATATATATATATATCACACACACATATATATGTATTAAGAGAATTTAATTAGTGAGAAATAATATTAGTTAATATATAATTATATCAAATATAAATATATATCAAATTATTAAATCAACACTTGATTTAATAATCCGGTTATATCATATATAACCGACTAATATCATTTACCTGTATATCATATTATCAAATCAACACTTGATTCAATAATCCGGTTATATCACATATAACCTAACCGATATCAAATGTTGCCAATTTAGAATACGGTATCACATACTCGTATTTAATCATGCCCCCGCACATAGCAGCATATGTGCCCTACTTCGTTTCGCTTGAGCTAGAAAACCTCTGTGTGGGACTCTAAAGACTCGTCCATACGCCAGTAGTAGGTAATGATCACATCAGTTACCCACAAGTCGTCGGCGGTACTAGCTAGACGTAACGGCTATCCAAGTATTGAGCATTTAGAAGATCAACAAGAAAGCTTGTCCAAACTCCTATGAAGCCTATAAGTAACACTTATCGTACAGTCCGGTCTCTTCATTTGATATGTCACATATCGAGTCTTGGGGTAGAATCGTCAGACCCCAGTAACTTGATAAGTCATTCCGATGTATGGCTCATAACGGTTTGAGAAACTACTAATAACACTTACCAGTAAATCTCATCAGCCCTGGCCAGGGACTTACTTTTATAGCCAATTGAGCATAGCGTAACATTAACTCCATATACCGGGAGAGACGAAACCCTTCCTATCGCTCACTGCCTCCATGTGACTCGGGACTATACCCAAAATCCACCTGTTTGCACGACTCCTTTGAGCTGTGGTAGGGAGGAAATTAAAGTACAGTGGGAACCACACAAGTCACTATGATGATCTCGGGTCTAAAGACTAACCTGTACCAGTGTCACCAGAGAATTGCTATCTGACGATAAGTATGGTACCATCTAGGAGTTCTCGGCGAGTTCAATTCGGTGTACCCATTCTCTAATGAGCACCTGTACAATCTTTGATGTCAAACACCAATGGTTATGGGATCAACCATCGCCCCCTACAAGGTCAAGAAACGTACACACTAGTCTACACTGGAATATCGATGCCCTGTCTCGATACTCCCTCGACTAGGAACAGTTAAAGGATGTGCTTGTGGACTAAACAAGTCCCAGTAGTATGATCTGCATCATAGTCCTGGTAGTCAAGCAAACATCCTAAGGGCTTTATCAACATGTATCAGAGAGACAGTATAATAATACAAGTGTACATGTTAAGATAAAGAGCAACCAGATAGCATACTATCATGTCGAGCAAGAAAGCCCTCTATATATATGTCCAAGTATCCACTATATCATACAATAATGGCTTCTAGGGCATACATATTCCTAACACCTACTAGAGACACCTGGAAACCCAACAGTCGGTTCGTCAGGCTCTATTGAAATCTTGGGTTCTATTAAATCTTCAGCTGTAGTTTATGGTTCTAGAATTTCTTCCAATTCTACCGCGCTCCTGCTAATTTCTTTTTGCAAGAAATTTGTTCTCTGAAAAAACTATGTGGCGAGCGACAAACACCTTTTTTTTCTTCAGTGTGGTAGATAAGATATCCCCGTGAATTCTTGTGGTTGTTAGGAATATGTATGCCCTAGAAGCCATTATTGTATAATATAGTGGATGCTTTGACATATATATAGAGGATTTTCTTGCTCGACATGATAGTATGCTATCTGGTTGCTTTTTATCTTAACATGTACACTTATATTATAATATTGTCTCTCTGATGCATGTTGATAAAGACTTTAGGATGTTTACTTGACTACCAGGACTTTGATGTGAATCATACTACTGGGACTTGTGTAGTCCACAAGCACATTCTTTAATTGTTCCTAGTCGAGGGTTGATCACATAACCGTTGGTGTTTGATATCGAAGATTGTACGCAGGTGCTCATTAGAGAATGGGTACATTGAATATGACTCGCCGAGAACTCCTAGATTGTACCATACCTATCACGCCCCGCTTCCCAAAATGCGGATTACGAGAGGTGATGTTCATTCGAAAATATTGCAATCTTTAACATAACAATTTCCTCACTTTTCTATTCATCTAAGGATGTTTGTTATAAATATAACATGTATTACAAGTTCGTCCGGAAAATATCAAATACCACGTGTTATACATTATAATCAATATTTTGGAAGGAAACTGTGTGTTTATTATTTCACGCATAATATTGTATATCTTAACATTCTTCATTGAGAATTTTGCACAGAAAATTATTTCAGGAAAGATATTGGAATCGCAAATTCGCCAACAAAATGCAGCAAATCAAAGAGTTAAATTTTGACAGAGATTCAGAAGAGATAAAAGGATTCCAAATATCAAATATAAACCCAGAGATCAACATAAGAAGACAGAAGAATTTTGAAGCCATAAACTCACCAAACGGCCGCGGATCCGCGGCCGAGTCAGGTTGATCTGCCGCGAATCCGCGGCCAATTCAGGGAGCCGGCGGTCAAAAATTCTCCCGAAGCTTCATCTCAACTTCTTATCTTGTTGAGGACGCTCCATTGTAACAATCTTGTTCTAGAAACTTTCCTACAACAGCCTAGCTTCTTGAGGAAGCTTGATAACTACCTTATTCTAGAAGTTTCCCTACAATTACCTAGATTCTAGTGGAGATTGGTGAAGGGCTATGTTCTTCGCAGAAAGACGCGGACGAAGACGCGGCGGACGTCTCGTTTGAATTTCGGGACAGATGCTAATTGGTGCTATCCGTCCACCTCTCCGAAGATGCCAAGTTGATTTATGGCACCATATATCGAAGGTTTAAACGGATGCGGCCGATATAGCAGACTTCATCAGATTCCCCCTCGTTTGAGGGGTTTTTGATTTTGGGGACGCTCTTCCCTGCAGGCGCAAGCCCCTGCAGTTAATTACCCTACCGCATCGCGGTAACAACTTTCTCCTTCTCCAGATGGTCACTTCGTGTCGTGGGTGTTTGTTTTATTTTTGGTTGCCTGTGGATTGTATACGGAGACTAATTTATGTTGTCGCCTGTAGGGCGTGGATTAGTCCAAATCCGTATCTTCTTAGATTTGGGTTTGGGGTTTTGGTTTAAGGATACGTTAGCCTAATTTGAGACTAAGATCAACTTAAACGTTTGTTAAGGATACGTTAGTCTAATTTTAGACTAAGATCAACTTAACAGGATCATTTAGATCCAACAAGAGAGCATTTGAACTCTATTGTTTAGTTTTGGGACATTGCGGTCGATTAGTTTAAGGACATTACGGTCCAATGTTAGTTTAAAGACATCTCGATCCAGTTTAAGGACATCGTAGTCCGTGGGTTTAAAGGGACCCACAGTCCGAGGTTAAGGACATCATAGTCCGTGGGTTTAAAGGACCCCACAGTCCGTAGTTTAAAGACGTCATAGTCTATGAAATGTATGGTTGTTGGGACCCGTCACCTCTCTGAAGACGTTGAAGGATTACAACGACAGATATCAGAGGAGTAAAGAGATGTGCCCTCGAACCTGTGTGAGTTGGTTGAAAGATCTGTAGTCCAATTTGGGACTAAGATCTGTTAAATATTCATGAGCAGATGGGCTCAATTAAATATAAGTTGAGGACTTATGGCCAATATTGGGCTAAGTCCAATGAATGTTTAACATTTTATTGTTCTGGGCTGTTGAGCCTTTATTTGGGCTTGGCCCTTTTAATAATGCTGAGCATTAGATCTTGACTTCTTTTTTGTCTTGTATTGAATACAGAGCATTCATCAGAACAATTTATGTTCTGTCGGCGCAACACGTGGCGCGCCAGGCATTTTGCGCCAGTTAAAGAGCGCACTGTGCTTCTGCCAAGTAGGACACGTGTCGCGCTTGGCGCTAGGCGCCAGATGATGGGCGCATTGCGCCAGTTTATGAGCGCTGAGCGCTAGTCTATGAGCGCATTGCGCTAGTTTAGTGGCGCACACGTGAGTGACACGTGACGCGCTTGGCGCTGAGCGCCCGCCCATGAGCGCAGTGCGCTGTTTCAGAAGCGCAAAGCGCAAGTTGCATACGTGGTTGACACGTGGCGCATTTTGGCGCTGAGCACCGATCCAAGGAGCGCAGAAGGGCAGTTCAAGAGCGCAAGGTGCATGTTGCTTAATTGGCACACACGTAGCGCATTTCAATAGCGCAAAGCGCATTTGATCAATTTTTATGATCTGTGAACAAATTTATATTCTTTTTAAAAGAGAGTTTGTCTCAAGATTCAAGAACAACAGTTCTTATTTTTGAAAGGGCTTTGCCTTTATAGATCAATGATCTGTGAATGAAGTACTTCTTTGTTTTATGATGAGATCTTTTGATGTTATTTTTATGAAAGACCTTGGTCTTTGTAGATCTATGATCTTTTAAGAAGATAATTCTTCTTTTTATAAGATGATTTCATCTCTGTGTTCAAGAATCGTTCTTTTTACCTTGAAGAAATAATCTTCTTTCAAGAGCTTGCTCTCTTTATTTTTGAGTTTTCTCAAAGTTTATGGGGGGGGGGGGTTTCTCTCTCTCAGATTTAAAGTCTTGGGGCCTTTATATAGGGCAAGTTGATTTGTTAAATCAGTTAAAGAGATCTTTCTCTGATTGATTTGGGGATGTTTCCCCACCATTGGATCTTTGATCCTAAGGCTTCTGTTTTACAGAAGGCAATCTTTTTGTTTTTAACAAGATTGAGAAAATCTTTTCATAACAGAATTTTAATTCTGATTAATTAATGATTTATCATTATTATTAGATCTTTTGATCTAACGGTGGGGAATTTTATAATTCCAGCGCTGGCGCACCCGTGCTTTGCACGTGGTGCGCTGCTCAGAGCGCAGTGCACTTTGCGCTAGCGCACCTACGTTTGAAACGTGGTGCGCTGCTCAGAGCGCAGCACAGCCTGCGCTAGCGCACTCGTGTTTGACATGTGGCGCGCAGCGCGCCTAGTGCTAGCGCATACATGGTGCACTGCCTAGAGCGCAGCGCATCTGGCGCTAGCGCACCTGGCGCTAGCGCATCCGTATTTGACACTTGGCGCGCAGCGCCCCTAGCGCTGGATCTGAAGCGTTGCTTTAATTTTTGAATTTTAAATTTCAAAACATAGCTTTGCTCTGATGGGGGGTGCACTGCCTAGGGCGCAGCGCACGTGGCGCTAGCACATCCGTGTTTGACACGTGGCGCGCAGCGCGCCTAGCACTGGATCTGAAGCGTTGCTTCAATTTTTGAATTTTGAATTTCAAAACAGAGCTTTGCTCTGATTGGGGGAAACAAATGCCTCCCCACCATTGCGCTCACATGGCCCACACGTGAGTACAGCGGTGCCAGCATCTGCGTCCTTGGATCAATTCAGAAGTTGAAGAGGCGTTTCAATGCCTATAAATAGGACCTTTGGTCCCTTAGATGATTTTCATCTTCTTCTTGAGAATTATCTCTTCTTCAGAGCACAGCTCTCTTGTTTAAGAACTTTTTAAGAGTCAAAACTCTGTCAAAACTTAGGTAAAGTTTAAAACTTTTAATAAATTAGGGTTTTACCCATTAACAGAGCCTTGCTCTTTATAGATCTTTGATCTAAAGAAAACCCTTTTAGGGTTTCATTAATAGAGCTTTGCTCTCTTAAATCATGTTGATTTGTTAATCTTTGATGAAAAACCCTTAAGAGTTTTATCCATGGATATCAAATTCATTAAAAGCTTTGCTTTTAGGGTTCCTGATGGGTTACTTCATCTTCCTCGCAGAGCATGGCTCTTAGTATTCTCGGGGAATTTCTCTAAAGTCTTCTCATAATTAACTTTGACAGGTGTCACTCCTATCTGCAGAGCATTGCTCTCGAGGAATTTAACTCCTAGACCAGAGGGGTCGCTCATTAAATGAGATTCTTCGCAAATTCAAATTTGTTAGGTGTCATAATTAGAATTTTCTTTCTCCATGGGGATATCAAGAGTCGTTTAATTCCCTGTGCCTGTTTTTTTCTCATTACTAATCTTTTAATGATGTTTCTTTTCAGGCACTATGGCTGTTCATTTATATAGTCTGAACGAGTTTATCTCTTATGAGGATATTCGCGTACAGGGCCGTTGCCAGAACCAAGAGTTTACGGATGCCCAATATGCGGAGATTATAGATCGTCTGTATGCACACGTCGGTCGATTGCTTCCTCGCCGTTCCGCTTTCTTGAAAATCGTAGTGGGAGCAATTTGGGGAGCACTTCCCGGGTTTCATGAAGTCATGCCGCTTAATGCGCTGGATGATGCCGAAGACAAGGTGCATTCAGTGTACCTGTCGTGCCTGATCTCGAAGAAGCGGCGAGATAACCTTATCGATATTCTGCATCAAACTTTCCAACAGACGATGATAATTGCTTCTTATTAAAGGGAGTAGGAAATTGGCGAGGATCTCGACACTCGTGAGCGCGAGAGGATGCACACGAGAATGTTCAGAAAGGCCAGAAAGATTCTAGACGGCCTTACTTTCGAATTCCTCAATCCATGCCCTGGATCTGAGGTTTTACCATTGTAATCATTTTGATGATGTTTTCGTTTACTGCTTTCATGATTGTAAGAACTTTTCGAAGTATGAATGGCAAATTCCTCATTTCAGCGTGTTTTACTCTATGTACTAAACCTTTTGCACATGAACGGGTATGTTTCGAACGCTTAACCAAATGCGAATCAAATGTTCTCCTTGTCTCTTTCTTCTCTTTTCTTTGTTGTTGGTATGTCACTCTGGCAAGTGTGGCCTGTAGATAATATAGAACATTTCATCTTGAACTCTTCGAGAGGTAGTGATGGCTTAGGAAGCAGGTCTAGATCTTCTACCTAAGACTTTTCAACTTCATGAGCCGTGAAGGTCTCATGAAGACTTTTCTCCCAACGAGACGAGAGGATCTCGTAGGTGTATTTTCTCCTTAGGAATCATGAGGATTCCTAAGCGCGTTTTCTCTTGAGAGTCGTAAGGATCTCACAAGAGAATTTTTCCTCCTACAAGTCGAGAGGACCTGTAAGCGGTTGTTTCCCTCCTTATCGAGATTTGACTTTGGAGAGTGTGGCTCGTGAATAGTATGCAAGAGTCCATTTTGGACCGACATGCAGGGCCCCAGTGCTTAGGAAACCAGTTCTTATCCCTATTGCCTAAGGCTTTTCCCTACGAGTCGAGACGAATCGAGAAGTTCTCGCAAAGACACTAATTTCCTCACGAGTCGAGACGAATCGAGCAGTTCTCGCAAGAATATCCTAACGTCACAATTAACCTCTGCTCTTTACGACAGAGGTCCGTTAGGGTTTGTGGTACTAGGGTTTTGTCCGTCGTACCGTCGCGTTGGCTGATGTATTCCTCGATAGGCAATCTTGTTGTTCGAGTAACCTTGCGACTGTCGTGTCTCTGATCCTTTCGGGGGCTGGACAAGACGTCTTCAAGCAATCTTCCTAGGCAGTTAACCGTCGGAAGAGCAAGCGTTAGGAATTTTGCCATGCCGCTTTTTACTTGAGGTTAGGCTCATTTTGGGGAGTGATTGGTATGAAAAATTATGTGTAGTAGTTAACCGCAATCAATAACGGTGTCGCGTGTAGCTAGACCGAAATGAGTACGGGTCTTCCTCTGGGAAACGTGGAATCTTTTATTCATACTTTAGACGTGTTGAAAAAGAAATGAGGGATAAAGAATATTGTAGAATGGTTTCTAGATCTACGTTAAGCACTAATGCAAAATATAGATCTAGATTATTTATGGATGTAGTTAATATAAGAAGAGGGCTTGTAGGGTTCATTAGGATTTAGTAGTTATGGATGATTAATTAAAAATTACTCTTTCTATCCTTTAGTAGATTTAAAACTAGAACGACAGTGATGCGTGTAGATTAGGGTTTCTGGAGGGAAAAGGAATCCCACTCTTAACCCCTATCTCGACACGGAACTCCGTTCATATCTAGTCTTTACCAAAACAATCATTAATCTAATCTCTAATCACGGTCGTAACTAACAAAGAATTGTTAGCGCGCCCGATTAGGATGTTAATGATCTTTTGAAAAAGTTCATAAACTTTATAGGACTTAGAAAGGGTTTAGGGATGTTCATCATCCATTAGCCTACCCTAATCCTACGAACCCTAACAAGCGGAGAATTACTCGCGCATGTTGGGAAAAAAAGAGATGGAGAGAAAATGCATAATTAAACTACGAAAATATAGAATAAGAAAAAGAAAGCTATCTTTATTAATCAAAAATATTCATTACACTTTGATTCCTTAGAAAATGATTACAAGTACTAGTTGCTTCTCGATCTCTTCTAAGGAGGTAGATGAACCGTTGATGACCAGCCTGGATGCGTGAGCCGTCTTGGACTTCGTGATCGCGTCGGCTTGATAACTTT
This sequence comes from Agapanthus africanus, assembly GCA_030015575.1. Classification (NCBI taxonomy): domain Eukaryota; kingdom Viridiplantae; phylum Streptophyta; class Magnoliopsida; order Asparagales; family Amaryllidaceae; genus Agapanthus; species Agapanthus africanus. The sequence continues at coordinate 561,264,070 of CM057340.1, forward strand.
TCTAAGAGGCTCTCGGTCTTTATTTATAGCCCCAAAGCCAGAACTCTTGCTTCCAAATATGGAAGCTGACTATAAAGATTCTCCCCAAAAAAATGCATCCTCTAACTCCCCTTTCCTGCCGCGGATCCGCGGCTAACAGGGGGGTTTGGCTGCGGATCCGCGGCCAATGGGTGAGATCTCTTGATGAGTTTTCTGGGCTTTCATCTGTGTGACATGTGGCAATCTCAGGAATCTTTGGACTTTGGAAATCTTCTCGTGGTTGCTGCCAGACTTAATTTCTAAGTTTTGGTTTCTTAATTAGGCAGGCTTGCTTTAACAACTTGATTTCCTTGATTTTAGTCCTGAAAATTCTGCACAACAACTCAAATAATATTTAGTAGAGTTAAGATTTGGTCAATGATATTATTTGCATACATTTTCCTACTAAATGCTAATTATAATATATCAACATATGGAAAATATTATTTTTACAGATAAACCCTCATATGTATAATATATTATAATAAAGACCTTTTTTAATATGGAATTAGTAGGAAAAATGTAATAACAAATGTGCAGTTTTATCAACTGAACAAATACCCCCAAACTTATCTTTGATCGTCCCGAGCAAACTAGTTTATTCAAGAGAAGGAAAAGAAGGGAGAAAACTAAGCACACTTTCGTAGGCAAACACGATTGCACTGAGCACGTGCAACAAGCCGTTAAACCTCTAGGTGTCCCTAGTAGGAGGAGTGTTGTCTCCTGAGGGTTTTCAGCGGATTACACCCACAAAATCCTATAATAAAAGAGAGATGGTGAAATTTACATATAAAGATAAGAACCATAAAAGAAAGACTTTGAAAATAAGAGTTTCCAACTACACTAGCTTTTCTGTTGTCATGAGACCTATCTTAATAGTCATGAAAAGATGTTAGAAATCACATCATCCCTCAATAAAACATTGTCTTTATTCTTCATTCTTATCTTTCATCCAAACATCGATCATATACCCCTACGTGTGTGAAATGGACATCTCTACACTCGGAGAATTCAATTCAAGATATCATACTCTTGTCCATCTACCTCAGTACTTTTTAACTTGATGAATATTTAGATTTGCTCACACATTTTCATGCGATCGTTAATACTTCTTGAGTTAATAACCGACAGATTACTTGTGTGCTTGCTGATTAGGTGATAATATTTTCCTCGTCTTGCACCACCTAAGGCTTAGCAGTAACTCCCAAACCAGTTGGTCTAAGGCACTAGGTGATGAAGCACCCTTGCTATATTTTTTATTGCTGCCTTGGCGATAACAAAACCAGTGTTCATTTTTTTCTTTTCACCATTTTTATATTTTCTTCATTTTTTATTTCCTTCATACTTTGGCTTTTAGACAAGAGCATTTCAAGGTATCCTCTACTATCCTGAGTTTCAAGACGTGTGTAAGTGCGTATAGTAGGGTATCAACATTCAAATGTTTGGCTTCCAGAACAGGAACTATTTTTCAGACTTATTTTTATCCTCAGATTAGTAATTTCTTTCATCTTACTAACCCTTGGGACAACGGCTCATAACTACTTATTACTAGTTCGTTTAAGAAAACTTCTAATTTTCTTGGTTTTCTTAAACTATTCCTATCTTTTAGATGTAATTTTTCACTTTCTACTCTTTTGTTATAAAAGAAAATTTTTAAATTTTTTTTTTGAAAATGTTGTGCTTATGCAAAATATGATGCAAATTGATGTGTAAATAAGCACAAACCTCCCCCAAACTTGTTTTCAACAGTGTCCTCATTGTTGCTATCTGCTGGATCACAAAAACCTGTAAGCATGGGAGGTCATTATTAATGGGGGCAAGAATATATGAAAGTGAAAATCCTCCCTCAAACTTATTTTTGGCTCACAAATTTGAGGACAAAAGTTATGTTCAAGAGCCAAAAATATACCCCCCCTCAAACATGAGTTAGACAATACGAAGCATTTTAAGAGAGGGTGAGTCATTTGGTCAAAGTAAGACTTTACAAAGACCAAAAGTTAACACCAACCATTCAAAGATTTTATCAGTATAGCGTATAAGTTGGTGGAAGAATGTGTTGTATCGAGTCAAGAAAAAATGGGGAAGGGATAAGAGGTGGTCTGAAAAGGGTTTGAAATTAGAGAAAAGAAAGAATGAGGATGAACGAGAATGATTAGGAAGAACGAATGGTGACGGTTCAACCTCTATAGGTGGAGATTGATCAATCACAAAATCTGTATTGTTTAAAAATTCAAGCTCGTCAGCAAAAAGTTCTTCAAAACTTTTATCAATGGTGTGATTGAACATTTTGCTGTCAAAAAGTTTTGTGCCAGAATTTATCCTACTTGATTCATAAAAAATAATTGATGTAGAGGACTCGAAAAACTCATCTACCTCATTTTCAAAAATATCCAAATCAAGTTGAATTTCTGGTATTATTGAACTTGAATTAACGGATTGTGATTCATCAAAACTCACTGAAACTATAGGAACAGTGGAAGAACCGGAGAAAATAGAAGGTGAAATGGGTAAACAAATTGGTGTGTCGAGTGTTGCTGTACCAGATGTGGAAGATAGAGCTGTATTTCTTCGGGTATACCTTTATCATCAACTTCAAGACGTATTTAGGGTTCGGGAAGAATTAAAGGCTCAAGATGATGACCACAAGGAAGTGAAAGGATCTGATGAATTGGTGAGACAAAATCATCCAAAATTTCGGGTTCATCAATCAATATATTCCCAACGTCAATCACCTCATTCAAGTGAAGGTTAAAATTCTCAAACTCCTCATCGAAAATATGGTTTTCAATCAGTTTTGATTCAAGAGTGGAGGTGTAGAGATCACAAGGGTTGGGTATGGTTTCACTTGAAATGGACCCTTCACAGTCGGGTAAATCAAACACTGCAAAGTCACACAACTTATCAGACATTCTATTTGGTGTACTTGATGAATCTATGAAACTGGAGTTGTGGATTTCAGTTTGGGATGGGGAGGTTTGATTAGGAAGGGTGTACAGTTCTGTCTCACTACCCAAATTCTCATTTTGTCCTATGCCTGAATCATATACTGAAAATTTTTGGGTTGGTTTGAAATTCTTTGCTTGCATCCACTCTGTTGTTTCCTTCCTAATTTGGTTCGACATTTCCAGAAAATTTTCTAATGTCTGCTCAAGACTAGACTTGGGTCGATAAGGGGTTTCAGGATAAGATTGAAATTCTTATGGACGATTAAAACTCCCAAATGACTGATTAGATGGACTTTCTAGAGAAGGTGGAAAAGTCGGATTGGATTGATAGGAATAGAATGGTTGCGGAACTTGGGTAGGAGTAGGATCAATATTATGATAAGAAGAATATTGATATGGGTTGGTTGGTTGGCTATTTTCAATAGACATCTTATATGCCACAAACCGCCTATCAAACTCTTCTCTGGACAGTGGTGGTGATGGTTGATATTGGTCCGGGTTGAAACTTTGGCCTCTAGCCCTGGCTATATGCTCAGCAATGGACATTCGTCTAAGGGCTTCCTTACTCTGGGTATGAACTGAAACAGGTGTAGCATTAGGAAACGGTTGATAAGACCTAGACTGAGGTGGCCAACTGTTTCTTCCTGCTTGTTCTATATGATCTCTTAAGGACATGGAAGAGCCGGACGGTATACCGAAGGGATTACGAAAACAAGAGATATCTGGTTGTGGACAGCAAATCTCGGCAAGTGTTCTTCTGTTTAGGTCACCCATTATAAGAAGAGAAGAAGGGGGAAGGGGTAAAATGGGAAGAAAATAATTAGTTTGTTTTGAAAAATGACGGATTTAGACAAATCACACAAAATTGCATAAACAACCCTAGAACTATGGTTACCTAGGTCCAGTCTCTAGACCGCTCCTAGACTTCCAAAGGAAAAGCCGCAGGATCAATCCTCTACCGTCTCTTTACTATCCTTGTAGCCAGGTAAGTGCCAGATGAGTGGGAGGCTCCCCACTACAAAAGTAGTGGTCCTAATTAAGTAACCACTCGCCTTGGACACACTTGCCTAGTCACCACAAAAGTAATACGGATAAGCGATAGATTACCCACGGCCTTCCTCTGTCCTTATTGAGCGCGACAGTCCTTAGAGTCTGGTCTAGATATATTTTAAATTAATGTAGGGTAGATGCAGATGCTCGGTTTGTGATTTGTGGGGCTTAGGAAGGGTGATGAAATCCCCATCTAATCTTGATTTGGTCTTTGCCCCTTAGAAATCCATATTAAAATATGCAAAAACAAACCGCAAAACAAAACTTTGCAAAAAGATTTTTGAGCGGCGATATTTTGCAAAGAATCCTGCAGAAAAGATATTTTATTGGATTTCAAAGGAGAGAGAAGGAGGTTAGAATCTTACCAGAGAAGACTGAAGCCCTAGATCTCCTAACTGGCCGCGCTTCCGCCGCCGATGTGCACTTCCGGCCGCGGTTCCGCTGCCGACTTGAGGGATCAGGTGATGAGTTTTGCTATGTGGCCTCATGTACTCTTCTGGATCTTGATGAATGTCTCTGTCTCTCTGTATCCTTAAGTATGTGACTCAAGATTCCCTCGCAAAATTCATACAATAATCGTTAAATATACAATTTGCAGTTTTGTTTTATTTATGATATTGATCGTATAAGAATTCAACACAAATAGTAAGAATAAAAAATTACACACGTATCCCCTGCAACGGCGCCATTTGATTGGTACGAAAAATTGCGTATAGTAGTTAACCGCAATCAATAACGGTGTCGCGTGTAGCTAGACCGAGATGAGTACGGGTCGTCCTCTGGGAAACGTGGAATCTTTTATTCTTACTTTAGACGTGTTGAAAAAGAGAGGAGGGATAAAGAATATTGTAGAATGGTTTCTAGATCTACGTTAAGCACTAATGCAAAATATAGATCTAGATTATTTATGGATGTAGTTAATATAAGAAGAGGGCTTGTAGGGTTCATTAGGATTTAGTAGTTATGGATGATTAATTAAAAATTACTCTTTCTATTCTTTAATAGATTTAAAAGTAGAACGACAGTGATGCGTGTAGATTAGGGTTTCTGGAGGGAAAAGAAATCCCACTCATAACCCCTATCTCGACACGGAACTCCGTTCATATCTAGCCTTTACCAAAACAATCATTAATCTAATCTCTAATCGCGGTCGGAACTAACAAAGAATTGTTAGCGCGCCCGATTAGGATGTTAATGATTCTTTTGATAAAGTTCATAAACTTTATAGGACTTAAAAAGGGTTTAGGGATGTTCATCATCCATTAGCCTACCCTAATCCTACGAACCCTAACAAGCGGAGAATTACTCGCGCATATTGGGGAAAAAAGAGATGGAGAGAAAATGCATAATTAAACTACGAAAAAATAGAATAAGAAAAAGAAAGCTACTTTTATTAATCAACAATATTCATTATACTTTGATTCCTTAGAAAATGATTACAAATACTAGTTGCTTCTCGATCTCTTCTAAGGAGGTAGATGAACCGTTGATGACCAGCCTGGATGCGTGAGCCGTCTTGGACTTCGTAATCGCGTCGGATTGATAATTTTTCCAAGAGGCTCTCGGTCTTTATTTATAGCCCCAAAGCCAGAACTCTTGCTTCCAAATATGGAAGCTAACTATAAAGATTCTCCCCAAAAAATTGCATCCTCTAACTCCCCTTTCCTGCCGTGGATCCGCGGCCAACAGGGGGGTTTGGCCGCGGATCCGCGGCCAATGGGTGAGATCTCTTGATGAGTTTTCTGGGCTTTCATCTGTGTGACATGTGGCAATCTCAGGAATCTTTGGACTTTGGAAATCTTCTCGTGGTTGCTGCCAGACTTGATTTCTAAGTTTTGGTTTCTTAATTAGGCAGGTTTGCTTTAACAACTTGATTTCCTTGATTTTAGTCCTGAAAATTCTGCACAACAACTCAAACAATATTTAGTAGAGTTAAGATTTGGTCAATGATATTATTTGCATACATTTTCCTACCAAATGCTAATTATAATATATCAACATATGGAAAATATTATTTTTACAGATAAACCCTCATATGTATGATATATTATAATAAAGACCTTTTTTAATATGGAATTAGTAGGAAAAATGTTATAACAAATATGCAGTTTTATCAACCACTCCGCGCTGGTGTGAGATGATCTCCGATAGTCTTTCAGGTTTTATATGAGTTGCCGTCAAGACCCTGAAGCTAGGAATTTGGCCTTCGCTTCATTTGCTGGCATTGCGTCTGCTGTATTGAGACGAATGTCGCGGTTGTCTCTAGGTTGCTGGTGAACCGTCGAGGTTTGGAACTAGGGATTATGCCGTGGCTCCGTTGTTTGATTGTCGCGTCCGAATCCTGCTGGAGGAAGAATGCTGTAGTGACATCTCGTCTGCTGTATTGAGACTAACGTCGAGGTGGTGACCACTCCACGGTAGTGTGGGATGATCTCCAATAGTCTTTCAGGTTTTATATGAGTTGCCGTCAATATCCTGAAGCTAGGAATTTGTCCTTCGCTTCGTTTGCTCTGGAGTTACGTCTGCTGTATCGAGACGAACGTCGAGGTGGTGCTGAGATTTTTCCATCACTTCGCTTTGTTTCGACCGTGAGGTCTTTCGTTGACGTTGCATCTGCATCCTACTAGACGTCACTCCGCTTTGTTTCGACCGTGAGGTCTTTCGTTGACGTTGCATCTGCATCCTGCTGGACTGCGAAGGAACGCCGTTGTTGACATTGCGTCTGCTGTAACGAGACGAATGCTGAGATGGAGCTGGGATTTTGCCGTCACTCCGCTTTGTTTTGACCGTTAGGTCTTTTGTTGACGTTGCGGCTGCATCCTGTTGGACTGCGAAGGAACACCGTTGTTGGCATCACGTCTAGTGTAACGAGACGAATGCATAGATGGAGCTGGGATTTTGCCGTCACTCCGCTTTGTTTTGACCATGAGGTCTTTCGTTGACGTCGCATCTGCATCCTGTTGGACTGCGAAGGAACGCCGTTGTTGACATTGCGTCTGCTGTAACGAAACAAATGCTGAAATGGAGTTGGGATTTTGCCGTCACTCCGTTTGGTGATGTTGCGTCCGAGTCCTGTTGGAATGAGGAGGATCACCGTTGCTGATTTTTAGGCTGTAGATATTGCCGTTAAGATTTGGAGCCAGGGACTATACCATGGTTCCATTTCGTTGTGTCGCTTCCGTGCCTTGCTGGTATAAGGAAGAACGCTGCTGTTGGTCTTCTGGGATGCAGATGTGACCGTCGAGACTTGGCTCTCTTTCTGATGGAGCCTGATGGGATGATATGGTTCCCTCTTTTTTACGCCCCTAGATTGTATACAGGGATCGATTAGGGCAAGAGTTTCATTTTTTTATTATTTCTTTTATATTTCCGCGATGCTCTATCATTTCAGCTTTTTTATATCGCGAAAGTCGTGATTGCCCAATCATTTCGGCTATTTTTCGCGGTGCCCAATCATTTCGGCTATTTTGTTTTATTTTTACTCGCTGCTTTTTATTGCGAGTTGCCCCATCATTTCGGCTATTTTGCATGCATACATTTTTACTTGATGATTTTGTTGCAAGTTGCCCCATCATTTCGGCTATTTTGCATGCTTGTGTGGCTCGCCGGCTTTTTGCTGCAAGCCTGGAATTAGACAACGATTTTGGCATCAGCACCGCTACAACTGGAATATTTCCAGGAGCGAATCATCATTTTCCTCTGTCGATATCGAACAATGGTGGCTTAGCGAACAGGGTTAGGATCCTGTCGACTAAGGCTTTTGACTTCATGAGCCGTAAGGGTCTCATAAAGGTATTTCTCCCTGCGAGTCGTGAGGATCTCGTAGGTTCGTTTTCTCCTTAGGGATCGTGAGGATTCCTAAGTGTATTGTCTCTTATAAGTCGTAAGGATCTTACAAGAGTGTTTTCTCCTTATAAGTCGAGAGGACTTACAAGGGTTGTTCACCGTGTAGACACATCCCTAGTCACGGATGGGACTTTGTTAGGGAAATGTTTATTCGCGCCCGTGGATTGTATACAAGGGTCAATATTGAGCCGCTTGTATGGCAAATTGGAGGTTGTGGTGGTCGCTTAAGAACAGGTTCAGATCCCTGTAGCTTAAGACTTTTGAATCTTTTGAGCCGTGAGGGTCTCATAAGAGCGTTCTCCTTACGAGTCGTGAGGATCTCGTAAGTGTAATTTCTCCTTAGGAATCGTGGGGATCCCTAAGTGTGTTTCTCCCTTGTGAGTCGTAAGGATCTCACGCAGGTGGTTTCTCTTCACAAGGTCATGAGGATCTTGCAAGTGTCTTTTAACGAGGTTGCGCCCTTTCGGGTTTTCACAAAACTCGCCGGTAGCCCTGCTGTTTTTACTCACGGAGCCCTTTCAGGTTTTCATCCGTGTCCATCTCGCTTGTGGACGTACCGTTTTTTTTTGTTTTTTTTTACCACGTCAGCCTGAGGATGTCGCGGGTTGGTAGTAGTTTAACGACGTTTCGGTCATCAGCTAGTTTTAGGACATAGTGGTCCATCGTTAGTTTAAGGAAGTTCCGGTCCGACGCCAGTTTTAGGACTTAGTGGTCCATCGTTGCCGTATTTGAGGTGAATTTCTAGTTTACTGACTTTTCGGTCCGTGGGGCTTTCTCTATAAATGAGCACGATGCCCCTGGCATGTCCACTTTTTTAGGGGCATGAGGTTGTGGCGGGTTCACCCTCCAGTTTTCGGATAATGCGAACTTGCCTTGTTGGTATTGGTCCTCAATCCAGCCTTTGAAGACGAAGCAATCTTCGATTGGATGGCTTACTGCTTGGTGGTAAAGGCAGTAATTAGAATTGTTGACATCGCCTGGCTGCAACGGACGTTTTGGATCCGGTAGATTGATGAGTCTGTTGCGCACTGCCAGCTCGAACAGTCTCTTCGTTTTATCCTGGGGAAACGAGTAAGGACGTCCCAGTCTTTCCTCGAGGGATGGGCGTGGACGCACGTTTTGGCGAACAACTGGTTTTAAGTTGCTCGGCTGTTATTGAGTAGTGGCAACGAAAGTTTCTTTTCCTTTCCCCTTTTCATTCCGAGGATCCGTCTTTGGAGGAGATGGTCTATGACCCATCTGGTCCATTTGGGCCAGCTTGTCAATCAAGGCCTGGAAGGTAGTTGGCTTGAAGAACATCATGAACTGGGAGATGGTAGCCTGAGGGTCTAGAGTGCCCACGAACATGCCCACCGCAGGTGCTTCTTCGATGCGCTGCTCACATTTTGACCATAAGTTTCGCCATCGTATTGCGTATTGCACCCACGTTTCACCTGGCTTCACCCTGGCATTGATCAATGTCGTTATTGGGGTGCGTTCACTAGCACTCGCGAATCGCTGGGTGAATAATATCTCCATCTTCGCAAATGTCTTGACGGAATCGTTCGGGAGTTCAGAGTACCATTCGAACGCCGTCTCCGCCAAGCTGCCAACAAACTGATGGAGCAGCAATTTATCATCACCTCCGGTGTTACCACATAGAGCCCTGAACTGGGTGACATGCTACTGGGGATTGCCCGTCCCTTTGTATACATGAAATTTAGGGATCGTATATCCCGTCAGATACTTTATTTGGTCATACCAGCCTGGATATGGTCGCCCAGTTATAACGACTTGGCCGGCCGCTTCATTCGCCTGGTCGCATTTGCTGAGCAATGTAGTTATCCAGAGCGGCCTTGGAAATGGTTTCCTTTTTGGCTGCTGAACAAGCCGGAAGAGGGTTTGACGTTTCGACTCGGTCGTCATCGAGGATAATCGGAGGATCTTCGACTGGAGGATCCGGCTGTATCATCATCCCGACTATGTCTTGGAAGAGGAGAGCCATTCGTTTTATATTGGCTGCCTGTTCCGCAGCCTTTTTTCGTTCTTTTCGAGGATTCTGCGAAGGAACTCAGCATCAGTTTCTTATTCTTGACGTTGTTCCGATGACGTTTCCGGGCTTTCTTTTGGCCCGGTGAGTGCGGCCATTTGCGTTAGCATTTCCTGAAGCTTCTGTTGCTGCTCCTGGACTTTTCTCACGGATCGGGTGAGCGGTCGGTGACCCGTAGAAGCGCGGCTTTCCTCTTTTCCGGAAGCCATATAAACAGTATGCACCATTATGCCCCCAGACTTTGGGCGTTTGGGCTCAGCGTCTTTGTGGTCCGCCACGTTCACTGGGGCTTTCTCTGGCCTCCTTCTTTTTTGAGCAGTTAAAGTCGAGGGGGACGTTGCAGTGGGCACCCAAGTAACCGTCGTCTTTTGTAGATTGACAGAATGGTCTTTTTCTTGCCGAACTTTTATTTTTTTCTGTCGGCGAGAGTAATTTTGATCGATTAATGAGTCCTGAACCTGTCGCCAGACTTTATAAATTTTGGAGGACAGACGCTGAGGAGGCTGCTCCAGCTTTGCCTTCGGTGCATTCTCTACAGGTGGAGGAGATCTCTTCAGCACTGCAGTAGGAGAGTTTCTGCGCACCTTATTAAGCAGTTCAAATCTGTTCCCAGTTGGAACAGCAGCAGTGACTTCCACCGTTGGGGCTGGTCGAGTTAGCCCAGAGGGGGAGTTGCCCCCAGCCTTCCTTACTCGGTGCCAGTGGCGACGTCGAGCGTGTCAAGCCATTGGGATTGCTTCAGCTTGAGGGGTGACTTCGTCATGCCCCCTGTTCTGGTGAGGCATTGCTGGTACCATCCTCTTGAAGACCGACGTTCGTCGAGCAGCAGTGTCTAACTTGTCAAAGACAGACCTTTGAGCAGGATCGGGAGCCGAAGTGGCCAGCCTCGTAAAGATTGATCCTTTAACGGGAGAAGCTTCTTTAGTGACCTCGAGAGCAGGAATGGCTATCCGTTTTGGGATGGCCGCTTCAGGTATCGTGGGCTCCTTGAAGGGCCCATTGGAATTCAGGCTCAGCCTATCGAAGACTGATGCTGTCGGCTTGACATTGGATGACCCGTTGAGAGCGGCCGTAGTGGTAGTGAGCCGATCAAAGACCGACTTCTTTTGCGTTTCTTGCGGCAGAGGGATGTTAACGCTCACTGGTGGGATCATGGTCCCAAAGAACAACCTGATGGTAGCCTGCGTCACCTGCTCTACCGGCAATATTAACAGGGAGGCCGCCTGAGGCCCGTAAGTTACACCTCCAGATGAGGTGGAACGGAAGTTGCAGTTGCAGCAGGAACAGTTAGAGGCCATTGCAGTTGTTTTTTCTGCACGAGAGCAAAACCAAATCTTAGTACCTCGAACCCAAGGGCAACCATATCAAACCACGATTCGTTCGCGAACACGACACACGAAGTGTGGAGTGGAAAGAGAAAAGGTCCCACCGGGCTTGCCAGAATCTGTTCCATGCCGAAAGACACGGACGAAGACGTGGCGGACGTCTCGCCTGAATTTCGGGGCAGATGCTAATTGGTGCTATCCGTCCATCTCTCCGAAGATGCCAAGTTGATTTATGGCACCATGTATCGAAGGTTTAAACGGATGCGGCCGATGTAGCAGACTTCGTCAGATTCCCTCTCGTTTGAGGGGTTTTTGATTGTGAGGACGCTCTTCCCTGCAGGCGCAAGCCCCTGCAGTTAATTACGCTACCGCATCGCGGTAACAACTGTCTCCTTCTCCAGATGGTCACTTTGTGTCGTAGGTGTTTGTTTTGTTTTTGGTTGCCCGTGGATTGTATACGGAGACTAATTTATGTTGTCGCTCGTAGGGCATGGATTAGTCCAAATCCGTATCTTCTTAGATTTGGGTTTGGGGTTTGGGTTTAAGGATACGTTAGCCTTATTTGAGACTAAGATCAACTTATACGTTTGTTAAGGATACGTTAGTCTAATTTTAGACTAAGATCAACTTAACAGGATCATTTAGATCCAACAAGAGAGCATTTGAACTCTATTGTTTAGGTTTGGGACATTGCGGTCGATTAGTTTAAGGACATTACGGTCCAATGTTAGTTTAAGGACATCTCGGTCCAGGTTAAGGACATCGTAGTCCGTGGGTTTAAAGGGATCCCATAATCTGAGGTTAAGGACATCATAGTCTGTGGGTTTAAAGGGACCCCACAGTCCGTAGTTTAAAGACGTCATAGTCTATGAAATGTATGGTTGTTGGGACCCGTCACCTCTCTGAAGACGTTGAAGGATTACAACAACAGATATCAGAGCAGTAAAGAGATGTGCCCTCGAACCCGTGTGAGTTGGTTGAAAGATCTGTAGTCCTATTTGGGACTAAGATCTGTTAAATATTCATGAGCAGATGGGCTCAATTAAATACAAGTTGAGGACTTATGGCCAATATTAGGCTAAGTCCAATGAATGTTTAACATTTTATTGTTCTGGGCTGTTGAGCCTTTATTTGGGCTTGGCCCTTTTAATAATGCTGAGCATTAGATCTTGACTTCTTTTTTGTCTTGTATTGAATGCAGAGCATTCATCAGAACAATTTATGTTCTGTCAGCGCAACACGTGGCACGCCAGGCGCTTTGCGCCAGTTAAAGAGCGCAGTGCACTTCTGCCAAGTAGGACACGTGTCGCGCTTGGCGCTAAGCGCCAGATGATGGGTGCATTGCGCCAGTTCGTGAGCGCTGAGCGCTAGTCTATGAGCGCATTGCGCTAGTCTATGAGCGCATTGCGCTAGTTTAGTGGCGCACACATGAGTGACACGTGGCGCGCTTGGAGCTGAGCGCCCGCCCATGAGTGCAGTGCACTGTTTCAGAAGCGCATAGCGTAAGTTGCATACGTGGTTGATATGTGCCGCGTTTTGGCGCTGAGCGCCGATCCAAGGAGAGCAGAAGCGCAGTTCAAGAGCGCAAGGCGCATGTTGCTTAATTGGTGCACACATGGCGCATTTTAATAGTGCAAAGCGCATTTCAATAGCGCAAAGCGCATTTGATCAATTTTTATGATCTATGAACTAATTTATGTTCTTTTTAAAAGAGACTTTGTCTCAAGATTCAAGAACAACAGTTCTTATTTTTGAAAGGGCTTTTCCTTTATAGATCAATGATCTGTGAATGAAGTAAGTACTTTTTTTTTAATGATGAGATCTTTTCATCTTTTTTTTATGAAAGACCTTGGTCTTTGTAGATCTATGATCTTTTAAGAAGATAATTCTTCTTTTTATGAGATGATTTCATCTCTGTGTTCAAGAATCGTTCTTTTTACCTTGAAGAAATAATCTTCTTTCAAGAGCTTGCTCTCTTTCTTTTTGAGTTTTCTCAAAGTTTATGGGGGGGTTTCTCTCTCTCAGACTTAAAGTCTTAGGGCATTTATATAGGGCAAGTTGATTTGTTAAATCAGTTAAAGAGATCTTTCTCTGATTGATTTGGGGATGTTTCCCCACCATTGGATCTTTGATCCTAGGGCTTCTGTTTTACAGAAGGCAATCTTCTTTTTTTTTAACAAGATTGAGAAAATCTTTCCATAAAAGAATTTTAATTCTGATTAATTAATGATTTATCATTATTATTAGATCTTTTGATCTAACGGTGGGGAATTTTATAATTCCAGCGCTGGCGCATCCGTGCTTTGCACGTGGTGCGCTGCTCAGAGCACAGCGCACTTTGGGCTAGCGCACCTACGTTTAACACGTGGTGCGCTGCTCAGAGCGCAGCGCAGCCTGCGCTAGCGCTCCCGTGTTTGACACGTGGTGCGCAACGCGCCTAGCGCTAGCGCACACATGGTGCACTGCCTAGGGCGCAGCGCACCTGGCGCTAGCGCATCCGTGTTTGACATGTGGCGTGCAGCGCGCCTAGTGCTGGATCTGAAGCGTTGCTTCAATTTTTGAATTTTAAATTTCAAAACAGAGGTTTGCTCTGATTGGGGGTGCATTGCCTAGGGCGCAGCGCACCTGGCGCTAGCGCATCCATGTTTGACACATGGCGCGTCTAGCGCTGGATCTGAAGCGTTGCTTCAATTTTTGAATTTTGAATTTCAAAACAGAGCTTTCCTTTGATTGGGGGAAACAGGCTATAAAAAAGGACCTAAGCCTACATTAAAAAGGTTGTTGGTTGTTGATGGTAGTTGATTTCTAGTACACAATCCAAAACTAAATCCAATTCAATTCTAAATCAAGATCCAAATCAAGAATCGTTAAGAATAACATCGAGCGACGTCACTCAAGATCCTTTACGCAAAACCGATCGTCATCGAGAGCACGAGATCCGCGACAGGTCCAAGTCTCACGGAGATCGAGCAAAGCGAAATTCGACGGAATAGTTACATCTTCAAGGGAACGATCGAGAGCAATTCTTGTAATCTCGAATTGAAGGAAAGTGTAATTAGAAGTTGATTAATAAAAGTGATCATTTGTTAATTCTCGCTTTCTTTAAATTTTCGCATTATGAAATTTCTAATTCTTGATTATTTTATTTTCATGATGCGTGAGTAAATCTCCGCTTGCTAAAGATTCGAAAGAATTCGGTAGATCAAATGGTGATGAAATCCTATACGCATCTTAAGTCTTATGAGAATTATGAACTTTAAGAAAAAGAATCGTCAACGACCAAATTTGGAGCGAGATCACCGTTCCTGATAATTTTGTTGCAATTTAGGATTAATTGATTGATGGATTTCTTTGCTAAAGGCTAGATTTGAATGGTGATCAATGAAAAGACAAGGGATAGTGAAGGAGAAACCCTAATTTCTTCAAAAAGATCCCTAATCTTCATTCATCACAATCGTTCTAGCTCTAATTCATCAATAGATAAGATGAGTCATTTTTAGTATTCATCATTGCGACTAATTCCTATCGAATCCTACAAGCTATTCTTCAATTTTCTTGATAACTAAAATTGATCTTGGGCACTTCTTGATTACTAAATCTAAAACTCTTTCTTGATTTTTCTTGAAAGTATTTCATCAAATAAAGCTTGATTCATTTTCTTGAATTTTCTTTACTATTTTCTTTCGGCTCAACTAAAACAAGAACGAATAAATACACAAATCTCAGTGGACGACCCGTACTCATTAACGAACTACATCGACACCGTTATTGATTACGGTTATAAATTCTTTGATTGTGATTATAATTTTCATATCAAACAATGAATTTCGATATTAATAAGGTGACTAGGCCAGCCATGCTCCTACGGTCAGGGAATAATCCCGCCGTAGTCACACTTCGGCTTCTAGCATTACATGGTAGTCAGTGAACAGTACTTGAGTAAAGGAAAATCACAGTTCACAACTTTATTACATCGCAAATAAAAGAGTTCGAGATATATTTATTTTGCAGAATAAAACAACTAACCAACAAAACAAGTACTGAAATCAAAGGAAATAGCGCTGGTGATGCAATCTAGACCTCCGCGATCTCGAATGGTAGGTCCTGCTCCTGGGCTGGATCTACTTCGTCTTCTGAGCAAGAACACTCAGGTCGTCAGGACGACACATATAGCAATAATTATATAAAGACGTGGAATGCTATTAAACACGAGAAGTACAACAGAATGCAGAATAAGAGTATAATAAACATCAACTGAGTATGAATAGTGCAATATAAGTATCATGTTGGTAAACTAGGCAATGTGTATATCACTTTTTATCGGTCACTAAGTCAATGAAATCAATTGGTGGAGAGGATACTCGTGTTTAACAAGGGTCTCGTGCATGCCCGAGACTACGGTCCGCTGTGCCCGGGACATAACCCTGTCAGTCGTGCCGCTAGGCCTACGACCTAATATATGTATATATATCACTAATAGCGAATGATCATCCTCTAAATCACTGTTCCTCGCTAAATACGAGTTCAATTTCACCTTCATTTCCCCATTCCCCAGGTTATAGTATGCATTCAGGTATTCGATGGGTTGTGAACAAATACGTGTCGCTGTCACTTTCAATCGCTTTTCCACTTATCAGTATCACCGTCGTATTTGCCACCACCCAATCACTAACACTAATATACCGACAATGTAAATCAGCGCTTAGTTTCAACGTGAATGATCACTATGCAGCAGGTATAAAGAAAACACGAAAAATAAGCAGAAATGCACAGAACAGATATTCCCCATTTCAATAATGACCAATGCCACATAACTTGTAAAATTTACGATAAATCACACGTAAAGATTCGACCAAAATGATATAAAGGACATATGAAGAACACTTGATTATCTAGCAAGTAAAATTAATTTCATGTCAATCGAAATTCATGTTAGGGAATTATCAACATTTTATGGTAGCGACCGATTGCTGGAATTCCAGTTTCAGAACTGGAGACCGAAATTCATACGCGTTTTATCAGTGATTGTGTTCAGATTCAGATATTTCCCCGGTTGAATGAAATATAGTTCTATCAGTTAATATTCCAACACATCAAACGGATTATCGATAGCAGTTCAGTATTAAAAGTTATGTTCTGTTTAATATGACGGCGTAAGAAACATTACTGCAGAAACTGCAGAACACAGCGACACTCAAAAATACAAATTTAATATCAAATGACAGTGAAACAGCATGGGACTCAATTAATGTGTTAGATAACTAAATTATCTACACGACGATATAGGGCTCCATGTATTTCCAGATTCATATAGGGATGAACAGATGTTTAAAAAGGCATTAACATAAAATACTGCTCTTGACTGCAGTCCAGAGCAGCATTTCTCCGTCACCTCTCCAATATCATTACCTGGCCGTATTAAATAACTATTTATATAGGGTTAAAGGTTATCGAGTTGGCTTTGATGTGAGGCCTAGACCTTTATGTTTCAAATTGTTTTTAATTTTCTATCAATTTCACAACGTGACATGTACGGTAATATCCAAGTTTAACGTTGCCTTTTGGGAGCGACATTTCAGGGTATTGATGTCGATATGTTGTGTCCAAATTCTACACTATATCTGTTAATAAATATTTGAAACTACTGATCACCAGTATGGGCATTTAAATATGGTTTCCATGCATGTATCACGTCGAACACACGAGTTATGTACGGGTATCAGTCGATACATCGATTTCGGTTAATTAATCAAAACTAGTTGTTACTTGGTGAAATTATAAGTGATGTTGATATGGGGTAGTAAATCCTAGTCGGGGTTCATTCAATATAATCAAACTAAGAGGGTTTGCTACAAAAAAATTTGATTATAATTACCTATACACACACCATATCTTGCACTAATGATATTTCGATCAACCGATACATTTAATTAGTATGAGTAAGCAAGTGATTTATTTTCACTTGCCTCATACAATCGCGGCGATGATAATACCGGCAGCGATGACGGCGAGAGGCAGCAACGGTGACGGCAACGGCCCGCGCAAGGGCACGGCACAAGAAGCGGCGATGGCAGCGAGCTCGGGTGGCGGCTGGAGGCAGTGGGTGCATGGACTCGGTGTGGGGGTGCTCGGAGCTTGCATCTTGGAAGTGGTGAGCTCCGACGTTGGTGGATGACGAGGACGAGGTCTCGGTGTCGTGGATGGGGTTGCCAGTGATGAGGTGGTCGGGGCTCGTCGGCGAGGCGTAGGGGTGCAGTGGGTTTGGGTGTTGTGGCTTAAGGGATCCGGTGTCGTGGAGGAGAGGAGGGGCTTGTCGAAAGTTTTGGGTTGAGTGAGGAGAAAGAGGAGACGGAGTTCGCCAGGAGATCGTCGGTGACGGTCGGAGCTTGTGGATGGAAGGGCTCGGTGTTGGAGCAGAGTGGGAGAGAGAGAAAATGAAGCAGAGAAGGAAACGAGGGGGAGAATGAAGTAGAGAGAGGGTGGCAGAGAGAGGGGTCGTCGTGGATTTTGGGCGATGAGTCGTGGCGGTTGCGGCATGGGTGCGAGTAGCGGGAAGAGACCTGGGGGAGCCGTTGGGGCCTTGGAGCCATTGGGGGAAGTTCCCGTTGGGGGAGCGAGCAGGTCATGGGGAAGATGGGCGAGAGGAAGTGGGCGAGCAAGCGTGGGTACGGTCATCGCGGGCGCGAGAAGCAGGGGACATTGGAGGAAAGGGCGGGAAACGAGAGGAAGTGAGGAGGAAGGAGACATGGGTAGTAGTTCGGGTCGGGTCGGGTAGAATTAGGATTTGGGTTGTATATAATAGGTTTAGGAATAATTAAAATAAAATATATAAAAATGAAAGAATTTTGGAATAAATTCTGTAAAAATACGAAAAACTATATTCGTAACTGGGGATTTACATCATACCCTTCTTACAAAAAATTTCGTCCTCGAAATTAAAAACGAAAACAACGGAACAACAACACTATACAAACAGTTGCGGAAAACGTGCACAGATGACCTCCTCGCGTTCTCAGGTAGACTCCCTTAGAGAACGACCACCCCAAGAAACTCGAACCAGGGGAATCACTTTGTTCTTCAACACTTTTTCCCGACGATCGAGAATGTTGGTAGGCTGCTCCTCGTAGGACAGATCAGTGACCAATGTCAACTCCGAATGGTCCACGATATGGCTGCCATCCCGGACATAGCGCCTCAACTGAGATACGTGAAAAGTGTTGTGCATACCAGCTAGTGATGGAGGTAAGGCAAGTCGATAGGCTACCTCTCCTACTCGCTCTAGCACTTCAAAAGGTCCGTTGAATCGGGGACTGAGTTTCCCACAACCTCCAAACCTGATAACACCGCGGGTAGGAGAAATCTTTAGAAACACATGATCTCTGACCTCGAATTCTAGCGCCCTCCTGCTGGAATCCGCCCAACTCTTCTGTCGGTCCTGAGACGTCTTAATGCGCTGTCTGATCATCTGGACCTTATCTACCGTCTGAACAATAAGTTCGGGGCCCACTAATCTCCGCTCTCCCATGTCATCACAATAAACAGGGGATCGACATTTCCGTCTGTAAAATTTTTCAAATGGATCCATCTGGATGCTAGCTTGGAAACTGTTGTTATAAGAAAAATCCACCAGATGAAGATGATCATCCCAAGAACCCCGGAAGTCAAGCATGCAAGCCCTCAACATGTCCTCGAGCGTCTGAATGGTACACTCGGACTGTCTGTCTGTCTGTGGATGGTAAGCCTTGATAAACGTGAGACGTGTACTCAGACTCTCCTGTAAGCTCTTCCAAAAGTGTGAAACAAATCTGGTGTCTTGATCTGACACTATACTGACCGGAACTCCGTGAAGTCGCACTACCTCTTGCATGTATTTCTTCGCAAGCGATTCTGTCGACTGTCCTACACGGAAAGGTATAAAGTGTGCAGATTTCGTAAGACGGTCGATGATAACCCAGACGGCGTTGGTGCCTCTTGGGCTCCGAGGTAAGGAAGTCACAAAATCCATAGTGATGTGCTCCCACTTCCACTCGGGTATCGGGAGCGGTTGCAACAGTCCCGCTGTTCTTTAGTATTCTGCCTTTACTTGCTGGCATACTAAACACTTAGATACAAACCGTGCAATCTCTCGCTTCATCCCGTTCTACCAATAGTATTGCTTCAGATCTCGATACATTTTCATGCCTCCCGGATGTACAGATTAAGCCGGAATATGAGCCTCAGCCAGTACTTCTTCTCGAACATCCCCCTTGGGTACACAGAGTCTGCTACCGAATCTCAGAGAACCGTCTCGATATATGAGTAAGTCTGTCCTCAGCCCAGCTTCCACCTGCTCTGTGAACTTCTGCAATCGAGGATCATCAGCTTGCGCAGCCTTAATGCAATCTAAAAGAGAAGACTGCACCTGTAACTGCCAGAACTGCCTGCTGGCACTCGGTGTAACAACCTCTAGTTCGAGCATCTAAAAATCCTTAATGATGCTCTTCTGACTGGTCAACATCATTACCGCTGGCTTGCGACTGAAAGCGTCGGGTGCGACATTTACCTTCCCCGGATGATACTCTAAGTCCATGTCGTAGTGCGCCATTAATTCTAGCCATCGGCGTTGCCTCATATTTAGTTCTCTTTGAGTGAACACATATTTCAGACTCTTGTGATCCGTGTACACTTCCACCTTTTCGCCTAACAAGTAATGTCTCCAGATCTTCAATGCGAAAACCAATGCAGCTAACTCCAAGTCCTGTGTTGGGTAGTTCCTCTCGTGATTCTTCAGCTGTCACGAGGCGTAAGCAACTACCCGACCGTGCTGCATCAGGACGCAGCCCAAGCCTTTCCCTGAAGCATCGCTATGTATCACCGAACCACCTAAATTATCCGGCACTGTAAGAATAGGTGCCGTGGTCAATTTCTGTTTTAGTACCTCAAAAGCCCGAGTACACTCCTCTGTCCATACGTACGGTACTTCTTTCCGTGTCAGCTTCATCAAAGGTTCAGCGACTCATGCAAAGTCTTGAACGAACCGCCGATAATATCCTGCCAATCCCAGGAAGCTTCTGATCTCGGCCACTGACTTCGGTATCGGCCAATCTCTAACAGATTCAATCTTCGCTGGGTCCACTGAGATGCCTTCGCCCGAAACAACGTGTCCCAACAACTGCACTTTGCCTAGCCAGAACTCACACTTACTCAATTTTGTGTATAGCTTCTCTTCCCGAAGAATTTGTTATACCGTTCGCAAGTGTTCGGCATGCTCCTCCCGGGTCTTAGAGTAGACTAGTATGTCATCGATGAATACAATGACAAACGTGTCCAAGTATTTCGCAAATACTCTATTCATTAGATTCATAAATATAGCTGGAGCATTGGTAGCACCGAACGGCATCAAAAGAAACTCAAAATGCCCGTATCGGGTCCTGAAAGCCGTCTTGCATATATCTTCGGCCGTTACTCTGATCTGGTGATAACCTGAATGAAGATCCAGCTTCGAAAATACCTTGACCCCACCCAACTGATCAAATAAGTCGTCGATATGCGGAATGGGGTATTTGTTCTTTATTGTAACATTATTCATCTCTCGATAGTCTATGCACATCCGTAGCGATCCGTCCTTTTTCTTCACCAACATGACTGGTGCACCCCACGACGAAGCGCTTAAGCGAATAAATCCTTTCTCCAGGAGTTCTCCAATTTGTTTCTTCAATTTTGCCAACTCAACTGGCGCCATCCTGTAAGGAGCTTTGGAAACTGGCGCCGTCCCTGGAATCAAGTCAATAGAGAATCCCAAGACGCGGGGAGTGTTGGATATAGTTCCCTCAAGGCAATTATCATAATCGCAGGCTGATGATTATGATGATTGAGGGAGGACCTATACCGGTAGAACACTCTTACTCGAGATGATACTATGCTATCTGGTTTGTCTTTATCATCATTTACATGTTGATAAAGCCCATAGGATTCTTGCCTGACTACCAGCATTATGATGGTGATCATATATGTGGGAGCTGGGGGTCAATAAGCATATCCTTAAATGTCCCTGGTCGTGGGAGTATCGAGATTGGGCATCGATACTCCAGTATAGACTAGTGTATACTGATCGAGACCCCGACGAAGGGCGGTGGCCAGGCCTCATAAGCCATTGGTGTTAGTTTGTTCACCTAAGATAGTATACAGGTGCTCATTGGGTTATGAGTACACTGGACGGACTCGCCGGGAATGTGCTAGTTGGTATTATACCTATTTTCAGATAGCAGTTCACAGGTGACATGTGTACAGGTTAGTCTGTTGACCTGAAATCGTCATTTGTCTCGTGTGAGTTCCCACTATGTTTTGATTACTGCCCTACCATGGCTCAAAGGAGTCATTCAAACAGGTTTTAGTTGGGTACAGTCCCGAGCCATATAGAGGCAGTGATCGGATCATCGGGGATTCGTCTCTCCCGGTATTGGGGTTGATATCGCGTTGTGCATGGGTGGCCATCACCGGAAATCCATGGCCATGGTGGACGAGAATTACCGATCTAGGATCGATAATTTCTCTGGTGGTGATAAGTTTCATGCCGACACTAAATGTCGCGTTGTTAGGGGTCTGACTTTATCCACCACCTTAGACTCGATATGCGATACTCTTAGACGAACAGACCGGACTGTACGGATATTGTCTTTATCAAGCTCAGTAGGGGTTCAGGATGAGTTTGCTCGTCGGCCTCCCTTTCGCTCAATACCTGGGTAGCCGTTATGTACAGCTAATGCCGCTGACGTGCTTGTGGTTAAACCCACTGCCAGCGTATTGACGAGTCTTTAGAGTCCCACACAGAGGGTTTTCCCGGTTCAGGCGATATGGAGTAGATGACGTATGTTGGTACATACAGGTGTCTGATTAAATATGTGCACATGCTGCACAGACTTTAATCGGACGGTTGATAATACTAGCGTCTTAAGATTAAGCCGGATTATTAAATTAGGTTTTGATTTAATAATTTATATATGTATTTATATATATATATAATCTTGTATTATTGTTTACTATTTATTTTCTCTCTTGGCTATTCGTATTTTTGTACGAATACGCGTATATGTATTTCGATACGTGTACCGGGTTGCATTCCGTATTTATACGGAATGGCTTCTAGAATATGACCACCTCATTATTGATTTTCTTTTTAGAAAAAAAATTATGGAAATGAGGAGGAGGGGTGAGGTGGCATGAGCATGGGTCTTGGACATGTAGAGAGGCATGGGTCTTGATTTGTTTATTGAAAAAAGGAAAAGAGATATTTTTGTTTGTGGATTTTTGTGAGAGAGAGAGGGGGCAGCCACTAGCTTGGGGTGTGGACTTGGTAATTTTTCTTCACTTGCTTCATTGCTCTCATACTCACTTCAACACTTAGCCAATTCTTGAGTTGCTCATGCCATTGTTTCCTCACCTGCTTCATCTTCTATGGTTGCTCCCTTGAGCAATTGTGATGAGAAAAAATATAGTGACACATTCCTACAACTCCACTCTCCATTGCTAGCAACCTTGGAGCGTCGGTTGCCTCGTTTCATAAGGTTGAAAGCTGCGACGTTTCCCTCAGGTGGATCATCGTAGATGGAGGAAGACCGGCAACCAAACTCGATCAAGGAGCCACTAGGATCTTGGGGATGATGGTTGAAGACCGAAAGACACGGATCAACTCGGTATAACCATTCTAACTTCTTTATAAAGCTTGCTAGTTTAGGGCTTAAGGTAGATCCGGGCATCAGGTAATGGTAGCGCCAGTTTAGTAAAATTTTGTTCCGCATTTGGCCACGGTTTGATAGCCGGGGCCCTGCCATAACCCAACATGGTACCAGAGCCAGCCTTTAAACCCTTAGTAGCTAGTTTAGATAATGTTAAAGTATTGAAACCGAAACAACTCCGTAACAGTGCACTACTGATTCCATTCTCTGTCGATTTTCATAGTCTTAAAAAAATTATTTTAGCAACTGCAGAAGACTACTTATACTACCACTAGTCCATACCCCAAATACGAACCCATTCCACCTGTTTTCACCCGAGCACATTGGCTCAAAAACCGAGGAGGCTGGCCATAGTGAAGAATTTGGGCTTCGTATTTTGGGTGTAGTTTGGTCTATGGAATGTTGGTTCAGTGGTATTGCTAGTTTTGCCCATTTTGGATATTATGTTATCTGTTGTTCAGAGGCAATTCGGGATGTTTCGAAGTCGATAATTTAACATTGTTTGAATGTTTATAGTACTTACATTACTATCTGCGACCGTGAATGTCATTAGATCGGTACAACTTGTCTAATTGCTATAGTTCTTGTAGACGGGTTTGCGAACAGACATTCACGTTGATGTTCTGTGTCGTGCTGTGTTGTGGTTGGATAGTCATGGTGGATAGCTATGGTGCAATGTTAGTACAGTTTAGTTTCATTTGTACATTTGATATTGCGGGGCGAGCGTCCGACATGTCGACTGCCGCCACTGCAAGTTTGTATATTATTCGTTTGGGACACGACCAGGTTGAGGTCGATGTCACCCTTATATATTATTATCTTTTCTGTACTAGGATTACCCCACGGTGGAGTGCACGAATAGCCGGGTTCTAGAGGGCAACAGGTCTGCATCTCATGGCGTTGAGACGGAGGGGAACTTACTCTAGAATTGGTGGGCTATTCGTCGCACTCGTACGGGGTATAGGTTGACCCAGGAGGGGTGCTCAAGTTACCGGATTCCGTGAAGTGCTGGGTGGCCCATTCACGTTGTTGAAGGGGGTTGCCTCACTTCTGGTTTTGGAGGGTAACTTGCCGCGCTCGTAGGGGTCTAGGTTATCATTGCACAGGCTATCCACACGACAGGAAATGTCGGGTCTCACTTGCGGCTCAAGTGAAACCCGGGGCTCCAGGATTATCCGCTACTCTGTGTTGCTTCTATGATGCTTCTGTGATGCTGCTTTGTATCATGCCTGGGACGATTGTTATATATATATATTTATATATAGTAGTAGATGTTGTATTTGTTTTGCACCCACGCTAGTCCAGTCCCCGCTCTGTCGTTAGTTAAGTAACCTAACGGGTGATGACGGGACACAGTGGCGAATGCGGATGGAATATACGTACATTTTATTTTTGTTCTTTTCTGGTGTGATTAATTGATGGGACTGCGTTGATTCTTATCAATGCAAGGATAAAACAAACCTATATATGATGTTGTTGGGACCAAGTTTTTAAAAACTGACATTACAGACGTTCTCTTTTTCTTTGAACAGTGGTATTCGATTAGGAATATCCTGCACCTCATTCGACGAGGCAAGGGTCGAGATCCCTTCATCGGGAGTGACCCTTTGAGTAAAAGTTTGCGTCAAAGTAATAACTGCACTATAGTCATTTTCTTTTGCTTTGCATCGTGGTATTCAGTTCGGAATATCCTGCAACTCATTCGACGAGGAAAGAGCCCAGATCCCTTCACCGGGAGTGACCTCTTTATTAAAAGTTTTCGCCACTATATATTTGTAAAACCACTTGGATTCCTTCAACGATATCAAGTTCATTATATTAAAGGTTTTTCGCCGAAAACCAGCCGTAGCCCTCCGTCATTTCTTACAGGTATTACTTAGTATTCATGCTGTGTATGTTGACCTCTGTCAAGACACAGTGCTTGGTAGCTGGGAAATGCTTGTTTGTTGCATAGATATGCGATTATTTAGGACAGTCGCACGGTCATTTTGACCTCTGTCAAGGGCACGTGCGGGTGAGTCTAAGTTAATCCAGGACAATGACGGGTTGAAGTTGACTTGTGACTTATGATATGTTGACCTCTGTCAAGGTCATAAGCCGCTTGGGGTAAAAATCACATCGGGAGTTTCAAACATTCAGGAAACTTGCCGGGCTTGCGCATACCTTCTGGAGTGTGGTGACTTGAGTGGATTCCATCAAGTTATCATGTGATGATAGTTGGATCCCGATTCCCACTAATGAGTAGGTTTACTCCTCGGATGATTTTAGATGATCCCGACTAATTCTTCTTTTAGGTTTGGAGGAGAATTCGAGGAAACAGTGGGAGCCATACTGATTAGATAAAGTGATTAACTATTCTGATCTAGGTTGAGTGCACGCTGAGTGTTTCTTTTCTCTCTCTCTCTCTTAGGCAGCGACCATGGCCCGATCCTTCACTAAAACTCATGAACTAAGTTAACCGAACCTTCTTGAAACACTTTGGCTTTTAGAATGTCACAGTGTCGCATACATCATTGCCACTTCTATATTACCTTTTGCATTCTCCAGAACACCCCGTATCTCTACGAACATCCACTTCCATTGGATAAATCCATCATATAGTTACATACAAACTCGAAGGAACTTGTTCCAGATTCGAGGATGGATTCTGGTTCTGGAGAGATTGAATAAGATTATTCGGTTATCTTTTCTCTTTACCTTCTCTCAGGTTATGAGGGATCCTAAGATTAGGAGAGGGTACACCTATTGAGCTTATTGGATAGTCTTCTTCCAAATCATAGGTAGGTGCCGATAGGTAGAGAAGGAAGAAAACCAAATAAGCCTAAGTATGGCGTACAAAAGGTAATAAGTAAAGACATATAAAGGGATTAGATTAAGGGCAAAGAAAATTGCGACCACCATAATTCATGACAAAACCGTGTATACCCCTGCCACTCCCACTGTAACATTTCAGGAAAATAAAATATTATTTTTAGGAATTTATATAATTGAATAATAAATATTATGAATATTTTAATGATGTGGTATAATTAAATACCGATAATTTGGGAAATATTGGGAAATTAAATTGAATGGTGATTTTTGGAGGGATTTATGTGATTTAGGCAAATTATAAATTTCTATAATTAATTATATACAAGTTTATTTCTAAACTTGATTAATTTTCACTAATCTTGCATTAAGCTTGATTTTTGCATCATGACATGCAACAAAACTTGTTTCATTTTGGAACCATGGCATCTTGTGTTTTTTTATTATGTATATGGTTTTATATGTTTTTGGTTTTAAAAGAGGAGAAAAGAAAAGAAAAAGGAAATATGATTAAAGAATACGGTATGGGCAAGAGAGAGAGGGTGAGGGGTTAAATGAACCATACCTCCTTGTTCCTTCATTCTCTCCTTCATCATTTTCCTTCTCCCATTTTCCCCATGGTTGTCCTCTCCTCCACCCCCTCTACCTCTTCACTTCACCCCAATAACCACATCAAAACCTTACACTCTCTTCATAAAAAATGTGCACGAGCTCACTACAAGCATTGGAGATCAAGAAAAATTGGATTTTGAGAACTTGGGGCAACTCAAGAAATTTCTTGAGTTGCCAAATGAGGTATATTCTTCACCATTAGTGTATTATTTCAATTCCTTTAGCACCCATGTTAGTTTAGAATCGATTAAATGTGGTTTAGTGAACTTAGAAGATTCCAAGATGAGGGTTAGGGCTTTCATTGAGTTAGGATGGTGTATGTGAATGTAATTAGTGACTACAACCCCTGTAGTGATCGTATTTTGAACTAAACCAGTGACTAGAACCCCAAACTGCAATCTTAGAAATCCCCGATATCGGGTTTGTGTAGAAATTGAGGTGTTATTGGAGATCTGCTATCACCCGGGGACCCTAAAAATTTTATAGCGATTAGTGTGAGTCGTGCAGGTGACCTAGAAGCTAACCTAGCGACCCGAGCCCCAACTCCTTAATCCAGGCCATAGATTTAACCCTATTGGCCGCAAATTATGGCCTGGGTACTTTGGATTAGGCTCGTGCTTGGTCTGTGGTCCCTTTATCTGTAAATTAGACCATCCACATATGCAAAATTGGCTAATTTCACCTGGGGTAAAATCTGGAGTAAGTTTTCTAAGATGCTGTTTCGGTTTCATTGTTGTTTATGACACCAGCACCATTACCGATGATGCGTATGCTCCACGTACACCTGCTTGCTGGCTCACACACTTCATCATCGGTAATTGCCATGTCACGTACACATTAGAAAACACTATTTCACTAGTATGAATTGCTAGCTGATAGTTTCGACATAGTACTAGTATACTTGTTTTTATATGATAGCTTAGACATTACATTTATTACTGTGATATCTCATGAATGTGTATTTTCATTTGTCATGCAATATTATGGAACTTATTACCGGTATTTCATTGTTTATTTACCCTTGAGATTGGGATTTTGGATTTCCATGAGATTTCTGAATTTGGAGAAACCACAAGGATTTTATAAACTTATTATCATTTTAAAAATAGAAAATTGCGGTTTTCTCATGATATGATTTGAGAAGAGTCCACCATGAGTTTTTCTCATCTCTTGAGCGATATCATACACCTGATTCGAGGAGGAGGATGAACCGTCTGTGGGTGCATGGTGGACCCGGTGCAGTACCCCGGGGCGAGAAGGTCGCAGATGATGGCGTTAAGCCTGGCAGGGGAGCACTACCGACCGGTGATTTTATTTGTGACTCAACAGATATCCGGAGGATACCGATCGGAGTGCAGGTCAGTCAGGATAGCCGGAGCCTGAGATATTGAGATTTGATGATACAGGCCATTCCGGATAGCCGGAGCCTGAGATATTGAGATATATATTTTGGGTCGATGCTTGACACTGATTCTCTGTTGATTTCATTGATGATACTCAATTTTTATACATAAATCTCACTGAGATAAGAAAACAGTTTTCTCATTTAGATGTATTATGTTTTCATGCATTCATACATCACATTTATGATATGTTGTTACCTGAGGCACTGACACGAGCACATGGTATGACACTTATGTATAGATGTTTACCTTTGCCATTATTATATCCTTCAGGCTAAATTATTTTGGGAATATTATTATCATATGACCTAGGATTGAGTCTTACATGCGATTTCTGCTCGGTGATGTTTTCTACTCACGAGTTGGTAACTCACTCCCGTTGTGCCACAGTTTCTTGCGGGTTTTGCCATACAGGTTTTCCTTGGCGGCTTTGCTGGCACACTGCTTCTTTCCGGATGATTGATTTGGTAGGTGGGTTCACTCGTATCGTGAGCACCATTGTACATTTATTTATTTCAGTTGTATCTAGTAACTCCATCAACCGGACATGTATAAATTTATAGACTTAGAAGACCGGTGTATATTCTTTCGACCTTAAAGTCGCGCTTGTATTATTATGGTTTTCTTGGTGTTATTGGGTTTCCTTTTGAGTTTTGATCTTCGCCCTTCGGCGTTGTATATTATATTGCTGTGTGGTTGTGACCGCCAATTGGCGAAG
Organism: Agapanthus africanus; assembly: GCA_030015575.1. Classification (NCBI taxonomy): domain Eukaryota; kingdom Viridiplantae; phylum Streptophyta; class Magnoliopsida; order Asparagales; family Amaryllidaceae; genus Agapanthus; species Agapanthus africanus. The sequence goes on from CM057340.1 coordinate 561,292,541, forward strand.
AGCTAGCTCCCGCTTGGGGATGCCTTTTATTATTTATGTATATTATTCTGGTTGTACCCGTATGGGGTGAGTATTTACAAAGGAGACTTTGCCGAAATTTTCGGAAAAGACTTGATATTTTAAAAATATTTACTACGACTTTCAAAATGATTTATACGCAAACTTTTAAACAAGTTTTCCTTCACTTTCTTCTTTTAAATGGTTTAGATTTCTGGGATTTTGGCTTACTTGAATTAGATGGGGTCCTATAGACTTCATATGATTCAAGTTCCAGTCATGTGCCATTTCGGATCATGACAAAATTGGTATCAGAGCGCTAGGTTTAACCTTGTTCGAGTCTATGTTTGACTATGCGGGGTCTAGGGCGTTTATATATATATTCGGAGCCTAGGCTTGACCTTACGGAACTTAAACTTGGTCGAGGGGGTATTAGACCCAAAATTTCGTCGCGTAAGTTGACCTTGGTAGATGGAGTAGGTGACTTAAGTAAAGTGACGTACCGTGTGTATGTTTCGCGGCATACTTACGATACGCTACTCCGCTTAAGAAGCCTTAGGATGTACATTTCCTTGCACAGTATTCTATTCGTTCATATGATCCATCCTCATCAATATCAGTTTATGGTTTTGTTACCACGGTTGCACGAACATGGAGAGCTGCGACTAGAGTTGCGGTCAGCACGAGCTCGTCATGGACGAGGACTGACCAGGGCGTAATTCCGGCAACACACGATTGCATAAATGTGCCGTTTTATTGTGTTTTCCGCGTCATGAGCGTTTGATGGATTGCTTTTACTAAAATTTCTCGAACGTGCAGATCAGCACCAGAGGATCAGGCTACCGCTAGAGGAGCCAGCCAGAATGTGATGACCGTTAATGCACTATTATTCTTGATGATTGGGGCACTGTTTAGCGTGCGGACGAATGAGCCAGTTGTTGCGGCGACTGGCAAGATATCGCTCCAGATGGTTGAAGCTATTGCAGCACAAGTTGCAATTAGAGATATGATAGAAGATCGCAAGTCACCCATGGAAGAACGACTAGGCCATGTGGTTAGTTGCATACCCCGATGCGAGGTCATCAAATTGATTGATTCCAGCTAGAGAAGACTTCATGCAGGTACGTGGAGAGTTGATAGAAACGAACGAATGTCAGAAACCCATTTTTTCCAAGTTTAAAGTATTCGGAAAAATATGCAAGTAATTCTGTGGAACCTCTAGAAGAATGAAACCCTAACTCGACATAATGACCATGGGAACGCTTTTGAACCTTAGGGTTGGCCGCAGTTCCGCTGTGCCATTAGTGAGGCTTGGGTTTGCCCTTCTTCAGCTGGTCCATAGGTACTGTGGCATGTACTGGATATTATTAAACCGTGCATGAGTGTTGAGCTCTCGGGAAATTATGGGACTTTGATGAATTGATCGAAAATTTCGACGTCATTCGGATATCATATGATGGGATACTTCACGAGAAGACTTGGAATCAGGATCGGACGTATTACGCACACCCAGTAAGTCAGAGTTCGACATTATTGATGAGATATGTTATGAGCGACCATGATAGTTGGCTAAAGAACTTTAGAGGATGTGCCAGAGCGGAACTGTTTCCGTCATCGTTTCAATATTGAGCCGTTGAACCGAAGAGTTATGTAACTGGAAATTCACAGTAAGAGACGAGAGCCTAAGGGCACCAGGCGCCAGATCATGAACAGGAGGCAAGTAGATATCTTGCACTGCTAGCTTTGGATGCACCGACACCTTCTCGACATCGAAGGAAGGACATATCGACGACAGTGTTTACGATTTGCGATTTGGTGATTCGAATATCACGTGCCTGTTATTTCGGACTTTGGTGTTTTGGGCAATTTATTTGCATGATTGAGATTTTGTGCACCAAAGTTGCATTTGACTTAGATTTGATGTCATTTGAGTGTTTAATTTTGATTTCATGCCTACGGTATGTATGTGAGTTGACTTGTGCTTTCGGTGTAATTTCCATGCACTTTTAGTAATTTGATTTGATTTTGTGCACGCTGATGCACATGGTTGTAAGATTATATACCACGATATACCTGATTTGGATTGAGCTTTGTTGTATACCGTTGATTTCGATTATGATATTCAATATTGTTTTCGTGCACCTTGTGCACTTGATTTGGATTCTTGCGCATACTTGACGCGCTTGATGCGATTTTGGTGCACGCCAGATGCACTAAATCGGGATTCTTCATGCATATCAGATGCACCTGATATTGCTGTCAGGCACACCCGTTGCCCTTGACAGGTGTTTTCATGCACACCCGTTGCACTTAGATTTTGTTTCGGTGCACATGTATGGCACATTCATTGATTTCGATTTCCATGCGCACCGGACACACGTGGCATTCGTATATACATTTTGGTATTGATTTCCTTTGAGCAGTATGTTTTTATGATATTTACTATTTAGTATAGTAGCTGAGCAGGACTAGTCAGGGGACAGTACCTGATTACGTTTTTGCATGCATTGATAATTATAGAAAGGATTTCCAAAAAAAGAGCTATAGTATCAGTATTTACCTACATGTCCGAGATGCCACGAAACATTTTATAAAGGAAACCCTTCTAAATTATTTTCAAAACGGCAGGACATATGTTGAACAAAAGAAATATATATGTATATAGAATTATTTTCTTACAAATAAACGTCCGCTACTTGTGTTGTGATACGCGCATCGCACTATGATTTGAGAAAGTTTTGGCATGCATTTCTTTCAGATGTTTTGACGAGTTTACAACGATGCGTACTGTGTATATGTTATAGTTTTGATGTATATCCTGTTGGTTTTCGTATTGGGCTTTGACATTGGTGTCTACACTATAACTCCGATAATTGCGGGATGCTTAACGGAGTTTTGATTTTGGTTTATATACTCGTTTTTCTTGCGCATGCATTGCGCTACGATGTGTTTTATGTATTTATGATTTCGGAGTCCCGACGACTTGATCATTTTACTGAAATGTTTTAGTATTTGAAGGGTTTAAATTTAAATTCGGGAACCGAATTTATTTAAGGGGGGAAGACTGTAACATTTCAGGAAAATAAAATATTATTTTTGGGAATTTATATAATTGAATAATAAATATTATGAATATTTTAATGATGTGGTATAATTAAATACCGATAATTTGGGAAATATCGGGAAATTAAATTGAATCGTGATTTTTGGAAGGATTTATGTGATTTAGGCAAATTATAAATTTCTATAATTAATTATATACAGGTTTATTTCTAAACTTGATTAATTTTCACTAATTTTGCATTAAGCTTGATTTTTGCATCATGATATGCAACAAAACTTGTTTCATTTTTGAACCATGGCATCCTGTGTTTCTTTATTATGTATATGGTTTTATATGTTTTTGGCTTTAAAAGAGGAGAGAAGAAAAGAAAAGAAAAGAAAAAGGAAATATGATTAAAGAATAAGGTATGGGCAACACAGAGAGGGTGAGGACTCAAATGAACCATGCCTCCTTATTCCTTCATTCTCTCCTTCATCATTTTCCTTCTCCCATTTTCTCTATGGCTGCCCTCTCCTCCACCCCCCTTTAACTCTTCACTTCACCACAAAAACCATATCAAAATCTTGCACTCTCTTCACAAAAAATATGCACAAGCTCACTACAAGCATGGGAGATCAAGAAAAATTGGATTTTGAGCACTTGGGACAACTCAAGAAATTTCTTCAGTTGCCAAACGACATATATTCTTCACCATTAGTGTAGTATTTCAATTCCTTTAGCACCCATGTTAGTTTAGAATCGATTAAGTGTGGTTTAGTGAACTTAGAAGATTCCAAGATGAGGGTTAGGGCTTTCCTTGAGTTGGGATGGTGTATGTGAGTGTAATTAGTAACTACAACCCCTGTAGTGATCGTATTTTGAACTAAACCAGTGACTAGAACCCCAAACCCCGAACTTAGAAATCCCCGATATCGGGTTTGTGAAGAAATTGAGGTGTTATTGGAGATCTGCTATCACCCGAGGACCCTAAAAATTTTATAGCAATTACTGTGAGTCGTGCAGGCGACTTAGAAGCTAACCTAGCGACCCGAGCCCCAACTCCTTAATCCAGGCCACGGATTTAACCCTATTGGCTGCAAATTGCGGCCTGGGTACTTTGGATTAGGCTCGTGGTTGGCCTGTGGTCCCTTTATCTGTAAATTAGACCATCCACATATGCAAAATTGGCTAATTTCACCTGGGGTAAAATCTGAAGTAAGTTTTCTAAGATGCTGTTTCGGTTTCATTGTTGTTTATGACTTGAACTTTGTATTTTTTGTGTTTTTTCTCGATCAATTAGTGTTTGTACGTCGATATCGATGGTTATTTGATTCTTTTGCATGCGTAGACCATAGGTTCTAACCTATATGTGTTTTGTGTGCCGTTTTGGTTTTCATCCGCGATTTCGATTTACGATACTATGTGTGATATATGTAGGTACCTCTGCATAGACTTCGGACGACGAGCAAGAGCAAGGCGGCATCGACTTCGGCAAGAGAGAATCAAAGTGAGTAGATATATATCTACGGGGGAAGTCGGGTGGATGGCGTATAGCACCCCCGCAGTTTCGTAGTGTAGTATATGAATATGTATATATATATGTGTGTGTGTGTGTGTGTGTGTGTGACTAATGATTATCAAGATATTTTTTAGGTGTTCATGGGTTAGTTTTAGTGTAATTAGAAGTAGCTTAGTTTAGCTTCTTAGTCGCGAAACCCTAGAGTAAAGATTTGCACACACGCATACATTTCGATTTACTTGTGCGTATATAGGGATATATATATGTGTGTGTGTGTGTGTGTGTGTGTGTACATATACATGGATGATGAGGATTGGGCATGATGCCACGAGATCGGTGATGTGACTTGATTTGTATTATGAGATACGACATAATATTTTAGCGGATCTATAGGTGATGCGTTTCCATACACACGCATATATATATGTTGATGGTATCTGAATGTACTAGACTTTATATCAGTACCCTTAATTCAGAATATGATGATAATGATACCAGATAAATTATGTGTTATATGTGATATTGACCCATACCCCGATTTGGGATGCCGTACAATGGATTTTACCGTACGTTGTATAAATATGATGATTGATCCGCACTCTTGACTCGAAGATGTCATATTATATATTGTATCGTACGTGATACTATTAAGGCGGGATCACCGACTACTAGATATGGATATCGACTTAGACTTAGGTGGTTTTCCTTACCCTTTTGATTAGTCTCTTAGTTTAGTCCTGTAGTTTACTTAGTAGAGATTAGATCTAAGCGAGTCATACTTACTTCCAAAACTAACGAATCGTGAGTATTTTAAAACAGATCAAGGGATACTACGGATATTTCAAAGGACATACATTTTCTTAAAAACACTGTAGCCCCTATTTTCTAAACACCACGATTCGTGCGATTTCAGATACCAAAAACAGTATGACTTGTATATAGGAATGTATATTTCTTTATTGTTACATTTACTATTCATTTGCCATTTATTCTGTTGTTCGCATCGCATTGCACGCTTATATGTATTTTCGTTAGTTATTATGAAACCTGTTGTTAGGACACCGGCACCATTACCGATGATACGTATGCTCCACGTACACCTGCTTGCCGGCTCACACACATCATCATTGGTAATTGCAATGTCACGTACACATTAGAAAACACTATTTCACTAGTATGAATTGCTAGCTGATAGTTTCGACATAGTACTAGTACGCTTGTTTTTATATGATAGCTTAGACATTGCATTTATTACTGTGATATCTCATGCATGTGTATTTTCATTTGTCATGCAATATTATGGAACTTATTACCGGTATTTCATTTTTTATTTACCCTTGAGATTGGGATTTTAGATTTCCATGAGATTTCTGGATTTGGAGAAACCGCAAGGATTTTATAAAATTATTATTATTTTAAGAATAGAAAATTGTGGTTTTCTCATGATATGATTTTAGAGGAGTCCACCATGAGTTTTTCTCGGCTCTTGAGCGATATCATACACCCGATCAAGGAGGAGGAGGAACCGTCTGTGGGTGCATGGTGGACCCGGTGCGATACCCCAGGATAAGAAGGTCGCAGATGATGGCGCTGAGCCTGGCAAGGGAGCACTACCAACCGGTGATTTTATTTGTGACTCGACAGATATCCGGAGGATACAAATCGGAGTGCAGGCCAGTCCGGATAGCCGGAGCCTGAGATATTGAGATTTGATGATACATGACAGTCCAGATAGCCGAAGCCTGAGATATTGAGATATTGAGATATATATTTTGTGTCGATACTTGACACCGATTCTCTGTTGATTTCATTGATGATACTCGATTTTTATACAAAAATCTAACTGAGATAAGAAAACAGTTTCCTCATTTAGATGTATTCTGTTTTCATTCATTCATACATCACATTTATGATATGTTGTTACCTGAGGCACTGACACGAGCACATGGTATTATACTTATGTATAGATGTTTATCTTTACCATTATTATATGCTTCAGGCTATATTATTTTGGGAATATTATTATCGTATGACCTAGGATTGAGTCATTCATGCGATTTTTGCTTGGTGATGTTTTCTACTCACGAGTTGGTAACTCACTCCCGTTGTGCCACAGTTTCTTACAGGTTTTGCCGTACAGATTTTCCTTGGCGGCTTTGCGGGCATACTGCTTCTTTCCGGGTGATTGCTTTAGTAGGTGGGTTCACTCGTAATGTGACCACCATTGTACATTTATTTATTTCAGTTGTATCTAGTAACTCCATCAACCGGACTTGTATAAATTTATAGACTTAGAAGACCGGTGTATATTCTTTCGACCTTAGAGTCGCTGTTCACACTAGAATATTGCATTTATTACCGTCCATTCTTATGCTCGTTTGTTTATAGATAGGTGATTTTAATCGTGTTTGCTACATATTTACAGGCTACAATTTTCTAGTCCAAAATAACGCAAATGATACAAAATCTCCACTGTTACGCCAAAATCCAGAACATCTGTTACCAACAGATAAAAGCCGGGTTCCGGTCATCCGTATCCGTCCAGTGCCGCGTACCAGTTCCAGAGACAAGACAAATGACGGTGGTCATTCGTGTCTCGGACAAGCACAGAGCACGAGAGGGGCAGCACAAGAATCAATGGGTGCGTGGAGCTTGAGGGAGATAAGGTCAAAAGAATTATTTTTGAAGCCATTTTGGACTGTTGCAGATCTGAAGAAATTATGGAGGCAATTTGCAATTTAGAGCATGTAGAACAACAGAAGAGGGCAACACAAGAAAGTCCAGAAAAAATGACAACCCAACTCCCTCAAAGAAGCGCGGATCCGCGGCCAAAATGGCCAATTCGCGGTGGATCCGCGGCCGAATTGACTCCGTGTCAACTTGGATTTTGGGGGCAGTTTGGACATTTCATTTGGGCTCAGAATCTTGCCCTAGGGTTTCAGTACTCAGCCTATAAATAGCCCAGTTTTGTGCCAAGCCAATGGTCTTCTTTTTGTTATCTTTTAGTTTAGATTAGTTCTTCTTCTTCTTCTTCTTCTTCTTCTTCATGTCCTCCCCATTAAAATGTAGTGAGAGCATTGAGTGGATGATGAAATGAAGATGTGGTTTTGTTTATTTAACTTGTATCTTTTAATTCTTGCATTGTATTTTAATTCCTAAGTGTAATTTTATTATTGTTGTTAAAGTAGTTGTTATTTCTTTGCTTGTTCTCTTTTCCTTTCTTCTTATCCGTATTATTTCCAAGCGATGATACTTGACGGAGTTCCTTACTAAGGTGAGAACCCAAGAGTTAGCTTGCGCCATTTGTAAAACCGTATTTTCCTTTTCTCTTTTTTATTCCTTCTTGTTTCGTTTTTATTTTCTTTTATAATGTGTGAATAATTTCCCACTTGTTAAGGCTAAGGAAGGTGGTATGAGTGACGGAAAAATCCCTTGTGCTTCTCTTCGCCAAATATCTTGAAACGAACCCTTACCAAACAAACGCAACCCCCTCACTTAGGCACGCTATACGTAACATATAGCCGCGACCTAAGTTAAGAAGTCCTTTAAAGCGCACTACAACGTGACATATAGTTGTGACTTAATTGGATACATGGTTACAGGTGTTTGGCCGAGGGTTGGAAATAAGCGCATTTAGCGGACGGACAAGGGGCACTAGGAATGGATTTAGCGTTGGAAAGCTTTCTTAAACTCGCAAATCCCATTCCTATGTCCTCCTAATCCCCGCTACCTTCGATTATCCCAATATCGTTTTAAGAATGGCAAAAGACAAGCACAAGACTAATCATAACTTTACTAACCGACCTTAACCTTAACATGTTTACTTGAACATAAAATACAAACACTTAGGATATAATTGAACACATTCTTTATTGACTTGTCTAAGACTCGAACGGACATACTACCATCTCCCTGCGGATCGACCCGTGCTAAACCGGATAGCTGCAAAGTGACACCGTCCTGATCGCGGTTATAACTTTAGAAATTTGAATTCCGACACGCCAAAAGCGTGCGATCAAACGGCGCCGTTGCCGGGGAGACGGTAACGTATTTTCTTCCTTGTTATTCGGGTTAATATTCTTTTTGTATATATATAAAATTATAAATATAATAAATAAAAAAATTATCTTTTTGTTATCTTTAATATTTTTTGTGCAAGTGTGCAGGAGATCTGGAACAATTACAGCAAGTGAATCAATAAACAGAGGTTTTTATTAGGGTGTACAGAGAAAGGCACGTGCATTGACCAAAGTTTCAGGCGCCAACTCAGCAATTTGACCGTGGAACCGCAGTCAAAGAGGGAGTTTAGCGGCGATTCCGCGGTCCTATTGTGAGTTTTTGACCCCAATTTTTTTTCACCCCTTCTCTTTCTTCTAATCTTCTCTGTAAACTCCACTTAACTGTATTTCATGCAGGTTTCTTTGCACAGAATCGCACCGCCGCTCAAATAAATTTTTTTTGTTTTAGATTTTTGTTTGTTTACGCTCTTTGCATATAATAATACGGACTTTAAGGGGATTGAACAACAATTCAAATTGGGTGGGGATTTCATCACCCTTCCTAAGACCCCACAAATCCCTAATTGCATACGCATTACCTTGAGCTAATAAAAAATATCTAGACCAAATCTTTAAGAACATGTCGTGCTCATTTAGGACAAGTGAAGGTTGCGGGGAATCGGTCGTTTATCTAAACTTGACTTTGTGGTGCCTAGGCTAGACAAGTGAGGAGGTAATTTTAAAAGGCCCGTCTCATGGTGATTCGTGAGCGGAACCCTCCTTACCTCACTTGTGCTTACCTGGTCACAATTGGCAGTGAAGAGGCGATTCGAGGGTTATCCTGCAACTTGTCGCTTGGAAGTCTAGGAGCGGTCTTGTTGGACTTTAAAGACCCTAGCTCTAGGTGATTGTTTGTGCATTTTATGATTGTGATTGTGCTTATGTAAAGTTTAGTCCCATAATTCCGTATTCTTTCAAACAAACAATTTCAAAACTCCAAAAACAAACTTTTTTTTTGTAAAAAATAAAATAAAATAAAATTAAAAAATATACCACTTCCTTCCCTTCCTACCTTTTCACTCTTCCAACATGGGTACCCCACCTAGCAAAACTCTTGCCGAACTTTTGTACCCACAACCAGACATAACTTCTTACGGTTCTTGCTTTGGCCGAACGTCGAACGATCCATCCATACCAAAAATTTCTTTGAAAGATCGGATAGACGCGTCTAGGACAACCAATTGGACTCCGCAATCCACCTTGTATCAACCATTTCAACCTTCACCACCTTCTTACGTTGATACCCCTTTTGAGAGTCCAGTTGTAACCCCAAGACCTATATCTCTTGCTGAACGTATTGAACAATCTCGTAACCGATCTTTCACTCCTTTCACCACTGCGAATTCTTTGGATCAACAATTCCATTCACCTTCTTATCCAAATATTGATCCTACTCCTGTCCAACCATTCAATTCCTATCCATCCTACCTGACTTTTGCAACTTCCCCAGACATTGCTTCTACACAGCCATTTGGGAGTTTCACATATCGAGATAACTTTGAATCTTTTACTGAAACCCCTTCATAACCCATGTCTAGTCTGGAACAGTCGTTAGAAGATTTTCGGGTAGCGTCGTACCAACAGATGCTGGATTTGCATGCGTCCATGGCCGCCCATATACAACCTAGTGACCCGGTAGCTAGTTTCCAACTAACTCCAAATTTTCCAATGTATGATGAGGCGGTTGGAAAGATTGTGAATTTGAGTGGAGAGAGTGAGCTGTACACCCTTCCAAATCAAACCTACACGTCCCAAATAGAATCCCACAACTCCTATTTTGAATGTCTATCAAGTGTCCCAGAGGATTTATCAATTGAAGATAGAATGATTAATGAGTTGTGCGACTTTATAGTGTTTGATTTACCAGATTTTGAAGGGTCCCTCCCAAGTGAAACAAATCCCAAACCTTTTTACCTCTACACCTCCATCTTAGAACCAGAATCGATTGAAATCCATGCTTTTGATGAGGTGTCTGAGAATATTGATTTTCACTTGATTGAGGATATCGACGCTGGGAATATTTCGGATGATGAACCCACAGATTTGGATGAGTTTTTCTCTCCAATTCATCATCCCGAGTCATTAACTGCTTTTCCTGAACTTCATATGCGTCTTGAGTTTGATGAAAATTGCATGGATAAGTTGAATTTTGAGGATGGTATTGAGGATGAACCATTTTTACTTGATGAGTCGGATTTTTCAATTCATCATGTCCCTTTCACTGACTGTGTACACCCTCCTGAACCTTTAACTGATACCCTTCCTCAATCACTTCCCTCCATCCTTTCCATCGTTCCGTCCTTGCAAGAAACCGAATCACCTTACCAAGTTCGGCTTACCCATGGTTTCTCACGAATCTTGAGGGATTTGACCCAATTTTTTGCCATATTGATAGATTAGTACAATCCATCTTTTCACATCGATCATTACAGATTGTACTAATTTATTCAATTCATTTTAATCCTCAAGTTCGTACACCATTTCTTTTTCCCTTCCGCCATTCTTCTTCTCATATACCGAGACCGTATTCCACTTCTATCGCGTATTCCCCATTTCTTTCCTCGCCGTATTCTTTCACCAACCAGCTCACTACAGACATAGAATTTTTGAATGGTTGGTGTTAAGTTTTAGCCAGTGTAAGGCCTTTTATAGCTTGATACTATTCTCTCCCCCCTAACTCTGAACAGTGGAAACACTATTTCGCTTAAGTTTGGGAGGACCTTTTTTGTATATATTTTTCGGTTTGCCTTTTGTTTTGTATAAAATTTTCTTTTAGGGAGCGCTGAAAATTTTGACCCTCTTGGTGTAGCCTGACAGTGAGGGCACTGTCAAGTTTAAGTTTGGGGGCGTGCTCGGTAAGCTTTCTTCCTTCGCATTCATTTTTATATTCTGCATTTGCATACATATTTAAAAACCCACAAAAATCAAAAATTTTACAAGAATATAAAAACTTTGTCTTTAAGTTAGCTAATAGGGTGACTTAGATTTTTATTCCAAAAGTTTAGTTGATACGTTAGAAATAACTAAATCTTAGGCTTAGGAATTGAAAACCCTAAAAATAACCCCGATTCTATTTAAACTTAGTAAATATACGTCCTTGCAGTTTTTTTTTTGAGAAATAGGTAATCTTGATTTCAGTTCTTGAGTTAAGTCGAAATGAAGGGAAAATATTGGAGCTTTACTGAAGGATAAGTCTGAAAAATAGTTTCTATTCTTGAGTTCAAATTTAGAAAGTATATACCGTACAAAACTTCACATACACGCACCTTGAAACTTGGGATAGTAGAGGATACCTAGAAATACTCTTGCCTGAAAACCTAGTATGAAAGAAAAAATGGTATTTAAAGTTAACCACCAAAAGAGCATCATCGAAAAAAAATATATCCGGTCTTGAAAAAGAAAAATAAAGAAAAAGAAAAATAAATGAATAAAGTCAAAGACCTGGAAACTGCTATTTACTCTTTAAGCTTACACATTCAGTAATCGGCTGTTAGTGCCTCAAGAAGTATTAATAGTCGTATGAAAGGTGTGTGAGCAACACCGTCCATCATTAATGAAAAGAAGTAGTATTAGGTATTAGGGTAAGGGTACTATAGCTTGAATTGAATTCTTGAGTGTAGGGGTGAAATTATACACACACGTAGGGGTATACAATCGATGTTTGGAGGAAAGATAGAAATAAGGAATAAGACTTATGTTTTCCGTAAAACTGATAAAAATCCCAGATTGGAGACCGCTCTTTAGAAGGAAAACTCAGGAGATACCGAGATATTTCTAAAATGTAAAACGTATAGGAGCTAGGGTTAAATAAATAGGAGGTGTGAAAAATAAGGGTTGGATATTTCTAACTTAGGATGATAGAATTTCTAGCTTAGATTCTAAACTATAGGAGTAGAATCAACATTAACTTGTGAAACTAGTTTGACGGGATTTTGTGGGTAGTATCCGCTGAAAAACCTCAGAAGACAGCACTCCTCCTACTAGGGACACCTAGAGGTTTAACGGCTTGTTGCACGAGCTCGGTGCAATCGCGTTCCCTGCGAAAGTGAGGTTATGACTTTTTATGAATAATTGGTTTTGCTCAGGACGAGCAAAAGTTAAGTTTGGAGGTATTTGATCATACTAGAATATTGCATTTATTACCGCCCATTCTTATGCTCGTTTGTTTATAGGTAGGTGATTTTAATCCGTGTTTGCTACATATTTACAGGCTACAGGTTCCTAGTCCAAAATAACGCAAATGATACAAAATCTCCACTGTTACGCCAAAATCCAGAACATCTGTTGCCAACAGATAAAAGCCGGGTTCCGGTCATCCGTATCCGTCCAGTGCCGCGTACCAGTTCCAGAGACAAGACAAATGACAGTGGTCATTCGTGTCTCGGACAAGCACAGAGCACAAGAGGGCAGCACAAGAATCAATGGGTGCGCGGAGCTCGAGGGAGATAAGGTCAAAAGAATTATTTTTGAAGCCATTTTGGACTGTTGCAGATCTGAAGAAATTGTGGAGGCAATTTGCAATTTAGAGCATGTAGTACAACAGAAGAGAGCAACACAAGAAAACCCAGAAAAAACGACAACCCAACTCCCTCAAAGAAGCGCGGATCCGCTGCCGAAATGGCCAATTCGCGGCGGATCCGCGGCCGAGTTGACTCGGTGTCAACTCGGATTTTGGGGGTAGTTTGGACATTTCATTTGGGCTCAGAATCTTGCCCTAGGGTTTCAGTACTCAGCCTATAAATAGCCCAGTTTTGTGCCAAGCCAAGGGTCTTCTTTTTATGCTTCTTTTTGTTAGATTTTAGTTTAGATTAGTTCTTCTTCTTCTTCTTCTTCATGTCTTCCCCATTAAAATGTAGTGAGAGCATTGAGTGGATGATGAAATGAAGATGAGGGCTTTGTTTATTTAACTTGTATCCTTTAATTCTTGCATTGTATTTTAATTCCTAAGTGTAATTTTATTGTTGTTGTTAAAGTAGTTGTTGTTATTTCTTTGCTTGTTCTCTTTTCCTTTCTTCTTATCCGTATTATTTCCAAGCGATGATACTTGACGGAGTTCCTTACTAAGGTAAGGACCTAAGAGTTAGCTTGCACAATTTTTAAAACCGTATTTTCCTTTTCTCTCTTTTATTCCTTGTTTCGTTTTTATTTTCTTTTATAATGTGTGAATAATTTCCCACTTGTTAAGGCTAAGGAAGGTGGTATGAGGGACGGAAAAATCCCTTGTGCTTCTCTTCGCCAAACATCTTGAAACGAACCCCGACCAAACAAACGCAACCCCCTCACTTAGGAACGCTATACGTGACATATAGCCACGACCTAAGTTAAGAAATCCTTTAAAGCCCACTACAACATGACATATAGTTGTGACTTAATTGGATACATGGTTACAGGTGTTTGGCCGAGGGTTGGAAATAAGCGCATTTAGCGGACGGACAAGGGGCACTAGGAATGGATTTAGCGTTGGAAAGCTTGCTTAAACTCGCAAATCCCATTCCTATGTCCTCCTAATCCCCGCTACCTTCGATTATCCCAATATCGTTTTAAGAATGGTAAAAGACAAGCACAAGACTAATCCTAACTCTACTAACCGACCTTAACCTTAACAAGTTTACTTGAACATAAAATACAAACACTTAGGATAGAATTGAACACATTCTTTTTTGACTTGTCTAAGACTCGAACGGACATACTACCATCTCCCTGCAGATCGACCCGAGCTCAACCGGATAGCTGCAAAGCGACACCGTCCTGATCGCGGTTATAACTTTAGAACTTTGAATTCCGACACGCCAAAAGCGTGCGATCAGTCGTGCTTGTATTATTATGGTTTTCTTGATGTTATTGGTTTTCCTTTTGAGTTTTGATCCTTGCCCTTCGGCGTTGTATATTATATTGCTTGTGTGGTTGTGACCTCCAATTGGCGAAGAGTTAGCTCCCGCTTGGGGATGCCTTTTATCATTTATGTATATTATTCTGGTTGTACCCGTATGGGGTCAGTATTTACAAAGGAGACTCTGCCGAAATTTTCGGAAAAGGCTTGATATTTTAAAAATGTTTACTACGACTTTCAAAGTGATTTATACACAAACTTTTAAACAAGTTTTCCTTCACTTTATTCTTTTAAATGGTTTAGATTTCTGGGATTTTGGCTTACTTGAATTAGATGAGGTCCTATAGACTTCATATGATTCAAGTGTCAGTCACGTGCCATTTCGGGTCGTGACACCCACATCCACTTTGGATTTCTCTAGAACACTCCGTATCACTATAGATATCCACTCCTATTGGATATGCCATCGTAATTACATACGAACTCGAAGGAATTCGTTCCATATTCGAGGATGGTTTCTTGTTCAGGAGAAATAGAATATGATTATTCAGATGTCTTTTCCCATTACCTTCTCTCAGGTTGCGAAGGCTCCTAGGATTAGGAGAGTACACCTATTACGCTTATTGGATAGTCTTCTTCCAAACCTTAGGCTGGTGCCGATGGATAGGGAATGAAGAAACCCAATTAGCCTAAAGGTGGGGTACAGAAGGTAATAAGTAAAGACATAACAAAGGGATTGGAGTGAGGGCATGGAACTATAAGGTTACAGTCATGAATCAGGATAGTGGAAGAGGTGTTACTAGGAATACCAGTTAACCCTTTTTGAAATATTTTTCAGTTTCACTGTGCGATGTTAATTGAAAACTGTTTTCCCAATTGGAATCTAACTCCAGGGTATGTGTTTACCAGATCAGTTTCTCACATCTGTATATTATTACGAATGGTGAGTGGGAGTAAGATATTGGGAATTGGGTGATTAGATCCTCATTATATCGAAATTCGTTGTAATTGGTGATATTTGAGGAAAACACCTGGGTTTTGCCTGACGGCAAATATTTGGTTTTGAATATCCGTTATTATGCACCAATTTCAAACTGATATATCTGTACGTTTATTTTATAAAGTGAGATATAACTTTTTGATATTATGTCTTTGACATTTACCTATATCAGTTGGTGATTAGGTAAGGTGCATCCAACAGCGGTGTAATTCTTCTTAACCATGGTACAGTTATTGAACTCAGGGGACTTATACAAAGTATTGTATGTTGTCCAGTGTCCATTAGGACAATGGGGTTGGTACTCGTACTATATTCTGTTTACTCATAACTTCTCTAGTTCTAGACAAGTATTTCGTTGAAATACAAGGTTCAGAGTTTGGGAAGTTATAGGTATAAGAATAAAGTATAGAACCATTTGTTGGAAGTATCAGGATTTTTCGAGGAAGTCGAAGATGTAGACACTTGTGCTAGGTATTCCGTTGTAAGTAACGGTTTTGAGAACTTGCTTCTCTTTCAGATCACTCATATATGGATGCACTCCTAGTTGAGTAATGTTGAATGGCCTCTTTCCATTTGGTTGATATGCATTGGAGACAGCTGCATGATTTTGAATCTGGTCCCAATTAAATTAGTGCTTTTGTTTCTATATTAGATATATATAGAATCAATTTATATCTTAACGATGTTAAACTATAGGGAGTTGTCCGGCTGATGTTCAAAACCAGAATCCGGATAAACTCGAGGCACGTTTCAGTAATGGATGTTTGTGGGTTATCCCGGGCTTTGACGAGGGTTAACTTTCTACCATCAGGAAGATCAATATTTATATTGTTCTAAACTCGCCACAGTTTTAGTAAAATGGATTTTTCAGAAAACAGAAGTGGGAGTATGGTAGAACTGGAAGTGATTCCAGAACCACAAACGATTACTCAAGTTTTAATAGAACCTGTTGATTCAATTGGTTTCGACGTTCTATTAGCCACTCCGCAGAATTGGTGGGTAACCTCAGGCACCCGAGAGGTACTTATGTCTTCTCAGTGACGGTGACAGAGAGGTTCTTGTTTACCCAGACATGCCATTGCTGCTGTTCTAGACTATAAGGCCCGGCAGGAGGATGAGTATAGCGTCGTTCTAAACTATCTTTAGAAGTGCATGTGCATATGACTCTGCCAGAGGGTTGTTATAGTCAGTGGGAGCAGCGGAAGCATAGTGGGCAAGTAGCTTATGTCTATTTATAGACTAAAGCAGGTATAGCGGAAATAGATCATCTATTTTTGATGTGACAGACATAGGCTTTGACTTCATCAGAATAGGAGATGGATCTGCTAAGAAGGTAGTAGAGAGTGACGTCCAGGTAATTAGGATGACATGCAATTGATAGGAAGAGATATTCCTATACTACGATCGGTTATACTGTGGTTGTCACAAAGTTGTTTCTCCACATAGGATATAGATATAATATCAGGGTTTCTGGTTACTAGATCTATGGTTTTAGATCTAGATTTTAGAAGTATCCTAATCTGGGTACTTTAACATTATTCAAAAGGTATTTTAGAACGGACGACTCCTGGCATGGTGGTGTACCTACAGGTGATGGAGTCACCCTCTCTAAAGGTGTCTTACATGTAAGTGCACGGCAGCGCCCCGGCCGTCTGAACGAGGCCAAAATACGGAAACGATATTTTACTTTAACTTTTGAACCGGCACCACCGCGCACAAAAATCCCGGATCGGGCCATTAATCTAATCCTAGCTAACTAGAGAAGGGGTAGAGAGATATACCGAGCGATCCGTGTCCTTCGGTCTTCTCGTCGTCGTCCCGATCTCCCCGCGGAATCTCCGGTCTTCTTCTCCTCGTCGGAAGGGCACTACGTCGCCGGGTTCTTTTACGGGCTCCCACCTCTGGACCGAGGCAACTCGGGCACGAAGTTGGCGAGCCGACGTGCCCAAGGATGCAGTAGGTTAACTGTAGAACTCATGTCTCAATGGGGTTTGTGGAAGTTGCCATTTGGTGGAGGAAAAGAGATATATATTTTTGTAGATGAGCTAGGGAATTTTGCAAGCATCAAGAGAACCAAAATCCCCTCATCAAATTTTGGCAGCCCCCTTATGGTGAAAAAGTGGCCGGCCCCTACTTCATCAAGGGAGAGAAAATGATAGGAGAGAGTTTCAATAATGCAAGAGAGAGAGAAGAGTCATCATGAGAAGAGATGATCACTAATAAAAACCAATACTCAAACAACCATCATGACTTTCAAAAGTCAAGCAATCATGAAGTGAAGAAGTCAAAGGTGGTGCAACTATCATGACACTACAATATGCAAAGACAACCCTCCAAAAAGCTTATTTGCACAAATGCAAATAAGCTCTCCTCCACCAATATTCAGCCAATGAAAGATACAATGAAAAATGGCCGAAACGGAAAACAAACTGGCAACTCCAAAAAACTGATCCCGTAATAAATTACAGGAAAACCCCGCTACTGTATATACATACCCGCATTTGTATTCCGACCGAATACAAATGCAATGAGACAAAATCTACACTGTGCAATACTAGGATCCGGCTTAAACCAAAGCCCGCTAGTATTATCCGTCCGATCATGATCCGTGCAATACCGCACGTATCTGATCGAACCCTGCCATATCTCCATACGGCCTCTACAGCGTTTCGCCCGAAACTTGAGTAACTGTCTGTGGGGGACTCTAAAGACTCGTCAATACTATGGCTGTGGATTTAACCACTAGCACGTCAGAGGTATTAGCCATACGTAACGAGCTACCAGCTATTGACCAAAAGGGACGTCCATGAGCGAACTCATCCTGACACCCTACTGAACCTGTCAGTAACAATATCCGTACAGTCCGGTCCATTCGGCTATGAGCATCGCATGGCGGGCCTAGGGGGTTGGTAAAAGTTAGACCCCCAAAAGCGGTACAAGTCGTGTCGGAGTGTAGCCCAGAACACCCTGAGATACTACTGGAATACCTACCAGTAAATCTCCTGCCTTGGCCAAGGACTTCGTGTAAGGGCTCTCCTAGACACAGCGCGACCTCACCCACAATACCGGGAGAGACGAACCCATACAGATCCGCTCACTGCCTCCATGTGGCTCGGGACTGTACCCAACTAAAACCTGTTTGCACGTCTCCTTTGAGCGTGGTAGGGTAGTAATCAAAGTACAGTGTGAACTCACACGAGAAAAATGACGATCTCAGGTCGATGAACTAACCTGTACACATATCACCAGGGAACTGCTATCTGACGTCAGGTATAAGACCAACTAGCATGTTCCCGGCGAGTCCTGTCCGGTGTACTCATAACCCAATGAGCACCTGTATACATCTAAGGTGAACCAACTGACACCAGTGGCTTGTGAGACCGGCCACCGCCCCTCTTCGGGGTCTCGACTGTATACACTAGTCTACTCTGGAGAATCGATGCCCTGTCTCGAAACTCCCACGACTAGGGACCTTTTAAGGATGTGCTTATAGACCCCATCTCCCACGTATATGATCGCCCTCATACTGCTGGCAGTCAAGCATGAATCCTAGGGGCTCTATCAACGTGCAAAAGTGACCTGTAAGGTCACTTAATGCAGTACACGATGATAAAGATAAACCAGATAGCATATGATTGATTTTATTTTCCGTTGTCGGTTTATAGAAAATAGTAATGAAATCACTGTTGGAGATAGTGCCCTCAGAGTCAATTATTGGATCACAGGCACGTGATTGCAATGATTGAGGGAGGACCTATCCCGGTACGACAGTCTTACTCGAGATGATAGTATGCTATCTGGTTTACCTTTATCATCGTGTACTGCTTTAGGTGACCTGACAGGTTACTATTACACGTTGATAGAGCCCCTAGGATTCTTGCTTGACCACCAGCAGTATGAGGGCGATCATATAAGTGGGAGCTGGGGTCTATAAGCACATCCTTAAAAGGTCCCTAGTCGTGGGAGTTTCGAGACAGGGCATCGATTCTCCAGAGTAGACTAGTGTATACAGTCGAGACCCCGACGAGGGGCGGTGGCCGGTCTCACAAGCCACTGGTGTCAGTTGGATCACCTAAGATGTATACAGGTGCTCATTGGGTTATGAGTACACCGGACAGGACTCGCCGGGAACATGCTAGTTGGTCTTATACCTGACGTCAGATAGCAGTTCCCTGGTGACATGTGTACAGGTTAGTTCATCGACCTGAGATCGTCATTTGTCTCGTGTGAGTTCCCACTGTGCTTTGATTACTATCCTACCACGGCTCAAAGGAGTCGTGCAAACAGGTTTTAGTTGGGTACAGTCCCGAGACACATGGAGGCAGTGAGCGGATCTTCAGGGGTTCGTCTCTCCCGGTATTGGGGGTGAGGTTGCGCTGTGTCTAGGAGAGCCATTACACGAATTCCTTGGCCAAGGCAGGAGATTTACTGGTAGGTATTCCAGTAGTATCTCAGGGTGTTCTGGGCTACACTCCGACACGACTTGTACCGCTTTTAGGGGTCTGACTTTTACCAACCCCCTAGGCCCTCCATGCGATGCTCGTAGACGAACGGACAGGACTGTACGGATATTGTCACTGACAGGCTCAGTAGGGTGTCAGGATGAGTTCGCTCATCGACGTCCCTTTTAGTCAATAGCTGGTGGCCCGTTACGTATTGGCTTATACCTCTGACGTGCTAGTGGTTAAATCCACAGCCATAGTATTGACGAGTCTTTAGAGTCCACCACACTTTCAGTTACTCAGCTTTCGAGAGAAACGCTGTAGAGGCCGTATGGAGATATGGCAGGGTCCGATCAGATACGTGCGGTATTGCACGGATCAGGATCGGACGGTTAGTACTAGAGGCCGTATAGATATATGGCAAGGTTCGATCGGATACGTGCGGTATTGCACGGATCAGGATCAAACGGATATTACTAGCCGGCTTTGGTTTAAGCCGGATCCTAGTATAGTACAATGTAGATTTTGTCTCTTTGCATTTGTATCCGGACGGAATACAGATGCGGGTGTGTATGCACAGTATCGGGGTTTTCCTGTAATTTATTACGGGACCAGTTTTCTGGAGTTGCCAGTTTGCTTTCCGTTCCGGCCGGTTTTCCTTTGTTCTTTCCCGGCCGGACTTTTCCGATGGAGGGGGTTATTTGCAAGTTTGCAAATAACATATTGTGGAGGGGTTTCTTGAAAATGCTTTAATTATGATGGCTTCTTTTCTTTTCCACCATCACTTGCATTAAAGAGAGGGTATGGGTTTGATGTGAATTAAGTATGGTTGATGTTTGGATGTGGTCACCTCTTTTCTTCTCCTACCATCACCTCCCTTCATGCTTGATTTATCCCTCCACCATTCTCACATTAATAATGGCCGGCCATAATTTTGAGTAGAGAGAAAATGAGAGGTTTCATTTTTTGGTGAGGAAATTTCATCATCTCATTCCATGCTTGATAAATGAGAGTTCCACTTGAAAG
Organism: Agapanthus africanus; assembly: GCA_030015575.1. Lineage (NCBI taxonomy): Eukaryota > Viridiplantae > Streptophyta > Magnoliopsida > Asparagales > Amaryllidaceae > Agapanthus > Agapanthus africanus. The sequence goes on from CM057340.1 coordinate 561,313,456, forward strand.
TTCCAATCCATTCCTCCATCATGGCAACATAACCCCAAAGAGACAAGCATCATCTACACTATATTCTACAGCACATCTTGGGCACGTCGACTTGCCAGCTTCGTGCCCGAGTTGCCTCGGTATTGAGGTGGGAGCCCGTAAAAGATGCAGGCGATGTGGTGCCCTTCCGGCGAAGAGGCGACGACCGGAGTTTCCGCGAGAGATCGGGACGACGACGAGAAGACCGGAGGACTCGGATCACTCGGTATATCTCTAACCCGTCTTGTTGTTAGCTAGATCTAGTTTAATGGCCCGATCTGGAGTTTAGTGCGCGGTGGTGCCGGTTTGCAAAGTTCGCAAAATTAAAGTTTATCACCGTTTCCGCATTTGGCCGTCGGATTGACGACCGGGGCGCCGCCGTGCACTTACAGTGGTATCAGAGCCTCGCCATTAACTTCGTCTAGCTTTGTTTGATTTGTTTGCATTTCCGATCGACCAAACTTCCAAAAACCTACGTTTTTCTTTACATCAGTTTTCTGTCGAAATTTTTTGAAGTCCAAAAATTTTTCAGGTTGTCTCAGAATGATGTGCAGGGAGTTCTAAGAACACTGGAAAAATTCGACAACACGATCCCTCCGTACGACCGCGGAACCGCGGCCATTACCACTCTGGAGGCCGCGGATCCGCCGCATGAATGAGGGATCATGTCATCATTTTTTTGCAGTGGGCTTGTGGGCTAAAAATAGGGGTTTTGGAATATTAAAATTGGGCCCAGAATTTCTGTGAGTGCTACAGTATTGCTTGGGGGCCCACTTGTTAATTTTTGATCGATTGGATATTTTAAACACATTATTTCACAGTATTTATATTATATCTGCGACCGTGAATGTCACTTGATCGGTAAATCCAGTCTAACTGCTATAGCCCGGTTAGACGGATTTGCGAACGTGACTTTCACGTTGATGTTCTGTGTTTTGCTGTGATGTTGCGGATCGGTCGTGGGGGATAGCCTGGATGCAATGCTAGTACAGTTTCTGTTGTATTATGTACACTTGTTATTGCGGGGCGAGCATCCGACATGTGGACTGCCGTCACTGCCTGTTTGTATTATTCTTTTGGGGCACGACCTGGTCGCGGTCGATGTACCCATTGTATGTATATTTTACTTTCTGTTCTAGGGTTACCCCGCGGAGGGGTGCACGGATAGCCGGGTTCTAGAAGGCAACAAGCCCGCATCTCATGGCATTGGGACGGAGGGGGCTTCAGTCTGGAATTGGCGGGCTATTCGCCGCACTCGTAGGGGGTATAGGTTGACCCAGGAGGGGTGCCCAAGTTACCGGATTCCGTGAAGTGCTGGGTGGTCCATTCACGGAGCTGAAGGGGGCTGCCTCGCTTCAGGTTTTGGCGGGTGACTTGCCGCGCCCGTAGGGGTCTAGGATTTCATTGCACAGGCTATCCACATGACCAGGAGAACGTCGGGTTTCAGTAGTGGCTCTGTGAAACCCGGGGATCCCAGATATCTGTATTGTTCTGGGATGCTGTACATTTCTGTGATGTTGCATTTCTTATTCACGCCTTGAGCGAAATATAATATATTGGTATATATATTAGTAGATGTTGTATATGTTTTTTTTTCATCCGCGCTAGTCCAGTCCCCGCTCTGCCGTTAGTTAGCTAACCTAACGGGTGATGACGGGACCCAGTGGCGATGCGGATGGCATATACGTACGTCAGTATATTTTCGTTCTTTGTGGTGTGATCAATTGATGGGACTGCATTGATTCGGATCAATGCAAGATAAACAAACCTAATCTGATGTTGTTGGAACACTTTTCAAAAAGCTGTTATTGCAAGGACGTTCACTTTTGTTTTGCATCGTGGTATTCATTTTGGAATATCCTGCTCCTCAGTCGACGAGGCAAGGGCCGAGATCCCTTCACCGGGAGTGACCCCTTGGACAGAAGTTTGCGTCAGGGCATTAACTTCACTATAGCCGATTACTTTTGCTTTGCACCGTGGTATTTAGTTGGAATATCCTGCACCCCATCCTACGGGGAAAGAGCCGAGATCCCTTCACCGGGAGTGACCTCTTTAGTAAAGGTTTTCGTCACTATATTTTCTAAAAAGCTATCCGTTCCTTCAACGATATCAAGTTCATTACGTTAAAGGTTTTCGCCAGAAACCATTCGTAGCCCTCCGTCGTTTTATATGGGTAGTCAATAGTATTCAAGCTGTGTATGTTGGCCAAAGTCAAGGCACAGTGATCGGTAGCTATTGGGTATTCATATGCAGCATAGATAGATGCGTTGGTTTGGGACAGTCGTACTGCCATTTTGGCCAAAGTCAAGGGTAGGTACGGGTGGATTCAAATTAACCTGGAGAATGACGGGTTGAACTTGACATGTGACTTATGATATGTTGGCCAAAGTCAAGGTCATAAGAGCATGGGGTAAAAATCCACATCGGGAGTTTCAAAAGAACTGAAACTTGCCAGATATGCGCATACCTTCTGGAGTGTGATACCGTGAGCGGATTCCGTCACGTTATCATGCTATGAGAGTTGGATCCCGATTCCCACTGATGAGTTAGTTTACTCCTCGGGTGACCCCGACTAATTCTTCTTTCAGGTTTGGAGGAGAATTTGAGGTACAGTGGGAGGTTTCCAGATTAGATATATTGGTAACCATTCTGATCTTGGTTAGAGTGCACGCTGAGTGTTTCTTTTCTCTCTCTCTTTGGCAGCGACCATTGACCCGACCCTAGACTATGACTCAGTGACCAAGTTGACCGAACCTTCTTAACACTGGCTTTTGGATTGTCAGAGTTGCAGACCTCATTGCCACTCCTACTTTTACCCTTTTCTCCAGGACACCCCGTATTACTGCGAACGTCCACTTCCATTGGACAAAGCCATCGTATGGTTAGATACGAACTCGAAGGAATTCGAGGATGGTTTCCGGTTCTGGAGAAAACGGATAAGGTTTATTCAGTTGTCTTTTCCTTTTTGCCTTTTCTCAAGTTACGAGTACTCCATAGTTTAGGAGATAGTACACCTATTACGCAAATTGGATAGTCTTCTTCCAAACCTTAGGCTGGTGCCAACCGATAGGGAATGAAGAAAACCAATTAGCCTAAACGGTGTGCAGAAGGTATTAAGATTAAGACAAAGCAAGGGATTAGTAAGAGGGCAAAGTAAATTGCGACTGATATTCACGACCAAACCAAATATTTCTTCGCCAATCCTAAATCACCTTTCTATTTCTCTAGGACACTCCGTATCACTACGAAGATCCACAATTTATTTGGATACTCCATCGTATGGTTATATACGAACTCGAAAGGAACTTGTTCCAGTTCGGGGATGGATTCTGGTCCAGGAGAAATAGGAATAAGGTTTATTCGGTTGTCTTTTATCGTCACCTTCTCTCGCATTGCGAGTACTCCTAGGACTAGGACAGTACACCCATTATGCTTATTGGATAGTCTTCTTCCAAACCATAGGCTGGTGCCGAACGGTAGGGAAGGAAGAAAACCATTTGGCCTAAGGGGTGTGCAGAAGGTAATGACTAAAGACATAAAAAGGGATTTGGAGAGATGGCAAAGAAATACACGGTTATAGTTGTGAATCTGGATAATGGTAGAGGCATTACTAGAAATACCAGAATACCCCATTGAAACATTTCAATGTTTCAGTTCTACTATGTACTGTTAAAAGAAAACTGATTTCCCAATTAACACTTGCTCCAGGGTATGTATTTACCAGGTATGATTCTCACATCTGTATGGTTTTACAGATGATGAGTGGGAGTAAGTTATTGGGAATTGGGTGATCATCCTCATTATATCGGGATTCGTTGTAATCGGTGATATTTGAGGAGATCACCTGGGCTGTTTGCCGGTCGGCAAATATTTGGTTTTGAATATCCGCTGTTGTGCACCAATTTCAAATTGATATATCTGTACGTCTATTTTCATAGAGTGAGATATACCTTTTGATATTATGTCGATGACATTTACCTATATCAGTGGATGGTTAGGTAAGGAGCATTAAACAGCGGTGTAATTCTTCTTAACCATAAGTACAGTTTTCAACCTACGACACACAGTGAAAGAGTTGTTAGACTCAGCGGACTTATACAGAGTATTGTATGTTGTCCAGTGTCCATTAGGACAGAGGGGTTGGTCCTCATACTATATTCTGTTTACTTTTAACTTCTCAACTTCTTAGACATGTGTTTCGTAGAAACACAGGGTCTATGTTTTGAGGAGTTATAGGTATTTGAATAGAGTAGAGAACCAGGTGTAGCAAGTATCGGGATTCTTCAAAGTGATCGAAGATGTAGATACTTGTGTATGGCATTCAGTTGATAGTAATGATAAAGAGAAATTGCATCTCTTTTCAGGTTACTCATAATTGGATGCATTCCCAAGTTGAGTAACGCTGATCGGCCTCCTTCCATTTAGTTGACATGCACTGGAGATAGCTTCATGATTTGAATCTGGTTCAACTAAATCAGTGCCTCTGATTCTATATTGGATATAGAACAGTTCATATCTTAACGTTCTTAAGGTACGGGGAGTTGTCCGGCTTATGATTAAAACCAGACACTGGACAACTCAAGGCACGTTTCTGTAATGGCTGTTTGTGGGTTGACCCAGGCTATGACGAGGGTTGACTTTCTACCATCTGGGAGATCAATAGAAATATTGTTCTAGACTCGCCACAGTTTTATTAAAAATGGATTTTTTCAAAAAAAAAACAGTAGTGGGAGTATGGTAGAACTGGAAGTGATTCCAGAACCGCAAACGATTACTGAAGATTTGATAAGGAACCTAAAGATTCAATCTGATTTGACATTCCATTGGCCACTCCGCAGATAAGGTGGGTAACTTCAGGCACCCGAGAGGTACTCCGGTAGCCTCAAGGACGGTGACAAGGAAGTTCTTGTTTACCCACACTTGCCATTGCTGTTGTTCCAGGATGCGAGACCCGGTGGGAGGATGAGTATAGCGTCGTTCTAAACTTGCTTTAGAAGTGCACGTCTATATGACTCTGCCAGAGGGTTGTCGTAGTCAGTGGGAGCAGCGGAAGCATTGGTGGACATCAGGCTTATATCTATTCATAGACTAAAACAGATATAGCGGAGATAGATCATCTATTTCTGATGTGACAGTCATACGTTTGACGTCATCAGAATAGGGGATGGATCTGTTGAGAAGGTAGTAGGGTGTGATATCCGGGTTTTGGATGACATACACAAAGTAGGAAGTGATATTCCTATACTACGATCGGTTATACTTTGGTCGTCACACAGTGGTTTCTCCACAAAGGACTTGGACATTATATCAGACATACTGGTTACTAGGTCTATGGTTTTAGATCTAGATTTGGGTGGTTTCCCAATCAGGGTACTTAGACAGCATTCTAAGAGTATTTAGAATGGACGACTCCTGGCACGGTAGTGTACCTGCAGGTGATGGAGTCACCCTCTCTAAAGGCGTCTTATAGACTAAAGTAGAGAGGGATGCGCATGATTGGCAGATCACTTACTTAGGCAATTGAGTCAATCATGAGATGTCAAGTACCACACCAGATGTTGTTCTTGCACTAGATGCAATAAGATGATATTGATCCAATCCTGGAGAAACAATCGGAAGCAGTTTTAGAACATAAGTTAATGTTCTAGGGAATTGATAACGGCAGCCTCCTTTAGGAGACGGTTATCATTCTAGGCTTCCAAGGTGACCTGGACGACAAGGAGGTTGTCAGAGTTATAGTTTTCCTTCTGACGAGGGGCAGTATTCTGGACAGGTGATCCAGGCAGATACTGAGGGAGGCATGGCGCAGGATACTGATTAAGTTCAGTTGACGATACAGTCGAAGAAGTTTGGATTTGGAGTTCATTTATGAACTTGGTCCCATCAGACATCCAGACATTCTAAGACAGGTATTGCTCATTTCGGGAGATGGCTTTCTCTGCGAACTTGAGATATAGAGAGACATAGAAAGAAACTTCAAGGCGGATCCACTCACTGAGGCTATTCCTCGATCGCAAGAGTTTCGCAAACAGGCTTTGTGAGACTGACTAGTAGAGAAGTTGGGTGTTCGGTATCACACGGGCTGTGAGTATGCGACATCGCAATAATTAGCCTTGAGTGCAAGTGGGAGATTGTTGGAGATAATGCCCTCAGAGTCAATTATTGGATCACAGGCACGTGATTGCAATGATTGAGGGAGGACCTATCCTGGTACGACAGTCTTACTCGAGATGATAGTATTCTATCTGGTTTACCTTTATCATCGTGTACTGCTTTAGGTGACCTGACAGGTCACTATTACACGTTGATAGAGCCCTTAGGATTCTTGCTTGACCACCAGCAGTATGAGGGCGATCATATAAGTGGGAGCTGGGGTCTATAAGCACATCCTTAAAAGGTCCCTAGTCGTGGGAGTTTCGAGACAGGGCATCGATTCTTTAGAGTAGACTAGTGTATACAGTCGAGACCCCGACGAGGGGCGGTGGCCGGTCTCACAAGCCACTGGTGTCAGTTGGATCACCTAAGATGTATACAGGTGCTCATTGGGTTATGAGTACACCGGACAGGACTCGCCGGGAACATGCTAGTTGGTCTTATACCTGACGTCAGATAGCAGTTCCCTGGTGACATGTGTACAGGTTAGTTCATCGACATGAGATCGTCATTTGTCTCGTGTGAGTTCCCACTGTGCTTTGATTACTACCCTACCACGGCTCAAAGGAGTCGTGCAAACAGGTTTTAGTTGGGTACAGTCCCGAGCCACATGGAGGCAGTGAGCGGATCTTCAGGGGTTCGTCTCTCCCGGTATTGGGGGTGAGGTCGTGCTGTGTCTAGGAGAGCCATTACACGAAGTCCTTGGCCAAGGCAGGAGATTTACTGGTAGGTATTCCAGTAGTATCTCAGGGTGTTCTGGGCTACACTCCGACACGACTTGTACCGCTTTTAGGGGTCTGACGTTTACCAACCCCCTAGGCCCGCCATGCGATGCTCGTAGACGAACGGACCGGACTGTACGGATATTGTCACTGACAGGCTCAGTAGGGTGTCAGGATGAGTTCGCTCATCGACGTCCCTTTTAGTCAATAGCTGGTGGCCCGTTACGTATTGGCTTATACCTCTGACGTGCTAGTGGTTAAATCCACAGCCATAGTATTGACGAGTCTTTAGAGTCCACCACACTTTCAGTTACTCAGCTTTCGGGCGAAACGCTGTAGAGGCCGTATGGAGATATGGCAGGGTCCGATCAGATACGTGCGGTATTGCACGGATCAGGATCGGACGGTTAGTACTAGAGGCCGTATAGATATATGGCAAGGTTCGATCGGATACGTGCGGTATTGCACGGATCAGGATCGAACGGATATTACTAGCCGGCTTTGGTTTAAGCCGGATCCTAGTATAGTACAGTGTAGATTTTGTCTCTTTGTATTTGTATCCGGACGGAATACAGATGCGGGTGTGTATGCACAGTATCGGGGTTTTCCCGTAATTTATTACGGGACCAGTTTTCTGGAGTTGCCAGTTTGCTTTCCGTTCCGGCCGGTTTTCCTTTGTTCTTTCCCGGCAGGACTTTTCCGATGGAGGGGGTTATTTGCAAGTTTGCAAATAACACATTGTGGAGGGGTTTCTTGCAAATGCTTTGATTATGATGGCTTCTTTTCTTTTCCACCATCACTTGCATTAAAGAGAGGGTATGGGTTTGATGTGAATTAAGTATGGTTGATGTTTGGATGTGGTCACCTCTTTTCTTCTCCTACCATCACCTCCCTTCATGCTTGATTTATCCCTCCACCATTCTCACATTAATAATGGCCGGCCACAATTTTGAGTAGAGAGAAAATGAGAGGTTTCATTTTTTGGTGAGGAAATTTCATCATCTCATTCCATGCTTGATAAATGAGAGTTCCACTTGAAAGTTCCAATCCATTCCTCCATCATGGCAACATAACCCCAAAGAGACAAGCATCATCTACACTACATTCTACAGCACATCTTGGGCACGTCGACTTGCCAGCTTCGTGCCCGAGTTGCCTCGGTATTGAGGTGGGAGCCCGTAAAAGATGCAGGCGATGTGGTGCCCTTCCGGCGAAGAGGCGACGACCGGAGTTTCCGCGAGAGATCGGGACGACGACGAGAAGACCGGAGGACTCGGATCACTCGGTATATCTCTAACCCGTCTTGTTGTTAGCTAGATCTAGTTTAATGGCCCGATCCGGAGTTTAGTGCGCGGTGGTGCCGGTTTGCAAAGTTCGCAAAATTAACGTTTATCACCGTTTCCGCATTTGGCCGTCGGATTGACGACCGGGGCGCCGCCGTGCACTTACAATCACAACCAAAAATATTTGACCGCAATCAATAACGGTGTCGAATGTAGCGCGTTAGTAAGTGCGGATCGTCCACAGGGATTGTGCGATTCGTTCGTATTTTGTTTTGTTTGAGTCGAAACTTTAATAGAAAAGAAAAGCAAAATGATTCAAGATTTTTATCGATGAGTTTCAAGTATCACTATTCTAATCAAGAATCAAGAAAACGATAAACATCAAGAATCAAGTATCGATAGAATTCCAATCACTTTAGGTTTCAAGATTTGAAGTAAAGCTCGTAGGAATCGATTAAATTGTAGATGTGAAGAAGACTAAAGATTAACGTTTCTTATCCATTAACGAATTGATGCTAAATCGATGTCGATTGATCGAGGTTTAAGGATCTTGCGAAGAATTAGGGTTTCTTCGTCCTATCCTTTGTCCTTTCGATGAATCACATTAACTAGATAGCTTCTTGAAAGTCGAATGATCAATTGTTGATCTCTAGATCGTGCGAAAGGAATCAAGAACACATTCGCATCGATCTAGATTATTGATCAATCGATTTTCAAGAATCTACAATTGCTATAGGACTTAAGAAAACGTTTAAAGATTCATCAACATCATCATTCTACAATCATCTCGATTCCTCCACGAGCGGAGTTTATTCGCGCATCATCACAAAGAATACATTCAAGAATTGAAAATGAATCATAATGCTCGAATTGAAATATAAGCAAGTTTAAAGAATCTTCACCTTTATTTATTCCACAAATTGTTACACATTGCTCAAGAGACTACAAGAATTTGAGAAGGAACAAAAATTGTCGAATCTAGCATTGCATCGGCTCCTTGAGTTGTGGATCGGCTTGGATCTCGTGCTCCGATGAATGCCGGCTTCGCTTCTAAAGGATGGTTGAAGACTTGCTTTGCTTGAACTCCATGGATCTTGAATTGGGTGTTTCTTGATTGGATTAGGGTTAGGGTTTGGAGGTAGTTGTTGGGTTGAAGATGAAGAACAACCACAACAATTGAATTGAGGAACTAATGAATAACTTGAGATGAAACCTTTCAACAAGTGAGCCTTGGGGTTTATTTATAGGTTTCCCAAACCCTAGGTCTTGGTTTTGAATTAGCAATTCCCTCCTAAAGTTTATTGTAGGGAGAGGCTTCTAGAAGTAGTTAGTTAGGAGCTTAGCTTAGGCTTTAAGCTAGGGTTTAAGGAGAAGGTTCTAGAATGGAAGCTAGTTTAGTTTAGATCCCAAGGTTTGCTGATCTGGCAGAAGCTTCTGAAGTCTTCTGGAAATTGCAGTGGTTTTCTGAGGTGTAGGACCAGAGATATGAGTTTTGCTGCAAAGAAGTCTGGATGACGTGGCAATACCGCCGCGGTTCCGCGGCACAGGGAGGCTTAGGCCGTGGAACCGCGTCCATGTGATGGCCTTAGGGCTTTATCTCTCAGGTGTTGGCTTCTGATGTCTTCTTTTGTATTTTCTGATATGTTGAATCCCAAACTTTCTTCTAGATCACTACCAGATTCCAAATCCTTGAGTTGGCGTATCTTTTAGCCGTCTTTGTTTTGTAATTTCGACCGATCTTCTGGATTTCCCTGCACGGACTTCGAAACACAAGTTGCGCAATATAGAAATGATGCCATGCTATGAAATGAAGTCAATTTCCCTAGAAATGCCGGTTTTAAAGTCTAACACATGTAATCTGATATTTTACGACTGTTTTGCTAATATGTGCTATATGAATGCCGAACACTTCTATATGAATGCAAATGATAGGGAAATTGCCGGTTTAAAGATGCAATATTTTCGACTAATCAGCATACTATCATCTTGAGTAAGACTGTCCTACCGGGATAGGTCCTCCCTCAATCATTGCAATCACGTGCATGTGATCCAATAATTGACTCTGAGGGCACTATCTCCAACAATCTCCCACTTGCACTCAAGGCTAATTATTGCGATGTCGCATACTCACAGCTCGTGTGATACCGAACACCCAACTTCTCTACTAGTCAGTCTCACAAAACCCGTTTGCGAAACTCTTGCGTTCGAGGAATAGCCTCAGTGAGTGGATCCGCTTTGATGTTTCTTTCTATGTCTCTCTAAATCTCAAGTTCGCGGAGAAACCTATCTCCCGAAATGAGCAATACCTGTCGTAGAATATGTATGGATGTCTGATGGGACCAAGCTCATAAATGAACTCTAAATCCAAACTTCTTAGACTGTATCGTCAACTGAACTTAATCAGTATCCTGCGCCATGCCTCCCTCAGTATCCGCCTGGATCACCTGTCCAAAATACTGCCCCTCGTCAGAGCGAAAACTATAACTCTGACGGCCACCCTGTCGTCCAGGTCACCTTGGAAGCCTAGAATGATAACTGTCTCCTGAATGAGGCTGTAGTTATCATATCCCTAGAACATCTACTTATGTTCTAAAACTGCATCTGAATGTTTCTCCAGGATTGGATTAATATCAACTTACTGCAGCTCGTGCAAAAACAACATCTGGTGTGGTACTTGACATCTCGTGATTGACTCAATTGCCCAAGCAAGTGATCTTCCAATCATGCACATCCCTCTCTACTTTAGTCTGTAAGACACCTTTAGAGAGGGTGACTCCACCACCTGCAGGTACTCTACCGTGCCTGGAGTCGTCCATTCTAAATACTCTTAGAATGCTGTCTAAGTACCCTTAATTGGGAAACCACCCAAATCTAGATCTAAAACCATAGATCTAGTAACCAGTATGTCTGATATAATGTCCAAGTCCCATGTGGAGAAACCACTGTGTGACGACCAAAGTATAACCGATCGTAGTATAGGAATATCACTTCCTACTCTGTGTATGTCATCCAAATACCAGGACATCACACCCTACTACCTTCTTAACAGATCCATCCCCTATTCTGATGAAGTCAAACCTATGACTGTCATGTCAGAAATAGATGATCTATCTCCGCTACATCTGCTTTAGTCTATAAATAGACATAAGCCACCTGTCCACCAATGCTTTCGCTGCTCCAACTGACCACGACAACCCTCTGGCAGAGTCATATAGACGTACACTTCTAAAGCTAGTTTAGAACGACGCTATACTCATCCTCCTTCCGGGTCTCACGGTCTGGAACAACAGCAATGGCAAGTCTGGGTAAACAAGAACCTCCCTGTCACCGTCCTTGAGGCTACCGGAGTACCTCTCGGGTGCCTGAGGTTACCCACCGTATCTGCGGAGTGGCCAATGGAATGTCAATCCAGATTGAATCTTTAGGTTCTTATCAAATTTTCCGTAATCGTTTGCGGTTCTGGAATCACTTCCAGTTCTACCATACTCCCACTACTGTTTTCTGAAAAAATCCATTTTTGTTAAAACTGTGGCGAGTCTAGAACAATATCACTATTGATCTTCCAGATGGTAGAAAGTCAACCCTCGTCATAGCCTGGGTCAACCCACAAACAGCCATTACAGAAACGTGCCTTGAGTTATCCAGAGTCTGGTTTTAAGCATAAGCTGGACAACTCCCCGTACCTTAACATCGTTAAGATATGAATTGTTCTATATCCAATACAGAAACAGAGGCACTGATTTAATTGAACCAGATTCAAATCATGCAGCTGTCTCCAGTGCATGTCAACTAAATGGAGAGAGGCCGATCAACATTACTCAACTTTGGAGTGCATCCACTTATGAGTAACCTGAAAGAGAAGCAAGTTCTCTTAATCATTACTATCAACTGAATACCATACACAAGTATCTACATCTTCGATCTTTTTGAAGAATCCCGATACTTGTAATATCTGGTTCTCTACTTTACTCTTATACCTATAACTTCTCAGAACATGGACCCTGTGTTTCTACGAAACACCTTTCTAAGAACTAGAGAAGTCATAAGTAAACCGAATATAGTACGAGAACCAACCCCTCTGTCCTAATGGACACTGTACAATATACAATACTCTGTACAAGTCCGTTGAGTCTAATAACTCACTCCCTGTGTGTCGTAGGTTGAAAACTGTACTTATGGTTAAGAAGAATTACACCGCTGTTTAATGCTCCTTACCTAACCATCCACTGATATAGGTAAATGTCATCGACATAATTTCAAAAGGTTATATCTCACTCTATAAAAATAGACGTACAGATATATCAATTTGAAATTGGTGCATGACAGCGGATATTCAAAACCAAATATTTGTCGTCCGGCAAACAACCCAGATGATTTTCTCAAATATCACCAATTACGACGAATTCGGATATAATGAGGATGATCACCTAATTCCCAATAACATACTCCCACTCATCATCTGTAAAACCATACAGATGTGAGAATCATACCTGGTAAATACATACCCTGGAGCAAGTGTCTAATTAGGAAATCAGTTTTCTTTTAACAGTACACAGTGAAACTGAAACATCGAAATGTTTCGATGGGGTATCCGGGTATTCCTAGTAATGCCTCTTCCATTATCCAGATTCACAACTGTAACCGTATATTTCTTTGCCATCTTTCCAAATCCCTTTATATGTCTTTAGTCATTACCTTCTGTACACCCTCTTAGGCTAAATAGTTTTCTTCCTTCCCTACCTTTCGTCACCAGCCTATGGTTTGGAAGAAGAATATCCAATAAGCATAATGGGTGTACTGTCCTAATCTTAGGAGCACTCGCAATGTGTTAGAAGATGAAGATAAAAGACAACCGAATAAACCTTATTCCTATTTCTCCCGAACCATAATCCATCCCCGAACTGGAACAAGTTCCTTTCGAGTTCGTATATAACCATACGATGGAGTATCCAAATAACTGTGGATCTTCGTAGTGATACGGAGTGTCCTGGAGAAATACAAAGGTGAAGTGGGAGTGGTAATGAAATACTTGGTTCGGTCGTGAATAGCAGTCGCAGTTTACTTTGCCCTCTTACTAATCCCTTTATTTGTCTTTACATAATACCTTCTGTACACCACCGTTAGGCTAATTGGTTTTCTTCATTCCCTACCGATCGGCACATGCCTATGGTTTGGAAGAAGACTATCCAATTTGCGTAATAGGTGTACTGTCCTAATCCAAGGAGCACTCGCAACCTGAGAGAAGGTAAAAGGAAAAGACAACTGAATAGTCCTATTCGTTTTCTCCAAAACCAGAAACCATCCTCGAATAAATTCCTTCGAGTTCGTATATAACCATACGATGGTTTTGTCCAATGGAAGTGGACGTTCATAGTAATACGGGGTGTCCTGGAGAAAAGGGTAAAAGTAGGAGTGGCAATGAAGTATGCAACTCTGACAATCCAAAAGCCAGTCTTATAAGAAGGTTCGTTTAATCTTGGTCACTGAGTCATAGTCAAGGGTCGGGTCATGGTCGCTGCCAAAGAGAGAGAGAAAAGAAACACTCAGCGTGCACTCTAACCTAGATCAGAATGGTTATCAATTTATCTAATCAGGAAACCTCCCACTGTACCGTCAAATTCTCCTCCAAACCTGAAAGAAGAATTAGTCGGGATCACCCGAGGAGTAAACCAACTCATCAGTGGGAATCGGGATCCAACTATCATCGCATGATAACGTGACGGAATCGGCTCACATTATCACACTCCAGAAAGTATGTGCATATCAGGCAAGTTTCAGTTTCTTTAGAAACTCCCGATGTGATTTTTGCCCCATGCTCTTATGACCTTGACTTTGGCCAACAAATCATAAGTCACATGTCAAGTTCTACCCGTCATTCTCCAGGTTAATTTGAACCCACCCGTACAAGCCCTTGACTTTGGCCAACAAGGCTATACGACTGTCCCAAACCAATGCATCTATCTATGCTGCATATGAATAACCAATAGCTACCGAACATTGTGCCTTGACTTTGACCAACAAACACAGCTTGAATACTATTGACTATCGATATGAAACGACGGAGGGCTACGAATGGTTTCTGTCGAAAACCTTTAACGTAATGAACTTGATATCGTTGAAGGAACCGGATAGCTTTTTATAAAACTATAATGACGAAAACCTTTGCTAAAGAGGTCACTCCCGGTGAAGGGATCTCGGCTTTTTCCCGTAGAATGAGGTGCAGGATATTCCAACTGAATACCACGATGCAAAGCAAAAGTAATCGGCTATAGTGAAGTTATTGCCCTGACGTAAACTTCTGTCCAAGGGGTCACTCCCTGTGAAGGGATCTCGGACCTTGCCTCGTCGACTGAGTTGCTGGATATTCATAACTGAATACCACTGTGCAAAACAAAAGTAAACGTCCTTGCAATAACAGCTTTTTGAAAAATTGTTCCAACAACATCAGATTAGGTTTGTTTAACTTGCATTGATCCGAATCAATGCAGTCCCATCAATTGATCGTACCAATAAAGAACGAAAATAATGACGTACGTATATGCCATCCGCATTCGCCACTGGGTCCCGTCATTACCCGTTAGGTTAGTTAACTAACGACAGAGCGGAACTGGACTAGCGCGGATGCAAAACATTTACAACATCTACTAGTATATATATATATATCAATATATAATATTCCCTCAAGGCGTGATAAAATGCAACATCACAGAAATGTAATCAGCATCACAGAACAATACAGATATCTGGGATCCCCGGGTTTCACAGAGCCGCTACTGAAACCCGACGTTCCCCTGGTCGTGTGGATAGCCTGTGCAATGAAAATCCTAGACCACTACGGGCGCGGCAAGTTACCCGCCAAAATCTGAAGCGAGGCAGCCCCTTTCAGCAACGTGAATGGACCACCCAGCACTTCACGAAATCCGGTAACTTGGGCACCCCTCCTTGGGTCAACCTGTACCCCCTACGAGTGCGGCGAATAGCCCGCCAATTCTAGAGTAAAGCCCCCTCCGTCTCAACGCCATGAGATGAGGGCTTGTTGCCCTCTATAATTCGGCTATCCGTGCACCCCTCCTTAGGGTAATCCTAGGACAGAAAGTAAAATATACATACAACGGGTACATCGACCTCAGCCCGGTCGTGCACCAAAAGAATAATATACAAACAGGCAGTAACGACAGTCCACATGTCGGACGCTCGCCCCCGCAATATCAAATGTACATATAAAACAAAACTGTACTAACATTGCATCCAGGCTATCCCCCACGACCAATCCGCAACATCACAGCACAACACAGAACATCAACGTGAATGTCACGTTCGCAAATCCGTCTAAAAGGGCTATAGCAGTTAGACAGGATTTACCGATCAAATGACATTCACGATCGCAGATATAATGTAAATACTGTGAACTAACATGTTTAAAATTTTCGATCGATCAAATTTACCGAAGTGGGCCCCAAGCACTACTGTACCACTCACAGAAAATCTGGGCCCAAACAAAACATTCCAAAAACCGCATTTTCAACTCAGAAGCTCTCTGTAAAATTTTGGTGAAATGAACAGTCAAGACAGCGGCGGAACCACGGCCAATGCGTGGGTTTGGCCGTGGTTCCGCGGTGTAAGGATGACGTCGCGCAACCAAATTTTCACAGAACGCTTATAATTCCCTGCACGTGTTTCTGCAATGAACTGAAAAAAATTTCGAGCCAAAAATAATTCGACAGAAACTGATGCTATAGAAAATACGGTTTTTGGAAATTTGTTCGATCGAAGTTGTAAACACATTAGAGCAAGCTAGATTAGGTTAATGGCGTGGCTCTGATACCAGTGTAAGTGCACGGCGGCTCCCCGGCCGTCTGAACGAGGCCAAAATGCGGAAAAGATATTTTACTTTAACTTTTGAACCGGTACCACCGCGCACAAAAATCCCAGATCGGGCCATTAATCTAATCCTAACTAACTAGAGAAGTGGTAGAGAGATATACCGAGCGATCCGTGTCCTTCGGTCTTCTCGTCGTCGTCCCGATCTCCCCGCGGAATCTCCGGTCTTCTTCTCCTCGTCGGAAGGGCACCACGTCGCCGGGTTCTTTTACGGGCTCCCACCTCTGGACCGAGCCAACTCGGGCATGAAGTTGGCGAGCCGACGTGCCCAAGGATGCTGTAGGTTAACTGTAGAACTCATGTCTCAATGGGGTTTATGGAAGTTGCCATTTGGTGGAGGAAAAGAGATATATACTTTTGTAGATGAGCTAGGGAATTTTGCAAGCATCAAGAGAACCAAAATCCCCTCATCAAATTTTGGCAGCCCCCTCATGGTGAAAAAGTGGTCGGCCCCTACTTCATCAAGGGAGAGAAAATGAGAGGAGAGAGTTTCAATAATGCAAGAGAGAGAGAGAAGAGTCATCATGAGAAGAGATGATCACTAATAAAAACCAATACTCAAACAACCATCATGACTTCCAAAAGTCAAGCAATCATGAAGTGAAGAAGTCAAAGGTGGTGCAACTATCATGACACTACAATATGCAAAGACAACCCGCCAAAAAGCTTATTTGCACAAATGCAAATAAGCCCTCCTCCACCAATCTTCAGCCAATGAAAGATACAATGAAAAATGGCCGAAACGGAAAGCAAACTGGCAACTCCAAAAAACTGATCCCATAATAAATTACAGGAAAACCCCGCTACTGTATATACATACCCGCATTTGTATTCCGACCGAATACAAATGCATTGAGACAAAATCTACACTGTGCAATACTAGGATCCGGCTTAAACCAAAGCCCGCTAGTATTATCCGTCCGATCATGATCCGTGCAATACCGCACGTATCTGATCGAACCCTGCCATATCTCCATACGTCCTCTACAGCGTTTCGCCCGAAATTTGAGTAACTGTCTGTGGGGGACTCTAAAGACTCGTCAATACTATGGCTGTGGATTTAACCACTAGCACGTCAGAGGTATTAGCCATACGTAACGGGCTACCAGCTATTGACCAAAAGGGACGTCGATGAGCGAACTCATCCTGATACCCTACTGAGCCTGTCAGTGACAATATCCGTACAGTCCGGTCCGTTCGTCTATGAGCATCGCATGGCGGGCCTAGGGGGTTGGTAAAAGTCAGACCCCCAAAAGCGGTACAAGTCGTGTCGGAGTGTAGCCCAAAACACCCTGAGATACTACTGGAATACCTACCAGTAAATCTCCTGCCTTGGCCAAGGACTTCGTGTAAGGGCTCTCCTAGACACAGCGCGACCTCACCCCCAATACCGGGAGAGACGAACCCCTGCAGATCCGCTCACTGCCTCCATGTGGCTCGGGACAGTACCCAACTAAAACCTGTTTGCTCGTCTCCTTTGAGCGTGGTAGGGTAGTAATCAAAGTACAGTGGGAACTCACACGAGACAAATGACGATCTCAGGTCGATGAACTAACCTGTACACATGTCACTAGGGAACTGCTATCTGACGTCAGGTATAAGACCAACTAGCATGTTCCCGGCGAGTCCTGTCCGCTGTACTTATAACCCAATGAGCACCTGTATACATCTTAGGTGAACCAACTGACACCAGTGGCTTGTGAGACCGGCCACCGCCCCTCGTCGGGGTCTCGACTGTATACACTAGTCTACTATGGAGAATCGATGCCCTGTCTCGAAACTCCCATGACTAGGGACATTTTAAGGATGTGCTTATAGACCCCCAGCTCCCACGTATATGATCGCCCTCATACTGCTGGCAGTCAAGCAAGAATCCTAGGGGCTCTATCAACGTGCAATAGTGACCTGTAAGGTCACCTAAAGCAGTACACGATGATAAAGATAAACCAGATAGCATACTATGATCTTGAGTAAGACCGTCCTACCGGGATAGGTCCTCCCTCAATCATTGCAATCACGTGCCTGTGATCCAATAATTGACTCTGAGGGCACTATCTCCAACATTACAGACTAAAGGGGAGAGGGATCTGCATGATTAACATATGACTTGCTTAGGCAATTGAGTTAATCATGAAATGTCATGTACCGCACCAGACGTTGTTTTTGCACTAGCTGCAATAAACATATATTAATCCAATCCTGGGCAAACGTGAGAAAGCAGTTTATGAACATAAATGGATGTTCTAGGAATATGGTAATGGCGGCCTCTTTCGAGAGACAGTTATCATTTCAGGCTTCCAAAGTGACCTGGATGACAGAGTGACTGTCAAAGTTTTAGTTTTCCTTCTTTTGAGGGACAATATGTTGGACATGTGGTCCAAGCGGATACTGAGGAAAGGCATGGCGCAGGATACTGATTAAATTCAGTGAACGATACAGTCTAAGAAGTTTGTTTGATTTGGAGTTCATTTATGAACTGGGTCCCATCAGATATCCAGACAAATTCTAAGACATGTATTGCTCATTACGGGAGAGAGCTGTTCTCCGTGAAGTTGAGATATAGAGAGATACAGAAAGAAACATTGGAGCGGATCCACTCACTGAGGCTATTTCTCGAACGCAATAGTTTCGCAAACGGGCTTTACGAAACTGATTAGTAGAGAAGTTAGGTGCTCGGTATCACACGGGCTGTGAATATGCGACACCACAATAATTGGCTTTGAGTGCAAGTGGGAGATTTTTGGCTAAAGTGCCCTCAAGGCAATTATTGTAATAGCAGCCAGGTGATTATGATGATTGAGGGAGGACCTATACCGGTAGAACACTCTTACTCGAAATGATAGTATGCTATCTGGTTTGTCTTTATCATCATGTATATGTTGATAGAGCCCATAAGATTCTTGCCTGACTACCAGCATTATGATGGCGATCATATATGTGGGAGCTGGGGCTCAATAAGCACATCCTTAAATTCCCCTGGTCATGGGAGTATCGAGATTGGGCATCGATACTCCAGTGTAGACAAGTGTATACCGATCGAGACCCCGACGAGGGGCGGTGGCCAGGTCTTACAAGCCATTGGTGTTGGTTTGTTTACGTAAGATAGTATACAGGTGCTCATTGGGTTATGAGTACACTGGACGGACTCGCCGGGAACGTGCTAGTTAGTATTATACCTATTGTCAGATAGCATTTCCGAGGTGACATGTATATAGGTTAGTCTGTCAACCTGAGATCGTCATTTGTCTCGTGTGAGTTCCCACTGTGCTTTGATTACTACCCACCACGGCTCAAAAGAGTCGTGCAAACAGGTTTTAGTTGGGTACAGTCCGGAGCCATATGGAGGCAGTGATCGAATCGTCGGGAATTCGTCTCTCCCGATATTGGGGTTGATGTCACGTTGTGTACGGGTGGCCATCACCAGAAATCAATGGCCATGGTGGACGAGAATTACCGATCTAGGATCGATAGTTTCTCTGGTGGTGATGGGTTTCATGCCGACACTAAATGTTGCATTGTTAGGGGTCTGACTTTATCCACCCCCTAGACTCGATATGCGATACTCTTAGACGAACAGACCGGACTATATGAATATTGTCACTGTCAGGCTTAGTAAGGGTTCAGGATGAGTTTGCTCGTCAGCCTCTCTTTCGCTCAATACCTGGGTAGCCGCTACGTACAGCTAGTGCCGTAGACATGCTTGTGGTTAAACCCACTGCCAGCGTATTGACGAGTCTTTAGAGTCCCACAGAGAGAGTTTTCACGATTCAGGCGATATGGTGTAGATAACGTATGTTGGTACATACAGGTGTCCGATTAAATATGTGCACATGCTGCACAGACTTTAATCGAACGGTTGATAATACTAGCGTCTTAGGATTAAGCCCGATTATTAAATCAGGTTTTGATTTAATAATTTATATATGTATTTATATATATATATATATATATATATTCTAGTATTATTGTTCACTATTCATTTTCTCTCTTGGCTATTCGTATTTTTGTACGAATACGCGTATATGTATTTCGATACGTGTACCGGGTTGCATTCCGTATTTATATGGAATGGATTCTAGAAGATGGCCACCTCATTATTGATTTTCTTTTTAAAAAAACAACTATGGAAATGAGGTGGAAGGGTAAGGTGGCATGAGCATGGGTCTTGGACATGTAGAGTGGCATGGGTCTTGATTTGTTTATTGAAAAAGGAAAAGAGATATTTTGTGTGTGGATTTTTGAGAGAGGGGGGAGGGTAGCCACTAGCTTGGGGTGTGGACTTGGTCATTTTTCTTCACTTACTTCATTGCTCTCATACTCACTTCAACACTTATCCAATTCTTGAGTTGCTCATGCCATTGTTTCCTCACCTGCTTCATCTTCTATGGTTGCTCTCTTGAGCAATTATGATGAGAAAAAATATAGTGACACATTCCTACACCTTCACTCTCTATTGCTAGCAACCTTGGAGCGTCGGTTGCCTCGTTTCATGAGGCTGAAGCTTGCGTCATTTCCCTCAGGCAGATCATCATAGATAGAGGAAGACTGGTAACCAAACTCGATCAAGGAGCCACTAGGAGCTTGGGGATTATGGTTGAAGAACGAAGGACACGGATCAACTCGGTATAATCATTCTAACTTCTTTATAAAGCTTGCTAGTTTAGGGTTTAAGGTAGATCCGGGCATCGGGTAATGGTAACGCGAGATTAGTAAAAAAAAATTCCGCATTTGGCCACGGTTTGATGGCCGGGGCACTGCCGTAACCCAACAGGGAGGTTGTAGACCTCGTAAATCTTTAGGGAACACATCAAGAAAATCGCGAACGATCTTTGGGGCTGGACTCTCATCAATCTCCATAGCCGTCAACGCTTTTGGCTTGGCTCTAAATTTGGCTGGCTCCAAAGACTCGCTTCCGCCTTCGAAAACAAATTCAGGGTGATTGGGGATGCGTAAGGTCACTTTCCTAGCTCGGCAATCGATGATCACATGGAAGGTGCTCATCCAATCCATCCCGAGAATCGCATCATAGCTGCCCGTCCTGAATAAAAGGAAATTCGCATAGAATTCCCTGCCGCATATTACTACCGGACATAATCTACACTCTTGGTTGGACACAATAAAACCGTTACCCGTATGTATCTCCCAAAATTTGGTCAACGGCTCGTGAGTTATAGAGTGTGCGTCAATAAACCGCGTGGAAATAAAGCATTGAGAAGCATCCGAATCGAAAAGAACTCTAGCTGGTTCAGAATAAACAAGGATTTTACCTGTAACCACATCTCAAGAAGCCTCTTCCTGCTCGGCGGACAAGGTGAAAGACCGTCCCTGATTCCGACCTGTACCAGTCTGCCTTTGATTGAAAGACCACTTCTGGGACACCCGAGGTGGACCCCTCTGAGATGATGTGTCGTACGACGGTTGTTGTTTCTCGAATCCTCCCTGTAGCTCAGATCTCTTGGGACACCCGCTGACCCTGTGCTTGCTGGATCCGCAAATCAGACACTGCCCCTTAGCTCTGCGACAATCTCTCTGCATGTGTCCTGGCCTCTAGAAACAATCGCATAATAGGGCCCTCCGCTGCGGTAGCTGAGGTGAGAAGGTGCGCTTCATCTGTGTGACACCCGGCCTGTGAACTAGGATTGCTCCATGGGGGAAGATGGTAGGCCGTGCTGGAACCACGTAGGGTCTCCTGTCCATCGATCGTTGGCCCTTGGCCTTCTCCACCAATCTTTCCTGTACTCAGGCAACGTTCAAAACTTGGGCAAAGGTTGGTAGGTCGAGAGACACGATAAGTTTTTGCAGTTCAATATCGAGCCCTTGCTGGAACCATCTTGCCCTGGCGGCTTCGGTGGCTACAATGTATGGTGCGAAGAGACTCACCCGATTACACTCTGCGGCGTAAACAACCACTGAGCGTCTATTCTACTTCAACATGATGAACTTCACTTCCATCTCGGCCTTGGCAGTAGCCGGAAAGTAGTGATCCAGGAAGCATGTGGAGAACGTATCCCATCCGATAGGTTTCTCTAGCCGGCTCTCCTCTACGGACCACCACGTGCGGGCCTCGTCTTCTAGTTGAATCTTCACCACTTCACTCTATCGTCGTCAGGAATTCGAGCGGCTGTCAGGAGGTTCTCTACGTTGATGAGCCATTGCTCGGCCTCAAGTGGACTTGCTGATCCCGTGAACACTGCTGGATGAAGCCTCCTAAAGTCTGAAACGGTACCAACTCTATCCTGTGTAGTCAGTACGAGCGCGCCCTCGGGGCCGACAGGAACAGCCGAAGATATCTTCAGGGCGGTAATTGCGGACTCCTGTACCGCCTTCAATCCCTCGGCCAGGAGATCGCTCTTTCTTTCTTGAGCTTAGGCCAGGGTCATCAGTGTGCTAAGGATATTCTCAGTACGATCGTGGCGCCCGGCACCGGAGGATTTTCCTGAGGAGTCCATATTCCTGAAAAGATCAAAAGAAATCAGATTCAAGCAAGGCTACACAATGATTCAACGATGATTAGAAAGTGAGGAAGAATGTAATAAGGCATACGCTAAGGGTTTAACTCAATCTAGAGGTCTCTCGACGGAACTGTAATTTCATCCAAAACCCGGCGCTCTGATACCAACAAAACCACGTCACGCCTCACTTCCCAAAATGCGGAATATGAGGGGTGACTAGGCCAGCCATGCTCCTACGGTATGGGTATAATCCCGCCGTAATCACACTTCGGCTTCTAGCATTACATGGTAGTCAGTAAACAGTACTTGAGTAAAGGAAAATCATAGTACACAACTTTATTACATAACAAATAAAAGAGTTCGAGATACATTTATTTTGTAGAATAAAACAACTAACCAACAAAACAAGTACTGAAATCAAAAGAAATAGCGCTGGTGATGCAATCTAGACCTCCGCGATCTCGAATGGTAGGTCCTGCTCCTGGACTGGATCCACTTCGTCTTCTAAGCATGCACACTCAGGTCGTCTGGGCGACACATATAGCAATAATTATATAAAGGCATAGAATGCTATTAAACACGAGAAGTACAACAGAATGCAGAACATGAGTATAATAAACATCAACTGAGTATGAATAGTGCAATATAGGTATCATGTTGGCAAACTAGGCAATGTGTATGTAACTATTTATCGGTCACTAAGTCAATGAAATCAATTGGTGGAAAGAATGCTTGTGTTTAACAAGGGTCTCATGCATGCCCGAGACTACGGTCTGCTGTACCCGGAACATAACCCTTTCAGCCGTGCCGCTAGGCCCACGACCTAATGTATGTATATATATATCACTCATAGCGAATGATCATCCTCTAAATCACTGTTCCTCGCAAAATACGAGTTCAATTCCACCTTGATTTCCCCATTCCCCAGGTTATAGTATGCATTCATGTATTCGATGGGTTGTGAACAAATACGTGTCGCTGTCACTTTCAATCACTTTTCCACTTATCAGTATCACTGTCGTATTTTCCACCACCCAATCACTAACACTAATTTATAGACAATGCAAATCAGTCGCTAGGTTTCAACGTGAATGATCACAATGCAGCAGGTGTAAAGAAAACACGAAAAATAAGCAGAAATGCACAGAACAGATATTCATTATTTCAATAACGACCAATGCCACATAACTTGTAAAATTTACGATAAATCACACGTAAAGATTCGACCAATATGATATAAAGGACGTATGAATCACACTTGATTATCTAACCATTAAAATTAATTTCATGTCAATCGGAATTTATGTTAGGGAATTATCAACATTTTAAGGTAGCGACCGATTGCTGGAATTCCAGTTTCAGAACTGGAGACCCAAATTCACTCACATTTTATCAGTGATTGTGTTCAAATTCAGATGTTTCCCTAGTTGAATGAAATACAGTTCTATCGGTTAAGTTTCCAACGCATCAAACAGATTATCGATAGCAGTTCAGTATTAAAAGTTATGTTCTATTTAATGTGATGGTGTAGGAAACATTACTGCAGAAACTGTAGAACATAGCGACACTCAAAATACAAATTTAATATCAAACGATGGTGAAATAGAACGGGACTAGATTAATGTGTTAGCTAACTAAATTATCTACACGACGATATGGGGCTCCATGCATTTTCAGATTCATATAGGTATGAACAGATGTTTAAAAAGGCATTAACATAAAATACTGCTCTGGACTGCGGTCCAGAGCTGCATTTCTCCCTCACCTCTCCAATATCATTACCTGCCGTATTAAATAACAATTTACATAGGGTTAAAGGTTATCGAGTTGGAATTGATGTGAGGCCTAGACCTTTATGTTTCAATTTGAATTTAATTTTCTATCAATTTCACAACGTGACATGTACGGTAATATCCAAGTTTAACGTTGCCTTTTGGGAGCGACATTCAGGGTATAGATGTCGATATGTTTTGTCCAAATTCTACACTATATCTGTTAATAAGGATTGAAACTACTGATCACCAGTATGGGCATTTAAATAAGGTTTCCATGCATGTATCGTGTCGAACACACGAGTTGTGTACGGGTATTAGTCGAAACTTCGGTTTCGGTTAATTAATCAAAAATAGGTGTTATTCGGTGAAATTGTAAATGATGTTGATACGGGGTAGTAAATCCTAGTCGGGCTTCATTCAATATAATCAAACCATGAGGGTTCGCTACAAAACAATTTGATTATAATTAGCAATACACACACCATATCTTGCAACAATGATATTTCGATCAACCGATACATTTAATTAGCATGAGTAAGCAAGTGATTTATTTTCACTTGCCTCAGACAATCATGATGATGATAATCCCGACAGTGACGACGGAGAGAGGCAACAACGGTGACGGCGACGGACCGCGTAAGGGCACGGCACAAGCAGCGGTGATGGCAGCGAGCTCGAGTGGCCGCTGGAGGTAGTGGGTGCAGGGGCTCAGTATGGGGGTGCTCGGAGCTTGTAGCTTGGAGGTGGTGAGCTCCGACGATGGTGGATGACGAGGATGAGGGCTCGGTGTCGTAGATGGGGTTGCCGGTGATGAGGTGGTCGGGGATCGTCGGTGAGGTGCAGGGGCGCAGTGGGTTCGGGTGTTGTGGCCTGGGGGATCCAGTGTCGTGGAGGAGAGGAGGGGCTTGTCGGAAGTTTTAGGTTGAGTGGGGAGAAAGAGGAGACGGAGTTCGCCAGGAGATCGTTGGTGACGGTTGAAGCTTATAGATGGGAGGGATCGGTGTTGGAGCAGAGTGGGAGAGAGAGAAAATGATGCAGAGAAGGAAACGAGGGGGAAAGTGAAGTAGAGAGAGGGTGGCAGAGAGAGGAGTCGTCGTGGGTTTCGGGCGATGAGTCATGGCCTTTGCGGCGTGGGTGTGAGTAGCGGGGAGAGACGTGGGGGAGCCGTTGAGGCCTTGGAGCCGTTGGGGGAAGTGCCCGTTGGGGGCGCGAGCGGGTCATGGGGAAGATGGCTGCAAGGAAGTTGGCGAGCGGGCGTGGGTGCGGTCATCGTGGGCGCGAGAAACGTGGGACGTTGGAGGAAAGAGCGGGAAACGGGAGGAAGTGAGGAGGAAGGAAACTTGGGTAGTGGTTCGGGTCGGGTCGAGCATGGGTTGGGCCGGTTAGAATTAGGATTTGGGTTGTATATAATAGTTTTAGGAATAATTAAAATAAAATATATAAAAATGAAAGAATTTTGGAATAAAATCTGGAAAAATTATATTCGGAACTGGGGATTTACAATACCTATCATTAGATAGCAGTTCTCTGGTGACACTGGTACATATAAGTCTGTAAACCCGAAATTGTCATAGTGTCTTGTGTGGTTCCTACTGTGCTGTGATTTCCTTCCTACCACGGCTCAAAGGTGTCGTGCAAACAGGTGGATTTTGGGTACAGTCCCGAGTCACATCGAGGCAGTGAGCGATAGAAGGGTTTCTTCTCTTCCGGTATTGGGAGTTGATGTTGCGCTATGCTCGATTGGCTATAACAGTAAGTCCCTGGCCAGGGCTGATGAGATTTACTGGTAAGTGTTATCGGTAGTTTCTCGAACCGTTATGAGCCATACATCGACATGACTTATTAAATTACTGGGGTTTGCTGATTCCACCCTTAGACTCGATATACTACATATCAGACGAAGAGACCGGACTGTACGGTAAGTGTTACTTATAGGTTTCATGTGAGTTTGGACAAGCTTGCTTATTGATCTTCTATTCGCTCAATTCCTGGGTAGCCGTTACGTCCATCTAGTACCGCTGACGGCTTGTGGGTAACTGATGTGATTATTACTTACTGCTGGCATATTGACGAGTCTTTAGAGTCCCACACAGAGGTTTCCAAGTTCAAGCGAAACGAAGTAGGGCACATATGTTGATATTTGTAGGGGGCTTGATTAAATACGAGTATGTGATACCGTATTCTAATCTGGCGATAATTTGATATCGGTTAGGTTATATGTGATATAACCGGATTATTGAATCAAGTGTTGATTTGATAATGTGATATACAGATAAATGATATTAGTCTGTTATATGTGATATAACCGGATTATTAAATTAAGTGTTGATTTAATAATCTGATGTGTATTTATATTTGATATAATTATACATTAACTAATATTATAGATCACTAATTATTTTGTTCTCTTAATATATATATATATATATATATATATATATATATATATATATATATATATTAATATATGTATGTATATATATTTTATGAAGCATGGCATGCATTTTCTATTTTTGGAAAATAGAAAAAGAGGGGGGAAATGTGGAGACTTTTGAGGAATGGGTGAAGCATGGCATTTATCATTTGTTTATTTGATTGCTTGCACTATTGAAGCATGGTTAAATATTTGTATTGATTTTTATTCATGCTTCAATAAGTGAGCAATAGAGAGCTTAGCCATTCTACACTTGTTCACATTTGGGCTTGAGCTCATTTCACTCTCTAGCTCTCTCCATCTTCTTCTTCCTCCACATCAAAGCCCTAACCCTCACATGTGATGTGAATCATAGGGATTTGTATCAACCTAGTGAGCTTACAACCCCTACTTCACCATGTTACACTTGATTAACACTTAAGTTTAGGGTGTTTCCTTCACTAAAGAGAGTTTAGTGAAGACGTAGCTTGGATTAAAGGAATTTCGGGTGGATCATCTTCGACACGAAGATCAGGAAGGAGGCTTGTTCATTCTTCGAGTGGAGCCATGAGGAGTCATAGGGACTACTATCCGGAGCTTTAGAAGTGAAGGACACGATCTACAAAGGTTGCAGTTTCATCACTTAGTATAGTCTTCTTATCATTCATGTTAAACCTTAATAATCTAGTTTGATCCTTAGTTAGTATAGCTTAGCACCCCAAATTTTTTAAAATTGCATGCTTGATGACGGTTTTTACCAAGTGGTGGTGCTAGGGTAGACTTTCAGGAGTATCCCACAAACTTGCATAAAACTGATCGTGCCTTGACATTATCCGGATTCTGCTTTTTGACAAAATATGGACACCCCCATATCTTAAGATACTTAAGAAATGTTCTCTTCCTACTCCACATTTCATATAGAGTGGTAGGAATAGACATAGTTGGAACCCTATTCAATAAATATGCAGCTGATTCCAGTGCAAAACCCCAGAAGGAAAGTGGCAATTCAGCACTACTTATCATGGAACACACCATATCGAGTAGCGTGCGATTCCTTCTCTCTGCTACACCGTTGTGCTAAGGTGTATACGGAGGACTAAGATGAGAGAGAATTCCATTCTCTTTTAACTAATCAAGTAAATCGGTACTTAAGTATTCTCCACCCTGATCAGATCGAAATATCTTGATACTTTTACCTGTTTGTTTCTCCACTTCATTCTTATACTCCTTGAATTTTTCAAAGGCCTCGGATTTATGTTTCATTAAGAATACATATCCATACCTAGAGAAATCATCAGTAAAAGTGATGAAATAGGAGTAACCGTTTCGTGCATGTGTAGACATCAGACCACATACGTCGCTGTGTATGAGTCCCAAAAGCTCAGTGGCTCTTTCTCCGTGTCCTGTGAACGAAGATTTGTTCATTTTTCCATTGATATATATGATTGACAAGGTGCATATGATTCATATTCGAACGGATCTAAATATCTATCTTTATATAACTTAGTCAACCTTGTTTCATTAATATGATCAAGTCTACAATACCATAAGAAAGCTTGGTTTG
Organism: Agapanthus africanus; assembly: GCA_030015575.1. NCBI lineage: Eukaryota > Viridiplantae > Streptophyta > Magnoliopsida > Asparagales > Amaryllidaceae > Agapanthus > Agapanthus africanus. Next base: position 561,341,717 of record CM057340.1, read on the forward strand.
AATCTGGAGCCTTTCTTTTGAGTGTGTTTTGGACGTTGAAAATTTGATGTTGATTGAGTACATATATACCGTTATCTAGTGTGCATGACCCATTCAGTTCTTGATTTAGGTGAATGTTCATGACATTACTTTCAAGTGCAAAATTATATCCTTCATTAGACAACAAACAAACCGATATAATATTACACAACATACTAGGTACACAAAAATAGGTATACAACATCAAAATGTGTCCACTCGTCAAACCTAGGTGATAATCTCCCACTGCAACAACATCTACGTTTGCTCCATTGCAAACTCTGAAGGTCATATCACCTGCCTTAAGTACTCTACGGTTTCTTGTTGCCTGCAATGAATTACAGACCAGAACCGATATCTAGTACCCATGATGTAGAGTTAACTGAAAAACAGTTTTCAATCATGAACACACCTGAAGCCGAAACATCAGCTTGCTTCGCGTCCTTGCATTTGACTTTAAAAGATTTTCAATTCTTCTTCCAGCGACCCTTCTTATGACAGTAGTAGCACTCATCCTTTCCATCTTTTACTCTCCCCGAATTGTTTGTTCCTTGCACCTTTTTGACACCTCCTTTCGGTTTGGTAGGGGTCTTCTTCTTCCCCTTAATTTTAGCCTTGAATTTAGATAAAGAAGATTCCCTGACAATAAGAACAGATGTCATCTCCTTTTTCAAAGAGCTCTCAGCTACCCTCAACATGTATAGGAGCTTTGGAAGATCAGCTTCGATCCAGTACATGTTGAAATTCAGTACGAATTGAGAGAAGGTGTGAGGAAGGGACTGTAGAATCAATTTGATGTATAACTCGTTCTCTAACATGCGTCCCAGGTTTGCGAGATCTTCAATGAGACCGATCATCTTTGGGACGTGTTCTCCTACAGGTGATCCGACAACCAATCTCATCTGGAATAATTTCTTTGAGGACTTATACCTTGCGATACGAGAGTGCTCTCCATATAAATCCTTGCAACGGAGAAAAATGGATTTTATGTCCATTTTCTCGTGCTGTTTCTGAAGTTCATTGTTCATTGAAACCAGCACAATACACCTAGCTTTTTCACAATCTAGAACCCACGTTTTGCGGATCGAGATGTCCGCAACCGTGGAATCCGGCCCTGGATCTGGGGAGCAGTACTGGTAAGGACATATGACACTTTGTTATAAGTGAGTGCAATATTGACGTTCCTCAGCAAATCTTTATAGTTTGGCCCAGTAGGTGTATTTTTTTCAAGTAGTAGTTTAAGTCCTATTATGATTGTTTCCAGAGAGAGAAAGAGAAAAGAAACACTCAGTGTATGCTCTTGCAAGATTAGATTGGTTTATTATTTTATCTAACCAGGATAGCTCCCACTGTTTTTTCGAATTCTCCATCAAATCTTAAAAAGAGAATTAGTCGAGATCATTTACACTTTAAAAGTTCGCTAATCGTTCAGCCAGGTGGGTGTTGGTACTTCAAGAGACGTTCCCCGTGCTTTCGCACGGACCTAATTAAAATAAACACCGTTTCCATAGAGGCGTAGCCCCGTTAACACTTTCTAGACACCTAATACGTTAGCTAATTATGAAGTGAAAATATCTCCCAAGAGTAATCCTATTCATCAGTGGAGTCGGGATCTAACTATCATCGTGTGATAACCTAGATGGAAGCCACTCTATTCACCACACTCCAGATGGTATGCTCAATCTGCAAGTTTCCTTTACATTTGAAACTCCCGATGTGGTTTTTGCCCCAAGGTCTTATGACCTTTACGAAGGCCAACAAATCATAAGACGCAAGTCAAGTTCTTCCCTGTTCACCGCCGGAAACGGAGACGAACCGGGATGGGGCGTCTTGCCTGAATCTGGGGGCAGATGCTATTTGGATTTATCCGCCCACCTCTCCAAAGATACCAAGTTGATTTATGGCACCGTATATCGGAGGTTTGGACGGATTCGGCCGTTGTATCATGACTTTATCAGATTCCCCCTCGTTTGTGAGGGGGTTTTTGATTATGGGGACACTCTTCCCTGCAGGCTCAAGCCCCTGCTGTTAATTACGTTACCGCAATACGATAACCACTTTCTCTTTCTCCAGCAGTTCACTTCGTGTCGTGTGTGTTGTTGTTTGTTTTGGTTGCCCGTAGATTGTATACGGAGACTAGTTTATGTCGTCGCCCGTAGGGCGTGGATTAGTCCAAATCCGTATGTTTTAGATTTGGGTTTATTTTATTTAAGGACCGATAATCTATTTTGAGATTAAGATCGAATTAAATATATGTGAGCATTTGAGGGCTCGACTTATTTTAGTTTAAGGACGTCACGGTCAGTTATCGCCGTTTTTGAGGCGAATATTAGTTTAAGGACATTTCGGTCTATTGTCGCCATGTTTGGGGAGAATATTAGTTTAAAGACATTTCGGTCCATTGTCGCCGTTTTTTGAGGCAAAGTTTTAGTTTAAGGACAACACGGTCCACTGTCGCCGTTTTTTAGGCGGAGTTTTAGTTTAAGGACATCTCGGTCCATTATTCATCTTACGCACACGTGTATTTGTTACGCGACAAAGTGAACAGTGTTGATGTAGAATGTGCCCAATTTGGGCCGGTCATGCACATCAATTTGAAAGTGCATCAACGAAAGAAGTTGTTGGTCGTCGGGACCCGCCACCTCTCTGAAGACGTTGAGGAATTATAACGACGTGTATCAAAGGTGTGAAGAGATGTACCCTTAAATCAAATCCCGTATTTGAGGGAAAAGAGGTTGTTGTATTCTCAAGAATTTTTGGTCATATTTGAGACCTTGAAAATCAATAGCATATGGGCTCGATTTATTTAAAAATAAGGAGGTTTAACCTCAGGAAACTTAGCCAATTTTAGGCTGAGATTGAGTTTCCATAATTACCCAACAGTCCTGAGCACTGGGATATACAGCGCTCACGTGTGAAACACGTGGGGTACTGGATTAGTGCTAAGAACTAGAGTCCTGTAGTACTCACGTATGAAATACGTGAGGCGCTCAGATGTGAGCGTTTTTTTGTCATTTTTGACTAATCATAGAGTGCTGAGAACTCTGCATAATACTCATGTGGGAAGCATGTGAGTGCAGGGCGTTGGGCTTTATTTGTTCGTTTCCCTCTTTTTACAGAAGTTCTAAGCACATTGATAGAGCTCACGTGCATTTCACATGACTGCTTCCTTTTGGGGCGGCTGCCTAATTGACAAAAAAGTTTTTCTTTGCTCTTTAGGCGTCCACGTGAGAAACACGTGAGGCAGCTTTGGTTGTTCTTTTTATTTGTTTCTCAAGCGCTTCTCGTGGGAAACATGTGAGGATTCAAAATAGTGCTAAGCATTAATTGAGTCACCAAGTTGTTCTTGTGTTTTCTTAGAGATATTGATCTCTGTTAATGGCATTTTTAGTCATTTATGATCATCAAGATTTCAGTTTTGAGGATCTTACACCATCATTATCGTTTGAATTGAAGAACTAAGTTCTTGTTCAATTTTCTAAGAACCAAGTTCTTTATGTAGGGTTACACCCTAATTTTTGGAGGAATTAAATTCTCATATGTTCCTGTTCTTTCTTTTTAACTTAGTTCTTTTCCCCTAAATTTTGAATCTGCAGAACAGAATCTCTCCGATGAGAATTAAATTCTCAACTTGTGGGGAGATCTGCTTCTACAAATCTCAACCAAAGAAAGAACTGAGTTCTTATTTGAAGGGTTAAACCCTTAGAGAGGCAAAGGAGAGATAATATGATCTCTGTGTTTGTTTACCTAAGGTTTCAACAAGGCAAGTCTTCTTTGAGAGTTAAATTCTCTTTTCTATCAATGGCTCACTGTATTCTTTAAAAGCTTGTGGGAAGTTCTCTCTGTATATTCTCTCTCTTTTCTCTCTGTGTGTCCCCCTTTTCCCTTTTTTATCTCCTTGCTCTTATTTATAGAAGAAGAGAAAAGATCAACTTGTTAAGAAAATCTCTTTTTGAGAGATCATGATTGATTTTATAATCAATCCAAAATGATCTTTTTAGATCAATTGGTGAATTTTATTCACCGTTAGATTTTTAATCCAATGGCTCTCTGTTTAACAGAAAAGTTTTCTTATTTGTTTAATAGGATTATGAAATAGTTTCCCTAAGATAGAATTTCATTCTATCAGATGATAGGTGGGTAATTTTATAATCACCGTTGGATCTTTCATCAAAGGGTCCTCTGTTTAACAGAGAAGATCATTCTAGTTTGAGAAAGATCGGGGAAATATTTCTCACATAGATTTTTAATTCTATCATATAGAATTAGATGTGAGTATTTTAAGATTGGGGTGCTCACATGCTTTGCATGTGAGTGCTGCCAAAGAATGTGGCAGGATGACTCATGTGTTTAACACGCGACCCTTAGCGTGGGTTTTGGCCAGTTTATTTTCAGCCCTCATATGGTTTGCATATGAGCGCTCACGTGTTTAACACGTGAGACATCTTTGGCCTATCAATTGTTTAATTGCAGCGCCTATATGCTTTACATATAGGCGCTCACGTATTTAACACGTGAGGCTTATTTAGCCCATTAGGTGTTTTGATTGCAACACCTATATGCTTTGCATATAGGTGCTCACATGTTTAACACATGAGGCTTATTTAGCCCATGAGTCGTTTTAACTGCGGCGTCTATATACTTTGCATATAGGCGCTCACATGTTTAACACGTGAGACTTGAATTTTCTCCCCTTTTCTCTCTTTTCATGAGGGAACATTCCCGTCATTGTCCTGATTAACTTAGACCCACCCGTACTCGCCCTTGACGAAAGCCAACAAGGTTGTACGACTGTCCTAAACCAATGCATCTTTCTATACTACAACCAAGTAACACACTGCTACCATTCACTATGCCTTGAGGAAGGCCAACAAACATAGAATGAATATGATGTGCTACTCATTTGAAACGATGGAGGGCTATGGCTGGTTTTTGTGAAAACCTTGAACGTAATGAACTTGATATCGTTGAAAGAACGATAGATTTGAAAAGGAGTGGTTCAAGCTCCACTTTTTAAACGAGTGTTTTGAAAAGAACCGAATGGTTTTTCAAATTGTTCTAATATAATTTTAGATTTATTTTCTTACATTAATTAAAATTAATGCGGTCCCATCAATTTAAATCCTATCACACCAGAAAATAACGAAAATAGAATGAACGCATATGCCATCCGCATTCGCCACGGGACCCCATCATGCACTGTTAGGTTACTTAACTAACGGCAGAGCGGGGGCAGGGCTAGCACGGATGCAAAAAATATACAATATTTATTTATATAAATAAATATATATATATATATATATACATTCATCATGGGCATGATAATCATCACAAACAGAATAAGAGCATCACAGAAGATGGAAAAACACTATCCTAGATCCCTACGAGTGCGGCAAGCTACCCGCCAATCATAAAATTGGTGACCCGAATCTCGACTCCTTGAGATGGTCTCCTACTGAATTCTAGAACCCCGTAGCTTGTGCATCCCTCCTCGGGTCAATCCTAATACATGAAAATGAAATAATATACAGCCGGTGACATCATCCTCAACCCGAACGTGTCCCAATAAAAGAATATTACATCATAAATTTTATATGAATTACATAGAACTCTCATCCTCATATCTAAAATTCACACAGGGTTATTCACAAGACGATCCATCAATCCATCACCAATATCAACAAGACTGGATATGTGTAACACCATCTAATCGACGTATATCAATTAGAAAACGTTTACCAACACATATACACATCATCATAAGAAAGTAACGAAAACAAGACATTAGAATTGCACACACACATGAAGAAAACATTCAAATTTTTCTCCAATGAAAAACTAATGAACTTCAACTTCTAAAAAAATCCAACTTTTTGCATCCAAAGTAGTCCCAATCGACTCGAAAATCACACAAGAGCCCGGAGGCACTCTAGGGAAAAAATTAGAGATACTTAGGGAGGCCTATGGGGTGCCATTCCCCTGAGACCACCACGAGGTGATCTTGGAAGCATGGCAGACCCGAGACCACCTATTGAGGTGGTCTCGGGTCACCAACCCCCAAGACCACCTCATGGTGGTCTTAAGGCGATGGCCCCTTCCTTCAGGCCCCTCGGGGTATCCCCGAGGTACCCTCGAATCATCCTGCAGGTTTTCGATCCAAATCGTGAGCCCGCAGGAAGTGTAAACTTCAAAAAAACTTGGATTTTTGGACCAGATTTTCTCGGCAGTTTTGAGTGCCGGAAAAACCGTAAATTTTAACGTCATAGCAACTTCTTTAGGTTTAATGAGTGACTCTGATACCATGTAATTCAATGTTGCTCGCTCTACCATGGTTGTAGAGAGGCAGAATGCAAAAAATCAAATATTTAGCAAGCAACATCAATTAGCTACCCAAAATCTACCCTATGCCTAAACAAGAAAAGCAACAAAGGTTTTAATCTACCATGAAGAGGATTATACCAATGGATACCTGTCCTATGGTCTTCTAAACTCTTCCTTCTTGTGCTCCTTGAGGTCCTAAATCAAACTTGCTCGGAAGCTTTCTCGATCCTAGATGATCCACCCGAAGAAATATGATTCAAGCTTGTACTTCAAAAAAAAGTAACTAAACAAACTAGTTTTCTAAACTAGATAATTTAGGAGACGTAGAGATTATAAATAGTGTTTATCTATCTCTAAATCCTATGGATCTCAATACATGAGAATGTCTAGGGTTGAGAAAGAAGAGAGGAGAGAGAAGGAGCTAAGGAAAATGAGAGAAAGGTTGTGTAAAACTATCATAACTCTATTCTTTTGTGAAATGAATTTCCCAATTAAAAATGGCTACCATACTTGAATAGTAATACCAAATGAATTAAAAATTCATTTGGTCATGCCTTACACCATTCTCATTTTCCACATAACCCTCCACCTCATTTCCAAATAAATGAATAAATGGAAAAAGCAAGAATGAGGTGTCCTTCTTCTAGAATGTATTTTTTATAAATACAAAATACTTTCTACCGTATACACATACCCGTATTCGTACCAAAATATGAATACCCTAGAGATAGAATAATACTACTAACAATCCGGTTTAATCCTAAGCCCGCTAGTATTACAACCCGTCCGATTAAATTTCGCGCAACTGGTACACATAATTAATCGAAACCCTACACATATAAATATATGGCTGTCACGACCTAGAAATTTGGCACGTGACCGGAATGAGAATCACGCAACGTCTAAAGGCGTAACGTAATTCAAGTAAGCCGAAACCCAGAAATCTAAACCTTTTTGCGGAAAATAGTGGAGATGCAGTTTTGAAATAAAAGGTATAATGGAATTAAGTTTTTTTAAATGCATAGATAATAATATATGAAAATGCAAGTGAAATATATATATTAAAATTGAAAACATTTTTCGTCCTTTAAAAATTTGGGCAGCACCTTCCTTATATATTTTGATCCAAAACCATATACATAACAATATATAAGCATCCCCAAGCGGGAGCTAGCTCTTCGACAATTGGAGGAATCACAACCACGTAATAAACATATATATGACGCCCAACGGTGAATATCAACACAGAAAGAGTAAATGAATAAAGCAAGATATCAACAACACAAAAGAAGCGAACATACACTCATCGCTCTAAGTCTCGCAACACAAGTCTGACTTGGTCTACCAATATACAAAGCCTAGTTTCTGATTAATGGAGTTTATCTAGATACAAAAGGAATAATAAATACAAGAGTGGGCATGATCCAATGTGTGTCCCATCTACCATAGCAAAACATCCTGGATGAAGCTGTGTGCCAGCGATACCGCTACTGATCCAAGTGGTCAAACCTGCAAGAAAACTGTGGTAGAAATCGCGAGAATAGAATACGGTATCTCATACACGTATTAATCTCGGTCCCGTACATATCTCATATGTGCTCCTACTTTGTTTCTCCTGATCCAGGAAACCTCTGTGTAGGACTCTAAAGACTCATCAATACGCCGGCAGTAGGTGATGATCATATCAAACACCCATAAGCCGCAAGAGGCGTGCTAAACGTAACGGCCACCTGGGTATTGAGCGATCAGAAGATCAACAAGTAAGCCTGCTCATACTCTTGCGAATCCAATCAGTAACACTACCGTACAGTTCGGTCTCTTCGTCTGATATGTCGCATATCTCGCCTAGGGGTGGTAAACGTCAGACCCCAATAGCTTGATAAGTCATGCCGATGTAAGGTCTATAACGGGCGAGAAACTACTGATAACACTTATCAGTAAATCTCATCTACCCTGGCCAGGGATTTCAGTTATGGCCAATCGAGCATAGCGCAATATCAACCCCCAATACCGGGAGAGATGAATCCCCTCCTATCACTCATTGCCTCCATGTGACTCGGGACTGTACCCAAAAACCATCTGTTTGCACGACTCAGTAGAGCCGTGGTAGGATGGAAATCAAAGCATGGTGGGAGACACACAAGACTCTATGACGATCTCGGGTCAACAGACTAACCTGTACCAGTGTCACCAGAGAACTGCTATCTGACGTGAGGTATAATACCATCTAGGAGTTCTCGGCGAGTCCGTTCAGTGTACCCAGTCACCACTGAGCACCCGTATACCATCTCTGATGTCAAACACCAATGGATATGGGATCATCCATCGCCTATCACATGGGTCGAGAAAATATACGCTAGTCTACTCTGGAATATCGATGCCCTGTCTCGATATTCCCACGACTAGGAACATTGAAGGATGAACTCATAGAATACCCAGGCCCCACTAATATGATCTGCATCATAATCCAGGAAGTCAAGTACACATCCTAATGGCTTTATCAACATGTAACAGAGAGACAGTAAGTGTACATGTTAAGATAAAGAGCAACCAGATAGCGTACTATCACGTCGAGCAAGAAAGTCCTCCCAATATATGTCCCAGCATCCACTATAATATACATCTCATGTACAATAATGGCCTCTAGGGCATACATACAATTAACAATCTCCCACTTGCACTAAGGACGGTTGTTGTAGTATAGCATACCCAATGTCCTATAAAAGTCTCTTGCAGGAAAGGCCTCAATGAGTGGATCTGCCGTGTTAACCTCTGAGTCTACTCTCCTAACCTCGATCTCTTGGAGATCAACCATCTCCATGATCAGGTGATACTGCCTTAGAGTATGTCTGGGTCACTGATGGGACCGGGGTTCATCGGCCAAAGCCACACCTCCATTGTCACATAATGGTGGGAACCTAGTTCATCTCATTAACAAATATACACCCAGACTGCCTCTTTGGTAGCATCTTTGATAGCGATGTACCCAGCCTTTATCGTCTAGTTTGCCCCGGTATCTAGCTTGGAACTCTTCCAACATACCGTCCCTCCACTGAGGGTAAAAACAATGCCTGTGACTGACTTTAAGTTGTCCTTACCACCTTGGAAGCTATCCAGTGATTCTCCCCAGGATCGATTGACACCATCTCACTACACCTAGTGAGAATCCTAACATCCACTTAGATCTATCTCATAGATCCAAAACCCAGGATTTATAAGGTATCACCTTGATCCTATATGGAGAATCTATGTGATAAGAGGAGATTGACCGAGTGTATTATATGAAACATCTTCCCTATCAAGAGTATGTCATCTATGTGCAATACGAGGAAGACCACCTTACTCTCTACTTCCTTTTTGTATATACAAGGTCTATCTACCATTTTGATGAAGTCAAACACATTGACTACCGCATCAAAACAGATGTTCAAACTCCGTGATGCCTGCTTTAACCCGTAAATCAACTTGCACACGTTTCCACTGCTCCCGCTGTCTACGAAGCCCTCTGGCTGTGTACTCATAGACGCTCTCTTCTAAATCATTATTTAGAAAAGCAATCATGATACCCAACCACCAGATATCGTAGTCATGGTATGTAGCAATGGCAAGTAGGATCCGGATGGACTTAAGTGTAGCCACTGGAGAAAAGGTTTCATCATTATCCACGCCTGGTCAATGAAGAGAACCTTTTGCAACAAGTATAGCTTTGAAAGTCTTAACTTTTCCATCTACACCAAGTAATCTTCTCAAGATATGCTTGCTCCTGATGGGGATTTAACCCTTCAGATATAGCAACCAAAGTCCATACTTTGTTGGTGTATATAGATTCCATCTCAGATCGCTTAGCATCCAGCCATTTTTACAGAGTCCACGGTCATGATGGCCTGCTCGAAACTAGTTGGGTCATCATCTCATGATGCAATCCTTGCTCCCACTATCATCGAGAAACCTAAGTATCTCTCAGGCGGATAAAGAACCTAACCAGATCGGCGGAGAGGCTAAGGTTCGTCGGGAACTATTGAATCCTCTGGTTCTACCAAATCGTCAGCTGTAGTTTGTATAGCTGGAACATATTCCAGTTCTACCTCAGGACCATAAATTTCTTCCTTAAATAATTCTTTTTCCTAAAAAGGTGGCATGCCGAGAAATAAAACACCTTTTGTTTCTCGGTGGGATAGAAGATATTCCCTTGCGAATGCTTGGGATATCCAACAAACTTCCACAGAACTGACCTTGTCTCGAAATTGTCCGGATTTTGCTTTTGACATAGGCCGGACAACCCAAATCTTAACATGCTTATGAGATGGGCTCTTCCCATACCATATCTCATATGTAGTGGTAGGCATTGATTTTATTGGAACCCAATTCAATAGGTGTGCTGCTTCTTCAAGCGCATAACCCCAAAAGGAAACAGGCAACTCAGCAGTATTCATCATAGAGCGCACCATATCTAATAGGATGCGATTGCTCCGCCCCGATATATCGTTGTGCTATGGTGTATACGGAGGAGTAGTGCTGAGAGAGAATCTCATTCTTCTTTAGAATAGTCCAAGAATTTCTTGCACAAGTATTCTCCTCCCTGATCCCATCAAAGGACATAATACTTATACCCGTTTTGGTTCTCTACTTCGGATTTATATTCATTGAATTTCTCAAAAGCTTCAGGCTTGTGTTTCAATAGGAACACATTTCCGAATCCTGAGAGATCATCAGTGAATATAATGAAGTACAAAGAACCAGTCCTGGCATGTGTAGACAGGAGACTACATACATCATCATGTATCAGTCCCAAAAGTTTACTAACCCTTTCTCTGTTTCAAGTAAACGGAGCTATGGTCATCTTATCTTTCTGACATGACTGGAAAGTTTCACAAGATGTAAATTCAAACTGATTTAAATATGCATCTTAATGTAACTTAGCTAATCGGGTCGCATTGATATGACCTAGTCTACAATGCCTCAAGAAGGATTCAATCTTTTCTGAACTCTTCTTCTTATGTGTGTTCTGTACGTTAAGAACTGTGGTTTGATTTAGAACGTATATGCCATTAGATAAAGCGCTTGAACAGATCAACACTTTGATATAGGAAATGTTCAAAACATTATCCAACAATACAAAATTATATCCTTCTTTAGATAATAAAGAGACTGATATAATGTTGCATATCAGGTTCGGTATCTAATAACATTCGTTCAGAATCAATGTATTTGGTAATACAAGGTAATAATCGCCAACTGATTTGGCTGCAACAACTGCACCATTCTCTATACTTAGAGACATATCACCATATTCTCAGTTCTCTATAACGAATACACGCGAAGAAGTTGCATCAACATGCACTTTCTTCGTTTGGGCGGCATGGGAATCCTGGTATTCCCCATTTCCGGCTCGGTCTTATAACAATTATAAGTTGGAGCGGGACCAACGTTCCCCAGCTCAGTATAACAAGCAGGTTCGGTCAATACATCCATATTATTATCTTGATTAAGGCGTGACATGGTCGCTACCTGGAGAGAGAGAGAAGAAAACACTCTGCGTGCGCTCTTGCAAGATTAGATTGGTTATCTATTTTATCTAATCAGGATAGCTCCCACTGTTTTTATCAAATCTTCCTTCAAACCTTAAAAGGAAAGACTAGCCGGGATTAACTACACCCTACAAGTTCGCCAATCTTTCAGCCAGGCCAGTGCCGGTACTTTGAGGGAGGTTCCCCGTGCTTTCGCACGGACCTAATTAAAATAAACCTCGTTTTCCCAGGGGTTTAACCCCATTGACACCTTTCTAGACACCTACTTGATCGGCTAATTATAAAGTGCAAAACTCTCCCAGGAGTAACTATTAATCGCTGTGGGTATCAGGATCCAACTATCTCATAGAAGATATGCAATCTCATTGCAAATTTCAACACTTGAAATTCCCGATAATGGTTTTTACCCCTAGTGACTTATGAGCTTAACTATGGTCAACAAATCATAAGCACTAGTCAAGTTCTACCCTTCATTTCGTGATTAATTAGACCCACCCACATGACCCTTAACTATGGTCAACAAAGTCACATGACTGTCCTAACTAATCGCATCAAATGCCATGTAGGAAGACATCACTTAGCTACCGTACACTGTGCCTTAACTATAGTCAACAAACACAGCCCGAATACTAAGTACTCTACTTCCTAATATGACGGAGGGTTGCGGATGGTTTTTGTGAAAACCTTTGACGCTTTGAACTTGATCTCGTTTTAGAATCAAATGATTTAAAATGGAGTGTTTTTTAGGCTATTGCTAGTTTCGCTAAAGAGGTCACTCCCGGTGAAGGGATCTCGGCTCTTTCCTCGTCGAATGAGGTGCAGGATATTCACAATATCACTATGCAAAGAGAGAACTAGAAAAGCAATCAAAAGACAAAACCAAGGGTTGTAGCATCTGTTAGTTATTGCTAAAGAGGTCACTCCCGGTGAAGGGATCTCGGCTCTTCCCTCATCGAATAAGGTGCAGGATATTCTACAAGGAATACCGCTATGCAAAGCAACAAACAGAGCTACCTATGTTTGAAAATTCGATTCCACAACATCTTTAGGTTTATTTCCTTCATTAATCTCATTAATGAATGTCCCAACTTTTAAGTTACCTAAGCATCACAGATAAATACAACGTACGCTTATGCCATCCGCATTCGCCACGAAGTCCTGTCGTGCACCGTTAGGTTAAGTAACTAACGACAGAGCGGGGAAGGGCTAGCGCAGGTGAAAAACATAAGAAACGTCTATAATATATCATATATATTATAATGTATCCATCTCAGAAAATAAAGTGATCACATCACAAAATATCAGCAGCAGAAGACAACATATGAAATATTGGATATACTAGGATTTCCGGGTTTTAATTTAAGCCTATGTAAAACATGGATTCCACGGTCGTGATGAATAGCCAAACCCACATCCCTATACGCCTATGAGAGCGGCAAGAAACCCTACCAGTTCTAGAGTTAGGAGACCCGGACTCGACGCCTCGAGATGGTCTCCCACTGGACTCTAGAACCCGGTTACTTGTGCTCCCTTCCTTGGGTTTATCATAATGCGGAAAAGTAAATAATATACATCAACGGTTACATCTTCCTCAACCCGGAAGTGCCCCAATAAAAGAATATTACATACAAGTTTTTACATGAATAAAAATGAAAAACTCTCATCTCACATAAAAAAAACCTGGCTATTCAAACACGACGATCCAATATAACATATCCCAGCAACACATAACATCACATGTCATCAACGTATATAAATATGTGTATCCCAATTGTCTTTGACATATAGCAACGAAACTGGCGATACACCACATATTACACTTACGGTCGCAGAAAAGAAATTGAAAACTACAACAATTGGAATCTACAACCTCCTTAGACATCATAAACCCGAAATATATCATATTCCGGATTTCATGCCTAACAATATGAACTCGTTAGACATCGCATGCGTAACAATTATAAACCCCGCATTTTAGTCTCGATATTGAAAACACTTTCCAATAACAAGTCGGGCAATTCAACAAGATTACCGACAACCTGATCGAATGCTCGTCGGAAACTTTAGTAGACGGCCGTACCCCCGATGCCTTCGACGAAGTGCACTTAGGTGGAACACCGCGGACGCGAGCACCTGAACGGATTCTTTTGGCAACGGAGTTCTCCTACAGTCACTTGGTCGGGGCTATGGGGCACGGCTATCTAGTAAGGTTACCCGGCGAGTATCCGCGTACGCTACGTGATTGCGACAGACTTTTGATCACATCAAAATCTCGTAGCAACCGACCAATTGAGACTAAATTACTAGATTTATAAAATCAAATATTGTTGATTCCAAGTATCGTATCCCATCACAAATATCCAGACGACGTTAAACTTTTCGATCAATTAATCAAAGTCCCACAATTCCCTGAGAGCTCAACACTTGAGAACAGTTTATAAATATCCAGAATCATGCCACAACACCTATGGACCAGCTGTAGAAGGGCAAACCCAAGCCTCATTAATGGCACCGCGGAACTGCCCCAAACCCTAAGGTTTGAAAGCGGTTCCATGGTCATTATGTCGAGTTAGGGTTTCATTCTTCTATAGGGTCCACAGAATCGCTTGCATGATTTTCTGAATACCTTAAATTTGGAAAAATGGGTTTTTAACATTCGATCGAACTTTTTAAGTTCGCCTAGATAACATATGAAAACCCGAAATCAATATTAAACTACGAATACGAAACACTCCAAGTTGCTTTTACAGTAAGACTACATCACATGCAATTTTAGAAAAAACAAACAACACCTGAAACACCAAAAACCCAGACCCTGGAACACACTAAACAATTTAAGCCAGAACTCCCTGATGGGGCCGAGCAGGCCGGTTTTAGTGGGGAAGTGGCCAGCCATTTAGCAAGGAAATGGGCTCAAATTTCTTGTATGTTCATGCAATATCTCATACAACATTCTGCACTTGTTTAAAAAAATTTCGAGGACTTTAAAAAATCGACAGAAACTAGTATTTGGTGTTTCAAGTTTCGGAATAGTTTCGGTTTCGTAATCTAACAAATATCGTCTAATACTCTAGCCCGGCTCTGATACCACTGTTGGGATTCCTTAGCACCCTACAGGGTTTTCATAGCAACTACCATGCCAAATTAAAAATTTCTAGAGTGCTAATGAACCCTAACCGTAGGATCAAGCTAAAGTAACTAGACAATA
Source organism: Agapanthus africanus (assembly GCA_030015575.1). NCBI lineage: Eukaryota > Viridiplantae > Streptophyta > Magnoliopsida > Asparagales > Amaryllidaceae > Agapanthus > Agapanthus africanus. Next base: position 561,356,792 of record CM057340.1, read on the forward strand.
TAAAGCATGTAATCAAACATTACAAGTAGTGAACAAGGAATACAACCTTTGTAGACCTGTCCTTCACTTCTAAAGCTTCGTGTAGAAGTCCCTTCGCTGCAAGTGGAGATCTCCCAAACTCTAGTATGGGTTCCCTTAGAGAAATGAACAACCTTGCTCGAAGTCTTCGAGGCCGAAGATAATCTACGTCGAGGAGACTCAAACCCAAGCTACCTCTTCACTAGGTGATGAACTTTGTGAAGAGAACACTCTAAAATAAATGGCAAGTAGTAGAGAATGATGAAGTAGGAAATGGGCTCACTTTAGATTTTATTTTTCTCATAATTTTTCTTCATGTTTGATGGAGCTAGAAAGCTTGAAGAAAGAGATGAAGAAAGCAACCATGAAAAATGAAGCTAGTCAAGAATAAACTAATCTGGTGATAATAGCAACAATGGATGAGTTAGTGTCATACACTAACCCATGTAGAGAATAAACCATGGGTTACAATAATGGTTAGGTTAATAAATATCTACAAGTAAAACAAAAAGAGTGGATTTGGTCAATGGTTCCACAAGCTTCTACAAGCTTCAACCATGTGACAATTTCCAACCAATTTTGATTTACTTTAAATAAATAAAACCCGCACATTATTATAAGTATGGTGTGAGTCTCACACACCCATGAAGCATGTGGCATCTAGCATGACACAAAATAATGTACACTAATATATATCACATATATACTAATGCACAATCAAGTGAGAAAAGAAATCTTAAGTGAGCTAATACTAGTTAATGTAAATTAATATATCAAATATATAATTATATATTAGATTATTAAATAAACACTTGATTTAATAATCCGGCTATATCACATATAACCGACTAATATCATGTGTATCAATTTATCGAATCAACACTTGATTCGATAACCCGGCTATATCGCATATAACCGACCGATGACACAAATCGTGAGAATAGAATACGGTATCTCATACACGTATTAATCTCGGTCCCGCACATATCTCATATGTGCTCCTACTTCGTTTCGCCTGAGCCAGGAAACCTCTGTGTAGGACTCTAAAGACTCGTCAATACGCCGGCACTAGGTGATGATTATATCAAACACCAACAAGCCACAAGAGGCGTGCTAAACGTAACGGCCATCCAGGTATTGAGCGATCAGAAGATCAACAAGCAAGCCTGCTCATACTCCTGCAAATCCAATCAGTAATACTACCGTACAGTCCGGTCTCTTCGTCTGATATGTCGCATATCTCGCCTAGGAGTGGTAAACGTCAGACCCCAATAGCTTGATAAGTCATGCCGATGTAAGGTCCATAGCGGGCGAGAAACTACTGATAACACATATCAGTAAATCTCATCTACCTTAGCCAGGGATTTCAGTTATGGCCAATCGAGCATAGCGCAACATCAACCCCCAATACCGGGAGAGACGAATCCCCTCCTATCGCTCATTGCCTCCATGTGACTCGGGACTGTACCCAAAAACCACCTGTTTGTACGACTCAGTAGAGCCATGGTAAGGTGGAAATCAATGCACAGTGGGAGACACACAAGACTCTATGACGATATCGGGTCAACAGACTAACATGTACCAGTGTCACCAGAGAACTGCTATCTGGCATTAGGTATAATACCATTTATGAGTTCTCGGCGAGTCCGTACAATATACCCAGTCACCACTGAGCACCCGTATACCGTCTCTGATGTCAAACACCAATGGATATGGGATCATCCATCGGCCATCACATGGGTCGAGAAGATATACGCTAGTCTACTCTGGAATATCGATGCCCCGTCTCGATATTCCCACGACTAGGAATATTGAAGGATGAACTCATAGACTACCCAGGCCCCACTAGTATGATCTGCATCATAATCCTGGAAGTTAAGTACACATCCTAAGGGCTTTATCAACATGTAACAGAGAGACAGTAAGTGTACATGTTAAGATAAAGAGCAACCAGATAGCGTGCTATCATGTCGAGGAAGAAAGTCCTCCCTATATATGTCTCAGCATCCACTATAATATACATCTCATGTATAATAATGGCCTCTAGGGCATACATACAACTAACAGAACGGTAATGTGAGAATATCAAGTCCATCATGCAAGCCTGTCATGTGATGGTACTGAACAATGGGTGTACTTTACAATTAAGATTAATGTCATGATATGGCAGTTTTACTGTGCAAGTGGCATGACAATTACCGATGATGATTGTGTGTGAGCCGGAAAATCTGTGTAAGTGTAACTTGCGCATCATCGATAATTATGCTTGTGTATTAGCAGACGATATAATAAAGCGGTAAATACCGGAAACATAATACGTATACGGACGAGGGATAAGCCAACAATAACATGAACTAAAATAAGGTATACATATACACATGAACCATACAGCCAGTTTAAAAGATACGAATCGTAGTTTTGAAAGTGGGGGCTACGGTGTTTTTGAGGAAAAGACACCATTTAAAAATCCGTAGCATTCCCTTGAGGTTTCCATATAAAAGTGCATACGATTAGTCGATTTTGTAAATAAGTATGGTTCAGGTGACACTTTAACGTCGGCGATCCAGTTTCATAGTAGCTGATATGGCAATATCCTCAAATCGCGAGCATGGATCAATCATCCGGTATAACACATCGCGTACGGTAAGCCATCATACGGGGTCATCAAACAGAATAGGGATTCTATCGCCCTATTCATCGACAAGGGTATGGATCTATGGTCTCGTACGTCATATCTTATCAATCTCATAACACATCAATCTCAATCTTATATCGTATTTATCGATCTTATGTCACATCGATTCGATCTCATATCATATCGATATCGATCTCATGTCACATCGATATCGATCTTATAGCATGCCACTATAAATTACATACTTGTTCTCTTTCAATTACATATATATCACGATTCACACACACACATATATATATATATAACCTCAATCTCATATCATCGCTATATTAATTTCACTATATATCTTGGCACGTGTGTTTCCCCCAATCAGAGCAAAGCTCTGTTTAATATTCAAATTTTGAAATGAAGCAACGCTCCAGAAGCAGCGCCAAATGCGCTGCGCCATAAGCAGAGCGCCACGTGCAAAGCGCTGTGCGCTCTTAAACTAGCGCTTTTGCGCTCATAAGACTGCCGCTTAGCGCTAAGCGCACCACGTGCTCCCCACGTGTGCGCCACTGTACAAATAGCGCTTGCGCTCATAAGATAGCGCTCTGCGCTCATAAACTGGCGCAATGCGCCCATCATCTGGCGCTTAGCGCCAAGCGCAACACGTGTCCCTCACGTGTGCACTACCCAGCAGAAGCGCAATGCGTCCATAAACTAGCGTACTGCGCTCTTTGACTGGCGCAAAGCGCCAAGCGCACCATGTGTTGCGCTGATAGAACCTAAATTGTTCTCTAATAAGCCCAGGGCTATGAGGAATGCTCAGCATTCCGTAAAAGACAAAAACACTGTCAGGGCCAAGCCCAAATAACGGCTCAACAGCCCAAAATTAATGTTTGAACATTTTAACCTGATTGGACTTATCCCAAGATCGTCCATAAGTCCTTAAATCAGATTAATTGAGCCCATATGCTCATAGATCCTTGATCTTAGTCCCAAATTAGACTACAGATCCCAACTCACATCGGTTTAAGGGTACATCTATTTACTCATCTGATATTTGTGGTTGTAATCCTTCAACATCTTCAAAGAGGTGACGGGTCCCGACAACCATATATTTCATAGACTATGACGTCTTTAAACTGGACTGTGGGGTCCTTACACCCATAGACTATGATGTCCTTAACCTCGGACGGTGTAGTCCCTTTAAATCCACGGACTATGATGTCCTTAACCTTGGACTGTAGGGTCCTTAATCCCATGGACTATGATGTCCTTAACCTTGGACCGTAACGTCCTTAAACTAATTATGGACCGCAACGTCCCTAAACTAAACAATAGAGCACAGATGCTCCTTTGTTGGATCCAAACGATCCCGTTAAGTTAATCTTAGTCTAAAACTAGACTAACGTATCCTTAACAAACGTTTAAGTTGATCTTAGTCTCAAATTAGACTAACGCATCCTTAAACCCCAACCCCCAAACCCAAATCTAAGAGAATACGGATTTGGACTAATCCACGTCCTAAGGGCGACAACATAAATTAGTCTCCGTATACAATCCATGGGCAACTAAAAACAAAACAAACACACACGACACGAAGTGACCATCTGGAGAAGGAGAAAGTGGTTACCGCGATACGGTAACGAAATTAACTGCAGGGGCTTGCGCCTGCAGGGAAGAGCGTCCCCACAATCAAAAACCCTTCAACGAGGAGGAATCTGACGAAGTCTGCTACATCGGCCGCATCCATCTAAACCTTCGATACACGGTGTCATAAATCAACTTGGTGTCTTCGGAGAGGTGGACGGATAGCACCAAATAGCATCTGCCCCGAAATTCAGGAAAGATGGACCTACGCGGTCCCGTCTCCGTATTTCGGCGGGGAACAGATTCTGGCACGCCCGGTGGGACCTTTTCCTCTTTCCACTCCACACTTCGTGTGTCGTGTTCGCGAACGAATCACGGTTTGATATGGTTGCCCTTGGGTTCGAGGTACTAAGATTTGGTTTTGCTCCCGTGCAGAAAACAGAAGATCAATGGTTTCAAACTGCACTAACTGCAACTGCAACTCTCGCTCCATTCCGTCCGGAGGAGTGACTTACGGGCCCCAAGCGGCCTCCCTTTTCACAATGCCAGTGGAGCAAATAACTCAGGCCACCATTGGTCTGGTCTTTAGGACCATGATCCCACAGATGAACTTCAACTCCCCACTGCTGTCACAAGAAGCCCCAAAGAAGTCGGTCTTTCACCGACTTACCACTGTCGCGGCCCCTCTCAACAGGTCGCCCAAATCCAACGCCTCGGTCTTTGACATATTGGGCCAATGCTCGTGTGGGCTCGTGAAGAAGCATGTGATACCAGAAAGGGTTATCCCCAAAAAGATAGCCATTCCTTCTCTCGACGTCGTCAAAGCGGCTTCTCCCGTCAAAGGGTCGGTCTTCACAAGACTGACTGTTTCGGCTCCTGTTCCAGGCGAAATCGTCAAGGCTGCTTCCCCTTCTCGGAAGTCTGCCTTCGATAGGTTGGCTATCCCCACTCGGTGGACATCAGTCTTCAATAGGCTGACAACGACAACTTCTGACCAACACAAGGGGCATGAGGAAGTCACCCCTACAGCTGAAACAATCCCAACGGCTCGACACACTCGACGTCGCCACTGGCGCCGAGTGAGGAAAGCTGGGGGCAATTCCCCTTCTGGACTGACTACGCCGGCTCCAATGGTGGAAGTTGATGCTGCTGTTCCAACCGGGAACAGGTTTGAACTACTTAACAGGGTGCGCAGGAATTCACCAACTGCCGTGCTAAAAAAGTCTCCTCCGCCCGTTGAAAAGATCACAAAGGTGATGCTGGAGCAGCCTCCTCAGCGGCTGTCCTATAAAATTTATAAAGTTTGGCGACAGATCCAAGACTCCATGATTGATCAAGACTATCCCCACCAACAGAAAAGATGAAAGCGCGGCGAGAAGAGGACAATCATGTCAAGCCACAAAAGGTGTCGTCTACTTGGGTGCCCACTGCAACGGCCCCCTCAACCTCGACCGCTTACGAGAGGAGAAAGCTGGAGAAAATCCCTGAGTCTGCTGCAAGTCGCAAGACCACTGAGCCCAAACGCCCCAAGGCTGGGGGCATGGTGGTGCATACCGTCTATATGGCATCCGGAAAAGAGGATAGTTGTATCTCCACAGGTCATCGACCGCTTACGCGATCAGTGACTAAGGCTCAGGAGCAACAACAACAAAAGCTCCAAGAGATGCTAACAGCTATGGCCACGCTTACGGGACCGAAAGCAAGCCCGGAGACATCCTCGGAGCAGCGCCGTGAGCAGGAAAATGATTCTGAATTCCTTCGAATAATGCTTGAGAAGAAGGACAAAGAGGCCGTGGAACAAGCGGCCAATATAAAACAAATGGCCCTTCTGTTCCAAGATATGGTGGGCATGATGATCCAGCCGGACCCTCCAGCTGAAGATCCTCCAATAATAATTGAAGATGATAGAGGAGAAACATCAAATCCTCTGTCGGCTCTGTCAACAGCCAAAGAGGAGACCATCTCCAAAGCAGCCCTGGATGATTACATTGCTCAGCAGATACGAGTTCATCAAGCGAATGAAGCGGCTGGGCGAATTGTTAAGACTGTACAACCCTATCCGGGTTAGTACGACCAAATAAAGTACCCGCCGGGATACACGATCCAAAAATTCCACGTATACAGGGGGACAGGAAATCCGCATCAGCACGTCGCTCGATTCAGATCCCTGTGCGGCAACACTGGAGGTAACGACAAATTGTTACTTCATCAGTTCGTCGGGAGCTTGGCGGAAACAGCATTTGAGTGGTATTCCGAGCTCCCAAATGACTCCGTTAAGATGTTTGCAGAAATGGAGTTACTCTTTACACAGAGGTTCGCGAGGGCTAGCGAACGAACCCCAATCACAGCATTGATCAATGCCAGGGTGAAGCCGGGAGAAACTTGGGTTCAGTATGCAATACGGTGGCGGAATCTATGGTCGAAGTGCGAATAGCTCATCGAAGAAGCGCCTGCGGTAGGCATGTTCGTGGGTACTTTCGACCCTCAGGCGACCATTTCACAATTCATGATGTTTTTCAAGCCGACCACTTTCCAGGACTTGATCGACAAGCTGTCCCAAATGGACCAGATGGGTCAAAGACCGTCCTCCTCAAAGACGGATTCTCGGAATGAAAAAGGGAAAGGAAAAGCGACCTTCGTCGCCAATACTCAATAACAGCCGAGCAACATAAAGCCGGTTGTTCGCCAAAACAACGTGCGTCCACGCCCATCCCTCGAAGAGAGACTAGGACGTCCTTACTCATTTCCCCAGGATAAAACGAGGAGACTGTTCGAGCTGGCAGTGCGCAACAGACTCATCAATCTGCCGGATCCAAAACGTCCGTTGCAGCCAGGTGATGTCAATAATCCTAATTACTGCCCTTACCAACAAGCAGTGAGCCATCCAATCAAAGATTGCTTCATCTTCAAAGGTTGGATTGAGGATCAATACCAAAAAGGCAAGTTCACATTGTCCGAAAACTGGAAGATGAACCCGCCACAACCACATGATCCGAAAAAGATGGACATGTCGGGGGCATCATGCTCATTCATAGAGAAAGCCCCATGGACCGAAATTTCCGTAAACTAGAAACTCGCCTCAAATATGGCAACGGCGGACCGAAACGTCCTTAAACTAACAATGGACCACTATGTCCTAAAACTAGCCACGGACCGGAACGTCCCTAAACTAACGATGGACCACTATGTCCTAAAACTGGCCGTTGACCGAGATGTCTATAAACCACTGCGGACCGCTGCATCTCAAGGATGATAAAAAAATAATAAAATATAAAAAAGAAAAGAAAACGGTATGTCCATAAGCAAAATGGGCAGGGATGAAAACCCGAAAGGGCTCCGTGAGTAAAAACAGCAGGACTACCGGCGAGTTTTATGAAAACCTGAAAGGGCGCAATCTCGTTAAAAGGAACTTGCAAGGTTCTCTCGACCCTGTAAGGAGAAAATACCTACGTGAGATCCTTACGACTCACAAGGGAGCAACACACTTAGGAATCCCCACGATTCCTAAGGAGAAATTACACTTACGAGATCTTCACGACTCGTAAGGAGAATTCCCCTATGAGACCCTCACGGCTCATAGGATTCAAAAGCCTTAAGCTACAGGGATCTGAACCTATTCTTAAGCCATCATAATCCCCAGAATGCCCTACAAGCAGTTCAATATTGACCCTAGTATACAATCCACGGGCGTGAATAAACATTTCCCTAACAAAGTCCCACCCGCGACTAGGGATATGTTTACACAGTGGACAGCCCTTGTAAGTCCTCTCGACTTATAAGGAGAAAACACTCTTGTAAGATCCTTACGACTTACGAGAAGCCATACACTTGAAAATCCTCACGATTCCTAAGGAGAAAACGCAACTACGAGATCCTCACGACTTGTAGGGAGAAATACCTTTATGAGACCCTTACGGCTTATGAAGTCAAAAGCCTTAGTTGACAGGATCTTAACCATGTTTGCTAAGTCACCGTTGTTCGACATCGGCAGAGGCAAATGATGATTCGCTCCTGGCAATATCCCAGTTGTAGAGATGCTGATGCCGAAATCGGTGTCAAATCCCAAACACGCAGCGAAAAGTCAGGGAGCCACGAATGCATATGAAATAGACGAAATGATGGGGCAACTTGCAACAAAATCAGCAAGTAAAATATATGCATGCGAAATAGCCAAAATGATTAGGCAACTCGCAATAAAAAGCAGCGAGTAAATAAAACAAATAGCCGAAATGATTGGGCACCACGAAAGATAGCCGAAATGATTGGGCAATTGCGACTTTCGTGATATAAAAGCTGAAATGATAGAGTATCGCGGAAAGAAAAATATATAAAATGAAACTTTTTGCCCTACAGGTGAGATAACATCGATCCATGTATACAATCCAAGGGCACAAACAAAGAGGTAACCATATCATCCCACCAGGCTCCATCAGAAAGAGAGCCAAGTCTCGACGGTCACATCTGCATCCCAGAAGGCCAACAACAGAGTTCCTCCTTATGCCAGCAAGGCACGGAAGCGACACAATGCAACGGAGCCACGGCATAGTCCCTAGTTCCAAATTTTAACGGCAATATCTACAGCCTAAAAATCAGCAACGGTGATCCTCCTCATTCCAACAGGATTCGGACGCAACATCACCAAACGGAGCCACGGCATAGTCCCTAGTTCCAAATCTCGACGGTTCACAGACAACCTAGAGACCACCTCGGCATTCGTCTCGTTACAGCAGACGCAATGTCAATAACGGCATTCCTTCGCAGTCCAGCAGGATGCAGATGCAACGTCAACAAAAGACCCCATGGTCAAAACAAAGCGGAGTGACGGCAAAATCCCAGCTCCACCTCAGCATTCGTCTCGTTACAGCAGACGTAATGTCAACAAGGGCGTTCCTTCGCAATCCAGCAGGATGCAGATGCAACGTCAACAAAAGACCCCATGGTTAAAACAAAGCGGAGTGACGGCAAAATCCCAGCTCCACCTCAACGTTCGTCTCGATACAGCAGACGCAATGCCAAACCAAATAAAGCAAAGGCAATATTCCTTGCTTCAAGGTCTAGACAGCAACTCATATAAAACTTGAAAGACTATCGGAGATCATCCAACACCTGCGCGGAGTGGTCACCACCTCGACGTTCGTCTCGATACAGCAGACGAGATGTCACTACAGCATTCTTCCTCCGACAGGATTCAGACACGCCAAACCAAATGAAGCAAAGGCAATATTCCTAGCTTCAAGGTCCGGACGGCAACTCATATAAAACCTGAAAGACTATCGGAGATCATCCCACACCAGCGCGGAGTGGTTACCACCTCAACGTTCGTCTCGATACAGCAGACGCAACACCAAACCAAATGAAGAAAAGGCAATATTCGTAGCTTAAGGTCTAAACGACAACTCATATAAAACCTGAAAGACTATCGGAGATCATCCCAAACCAGCACGGAGTTGTCACCACCTCGACGTTCGTCTCGATACAGCAAATGAGATGTCACCACAGCATTTTTCCTCCAACAGGATTCGAACACGCCATAGCAAACGAAGCAAAGGCTAAATTCCTAGCTTCAGGGTCTTGACGGAAACTCAAATAAAACCTGAAAGACTATCGGAGATCATCCCACACCAGCGCGGAGTGGTTATGACTCATCGGGGCTCCCCAAATTGAGCCTAACCTCAAGTAAAATGCGGCATGGCAAAATTCCTAACGCTTGCTCTTCCGACGATCAAACATCCTAGGAAGATTGCGTGAAGACGTCTTTGCCAGCCCCTGAAGGGATCAGAGACACGACAGTCGCAAGGCTACTCGAACAGCAAGATTGCCTATCGAGGAATACATCAGCCAACGCGACGGTACGACGGGCAAAACCCTAGTACCACAGACCCTAATGGACCTCTTTCGTAAAGAGCAGAGTTTAACTGTGATGTTAGGACATTCTTGCGAGAACTTCTCGATTCGTCTCGACTCGTGAGGAAATTAGTGTCTTTGCGAGAACTTCTCGATTCTTCTCGACTCGTAGGAAAAAACCTTAGGCAATGGGGATAAGGACCTGTTTCTTAAGCATTGGGGCCCTGCAAGTCGTCCCAAAACGGACTCTTGCATACTATTCACAGACCACACTCTCCAAAGTCGAATCTCGACAAGGAGGGAAACAACCACTTACGAGTCCTCTCGACTTGGAAGAGGGAAAATTCTATTGTGAGATCCTTACGACTCTCAAGAGGAAGCACACTTAGGAATCCTCACGATTCCTAAGAAGAAAATACACCTACGAGATCCTCTCGACTCGTAAGGAGAAAACCCCTTATGAGACCCTCACGGCTCATAAAGTTGAAAAGTCTTAGGCAAGCTGACCTGAACCTGTTTCCTAAGCCATCATTACCCTACAAAGAGTCCAAGATGGACCGTCACTTACTATCTACAAGCCACACTTGCTAAAATCACATGGCGATGACACGGCGAAGAAAAGAAAGTGACAGTTAGGAGAACATTTGATCCGCATTCAGTTAAGCATTCAAAGCGCACCCATTCATGCATGAGCGAAAAGGTTTAATGCATAAGATAAACACATAGAAATGGAAAAGCTTGCCATTCATACTTCAGAAAATTCTTACATTGGTGACGGCGGTAAACAAAAACGTCATTAAAATGTTTACAAAGGCAAGACATCAAATCCGGGACATGGATTGAGAAATTCAAAAGTGAGCCCATCCAAAAAATTTCGGGCCTCTCAGACCATCTTCGTATGCATCCTCTCACGATCACAAGCGTCAGGATCCCCACTGATGTCCTCCACCCTTCGATAGGCAGCAAGTATCGCTTGTTGAAAAGCTTGATGCAGGATATCAACAAGGTTGTCTCGCCTTTTCTTTGAGATTAAGCTCATCAGATACACCGAGTGAACCTTATCTTCAGCGTCGTCCAATGCCTTAAGCGGCATGCCGGCATAAAATAGAGGAAGTGCTCCCCAGATCGCTCCCACAATAAGCTTCAAGAGAGAAGAACGACGAGGAAGCAGTCGACCATTGTATGCATCAAAGCAACCCATAATTTCAGCACACTCGGCATTGGTGAATTCTCGGTTTTGGGAACGGCCGAGTGCACGAATGTCTCCATAAGAAATAATCTAGTCGAGATCATACATATGAGCGTCTATAACGTCTGAAAAGGAAAATCAATGAGAGTTAGTGGACAGACTGATTAAGAAAAAGCATACTGAAACAGACACGGGATTTAAACAACTCTTGATATCCCCAAGGAGGAAATAAGTGCTAATTAAATCACCCAATGAATTTAATTCTGTGCAATTAAGAAAGGAAACCTAAAAAGGATTTCACATTTAATAAAAAAGGTTCCTCAGGCTAAGGAGTAAATCTCCCCTTGAGGGCAGTGCTCTGTGGCAGAGTGACATCTGTCAACTCTAATAATGTAGGAATAAAAATTCCTCAAGAGCCTTCCTCTATAAAAATGATGGAATAACCCATCAGAAAAATTGAAATAATTTTTTTTAATGAATTAAAATTCTGAGATCTTCAAGATCCATGAACAAACTCTTAAGAGTTCTTCATAAGAGATTAGCAAATCTCCATTATTCAAGAGAGCAAAGCTCTGTTAACGGGTTAAGAAACCCTAAAAAGGTTTTCTTTAGATCGAAGATCTATGAAGAGCAAAGCTCTATTAATGGGTAAAACCCTAAAAAAACATTTTGAGATCTATGATCTGAAGAAGAGCAAAGCTCTATTAATAAAGTTCAAATGTTACCAAAAGTTTGGCAGAGTTTTGGCTCTTGAAGGTTCTTAAAATGAAGAGCTATGCTCAGAAAGAGAATAAAAATTCTCAGAAGACAAAAATGAAGATAAACAAAAATCATCCTAAGGGCCAAAGGTCCTATTTATAGGCACTGAGTGTCGTTTCAACTTCTAAGTTGATCTAATGGTGGAGATGCTGCCACCGCTGCACTCACGTCTGAGCCACGTGAGCGCAACGGTGGGGGGGCATTTGTTTCCCCCAATCAGAGCAAAGCTCTGTTTAAAATTCAAATTTTGAAATGAAACAACGCTCCAGAAGCAGCGCCAAATGCGCTGCGCCCAAAGCAGCGCACCACATGCAAAGCACGTGTGCGCTAGCGCTAAGCGCACTGCGCTCTAAGCAGCGCACCACGTGCAAAGCACGGATGCGCTAGCGCTAAGTGCGCTGCATTCTAAGCAGCGCACTACGTGCAAAACACGGGTGCGCTAGTGCTGGAACTAAAAGCTCCCCACCGTCAGATCATAGATCTAATAAAGATGATAAATCATCAATTAATTAGAATTAAATTCTGTTAAAGAAAGATTTCTCAAAATCTTTCCAAACAACAAGATTGTACTCTGTAAATCAGAGCACCGTTGGATCAATAATCCAATGGTGATTAAAAATCACCAAAAACACAGAATAAATTCTGTTTAGAAGAAATTCCCCAATCTTGTTAAAAACAAGAAGATTGCCTTCTGTAAATCAGAAGCTCTTGGATCAAAGATCCAACGATGGGAAATTCCCCAAATCAATTGGAGAAAAGATCTCCTTAACTGATTGAACAAATCAGCTCGCCCTATATAAAGGCCTCAAGACTTCAAGTCTAAGAGAGACAGAAAAAAGGAGAAAAAAAACCCCATAAGCTTTAAGAGATCTGAGGAAGAAGAGCCAAGCTCTCAGAAAAAGAAGACTTTCTTCAAGGTAAAAAATGATGATGAACAGAGAGATGAAACCATCTCATAATTAATTAAAAAGAAGAATTTACTTCTTTTTCTAGGATCATAGATCTATAAGACCAAAGTCTTTCACAAAGAGATCAAAAGATCTCATCATAAAATAAAAAGAAGAACGTAAATCCTCTCACAGATCATAGATCTATAAGACTAAGGTCTTTTACAAAAAGAGATCATGGTATATCATTATAAAAGAGGAAGAATAATTCAATTCTCTTAGGATCACAGATCCATAAAGTCAAAGCCTTTCATCAATATAAAAGATTAAAACATCTCCTGTGAAACTAAGAACTTTATTCTTAGATCTATGAGACAAAGACTCTTAAAAGAGGATTTAATTCTTAGTGCACCGGAACTAGCGCACAACGCTGCATAAAAAGAGCCTTAGCGCTCCATATTAAAAAGAAGCATCTCAGCGCTCCTGATCTAGCGCCGAGCGCACCACGTGCTCCTCACGTGTGCGCCACTCAACAGTTAGCGCTCTGCGCTCTTGAACTAGTGCTTTTGCGCTCATAAGACTGCCGCTTAGCGCTAAGCGCACCACGTGCTCCCCACGTGTGCGACAATGTACAAGTAGCGCTTGCGTTCATAAGATAGCGCTCTGCGCTCATAAACTGGCTCAATGCGTCCATCATCTGGCGCTTAGCGCCAAGTGCAACACGTGTCCCCCACGTGTGCACTACCCAGCAGAAGCGCAATGCGCCCATAAACTAGCGCACTGCGCTCTTTGACTGGCGCAAAGCGCCAAGCGCACCATGTGTTGCGCTGATAGAACATAAATTGTTCTTTAATAAGCCCAAGGCTATGAGGAATGCTCAGCATTCAGTAAAAGACAAAAACACTGTCAGGGCCAAGCCCAAATAAAGGCTCAACAACACAAAATTAATATTTGAACATTTTAACCAGATTGGACTTAGCCCAAGATCGGCCATAAGTCCTTAACTCAGATTAATTGAGCCTATATGCACATAAATCCTTGATCTTAGTCCCAAATTAGACTACAGATCCCAACTCACATCGGTTTAAGGGTACATCTCTTTACTCCTCTGATATTTGTCGTTGTAATCCTTCAACGTCTTCAGAGAGGTGACGGGTCCCGACAACCATACATTTCATAGACTATGACGTCTTTAAACTGGACTGTGGGGTCCTTAAACCCATGGACTATGATGTCCTTAATCTTGGACTGTGCGGTCCCTTTAAACCCACGGACTATGATGTCCTTAACCTTGGACTGTGGGGTCCTTAAGCCCATGGACTATGATGTCCTTAACCTTGGACCGTAACGTCCTTAAACTAATTATGGACCGCAACGTCCCTAAACTAAACAATAGAGCCCAGATGCTCCTTTGTTGGATCTAAACGATCCCGTTAAGTTGATCTTAGTCTAAAACTAGACTAACGTATCCTTAACAAACGTTTAAGTTGATCTTAGTCACAAATTAGACTAATGTATCCTTAAACCCCAACCCCCAAACCCAAATCTAAGAGAATACGGATTTGGACTAATCCACGTCCTACGGGAGACAACATAAATTAGTCTCCGTATACAAACCACTGGCAACCAAAAACAAAACAAACACACACGACACGAAGTGACCATCTGGAGAAGGAGAAAGTGGTTACCGCGATGCGGTAGTGTAATTAACTGCAGGGGCTTGCGCCTGCAGGGAAGAGTGTCCCCACAATCAAAAACCCCTCAATGAAGGGGAATCTGACGAAGTCTGCTACATCGGCCGCATCCATCTAAACCTTCGATACACGGTGTCATAAATCAACTTGGCATCTTCAGAGAGGTGGACGGATAGCACCAAATAGCATCTGCCCCGAAATTCTGGATAGACGGACCTACGCGGTCCCGTCTCCGTATTTCGGCGGGGAACAACGTGTCTTTGTGCATCTATACCGCCTCACATCCTCATATCAATCATATCCACTCATATCATCTTATATCATCATATTGCTATCTTAATTCTCGTCATCTTGTATCATCAAAACATCTCATACTAACTCTTTTGACCATATCCATAAGTTTCTAACATGGTTTCTCCGACTATATTATATATATCGGTTTCCATTTTATAATCGCGGGGGTGCTATACGCCATCCACCCGACTTCACCCGTTGATATAAATCTACTCACCTGCAAAATCCTCGCTTACTCAAAGTCGATGTGCTTCGTCATCTCGGAAGTCCACGCAAAGATATCTACAATTCAACAAATATAGTAACATTATTAAAACCAAGTTCGAAAACTGATACGGCACACGAATTACTTATATGTTAGAACCTATAGCTTACGCATGCAAAAACAACCAATTAACCCTTATCGTTGACGTACAAACTTCCAACGACTGAATTGCATCAAGAAATTCATAAATCCAAGTTTCAAATATCGGAAAACATAATACGGCAACTGAGGAAATCACTCCCAGATTTTTGCTCAGGTATATAAAGTCTAAACTAATAATACAGGGGCTAGGTTATAAGGTGTATGAGCTACAGACCAAAATCCAACACCAGAAGCCAAAACTTGGCCGGCGAGGAAGCTCATATACCCGGTGTCGCCGGTCCTCCTATGAAGTTTGGGTCTCGTTCTCCTATGGTGGTCTTCTAGTGGTCTAACTAGGTCAATGTAGCTATTTGATTTTCTTATAAACATCCCAAGTTGCTCCAGATTCCATCTGAGTATCACAATTCAAGAAAACCGACATGGGAAAATTCTAAGTTCGTGTATTGGTTTCTATACTCTGGTATAGGCCAGTAAATATCACTAGAGTCATGAAAAACACCCACTACACCTCAATTACCACTTCACAAGTCCAAACTTCCACAAAACATCAACTAGGAAATTTCTAAGATCACAAACATGCATGAACGATCTCTAAACACGAATAGTAGGCTAAGAAACTAGATAACAAGATGAAAGGTGAGAGTTATACCTCTTGGAGCAACTGAAGAAAATTCCAAGATGGTGCAAATTGCTCAAAATCAAAACTTGAGCTCACTAAGGTGTGTAGGATGAGGTTGTGGTCGTATTTAATGAAGGAAGTGTGGTGTTTTGGTAAGGTTTTGAGAATGATCCATGGAGGTAGAGGAGGGTAAAGGAGGAGGAGAAGGGGATGAAGGAAAGAAGGAGTTGAAGAAATGAAGGGTGAAGGAAAACAAATGAAGTATGGTGAAGGGATACCTCTCACACACACACACACACACACACATACACATAGCCCATGCTCTCAAGCCATGCCTCCATTGACTCTTTCTTTTCTTTTTCTCATTTTTTCCCTTCTCTTCTAATTAAAACTATATACCACAAACAAATTAGAACCATGCATGAATCAACACAAAGTGTCATGGTGCACTACTCATGGCTTAATACCGAGTGAATTTGGCTTAAAGCGTGATTAGTAGTGCACTAATCAAGTTTAGTATAAACCTGCATATAATTAACTATAAAATTTCCAAATCCAATAAATACCCTTTTTTAATAAATAAACAATATTAATCTCCAATTATTTTCCAAATATTGGTATATTATACCACTTTACGAAAACTCCAATTCGCAAATCGAATAGTTTTCATAAAATATATTATTTTAATATTTAAATTCCAAAAAATAATATTTTATTTTCTGAAATGTTACAATCTTCCCCCTTAAATAAATCTGGTCCCCGAATTTAAATTTAACCCCCCAAATACTAAAACATTTCAATAATCAGTCCCAAAACAACGAGGCTCCGATATCACGGAATACAAAGAAATACCACAGCGCATCGTGTGCACATGAAAATGAGTATGAAACTCAAAATCAATCTCCGTCAAGCATCACGCAATCACTGGAGTTATAATGGGAATACAAATCTCGAAATCCACATATACTATAGTCAAAATCATAATAAGTCTATATAGTACGCATCCTCTAAAACCATTTTAAAGGTTGAATAAAACACATGCAAAATCTTTTCCGAATCGCCGTACGATTCGTAACTCACGGCATAGGTGGCGGACGCTCATTTGTAAAGTAGTAAATATATGTTCATATATGTTTTTCTCAAATACACGTTCCGTCTTTTTGAAATATCCCAAAAGGTTTTCCTTTGTAAAGGTTCGTGTCGTTCGCGGAATGTAACAACCCTAAACTTTATGTACAAATTTTTTCCAAAATACAGAAAGAAGTACCTAATCCTGAGCACAAATTATAAATTTGATTTGCTTTTGAACAGCAAGAAAGCACTTGTAGCTCATTGGTAAAGCCTTGCACTGCTGTGACGTAGCCCCTGTGATCGAATCCCCCCAGCCACATATATTTTTAATTGTATTTTCTTTTAATATTTTAGAAACCCAAAGGTTTGCACGTGCACTACACGTAAAATGAAGAGTCACACAGAAAAAAAAAACATGTGCACTGAGCTATACGAAACGACTAGGACACGTGGCGGAGATCCATGCACCCCTTTCCCCATCTCGACCGGTGAGATTTCTATTGTAGCCGGCACCACCCCCCTAGGGGATGGTCCCCAATTTCTTCCCCTGGCACCGATTCTCCTACCCCACTACCCACATGATGTTTGTTTACTCTGCAATTATCCAGAGAGTGTAATTTCACTCTTTAATTCTAATTTTAATGCAAATTTTTAATGCATTCTTTAACCATCAAAACCCTAATTTTCCCTATAAATACCACACCACATTTCACCCCTCCTCACTCGGAATTTCATTACAAAAACTCTCAAAAATTTCCAAGTCCTAAGTTGTGCAGGTGGAGTTAGCAAAGGGCGAAGTTCCGACGACGTTTCGAGGAGATTCCGGCGACGAAACGATGCCCCGACGATTTTGAGAGCTTCCTACTTCACCCTTCTTTCTTTATAGCTTGTAAGTCCTCATTCCATTCTCTGTCTCTATTCTAAAACTTCTTTTTTTCAAAACTCGTTGGAAGCAGAGTTATTCCGACTTACGATTCGTTTTTCTTTAAAAAAAAATCCATTTTTCTTAAATAACAAAATACCATATTCTCTCATAATATTTAAAAAACATAAATAAACATATTAGAACAAGTTTCATCTCAAAATAATTCATGTTGCAATTTCTATTTCACTTTAATTAAATTCCTTGCAATTATGCCTCTACAACCCATTTTGGGGAACCCCGATCGGGATGGTACGGGTTATCGCACATCCTCGGGCCTAGTAGAGCGAGATGCAGACCTCCGTAAGGAGCATTCGATCTCGATGGAATTTTTAATACAATTTTTAACAAAAATGTGATTTCTATTTAATAAATAAATTCTAATTTTTATAAATATTAGATATATATATTATCAAAATATCTAGTTTAAATATACTATATAAATATTCCATGTCTTCTAAATCAATGAGATCACCATTTCATGAAACTACCATTACAATACAATACAAATTCCAATATTTCATTAAAATACCATATACAATGAAAACTAGGTTCTACTCAGTAGAAAATTTCACTTTTATAAAATATACTTCTATAAAAACCCTAAAGACGATAATTAAATACTCGAGGTGTGTTTTGAAAATATATCAAAACCATTTTTACATAAAACCCTCTCAAGGTATATCAATTTACAGTAAGGACCCTAGTAAATATAGGTTTAAGCGGGACCAATTCTTTTTAGCCTCGGGGAGCCGGAGAATATGGGTGCTTGCCCATCTATGGTAGATAATCTAATAACAGTGTTATCATATGGTAATTATCTTGGAAAAAGACACAAATCATGTCGTCCATGTGCAGCAGCTACCGATAACATCAAAACAATCAGGACTTCAATTCTATTTAAAAGTTTGACTCAGTTCGAGTCACGATCAAATATGATTATAATCTGACTTGAATTCGATTCAAGTATAACTCCATTTCAATTTGAATCCATGAATGCCAGAATACAATCTATAACAGCATGAACATGACCGAACCGAACCATGGATATACCCTGATTACATGTCTATTCATTTATATCCATTCCATTTACTGATATGATGGTTTCAGCAAGTCTTTCATTTACTACAAGACCATACAATACAATCAGTACAATCAATACAATAGATATTACGGGGTTTATAAAGGGGTAGACCGGTACGGAACATGTTAAAGGTGGCACGAGGTGGTCACTAAAAGACGTAACTACATCCATGCCGTTGTTCCGTGGTATTTTCGACGGAACCTTGTACTACGGGTTACCAAAGTCCACGGTGTAAGTTGGACTCCTCTCGTATACACTGGCATATTCTGTACCAAGCTACAATCACTACGTTAACATAACAATCAAACATTATACTAGATATACTCTCTTTTCTGTTTGTTCTTCTCCTTCTTTCTTTAGGACTTACCGAGCGATTGTTCGCTGACGACATTCCTATTTCTCTTCTTCTTTGGAATGTTGTGAGGAGGACCCGACTCTGAGGAGCTCGAGACCAGCCAGGAGCACTTGGATCAGTTCACTGAAGACCACGAGCTATAGTCACTTGTACATATTTTCATTTCGGTTCTTGTCATTGTTTAGGCATTGCTTTCCATCCATGTATTTACATTTCCAGTTGTACCTGTAAAAGAATTTTTAATAAATAAAGTTGTTGTTCATTATATTCATGTCTCTTGTGTACATTTACTTTATATTGCTTACATACGCTTAGCGTGTTTACTTCTGAGTAAATACGTAGCGGACCTCGCCGCGTCCCCTTCGAGTACACCAGGAAGCGAGACGTGACACGGACACGTAGGAAATAGCGAGACTATAACTCCTTTTTTAAAATCTCTTGTTAACCTTTTTAGGCATGCAAAAGTACTCAGGTACTGTCCTCAGATCAGTCATGCTCGGCTACTATATACTATAGTACCAATCATGAAAAATACGATGCTTATGAGTAAAATCAGCCTCAAAAGGCGTATCCAACATCACGTGCGTCTGGTGAGAACAGAAACAAAGCCAAATACAAGTGCCATGAATGTGCATCAAAGCCAAACTAAGTGCAACGGGTGTGCACGAAAGAATCTATCAAGTGCAACGGGCGTGCATGACAACAACAGCAAGTGCATCTAAAGTGCATGAAAATCTCCATCAAGTGCAACTAATATGCACGAATAAAAATCTCAATCAAGTGCATCTGGTGTGCACAAAATCTCATCACATGCGCCCAAGGTGCGCGACAATATAAATCAAGTGCGTCAGGTCCGCATAAAACATCTAGTGTAGTAAATGCACGAAAATATAAATCTGGTGCAAAAATGCACGAAAACATAATCTCAGGTGCACTAGGTGCCCGAAAACTCATCAATATCTCAAATGTGCACAAAAACAACACCGAGCATGCCAAGGTGTATAAAATAATAAACGTGTGCAACTACGTGCATAAAATCCATATCAATGCACTGCAAGCACATGTAAGTTATATCGAGTGCATAAATCAAGTCAAGTGCATACATCATGCACGAAATCAAATCGACAGTATTGAAATCCACGGAATCATAAATACGTGCAGCCAAGGTACAAAATCGATATCAAGTGCAATAGATATACACAAATCACAAACCAATGTAACGGTGTATAAAATAGAAATCAAGTGCAATAAATAACATTGAGGTACACCTCCTTCAATGTCGAAAATTGCCGGTACGCCCAAGGCTGGCAAAGCAAGAATATACGCTTGCCTCTTGCTCACGGTCTGGCGTCCTCTGCCTCTAGGTTCTTGTTTTCTTTCTGTATTACCAATCTCGCAATCCTTCTGCTCGTCGACCCGGTCAGGTATGATAACGGAACAGTTTCGCTCTGGCACTCCGTTGATCCTTTCTTGGCCAATTAACATGACCACTCGTAGCAGCACGTTATTGATGGCGGCATATGGCCCTCTGAATACGCGTGATACAACTGATCCTGGGTGCAAATCTTTATCGCTACGGCATCCTGGAAAGAACCTACTTAGGATCTCTTCCGATCTCACCTATGCGGAACTATACGAAGGTTGGCACTCTTACTTAAATCTTTTTCTCATCCAGACGGTTGCGTCCTCAGCACGGCTTTCCTATGGAATTTGGCTGTATCCAACGCCTCTGCATACATATTAATCCTCTGGTATCAACGTGGAGTAACAACAACTGGTTAACATCTCGCACGAACCTATGGTTTCACCCCTCTTCATTATCATCCACTTCGAAATCACGTCTTGATGACTGCGTACTGCAATTCGTCCTCGGCTACAGTCAATCGGGAGTCTCTCACACGGACTCGAAATTACGAACTCGGGTATCTTGACCACTCTGTGGAAGATATCTAACAGAACATGTCCTTGGGAACTCGTCCAAAATATCGGAGGAATACGCTTCATTCGTCCGTTCTCGATCAACTCACAATGCATCTGGGTGAGGTCCTTCTATCCGAAGCTGGTCAACTTACTGATCTCACATCGGAGCATCCAACGAACAACGTCCTCTCTTGATCGATTAACTCTAGATCTGAGTAAAATCCTTCAAACTGGAATTCTTAAGCTTAACTGAGCCTGCGTTGGTGTATCAAATCAGATGAATCATCTTAGTCGCTCTATTCAAGATGGACTAGCGGTCTTCTGTCACATCTCTGTCTGAAAGCTCCTGTGGTTCCAGCTCATAAACTCTGGAGGCAACATCCTGTCAATCTCAGCAACAGCTGGGTCATCTGTCTATACGGTAGACAACATCGCAACCTCTGGGGTAGGCTGTACATCAACAGTCCTCTCAATCTGGCAGCATCTATCAATGGCCTGATTATCCGGTGCAAATCCGAACACTCGCCTTAAACGAGAAATCTCAACATAAACACTATACCGATATGTTCCTATGTCACCAGAAAACATCATGGTCAGCCCTCATCCGTATCGAGCTCGCTTTGACCGCATCTCTAGCAGCAGCTCTCTCTGTACTCAACACCCTGGTGATAGGAACCTCATGCAGGTATCAATGAAGATAAATCGAAGGAACGAAAGGAATTAATAGGTCCAAAATGGATATATGATCATAGGAAAGAATAGAATCAACGGGAGTATGATCATAGGAACGAATAAAAGCACTGATCTCAAGAATGTACATCCTAAGGTCACTTAAGCGCAGCAGCGTGTTATAAGTATGCCGCGGAACATACGCACAGTACGTCACTCTACTTAAGGTACGTACTCCATCAATCAAGGTCAACCTATGCGACGAAAGTTCGAGTCTAATACCCCCTCAGTCAAGTCTAAGTTCCGTAAGGTCAAGCCTAAATTTGAATCATGGTTAAACCTAACGCTTTGATACCAACTTTGTCACGACCCGAAAATTTGAAACGTGAACAGCACGAGAATCACCAACGTCTAAAGGCGTAACGCAATTCAAGTAAGCCGAAACCCAGAAATCTAAACCTTTTTGCGGAAAATAATGGAAGTGCAGTTTTAAAATAGAGGTATAATGAAATTAAGTTTTCTTTAAATGCATAAATAATGATATATGAAAATTCAAGTGAAATATATACTAAAGTTGAAACCATTTTTCGTCCTTTAAAAATTTAAGCAGCACTTCCCTTGTATATTTTGATCTAAAACCATATACATAACAATATATAGGCATCCCCAAGCGGGAGATAGTTCTTCTCCAATTGGCGGAATCATAACTATGCAATAAACATATATACGACGCCCAACGGCGAAGATCAACACAGAAAAAGTAAATGAATAAAACAAGACATCAACAATACAAAAGAAACGAACATACACCCATCGCTCTAAGTCTCGCAACACAAGTCTGACTAGGTCTACCAATATACAAAGTCTAGTTTCTGATTGATGGAGTTTATCTAGATACAAAAGGAATAATAAATACAAGAGTGGGCATGATCCAACGTGTCCCACCTACCATAGCAAAACACTCTGGATGAAGCTGTATGACAGCGATACCGCTACAGATCCAAGTGGTCAAACCTGCAAGAAAACTGTGGCACAACAGGGTGAGTTGCCAACTTGTGAGTAGAAAACATCAACAGGTAGAAATCGAATAAAAAACGATTCCTAAGTCATACTGTATAATGAAGGTAATACTATGATATCTAGTGTTTCTATGTATGCATACGTATCAATAATATAATCAATGCCAATGACAACATGTAAAAGATCAAACGTTTAAAATCATGTGCCTGTATATATGAGGAAAATCAACCAATCTGTGTCTATCAACGACACATCAACATCATGGAACCTGAGTGTCCAACACCGACACTCGAAACATCATGAAAAACCTGTATCCAGCATCGACACATAAATCCTCATATCTCAGGCGCCGCATCCTCTGAGCGGCCCTCAGGCGTCGTATCCTTTGATCGGCCCTCATATCCATCTCACGACTCCAGTCGATATCCTCCGGATAACCGCAGGGTCAAAACTATCACCGGTAGGTAGTGCTCTCCTGCCAGGCTCATCGTCTATATCTCGAGCTTATTGCCCCGGGGTACCTTACCGGGTCCACCATGTACCGCAGACGGCTCATCCAACTCCTCGAATCGGGTCTCGAAAATAAGCTCAGAACTGAGAAAACTCATGGTGGACGCCTCGAAATCATATCACGAGAAACCGCGTTTTTAAAACAATTCATAATTTACTTTGAAATATATACACGGTTCTCAAATCCAGAAATCTCATGAAAACAGTATCTCAATGCATGCAACCATAAAGTACGATGTATGCAATATAGAACGGTAATGTGAGCATATCAAGTCCATCATGCAAGACTGTCATGTGATGGTAATGAACAATGGGTGTACTTTACAATTAAGATTAATATCATGATATGGCAGTTCTACTATGCCAGTGGCATGGCAATTACAGATGATGATTGTGTGTGAGCCGGTAAATCTGTGTAAGTGTAACATGTGCATCATCGATAATTGTGCAGGTGTGCTAGCAGAAGATATCATAGCGGTAAATACCGAAAACATAATACGTATACGGACGAGAGATAAGCCAACAATAACATGAACTATAATAAAGTATACATCTACACATGAACCATACAGCCAGTTTAAAAGATACGAATCGTAGTTTTGAAAGTGGGGGCTACGGTGTTTTTGAGGAAAATACACCATTTAAAAATCCGTAGCATTCCCTTGAGGTTTCCATTTAAAAGTGCATACGATTCGTCGGTTTTGTAAATAAGTATGATTCAGGTGACACTTTTACGTCGGTGATCCAGCCTCAAAGTATCCGATATGGCAATATCCTTGATCATCATCCTCAAATCATGAGCACAGATCAATCATATAGTATAACACATCGCGTACGGTAAGCCATCATACGGGATCATCAAACAGAATAGGGATTCTATCGCCCTATTCATTGACAAGGGTACGGATCTATGGTCTCGTACGTCATATATTATCGATCTCATAACACATCTATCTCAATCTTATATCGTATTTATCGATCTCATGTCACATCGATATCGATCTCATGTCATATCGATCTCGATCTCATATCATACCACTATAAATCTCATACTTGTCCTCTTTCAATTACATATATATCACGATTCACATCCATATATATATACTCATGTCATCGCTATATTTATCTCACTATATATCTTAGCACATGTCTTTGTGCATCTATACCGCCCCACATTCTCATATCAATCGTATCCGCTCGTATCATCTTATATCATCATATTGCTATCTCAATTCTCGTCATATTATATCATCATAACATCTCAAACTAACTATTTTGACCATATCCATAAGTTTCTAACATGGTATCTCCGACTATATTTTATATATCGGTTTCAATTTTATAATTGCGGGGGTGTTATACGCCATCCACCTGACTCCCCCGTAGATATAAATCTACTCACCTGCAAAATCCTCGCTTAGTCGAAGTCGATGTGCTTCGTCGTCTCGGAAGTCCACGCGAAGATACCTACAATTCAACACATATCGTAACATTATTAAAACCAAGTTCGAAAACCGATACGGCACACGAATTTCTTATAGGTTAGAACCTATAGCTTATGCATGCAAAAATAACCAATTAACCCTCGTCGTTGACGTATAAACGTCCAACGACCGAATCACGTCAGGAAATTCATAAATCCAAGTTTCAAATATCGAAAAACATAATACGACAACTGAGGAAATCACTCCCAGATTTTTGCTCAGGTATATAAGGACTAAACTAATAATACAGTGGCTAGGTTATAAGGTGTATGAGCTACAGACCAAAATCCAACACCAGAAGCCAAAACTTAGCCGGCGAGGAAGCTCATATACCCGGTGTCGCCGGTCCGCCTATGGATTTGGGTCTCGTGCTCTTATGGTGGTCTTCTAGTGGTCTAACTACGTCAATGTTGTTGTTTGATTTTCTTATAAACATCCTAAGTTGCTCCAGATTCCATCTGAGCATCACAATTCAAGAAATCCGACATGGGAAAATTCTAAGTTCGTGTATTGGTTTCTATACTCTGGTCTAGGCTAGTAAACATCACTAGAGTCATGAAAAACACCCACTACACCTCAATTCCCACTTCACAAGTCCAAACTTCCACTAAACATCAACTAGGAAATTTATAAGATCACAAACATGCATGAACGATCTCTAAACACGAATAGTAGGCCATGAAACTAGATAACAAGATGAAAGGTGAGAGTTATACCTCTTGGAGCAACTGAAGAAAATTCCAAGATGGTGCAAGTTGCTCAAAATCCAAACTTGAGCTCACTAGGGTGTGTAGGATGAGGTTGTGGTCATATTTAATGAAGGAAGTGTGGTGTTTTGGTAAGGTTTTGGGAATGATTTATGGAGGTAGAGGAGGGTGAAGGAGGAGGAGAAGGAGATGAAGGAAAGAAGGAGTTGAAGAAATGAAGGGTGAGGGAAAACAAATGAAGTATGGTGAAGGATACCCCCCCCCCCTCTCTCTCACACACACAGCCCATGCTCTCAAGCCATGCCTCCATTAACTCTTTCTTTTCTTTTTCTCATTTTTTTTCCATCTCTTCTAAGTAAAACCAAATACCACAAACAAATTAGAACCATGAATCAACACAAAGTGTCATAGTGTACTAGCCATGGCTTAATACCGAGTGGATTTAGCTTAAAGCGTGATTAGTAGTGCACTAATCAAATTTAGTATAAACTTGCATATAATTAACTATAAAATGTCCAAATCCAATAAATACCCCTTTTTAATAAATAAACCATATTAATCTCTAATTATTTTTCAAATATTGGTATATAATTATACCATTTTACGAAAACCCCAATTCGCAAATCGAATAGTTTTCGTGAAATATATTATTTTAATATTTAAATTCCAAAAAATAATATTTTATTTTCTGAAATATTACAACGGCCTCTACATCGTTTCGCCTGAACCAAGAAAACCCTTTGTGTGGAATTCTGAAAAATCGATAGTACGCTGGCAGTGGGTTTAAACACAAACGCGTCAGCGGCACTAGCTGTACGTAATGGCTACCCAGGTACCTGTCAAAAAGAAGAACGATGAGCAAACTCATCTGATCCCCTACTGAGCTTATCTGTGACAATATTTGTACAGTTCAGTCTGTTCATCTGAGAGTATATCATACCAGGTCTAGGGGTGGTTAACTTTAGGCCCCTACTAACCGGATAAGTCATGCTGGTGTGGCTCAAGACCATCCGAGAAACTACTAATCTAACTATCAATAATCCTCAACTGCCCTGACCAGGGGATTATGGTCTTGACCAACCGAACACAGCGTGACATCGACTTCCTATACCAGGAGAGACGAATCCCTAACAATCGCTCACTGCCTCCATGTGGCTCGGGACTGTACCCAACTAAAACCTGTTTTCACGACTCAGTAGAGCCATGGTAGGGGAGTAATCAAAGCACAGTGAGAACTCACACAAGACAAATGACGATCTCGGGTCGACAAACTATCTGTACTCATGTCACCAGAGAACTGCTATCTGACGATGGGTATAATACTATCTGGCCAGTTCTCAGCGAGTCCGTCTAATATACTCATCCCAGTGAGCACATGTATACAATCTTAGGTGAACCACACCAATGGCTGTGGGACCAACCGCCGCCCCTCTTCAGGGTCTAGAAACGTATACTCTGAAATATCGATGAACTAGTCTACTCAGAAATATCGATGCACTGTCTCGATTTTCCCACGACTAGGGACATTTAAGGATGTGCTTATAGACTATCCAGCCCCACAAGTATGATCACCATCACTACGCTGGTTTTCAAGCAACAATCCTATAGGCTTTATCAATATATATAAGCAACACGTAATAGCTAGTAAAACATACTCACATGTTAAGATAAAGGCAAACCAGATAGCATACTATCTTTTAGAGCAAGATTGTCCTGTGCATATATATATATATATATATATATATATATATATATATATATATATATATATATATATATATATATCCGTTACAAATAATGACCTCTAGGGAATACATATCCTACACGCTTTGTCGTATTCAACTAACCTACAGGCGACGGCGACTTCCCATAGTCATCACTATGTGCATAGTTAAGGCTAAGTCGCTGATTTGGTTTAACCTAAAACTGATTTTTTACTCAACTTAAAATAGAAATAACTACTAGCACCGAAATCCAAATGTGATGAAATTCGATTTCTGTAACATCATAAGTGAAGTAGCTAAATTTTTCTTTCAGGTTAATTTTTCTAAAAATTGACAGAAACCTGTTTAAATGTGTTTTAAAAACGTGATGAATCTGGACAGAAGCAGAAAATATCTGCGCAGCTGTCGTGGAAAAATCATAACCCCCTCTATACTTATCGTATTTCGCTCATTCTTTTTGCTTACTATACATAACAAATAAGCGCATGCTCATTTTAAGAAAACTTTTCCTTAAAATGATCAGAACACCTTTAACGCTGCACCCTAACTCCAGAATTGTTTCTTGAAACTGCTCTGAACTAATCTGTGCAGCGCCACCGTACACCCCATAACTCCCTCATTCGGACCCCGAATGAGGCGAACTCAGCTTTGTTATTTGTACGTCTTCCTGATCTAGAAATTTCATGTTAGTGATTTTGTCAATTTTGGATCTGAAACTACACTTTTCTGGTTATGAACTTGCAACATTTATTCTGGCATGATTCTGATTTGTTAATCGTTCATGCATCATTAATGCCATGATCTCATCTTGTAACTAACACGAAACGTGATATACATGTGAACTTGAATGATTGACTCTCGTGAATCTCGTGAACTTGACATAACATGACATAACTCACGCGTATCCATGATACTCATGTTAGTGGACATATGTATGTATCAGCTATAGAATAAACTGAATATCATGGGAACGGGGTAGCTCGAAGAATGAAGGTATTTATGTGAAACAGAGGATCATACTTGTTCTTCATGGTCCCGGAGCATACGGGACATTGCATTACTAACCAATCTTAAATCTCATGAATCTTGTGTTCCTGTTGTTCCATGGGAGAAACGGATTATCCTAGTTACATGTAAAACTTGTACAATTCGAGCTTATAACTAAAAATATTTTAATAACAAATTTCGTAATACTCTATTTACATTTTTGCTGATAGATACCTACTTGATTTATTGATCCACTCTCTATTTATCTTCCGCAGTTAGTTTCATGTATGATTTATTGTTTCATATCATGTTTTGTTTCAAGTTCTTTTTCTTTAGTAAATTGGGAACTTACCGAACTTTAGTTAGGGTAGTAATGATAGTTTATAATCTGCCTATTCAACTATATGGATAGAATCCACAGCATATGGCCCGTAGTAATGATAGTTTATAATCTGTCGCCTTATTTGGGTATGGATCAATTCTACTTTATGATACTTCTTCTTATTGACGGACCAAACTCACCGGGAAATAATATCGACGTTGTTCAGTCGAAAATATTGCACTTTTAACATAACAATTTCCTTATTTTTCTTAATCATATAAAGGTGTTTGTTATAAATATAACACATATTAGAAGTTCATCTGCAAAATATCATTTACCAAGTGTTATACATTATAATCAACATTTTGAAGAAAATTGTATGTTTAATATTTTACGCATAATATTTTTGTATCTCTAACACTCTTCATTGAGATCTTATGCAAAGTTAGCTCAGGTCAGATATCGGGAATCAGAAATCTGCCGATAAAATACAAGAAACTGAAGAATTAAATTCTGGCAGAGACTCAGAAAAGATTAGAAGATTCCAGATATCACAAGAAGACCCAAAGACCAACAGAAGAAAATACCTAAAGTTTTAACCAATGAAGCCACCAATTGGCCGCGGAACGGCGGCCGAGCCAGGCCAATCCGCCGTGGATCCATGGCCGATTCAGGAACTTGGGGTTCGGGAGTTCTCTGGAAGCTTCTTTATAACAACCTAGCTTGTTGAGAAAGTTTCTTTGTAACAACCAAACTTGTTCTGGAAGCTTCTTCGTAACAACCTAACTTGTTGGGGAAGCTTGATTTGGGGCTATAAAAAGGACCGAGGGCTTGAGATGCGAGAGATCCGGGAATTTCATCCAATTTTTCATCCAATTCAATACAAATCCAAGAACAACATCAAATCCAAGATCCAAAATCAAGAATCATTGAGAAGTTCATCAAGAGATTCAACAAAAGATCCTTTACACGAAGCCAATCATCATCGAGCACGCGATCCACGATAGGTCCAAGCCTCACGGTGATCGAGCGACATGAAAATCGACGGAAAAATTACCTCTTCAAGGGACTGATCAAGAGCAATTCTTCTTGTAATCTCATATTGAAGAAGTTGTAATTTGAAGTTGAATAATAAAGGTGATAATTAGTTTTAATTTCGCTTTATTTTAATTTCCGCATTATGAATTCTTTCTTGATTCTTTCTATTATTTTCATGATGCGCGAGTAATTCTCCGCTCGATTGGATTCGCAGGATTAGGGTAGATCATTGGGTGAGAAAATTCCATACTCCTTTTAATTCTTATGAAGTTTATAAACATTAGCAAAATAATCATCAACATCCTCATCGGGCTCGATATCAATTTCTTGATAATCTTGACCTTGATTTGAGATAAGATTGACGTTCCTTTTGTTAAGGGCTAGATAATGAATGGTGATTAATGAAAGGACAAGGGTCAATAGAGAAGAAACCCTAGTTTCTTCCAAAAGTATCCTAATCCTCATTCATCGCCATCAATCTAGTATTAAATCTATCAATAGATAAGAGGAGTCATCTTGAGTCATCATCCAGGGCTACTAAATCCAATCGAATCTGACAAGCCTTCTTCATATTTTCTTGATAATTAGATCTTGAACATTTTCTTGATTTCCTTTCTTGAGAACAATTTCTTGATTTTATTGAAACTATTACTTCAACTAAATCTTGAACCATTTCTTGAATTTCTTTACTAGTTCTTTCGACTCATCTAAAGCAAGAATTTACGAATTCCTCGAATCCCAGAGGACGACCCGTACTCACTAACGCTCACTACACGCGACACCTTTATTGATTTCGGTTACTTTACTACTTTTCTTTGATCAATCAAATGGCGTCGTTGCCGGGGATACGTGCGTAATTTGTTCTTTCTTGCTATTTGGGTTGAAATATTATTATTCCATCAAAATATAAATCAAGAATACATCTTGTGCTTAACGATTAGTGTGTGAATTTTTGCAAGCGAATCTGGAATCATTGTAGCAGGGAGATAAAGATTCAGGGCAATTCATTAAGACCAGAGGAGCAAGGAAAGCATCCGTACCAAAAATAGTTCAAAGAACCATCAAGTTGGCCGCGGAACTGCGGCAAGAAGGCCATTCTCACGGTGGAACCACGGTGGGATAAGCGATTCTTGGCTTCATCTTTCTCTGGTATATATCCTATCTTCTTCTCTCTCCTCTGCAAAAGTCCAATAACAATTTCTCTGCAAGATTCTTTGCAAAAATTCGCCGCTTAAAAAATTCTTGTTGCGTGTTTTGTTTATGGGTTGTTTTTTCATATTGTAATACGGAAAATTAAGGGGTAAAGACCAAATTCAGATTAGGTGGGGATTTCATTACCCTTCCTAAGCTCCACAAATCACAAAACTAGCATCCGCATCACCCTTCATTAATTAAAAAAATATCTAGACCAAAATTCTAAGGACTGTCGCGCTCAAATATGACAGAGGAGGATCGTGGGTAATCTACTGCTTATCCGCATTTCTTTTGTGGTGTCTAGGTAAGTGTGTCTAAGACAAGTAGTTACTTAATTAGGCCCGCTATTTACATAGCGGATACCTACCACTTACCTGGCACTTACCTGGCCACAAGAGGGATAAAGAGGTAGTAGAGAATTGATCATGCGATTTGTCTTCTGGAAGTCTAGGAGCGGTCTAGTGACTTGACCTAGGCGACCTTAGATCTAGGGTTGATTGTGCATTTTTGTGATTTGTCTAAATCCGTCTTTTTCAAAAACAAACATTTCTTTTAATTTAAACATACGCTGCCACTTGCGCTAAACCCGCTTAGTGCATGCTCGGCTGGATACGGGATTCTAGTGCTCGTCTTGTCCGTGTTTCTTCTATCGACTCTAAAGTCGGTACTTCTTCATTTTCTTTTTCCTCACCACCCACCACAACTACCGAGATGGACGATTATCCATCAAATTTTAATAACACCACTCTGCCATCATCCGCAGGTGCACAGAATCCACCGCGCATATCTCTCCAAGAGAGATGCTACCTTATATGTGGTCCCCTTCCTACTTATCATTCTATTCCACCAGCCAATGGGGATAATTTTGAAATCAAACCACACTTTATCAATCTTTTGCCTAAATTTCACAGTCTTAAGTCTGAAGACGTATACGTTTTTATCACCAAATTCGAAAATGTATGCGCTATGATGGGCACTTCACAACTTTCTGTGGATGCTATGTGTTTACGTCTTCTCCCGTTTACTTTGTGCGATTTAGCCGAAAATGGCTTTATAACACGACCGCACACTTTATTTCCAATTGGGATGAATTCGTTATAGCATTCCTTAAGAAATTTTATCCCAATCATAAGACCGCCCGTGTTCGGAGCGAAATCAACCAGTTTACCCAGCTTCCAAATGAACCATTTTGGAAATGCTTTGAATGGTTTAAGGATCTGCTTGTCCAATGTTCTCATCACAGAATCCATAGATGGGATCTGTGCCGAATTATATATGAGGGCATTAATCCAGTGACAAAGCAGATGCTTGAAACCATGTGTCAAGACAATTTCATGTCTTAAGACGATGGTGAAGCTTGGAAATTTTTGGAAGATTTTGCTGAAAACACTTTGCAATGGGAAAGCGTTAGTCCATCATCTAAGGGTAGAATTCATCAGCTCGATATTTCAATCGCAGTAAAAGCCGAAATGGCAGCGATGCAAAAGAAACTCGAAGTTATGGAAAACAAATTTTTATTAGCCTCCCTAAACAAGGTGACGCTCCCTAAAACCGTGTGTGGATGCTGTTCTGATCCATCACATTTGACGAAAGAATGTCCTTTGAATTCTTCATTTCAAGGTCAAGAACACACTAATTCTGCTTTTCAGCAGCGACTTAGAAACGGTCCTTATTCTTCCACATATAATCAGGGTTGGAGGAATCACCCTAATTTTTGTTGGAACCAACACCAAACTCAAAATACGGTTCTAAACCAAAATAACTATCAAAGGGCTCCTCCACAGCAATAGTAACCACCACAGATTCAGCACCCCTTTCAACCACAAACTTTTCAAAATCCGGCCAACAATTCTGCACCTTATAATAATTCTTTCCAAACGGCCGGTACCAAAAACCCCTCTACACTCGAACAAATCTTGGATTTGTTTATGAAACATACCATGCAAATATCGACTGATAAAAGGTCTTCCATCGACACCATAACGAAAGACTCTGCCTCCCACGGTGAGAGTATAAAATCGATGGAAGCATAAATTGCACAATTAAATGCCGCAATGAGTGCTAGAGAGAAAGAGAAACTTCCATCTCAACCCCTACCGAATCGTGGACACTCACAATATCATAATGTGAATGCCATTACCACGTTGAGATCTGGGAGAGTGCTGAACAACCAAGTTGGTGAACAGTTTGATAATGAGGAATCAATCAATGATACCCCGGCTTCCACTTCTGACCCTATTTCATCGGGTCCATCTTCTTTTGAGCCTATTCTTCGTTTTCCTCTAGGCTCGAGCCCTCCACCCGCCTCATTGAGTCAACAGGACACGATCCCAACTCCAATTCTGGGATCTGTTCCACCCCTACGACCTTCTCCAATGTTGGACCCAGCACTTATTGATAAATCTCCTTATCCAAATAGGTTAAGGGGAAACAAACCAAGTCCACAAATAGAGAAGATTGTAGAAATGTTTAAGCAGGTTAACATAAATATCCCTCTCTTAGATACTATACAACAAATTCCGGCTTATGTGAAAATACTTAAGGACTTGTGCACTAGGAAGAGAAAAACTCAAGTGCCGAAAAGAGTGTTCATGGAGAGTAATGTAAGCACAGCTTTTACCCAGCAATTACCAAAGAAACGTAAGGACCCGGCTGTCCTACATTCTCTATTTCTATTGGGGTAAAAATATCAATCGTGCGCTACTCAACCTTGGCGCTAGTGTTAACTTGCTTCCTTACTCTGTCTACTAGCAATTAGGTATTGAAGAGTTGAAACCTGCCCACTGCACTCTCCAGATGGCAGATCGATCTATCACCAAACTTAGGGGTGAGCTTGAGGATGTGTTGATAAAAGTCGGGGAATTTATATTCCCTGTGGACTTTATTGTTCTAGATACACAACCTGTAGCGAACCCACGGAACCAAATTCCGGTGATTCTCGGTCGACCCTTCTTAGCAACTTCCAATACTGTCATTAATTGTCGTAAACTATGAAATTATCCTTCGGGAAGATGACAATTGAGATTAATATTTACAAGCTATGAAGTCAACCATGTAAACCTTCTGCTCATATACTTGATGTATTTTCCATCAACGAGATAGCTTCCGACAGCTGCGAAACCGAAGCACTTTGCTATAATGATCTCGACGACACTAGTGCGTCATTGTTTGATCTAGCAAATTATTATATGGAGGATACCATTGACAATTCCACCCTTGAGTTTGAACCTTTTGACTCATCACAAAAGTCAGTAGCACTTTCCGAGTCAATATCTTATGCAGGTTATGAACTTCTTAGGGAATCCGAATATCATTCCCTTACCCCACCTTCTATTGTCTCTCCACCGACATTAGATCTCAAAATGCTACATTCTCATCTTAAATATGCATATTTAGGTAAGAAGGATTCTTTTCCCGTGATCATATCCGCTTCTCTAGTTTTAAAGCAAGAGAATGCTCTTTTAACAGTCTTGAGATCAAATAGGCAAGCATTTGGTTGGACAATGGCTGACATCAAAGGGATTAGTCCTTTGATTGTTGAACATCATATACATTTGATGGATGAAGCCAAACCAACCCGAGACCCACAAAGATGGTTAAATCCCGTCATGAAGGAAGCGGTAAAGAAAAAAATCGTCAAGTGCTTAGATAGTGGTATAATTTACCCAATCTCTGATAGACAATAGGTAAGTCCTAGTCATGTAGTCCCTGAGAAGTCTGGCATCACAGTCATAACTAATGAGGCTAAAGAGTTGATCCAAACACGCACCCAAATTGCGTGGCGTGTATGTATTGACTATAGGAAACACAATGCCGCAACAAGGAAAGATCACTTCCCTCTACCTTTCATTGACCAGATGTTGGAACGATTAGCTGGACATGAATATTATTGTTTATTGATGGATACTCTAGCTATAACCAGGTCCCCATCGCCGAAAAGGATCAAGATAAAACAACATTTACTTGTCCTTTCGGAACCTTTGCTTATAGACGCATGCCCTTTGGGTTATGCAACGCTCCCGCTACATTTCAGCGGTGTATGATGGGGATATTCTCAGACATGGTCGAGAATTTTCTGGAGATCTTTATGGACGATTTCTCTAAATTTAGGGACTCCTTTGTGAATTGCCTACGTAATCTTGACGCGGTTCTTACCCGCTGTAAGGATAAGAACTTAACATTAAATTGGGAAAAATGCCATTTCATGGCCCAAGAAAGTATCGTGCTAGGACATGTCATTTCACGAAAAGGCATTGAGGTAGACAGAGATAAAATAGATGTCATCCATAACTTTCCCCATCCCAAATGCGTCAAAGATATACGATCCTTTCTTGGTCATGCAGGATTTTATAGAAGATTCATTAAGGATTTTAACAAAATTGCTAAACCCTTAACTCTTCTCTTGGCCAAAGATACAATATTTCACTTTGATTCGGATTGCGAGGCTTCTTTTGAATCACTTAAGAGATCTCTCACTACAGCCCCCATTCTATCATCTCCTGATTGGAACCACCCGTTTGAGCTTATGTGTGATGCATCAGATTTTTCTGTTGGTGCAGTCCTAGGACAACACATTGATAAGATGCCATATGCAATTTATTATGCAAGTAAGACCTTGAATGATACTCAAATTAATTATACAACTACTGAGAAATAACTCTTGGCAGTTGTATTTGCATTAGAAAAATTCAGGCCTTACTTGATTGGCTCACCGATAGTGGTTTACACCGATCACTCTGCCCTAAAATATCTTTTATCGAAAAAGGATGCTAAGGCCAGGTTAATTCGTTGGATCCTATTATTACAAGAATTTGATCTTGTCATACGAGGTAAGAGTGGATGTGAAAATGTAGTAGCCGACCATCTTTCATGCATCTCTTCTTTACATACTGTGACCATACCAATAAACGACTCTTACCCCGACGAACAACTCTTGACCATATCCTGGGAACCTGGTTCGTGGATATTGTGAATTATCTTGCAACGGGACTTATACCTAGCGAATGGTCTAAACAAGAAAATCATCGATTTCTATCCTGAGTAAAACACTTTTACTGGGATGAACCTTATTTGTTTAAGTATTGTCCAGACCAAATCATTCGCTGATGTGTCTCTAATGATGAATACAAGAGTGTATTGTCTTTCAGTCATGATCAGGCATGTGGCGGTCACTTTGGTCCACGTAAAACGGCGGAGAAAGTTTTGCAATTTGGATTTTATTGGCCTACATTATTTAAAGATGCATATAATCATTGCAAAACATGTCCACGGTGTCAACACACGGGTCGGATTTCTCGAAAAAATAAGATGCCTCTCCAACCTATCTTGGTTGTGGAAATTTTTGAAGTTTGGGGTATTGATTTTATGGGCTCTTTTCCCAACTCTTTTGGGAATTTATATATCTTGTTAGCAGTTGATTACGTCTCGAAATGGGTAGAAGCGATACCATGTCGCACTAATGACAACAAGGTTATTATTAGGTTCCTTAAAGAAAATATCTTTTCGCGATTCGGACACCCTCGCGCTATAATTAGCGACAACGGGATGCATTTCTGTAATCGGTCTTTCAAGACTTTGATGCGGAAATATTCAATCAACCATAAGATTTATACGCCTTATCATCCCCAAACAAGCGAGTAAGCTGAGATTTCCAATAGGCAGATAAAACAAATTTTAGAGAAAACGGTTTCTAAAAATCGTAAAGATTGGTCAACCAAATTGATGGATTCTCTTTGGGCATTCCGTACCGCTTATAAGACTGATCTTGGTATGTCTCCTTACCGCCTAGTGTTTGGAAATGCTTGCCACCTTTCTGTCGAGATCGAACATAAAGCAATGTAGGCTATTAAAGAGCTTAACTTCGATTTAAATCAAGCCTGCAGCTTTCGAAAGCTGCAATTAAATGAGCTAAGCGAACTCCGTGATGAAGCTTACGATAATGCGGTTATAGTAAAGAACAGGACTAAAGTGTTCCACGATAAAAAATATTTTTAGAAAAACTTTTACCCCGGGACAACAAGTCCTTCTTTACGATTCCCGTCTCCATCTTCATGCGGGTAAGCTAAGATCTCGTTAGAAAAGATCATTTGTAGTGCGGTATGTATACACGCACGGGGCAGTTGAAGTTGAAAATATTGAAAGTGGTTATATTTTTAAAATGAATAGACATAGATTAAAACCGTATTTTTCCACTGACCCCACGGAGGAGGTCATGTTTTTACAGGAGCCGCTTTATCATAACTAAATTTCCTTCGCCTCACCTCCATGTCTCGATAATATTGCCTCATCCTAAGAATGGAGGTGAGTGATCAAAAATAAGTTTGGGGGAGGTTTTCATGTTCATTATTTCTTGTCCCCATTAATAACTTTTCCTCCCAAATCTACAGGTTTTTGAGATTTAAAAGATAACAACAATGAGGACACTGCTGTAAACAGGTTTGGGGGAGGTTTGTACTTATTTACGCATTACTTTGCATTACACACTTTGCATAAGCACAAATTTTATTTTATTTTTATTTAATTTTTTTCTTTGATAAAATATTAGAAAGTGAAAAATTACATTTAAAAG
This sequence comes from Agapanthus africanus, assembly GCA_030015575.1. NCBI lineage: Eukaryota > Viridiplantae > Streptophyta > Magnoliopsida > Asparagales > Amaryllidaceae > Agapanthus > Agapanthus africanus. The sequence goes on from CM057340.1 coordinate 561,394,248, forward strand.
ATTAGAAAAGTTTAAGAAAAACAAGAAAATTAGATGTTTTCTTAAACGAAACTAGTAATAAGTAGTTATGAACCGTTGTCCCAAGGATTAGTTAGATGAAGGAAGTCGCTAATCTGAGGATAAAAATAAGTTTGAAAAATAGCCATTATTCTTGAGGCCAAACATCTGAACGTTGATACCCTACTATACGCACTTACACACGTCTTGAAACTCGGGATAGTAGAGAATACCTTGAAATGCTCTTGTCTAAAAGACAAAAGTACGAAGAAAATAAGAATGAAAAATAAAAGTATAAAATGGTGAAGAAAAATGAACATTGGTTTTGTAATCACCAAGGCAGCATAAAAAAAATATAGCGAGGGTGCTTTATCACCTAGTGCCTTAGACCAACTGGTTTGGGAGCCACTGCTAAAGCTTAGGTGTTGCAAGACGAGAAAATTGATAATTACGCCTAATAAGCAAGCATATTTAGTAATCGGTCGGTTAGTACCTCAAGAATTATTAACGGTCGCACGAAGAATGTGTGAGCAATTCCATCCAAAATATTCACCGACTAAAAAATACTGAGGTAGATGGACAAGAGTATGATAGCGTGAATTGAATTCTCTGAGTGTATAGATGTCTTTTACACACACGTAGGGGTATATGATCGGTGTTTGGAAGAAAGGTAGGGAGGAAAACTAAAGGCGATGTTTTATTGAGGGATGATGTGATTTCTAACATTTTTTCATAACTATTAAAATAGGGCTCATAGCAACCGAAAATCAAGTGTAGTTGGAAACTCTTATTTTCAAGTTATTTCTTTTATCATTCTTATCTTTATAAGTAAATTTCACCGTCTTTCTTTCATTATAGGATTTTGTGGGTGTAATCCGCTGAAAACCCTCAGAAGACAACACTCCTCCTACTAGGGACACCTAGAGCTTTAACGGCTTGTTCCACGTTCTCAGTCCAATCGTGTTGCCTACGAAAGTGTGCTGGTTAGTTTTTATTTTTTTTTCTTTCTATTTTCTCCTTCTCTTGAATAAATAGTTTGCTCGGAACGATCAAAGTAATGTTTGGGGGTATTTATTCAGTCGAAAATATTGCACCTTTAACATAACAATTTCCTTACTTTTCTTAATCATATAAAGGTGTTTGTTATAAATATAACACATATTAGAATTTCATCTGCAAAATATCATTTACCATGTGTTATACATTAAAATCAACATTTTGAAGGAAATTGTATGTTTAATATTTTATGCATAATATTTTTGTATCTCTAACATTTTTCATTGAGATCTTGTGCAAAGTTAGCTCATGTCAGTTATCGGGAATCAGAAATCTGCCGATAAAATATAGGAAACCGAAAAATTAAATTTTGGCAAAGACTCAGAAAAGAATAGAAGATTCCAGATATCACAAGAAGACCCAAAGACCAACAGAAGAAAACACCTGAAGTTTCAACCAATGAAGCCACCAATTGGCCGCGGAACCGCGGCCGAGTCAGGCCAATCCGCCGCGGATCCATGGCCGATTCAGGGACTTGGGGTTCGGGAGTTCTCTGAAAGCTTCTTTATAACAACCTAGTCTGTTGAGAAAGCTTCTTTGTAACAACCTAACTTGTTCTGGAAGTTTCTTCGTAACAACCTAACGTGTTGGGGAAGCTTGATTTGGGGCTATAAAAAGGACCGAGGGCTTGAGATGCGGGAGATCCGGGAATTTCATCCAATTTTTCATCCAATTCAATACAAATCCAAGAACAATATCAAATCCAAGATCCAAAATCAAGAATCATTGAGATGTTCATCAATAGATTCAACAAAAGATCCTTTACATGAAGCCAATCATCATCGAGCACGCGATCCACGATAGGTCCAAGCCTCATGGTGACCGAGCGACGTGAAGATCGACGGAAAAATTACCTCTTTAAGTGAGTGATCGAGAGCAATTCTTCTTGTAATCTCAGATTGAAAAAATTGTAATTTGAAGTTGAATAATAAAGATGATAATTAGTTTTAATTTCTCTTTCATTTAATTTCTGCATTATGAATTCTTTCTTGATTCTTTCTATTATTTTCATGATGCGCGAGTAATTCTCCGTTCGATTGGATTTGCAGGATTAGGGTAGATCATTGGGTGAGAAAATTGCATACTCCTTTTAATTCTTATGAAGTTTATAAACCTTAGCAAAAGAATCATTAACATCCTCATCGGGCTCGATATCAATTTCTTAATAATCTTGACCTCGATTTGACATAAGATTGACGATCCTTTTGTTAAGGGCTAGATAGTGAATGGTGGTCAATGAAAGGACAAGGGTCAAAAGAGAAAAAAAAACCCTAGTTTCTTCCAAAAGAATCTTAATCCTCGTTCATCGCTATCAATCTAATATTAAATCTATCAATAGATAAGAGGAGTCATCTTGAGTCATCATCCCGGGCTACTAAATCCAAGCGAATCTGATAAGCCTTCTTCATATTTTCTTAATAATTAGATCTTGAACATTTTCTTGATTTCCTTTCTTGAAAAAAATTTCTTGATTTTATTGAAACTATTACTTCAACTAAATCTTGAACCGTTTCTTGAATTTCTTTACTAGTTCTTTTGACTCATCTAAAGCAAGAATTTACGAATTTCTCGAATCCCAGAGGACGACCCAAACTCACTAACGCTCGCTACACGCGACACCGTTATTGATTGCGGTTACTTTACTAGTTTTCTTTGATCAATCAGACGTCTATCTCCGACCTCTGATCGATGAGTTAAAATCTTTATTCATTGATGGTGTAGAGACTTATGATGCAAACACAGATACAACCTTCACAATGCATGCGGCTTTATGTGGACAATTAATGACTTTCCTGCATATGGAATGCTATCAGGTTGGTCCGTGCATGGTCACAAAACATGTCCTTATTGCCATCAATATATAATATCGAAATGGTTGAATTTTAGCAGGAAGGTTTGTTATTGCGGTCATCGGCATTTTCTACTACTAGACCATCCTACAGGTTAGACGCTGCTCACTTTAATGGTCATCAGGAGCTTTTTGAGCCTTCAGCCTCATTGTCCGGAGAGGACGTGATTGCTCAGTGGGATGGTTACAATAATGTGACCTTCGGGATAGATTTGGCAAAATTGGTCAAACCACCCTACTGGAACAAGTTAAGCATTTTCTACTAACTTCTGTACTGGTCAATAAATTTAGTGCGTCATTGTCTGGACGTCATGCACATAGAGAAGAGAGTATCCGAGCACGTACTCAACTTGCTTCTTTGTAAAGATGGAAAATAGAAAGAAAACATCCGTGCTCGGATGGATCTTCAGGACTGGAAAATTAGAAGTGAATTGCATCATAAACCGATAGTGGATAAACCAAGCAAGTTTGTGCTTCTCAATGCCGTGTATCATATGTCACAACCGGAGAAGAAAAGGTTCCTACAGGTGTTGCATGATTTGAAAGTTCCCCCAGATTTCTCAGGATCATTTAACAAGAAAATAAAAATTGTGAAAGGCAAGATCGATGGGCTGAAAAGTCATGATCACCATGTTTTTATATAGAACCTTCTCCCATTAACCCTTAGGACTTCCCTTCCCGAATCGGTAGGTCTAATAATCAATGACCTTTGTTGCTTTTTTAGAAAATTGTGTGCTAAAACCTTGGATTTTGTGACGCTGGAGAATCTTGAAAATTCTATTTTATTGATACTTTGCAAGCTTGAGCGTATTTTCCGACCGTCGTTCTTTGATATCATAATACACCTGACGATTCATCTTGCAACCGAGGCTAAGTTTGCCGGACCGGTACAATATCGATGGATGTATCCCGTCGAAAGGTACGTGGAATTTTTCGTTTCACGCATTTTGTAAAATTATTGTTATCCTATATGTCCGTATTTATTTATTTAACATATTTTTCTTTAGCTATCTCTACACTCTTAAAAAGTATATACGCAATAGAAATCGACCAGAGGATTCTATCATGCAAGGTTATCTTCTAGAGGAAGTAACCACATTTTGTTCCCGCTATCTGGACGAGAACATTGAGACAAAACTTAACCGGCCTCGGAGAATTCAAGACGGGTCATATGGTAAAGCTGATTATAAGAGAGTAGACACTATATTTATCAACAAGATATATCGGTTTATCCCCCTCAATAGCGTATGTCATGAAGAAATTAAAGAGTAAGTTTTTTTGGATTAATTGTTATATTTGTGTTTGTGAGTGTGTATGAAATGATATAATATTAATGACATAATTTATTGTTGAGAACAGAATTCATATTGATGAGGTACGTGAGGGGCATCCTGATTGGAATAATGAACGATTGGAAAAATATCATCAGGATAATTTTTGCAATTGGGTTGCAGATTATGTAAGTTGTTCGAATAGCATGTTATTGCTACCGGTCTTAATCTAAACTTATCGCTATGTATTTACCGTAAAATTTGTTTTGACAGATCCACGATCTGAACTTGTTTACATCACTAGAGAGAGATTCAAGATATTTAGCTCAATTTCCTAGCATGGAGATTGCATATTATAAAGTATTCGGTGTTCTTGGATAAAAATTTGAAGTTAAGGATATATAAACATCTCGAACTATTCAAAATAGTGGGATTACGACGGTAGGATCGGATGGTGTGATTTATTATGGATACTTAAATTGCATACTTGGCATCCAATATCCCGGACGATCAGAACCGTTTTATATATTTCAGTGTATTTGGTACAATACACGAACCGATACGGATAAGTGGAGAAACAATCTCGGGACTTGGAAAGATGAATATGGATTGACTAGTATGAACACACTTCGATTTTACGGTCAGGACGATCCATTTATCTTTCCGAACCAAGCGTTCTAAGTATACTATTCAAAGTGCTTGAAGCATCCGGGATGGAGTGTCGTATGCCGTTAGAAACCTAAGGATGTTTACGATGTCCCAGAATTCGAGGATCGTATGGAGGACAGCGATGATGATGAAAAAGAGAGAAGACTTAGAGTTCTCCAATCGTCTGTTTAAAAAGACGGGTTGTCTTCGGCTGATCGTGAAGTTACGTGGGTTAGAAATGATATCGATGATGAAATCCAAGTAGATATGTCTAATGCGTCTACGAAATGAAAAAGGTTATCAGTAATGTTATAATATACTTCACATTTCTACGGTCTATACATATATTGCATGCATATGTAATGATTGTACTCTTATCTAGGTCTGATGACGACGCCCGGAGCAGCGAGGGGCGGCAGGAGCACCAGTCGCGGCAGAGGCAGAGACAGAGCAGTTCTGCCTCCTGGAGAGCTGCGTAGGGAGCTCCGGTCTTACACCCCAATCGGTATCCCCTTCAGATGACTCCTTCCGTGTGAATTTTGCCACACCTCCAGGTATATTACACGCATATTCATTTTGAATGTAATATTATAGATATACGCGCATATTTATTTTAAAATTACTAATATAGTCAATGTTTAATTATCTAGTTGTTGATGGTGCGTCCACATCAGAGGCAGAGGCCACTACCGTACCTGCAGGTATTTTTATGTATCCTATAGTGCATGCATATTGATTTAGAATGTTATATCATAAATATACACACATTCTTTTTTCTCTTACTTAGATAATCATTTTTTGATTGTCTAGCTGTAGGTGGTGCCTCCACATCCCGGACAGAGGCCACCACCGCACCTACGGCTATGTTTATATATCCTATATTGCATACATATTGATTTAGAATTTTATATTTTAGATATACACATTCTTTTTGCAATTACTTATATAATCTATTTTTAATTGTCTAATTATAAGTGGTGCATCCACATCTGGCGCAAAGGCCACTCCCGCCACTTCCATACCCTCAACTCAGTCTGCAGGTTAGTATAAATAAATATAAAATATTTATTCATTTACATATTCTCTAAAAATAAACATAAACTTCATGTAATTTTATCGTCGATGTTTATTTTCTAGTTTGAGGGTATGTGTACACGTCAGGGTCACCGGCTGTTCCTCACCAGAGGAATTATCGTCCCGCTTGTGCTGCCCGGGCCCAGGCTCGTGCTGCTGTCGCCGGAGGTATATATCGCACTTCAATTTTCGTTAATAATTGATTTCTTAATACCGTTTTGTCTTAATATTGCCTGTCTTGATATTTCTTGTAGATGCAGGGCAGCCCCATCTCGAGAGGGGGACTCGAGGTCGAATCAGTCCCACAGGATGAGACCCGATAGAGCTAGGGGGAGGCACCATTCCCCCTCTTCTTTACTCCCGATTATCGCTATACTGGCGATTATGCCGAGAGGTTCGACCAGTATACGGGGGATGAGAGCCGTATCCAAAAGAAGTATCAACTTTACGTTGAGTGGGGCGATCAGCACCGTCGCTCATTTGCCCTCTTCTGGGATCAGGCTCGGGTATTAATATATATTTTCATTTGACTTATCCAATAAATTTATTATTATTAAACACTTGTAATTTAAATACATTATTTTTTTGTATTTGCAGTTGGATTATGACTTTCACCCTGTACCCGACCCTGATCACCCTGACAGAGTGCTCGATCTTCACGCTCTTTACCTGGGCCTCATGAAGAACATGAAATCAAAAGTCCGATATAATAGGAACAAGCTGAAGATCGATTGCTATTTGGTATGGCTGGCGACCCCCGCGGCAGAGAGAGCGGCTCTCCTACATACTCCGGTCTTTTCCAGAGTCGACGTAGACACATGGCCTCTCTTGTGCCAATATTATGACTCTGAGCGCAAACATGTTTGTAATTTAAATGTAATTAATTATTTAGTATATAATTTATGTTTTGTGTAGCTTAATTAGTAAACTAAATCTGATTGTGTTGTGTAGAAACAGGCCGATCAAAATAAGGAAAATAGGAAGTCGGCGAAGAGGGGTCGCCCCAGTTACATAGGTGGCTCGAGGAACATTACTCATGCCATGGAGGCATCGGTAAATTACAATAAATCTATTTTGATATAATGCAATATTAAGAGTTATTTTATAATATAAGTAAATTTTTGGAGAATTACAGAGAGCTCAGACCCTGGCAGAGGGTTGTATACCGAGCGTGTTGACCGCGTATCTTGCCGTCCACGGCACCTCGACAGATCCCGCCACGGGCAATCATCGATTCCCGGACACCGCTACCTAGGAGTATTGCGTAAGTGTTAATATTTATTCTAATTCGAATGAAAGTTTTGTTTTGATAAGTTCAAATTTAAATGATATACTTATATTTTAATGGTTAATGTGGGTGTAGGAGCAGGTGGTGGAGAAAACGGAGGCATCAGGATTGATTTTAGTGAACAGACCGATCCGATGCTACTGATCCCAGTCCTAGACGCCGCACATGGAGGGCACCACGGAGGTTTGGAGAGAGGCCGAGGACTGGGTCCTAGCAGGGCCCATATGAGGTCGGTCTCCAATCCGGAGGTTACATCTCCTACCACCCCCCCTCCCATGAGTGACGTCTGGAGCATGATGTTGTCTCCTTGAAGACCACCGTTGTTCATATCAGATTTTTGCATTTTTATACCGTCCATTTTTGATCACATTGCTTGTAGGTAGGTACTCTTGAGCCGTGTTTTCTAGATAATTGCAGGTTACAGGTTCTCAGCTCTAAGCAGTAAAATTCATGGAAAAGCGCGACAAATTCTGGATTACTGCCAACCACAGATAAAATACGGGTCTCCGCTCTCTATCCGTATGTTGCTACACAGCAGTTTAAGGGACAAAATGGCAAATCAACGGTCATTTTCATGCACAAAGCACAATGTCAACACAAGATCCAAGATATCTACGCGGAGCTCAAGAAAATCATGGCAAAAGATCCACATCAAATCACCTTTTAATCTGCTGAAAATCTGGAAGAAATGTGAAGAGCTTCTGAGAAACCAAGTATACCAAACTGAAGAGAACATCAGCACAGGGAGACCCACCAAAAACGGCATGCCAACCCCCTAGATGGCCGCGGATCCGCGGCCAACATGGTGACTCGGCCGCGGATCCGAGGCCGAGTTAACTCGGTTGCAGACAATTTTCAGGGGGCAGCTTGGTAACTTCATGTGGGGCCAGAATGTTGCCCTAGAGTTTTTTTTCCTGCCTATAAATAGCCCAGAACAATGCCAAGTGAAGGGTGCTTATTCTTGTGTGAAATTTTAGGATATATTTTGTAGTTCTTCTTCCTCTTTTCATCTTTCTCCATTAAAACCTTGTAGTGAACTTTTATGAGTGAAGTGATGAATAAAAGAGTTCTTTTCTTTATCATGCTTGTCTTGTTATTTTGTTAATTATATTTGCTTGTAATTTTCATTTGCTAATCTAGTTGTTGTTATTTGTTGTTTGTTTCTTTCTTCTTCTATTTTTCTTTATCCTTAACAACAATGATGCTTAAGCTTGATCCTTGCCAAAGTGAGGTCTCAAATAGCTAGTTGTAATCTTCTAACCTCTTTCTTTCTATCTTCCTCCTTTTGTTGAATTTTTCTTCTTTTTTTTGTAATGGGTGAGTAGTTTCTCACTTGTTAGGGTAGGATAAGGAAAGTTTGAGAGAAGGAAATCTCTCTCACTCTTTTCTTGCCCAACATCTTAATTCGGACTCCCGTTAATTGAACCACAATCCGCTCCCTACGGCACCCTATCCTACATGATAGCGGTGATTCCTTAGTGAGACCGGTTGTGGTTGAATTAACCGGAGGTTAAGGCTAAGAGCTAAGAACGGACGGACAAGGACCAAAAGGAAGAAACTAAGCGTTGGAAAGCCTAGCTTATACTCGCAAGTTCCTTCCTAGTCGTGCTAATCCCCGTTGTTGCCGATTACCGTAACACCGATATTAAGAGTGGCAACAAAAAAAGTGAGTGACTCCTATCTCAAACTAACCTAATCATAACCCTAACACGCTCTCTTTATATACATTTTAGCGCATAGTTAATCTCAAACAAACCTGGAGTTTTGGACTTAACTCGTTAAAGCACATAGAAAAAGATTCCCATCTCCCTGCGGACGACCCGTACTCAACCGGCTAGCTACTAAGCGAAACCGTCTTAATTGCGGTAATTAACTAAGCACGCAAAAACACTAACAATCAAATGGCGTCGTTGCCGGGAAGACGGTAGTTTATTTCTTTGTGTGATTTCGGGTTAATTTGTGAATATAAATATAACCGAAAAACAAAACAAAAAAAATATATTGTAAAAAATCAACTTGTTATTTTTGATTAGTTTTTGTGCAAGTGTGCAGGATAGAAAGAAGATCGAGTTCGGTGCCAAAGACGTGGGAAGTTAGACCCATAACTCGCGGCTACACCGCGGGTGATTAAGACGGAACCAACGGTCTACTGTAAAATTCTGGAGCATACCCAGTGAGCAAATCAAGATTCAGGGGCTCCAAACAAGAAGAGGACACCCAACCCAGCACATGCAAGAAATTTGAAAGCCCATGCCCACTGTATAGCCACGGAACCGCGGCATAAGCGCGTGTCTGGCCGCGGAACCGCGGCTGTTTGCTGCCGTCTGCATCCTAAATTTTTTGTGAGTATTTCCACCCTCTTCCCCACTCCTCTGAACTCCACTGAACTGTTTTTTTCTGCAGCATTCTTTGTGCAAACTCTCTTCCCCCTTCCAATAAATTGTTTTTGTGCAGGATTCTTTGCGCCGCGCTAAAAAAATAAAAAAATTGATTGCAATTGATTGTTACTGCTTTGCATATTTTTACTCGGACTATAAGGGGCTTGAAACCAATCCAGATTGGGTGGGGATTTCATCACCCTTCCCAGGACCCCAGAAATCACAAAAGGCATATGCATTGACCATTATTTAATTAAAAAATACTAGACTCAGCCCTAAGGACGTCGCGCTCAATAGGACAGAGGACTAGTTGTAGGCATCGGCCGTTTATCCTAACCTGACTTTGCGGTGTCTAGGCAAGTGTGTCTAAGGCAAGTGGTTACTTAATTAGGTCCACTACTTGTACTGGAGAGCCTCCCACTTACCTGGCACTTACCTGGCCGCAATTGGCGGTGAAGAGGCGGTTTGAGGTCCTATTTCTAGCACTTTGGAACAGTTAGGAGCTGTCTAGCTGACCTAGGTGACCATAGATCTAGGTGTGATTGTGCATATTTTGTCTGTGATTGTTTGAAGCCGTAAGTCCGTACATATTTCTGCAAAGCTCTTTCTAAAGAAAAAAAGAAAAAAAAACACAAAACAAAAACTTTTATAAAAACTTGCCCTTTGTCGCCAGAATCCCATTTTTTCACCCACCACCCATCGTATTTCTCCATTGACGTTTTCTTACCCTCACCTTCTCCGCTTTGACTACACTAAACTCGTTTAGTGTATGTCCGGTTGGACTCGGGACACTAGTGCCCGCCGAGTCCGTGTTACGTTAGTCGCTACCGACTACGCGATCGACTCAGACGTCGAAACTCCTTCCATGCCTCTTTCACCCTTACCTTTGCCGGCCAACTCCAACGTTGACCGGGATTCTGTTCATACATCCTCACCTTCACTATCACCAACCTCTTCTTCTGCGATGTCAGGATTTAATCCAAACATCCCTTTGACTCCCCCGGGATTGATTCCACCTCCTATGGATGCGAATAACCCACAACCACCGCCTGTTGTAACGCCACAGCGAATCGCGCTCCAGGATCGTTTCTATCCCACCCGCTCTGCACTTCCCACCTGTCTTTCCCTTCCACCGGCCAATGGGGATAATTTCGAAATTAAGCCCCACTTCATTAACATGCTTCCGAAATTTCATGGGCTTGAATCTGAAGATACTTATATCTTCATCAACAAGTTGAGGAATGTTTGTGCCATGATGAAAACGACCCAGCTGTCAGACGATGCTATACGGCTACGGGTCATTCCATTCACTTTGTCCGATCTTGCTAAAAAGTGGCTGTATAGCACTGCTTCCCACTCCATAACCAGTTGGGACGAGTTTGTGAAAGCGTTTCTCAAGAAATTCTATCCAAATCACAAAACCGCGAGGATCCATAATGAGATCAACCAATTTTCCCAGCTTCCTACTGAACCTTTTTGGAAGTGCTTTGACCGATATAAAGACCTTCTTGTTCAATGCCCTCATCACGGTATTGAGAAATGGCAACTTTGCCAAACTTTATACGAGGGCCTGAATCCAGCAACCAAGCAGTTGTTGGAAACCATTTGTCAAAGCCACTTCCTATCCAAATCTGACGAGGAAGCATGGCAATTCTTCGATGACCTTGCGGAACAAACGCTTCAATGGGAGAGCACCAGACCAAATACTTCTTCTTCTTCCTCTACTTCTACTGGTCAGTCTATGGTAGGCATTCACCAACTCGATGTCTCTATTGCAATGAAAGCCGAAATGGCTGCAATAACGAGAAAACTTGAAGCGATAGAGAGCAGATTTTCATCTCCTGCTCCTGCCCCTGTTCTTCCCCTTCGTACCATTTATGCTTGTTGTTCCGATCCATCTCACTTAACCAAAGATCGTCCTTACAATCCACCATCTCAAGGAAAGGATCAGGTTAATGCTGCATTTCAGTAAAGACCAAGAAATGATCCATACTCTTCCACTTACAATCCGGGCTGGAGGAACCACCCCAACTTCGCCTGGAATCAAAACCAGCATCAATTCCAAGGCAACAATTTCCAGAGGCCTCCTCCTCTGCAACAACAAGCTCAGCAACAAACTCAACATCAATTTCAGCAGCCCTTCCAACCCCAACCTTTTCAAAATCAGATGAACAATTTTGCACCCAACAATTCTTTTCCTCAAAACAACTTTGTTCCGTCAAATAACGATAAGGTTTTCTCGCTAGAACGAAGTCTGGAGGCGTTTGGAAAGCAATCGACTCAATCCACCGCCAATATCCAGTCTTCCATTCAGTCTTTGGTGCAACACACTGCTGCACACGGGCAAAGCATCAAGACCATTGAAGCCCAGATTGCACAGCTGAATGCGGCGTTAAGCGAGCGCGAAAAGGGGAAGCTTCCATCTCAACCACTCTCAAATCCTGGTCACCCACATAATGTACATGTTGCTCTTGAACAACAGAACCATAATGTGAGTGCCGTGACTACATTGAGATCTGGAAGGATGCTGCAAAACAACATTGGCACACGGATCGACGATGACACCCCGGCCGCTTCTTCTTCCTCTTCTTCTTCGTCTTCTGAGCCTATTCTCCCTTCTTCAAAAGGCTTTTCTTCGTTTTCTTCTGCTCTAAACGGACCCACTTCTCACTCCACGAAAACTCCAGCTTTGGGATCCGTTCCAACTCCGCAATCTCCTCCACAAGCATTAGACTCAACCAATTTTAAAAACGTTCCATTTCCAAACCGGTTGAGGTCCAATAAACAAAATCCACAAATGGAGAAGATTCTGGAGTTGTTTAAGCAGGTTAACATCAACATTCCCCTTTTAGATGCTGTCCAACAAGTCCCTTCCTACGCGAAAATCCTAAAGGACTTGTGCATGAAAAAGAGGAAATCTCAGGTACCCAAGAAAGTTTTCTTGGCTAGTGCTGTGAGTGATGCTCTTACCCAATCTTTACCTCAAAAACGGAAGGACCCTGGCTGTCCTACGATTTCTATTACCATTGAGGATAAGAACATCAACCACGCACTTTTAGATCTTGGTGCCAGTGTTAACCTGTTTCCGTACTCAGTATATGAGCAACTAGGTGTAGGAGAGCTGAAACCCACACACTGTACTCTCCAAATGGCCGACCGATTGATCACCCATCCTAGGGGTGAGCTAGAGGATGTGTTAATCAAGGTTGGGGACTTCATATTCCCTGTTGACTTCATTGTTTTAGACACTCAGCCTGTAGCTAACCCCCGGAATCAAATTCCGGTGATACTCGGTCGCCCATTCCTTGCAACCTCAAATGCTGTGATCAATTGTCGAAATGGTTCGATGAACCTATCTTTTGGAAACATGACAATTGAACTCAACATTTTTAGGTTAGGGAATCAGCCCTCCGAACCTAATGCTCATATACTAGACGTTTGTTCAATCCAGGAGATCACACCGGAGGAGTGTGAATTCGAGGAGTTTTTGTTCGATCACGACAACCTTAACGCCACTAGTGTGTTCCTCTTCGAACCTGCTGCTGTTTCTGCGCCCGACAATAACTACGAGTGTTTCACTTTCTCGACCGATCTTAGCCAGTCACCACCCGAGTTTGAATCCTTTGAATTTCCGGATGAGTTAGCTGAACCATCCAACTCGGTCGCTTACACTCGTTTTGAACCTCTGCTGGAATCCTTTGAGTTCGAAACCTTTTCACCAATCTTGCCTTCAATCGTTTCACCTCCAACGCTCGAACTTAAGCCATTGCCGTCTCACCTTAAGTACGCTTACTTGGGTGAGAACGAGACCCTTCCTGTTATCATCTCGGCTTCTCTAGCTCCAGAGCAAGAGAAAGCCCTTCTTACGGTCTTGCACAGCAATAGGCAAGCCTTTGGCTGGTCATTGGCGGACATCAAGGGGATTAGTCCCCTGATTGTTGAACATCACATTCATCTGATGGATGATGCCAAACCAGCCAGGGATCCACAGAGTCGACTCAACCCAGTCATAAAGGAGGCTGTAAAAAAGGAGATCGTAAAGTGTCTGGATAGTGGTATCATTTACCCTATCTCTGATAGCCAGTGGATTAGCCCCATTCACGTTGTCCCCAAGAAATCAGGCATAACGGTCATAACCAACGAGGCGAACGAGTTAATCCCTACTCGCACCCAGACTGGGTGGCAAGTATACATCGATTACAGAAAACTCAACGCCGCAACGCGGAAGGACCACTTTCCGCTACATTTCATTGACCAGATGCTTGAACAATTGGCTGGACATGAGTACTACTGCTTTCTTGATGGCTACTCCGGCTATAATCAGATTCCCATCGCCCAAAAAGACCAGGACAAGACCACATTCACTTGTCCTTTCGGCACGTTTACATATCGTCGCATGTTCTTTGGGTTATGAAATGCGCCCGCTACCTTCCAGCGGTGTATGATGGGAATCTTCTCAGACATGGTGGAAAAATTCTTGGAGATCTTCATAGATGATTTCTCCATTTTCGGCGATTCCTTTGATGAGTGTTTGCTGCATCTCGACGATGTCCTTACCCGGTGTAAGGACAAGAACCTTACTTTAAATTGGGAGAAGTGCCACTTCATGGTGCGCGAAGGTATTGTCTTAGGACATATCATCTCGCAAAATGGCATTGAGGTAGATAAAGCAAAGATTGAAGTCATTTCCAATCTCCCTCCTCCCAGATGCGTCAGAGACATCCGAACCTTCCTTGGCCATGCCGGTTTCTATAGGCGGTTCATTAAGGACTTTAGCAAGATTGCTAGGCCCTTGACTCTTTTGCTGGCCAAGGACACGACATTCGACTTCAACTCGAGCTGTGTGACTGAGTTCGAGTCATTAAAAAGCTCACTCACTTCTGCTCCCGTTCTTTCTTCTCCTGACTGGACGTACCCATTTGAGATTATGTGTGATGCATCCGACTTTGCCATCGGTGCTGTCCTTGGACAACACATCAACAAGATGCCGCACGTAATCTATTATACTAGTCGAACCCTGAACGACGCCCAACTGAACTATACAACAACCGAGAAGGAATTCTTGGCTGTTGTATTTGCCTTAGAAAAATTCAGGCCCTACCTCATCGGCTCTCCAGTCATCATCTACACGGACCATTCTGCTCTACGCCATCTTTTTGCGAAGAAAGATGCAAAATCTCGTCTGATACGTTGGATCCGCTTGCTTCAAAAGTTTGACCTTGTCATCAAGAACAAAAGAGGATGTGAAAATATAGTCGCCGACCATCTCTCACGACTTCCTTCTTCGCCGTCGCTTCAAATTCCGATCAACGACGTTTTTCCGGATGAACAACTCTTGACAGTATTTTGCGAATCCTGGTTCGCAGGTATTGTGAACTATTTGGCCACAGGATTACTACCGACTGAATGGTCAAGTCAGGACAGACTTCGATTCTTATCCCAAGTAAAACACTTTTACTGGGACGAACCCTATCTGTTCAATTACTGTCCCGACCAGATTATTCGTCGGTGTGTCCCTGACAATGAATTCAAGAGTGTGCTGTCGTTTTGCCACGATCAAGCATGTGGCGGGCATTTTGGCCCCAGAAAGACAGCCGAGAAGATCTTGCAGTGTGGTTTCTACTGGCCACGACTCTTCAAAGACGCTTATGACTACTGCAAGACTTGCTCCCGGTGCCAACACTTTGGCCGGATATCCAGGAGAAACGAGATGCCGCTCCAACCAATCTTTGTTGTGGAGATTTTCGATGTTTGGGGGATTGATTTCATGGGGCCGTTTCCCAGCTCTTTTGGGAACTTGTACATCCTTCTCACTGTTGATTATGTCTCTAAGTAGGTCGAGGCTGTGCCCAGCCGGACTAACGACAACAAGGTTGTCGTTAGATTTCTTAAGGAAAACATTTTTTCCCGGTTTGGGCACCCCCGAGCGATCATTAGCGACAATGGAACTCATTTCTGTAATAAGACTTTCGAGGCCTTGATGCGGAAATATTCCATCAATCATAAGCTATCTACGCCCTACCACCCCCAAACCTGTGGGCAAGCCGAAGTTTCAAATCGGCAAATCAAGCAGATATTGGAGAAGACGGTTTCCAAGAATCGTAAGGATTGGTCGTTAAAACTCACTGATGCCCTTTGGGCATTTCGAACTGCTTATAAAACCGATCTTGGCATGTCTCCCTGTCGGCTTGTTTACGGAAAGGCTTGCCACCTTCCAGTGGAAAATAGAGCATCGCGCATTTTAGGCGATAAAGGAGCTGAATCTGTCTCTCTAAGATGCGGGCAGCCATCGGAAGCTGCAGTTGAACGAATTGAGCGAGCTTCGGGATGAGGCTTACGAAAACGCGGTTGTCGTTAAGAACCGAACAAAAGTGTTTCACGATAAACACCTTTTGCGCAAAACATTCGCACCTGGTCAACAGGTGCTGCTTTACGACACCCGACTACATTTCCTTCCAGGTAAGCTCAGATCTCGCTGGAAAGGGCCATTTTTGTACGGAATGTGTATCCGCAAGGCGCTGTGGATTTGGAGAATCCAAAGGACGGATCATTTTTCAAAGTAAACGGACACAGACTAAAACAGTACCTTAGCGCCGAACCAAGAGAGGAACTCCTGGCCTTACAGGAGCCGGTTTACCCTGCATAATCTTCCTCTGCCTACCACCAAACTTCGGTTATCCAGCCAAAATAATGGACACTGTTTCAAATAAGTTTGGGGGTATGTATATACCATTTTGTATATATATGTGGATATTCTTGTCCGGTGCATATCCATTTTTAATATTTTCTTTTCTATAAATATATATATATATATATATATATATATATATATATATATATATATAAATGTGTATATCTAACCAACAATTTTGACCCTTCAATAATTTTTCATGCAATGACAGTGAGGACACTGTCCAGTTTAAGTTTGGGGGTACGCTCGGTACGCATTTCTAACCTTCGCATTCATATGTATATTTTGCATCTGCATACTAAAATCCATAAAAATCAAGAAAATTTTCTAAAAACATAAAAACTTTTTCGTCAAGTTAACTAGTGGGAGAACTCAGATTCAACATTTCGACGGTTTTTTTTGATAAGATAAGAATAACTAAATCTTATTTTTAGATTTTGAAAACCTGAAAGATAACTCTCCTTTGAAGTTAACTATAGCTGATATACGTCTTTACATCACACTACACGTGTCGTGAGTTTTGAAAATTAGATGACAAGTCTATTATGTCTGAAAACTTTTAAATGGATAAATTATTTTCTGAGGATCAAATAGGTTTGTTCTGAACTAAGTAATATCAAGAAGAGTTTATAAAGTGAAGCAGATATGAAGGGATGTTATTGATGCCTTAATGGGAACTAATTCTGAAAAATAACCCATCTGGAACTTGGTTGGAATAATTACACACCTAACCCACTAAACACGTTTTTTATCCAAAAAAATAATTGAACTGCCGGTTATATCTCTGTTCGCATTTAATCATCATGATTTTCACGCTAAATTGTCTTTTGTTTTTGGGCCTAGGTAACTTGAGTAATTAAGTCCGCTGGGGTGTCTCTACACCTAATGCCCTAAAACCAACTGGTTTGGGTGCATTGGCCTAAAGCTCGTTAAGAAGCCTAGAAAGTCCATATTAAAACAAAGTCAAGCAAGTGTTCTCTCCGAGTTAAAATTCCTAACGGTTCTTTGTGTGAGAATAATCTTGACAAAAGACAGGTTTTTATAAAAAAAATATTTCTAGCGGAGATATAAAGGTTTTATTCTATGATAAAGACTATTGCACGTTCACAAAGTTGTGTATGAAATGAAAACAAGAAAAAGGTGGAGTGAAAAATAAGACCTGGTTTCCTGTTAAGGAAGATAGAAATTCTGAAATAGAAACCTTACTGAAAAATGAAACTTGAAAAATACTTAACTCTTTATAAAACTTATGTGATCCTTTTTAAATTTTTATCTGGGCTTTATTTTGTAACATGATCGATCCTTCTGAAACTTAACGACACTATTTGCACTGCACGTAAAGACATATAAAATCTTAAGTTAAATAAGAAGTGAGGTGTGAAAAATAAAGGTTCGATAGTCTAGAATTAGGATAATAGAATTGTTATTTTTAAAAACAAAACCTTAGGGTTTTGAATCATAATTATTTCGCAAAACTAGCTTGACGGGATTTTGTGGGTAGTATCCGCTGAAAACCCTCAGGAGACAACACTCCTCCTACTAGGGACACCTAGAGGTTTAACGGCTTGTTGCACAAGCTCAGTGCAATCGCGTTCCCTGCGAAAGTGAGGTTAGGAATTTTTGTGAATAAATTGGCTTTGCTCGGGACGAGCAAATGATAAGTTTGGGGGTATTTGTTCATATCATATTTTTGCATTTTTATACCGCCCATTTTTGATCACATTGCTTGTAGGTAGGTACTCATGAGCCGTGTTTGCTAGATAATTACAGGTTACAGGTTCTCAACTCTAAGCAGTAAAATTCATGGAAAAGCGCGACAATTTCTGGATTACTGCCAACCACAGATAAAATACGGGTCTCCGCTCTCTATCCATATGTTGCTACACACCAGTTTAAGAGACAAAATGGCAAATCAATGGTCATTTTCATGCACAAAGCACAATGTCAACACAAGATCCAAGATATCTACGTGGAGCTCAAGAAAATCATGGCAAAAGATCCACATCAAATCACCTTTTGATCTGCTGAAAATCTGGAAGAAATGTGAAGAGCTTCTGAGAAACCAAGTATACCAAACTGAAGAGAACATCAGAACAGGGAGACCCACCAAAAACGGCATGCCAACTCCCCTAGATGGCCGCATATCCGCGGCCAACATGGTGACTCGGCCGCGGATCCGCGGCCGAGTTAACTCGGTTGCAGACAATTTTTAGGGGGCAGCTTGGTAACTTCATGTGGGGCCAGAATGTTGCCCTAGAGTTTCTGTTTCCTGCCTATAAATAGCCCAGAACAATACCAAGTGAAGGTTGCTTATTCTTGTGTGGAATTTTAGGATATATTTTGTATTTCTTCTTCCTCTTTTCATCTTTCTCCATTAAAACCTTGTAGTAAGCTTTTATGAGTGAAGTGATAAATAAAACAGTTCTTTTCTTTATCATGCTTGTCTTGTTATTTTGTTAATTATATTTGCTTGTAATTTTCATTTGCTAATCTAGTTGTTGTTATTTGTTGTTTGTTTCTTTCTTCTTCTATTTTTCTTTATCCTTAACAACAATGATGCTTAAGCTTGATCCTTGCCAAAGTGAGGACTTAAATAGCTAGTTGTAATCTCCTAATCTCTTTCTTTCTATCTTCCTTCTTTTGTTGTATTTTTCTTCTTTTTTTTGTAATGGGTGAGTAGTTTCTCACTTGTTAGGGTAGGATAAGGAAAGTTTGAGAGAAGGAAATCTCTCTCACTCTTTTCTTGCCCAGCATCTTAATTCGGACTCCCGTTAATTGAACCACAATCTGCCCCCTACGGCACCCTATCCTACATGATAGCGGTGATTCCTTAGTGAGACCGGTTGTGGTTGAATTAACCGGAGGTTAAGGCT
Organism: Agapanthus africanus; assembly: GCA_030015575.1. Taxonomy (NCBI): domain Eukaryota; kingdom Viridiplantae; phylum Streptophyta; class Magnoliopsida; order Asparagales; family Amaryllidaceae; genus Agapanthus; species Agapanthus africanus. The sequence continues at coordinate 561,413,373 of CM057340.1, forward strand.
AAGAGCCAAGAACGGACGGACAAGGACCAAAAGGAAGAAACTAAGCGTTGGAAAGCCTAGCTTATACTCGCATGTTCCTTCCTAGTCGTGCTAATCCCCGTTGTTGCCGATTACCGTAACACCGATATTAAGAGTGGCAACGAAAGAAGTGAGTGACTCCTATCTCAAACTACCTAATCCTAACCCTAACAGGCTCTCTCTATATACATTTTAGCACATAATTAATCTCAAACAAACCTGAACATTTGGACTTAACTCGTTAAAGCACATAGAAAAAAATTCCCATCTCCCTGTGGACGACCCGTACTCAACCGGCTAGCTACTAAGCGAAACCGTCTTGATTGCGGTAATTAACTAAGCACGCAAAAACACTAACAATCAACCGTCGAGCTGTAGAAGAAGATGTTGGTACGTTTATTACTTAATAGTAAAGTGTTATATTAAATTATAGATAATAACATATGCAATATTAGTAGCCTGAGCTTATTTGGTTGTAGACTTAGATTTGATTAATCATACTTATATAAAACTATCTAATTAAAATAAACTACGGTTTTCCAAACTAGATACCCAAACTAAGCCTAAGTCCCTAAGTGTTCTTAGATTTGGATTTCGCAATAATCTGATAATGATACGAATTCGACTAGAATCTAATTCACCATTCTTACTCGTTTAGTACACACAAAATTTTACAGATTCGGCAGGTTATTTCGGCTGCGGCTCCACATGCATCTCCTTCGGCTGCGGCTCCGCAAGCCAATATCTCAGCTGTGGTTTCATAGACCACTCCTACTACTCTACAGCCCGCTCAGACTCCAGCACAGCCCGCTCCTTCATTAGTCGAGTTTTTGACGACTCAGGGTTGCACCGAGGAGCAGATGCGCCATATTACAGCGATTATCAAAGATGGAGGAGCTGGATCGAGTTAGGGTAACTTTATTTATATTTTCGAGGATGTATGTACTTATCTGAAACATATTGTATATATTTTGGACGATATTGGTGGTTGTTTGTTTGTTCACGATGATTTAAATTGATACCGTATTCTGTTTTTTATTTTCTTTATGTATTATGCATGAGAGGTTGATTATGAATATTTCTGTATTTGGTTATATGATGTATATATTATTGTGCACAGGGCCTGGAAAAAACGGAAAGCCCCTTTTTAAGAAAAACCTGATATAATGTCCCTACGGATTAATCCGAAGGGGTAACTGTTGCACCTACGGATTAATCCGTAGGAGTAAGGTTTGCCCCTACACATTTCTCTGTAGGGACAAAATATCAGAATATATGATATTTTGTCTCTATGGCCTCAGTAACATGGGTAAAACTTACCCCTACGAATTAATCCGTAGGGGCATTTATCAGGACCTACAGATAAATCCGTAGGGGCGTTTATCAGGCCTTACGGATAAATCCGTAGATACGAATATTTTATTTTATAAACCAATAAATTAAATAAAGATTATGTAATCCATAGGGATAAATGTCCCTACGGAGTAAGACGTAGGGGCTATTATTACTCCGTAAGGGCATGTTCAGAACGAAGTCTTGCACCTGCGGCTTTTGGATTTGCGGAGGAATTTTATGTCTCTACGGATATATCTATAGGGACAGTGGTTTGCCCCTACGGTTAAATCCGTAGAGACAAGCGATTACTGTAGTAGTGAACCTTTGCAACAATAGCCGAAGATCATGAAAAACACATTTTGCACTCATTTGGAAAGATACATTTTCCATGAGTTTATTGCAACTATTTTTCCAGTATCCTAATAAGAAAAAACAAAATAAAATAGAAGAGAGCAAAAGAGTTCTGCATATTATTTCACATTACTTGATATATATATATATATATATATATATATATATATATATATATATATTGGTTTCTAAGAATTGGAATCAATAATGGTACCAAAAGTTTCCACAGAATTAGATGATAGACACCATCCATCTTAACTTCATCATATATAAAACCTAGCTACATGTAATTACATGTGATTTAATAACATTGTGCTCGTTGATCTAAGGGTTCGAAGACGTTCTGTTATTCTAAAACCATTATAAACACATTCACTCTGCAGGAAGACAAAACATATGGAAATCAAATGGAAGAAGATCAAAATAACAAGCGTACAAAAAAGTAGTGTGGGATTGATTCTTGACAGTCATAGAAGGAAATTCTCATTCTCGAAAAAATGAAGAAAATTTCTTCATATGGCACCTTTTTTCTATTTTTTCCATGCTTCAATGGCTTTTTAAAAATGTAAAATATATTCTTTTTATGAACTTAGGACATACATACTTCAGAATCTAGATGACGGAAAAACTTCCGTTTGCTAGTCATATATATCTGAACAAAAAACCAAATAACTTTGTGGATCCTATAAAGCTATCCAAAATGATGGGAAATTCTTTATTTGTCTTTGCCCTGCTGAAATGAATCAGATATACCAAATAATTTATCTAACAAGAGAATCTATATCTATATTTAAAAAAAAGTATAAAAAAAAAAGCCTGATGAAGAGTGCAATATCCTGTGCACTCATTATAGAAATTGAATGCTTGCATTCAAAGCCAAGCAAGCACAAGTGAGAGAGTGGTCCATGCTACATAAACAAATCGATGTGCATCCAGAGATCTAGCAATTTTAATGAATGAACAAAACGCAATCCCAAGTCTATTGAACTCAGTCACCATCTCCACCATGCTGTTGTCACATTATTGGTCTCAAAAATCATGCAGGGGATATTCTCTATCACTTTCAGCTAAATAGAAGATAGATTTTTGAGAATCAACTAGCCTTTGTTTTTAGGTTGTGAGCAGATGCTAGTGGCAGAAGATTTTAGGTTGACAACTCCATTGAAGGAAATGCAAGGCCAGTGTGATAACCTGAACATGGGCAATCCCACAAAACAAGTTTAAAAAACCAAAGGTTTATATTTTAATTAATATTTATATAACAATTAAATAAACAAAGATGTAAACATACTTGGATCACAACTGACCAGTTTGACTATCTAGTCTAATTATTGTACCATATGCACACTAGTTTTTTTTATTGGCACATGCTATGGACATGCGGTAAAATTATGGAAAACAGCGGCAACATGAGAAATTAAAACCGGTGTAATGCATCTGTACAAAAGAAAGAAAGCGATGGTGATTTTCGGATCACCTTTGGGCATCTTTGTGGAGCTCATGAATGATTCCATTTCTCTCTCTTTCATGACCTGGCATATATGGCAGGTTCCGAGAAGGATTTTTCGGAAAATTGAACCGCTAAACTTGTAACTCAATTTCTAATGCAAACTATTAATTTTGTAAGGGCTGATATGAAAAATAGAAAATAATTTAACATCATTGAAGAATTGCAATCCAAATGATAAATAGCAGTAAATATGTGTTTAAGAGTATAACACTACTACAAATAGAGGATGCCCCTATGGATGGGAAAATCCATAGATGCGATTTATGTATGTTCCCACGGTTTCCACCATAGGGGCAAACAATGTCCCTACGGTGCCAACCGTAGGAACAGTTATAAATAAAAAATAAATAAAATTTAAAATTGATAATTATCCTTACAGTGCAGCAAGAAAAACCCTTGCGATTGGTACCGTAAGGACAATGTTGGTGTATTAAATTAAAAAAAAAGGCAGAGATAATGTTTCCTACGCCAAAATCCATTTCCCCCGAAAAAATTCCCTTTCGTCGCCACCACGATCCTCCCCGCAGCCACCTCCTTCCTCACCCTCCGATCGCCACTGCGTGCGCCCCCGACCTCCTCAGGTCCTCCTTCGACGAAGCTCGCTCGCCGCAGCCCTAACCATCGAAGCTCTAGTGTCGTCGAAGGTCCTCACATGCCTAGCCGTCGATCGTCGACCTCCTGGCCTCCTCCTTCCTCCTCCTTCACGGCCACCTCATTGTCGATCCTCCTTCATGGCATCGTCGTCGTCGTCGTCGCAGCAGCAGACACCCTCCTCATCTTCGTCGTCACTGCAACAGCCACTCTCCTTCTTGTCACCCCAACCTCCTTGTTCCTTTGATTTCCAAATTAGTTTCCTCAATTTGAATTTGAATTTTCCCAAAAATTATTTGTTAATTTCGTCAATTTGAGGGATTGAATTGTTAGATTTTAATAATTTTTTGGTGGTGTTATGGTTGTTAACTTCTAATAATTATTAAAAAAATATATAATTTTGTTGAGAGTGAGGGCCGGGTTAGGGCTGGGTTAGGGGTTAATTAGGGTTAGGGTTTTGATTAAGGTTAGGGTTATAGGTTAGGGGTTAATTAGGGTCGGGTTAGGGTTAATTAGGGTTAGGGTTATGATTAGGTTTAGGGTTATGGTTAATGATTAGGGTTAGTGTTAGGGTCAATTATTAGGGCTAATGTTAGGGTTAGGGTTAGGGTAAAAGCGTTTTAGTGTAATTTAGCAAACCAACAATAGTTAAGGGTACTTTAGCGAATTGTGTGTGTGTGTATGCATGTATGTGTGTGTGTCTGTATGTGTATGTGTACGCACACACATGCACACACACATAAAAACAATGCCAAATCTTAATTCATGATCATTCTCCTCTACATTGAACTCTTGTCAAATCTCATCCTAACCCCAATAAATTCAAAAATCTTAAATTTCATTAAGAAAACCTTTAACTTTAAAAAAACTTTATCCTAAACTAAAATCTTTGAACCCTTGTAATTGAAAATAAATATAAAACCAATTCAAGTTAAATTTTACACAAAGTGTAAGTATGATACTCGATGATAATATAGAACTTTCATATTCTCATCAGTAATCATATATGAAAATCAAATTGCAACTTAGTCCCCGTATATCGGTTAACATACGTTCGATATTCATCATAATATAGAACTACACAAAGATTGTTAAATATCATACGATATCGTTCAGTTCCAACAACCGTCGCGTAGTCCCTGTGACGAGAAAATTCAGTCGCATGATAGCCGATAGACTTGTCTAGTGTGGACAAATTAGGAATGTATAAAGCAAATATCTGCATTCACTTGTTTTTTTCATTCGTTTCGAGATACAACCTTCACGATACGTGCAGTTTTAATGTGGACAATTAATAACTTTCCTGCGTATGAAATGCTATCAAGTTGGTCCTTACATGGTTACAATACATGCACTTACGGTCACCAAAATATAATATCGAGACGGTTGAATTTTTAAAAAAATGTTTGTTATTGCGATCATCGGAGTTTCCTACCACTAGACCATCCCTACAGGTTTGACAGTGCTCACTTTGATGCTTATCAAGAGCTTCTTGGGCCTACATCCCCATTGTCCGGAGAGAATGTGATTTCTCAGTGGAATGGTTACGATAACGTAACCTTCGGGATAAATCTGGCTAGACAGGTCACTCCGCCCTAGTGGAACAAGTTAAGCATTTTCTATGAACTGTCGTACTAGTCAACAAATTTAATTCGTCATTGTCACGCCCCGCTTCCTAAAACATGTAAACTACGGCACGTGACAAAGCCAACCATACTACCTGTGACTAGAAATCATCTCTCCACAGTCACATTACGACTGTCTATAAGATATCAAGAATAGTAAAATATTAAACTAGCTAATATATGTCCATCTGCTACATTTAATAGAGTCAAGAAAATGCATAAGCGGAAACGAATCAAGCTTTAATAAACAACATCTGAAACAAGTCCCAATATAGGCTCACATCAAAAAATAAAACTGCGGAAAAATAAGAGAAACTAAACATTTCTAAATAACACATGTTTAATTCCTCACTGCTCGGCTTGGTTGTTAAAGTATTCCTGTTCAGCCTGCGATAAAGGTAGAAGAACTGGGCCATGCAAAACCCAGACGTCAGTGCGTCATAATATCAAAGTAACAGTGATAATCAGGATATAACGATATAAGAAAATGTGAATATAAATGAATAACACATATATGAAACAGTGAAGTGTGTGTATGTATAGGTAAGTGATGCGTATTCTAAAACTGTGCTTCTAAGTTATCTATTCTAAAATTCTTTGAAATCAATTAATGTAATTCTCGTCGTAACCCAACAGTATATACCCCGTTCATTCTCCACGGGACCATGGTAACTGTATTTATTCCGTAACGCCCGGAAAAACGGCAAACAAGTAATAATTATTCCGTAACGCCCGGAAAAACGGCAAACAAGTAATGATTATTCCGTAATGCCCGGAAAAACGGCAAACATGTAATTATTCCATAACGCCCGGAAAAACGGCAAACATGTAATAATATCCTCTTGAGTTACGTTTTGATTACATTCTTGATTTCCCATTTTCCCCCAGGTTTGTGTTCAAGTCAGGTATTGCCAGTATGAATCTAATACCAACATGGGATCAAATATGTACAGTTCTCGTCTATGCAGACAACAAATCACGTCCGTTAGGACAATACGTCAATATTATTGGTATTAGTAATAAGATCCAAATAACAAATCAAGTAGTGTGTCGTGCACATGTAATGCGATGCATATGTATCAAATAGATGCCAAATAAACTGTAATCGTTATCGAAACACGGTAAACAAAATTGATACCAGGATGCATATGTATGTATCTGTAATAACCATTATATATCCATTACCAAGTATGATACAAACTAGATAGCATGTGATACTAATATAGTAGTATAATGATATCATGATGTTCTAGCAAGCAACTAGATACATGATTATCGGTACGGATACGAACGGATAACGTAACACTGTAAATCTGTAATAATTGCTGAATAATAAAACACATATACTATTTTTATTCATATAGATATTGATATAATATAATATATCATGTTGCAAGTTAAAATTGCCTTATCGGATCTCACGACGGGGTACGTACGTCACGTTCGACGTCGGATAAACGTCACGATGCAAACTATGCGCATACAGGACTGGACCTGGTTGATCGATGTCACGCCCCGCTTCCCAGAGTACGCTAAGATGGGCACGTGACATAGCCAACCATGCTACCTGTGGATAAGAAATATTCTTCCACAGTCATATTACGGCTGTAGAGATATCAAGAACAATAATAAACTATCTATCACATGTCCATAAGCCAAAATAAAATGGGTCAAAAATAAAAGTAATGCGGAAGCAAAAGATCCAACACGAGAATAACAGGAATATATGTCCCATAATGCGGGCTCACATCAGGAATGAAAATACTGAAAATAAAAGAATCAACTACTAATGAGTCCTCACTGCTCAGCCTGCTGACTGAAGTATTCCTGCTCGGACTGCAGCAAAGGTAAGGAATCTGGGCCATGGAAAACCCAGACGTCAGCGTGTCATAACATCAAGCAATAATATATAAATAGGGTAGCAAGACATGCAAGTATGATCATTAATGGTAGAGCAGGTGTAACAGCAATATAAATCAGGCAGTGAAAGGTAGTGTGCAGTGAGTAATCTAAACTGGTCTATTGGGTTAACTACTCTCAAGTCTTTGAAATCAATTTGATGAATTATCGATGTAACTCAATAGTATCACGTGCGTGCCCGGGATCACGGTCTATGACTCTCGGGCTGAATCCGAGACGTGCCGCAAGGCAGTAAAGGGTAGTAGGTAATGACGAGTGATGTCAGCAGCATCACCCCGGGGCTGGCCTAGCCCGTAAGACTGATCAGAAAAGGTAGAGAACTGTCGAATTACAAGTCAGGTTTCATCATTAATTTCCCCATACCCCCAAGTTATATGTGTTCAAGTCAAGTATTAAATAATCTAGAGCTAATGCCAACACAGGATCAGGCAGGTACAGGTTTGTCTGGATAGACAACAGGAACTGTCCGTAAGGACAACAGGTCAGGTTTGTTGACATTAGACACAAGATCAGGTAACAGGTAAAGCCATGGTACATCAGGTCAAGCCAGGTAGTATATAGGTATTATGTCATGTCGAGAGGTGCACGGTACCATGTCGTGTCAAGTAGTAGATGTAACAAGTCATGTCAGGGTGCACAAGATGTCATGTGGGTGCTCATAATCAAACTAACATAAACATGGGTATACAAAACAAGCATGGGTAGTAATAGAACAATAAACTAGAACATTGTAATGTGAGATGCAATCAGGTACAGATTAAGGTGTATAGATACACAGTTATGATTAGGGTTAAAATTTAAGTTCCAATACTAATTAAACCACACTTAATCAAATGTGGAATGTGAATATTTCAATATTATACATTCAAGTGATCTATTGATGCAATAATATATATACTAGACGAGATGGATGCAAACGGGTGTTTGAAACATTATAAACTATCTAAAAGGGTACTATGGGCCATATAAATAATTATTATATGATTTAAATATGGATATGGGTACTAGGTATAGTAAATCAAAATGCGACATGGTATGTTCCGAGTTATAAATTTAAAATGTTAAAATGGATATCGAATGTTAAAATGTAACATGAGACATTGTATTAAATCTATAGGTTTAATACGTAATCAAATAAATAAAGAATATAGAATATTATGAATAGCATGTAGCAAGTTTTCACTTACCTCGACAGATCACGAAGCGGGTATACGGAACGTCACGCGTCGGCGGGAAAAGTCGCGACGCGCGCACGGTACTCGGAATGAGTCCAAACAACGCACAAGGGGATCACATGGGTCAGAGATGCTCGCTGGGTCGTCGGGATCGTCGTCGGCACGATCGGATTCCGGCAACTAAATGAACAGTGAACCTTTTAAAAGAAAGAAAAGCTAGAAAAGAAAGAAAGAGAAGAAAGGGAGAGGAAGAAAAGGAAAGAGAAGAGGATTGCTCACTGGGTTAGCAAAGACGGGTCGTGAGGGTGTCGACGGCCGTGAACGAAGCTCCGGCGATGGAGTTGGCTGCTAAGGTTCGGTTAGGGTTTGGTTGCTGGGGTTTTGTAGCGGGGGTGTTGGTGCAGGGTATGTGCAGGGGTCTTGGTGAGGTGAGGGTGCAGAGGAGAGGGAGAGGAGAGGAAAGAGATGGCGATGGCGATGAGAGATGGTCGGCGGCGATGGGAAGGTGGGTTCTTGGGTTGAGTTGGGTATGTGTGCAGGAGGAGAGAGGCTCGGGGAAGAAGAAAGAGAAGAAGAAGATGGAGAGGAGGAGGAGAGGAGATGAGAATGGAGACAAGGGTTGAGGAGCAGAGGAATAGGGTTAGGGTTGATGGAGGCGGCGGAGCTAGGATGGGTTCCTCGTGCTCGTGGGCTTGGCTTTAAAAGAGAAGAGAAGGAGAAATAAGGAGGGAGGTGACGGTATCGCGTCGGGCGATGAACCGACTCGAGAAGCGAACAATGTTCACGAGAGAAAAGAGAGAGTGCGAGAGGAGAGAGAAAGGGAAGAGAGAGAGAGAGAGAGAGAGAGCTGCGGAGAAAGAGAGAGAAGGAGAAAGGGAAAGAGAGAGAAACAGAGAGAGAGCTCGTGGGGCCCGGAAAAATAAAATAGAAGGATTTTGATTGGCTGGTGGGTAAAGTAAAAGAGAGAGAGAGAAAATCTGATTGGCCCAGGGAAAACATTTTAAAGAAAGAAAAAATTTAAAAAAAGATTTTCATGTAACCAACCAAATGGAAAAAATATTTATTCGATTAATATTAAAAGATTTTAGATAAATGATTTTTGGCGAGATACAAAAGTATTTCAAAATGCGCCCGGATCGGGTCCAAAATTTTAGATTTAAAATACGAAAATTATTTGTAAGTTCCAAAATTTAAAATGAAAGATTATGTAACGAAAAAGCATACCCGAAAGAACGGACGCACGTACGTGCGCATAGCCATCCAAACACGTCCGTTTCATTGAACGGGACGAAAACAAGATGCACGGACGTTGCCACAGAGTTAGGGGTATCATGTAGGCCATATTATGTATTTTTAAATTATTTTACGCGACTTAAATTGTTATATGCAAAAAAATACGTGATGCTCGGCGAAAATGTTGATATGCGGTTTATACTAGATGCACGTTTCTATGCAACAAGCTAGGGTAAACTATAACTATGAATCAACAGATTCAAACAAGCGGGTCGGGTCGAATGTAATGTAAAAGTGTAAACCACCATTCGCACCCAAACAAGATATATCAGTAAAATACCACAGATAATAAATACGGAACAAAAATTTGGTATAACTGAACTCGGTTGTTACATTATACCCAACTACAAAAGAATTTCGTCCTCGAAATTCCAAGAACAAGCAAGGATAAACAAACAACAAACTACAAGAGTAGATGGGGAAACTTCTGTCGGATTTCATCTTCTCGTTCCCATGTTGATTCTCCATGTGAGCGATTACCCCGAGAAACAAGTACAAGAGGGATAACTTTGTTCTTAAGAACCTTTTCTCTTCGATCCACAATCGACATCGGTCGCTCCTCAAAAGTCAAATCTTCTCGTACAGTCAGCTCCGAATGATCCAATACATGTGTTTCATCTCAAACATACTTACGGAGTTAAGATAAGTGAAACACGTCATGAACATTCTCCAAGGACTGCAGTAACGCCAATCGATACGGTACCGCACCAACACGCTCCAAAATCTCAAAAGGTCCAACGAATCGAGGACTGAGCTTTCCTCGACTTCCGAAACGAATCACCCCTCTAGTCGGTGATATCTTCAAGAATACTAAATCACCCACGGCGAACTATAGAGGTCTTCTTGTACCTGCCCAACTCTTTTGTCGATCTTGTGCTGCTTTCATATGATTTCGGATAGTGTTAACCTTCTCAACTATTTGTACAACTAAATCTGGTCCCAACAATCTTCATTCACCGACATCGTCCCAGCAAACAGGTGAACGGAACTTGCAACCATTAAAAACTTCGAATGGAGCCATCTGAATAGTCGCCTGGAAACTGTTATTGTAAGAAAACTCCACCAAAGGTAGATGATCCTCCCATGAACCCTTGAAGTCCAACATGCAAGCTCTCAACATATCTTCAAGAATATGGATCGTTCTCTCCGACTGGCCATCTGTTTGAGGATGATAAACTGTGCTTAACTTCAAACGAGTCCCCAAACTTTTCTGTAAGCTCCTCCAAAAGTGTGATAAGAAATGAGTGTCACGGTCGGACATGATGCTCACTGGTACACCATGCAATCTTACAATCTCCTGCATGTACCGTTCTGCCAAAGTTTCTGTTGATTGACCAACTCGAAAAGGAATGAAATGAGCTGCCTTGGTCAAACGATCAACAATCACACGAAATCCATGGTTATATGTTCCCACTTCCACTGAGGAAATCGAAAGTGGTTGCAATAAACCAGCAACCCTTTGATGTTCAGCCTTAACTTGCTGACACACCAAGCACTTTGCTACAAAACGGGTAATTTCCTTTTTCATGCCTTCCCACCAGAATTGTTGTCGTATATCTCGGTACATCTTCGTGCCTCCTGGATGTACGGAGTATGCTGAACTGTGCGCCTCCTTCATAAGCTCTTCGCGAATATCTCCCTTTGGCACACACAAACGGCTACCATATCGCAACGAACCATCTTCATGAATCAATAAGTCCGTTCGAAGTCCAGCTTCAACCTGTTCTCGAAGCTTTTGCAATCTAGGGTCCTGCAATTGCGCTGCTTTAATATTCTCGATCAACGACGACTGTACTTGCAGCTGCATCGACTGTCCCTAAGAATGCGGTAGCACAACCTCCAAATCAAATCTTCGAAAGTCTTCAATAAGTCCCTTCTGCGTGAACACATACTTCAAGCTTTTGTGATCGGTGAAAACCTCGACCCTTTCGCCCAATAGGTAGTGTCTCCAAATCTTCAAAGCGAAAATCACAGCTGCTAGCTCCAAGTCATGAGTTGGGTAATTCTTCTCATGGGTCTTCAACTGTCTCTATGCGTACGCTATAACCTTCCCATGCTGCATCAAAACACATCCCAATCCTTTCCCAGATGCGTCGCTATGAATCACCAATCCTCCGGAACTGTCGGGCACGGTCAGAATAGGAGCAGTTATCAATCTCTGCTTTAACGCCTCGAAGGCTGACGCACACATCTCTGTCCACACAAAAGGTACCACCTTGCGCGTAAGCTTGGTCAACGGTTCCGCCAGACGAGCAAAGTTCTTCACGAACCTTCTGTAATACCCGGCGAGTCCAAGGAAGCTTCTTATCTCTGCAACATCCTTCGGAATCGGCCAATCTCGAACTGCCGCAATCTTTTCGGGATCAACGGCGATTCCATCGCCAGACACTACATGCCCCAAAAACTTCACTTCTTCCAGCCAAAACTCGCACTTGCTCATCTTTGCATATAATTTTCTTATCTCAAAGTCTGCAGTGCGATCCGCAAGTGTTCTGCATGCTCTTCAATACTCTTCGAGTAGACCAGAATATCATCAATGAACACCACTATAAACTGGTCCAAGAATGGTGAAAAGATTCGGTTCATCAAGTCCATAAATATCGCCGGTGCATTCGTTACTCCGAAGGGCATCACTCAGTACTCGTAATGACCATACCGAGTTCAGAACGCCATCTTGCAAATATCTTCTGTTTCAACTCGGACCTGATGTTATCTGGATCGCAAATCCAGCTTCGAGAATACCCTCGCGCCACTAAGCTGCTCAAATAATTCGCCAATGCGAGGGATCGGTACTTGTTCTTAATAGTTATCCGGTTTAATTCTCGATAATCGATGCACATTCTCCTTGTGCCATCCTTCTTCTTAACTAGAAGAACTGGAGCTCCCCAAGGCGAGTTACTGCTTCGAATCCAACCCTTCTCAAGTAATTCAGTAACCTGCTTCTTAACTTCTTCCAGCTCCACTGGTGCCTTTGGATAGTACGCTTTAGAAACTGGCGTTGCACCAGGAACAAGATCAATTGCGAACTCCATATCTCGTTTTGGCGGAAAACCCGAGATGTCTTCGAACACGCCCATGACATCTCGAACTACAGTTTGCGCTTCAACCTCTATTGCCGAAAGAACATTGTCTTGCTGGCCTAGCTCTACACTCAACTGGTCCGACAGAACAGCTAACTCCAACCACCTCTGGATATCCGGGGATCTGGAAATTCGCTTTCTTTACTCTACACCCAATGTGAGCGTGGAAAGTGCCGAGAAAAATCCATTCCCAAGATAACTTCATAACTACCGGTATTAATCATCGAGGAAACTGCGAATAGCTCCTGTCCGCCAACAACAGAACAATTCCTACACCCTCTATTAGTTATGATTTTCCCATTCCCAGTGTGTATGTCCTAATAACTAAACAGGGTCGTGCAAGTAATCGAGAGTGTAGTGATAAACATGGATGACATAAATCAATGGGATGCACTAGAATTGAATAATGCTAATGCGAGACAACCAGGAACCAGTAGGGTACCTGAAACGACTTCCTCTGAAGCTCTAGCCTCTTCAGTCGTCACGGTAAAAGCTTGAGTCTGAATAGCTCCCTGAGTATCACCTTTCATTCTTAGCTTTGACGGACAGGTATCAATGGTATGATCAGTTGATCCACAAATCAGACAAAGTCTAAGCCTCTTACGACAATCTCTCCAGAAATGACCCGGTCGTTGGCAGTAATCGCACAACATCCTTCCTTTTTGCTTGGGCAAAACTGGCCTCCGAACATTCTCTTTCTTATGAAGTTTCGACGAACAAGCATGGATAGTGTGATTCGCCGACCCACAAACCAAACAGAGTCCCCGCTTCCTTCGGCAATCTCTTTGCACATGTCCGGGTACATGGCAGTAGTTACAAATCATGCTCCTTTTCCGATCAGCAACGATTGTTTTCTTCATTGGTTCTACGCCGCGTCGGTTCACCGGAACACTTTTACGTACGGGCGTTTGGTTTAGTGCAAACGCCGGCTTCAGCTCGGTCTGCTGCTTGTGGTCCTCAAGCAAGTCATGACTTACTCCGAGCAAAGTGACGTCATCCATACACCTCTGGTACGATTGTAGATTCCTGGCTTCCATGATACTGCAACCAAACACCAAAGAGGATTAGTATGACAACGGATTCAACTTATAGATCAAGGATATGAATCAAGACTAGAACTCCAAGTTACTTAAATAGAGTACCACATTGTAATCATGCTGCGGTATCATAGCTACAATTATATAACTCCACTCAAGTCGCCTAAGTTCTAGAGATAAACAAAGGAAACCATGTTTTCGAGTCGATATGCAAAAGCGGTTTGCATATCGTAAAAGTAGAATCAGGAGGAGGTTAAGATTCAAGAATGGCAAGACGGTAAGGTGGCAGGACATGTTTCCTAATCACGAGTATTCTGATTCGTGTACTGGGTCCAATACCCAACTACAAAAGAATCAAACCTGATTAACCTATATCATATGTCTCTGAAACCAAAAGAACCATGTCACGCCTCGCTTCCCAGAGTACGCTAAGATGGGCACGTGACATAGCCAACCATGCTACCTGTGGATAAGAAATATCCTTCCACAGTCACATTACGGCTGTAGAGATATCAAGAACAATAATAAACTATCTATCACATGTCCATAATCCAAAATAAAACGGGTCAAAAATAAAGGTAATGCGGAAGTAAAAGATCCAACACGAGAATAACTGGAATGTATGTCCCATAATGCGGGCTCACATCAGGAATGAAAATACTGAAAATAAAAGAATCAACTACTAACGAGTCCTCACTGCTCAGCCTGCTGACTGAAGTACTCCTGCTCGGACTGCAGCAAAGGTAAGAAATCTGGGCCATGAAAAACCCAAACGCCAGCGCGTCATAACATCAAGCAATAATATATAAACAGGGTAGCAAGACATGCAAGTATGATCATGAATGGTAGAGCAGGTGTAACAGCAATATAAATCAGGCAGTGAAAGGTAGTGTGCAGTGAGTAATCTAAACTGGTCTATTGGGTTAACTACTCTCAAGTCTTTGAAATCAATTTGATGAATCATCGATGTAACTCAATAGTATCCCGTGCGTGCCCGGGATCACGGTCTATCACTCTCAGGCTGAATCCGAGACGTGCCACAAGGCAGTAAAGGGTGGTAGGTAATGACGAGTGATGTAAGCAGCATCACCCCGGGGCTGGCCTAGCCCGTAAGACTGATCAGAAAAGGTAGAGAACTGTCGAGTTACAAGTCAGGTTTCATCATTGATTTCCCCATACCCCCAAGTTATATGTGTTCAAGAGAAGTATTAAATAATATAGAGCTAATGCCAACACAGGATCAGGCAGGTACAGGTTTGTCTGGATAAACAACAGGAACTGTCCGTAAGGACAACAGGTTAGGTTTGTTGGCATTAGACACAAGATCAAGTAACAGGTAAAGCCATGGTACATCAGGTCAAGCCAGGTAGTATATAGGTATCATGTCATGTTGAGAGGTGCACGGTACCATGTCGTGTCAAGTAGTAGGTATAACAAGTCATGTCAGGGTGCACAAGATGTCATGTGGGTGCTCATAATCAAACTAACATAAACATGGGTATACAAAACAAGCTTGGGTACTAATAGAACAATAAACTGGAACATTGTAATGTGAGATGCAATCAGGTACAGATTAAGGTGTATAGATAAAAAGTTATGATTAGGGTTAAAATTTAAGTTCCAATACTAATTAAACTACTTTTTATCAAATGTGGAATGTGAATATTTCAATGTTATACATTCAAGTGATCTATTGATGTAATAATATGTATACTAGACGAGATGGATGCAAACGGGTGTTTGAAACATTATAAACTATCTAAAAGGGTACTATGGGCCATGTAAATAATTATTATATGATTTAAATATGGATATGGGTACTAGGTATAGTAAATCAAAATGCAACATGGTATGTTCCGAGTTATGAATCTAAAATGATAAAATGGACATTGAATGTTAAAATGTAACATGAGACATTGGATTAAATCTATAGGTTTAACACGTAATCAAATAAATATAAAATATAGAATATTATGAATAGCATGTAGCAAGTTTTCACTTGCCTCGACAGATCACGAACCGGGTATACGGAACGTCACGCGTCGGCGGGAAATGTCGCGACGCACGCACGGTACTCGGAATGAGTCCAAACAACGCACAAGGGGATCACACGGGTCAGAGATGCTCGCTGGGTCGTCGGGATCGTCGTCGGCACGATCGGATTCCGGCAACAAAATGAACAGTGAACCGTTTAAAAGAAAGAAAAGAAAGAAAGAGAAGAAAGGGAGAGGAAGAAAAGGAAAGAGAAGAGGATTGCTCACTGGGTTAACAAAGAGGGGTCGTGAAGGTGTCGACGGCCGTGAACGAAGCTCCGGCGATGGAGTTGGCTGCTAGGGTTCGGTTAGGGTTTGGTTGCTGGGGTTTTGTTGCGGGGGTGTTGGTGCAGGGTATGTGCAGGGGTCTTGGTGAGGTGACGGTGCAGAGGAGAGGGAGAGGAGAGGAAGGAGATGGCGATGGCGATGAGAGATGGTCGGCGGCGATGGGAAGGTGGGTTCTTGGGTTGAGTTGGGTATGTGTGCAGGGGGAGAGAGGCTCGGGGAAGAAGAAAGAGAAGAAGAAGATGGAGAGGAGGAGGTGGAGAGGAGATGAGGATGGAGGCAAGGGTTGAGGAGCAGAGGAATAGGGTTTGGGTTGATGGAGGCGGCGGAGCTAGGATGCGTTCCTCGTGCTCGTGGGCTCGGGTTTAAAAGAGAAGAGAAGGAGAAATAAGGAGGGAGGTGACGGTATCGCGTCGGGCGGTGACCCGACTCGAGAAGCGAACAGTGTTCGCGAGAGAAGAGAGAGTGCGAGAGGAGAGAGAAAGGGAAGAGAGAGAGAGAGAGAGCTGCGGAGAAAGAGAGAGAAGGAGAAAGGGAAAGAGAGAGAAACAGAGAGAGAGAACTCGTGGGGCCCGGCAAAATAAAATAGAAGGATTTTGATTGGCTGGTGGGTAAAGTAAAAGAGAGAGAGAGAAAATCTGATTGGCCCAGGGAAAACATTTTAAAGAAAGAAAAAATTTAAAAAAAGATTTTCATGTAACCAACCAAATGGAAAAAATATTTATTCGATTAATATTAAAAGATTTTAGATAAATGATTTTTGGCGAGATACAAAAGTATTTCAAAATGCGCCCGGGTCGGGTCCAAAATTTTAGATTTAAAATACGAAAATTATTTGTATGTTCCAAAATTTAAAATGAAAGATTATGTAACGAAAAAGCATACCCCCAAGAACGGACGCACGTACATGCGCGTAGCCATCCAAACACGTCCGTTTCATTGAACAGGACGAAAACAAGATGCACGGACGTTGCCACAGGGTTAGGGGTATCATGCAGTCTTTGTTATGTATTTTTAAATTATTTTACGTGAATTAAATTGTTATATGCAAAAAAATACGCGATGCTCGGCGAAAATGTTGATATGCAGTTTATACTAGATGCACGTTTCTATGCAACAAGCTAGGGTAAACTATAACTATGAATCAACAGGTTCAAACAAGCGGGTCGGGTCGAATGTAATATAAAAGTGTAAACCACCATTCGCACCCAAACAAGATAAATCAGTAAAATACTACAGATAATAAATACGGAACAAAAATTTGGTATAACTGAACTCGGTTGTTACAGTCGATGACGTGATGTGGTGGCTACGCTGGACGATGATAATGACTGGGTCGTCCGAATTGTTGGCGACGCGTGCGACTCCGGCGATACGATCAAGAACCAAGAAAGAAAAGAAAGAAAGAAAGAAAGAAAGAAAGAAAAGGAATGGGGTGCGGCTGCTTGGTTGGGTTCTGGGACAGAAGAGACGACGACGGCAATAATGGGCTGATATTGACGATGAAGGCAGAAGGATTCTTTAGTTGTTGTTAGGTCGTCGAGAAGTTGGGGTCGTCGAGGTTGATGGTGGTGGTGGTTTGTGGTGTCGGGGATCGGAGAGGGAGGTGAGGAGACAACGGCGGGGTTAGTGGTGATCGGCGGTGAGGTTTTTGGAGTCGTGTCGGGGGTGTACAGGGGGTCGTCTGGTGCAGGGATGTCGGGGTTGTGCAATATCTTGGGAGAGAAGAGGAGAAGAGGAGGTGGTTAAGGTGACAAGGGTGAGGAGGTGAAGGTGATGAGGATGGCGACGAAGGCGAGGTGAGGGCTAAGGTTCTCGGGTTGGGTTCCTCGTCACGAGGAAGAAAAGAGAGGAGAGAGAGAGAGGTGATTATAACTTATAAGGTTAAAAATATATATATATATATATATATATATACATATATATATAGTAGAGAGAGTGTGTGAAAAAGAGAGGAAAGAGAGAGAGAGAGAAACGCGGATATATTATTAGTTAAATATATATATAAACTATTAGTTTTATAAATATAATTATATATATATATATATATATTGGGATTATACTGCTAATATCAAAATACCCGGATCTCTTCTAAAAATCTAGTTTTAAAATATGGGGAATATACGTACAAGCTAAAACCATAATGCGATGTCCGATTAATAAAAATGCATACCCCCAAGTACGGATCTACGTAAATACACATAGCGATTCAAACAAGTATGTTTTATCAATCTGGATATGAACACGATGTATGGATGCAAACATATGATATGGGGTAAGATAATATGACATGCTAAATTTCAAAATATATTATCTGGCTATTATTTGTATTATTAAAAGATATGTAGACACCTAAATATATTATACATGTATATACAACCTACATGTGCATGGATTCTCTGTACTAGTAAATACATGACGTAATCTTGAACCATGATTGGTTTCAAGCATGCGGGTCGGGTCGGATACTAACCACAGATACCAAATACATTATCCGCACCCAAAACAATAATAAAGAAGAAGTTGTCGCAAAATATGAAATTACCCCAAATAAAACATCGTATAAATGCACTAGGGTGTTACATTATACCCAACTACAAAAGAATTTCGTCCTCGAAATTCCCAGAACAAGAAAAGACAAGAGAACAGGGATCTAAGAAAAGAGATGTGGAAACTTCTGTCGGATCTCGTCTTCACATTCCCAAGTAGATTCTCCATGCGAACAATTCCCCCATAATACAAGTACTAGAGGGATAAATTTGTTCTTGAGGACCTTGTCTCGTCGATCCACAATCTCCATCGGTCTTCCTTCATATGTTAAGTCCCCTCTTACTGTCAGCTCCGAGTGATCTAGAACGTGCGCCTCATCTCGAACATACTTGCGGAGTTGAGATACATGAAACACGTCATGAACACTCGCCAAGGATGGTGGTAAAGCCAATCAATAAGCTACTTCTCCAACGTGCTCAATAATACTGAAAGACCCCACGAATTGAGGACTAAGCTTTTCTCAACTACCAAATCGAATCACTCCTCTGGTCGGTGATATCTTCAAGAATACAAGATCACCAACTGCGAACTCCAAAGGTCTTCGTCCTGTATCAGCCCAACTTTTCTGTCGATCTTGTGCTGCCTTCATATGATTTCGGATCACATTGACTTTCTCCATGGTTTGCACAATAAGATCTATTCCCAACAATCTTCTTTCTTCAATATCGTCCCAACAGACCGGCGAGCGATACCTACGACCGTACAATGCTTCGAATTGATCCATCTATATAGTCGACTGAAAACTGTTATTGAATGAAAACTCCACCAAGTGTAAATGATCCTCCCATGAACCCTTGAAGTCTAACATGCATGCTCTCAACATATTTTCAAGAGTTTGGATCGTTCTTTTGGACCGGTCATCTGTCTGAGGATGATCGGCGGCGCTAAATTTCAAGCGAGTCCCCAAACTTTCCTGTAGTCTCCTCCAAAAGTGCGAAAAGAATCGAGTATCACGATCGGAAACGATGCTCACAAATACTCCATGCAATCTCACAGTCTCCTACATGTACCGTTTTGCTAAAGCTTCCGTCGACTGACCAACTTGAAATGGTATAAAATGAGCTGCCTTGGTGAATCGATCGACAATCACCCAAACTACATTATTGCCCTTTGGACTCCACGGTAATGCTGTTACGAAATCCATAGTTATTGTTCCCACTTTCATTGAGGAATCGAAAGTGGTTGTAACAAACCAGCTACCCTTTGATATTCAGTCTTGACTTGTTGACACACCAAGCACTTCGATACGTAGCGAGCAATCCCTTTTTTCATGCCTTCCTACC
This sequence comes from Agapanthus africanus, assembly GCA_030015575.1. Classification (NCBI taxonomy): domain Eukaryota; kingdom Viridiplantae; phylum Streptophyta; class Magnoliopsida; order Asparagales; family Amaryllidaceae; genus Agapanthus; species Agapanthus africanus. Next base: position 561,433,459 of record CM057340.1, read on the forward strand.
AGAAATGTTGTCGTAGATTTCGGTACATCTTGGTGCCTCCATGATGTACGGAATATGAGGAACTATGAGCCTCCTTCATGATTTCTTCACGAACGTCTCCTTTAGGCACACATAAACGACTCCCATATTGTAACGAACCATCTTCATGAATCAACAAGTACATTCGAAGTCCCGCTTCAACTTGTTCTCGAAACTTCTGCAACCTTGGATCGTGCGACTGCGCTGCTTTAATGTTATCGATCAGGGATGACTGTACTTACAATTGCATCAACTGTACCGAAGAATGCGGTAGTACAATCTCTAACTCGAATCTTTGAAAATTGGCTATAATCTCCTTCTGTGCATTCAACATCTGTATTGCTGGCAACCTACTTAGAGCATCCGGCACTATATTAACTTTCCCCAGATGGAATTTTAGATCAAGATCATAGTCAGACATCATCTCTAACCATCTACACTGCCTCATGTTGAGCTCTTTCTGTGTGAACACATATTTTAGGCTTTTGTGATCGGTAAATACTTATACCCTTTCTCCCAATAAGTAGTGTCTCCAAATCTTCAAAGAAAAAATCACTGCTGCTAACTTCAAATCATGAGTTGGGTAATTATTCTCATGAGTCTTCAATTGTCTTGACGCATAGGCTATAACCTTCTCATGCTACATTAGAACACATCCTAAGCCTTTCCCAGATGCGTCACTGTGAATAACCAACCCTCCGGAACTGTCTAGCACTGTCAGAATAGGACCGAAAGTCAATCTTTGCTTCAACGCTTCAAAAGTTGAAGCACATTTCTCTGTCCATACGAACAGTATCTCCTTTCGTGTTAGCTTGGTCAATAGTTCTACAATTCGAGCGAAGTTCTCCACAAACCTTCTATGATATCCGGTGTCACCCCCCGCTTCCCAGTGTATGGAAACGGTGGCATGGCAGGCCGCAACGTATTTACTAAGAAATAAATACATTAAGCATAATTAAGCAATATATGTAAAATGCATAAGAATGACAAGAGATGTAAAATAAACGGCAATTTTTATTAACATTCATCTTTACAATACAACTGCTTTGAAAAGGAAAGATACAATGATATACAACAATGCCTAAACAGTGGCATACAAACTGAAAGTAAGTACAAGAAGAGCTAATAGTCCGGCTGTGTGGTAAGCTGGTCTACGTCCTCCTGGCTAGGCTCGATCTCCCGAGAGTCCGGTCCTCTTGACGAACATTCCAAAGAAAGAAAAGAAAGGAATGTCGTCAGCGAACTAGTGCTCGATAAGTCCCAAAAGAAATAATAGAATATAAGAATGTAATGTGAAATGAAACTAGTAAGTTGTACAGGTATATACTTGTTATCCTAACGTAGTTGTTTGTAGCTTGGTATAGAAGGTATTTGTGTATACGAGAGAAGTCCATCTTACCCCGTAGACTATGGTAACATGTAGTATAAGGCCCCGTCAAAACCCACGGGACAACGGCACGAGAGTTTATGTAGGTGTCTTTTAAGTGACCATCTCGTGCCACGTTAATACATTCCGTACCAATCTACCCCATTATCCCCGCATAATGTATTGTATATATTATATTTACAAGTCTTGCCAAAACCATGGATACAAGTTGTTCAAGTAGTCAGGTTCAGGATCTAATCTTATAGTCATGTCAACTTACAGCCATGGTTCGGTCAAGTCAAGTATTCAGATTTGATATTGATGTTTGAATTTAGGTATTCAGGTTCATGTTCAAATATTTATGATTGACTTTCGATTCAGGATTGAATTGGACTCTGACTGAGTCAGACACATGAAAACTGATTTAGATCTTGAATTAGGTTCGAGAGTTATCGGTAACTGTTGCACATGGACGACAGGCTTTGTGTCTTTTTCCAAGACAATTACAATTGATAACTCCGTTATGTTTTCTACCTTAAATACGCAAGCACTCACTTTCTTCGGCTCCCTTGGGCTCAAGAGAATTGATCCCGCTTAAACCAATATTTACTAAAGTCCTTAAATATTGTTTTATATAACTCGAGGGGGTTTTATGAAAAATATTTTTAATAAAATTTCAAAATAAACCTCAAGAATTTATTTAAATTATTTAGGGTTTTCATGGATTTGAATTTTAAGGATTTGAGGTATTTAGTGATAATTGCTTAGCTTGGAAATTTCATGGTATTTATTGTAAAACTTGTCTTTTGTTAGTATCTTAATGGTATTTTAGTGAAACTTGTAATTCTTTCATTTTAAAAAATGTAAGTTTATTATATTTTGAAAATATATGGATTTGTAATATTTATATAATTATCAAAAATTAAATTTTATTTAATTAGAAAAATGCGTTTTTCTTAAAAACCGTATTTAAAACACTTCGAGACCGAATGCTCCGTGAATAGGTCTGCATCTCGCTCTACTAGCCCAAGAATGTAAGTTAATCTACACTATCCAATAGCGGATTCCCTAAAGAGGGTTGTAGAGGCATAATCGCAAAAAAATTTAAAATACTGTTTTAAAAGAAAACCAGTTTTAGATTTATGTGGTATTTTAATGTAATATTATTCTCGAAACAAAAATGCATACAAAAGAGGTATCGTGCTATGGAACCAAGTGTGTACGTGAGGGGTAGGCCATTACCCCGTGAAGTTTTCCTATGGTATTGTTTTAACAAAATATGAAAAGAGGTGTTTAATAAGTTCATGGTATTTAAAAGAAAAGGTGATACTATTGTTATTTCACATGAGAATTTTGATAAAATTTATTCTAATCATTAGGGTTTAAGTTTACAAGTGATGTAGTAAAACTTGTTTGACCAAAAGATAATAGGAATTGGAGTTATAGGATTTGGAAATAGTGATATCGGTATTAACTCACTTTTACCGATTTTTATAAAAAGGAAATTCGATGAAGATAAGAGGAGTTTGAGAGAGACTTACCACTTGGTTATGTTAAGAAGAGGTAGAAGAAGATAATGTTGTCGTCATGGGAGCTCTGAAATACCTTCGATTCTTCGTCGAAAATTGACCGCTTGCTAACTCCTCTTTACTCCACTTGTACTTCGAAATTTTTTTAGAGTTTTGGATAGAAATTTCAGAATGATGAAGGGCTAGGGCATGAGGTAGTATTTATAATGTATAATTAGGATTTTGGAATTAAAAATTTGGATAAAAAAGCTTTGAAATTTGGTTTAATAGTGAAATGAAAGGTCTCTATTTGATTGCAGTGAAATCAAACAGTGCAGAGAAGTTAAGGGTAGGGGAAGAGTCAAGTGTGCAAAGCCCGGGCCTCATTGACCGCGGTTGAACCGTCGATGGAGATCTAAATGGGGTTTCCACAAGCCGATCTAGGGCTTTGGGACTCTGGATTTTTTCAACGTGTACAACTCAGTGTTTACTCCATTTTCCACATGTTTGATTTTTCTGAATTTTCATTTTTATGTGTATTGCACGTGTAAATTTTTGGGCTTCCAAAAATTTAAAAAGAAAAATCATAAAAGAATAATGTGTCTGATGGGGATCAAACACAGGGCTACGTCACAATAGTGCAAGGGCTTTACCAGTGAGCTATAAGTGGCTTCTTGCTGCTATTTAAAAAAAATTACGTATAACTCAATCTCATGCTGTATAACTCATTTCTGTACATTAAACTGGAAAATTTCATACAGTAAGTTCAGATTCGTTAGATTCTACCCTCCTTATAAAAATTTCGTCCTCGAAATTTACATTTTCATAGGGAATAATTTACAAATAAGTAAGGGTATCTTGCACGCATGTTTTCTTCTCATTCCCAAGTTGATTCTCTTGGTGAATCTTTTCTCCACATCATTCGGACCAAGTTTATTTTCTTGTTCCATAATGTCTTCACTTTTGGATCCAGGATCTCAACGGGTTGTTGCTCGCAAGTCAGGTCAGTCTGAACTGTGAGCTCTGAGTGATCAAGGATGTGGCTGGGGTCGCTCACATATCTTCGTAGTTGGGATATGTGGAATACGTTGTTCACTCCTTCCAATGAGGGTGGAAGTGCTAAACGGTATGCCACTTCTCCAACTCGTTCGAGTATGTCGAACGATCATATGTATCTTAGACTTAGCTTACCCTTCCAAAGCGGTCACTCCTCTGTTTGGAGAGATCTTCGGGAAAACATGGTCTCAAGGTTGGAACTCCAGATATCGCCGTTTTGCATCTGCCCAATGCTTCTGTCTGTCTTGGGTTATGCGCATTCTTTCCTTGATCGTGCGAACTACGTCTACAGTTGCCGCGATTATCTCTAGTCCAAGGAGTTCACGATCTCCAATGTCATCCCAACTTAGTGGCGAACGACACTTCCTTCCGTAGAGTGCTGCAAATGGTGCCATTCCAATGTCGCCCGATAGCTGTTGTTGTAGGAAAACTCTACAAAGTGTAGGTGATATACCCACGAACCTCCGAAGTCTAACATATAAGCTCATAGCATGTCCTCTAGAATCTGAATTGTTCACTCGGACTGTCCGTCCGTTTATGGATGATAAGCCATGCTGAAATTCAGACTCGTTCCCAGGCTAGCTTGCAGACTTTGCCAAAATTATGATCGAAATATGGTATCACAATCGGAGACGATGCAAACTGGTACTCTATGTAATCCCATAATCCCCTGCATGAGTTCATGGGTATCAATATAGTATATTTTGAAGAGTTAAATGTTACTTTAGATCTATGCTCACCTCCATGTACTTCTTTGCTAACGTCTCAATAGATTAGCCAACACGAAATGGAATAAAGTGAGCCGATTTGGTGAGTCGATCCACAATAACTCATACTGCGACGTTACCCTTCGTGCTGCGAGGAGGGGCAGTCACAAAGTCCATGGTAATGTGCTGCCATTTCCATTCTGGGATTGATAACGGCTGAAGTGGACCAGTAGTTTTGTAATGTTCAGCCTTCACTTGCTAACACACCAAACACTTGACTACGCTTCTGGCCACTTCATACTTCATTCCATGCCACCAGTAGTGTTACCATAGATCCTTGTATATTTTTGTATCACCAGGGTGTTGTTCAGTTGATAAAACTGCACATTTGGTATTACATTTTTCCTACCATTTTCATATTAAAAAGGACTTTATTATAATATATCATACATATGAGGGTTTATGTGTAAAAATACTATTTTCCATGTGTTGATATATTGTAACTAGCAGTTGGTAGGAAAATGTATGCAAATAATATCATTGACCAAATCCTAGTAGAACTAAGTCTACTAAATATTATTTGTTAAGTTGTTGTGCAGAATTTGCAGGTCTAAAATCAAGGAAATCAAGTTGTTAAAGATAACCTGCCTAATTAAGAAATCAAAATGAAGGAATCAATTTTGGCAGAAGAAAAGAAAAGATTTCCAAATTCTGAAGATGCCAAGGATCGCCAAATGTCACAAGTAGCCATCCCCAGAAAATTAATGGACGGCCGTGATCATCAAGCCGCGGATCCGCGGCAATAGCCCCTTAATGCCGCGGATCCGCCGTGGTTAAGAAGAGTTGGAAGGTGAGGATTTTTGGGGAGGATCTTTTGCTGCTTACTTCCTAATTTAGAAGCTTGGAATCTGGCTTTGGCACTATAAAAAGGCACCGAGAGCCTCTTGGAAAATTTATCAAGTCGACACGATCACGAAGTCCCAGATGGCTCACGCATCCAGACTGATCATCAACTGTTCGTCTACCTCCTCGGAAGAGATCGAGAAGCAAACTAGTCTTTGTAATCATTTTCTAAGGAATCAAAGTGTAATGAATATTGTTGATTAATAAAGGTAGCTTTCTTTTTCTTATTCTATTTCTTCGTAATTTAATTATGCATTTTCTCTCCATCTCTTTTTCTCCCAACATGCGCGAGTAATTCTCCGCTTGTTGGGTTCGTAGGATTATGATAGGCTAATGAATGATGAACATCCCTAAACCCTTTTTAAGTCCTATAAAGTTTATGAACTTTATCAAAAGAATCATTAACATCCTAATCGGGCGCGCTAACAATTCTTTGTTAGTTCCGACCGCGATTAGAGATTAGATTAATGATTGTTTTGGTAAAGGCTAGATATGAACGGAGTTCCGTGTCGAGATAAGGGTTAAGAGTGGGATTCCTTTTCCCTCCAGAAACCCTAATCTACACGCATCACCGTCGTTCTAGTTTTAAATCTATTAAAGGATAAAATGGGTAACTTTTAATTAATCGTCCATAACTACTAAATCCTAACGAACCATACAAGCCCCCTTCTTATCTAAACTTACATCCGTAGTTAATCTAGATCTATATTTTTCATCTTTGTTTAACGTAGATCTAGATCCTACAACCATTCTACAACATTCTTATTTCTTTCTCCTCTCTTTTTCAACACATCTAAAGTAAGAATAAAAGGTTCAACGTTTCCCAGAGGACGACCCGTACTCATCTCGGTCTAGCTACGCGCGACACCGTTCTGATTGCGGTTAACTACAAAAACACCCTTTCATAAAAATCAGGTGTACTAAGTACGGTGAGCTATGAGCTTCTTTCATCAACTCATCTCAAACTGGGCCGTTTGGTACACACAATCGGCTTCCATATCTCAAGGATCCTTCTTCATGGATGATGAAATCAGTTCGAAGTCCACTTTCTACTTGTTCTCGGATCTTTTGTAGCTTGGCATCATTTGCTTGAGCTGCTTTGATCTGATTGAAAAGAGTAGACTGGACTTGTAAGTTCATCAAATACGAAGTGTTACCTGGCATAACTACTTCAATCTCCATTCCGTGCAATTCCTGCTGTAGCTTCCACTCAGCGGTGAGATTCATTGCCAATGGCTGGCCGCTAAGTGTATCAGGAACTACATTCACCTTCCCGGGATGATACTGTAGGTTGATGTCGAAATCCGCCATGAGTTCTAGCCATCTTCTCTGCCGCATGTTTAGTTCCTTCTGTGTAAACACATACTTCAGACTCTTGTAGTCAGTGTATATATCCACTCGTTCTCTCAGAAGATAACGGCTACCAACTTTAGATCATGTGTTGGATAGTTGCGCTCATGAATTTTCAGCTGTCTTGAAGCAAAAGTTACAACTTTTCCTTGCTGGTGTAGAACACCTCCTAATCCCTTACCAGACGCATCACAATGTACGAGGAATCCTCCAGATTGATCCAGTATTACAAGGATAGGAGCTGAAGTTAATCTTGATTTGAGTTCTACAAAACCTTTTTCACATGCTTCTGACCACACGAATGCTTCATCTTTACGTGTGAGCTTGGTCAAAGATGATGCAATCTTTGAAAAGCCTTCAAAGAATCGTCGGTAGTATCCTTCTAATTCCAAGAAACTTCATATATTTCTCACCGTCTTTGGTGTCGGCCATTCGCTGACAGCTGAGACCATAGCTGGATCTACTGAGATTCCTTCACCTGAAACAATATGTCCGAGAAATCTGACTTAATCTAGCCAAAATTCACACTTGCTGTACTTGGCATAGAGTTGATGTTGTCTCAATGTCTTCAGGACAATCCGTAAGTGCTCGGTGTATTCTTTCTGATTCTTTGAATACACCAAGATGTCGTCGATGAAGATGACAACAAACCTGTCTAAGTACTCTCGAAAAACTTGGTTCATCAGATTCATAAAAATAGCAGGTGCATTGGTCACTTCAAATGGTATTACAAGATATTCATAATGACCATATCGAGTCCTAAATGCCATCTTCGGAATGTCGAACTCTTTGACCTTCACCTGATGATAACCCGAACGAAGATCTAGCTTCGAAAATATACAAGACCCACTTATCCGATCGAAAAGATCATCGATGCGCTGTAGTCGATACTTGTTCTTGATCGCCACTTCGTTCAGAGCTCGATAATCTACACACATCCTGTATGAACCTTCTTTCTTCTTCACAAGTAATAATGGAGATTCCTAACTTGAAGTACTGGGATGAATCCAACCTTTCTTTAGGAGTTCATCTAACTGAATATGGATCTCCTTCAATCCCTCAGGACTTAACTAGTACGGAGCTTTGATTATCGGTTGCGCACCAGGTAGTAAATCAATGCTGAATTCAAGAGCTCGATCGGGAGGCAAACATGTTATATCTTCAGGGAACACATCCTCAAACTCTCTAACTACTTCTGGTTTTTCTTCTTTCGCCAGCAGAGTAAACACTTCTGCCTTTTTTGGTTTAGCACTGAAGATTCTTGGCTCCAACGTTCTATCTCCACTCTTGAAGTAGATGACTGGGCGATCTGGTATCTCAAATACTACCCTCCTTTGATAGCAGTCAATCGTAGTATAAAAAACTCCCGGCCAGTCTATTCCCAACACAAGATCGATTTTTGGGATGTCCAGTAGTTTGAAATTTACGTAGAATTCTCATCCGCAAACTACAACTAGACACTGATCAAATCCCATAGTTGCTTTTAAGACTCCATTCCCGGAACTGACATTCTAGCTTGAAATTAGTGGCTTTACGGGAATCGCATTCGTTCTTACGAATCGTTGCGACATGAAGCAGTGTGATGCTCCAGTGTTGAACAGTGCGAGTGTAGAAAGGGTGGCTACTAGTATAGTACCTAAGTTGTATGAGGTTGGTTTTAGATATAGGAAAAGTTATAGAGGTATACAAGGATTAAAAAGATTGGGAATTACCAGTTATGACTTAGCCTATGGCTTCGGCTTCCTCCACTGTCATGGTCAAAGCCTGACGTCTGGGTACATTCCTCCTTGCTGGAGGCACATTCCTCTTTCCATGGGCACGTTTCTCTGCCCTTAAGGCACGTTTCTCTGTGCCTGATGGAACTGACATTGAGGCTGTGCAGGAGGTCCATGTGGAGGTGGTGTAGGTAGGGCTAGACGAGATGCAGGAGCCTGAAGAGTTGGCCGCTGCGGGATTTTGATTACGGGTCTAAATGCTGGAGGGTTGAGTCAATATGGACATGCTTCTATGGCGTGAGTGGATGTGCCACAAACCAAACACAGGCCATTTGCACGCCTGCAGTCTTTCGCCAGGTGTCCATTCCTCTTGCAGTTGAAACAAAAGTCTGGAGTGGGCCGGTTAAATGATCCTCCCGGTTTCCTGGGTGCAAATGTCGGCCTAGAAGAGACTCTTCCTATTATCTGAGTGGCAGGGCGTTTCACACCGGCAGTGTGTGGTCCGCCCTTCTTCTTCATAACTGCCTCATAACGTCGGGCAGCCTTCAGAGCAAAATCATGGGTTGGGAAATCCCCTGTAGAGAGTGCAGCTTGGTTTTCCGGGTCTAACCCTTACTGAAATCGTCGTGTCCGGATCTCAGCAGTAGGAAACAGGTGTGCCGCAAACCTGTTACGACCTTATGTTAGCAGTGTAATGAGTGAAATCAGGAATTTGAATTTGAGACAATATCTTACCTGCTAAGCATGATAAACTCAACATCGTATTCATCCACAGACTTGACCCACATCGAGCTTTGTTGTAAATGGATGAACTGCTGTTCCATGTCAAAACGGGCAGTCTCAGGGAAGTACTTCATATCGAACATATCGCGAAATGGCTTTCATTCAATCGGTTAGGCGAGACGGCTTTCTTCAGCCTTCCACCGGACTCTGGAGTTGTCTGTTAATTGCGGTTTTGCAACCCTTACCCAAGCAATCTCTGGCACTTATGCTACTGCCATGTCATCTTCTATCGACTGAGCCCATTCTTCTGCCTCTAGTGGGCTCTCTTTTCCTGAAAAGTATTTTGAGTGCAGTGTTCCCCTCCGAAAGACGGCGCGACAGAGGACGTCTTGCCTGAGATTCGGGGCAGATACTATTTGGTTTTATCCATCCACCTCTCCGAAGATGCCAAGTTGATTTATGGCACCGTGAATCGAAGGATTAGACGGATGCGGCCGATGTAGCAGACTTCGTCAGATTCCCCCTCATTCGAGGGGGTTTTGATTGTGGGGACGCTCTTCCCAGCAGGCGCAAGCCCCTGCAGTTAATTAGGCAACCGCATCGCGGTAACAACTTTCTCCTTCTCCAGCTTGTCACTTCGTGTTGTGGGTGTTTGTTTTGTTTGTGGTTTCCCGTGGATTGTATACGGAGACTAATTTATGTCGTTGCCCGTAGGACGTAGATCAGTCCAAATCCGGATTTTCTTAGATTTGGGTTTGGGGTTTTGGTTTAAGGATACGTTAGCCATATTTGAGACTAAGATCAACTTAAACGTTTGTTAAGGATACGTTAGTCCAAATTGAGACTAAGATCAACTTAACGGGATCGTTTAGATCCAACAAAAGAGCATTTGGGCTCTATTGTTTCAGTTTAGGGACATGGTGGTCCATTGCCAGTTTAGGGACATGGTGGTCCATTGCCAGTTGAGGGACATGGTGGTCCAACATTCCCATATTAGGGACGAATATTGGTTTAAGGACATCATAGTCCATGAGTTTAAGGACCTCACAGTCCGTAGCAATATATGGTTGTCGGGACCCGTCACCTCTCTGACGACGTTGAAGGATTACAATGACAAATATCAGAGGAGTTCAGAGATGTACCCTTGAACCGGGTGTAAATTGATTTGGGAGAGCAGTCGTGCTCAATTCAATTTAATTTGAGGACTTACGGCCAGAATTGGGTTAAGTCCATTTGAAAATGTCTAACATTTTATTCACATTTGGCATGTTAGGCCTTTGATTGGAATCTGCCCTCTTTTTCTTTTATTATAATGCACAGCATTTATCTTTGGTCTATTAGACCTTTAATTGGGCTCTGCCCTTTTTAATAATGCAAAGCATTTAATGTTTTGACAGTGCGCCGCGTGGCTTGTCAGGCGCTTTGCGCCAATTAATGAGCGCAAGGCGCCAGCGCATGTGGAGGTGACACGTGTCACGCTCTAGTGAGCGCAAGTCTGTTAGTGCAATGCGCTGCGCCAGTACGCTGCGCTAGTGCGCTGCTGACACATGGCGCGCTCTGGTGCAGTGCACCAATCTAAGAGCGCAGCGCTCTTTTTTTAGGAGCGCAAGGCGCAGATTGACACGTGGCGCTCTCTGGTGATTTGCGCCAATCCAAGGAGCGTAACAGGGCAAATCAAGGGTGCAAGGCACTGTACAATAGCGCAGAGCGCATCTTGATCCGATTTAGATCAAAGAAACAAGTTTTTTCTTGTTCTGAAGAGGTTCTACCTCAAAATCAAGAACCGGTGGTTCACCAAAAGGCAATGCCTTTATATAGATCAAAAGATCTAATAAAGAAGTAAATTACTTCTCTTTAATTATTTTTTTTTATTGAAGATCTTGATCTTGTTCTTAGATCTTTGATCTTTTTAGACGAAATTCTTCTTTTTTTCAAAGGTTTACCTTTTTCTCTTCGAGTTCTTCTCAAAGTTTTTAGAGGAGTTCTGTATATCTGAAACTTGAAGTCTAGGGGCCTTTATATAGGGCCAATTAGTTTATTAGGTTAGTTACAGAGATCTTTCTCTGATTGATTTGGGGATATTTCCCCACCGTTGGATCTTTGATCCTGAGGCTTCTGTTTCACAGAAGATAATCTTCTTGTTTTAATAAGATTAAAAAGATCTTTCTAGAATTTTAATTCTGATTTAGTGCTGGCACAGTTGGCGCAAGCGCGCCTGCGCTTGACACGTGTCGCGCAGCGCAGAGCGCAGCGCAACTGCGCTGACACGTGTCGCCCAGCGCAGAGCGCAGCGCAACTGCGCTGACACGTGTCGCGCAGCGCAGAGCGCAAGTCATCTGAAGCGTTGCTTCCTTTATTTTTATTTTAAAATAGAGCCTTGCTCTGATTGGGTGCCTTGTCTTGGGCGCAGCGCTGGCGTGTCTGTTTTTGACACGTGGCGCGTTGCGCGCAGCGCAAGGAATCTGATGCGTTGCTTTAATTTTTGAATTTTTGAAATTCAAACAGAGTTTTGCTCTGATTGGGGGAAACAAATATCCCCCTACCGTTGCGCTCACGTGGCACACACGTGGGTGCAGCGGTGGCAAGATCCCAACCGTCAGATCAACTCAGGAGTTGAAGGGGCGCTTAAGCGCCTATAAATAGGACCCTTGGTCTTCCTCAGACGTTTATCATCTTCTCAAGATTTATACTTTCAGAGCCTTGCTCTTTTTTTCAAGAACCTCAGAGCCTTGCTCTCATTTTCAGAGTTAAAACTCTAGAAACACCTTAGGTAAAAGTTAATCTTAAGTTAAATTAATTTTAATTAGTAAAGCCTTGCTCTTATAGATCTTTTGATCTAAAGAAAACCCTTTGGGATTTCACAAACAGAGCTTTGTTCTCAAGAAATTGTTTCAGGGTTTCTTAACCCATGAACAGAGCTTTGCTCATGGATAGAGTATAGATCTTTTGATCTAAAAATGAAGAACTCTTAAGAGTTTTCATGGATCTTTAAGATCCCAATTTTTTTTAATTTTTAGGAATTAATTTTCCTTTGATGGATTTTTCCATCCTTATTATAGAGATAGGCTCTTTAAGGAATATTATTCCCTTGTGACCAGAGTTTGACAAGTGTCACTCTGTGACAGAGCTTTGCTCTGAAAAGGGAGATTTTCTCCTTGTCTTAAGGGATTTCTCATTTAATGAGAATATTCTTTTGGGGATCTCCTCATTAATTGACAGTCTCATCCAATGATGGGGCTATCTTATTAACTGACGTATTGTCATCTGGATTTTGTGGGTCCACTTTTGGTCCCCTTTCCACTGCATTGCAGTGTGGTACAAATTTTAAAGTATCAAGTGTCAGGCTTTTAAAATTAAATGATGATACTGATAGTAGAACTTCGCTTTCTCTTGTAGGCAACATGTATGCTGATCTTTCATTCCCGTTCTTCCACTCAGAGGGAGGATTTCCTGAGGCGCCAGTGGACCGGGAAGTTCTCGCCCTCATTAAGGATCACGACCCTGAATATAAGAGCCTTCACCCGTGGGGTAGATGGTACAGTGAAATCATCAAGGGTCGCCGAAGCTTTTCTTGCGCGACGCCGTCTGAGCCAATCTCGTCGATCCCATATGCGGATGCACCCCCGGTGAAGTATGTCGTGGAGGTCGTGAACTGGAATTCGGAGGATCTTCTCCAGCCTTCGATTGCTGCCATTGCCGTGCAGCCGCCGGCAGCCGTGGACATTTTGGGGGGCACATATGCCAGGGTGAGGCACGCCCTTAGGGACAACCTTATAACATCGGATTGACCCCCCGACAATCGGCCGGGTATTTGCAGTGGGCTAGGTATATCCTGTCAGCGAAGAAGACGCATTTGATGAAGATTTGTCTGTACCCTGCAATCTACGCCTCACTATTCGAGTACCATGTTCCTCCTACGTGGTGGGTTAAGGCCTTTGTGGAGCAATGGAACACCCCCACCTATACGTTTCTTCTAACGGACAGGGAAGTCTCTATCCCCCTGGAAGAATTTGCTGAGATTTCCGGCCTGCCGGCGAGGGGGGAGCACTATGAGGAGTTACTTCCTCCTGACGAGTATGTCTTCACCACCAAACCGCTGGTAATGGGCCTAACGCCGGAGAATGCTATTCAGCACCAGTTTCCGAGCCTGGTGAAGGTGCTGAATATGTATGAAGGTCTCTATTTGGAATCGGGAATCCGGGGAGTTAGTTTTGCAGATTTTATCGCCCACTTTCTTCGACCAAAGATTCTATCGCAGCGGAGCGAGAAGTTCGCCAAGCTCGACGACCCCTTCGGCTTTGTCTTAGATCGTCGACCAGTACTGGAAGACGATCAAAAGGGTTTCTATCTCCCCGATGCCGCCATCATTCCCTTATCGGAAATCGCCATCCCGGGCATCGATGAGGAGACCTTCTTTCTCGGGTTTCTGGGATTGTGGCTGTGCTGGTTCGCGCTCCCCATGCACCCGCGCTACATGGGGTCATCCGTTTTCTACCCAGCGCATCGGATGGTGGCTGGCATACAATTGTCGATCGGAATCGCCAGGCTGGCTCACCTATACCATGGACTCAGCGTGACGGCGGACGCAAATGAACCTGTGGTGCAACCTGCCAATTTCCCGATGCACTACTACACTTCATGGATGGAAATGCATGTGCTCGGGGTATTTGGCATTCATAAGAGCCCCTCGTTTTTCGAGAAGTGCTGACTTCCAAGAGTTATGCGGCTGATTGGCGCCTCGATTGTGAATCCGTCTCCGTGGGAGGTTAGGGGGTTGCTACTTCGTCCGCACATGGTTGGAGCGAGGATTTCTTTCATGGACAAAGTCGAGACCATCGGCCCAGAGACCACCAAGGCGGTGTTGGCGCTGCGTGATAGTTTCAAGGACGGGGCCTCCGTATTGAAAGCCCGGAAGATTCTTCACTTATACTCCATCCGGCCGGGCTTCCTAGTTTTTAGGCAAAACGACATGGCGTTGTTCATGAGGTACAACCCCCATCGGTTCGCCCAACAATCAAGCTATAACCAGGGGGTCCCACTGGAGGCGTTTTTGGAAGAACCCGCGGCCACCAGGGAGGGGATACGGAGCGCGCTGCACCATTTTATGCGGCTGAACACGGGCTCTCACTTCTTTATCAGCGAGCCGAGCTGCGTCCCCCGGGCCCTCCACGTGTACGTGGCTTGGTACGCGCACGCGATGGGTGCCGTCATCTAGGAAGAGAAGCGATTGTTGGTTGACCGCAAGGGTGCGCCCCCTGGCAGCGACCGCAAAGCTCCTCTGAGGCCAAGGATTCCTGTCGTTCCTCCGCTAAGAGATGCTGGAGCTGAGCCACCGCGCGTGTTGAGCCCTCCGCGCGGGTTGCCTCGTGATACCGTGGACGTGCCCATAGCGTCCCGTGTTCCGGTGGAGACGGTGAATGTGTTTTCGCCGGAGTCCGGCTTGGGCTCGGATATCGGGACCCGCCGTCCCAAGGTGCCTGCGAAGCGTAAGCTGATTTTGGAGGTGACCGGGGTCCGTGCACAGAAGAGGAAAAAGAAGTCTGTTCTTTCTCTTGATGCTGTCCTTGGCTTAGAGCCTCAGGCCCCTCTCTCCGAAGGCCTAAGCGAGTACGGAAGCAACGAGGGTTTCTTTGTAGAGCCAGCAGACACCGATCTGGCGGCTGCCATCGCGGCTTCTGAGCGATCAGCAAGGCTCGAAGCGTGGTTGGCTAAACTTGCGCAATCAGGTAATCACTAGTCATATTCTTCGTCATTTCATCGTACTTTTATTATTGTCTTTGACTAATGCTTTTCTCTTTTTTTTTAAACAGGCATTTCTACTGAAGAAGCCATCGCTGCTTCCCTCAAAACCTTCGAGGAGGAGGAAAGGAAACGCGCTTTATCGGGCGTTGGTACGTCTCGGCTCACTGAGTCTTTATTCTCCTTTTTATGGTCAATCTAATCTTTTCTTTGTCTCTTTGCAGGGGCCGCGGGCTCTACTGCGCAAGCCGATGCGGGGATTCTCCCCGAGCCAGCCACCGAAGTCCCGGCCTCTTCGGGGCTGCCGCGAGTCCCTACTCAAAAAGCCGATGATGGATGCCTTGAAGGCTCTGGAGGCAACTCTGATCGCGGACGACGACGCTTTGTTGAAGAAGGCTTCCAAGAGGTCCGTCGTGACAGCTCGGGAGGAGAGGAAGCGCTTGAGGCGCGCAGCGAAGGAGCCCAGCGCTGCTTTGGCCGTGGGAGCGGGTCCAAGCGCCGTTATTCGTGCTGCTACTCCTTCGGAAGAGTCTCTGATCGCCTTGCCCACTGCTCATAGGCGGGCGGTGCGTGCAGCTCGGGAATCCAACGATCAATCCACCTCAGGTAATGTGTTTTTCAAGACTTTGTTGCAAGAGTTGTAAAACTATTGGTTCTTATACATCTTGTCCTGCAGGGCCAAGTCCAACTAAAGGAGCGGCGGAAACCATCGAGCCTGAGGGGACAGTGGAGAAGGTGGCAGCTGATCCCGAGGCAACGGTAAGCGGCGCAGCCGTAGTCGCCGGGCCTGAGCTAGTGGCTGACAAGACAGTCACGCCTACTATGCCCGAGAAGGTTACCTACGCCGAGCCTGAGATAGCGGCAGATGAGACGGCTGCTACAGCCGAGTCTGGGGCAGCAGCGGATGGAGCGGCTGCGACCGATGAACCCATGGTAGCGGTGGATGAGACGGCTGCGACCGCCGAGCCCGAGGGGGTAGCAGGTGAGACAGGCATGATTGCTGAGGATGAGCCGGCCGCTCTTCTCAAGAGTCGGGCACCGCTCCGATCATTGCTCTCCCTGCTTACGGTCCTTTGCCGTCTCCCGGCCTCGCGAGCACGATGACGGCTCCTGTAGAGTCTGGCGATGAGGCAACAGGAGGTGGACCCATGCCGATGGAGGAGGGAGACGCCACCGTTTCGGCTGGTGACTCATCAGGTAAATTTTGGGTCACCATCCTTCTTTTTATTCTGCAACCCTTCCTGACAGGGCGTATCTTGTTTCTAACGCAGGTGCGGCCAGTGCCGATGCCCCATTGCTCGAGGGAGCGCCCTCAGTTACTGCCTTGACGGTGGCCACCTCTCTACCTTCTCTCGCACCGTCGCAAATGCTGGAAGGTCTGGATTTGTAACCCATTAGTCTTATCTCTCGATCGTATAATTCATGTACTGATGTTGTACTATTGCATCTTTGCAGGAATGCTTTTTGATCACCTTTACCAGGTGTTGCACCCACACTTCTCCTTCCCGTCGGAGCTTGCTTCTTCCAGTGGCGCTGGTGAGTATAGTTTTCAATTAATGCCCTTTCTTTTTTTTTTTAATAATGGAATTATTTCTGATTCTTCCTTGCCCTGATTGCAGTGCTACAGATCGAAGGAGGAGATGTAAGATCAGCCGCGCCACCGGTCCTCCCGGCTTTGCCACCCGCTGCAGCTGGTATAGTAGATTCCGTCATCGATGACCTTTCTATATTTCATGAACCGTTATTTGATTGTGTTTTGTTTTTTCAGCTGTCACTCCGGCCCCTTTCGAGTCTTGCATCATGATGCCGGCAAGCCCATTCTCGAGACGTCCATCTTCAAAGGGTGCTGCGATGAGTTTGAGCATGCTGAGCGGATGCGTCGAGGAGCTTGACGCAGAAGCTCCCACATCTGCCGCAGATTTTGCTGCCGAGGTTAATCCGATGCTGGCGACGCTTGTAAATTTCCATAATGAAGGCGTCGTCGAGTCTTGGGTTAACCACTGCAGGGAGATCAAGGCCCACCTGCATCAACTGGAGCTTATGCGCCCTGCCCCCGAGATTTTGGCCGCAAGTACTCAACGGGCTGCATGGATCGAGCAGAGTGCGTCTTTCCTCCGCCATTTTGAACAGGAAGTGAATTTAAGGCAGAAGGGATGCAAGGAGGCTTCCGCTGAGTCTGTCCAATTTCTTGCCCAGGTTGAAGCGAACGCCGCACAACTGAAAGCCGTCTTTGACACTTTACAGCAATTAATTTCAGACGGGCTTGTATTGAGACAGAAGCTTGACTCTAGCAAGCGGGTTAGGCAAAGTAGTTAAGCTGCCCGGCGGGAAATTGATGAGACGATTTCATCATGCTTGCAACAAAGGGCTTAAGTTGAAGAGGAGCTGGCCGCGGCGGCTGATCAGGAGAAAGCGCTGAAGGAGGTGCGAGAGCAATTGAGGGGCCTACTTAAGACACTTCCTTCCCAGTAGCAGCCTTTGTATCAATTATAGACTTGTAATCTTTGAATAATATGTATCCATTCTTTATTCTTTTATACGATTCGCCTTGTACTTAATTGAATTCATGAATAAAGATACACACATTTTTTTTTTGCAATGTCTTGTGTCATCTCTGCGCTTTCTCCCTTCTTTTATTATCAGCATGTTACCTTAGTAAACATGGTTGACAGATGATAGAGCGAGCATCCTGTATTGTCTTCTTCAAGAGGTAATGATGGCTTAGGACACAGGTTCAGATCTGCTAACTAAGACTTTTAAACTTCATGAGCCATGAGGGTCTCACAAAGACTTTTCTCCCTACGGATCGAGAAGATCTCGTAGGTGTATTTTCTCCTTAGGAATCGTGACGATTCCTAAGTGCGTTTTCTCTTATAAGTCGTAAGGATCTTATAAGAGAATTTTCCCTCTTACGAGTCGAGAGGACCCATAAGCGGTTGTTTCCCTCCTTGTCGAGATTCGACTTTGGAGAGTGTGACCCGTGAATAGTATGCAAGAGTCCATTTTGGATCGACTCGCAGGGTCCTAGTGCTTAGGAAATAGGTTTTTTAATCCCCGCTGCCTAAGACTTTATCTCACAAGTCGAGACGAATCGAGAAGTTCTCGCAAAGACACTAATTTCCTCAAGAGTCGAGACGAATCGAGCAGTTCTCGGAAGAATATCCTAACGTCACAGTTAACCTCTGCTCTTTACGACAAAGGTCCGTTAGGGTCTGTGGTACTTGGGGTTTTTTCCGTTGTACCGTCGCGTTGGATGATGTATTCCTCGATAGGCAATCTTGCTGTTCGAGTAGCCTTGCGACTGTCGTGTCTCTGATCCCTTCCGGGGCTGAACATCTTCAAGCAATCCTTCTAGGCAGTTTGACCGTCGGAAGAGCAAGCGTTAGGAATTTTGCCATGCCGCTTTTTACTTGAGGTTAAGCTCATTTTGGAGAGCCCCGATGAGTCATAACCACTCCGCGCTGGTGTAGGATGATCTCCGATAGTCTTTCAGGTTTTATATGAGTTGCCGTCAAGACCCTGAAGCTAGGAATTTGGCCTTCGCTTCGTTTGCTGGTATTGCGTCCGCTGTATCGAGACGAATGTCGCGGTTGTCTCTAGGTTGCTGATGAACCGTCGAGATTTGGAACTAGGGATTTTGCCGTGGCTCCGTTGTTTGATTGTCGCGTCGGAATCCTGCTAAACGAAGAACGCTGGGGTGGTGACCACTCCGCACTGCGAGATGATCTCCGATTGTCTTTCAGGATTTATACGACTTGCCGTTAAGACCCCGAAGCTAGGAATTTGGCCTTCGCTTCATTTGCTAGCATTGCATCCGCTGTATCGAGACGAATGTCGCGGTTGTCTCTAGGTTGCTGGTGAACCGTCGAGATTTGGAACTAGGGATTTTGCCGTGGCTCCTTTTGGTGATGTTGCATCTGCTGTGTCGAGACGAACGTCGAGGTGGTGACCACTCCGCACTAGTGCGAGATGATCTCCGATTGTCTTTCAGGCTTTATATGACTTGCCGTTAAGACCCTGAAGCTAGGAATTTGGCCTTCGCTTCGTTTTCTTTGTCGCGTCCGAATCCTGTTGGAGGAAGAACGCTGTCGTGACATCTCTTCTGTTGTATTGAGACGGAGGTCGAGGTGGTGACCACTTCGCGTTGGTGCGAGATGATCTCCGATCGTCTTTCAGGTTTTATATGAGTTACCGTCAAGACTCTGAAGCTAGGAATTTGGCCTTTGCTTCGTTTGCTTTGTCACGTCCGAATCCTATTGGAGGAAGAACGCTGTCGTGACATCTCGTCTGTTGTATTGAGACGAACGTCGAGGTGGTGACCACTCCATGCTGGTGCGAGATGATCTCCAATTGTCTTTCAGGTTTTATATGAGTTACCGTCAAGACGCTGAAGCTAGGAATTTGGCCTTCGCTTCGTTTGCTTTGGTGTGTCTGAATCCTGTTGGAGGAAGGACGCTGTAGTGACATCTCGTCTGCTGTATCGAGACGAACGTCGAGGTAGCGATCACTCTATGCTGGTGGGAGATGATCTCCGATTGTCTTTCAGGTTTTATATGAGTTGCCGTCAAGACTTGGCTCCGTTTTCTGATGGAGCATAGGGAGGGAAGATGTGTTTCCTTTTTTGTTTGTGCCCCTGGATTATATACAGGGATTGTTGTGATATCGCCTGTAGGGCATAAATTTCATTATATATATTTTTCATTTTATTTCTTTCCGCGATGCTCTATCATTTCAGCTTTTATATCGCGAAGGTCGCGATTGCCCAATCATTTCGGTTATTTTTCGCGGTGCCCAATTATTTCGGCTATTTATTTTATTTTTACTCGCTGTTTTTTATTGCGAGTTGCCCAATCATTTCGGCTGTTTTTGGATGCATACATTTTTACTTGCTGATTTCATTGCAAGTTTCCCCATCATTTCGGCTATTTCATATGCATTTTTAGCTCGCTGATTTTTTATCGCGAGTGTGGAACTTGGAATCTGGTGCCAATCTCAGAGTGAATCATCATTTGCCATGAAAGGTCTTGGAATTTGATACCGGTTTTGGCATCAGTATCGCTACAACTAGGATATTGCCAGGAGCGAATCATCATTTGCCTCTGTCGATATCGAACAAAGGTGTCTTAGTAAACAGGATTAGGATTCTGTCGACTAAGGCTTTTGACTTCATGAGCCGTAAGGGTCTCACAAAGGTATTTCTCCCTGCGAGTCGTGAGGATCTCGTAGGTGTGTTTTCTGCTTAGGAATCGCAGGGATTCTTAAGTGTATGTTCTCTTATAAGTCGTAAGGATCCTACAAGAGTGCTTTCTCCTTATAAGTCGAGAGGACTTACAAGGGTTGTTCACCATATGGACATATCCCTAGTCACGGGTGGGACTTTGCTGGGGAAATATTTATTCGCGCCTGTTGATTGTATACAAGGGTTAGTGTTGAGCCACTTGTAGGGCAATATCGAAGGTTGTGGGGGTTGCTTAAGAACAGGTTCAGGTCTCTGTAACTTAAGACTTTCAAATCTTATGAGCCGTGAGGACCTCATAAGAGAGTTCTCCTTACGAGTCGTGAGGATCTCGCAAGTGTAATTTCTCCTTAGGGATCGTGAGGATCCCTAAGTGTGTTGCTCCCTTGTGAGTCGTAAAGATCTCACACGGGTGGTTTCTCCTTACAAGGTCGAGAGGACCCTGTAAGTGTCTTTTAACGAGATTGCGTCCTTTCGGGTTTTCACAAACACTCGCCGGTAGCCCTGCTGTTTTTACTCACGGAGCCCTTTTGGGTTTTCATCCGTGCCCATTTTGCTTATGGACATACCGTTTTCTATTTTTTTATTCTTTTTATTCTTTTTTCTAAAGAGGTTGCGCCCTTTCAGGTTTTCACAAGACTCGCCGGAAGCCCTGCTGTTTTTACTCACGGAGCCCTTTCGGGTTTTCATCCGTTCCCATTTTGCTTATGGACATACCCTTTTTTTTACCACGTCAGCCTGGGGATGCCGCGGGTTGGTAGTAGTTTAGCGACGTTTCGATCATAGGTCAACGTACGATTACGCAGCTAGATTTTGCCGCAAATCTTTGCATGTTCTGTGCCGGAGGTGGATTCCTTGAAGAGAGGGCTGATGGCGACTTCTTCGTCAGAGTCGCTTCCAAAGGTGATAACTTGCGATCCCTTGGTGTCAGCTATGTGACAGTTACCAGCAGCTCTTTCACGCTCATCTGTCGTGCTTTTCTGTTTCCGACGATCCTTGCGCTTCACTCGTTGAACGTATCGTCGATGGGCAACATATCCCTGCCACCAGTTTTTAAAGGCTATGCACTCCTCGGTAGGGTATGCAATCCTCTGATTGTATAGGCAAAAGTTAGGATGTATGTCCGCTTCATCAAGACGTATATTGCCAGGGGAATTTCCTTTGAAAGAGGGCAACTTCATTCCTATTGCCAGGGCCCTAGCGAATCGTTTCCTTACTTTAAGCTTGCTTTTGTTGGCGATAGGGATGCTTTGCTCCTGTTGGGGCGCCTCGACCTTTTCATCCAGTCGCCGGCGTTTGGCTTTTTCGAATATAGCCAGTTCACGCTCTCGATTGGCTTTGCTTTTCTGACGGACCTCGTTTAGGAATGCATCAATCATTTCTTCTGATGGTTCTAAAAGTTCAGGCTCAGGATTTGCCCCCGGTTTTCCTGCGTCAGGAGTTTCTTCACTGTCTATCGACGAGTGAGAGATCACATGGCAACTTGCTACGTAATTCTCAGATTCGTCCGACGATTCTTCTCCATCATCTCCGTCTTCAAGGACGTGGCCAAGGAATTCTTGAAGCGTGATTGGAGTCCGCGCCTTCTGGTTATACTCTTCCAGCGCGTCGATTTGTTTTTGCAGGTCCTTGCGCTTGTCGCCAGGCTTCACGGGCTTTTTGGATTTCTTCTTCTTTTTCGAAGATTTCGACGGCTGGGTGTGCGAGCTTTGGCTATCACCAATCTTTGGAGTTGGGCGCGGCTTCAGCATCCCCTTGATGATCTTAGGTTCCAACGGGTTCTTCCATCTGATCGCCGGGCATGTCTGGAGATCATTCAGCATCTTTTTGGTTTTGGCAGAAAGCATGACCTCCTATGGAGCTTCTTCAACAAAAAAACAAGTTGCCCCCGGCGTGTACGTCTTCTTTGGAGTGTGCGGTTGTGGTGGGTTTACTTTTCACTTTTCAGACAGCGCAAACTTGCCTTGTAGGTACTGATCCTCGATCCATCCCTTAAAGACGAAGCAATCCTCGATCGGGTGACTTACGGTTTGGTGGTAAGGGCAGTAATTGGGATTATTCACCTCGCTGGGTTGCGGTGGTCTCCTTGGATTCGGGAGATTGATAAGCCTATTGCACATCGCCAGCTCGAACAGACTCTTCGTTTTATCCCGCGGGAATGAGTAAGGGCGCTTCATTTTGTCATTATAATACCGACGTCTCTCTTCCAGTTGATTTGCTAGCTTTGGGGCACTGGGCTGCTGTCGGGTGTTCGCAACGAAGGTCGCCTTCCCTTTACCCTTGTCGTTTCGGGGTCCCGGCTTCGGAGGAGACGGTCTGTGACCCATTTGATCCATCTGGGCTAGCTTATCAATTAAAGCCTGGAACGTGGTCGGTTTAAAGAACATCATGAACTATGAAATAGTTGCATGAGGGTCTAGGGTGCCCACGAACATGCCTACCGCAGGTGCTTCTTCGATGCGTTGTTCGCACTTCGACCATAAGTTCCGCCATCGTATTTCTTATTGAACCTAGGTTTCGCCCGACCTTACCCTGGCATTAATCTGTGCTGTTATTAGGGTGCGCTCGCTGGCACTCGCGAATCTTTGTGTAAACAGTAGCTCCATCTCCGCAAATTTATTGACAGAGTCATTAGGTAGCTCCGAATACCATTCAAAGGCTGTTTCTGCTAAGCTGCCGACAAATTGGCGAAGCAGCAGTTTGTCATCGCCTCCAGTATTGCCGCATAAGGCTCTGAACTGAGCGACATGCTGATGTGGATTCCCTGTCCCCTTGTACACATGGAATTTAGGGATCGTATATCCCGGCGGGTAACTGATTTGGTCATACCAGCCCGGATAGGGCTGTCCGGTTCTAACAATTTGCCCAGCCGCTTCATTCGCCTGATAAACTCGTATTTACTGAGCTATATAGTCGTCTAGTGCAGCTTTGGAAATGGTTTCCTCCTTGGCTGCTAAAAGAGCCGAAGGAGGATTAGATGTCTCCCCTCTATCGTCTTCAGTAATGGTCGGAGGGTCTTCAGCTGGAGGATCCTGCTGTAACATTATTCCTACCATATCTTGGAAGAGAAGCGCCATTTGTTTTATATTAGCTGCTTGCTCTGCGGCTTCTTTGTCCTTCTTTTCGAGGACTCTGCGTAAGAAGTCAGCATCGGTTTCTTGTTCGTGACGCTGCTCTGATGATGCCTCCGGGCTTTCTTTAGGCCCGGTAAGTGCGGCCATCGCAGTCATCATCTCTTGAAGCTTCTGTTGTTGCTCCTGGGCTTTTATCACGGATCGGGTGAGCGGTCGGTGACCCGTCAAAGCACGGCCTTCCTCCTTTCCGGAAGCCATATAAACAGTATGGACCGTTATGCCCCTAGTCTTGGGGCATTTGGTCTCGGCGTCTTTACGTTCTGCCGTATTCGTAAGGGCTTTCCTTGGCCTCCTTCTTCTTTGAGCAGTTGATGTTGAGGGAGCCGTTGCAGTGGGCACCCAGCCGGCTGACGTCTTCCGTGTTATCACGAGATGGCTCTTTTCTTGATGAGCTTTGAGCTTCTTTGGCCGGCGAGAGTAGTCCTGGTTAATCACCGATTCCTGGACCTGTCGCCAGACTTTATAAATTTTGGAGGACAGCCGCTGAGGAGGTTGCTCCGGTTTGTTTTCTGTATCATTCTCCACGGGTGGAGGAGATCTTTTCAGTACGGCGGTAGGAGAGTTCCTGCGCACCTTGTTCAGCAATTCAAAGCTGTTCCCGGTTGGAACAGCAGCATCGATCTCCACCGTTGGAGCTGGTGGAGTAAATCCCGACGGAGAGCTGCCTCTAGCCTTACGTACTCGGCGCTAGTGACGACGGCGAGCATGTCGCGCGATTGGAGTTGGTTTAGCCGTAGGGGTGACCTCCTTATGCCCCCTGTGTTTGTCCGAATTTGCTGGTATCAGCCTTTTAAAGAACGACGTCCGTTGAATGGGGACGGCCAACCTATCAAAAGCAGACTTCCGAGTAGAGGAAGCAACCTTGGTGATTTCGCCTGGAACGGGAGCAGGGATGGCTATCCGCTTCGGGATAACACCTTCTGGTATTGCAGGCTTCTTCATGGGCCCGTTGGAGCTCTTGCCTAGTCTATTAAAAATTGAGGCAGTGGAGTTGGGCGACCCGTTGAGAGGGGTGATGGTAGTTGTAAGCCGATCAAAGACCGACTTCTTTGGAGCTTCTTGCGACTTCATCGGGGCATTGAAGCTCATCGGTGGGAGCATGGTCCCGAAGAATAGTCCAGTGGCAGCTTGAGTTACCTGCTCCACTGGCATCTTGAAAAGAAATGCCACTTGGGGCCCGTAAGTCACTCCTCCAGCAAGGACGGAGCGAGAGTTGCAGTTGCAGGTAGTGCAGTTTGAAGCCATTGATCTTCTGTTTTCTGAACGGAGCAAGACACCAAATCTAAGTACTTCAAATCCACAGGCAACCATAGCAAACCGCGATTCGTTCGCGAACACGACACACGAAGTGTGGAGTCGAAAGAAGAAGAGGTCCCACCGGGCGTGCCAGAATCTGTTCCCCTCCGAAGGACGGCGTGATAGAGGACGTCTTGCCTGAGATTCGGGGAAGATGCTATTTGGTTTTATTCGTCCACCTCTCCGAAGATGCCAAGTTGATTTATGGCACCGTGTATCGAAGGTTTAGACGGATGCGGCCGATGTAGCAGACTTCGTCAGATTCCCCCTCATTCGAGGGGTTTTTGATTGTGGGGACGCTTTTCCCTACAGGCGCAAGCCCCTGCAGTTAATTACGCTACCGCATCGCGGTAACAACTTTCTCCTTCTCCAGCTGGTCATTTCGTGTCGTGGGTGTTTGTTTTGTTTGTGGTTGCCCGTGGATTGTATACGGAAACTAATTTATGTCGTCGCCCGTAGGACGTGGATCAGTCCAAATCCGTAATTTCTTAGATTTGGGTTTGGGGTTTTGGTTTAAGGATACGTTAGTCATATTTGAGGCTAAGATCAACTTAAACGTTTGTTAAGGATACGTTAGTCCAATTTGAGGCTAAGATCAACTTAACGGGATCGTTTAGATCCGACAAAAGAGCATTTGGGCTCTATTGTTCCAGTTTAGGGACATAGTGGTCCATTGCCAGTTTAAGGACATAGTGGTCCATTGCCAGTATAGGGACATGGTGGTCCAACATTCCCATTTTGGGGACGAATATTGGTTTAAGGACATCATAGTCCATGAGTTTAAGGACCCCACAGTCCGTAGCAATATATGGTTGTCGAGACCCGTCACCTCTCTGACGACGTTGAAGGATTACGACGAAAAATATCAGAGGAGTTCAGAGATGTACCCTTGAACCGGGTTTAAATTGATTTGGGAGAGCAGTCGTGCTCAGTTCAATTTAATTTGAGGGCTTACGGCCAGAATTGGGTTAAGTCCATTTGAAAATGACTAACATTTTATTCACATTTGGCCCTTTAGGCCTTTGATTGGGCTCTGCCCTTTTTTTTCTTTTATTATAATGCACGGCATTTATCTTTGGTCTATTAGACCTTTAATTGGGCTCTGCCCTTTTTAATAATGCATAGCATTTAATGTTCTGACAGTGCGCCACTTGGCTTTTCAGGTGCTTTGCGCCAATTAATGAGCGCAAGACGCAAGCGCATGTGGAGGTGACACGTGTCACGCTCTGGTGATCGCATGTCTGTTAGCGCAGTGCGCTGCGCCAGTGCGCTGCGCTAGTGCGCTGCTGACACGTGGCGCGCTCTGGTGCAGTGCGCCAATCTAAGAGCGCAGTGCTCTGTTTCTAGGAGCGCAAGGCGCAGATTGACACGTGGCGCTCTCTGGTGACTTGCGCCAATCTAAGGAGCGCAACAGCGCAAATCAAGAGTGCAATGCACTGTATAATAGCGCAAAGCGCATCTTGATCCGATTTAGATCAAAGAAACAAGTTTTTTCTTGTTCTGAAGAGGTTCTACCTCAAAATCAAGAACCGATGGTTCACCAAAAGGCAATGCCCTTATATAGATCAAAAGATCTAATAAAGAAGTAAATTACTTCTCTTTTATTATTTTTTTATTGAAGATCTTGATCTTGTTCTTACACCTTTGATCTTTTTAGAAGAAATTCTTCTTTTTTCAAAGGTTTACATTTTTCTCTTCGAGTTCTTCTCAAAGTTTTTAGAGGAGTTCTGTATATCTGAAACTTGGAGTCTAGGGGCCTTTATATAGGGCCAATTAGTTTGTTATGTTAGTTACAGAGATCTTTCTCTGATTGATTTGGGGATATTTCCCCACCGTTGGATCTTTGATCCTAAGGCCTCTGTTTCACAGAAGATAATCTTCTTATTTTAATAAGATTAAAAAGATCTTTCTAGAATTTTAATTCTGATTTAGTGCTGGCACAGTTGGCGCAAGCGCACCTGCGCTTGACACGTGTCGCGCAGCGCAGAGCGCAGCGCAACTGTGCTAGCGCAACTGCGCTGACACGTGTCGTGCAGCGCAAAGCGCAAGTCATCTGAAGCGTTGCTTCCTTTATTTTTATTTTAAAACAGAGCCTTACTCTGATTGGGTGTGCTGCCTTGGGCGCAGCGCTGGCGTGTCTGTTTTTGACACGTGGGGCGTTGCGCGCAGCGCAAGGAATCTGAAGCGTTGCTTTAATTTTTGAATTTTCGAAATTCAAACAGGGCTTTGCTCTGATTGGGGGAAACATGCAGTGCCCGGAATTGCTTGACTCCGGGTGCCTTGGCTTCGGGACGTTGCATGAGGATATTAGTCTGCTGCTGATGACCCTCTAGGAGGCTCTTGATTGCCTCAAACAGTACCGTTTGCTCGTTGAAGGGAGCTGCAACAGTAGGTGGTGGTAGATTAGGCGGTGGAGTGTTGCCATTGACGTTCGTGCTTGCGTTGTTGGGAGAATCTGTGACCTTGATAGAAAAGAAAGGTTAGGATAGATTCAAGGAATTTGAAATGTAAGGAATGTATGGTTGCTCATTCTTATAATTCTTGTGATATATATTGCTTAGGACTTCATGCAGAACTGACCTGCATGGGACACCAACAAAACCTGTCAAGCCCCGCTTCCGAGTGTACGAAAACGGTGACGTGGGGGGCTACAAGGTATTTACTAAGAAATAAATACGTTAAGTGTAATTAAGCAATATATATATATATTGCACAAAAATAATAAGAGATATAAAATAAACAGCAATTTTTTATTAACATTCATCTTTACAATACAACTGCTTTGAAAAGGAAAGATACAATGATATAAAGCATGCCTAAACAGTGGCATACAAACTGAAAGTAAGTACAAGAAGAGCTAATAATCCAGCTGTGTGGTGAGCTGGTCCACGTCCTCCTGGCTAGGCTCGATCTTCTGAGAGTCCGGTCCTCCTGACGAACATTCCAAAGAAAGAAAAGACAGGAATGTCATCAGCGAAATAGCGCTCGATAAATCCCAATAGAAAGAATGGAATATAACAATGTAATGTGAAATGAAACTGCTAAGTTGTACAGGTATATACTTTCTATTCTAACAAAGTTGTTTGTAGCTTGGTACATAAAATATTTGTGTATACGAGAGGAGTCCATTTTACCCCGTGGACTATGGTAACATGTAGTACAAGGTCCCGTCAAAACCCACGGGACGTTAATGCATTTCGTACCAATCTACCCCGTTATCCACACGAAATGTTTTTTGTAGATTATATTTATAAGTCTTGCCGAAACCATGGATACAATTTTTTCAAGTAGTCAGGTTCAGTATGTAATCTTGTAATCATGTAAAGTTATAGCCATGGTTCGGTCAAGTCAAGTCAAGTATTCAGATTTGATATTGATATTTGAATTCAGGTATTCAGATTCATGTTCAAGTATTCATGTTTGACTTTGGATTCAGGATTGAATTGGACTCTAACTGAGTCGGACACTTGAAAACTGATTTAGATCTTGAATTAGGTTCGGGAGTTATTGGTAACTGCTGCACATGGACGACAGGATTTGTCTTTTTCCAAGACAATTACCATTGATAACTCCGTTATGTTTTCTATCTTAAATAGGCAAGCACTTACTTTCTCCGGCTCCCTGGGGCTCAAGAGAATTGATCCCGCTTAAACCCATATTTACAAAATTCCTTAAATATTGTTTTATATAATTCAAGGGGGTTTTATAAAAAAATATTTATAATAAAATTTCAAAATAAATCTCGAGAATTTATTTATATTATTTAGGGTTTTCATGGATATGAATTTTAAGTATTTGAGGTATTTTAGTAATAATTGCTTAGCTTGGAAAGTTCATGATATTTTATTGTAAAACTTGTCTTTTGTTGGTATCTTGATGGTATTTTAGTGAAACTTGTAATTCTTTCATTTTAAAAAATTTAAGTTTATTATATTTTGAAAATATATATATTTGTAATATTTATATAATTATTAAAAATTAAATTTTATTTAATTAGAAAAATGCATTTTTCTTAAAAACCGTATTTAAAACCCTTCGAGACCGAATACTCCGTGAAGAGCTCTGCATCTCGCTCTACTAGCACAAGGATGTGTGATAATCCGCACCATCCAATAGCGGATCCCCTAAAGAGGGTTGTAGAGGCATAATCGCAAAGAAATTTAAAATACTGTTTTAAAAGAAAACCGGTTTTAGATTTATGTGGTATTTTAATGTAATATTATTCTTGAAACAAAAATGCATACAAAAGAGGTATCATGCTATGGAACCAAGTGTGTACGTGAAGGGTAGGTCATTACCCAGTGAAGTTTTACTAAGATGTTTTAAAAAAATACAAAAAGAGGTGTTTAATAAGTTTATGGTATTTGAAAGAAAAAGTCCTACTACTGTTATTTCACATAAGAATTTTGATGAAATTTGATTCTAATCATTAGGGTTTAAGGTTAAAAGTGATATAGAAAAACTTGTTTGACCAAAAGATAATAGGAATTGGAGTTATAGGATTTGGAAATAGTGATATCGATACTAACTCCACTTTTACCGATTTTTATAAAAAGAAAATTCGATGAAGATAAGAGGAGTTTGAGAGAGACTTACCACAAGGTTATGTTAAGAAGAGATAGAAGAAAAGAAGGTTGTCATCGTGGCATCACGGAAGCTCTGGAATAGTTTTGATTCTTCGTTGGAAGTTGACCGCTTGCTAACTTCTCCACTTATACTTAGAAAATTTTTGAAGGTTTTGGCAAGAAATTTCAGAATGATGAAGGGTTAGGGTATGGGGTAGTATTTATAGTGTAGAATTAGGGTTTTGGAATTAAAAATTTGGATTAAAAAGCATTAAAATTTGGTTTAATGGTGAAATGAAAGGTCTCTGTTTGATTGCAGGGAAATCAAACGATTCAGGTGAGTTAGGGGTAGGGGAAGAGTCAAGTGTGCAAAGTCAGGGCCTCATTGGCCACGGTTGAACCGTCGGTGCCGATCTAAATATGGTTTCCACTGACTGATCTATGGCTTTGGGGCACTGGATTTGTACAATGTGTACAACTCAGTATTTACTCCATTTTCCACATGTTTGATTTTTCTGACTTTTCATTTTTATGTGTATTGCACGTGTAAACTTTTGGGCTTCCAAAAACTTAAAAATGAAAAATCAGAAAAAAAAAATAATATGTCTGATGGGGATCGAACATAGGGGATACGTCACAGCAGTGCAAGAGCTTTACCGGTGAGCTACAAGTGGCTTCTTGCTGTTATTTAACAAAATTTACTTATAACTCAATCTCAGGCTGTATAACTCATTACTGTACATTAAACTGGAAAATTCCGTACAGTAAATTTAGATTCGTTATATCCGGCAAGCCCAAGAAAACTTCATATCTCCCCTACATTCTATGGAATTGGCCAATCATGGACTGCTGCAACCTTTTAAGGGTCAATAGCTATTCCATCTCTGGATACAATATGACCCAAGAACTTCACTTCATCGAGCCAAAACTCGCACTTGCTCATCTTAGCAAATAGCTTTTCTTGCCTCAACGTTTGCAGTGCAATCCTCAAGTATTCAGCATGCTCTTCTTTGCTCCTCGAATAGACCAGAAGGTCATTTCTGGGTTCCCTTGCACGGCCACTGGGTTTCAGGAGGCATCGACCATGCCGTTTTCAAAAAAATGGCATGCTAAAGAACCCTAACCATGAATCTTAACTAGAGAATTGGACGAAACAAGCATGTAAATATCTTTACATCTGAGTGAACAAGGAATACAACTTTTGTAGACCGGTTCTTCACTTCAAAAGCTCTGTGTAGTAGTCCCTTCGCTCCAAGTAGTGATCTTCCAGACTCTAGTAAGGCTCCACAAGGTGAAATGAACAAGCTTACTTGAAGTCTTCGAGACCGAAAATGATCTATGTCGAGAAGACACTAACTCAAGACTCCTCTTCACTAATGTGGAATTAGTGAAGCAAACAACATAAACTAAATGGCTAGTCTAGTGTAGCTTGATGAAGTAGAAATTTTGCTCATTTTAGAAATATTTTTCTCACTAATTTTCTTCACCTCCCAAAAGGCTAGATAGCTTGAGGAAGGAGATGAAGAAAAGCAACCATAGAGAGAAGCAAGTGTTGAATGGCAACCGTGGGTGAGAAATATCTCATATAACTCATGTAGAGACGTAACCATGGCTAATCATAATGGTTGGGTTAATAAATATCTTAAGTAAAACAAAATTAGTGGACTAAGTCAATGGTTCTACAAGCTTCCACTAAGCTCAACCATGTGACTAATTTCCAACTAATTTTGATTTACTTTAAATAAATAAAACCTTACATTATCATAAGCATGGTGTGAGTCTCATACACCTATATTGCATGTAGCAACTAGCATGACACAATAATATATATCACATATATATTAAGTGTACACAGGTGAGAAAAAGAAATGTTTAAGTGAGCTAATATTAGTTAATATAAGCTAATATATCAAATATATAATTATACATTTATTAAATCAACACTTGATTTAATAATCCGGCTATATCACATATAACCGACTAATATCATGTGTATCATCTTATCGAATCAACACTTGATTCGATAACCCGGCTATATCACATATAACCGACCGATAACATAAATCGTGAGAATAGAATACGGTATCACATACTCGTATTAATCTCGGTCCTGCACATATCACATATGTGCTCCTACTTCGTTTCTCCTAAGCCAGGAAACCTCTATGTAGGACTGTAAAGACTCGTCAATACGCCGGCAGTAGGTGCCACAAGCCGTCAGCGGTATTGATAGACGTAACGGCCACCCGGGTATTGAGCGATCAGAAGATCAACAAGCAAGCTTGTCTAAACTCCCGCAAATCCTATCAGTAACACGACCTTACAGTCCGGTCTCTTCGTCTGATATGTCGCATATCTAGTCTAGGGGTGGTAAACGTCAGACCCCAATAACTTGATACGTCATTCTGATGTGAGGCTCATAATGGGTTGAGAAACTACTAATAACACTTACCAATAAATCTCCGTATCAGCCCTGGTTAGGGACTTCCTGTTATGGCCAATCGAGCACAGCGCAACATCAACCCCCAATACCGAAAGAGACGAATTCCTTCCTATCGCTCATTTCCTCCATGTGACTCGGGACTGTACCCAAAAACCACCGTTTTGCACTATCTTTTGAACGTGGTAAGGTGAAAATCAAAGCATAGTGGGAATCACACAAGACTCTATAACGATCTCGGGTCTACAGACTAACCTGTACCAGTGTCACCAGAGAACTGCTCTCTAACGTGAGGTATAATACCATCTAGGAGTTCTTGGCAAGTCATGTTCAGTGTATCCAGTCTCCACTGAGCACCCATATACCATCTCTGATGTCAAACACCAATGGATGTGGGATCATTCATCGCCCATCATATAGGTCAAGAAGTGTATACGCTAGTCTACTCTGGAATATTGATGCCCCATCTCGATACTCCCACGGCTAGGAACAATTGAGTATGTACTTACCAACTACCATGGCCCCACTAGTATGATCTACATCACAATCCTGGTAGTTAAGTACTCATCCTAAGGGCTTTATCAACATATAACAGAGAGACAATAAATATACATGTCAAGATAAAAAGTAACAAGATAGCATACTATCATATCGAGCAAGAAATTCTTCCCTATATATGTCCAAGCATCCACTATAATATACATCATATGTACAATAAAGGCCTCTAGGGCATACATATAATAACAATCTTCCACTTGCACTAAGGCCATTTGTTGTAGTATCTCATACTCAACGTCCCGGAAAAGTCTCTCTAGGGTAAGGCCTCTGTGAGTGGATCCGCCGTGTTATCCTTCGCATCAGCTCTCCTTACCTCGATCCCTTGGAGATCAACCATCTCCCTGATCAGGTGATACTGTCTCAGAATATGTCTGGATCGCTGATGGGACCGGCGTTCCTAGGCCAAAACCACAACTCCATTGTTGTCACAATAACAGTTATTGGATGCTCAATGGTAGGAACCATGTTCATCTCATGAACAAGAAATATCCAAGCAGCCACTTTGGCAACATCGTTGGTAGCGATGTATTCAGCCTTTGTTGTCTAGTTTGCCACGGTATCTAGCTTGGAACTATTCCAACATACCGTCCCTCCACTGAGGGTAAAGACAAAGCCGGAGAATAATTTTGAGTTGACCTTATCACTCTGGAAGAACGAATTTGTAAAGGACTCCCACTGGAGTTCACCGTTACCAAACACCAAGAACATTTCTTCAGTGCTTCTCAAGTACTTAAGAATGTCCTTCACAGCTGTCCAGTGATTTTCCTAAGATCCAATTGATTCCTGATCACTACTTCTAGTGAGTCAACTATATCTGGTCTGGTATATAACATCGCATACATGATAGAGCCTACTGCCGAAGCATAGGGTATCCCTTGCACGCAAGCTCTCTCTAAATCAGTTTCGAGAGACATATTTTTGGAGAGAGTGATTCATGAGTAAGTAGGCGAACCACCATGCATAGAATTTTCCATACTAAACCCCTTTAGTATGGTGTTAATGTAGCTGGATTTGGGACACTTCCAATATCCAGTTAGATCTATCACTATAGATTATAATCCACAAGATGTAGTAGGCATCATCTAGATCTTCCATGGAGAATCCTTGTAATAAAAGGAGCTTGACTGAGTGTAGCATAGGAAACCATTTCTTATCAAGAGTATGTCATCTATGTACAATACGTGGAAGACAACCTTACTCTCTACTACCTTCTTGTATATACAAGGTTCATCTACCTTTTGATGAAGTCAAACTCTTTGACTGCCACATCAAAACAGATATTCCAACTCCGCGATACCTGCTTTAATCCTGATGGCCTTAAGCATAGCCACTGGAGAAAAGGTTTCATCATAATCCACACCTAGTTATTGACGAAAACCTTTTACTACAAGTCTAGCTTTGAAAGTCTCAACTTTTCCATTTACACAACGAATCTTCTCGAGATCAACTTGCTCTCGATAGGTTTTACCACTTCAGGTGCAACATTTCAATGTCATACTTTGTTGGTGTACATGGATTCCATCTCTGATCACATAGCATCCAGCCATTTCACAGAGTCCCTACTCGTGATGGTCTGTCTGAATCTAGTTGGGTCATCATCTACCATGATGCAATCCTCGCTCCCACCGTAACCGAGAAAACCGCAGTATCTTTCAGGTGGATGAGGAACCCTACCAGATTCGCGGAGAGGCTGAGGTTCGTTGGAGACCATTGAATCCTTTGGTTCCACTAAATCATCAACTGTTATTTTGTCTAGCTGGAACTCCTTCCAGTTCTACCTCATGACTGCAAATTTCTTCCATAAGAAAATCCTTTTCACAAAAGGTGGCATGCTGAGAAATAAGACACTTTTTGCTTCTCAATGTGGTAGAAGATATACCTTTGCGAATGTTCGGAATATCCAACAAACTCATACAGAACTGACCTTGCCTCGAGCTTGTCCGGATTTTGCTTTTCAACCTAGGCCGGACAACCCCATATCTTAACTCATTTAAGACATGATCTCTTCCCATTCCATATCTCATACGGAGTGGCAGGCACTGATTTGGATGGAACCCCATTCAATAGGTATGCATCTTCTTAAGTGCATAACTCCAAAAGGAAACAAGCAACTCAGCAATACTCATCATAGAGCGCACCATATCTAATAGGGTGCGATACCTCCGTCCCGATACACCATTGTGCTGTGGTGTACACAGAGGAGTAAGCTGAGAAAGAATCCTATTCTCTTTTTAGATAATCCAGGAACCCCATGCCCAAGTATTCTTCTCCTCGATCACATCGACGAACTTTAATACTTATACCCATCTGGTTCTCTACTTCGCACTTATATTCCTTGAATTTCTCAAAAGCTTCAGACTCATGTTTCAACAGGAACACATGCTTAAATCTTGAGAGATCATCGATGAATGTAATGAAGAACAAAGAACCAACCCTGGCATTTCTAGACATAGGACCGTATACATCATCATGTATTAGTCCCTAGAGTTCAGCAACTCTTTCTCTGTTTCCAATAAACGGAGTTTTGGTCATTTTACCTTTAAGAAAAGATTGGAAAGTATCATAAGATGAAAATTCGAACGGATTCAAATATTCATCCTTATGTAACATAGTTAGTTGTGTCGCATTGATATGATCTATTCTACAATGCCACAAGAGGGATTCGTTCATTTCTGAACTACTCATCTTATGTGTGTTCTATATACTTTGAACTGTGGTTTGATTTAGAACGTATATGCTATTACATAACGTGCCTGATCCAATCAACTCTTGATTAAGGAAAATGTTCACAACATTATCCTGCAATACAAAATTATATCCTTCCTTAGCTTAATAAAGAAACAGATGTAATGTTGTATATCAGGTTTGGTATGTAATAATATTCGTTCAGAATCAATGTATTAACCATTTGGTAATACAAGATGATATTTGCCAACTGATTTGGCTGCAACACTTGCACCATTCCCTACTTTTATAGAATGATACCTATTCTCAGTTGTCTACCTTTCTTTAGCCCATGTAACATATTACACATACGGGATCCTGATCCGGTATCTCATACCCAGGATGTAGAGTGTACTGAAAAACAGTTCTCGGTAACGAACACACCCGAAGAATATGCATCAACATGCTTATTCCTCGATTGGGTCGCATAGGAATCCGGATATTCCCCTATTTCCTGCTTAGACTTATAACAATTATAAGGAAAAGCGGAACCAACGTTCCCCAGCTCAGTATAATAAGTAGGTTCGGTCAAATCATCCATATTATTATCTTGATTAAGGCGTGACATGGTCGTACCAGGAGAGAGAGAAGAAAACACTCAGCGTATGCTCTTGTAAGATCGGATTGGTTATTATTTTATCTAATCAGGATGGCTCCCGTTGGTTTTATCAAATCTTCTTTCAAACCCTAAAAGGTAAAACTAGCCGGGATTAATTACACCCTACAAGTTTGTCAATCTTTCGGCCAGGCCAATGTCGGTACTTTGAGGGAGGTTTCCCGTGCTTTCGCACGGACTTAATTAAAATAAACCTCGTTTTCTCATGGGCGTAACCCCGTTAACACCTTTCTAGACACCTACTTTGATCGGCTAATTGTAATGTGTAAAACTCTCCCAGGAGTAACTCTTACTCGCAGCGGGTATCGGGATCCAACTATCTCATAGAAGGTATGCAATCTCATTGCAAATTTCAACACTTGAAATTCCCGATAATATTTTACCCCAAGCGATCTATGACCTTGACAAGGTCAACAAACCATAAATCGCAAGTCAAGTTCAACCCGTACATTTCATGATTGAATTAAACCCACCCGCATGACCCTTGACAAGATCAACAAGGTTGCACGACTACCCTAATCCAACCGCATCTCATACTTTAGCAGATAAGCACCAATCAGCTACCGCACACTACGCCTTGAGAAGATCAAAAAACGCAACACGAATACTAAATAGTCCTTATCTGAAATGGCGGAGGGCTACGGAAGGTTTTTAAGAAAACCCTTTACGTAATGAACTTGATATCGTTGTAGAATCAAGTGATTTTGAAAAGGAATGTTTTTGAGGTTTTTACTAGTTTTGCTAAAGATATCACTCCCGGTGAAGGGATCTCGGCTCTTTCCTCATGGAATGAAATGCTGGATATCCATCAAAGAATATCACTATGCAAACCATGAACTAAAAAGCAATCAAAAACAAAACCGAGTGGGTTGTAGTATCTTCCAGTTTCGCTAAAGAGGTCACTCCCAGTGAAGGGATCTCGGCTCTTTCCTCATCGAATAAGGTGCTGGATATTCTACAAGGAATACCGCTATGCAAAGCAAGAACTAGATCTACCCTTTTTGAAAATTTGATTCCACAACATCTTTAGGTTTCTTTCTTTTCATTAATCTTATTAATGAAGTCCCATCATTTATGCTTCCTAAGCATCATAGAAGAAACGAAAATACAACGTACGCTTATACCATCCGCATTCGCCACAGTGTCCTGTTATGCACCGTTAGGTTACTTAACTAACGGCATGGCAGGACGGGACTAGCGCGGGTGTAAAACATAAGCAACGTTTATTATATATTATATATATTATAATAAAGCATTTGTCTCACGCATATAAAGTGATCACATCACATAATATCAGCAGCAGAAGTCATCATATGAAATATTGGATATACTAAGAATTCCGTGTTTTAAATTAAGTCAATAAAAAATACGGATTCCACGGTCGCGATGAATAGCCAAACCTACATCTCTGGACCCCTACGAGAGCAGCAAGCAACCCTCCCAATTCTAGAGTTAGGAGACCCGGTCTCGACTTCTCGAGGTGGTCTCCCACTGGACTCTATAACCCGGTTACTTGTGCCCCTACCTTGGGTCTATCCTAATGCGGAAAAGTAAATAATATACATCAATGGTGACATCATTCTCAACCCAGAAGTGCCCCAATAAAAGAATATTACATACAGTTTTTACATGAATGAAAATGAAAAACTCTCATCTCACATAAGAACCCCCGGCTATTCAAACATGACAATCCAATATAACATATCCCAGCAATACATAACATCACATGTCATCAACTTAAGTAAATATGCGTATTCCAATTGTCGTTGACATATAGAAACGAAACCAGCGATACACCACATATTACACTTACGGTCACAAAAATGAAAATTTCAAACTACAACATTTAGAATCGACGCATCCCTTAGACATCATAAACCCGGAATATCACATACTTCGGATTTCATGCCTAACATTGCAAATCTTACATTTGGGTCTCACTCATGAAAACACCTTTTCAAAAGAAATCGGGTAATTCAACAAGATTCTCGATTCCTACCGAGACCGAAATGTTAAATTTACAAGCAACTAATCAATTTTCACAAAAATAATTAGTGTAGATTCCAAATATTGTATCACATCACAGATATCTAGACGATGTCAAACATTTCAATCGAATCAACAAACACCCAAAATTTCCCAGAAAGCTCAACACTTGAGCACAGTTTAAAAATACCCAGAACATGCCACAGCGCCAATGGACCAACTGTAGAAGGACCAACCCTAGGGTTTGGTAGTGGTTCCGATGGTCATAGAATCGAGTTAGGGTTTTATTCTTCTAAAGGGTCCATAGAATTACCAGCATGATTTTTTGAATATTTTTAACTTGGAAAATTGGAACTTTTGGAAAATTTCGAGTGAGGGAGAAAATGGGTTATTGATATTCGTTCGAACTTTTTAACGTCGTCTAAATTACCTGAAACGATATTAGAATTACGACTACAAAACACTACGAATTTCATTTACATTAAGATAACATCATATGCAATCTCAGTAAAAACAAGCAACCCTGAAACACCAAAACCCAGAGACTGGACACCAAACCAAGACAAAGCCCAAAACAACATGCTAAAACCGGTGGGCCGGTTTTTACAAGCATTTCACCGGGTCAAAACCAGTGAAAAGGGGTCGGTTTCGTCTAGTGTTCATATTACATCATATGTAACATTCTGCAGTTACTTAAAAAAAATTTAAAGGCTTTGAAAAATTCGACAGAAACTACGTTTTTGTTTTGTTTGTTTCGGAGTTGTTTCGGTTTCATAATTCTACAAATATCATCTAATTTTGTAGCATGATTCTGATACCACTGCTGGGTTCCATTGTACGGCCACTGGGTTTCGGGAGGCATCGACCGTGCCGTTTTAAAAAAAATGGCATGCTAAAGAACCCTAACCATGAATCTTAACTACAGAATTAAACGAAACAAGCATGTAAACATCTTTACATCTAAGTAAACAAGGAATACAACCTTTGTAGACCAGTCATTCACTTCAAAAGCTCCGTGTAGTTGTCACTTCGCTCCAAGTACTGATCTCTCGGACTGTAGTAAGGCTCCACAAGGTGAAATGAACAAACTTGCTTGAAGTCTTCGAGGCCGTAGATGATCTACGTCGAGGAGACACTAACTTAAGCTCTCTCTTCACTAATGTGGAATTAGTGAAGCAAACAACCTAAACTAAATGGCTAGTCTAGTGTAGGTTGTTTGCTCACTTAAGAAATATTTTTCTCACTAATTTTCTTCACCTCCCAAAATGCTAGAGATCTTGAGAAAGGAGATGAAGAAAAGCATCCATGGAGAGAAGTAAGTATTGGATGGCAACCATGGGTGAGAAATATCCCATATAACACAAGTAGAGACTTAATCGTGGCTAATCATAATGGTTGGGTTAATAAATATCTTAAGTAAAACAAAATTAGTGGACTAAGTCAATGGTTCTACAAGCTTCCACTAAGCTCAACCATGTGACTAATTTCCAACTAATTTTGATTTACTTTAAATAAATAAAACCTTACATTATCATAACCATGGTGTGAGTCTCATACACCCATGTTGCATGTAGCAACGAGCATGACACAATAATATATATCACATATATATTAAGTGTACACAAGTGAGAAAAAGAAATGCTTAAATGAGCTAATATTAGTTAATGTAAGTTAATATATCAAATATATAATTATACATTAAATTATTAAATCAACACTTGATTTAATAATCCGGCTATATCACA
The DNA here is from genome assembly GCA_030015575.1 of Agapanthus africanus. Lineage (NCBI taxonomy): Eukaryota > Viridiplantae > Streptophyta > Magnoliopsida > Asparagales > Amaryllidaceae > Agapanthus > Agapanthus africanus. Next base: position 561,472,844 of record CM057340.1, read on the forward strand.
TATAACTGACTAATATCATGTGTATCATCTTGTCGAATCAACACTTGATTCGATAACCCGACTATATCACATATAACTGACCGATAACACAAATCGCGAGAATAGAATACGGTATCACATACTCGTATTAATCTTGGTCTCGCACATATCACATATGTACTCCTATTTCGTTTCGCCTGAGCCAGGAAACCTCTGTTTAGGACTTTAAAGACTTGTCAATACGCCGGCAGTAGGTGGTGATCATATCAGTCACCCACAAGCCGTCAGCGGTACTGCTAGAGGTAACGACCACCCGGGTATTGAGCAATCAGAAGATCAACAAGCAAGCATGTCTAAACTCCCGATAATCCTATCAGTAACACTACCATACAGTCCGGTCTCATCGTCTGATTTGTCACATATCTAATCTAGGGGTGGTAAATGTCAGACCCTAATAACTTGATAGGTCGTGCCGATGTGAGGCTCATAACAGGTCGAGAAACTACTGATAATACTTACCAGCAAATCTCCGTATCAGCCCTGGCCAGGGACTTCTTGTTATGGCCAATCAAGCACAGCGCAACATCAACCCCCAATACCGGGAGAGACGAATCCCCTCCTATCGCTCATTGCCTCAATATGACTCGGGACTGTACCCCAAAACCACCGTTTTGCCTGATCCATTGAACGTGGTAAGGTGGAAATCAAAGCACAGTAGGAATCACACAAGACTCTATGACGATCTCGGGTCTACAGATTAACCTGTACCAGTGTTACCAGAGAACAACTATCTGACGTGAGGTATAATACCGTCTAGGAGTTCTCGGAAAGTCCTGTTCAGTATACCCAGTCTCCACTGAGCACCCGTATACCATCTCTGATGTCAAACACCAATGGATGTTGGAGCATCCATCGCCCATCATATGGGTCAAGAAGCATATACGCTAGTCTACTCTGGAATATCGATGCCCCGCCTCGATACTCTCACGTCTAGGAACAATTGAAGGATGTACTTACCGACTACCATGGCCCCACTAGTATGATCTACATCACAATCCTGGTAGTCAAGTACTCATTCTAAGGGCTTTATCAACATGTAACAGAGAGACGATAAGCATACATGTCAAGATAAAGAGCAACCAGATAGCATACTATCATGTCGAGCAAGGAAGTCTTCCCTATATATGTCCAAGCATCCACAATAATATAAATTATATGTACAATAATGGCCTCTAGGGCATACATATAACTAACAGTCATCAGTAAACACCACTACGAATAGGTCCAGGTACGGTGAAAAGATTCGGTTCATCAAGTCCATAAATATTGCCGGTGCGTTCGTAACTCCAAATGGCATCACTAAGTACTTGTAATACCCATTTCGATTTCGGAACGCTGTCTTGCAAATATCTTCTGATTTCACCCAAACTTGATGATATCCGGATCGCAAATCCAGTTTCGAGAATACCTTCATGCCACTGAGTTGATCGAATAATTCGCCGATCCGAGAGATTGGGTACTTATTCTTAATAGCCACCCGATTTAATTCTCGATAATCGATGCACATTCTCCGCGTACCATCTTTCTTCTTGACTAGAAGAACTGGAGCTCTCCAAGGTGAATTGCTACTGCGAATCCAACCCTTCTCTTGTAATTCGGCAACATGTTTCTTTACTTCTTCTAGCTCCACCGGTGACATTGGATAATAGGCCTTTGAAATCGGCGCTGCGCCAGGAACAAGATCAATCGCGAACTCCACATCTCGTTTTTGCGGTAAACTCGAGATGTCCTCGAACACATCCATAAACTCTCGAACTACTGCTGGCGCTCCATCCTTGTCTACTTCCATCAACGAAAGAACGGCACTTGTCGGCCTAGCCCTAAATTCGACTGGACCGACAGATCTGCTACCTCCTGAAAATATAAACTCCGGATATCCGGGAATCTGGAAAATCACTTTCTTTCCCCTACAATCAATGTGAGCATGGAAAGTGCCGAGAAAGTCCATTCCCAAGACAACATCATAGCTGCCAGTATCAATCACCAAAAAATCTGCGAATAACTCTCTTCCGCAAATAACAATCAAACAATTCTTGCACTCACTAGTAGATATAATTTTCCCGTTCCCAGTGTCTATGTCCCAGCAACAAGACAGGGCCGTGAGTGGAATAGAGTGTGCACCAATAAAGTTGAACGACATAAGATAATCTGATGTACCTGAATCGAATAATTCCAATGCATGAAAATTATAAATGAATAGGACACCTGAAACAACTTCGTCTGAAGCTTTGGCCTTCTCGGCCGTCAAAGTGAAGGCCCGTGCTTGATTAAGCCCCTGAGTAAACTGCTTCTACTGTGCTCTTGGAGGATCACCCTTCAGAACTCTTGATAAACAAGTATGCATTCGATAATCAGTAGCTCCTCAAATCAGACACTGCCCAAGCCTCATCCAGCTCTCCCTCCGGAAATGTCCCGGTCGTTGGCAGTAGTCACATAACACACCCCTTCTCTGATCGGGTACACCGGGCTTCTTCATAGGTACAATGCCTCGCTGGTTCACCGGAATGCCTCTATGTACAGGAGCTTTATTTGGCGTAAATGCCGACTTCTGCACCACAACTGCTTGCTGTTGCGTGCTCTTCTCTTTCAAAGATAAACTCTGCTGCTCCCTGGTTGCCTTAAGAACTTGGGAGAAGGTGGTCAATCCTAAAGATATGATGTGTCTCTGGATCTCCACATCCAAGCTACGCATAAACCTTCATGCCCTATCTGCCTTGTTGGCAACCAAAGTCCCCGCAAATCGACTGAGTCGAGTCCACTCAGCCCCATGCGCATCAACGGATCCGCCATTCTGCTTTAGGCTGATAAACTTCTCTTCCATCTCTTCTCGAGCAGATTATGGAAAGAAATTCTCCAAGAAACTCCATGAAAACGTTGTCCAGTTTATCGGTTTGGGCAGACGGGTCTCCTCTACGAGCCACCACTCATGAGCGTAATATACCAACTGGATGCGTACTACATCCACCTTTTTCTCATCTGGAATCTGCGCGGCGACAAGCAGATTCTCCGTATCAATTAGGCACTGCTCTACAGGCAATGGCTCCTCCAAACAAGTATATGTGGACGTACCGAGTCTTCTGAAGTCCACCACAGTGCCCTCACGTTGTGCTGGCATGGGTGCTACTGCGAATACGGACTGCTGGATTGTCCGCAGACCCTACTGGAAAGCCTCGGCCTGCTGCTGATTCAGCTCAGTTTGCTGCTTCTGGTTTTCCAGCATACCATGTATAACTCCAAGCAATACGGCGTCATCAACACGCCTCTGGTACGATCGCAAATCTCTATCCGCCATGATTCTGAAGCCAAGACACTGATCAGATTAGTAACGGTAAACATGATTCAATAAACAAGATAGCTATAGATTCAAACTGGCAAGATAGTAATGCGGCAGGACATGTTCCTAATTCCAGGTTTCCTAGTTAGTGTATTGGGTTCAATACCCAACTACAAAAGAACCAAACCCGATTAACCCTAAATCCTAGGGCTCTGATACCAAACAAATCCTGTCTTGCCCCGCTTCCCAAGACATGTAAACTAAGGCACGTGACAGAGCAAACCATACTACCTATGACTAGAAATCATCCCTCCACAGTCACATTACGGCTGTCTATAGGATAAAAAAACAGTAAAATATAAAACTAGCTAATACATGTCCATCTTCCATAGTAAATAAAGTCAAGAAAATACATAAGCGGAAACGAATCAAGCTTTAATAAACAACATCTGAAACAAGTCCCAATATGGGCTCACATCAAGAAATAAAAACTGTGGAAAAATAAGCTAAACTAAATATCTCTAAATAACACATGTTCAATTCCTCACTGCTCGACTTGGTTATTAAAGTACTCATATTCAGCCTGCGATAAAGGTAGAGGAACTAAGCCATGAAAAACCCAGACGTCGGTGAGTCATAATATCAAAATAACAGTGATAATCAAGATATAACGATATAAGTAAACATGAATATAAATGAATAACACATATATGAAACAGTGAGGTTTGTGTATGTATAGATATGTGATGTGTATTCTAAAACTGTGCTTCTAGGTTATCTATTCTAAAAGTCTTTGAAATCAATTAATGTAATCATCATCATAACCCAACAGTATATATCCCGTTCATTCCACATGGGACCACGGTAACTGTATTTATTCCGTAACGCCCGAAAAAATGGTAAATAAGTAATTAGTCCGTAACGCCCGGAAAAATGGTAAACAACTAATGATTATTTCGTAACGCCCAGAAAAACGGCAAACATGTAATTATTCCGTAACGCCTGGAAAAACGGCAAATATGTAATTATTCCGTAATGCCCGGAAAAACGGCAAACATGTAATAATATTTTGTTGAGTTACATTTCGGTTATATTCTTGATTTTCCCTTTTCCCCCAGGTTTGAGTTCAAGTCAGGTACTGCCAATATGAATCTAATGCCAACACAGGATCAAGTATGTACAATTCTCGTATATGCAAACAACAAGTCACATCCGTCAGGACAACACGTCAATATTGTTGGTATTAGTAACAAGATCCAAGTAACAAGTCAAGTAGTGTGTCATGCACATGTCATGTGATGCATACGTATCAAATAGATGCCAAATGTGAAACTTTAATCGATATCGGAACACAGTAAACAAAATTGATACCAGAATGCATATGTATCTATCTTTAATAACCATTATATATCCATTACAAAGTATGATGCAAACTAGATAGCATGTGGTACTAATATAGCAGTATAATGATATCATGATGTTCCGGCATGCAACTAGATACACGATTATCGGCACGAATACGAACGGATAACGTAACACTATAAATCGGTAATAATTGTTGAATAATAAAACACATGGTCTATTTTTATTCATATAGATATTGATATAATATAATATATCTTGTCGCAAGTTAAACTTGCCTGATCGGATCTCACGATAGGATACATACGTCATGTTCGACGTTGGATAAATGTCACGATGCAAACTACGTGCGTGCAGGACTGGACCTAGCTGATCAATGACATGACGTGGTGACTATTCCGTACGACGACGATGGCTGGGTCGTCCGGATCGTCGGCGACGCGTGCGACTCCAGCGATACGATCAAGAATCAAGAAAGCAAGAGAAAGAAGAAAGAAAGAAAGAAGAAAGAAGAGAAATGGGGTGTGGCTACTTGGTTGTGTTCTGGGACAGAGGAAAGAGGAGACGACGACGGCAATGATGGGCTGTAACACCTTAGGAGGTGTTTAGTGGCTAATTATATTTAAATAAAGGGTTTTAATAAAAAGTTTACCAAATTGATTTTCAAATATTTTTCCAAATTTAATATATATTTTTCTAGAATTTTCCTAGGCTTGCACACACTTGTGCATGTAAACTAAGGTATAAAATGAGGTTATACCATGATTAGCAACCATGGTGGGTTTAATAATGGGGATTAAGTTTTTTGGGTTTTAATTCAGTCTATTTAGTTAATTGATGGTTGTTTTAATTTGAATTTTCTTTTGGAGTGTTGACTTGGTGAGAATGAGAGAGAAAGAATGCATCATGGCAAAGCCCATGCTTGCATTTAATGATGAGAGAGAATGGAGGGTTTTGACATTGGGAGTTATCATTTCCTCTCATTCTTGTGCTCATTTCTCTCAACCTCTCACTCTCACACTCACACACCCACATCCACAGCAGTAGCACAGCAGCAGGAGCAAGCAGCACAGCAGCAGCAACACAGCACAGCAGCAGCAACAGTGAGCAGCAGCAACAGCAACAACTTCAGTTGCAGCTCCTTCCCTCTACTCCTTCTTCTTCCTCCAGCTCCCTGGGGTCGAGTGTGGGGTATACTTCTTGAACTTACCCCCTAGTTTGCTTAGTTAGTGTAGCTTAGCTTCGATTAGTGATTAATGGTGCGTTTTAGTGCGATATGTGGTAATTAGGGGGAACCTTGATCAAGAGAAGTGTGTATTAGTTTAACTATGTTGATTGAGTGTTGTTAGGGCCATGTTAACCTAGCTTAGCCCTCAATTGCACTAAAATACCACCAGATTGCTATTTGATGCAAATTCATCGTTTTTGAGCAAAATCTAGCTTTCTGCAAACTGCTATCGACCCAGTGAGTTCAGAATAAAATTGAGATGACTGCAGTATAGTTGTTAGGTGCTGATCCCATGTGTAAAACACGACCCCCATTTTCCTTGTTTGGGCCGCCGGAATATTGGTTCTGGCCGCAAATTGCGGCCAGATGGGGAGGGAATGGGTTTTGGTTTGGCTCTATAGGCATCTGCTGTTATCCTTAGACTCATGGCATGTGCAATTTTATTTAATTCTTGCTGTAGAAAAATCTGGAGCTTAATACATGTTTCTCGTATTTTTAAACCTTCGCGACACGCGTGATACGTGTATGGGCTTGGGGTTTCTGCGTATCGCAACGCGTCGGGGTAGTTTCAAGCGCGTAATAACACGTTTTAGCGTATCGCGCACACGCGCGCTTGGTTTGCGACACGGGTTTCTAGTTTGACCTTAATATCGCGTTTTTGTAGATTTAAGCTTATGTGTGATATATTGTGTAATTCTAGGTTCGCAGGCGAGTGAGACGGACGCTGAGAAGAAGGGGAAGCAAGTCGTCGGCTACACTTAGCGCGAGACTTCGGTGAGTAGATTTAACATCTACGGGGATATCGCCCGCATGGCGTTATGCGTCAGGGCTGATAGGACCTTATAGCTACATATTGCATTTACCTACATTGACTGTTCATGGATACTATTGTTGCATACTGCATTCCCTGCTATATGTATGTAAACTTAGAATTGATAGAACACCGCACTATTACTAACGGTTCATGTTGCACGAGCACTAATCTGCATGTTACACACACACCGTTAGTAATTGCTATGACACACTCACTGTAGAATTGCCATGATCATTATGCTGTACTTCATTTCACATATCATTCGATATGATTTTCATAGAAATTGGGAGCCGCATGATGTCTTTAAAAACTGAAACTATTTTAAAAAGCGGTTTTCCCTTGTAGCTATATTATGGCTTGATGTACATAGCACATCGTATTTGATTTACTTATTGGTGTTGGATTTTCATGTGATTTCTGGCTTTGAGGACCGTGGGATTATTTAAGAAAAGATGCACTATTTTGAAAAACCCGGTGCCTCGTGATATGATATTTTGGTGCGTCCACCACGCGTTTTCTCGGTGCTGAGACGTGTGCTTGAAACCCGACTCGAGGTGTTGGATGATCCGTTTGCGGGTTCGTGGTGGACCCGGTATGGTTCCCCTCGGCAAGATGATCAATGGACTTTGCCGATTGAGCCTGGAGGTGGGCGAGTACCTACCGGTGATTGGTTGGACCTGGCGGTTATCCGGAGGATACTGACCAGAGTCGAGAGATGGATGCGGGATGATCCGTACTGCCGGGGCCGAGGGCCGATACCGCAGACGGAGCCCGTGGGCTGATCCGGACATACGGAGCCCGATATATGAGGATTTGCATGTCGATACTGGACACGAGTATTTTATGATATTTTGAGTGCCGATATTGGGCACTCGTGATTCTCAGAGATTTACAGGATTTGAGGGCCGAGGAGAGTACCGGCGCCTGAGTTTATTTGGGATTTGGGTGCAGTTTTGGGCACCGATTATCTTTCCATGTTGATATTCCGTGTAGATGTTATTTATCCTATGCTCAGCATTGATTATCATGTATCTCATCCTGTAGTTATTTTACCTGACAGAGCATTTGTATGATTATTGCACCTACTGTTTGTCGCATATAGATCTTACCTGCTGGCATATGATAGAGTAGCGCAGTACGTGCATGCTCGCGATTACCTTTATATGTTATCTCTATTCACGAGTTGGCAACTCACCCCCGTTGTGCCACAGTATTTGCAGGTTGCCCCTCAGAGTAGTCGCGGCAGGCTGCATTTTGCATCTTTTGGTTACAGATACCACTACAGTTGGTGCGAGAGCTGTTTTGCTATTAGGTGGGTTGTGGTATCTGATTACTTTTATTGTACACCCTTTTGTATCTAGTATTCTCCATCTACCATATATGTACTGGACTTAGAGACAGTGTGAGGACGATGATGTATGTTTTGTATTCTGGTGTCGAGCTCGTGGGAGCCGACTGTTTATATATGCAGTTTATTTTTCTGTGATGTTTACTTATTGCTCATTCTTCACTACGGCGTCGTATATTACTCTTGTGGTGATGGTTTCCGTCGTTGGGCATGATTGCTCCCGTTTGGGGATACTTTATTTCATTATATCTCATTTTCACTTATATCCTGTTTTATACCCGATTTCGGGGTTACTTTTACAAAGGAAATGCTGCCAAAATTATTTAAATGATGACTTAACCTTAAAAGAACTTTATTGAACTATTTAAGGTTTTCTAAATGTTTTAATTAAATGTTTTCAACACTCACTACTTTTAAATGGTTTTGATTTCTGGGTTCGGCTTACTTAATCGCGTTACGCCTGTAGACGTTGCGTGGTTAAGTGCCGGTCACGAGTCGAAATATTCGGGTCGTGACAAAGTTGGTATCAGAGCGTAGGTTTTACCTTTCGGAGTATAGGATGACCTTGGTATGATGGAGTAGGTAGCTGAAGCAGAGTGGAGTAGCGTGTGTATGTTCCGCGGCATACTCACGACACGGTACTCCGCCAAGGCGACCTTAGGACTTATTGATTTAAATTCCTTCTTGAGTATATATATTCTTGCGATTCGATTTCCGTATTCTTATCGAATCCTAGTTTCCTTTCAGCCATTATGCTGCCAAAGACTACGAGGGCGCAGAGAGCGTCCGCGAGGGCTGAGATTCGAGTTGATTCGTCTGAGACGAGGACTGATCCGGGCAGTACACCGGTTGTACCCGAGCAGGTTGTTCCTCCCGTGACAGATCAGATCACCATGCTAGGGGATGGTATGCAGGAGATGCGCCAGACGGTGGGATCCAGCATGCAGGAGATGCGCCAGATGATAGGATCGCTAGTTGAGACGCTTCGAGCGCAGCGACCAGAGATAGCTCCACCCGTTACAGAGACCGCGATGGTACCTACTGTACAGACAGTTGCCCCTGCAGCCACGGAGGTGATTACAGTATCGCTATCAGAGTTTATGAGGCTGAAGCCTTCGGTCTTCACAGGCACCGATGCAGCCGAGGACCCACAGTCTTTCATTGATAGGATGGCTCGGATATGTCGTTCCCTCAGATGCGCAGATGCAAGATGGGTTGAGTTCGCGAGCTTTCGCCTGGAAGGTCTTGTGCAGAAATGGTGCGAATCAGTTGAGAAGGGCAGAGCAGCAGGTCTTCCTCCTATGACCTGGACAGAGTTCGTGGAACTGTTCCTTGCCCGCTTTCTCCCACTGAGTGTCAGAGATGCTAGAGCACGCAGGTTCGAGTCCTTACGCCAAACTCCGGAGATGTCAGTTGCAGAGTATGACGTGCTGTTTACAGAGCTATCAGTTTATGCCCCGTATTTAATGGCTATCGAGGAGTTGCGAGTCAAGAGATTTGTTCGAGGCTTGCTTACACCACTGTTCCTTGTGATTAGCGCGTAGCATTATGAAACATATGCAGCAGCGGTAGACGCAGCCCTATTAGTCGAGGAGTGCCTTGCTGAGACTTCGGTAGTTCCAGAGCCGAAGAAAGTTCGTACTGGTATATCAGCACGGAGACAGACATTCAGACGCCGCGGCAGGTATCGTTCAGATACGAGGAGTGGCAGAGATTCGGGACGAGGCCAGATGTTTAGTTCGTATCCATGGGAGAGTCAGCAGTCGTCGCGGGGTTGTTATAGATGCGGCAGTCTACTTCACTTCATCAGAGATTGTCCAGAGATACACCGGAGGGAGACAGCAGCACCGCATGTTACCTTACCACCTTCACCACCCCAGAGGGCGTTGCCTGTTGTACCTATTGTTGCTCCGTGTCAGACTCATACACAGAGAGGTCGTGGGCATGGAGGAGTTGCTCAGAGACGACGGGATGACCGAGGCAGAGGGCAGTCAGTCACAGGTGGAGGACAGGCATGGGTTTTTGCTTTGACGCGTCAGGACGCGCAGGCGTCCAATGCGGTGGTCTCAGATATCCTTCCAGTATGTTCTGTTGATGCACACATGTTGTTCGATCCCGGATCCACGCACTCGTACGTATCCACACACTTTGTGCCGAGTTTGGGTAGAGAGTCCGGTTTGCTTGATCAGCCGCTTGTGGTGACTACTCCTATGGGAGAGTCGTTTGTTGCTAGGCGCGTGTTCCGATCCTGTACCGTCTATATTGGCGAGAGAGAGTTGCATGTCGACTTGATCCTTCTTGAGATGTTGGACTTCGACGTTATTTTGGGCATGGATTGGTTAGCCACGTGCTATGCTTCTGTGGACTGCCATGAGAAGACAGTTAGATTCTGTTTTCCCGGCGAGTCGGTTTTTGTTGTGTTGGGGGACTATGGTGCCGCCCCTCACAGTGTGATTTCTTCTTTTCACGCTGGACAACTTTTGAGGAAGGGATGTCAGGGATTTCTCGCCTATGTTTGCGATGCTAGCGCTACAGAGGTTCCATTGGATCAGGTTCCGGTTGTTAGCGAGTTTCCTGATGTGTTCCCTAACGAGTTTCCTGGGCTACCGCCCGAGCGCGACATTTCTTTCTGTATTGATTTGGTTCCTGGAACGGGGCCTATTTCCATACCGCCTTATCGAATGGCCCCAACGGAACTTCATGAATTTAAGGGTCGGTTGCAAGATTTGCTGGATAAGGGACTTATTCGACCCAGTGTTTCTCCTTGGGGTGCTCCAGTCCTGTTCATCAAAAAGAAGGACGGCAGTTTGCGTCTGTGTATCGACTACCGCCAGCTGAACAGGGTGACAGTGCGGAACAGATATCCTTTGCCATGTATCGACGACTTGTTCGACCAGCTTCAGGGGGCAGGATACTTTTTGAGGATCGATTTACGATCGGGCTATCATCAGCTGCGGGTTCGACAGGAGGACATTCCTAGGACAGCTTTCCGTACGCGCTACGGCCATTATGAGTTTTTGGTGATGTCGTTCGGACTCACCAATGCGCCAGCAGCATTCATGGACTTGATGAACCGTATTTTCCGGCCATATCTGGATCTGTTCATCATAGTATTCATTGACGATATCTTGGTGTATTCCCGGAGCAGAGAGGAGAACGAGCAGCACCTGCGGATTACACTGCAGACCTTAAGGGAGCATCAGCTTTTCGCCAAATTCTCCAAGTGTGCTTTCTGGCTAGACAGCGTAGACTTCTTGGGGCATGTGATTTCACGAGACGGTATATGCGTAGACCCGAGGAAGATCGAGGCCGTTCAGTGTTGGCCCAGACCCACATCAGTTACGGAGATTCGTAGCTTTTTAGGGTTGGCCGGTTACTACGTGCAAGACTTCTCCAGTATTGCTACACCTTTGACCGGGTTGACCCGGAAGGGAGTTCCTTTCGATTGGATGGAGGAGTGTGAGCACAGTTTTCAGCAGCTACGGACTCGACTGACTACGGCGCCGGTGTTATCATTGCCTTCAGGGTCAGGCGGATTTGTGGTCTATTGTGATGCTTCTCGAGTGGGGCTAGGGTGCGTATTGATGCAGCATGACAGGGTGATCGCGTATGCTTCGCGACAATTGAAGAAACATGAACAGAACTACCACACTCACGATTTGGAGATGGCTGCAGTGGTCTTTGCACTTAAGATCTGGCGACATTACCTATATGGCAAGTCATGCCAGATATTCACCGATCACAAGAGTTTAAAGTATATATTTCAGCAGCGAGACCTGAACCTTAGACAGCGCCGATGGATGGAGTTAGTGAAGGATTACGACTGCGAGATCTTGTATCACTCGGGCAAGGCGAATGTAGTGGCGGATGCTTTGAGCAGGAGGCCCGGGGGTAGTCTATCTTGTTTGAGCACAGTACAGGGGCAGTCATCGGCAGATTGGCAGATATTATGCGACAGCCGAGTGCAGTTCAAGTTCACGCCGATCGGAGGACAGATTGCGCATATTCGTGCACGCCCACAGTTGCTTGACCGTATACATGAGGCACAACACAGTGATGACCGATGTTCAGAGATCAGGACGTAGATTGGACAGGGCATATTTTCCGAGTTCGTGATCGATGATCAGGGGATACTGAGATTTGGGACTAGACTGTGCATACCAGATGCTGAGGGGCTGCGGCGTGAGATTCTTGAGGAGGCACATCGATCAGTGTACAGTGTCCATCCCGGTTCCACCAAGATATATCATGATATGAGAGATGTTTACTGGTGGGACGGAATGAAGAGGGACATCGCAGATTTCGTGTCGAGATGCCTGACTTGTCAGCAAGTTAAGGCCGAGCACCAGAGGCCGGCGGAAGAGCTACAGCCGTTACCCATTCCGGAGTGGAAATGAGAGCAAATTTCGATGGATTTCGTTGTGGGTCTACCTAGGACTAGGTGAGGGTATGAATCCATTTGGGTGATCGTGGATCGTTTGACGAAAGCGGCTCACTTCCTGCTAGTGAAGACGACTTTCGGATTTGCTCAGTACGCCCAGATTTACATCGACGAGATAGTACGACTGCATGGAGTCCCGACGTGTATCGTGTCCGACAGAGGCACCCAGTTTACCAGTCAACTATGGCAGAGACATCAGGAGGTTTTGGGCACACGCTTGAGTTTTAGCACAGCATTTCATCCGCAGACCGACGGCCAGTCAGAGCGGACGATTCAGACTCTCGAGGACAAGCTCCGAGCGTACATTTTAGACTTTGGTGATGTAGGGTTTCTAGGCACTCTTGTGAAGGTTCAAAAGGCATCAAACATGCCCGGATAAAAATTTAGACGTGCCGAACAACCCAAACCCGGGATCTTTGCTAGATTATTAGGGTTTAACATGCGAGAAGATAACTTTTATCTAAGTGTGAGGGATTACAACCTTTGTAGTCCGCTCCTTCACTTCACAAGCTCCGAGTAGAAGTCCCTTTGCCGTGATCCACGATCTCCCGGACTCATGAGAGGCTCCACGACTCGAACGATCCATGCTAGCTCGAAGTATTCCAAATCTCCGATGATCTACCTTGAAGTTGCTACGACTCAAGCTTTCTCACTCAAAAGAGAAGAACACACTAATCCCATGGGCTAGATGAGATGAGGATGAGAGAGTAGTAATTTTGCTTTCTTTTTAAATCATTTTCTCATTTTATTTCATCACTTAAAGAAAAACTAGCAAGCTTTCTTGAAGAAGGAAGAAGATGATAATGAAAAGATAATCATATATCTTTCTTTTGTGATGAATAGAATAAAACCTATATGATTGATTATTAACCATGGTCAAGGATGAGTGGCTAGGATTTTGTAGAGAAATAACTAGAGTTAGGGTTTGGTTGAGTTAAAGAAAGTGTCATCCAAAATATCTTAAGAATGACAAAAGGAAAAGCTTCTAGAAGATGCATGAAACATCTAACCCAAATCAAACCCTAATCTCAATTAATCATCCTTAAACATGTTTAACAATTAATTATATCATGTCACAATAATATATATCACATATATATATTATATATTTGCAACAAAAGAAAATAATACAATTAACATATATCGCATATATATCAATGTATCATCCACTGAGAAAATGAAATAATAAAGCGAGCCAATATTAGATAATGTAATACAATATATCATATATATTATTATACATTAAATCATCGAATCAACACTTGAATCGATGATCCGGCTATATCGAATATTACCGACTAATATATCATGTACCGATTCATCGAATCAACACTTGATCCGATGTCCCGGTTCATTTCTAAATATCGCGAGAACATAATACGGTATCCCATATCGCATTATTCTCGCTCCTGCGCATATCACATATGTGCCACTACTCCGTTTCGCCTGAGCCAAGAAACCTCTGTGTAGGACTCTAAAGAATCGTCAATACGCCGGTAGCAGGTGATGATCATATCAAACACCCACAAGCTGCAAGCGGTCAGCTAAACGTAACAGCCACCCAGGTATTGAGCGATCAAAAGATCAACAAGCTAGCCTGTGCGTTCTCCTGTGAATCCAACCAGTAACACTCCCGTACAGTCCGGTCTGTTCGTCTGATATGTCGCATATCAAGTCTAGGGGTGGTATACGTCAGACCTCAGTAACCGATAAGTCGTGTCGATGTATGGCTCATAACGGGTCGAGAAACTACTAGTAACACTTACCAGTAAATCTCTATATCAGCCCTGGCCAGGGACTTCCAGTTATAGCCAATCGAACACAGCACAACATCAACTCCCTATACCGGGAGAGACGAATCCCCTCCTATCGCTCATTGCCTCCATGTGATTCGGGACTGTACCCAAAAGCCACCGTTTTGCACGCCCTCTTGGACGTGGTAAGGTGGAAATCAAAGCACAGTGGGAATCACACAAGACTCTATGACGATCTCGGGTCTACAGACTACCCTGTACCAATGTCACCGGAGAACTGCCATCTGACGTGTGGTATATCACCATCTGGGAGTTCTCGGCGAGTCCGTCCAGTGTACCCAGTCTCCACTGAGCACCCGTACACCATCTCTGATGTCTAACACCGATGGATATGGGATCATCCATCGCCCATCATATGGGTCAAGATGCGTATACGCTAGTCTACTCTGGTGTATCGATGCCCTGTCTCGATATACCCTCGACTAGGAACAGTTATAGGATGTACTCATCGACTACCGCGGCCCCACTAGTATGATCTCATCATAGTCCCAGTAGTCGAGTACAGATCCTAAGGGCTTTATCAACATGTGAGAGTAAAACAGTAAACCAATACAAGTCAACATGTTAAGATAAAGTCAAACCAAATAGCATACTATCATGATGAGCAAAAAAGTCATCTCTATATATAACCAAGCATCCATTATAATATACATCATATGTACAACAATGGCCTCTAGGGCATATACATAACTAACAGGTGATAGCTGGGATCATCATTTACCCTTGGTAGAGTTCTCCTACAACAATAGTTTCCAGGATACTATTCAGATGGCACCTTTCGAGGCTCTGTATGGGAGGAGATGTAGATCGCCCGTCTGCTGGACAGAGCTCAGTGAGAGTAGTATTTTGGGGCCCCAGATCGTACAGGAGACGACTGAGAAGATACAGCAGATTCGAGACAGGATGAGGACAGCTCAGAGCAGGCAGAGATCGTATGCTGACAGGCGCCGCCGCAGATTAGAGTTCGCAGTTGGAGATCACGTTTTTCTGAGGGTCTCTCCGATGAAGGGAGTGATGAGGTTTGGACGGAAGGGGAAGCTTAGCCCCAGATTCATAGGTCCCTTCGAGATCCTCGAGCGTGTAGGCGCAGTAGCTTATCGTTTGGCTCTTCCACCCGACTTTCCAGATGTTCACCCTATGTTCCACATGTCGATGCTTCGCAGATACCTACATGACCCTTCGCACATGATTCAGCATCAGACCGTTCAGCTCGAGCGCGACCTTTCGTTCACCGAGCAGCCAGTGGTGATATTGGACCGGCAGGTGAAGAAACTTAGATCGAAGGTCTTGCCATCAGTGAAAGTGCTTTGGCGCAGCCCGAGTGGCGAAGAGATCACTTGGGAGGCCGAGGGCGAGATGCGGAACAAGTCCCCTCATCTCTTTGAAGGTATGCGTAGCTTTACGTTTTCAAATTCGGGGACGAATTTCTTTTAAGGGGGGAGATTCTAACACCTTAGGAGGTGTTTAGTAGCTAATTATATTTAAATAGAGGGTTTTTAATAAAAAGTTTACCAAATTGAGTTTCAAATATTTTTCCAAATTTAATATATATTTTTCTAGAATTTTCCTAGGCTTGCACACACTTGTGCATGTAAACTAGGGTATAAAATGAGGTTATACCATGATTAGCAACCATGGTGGGTTTAATAATGGGGATTAAGTCTTTTGGGTTTTAATTAAGTCTATTTAGTTAATTGATGGTTGTTTTAATTTGAATTTTCTTTTGGAGTGTTGACTTGGTGAGAATAAGCGAGAGAGAATGCATCATGGCAAAGCCCATGCTTGCATTTAATGATGAGAGAGAAAGGAGGGGTTGACATTGGGAGTTATCATTTCCTCTCATTCTTGTGCTCATTTCTCTCAACCTCTTACTTTCACACTCACACACCCACATCCACAGCAGTAGCACAGCAGCAGAAGAAAGCAGCACAGCAGCAGCAAGCAGCACAGCAGCAGCAAGCAGGCACAGCAGCAGCAACACAGCACAGCAGCAGCAGCAGTGAGCAGCAGCAACAGCAACAACTTCAGCTGCAGCTCCTTCCCTCTACTCCTTCTTCTTCCTCCAGCTCCCTAGGGTCGAGTGTGGGGTATACTTCTTGAACTTACCCCCTAGTTTTCTTAGTTAGTGTAGCTTAGCTTCGATTAGTGATTAATGGTGTGTTTTAGTGCGATATGTGGTAATTAGGGGGAACCTTGATCAAGTGAAGTGTGTATTAGTTTAACTATGTTGATTGAGTGTTGTTAGGGCCATGTTAACCTAGCTTAGCCCCCAATTGCACTAAAATACCACCAAATTGCTATTTGATGCAAATTCATTGTTTTTGAGCAAAATCTAGCTTTCTGCAAACTGCTATCGACCCAGTGAGTTCAGAATAAAATTGAGATGACTGCAGTATAGTTGTTAGGTGCTGATCCTATGTGTAGAACACGACCCCCATTTTCCTTGTTTAAGCCGCCGGAATATTGGTTCTGGCCGCAAATTGTGGCCAGATGGGGAGGGAATGGGTTTTGGTTTGGCTCTATAGGCGTCTGCTGTTATCCTTAAACTCATGGCATGTGCAATTTTATTTAATTCTTGCTGTAGAAAAATCTGGAGCTTAATACCTGTTTCTCGTATTTTTAAACCTTCGCGACACGCGTGATACGTGTGTGGGTTTGGGGTTTCTGCGTATCGCGACGCGTCGGGGTAGTTTCAGGCGCGTAATCACACATTTTAGCGTATCGCGCACACGCGCGCTTGGTTTGCGACACGGGTTTCTAGTTTGACCTTAATATCGCATTTTTGTAGATTTTAGCTTATGTGTGATATATTGTGTAATTCTAGGTTCATAGGCCAGTGAGACGGACGTTGTGAAGAAGGGGAAGCAAGTCGTCGGCTACACTTAGCGCGAGACTTCGGTGAGTAGATTTAACATCTACGGGGATATCGCCCGCATGGCGTTATGCGTTAGGGATGATAGGACCTTATAGCTACATATTGCATTTACCTACATTGACTGTTCATGGATACTATTGTTGCATACTGCATTCCCTGCTATATGTATGTAAACTTAGAATTGATAGAACACCGCACTATTACTAACGGTTCATGTTGCACGAGCACTAATCTGCATGTTACACACACACCGTTAGTAATTGCCATGACACACTCATTGTAGAATTGCCATGATCATTATGCTGTACTTCATTTCACATATCATTCGATATGATTTTCATAGAAATTGGGAGCCGCATGATGTCTTTAAAAACTGAAACTATTTTAAAAAGCGGTTTTCCCTTGTACCTATATTATGGCTTGATGTACATAGCACATCGTATTTGATTTACTTATTGGTGTTGGATTTTCATGTGATTTCTGGTTTTGAGGACCGTGGGATTATTTAAGAAAAGATGCACTATTTTGAAAAACCCGGTGCCTCGTGATATGATATTTTGGTGCGTCCACCACGCGTTTTCTCGGTGCTGGGACGTGTGCTTGAAACCCGACTCGAGGTGTTGGATGATCCGTTTGCGGGTTCGTGGTGGACCCGGTATGGTTCCCCTCGGCAAGATGATCGATGGACTTTGCCGATTGAGCCTGAAGGTGGGCGAGTACCTACCGGTGATTGGTTGGACCTGGCGGTTATCCGGAGGATACTGACCAGAGTCGAGAGATGGATGCGGGATGATCCGTACTGCCGGGGCCAAGGGCCGATACCGCAGACGGAGCCCGTGGGCTGATCCGGACATATGGAGCCCGATATATGAGGATTTGCGTGTCGATGCTGGACACGAGTTTTTTATGATATTTTGAGTGCCGATGTTGGGCACTCGTGATTCTCAGAGATAGAGATTTACAGGATTTAAGGGCCGAGGAGAGTGCCGGCGCCTGAGT
The DNA here is from genome assembly GCA_030015575.1 of Agapanthus africanus. Lineage (NCBI taxonomy): Eukaryota > Viridiplantae > Streptophyta > Magnoliopsida > Asparagales > Amaryllidaceae > Agapanthus > Agapanthus africanus. Next base: position 561,491,038 of record CM057340.1, read on the forward strand.
TTATTTGGGATTTAGGTGCAGTTTTGGGCACCGATTATCTTTCCACGTTGATATTCCGTGTAGATGTTATTTATCCCATGCTCAGCATTGATTATCATGTATCTCATCCTGTAGTTATTTTACCTGACAGAGCATTTGCATGATTATTGCACCTACTGCTTGTCGCATATAGATCTTACCTGCTGGCATATGATAGAGTAGCGCAGTACGTGCTTGCTCGCGATTACCTTTATATGTTATCTCTATTCACGAGTTGGCAACTCACCCCCGTTGTGCCACAGTATTTGCAGGTTTCCCCTCAGAGTAGTCGCGGCAGGCTGCCTTTTGCATCTTTTGGCTACAGATACCAGTACAGTTAGTGCGAGAGCTGTTTTGCTATTAGGTGGGTTGTGGTATCTGATTACTTTTATTGTACACCCTTTTGTATCTAGTATTCTCCATCTACCATATATATACTGGACTTAGAGACAGTGTGAGGACGATGATGTATGTTTTGTATTCTGGTGTCGAGCTCGTGGGAGCCGACTGTTTATATATGCACTTTATTTTTCTGTGATGTTTACTTATTGCTCATTCTTCGCTACGGTGTCGTATATTACTCTTGTGGTGATGGTTTCCGTCGTTGGGCGTGATTTCTCCCGCTTGGAGATACTTTATTTAATTATATCTCATTTTCACTTATATCCTGTTTTATACCCGATTTCGGGGTTACTTTTACAAAGGAAATGCTGCCAAAATTATTTAAATGATGACTTAACCTTAAAAGAACTTTATTGAACTATTTAAGGTTTTCTAAATGTTTTAATTAAATGCTTTCAACACTCACTACTTTTAAATGGTTTTGATTTCTGGGTTCAGCTTACTTAATCGCGTTACGCCTGTAGACGTTGCGTGGTTAAGTGCCGGTCATGAGTCGAAATATTCGGGTTGTGACATGGGCTGCCGTCGACAATGAGGGCAGAGGGTTTCTCGAGTTGCTTTTGGGTCGTCGAGAAGTTGGGGTCGTCGAGGTTGATGGTGGTGGTGGTTTGTGGTGTCGCGGAACGGAAAGGGAGGTGAGGAGATGAGAGCGAGATCAGTAGTGATCGGCGGTAAGGTTTCTGGCGTCATGTTGGGGCTGTGCAGGGGGTCGTCGGGTGCAGGGATGTCGGGGTTGTGCAGCGGCTTGGGAGAGAGGCGGAGAAGAGGAAGTGAAGGTGAAGGTGATGAGGGTAGCGACAAAGACGAGGTGTGGGCTAGGGTTCTCGGGTTGGGTTCCTCTTCACGAGGAAGAAAAAAGAGAGAAGAGAGAGAGAGGTGATTATAATTTATTAGGTTAATAATATATATATATATATAGAGAGAGAGAGAGAGAGAGAGTACAGAGAGACAGAGTGAAAGAGAGAGGAAAGAGAGAGAAACGTGAATATATTAATTAGTTAAAAATATATAAAAACGATTAGTTTTATAAATATTATATATATATATATATATATTGGGATTATTTAGCTAATATCAAAATATTCCGAAAAATACCCGGGTCTCTTCAAAAAATATAGTTTTAAAATATGGGGAATATAGGTACAAGCTAAAACCATAATGTGATGTCCGGTTAATAAAAATGCATATCCCCAAGTATGGATCTAAGTAAATACACGTAGCGATCCAAATAAGTCTGTTTTATCAATCTGGATATGAACACGATATATGGATGCAAACATATGATATGGGGTAAGATAACATGTCATGCTAGATATCAAATTATATTATCTGGCTATTATTTGTATTATTAAAAGATATGCAGACACCTAAATATATTATATATGTATATAGAACCTAGATGTGCATGGATCCTTTGTACTAGTAAATATATAATGTAATCTTTAACCATGATGGGTTTTAAGTATGCGGGTCGGGTCGGATACTAACCACAGATACCAAATGTATTATCCGCATCCAAAACAATAATAAACAAGAAATTGTCGCAAAATCTGAAATTACCCCAAATAAAACATCATATAAATGCACTAGGGTGTTACAGTCATTGCATGTACGTCATGCACATCGAGGAGGGAGTATACGAGTACGTACTTAACTTACATCTTTATAAAGATGAAAAGTCGAAAGAAAACCTTCATGCTTGGATGGATCTTCAGGACTGGGAGATTAGAAGTGATTTGCACCATAAACCGATAGCGGGTAAACATGACAAGTTTGTACTTTTCAATGCCGCTATCATATGTCACATCAAAAGAAGAAAAGGTTCCTGCAAGTGTTACATAATTTGAAAGTTCCTATAGGTTTCTCAAGGTCATTTAGTAAGAAGATCAATATTTTGAAAGGAAAGATAGATTCGTTGAAAAGTCATGATCACCATATTATTATAGAGCACCTTCTCTCATCAGCCTTCAGGACTTCACTTCCTGAATCGGTTGGTCTAGTAATCAATGACTTTTGCTGTTTTTTTAGAGAATTGTACGCTAAAAATATCGATGTTGTGAAGCAGGAGAATCTTGAAAATGTGATTTCCCTGATCCTGTGCGAGCTTGAGAAGATTTTTCCACCGTTATTCTTCATTATTATAATATACGTGATGGTCCATCTTGCAACCGAGGCTAAGCTTGCCAGACCGGTACAATATCGATAGATGTATCCTGTCGAAAGGTAACTTGAATTTTTCGGTTCACGCATCTTGTAAAATATTTGTTGTTTTATATGCCTGTATTTTTTTATTTAATATATGTTTCTTTAGGTACCTCTACACCCTAAAAAATTATATACGCAATAAAAATCGACCGGAGAGTTCTATCATGCAAGATTATCTCCTAGAAAAAGTAACCACACTTTGTTCCCGCTATCTGGACGAGAACATTGAGATGAAAATTAACATAACTCGGAGAATTCAGGACGGGCCATATGGTAAAGCTAATTACAAGAGAGTATAACCCATGTTGATCAACAAGATATATCGATTTATCCTCCTGAATCGCGTATGTCTTGAAGAAATTAGAGAGTAAGTCTGTTTTTTATTAATTATTCTTTATATTTGAGTGTGTATATGTGTGTGTGTGTGTGTGTGTATGAAATGATATAATGTTGATGTAAAACTTTAATTTTGAGAACAAAATTCATATTCATGAAGTACGTGAGCGGCATTCTGATTGGAATGATGACCGATTGGAAAAATATCATCATGACAATTTTTGCGACTGGCTTGCAGAACATGTAAGATATTCGAATTTCATGTTTTTTCAACTAGTCTTCATCTAAACTTATATCGTTATATATTTACCGTAAAATTTGTTTTGTCAGATACAAGATCCAAATATGTTTGCATCATTAGAGAGAGACTTAAGATATCTAGCTCAGTTTCTTAGCATAGAGGTTGCATACTATAAAGGATTTGGTGTCCTTGGCTACAAATTTGAAATTAAGTACCAAAAAATCTCGAACCAACTAGAATAGTGGGATTGCGACCGTAGGATTGAATGGTGTGATTTATTATGCGTACTTAGATTGCATACTTGGTATCCAATATCCTGGACGATCAGAACCGTTTTATATATTTTGGTGTATTTGATACGATACACGAACCGATACGAATAGGTGGAGAGACAATCTCGGGACTTGGAAAGATGAATATGAATTGACCAGTGTAAACACACATTGATTTTCCTGTCAGGATGATCCATTTATCTTTCCGCAACAAGTATTTCAAGTATACTATTCCGAGTGCTTGAAGCATCCGGGATGAAGTGTCGTATGCCTATAGAAACCTAGGGATGTTTATGATATACCAGAATTCGAGAATCGTATGGACGATAGCGAAGTGGAAGAAGAAGAGAGAATCCTTAGAATTCTCTGACCGTCTGTCTCCGTAAACGGATTGTCTTCGGCTAAGTGTGAAGTTACGTGGGTTAGAAATGATATTGATGATAAGATCCAATTAGATATTCCTAATGCGTCTAATGCGTCTACGAAACAAAAAAAGGTTATCACTAAAATTATATTATGACTTCATATTTTCTACGATCTATTCTTGTATTGCAAGCATATGTAATGATTGTACTTCTATCTAGGAATGATGTAGACATCAGGAGCAACGTGGGGCACCAGGGGCACCGGTAGGGGCATCAACAGAAGGAGGGGCACCGGCCGAGGGATTCTGTCACACAGGGATCTTCGTAGGCTGCAGATCCTACAGCAGAGGGGTGCCATTGCACCCCCGTCCGTACCCACTCGAGATCCCCCCGGACGTGTGGATGCGGCCACACAGTCTGTACCCTCCCCAGACTAGTCATTTCATGTGTACTTTGCCACACCTATAGGTATATTGCACTCATATTAATTCATTTTGAATGTTATGTTATAGATATACAAGCATATTCATTTTTAAGTTACTTATATAGTCGTTTTTTACTCTTTATTTGTAGGTGGCGCCTCCACATCCGGGACACGGGACGCTCCCGCACGATCCGTACCCTCCGCTCAGTCGGCAAGTTAGTATTATTTTAATACATCAAATTGATTATGCATTATTTTATTTAAAAGTTACTTATATCGTCTTTGTTTATTATCTAGTTAGAAGGGATGCATCCACGTCCGGGTCACCGGTTGTTCCTTACCTGAGGAACTATCGATCCACTCGTGCTGCTGTCCGGGCTCAGGCTCGTGGTGATGTCGCCGCAGATATATACCGCACTTCACTTTTCATTAATTCTCGCATTCTATATATTTTTTTTTCTTGATATTGCTTGTATATTTATATATTTTTAAGATTCAGGGCAGTCACTCCTGAAAGGGGGACTCGAGGGACCAATCAGTCCCACATGCTTAAACCCGATACAGTTACGGGCCAGGTACCATTCGCCCTTTTCTTTAAATCCGATCATCGCTACACTGGTGATAATGCCTTGAGCTTCGGCCGATATATGGGGGATGAGAGCCGCATCCAAAAGAAGTATTCTCCGTACGTTGACTGGGGCGAGCAGCACACCCGCTCCTTTGCCTTGTTCTGAGAGCAGGCTCAGGTATTTTTATATATTTTAATTTGATTGTTCAAATAAATTTACTATCATTTGACACTTATAATTTAAAGCTATTAATTACTTTTATTTGCGGTCGGATTATGACTTTCAGCCCATACCCGTTCCTGATCACCCTAATCAAGCGCTCGATCTTCATGCTCTTTATCGGGGCCTCATGAACAACATGCAGACAAAAGTCCAATATCATAGGAATGAAGCTGAAGAATGATTGCTACGAGTTATGGCGGGCGACCCCTAAGGAGGATAGAGCATCTCTCCTGCAGTCTCCGGCCTTTAGCAGGGTCGATGTAGATACATGACCTCTCTTGTGTCAGTTTTTTGCGTCTGAGCGCAAGCAGGTTTGTAATTTAAATGTAATTCAGTGTTTTGCATATAATTTATTTTTTGTTACTTAATCAGAAAACTAAATCTGATTGTGTTGTGTAAAAACAGGCCGTTCAAAACAGAAAGAACAGAAAGTCGGCAAAAAGAGATCGACCTACCTACATGGGTGGCTCGAGAAACATCACTCATGCCATGGAGACAGCGGTAAATTACAATAAATCTATTTTCATATAATGCAATGTGAAAAGTTATGTTATAAACGTAAATTTTTTGTGAATTACAAAGAGCTTGAACTATGGCGGAGGGTGGTACACCGAGTGTGTTGACGGATTACCTATCCGTCCATGCCACATCGACAGATCTGGCCACTGGCGAGCTTCGATATCCCTGCTAGTTATATGTATGCCCTAGAGGCAATTATTGTACATTATTGTATATTATAGTGGATACTTGGACATATATAGAGAGGACTTTCTTGCTCGACATGATAGTATCCTATCTGGTTGCTCTTTCTCTTAACATGTAGACTTGTATTGTGGTACTGTCTTGCTCTCACATGTTGATAAAACCCTTAGGATGGGTACTTGACTACCAGGACTATAATGGAGATCATACTAGTGGGACCAGGGTATTCCACAAGTTCATCTTTTAATTATTCCTAGTCGAGAGTGTATCGAGACAGGGCATCGATATTCCAGTAGACTAGCGTATACGCTTCTTGACCCATATGATGGGCGATGGATGATCCCACATCCATTGGTGTTTGATATCAAAGATGGTATACGGGTGCTCAGTGGAGACTGGTTACACTGAACAGGACTCTCCAAGTGTAACATTTCAGAAAAATAAGATATTATTTTTGGGAATTTTTAGAAATTTAATATTATTTTAATGAATATTTTAATATTTCGGTATAATTAAATACCGATAAATGGGAAAATTTTGGAAAAATTATGGGAAATTCTAAAATAGGGTATTTTATGGAATTATGCCATTTTTAAGTTTTTATGATAAATAATATGCTAATTTAGTGCTAATCGCGATTAAAAATCGCTAATCGGATTTTTAGCATTTTTGTGCAAAACATGCCCATATCATTTTTACACTTGTGTTACATTTGTTTCCTTGCCTTCTCTTCATTTTAGCATGGTTGCTTAGGGTTACCATTGCGTGAGAAGGAAAGAAAAAAAAAAGGGAAAAGAAAAGAAAGTCAAAAAGGTATCATGATGAGAGAGGGGACACAATCATAATATGAGGCATGCTTGAGAGAGAGAGGGTGTGTGAGGGGTCAAGAGAGAGAGAGAGCCATACCCCTTTGTTCCCATCATTTTCTTCATCTCTTCACCATTCTTCTCCCTCTTCACCCATGGCAAAACCCCATCTCCCTCCACCTCTAAACCCTCAAAACACCCCCAAAACAAACCCAAAACCCCACCTCCACTTCACAAAAAGCATGCACAAGCTCATGGGGAGGACATTGGACAAAGAAAAATCAAATTTTGAGGACTTTGGGCAACTCAAGAAAACTCTTGAGTTACCAAATGAGGTAATTCCTTCACCCTTACCATAGTTTTCTATTTACTTTAGCACCTATGTTAATTTGAAACCGATATATCGATATTTAGTGAACTTAGGAATTTCAAGTTAGGGTTAGGAGTTGAATTGAGTTGTAAAGTGAAATTGAGGCTTATAGTGACCTTAAAATCCTGTTAGTGATATCATATTGGACTAAACCAGAGATTAGAACCCGGAATACGGATTTAGAGAAACGATATCGGGAAAAACTGTGATTCTGTAAGTGTATTTGGAAATCTGCTAACACCCGGGTCACCTGAAAATAATTTTGGTTTGACAGTGAGATGTGCAAGCACCCAGGAACCATCACCCAAAACCCTGGCCCCTATCCCCTCTTCAAGGCCCCCAATTAATCCATTCTGGCCGCAATTTGCGGCCAGAGCATGGATTCTGGGGTCCGTTCTTGTTCTGTAGCTTTATACCCTATAAACTAGATCTTAGGCATATGCAACTTTGACTGATTCCACATAGGGTAGAATCTGGGGTAATTTTCTTGTGTTGGCACATGGTTTACGACTTGTTTTAGCATGGATTTTGGTATTTGATGATTCGTTTCCGTCGGGTGGCGTTTGAACGTCAACGGCAAAGGGTTATTGGTCGTGTTTGCAGGCGAGACTATAGGTTTTTACCTTTGAGAGTAGCGTGTGCCATTTTGGTTTCCGATGTGATTTTCATATGCTTTTGCGACTCTGTTATCTTTGTAGGTACCCCACGTGATGTCGAGGCGTTGAAGATGAAGATGGAGACATCGGCATCGACATACAAGAAGCAAGGTGAGTAGATTTATATCTACAGGGAGAAGTCGGGTGGATGGCGTATAGCACCCTCGCAGTTCGTGGTGATGTATACGAATGCGTATACACATATATAAATTCTATATGTTGATTAAGATTATTCATGATAAAGATGGATTTTTGGGTGTTCTTGGATTGGTTTAGTGTAGTTGCGAAACCCTAGAGTAGTGGTTGCACCCACACACACACGCACACACACATACTTGCATACTTTCTTTCTTTTACCTGTGCGTATATGGAGATGTGTATATTTACACATGGGTATGGGACTATGTGTTCATATACTGGATTTGAGGATAGTACTTGGGATTTGAGATGAGTCGATGAGATTTGATTTGAGGCCGTGAGATCGGTGATTTGGCAGGGTTCGAATTTGAGATACGACACGACGTTGTAGCGGGTCATTTGACGTAGTGTTTCACATACGTGCATGCATACTTAGGTGGTATCAGTATTGTACTAGACATAGATCAGTCCCCGGATTATGATCTTTGATAAAGAGGATACCGGATGAATTATATGACGAATGTGATATTGACCCGTACCCAGATTTGGAATGCCGTACGACGGATTTACGTACGAGCTATATATTGATGATAGATCCGCACCCTTGACTTGGGGATGTCTGATTATAGATATTGTATCGGATGTGATACTATTGAGGCGGGATCACCGACTAATATATATGTATATATATGTATCGATTCAGATGTTAGGCGGTTTTCTTACCTTTAGTTCAGCTTGTTAGCTCAGCCATATAGTTTAGTGTAGTTGTTAGACTAGATTAGACTCCTACCATTTCAAAACTAATGAATCGCGGGTATTTTAATAGACAGGCAAAGGGATTCTACAGATATTTCAAAGGACGTATCTTTTCTTAAAAACACCGTAGCCCTTATTTTCAAAATACCGCGATTCGTGTTATTTCAAAAGGCACTACTGTATGACCTATACTTATATTAAATGCAGATTATTTATCATTGTGTTTAGTATTCAGCTCCTGCACATTATTGTTATTCGCTCCGCATCGCATACTTATATTATGATTCATATACAATTATTGATATCATGCTGTTAGGACACCAGCACCATTACCGATGATGCATATGTTCTACGTACACTTACTTGCCGGCTCACACACATCATCATCGGTAATTGCCATGTCACGTACACTTTAGAGAATACCATTTCATTGACATAGCTTGTTAGCTAATTGTTTAGACATGATATTAGTGTACTTGCCTTATATGCTAGTTTAGACATTATAGTTATTACTTGCTACTTCATGCATGTTGTTATTCACTGTTATGCCGCATTCATGGATTTTTATGCCTATATTCACTGTTTTACGGGCTATTGATGATTTGGATTCAGATTTTCATGAGATTTCCTGGATTTGGGGAAAACCGCAAAAACATATATAAACGTCTTCTCTCTTTCTCTTTAAAAATGAAAAGTGTGGTTTTCCCATGATGTATGAGTCGTCCACCATGAGTTTGCTGATGGATTTCGAGACCCGATTCGAGGAGTTGGATGAACCGTCTCGGGTACATGGTGGACCCGGTAAGGTACCCCGGGGCAAGAAGTTCGAGTAGTAGACGATGAGCCTTGCAGAGGAAGACTACCTACCGGTGATTTTACCTGACGCGTCGGATATCCGGAGGATACCGTCGTGGTCTTGAGATTGATGGTAGGGGCCGGTCTGGACTAACGGTGCCCTAGATAGTGAGATTGCGACACTGAGATATTGAGATATTGGGATTTATGTTTTGTATCGATGCTAGACACTGTTTATGCTGATTTCATTTATGATACTTCGTTTTAAATATACAGAAATCTCACTAAGTTATGAAAGCAGTTTTCTTCATTTTCATGTATTCTGTTTTCATGCATTCATACCTCATCCATATGATATATTGCTACCTGAGGCACTGACACGAGCACATGAGATTACACTTGGGTTAGATATTTACCCTTGCCACCTTTTCATGCTCCAGACTTGTCATATTTGAGGATTATATATATAGTGATCGTATGACCTAGGATTGCGTTGTTCATGCGATTTCTGTTCGTAGATATTTTCTACTCACGAGTTGGCAACTCACCCCCGTTGTGCCACAGTTTCCTGCAGGTTTTGTCGTACAGGTTTCGCTACGGCTTTTGCTGGCACTACTTCCTTTTTCGGGTGATTTTCTTGGTAGGTGGGTTCACTTGCATCGTGACCATCATTATACTTTGTATATTATTATTCCGTTGTATCTAGAAGCTCCATCAACCAAACATGTATTTATTTCTGATAGAGACCGGTGATGTTTATTCTTTCGACCTTAGAGTCGCGTGTTATATTGCTATGGATTTCATGCTGTTTTGAGTTCCTTTTTCTGTTGTGATCCTCGCCCTTCGGCGTTGTATATTATATTGCTTGCGTGGTTGTGACCGTCGATTGACGAAGAGCTAGCTCCCGCTTAGGGATGCCCTTATTCATTATATATGCTTTATCAGGTTTTGTACCCGTTTGGGGTCAGTTTTTACAAAGGAAACTCTGCCGAAATTTTTAGAAAAGACTTGTAATTTTAAAATGCATATTTCGGCGTATGTTGCAAACTACTTGATTTAAATTGGTTTTTCCTTCACTCTACTACTTTTCTTGGTTTGGATTTCTGGGTTTTCGGCTTACTTAGATTACGTATGCCTCGAGACGTTTCGTAGTTTAAGTGCCGGTCATGTTCCGTACTTTCGGGTCGTGACAAAGTTGGTATCAGAGCATTAGGTTTTACCTTCGGAGCGTAGGATGATCCTTGGTTGATGGAGTAGGTAGCTTGAGTAGTGTGGCGTACCGTACGTATGTTCCGCGGCATATTTACGATGCGCTACTCCACTTAAGAAGCCTTAGGATGTACATTTCTTTGCTCAGTATTATATTCATTCCTGATCTTGCCTCATCGGTACCAGTTATGGTTTTGTTGCCACGATTACGGGCAGGGAGAGCTACGGCTAGAGTTGCGGTCAGCACGAGCTCGTCACGAATGAGGACTGACCAGGGCGTAATTCCGGCGACACACGATTGCAGAGATGTGTCTTTTTATGGTGTTTTCGCGCCACGAGCGTTTGATGGATCGCTGTATGAGATTACTCGGACGTGCAGATCAGCACCAGAGGATTGGGCCACTGATAGAGGCCAGCCAGATTCTGATGAACGTTGAAGTATTGATTATTCATGATGTTTGAGGCACTGTTCAGCGTACATTTGAGTGAGCCAGTTGTTGCTGCGAACGATGAAGTATCGCCCCAGATATTGGAGCTATTGCAGTACGAGTTGGACTAAGAGATGATAGAAGGTCGCTAGTCACCGAGGATGAATGACTAGGACATGTGGTTCGTTCGCCTACCCCGATGCGAGGTCATCAGATAGATTGATTCCAGCTAGAGACGACTTCACGCGGATACGGGGAGAGTCGATAGAGGCGATTGAATGTCAGAAACATATTATTCCAAGATTAAAGTATTCGGAAAGACATGCAGGCAATTCTATGGACCCTTTAGAAGAATGAAACCCTAACTCGACATAATGACCGTGTGAAAGCCTTTGAACCTTAGGGTTTGCGGCAGTTCCACGGTGCCATTAGTGAAGCTTGGGTTTGCCCTTCTACGGCTGGACCACCGGTGCTGTGGTATGTACTCGATACTATTAAACTGTACCCAAGATGTTGAGCTCTTGGGGGATTATGAGGTTTTGACGAATCGATCGGATGGTTCGACTTCATTCGGATGCTAGGTGGTGAGATGCACTTCTTGGGAGACTCCAGATATGAGGATAGCCGTTGGAGCTCAGTCCATGCAGCCACGACGAGACGAGTCCACAGCAGTCGACATTAGAGAAAAGTGGAGTAAGAGGTTCGTACAAGATCTGGATAAGATGACGTTCCACTCCGCCGATGTCAGAGATGCGATACGCATGCCGAGGCATTGTACTTGGATATACCTTCCAGAAGTAGTCGCGATGAGTATGCAGCCGTTCCGGAGCCAGAAACAGATTTAGTAAAAGACAATGACTTCTGGACAGTTCGGCAGGGACGAGATTTGGGAGAGACCTTGACAGGACCTTTCTGGAATAAATTACGAGAAGACTTGGACCCAGGAGTGGTCATGTTACGCACACCAGCAAGCCAGATTTCAGGATCGTCGACGAGACATGCTATGAGTGACCACGACAGTTGGCCAGAGATTCTTGGAGGATGTGCTTGAGCGGAACTATTCCGCCATACTTGATTTCGGTATTTTGGGCGATCTATTCGCATGATTGATTTTGATGATTGAGTTTAATGATATTTGTTTTCATGCACCATGGTTGCACCTACTGAGTATTTACGACTTTTGCACAGTTGTTGCACTTGTTATCGTTTTCGTGCCTTGGTTTCTCATGTTTATGATTTTATGGGTTTCATACAGTTGAGTTGATTTTGTGCATATGTACGCACACGATTTAGTTTTTGCACTCGGTATAGTTCACATATGCTTGCAGTGCAGTGATACGCCTTTTGTGCACTTAGATGCACTGGACTTCGATTTCGATTGTGATGCTTGATATTTTTTTGTACACCTTGTGCACCTGATTTGGGTTTTCGCGCATGTTGGGCACATGCTATGAGATGCGATTTTGGTGCACACCAGATGCACTAAATCGAGATTCTTCGTGCAGGTCAGATGCACCTGATTTTGCTGTCAGGCACACATGTTGTCTATGACAGATGTTTCGTGCACACCCGTTGCACCTTGATGTTGTTTTTATGCGTATGTATGGCACTGATTTATCTAAAAGACTATCTATAACCGCAATCAAGAACGGCGTCGCATGTAGCTAGCCGGTGAGTACGGGTCGGTCCACAGGGATGTTGTGAATTTCCTAATCGCTCAAACGAGTTAATTCCAGCGGGAGTCGGATTGATTTATTAAATCTAAAACTAAATCTATCTATACTAAGATTATCTAGATCTAAATCTTGTTAGGGTTAGCTTTAGGAATGGTTTGGAAATGTAAATAAATCTCAACGCTTTCTATACCCAAATGAAGATCTATGAAGAGTTATGGTAATTATCAATAAAGGGGATTAGATCCATTCGGGAAGGTGTTCCTTCCTCTAGATTCTTGTCCTTCGTTTAGAGATCCTTACCCTAACCTCCATGGAAAACACGTGCAACCGGGCCTTTATACTACGGTCTCACCGCTACCTCGAGGGATAGGGTGCCGTAGGGCGCGGTGTGTGTGTGTATGCATGGAGTCCTATTGAAAATATATAATGGGCAAGAAAAGGATGAGAGATCTCATCTCTCAAAAGCCTTCCCCAAAGCCAACTCTAACAATTATCTAGGGCAAGGAATTAAATCTAAACTAGGGCGGAGAATGAAAAATTACCTAGGGCAAGAATTTAAATTAACTATTTACTTTACAGATGGCTCTCTCCAAACATCAACACAGGGTTGTCAGATCTGAATTCATGAAATGAAAAGAGGCATCGATGCTCTCTAAAAGATTTCTAAATTTTATTCATAGAAAGAGGCATAGGGAGGTATGAAAAGAATACAATGATTTGGGCTTCTATTTATAAGGCATAGAAACCCTAGGTTACAATTGACCCGCATGTCTACATTTACTAAAATAACCCTAGGTTGACTAGTCAAAGCCGTATTAAAATTATGGTAAAATTTATTCCCATCAAGATCTTTGGATGGCCGCGGAACCGCGGCCCGAGGCCCTGTTTGGCCGCAGTTCCGCGGTCCAACAGTGGGCTTGGGCCTTCATCTTTCTTAGGCTGGCTCTGGTAATTTTATTCTTCTTATTTCTTCTGTACTTTTCTCAATTGGGCTTCGAGGTTTCTTCCAGATCTCCCGTGAATAATGTAGTGGATTTTTAACCGTTTGCTTGGAAATCTTGGACCTTATGCTGCCTTTATACTTTGTGAACCGATCTTTATGTAGGCTTGATCAAGATCCTTCTGTTTGTTGGTTGTAGTTCCACTTTTGCATCGTCTTTATATCTTTTTCACTGTTTTAGATCCAAGAACCTGTAACCTGTAATATGTAGCAGACATGCGTCAAAAGCACCTGTTTATTTATAAAAAGAATAAGAATGGGGAATATAAAAATGCAATATTATGGTGTGAACAAATACCCCCAAACTTATCTTTTGCTCGTCCTCGAGCAAACTTAATTTTATTCTCTACAAAAAACCTAGCCTCACTTTTGCAGGGAAACACAATTGCACTGAGCTCGTGCAACAAGCCGTTAAACCTCTAGGTGTCCCTAGTAGGAGGAGTGTTGTCTCCTGAGGGTTTTCAGCGGATACTACCCACAAAATCCTATCAATTAGTCCCATTGACTTTAATTCTCCAATTAGGTTTTCTAATAAGGAATTCTATTATCGTCGACTCGTAAATTATCCACCCGTATTCTTCACACTTCCTTATCCTTTAACTTAAGATTATATATGTTCTATAGACTTACTTAGCTTTCGGCATCTCTTAAGTTTTCCTTCTAGGGTTCCATCTCCACTTAGGAATTTTTATCAACTCTATTAAAGATACAAGTTCTATTCTTCACTCCTTTCTTTCATCTAAACTCCAATCACATACCCCTACGTGTATGTATAAATCACCCTTACACTTGGAAATTCAAATCAAGCAATCATACTCTTGTCCTTTTGTCCAAAGCACTTATTAATTGGTGAATTTTTAAATGAATTTTCCTTACACATCCTTCATGCGACCGTTAATACTTCTTGAGGTACCAACGACCGATTACAAGATGTGTTTGCACATTAAAGCGTAATTCCTAGTCTTGCAATACCCAAGGCTTTAGCAGTGACTCCCAAACCAGTTGGTCTAAGGCACTAGGTGATGAAGCACCCTCGCTAAATATTTTTCTATTTTTGCAGCCTTAAGTAATCACAAAAACCAGTGTTCATTTTTTTTTCTTTATTCACTTTTTTTTCTTTTATTTTCTTCGTACTAAAGACTTTAGACAAGAGCATTTCAAGGTCTTCTCTACTATTCCAAGTTTCAAGGTGCGTGATTGTGCAATTTGTAGGGTATACATTTTCAAAATTTAGACTTAAGCTAGGAATTATTTTTCAAACTTATACTCTAATAAAAGTATCAATACTTTTCCTTTGTTTTGACTTAGCCCAAGAATTGAACTCAAAATTTGCCTATTTCTAAATAAACTATAAAGGCATATACTTTCTACCGTTAAACTTTAAGAAAGGTTATTTTTAGGGTTTTTAATTTATTAAGTCTAAGATCTAGTTGTTCCTAGCTAAGTTAACCTATTTGTCAAACTCAAGTCAAAATAAGGCCAAAATAGAATACAATAATTTTTATAATTTTATAAAAAAAATTCAATTTTTTATGGGTTTTAAAATAAGTATGCAAATGCAAAAAATGTACACATGAATGCGAAGAAAGAAGACTTACCGAACATACCCCCAAACTTAAACTTGACAGTGTCCTCGCTGTCATGCTACACCAAGAGGGTCAAAATGTCGGCACTCCCCTGTTTATTTATTTATAAAAAAAAATTAATATTTTTTAATGTTTTGAAAAAAAATTTAATTTTTTTATAGAAAAAGAAAACAAAAAGATATATACATATATACAACAAGGTTCCCCCCAAACTTATGCTTGGCCTTACACAAGCCAAAGGTTAGCATCAACCATTCAAAAATCTTATCGTGGTAACGGTCGAGTTGGTGAAAGAATGGAGTGGAAAGAAAAGAGATGAGAAGCACACGAGACCGTATGGAGGTAGAAACGGGATACGGTCTCGGTGGAGGAGAAGAATGGCGGAAAAGAGAAAGAAGTGGAGTACGATCTTGAGGGTGTAAATCGAGTGAATAAATTAGCGCAATTTATGATGACCGATGTGTTAAAAACGATTGTGCTAACCTATCAACCCGTCGTGAAATGGGGTCAAATCCCTCAAGATTCGCAAGAAAGCATGGGTACGCCGAACTTGGTATTGGAGATGAAAGCGTAACGGTCTCTTGTACGGTCGGAACAATAGGAAGGACGAAAGGGAGTGAATTAGGGATAGTCTCATTCTCACCGTAGTAAACTGTCTCGAACTTAAAAGATTCTATCAATGGTTCGAAACGACTATAAGCAACCGAGTCTGATGGTTCAACTAACTCATCTGAAAATGTAAAGGACTCAAACTCGGGTGGTGAGTCATCAACATCGTCCGAAAAAGTGAAACACTCGTAAGTGTTATCGTCTGTGAGAACCGCGTCAGATTCAAAGGAAAAAATTTCAAGCTCACAGTCTTCAAGCGTGATCTTTTGCGTGGTCGGAACGATGGAAAGGAGGGAGGGTGATTTAGTTAAAGGTTCAAGATGATGAATTGGAAAATCCGACACATCAAACAAAAATGGTTCAACCTCAATATTCTCCTCAATACTAACCTCATAATTCTCCTCAATATTTAACTCATCCATGCCCTTATCATCAAAATCAAGACGCATATGAAGTTCGGGAGAAACAATTAATGACTCGGGATGATGAATTGAACATAAAATTTCAATCAAATCTACTGGTTCATCATCCAAAATATTCCCGGCGTCTATATCCTCAATCAAGTGAAAATCAATTTCTTTAGACATATCCTCAAAAGCATGGATATTTATCGATTTAGGTTCTAGAGTGGAGGTGTAAAGATCGAAAGGATTAAGTGTGGTTTCACTCGAAAGGGGTTCTTCACAATTTGGCAAATCAAGCACTACAAAATCACACAACTCGTTGTTATTTTCAACAGGTGAGCTATTTAGGGAAATCGATGGAAAACCGGAGTTGTGGGCTTCAATTGGGTAAGGGTAAGTCTGATTTGGGAATGTGTAGAACTCACTCGCTCCTCTCAAATTCTCACTCTATCCAACCGCCTTCTCATACATTGAAAAATTTGAAGCTAGTTAGAAACTAGCTGCCGATTCACTAGGTTGTATAAGGGCGGCTACGGACGCATCCACATTCCTCACCATTTTGTTTGTTGCTGCAATATAATCCTCCAACGACTGTTCCAAACTAGACATGGGTTGTGAAGGGGTTTCGATAAAAGATTCAAAACTGTTTGGATACGTGTAACTCCTGAATGGCTATGTAGAAACAGTGTCTAGTGAAGGTGGGAAAGTCGCGTAGGACTGGTAGGAATTGGATGGATGGACAGGAGTAGGGTCAACATGTGGATAAAAAGGTGAATGGACTGGTTGATCCCTAGAACTAGATGAGTGAAGAGGGATGAAAGATCGGCTACGAGATTGAGCAATATGCTCAGCAATGGACATCGGTTTAGGAGTTACAGCTGGACTCGAAAAAGTGGTGTCAACGTACGAAGGTGGTGAAGCTTGACATGGTTGACACAAAGTGGGTTGTAAAGTCGAACTGTTTCTCCTAGACGCTTCTATTTGATCTTTCAAAGAAATTTTGGCACGGAGGGATCTTCCTTAAATCGACCGAAACAATTGACGTACGAGGCAAAGTTAGGTTCGGAATACCAAAATTCGGCAAGAGATTTATGACGTGGGGTACCCATGATAGAAGAAAGGGGAAAAGAAAGAAGGTTGGGTGGTGCAAGGATTTATTAGCGGCAAAATTTTGCAAGTTTTTATAAAAGATTTTTCCTTTTTCTTTTTTTTTTATTTGTTTGGAACTTTTTGCAAAAAAGATTTTCGATAAAGGGCTAAGACACACTTTCGATCAACCAAAAATGCACAATCAGGCCTAGATCTAGGGTCACCTAGGTCGGCTAGACAGCTCCTAACTATTCCAAAGAGCTAGAAATAGGACCTCAAACCGCCTCTTCACCGCCGATTGCGGCCAGGTAAGTGCCAGGTGAGTGGGAGGCTCCCCGCTACAAGTAGCGGTCCTAATTAAGTAACCACTCGCCTTGGACACACTTGCCTAGACACCGCAAAGTCAGGTTAGGATTAACGGCTGATGCCTATAACTAGCCCTCTGTCCTATTGAGCTCGAAGTCCTTAGGGCTGAGTCTAGTATTTTTTAATTAAGATATGGTCAATGCAAATGCCTTATGTGATTTCTGGGGTCCTGGGAAGGGTGATGAAATCCCCACCCAATTTGAATTGGTCAAAAGCCCCTTAAAGTCAGTTTTAAAGATATGCAAAACAGAAAAATCACTTACAATCAAATCCTTTTATTTTATGCGCGGCGCAAAGAATCCTACACAAGATTGTTATTTGGAAGGGAAAAGATTTTTTTAAGCGCAAAGAATCCTGCAGGAGATTTTTCAGAATATATATCGGAGATTTGCAGAGGAGGAGAGAGAAAACTCACAGAGATTTGCAGTGGCGGAACTGTTTTATTTTTTTTCTGGTGATGTCACCAGGGCGCGGCGGTTCCGCGGCCGAAATAGGGGTCGCGCGGCGGTTCCGCCGCGTGTTGGTCGCTTCGGCATTTTTTTTGGGGACCAGATCACCGCGATTCTTCTTGTTGACTCGGTCCTCCAAATTTCTTCTGTTGTCTACTGTGATATTCCTCTGTTTGTTCGGATTTGATATTTGCTGTTTTGATCTCTGTAGATTTGCAGATCCGAATTTGTTCGTAGATCCTGCAAAATTCACAAAAAAATACCCTTCCCAAAATTAACAAATGATATATTTTTATATTTTTTTTTATTTTTATGATTTCTTTAATTTTGATTAACCCGAAATTGCAAAAAGGAAATAACACGCCATCCCCGGCAACGGCGCCATTTGATTTATCTAAAAAAACTATCTATAACCGCAATCAAGAACGGCGTCGCATGTAGCTAGCCGGTGAGTACGGGTCGGTCCACAGGGATGTTGAGAATTTCCTAATCGCTCAAACGAGTTAATTCCGACGGGAGTCGGATTGATTTATTAAATCTAAAACTAAATCTATCTATACTAAGATTATCTAGATCTAAATTTTGCTAGGGTTAGGTTTAGGAATGGTTTGGAAATGTAAATAATTCTCAACGCTTTCTATACCCAAATGAAGATCTATGAGGAGTTATGGTAATTATCAATAAAGGAGATTAGATCCATTCGGAAAGGTGTTCCTTCCTCTAGGTTCTTGTCCTTCGTTTAGAGATCCTTACCCTAACCTCCATGGAAAACACGCGCAACCGGGCCTTTATACTACGGTCTCACCGCTATCTCGAGGGATAAGGTGCCGTAGGGCGCGGTGTGTGCATGTATGCATGGAGTCCTATTGAAAATATATAATGGACAAGAAAGGGATGAGAGATCTCATCTCTCAAAAGCCTTCCCCAAAGCCAACTCTAACAATTATCTAAGGCAAGGAATTAAATCTAAACTAGGGCAGAGAATGAAAAATTACCTAGGGCAAGAATTTAAATTAACTACTTACTTTACAGATGGCTCTCTCCAAACATCAACACAGGGTTGTCAGATCTGAATTCATGAAATGAAAAGAGGCATCGATGCTCTCTAAAAGATTGCTAAATTTTATTCATAGAAAGAGGCATAGGGAGGCATGAAAAGAATACAATGATTTGGGCTTCTATTTATAAGGCATAGAAACCCTAGGTTACAATTGACCCGCATGTCTACATTTACCAAAATAACCCTAGGTTGACTAGTCAAAGCCGTATTAAAATTATGGTAAAATTTATTCCCATCAAGATCTCTGAATGGCCGCGGAACCGCGGCCCGAGGCCCTGTTTGGCCGCGGTTTCGCGGTCCAACAGTGGGCTTGGGCCTTCATCTTTCTTGGGCTGGCTCTGGTAATTTTATTCTTCTTATTTCTTCTGTACTTTTCTCAATTGGGCTTCGAGGTTTCTTCCAGATCTCCCATGAATAATGTAATTGATTTTTAACCGTTTGCTTGGAAATCTTGGACCTTATGCTGCCTTTATACTTTGTGAACTGATCTTTATATAGGCTTGATCAAGATCCTTCTGTTTGTTGGTTGTAGTTCCACTTTTGCATCGTCTTTATATCTTTTTCACTGTTTTAGATCAAAGATCCTGTAACCTGTAATATGTAGCAGACATGCGTCAAAAGCACCTGTTTATTTATAAAAAGAATAAGAATGGGAAATATAATAATGTAATATTATGGTGTGAACAAGCACATTCAAGGATTTTAATTTCCGTGCGCACCAGACGCACGTAGTATTCATATGCACATTTTGGGATTGATTTTTTTGGAGCAGTACGTTTTTATGATGTTTATTATTGTTTTCGTACTGAGCAGGACTAGTCAGAGGACAATACCTGAATATATTTTGCATGCATTGATAGTTATCGAAGGGATTTCCAAAAAGCGAGCTATAGTCTCAGTATTTACCTACGTGTCTGATATGACACGAAACGTTTAAACAAGGAAACCCTTCTAAATTGTTTTCAAAACGGTGGAACGTACACATTAAACAAAAGATATATACGTATATGGTTATTTTCTTATGATAGACGTCCGCCACTGTGCAGTGTTATGCGCATTGCACAGGGACTTTTAAAGATTTGGCATGCATTTCCTTCAGATATTTACATGTATAGATTTGATGTTTACGTGTATAGCTCTGATTTATATCATATTGGTTTTGCTTTGGTTTTGGCATTCGTGTCTTTACCATGAATCCGATGATTGCGGGACGCTTGACGGAGTTCTGATTTTGAGTTACCTGCTCATTGTTCATGCGCATGCATTGCGCTATGATGCGTTTTATGTATTGATGATTTCGGAACCCCGACGACTTGGACTTGCATTTGAAATGTTTTAGAATTTAGGGGTTTAAATTTAAATTCGGGGACCGAATTTCTTTAAGGGCGGAAGATTGTAACATTTCAGAAAAATAAGATATTATTTTTGGGAATTTTTATAATTTAATATTATTTTAATGAATATTTTAATATTTCGGTATAATTAAATACCGATAAATGGGAAAATTTTGGAAAATTTATGGGAAATTCTAAAATAGGGTATTTTATGGAATTATGCCATTTTTAAGTTTTTATGACAAATAATATGCTAATTTAGTGCTAGTCGCGATTAAAAATCGCTAATCGGATTTTTAGCATTTTTGTGCAAAACATGCCTATATCATTTTTACACTTGTGTTACATTTGTTTCTTTGCCTTCTCTTCATTTTAGCATGGTTGCTTAGGGTTACCATTGTGTGAGAAGGAAAGAAAAGAAAAAGGGAAAAGAAAAGAAAGTCAAATAGGTATCATGATGAGAGAGGGGACACAATCATGATATGAGGCATGCTTGAGAGAGAGGGTGTGTGAGGGGTCAAGAGAGAGAGAGCCATACCCCTTTGTTCCCATCATTTTCTTCATCTCTTCACCATTCTTCTCCCTCTTCACCCATGGCAAAACCCCATCTCCCTCAGCCTCTAAACCCTCAAAACACCCCCAAAACAAACCCAAAACCCACCTCCACTTCACAAAAAGCATGCACAAGCTCATGGGAAGGACATTGGACCAAGAAAAATCAAATTTTGAGGACTTTGGGCAACTCAAGAAAACTCTTGAGTTGCCAAATGAGGTAATTCCTTCACCCTTACCATAGTTTTCCATTTACTTTAGCACCTATGTTAGTTTGAAACCGATATATCGATGTTTAGTGAACTTAGGAATTTCTAGTTAGGGTTAGGAGTTGAATTGAGTTGTAAAGTGAAATTGAGACTTGTAGTGACCTTAAAATCCTGTTAGTGATATCATATTAGACTAAACCAGAGATTAGAACCCGGAATACGGATTTAAAGAAATGATATCGAGAAAAACTGTGATTCTGTAAGTGTATTTAGAAATCTGCTAACACCCGGGTCACCTGAAAATAATTTTGGTTTGACAGTGAGATGTGCAGGCACCCAGGAACCATCACCCAAAACCCTGGCCCCTACCCCCTCTTCAAGGCCCCCAATTAATCCATTCTGGCCGCAATTTGCGGCCAGAGCATGGATTCTGGGGTCCGTTCTTGTTCTGTAGCTTTATACCCTATAAACTAGATCTTAGGCATATGCAACTTTGACTGATTCCACATAGGGTAGAATCTGGGGTAATTTTCTTGTGTTGGCACATGGTTTACGACTTGTTTTAGCATGGATTTTGGTATTTGATGATTCGTTTCTATCGGGTGGCGTTTGAACGTCAACGGCAAAGGGTTATTGGTCGTGTTTGCAGGCGAGACTATAGGTTTTTACGTATGAGAGTAGCGTGTGCCATTTTGGTTTCCGATGTGATTTTCATATGCTTTTGTGACTCTGTTATCTTTGTAGGTACCCCACGTGATATCGAGGCGTTGAAGATGAAGATGGCGACATCGGCATCGACACACAAGAAGCAAGGTGAGTAGATTTATATCTACGGAGAGAAGTCGGGTGGATGGCGTATAGCACCCCCGCAGTTCGTGGTGATGTATACGAATGCGTTTACACACATATATATTCTATATGTTGATTGAGATTATTGATGATAAAGATGGATTTTTGGGTGTTCTTGGATTGGTTTAGTGTAGTTGCGAAACCCTAGAGTAGTGGTTGCACCCACACACACGCACACACATACTTGCATACTTTCTTTCTTTTACCTGTGCGTATATGGAGATGTGTATATTTACACATGGGTATGGGACTATGTGTTCATATACTGGATTTAAGGATAGTACTTGGGATTTGAGATGAGTCGATGAGATTTGATTTGAGGCCGTGAGATCGGTGATTTGGCAGGGTTCGTATTTGAGATACGACACGACGTTGTAGCGGGTCCTTTGACGTAGTGTTTCACATGCGTGCATGCATACTTAGGTGGTATCAGAATTGTACTAGACATAGATCAGTGCCCGGATTATGATCTTTGATAAAGAGGATACCAGATGAAAAAGATGACGAATGTGATATTGACCCGTACCCATATTTGGGATGCCGTACGACGGATTTACGTACGAGCTATATATTGAGGATAGATCCGCACCCTTGACTTGGGGATGTCTGATTATAGATATTGTATCATATGTGATACTATTGAGGCGGGATCACCGACTAATATATATGTATATATATGTATCGACTCAGATGTTAAGCGGTTTCCTTACCTTTAGTTCAGCTTGTTAGCTCAGCCGTATAGTTTAGTGTAGTTGTTAGACTAGATTAGACTCCTACCATTTCAAAACTAACGAATCGCGGGTATTTTAAAAGACAGGCCAAGGGATTCTACGGATATTTCAAAAGACGTATCTTTTCTTAAAAACACCGTAGCCCTTATTTTCAAAACACCGCGATTCGTGTTATTTCAAAAAGCACTATTGTATGACCTATACTTATATTAAATGCAGATTATTTATCATTGTGTTTAGTATTCAGCTCCCGCACATTATTGTTGTTCGCTCCGCATCGCATACTTATATTATGATTCATATACAATTATTGATATCATGCTGTTAGGACATCAGCACCATTACCGATGATGCGTATGTTCCACGTACACTTACTTGCCGGCTCACACGCATCATCATCGGTAATTGCCATGTCACGTACAATTTAGATAATACTATTTCATTGACATAGCTTGTTAGCTAATTGTTTAGACATGATATTAGTGTACTTGCCTTATATGCTAGTTTAGACATTATAGTTATTACTTGCTACTTCATGCATGTTGTTATTCACTGTTATATCGTATTCATGGATTTTTATGCCTATATTCACTGTTTTACGGGCTATTGATAATTTGGATTCGGATTTTCATGAGATTTCCTGGATTTGGGGAAAACCGCAAAAACATATATAAACTTCTTCTCTCTCTCTTTTTAAAAATGAAAAGTGCGGTTTTCCCATGATGTATGAGTCGTCCACCATGAGTTTGCTGATGGATTTCGAGACCCGATTCGAGGAGTTGGATGAACCGTCTCGGGTACATGGTGGACCCGGTAAGGTACCCCGGGGCAAGAAGTTCGAGTAGTAGACGATAATCCTGGCAGGGGAAGACTACCTACCGGTGATTTTACCTGACGCGTCGGATATCCGGAGGATACCGTCGTGGTCTTGAGATTGATGGTAGGGGCCGGTCTGGACTAACGGCGCCCAAGATAGTGAGATTGCGACACTGAGATATTGAGATATTAGGATTTATGTTTTGTGTCGATGCTAGACACTGTTTATGCTGATTTCATTTATGATACCTCGTTTTAAATTTACAGAAATCTCACTAAGTTATGAAAGCAGTTTTCTTCATTTTCATGTATTCTGTTTTCATGCATTCATACCTCATCCATATAATATATTGCTTCCTGAGGCACTGACACGAGCACATGGGATTACACTCGGGTTAGATATTTACCCTTGCCACCTTTTCATGCTCCAGACCTGTCATATTTGAGGATTATATATATATATATATATAGTGATCGTATGACCTAGGATTGCGTTGTTCATGCGATTTCTGTTCGTAGATGTTTTCTACTCACGAGTTGGCAACTCACCCCCGTTGTGCCACAGTTTCTTGCAGGTTTTTCCGTACAGGTTTCGCTACAGCTTTTGCTGGCACTACTTCCTTTTTCGGGTGATTTGCTTGGTAGGTAGGTTCACTTGCATCGTGACCATCATTATACTTTGTATATTATTATTCTGTTGTATCTAGAAGCTCTATCAACCAAACATGTATTTATTTCTAATAGAGACCAGTGATATTTATTCATTCGACCTTAGAATCACGCGTTATATTGCTATGGATTTCATGCTGTTTTGAGTTCCCTTTTCTGTTGTGATCCTCGCCCTTCGGCGTTATATATTATATTGTTTGCGTGGTTGTGACCATCGATTGACGAAGAGCTAGCTCCCGCTTGGGGATGCTCTTATTCATTATATATGCTTTATCAGGTTTTGTACCCGTTTGGGCTCAGTTTTTACAAAGGAAACTCTGCCGAAATTTTTAGAAAAGACTTTTGATTTTAAAATGCATATTTCGGCGTATGTTGCAAACTACTTGATTTAAATTGGTTTTTCCTTCACTCTACTACTTTTCTTGGTTTGGATTTCTGGGTTTTCGTCTTACTTAGATTACGTACGCCTCGAGACGTTTCGTAGTTTAAGTGTCGGTCATGTTCTGTACTTTCGGGTCGTGACACCAAGAACTCCTAGATGGTATTATACTTAACGTCAGATAGCGGTTCTCTGGTGACACTGGTACAGGTTAGTCTATAGACCCGAGATCGTCATAGAGTCTTGTGTGTTTCCCACTATGCTTTGATTTCCACCTTACCACGTTCAAGAGAATGTGCAAAACGGTGGTTTTTGGGTACAGTCCCGAGTCACATGGAGGCAATGAGCGATAGGAGGGGATTCGTCTCTCCCCGTATTGGGGGTTGATGTTGTGCTGTGCCCGATTGGCCATAACAGGAGTCCCTGGCCAGGGATGATATGGAGATTTACTGGTAAGTGTTATCAGTAATTTCTCAACCCGTTATGAGCCTCACATCGGCACCACTTATCAAGTTATTGGGGTCTGACGTTTACCACCCTCCATACTAGATATGAGACATATCATACGAAGAGACCGGACTGTACAGTAGTATATTGGATTCGCAGGAGTATGAGCAGACTTTCTTGTTGATCTTCTGATCGCTCAATATCCGGGTAGCCGTTACGTCCAGGCAGTACCATTGACGGCTTGTGGATAATTGATATGATCAGCACCTACTGCCGGCGTATTGACGAGTCATTAGAGTCCTACACAGAGGTTTCCTGGCTCAGGCGAAACGAAGTAGGAGCACATATATGATATGTGCGGGACCGAGATTAATACGAGTATGTGATACCATATTCTATTCTCACGATATGTGATATCGGTCGGTTATATATGATATAGCCGGGTTATCGAATCAAGTGTTAATTCGATAAGTTGATACAAATATTATTAGTCGGTTATATATGATATAGCCGGATTATTAAATCAAGTGTTGATTTAATAATTTAATGTATAATTATATATCTGATATATTAATTTACATTAACTAATATTAGCTCATTTAAGCATTTCTTTTTCTCACATGTGTACACTTAATATATATGTAATATATATTATTGTGTCATGCTTGTTACTACATGCTACATGGGTGTATGAGACTCATACCATGCTTATGATAATGAGGGGTTTATTTATTTAAAGTAAATCAAAATTAGTTGGAAATTAGCACATGGTTGAAGCTTGTAGAAGCATTTGGAACTATTGACTTAGTCCACTAATTTTGTCTTACCTTAGATATTTATTGACCTAACCATTATCTAAAACCCTGGTCAAGTCTCTACATGAGTTATATGAGATATTTCCCACCCATGGTTGCCATAACATTATTGGCTTCATCTTCTTCTTCATCAAGAGTGAGCTCTCTAGGTTTTGAGGAGGTGAAGAAAATTAGTGAGAAGAATAAATCTAAAGTGAGCAAAATTCCTACTTCACCAACCTACACTAGATTAGCCATTTAGTTTAGGTTGTTTGCTTCACTAATTCCTAATTAGTGAAGAGATAGCTTGAGTTAGAGTCTCCTCGACTTAGATCATTTTCGGCCTCGAAGACTTCAAGCAAGCTTGTTCTTTTCACCTTGTGGAGTCCAACTAGAGTCCGGGAGACCACTACTTGCAACGAAAGGACTTCTACACGGAGCTATTGAAGTGAAGGATGGGTCTACAAAGGTTGTATTCATTATTCACTTAGATGTAAAGTTGTTTACATTCTTGTTTCGTCTAGTTCTCTAGTTAAGATTTTAAGTATAGGGTTGTTTAGCATGGCAATTTTTTGAAAACGGCATAAAAGATGCCTCTCGAAAGCTTGTTGTCGTGCTGGTAACCCAACAGTGGTATCAGAGCCAAGCTAGAGAATTAGAAGATATTTGTAGAATTACGAAACCGAAACAACTCCGAAACATCGAAACAAAAACCCTAGTTTCTGTCGAATTTTAAAAGTCTTCAAAAAAAGTTTTAAGCAACTGCAGAATGTTACATGAGATGTGACATGAACACCAGAGCAAAAGCCATTTTCACCAGGTTTGACCCGGCGAGACTTGCCCTAAAACCGGCCCCACCGGTTTTCCATTGTGTTTTAGGCATCGTTTTGGTCTTGTGTTCTGATCTCTGGGTTTTGGTGTTTCAGGTGTTGCTTGTTTTTGTTAAGATTGGATGTGATGTTATCTTTCTGTAAAGACAATTCGGAGTGTTTCGTAGTCGTAATTTTTACATCGTTTCGGGTAATTTAGACGACGTTAAAAAGTTCGAACAAATATCAATAACCCATTTTCTCCCTCGCTGGAAATTTTCCAAAAGTTGGATTTTTCCAAGTTTAAAATTATTCAAAAATCATGCAAGTAATTCTATGGGCCCTTTAGAAGAACGAAACCCTAACTCGATTCTATGACCTCCGGAACTGCCACCAAACCCTAGGGTTTGTGGTTGTTCTGTCGCGCCATAGGTGAGGTAAGGGTTGGCCCTTCTACGGTTGGTCTATAGGCGTTGTGGCATGTTCTGGGTATTTTTAAACTGTGCTCAAGTGTTGAACTCTTTGGGAAATTTTGGGTGTTTGTTGATTCGATCGGAATGTTTAACATTGTCTAGCTTTTTGTGAAATGTGATACAATATTTCGAATTCATATTGTTAGGCATGAAATCCGAAGTATGTGATATTTCGGGTTTATGATGTCTAAGGTGATTGTGGAATCCAATTGTTGTAGTTTTCATTTTCTTTTCTGCGACTGTAAATATAATATGTGATGTATCGCCGGTTTTGTTGCTATATGTCAACGATAATTTGGATACGAATATTTACTTACGTTGATGACATGTGATGTTATGTGTTGCTGGGATATGTTATATTGGATCGTCGTGTTTGAATAGCCGGGGGTTTTTATGTGAGATGAGAGTTTTTTCATTTTCATTCATGTAAAAACTTGTATGTAATATTCTTTTATTGGGGCACTTCCGGGATGAAGATGATGTCACCATCGATGTATATTATTTACTTTTCTGCATTAGGATAGACCCAAGGTGGGGAGCAGAAGTAACCGGGTTCTAGGGTCTAGTGGGAGACCATCTCAAGGAGTCGAGACCTGGTCTCCTAACTCTGAAATTGGTAGGGTTGCTTACCGTTATCGTAGGGGTCTAGGGATGTGGGTTTGGCTATTCATCACAACCAAGGAATCTGTGTTTTTTACTGGCTTAATATAAAACACGGATTTTCTAGTATATCCAATATTTCATATGATGACTTCTGCTGCTGATATTCTTTGATGTGATCACTTTATATGCGTGAGAGGAATGCTTTATTATTATATATATGATATATAATAAACATTGCTTATGTTTTGCACTCGCACTAGTCCCGCCCCACTATTCTGTTAGTTAAGTAACCTAACAGTGTATAACGGGACACCGTGGCGAATACGGATGGCATAAGTTTACGTAGTATTTTCGTTTCTTCTGTGATTCTTAGGAAGCATAAATGATGAGACTTCATTAATGAGATTAATGAAAAGAAAGAAACCTAAAGATGTTGTGGAATCAAATTTTCAAAAAGGGTAGCTCTAGCTTTTGTTGTGCATGGAGGTATTCCTTGTAGAATATCCAGCACCTCATTCGATGAGGAAAGAGCAGAGATCCTTTCACCAGGATTGACCTCTTTAGTAAAAGGCTAGCAGATGCTACAACCCACTCGGTTTTGTTTTTTATTGATTTTTTAGTTCTTTCTTTGCATAACGGTATTTCTTGTAGAATATTCAGCACCTCATTCGATGAGGAAAGAGCCGAGATCCCTTCACCGGAAGTGACATCTTTAGCGAAACTAGTAAAAGCCTCAAAAACACTCCTTTTCAAAATTACTCGATTATGCAACGATATCAAGTTCATTACGCAAAAAGTTTTCTTAAAAACCTGTCGTAGCCCTCCATCATTTCAGATAAAGACTATTTAGTATTAGTGATGCGTTTGTTGGCCTTTTTCAAGGCGTAGTATGCGGTAGCTAACTAGTGCTTATCTGCTTAAGCATGTGATGCGATTGGATTAGGGTAGTCATTCAACCTAGTTGGCCTTTGTCAAGGGTCGTGCGGGTGGGTTTAATTCAATCATGAAATGAAAGGTTGAACTTGACTAGCATACTATGGTTTATTGACATATGTCAAGGTCATAGGAGGTTAGGGAAAAGGTATTATCAAGAATTTCAAATGTTGAAATTTGCAATGAGATTGCATACCTTCTATGAGATAGTTGGATCGCGATACCCACTGTGAGTAGGAGTTACTCCTGGGAGAGTTTTACACATCACAATTAGACGATCAAGTAGGTGTCTAGAAAGGTGTTAACGGGGTTATGCCCGTGGGAAAACGAGGTTTATTTTAATTAGGTCCGTGCGAAAGCACAGGGAACCTCCCTCAAAGTACCAACACTGGCCTGGCCAAAAGATTGGCAAACTTGTAGGGTGTAATTAATCCTGGCTAGTCTTACCTTTTAGGGTTTGAAGGAAGATATGATAAAAACAGTGGGAGCCATCCTGATTAGATAAGATAATTAACCAATCTAATCTTGCAAGAGCATACGCTAAGTGTTTTCTTCTCTCTCTCTACAGGTAGCGACCATGTCAGGCCTTAATAAAGATAATAATATGGATGTATTGACCGAAACCGCTTGTTATACTGAGCTGGGGAATGTTGATTCCGCTCCAACTTATAATTGTTGTAAGTCCGAGCAGGAAATAGGGGAATATCCGGATTCCCACACTACCAAAACGAAGAATGAGCATTGATTGATCGTCTTTTTCTGATCGGTATGAAAAGTGTTATCACAATCAAAAAAATTATAACTGCAATCAATAACGGTGTCGATGTAGTTCGTTAATGAGTACGGGTCGTCCACTGGGATTCGTGTATTTATTCATTCTTGCTTTAGTTGAGCCAAAAGAAAATAGTAAAGAAAATTCAAGAAAATGAGATTTCAATATTTAATTGAGTTTATCATTTCAAGAAAAATTAAGGAAGAGTTTAAGATTTAGTAATCAAGAAAGTGTCCAATATCAATTTTAGTTATCAAGAAAATTGAAGAATATCTTGTAGGATTCGATAGGAATTAGTAGCAATGATGAATACTAATAATGACTCATCCTATCTATTGATGAATTATAGCTAGAATGATGGCGATGAATGAAGATTATGGATCTATTAAAGAAACTAGGGTTTCTCCTTCACTATCCCTTATCTTTTCATTAATCATCATTCAAATCTAGCCATTAGCAAAGAGAATCATCAATCATTTAATCCCAAATTGCAACGAAATTATCAAGAACGGTGATCTCGTTCCAAATTTGGTCATTGATGATTCTTTTTCCTAAATTTCATAATTCTCATAAGATTTAAGACGCGTATAGAATTTCATCATCATTTGATCTACCGAATTCTTTCGAATCCTTAGCAAACGGAGATTTACTCACGTATCATGAAAATAAAAGAATCAAGAATTAGAGATTTCATAATGCGAGAATTTAAAGAAAATGAGAATTAACAATTGATCACCTTTATTAATCAACTTCTAATTACACTTTCTTTCAATCCGAGATTACAAGAATTGCTCTCGATTGCTCCCTTGAAGAGGTAACTATTCCGTCGAATTTCGCTTGGCTCGATCTCCATGAGACTTGGACCTGTCGAGGATCTCGTTCTCTTGATGATGATCGGCTTCGTGTAAGAGATCTTGAATGTCGTCGTTCGATATTGTTCTCAACGATTCTTGATTTGGATCTTGATTAGGAATTGAGTTGGATTGAATTGGCTCTCAAAATTGTCTCCCCAAATTGCATAACCCCTAAAATGAAGTCTTAGGTCCTTTAGATAGCTCTTCACCAATCATCCACTAGAAGCTAGGTTAATCTTCCCCAAGAAGCTAGATAGTTGTAGGGAAACTTCTATAATAAGGTAGTTATCAAGCTTCCTCAAGAAGCTAGGCTGTTGTAAGGAAGTTTCCAGAACAAGCTTGTTAAAATGGAGCGTCTTCAACAAGCCAAGTAGTTGCAATGAAGCTTGTGGAGAACTTTCGACCGCCGGCTCCCTGAATCGGCCGCGGATCCGTGGCAGATCGGCCTGACTCGGCCGCGGATCCGCGACCGTTTTGTAAGATCAATGCTTCATTTCTCTTTGGTTGTTTGGTGTTGGTATATGGGTGTTCAGGTGATATCTAGAATCTTCTTATCTCTTCTGAATTTCTGCCAGATTTTAACTCTTTGATTTCCTGTATTTTGTCGGCGAATTTACAATTTCGATATCCATCCTGAAATAATTTTCTGTACAAAATCTCAATGAAGAATGTTGAGATATACATTATCATGCGTGAAATAATAAACACACAATTCCAGACAAACTTGTAATCCGTGTTATATTTATAACAAACATCATTAGATGACTAGAAAAGTGAGGAAATTGTTATGTTAAAGATTGCAATATTTTCGACTGAACAAATTCCCCCAAACTTGAGTTTGATCGTCTCGAGAAAACTTCTTTTATTCAAGAGAAGAATAAAATAGAAAGAAAAAGAAAAACTAACTAGCACACTTTCATAGGCAACACGATTGCACTGAGCACGTGCAACAAGTCTTTAAACCTCTAGGTGTCCCTAGTAGGAGGAGTGTTTTCTCCTGAGGGTTTTCAGCGGATTGCACCCACAAAATCCCATAATAAAAGAAAGACTGTGAAAGTTATATAGAAAGATAGGAATTATAAAAGAAAGATTTTGAAAATCAGAGTTTCCAACTATACTAGCTTTTCGGTTGTCATGAGCCCTATCTTAATAGTCATGAAAAGATGTTAGAAATCACATCATCTCTCAATAAAACATCGCCTTTATTCTTCATCCCTACCTTTCTCCCAAACACTGAGCATATACCCCTACGTGTGTGTATAAAATACATCCCTACACTCGGAGAATTCAATTTAAGCTATCATACTCTTGTCCATCTACCTCAGTACTTTTTAGTTGGTGAATATTTTAGATGGAATTGCTCACACATTTTTCATGCGATGGTTAATATTTCTTGAGGTACTAACCGACCGATTACTAATTGTGCTCACATATTAGGCGTAATTAGTAATTTTCTCGTCTTACAACACCTAAGGCATAGCAGTGACTCCCAGACCAGTTGGTCTAAGGCACTAGGTGATGAAGAACCCTCGTTATATTTTTATTATGTTGTCTTGATGATTACAAAACCAGTGTTCATTTTTCTTCACCATTTTATACTTTTATGCTTCATTTATTATTTTTTTCTTCTTACTTTGGCTTTTAGACAAGAGCATTTCAAGGTATTCTCTACTATCCCAAATTTCAAGACGTGTGTAAGTGCGTATAGTAGGATATCAACGTTCAGATGTTTGGCTTCCAGAATAGGAACTATTTTTTGGACTTATTTTTATCCTCAGATTAGTAACATCCTTCATCTTACTAACCCTTGGGACAACGGCTCATAACTACTTATTACTAGTTCCGTTTAAGAAAATATTTAACTTTCTTGGTTTTTTTAAATTCTTCCTTTAAATGTAATTTTTCACTTTCTAATCTTTTATTATAAAAGAAAATTTTTGAAAATTTGAAAATTTTGTGCTTTGTGCTTATGCAAAGTATACGTAAATAAGCACAAAGCTTCTCCAAACCTATTTACAGCAGTGTCCCCACTGTTGTCTCTTTTAAATCTCAAAAAACCTATAGGCTTGGGAGGGAAAACGGGGGAAAGAATAAATGAATGTAAAAATCTTCCCCCAAAATTATTATTTTTTTTTTATTTTTTTATGTGCAATTTTGCATTTTTATTTATTTATTTTTCTTTTTTCTTTTTTTTTTTGAACAATAACTCACCTCCATTCTAAAGATAAGACAATATTACCGAGACATGGAGGTGAGGTTGAGGAAAATCAGTCATTATAAAGCGGCTCCTATAAAAACAGGAGCTCCTCCGTGGGGTCAGTGGAAAAATACAGTTTTAATCTATGCCCATTCACTTTGAAAATTATACCGTTCTTTCTATTTTCAACTTCAACTGCCCCTTGCAGGTAGACATAGCGCACAACAAATGGTCCTTTCCAACGAGATCGGAGTTTACCCGCATGAAAATGGAGACGGGAATCGTAAAGAAGGACTTGTTGTCCTGGGGTAAAAGTTTTTCTCAAAATATTTTTATCGTCAAATACCTTAGTCCGATTCTTTACAATCACCGTATTATCATAAGCTTCATCGCGAAGTTCGCTTAGCTCATTTAATTGCAGCTTCCGAAAGTTACAGGCTTGATTCAAATCGAAGTTAACTTCTTTAATGGCCCACATTGCTTTATGTTCAATCTCAACCGAAAGGTGGCAAGCCTTTGCAAACACTGGGTGGTAAGGAAACATACCAGGATCGATCCTATAAGCGGTACGAAATACCCAAAGAGCATCCGTCAATTTGGTTGACCAATTTTTCTGGTTTTTAGAAACTGTTTTCTCCAAAATTTGTTTGATCTGCCTATTGGAAATCTCAGCTTGCCCGCTCGTTTGGGGATGATAGAGTGTCGAAAGTTTGTGGTTGATTGCATATTTCCGCATCAAAGTCTTGAAAGACCGATTACAGAAATGCGTCCCGTTGTCGCTAATGATAGCGCGAGGGTGTCCATATCACGAGAAGATATTTTCTTTAAGGAACTTAATGACAACCTTGTTGTCATTAGTATGACATGGTTTTGCTTCCACCCATTTCGAGACATAATCAACCGCTAACAAGATATACAAATTCCCAAAAGAGTTGGGAAGAGGACCCATAAAATTAATACCCCAAACGTCGAAAATTTCAACAACCAATATCGGTTGAAGTGGCATCTCATTTCTTTTAGAAATCCGACCTGTGTTTTGACATTGTGGACATGTTTTGCAATGATCAAATGCATATTTAAATAATGTAGGCAAGTAAAAACCACATTGCAAAACCTTCTCCGCCGTTTTTCGTGCACCAAAATGACCTCCACATGCCTGATCATGACAGAAAGACAGAACGCTCTTGAATTCATCATTGGGGACACATCTGCGAATGATTTGGTCAGGACAATACTTAAACAAATAAGGTTCATCCCAGTAAAAATACTTTACTTGGGAAAGAAATCGATAATTGTCCTGTTTAGACCACTCGCTCGGAATAAGTCCTGTTGCAAGATAATTCACAATATCCACAAACCAAGGTTCGCCAGATACGGTCAAGAGTTGTTAGTCCGGGAAAGAGTCGTTAATTGGGAAAGTCACAGTTGGTGAAGAAGAGATGCGCGAAAGATGGTCGGCTGCTACGTTTTCACATACTTTCTTATCTCGAATGACAAGATCAAATTCTTGTAATAATAGGATCCAACATATTAACATGTCTTTAGCATCCTTCTTTGACAAAAGATGTTTTAGGGCGGAGTGATCAGGGTAAACCACAATCGGTGAGCCAATCAAGTAAGGCCTGAATTTTTCTAATGCAAATACAACTTCCAAGAGTTCTTTCTCGGTAGTTGTATAATTAATTTAGGCATCATTCAGGGTCTTAAATGCATAATAAATCACATGTGGCATCTTATCAATGTGCTGTCCTAAGACTGCACCAATAGCAAAATCTGATGCATCACACATTTGCTCAAACGGGTGGTTCCAATCGGGAGATGATAGAACGGGGACTGTCGTGAGAGAATTTAGAAGATGAAAGAACGGGGCTGTAGTGAGAGAATTTTTAAGCGATTCAAAAGCAGCCTCACAATCCGAATCAAAGTGAAATGTGGTATCTTTGGCCAAGAGAAGAGTTAAGGGTCTAGCAGTTTTGCTAAAATCCTTAATGAATCTTCTATAAAATCCTGCATGACCCAGGAAAGATCGTATATTTTTTACGCATTTGGGATGAGGAAGGTTATGAATGACATTTATCTTAGCTCTGTCGACCTCAATGCCTTTCCATGAAATGACATGTCCAAGCACAATACCCTTTTGGACCATGAAATGGCATTTTTCCCTATTCAAAGTTAAGTTCTTATCTTTACAACGAGTAAGAACTGCGTCAAGATGAGATAAGCAATCATCAAAAGAGTCCCCGAATATCGAGAAATCGTCCATGAAAATCTCCAGAAAATTCTCGACCATGTCAGAAAATATCCCCATCATACACCGCTGAAATGTAGCAGGAGCATTGCATAACCCAAAGGGCATGAGTCTATAAGCAAAAGTACCGAAAGGACAAGTAAATGTGGTTTTATCTTGATCTTTTTCAGCAATAGGAACCTGGTTATAGCCAGAGTATCCGTCCATGAAACAATAATATTCATGTCTCGCTAATCGTTCCAACATCTGGTCAATAAAAGGTAGAGGAAAGTGGTCTTTCCTCATTGCGGCATTGAGTTTTCTGTAATCAATACATACACGCCACCCAGTTTGGGTGCGTGTCTAGATCAACTCATTAGCCTCATTAGATATGACCATGATGTCGGACTTCTTAGGGACTACATGAATAGGTTTTACCCATTGGCTATCAGAGATTGGGTAAATGATACTATTGTCAAGGCATTTGACGATTTCTTTCTTTACCGCCTCCTTCATGACGGGATTTAACCGTCTTTGTAGTTCTCGAATTGGTTTGGCTTCATCCATCAAATGTATATGATGTTCAACAATCAAGGGACTAATCCCTTTGATGTCAGCAATTGTCTAACCAAAGGCTTGCCTATTAGATCTCAAGACCATCAAAAGATCGTTCTCTTGCTCTAAGGCTAGATAAGCAGATATGATCACGGGCAAAGACTCATTCTCATATAAATATGCATATTTAAGGTGAGAAGGTAACAATTTGAGATCTAATGTCGGCGGAGAGACAATAGAAGGTGGGGTAAGTGAATGACATTCGGATTCTCGAAGAAGTTCATAGCCTGCAAAGGATATAGACTCGGAAAGTGTGACTGGCTTTTGTGATAATTCAGAAGGTTCAAATTCGGGAGTGGACTCGTCAAAGGTGTCCTCACTATCATGTGTAAGATCAAACAATGATGTACTAATGTCGTCGAGATCATCAAAGCAAAGTTCATCAGCCTTGCATCTTTCGGAAGCTATCTCATGGACATAACAGACATCAAGAAGATGAGCAGAGGGTTCAGATAGCTGACTTCCAATCTTGTAAATGTTAAGCTCAATTGTAATTTTTCCAAAGGATGGGTTCATAGAACCATTTCGACAATTAATGACAACATTGGAAGTGGCAAGGAAGGGTCGACCAAGAATCACCGGAATTTGGTTCCGTGGGTTTGCTACAGGCTGTGTATCTAAAACAATAAAGTCCATAGGGAATATAAATTTCCCAACTTTTATCAACACATCCTCAAGCTCACCCCTAGGTTTGGTGATGGATCGGTCTGCCATCTGGAGAGTATAATGAGCTGGTTTCAACTCTCCAATCCCTAACTGCTCGTAGACAGAGTATGGAAGTAGGTTAACACTTGCGCCAAGGTCGAGTAAAGCACGGTTAATATTTTTACCCTCAATAGAAATAGAGATTGTAGGACATCCAGGGTCCTTACGTTTCTTTGGTAATTGTGGGGTAAAAGTTGTGCTAACATTATTCGTCATGAATACATTTTTGGGCACTTGAGTCTTCCTCTTCCTAGTGCACAAGTCCTTAAAGATTTTCGCATAAGCTGGAACTTGTTGGATAGCATCTAGGAGAGGGATATTGATGTTAACTTGTTTAAACATTTCCATAATCTTCTCCATATGTGGAATTGTTTTGTTTCCTCTTAACCAATTCAGATAAGGAGCTTTAGTAATAAGAGCTGGGTCCGACATTAGAGAAGGTCGTGAGTGTGGAACAGATCCTAGAATTGGAGTGGGGGTCATCTTTGGTTGACTAAAAAAAGTGGGATGAGGGTTCGAGCCTTGAGGAAAATGGAGAATAGGCTCACAAGAAGATGAACTAGGGTCAGAAGTTGAAGTGGAAGTGGAAGTGGAAGTGGAAGCGGAAGTGGAAGCCGGGCTGTCATTGATAGATTCATCATTATCAATATCAATCTGTTCACCGACTTGATTATTCAGCACTCTTCCGGATCTTAACGTTGTAATGGCACTCATATTGTAGTGTTGTGTATGCCCAGGATTCGGTAGGGGTTGAGATGGAATTTTCCCTTTATCTCTAGCACTCATTTCAGTATTTAATCGTGCAATTTTTGCTTCTATCGATTTAATACTCTCACCGTGGGAGGCAGAGTTCTTCTTTATATCATCGATGGAAGACCTTATATCAGCCGACACTTGAATGGAATGTTTCATGAATAAATCCAAGGTTCGTTCGAGTGAAGAGGAATTATCGGTACCGGCCAATTGCAAAGAATTATTATACGGTGTAGAAGTGTTAGCCGGATTTTGAAAATTTTATGATTGAAAGGGGTGCTGACTCAGTTGTAGTGATTGCTGTTGTTGTGGAGGGACCCTTTGAAAGTTATTTTGGTTTGGAACCGTATTTTGAGTTTGGTGTTGGTTCCAAGTAAAATTAGGGTGATTCCTCCAACCCAGATTATAAGTGGAAGAATAAGGATCGTTTCTAGGTCGTTGCTGAAAAGCAGCATTAGTGTGTTCTTGACCTTGAAACGGAGAATTCAAAGGATATTCTTCCGTCAAATGTGATGGATCGGAACAGCATCCACACACGGTTTTAGGGAGTGTGACCTGGTTTAGGGAGGCTAATAAAAATTTGTGTTCCATAGCTTCAAGTTTCTTTTACATTGCTGCCATTTAAGTTTTGACTGCTATGGAAATACCAAGTTGATGGATACCACCCCTAGATGATGGTTGACTAACACTCTCCCATTGCAAAGTTTTTTCAGTAAAATCTTCTAAAAATTTCCAAGCTTCACCATCGTCTTTAGACATGAAATTGCCTTGACACATAGATTCAAGTATCTGCTTCGTTGTTGGATTAATTTCCTCATATATGATTCGACACAGATCCCATTGATGGATTCCGTGGTGAGGACATTGGACTAGCAGATCCTTGAATCGTTCAAAACACTTCCAAAATTGTTCATTGGGAAACTGGGTAAATTGATTGATTTCGCTATGGACACAGACGGTCTTATGATTGGGATAAAATTTCTTAAGGAATGCTATGACGAATTCATCCCGGTTTGAAATAGAGTGTGCAGCTATGTTATAAAACCATTTTCAGCTAAATCGCACAAAGTGAACGGGAGAAGACGCAATCTCATAGCATCCACAGAAAGTTGTGAAGTGTCCATCATACCACATACGTTTTCAAATTTGGTGATAAAAACGTATGCGTCTTCAGACTCGAGACCGTGAAATTTAGGTAAAAGATTGAAATAATGAGGTTTGATTTCGAAATTATCCCCATTGGCTGGCGGAATGGAAAGACGGGTAGGGAGGGGATCTCGAATAGGGTAACATCTCTCTTGGAGAGAGACGCGCGGTGGGTTCTTGGCACCTGCGGGCGGTGGCAGAGTGGTGTTATTAAAGTTTGATGGAAATCCGTCCATCGCGGTGGATGTGGTAGGTGGTGAGGAAAAAGAAGATGTAGAATTACCGACTTCGGAGTCGATAGGAGGAACGCGGACAAGACGAGCACTAGAATCCTGTGTCCAGCCGATCATGCACTAAACGGTTTAGCACAAGTGACAGCGTTTGTGATTATTAGAGAAAGTGGTTTGTTTTTGGTTTTTTGTTTGTTTTGAAAATGACGGTTTTAGAAAAAAAATCACAACAAAAAATGCACAATCAACCCTGGATCTATGGTCACCTAGGTCAAGTCACTAGACCACTCCTAGACTTCCAGAAGACAAATCGCAGGATAAATCCTCTACTACCGCTTTATCCTTCTGTGGCCAGGTAAGTGCCAGAAAAGTGGGAGGTATCCGCTATGTAAGTAGCGGGCCTGATTAAGTAACCACTTGCCTTAGACACACTTGCTTTAGACACCACAAAAAAATGCGGATAAGCAATAGATTACCCACGACCTTCTTCTGTCCTAATTGAGCGCGACGGTCTTTAGAGTCTTGTCTAGATATTTTTTAGTTAATGAGGGTGATGCAAATGCTATTTTTATGATTTGTGGGGCTTAGGAAGGGTAATGAAATTCCCACCTAATCTGAATTTGGTCTTTGCCCCTTAATTTCAGTATTAAAATATGCAAAAAAACCAATATCAAAACATGAAACAAATTTTTATTTTTGAGCAGCGAAATTTTTGCAAAGAATCCAGGAGAAAAGTTGTTATTAGACAGACCATAGAAAAGATAAGAAAGTATAGAATATACCACAGAAATCTGAAACACTAACTCGTCAAGAATACCGCGGATCCGC
This sequence comes from Agapanthus africanus, assembly GCA_030015575.1. Lineage (NCBI taxonomy): Eukaryota > Viridiplantae > Streptophyta > Magnoliopsida > Asparagales > Amaryllidaceae > Agapanthus > Agapanthus africanus. Next base: position 561,530,116 of record CM057340.1, read on the forward strand.
CGCCAATGCTTGCTTCTTGCTGCGGTTCCGCGGTCTCGTGAACAGTTCTTTGAACAAGCTTTGGTACTGATGCTCCCTTTGCTCCTCTGTCCTAGATGAAATGATCTGAATAATTTTCTCACTGCTGCAATGATTCAAGATTTCCTTGCAAAATTCACACACTAATCGTTAAGCACACAATACGATTTTGATTTAAAATTCTGATGGAATAATAATATTTCAACTCAAATAGCAAGAACGAACAAATTACGCATGGATCCCCGGCAACGGCGCCATTTGATTGATTGTCTTTTTGTGATCGGTATGAAAAGTGTTATCATAATCAAAGAATTTATAACCGCAATCAATAACGGTGTCGATGTAGTTCGTTAATGAGTATGGGTCGTCCACTGGGATTCGTGTATTTATTCATTCTTGCATTAGTTGAGCCGAAAGAAAATAGTAAAGAAAATTCAAGAAAATAAGATTTCAAGATTTAATTGAGTTTATTATTTCAAGAAAAATCAAGGAAGAGTTTAATATTTAGTAATCAAGAAAATGTCCAATATCAATTTTAGTTATCAAGAAAATTGAAGAATAGCTTGTAGGATTCGATGGGAATTAGTAGCAATGATGAATATTAATAATGACTCATCTTATCTATTGATGAATTATAGCTAGAATGATGGCGATGAATGAAGATTAGGGATCTATTAAAGAAACTAGGGTTTCTCCTTCACTATCTCTTGTCTTTTCATTGATCATCATTCAAATCTAGCCTTTAGTAAAGAGAATCATCAATCATTTAATCCCAAATTGCAACGAAATTATCAAGAACGATGATCTCGTTCCAAATTTGGTCATTGACGATTTTTTTCCTAAAGTTCATAATTCTCATAAGACTTAAGATGCGTATAGGATTTCATCATCATTTGATCTACCGAATTCCTTCGAATCCTTAGCAAGCGGAGATTTACTCACGTATCATGAAAATAAAAGAATCAAGAATTAGAAATTTCATAATGCGAGAATTTAAAAAAAACGAGAATTAACAATTGATCACTTTTATTAATCAACTTCTAATTACACTTACTTTCAATCCGAGATTATAAGAATTGCTCTCGATCGCTCCCTTGAAGAGGTAACTATTCTGTCGAATTTCGCTTAGCTCGATCTCCGTAAGACTTGGACCTGTCGAGGATCTCGTGCTCTTGATGACGATCGGCTTCGCGTAAAGGATCTTGAATGTCGTCACTCGATATTGTTCTCAACGATTCTTGATTTGGATCTTGATTAGGAATTGAATTGGATTGAATTGGCTCTCAAAATTGTCTCCCCAAATTGCATAACCCCTGAAATGAAGGTTTAGGTCCTTTATATAGCTCTTCACCAATCTTCCACTAGAAGCTAGATTAATCTTCCCCAAGAAACTAGGTAGTTGTAGGGAAACTTCTAGAATAAGGTAGTTATCAAGCTTCCTCAAGAAGCTAGGCTGTTGTAAAGAATTTTCCAGAACAAGGTCGTTACAATGGAGCGTCTTCAACAAGCCAAGTAGTTGCAATGAAGCTTCTGGAGAACTTTCGACCGCCGGCTCCCTGAATCGGCCGCGGATCCACGGCCGTTTTGTAAGATCAATGCTTCATTTCTCTGTGGTTGTTTGGTGTTGGTCTATGGGTGTTCAGGTGATATCTGGAATCTTCTTATCTCTTCTGAATCTCTGCCAGATTTTAACTCTTTGATTTCTTGTATTTTGTCGGTGAATTTACAATTCCGATATCTGTCCTGAAATAATTTTCTGTACAAAATCTCAATTAAGAATGTTGAGATATATATTATCATGCATGAAATAATAAACACACAATTTCATTACAAAATGTTGATTATAATGTATAACACGTGATATTTGATATTTTCCAGACGAACTTGTAATCCGTGTTATATTTATAACAAACATCATTAGATGACTAGAAACATGAGGAAATTAATATGTTAAAGATTGCAATATTTTCGACTGAACAAGCATGTCGATGCATCTTTCGTCCTGAGTATTAGATACCAGATCGAGATCCCATATATGTAATATGTTGCATGGGCTAAGGAAAGGTAGAGAACTGGGAATAGATGATCATTCTGTAAAAGTATGGAATGGTGCAAATGTTGCAGCCAAATCAGTTGCCGAATATCACCTTTTATTACCAATTAGTAATACATTGATTATGAACGAATACTATTACATACCGAACCTGATATGCAATATTATATCAGTTTCTTTATTAAGTAAAGAATGATATAATTTCGTATTGCAGGATATTGTTATGAACATTTTTCTGAATTAAAAATTGATTGGATCAGGCTCGTTAAATAATAGCATATACGTTCTAAATCAAACTACAGTTCTTAATGTACAGAACACACATAAGAGGAAAAATTCAGAAATGAACAAATTCTACTTATGGCATTGTAGACTAGGTCATATCAATACGACACGACTCGCTAAGTTACATAAGGATGGATATTTGAATCCGCTCAAATTTTCATCTTATGACACTTGCCAGTCATATCTCAAAGGCAAAATGACCAAAACTCCATTTACTGAACACGGAGAAAGAGCTACAGAACTCTTGGGACTAATACATAGTGATGTATGTGGTACCATATCTACACATGCCAGGGATGGTTTCTCGTACTTCATTACATTCACTGACGATCTCTCAAGTTTCGGACATGTGTTCCTGTTGAAATACAAGTCTGAAGCATTTGAGAAATTTAGAGAATATAAGCATGAAGTTGAGAACCAGACGGGTAAAATTATTAAAATCCTTCAATCTGATCGGGGAGGAGAATACTTGAGTAATGAGTTCCTGGACTACCTAAAAGAGAATGGGATTCTCTCTCAGCTTACTCCTCCGTATACACCACAGCACAACGGTGTGTCGGAGTGAAGAAATCGCATCATATTAGATATGGTGCGCCCTATGATGAGCACCGCTGAGTTACCTATTTCCTTTTGGGGTTATGCGCTTGTGACAGCAGCATACCTATTGAATCAAGTTCCAACCAAATCAGTGCCTACCACACCATATGAGATATGGAGTGGAAAGAGACCATGTCTTAAACAAGTTAAGATATGGGGTTGTCCGGCCTATGTCAAAAGGCAAAATCCGGACAAACTCGAGGCACGATCTGTTCTTTGCAAGTTTGTGGGATATCCCAAACATTCACATGGATATCTTTTCTACCACAGTGAGGATCTAAAGGTGTTTGTTTCTCGACATGCCACCATTTTAGAAAAGGAATTTCTTGTAAAAGAAATTAGTTGGCAAAGAGGTAGAACTAGAAGAAATTCCGGCTACACAAACTGCAACAGAAGATTCGGTGGAACCAGAGAATTCAGTAGTACCCAATGAACCTCAACCTCTTCGCCGATCTAGTAAGGTTCCTCACCCACCAGAGAGATACTACGGTTTTCTTATTGATGGTGGAACCGAGGATTGCATCATGGAAGATGATGACCCAACTAGTTTCGAGCAGGCCATCACGAGTGGGGCCTCTGTGAAATGGCTGGATGCAATGCGATCTGAGATGGAATCCATGTACACAAACAAAGTATGGACTTTGGAAGATGCTCTTGAAGGGGTAAAACCCATCGGGAGCAAGTGGATCTTCAAGAAAAAACTTGGTGTAGATGGAAAAGTTGAGACTTTCAAAACTAGACTTGTTGCAAAAGGTTTTCGTCAATGACCAGGTGTGGATTATGATGAAACCTTTTCTCATGTGTCTATGCTTAAGTCTATCCAGATCCTACTTGCCATCGCTGCATAACATGACTACGAAATCCGGCAGATGGATATAAGACTGCCTTTCTAAATGGTGATTTAGAAGAGCGTGTACATGACTCAGCCAGAGGGCTTCGTGGGTAGTAGGAGCAGCAGAAAGGTGTGCAAGTTGCTTAAATAAATCTATGGGTTGAAGCAGGCATCACGGAGTTGGAACATCTGTTTTGATGTGTTAATCAAAGAGTTTGACTTCGTCAAAAATGTAGATGAGCCTTGTATATATAAGAAGGTGGCAGAGAGTAAGGTTGTCTTCCTCGTATTATACGTGGATGACATACTCTTGATAAGAAATGATATTCCTATGTTGCACTTGGTCAAGCTCTTCTTATCACAAAGATTCTCCATGAAGGATCTAGGTGATGTCTCCTACATCCTGGGGATTAAGATCTATAGAGATAGATCTAAACAGATGTTGGGATTGTCCCAATCCAGATACATAGACACAATACTAAAGAGGTTTAGTATGGAGGATTCCAAGCATAGGAATTTACCTATGATCTCATGACTCACTCTCTCCAAAGAGATGTCTCCCAAGACTGATTTGGAGAGAGCTCGCATGCAAGAGATACCCTATGCTTTGGCAGTAGGCTCTATCATGTACGCGATGTTATATACCAGACCCGATGTAGTATACTCACTAAGTGTAGTGAGTAGGTGTCAATCAGATCTTAGGGAGAATCACTGGACAGCTGTGAAGAATATTCTTAAGTACTTGAGAAGGACTAAAGAAATGTTCTTGGTGTATGGTAACGGTGAACTCCAAGTGGAGTCCTTTACCGATTCGAGCTTCCAGAGTGATAAGGACGACTCTAAATCGGTCTCGGGTTTTGTCTTCACCCTCAATGGAGGGACGGTTTGTTGGAAGAGTTCCAAGCAAGAAACCGTGGCAGACTCGACGATGGAGGCTGAATATATCGCCGCCAATGAGGTTGTTTGAATGAAGAAGTTCATAACCAAACTTGGTGTGATTCCGTCCATCGAGCATCCAATGCCTTTGTATTATGATAAAAATGGAGCAGTGGCTTTGGCCAAGGAATCCAGATCCCATCAGCGATCCAGACATATTCTGAGGCGGTATCACCTAATCCAGGAGATAGTTGATCATCGGGAGATCGGGGTCAGGAGAGTTGACACGAAGAATAACACGGCGGATCCACTCACGAAGGCCATACCCCAGATACAATTTGAGAGACTCTTCGGTATGTTGGGTATGAGATACTACAACAACTGGCATTAGTGCAAGTGAGAGATTGTAAGTTATATGTATGCCCTAAAGGCCATTATTGTACATGATTGTATATTATAGTGGATTCTTGGACATATATGGAGAGGACTTTCTTGCTCGATATGATAGTATGTTTTCTGGTTGCTCTTTGTCTTAACATGCAGACTTGTATTGTGATACTGTCTTGCTCTCACATGTTGATAAAGCCATTAGGATGTATACTTGACTACCAGGACTATGATGGAGATCATAGTAGTCGGGCCAGGATAGTCCACAAGTTCATCCTTTAATTGTTCCTAGTTGAGGGTGTATCGAGATAGGACATCGATATTCTAGAGTAGACTAGCGTATATGCTTCTTGACCCATATGATGGGCGATGGATGATCCCACATCCATTGGTGTTTGACATCAAAGATGGTATACGGGTGCTCGGTGGAGACTGGGTGCACTGAACAGAACTCGCCGAGAACTCCTAGATGGTATTATACCTAACGTCAGATAGCAGTTCTCTGGTGACACTGGTACAGGTTAGTCTGTAGACCCGAGATCGTCATAGAGTCTTGTGTGATTCCCATTGTGCTTTGATTTCCACCTTACCACATTCAAGAGAACGTGCAAAATGGTGGTATTTGGGTACAGTCCCGAGTCACATGAAGGCAATGAGTGATAAGAAGGGATTCGTCTTTCTCGGTATTGGGGGTTGATGTTGCATTGTGCTCGATTGGTCATAACAGGAAGTCTTTGGCCAGGGCTGATATGGAGATTTACTGGTAAATTTTATCAGTAGTTTCTCAACCCGTTATCAGCCTCACATCGGCATGACTTATCAAGTTATTGGGGTCTGACGTTTACCACCCACAGACTAGATATGCGACATATGAGGAGAATAGACTGGACTGTACGGTAGTGTTACTTATTAGATTCACATGAGTATGAGCAGGCTTGCTTGTTGATCTTCTGATCGCTCAATACCCGGATAGCCATTACTGGTATCAAAGCCAACCAAACACCTTAAATTAGCTAGTTACGACATCAAAAATTCGGGACTGTTTTTTCGACAGTTTTCGATGCTCGAAAAAACGTGAATTCTAATGTCGTAACTAGCTAGTTTAAGGTGATTGGTTGGCTCTGATACCATGTTGGGTTTTGTTCCGCATTTGGCCACGGTTTGATGGCCGGGGCGCTGGAAAAACCCAACATGGTATCAGAGCCAACCAAACACCTTAAACTAACTAGTTACGACATTAGAATTCACGTTTTTTCGAGCATCGAAAACTGTCGAAAAAACAGTCCCAAATTTTTGAGTTTTGAGATATTTGCACACCCTACGGGCTCTCGGTTTGAACCGAGAAGCCGCGGGGTGCTGTGTGGGCACCCCGGGGAGACCCCGGGGGGACCGAATGGCTGGGCCCACTCCCCAAGACCACCACAAGGTGGTCTTAGGGGTGGGGACCCGAAACTGCCCCTGAATGGGCAGTTTCGGGTCTGCCTCACCCTCTGGCCACCTCGTGGTGGCCTCGGGGATGGGGTACCCCCTCTAGGCCTCCCGAATCGAAGTTAATTTCGTGCTCTAACTCCCCACGAAGGTTCGGGCGTGTTTCGTTTTGATTCGAACCTCCGAATTGGCTCAAAAGTCGACTTTTTGGATGTTTAGTGCACTTGGTTTTTTATCCTTAGTATATTTGGGATGTGCGCTAATTGTGTTTTGGAATTCTAATGTCGTGACTTCGTTTGCATGCATGGATGTGTTGGTAACGTTGTCTAATTGTTATATGTTCAATTAGACGGGGTTACACACTTGATTCAGTTACTTGTTTCTGTGGATAAATATCTGGTTATGATTTGTGTAGATTGTCGTGATGAATAGCCTTGGGTGCAATGGTAGTGCAGTTTAGTTTCATTTGCACATTTGATATTGCGGGGTGAGTGTCCTACATGTGGACTGCCGTCACTGCCAGTTTGTATATTATTTGTTTGGGGCACGACCGGGTTGAGGTCGATGTCACCCTTGTGCATATTATTTTCTTTTCTGTACTAGGATTACCCCGCGGTGGAGTGCACGAATAGCCGGGTTCTAGAGGGTGGGTTCGCATCTCATGGCGTTGAGACAGAGGGGACCTTATTCTAGAATTGACGGGATATTCGTCGCACTCGTAGGGGGTATAGGTTGACCCATGAAGGGGTGCTCAAGTTACCGGATTTCTTGAAGTACCGGGTGGCCCATTCACTTTGATGAAGGGGGTTGCCTCACTTCTTGTTTTGGTGGGTAACTTGTCGCGCTCGTAAGGGTCTAGGTTTTCATTGCACAGGCTATCCACACGACCGGGGAATGTCGGGTTTCATTTGCGGCTCAATGGAAACCCGGGGCTCCTAGATTATCCGTTTTTCTGTGATGTTTCTGTGATGTTGCTTAAATCATGCCTGGGATGAATGTTATATATATATTTATATATACTAGTAGATGTTGTATATATTTTGCACCCATGCTAGTCCAGTCCCCGCTCTGTCGTTAGTTAAGTAACCTAACGAGTGATGACGGGACCCAGTGGCGAATGCGGATGGTATATACGTACATCATATATTTTCGTTCTTTTCTGGTGTGCTTAATTGATGGGACTGCGTTGATTCTGATCAATGTAAGGATAAAAAAACCTATATATGATGTTGTTGGAACCAAGTTTTTAAAATTGACACTACAGATGTTTTCTTTTGCTTTGCACAGTAGTATTCGGTTATGAATATCCAGCACCTCATTCGACGAGGCAAGAGCCGAGATCCCTTCACCAGGAGTGACCTCTTGAGAAAAAGTTTGTATCATCGTAATAACTTCACTATAGTCGTTTATTTTGCTTTGCGTCGTGGTATTCAGTTTGGAATATCCTGCACCTCATTTGACGAGGAAAGAGCCTAGATCCCTTCATAGGGAGTGACCTCTTTGGCAAAAGTTTGCGTCACTATATATTTGTAAAGCTATCTGGTTCCTTCAACGATATCAAGTTCATTACGTTAAAAGTTTTGGCCAAAAACCAGCCATAGACCTCCGTCATTTCAGATAAGTATCTACTAGTATTCATGCTATGTGTTTTGACCTTCATCAAGACATAGTGTTTGGTAGCTAGTGGGCTTATCTGTAGCATACATAGATGCATTAGTCTAGGACATGCGTACAGTTGTTTTGGCCTTCGTTAAGGGCTTGTACGAATGGATATAGATTAATCTGGATAATGACGGGTTGAACTTGTCTTGCGACTTATGATGTTTTGGCCTTCGTCAAGGTCATAAGCCGCTTGGGGCAAAATCTACATCAGGAGTTTCAAATATATAAGAAACTTACCAGGCATGCGCATACCTTCTGGAGTGTGGTGACTTAAGTGGCTTCCATCAAGTCATCATGCGCTGATAGTTCGATCCCGATTCTTATTGATAAGTAGGATTACTCCTCGGTGATTTTAGATGATCCCGATTAATTCTCCTTTTGGTTTAGATGAGAAGGAAACAGTGGGAGCCATCCTGATTAGATATAATAAAAGGATTGCAGTGAGGGCAGATAAGTATATGGTTACTATCATGAATCAAGATAATAGAAGAGGTGTTACTAGGAATACCAATTAACCCCTTTGAATATTTTCATGTTTCAGTTTCACTGTGCGATGATAAATGAAAACAGTTTTCCCAATTGGATTCAAACTCCAGGGTATGTATTTACCAGATTCGTTTCTCACATCAGTATAATGTTACAGATGGTGAGTGGGAGTAAGATATTTGGAATTAGGTGATTATATCCTCATTATATCGGAAATCGTTATAATTGGTGATATTTGAAAAAATCACCTGGGTTTTTGCATGACGGCAAATATTCGGTTTTGAATATCCGTCGTTATGCACCAATTTCAAACTGATATATCTGTATGTTTATTTTATAAAGTGAGATATAAATTTTTGAAATTATGTCCATGACATTTACCTATATCAGTTGATGATTGGGTAAGGTGCATTCAACAGCGATGTAATTCTTCTTAACCATAGTACAGTTTTCAACTTACGACGCACAAAGTTTGAATTATTGAACTCAAGAGACTTATACAAAGTATTGTATGTTGTCCAGTGTCCATTAGGACAATGGGGTTGGTACTCATACTATATTATGTTTACTTATGACTTCTCTAGTTTTAAACAAGTATTTCGTTGAAATACAAAGTCCAGATATTGAGAAGTTATAAGTATAAGAATAAAGTAGAGAACCATTTGTTGGAAGTATCAGGATTCTTCGAGATAGTCGAAGATGTAGATACTTGTGTTATGGTATTTCGTTGATAATAATGGTTTTGAGAATTTGCTTCTCTTTCAGGTTACTCATACATGGATGCGCTCCTAAATGAGTAATGTTGATTGGCTTCTTTCCATTTGGTTGATACGCCCTGGAGACAGCTGCATAATTTTGAATTTGGTTCCAATTAAATTAATGCTTTTGTTTCTATATTGGATATATATAGAATCAATTTATATCTTAACGATATTAAGGTACAGGGAGTTATCCGGCTGGTACTTAAAACCAAAATCCGGTTAAACTCGATGCACGTTTCAGTAATGGCAGTTTGTAGGTTATCCCGGGCTTTGACGAGAGTTAACTTTCTACCATCAGGAAGATCAATAGTGATATTGTTCTTGACTTGCCACAGTTTTATTAAAATGGATTTTTTCAAAAAACATAAGTGGGAGTATGGTAGAACTAGAAGTGATTTCAGAACCACAAACGATCACTGAAGATTTAATAGAACCTGAGAATTCAATTGGTTTCGACGATCCATTAGCCACTCTGCAGATTTGGTAGGTAACCTCAGGCACCCGAGAGGTACTTCAGTTTTCTCAGAGATGGCGATAGGGAGGTTCTTGTTTACCTAGACTTGTAATTTCTGCTATTCTAGACTATGAGACCCGACAGGAGGATGAGTATAATGTCGTTCTAAACTAACTTTAGAAGTGCACATGTATATGACTCTGCTAGAGGGTTGTTGTAGTCAGTGGGAGCAGCGGAAGCATAGTGGGTAAGTAGCTTATGTCTATTTATAGACTAAAGCAAGTATAGCAGAAATAGATCATCTATTTTTGATGTGACGGTCATAGAGTTTGACTTCATCAGAACAACAGATGGATCTAGATTTGAGAAGGTAGTAGGGAGAGATGTCCTGGTATTTGGATGACATACTCTAGATAGGAAGTGGTATTCCTATGCTACGATCGGTTATACTGTGGTTGTCCTAAGGAGTTTCTCCACATAGGATCTGGATAAAATATCAGAGATTCTAGTGACTAGATCTATGGTTTTAGATCTAAATTTGGAACTATATGTATAGTTCTTTCTACCACACTAGCTAGTATTGTATACCATTTTTTATTACAGAAAGTTGTATTGTATACGAATATAGGCTTCATATAGATCAAATTACAATATGTATGTACATATAGATAGCACTCTAATTCTATTTCTTTTATTTTTATTTCCTATCTCAAGAAATCATTAAGTCATTGATTGAACAATTAACGGATGATCCGCGGAGTTATATGGTAACTTCTTCGGATTTGGAAAAAGAGTAGAGTGGACCCTGTCCATTTTTCATGCTTAAATTAAACAATTAAATATGGGATGAGTCAAAAAAAGCATTAAAAAGTTCTAGGAGCCTAAAACAAATGTTAAATGTGTGATATGCGGATCGCTCAACAGAAGAAAGATCTAATTTTATTATGTGTATGATCTTTTTGCACAATTACTAATCGCTTCCAGTAGAAAGAAAATCCGTATTGTGGTAATAGCAGAACTACTTTTCTTTTAGAAAGGTAAAAGTTAAGAAAAAGTGAAATAAAAAAAATGAAGTATTAGTTTTTCTTATTGTAATATCCATAATTCTGATAAGAGCTAATTCACCAAAATAGAATATTAGAATATATAATATTTAGAAAAAAATCGGTAGGAAAAAATCTCCTATCATGCGTATATTTTAGTTTTGAAATACAATTATGGAATCATTCATTACTGTATTCCAATACAATTTTGAAGATATTATTTTAAGGCTTCGCAAAACGATCAATAAAGAATTGATACAGTTCGATTGCTGAATCGATTACTCAAGTATTATTAGTGGTGCCTTCAACCCTAGAGTCCACTCCTTCCCCATACTACAAGTGAAAGGGAAAATGTAAAGACTACCATTAAAGCAGCCCAAGCAAGACTTACTATACCCATGTGAATTATGTCCTCTATTTCTATGAAGGAATTATTCTATTATTGATTAATAATCATAGTTGAATCAATGGCGCGGAGTCAAAATTGTATTCTGACTTAAGCCTATTAATGAACCTAACCAATTCAATTAATACACTCGTAATAAGTTTTTATATTTTAGGGTTTTTGGTAGAATCAGAAAGTATTAAGTACAAATACGATGATACACACGCTATTTCTTTGGAAATATCAAAGGAATGCTTCTAATGAAACATGTAAGAACAGTAAGACCTATTGTTTGATGCCTTTCTTTACTAAGCAAAAAGCATAAAAGTATACCATCAAGATAGACAACTATCTATCAGATACCTCTTTTTCCTGTTTGATCTAAGCTTACTGTCTTTCTTTCTGTGAAAGAATTGAGAGAACTCACCGCCACTATTACTACATAATTACTACATACATTCTTTTTTTTTTCAACTTTCACCTTTACTCTATAAGAATAAGAGTTGCTTCGTTCCTATTGATACCGGTTTGGGCTACACCCAGATTTTTATAAAAAAATTACAGTCTTTTATAAAAACTATCTTATAGGTTATAAAAATAAAGTATTGACATGCCCACTTAGTCCTTTGCCTCTGCTTCTTGCTCCGCAAGAATTCGTCGAATTAGATCGGTAAGATAAGAAATAAAAAATATTTTGTTGATCAGGCGACACCCGGATTTGAACTGGGGATAAAGGATTTGCAGTCCCCCGCATTACCACTTGGCCATACCGCCAAATCCGATCAAAAAAGGAAAAAATATTATCTATATTCTATTACTAATACTAACTCATTTTTTTTTATCTTGAATCCCATTGTACTTATCTTTTTTGAAAAAGATATTCTTATTTTTTATTGGATCTATAGTTTATATTATTCTCTTCGATTGATTGTATCTCAAAATATACATCGCTTAAAAACTTCCCTTCTACTTTCTATTGAGAGTAGAAAAAATGGATCTCCATTCACAGACTCAAAAATTCAGGTCAAATTGGAACCATTATATCTCGACATAAGCCAAGAGGCAGATCATGTGCCACTCCACCAGGTCGTATGAAACTGGCATGCATCCTGACTCCCGGGACTCTTTCATAGAATTCCAACAATTTCTCCCGTTCCTCAAAAGCCCAAAGGAACGGAGTTGATGCTCCCACATCCATAGCATGAGTAGTTGAAGTAAGTGAATGGTTTGAAATTCGAGTTATTTCATGGAATAACACTCGTATATATTGAGCTCGTAATGGTACCTCGCAATTCAAAAGTCTCTCTACGGCTGAAGAATGGGCGTCCTTTGAAATAGTGAACGGTTCTTCAATTTTGATCTCCACTGAAATTTTGTTTCCTTGAATGGATAAAGAAAAACAAATAGATTTATGACCAATCAGTATTCATTTTTTTTTCAATAATAAATCCTTTTCAATTACAATTATAACAACATATATGTGTATATGTAAACCCCAGAACATAAATTGTTACCCAGATACCAAGTCGGGTCTCTCTCTTATACATATCCCTATAGAAAATCATCGTGTTTCAATTTTTCATTGAATATATTGAATAGAAAATACGAATTTTGATGGAGTGTGCCCCATGTTGCCCAAGTGAAATTACAAGAAAAGATGCGATATATGGCTAGATAGATAGCCCGCCTGTACTTAATAAATACAATATTATTCATTAGTATATTTATATTACGCAATTCGATCGTATTCTAAAAATTCCACTCACTACTAAAAAGAATTTGCGAATTCTTTTTTGAACATGAAATTGATTTTAGTGCGTTAAAAAAAAAAAAGGAAACTCTATACTACTTCTAATTATTCTTATCTCATTTATAGAGAGGAGATTGAATCTCAAACCCATTTTTTTGTTATCCCTCAGATCGTAATATCATAATAATAGGTAGAAATTGGATCAATTTTTATATTCTATACAAGACTCCATAAGTGTAAGTGAAAGGATTTTTTTCCAGGAATATTTTATTAATTTATTTATATTTTATTTGTACCTGTCGCAAATTCGAACTTGCGCCGAAAATGCTCTTCATTCCTCCGTCTCATCTCCGTTCATAGGTATGAAATACATATATGAAGTTGGCTAAAATTTTATGTGATTCAGTAAACATAATATACATTCTATTATTACTAGATCGATCCGTATGGTTCGATGAATAGTGAATCAATAATTGAATTTTTTCAATAAAAATAGGAAACTTAAGATTAAGATGCTACGTAATGGAAATGCGGGAATGTCCACAATACCTGGATTCAGTCAGATACAATTTGAGAGATTTTGTAGGTTCATTAATCAGGGCTTGGCGGAAGAATTTCATAAGTTTCCAAAAATTGAAGATAGAGATCAAGAAATGGAATTTCAATTATTTGTGGAAAGATATCAATTGGTAGAGCCCCTGATAAAGGAAAGAGATGTTGTGTATGAATCACTCACATATTCTTCGGAATTATATGTCTCTGCGGGATTAATTTGGAAAACCAGTAGAGATATGCAACAACAAACCGTTTTTATTGGAAACATTCCTCTAATGAATTCCCTGGAAACCTCTATAGTAAATGGAATATACAGAATTGTGATCAATCAAATATTGCAAAGTCCCGGTATTTACTATCGTTCAGAATTGGACCATAACGGAAATTCTGTCTATACCAGCACTATAATATCATATTGGGGAGGAAGATCGGAATTAGAAATTGATAGAAGAACAAGGATATGGGCACGTGTAAGTAGGAAACAAAAAATATCTATTGAAGTGTCCCAATTCGGGTACTTAACACTATTCTAAAGAGTTTTAGAATGGACGACTCTTGGCGAGGTGGTGTACCCGCAGGTAATGGAGTCACCCTCTCCAAAAAGATATCTTCTAGACTGATGAGGAGAGGGATTTGCATGATTGGCATATCACTTGCTTAGGCAATTGAGTCAATCATGATATGTCAAGTACAACACCAGATATTGTTTTTGCACTGGCTACAAGAAATATATATTAATCCAATCCTAGAGAAACATTAGGAAGCAGTTATGAACATAAGTGAATGTTCTTGGTATATGGTAACGGCAGCCTCCTTCAGGAGGCGATTATCATTTCAGGCTTCCAAGATGACCTAGATGACAGAGAGGCTGTCAGAGTTATAGTTTTCTCTCTTCTAAGGAGCAGTATGTTGGACAGGTGGGATACTGAGGCAGGCATGGCGCAGGATACTAATTAAATTCAGTGGATGATAAAGTCTAAAGAAGTTTGTTGGATTTGGAGTTCATTAATGAACTGAGTCCCATCAGATATCCAAACAAATTCTAAGACAAGGTACTGCTCATTCCGGGAGATGGTCTTTCTCTGCGAAGTTGAGATATAGAGAGATAAAGATAGAAACACTGGAGCGGGTCCACTCACTGAGGCTATTTCTCGAACGCAATAGTTCACAAACGGGCTTTGTGAGACTGATTAGTAGATAAGTTGGGTGTTCGTATCACACGGGCTGTGAGTATGTGACATCGCAATAATTAGCCTTAAGTGCAAGTGGGAGATTGTTGACTATAGTGCCCTCAAGTCAATTATTGAATCGCAGGCACACGATTGCGATGATTGAGGGAAGACCTATACCGGTAGAACAATCTTACTCAAGATGATAGTATTCTATCTGGTTTGTCTTTATCATCATGTAAAGCATTAGGTGGCACTACAGATCACTATTACATGTTAATAGAGCCCATAGGATTCTTGCTTGACTACCAGTATTATGATGGCGATCATATAAGTGGGAGCTGGGTGGTCTATAAGTACATTCTTAAAATGTCCCTAATCGTGGGAGTATCGAGACTGGGCATCAATACTCCAGAGTAGACTAGTGTATACTTATCAAGACCCCGACGAGAGGCGATGGCCAGTCTCACAAGCCATTGGTGTATGTCCGTCACCTATGATAGTATACAGGTGCTCATTGGGTTATGAGTACACTAGACAGGACTCACCGGGAACATGCTAGTTGGTATTAAACCTATTGTCAGATAGCAGTTCCCAGGTGACATAAGTACAGGTTAGTCTGTTGACCTGAGATCGTCAATTTTCTCGTATGAGTTCCTATTGTGCTTTGATTACTACCCTACCACGGTTCAAAGGAGTCGTGCAAACAGGTTTTAGTTGGGTACGATCCCGAGCCATATGGAGGCAGTGGGCGGATCGTCGGGGATTCGTCTCTCCCGGTATAGGGGGTTGATGTCGCACAGTGCACGGATGGCCATCACCAGAAATCCTCTGCCAAGGTAGTCGAGAATTACTGATTTGGATCAGTAGTTTCTCATGGTGATGGGCTTCATACCGACACGAATTATCGCGTTATTAGGGGTCTGACTTTATCCACCCCCTAGACTCGATATGCGATACTCTTAGACGAACAGAATGGACTGTATGGAGATTGTCACGGATAAGCTCAGTAGGAGTTCGGATGAGTTTGCTCATCGGCCTTCCTTTCACTCAATACCTGGGTAGCCGTTACGTACAGCTAGTGCCGCTGACGTGCTTGTGGTTAAACCCACTGCCGGCGTATTGACGGATCTTTAAAGTCCTACACAGAGGGTTTTCCTGGTTCTAGCGAAATGATGTGGTAACCGTATTGGATACGTGCAAGGTTCCGATCGATCGATTGTACTATGTATCCGGACTTTTGATCGGACAGTTGATAATACTAGCCGGCTCGGGTTTGAGCCGGATTATTAAATCAAGTGTTGATTTAATAATTTACGTATATGTATTTCGGTATGTATATTCTAGTATTATGTTCTTTGTGTTATTCTATCTCTTTGGGTATTCGTATTTCGGTACGAATGCAGGTATGCATATACAGTAGAATGTAATTCGTATTTTTTACAGATAACATTCTAGAAGGTGGACACCTCATTTTTAGGATTTGACCATTTATTTGAAAATGGTAAATGAGGTAGATATTAGCAAATGGGGAGTGGTGAGAATCATGCCTGCATAGTGTGCACAAATGAATTTTTATTCATTTATGCATACTATTCAAGTATGGCTTGTTTTTAAAATTAAAAAGAATAATTTTACAAAACCAAGCATTGAATTTTCTCTCTCCAAGGATGGCTCATTATTTTTTAGCATGAGTTTTTCTTCATCTCCCTCACCATTAGCTTCACTCTCCATGAGCTTTCTTGAGTTGCCTCCACCTTCATCTTTCACCTCCTCTCAACCATCTCATATGTTGAGAATCATGAGAGGAGGTTAGATGAGATAGCCAAACACTTTAGAACACTCACTACATTCTAGGCTTTCTAGATTAGCAACATAGAAACCCTAGTTGCTTCACTTGCATCCTTGATGTGAAGCTAGAGTCATGACTACATCCCTCGGATGGATCGTCTTCGACGAAAGGAGACCGGCGGCCAAGCTCAACCGGATATACCTCAAGGAGCTAAGGCAGAAGATAGAAGACCGAAGGACTTGGCTCTTTTGGTATAATCTTTCTAACTTGTAGTTTAGCCCCTTTTAGTTGCTAGTATAGGTTTTTGGTTCGATCTTGTGCGGGTTTTGTTTGCGCCAAAGTTTTGAAAATTTTTGTTCCGCATTTGGCCACGGTTTAATGACCGGGGCGCCGGCAAAACCCAACAGTTATGTCCAGCTAGTACCGCTGACGGCTTGTGGGCGACTGATATGATCATCACCTATTGCTGGCGTATTGACGAGTCTTTAGAGTCCTACACAGAGGTTTCCTGGCTCAGGCGAAATGAAGTAGGAGCACGTATGTGATATGTGCGGGACCGAGATTAATACGAGTATATGATACCGTATTCTATTCTCGCGATATGTGATATCGGTCGGTTATATATGATATAGTCGGGTTATCGAATCAAGTGTTGATTCGATAAGTTGATACAAATAATATTAGTCGGTTATATATGATATAGCCGGATTATTAAATCAAGTGCTGATTTAATAATTTAATGTATAATTATATATTTGATATATTAATTTACATTAACTAATATTATCTCATTTAAGCATTTCTTTTTCTTACATGTGTACACTTAATATATATGTGATATATATTATTGTGTCATGCTTGTTACTACATGTTACATGGGTGTATGAGACTCACACCATGCTTATGATAATGAGGGGTTTATTTATTTAAAGTAAATCAAAATTAGTTGGAAATTAGCACATGGTTGAAGCTTATGGAAGCTTGTGGAACAATTGACTTAGTCCACTAATTGTGTCTTCCCTTAGATATTTGACCATTATCTAAAACCATGGTCAAGTCTCTACATGAGTTATATGAGATATTTCTCACCCATAGTTGCCATAACATTATTGGCTTCATCTTTTTCTTCATCAAGAGTGAGCTCTCTAGATTTTAAGGAGGTGAAGAAAATCAGCGAGAAAAATAAATCTAAAGTGAGCAAAATTCCTACTTCACCAACCTACACTAGATTAGCCATTTAGTTTAGGTTGTTTGCTTAACTAATTCCTAATTAGTGAAGAGATAACTTGAGTTAGAGTCTCCTCGACGTAGATCATCTTCGGCCTCGAAGACTTCAAGCAAGCTTGTTCCTTTCACCTTGTGGAGTCCAACTAGAGTCCGGGAGACCACTACTTGCAGCGAAGGGACTTCTACACGGAGCTATTAAAGTGAAGGATCGGTCTACAAAGGTTGTATTCCTTGTCCACTTAGATATAAAGTTGTTTACATTCTTGTTTCGTTTAGTTCTCTAGTTAAGATTCTAAGTCTAGGGTTGTTTATCATGGCAATATTTCGAAAACGGCATGGAAGATGCCTACCGAAACCTTACTGTCGTGCTAGGTAACCCTACAATCCCAACACTGCTATCCAGGATTACTGTATAAGTGTTAAAATTTCTTCTAATTCAAAAGAAATTTTGTTCAGAATAGATTAAATTTAAATGGTTTAGTTACGTATCAATGCTTTACATGGTGTAGAAGCGGGTGGTGCAGCAGGGGGAGTCATCAAGGCTTGATTTCACCGCGGAGACCGATCCGGCCATGCTGATCCTTATCCTAGACGCCGTACATGGAGAGCACTACGGTGATTGGAAGAGAGGCCGGGGACTTAGTCCCAGCTGGGCCCATCTGAAGTTGTCCTCTCCAACGGTTACTACTCCTACCCCACCCCCTCACGAGCGACATCTGCAGCAGCGGTTAGACGTTCTGAACTCTAAATTCGAGATGTTACAGGAAATGATGGTGCGTATGTTACAGACACACACACACATACACATACACATACACATACATACATAAGCGTGTGCGCACACACAGAGCACACACAGAGACACACATACATACACATACACACACAAGCGCGCGCGCACGCACAGAGACACACACATAAACGCAACAACAATAACAACAACACAATTACGATGACGACAACAACAAGCACAAAAACAAACCTGGGTGACGAGCCTATAAATCAATTACACATCATTTCAATTCTCAAGACTTGATTTCTAGACTTAGAATTTCACAACTATACATATAGACTAAATCTAGTATATCGTTCCTTACTCGTTTATACTTATAGATCGATACTTATATCTATGTCTTTATAGTTCTATTCTACATAGCACGGATTAAAATACGGCTACGAGTAGGATTCGTGGATTCACAAGCATCAGATATTGATACAAATCTGACACGAATCATATATATCAATAACACATCATTTCGATCCGATATTGATAAAAATCCGATACAAATCCTATATATCAATACTTATATCTATATCTTTAATTTACAGACTTAGAGTTTCATAACAAGACATATAAACTGAATCTAATACACCATTTCTTATTCTTTTATTACAAAAACTTAAAAACTTTACAAATTCGACAGACCACGCCTTCGACTGCGGCTGCAATGGCCACTTCTTCGGTTGTGGCTTCGCAGGACACTCCTTCGGCTCCGTCTCCGCAGGCCACTCAGCCAGCTTCTTCTGCGCAGGCCATTCCTTCGGCTTCGACTCCGGCTCCGCATGCCACTCCTACTTCTGCAGCTTCACTACTCGAGATTTTGTCGCCACAGGGCTGCAGCGAGGAGCAGATGCGTCAGATTTTGTAGATACTTGGAGATGGAGCACCTGGACGGAATTAGTATAGATTTATTTATATTTTTGGATTTCTAGAGGATATATGTACTATTTTTTGATACATATTGTATATTTTAGATACCGGTTGTTGTATATTAGATTGATTTAGTTTTGTTTTTGTTTATTTCGTTATATATTATACGTGGAATGTTGTTTATAAATATTTATGTATTTGGTTATATAATATATTGTGCAAAATATATATTATTGTGTACAGGGCGGAGAAAAAATGGGAAAATCTTTTTTTTTAAAAAATAAATGCAAAATTGCCCCTACTATGGCAACCGTAGGGGCGATGGATTAACTTGGAGCTGCAAATGTAGAGGCAAAATATCAGGAAAAACTGATATTTTGCCCCTACGGTAAATTCCATTTGGTTAAATACATGTCCCTACGGTGTAAACCGTTGAGACGTAAATTATAAAAAAAATTAAAAAATATTTTATTAAAATAAAAGTATTGCCCTACGGTGTAATCCGCAGGGCTAAAATTCTGCCCCTACGGTTTTAACCGTAAGGGAATAAATTACCAATCTTTTTTTTAAAATTTTTATTAAAATGATAATCTGTCTTTACAGTTAATTTTAATTTGGCCCTACGATCACAACCGTAGAGGCAAGAAATTACGAAACGTAAATTAAAAAAAATAAGTGGCCCTTCGTATAAATCCATAAGGGCAGTTTCCCCTACTGTTATAACCACAGGGCATACTTTTCATCCGTAGGGACAGAAATTTACCCCTACGCTTTTTAAACTAACGGATTGTTGTTAAGTCCACAGCCCTTTTTTGTAGTAGTGTAAATATATTTAGTTTCAACTTTTTTTTAAAAGAGGATAGCATGCCAGCAGCAATTTGGATGTTCAATAATATTATGATTTAATCGGAATATGTTTTATTTTGCTCATATTATAATTATTTCTTAGAATTAAACATAATTTCATAAAGCAAATATATTATTTTCCCTCTTCTTTTAGATTTTTCGATAGCGTATGAGAATTTTGAAGATTCCAACTGGTCACATGGTACTGTAACAAGCCTTTCGCATATTATAGTTTTTAGAACCATGGATTTGCCACTTATTTGAAGAGGGTTGATATCAGGTCGACAGCCGGTTGTAAAACTTTATCAATCATTACGGAAGTTTTGCTTCATAACCGATTCCATTTGGATGGAAAAGATACAGATGATGATGTTGGTGAATAATAATACAATTTCTAATCAATTTCAAGTATGGATGATGTCAATGCAAATATTGTATCCCCAAATCTCTCTAATTGCAGTGGTCTGTGGCCACTTAGTTAATTTTATTATGCAAGTTACAGATGACAAGATAGAAGATGCAGATGGCGGCAAGTACAAGTACATATGGAAAACAATGTGGGGGCGACATCACTGTTACTAAGTTCAAATGCCCCAAAAAAGAAAAATGATGCTAAGATAAAAGATGCCAAGTCCTTGTCTATGTGGGATCAATATGCTTTTCACGGTGCTAGCCCACTAATTATAACAGAAACCAAGCCATACCTCGGATTTTCAGTTTCGAGAAAAAGGACTCTTACAGTTTGTTTTTTTTATATATATTTTCGAAAATGAGGGAGGACGATTATATATATTATTTATGAGTGTATACAGCCTTTTGATATAAGTGCATTCCAACATTAAGACTCAAGTCTTAGTGATGTTTGTCTCATCTTATATCTTATACACATGTAACTCTCATAATTTTTCCAATATAAGATTATTTTATTCCACACATCTCAACACTCGCTTCACGTGCAACCATCACTTTTTTTTGTATGATTGTCATGTGGATTACACAACACTTATAGAGCTAGTTCTCTCAGAGGCGTATTTTTTTGTGCTTGTAGACTGTTTCTCTCAGAGGTATTAATAAGATCTCGATGGATCCATCTGGACTCTGATACCATATTAGAGTTTTTTTTATATATTTTTTCCAGAATGAGGAAGGCGATTATATATATTATTGAGTGTATATGGACTTTTGATATAAGTGGTTCCAACAATAAGTCTCAAGCTTTATTGATTAAAACTTGATATAAACACATTTTCTGGTTTGGTTCGGCTGCTTACTCTCTATTTCCTGCTTATTAAGCTTATTGGTTGAAATTCGATACAAACTCTTTTTTGCTTTGATTCTGCTAGTTACTTACTTCTTCCTTCTTATGAACCTTATTTGAATTTATCTTGTTGAAACTCGATATATATTATTTATGAGTTAACACAAGTTTTTGATATAAGTGAGTTCTAATAAGAAAACTCAAATCTTATTGAGATTTGTCTCATGTTATATCTTATATTCATATATCTCTCATAGTTTTTTAATATGGGGCTATTTTAATCAACATATCTCAACAAGGACAGAGCACGAACTTTAGATTGTTTCGCTGAACAAAAGAGAGTGATCTCTCATAAAGGTCAGAATCAATAACATGACATAATAACACATAAGGAGGAACCGCGAGCATAGCTTAGTTGGTCATAGCACTTCCATTTCTGAGGAGTGTGCGGTGATCAATCCCAAGGAAGGGAAGTACTCACAATTTAACACCTTCGGTGCAATCCGTTGGGACCCCTGTATGTGTGAGGTGTGCGTGGATTAGGTTTACGGGCCAAGTCCCCACCTCCCACCAAGAAACAAGTTGACAAATAAGGAAGCAAAACCAAACAGAATACTTAAAATGGATGTTGAAATTGATTGTAAATTCGGAGCCGAAAAACAAGAGCCCAAAAGAAACCAATTAGTTGAATATGTGTAGTGCACGTAGTGGGTTTAATAGTTGGAGCAGGATTTAGATTAATCTAAATGCCCAATATATTAATTAGTTAATAGCCCAATTGCGGTGGATGAATAAATCCAATAGAGCCCTCATCACACTTCTGCGCGGCCATCAAGGAATTAAAAATCCACAGAGCTAGGCTACGACCAATATTGTTTTTTGTTCCTGCGGCTACAAATTCAGAGAAGCCGAGACAAGAAAAAAATAGAAAGAGAGGGATTTGTATAAAGTAAGATTACTTTGTATTTGGATGAGATCGAGAGGATAGAAATTATCTTTTATAGTTCTTCGTTAAATAGCAGAAACAATTCGTTGTCGGTTTGCAGGATTAGGTGCACGTGAGCACCGTTGGTAATATCTTGTGTTCTTTGCTTGGCGTGTTTTTTCCTTTATTGTTTATTGTTTTTACGTAGTTGCTGCGTTGTGATCTTTTCATTAGTTCTAATTCACGCGTATCGATCATCTGCTGCATAATTTGGTGTTATTTTCACAACAAGTGGTTTCAGAGCTTTTATTACGGTGATTCGGATTATTGGAAAGTTGGCTTCTACTCATTATAAGATCAATAAGTTTTACGGAATGAACAATTTCAGTCTATATAGATTGGAAATGACAGCGAGTCTAAAGCAATAAAGAGTTCATATGACAGTCTTCGAAAAAAAGAAGATGCCTTTGACGACCACAAATATTCAGAAAGAAAATATGGAGGATAAGACCTTTAGTTTGATGCAGCTGAGCTTGGCTGACGAGGTTCTATGCAAGATTGCGTAAGAGACAATGGCAGCAGGTTTATAAAGCAGCTTAGAATCATTGTATATAAAGAAATATTAACAAATCGTTTTTATTTTAAGAAGCGTCTATACATATTGAAAATGAAGAAAGGTACATCAGTCTAAAACCATCTGGACGAACTCAACCAAATCATTATGAACTTACTCAACGTAGAGGTGAAAATTGAGGACGAAGACCAAGTTACATTCCTGCTTTGCTCTTTGACTTCTGAATATAACCAGTTCATGAAATCGATGGTGTACGGTAAAAATAAAATTTCTTTAGAAGATATTAAAGCGGGCTTACACAGCGAGGTGTTGAGGGGGAAGGTATCAGATAATAAGGGTGGGCAAGTCAATACGTTGGTTTCTAGAGGTTGTTTTAAGAAGCAGTCACATAGTGGTTCCAGAATAAAGCGAGATCCAAATCGAGAAATCACACTAATGACAAATGCAATTATTGTAAGGTGAAAGGCCATTGGAAGAGTGACTACCAGAAATTCAAGGAGGATACTAAGAAGGAATTTTCTACTACTGCAATTGTCATAAATGATTCAGATGATGACAGCGATTGTTCTGTATTATCAGTTTGTGTAGTTGGTGATGTACATGATCTATGAATGCTAGATTTAGTGAGCTCTTTCCACATGACTCTATATCGAAATTGGTTTGCGACATTTTGTTCTCTTGATGGAGCTTCAGTCTTGATGGGGAATAATACGGCGTGCAAGATCAAGGGGATTGGTTCTGTTCGGATACGCATGTTTGATGGGGTAGTGCAGACTTTAACGGATGTCAGATATGCGCTAGATCTGAAGAAGAGTTTGGTTTCTGTAGGAGCTTTGGCTGGAATCGGCTACAAGTGCGTATTCGATGGATGTTCAATGAAAATTTCCAAGGGGTCTCTTATTGTCATGAAAGGAAAGAAGGTGATGAACTTGTACTTTCTAAAGAGGCAGTCGGTTACAGATGATATTGCTACGGTATCTACTAGTTCAGATGATTCGGATTCGGCTAGATTGTGGTACTTACGTTTGGCCATATTGGGAAGTCGGGTTTAGAGGTACTTCGTAAGTGGCAGCTACTTGGAGATGGAGATTTTGGCAGACTTGATTTTTGTGAGGAGTGTATCCTAAGAAAGCAGACAAAAGTGAAGTTCGGGATAGCAGTAGATGATACGAAGGGTATTCTTGATTATGTCCACACTGATTTTTGGGGTCCAGCACCGATTCTTTCGCGAGGTGGAGCCAGATACTTCGTTTCCTTCATTGATGAGTTTTTGAAAAAGTCTGGGTTTATGTTCTCAAATCTAAGGCCAAGACTTTTGAAAAGTTCATGACATAGAAGGCCAGGGTAGAGAAGCAGACTGGTAGGCACATAAAGGTTCTTCGGTCCGATAACGGTGGAGAGTTTATTTCGCATGCGTTTGTAGAGTTATACAAGTCAGAGGAGATTGTGCACCATTACACCGCTCCGGAAACCTTCAGTCAAATAGCGTTGCAGAGCAGATGAATCGGACGCTACTGGAGAAGACTAGATATTTGCGGTTTACAGCAAGGCTTCCTAAGGAGTTTTAGGCTGAAGCCCTATCTACCTCCGTGTACCTCAGCAACAGATCACCATCGGCGGAGATAGATAAGAAAATTCCTGATGAAGTGTGGACCAGGAAGGCTGGAGATTACAGGCGACTTCATATATTCGGGTGTCTAGCCTATATTCAGCAGAGGAACGATAAGCTAGAGCTGAAAGTTAGGAAGTATGTCCTTCTCGGCTATAAAAATGAAGGGTACATGTTGTGGTGTCCTAAGATCCAGAAGATAGTAATCAGTCGGCATGTTACTGTCGATGAGCCTGTGATGGTTTGTAGAAAACAGACCCAATCAGATGGTGAAGAAAAAACGGTTGCACCACCAAGCGAGGTGGAGATCAACGTTCCGGTTCAAGATAGTTGGAGAGATGAGGTGATTGATACTCAAATTCAGGCGGAGGGTCTGACAGAGCCAGATGGTTTAGTACAGACAGATGGACGGAGATCTATGCGAGTTAAGCATCCACCTGTCAGACTTAGTTTTGAGGACATTATTAGTTATATGTATGCCCTAGAGGACATTACTGTACATACGTTGTATATTGTAGTGGATGCTTGGACATATATAGGGAGGACTTTCTTGCTCGACATAATAGTATGCTATCTGGTTACTCTTTATCTCAACATGTACTCTGATTGTCTCTATGTCACATGTTGATAAAGCCCTTAGGATGAGTACTTGACTACCAGGACTATGATGTAGATCATACTAGTGGGGACAGTGTAGTCGCCAAGTACATCCTTCAAATGTTCCTAGTCGTGGGAGTGCCGAGACAGGGCATCGATACTCCAGAGTAGACTAGCGTATGCGCTTCTTGACCCATATGATGGGTGATGGATGATCCCATATCCATTGGTGTTTAACATCAGAGAAGGTATACGGGTGCTCAGTGGAGACTGGGTACACTGGACGGACTCGCCGAGAACTCCCATATGGTATTATACCTCACGTCAGATGACAGTTCTCTGGTGACACTGGTACAGGTTAGTCTGTAGACCCGAGATTGTCATAGAGTCTTGTGTGATTCCCACTGTGCTTTGATTTCCATCATACCACGTCCAAGAGCGCGTGCAAAAAGGTGGCTTTTGGGTACAGTTCCGAATCACATGGAGGCAATGAGCGATAGGAGGGGTTTCGTCTCTCCCGGTATAGGGAGTTGATGTTGCGCTGTGTTCGATTGGCTATAACTGGAAATCCCTGGCCAGGGTTGCTGAGATTTACTGGTAAGTGTTATCAGTAGTTTCTCGAACTGTTATAGACCTCATATCGACACGATTTATCAAGCTACTGGGGTCTGACGTTTACCACCCCTAGGCGAGATATGCGACATATCAGACGAAGAGACCGGACTGTACATGGGTGTTACTGGTTGGATTCACAGGAGAATGTATAGGCTTACTTGTTGATCTTCTGATTGCTCAATACCTGGGTGGCTGTTACGTTTAGCTGACCGCTTGCAGCTTGTGGGTGTTAGATATGATCATCACCTACTGCCGGCGTATTGACGATTCTTTAGAGTCCTACACAGAGGTTTCCTGTCTCAGGCAAAACGGAGTAGGAGCAAATATGTGATATGTGCGGGACCGAGAATAATACGTGTATGCGATACCCTATTAGATTCTCGCGATATGAGATATCGGCCGGGTATATGTGATATAGCCGGGTCATCGGATCAAGTGTTGATTCGATGAACTGATACAGATTATATTAGTCGGTTATTTGTGAAATAGCCGGATTATCGGATCAAGTGTTGATTCGATAATTTAATGTATAATTATATATTTGATATGTTAAATTACATTTAACTAATATAAGCTCACTTAAAGATTCATTTTCTCACTCGGGTAATACATTGATATATATGCGATATATATTAATTGTATTATTTTATTTTGGTATAATAAATATTGTATATGTGATATATAATATTGTAACATGTTATGGTTATAAATGCAACATGATTTGTGGAGTTTAAATATGGTTAGGGTTTGGATTAGGGTTAAGCTTTCATGAAGCTTTCAAGAAGCTTCTTGAAGCTTTGACTTTGACCTTGATATTTTATGATATTTTGCAAAGATATTTATTTAACCCAACCCAACTCTTTAACCATAGTTAAATCTCTACAAGGGTTAAGTCTTCTTACTTAACCCATGGTTGCAATTCTAACCATACACTTGATTGATTATTCATCACAAAAGGAAAATTCTTCTTCTTCTTCCTTGAGTTCTTGAAAAGCTTTCTAACTTTTTCATATATGATGATATTGAGTGAGATTTTGAAAACAAATGAGAGCTAAATTCCTACTTTATCATCCTCATCTATTCTTTCCACTTAGATTAGGGTGTTTGCTTTGCTAATACTTGATTAGCAAAGCAAGAGCTTGGGTTTGAGTTTCTTCAAGATAGATCATCTTTGTTATTGAAGATCGGAAGAAAAATTGCATCTTTCTCTTCATGGAGCCTCTCTAGAGTCCGGGCACTCGATGATCGCAGCGAAGGGACCTCAACATGGAACTTTAGAAGTGAAGGAACGGACTACAAAGGTTGTAATCCCAAACTCTTAGAAGTAAAGTTGTTTACTTGCTTTGTTTCGCCTAATCTCTAGTCTAAGATCTTGGTTAGAGTTGTTCGGCACGTCTAAATTTTAAATCGGGCATGGTTGATACCTTATAGACCCTTATGACAGTGCCTAGTAACCCTGCAGTGGTATCAGAGCCAAGCTAGAGTTTTAGGCGAAGTCTAGACGAAGTTTAAAGTCCGATCGAACCCTGAAACGTCGCAAAATACCCCCTCTCTGGAAATTTTTTAAAATGTTGATTTTTTCTGTATTAAAAATACTCAGAAAATTAAGCAGGGAATTCTAAGGATTACTGTAAAAAAACGAGCCCATAATACCTTTAAAACGCCGCGGAACCGTGGTAATACCCTGCCTTGCGCGGCGGTTCCACGGCCAAAAAGGAGAATTAGTCCGTAGGCATTTCTACTTGCTTCTGGGAATTTTTAATGTTACTCAAGTGTTGAGTCTTCTGGAGATCTTTTGTATTCGTTGATTCGATCGGAAAGTTTAACTTCGTTTAGTTTTTCTGGGTAATTTAGAACGTGTTAAAAAGTTTGAACGGATATCAATAACTCATTTTTCCCCTGCCGGAAAATTTCCGAGTGTTGGATTTTTCCTTAGTTTAAGAACGTTCTAAGTCGTGCAAGTAACGCAGTGGACCCTCTGGAAGAACACAAATCTTAACTCGATTATGTGACTATCTGAACCGCCTCTAAACCTTAGGGTTTAGGGCAGTACGGCGTTGCCACATGTGAGGCGTTGGTTTGACCCTTCCACGGCTGGACCGTTGGTACTGTGGCATGTGATGGATACTTTTTGAACCTCGCTCAAGTGTTGAGCTTTTGGGAAATCTTGGGTGTTTGTTTATTCGATCGGAAAGTTTAACATTGTCTATTTATCTGGAATGTGATACAATATTTGGAATCCACAAGTAGTTATGAGATAACTAATTTGAATGTTATAAATCTAGCAGTTTAGTCTCATTTGATCGGTTGCCATAGGATTTTGATGTGATCAAAAGTCCGTCGCAATCACGTAGTGTACGCGGATACTCGCCGGGTAAACTTAATAGATAGCCACGCCCCATAGCCCCGACCAAGTGACTGTAGGAGAACCCCGTCGCCAAAAGCATCCGTTCGGGTGCTCGCGGCAGCGGTGTTCCGTCTTAGTGCACTTCGTCGACGGCATCCGGGGGTGCGGCCGTTTACTAAAGTTTGCGATGAGCATTCGATCAGGATATCGGGAATCTTGTTGAATTTCCCGACTTGATATTGAAAAGTGTTTTCGATAATGAGACTAAAATGCGGGGTTTATAATTGTTAGGCATGCGATGTCTAAGGAATTCATTTGATTAGGCATGAGATGTCTAAGGTGGTTGCGGATTCCAACTGTTGTAGTTTTACACTTTCTTTTATGTGACCGTAAGCGTAGTATGTGGTGTATCGCCGGTTTCGTTGCTATACATCAACGACAATTGGGATACGCATACTTGCTTACGTTGATGATATGAGATATTATGTGTTGATGTGATATGTTGTATTGGATCGTTGCGTTTTGAATAGCCGGGGTTTTTATGTGAGATGAGGGTTTTTATTTTCATTCATGTAAAATTCAATGTATGTAATATTCTTTTATTGGGGCACTTCCGGGCTGAGGATGATGTCACCATTATATATTATTTACTTTTCCGCATTAGGTAGACCCAAGGCGGGGAGCACAAGTAACCGGGTTCTAGGGTCCAGTGGGAGACCATCTCGAGGAGTCGAGACCGGGTCTCCTAACCCTAGAATTGGCGGTGTTGCTTACCGCTCTCGTAGGGGTCTAGGGATGTGGGTTTGGCTATTCATTGCGACCGTGGAATCCGCGTTTTATACAGGCTCGTATAAAACACGGAAATCCTAGTATATCCAATATTTCATATGTTATCTTCTGCTGCAATGTTCTGTGATGAGATCATATTACTGCATGAGACGAATATTTATATTATATATATGAGAAATATGTTATATTGCTGATTTCGTTTCAATTGTGATGCTTATGAAGCATAATAAGATGGAAGACCGAAGGACTTGGCTCTTTTGGTATAATCTTTCTAACTTGTAGTTTAGCCCCTTTTAGTTGCTAGTATAGGTTTTTGGTTCAATTTTGTGCGGGTTTTGTTTGCGCCAAAGTTTTGAAAATTTTTGTTCCGCATTTTGCTACGGTTTGATGGCCGGGGCGCCGGCAAAATCCAACAGTTATGTCCAGCTAGTACTGCTAACGGCTTATAGGTGACTGATATGATCATCACCTATTGCCGGCGTATTGACAAATCTTTAGAGTCCTACACAAAGATTTCCTGGCTCAGGCGAAACGAAATAGGAGCACATATATGATATGTGCGGGACCGAGATTAATACGAGTATGTGATACCGTATTCTATTCTCGCGATATGTGATATCGGTCGGTTATATATGATATAGTCGGGTTATCGAATCAAGTGTTGATTCGATAAGTTGATACAAATAATATTAGTCGGTTATATGTGATATAGCCGGATTATTAAATCAAGTGTTGATTTAATAATTTAATGTATAATTATATATTTGATATATTAATTTACATTAACTAATATTAGCTCATTTAAGCATTTCTTTTTCTTACATGTGTACACTTAATATATATGTAATATATATTATTGTGTCATACTTGTTACTACATGTTACATGGGTGTATGAGACTTACACCATGCTTATGATAATGAGGGGTTTATTTATTTAAAGTAAATCAAAATTGGTTGGAAATTAGCACATGGTTGAAACTTGTGGAAGCTTGTGGAACCATTGACTAAGTCCACTAATTTTGTCTTCCCTTAGTTATTTATTAACCTGACCATTATCTAAAACCATGGTCAAGTCTCTACATGAGTTATATGAGATATTTCTCATCCATAGTTGCCATAACATTATTGGCTTCATCTTCTTCTTCATCAAGAGTCAGCTCTTTAGGTTTTGAGGAGGTGAAGAAAATCAGCGAGAAAAACAAATCTAAAGTGAGCAATTCCTACTTCGCCAACCTACAATAGATTAGCCATTTAGTTTAGGTTGTTTGCTTCACTAATTCCTAATTAGTGAAGAGGTAGCTTGAGTTAGAGTCTCCTCGACGTAGATCATCTTCGGCTTCGAAACTTTCAAGCAAGCTTATTCCTTTCACCTTGTGGAGTCCAATTAGAGTCCGGGAGACCACTACTTGCAGCGAAGGGACTTCTATACGGAGCTATTAAAGTGAAGGACCGGTCTACAAAGGTTGTATTCCTTGTTCACTTAGATGTAAAGTTGTTTACATTCTTGTTTCGTCTAGTTCCCTAGTTAAGATTCTAAGTCTAGGGTTGTTTAGCATGGCAATATTTTGAAAACGGCATGGAAGATGCCTCCCGAAACCTTGCTGTCGTGCTAGGTAATCCTACAATCCCAACACTGCTATCCAGGATTACTGTATAGGTGTTAAAATTTCTTCTAATTCAAAAGAAATTTTGTTTAGAATAGTTTAAATTTAAATGGTTTAGTTGCGTTTCAATGCTTTACATGGTGTAGAAGTGGGTGGTGCAGCAGGCGGAGTCATCAGGGCTTGATTTCACCGCGGAGACCGATCCGGCCATGCTGATCCTTATCCTAGACGCCGTACATGGAGAGAACCACGGTGATTGGGAGAGAGGCCGGGGACTTGGTCCCAGCAGGGCCCATCTGAAGTTGTCCTCTCCAACGGTTACTACTCCTACCCTACCCCCTCACGAGCGACATCTGCAGCAGCGGTTAGACGTTCTGAACTCTAAATTCGAGATGTTGCAGGAAATGATGGTACGTATGTTACAGACACACACACACATACACATACACAAACATACATAAGCACGTGCGCACATACACAACACACACAGAGACACACATACATACACATACACACACAAGCGCGCGCGCGCACAGAGACACACACACATACACGTAACAACAATAACAACAACATAATTACGACGACGACAACAATAAGCACAAAAACAAACCTGGACGACAAGCCTATAAATCAATTACACATCATTTCAATTCTCAAGACTTGATTTCCAGACTTAGAATTTCACAACTATACATATAGACTAAATCTAGTATATCGTTCCTTACTCGTTTATACTTATAGATCAATACTTATATCTATATCTTTATAGTTCTATTCTGCATAGGACGGATTAAAATACGACTATGAGTAGGATTCGTGGATTCGCAAGCATCCGATATTGATACAAATCTGACATGAATCATATATATCAATAACACATCATTTCAATCCGATATTGATAAAAATCCGATACGAATCCTATGTATCAATACTTATATCTATATCTTTAATTTACAGACTTAGAGTTTCATAACAAGACATATAAACTGAATCTAATATACCATTTCTTATTCTTTTATTACAAAAACTTAAAAACTTTACATATTCGACAGACTACACCTTCGACTGCGGCTGCGCAGGCCATTTCTTCGGTTGTGGCTTCGCAAGCCACTCCTTCGGCTCCGGCTCCGCAGGCCACTCATCCAGCTTCTTCTGCGCAGGCCATTCCTTCGGCTTCGACTCCGGCTCCGCATGCCGCTCCTACTTCTGCAGCTTCACTACTCAAGATTTTGTCGCCACAGGGCTGCGGCGAGGAGCAGATGCGTCGGATTTTGTAGATACTTGGAGATGGAGCACCTGAACGGAATTAGTATAGATTTATTTATATTTTTGGATTTCTAGAGGATATATGTACTATTTTTTGATACATATTGTATATTTTAGATACCGGTTGTTGTATATTAGATTGATTTAATATTGTTTTTGTTTATTTCGTTATATATTATACGTGCAATGTTGTTTATAAATATTTATGTATTTGGTTATATAAAATATTGTGCGAAATATATATTATTGTATACAGGACGGAGAAAAAACGGGGAAAACCTTTTTTTAAAAAATAAATGCAGAGTTGCCCCTATGATGGCAACCGTAGGGGCAATGGATTAACTTGGAGTTACAAATGTAGAGGCAAAATATCAGGAAAAACTAATATTTTGCCACTCCGGTAAATTCCATTTGGTCAAATACATGTCCCTACGATGTAAACCAATGAGACGTAAATTATAAAAATAAAATAAAAAATATTTTATTAAAATAAAAGTATTGCCCTACGGTGTAATCCGTAGGGCTAAAATTCTGCCCCTACGGTTTTAACCGTAAGGGAATAAATTACCAATCTTTTTTTAAAATATTTTATTAGAATGAAAATCTGTCCTTACGGTTAATTTTAATTTGGTCCTACGATCACAACCGTAGAGGCAAGAAATTACTAAACGTAAATTAAAAAAAATAACTGGCCCTTCGTATAAATCCATAAGGGCAGTTTCCCCTGCTGTTATAACCGTAGGGCATACTTTTCATCCGTAAGGGCAGAAATTTGCCCCTACGCTTTTTAAACTTACGGATTGTTGTTAAGTCCCTACGGTGGGAAACATAGGGACAGCTCTTTTTTGTAGTAGTGTAAATATCTTTAGTTTCAACATTTTTAAAAAAAGAGGATAGCATGCCAGCAGCAATTTGGATGTTAAATAATATTATAATTTAATTGGAATATGTTTTATTTTGCTCTTGTTATAATTATGTCTTAGAGTTAAACATAATTTCATATAACAAATATATTATTTTTTCCTCTTCTTTTAGATTTTTCGATAGCGTATGAGAATTTGGAAGATTCCAACTGGTCACATGGTACCGTGACAAGCCTTTCGCATATTATAGTTTTTAGAACCATGGATTTGCCACTTATTTGAAGATGGTTGATATCAGATCGATAGCCGGTTGTAAAACCTTATCAATCATTACTGAAGTTTTGCTTCATAACCAATTCCATTTGAATGGAAAAGATATAGATGATGATGTTGGTGAATAATAATACAATTTCTAATCAATTTGCAAGTATGATGATGTCAATGCAAATATTGTATTCCCCAAATCTCTCTAATTGCAGTGGTCTGTGGCCACTTAATTAATTTATTATGCAAGTTACAGATGACAAGATAGAAGATGCAGATGGTGGCAAGTACAAGTACATATAGAAAACAATGTGGGGGCGACATCACTGTTACTAAGTTCAAATGCCCCAAAAAAGAAAAATGATGCTAGGATAAAAGATGCCAAGTCCTTGTCTATGTGGGATCAATATGCTTTTCTCAGTGCTAGCCCACTAATTATAACAGAAACCAAGCCATACCTCGGATTTTCAGCTTCGAGAAAAAGGACTCTTGGAGTGTTTTTTTTTTATATTTTCAAAATTGGTTGGGGGGAGGACGATTATATATATTATTTATGAGTGTATGCAGCTTTTCGATATAAGTGAATTCCAACATTAAGACTCAAGTCTTATTGATGTCTGTCTCATCTTATATCTTATACATATGTAACTATCATAATTTTTCCAATATAAGACTATTTTATTCCACACATCTCAACACTCCCTTTACGTGCAACCATCACTTTTTTTTGTATGATTGTCACGT
The DNA here is from genome assembly GCA_030015575.1 of Agapanthus africanus. Taxonomy (NCBI): domain Eukaryota; kingdom Viridiplantae; phylum Streptophyta; class Magnoliopsida; order Asparagales; family Amaryllidaceae; genus Agapanthus; species Agapanthus africanus. The sequence goes on from CM057340.1 coordinate 561,563,832, forward strand.
GCATTGCACAACACTTATAGAGCTAGTTCTCTCAGAGGCACATTTTTTTGTGCTTGTAAACTGCTTCTCTCAGAGCTATTGATAAGATCTCGATGGATCCATCTGGACTCTGATACCATATTAGAGATTTTTTATATATTTTTTCCAGAACGAGGAAGGCGATTATATATATAGACTTTTGATATAAGTGAGTTCCAACAATAAGACTCAAGCTTTATTGATTAAAACTCGATATAAACACCTTTTCTGGTTTGGTTCAGCTGCTTACTCTCTATTTCCTGCTTATGAAGCTTATTGGTTGAAATTCGATACAAACTCTTTTCTGCTTTGATTCTGCTAGTTACTTACTTCTTCTCACTTATGAACCTTATTTGAATTTATCTTGTTGAAACTCGATATATATTATTTATGAGTGAACACAAGTTTTTGATAAAAGTGAGTTCCAACAAGAAAACTCAAGTCTTATTGAGATTTGTCTCATCTTATATCTTATATTCATGTATCTCTCATAGTTTTTTTAATATGGGGCTATTTTAATCAACATATCTCAACAAGGATAGAGCACGAACTTTAGGTTGTTTTGCTGAACAAAGGAGAGAGTGATCTCTCATAAAGGTCAGAATCAATAACATGACATAATAACACATAAGGAGGAACCGCGAGCATAACTTAGTTGGTCATAGCACTTCCATTCCTGGGAGTGTGCGGTGATCGATCCCAAGGAAGGGAAGTACTCACAATTTAACACCTTTGGTGCAATCCGTTGGGACCCCTGTATGTGTAAGTCCACGTTACCCATCCCGGTGCTTACGGGGAGGCGGAATAGGTAAAAAACGGATTTTTAACACAAGATAACATGGACTAAAACTAGAGGATCTTTGCTAAACAAAAACAAACAAACTAACCAAAAGTTTTATCTACTAGGTTAGAAGGTTATACGTAGATCTTGAACTCCTTCTCTTCTTATTGTGGTCCTCCTTCTTGCTTGCTCCTTGGAGTGGTGTAGACGGCTTCTCCTCCTCGTCTTCTCTTTGCCGAAGAAAGATCCACCCGAAGGCCTTTACCTTGAGCTCATACCTCAAACAAGAGGTAACTAGAGTGCTTGGCTTGCTAAACTAAGAACCCTAGAATGAGTAGAGAGAAGTCTTGATGGTTTTATCTCACAAGCTCATGGTTCTCAACACATGAAAGATGAGAGCTTTGAGAGAGGAAGAGGAAGAGCTAAACATGAGAAAGAAAGAGCAAAAGAGAATGAGAATAATAATACAACCATGCTCTCATATGAGAATAATGATAATAATAATAATAACTAAAGAAAATTGTGATGGTTAGTTTGGAATGACCATTATCATTTATCATTAAATGCAATTTGCAAGAATCAAGAAGCATCTTGCAAATGAAATGATCATGGTCAAAAGGTCAACAATGGTCAAATGGTCAACCAAAGTCAAATGGTCAATCAAAGTCAAATGGTCGGCCTAACCATGGCACAATTATCCTTAATTAATATTATTAATCATATTTCTCATTCTCATTAGGGTTTAGAAAAAGTCAACTGTCAAAAACCCTAATGAGATTCCTCTGCCTCTGTCAACTGTGCATACACACCCGCATCCGTGTTCCGAGGAACACGAATACAATGAGACAAAACCAATCCCAAAACAAATACTAGAATCTGGCTAAAACCAAAGCCCACTAGTAATAACTGCCCGGACACCAAACGTGCACAAGTGCGCGGATGTGAACGAACCCCGTCGCAAAACCATGCGACCTCTACTCTGTTTTGTCCAAAGGCGAACAACCCTCTGTGTGGGACTCTAAAGACTCGACACTACACTGGCAGTGGGTGTAACCACAGGCCGCAAGCGGTACTAACTGTACGTAACGGTCCCCAGGTAGATGCCGATAAGAAGACTGATGAGGTGAACCCATCCGAACACCTACTGAGCCAGAATGTGACAATCTCCGTACAGTCCGGTCTGTTCGTCTATGAGTATCGCATGTCGGGCCTAGGGGGCGGTAAACGTCAGACCCTTAATAGCGGTACAAGTCGTGCCGGAGTGTAGCCCAGAACACCCTGAGAAACTACTGGAAACACTACCAGTAATTCTCGCTTGCCCTGGCCAGGGACTTTGTGTAATGGCTCTCCTAGACACAGCGCGATATCAACCCCCAATACCGGGAGAGACGAATCCTGTCTAACCGCTACTGCCTCCAAGTGCTTCGGGACTGCACCCAACTACTACCTGTTTGCACGACTCCTTTGAGCCGTGGTAGGGTAGTAATCAAAGTACAGTAGGAACACACTCGAGGCGAACTAGCAGTGTCAAGTCGACGGACTAAGCTGTACTCCTGTCACCTGGGAACTGTTATCTGACGATAAGTATATTACCAACCAACAGTTCCCGACGAGTCATGTCCAGTGTACCCGTAACCTGACGAGCACCCGCATACTATCTCCAGTACGACGTACTAATGGCTGTGGGACAGACCATTTCCCCTGCTGGGATGAGAAGCGTATACGCTAGACCACTCCGGAGTATCGATGCCCCGTCTCGATAATCCTACGACTAGAGACCTGTATAAGGATGTGCTTGTAGATTACCCAGCCCCCATAAGTGTGACTGCCATCACAACGCTGGTAATCAAGCAAAGATCCTAAGGGCTCCACTAATATGTATAAGCGATAAGCTAAAAGAAACACATGCACATATTAAAGTAGAAACAAACCAAGTAGCATACTACCATTTTGAGCAAGATTGTCTATACAACTGTGAATATCCCAAACTTCCATTAAGTAATATACAAACTAGTATGATACAGTAATGGCCTCTAGGGCATATACACTAACAATCTCCCACTTGCACTAGGGCCATGTACTGGCGTATCGAAGACCTATCATCTCGATCAGCCGCTCGAACTGAGTCTGGGGTATGGCCTTCGTGAGTGGATCTGCAGTGTTATTCTCCGAATCTACCCTCCTCACTTCGATCTCCCGGTGATCTACGATCTCCCTGATCAGGTGGTACCGCCTCAAAATGTGTCTGGACTTCTGATGGGACCTAGGTTCCTTCGCTAAAGCTATAGCGCCGTTGTTGTCACAATACAGCTGTATTGGATCAACAATGGTAGGTACCGCCTGAAGCTCCATGAGGAAATTCTTCATCCAGACAGGTTCCTTTGCGGCATTGCAAGCAGCTATGTACTCCGCTTCCATAGTTGAGTCAGCAACGGTTTCTTGCTTGGAACTCTTCCAGCAAACCGCCACTCCATTGAGGGTAAATACATAACCCGACATGGACTTGGAATCATCCTTGTCACTCTAGAAGCTGGAGTCAGCAAAAGCCTCGATCTGGAGGTCTTTTCCGCCATATACCAAGAACATCTCCTTAGTCCTTCTCAGGTACTTGATAATGTTCTTTACTGCTATCCAGTGTTTCTCCCCTAGGTCCGACTGATACCGGCTTACAACGCTCAATGCGTATGCTACATCTGGTCTGGTACACAACATCGCATACATTATAGAGCCTACCGCAGATGCGTAGGGTATAGATGACATGCGAGCCCTTTCCAAATCAGTCTTGGGAGACATCTCTTTGGAGAGGATGATTCCGTGATAAGCCAGTAGATTACCACGCTTTGAATCTTCCATACTGAATCGTTTCAGTATGGTGTCGATGTACCTGGACTGTGAAAGTCCCAACATCCTCTTAGATCTATCACGTTAGATCTGGATCCCCAGAATGTAGTTGGCATCGCCCAGGTCCTTCATGGAGAACCTCTGTGACAAGAATCCTTTGACTGACTGTAGCATAGGAATATTATTTCCTATTAGGAGAATGTCATCCACGTACAAGACGAGAAATACCACAGTTCTCCCTACAATCTTACTGTAAATGCATGGTTCATCTGGATTCTTGATAAAGCCGAATTCTTTGACGGTATCATCAAAGCAGATGTTCCAACTCCGCAAAGCCTGCTTCAGTCCATAGATGGACTTAAGCAACTTGCACACTTTACCGCTGCTCCCACTCTGAATGAAACCCTCCGTCTGATCTATATAGACGCACTCTTCCAAATTTCCATTTAGGAAAGCCGTCTTTACGTCCATCTGCCAGATCTCATAATCGTGGAAGGCGGCAATGGCAAGAAGGATCCGAATGGATTTAAGCATAGCCACTGGAGAAAAGATTTCGTCATAGTCCAAACCAGGTCTTTGACGAAAGCCCTTTGCAACAAATCTAGCTTTATAGGTTTCAACCTGCCCATCTACACCAATCTTCTTTCTGAAGATCCATTTGCAGCCTATGGGTTTTACCCCTTCTGGAGCAATGTCCAAAGTCCAAACTTTGTTAGTGTATATGGACTCCATCTCGGTTCGCATTGCATCCAGCCATTTTACTGAATCATCGCTCTGAATGGCTTGCTGGAAACTAGTAGGCACATCATTTTCAATGACGCAATCCTCTCAATTCCCGTCTATGAGAAAACCGCAGTATCTCTCGGGCGGATGAGACTGCCTACTACTCCTGCGGAGTGGCACTGGGATGTCCGGTTCTCCTGAAACTTCTGGTTCTACCATGCTTTCAGTAATAGCTTGTGGTTTTGGAATTTCTTCCAATTCTATTGCGCTCCCACTTATCTGATTTTCTAAAAATTCAGTTTCCAAGAAGTGGGCATGCTGAGAAACAAAAACCTTTTGTTCCTCTGCGGAATAGAAAAGATACCCCCTGGAGTTCTTGGGGTATCTCACAAACTTACACAGTACTGAGCGTGCCTCGAGCTTGTCCGCATGTTGCTTCTTTACAAAAGCTGGACATCCCCATGTCTTAAGATACTTAAAACAGGGTTTCTTCCCACTCCACATCTGATATGGAGTGGCAGGCACAGTCTTGGTTGGAACCTTGTTTAAAAGATATGCAGCTGTTTCTAGTGCATAACCCCAGAAAGATCGCGGTAACTCAGCCTTACTCATCATGGAACGAACCATATCCAATAGAGTTCAATTCCGCCTTTCCGATACACCGTTGTGTTGTGGTGTGTATGGAGGAGTAAGCTGATAGAGAATTCCATTCTCTTTTAAGTAGCCCAGAAACTCGGCACTTAAGTATTCACCACCTCGATCAGATCTCAATGTCTTGATACTTTTGCCTGTTTGTTTTTCAACTTCATTCTTGTATTCCCGAAATTTCTCAAAGGCCTCGGATTTATGCTTCATCAAGAAAACATGTCCATACCTAGAGAAATCATCCGTAAAAGTAATGAAGTATGAATAACCACTTCGCGTATGTGTAGACATTGGACCACACACGTCACTGTGTATGAGTCCCAAGAGCTCGCTTGCTCTTACTCCGTGTCCAGTGAACGGAGTCTTTGTCATCTTTCCCATGAGACAAGATTCACAAGTAGCATAAGACTGATACTCGAACGGATTCAAGTATCCCTTTTTATGTAACTTTGTTAACCGTGTCTCATTAATGTGACCCAGTCTACAATACCATAAGAAAGCCTGATTTGTTTCCGGAGACTTTCTTTTAAGTGTGTTCTGGACACTGAAAACCTGAGTTTGATTCAATGCGTATATTCCATTTTCTAATGTACCTGACCCAATCAGAACTTGATTTAGGTGGATGTGGACCACATCGCTTACAAAAGTAAAATCATATCATTTCTTAGAAAGTAAGGATACAGATATGATATTACAAGCCATACTAGGTACATACAAACAGTTACGCAGAATCAATATCTGCCCACTTGTCAATCCAAGATGATATTCCCCTACGGATTCAGCGTCCACGCTCATTCCGTTAGCAACCCTGAGAGTGATATCACCTACCCTAATAACTCTACGGTTTCTCAAAACCTGTAATGAATTACAGATGTGAGATCCTGATCTGGTATCCAGTACCCAGGAAGTAGAGTTAATTGACATACAGTTTTCTATTACAAACACACCCGAAGCCGAAGCCACAACATGCTTCGAATCCTGGCTACTAGCTTTCAAAGCCCTGCAATCTTTCTGCCAATGTCCTTTCCCGTAACAATAGAAACGTCCCTCCTTCACTACATCCAGTCCCGAATCTTTTGCCCTTTCCTTTCCATCTTCTTCCCTGGTTTCCTTCAGGGTATAAGTAGAGGGCGGATACTATAAAATCAAGTCAGTATTTGACCCGTTCTTCAACGTGGTCTTCAGGTCCGTGAGCTCATCAAAATAGCTAGCCTCTGTAAGGACGTTGTCCCCTACAGATGACCCGATAGCCAATCTCGCTTGAAGCAATTCGTTCGAGGTCTCATATCTTGCGATACGAGATTGCTCTCCATATAAATCTTTGTAATGGAGGAAGACAGAAACTAAGTCCATCTTCTCGTGCTGCCTCTGGTATGCACCATCAACTGAGGCCAACACGAGGCACTTGGCATTCGCACAGTCTTTTTCCGATGTCTTATGGATATCAATATCCGTGACAGGGGAAACTGGTCCTGAGACAACAGGGGTTTGATTAGTTAGGAGGTGTCCCAATTTGTCATGGGTAATGGACATCTGGACAGACCTTTTCCAGTCATAACAGTCATTTTATTATCTAGATGTAACCTATGTGTAGTCACTGGGTTGCTGCAATTTAGAGAGAGAGAAGAAAACACTTAGCATGATGCTCTTGCAAGTTTAGATTGGTTTTTAGTTTATCTAAACAGGATGGCTCCCACTGTTTCTCGAATCATTCCTCAAACCATAAAGAAGAATTAGTCGGGATTGATCTCACCGTACAATACTTGCTTAACCGTTCAGCCAGGCTGGTGTCGGTACTTTGAGGAAGGTTTTACGACGCTTTCGCGAAGTTCCTTAATTAAATAACCTCTCTTCCCTGTGGGCGTAGCCCCGCTAACTCCTTTCTAGACACCTACTTGGTTTATAGCATTGATCGTTAAGTGAAAAGTTTTCCGAGGAGTAGCGGATACTCACAGTAGGATCGGGATCCAAATATCATTGTGAGATAATGCTGAAGGAATCCTACCAACATTATCAAACTCCAAATGGTATGCAGCACTACAAGTTTCAGTTTCTTTAGAAACTCCCGATATGGATTTTTTCCCCATGCTCTTATGACCTTGACGAAGGTCAACAAATCATAAATCACATGTCAAGTTCTACCCATCATTGTCCAGGTTAATTTGAACCCACCCGTATATACCCTTGACGAAGGTCAACAAGGTAATACGACTGTCCCAAACCAACGCATCAATCTATTCTACATATGAACACTCAACAGCTACCAATCACTATGCCTTGACGAAGGTCAACAAACATAGCTTGAATACTATTGAATATTCATATGAAATGACGGAGGGCTACGAATGGTTTTGGCGAAACCGTGAACGTAGTGAACTTGATATAATCGTAGGAACCTGATAGCTTTTAAAGGGAGTGGTTTAAGCTCCGCATTTTTAAAAGTTTTCTGTTTTGAAAAGAAACCGAGTGGTTTTTGAAATTGTTCCAACGATTTAGCTTTGGTTTGTTCTCTTTGCATTAATTTAATGTGTCCCATCAATTAATCCTACCATTGCAGAAAACAACGAAAATATGACGTACGCTTATACCATCCGTATTCGCCACGGGGCCCCGTCATCACCCGTTAGGTTACTTAACTAACGACAGAGCGGGGGCTGGACTAGCGCGGATGCAAAACATAAGCAACGCCTATTAGATATCATATATAGATATATACATTCGTCAGATGCAATGATAGCCATTCCAGATCACAGATGAACACATTTGATATGCTAGGAATCTGCGTTTCGTTCGAGCCTGCAACGAAAGACGGATTACACGGTCGCGATGAATAGCCAAATCCCACCCTAGACCCCTACGGGTGCGACAAACTACCCTCCAAGTACCCGAAGTGAAGCAACCTCCCTCAACAACGTGAGTAGGCCACTCGGCACTTCAAACTACCCGGTAGTTTGTGCATCCCACCTTGGGTCTATTCTAAGAGCAAAAACAGTAAAACAAATAATATACAATGACGGCTACAACCTCAACCCGGATGTGCGGCCATAAAAAATAATATTACATCAATTTACAATTTATATCAAAAGAAAGATAAAGAAACTCTCATCTCACAACCCCGGCTATTCATCCGCGACAATCTAACAAGTTCATATACACAATCCAACATTACAAATCACAGATATGCACAACCCCCACTAATCGACGTATAGCGATTAGTCGACGTTCAGTGCATATATCACATTACAGATATAACCATTTAGCTAAAGTTTGTAGAACTTCGATCAAAATACCAATTTGTAACTACCCCAAACACAACATTGTTCTCTGGAGAATCTGGGCAGAAACAAAGTATCTTAAAAATCATAAAACATCAAGCTGAACACACGGCAGGAAAAGCGATCCGCGCCTGAGTCAACTCGGCCGCGGATCCGCGGCGAAACGCTTGGTTTCGCCGCGCTTCCGCTGCGGTTTGATCGAGTCATGGGCTCGTTTTTCTTGGTTGTTCCTAAAAAACCCTGCACGTATTTTTCAGGTGTGTGGAAATATTTTTAGGGCTGTTTTTAAAATCGGCAGAAAGTATAGGATTTTGATGTATTTTGCGATTTTTTTCGGATCGAAGTTCTAAACACTTTGCTAACATACTAGTTGTTGTTTAGCTAGGCTCTGATGCCACTGTAAGTCCACGTTACCCATCCCGGTGCTTACGGGGAGGCGGAATAGGTAAAAATGGATTTTTAACACAAGGTAATATGGACTAAAACTAGAGGATCTTTGCTAAACAAAAATTAACAAACTAACCACAATTAGCTACTAGCTTAGAAGGTTATACCTAGATCTTGAACTCTTTCTCTTCTTGTTGTGGTCCTCCTTCTTGCTTGCTCCTTGAAGTGGTGTAGACGGCTCCTCCTCCTCGTCTTCGTTTTTCCGAAGAAAGATCCACCCAACGGTCTTTACCTTGAGCTCCTACCTCAACCAAGAGGTAACTAGAGTATTTGGCTTGCTAAACTAAGAACCCTAGAATGAGTAAAGAGAAGTCTTGATGGTTTTATCTCACAAGCTCATGGTTCTCAACATATGAAAGATGAGAGCTTTGAGAGAGGAAGAGGAAGAGCTAAGCATGAGAGAGAAAGAGCAAGAGAGAATGAGAATAATAATACAACCATGCTCTCATATGAGAATAATGATAATAATAATAATAATAACTAAAGAAAATTATGATGGTTGGTTTGGAATGATCATTATCATTTCACATTAAATGCAATTTGCAAGAATCAAGAAGTATCTTGCAAAAGAAATGATCATGGTCAAAAGGTCAACAAAGGTCAAATGGTCAACTAAAGTCAAATGGTCAAGCTAACCATAGCACAATTATCCTTAATTAATATTATTAATCATATTTCTCATTCTCATTAGGGTTTAGAAAAAGTCAACTGTCAAAAACCCTAATGAGATTCCTCTGCCTCTGTCAACTGTGCATACACACCCGCATCCGTGTTTCGAGGAACACGAATACAATGAGACAAAACCAATCCCAAAACAAATACTAGAATCTGGCTTAATCCAAAGCCCGCTAGTAATAACTGCCCGGACACCAAACGTGCACAAGTGCGCGGATGTGAACGAACCCCGTCGCAAAACCATGCGATCTCTACTCTGTTTTGCCCAAAGGCGAACAACCCTCTGTGTGGGACTCTAAAGACTCGACATTACGCTAGCAGTGGGTTTAACCACAGACCATAAGCGGTACTAGCTGTACGTAACGGTCCCCAGGTAGATGCCGATAAGAAGACTGATGAGCTGAACCCATCCGAACTCCTACTGAGGCTGAATGTGATAATCTCCGTACAGTCCGGTCTGTTCGTCTATGAGTATCGCATGTCGGGCCTAGGGGACGGTAACCGTCAGACCCCTAATAGCGGTACAAGTCATGCCGGAGTGTAGCCCAGAACATCCTGAGAAACTACTGGAAACACTACCAGTAATTCTCGCTTGCCCTGGCCAGAGACTTTGTGTAATGGCTCTCCTAGACACAGCGCGATATCAACCCCCAATACCGGAAGAGACGAATCCTGTCTAACCGCTACTGTCTCCAAATGCTTCGGGACTGCACCCAACTACTACCTGTTTGCATGACTCTTTTGAGCCGTGGTAGGGTAGTAATCAAAGTACAGTGGGAACACACTCGAAGCGAAGTAGCAGTATCAAGTCGACGGAATAAGCTGTACTCCTGTCACCTGGGAACTGTTATCTGACGATAGGTATATTACCAACCAACCGTTCCCGACGAGTCATGTCCAGTGTACCCGTAACCTAATGAGCACCCGCATACTATCTCCAGTACGACGTACTAATGGCTGTGGGACAGACCATTTCCCCTGCTGGGATGAGAAGCGTATACGCTAGTCTACTCCGGAGTATCGATACCCCGTCTCGATAATCCTACGACTAGGGACTTGTATAAGGATGCGCTTGTAGATTACCCAGCCCCCACAAGTGTGACTGCCATCACAACGCTGGTAATCAAGCAAAGATCTTAAGGGCTCCACTAATATGTATAAGCGATATGCTAAAAGAAACACATGCACATATTAAAGTAGAAACAAAACAAGTAGCATACTACCATTTTGAGCAAGATTGTCTATACAACTGTGAATATCCCAAACTTCCATTAAGTAATATACAAACTACTATGATACAGTAATGGCTTCTAGGGCATATACACTAACAGTATGTGTGAGGTGTGCGTGGCTTAACTTTACGGGCCAAGTCCCCACCTCCCACCAAGAAACAAGTTGACAAATAAGGATGCAAAACCAAACAAAATACTTAAAAAGGATGTTGAAATTAATTGGAAATTCGGAGCCGAAAAACAAGAGTCCAAAAGAAACCAATTAGTTGAATATGTGGAGTGCACATAGTGGGTTTAATAGTTGGAGTAGGATTTAGATTAATCTAAATGCCCAATATATTAATTAGTTAATAGCCCAATTGTGGTGGATGAATAAATCCAATAGAGCCCTCATCACACTTCTGCGCGGCCATCAAGGAATTAAAAATCCACAGAGATAGGGTACGACCAATATTGTTTTTTGTTCCTTCGGGTACAAATTCAGAGAAGCCGAGACAAGAAAAAAAATAGAAAGAGAGAGGGATTTGTATAAAGTAAGATTATTTTGTATTTGGATGAGATCGAGAGTAGAAATTATCTTTTATAATTCTTCGTTAAATAGCGAAAACAATTCGTTGTCGGTTTGCAGGATTAGGTCTACGTGAGCACCGAAGGTAATATCTTGTGTTCTTTGCTTGGCGTGTTTTTTCCTTTATTGTTTATTGTTTTTACGTAGTTGCTGTGTTGTGATTTTTCATTAGTTCCGATTCACGCGTATCAATCATCTGCTGCATAATTTGGTGTTATTTTCACAACAAGTGGTTTCAGAGGTTTTGTTATGGTGATTCGGATTATTGGAAAGTTGGCTTCTACTCATTATAAGATCAATAAGTTTGACGGAATGAACAATTTCAGTCTATATAGATTGGAAATGACAGCGAGTCTAAAGCAATAAAGAGTTCATAAGACAATCTTCGAAAAAAAGAAGATGCCTTTAACGACCACAAATATTCAGAAAGAAAATATGGACGATAAGACTTTCAGTTTGATACAGCTGAGCTTGGCTGACGAGGTTCTGTGCAAGGTTGCGTAAGAGACAACGGCAACAAGTTTATAAAGCAGCTTAGAATCATTGTACATGAAGAAATATAAACAAATCGTTTTTATTTTAAGAAGCGTCGATACATATTGAAGATGAAAAAAGGTATATCAGTTTAAAACCATCTGGATGAACGCAACCAAATCAATATGAACTTACTCAACGTAGAGGTGAAAATTGAGGATGAAGACCAAGCTAAATTCCTGCTTTGCTCTTTGACTTCTGAGTATAGCCAGTCCATGAAATCGACGGTGTACGGTAAAAATAAAATTTCTTTAGAAGATATTAAAGCGGGCTTACACAACGAGGTGTTGAGGGAGAAGGTATCAGGTAATAAGGGTGGTCAAGTTAATGCGTTGGTTTCTAGAGGTCGTTTTAAGAAGCTGTCACATGGTGGTTTCGAGAATAGTGCGAGATCCAAATCGAGAAATCACACTAATGACAAATGCAATTATTGTAAAGTGAAATGCCATTGGAAGAGTGACTACCATAAATTCAAGGAGGATACTAAGAAGGAATTTTCTATTACTGCAATTGTCATAAATGATTCAGATGATGACAGTGATTGTTCTGTATTATCAGTTTGTGTAGTCGGGGATGTACATGATCTATGTATGCTAGATTCAGTGAGCTCTTTCCACATTACTCTATATCGAAATTGGTTTGCGACATTTCGTTCTCTTGATGGAGTTTCAGTCTTGATGGGGAATAATGCGGCATGCAAGATCAAGGGGATTGGTTCTGTTCAGATACGTATGTTTGATGGGGTAGTGCGGACTTTAACGGATGTCAGATATATGCTGGATTTGAAGAAGAGTTTGGTTTCTGTAGGAGTTTTGGCTGGGATCGGCTACAAGTGCGTATTCGATGGATGTTCAATGAAAATTTCCGAGGGGTCTCTTATTGTCATGAAAGGAAAGAAGATGATGAACTTGTACTTTCTAAAGAGGCAGTCGGTTATGTAAGTCTACGGTAGCACCCCGGCCGTCTGTCCGAGGCCAAAATGCGGAAAACAAACTTTTTCTTTAATTTTAAACCGGCGCTACCGCAGACTATAAATCCGGATCGGACCATTAACCTACTACTAGCTAATTGGAGAAAGGGTAGAAAGCCATACCGAGCGATCCGTGTCCTTCGGTCTTCGGCCACCATCCCGATCTCCCCGCGGAATCTCCGGTCTCGATCTCCTCATTGGAAAGGGTACCACATCACCGAGTCCTTTTACGGGCTCCCACCTCTGGACCGAAGCAACTCGGGCATGAAGTTGGCAAGCCGACGTGTCCAAGATTGCTGTAGAATAATTGTAGAAACCTTTTGTCTCAAGAGGTTTATGAAGTTGCCATTGAAGGAGGGAAGAAGAAGAAGTGAACTTTTGTGATGGCTAAAGAATTTTTGTTGCAAGCACAAGAGATCAAAACCCCACACCAAAAATGGACAGCCCCTATCAAGAGAAGTGGCCGGCCATACTAGGAGAGTGAGAGAGGGAGTGAGCAATCATACAAGAAAGAGAGAAGGGTGATGATTAGGAATCATCATCACAACAAAATCCATCCTAATCCTCATCATACAAAGTAAGCAATGATGGAAAAAGAAGTCAATGGAAGCTAGAACCATCATGAACCAACCATGCACCACAAAAGTCTTCTCCATTATTAATTGCACATTTGCAAATAAGCCCCTCCATCAATTTTCAGCCAAAGAAGGAACAAAGGAAAAATGGCCGAAACGGAATGCGAACTGGCAACTTCAAAAAGCGATCCCGTAATAAATTACAGGAAAAACCCCGCGACTGTATATACATACCCGCATTTGTATTTCAACCGAATACAAATGCAATGAGACAAAATCTACACTGTACAATACTAGAATCCGGCTTAAACTAAAGCCCGCTAGTATTGTCCGTCCGATCATGATCTGTGCAATACCGCACGTACATGATCGAACCCTGCCATATATCCATACGACCTCTACAGCGTTTCGCCCGAAACTTGAGAAACTTTCTGTGGGGGACTCTGAAGACTCGTCAATAACTTGGCTGTGGATTTAACCACTAGCACGTCAGAGATATAAGCCGTACGTAACGGGCTACCAAGTATTGACCAAAAGGGAGGTCGATGAGCGAACTCATCCTGACACCCTACTGAGCCTGTCGGTGACAATATCCGTACAGTCCGGTCCGTTCGTCTATGAGCATCGCATGGCGGGCCTAGGGGGTTGGTAAAAGTCAGACCCCCAAAAGCGGTACAAGTCGTGTCGGAGTGTAGCCCAGAACACCCTGAGATACTACTGGAATACCTACCAGTAAATCTCCTGCCTTGGCCAAGGACTTCGTGTAATGGCTCTCCTAGACACAGCACGACCTCACCCCCAATACGGGGAGAGACGAACCCCTGCAGATCCGCTTACTGCCTCTATGTGGCTCGGGACTGTACCCAACTAAAATCTGTTTGCACGACTCCTTTGAGCCGTGGTAGGGTAGTAATCAAAGTACAGTGGGAACTCACATGAGATAAATGACGATCTCAGGTCGATGAACTAACCTGTACACATGTCACCAGGGAACTGCTATCTGACGTCAGGTATAATACCAACTAGCATGTTCCCGGCGAGTCCTGTCCGGTGTACTCATAACCCAATGAGCACATGTATACATCTTAGGTGAACCAACTGATACCAGTGGCTTGTGACACCGGTCACCGCCCCTCGTCGGGGTCTCGACTGTATACACTAGTCTACTCTGGAGTATCGATGCCCTGTCTCGAAAACTCCCACGACTAGGGACCTTTTAAGGATGTGCTTATAGACCCCAGCTCCCACGTATATGATCGCCATCATACTGCTGGCCGTCAAGCAAGAATCCTAAGGGCTCTATCAACGCGCAATAGTGACCTGTAAGGTCACCTAAAGCAGTACACGATGATAAAGATAAACCAGATAGCATACTATCATCTTGAGTAAGACTGTCCTACCGGTATAGGTCCTCCCTCAATCATTGCAATCACGTGCCTGTGATCCAATAATTGACTCTGAGGGTACTATATTCAACAGGTTACAGATGATATTGTTACGGTATCTACTTGTTCAGGTGATTCGGATTTAGCTAGATTGTGGTACTTACGTTTGGCCATATTGGGAAGTCGGGTTTAGAGGTGCTTCGTAAGAGGCAGCTACTTAGAGATGGAGATTTTGGCGGTCTTAATTTTTGTGAGGAGTGTATCCTAAGAAAGCAGACAAAAGTGAAGTTCGGGATAGCAGTAAATGATACGAAGGGTATTCTTGATTATGTCCACACTGATTTTTGGGGTCCAGCACCGGTTCTTTCGCAAAGTGGAGCCAGTTTCTTCGTTTCCTTCATTGATGAATTTTCGAAAAAGTCTGGGTTTATGTTCTCAAGTCTAAGGCCAAGACTTTTGAAAAGCTTATGACATGGAAGGCTAGGGTAGAGAAGCAGACTGGTGTAGGGTGTTTTTCGTCACCCCATTGAGATGGGAATACGCGCGCGCTGGTCAGGCGTACTACAGATTCCTCCTGCCTAGGGTAGGTGGGGGTTTATTGATTGTGGGGATCCGAATCTCCGGCAGCCGCGGACTAAGCTGCCGTTAATTACCCCTCGCCTTTGGAGCGAGGGAACCTCCGATTGACGGGTTAAACTGGTCATGCGAACTCGATGTGCAGTGTACGTGTGTTGTGTTTTGAAGGGGGGTTTTGGATATATCGGGAGCCACGCAGAGTTTTACGGGGGTCCCGCTACCCAGATAGCGGGCTGGGGGTGAAGGGGGCTAGCAGTCCCCTTGCGGGGTGCGGGGCAGCGCCCCGTTAGAAGTTTTTTTCTAACAGGGACAGTGTCATGGAGTATGTGTGTATGTAAATATGTATACATATGTACAGATATACATGTATATATATATAAAGGGGAAAAGACATCCAAAGGATGCGTGGGGACAGTACCTTGGGCGCTGTGCGCCTAGGTGCTGTGCGCTCAGGCGCTAGAGTGCCACGTGTCGGTACGTGGGCGCTCTGCGCTTGAGCGCTGGGCGCTGGAGCGCAAGCGCGCCACGTGTCGGCACGGGGGCGACTTGCGCTCGAGCGCTTGCGCTGGAGCGCAAGCGCGCCACGTGTCGGCACGGGGGTGTCTTGCGCTCGAGCGCTTGCGCTTGAGCGCAAGCGCGCCACGCGTCGGCACGCGGGCGCTCTGCGCTTGAGCGCCGGCGAGAAAAAGAGGCTTTTAGCCTAAAAAAATTTCTCAGAAGAGAAATCAGAGAGGAGTTGGACTCCTGAGTGTGTTGTGTTTCTTTCTTTCTTTTTTTTTTGGTTTAGTGAACGATGTTCTTACTCCTCCTCCTCTGTTAGCTGGATCTTGAAGATCAGGAGATATAGGATTTCTAAAAATCTCTTCTTTTTGAGATCTAATGGAAGATCTGAGTTCCCCTTTATGGGTTTTGTGGTGAAAAACTAATTTGTTTTATAAAAAGAAGAGTAAAACTCTTGGTTTAATTCAAGAGAAAAAGGAAGGTTTTGGAACCTTGAAGAAGGAGAAAAGATCTCAGATCTGAAGAAAAATTTGAGAGAGAGAGAAAAAGTTGTTGGGATATTTCATTATCCTTGCCTTTATAGGCTACACACTTTACACATAGCCCCTTGGGCTTCACAAAATGGCATTTTGCCTATCCCATGGCTCATGTGCCATTTCTTGTTGCACATAAGCCATGGGCTTTACAAAAATTTGGCTTTATGCCTATTTTTCTTATATTTATCCATAAAATAAAATAAAAGAAATACAACAAAATTATTTATTATAAAATTTTTATCTTGGCATAGGGGAAGGCCGGCCGCTTCATGTTCGGGCTCGACCCGGGCATGGGCCCACTGGATCTGGGCTTGGGCCCACTTGGCTTGGGGTTGACTTTGATTTTGACTTGGTCAACCGGGGTGTAAATTTTTACCCCAACAAATTGCCCCCATCAATAAATGCACACCACATATGTGGGTCGTATGCATGAAATTGATGGATCTTCTTTCACGTGGAGGCGACTTGATTCGGTTCCCACCTTTCGGGAAACCGGCACTGCCCTTTTTACGACATGGACGGTCGATGCGGCCCTTTTTGCGACTTGGACGGTCGATGCTGCCCTTTTTGCGACTTGGATGGATGGTCGATGCTGCCCTTTTAGCGACGTGGACGGTCGGTTCTGCCCTTTTTGCGACTTGGATGGTCGGTTCTGCCCTTTTTGCGACGTGGACGGTCGATACTGCCCTTTTAGCAACTTGGACGGTCGGTGCTGCCTTTTTAGTGACGTGGACGGTCGGTTCTGCCCTTTTTGCGACGTGGATGGTCGATGCTGCCCTTTTTGCGACTTGGACGGTCGATGCTGCCCTTTTAGCGACTTGGACGGTCGGTTCTTCCCTTTTTGCGACGTGGACGGTCGATGCTGCCCTTTTTGCGACTTGGACGGTCGATGCTGCCCTTTTAGCGACTTGGACGGTTGGTTCTGCCATTTTTGCGACGTGGACGGTCGATGCTGCCCTTTTTGCGACTTGGACGGTCGATGCTGCCCTTTTAGCGACTTGGACGGTCGGTTCTGCCCTTTTTGCGACGTGGACAGTCGATGCTGCCCTTTTTGCGACTTGGACGGTCGATGCTGCCCTTTTAGCGACTTGGACGGTCGGTTCTGCCCTTTTTGCGACGTGGACGGTCGATGCTGCCCTTTTTGCGACTTGGACGGTCGGTTCTGCCCTTTTTGCCACGTGGACGGTCGATGCTGCCCTTTTTGCGACTTGGACGGTCGATGCTGCCCTTTTAGCGACTTGGACGGTCGGTGCTTGATTTGACTTGCTCTGCTTCTTGCAGTGTCAGGGGTAGACTTGACTTGCTCCGCTTCTTGCGGCGTCGAGATTGGATTCTGACTTGCTCCGCTTTTTGCGGTGTCGGAGTGAAAGTTGACTTGTTGATTTTGATTTAGGTTGACATCAGCATCGCTATACTGGAATATGGTACCAGGAGCGAATCATCATCTGTCATTTAGAGGATTTTGGGATTTTGGTTTTTGTTTGGCATCTGCATTGCTGCACTGGTATAATGCCAGGAGCAACTCATCATTTGCCCCGGGAGGATCCGGGAGGATTTTTTTTGGGGGGGGGGACTTTGAATGTGGTCTAACCGGTAGGACTTGGGAGAGGTTGGGATTGTTTTACGCCCGTGGATTGTATACGGTTTTGCAGGATGTATGATACAGACCGTAGGGCCGGAAAAATTTCAGGGCTTTGTTGGCGTCTGCATCGCTGGGCTGGAATGTGGTACCAGGAGCGACTCATCATTCGCCGTTGGGGTATGGGATTTAGAATTTGGTTGGCGTCTGCATCGCTACACTGGAATAATGCCAGGAGCGACTCATCATTCGCCACTTTAGGGTTGGGGACTTGGAATTTGGATCTTGTTTGGCATCAGCATTGCTGCACTAGAATAATGCCAGGAGCAACTCATCATTTGCCTTGGGAGGACTTGGGATTTGGGTTTTTGGTCGGCATCAGCACCTCTAACACTGAAGCGAAATGCCAGGAGCGACTCATCATTTGCCGTTACCCGTTGGGGAACGATGGCTTAGGAGACAGGTTTGGGTCCCTATCATCTAAGGCTTTTCAATTTTATGGGCCGTGAGGGTCCCATAAAGCATTTTCTCCCTACGAGTCGTAAGGATCCCGCAGGTGTATTTTCTCCTTAGGAATCGTGAGGATTCCTAAGTGTGTTGCTCCATTGTGAGTCGTAAGGATCTCACGCAGGGGTTTTCTCCTCACAAGGTCGAGAGGACTTTGCGAGTGTATTTCATCTCTTTTCATGAGTTTGCGCCCTTTCGGGTTTTCACAGACTCGCCGGTAGTCCTGCTGTTTTTACTCACGGAGCCCTTTCGGGTTTTCATCCGTGCCTGTTTTGCTTGTGGACATACCGATTATTTCTTCTTCTTTTTTTTTCTTTTTCTTTCTTTTTTCTTTTTTTTTTGCCGCTGGTGGGACTTTAAAAGTAGTCTCACCGGCAGGATTTGGGAGAAATAGGGGTCATTTACGCCCGTGGATTGTATACGGTTTTGCAGGATGTCTGATCCAGACCGTAGGGCTGATGTGCTCAATTCGCCTGCGACTTGGAGCATTCATGTGTAGTATTTCTTGAGATATCGGCCATTGATGGATGGCATGGGCCTTTCTCCCTCGGCACTTATTAGTTGGTAGGATCCTCCGTCGAACACTTTCTCGATGACGTATGGTCCTTCCCAGTTCAGCTCGAATTTTCCCTTGGCATGTCGATTGGGGATGATCGGTCTTTTGAGGACCAACACCAATTCACCTTTCTTGAAAGCACGGAGACGGGTTATCTTGTCATAGGCCCGTGACATTTGGGCTCGGTATAGCTCCAGATTTTGCTGCACCGCGAGCCTCTTTTCTTCGAGGGCATCGAGTTCTTCAAGTCGAAGGAGCACGTTTTCTTCCTCCATCAACTCATGTTGGACGGCCATTCTTAAGCTTGGAACTTCAACTTCGAGGGGAAGGACCGCCTCCACTCCGAAGAGCAATGAGTATGGAGTGGACTGAGTTGGAGTACGGTGCGTGGTACGATATGCCCACAACGCCTCGTGAAGTTTGAGATTCCAGTCTCTCTTGTTGGCTGAAGCATTTTTCCTCAGGAGCTTGCATAGAGTCTTATTGAAGGCTTCGGCTAGCCCATTGGCTCTTGGATTATAGATGGAGGAATATCTCCAGTCTATCTTGTGCTGAGTAGCGAACCTTGAGACATTGAAGCTCTTGAAAGAGGGCCCGTTGTCAGAAATGATTCTTCTTGGTGTACCGAAGCGATATAGAATATTCTGCTGGAAGAATGTCAGAATATCTTTTGTCTTGACTTCTTTTAGCGGGACAGCTTCAGCCCATCTGGAGAAGTAATCTGTCGCGGCCAGTATGAACCGGTGGCCTTTAGATGACGGAGGATCAATTGGGCCAACAATGTCGGTGCCCCAAACTTCGAAGGGCCACGACGCCACCGTAGGATGCAATGGATTGGGATGCTTGTGAATAAAATCACCGTGAATTTGTCAGATATAACATTTCTTTGCATGCTCTCCGCAATCCCGTATCATGGTGGGCCAGTAATACCCAAGCCGTTTAATTTGCAGTCGCATCTTGGGGCCAGATTGGTGAGCACCGCAAACGCCTGAGTGAACTTCTTTCATGACTTTTTGGGCTTCGGCCGATGACAGGCACCTGAGCCAGAGTTGGTCATATGACCTGCGGTATAACGTGTCATTTACAAACACGTATCGGAGAGCTCTTTTCTTCAGCTGAATCCTCGCAGATTTTTCTTCGGGAAGCTTGTCGTATCGAAGGTACTCTATGAAGGGTTCTCTCCAATCGGGCCCGTCTTGGATGATCGAAGCTTCTTCCGCAGGTCTGCTCTTCTGTTCCGCGCTTTCCTCTTCTCGTAGAGAGACTGGGGGTAGAATTTGCCGGCTCCTGACTGTGATCAGAATTTCGTCCATGTCAGGATCAGCAAGCTCCTTGGCCAGGCGAGCGAGTACATCAGCCTTTCCGTTCAACGCTCTAGGGACTCTTGTTAGTTCAACGTGAGTGAACCGTTTCATGAGTTCTACCACTCGGCCTCTGTACCGAGCTAATTCGGATTTGTATATCTTATAATCGCCGCTTACTTGGTTGACGACAAGCTGGGAGTCGCCGTAAACCCGTAGCCGAAGGATTTCCATTTCTATGGCGAGCTCCAAACCAGCTATCAGAGCTTCATACTCAGCCTCATTGTTTGTACGAGGCTCGGTGAGAGCAAAAGAACGCCGTAGGGTTCCCATTGATGGCGTGATGAATACCAATCCTATCCCTGCTTTTATCTCCGGGACACTTGATTTACTGGAGGTCCTTATCGATGAGGCCCCATCGAAGTAGAGCTCCCAACATGGCTCGTCATTCTCTAGGTGTAGCACTTGTTCGTCGGGTAACTCGCAATTGAGTGGTGACCCTTCTGGTATGGGATGAGCAGCGAGAAAGTCTGCAAGAGCTTGCCCTTTTACTGCTTTCTGAGGAGTATAAACTATGTCAAACTCAAGTAGCATGACAGCCCATCTTGCCATTCTGCCGGCTAGGCTTGCTCTGGTCATCAAGTGTTTGAGCGGGTCGACCTTGGAGATCAGCATAACCCGATGAGCAAGCAGATAGTGCCTCAGCTTCTTCACAGCAAATATCAGAGCCAGGCATTGCTTTTCGATTGGGGAATAGTTGTGTTTCGCCCCGACTAGAGTTCGACTGAGGTAGTAGAGGGCATTCTCTTTTCCTTCCTCATTGTTCTGAGCAAGGAGCGCACCAAGTGGCTCATCTAGCGCGGCAGTGTAGAGAATCAGCGGTTTATTTGGAATGGGAGCGGCCAACACTGGAGGGTGCAACAAGTACTGTTTGATGCTTTCGAACGCTTCTTGACATTCGGCATCCCAGATAAAAGGAGCTCCTTTCTTCATGAGCTTTGAGAAGGGCCTACATCTCCCCGATAAATTTGAGATAAACCTCCGTATATAAGCAAGCTTGCCTTGAAAAGATCTTAGCTGCGTCAGACTCTTCGGAGGGGGCATCTCCATGATGGCCTTTATCTTTGATGGGTCAACTTCGATCCCTCGATGTCGGACTATGAAGCCCAGGAATTTTCCCGACGACACGCCAAAAGCGCATTTCAGAGGATTCATCTTTAGGTCATATTCCCTCAGTCTGGTGAGAACGGTCCTAAGATCTTGGATATGATCGGCCTTGGCTTTAGTCTTGACGACCAGATCATCAACATAGCATTTGACGACTTTATGGATTAGGTCATCAAAGATATTAGTCATTGCCCTTTGATATGTAGCGCCTGCGTTCTTTAGTCCGAACGGCATCACTTTGTAGTAGTATATTCCGATCGGGGTTCGAAATGCTGTGTGCTTCTCATCCTCAGGCGACATCTTGATCTGATTGTATCCAGACGAGCCATCCATAAAGGTGAACAGCTCGTAATTTGAGGTGTCATCGACCATCATTTCCATGACCGGTAGCGGGAAGTCGTCTTTAGGACATGCCTTGTTGAGGTCCCTGAAATCGACACAAACTCGGATCTGCCCATTTTTCTTCTTCACTGGGACTATGCATGCGATCCAGTCCGCATATTTCTCTTCCCTGATGAAGCCGGCATCGATGAGCTTCTTAGTTTCCTCGATGACCTTTTCTTCTAGTTCCCTTCTCATTCTTCGAGGAGCTTGTTTGACTGGCTTAGCATCAGGAGATATAGCCAACTTATGTACGGCCACTTCAGGGAAAAGGCCAGGCATTTCTTTGTATGTCCACGCGAAACAGTCGACGAACTCATGCAGCAGGGCAATTATTTGCGCTTTCATTTCCTCTGACAAGAGCGAGCTGATGTAGGTCGGCCTTGGATTATCGGGCGTTCCTAAGTCAATCTCGGTTAGCTCGTCAAAGGTTGCTTGTCCACCATCTTCGAGCTCTTGAGGAGCTTCTTCTGGCTCGGCTATCTCGTCATCACCATTTGATCTTTCGCTGGCCTCACCAACATGGATCATGTAGCACGCTTTGGAATCAGGTTGAATGTAGCCTATGCCCCGTCTATCTAGAATTCGTCCATCGATGAGTGCTCGGACCTGGGGCGGATACCATAGCCCTTCGTAAAACTTTGCTTTGGACTCCGTTTGATATAACCGGCATCCGCACTTCTTAAAGTATTCCCGCATCTCGGGCGCATAGTATCTGGGATTGAGGATGTCTCTTATGCCTCTCTCATATGGAAGGCACGCGACAGACAAATCGTCCGGGTGCACAACGGGGTTTGACCCATAAAACAGGATGCCTTTCTGTCCTTTTTTCCTCCCGGGAACGTAGAATGTTTTCAGCTGGTCCACGGTGGAGACTGATAACGTATCGAGCTCTTTGCACATCTGCTCTGGTACCCTTGTGACGGCTAAGGACCCTTCTGTAACTTCGAAGGTCTCTCGTAGTTTCGCTTGTTGCATAGGGGTCCAATCTGCATCGCTAATGCACGGTAGGTCCTCTTCCTCCGACTCTTCAGTGTCGCTGCCAAGATGAGGGCGGACTTTGCTGCTAGATGGGCCTTCAGTAACATATTCGTCCGTATCGCTGCCGAAACGAGGGCGAGTTTTACAGAAGGACGGGCTTCCAGCGTCAGACTCATCAGTGTCGCTACCGAAATGCGGGCGCACTTGGGCATTTTTGCTTTTGAAAGTGACAGCCGGCGCAGATTTGCTTTTGAGTCTTGGGGCCGGTCTATCTTCAGTCAGTTGTGGCTTAGCATTTTGGTGGTTCATAAAGTACCGAGAATCTTCATATCGGACTTCATGCACACCGAACGGCTGGATGTCTCCGTCAATGCGTCTTTCTTCGCCATTTTTAGTATACTTCATGCATTGATGGAGAGTTGACGGAATGATGCCGTAATCATGGAGCCACGGCCGCCCCAAGAGAATCTTATAAGACGTGTCAGCGTCGATCACGTATATCTTAGCTTCAGTTTGCAGATCCCCAAATTTGATTGGCAAAGCTATAGACCCAAGAACTTGCTGGCAATTTTGGTTGAAGCCTTGAATGACAATCCTTTCCCTTGATAGGTGTCGGACGTCCATTGACAAACTCTTCAGAGTTCGCAAGTTCATGATGTTCACTGAGGACCCCAGATCAATCAATATGCGATTAATTCGATCTCCGTCGCTGCACCCGGTCACGTAAAGTGGCCGATTATGCTCAGCCGTTCCCAGTAGCAAGTCTTCATAGTTAAATGTGACTGCGGCGGCATGCAGAGCGTGCTGGGCTTCTTTCATATTAATTTCCGCAAAGTGAGCCTGATACCGCTAAGGGTTTTGTAGAGCTTGAATGAGAACATCTCTAAGCTCCTTAGATAGGACCAAGGCGTCGTAGATGCTCAGGAGAGACGGAAGCTTCCGGAGATGTGCCAAGACATTATAGTCCACCGAGGAAGGACTTATGTCTCCATCAGCCATTTCTCTGCCATCTTCATCATTAGCGACTTGTTTTTCCTTCCCTTTTGGGGCGTTGCCCTAATTTTGCGGTAAAGCCCTGCCGCTTCTGAGCTGGATTTGATTGGCCTTTGTGGTGAGCTCCTCGTCTTCTTCGGGAAAACAGAGCTCATCCTCGGAGTCGCTGCCAAGATGGATGGCGTAGCAGGTCACTACTGGGATCTCTTTATTGGAGTCTTCTTCTAACTCCTCCAGAATTTCATCCGCTTGTACAGGGAAGAACTCCTTCAATTGAATCAATGTTCTTTCCTTTTGTTCATATTCTTCGAGGGAATCGATATATTTTTGAATGGTCGATCTCCCTGCAGACTCTTTTTCGCGCCGAGCTGCACTTTTCTTCTTCTTGAGCTTCTTGGATTTTGAGCCTGATGGAGCCGCATTGGCAGCTGGACTGGTAGGCTTCTTCTGCCCTTCTCATTCCGTCCTGGGTTCCTTCCGAAGTAGCTTTATCATCTTCTTCGTCTTATTAGATATGTGCGTACTCCACGGAGTCCGCGATGAGTCCATTTCATTTCTCAAGGCAGCGGGTTCGGCTGTCTGCTCCCAGAAGGCTTCAGTTTCTGTCTGTATAAAGTTGGTGGTTGCAACTTGATTGTTCACCAACACACTTTTGGACAGTTCGATCTCTCCAGCCTTGTACTGCTTCTCGACCCAATCTTTGAAGATATAGCAATCCTCGATCGCATGGCTCACTACTCGGTGGTACGGGCAATACAGAGGATTGTCGGTCATTTTTGCTTCTTGGGGTCTTTTCGACTCCGGCAATTGGAGGCCGTTGTTCAAGGCATCTTTAAATATCTTGCGGACTTTGTCCCTTCTGAAAGAGTAAACCTTGTTCTTTTTCTCCTCTAGGGAAGGCCCATCTCCTCCCAATAATGGCTTTCGAGACCGGTTAGTTTTGGATTCGGCCGCCCTTCGCTTTTCTTCATTGTCGGACGCATTGAAGACATTGGTACTGCTGGAACTCCCGCTTCTACGGCTGTCGTCCCGCTTGCTTTTCCAAGTTTTGTCTCTCTGAGAGTCCGGCAGGGACTCTTGCTTCGAGCGTTCCAGCATTTGGACTTTCTTGGTTAGCTCTTGAAATGTCTTGAGGCCTGCTGTACACAAGAATAGGACCATCCAATTGCTGAGGTTCCCAATGAGAAGGCTGACGGACTGGTCCTGCTCCAGCGGCGGTTCGCACTTGACCGTGAGATTACGCCATCGGGCAATAAAGTCGGTGTTGCTTTCATTCTTCCCCGGCTTGTTCCTCACAAGGTCGGCAATGGAGATTTTATCACTGACACTCATGAACCTTTGCCGAAACAGGGACTCCATTTGGGCAAAGGTAATGACGGACCCGTCCGGTATACTCACATACCAGTCGAAGGCGACGCCGGTCAGGCTATTGACAAACTGACGAAGAAGGAGCGCGTCATTGCCCCCTGTATTTCTGCACGATGCTTTGAAGTGGGCGACGTGCTGATTTGCATTCCCCGTTCCATCAAATCTTCCGAACTTAGGAATAACGTAGCCGCTTGGGAACTCAATCAGATCGTACTGCGCGGGATATGGCCGCCCGCTACTGCCGATTTCTTTCTGAGCTTCAGCTTCGGCCACCAATATTTTAACCTTGCTGGTGACCAAATCCATTATCCGATCCTGTGTTAGCGGGATAGTGTTATCTGGGGCCAAGGCGTCCCCAGAAGCGGAATGTGGCCGGCTTTCATGCGGCTCGACCAGTCTGGGTCCCAAAGGAACAGGCATTGGCTGCCTCGGATTGTCATCACCCGGCTGATTAGTAGTGGCTTGTGCTTGATTGGAGGCGCTCGAGCAATTTGAGCCGTGAGCTGCATTACCACGTTTGTTAAATCATCAATCTTCGAATAGAGCTTGGCCATCTCTTTGTCTTTGCTCCTGAGCTGTTTTCGAAGCTCTTAAAGCAGCTCTTGCTCCGCAGTCCTGGGGCGGAAAGTCGGCTCTTCCTCGCTGTCCGAGCTTGACTCTGCATGGACCGAGGGGTCTTTCGGCCTATCATCCTCATCGAGAGGGTTTTCTTCATCCAGCGGGGGCGGCTGTTCTTGGGCAGCGGCAACCACATTCAGGCTAGATTGGGCTTGGGATGTGGTGGCCCCATCCTTGCTTTTGCTGCGAAGGTTGTCGCTGGGGCGCCCGCCCGCCATATAGACCGTATAGATGATATATCCGGCCTTCTTTCTACCATTGGCAGCTGATTTCACGGATCGCTGTCTTGACCCCCTTGTTTCGGTAGCTGGTAGTCGATTGAAGGCGGCTGGCCTAACCAGGTTCTTGAATGGTGCTGGCGCTTCTTTTCTGGGTTTGCCCCGCTGCTTTCGTGCGGCACAGAGTGCTTGATAGACTCTTGAAGAGACAGTGTCATACTTTTTCTGTTGGGGCCGGGACACGTCTCTTTGTGGCACTGTTCGGACCGCTGTCTTCTTGATTCTGGCGGTCATGGCATTTTTCTGAACCCACTTCAGAGGCTCGAAAGAATTGCTGATTCTTACGTCCGACTCAGCCGTCGTCGCGGGGCGACCCTGCACTTGGAACTTCACACGATTCCATTTGGCCGAAGCCCTGGCCCTCTTGTTGGCTCGATACCTGAGCCGCTTCTGCCTTAACTTTTCTGTTCTAAGCGCCTGGCGGACTTCGGCTCTTTGGGAAGACGCCGCAGACCGGGCGATGGAGGGCCTTGGAGATACGTTCGATTGTGCATTTGTTGGAGTCATCGCCTGAGCTCGTCCGCAACATTTGATGTTGCCCTTTGTACCGAAGTTCTTGCCCTTCGCTGGAGTACCAGGGAGTCGCTCAGACACCATCTTACGTTTCGGTTGTGGTGCCTTGGCGATCACGACATTTGGCCTCTTGCCCTTTGAGACCGGCTTGGCCACCTGTTCCGCCGGGATCTCCGCCAGATGAGCGCTTCCGGCAGGGTAGATGATGACGGAGCCAAACTGGCGGGGCGGTTCCTCCCACTGTCGACTGAGGCTCGCAGGGAGAACCACACGAGCGTTGATCTTGACCACGTACGGAATCGGGGTCACGTTGGAAGCTGAATTCGTCTGGGGAGACATTATCGTCGAAGGTTGATTGCTGCATGGAAAAAAGAATATCATTTCAGTATAGGCAATCGATATGTATATTGATTGAGTTCGCATGAACGTTTAACCCGAAATATGGGAGGAGAGATTTGTCCCACCGGGCGTGCCAGAATCTGTAGGGTGTTTTTCGTCACCCCATTGAGATGGGAATACGCGCGCGCTGGTCAGGCGTACTATAGATTCCCCCTGTCTAGGGTAGGCGGGGGTTTATTGATTGTGGGGATCCGAATCTCCTGCAGCCACGGACTAAGTTGCCGTTAATTACCCCTCGCCTTTGGAGCGAGGGAACCTCCGATTGACGGGTTAAACTGGTCATGCGAACTCGATGTGCAGTGTACGTGTGTTGTGTTTTGAAGGGGGGTTTTGGATATATCGGGAGCCACGCAGAGTTTTTACGGGGGTCCCGCTACCCGGATAGCGGGCTGGGGGTCAAGGGGGCTAGCAGCCCCCTTGCGGGGGTGCGGGGCAGCGCCCCGTTAGAAATTTTTTTCTAACAGGGACAGCGTCGTGGAGTATGTGTGTATGTAAATATATATACATATGTACAGATATACATGTATATATATATATATAAAGGGGAAAAGACATCCAAAGGATGCGTGGGGACAGCACCTTGGGCGCTGTGCGCCTAGATGCTATGCGCTCAGGCGCTAGAGTGCCACGTGTCGGTACGTGGGCGCTCTGCGCTTGAGCGCTGGGCGCTGGAGCGCAAGCGCAAGCGCGCCACGTGTCGGCACGGGGGCGACTTGCGCTAGAGCGCTTGCGCTGGAGCGCGCTACGTGTCGGCACGGGGGCGACTTACGCTGGAGCGCAAGCGCGCCACGTGTCGGCACGGGGGCGACTTGCGCTCGAGCGCTTGCGCTGGAGCGCAAGCGCGCCACGCGTCGGCACGCGGGCGCTCTGCGCTTGAGCGCCGGCGAGAAAAAGAGGCTTTTAGCCTAAAAAAAATTTCTCAGAAGAGAAATCAGAGAGGAGTTGGACTCCTGAGTGTGTTTTTTTTTTTTTTTTGGTTTAGTGAACGATGTTCTTCCTCCTCCTCCTCTGTTAGCTGGATCTTGAAGATCAAGAGATATGGGATTTCTAAAAATCTCTTCTTTTTGAGATCTAATGGAAGATCTGAGTTCCCCTTTATGGGTTTTGTGGTGAAAAACTAATTTGTTTTATAAAAAGAAGAGTAAAACTCTTGGTTTAATTCAAGAGAAAAAGGAAGGTTTTGGAACCTTGAAGAAGGAGAAAAGATCTCAGACCTGAAGAAAAATTTGAGAGAGAGAGAAAAAGTTGTTGGGATATTTCATTATCCTTGCCTTTATAGGCTACACATTTTACACATAGCCCCTTGGGCTTCACAAAATGGCATTTTGCCTATCCCATGGCTCATGTGCCATTTCTTTTTGCACATAAGCCATGGGCTTTACAAAAATTTGGCTTTATGCCTATTTTTCTTACATTTATCCATAAAATAAAATAAAAGAAATACAACAAAATTATTTATTACAAAATTTTTATGCATGGGGGAAGACCGGCCGCTTCATGTTCGGGCTCGACCCGGGCATGGGCCCACTGGATCTGGGTTTGGGCCCACTTGGCTTGGGGTTGACTTTGATTTTGACTTAGTCAACCGGGGTGTAAATTTTTACCCCAACAACCGGTAGGCACATAAAGGTTTTTCAGTCCGATAACGGCGGAGAGTTTATTTTGCATGCGTTTGTAGAGTTCTACAAGTCAGAGGAGATTGTGCACCATTACACCACTCCGGAAACCCTCAGTCAAATAGCATTGCAGAGCAGATGAATCGGACGTTACTGGAGAAGACCAGATATTTGCGGTTTACATCAGGGCTTCCTAAGGAGTTTTAGGTTGAAGCCCTATCTACCTCCGTGTACCTTAGCAAAAGATCACCATCAGCGGTGATAGATAAGAAAATTCCTGAGGAAGTGTGGACCGGGAAGGCTGGAGATTACAGGAGACTTCGTATATTCGGGTGTCTAGCCTATATTCAGCAGAGGAACGATAAGCTAGAGCTGAGAGTTAGGAAGTATGTCCTACTCGGCTATAGAATGAAGGGTACATGTTGTGGTGTCCTGAGACCCAGAAGATAGTAATCAGTCGGCATGTTACTGTCGATGAGCCTGTGATGGTTCATAGAAAACAGACTCAATCGGATGGTGAAGAAAAAATGGTTGCACCACCAAGCGAGGTGGAGATCAACGTTCTGGTTCAAGATAGTAGAAAAGATGAGGTGATTGATACTCAAATTCAGGCAGAAGGTCTGACAGAGCCAGATGGTTTAGTACAGACAGATGGACGGAGATCTACGCGAGTTAGACATCCACCGGCCAGACTTAGTTTTGAGGACATATGCTTTGACCGCAATTGGTTTTGATCGCAATTGGTTTTGACGATGTGGCATCATATGCGTTGACTATTGAGCGCGAGGAGTCGTCCAGTTACAGAGAGGCTATACAGTCTACCGATTTTGTAGTTGGAGAGTTGCGACGGAGGAGGAGATGGAGTCTCTTTATCAGAACAATATGTGGAATTTAGTTTCTCTACCAAAGGGCAAGCACGTGATTGGCTGCAAATGGGTCTTTAAAATTAAGGAGGGATCATCAGAGGCAGATGACATTAGATAAATGCGAGATTGGTGGCTAAGGGTTTTGCATAGAGGAAGGGTGAAGACTACAACGAGATCTTTTCTCCAGTGGTTAGACATACTTCGATTAGTATTTTGTTAGTCATAGTTGCGGTTTATGATATGGAGCTAAAGCAGCTTGATGTCGAGACTGCTTTCTTGCACGGTGATCTAGAGGAGGATATCTATATACATCAGTCAGATGGGTTCGTAATCGATGGCGAGAATGACTAGGTTTGCAAATTGAAGAAGTCGTTTTATGATTTGAAGCATTTTTTAAGACAGCGATGCAAGCGATTTGATCAGTTTATATTGCTAATTGGGTACACAAGGAATATTAAGGATCAGTGCGTTTATATAAGGCTACTAGACTATGGGTCCCAGATTTATCTTTTATTGTACATGGACGATATGTTGGTGGTATCATGCAGCATGTCAGAGGTCAACAGGTTGAAACATCAGTTGAGTCAAGAGTTTGAGATGAAAGATTTGGAGGCTGAGAAGAAAATACTCAGCATGGAGATTGTTAGGGAGAGGAAGCGTGGTGAATTGAGTATGCGACAGAAACAATATATCAAGAAATTTCTCATTCGATATGGATGGAGAAGGCAAGATCCATGTATACTCCTTTAAGAGTGCACTTCATGCTTTCGGCGAAATTATCACCAAGGTTGGATACAGACAGAGAGTACACGTCTAAAGTGCCATATGCCGGTGCAGTAGATAGTTTGATATATGCGATGGTTTGCACGCGTTCGGACAATGCACATGCAATTGGGATGGTGAGCCGATACATGGCTAATCCGGACAAGTAGCATTGGTAGGCTGTAAAGTGAACTCTGAGGTACTTGAGGGGTTCGGCTCGTTATTCAACAGAGGCTAAAACTGATTGTATCGTGACGGGGTATTGCGACTCAGATTTTTCTGGTGATAGGGACAGACGAAAATCGACGACGGGTTACGTATTCACGTTGGGCACTGGCTCAGTATTATGAAGATTGGTGGAAAAAAAGTCTTTTTCGTGGAATTAGTCATTTCATTTCTTTTAGTTTATTGTCGCATTATTTACGACAGAGCCAGAGTTGATAGCTGCTACGGAGGCAGTCAAGGAGACCATATATTTACGTGGATTGATGGGTGGTATGAGTGTTCCGCATGATTCACGGAGGTGATTTGCGACAGTCAGAGCGCGATTCACTTGGCGGAGTATTAAGTTTATAGTTCGATAACTAAGCGTATTTTTTGTGAAAGATTTATTTTTGGAGAACGAGAAAAAGTTTATTTTGCTCACGAAGATTGATACCCAGAAAAATCCGGCGGACACATTTACAAAGGTGGTTCTAGTTCCAAAGTTCAACCTTTACTTGGACTTGATTCGCCTAGTTGCTTGATAAAGATTAAAGACGACGAGTTGCAGAATTCCAAGTTTTTTCATCGATTTATAAAGATTTTACGAATTTGAATTAAGGTAGAGATAATTGAAATTGATTGCAAATTCAGAGTTCGAGATTAACAGCCCGGAAGAAGCCCACTAGTTGAATGTATGTAGTGCACGTAGTGAGTTTCATAGTCGGAATAGAATTTAGATTAATACAAATCCTTTAATTTGAATCTTATCTCTATGTTGATGTGATCTTTAATTTCATCCCAAGCATATATATGTATATATTAATTAATTAATAGCCTAGTGGATGAAAGCCCTCATCACAAGTCTGAGCGGCCACCAAGGAATAAAAATCCACAGAGCCTCAAAGGATAGGCTGCGGCCAATATTCATTTTTGTTCCTGCGGCTACAAATTCAGAGAAGTGGAGAAGAGGAAAAAATAGAGAGAGGGATTTGTATAGAGTATGATTACTTTGTATTTAGATGAGATCGAGAGGGCAGAAAATATCTCTTATAATCCTTATTTGAATAGTGGATGCGATTTATCATCGATTTGCAGAATTAGACGTGGGTGACGTTGTTCATTTGTTTCCATGGATTTTATAGCATTGGATATCTCTTATAATCCACAGAGGTTCAATTCCAGTGATATTTTATAGCATTGTATCTTCTTTCTTCTGTACTAGCAATTGATGTTGTCCATTTGTTTCCATGGATTTCATGAGCAGCAATTATTTCCTGGAGATTAATGGAGGAAAGAGGCCATAGGAGGGGATTTCCTCCTATGGCGTGGAAAAAATACAACCTCCGTCATTTTTTCCGACGATCGACACCGATCATCATCATCGTTATCATCTAAGATGTGCGTACACCAAATTTTATGTGATTCCACAACTTTTTCACCGTTGATTTAGTGGGTTCAAAATTAACGGTTTACCGACAATAGAACTTTTTACATTCCTAAATCAACGGTGAAAAAGTTGTAGAATCACATGAAATTTGGTTTACCCACATCTTAGATGATAACGATAAAGATGATGGGGGCCGATCGTCGGAAAAAATGGCGGAGGTTGTATTTTTTCCACGCCATAGGAGGAAATCCCCTCCTATGGCCTCTTTTCTCCATTATTCTCTATTTCCTGAGTCTCTACTTCTGCAGCAAGCATATATGTACACATTAGGGGCATGCTTCTAAACAAGAATGATGAGACATGGTTAAAGATGGAAAAGATAGCGATTGATTATATGCCATATTATTGCTTATAAGAGTGCCTCATTTAGATAGATCGCTATATATGAGTTCAAATTTGAAGTATGTGTTTTTATTTTCTATGTTATTATGTTTTTTTTTGCTTTTGTATGCGCCGTATCTTTATAAATAGAGTATTATAATATTAATGTACTCATCAGGTTCTCATTTTTTAAGAATCATAAATAAAAGAGAAATTTCACCAAAACTACCCTGCAATGTAGCATATGTTTCCAAAACCACCCCTGAGCTTTTTTCGTGTACAGAAACCCCCTAAGCTTTCTTCCGTTAAACGCGACCCCCCTTGAGACCTCCTGCTGTTAATTTCTTTATAAAATGACCAAAATACTCTGATATACAGTGGACTCTTAAAAGTGGATTGAAAGGGTATTTTCAGGAGAAAAAATATAAATAAAAAAAGCTTTCTTCCGTTAAACGCGATCCCACTTGAACTCTCTGCCGTTAATTTCTTTATGAAATGATCAAAATACCCTGCCATACAGTGGACTCTTAAAAATGGAATGAAAGGATATTTTCGGGTGAAAAAGATAAAAAATTTCTAGTTTCTTATAGACATGTGCCTGCTTTAAACTTAGTTCATTTTTGGACACTACTGATCAACTCATGTCTAAAAGCTGGAAGGTAATTGGGCTTGACTGTTATGGATGAACTGTTAAAAGTTGAAAGATGGAGAAAAATATGTAGAATTCAAATAAATTAGAATTGGCAAAACGAAAAATGCAGATCTCCTTGTCAAGAAACATCCATGGTTGATCATTTCTGTTATAAGCATGCTAAATTAATCATTTACCATGAAGACGAAACCAAGAAAGATGTGGCCGGTAGAATCAAAGCATGATGGTTAAAGTGGAGAAACGATTCTAAAAT
The DNA here is from genome assembly GCA_030015575.1 of Agapanthus africanus. Lineage (NCBI taxonomy): Eukaryota > Viridiplantae > Streptophyta > Magnoliopsida > Asparagales > Amaryllidaceae > Agapanthus > Agapanthus africanus. The sequence goes on from CM057340.1 coordinate 561,596,876, forward strand.
ATTTTGTTTCAATGTATATTCGAAGTAGAAATTCTGTGAAACACCGACTTTGTTTTATGGAGTACAATATTAATTATTTGCAATTAAAAAACCATGTCCAAGAAATGGAGTATAGATGATATGGGAATGTCGAGATGGATGAATATAGCAGATTCTGAAGAAATTAAGTAAAAAAATAATTGCTAATGCAAAACATTTTTGGCAGCTCCAATAAAAGAATTAAGTTGAAAAATCAATTGCTATAGTTTAAAGGAGAAGGAAAATAAATGCGCCAATTATAATGAGTAACAAGAATGCAGTCAATATAGCAATATATAAGGGCTACAGATGGGTCAAAACGGACGTGAATAAAGATTGGGTTAAGAAAAATTAAAGGATAAGTTCATTGTTAATTTTAATTGATATTCGAAGAACAAAATTGCGTTGGAAGACAATGATGCACCTTTGCTGACACTAAAGACATTATGGAACCTCATAATTTAGAAAAATTGTTAGTGATGGAGGTCCTTTTCGGGTCTCCGTCAGATATTGTCTTCCGTTGATCTCCCGGTGGATTTTGGTGGTGATCTTCTGTTGTGTGTGGGTCTTAATGGGTTTTGAGGAGATTGGTGATTTGAGGAGTTTAGCGTCAAGTACCTGCAATGAAGTCCCGGGATGGTTTGGTACCACCGAGGACCCTCCGACGATCAAGTTAGTGCTAAGATCCGAGCAGAGTAACAGCTAAGTGGAATCAAAAATGGCTTCCTTGACCCCTCTGTGATGGGGGTTTATATAGCGGTAGCGGCGCGCAGCGGCAGGCGCGAGAATCTCGCCGGCAGTTACGCTCCCGACGTCACGCCCGCGTAGAGAGCGGATCGCCCATTAATGGGGATCATGATGGCGTGGAACGTGGGATGTTGCTGGCGGAGAATCCGCGCATGGCGAGACTTGCGGAACGGCGGTTACGCCTGTGAGCGGTGGAGTTGGTCGGAGGATCGAGAAAGACGGCTTCGGCCGGGAGCTCGGGGACGAGCGAGGAGGCTGAGGAGTCTTGGCCTTGTGGCAGTTCGGGGCGAGCTATGGGCCGAGGAGGCCAATTTGCAGGAGGGCCCTGCTTGTAGGTCGGGTGCAGGGTTGGCCTGGCCGGCCCCTGTGAGCCCTTCCATTTGAGTTCTGGGACACGTCATCTGCTACGTGTCTTGATCTTGGAAATCGCATATATTGAGCATCATCATTAGCCCCCACTCTTGTCCCGACCAGCTAGCGAGTCGGGTCAGAAGTGGACTGCCGGGCCTCCCGAGGTGAGCTCTTTCCTAAGGTTTCGTCGGGATGAGTCCCCGGGCTGTTAGTTGTCTTTTCTGCTAGCGGATCAGGACGAGATCTCTGCATTTAAGGAGGATGCGCCGGTTCGTGCATTCTGCCACCGAAGCGACGGTCCATGCGTCAAGTGCCGGTTGGTTGACGCGACGTATGCAGGCCTGCAACGTCTGATGGGATGCGGCCCAGTGTGGAAACGACACGTGGAGCAATCGGAGCCGTTGGTCCTGAGGAAACGTTTTGGCGGGAGATAAAGGGCGCCGTTGGATGAGATAGCTCGCAGCAATAAACAGGGGTGGGGCCCATCCGTGGGACCTTACTCCTTCATATTTCCCTCTTCTAAGTTCTGGTTGCTCGGCGCTCGTCTTCTTTCTCTCGCTTTCGTTTCCCGAGGATTCCCTTTCTCAAGGTTAGATGTCTTCTTTTGTAGGGTCAGAAGATGTTGTAGGAGTAGGTTCCAGGGACCTTTTAGTTGTGTCTGAGTCCTCCCGGGGAGAAGGGGTCGGATCCTCTCCCCGGGATCGTGCGGCGGGGGGAGCCCCCAGAGAGGAGGCGGCAGATGCGGCCCCCAGCACCTCGTGTTGGGTGAGGCATGAGGACGAGCTCACCAATACTCGGGCTCGCTTCCACATCCCCTCGCGTTACACGCTCCGACTGGCCAAGGAGGGGGAGAGGGCAGACCAAGTACGGGGCAGGGAGATCGCCTTGTATTTGGAAACTTTTTGGGGCGGAATGCGCCTGCCATTTTCCCCCGAGGTCGTCACAACGCTGAATTTCTTCGGTTTGGCTCCTGGCCAGTTAGTGCCGAACTCATGGAGAATTCTCTTCGGGTTCCTGATCCGCCTGAAGTTGCAGGCGGTTCCTTTCAGGCTCCCCCTTATCGATTCTTCTCTTGTCTTCAAAAATCACCTTGGTGGTCGAGCGGGCGACCCGATGTGGGTCTATCTCTCCTTTAGAAAGCGGCCGGGGGACGCCGCCAGGACAGGGGTCGTGGCCTTGCCCTCTTCCATTCATGATTGGAAGAAGAAATTTTTCTTCGTTACCCCTCCCGCGGGCGAGGACTGGCCTGTGCCTACAAAGTGGTCGAAGGAGAAATGCTTGCCGGGGAACCAGTCCGATGACCCCGCCGTGGTGAGAGTGGCGTCGTGGGAGCCCATTCCCCGATCCGATGTGCTGCTGTCTGATAGGGTCTTGAGCTGGGCCGGGCTCAGCTCCGTTGAGTTCGTCGGTAAGTTAGGCTGGCTTTTTGGTTTGTGTATTGCTCATGTCGCTGACTCTTTGGTATTTGTTTTGTGCAGCACCCATGGACTTCGCCTCGCTTAAATCCTCCATGCGCCAGCTGAGGAAGGTTACAAAGGCCAGGGGCGCTAGCTCTTCTCGCGCGAAGCCTGCCCCGGCTCCACCTCCTCTGGTGATTGTGTCCCGCGAGCGTTCGGGGGCGGATCCCGCCTCGGGTCCCAGTAGAGTGTCGGGCCGGAAGCGGGCCGTGGTTCTAGAGGACCCGATCTCGGAGGAGGAGATCGGCTCTCCCCCGGAGCCGCTCAAAAGGAGCTCCCAGAGAAGTTCTCGAGGCCGGTCCTCGCCGATCATGGTAGAGGATCAGGGGCTCCGGTTCGCGGTGCCATCCGGGCTGTCCGTCGCGGATAGCCTTCTGCATGAGATAGAGGCCTCAGCCGGGGGTAGAGTTCTCGGGGGGGCCTTCAGGGCCCAGCTAGCGTCTATTGCCCAGGAGTCCGTGCAGGTAAGTGTTGGGCTTATTGTGGGATTCGGTGCCTCCTTCCTCTTTCTGATCTCTTTCGAATCTCCCAGGTTCTCCAGCACGTTGCCCTCGCCCTACGTATGGAAGCCGAGGTGGTAGCCCCGGCACTGAAGGCCGTGGGCCAGCTCGCCTCGCTGGAAGAGAGCTCCAAGTGGGAGCTGGAGGCGGTGATGGTGAGGGTTGCCGCCTTGGAAGGCCAGGTGGAGGCCGGGAAATGGGAGGCAGCCCGGTACCGCGAGGCCGCCGTGACTGCCGAGGCCATGCTCGAGGATGAACAGGTGCTTTCCGGCAACCTGAAGAAGACGGTGAAGACCCTCCGGAAAGAGCTGGGGGCGGCGGTCGAGGCAGCCAAGTCGGCCAACCTGAAGGCGGCAAAATTGGTCGACCTCTCTAGGCGGCGAAGGCGGTGGAGGACTATAAGAAGTCGAAGGACTTCTACGATGACCTGGCCGTGGCTACGACCCGCATCTGGCACGATGCCCTTGATGCCGTTAATGCCCGGTTGCCGGAGTTTGCCGATGGAGATCTCCGGGCCAAATTCCCCCTCGTGGACGCCGATGAGCAGGGGGAAGAGGTTCCCGGCGAGGAAACTGCCGAGGATCCCGCGTGTCACGTGGTGGATGTCGAGGACCCCGAGGTCGCACCTGGCCCCACGGTCTAGAGCTCCCGTCTCCCTCCTTTTATTTCTTTGTTTTTGGAATTTTGTAAGGCTGGGGAGCCCTAAAAAATACCCTTTGTAAAGCCTTTGTCTTTGGTAGTAATAAAAATTTTCTTTGGTTTCATCGAATCGCGCTCTATCATCTGTTTGTGAAGAATGCTCGTAAGATATCTCTGCTTGCATCGTTGTATTTTCATGTCAGGTTGGCCATCTGTCTAGCGATCGTACGTCGAGTTAATTTCTATCACTTGCCGACGAGCATGCCAAGCGCTGCCGAGGAGGTATCCCCATAGGCCCCGAAGTCGAGGGGAGATCGTTTAGACCTGGATATACTTGATGCCCCTCGCTGGGGTCTCGGATCCTCTGCGGGTGACGGGCAGAGCGTTGTTCGCCGTTTTTGTGCCGAGCATGAGTGGGAAGCTGCTCGGTGGCCCCATGGGGGGTGCCATCTTTTGACCTCTGGCAATGTGAGCATCGACCACCAGCCGGAGATGACCGAGCAGGGTAGCTGCTCGATTTCCTCTTGTAAGGGCTTTGATCCTTCAAGACGGGAGTGGCTGTAGGAAGCCTGCCAAGGACCCTTGGCCGGGCAGGGTTTCTGCCCGGTGCCTCTTGGCGAGGGCTTTTGTCCTGACGGATAGCCGAGCGAGGGATCCTCAGGCTCGACTGCCTCTGGGAGGGCTTTCTGATCTCCGGTGTTGCGTTAGGGAGGCTACCCGCCAGAGACGACCGAGCAGGGTAGCTGCTCAGTTGTCTCTTGCGAGGGCTTTGATCCTTAGCGTTGGAGGGGCTGTAAGAAGCCTACTAAGGATGACCGGGCAGCGACGCTGCGCGGTTGCCTCTTGGCGAGGGCTTCGATCTCTGGCGTCGTGGGTAGGCAACTACCGGCCTGGGATGAACGAGCGGGGTAGCCGCTCGGGTGCCTCTTATGACGGCTTTGATCCCTGGCGTCGCAGGTAGGGAGCTACCAGCCGGAGTTGACCGAGCAGGGCAACTGCTTGGTTGCCTCTTGCGAGAGCTTTAATCCTTCAGGACGGGGACCGAGCAGGGTTACCGTCCAGTGCCTCTTGGCGAGGACCTTGATCCCTGTCGGTTGTGGTAGGAAACTACCAGCCGGGGATAGCCGAGTAAGGACTCGACTGCCTCTGGGAGGACTTTGGTCCTTGGCGCGGGAGGGGTTGTAAGAAGCCTACCAAGGACCTTTGGCCGGGCAGGGTTACCGCCAGGTGCCTCTTGACGAGAGTTTTTGTCCTGAAGGATAGCCGAGCGAGTGATCCTCGGGCCCGACTGCCTTTGAGAGGGCTTTCTGATCCATGGCATTGCGGTAGGGAAGCTACCCGCCAGGGATAGCCGAGCAGGGAAGCTGCTGAGCCGCCTCTGGGAGTGCTTTTTGGTCCCTGGCGTTGCGGTAGGGAAGCTACTCGGCAGGGATAGCCGAGCAGGGTAGCTGCTAGGCTGATTCTTCATGAGGTTTCACCCGACCATCCAGACGCCGGTATGGGGAACAGGAACGGTCGCGACGATAGCGCGCGCAGCATGCGCATTGAATGTGGGGGGAGGCAAAGTGCCAGGGTCGCGTCGTTTCAATTTCGCCAGGGAAGGCTCGTTGATTGTCACGTGGCAGCGAATTTTTGGGTGAAGGCGGGCGACTGTTGAGTTCTGTTGGGGCGCAATGGGCTATATAAGGCTGAATGAGCACTGGTCCTTCTTTTCTTCATAAACAAGTCATCGAGGATGCAAGACTTCCCCTTTACTATCCCCAATATCATCCATTTTGAAGACATATACCTCTATGACAAGAACTGCACCGAGGACACGGTGCAGCTGGTCTATGGGAGTATCGAAGACCACTTCGGCCGGCTGCTCCCCCGACGCTCCTCCCTGCTGCAGCTGTTGATGTACTCTATCTGGAGGGCGTCGCCGAGGCTTTATAACCCCCAGTCCGAGCAGTTCTATGACGAGGCCGTGGGCAAGCTGCGGTCTCTGAGGCACTTCGGCCTGATCTCCGCGAACCGGCTGGCTCGCTCAGAGGCGCTCGTCCGCGAGTGCTACGAGCTTAGGCTCGGGATCAACGCGCGCGCGGGGGAACCGGGGGCAGAGGTTGGACTTCGCGAGGCCCCGGCTGGCGGAGATCTTTACCGAGTATCACGAGCAGTGCTCGCTGCACCCCCTTCCCCCACCGTTGTAATTTTCTTTTCCTTTTTGCGTGTATGGATGAGGAGCCCATAATACCTTTGAATAAACAAGGTTTTTCCTTCTTTTTCGCAATGTTCCATTGATCTTTATTAAATTAACAATAGATCCTAGGAAGAGTTTACATTGCCCTAAAATAAAAGTACATGCTAATAGATGACCTTATTGGCCCGGCCCGAGCCCCCTGGAGGATTGCTGGCCTCCGTGCTTGGCATAGGGTATGGGGCTTCCTGAGTTCCGCGCTGGCCGTCTGCCAAGACCAGTATGATCTGACCAATGGTCAAGTCAGCGGGAGGGTGATGCTGCTCCTGCTCGCGGTCGGCCTGCCGTTTGTCCCTCAGGTATGCGACGAGGTGTCCCGATCGGATAAGCTCTTCGATGTAGTCCCTGAGCTGCTTGCAATCCTCCGTGGCGTGGCCCAGTGTCCGGTGGAAAGCGCAGTAAGGGCTCCGGGTTCGCTTCGCGGCCTGATGCGGGATTGGAGGGAACTTGAAGAACCCCTCGTTCTGGGCCTCCTCTAGCAATACTGCGAGGGAGACGTTGAGTGGGGTATACTCCTGGAACTTCGGGTGATAGGGCTGCTGGCGCTCTGGCCTCTCCTCCCGAGTCCTCTTCTTCTGGTCGGGTCGTTCTTCTCGGGGGAGGTTTGCGTTCACCTCGGATTCCAGCTGAACCTTGCGCTCGGGCCACGCCTTGACCTCGGCTATGGTCTTAGGTTGTGCCAACGCAGAGGAGCGTAACCACTCCCTGTGCCTCAGACCAGATATGAGCGCCGTGATGACGGTCTCGTCCCGGTGCTTAGGGACCTCGAGAAGGGCGTTGTAGAAGCGGGTGATGTAGGCCTTGAACATCTTCTTGTCCCCACTCTTAACCGTGAAGAAGTAGTCGACCGTGCGCTTCTGCCGACGGTTCCCAACGAAGTGGCCGAGGAACCGAGTGTCCAGCTCGTCGAAGGTCGAGATTGATCGGGGCTCGAGCCCACGGAACCAGTCCCGACCTGCGCGGATGAGGGTGGCTGGGAAGGCCCTGCACTGGGCGGCATCGGAGTGGTCCTGGAAGCTGATCCCCGCGGTGAAAGCGTCAAAATGGTCCTTCGAGTTGGTTTTCCCGTCGAACAGAGAGACCTTTGGGGGCTTGTTGCGCGAGGAGACGTGGACGGCGAGCAATTCCTCGGTGAACGGCTTTGTGAGCGAATCGGAGGCGTACTTAGCCCCATCGCTCGAGAGGTGAGCCTCCCGGCGCATGCCCTCGATCTTCTTCTCGAGGGCGTCGAGTCGACCGTGAATCGGCGTCTTGGGATCCCTGGCCTCTGCTGCGGGTGACCTGCGTCTGGGAGCGGCCCTGATTCCTCTCGATGAGGTGCCTCAGATCCCCGGGCGAAGAGGCTCTCGAGCCTCCGAGGTGAACCCCTTCTGTGCGGCTCCGCCGAGGGAAGTGGTGTCGACCATGCCTGTGGATAGACGAGGTGACTGACATCTCCTCAGGGGGATAAGGGTCGTGAGGAGGCTCGAGGCGAGGCATTCTGGCGGCGGACCTTGGTGTGGAGCCGTGGGGCGCCCAGCGGGCCTTAGGGAGTACCGACCCGAGAGATCTGTGGCTAAGAGTAGTAGCCTGCTGGTGGTCAACCATCCCGACGGGGGCAGAGCCTTCTGGAGGCGGTGGAGCGGCGATCTGGGGCACAGGCCAGGCCGCTTGGACGCGGACGAACGCCTCCACGAGGGACTGTAGCTGATCTATCCGGCAGGCGAGGGCGTTGATGATGGTCGCTGGAGGAGGCTCATACACGCCTTCGGTGAGGGGAAGGTGGCGGCTGGTACCGGGATCTTCAGGATGGTTGCTCGCTATGCGGACGGAGATCGGAAGGCCAACTTTGTTTTTGTGGAGTTTGCGTTTCCCATAGACGGCGCTAACTGATGGAGGTCCTTTTCGGGTCTCCGTCAGATGTTGTCTTCCGTTGATCTCCCGGTGGATTTTAGTGGTGATCTTCTGTTGCGTGTGGGTCTCAATGGGTTTTGAGGAGATTGGTGATTTGAGCAGTTTAGCGCCAAGTACCTGCAATGAAGTCCCGGAGTGGTTTGGTACCACCGAGGACCCTCCGACGATCAAGTTAGTGCTAGATCCGAGCAGAGTAATAGCTAAGTGGAATCAAAAATGGCTTTCTTGACCCCTCTGTGATAGGGTTTATATAGCGGTGGCGGCGCGCAGCGGCAGGCCCGAGAATCTCGCCAGCAGTTACGCTCTCGACGTCACGTCCGCGTAGAGAGCGGATCGCCCATTAATGGAGATCATGATGGCGTGGAACATGGGATGTTGCTGGCGGACAATTCGCGCATGGCGAGACTCGCGGAACGGCGGTTACGCCTGTGAGCGGTGGAGTTGGTCGGAGGACCGAGGAAGACGGCTTCGGCCGGGAGCTCGGGGACGAGCGAGGAGGCTGAGGAGTCTTGGTCTTGTGGCAGTTCGGGGCGAGCTATGGGCCGAGGAGGCCAATTTGCAGGAGGGCCCTGAAGAGGGTCAGCTTGTGCTTGTAGGTCGGGTGCAGGGTTGGCATGGCCGGCCCCTGTGAGCCATTCCATTTGAGTTCTGGGACACGTCATCTGCTACGTGTCTTGATCTTGGAAATCGCCTATATTGAGCATCATCAGTTAGCGAATAGTTTACATGAATTATATACAATACTTTTACAAAAATTATAGAGAATAATTTAATTAGACACATCATAGAGAAAGGTCGGGTTCCACATAGTTAAGAAACAGTCCAACTTCTCAAAATTACTCTTTTCACATATGAATGAAATCAACAGGTGGAAAATAGTAAAGGTAAAAAGCGATAAGTTTGAAGATTACTGACCTCCAATTCCCTAAAATATGAACAAATAATTGATTAGTGTGACAATACAAAGGCGGATAATAGTGAAAGTTCTAGAGTATTTTGGGGATAATCAACTGGAAAAAAATAACATCATCAGAATCTGAGCGCTAAATTGCAGGACTTACTAATCAGAGAAAAGTGAAAGGTATTTCCTGCTATATATTAAGCATTTTTCATAATCGAAAGGTTAGCCAATGTTTTTTTCTCTTGGATTTTGTCATTTTTTTTATATATAATAAATTAGCCACCCCTTCATAAATGGAAGGCCCGCACTTGATCCCGGTCTTCCCAATGGGCTACTCCAAGCCCTTGGATTTTGTCATGTTGATTGTGTGAGAAGTAACAGGAAAAGCATCAAGTTTCCTGTGTTGTTTGCAGTCACACATAATTATCATAGAGATCCTAAAAACCATAGACATTGCAGAAATATTATAAAAAGAATTTGTTTGCCCCCTTTGATTTTATTTTTAGTATAGGCTTGATATGGGTCATGAATTTTAATGATACATATCTTATATTCACTTAATTAGAGGACTAATAAAAGCAAGGTTTGGTGGTTTAAATCTTTTCTTGTTGATAAGACTTCATAGCGTAGGAGAAGTCGGAGTAAATCTGGAAAGTTTGTTAGATCCAGTAATGAAATACAGTTTGGAAGTGACCAACCGGTACCCACGGAGATTTAAATAATTACCAAAGTGCGAGATGATAATTTTGGACACAAGCTTATTGGACCAAACACAATTGTTAAAAGTAAAGTCCGACTCACAAAATTCCCAAGACCGAACTTTTGAAATCCATGTGTATTCTTTCTTTCATTTGTCTCTGATCGAGTTTGTGATCTCCTTCAGATGTTGTCTTCCGTTGATCTGTAGCGAGCGTTAATGAATGGCTGAGATTGAGTTTGAGGGTTGCCTCTTGATGCGTGTGGATCTCAGTAGGCTTGATTTGGACTGAAGCCAAGCTATCTATAAGGAAGTCCCGGGGTGGTTGTACCACCGAGGACCCTCCGACGATCAAGTTAGTCGAGATATTTTGGCAGAGTAGCGGCCTATTGGGTAAAATTACCTTACCTGAATCGTCTGAGAGAGGGGTTTATATAGTGGCAGCCATGGGCTGGCGGGCGCGAGATTCACGCCGGGCGTTATGCCTGCGTGAAAGGAGGGATCCCCCATTAATGACGAGATATGCTCGTTAATGGGGGGAACGCGATAGCGTGGAACGCGGGATCGTGGGTGGCGGATATCTCGCGACTGGCGAGATTCGCGGAGCCATGGCGGAGACGCCGGTGATCTGCGCGGTGGGTCGGTCAGTGATACCGAGGAAGCTAAGCTCGGCGGGAGGCTCGGGAACGAGCGGGAGACCGAGAAAGCTTGGTTCTGTGATAACTCGGAGGCGAGCTAGGAGGGCTGAGAGAACTCAGCGTGTGGGAGGGCTCGGAGGTGAGCCAATGGTTGTTTGTAAGACCAGCCTAGGAGTGGTCTGGAAGGTCACCGAAGGTCGGGAACATTCTCGGGAGGAAGGCCCGGGGTACACCTCAAATGTACCGTTCTCGCTCCTTTCCCATAAGCCACATGACACGTCATCTGCCACGTGTCGTGATCTGGGGAGTTCTCAGTACCGAGCATTATCATTAGCCCCGCACTCTCGTCTTGACCTAATTATGGGTCGGGTCGAGAGTGGTCTGATTGGTCACCCGGGCCAATCTCTTATTTGAAGAAATCGTCCGTGCGAATCCCCGGGCAATTAGTTGTATTTTTTCGATGACGTCAGCGGATCAGGAGAGAGATCTTGCATTAAAAAGGAAGCTCCGATTCAGTCGTACGTTCACCGAAACGCCAGGCCACGTGTCCGGCGCTGGTTGGCTGACGTGACGGGCCGCCGGTGTTCTTCGCGCTCGACAGGAAACGCTCAATGCGCGTGCGATAGGTGGAACGTTGACGGCCGTTGAATGCAAAATGTCGTTTTGGCGGGAGACGTTGGACACCATAGGATGTGTTCGCCAACTGCTATAAATAGAGGTGGGATCCCCCCCAGGATCCACACTTCGCTATAATTTCCTCAGCCCTTCGTGTGTTAGCTCGGCGATTGATTAGTCGAAAATATTGTATATTTTAGCCGGCAATTTCCTCATCATTTGCATTCATATAGAAGTGTTCGGTATCCGTATTTCACATATTAGCAAATCCATCACAGATTATCAGATTACATGTATTAGACTTTAAAACCGGCATTTCTAGGGAAATTGAATGCATTGCATGGCATCGCAATATTTCTATATGTCGCAACCCGTGTTTCGAAGTCTGTGCAGGAAAAGGAGAAGCTCGCTCAAATTTACACCGCTCAAAGATACGTCAACTCACTAACTTCAAATCTGGTATCATTACAAAGGAGCAATTGCAAATCAACATATCAAAGAAAACCCTAAAATACAGTACAAAGCATCACCAGAAGAATCAAGGCCCAAGCCTCCAACATGGCCGCGGAATCGCGGCCAGAGCCTGCTTGTGCCGCGGTTCCGCGGCCTTCCTGCCACGTCAGCACTTGATCTTTGTACCATAATGCTTCTCTCAGGGCCCACTGCTCAGAAATGTATCTCAGTTTCCAGAAGACTCCAGGGGTTTCTGCCAGATCAGCAAACTAGGGTTTCCAAGCCTAATTAAACCTAGCTTAAACCCTAAGCTAGCTCCTAACAAACCACCTTCTAGAAGACTCAACAAACTTTTGGAGGGAACTACCATTTCAAACCTAAACCTAGGGTTTGGGAAGTCTATAAATAGAAGCCTAGACCTAGGGTGAGATCATCATGTGGAGATAGATAGAATCAAACCATTACTTGTGTGATTCTTTTTAGTTCATTTTTTTAGCCAATCTCCTTCTTCATCTCCTTCCTCCACAAGTCTAGTGAGAGGGCTTGTGTGAAACCCTAATTCCAATCAAAATCAAGATCCCGAGTACCCATTAAGCAAGAAGCCCTACAACCTTTATGAGCGGAGCCGATCTTCAACAGAGCAAGCGATCCGAGCCGATCCACGACTCACGAAGCCGAGCGACGCCCGATCAACAATCTAGATTCTTCCTCTTGTAGTTCTTGAAGCGAATGTAATCAAATTTGTTGAGATAAATAAAGGTGATATTCTTTTATCTTGTTTTCTTTAAATTCTGCATCATGACATCTTTACAATTCGTGAATATTTTCTGTGTGGTGATGTGTGAATAAACTCCGCTCGTCGAGGAGTCGAGACGGTCAATAGAATGATGATGTAACATAGCTTTAATCGATTCTTGAGTCCTACGTGTTTTGAAAACCCTAGCTAGTTCAAGAAACGACGACCCATTTTGTTTCGATGCTTTCTTGAATGATATCGTTCGAAATTGGGTAGTTACGATCGTTTCTTGAATTTGGTGGAGGCTAGAAAAGGAATGATATCGACGAAAGAACAAGGGTTAAAAGATGAAACCCTAGTTTCATCAAGAAAGCCCTAACTCTCGTCGATTATCATCGATCTAGTATCAATCCTTCGAAGGACAAGAACACGAAATCTTGAGATTACATCACGTCTATAGATCCGATCGATTCCTACGAGCCTCTTTTAGATTCTTGACTGTTGATTGGAAATATCATCGATACATCGATTCTTGATTGTTTAACATTTTCTTGATTCTTGAATAGAATAGTGACACTTGAAAATCAAAATTCTTGAATCATGTTTTCGTTTATCTTAGCTTAACTTTTCAATTCAAGTATATCATAATACAAACGAATCGTGCAATCCCTGTGGACGATCCGCACTCATTCATGAACTACAATTGACACCGTAGTTTGATTGCGGTCAAATATAATTTTTTTGGTTGTGAAGTTCTTTATAAATTTTCTGAATACCGACACAAGAAACAGTTTCAATCAAATGGTGCCATTTTAGGGGACCTTTTGAATTGATTCATACTACACAACGGAAAATCGAACAATCAAAATGGCGCCGTTGCCGGGGATCGCGCGCTAATTCGTTTCATATTATAGTTTGAATTGAAAGAATTATTCCATTGTTGTTTTTGAGATCAAAATTCGTGCAAACCCTAAACGATTTGCTGTTGTTCATTGCAAGGAAATCTGGAGCTGTTCGGAAATTGAAGAAAATTTTTGGAAAATACCGGAGAGCTGAGGGAGTCTACAGAGACTCTCTGAAGAAATTTGGTGGGGTGATCTCATCAACAGACCGCGTTTCCGCGGTGGGAGTGCCCAAGTGCGGCGGTTCCGCGGCTGGGTAGGGGCTTCTCTCTGCCAAATTGCTTCAGGTAACTTCTTACTCTCTCCTCTCTCCTCTTTTAGCTCCAACTAACACTTTGCTGCAGAATTCTTTGCAAATAATCGCAGCGCCGCAAATTGCAAATTAAAATTGTGCGTGATTTTGATTTCTTGGTTGTTTGCATTCTAATACGGAATTTAAGGGGCACGGCCAAATCCAAATTAGGTGGGGATTTCATTACCCTTCCTAGGCCCCGAAAACCACAAAACTTGCATCCGCATTACCCTCATTAACTAAAAGAAATCTAGAGAAGACTCTAAGGACTGTCGCGCTCAATTAGGACAAGAGAAGGCCGTGGGTAATTCATTGCTTATCCGCGTTTTCTTGTGGTGCCTAAGGCGAGTGTGTCTAAGGCTAGTGGTTTTTAATTAGGCCCACTACTTACGTAGTGGAGTACCTTCCCACTTACCTGGCACTTATCCGGCCACAGGGGGACAAAGAGGCAGTGGAGGATTCTATCCTGCGACTTGTCTTTTGGCAGTTAGGAGCGGTCTAGAGCCGGACCTAGGTGACCACTAGATTCTAGGGTTTGTGTGCTGCATTTGTTTTGTCGCATCATTTTTTCAAAAATCCGTCCCTTTTTCAAAGCAAACACCGCATTCATTACCCCTAATTATAAGTCAACGCTGCCACTTGTACTAACCCATTTTAGTGCAAGATAGGCTGGACACGGGATTCTAGTGCCCGTTTAGTCCGCGTACCCTTTATCGACTCCGAAGTCGATATTTCTCCATTGATATTTTCTTTACCCACTACCACACCCACACCGATGGATCCGAATCCATCAAACTTCTTTAACCCTAATCTGCCGCCGTCCGTTGGTGCGCAGAATCCACCCCGCATCTCTCTCCAGGAGAGGTGCTACCCTATTCGAGGTCCTCTTTCGACCTGCTTATCCACACCACCAGCCAATGGGGATAACTTTGAGATTAAGCCCCAGTATATCAATCTTTTACCCAAATTCCATGGATTCGAGACTGAGGACGCTTACGTTTTCATTACCAAATTTGAAAACGTATGCGCAATGATGGGTACGTCACAACTTTCAGTGGATGCTATGCGTCTACGACTTCTTCCATTTACTTTGTGCGATATAGCCGAGAAGTGGCTATATAACACTACCGCACACTCTATTACGAATTGGGAAGAATTCGTCGCTGCATTCCTTAAGAAATTTTACCCAATACAAAAGACAGCTCGAATCCGTAGCGAACTGAATCAATTTGCCCAGCTCCCTGCTGAACCATTCTCTAAATGCTTTGAATGTTTCAAGGATCTATTGGTTCAGTGTCCTCATCACGGCATCCCGCGATGGAAATTGTGTCGAATCATTTATGAGGGCATTAACCCAAACACTAAACAGAGCCTTGAAAACATGTGTCAAGGTACTTTTATGACCAAAGATGATGGGGAAGCTTGGAAGTACTTAGAAGAGTTCGCTGAAAAATCACTACAGTGGGAGAGTGGAACCCAACCATTGAATAGGGGTGGCGTACACCAAATAGATGTGTCCATAGGTGTTCGAGCTGAAATGGCAGCAATGCAAAAGAAGCTCGACGCTATGGAACACAAATTTGCAGCAGCCTCCCTGAACCCAGTGTCACTCCCCAAAACTGTTTGTGGGTGCTGTTCTGATCCGTCTCATTTAACGGAAGAATGTCCATTAAACTCTGCGTTTCAAGGTCATGAGCATTCTAATGCCGCATTTCAAAGACCTCGAAACGATCCATATTCTTCCACGTACAATCAGGGTTGGAGGAATCACCCGAATTTTGCTTGGAACCAAAACCAATCTCAAAACACGGTTCCAAACAGGAATCAATTTCAAAGGGTTCTTCCTCCACCACAACAGCAACCCCTTCAACTCACTCAGCACCCCTATCAGTCACAAAATTTCCAAAACCAGGGCAACACTCCTGCACAGTCTAATCCTATGCAGTCCTGTTCTGACGAGTTCTCTCAATTCACTCAAACCATGAAATCACTTTTGTCAAATTTCATAGAGGTTTCGACTGAGGTTAGACCTTCCGTCAGTGAGATAAAGAAAAACTCAGCGTCCCAAGCTGAGAGTATCAAATCGATGTAAGCTGAAATCGCACGCCTAAAAGCCGAAATGAGTGCGAGAGAAAAAGGGAAACTTCCCTCTCAACCCCTACAGAATCCTGGGTATTACAATGTAAATGCCATCACAACGTTGAGATCGGGAAGAGTGCTGAACAATCATGTCGGGGAAGGTATTGATGATACTGAAAATCATATCAATACCCCGGCTGAGACCTTTCCACACACACACACTTCTCCTTCTGATCCTTCTTCTTCCACCACACCACTTTCTCGCGAGCCTATTCTCCATTTCCCACTAGGCTCGACACCTTCTCCCAACCCTTATAGTTCTCCACAGACGGTCCCCACACCTCTTTTGGGACCGCGTCTACCCCCTCTTCCTTCTCCTGTGATGGACCTTGCGCTTATTGCAAAAGCTCCTTACCCGAACCGGTTAAGGGCTAATAGAACGAGTTCTCATATGGAGAAAATTTTAGAAATGTTCAAACAGGTTAACATCAATATCCCTCTCCTAGATGCTATTCAGCAAGTCCCCGCTTATGGGAAAATTCTTAAGGACTTGTGCACTAGGAAGAGGAAGACTCAAGTGCCAAAGAAGGTCTTCATGTCTAATAAAATCAGCACTGCTTTTATACCCCAGCTTCCAAAGAAAAGAAAGGACCCAGGATGTCCTACAATATCGATTTCGATTGGGGGTAAAAACATAAATCGTGCTCTTTTAGACCTTGGCGCAAGTGTTAACCTGCTCTCTTATTCTGTCTATGAGCAATTAGGGATTGGAGAGCTGAAACCTGCTCACTGCACTCTCCAGATGGCAGACCGATCTATCACCAAACCAAGGGGTGAATTAGAGGATGTATTGATAAAGGTCGGGGAATTTGTTTTCCCTGTAGACTTCATTGTGCTCGACACACATCCTGTAGCAAACCCCCGGGGCCAAATTCCGGTGATTCTGGGTCGTCCTTTCCTTGCCACTTCCAACGCTGTTATAAATTGTAGAAATGGTTCAATGAACTTATCATTTGGAAATATGACCATTGAACTAAATATCTACAAAGTTGGAAGTCAGCCATCAGAACCCTCTGCTCATATTTTAGATGTGTGCTCTGTCCATGAGATCGCTCCCGATAGTTGTGGAGCTGAGGATCTTTGCTTTACTGATCTCGATGACATTACCACATCTCTGTTTGATGTCACACATGATCTTAGTGAGGACACTTTCTCTACACTTGAGTCCTGCACTTCTGACTTTTCTCCACCCGAGTCTGTATCTTTCACAGGCTCTGAGCTTCTTTGTAAATCCAAAAATCGCTCAATGATCCCTCCTTCTATCATTTCTCCGCCTGAGTTAGATCTCAAAATTTTACCTTCTCACCTGAAATATGCATATCTAGGTGAGAATGAGTCTTTACCGGTTATCATATCCGCTTTTCTTGCATCAGAGCAAGAAAATGCACTTTTATCGGTATTGAGATCTAACAAAGAGGCGTTTGGTTGGAGTATGGCGGACATCAAAGGGATTAGTCCCTTGATAGTTGAACATCATATACATGTGATGGATGATGCCAGACCAACCCGAGAACCACAGAGACGGTTGAATCCCATCATGAAGGAAGCAGTCATGAAAGAGATCGTCAAATGCTTAAATAATGGTATTATATACCCCATCTCCGATAGCCAATGGGTGAGTCCTATACATGTCGTTCCTAAGAAATCCGGCGTCACAGTTATAACCAATGAGGCAAATGAGTTGATTCAGACACGCGCCCAAACTGGGTGGCGTGTATGTATTGATTATAGAAAACTCAATGCTGCCACGAGGAAAGACCACTTTCCTCTACCATTCATTGATCAGATGCTGGAACGCTTAGCAGGACGAGAATATTATTGTTTTATGGACGGATACTCAGGCTATAATCAGGTCCCCATCGCCAAAAAGGATCAAGATAAAACCACTTTTACTTGTCCTTTTGGTACCTTTGCTTAGAGTCGCATGCCCTTTGGGTTATGCAATGCTCCCGCTACCTTTCAGCGGTGTATGATGGGGATATTCTCTGATATGGTAGAGAATTTTCTGGAGATCTTTATGGACGATTTCTCGATTTTTGGAGACTCTTTTTCCGATTGCCTAGCGAATCTTGACGCTGTTCTTACTCGTTGCAAAGAGAAGAACTTGACTTTGAACTGGAAAAAATGCCATTTTATGGTCCAAGAAGGAATAGTACTTGGACATGTCATTTCACAGAAAGGCATTGAGGTTGACAGAGCTAAGATAGATGTCATTCAAAACCTCCCTCATCCCAAAAGCGTCAAAGATATTCGATCTTTCCTTGGCCATGCGGGCTTTTATAGGAGATTCATTAAGGACTTTAGCAAAATTGCTAGACCTTTAACTCTTCTCCTGGCCAAGGATACAACCTTCCATTTTGACTCGGATTGCGAGACAGCTTTCGACTCACTTAAACACTCACTCAATTCAGCCCCCGTTTTATCATCACCAAATTGGGACTACCCCTTTGAGCTAATGTGTGACGCATCTGATTTTGCAGTAGGTGCAGTCTTAGGACAGCACATCGAAAAGATGCCACATGTGATATACTATGCAAGTAAGACCCTGAATGATGCGCAAATCAATTATACAACCACAGAAAAAGAACTTTTAGCGGTTGTATTTGCATTAGAAAAATTCAGGCCTTACTTAATTGGCTCACCTATAATTGTGTATACTGACCATTCCGCTTTAAAATATCTTCTGGCGAAGAAAGATGCAAAAGGTCGACTAATACGTTGGATCCTACTGTTACAAGAATTTGATCTTGTTATCAAAGATAAGAAAGGATGTGAAAACGTAGTAGCTGACCATCTTTCACGCATCATTTCTTCCCCTGTGACCCTGCCGATTAATGACTCGTTCCCTGACGAACAACTCTTGAGTATATCAGCTGAACCATGGTTCAGGGATATCGTGAACTATCATGCCACGGGACTAATACCGAGCGATTGGTCAAAACAGGACAAATATCGTTTTCTTTCCCAAGTAAAACACTTTTACTGGGACGAGCCCTATTTGTTTAAATATTGTCCAGATCAGATCATTCGCCGGTGTGTCCCGAATGAAGAGTTCAAGAGTGTTCTTTCATTTTGTCATGATCAGGCCTGTGGGGGTCACTTTGGTCCTAGAAAGACAGCGGAAAAGGTTTTGCAATATGGATTTTATTGGCCGACCTTATTCGAGGACGCATTTGAGTATTGCAAAACCTGTACACAATGTCAGTATACGGGTAGAATATCCCAGAGGAATGAAATGCCTCAGCAACCCATCTTGGTTGTTGAAATATTTGATGTTTGGGGCATTGATTTTATGCGTCCTTTTCCCAACTCCTTTGGGAATTTGTACATTTTGCTGGCGGTTGATTATGTCTCCAAGTGGGTAGAAGCCATTCCATGTCGCACTAATGACAAGAAAGTTGTCATTAAGTTCTTAAAAGAGAATATCTTTTCGCGATTTGGACACCCACGCGCTATCATTAGCAATAATGGGACACATTTCTACAACAGATCTTTTGAGACTCTGATGAGAAAATACTCAATCAACCACCGACTTTCTACACCCTATCATCCCCAAACAAGCGGGCAGGCTGAAATCTCAAACAGACAAATCAAACTTATCCTGGAGAAAACTATTGCTAAAAATAGAAAAGACTGGTCGACCAAATTGACGGATGCTCTTTGGGCATTCAGAACTGCATATAAAACCGACCTAGGAATGTCTCCATACAGGATAGTGTTTGGAAAAGCATGTCATTTACCTGTCGAGATAGAGCATAAAGCATTGTGGGCTATAAAAGAAATAAATTTTGATCTCAACCTTGCTTGCACCTTTCGGAAGCTGCAAATAAATGAGCTAAGCGAACTCCGCGATGAAGCTTATGATAACGCTGTAATCACAAAGAACAGGACTAAGGTTTTTCACGATAAAAACATTTTGAGGAAAACATTTTCACCTGGTCAACAAGTCCTTCTTTATGATTCACGATTACACCTTCACGCGGGTAAGCTCCGATCTCGATGGAAGGGACCTTTTGTTGTGCGGTCTGTATACCCGCACGGGGCAGTAGAAGTAGAAAATGTTAAAAACGGCACCTTTTTCAAAGTAAATGGACATAGACTAAAGCCGTATTTTTCCACTGACCCCACGGAGGAGCTCTTGTTCTTACAAGAGCCAGTTTATTTGGATTAAAATTCCTCCGTCTCACCTTCATGTCCAGTATATCATTGCATCATTTTTTGAATGAAGGTGAGTGAAAAGAGTAAGTTTGGGGGAAGTTCTTCACTTATATATTTTGCCCCCACTAATAATTCCCCCCAGGATTACAGTTTTGTAGGTATAGCATTTGGCAACAGTGAGGACACTGTTGAAAACAAGTTTGGGGGAGGTTTGTGCTTATTTTTGCATCATTTGCATATCATCTGCATAAGCACAAAACATTTCTTTAAAAATCTATAAAAATTGAAAAATTTTCAAAACCCATAAAAATTTGAAAAAATTTCAAGTATAAAAATAATTTTAATATTTACACTTTTTGTATATAAATAAGATAATGAAAGTTTAGATAGTGAACAATTACATCCATGAGATTGGAAAAATTTAAGAAAACCAAGAAAATTAGAAGTTTTCTTATACGAACTAGTAATAAGTAGTTATGAGCCGTTGTCCCAAGGGTTAGTAAGATGAAGGACGTCACTAATCTGAGGATAAAAATAAGTCTGAAAAATAGTTTCTATTCTGGAAGCCAAACATTTTGAACGTTGCTACCCTGCTATTCGCACTTACACACGTCTTAAAGCCTGGGATAGTAGAGGATACCTTGAAATGCTCTTGTCTTAAAGCCAATGTATGAAGGAAATAAAAAGAAAAGTGAATAAAAAAATTATAAAATGGTGAGAAAAATGGACACTGGTTTTGTTATCACCAAGGGCAACAAAAAATATACAGCGAGGGTGCCTCTTCACCTAGTGCCCTAAGGCCAACTGGTCTGGGAGTCACTGCTATGCCTAAGGTGGTGCAAGACGAGGAAAATACATCAAGTAAGCAAGCACAGGAGTAATCGGTCGGTTAGTACCTCAAGAAGTATTAACGGTCGCATGAAAGTGTGTGAGCAATCTCATCTAAATATTCATTAATTAAAAAGTACTGAGGCTGACGGGCAAGAGTATGATAGCTTGAATTGAATTCTCCGGGTGTAGGGATGTCTTTACACACACGCAGGGTTATATGATCGATGTTTGGAAAACAGATAGGAATGAAGAATAAGATGATATTTTATTGAGGGAGGACGTGATTTCTAACATCTTTTCATGACCATTAAGATAGGGCTCATGACAACCGAAAAGCTAGCTTGTTGGAAACCCTAATTTTCAAGGCTTTTCTTTTACAATTCTTTTCTTTAAATGTAATATTCATGATCTTCCTTTTATTATTGGATTTTGTGGGTGCAATCCGCTGAAAACCCTCAGGAGACAACACTCCTCCTACTAGGGACACCTAGAGGTTTAAAGGCTTGTTGCACATGCTCAGTGCAATCGTGTTGCCTACGAAAGTGTGCTAGTTAGTTTTTCTCTTTCTTTATTTTCTCCTTCTCTTTTTAATAAAACATTCGCTCGAGACGATCGAAATTAAGTTTGGGGGAATTTGATTAGTCGAAAATATTGTATATTTTAGCCGGCAATTTCCTCATCATTTGCATTCATATAGAAGTGTTCGGTATCCGTATTTCACATATTAGCAAATCTATCACAGATTATCAGATTACATGTATTAGACTTTAAAACCGGCATTTCTAGGGAAATTGACTGCATTGCATGGCATCGCAATATTTCTATATGTCGCAACCCGTGTTTCGAAGTCTGTGCAGGAAAAGGAGAAGCTCGCTCAAATTTACACCGCTCAAAGATACGTCAACTCACTAACTTCAAATCTGGTATCATTACAAAGGAGCAATTGCAAATCAACATATCAAAGAAAGCCCTAAAATACAGTACAAAGCATCACCAGAAGAATCAAGGCCCAAGCCTCCAACATGGCCGCGGAACCGCGGCCAGAGCCTGCTTGTGCCGCGGTTCCGCGGCCTTCCTGCCACGTCAGCACTTGATCTTTGTACCATAATGCTTCTCTCAGGGCCCACTGCTCAGAAATGTATCTCAGTTTCCAGAAGACTCCAGGGGTTTCTGCCAGATCAGCAAACTAGGGTTTCCAAGCCTAATTAAACCTAGCTTAAACCCTAAGCTAGCTCCTAACAAACTACCTTCTAGAAGACTCAACAAACTTTTGGAGGGAACTACCATTTCAAACCTAAACCTAGGGTTTGGGAAGTCTATAAATAGAAGCCTAGACCTAGGGTGAGATCATCATGTGGAGATAGATAGAATCAAACTATTACTTGTGTGATTCTTTTTAGTTCATTTTTTTAGCCAATCTCCTTCTTCATCTCCTTCCTCCACAAGTCTAGTGAGAGGGCTTGTGTGAAACCCTAATTCCAATCAAAATCAAGATCCCGAGTACCCATTAAGCAAGAAGCCCTACAACCTTTATGAGCGGAGCCGGTCTTCAACAGAGCAAGCGATCCGAGCCGATCCACGACTCACGAAGCCGAGCGACGCCCGATCAACAATCTAGATTCTTCCTCTTGTAGTTCTTGAAGCGAATGTAATCAAATTTGTTGAGATAAATAAATGTGATATTCTTTTATCTTGTTTTCTTTAAATTCTGCATCATGACATCTTTACAATTCGTGAATATTTTCTGTGTGGTGATGTGTGAATAAAACTCCGCTCGTCGAGGAGTCGAGACGGTCAATAGAATGATGATGTAACATAGCTTTAATCGATTCTTGAGTCCTACGTGTTTTGAAAACCCTAGCTAGTTCAAGAAACGACGACCCATTTTGTTTCGATGCTTTCTTGAATGATATCGTTCGAAATTGGGGAGTTACGATCGTTTCTTGAATTTGGTGGAGGCTAGAAAAGGAATGATATCGACGAAAGAACAAGGGTTAAAAGATGAAACCCTAGTTTCATCAAGAAAGCCCTAACTCTCGTCGATTATCATCGATCTAGTATCAATCCTTCGAAGGACAAGAACACGAAATCTTGAGATTACATCACGTCTATAGATCCGATCGATTCCTACGAGCCTCTTTTAGATTCTTGACTGTTGATTGGAAATATCATCGATACACCGATTCTTGATTGTTTAACATTTTCTTGATTCTTGAATAGAATAGTGACACTTGAAAATCAAAATTCTTGAATCATGTTTTCGTTTATCTTAGCTTAACTTTTCAATTCAAGCATATCATAATACAAACGAATCGTGCAATCCCTGTGGACGATCCGCACTCATTCATGAATTACAATTGACACCGTAGTTTGATTGCGGTCAAATATAATTTTTTTGGTTGTGAAGTTCTTTATAAATTTTCTGAATACCGACACAAGAAACAGTTTCAATCAAATGGTGCCATTTTAGGGGACCTTTTGAATTGATTCATACTACACAACGGAAAATCGAACAATCAGCGATCTTCCCCTTAGGTCGGATTTCTTGCGTTCTTTTCTCGGAGGACCCCTTTCTTCGCTCAGGTTAAATGTCTTCCTCTGGGGAGTCTGCAGAAATAGTTCGGGTAGAGTCTAGGGAGTCTTCTGCAGCTTCCTATTCTGCTTCTTCCTCTTCCTCGTCCGAGTCGGAATCCCCCCAGGAAGTTAGGGTTAGTTATGCTCCGTGGGGCCGTGCGATGGGGACAGTCCCCAAAGCGCGTGTCAAGAGTGTCCGTGATGCGCCTTCCCTCGTGAGGCATGTGGACGAGCTCACAACAATCCGGGCTCGCTTCCATATTCCTCCCGACTACTTGCTTCGCTTGGCCGGAGAGGGAGAGAGGGCAGACCAGGTACGGGGTAAAGAGATTGCCTTGTACTTGGTGGCCTTTTGGGCCGGAATGCGTCTGCCCTTCTCCCCCGAGGTGAGTGCGGCGTTGCATTGCTTTCAATTAGCCCCAGGCCAGTTAGTGCCGAACTCGTGAAGGATTCTCCTCGGGTTTCTGGTCCGGTTGAGACTGCAGGAGATCCCTTTCAGGCTGAACATTCTCCTTTCCTCCCTCTGCTATAAAAATCACCCCGGCACTCGTAGGGACGAGCCTAACTGGGTATACATTTGTTTTAGAAAACACAGAGGAGGGACGGCCTGGTCGGGGGTCGTCGCAGTACCTTCTTCCATTCATGAATGGAAGGAGAAGTTCCTGTTCGTCGGGCCACCTGAGGGTGAGGATTGGCCTGTGCCCGTCCAGTGGCACAGGGCCAACTGCTCGTGGGTGAGGCGGTCGAACGATCCCGATGCGGTGGCGGTGTCAGAGTGGGAGCCCGTCCATCGGGCCGATGTGTTGTTGTCCGAGCAGGCCTTCGGTTAGGCCGGGCTCAGCCCCGCTCAGTTTGCGGGTAAGTTGGGAGTTTAGGTGACCTATTTAGACTTGTGTATTCTTCTATTCTTTCTGGCATTGCTAAACCCTTCTTTGTATTTTCGCTTTTTTTGCAGAGCTGATGGACTGATCCAGCTGCGATGGCCGAGAAGAAAAGGAGGAAGGCCGGAGGCGCCGGCCCGTCATGCCCTGCCGCAAGCCCGGTTCAGCCGGCGGCCGCTCCGGACAGGCGTTTCAGCATGCCCCGGGCCTCGGAGTCCGGCCGCGCGCAGATCCGCAAACACGCTCGGGAGCAGGAACCCCGGGTTTTGGAGGTGGGAGACAAGGCTGATCCTCCCGCGCCCCTCCTCAAGAGGCACCATAGGACGGTGCCCCATTCCCCAGCTCCCTGATCTTCGTGGATGAAGGGGATCTTCGCTTTGAGGTGCCCTCGGGGCTTTCCGTCGCCGACAGCCTTCTTTCGGAAATAAAAAGTTCGGCTGGGGGTAAAATCCCCTGGGGAACCCTTAGGGCCCAAATGGCGGCCATAGCCCAGGAGGCCGTGTAGGTTAGTGTCCGCCTCCTGCTCGGGTTTTTATTAAGTACTTTCTGTTCGCAGGATCGGTTGCCTTCTTTTCTTTTATAACCCCTCCCTGTGTTTTCCTCAGGTCCTCCAGCACTGCGCCTTCATTGTCAACATGGAGGACGGGGAAATTGCCCCAGCGATGCAGATCGCTGGTGAGTCATCCTCGCGGGAGGAGGGCTTGAGCCAGGAGCTGCGCGAGGTGAAGGAGAGAATCACCGTCCTTGAAGACCGGGTGGCAACCGAGGGTCGGGTGAACGCCGGCTGCCGGGAGACCATCAGAGTTTTGATGGAGTCCAACAAGGTCGTTGAGGCCAAGTTGGAAGATGCCAGAGTGCTCGCCGCCACCTTGAAGAAGACGCGGGATACCCTCAAGAAGGAAAACGAGGCGATGAAGGAAGCGATGAGGCGCGCTGTAAGTCCACGTTGCTCACCCCGGTTCTTACGGGGAGGCGGAAACGGTGAAAAACAATAAATTTTGGCGCACGGCAACATGGACTATAAGCAAGGATCTTGGCTAAACTAGAAACAAGCAAACAAGTAGAGGCTTTAACTACTATGCTGTAGAAAATATACCTCACGGAACCGGTCCTTCGGGTCTTCTCTCCGCTGTCCGGCTCGTCCATCCACGCTCCGAGGGTCGATCCGGATCTTGGTCACCTCCGCGGCCTTCTTAAGTCGAAGACGATCCACCCGAGAGTTGTACACTAAGCTCCACCTCAATCCGAGGCAACTAGGGCAACGAGATCGCTATTCTAGATGCTCTAGGTTGTGTAGAAGAGAAAGATGGAAGTGTTAGTCTCTGTGGATTCTTTTTCTCTCAACACATGAGATTAAAAGAATTATCAAGAGGAGGAAGATGAAGGAGAAACTTTAGCAACCATGGAGCTTTTCATTTCTTCTCACTTCAAGAGAGAGAATGAGAAAAGAATAATGAAAAAGATTAACTAAAGAAAATGAACCATGGTTGCAATAATACACCCAAAACCATCATTACTAATCCTATCATGATAAAGTTGATGCTACATTGAATTGACAATTTTCATAACTCAAGAATTAAAAAGAAAATCAAGGAAGAGTGTAGACCTCTCTTGATGGTCAATGGTCAACACGGTCAACGGGTCAACAAAGTCAAGAGAGGTCTAAGTGGTCAAATGGTCAATGCAATTAGCCATCACAAATCTATCACTAAAAGGATTAGTAAACAATGTCTCCGGCTCATAATGGTTTTGACCAAACGAATTGTCAAAATCCTAATGAGCCTGCCACATTACGGTTTTGGCCGAACCAACTGCCAAAACCCTAATGGGGCACCTCCTCCTTCATCACTCCTCAAAACTGTGCATACACACCCGCATCCGCATTCCGTAGAATGTGAATGCACAGAAGACAAAACAAATCTATCTGTGCAATACTAGGATCTGGCTTAAACCAAAGCCCACTAGTATTGCCTGCCCGAACAGCATACGTACACAAGTGCACGTAAGTGATCGTGGCCCTGCCGTAAAACCATACGGCCTCTACATGTTTCGCTCAGTGCAGGGAAACTCTCTGTGTGGGACTCTAAAGACTCGACACTACGCTGGCAGTGGGTTTAACCACAGACTGCAAGCGGCACTAGCTGTACGTAACGGTCCCCAGGTAGATGTCGATAAGAAAGCCGATGAGGTAAACCCATCCGAACTCCTACTGAGCCTGTATGTGACAATCTCCGTACAGTCCGGTCTGTTCGTCTGATACATCGCATGGCGGGCCTAGGGGGGCGGTGAACGTCAGTCCCCTAATAGCGGTACAAGTCGTGTCGGAGTGTAGCCCAGAACACCCTGAGATAACACTGGAAACCTATCAGTATATCTCGCTTGCCCTGGCCAGGGACTACTTGTGTAATGGCTCTCCTAGACACAGCACGATGTCAACCCCCAATACCGGGAGAGACAAATCCTGTCTAACCGTCACTGCCTCCAAGTGCTTCGGGACTGCACCCAACTACTACCTGTTTGCACGACTCCTTTAAGCCGTGGTAGGGTAGTAATCTAAGTACAGTGGGAACACACTCGAGGCGAAGTGACAGTGTCAAGTCAGCGGACTAAGCTGTACTCATGTCACCTGAGAACTGATAACTGACGATAGGTATAATACCAACCAACAGTTCCCGACGAGTCCTGTCCAGTGTACTCGTAACCTAACGAGCACCCGCATACTATCTCCAGTACGACGTACTGATGGCTCTGGGACAGACCATCTCCCCTGTTGGGATGAGAAGCGCATACGCTAGTCTACTCCGGAGTATCGATGCCCTGTCTCGATAGTCCAACGACTAGGGACCTGTTTAAGGATGTGCTTATAGATTACCCAGCCCCCACGAGTGTGACTGCCATCACAACGCTGGTAATCAAGCAAAGATCCTAAGGGCTCTACTAACATGTATAAGCGATATGCTAAAAGAAACACATGCACATATTAAAATAGAGACAAACCAAGTAGCATACTACCATTTTGAGCAAGACTGTCAATACAACTGTGAATATCCCAAGCTTCCATTAAGTAATATACAATCTAGTATGATACAGTAGTGGCCTCTAGGGCATATACACTAACAATCTCCCACTTGCACTAAGGCCATATACTGGCGTATCGAAGACCTATCATCTCGATCAGCCGCTCGAACTGAGTCTGGGGTAGGGCCTTCGTGAGTGGATCTGCAGTGTTATTCTCCGAATTTACTCTCTTCACCTCAATCTCCCGGCGATCTACGATCTCCCTGATCAGGTGGTACCTGTTCACACCATAATATTGCATTATTATATTCTCCATTCTTATTCTTTTTATAAATAAACAGGTACTTTTGACGCATGTCTGCGACATGTTGCAGGTTACAGGTTCTTGGACAGAAAACAGTGCAAACGATGTAAAGACGATGAAAATATGGACTTTTAACCAACAAACACAGAATCTTGATCAAGCCTACATAAGGAACAATTCACAAAGCAAGATTCAAAACATCGACTCAAAGCGAACGGTTAAAAATCCATTGCAAATTGTTCACTGAAGATCTGGAACCAACCTAGAAGCCCAAATGGAAAAAGATATATAGAAATAAGAAGCCCAAGCCAACAGAAATCAGCCCAGGAAAATTCATGGCCCAACTCCATCTTTTGGCCGCGGAACCGCGGCCAAACCAGGCCTCGGGCCGCGGTTCCTCGGCGGTCCTGGGCGATCAGATGAAATAATTTTTACCAAAATGTGGCGGCGGCTTTGACTAATCAACTTAGGGCTATTTTTGTAATTGTAGACATGCGGATCAAAATATAACCTAGGGTTTCTATTTCCTATAAATAGAACTCTAAATCATTGTAAATTTTATATCTCCTTTTAAATAATAAATTCAGATCTCTTTATGGGGAGCATCGGTGTTTTCTTTTCAACTCATGAATTCAGATCTGACAAACCTGCGTTGATGATTGGAGAGATACATCTGTAAGTAGATTTAATTCCTTGCTCTAGTTTAGATTTCAATTCTTTGCCCTAGGTAGATTTAATTTCTTGCCGTAGATAAATTGCTTAGAGTTAGCTTTAGGGAAGGCTTTTGAGAGATGAGATCTCTCATCCCTTTCTTACCCATTATATATTTTCAATAGGACTCCATGCATACACGCACACACCGCGCCCTACGGCATCCTACCCCTCGAGGTAACGATGACACCATAGTATAAAGGCCCGGTTGCGCGCGTTTTCCATGGAGGTTAGGGTAAGGATCTCTAAAGGAAGGACAAGAACCTAGGGGAAGGAACACCTTCCCGAATGGATCTAATCCCCTTTATTGATAATTACCATAACTCCTCATAGATCTTCATTCGGGTATAGAAAGCGTTGAGATTTACTTGCATTTCCAAACCATCCCTAAACCTAACCCTAGCAAGACTAGATCTAGATGATCGTAGTATAGATAGATTTAGATTTTAGATTTAATAATCAATCCGAACACCCTTCGGAATTAACTCGTTAGCGCGACTAGGAAATTCACAAAATCCCTGTGGACCGACCCGTATTCACCGGCTAGCTTCATGCGACGCCGTTCTTGATTGCGGTTTTGAAATAGTTTTTGACATAAAAATCAAATGGTGCCGTTGCTGGGGATGGCGTAGAAATTTCCTTTTTGCAATTTCGGGTTAATCAAAATTAAAAAAAATCATAAAAATCTAAAAAATCCAAAAAATTATAAAAATATATTAATTGTTATTTTTTGGAAAGGGTACTTTGTTGCGTGAATCTTGCAGGAACAAATTCGGATCTGAAAATATCCAGAGTGCGAAACAGAAAAGGGTATATCAAAACAGAGGGAGAAGTTCACAACAAAATAGCACAATTTTTCTCTGGAAGTGATCCCTCCATCATACCGCTAAACCGCGGCCTAAGCGCGCTCCTGCCGCCTTTCCGCGGCCCTCTTGCGTCATCATCGAGAAATTTTTGCACGGTTTATTTTCTATTTCTCCCCTATGCAAATTCCCATATATCTTTTTCCAAATCTTCTGCAGGATTCTTTGCGCTAAAAATCTTCTTCTCCCTTCCAATAATTGATTTTCTGCAGGATTCTTTGCGCCGCATAAAATAAAAATCTTTGATTGCAAATGCTTTTTTTCTTCTTCTCTGTTTTGCATATCTTTAAAACTGACTTTAAGGGGCTTTTGACCAATTCAAATTGGGTGGGGATTTCATCACCCTTCCCAGGACCCCAGAAATCACATATGGCATCTGCATTGACCATATTTAATTAAAAAAATACTAGACTCAGCCCTAAGGACGTCGCGCTCAATAGGACAGAGGACTAGTTATAGGCATCAGCCGTTTATCCTAACCTGACTTTGCGGTGTCTAGGCAAGTGTGTCAAGGCAAGTGGTTACTTAATTAGGACCGCTACTTGTAGCGGGGAGCCTCCCACTTACCTGGCACTTACCTGGCCGCAATTGGCGGTGAAGAGACGGTTTGAGGTCATATTTCTAGCCCTTTGGAACAGTTAGGAGTTGTCTAGCTGACCTAGGTGACCCTAGATCTAGGCCTGATTGGGCATTTCTGGTTGATTGCATTTGTGACTAGGCCCTTATCGAAAATTTTTGCAAAACAAATAAAAAACAATAAGAGGAAAAATCTTTTATAAAATAAAAAAACTTGCAACTTTTCGCATAAAATCCTTGCACCCCACTTACACCCACCTTCTTTCTCTTCTCATTCTTACAACATGGGTAGCCCACATAATAAATCACTTGCCGAACTTTGGTATCCCCAACCTAATTTTGCGTCGTACGTTAATTTGTTCGGTCAATTTAAAGACGATCCTTCCTTGCCTAAAATATCTTTGAAAGATCAAATAGAGGCGTCTAGGAGAAACAGTTCGACTTTTCAACCCACCTTGTGTCAACCAAGTCAACCTTTACCACCTCCATATGTTGACACCACTTTTTCGAGTCCTTCTGTCACTCTTAAGCCGATGTCCATTGCTGAGCATATTGCTCAATCTAGTAGCCGATCTTTCATCCCTCTCCACTCATCTAGTTCTAGGGATCCGCACGATTATTCACCTTTTTATCCACATGTTGACCCTACCCCTGCCCAACCACCCACTTCCTACCAGTCCTACCCGACCTTACCACCCTCACTAGACACTGTTTCCACACAGTCATTAGGGAGTTTTGCATATCCACACGATTTCGAATCTTTTACCGAAACCCCCTTACCATCCAAGTCTAGTTTGGAAGAGTCGTTGGAGGCATATATCGCAGCAACAAACAAAATGACTAGGAATGTGGAAGCGTCCGTGGCCGCCCTTATGCAACCTAGTGAAACGGTAGCTAGTGTCCCGCTAGCTCCAAATTTTTCAATGTATAAGGAGGCGGTTGGACAGAGTGAGAATGAGAGAGGATTTCCAAATCAAACCTACCCATACCCAATTAAACCCCACAGCTCCAGTTTTCCATCGAATGTCCTAAATGATCCACAAGTTCAAAATAAAAACGAGTTGTGTGATTTTGTAGTGCTTGATTTTCCATATTGTGAAGAACCCCTCTCGAGTGAAACCACACTTAATCCTTTCGATCTTTACACCTCCACTCTAAAACCGAAAATGATAAATATCCATGCTTTTGATGAGGTGTCAGAAAATATTGATTTTCACTTGATTGGGGATATAGACGCCGGGAAAATTTTGTATGATGAACCTGTCGATTTGAGTGAAATTTTATGTCCAATTCATCATCCCGAGTCATTAATTGTTTCTCCCGAACTTCATACGCGTCTGGATTTTGATGATAATGGCATGGATGAGTTGATTTTTGAGGAGAACTATAAGGATAGTATTGAGGAGAGTTGTGAGGATCATATTGAGGTTGAACCATTTTTATTTGATGTGTCTGATTTTCCAATTCAGCCTCCTGAACCTTTGACTATTATATCACCCTCCCTCCTTTCCATCGTTCCGACCACGCTTGAAGACTGTGAGCTTAAAAAATTTTCCTTTGAATCTGACACAGTTCTCACTTTTTCGGACGATGTGGATGACTCACCGTCCGAGTTTGAGTCCTTTACATGTTCAGATGAGTTAGTTGAACCATTAGACTCGGGTGCTTACAGTAGTTTCGAACCATTAATGGAATCTTTCAAGTTCGAGACAGTTTACTACGGTGAGAATGATGCTATCCCTCGTTCACTTCTTTTCGTCTTTCCCATTGTTCCGACTGTACAAGAGACCGTTACGCTTTCATCTTCAATACCAAGTTCGGCGTACCCATGTTTTCTTGCGAATCTTGAGGGATTTGACCATATTTCTCGACGGGTTGATAGGTTAGCGCAATCGCTTTTAACACAACGGTCATCACAAATTGCGCTAATTTATTCACTCGCTTTACACCCTCAAGATCGTACTCCACTTCTTTCTTCTTTCCGCCATTCTTCTCCCCCACCGAGACCATATTCTTTCCTTTCCACACGGTCTCATGTGCGTCTCATCTCTTTTCTTTCCACCCCATTCGTGCACCAACTATACCTTTACCATGATAAGATTTTTGAATGGTTGGTGCTAACCTTTGGCTTGTGTAAGGCCAAGCTTAAATTTGGGGGGAAAGTTGTTGTATATATGTATATATATTTTTGTTTTCTCTTTTTTATAAAAAAAAAAATTCAAAAAAATAAAAAAATATATAAAAAAAAATTTGTAAATAAATAAACAGGGGAGTACCGACATTTTGACCCTCTTGGTTTAGTATGACAGTGAGGACACTGTCAAGTTTAAGTTTGGGGGTATGCTCGGTAAGTCTTCTTCCTTCGCATTCATTTGTACATATTTTTGCATTTGCATACTTATTTGAAAACCCATAAAAATTGAAAAATTTCAAAAATTATAAAAATTGTATTCAATTTTGGCTAATTGACTTGAGTTTGACAGATAGGTTAACTGGCTAGGAACAACTAGATCTCAGACTTAGTAAATTTAAAACCTTAAAAATAACCTTCCTTAAAGTTTAACGGTAGAGAGTATAAGTCTTTGTAGTTTATTTAGAAATAGGCAAATTTTGGGTTCACTTTTTGGGCTAAGTTGAAACAAGAGAAGAGAATTGATATTCTTATTAGAGTATAAGTTTGAAAAATAATTCCTAGCTTAAGTCTAGATTCTTAAAACGTATACCCTACAATTTGCACAATCACGCACCTTGAAACTTGGAATAGTAGAAGAGACCTTGAAATGCTCTTGTCTAAAGTCCTTAGTACGAAGAAAATTAAAAAAAGAAAAAAAAAGTGTGAATAAAGAATATAAAAAAATGGACACTGGTTTTTGTGATTACTTAAGGCTGTAAAAATAGAAAAATATTTAGCGAGGGTGCTTCATCACCCAGTGCCTTAGACCAACTGGTTTGGGAGTCACTGCTAAAGCCTTGGGTGTTGCAAGACTAGGAATTACGCTTTAAAGTGCAAACGCATCTTGTAATCGGTCGTTGGTACCTCAAGAAGTATTAACGGTCGCATGAAGGATGTGTAAGCAAAATTCAATTAAAAATTCACTGACTAATAAGTACTTTAGACAACGGACAAGGGTATGATTGCTTGATTTGAATTTCCAAATGTAGGGGTGATCTATACACACACGTAGAGGTATGTGATTGGGATTTAGATGAGAGAAAGGAGTGAAAAATAGAACTTGTATCTTTAGTAGAGTTGATAGAAATTCCTAAGTGGAGATGGAACCCTAGAAGGAAAACTTAAGAAATGCCGAAAGCTAAGTAGGTTTGCAGAACATATATAATCTTAAGTTAGATAATGAGGAAGTGTGAAGAATATGGGTGGATAATTTGCGAGTCAACGATAATAGAATTCCTTGTTAGAAGACCTAATTGGAGAACAAAAGTCAATGGGCCGAATTGATAGGATTTTGTGGGTGTAATCCGCTGAAAACCCTCAGGAGACAACACTCCTCCTACTAGGGATACCTAGAGATTTAACGGTTTGTTGCACGTGCTCAGTGCAATCGCGTTTCCCTGCGAAAGTGCGGTTAGTTTTTTAGTGAATAAAAATAAGTTTGCTCGAGGGCGAGCAAAAGATAAGTTTGGGGGTATTTGTTCACACCATAATATTCCATTATTATATTCCCCATTCTTATTCTTTTTATAAATAAACAGGTACTTTTGACGCATGTCTGCTACATGTTACAGGTTACAGGTTCTTGGACAGAAAACAGTGCAAACGATGTAAAGACGATGAAAATATGGACTTTTAACCAACAAACAGAGAATCTTGATCAAGCCTACATAAGGAACAATTCACAAAGCAAGATTCAAGACATCGACTCAAAGCGAACGGTTAAAAATCCATTGCAAATTGTTCACTGAAGATCTGGAACCAAACTAGAAGCCCAAATGGAAAAAGATATATAGAAATAAGAAGCCCAAGCCAACAGAAATCAGCCCAGGAAAATTCATGGCCCAACTCCATCTTTTGGCCGCGGAACCGCGGCCAAACCAGGCCTCGGGCCGCAGTTCCGCGGCGGTCCTGGGCGATCAGATAAAATAATTTTTACCAAAATGTGGCGGCGGCTTTGACTAATCAACTTAGGGCTATTTTTGTAATTGTAGACATGCGGATCAAAATATAACCTAGGGTTTCTATTTCCTATAAATAGAACTCTAAATCATTGTAAATTTTATGCCTCCTTTTAAATAATAAATTCAGATCTCTTTATGGAGAGCATCGGTGTTTTCTTTTCAACTCATGAATTCAGATCTGACAAACCTACGTTGATGATTGGAGAGATGCATCTGTAAGTAGATTTAATTCCTTGCTCTAGTTTAGATTTCAATTATTTGCCCTAGGTAGATTTAATTTCTTGCCGTAGATAAATTGCTTAGAGTTAGCTTTGGAGAAGGCTTTTGAGAGATGAGATCTCTCATCCCTTTCTTACCCATTATATATTTTCAATAGGACTCCATGCATACACGCACACACCGCGCCCTACGGCATCCTACCCCTCGAGGTAACGATGACACCGTAGTATAAAGGCCCGGTTGCACGCGTTTTCCATGGAGGT
Source organism: Agapanthus africanus (assembly GCA_030015575.1). Classification (NCBI taxonomy): domain Eukaryota; kingdom Viridiplantae; phylum Streptophyta; class Magnoliopsida; order Asparagales; family Amaryllidaceae; genus Agapanthus; species Agapanthus africanus. Next base: position 561,630,622 of record CM057340.1, read on the forward strand.
TAGGGTAAGGATCTCTAAAGGAAGGACAAGAACCTAGGGGAAGGAACACATTCCCGAATGGATCTAATCCCCTTTATTGATAATTACCATAACTCCTCATAGATCTTCATTCGGGTATAGAAAGCGTTGAGATTTACTTGCATTTCCAAACCGTCCCTAAACCTAACCCTAGCAAGACTAGATCTAGATAATCGTAGTATAGATAGATTTAGATTTTAGATTTAATAATCAATCCGAACACCCTTCGGAATTAACTCGTTAGCGCGACTAGGAAATTCACAAAATCCCTGTGGACCGACCCGTACTCACCGGCTAGCTTCATGCGACGCCGTTCTTGATTGCGGTTTAGAAATAGTTTTTGACATAAAAATCAGTACCGCCTCAAAATGTGCCTGGACTTCTGATGGGACATGGGTTCCTTCACTAAAGCTATAGCTCCGTTGTTGTCGCAATACAGCGGGATTGGATCAACAATGGTAGGAACCACCTGAAGCTCCGTGAGGAACTTCTTCATCCAGACAGCTTCCTTTGCGGCATCGCAAGCAGCTATGTACTCCGCTTCCATAGTTGAATCAGCAACGGTCTCCTGCTTGGAACTCTTCCAGCAAACTGCCCCTCCATTGAGGGTAAAGACATAACCCGACATGGACTTGGAGTCATCCTTGTCACTCTGGAAGCTGGAGTCAGCAAATGCCTCAATCTGGAGGTCTTTTTCGCCATACACCAAGAACATCTCCTTAGTCCTTCTCAGGTACTTGAGAATGTTCTTTACCGCTATCCAGTGTTTCTCCCCTGGGTCCGACTGATACCGGCTTACAACGCTCAATGCGTATGCTACATCTGGTCTGGTACATAACATCGCATACATTATAGAGCCTACCGCAGAAGCGTAGGGTATAATAGACATGCGATCCCTTTCCAAATCAGTCTTGGGAGACATCTCTTTGGAGAGGGTGATTCCGTGACAAGCCGGTAAATTACCGCGCTTTGAATCTTCCATACTGAATCTTTTCAGTATGGTGTCAATATACCTGGACTGTGAAAGTTCTAACATCCTCTTAGATCTATCACGATAGATCTGGATCCCCAGAATGTAGTTGGCATCACCCAGGTCCTTCATGGAGAACCTCTGCGATAAGAATCCTTTGACTGACTGTAAAATAGGAATATCATTTCCTATTAGGAGAATGTCATCCACGTACAAGACGAGGAATACCACAGTTCTCCCTACAATCTTACTGTAAATGCATGGTTCATCTGGGTTTTTGATAAAGTCGAATTCTTTGACAGTATAATCGAAGCAGATGTTCCAACTCCGCGATGCCTGCTTCAGTCCATAGATGGACTTTAGCAACTTGCACACTCTACCGCTGTTCCCACTCTGAACGAATCCCTCCGGCTGATCCATATAGACGCACTCTTCTAAATTTCCATTTAGGAAAGCCGTCTTTACGTCCATCTGCCAGATTTCATAATCGTGGAAAGCAGCAATGGCAAGAAGGATCCGAATGGATTTCAGCATAGCCACTGGAGAAAAAGTCTCGTCATAGTCCAAACCAGGTCTTTGACGAAAACCCTTTGCAACAAGTCTAGCTTTATAGGTTTCAACCTGCCCGTCTACACCAATCTTCTTTCTGAAGATCCATTTGCATCCTACGGGTTTTACCCCATCTGGAGAAAAGTCCAAAGTCCAAACTTTGTTGGTGTACATGGACTCCATCTCGTTCCGCATTGCATCCAGCCATTTTACCGAGTCACCGCTCTGAATGGCTTGCTGGAAGCTAGTCGGCTCACCATAATCCATGGTGCAATCCTCTCTATCCCCGTCTATGAGAAAACCGTAGTATCTCTCGGACGGATGAGACTGCCTACTACTCCTGCGGAGTGGCGCTGGAATGTCCTGTTCTATCGAGCCCTCTGGTTCTACTAAGCTTTCAGTAATAGCTCGTGGTTCTGGAATTTCTTCCAGTTCTATTGCGCTCCCACTTATCTGGTTTTCCAAAAACTCAGTTTCCAAGAAGCGGGCATGACGAGAAACAAAAACCTTTTGTTCCTATGCGTAATAGAAAAGATACCCCTTGGAGTTCTTTGGGTATCCCACAAACTTACACTGTACTGAACGTGCCTCGAGCTTGTCCGCATGCTGCTTTTTGACAAAAGCTGGACATCCCCATGTCTTAATGTGATTAAGATAGGGTTTCTTCCCACACCACATCTGATATGGTGAGTAAGCACAGTCTTAGTTGGAACTCGGTTCAAAAGGTATGCAGCTGATTCTAGTGCATAACCCCAGAAGGATCGCGGTAATTCATCCTTACTCATCATGGATCGAACCATATCCAATAGGGTTCGATTCCGCATTTCCGATACACCGTTGTGTTGTGGTGTGTATGGAGGAGTAAGCTGAGAGAGAATTCCATTCTCTTTTAAGAAGCCCAGAAACTCGGCACTCAAGTATTCACCACCTCGATCAGATTTCAGTGTCTTGATACTTTTGCCTGTTTGTTTTTCAACTTCATTCTTGTATTCCTGAAATTTCTCAAAGGCCTCGGATTTGTGCTTCATCAAGAAGACTTGCTCATACCTAGAGAAATCATCTGTGAAAGTAATGAAGTATGAATAACCACTTCGCGCATGTGTAGACAATGGACCACACACATCACTGTGTATGAGTCCTAAGAGCTCGCTCGCTCTTTCTCCGTGTCCAGTGAACGGAGTCTTTGTCATCTTTCCCATGAGACAAGATTCACAAGTGGCATAAGACTGGTACTCGAACGGATCTAAGTATCCTTCTTTATGTAACTTAGTCAACCGTGTCTCATTAATGTGACCCAGTCTACAATGCCATAAGAAAGCCTGATTTAATTCCGGAGACTTTCTTTTAGGTGTGTTCTGGACACTGAAGACCTGATCTTGATTCAAAACGTATATACCGTTTTTCAATGTACCTGACCCAATCAGAACTTGATTTAGGTGGGTGTTTACTACATCGCTTACAAAAGTAAAATCATATCCTTCCTTAGAAAGTAAGGATACAGATATGATATTACAAGTCGCACCTGGTACATAAAAACAGTCACGCAGAATCAATATCTGCCCAGTTGTCAGTCCTAGATGATACTCCCCTACAGATTCAGCATACATGCTCATTCCGTTAGCAACCCTGAGAGTCATATTACCTTTCTTGATAACCCTACGGTTTCTCAGAGCCTGTAACGAATTACAGATGTGAGATCCTGATCCGGTATCCAATACTCAGGAAGTAGGGTTAACTGATATACAGTTCTCTATTACAAACACACCCGAAGCCGAAGCCACACCATGCTTCGAATTCTGGCTACTGGCTATACTAGCCCTGCAATCCTTCTGCCCATGTTCATCCCCGTAACAATAGGGACATTCCTCTTTTACTACATCCATTCCCGAAACTTCTGCCCTTCCCTTTCTTTCTACTTCCCTGGTTTCCTTTAGGGTAGTAGGTAGAGACTGTTGAACTAAGTCAGCATCTGACCCGTTCTTCAACGTGGTCTTCAGGTCCGAGAGCTCAAAAGAGCCGGTCTCAGTAAGGACGTTGCCCCTTACAGATGACCCGATAGCCAACCTCGCTGGAAGTAATTCATTCGAGGTCTCATATCTTGCGATACGAGATTGCTCTCCATATAAATCTTTGTTATGGAGGAAGATAGAAACTAAGTCCATCTTCTCGTGCTGCCCCTGGTATGTACCATCAACTGAGGCTAACACGAGGCACTTGGCTTTCGCACATTCCTTTTCCGATGTCCTACGGATATGAATATCCGTGACAGGGGAAGCTGGACCTGAGACGGCAGGGGTAGGATTAGTTAAGAGGTGTCCCAGATTGTCATGGGCAATGGACATCTGGACAGACCTTTGCCAGTCATAACAGTCAGATTCAGTCATTTTATTATCTAGATGTAACCTAGGTGCGGTCACTGGGTCGCTGCAATTAAGAGAGAGAGAGAAGAAAACACTTAGAATGATGCTCTTGCAAGTTTAGATTGGTTTTTAATTTATCTAAACAGGATGGCTCCCACTGTCTCTCGAATCCCTCCTCAAACCATAAAGGAAGAATTAGCCGGGATCAATCTCACCGTACAATACTTGCTTAACCGTTCAGCCAGGCCAGTGTCGGTACTTCGTGGGAGGTTTTCCAACGCTTTCGCGAAGTTCCTTAATTAAGTAACCTCTTTTCCCTATGGGCGTAGCCCCGCTAACACCTTTCTAGACACCTACTAGGTTTATAGCATTGATCGTTAAGTGAGAAAGTTCCCGAGGAGTAGCATATACTCACAGTAGGATCGGGATCCAAATATCATCGCGTGACAGAACTGAAGAAATCCTACTAGAATTATCACACTCCAAATGGTATGCAGCGCTAGCAAGTTTCAGTACTTATGAAACTCCCGATATGAATTTTTGCCCCATGCTCTTATGACCTTGACTTTGGCTAACAAATCATAAGTCACATGTCAAGTTCTACCCGTCATTGTCCAGGTTAATTTGAACCCACCCGCACATACCCTTGACTTTGGCCAATAAGGCAGTACGACTGTCCCAAACCAACGTATCTATCTATGCTACATATGAATACCCAATAGCTATCAAACACTGTGCCTTGACTTTGGCCAACAAACACAGCTTGAATACTATTGACTATCCATATGAAATGACGGAGGGCTACGAATGGTTTTGGCGAAACCGTGAACGTAGTGAACTTGATATAATCGATGGAACGAGATAGCTTTTAAAAGGAGTGGTTCAAGCTCCGCGTTTAAAATTTGGTTTTGAAAAGAACCGAGTGGTTTTGAAAGTGTTCCAACGACTGTTACTTGGTTTATTTTCTTGCATTAATTCCAATGCGTCCCATCATTTAATCCTACCATTACAGAAAACAACCAAAATATGGTGTACGCTTATGCCATCCGCATTCTCCACGGGGTCCCGTCATCACCCGTTAGGTTACTTAACTAACGACAGAGCGGGGGCTGGACTAGCACGGATGTAAAACATAAGCAACACCTAAATAGATATCATATATAGATATATAGCAATGATAGCCATTCCAGATCACAGATGAACACTTTGGATATACTAGGAATCCGCGATTCGTTCGAGCCTGCAACGAAAAGCGGATTACACGGTCGCGATGAATAGCCAAACCCCACCCTAGACCCCTACGGGTGCGGAAAATTACCCGCCAAGTACCCGAAGCGAAGCAACCTCCCTCAACCCGTGAGTAGGCCACTCGGCACTTCGAGATACCCGGTAGTTTGTGCACCCCACCTTGGGTCTATCCTAGGAGCAAAAACAGTAAAAAGAAATTATACAATGACGGCTACAAGCTCGACCCGGTTGTGCGGCCATACAAATAATATTACATCAATTTATAAATTTTACATGAGTGAAAGAAAAAGAAACTCTCATCTCACATCCACCCCGGCTATTCATCCGCGACAATCCACCGAGTTCATATCCACAAACTATCAACATTACAGATCACATATATGTATAACCCCCACTAATCGACGTATAGCGATTAGCGGACGTTCAATACATATATCACATCACAGATAATATCCATTAGCCAAAGTCTACGGAATATCGATCAAAATACGGATTTTTAACCACCCCAAAAGTCAATTTGCTCTCTGGAAAATCTGGGTAGAAAAAACATGTCTTCAAAATCCCAAAACAGCCAAACTAAAACACTGCACAAAACCCGATCCACTGCCGAGTTAAATCGGCCGCGGAACCGCGGCAATAAGCATGTAACTGCCGAAGAACCGCGGCGGTTTAATCGAATCACTGGATCATTTTTTGCAGTGTTTTTACAAAACCCTGAGACGATTTTTCATATATTTTAAATCACTTTTTGAGCAGTATAAAAATCGACAGAAACTTGAGGTTTTGCGGACGTGTTTTGCGACTTTTTTCCGATCGATATTCTAAACACTTTGCTAACTTACTAGTTTATGTTTAGCTAGGCTCTGATACCACTGTAAGTCCACGTTGCTCGCTCCGGTTCTTGCGGGGAGGCGGAAACGGCGAAAAACAATAAATTTTGGCGCAAGGCAACATGGACTATAAGCAAGGATCTTGGCTAAACTAGAAACTAGCAAACAAGTAGAGGCTTTAACTACTATGCTGTAGAAAATATACCTCACGGAACCGGTCTTTCGGGTCTTCTCTCCGCTGTCCGGCTCGTCCATCCACGCTCCGAGGGTCGATCCGGATCTTGGTCACCTCCGCGGCCTTCTTGAGTCGAAGACGATCCACTCGAGAGTTGTACACTAAGCTCCACCTCAAGCCGAGGCAACTAGGGCAACGAGATCGCTATTCTAGATGCTCTAGGTTGTGTAGAAGAGAAAGATGGGAGTGTTTGTCTGTGTGGATTCTTTTTCTCTCAACACATGAGATCAAAAGAATTATCAAGAGGAGGAAGATGAAGGAGAAACATTAGCAACCATGGAGCTTTTCTTTTCTTCTCACTTCAAGAGAGAGAATGAGAAGAGAATAATGAAAAAGATTAACTAAAGAAAATGAACCATGGTTGCAATAATACACCCAAAACCATCATTACTAATCCTATCATGATAAATTTGATGCTACATTGAATTGACCATTTTCATAACTCAAGAATTAAAAAGAAAATCAAGGAAGAGTGTAGACCTCTCTTGAAGGTCAATGGTCAACACGGTCAACGGGTCAACAAAGTCAAGAGAGGTCTAAGTGGTCAAATGGTCAATGCAATTAGCCATCACAAATCTATCACTAAAAGGATTAGTAAACAATGTCTCCGGCTCATAATGGTTTTGACCAAACGAATTGTCAAAACCCTAATGAGCCTGCCACATTACGGTTTTGGCCGAACCAACTGCCAAAACCCTAATGGGGCACCTCCTCCTTCATCACTCCTCAAAACTGTGCATACACACCCGCATCCGCATTCTGTAGAATGCGAATGCACAGAAGACAAAACAAATCCATCTGTGCAATACTAGGATCTGGCTTAAACCAAAGCCCACCAGTATTGCCTGCCCGAACAGCATACGTACACAAGTGCACGTAAGTGATCGTAGCCCTGCCGTAAAACCATACGGCCTCTACACGTTTCGCTCAGTGCAGGGAAACTCTCTGTGTGGGACTCTAAAGACTCGACACTACGCTGGCAGTGGGTTTAACCACAGACTGCAAGCGGCACTAGCTGTACGTAACGGTCCCCAGGTAGATGTCGATAAGAAGGCCGATGAGGTAAACCCATTCGAACTCCTACTGAGCCTGTATGTGACAATCTCCGTACAGTCCGGTCTGTTCGTCTGATACATCGCATGGCGGGCCTAGGGGGCGGTGAACGTCAGTCCCCTAATAGCGGTACAAGTCGTGTCGGAGTTAGCCCAGAACACCCTGAGATAACACTGGAAACCTACCAGTATATCTCGCTTGCCCTGGCCAGGGACTACTTGTGTAATGGCTCTCCTAGACACAGCGCGATGTCAACCCCCAATACCGGGAGAGACGAATCCTGTCTAACCGTCACTGCCTCCAAGTGCTTCGGGACTGCACCCAACTACTACCTGTTTGCACGACTCCTTTGAGCCGTGGTAGGGTAGTAATCTAAGTACAGTGGGAACACACTCGAGGCGAAGTGACAGTGTCAAGTCAGCGGACTAAGCTGTACTATGTCACCTGGGAACTGATAACTGACGATAGGTATAGTACCAACCAACAGTTCCCGACGAGTCCTGTCCAGTGTACTAGTAACCTAACGAGCACCCGCATACTATCTCCAGTACGACGTACTGATGGCTGTGGGACAGACCATCTCCCCTGCTGGGATGAGAAGCGCATACGCTAGTCTACTCCGGAGTATCGATGCCCTGTCTCGATAGTCCAACGACTAGGGACCTGTATAAGGATGTGCTTATAGATTACCCAGCCCCCACGAGTGTGACTGCCATCACAACGCTGGTAATCAAGCAAAGATCCTAAGGGCTCTACTAACATGTATAAGCGATATGCTAAAAGAAACACATGCACATATTAAAATAGAGACAAACCAAGTAGCATACTACCATTTTGAGCAAGACTGTCAATACAACTGTGAATATCCCAAGCTTCCATTAAGTAATATACAAGCTAGTATAATACAGTAATGGCCTCTAGGGCATATACACTAACACGCCGACCTCCGGGCTTCGAAGGCGGTGGAGAGTCATAGGACATCGGATCAATTCTATGCCGACTTCGCCGAAGCCTCGGCCCTCGTCTGGCATGATTCCCTCGACGCCGTCAAAGCACTGATGCCGGAGTTTCCCGATGCTAAGCTCCGGTTTAAGTACCCCTTCGAGGGTGAGACGCAGGGGGATGCCGCCGGAAGCGTCGCCGGGGGGAAGGCCCCTGGTAAGGACGGCGGGGAGAAGGCGGTTACCCCGGCTCCCAGCGCCGAAGCTCCTGCGGGGGGCACCAAGCAGCCATCCTGGCTCCCGATGTGGCCACGGAGCATGTCGAGATCCTTCCCGGCCCTGAGGCTTGAGTCTCCCCGCCCTCGTTTTTTGTATATTTTTTGTTTTCGTCTTGGAATTTTGTAAGCCTTTGGGCGATTTTGTAAGGTCGAGGAGCCCACAATACTATTGTAGAAACATCCGAGTTGTAAATAAAAGCCCTTTTCAGAAGGAGTTGAACATGAGGCAACGCAGATGGTTGGAGCTGATGGCCGACTACGACCTTGATCTTAAGTACCATCCGGGAAAAGTTAACGTCGTGCCGGATGCGCTAAGTCGGTTACCAGCAATTCAGGTATTGACCGCACGAAGGGAGATCATTGCGGATTTTCAGAGATTTGACTTGGAGGTTGTGCTACCACATGCTACGGGACAGTTGATGCAGTTGCAAGTACAGTCGTCCTTAGTTGAGAAGATTAAAGCAGCACAATTGCAGGATCCTAGACTGCAAAAGTTTCGAGAGCAGGTTGAGGCCGGACTACGAACCGATTTACTGATCCACGAAGATGGTTCGTTGAGATATGGTAGCCGTGTGTGTGTGCCTAAAGGGGATGTGCGTGAAGAGCTTTTGAAGGAGGCACACAGTTCAGCTTACTCTGTACATCCAGAAGGGACAAAGATGTACCGAGATATTCGACAGCACTTCTGGTGGGAAGGTATGAAACGAGAGATTGCTCGCTTCGTGGCTAAGTGCTTGGTGTGTCAGCAAGTCAAGGCTGAACACCAAAGGGTTGCTGGTTTGTTGCAACCACTTCCGATTCCTCAGTGGAAGTGGGAACATATAACCCTGGATTTCGTGACAGCTTTACCGCGGAGTCCAAAGGGCAACAATGCAGTATGGGTGATTGTCGATCGGTTGACCAAGGCAGCTCACTTTATCCTTTTTCGGGTTGGTCAATCGACGGAGACTTTGGCAGAGCGGTACATGCAGGAGATTGTAAGATTGCATGGAGTACCGGTGAGCATCGTGTCCGATCGGGACACTCGGTTCTTGTCGTACTTTTGGAGGAGCTTACAAGAAAGTTTGGGGACTCGATTGAAATTTAGCACAGCTTATCATCCTCAAACTGATGGACAATCGGAGAGAACGATCCAGACCCTTGAAGATATGTTGAGGGCTTGCATGTTGGACTTCAAAGGTTCTTGGGAGGATCATCTACACCTGGTGGAGTTTTCGTACAACAATAGCTTCCAAGCGACTATTCAGATGGCTCCGTTTGAAGCGTTGTATGGTCGTAAGTGCCGTTCACCGGTTTGTTGGGATGACGTTGGTGAACGAAGGTTACTAGGACCAGATTTGGTGGTACAGACAGTCGAGAAGGTGAATACAATCAGGAAGCATATGAAGGCAGCTCAAGACAGACAGAAAAGTTGGGCCGACACGTCAAGAAGACCTCTAGAGTTCGCCGTGGGTGATTTGGTATTCCTGAAGATATCACCGACTAGAGGGGTGATTCGCTTTGGGAGTCGGGGAAAGCTTAGTCCTCGATTCGTTGGACCCTTCGAGATATCGGAGCGTGTTGGAGAGGTAGCGTACCGTTTGGCGTTACCACAGTTCTTAGCAGGAGTGCACGATGTATTTCATGTGTCTCAACTACGGAGGTATGTTCGCGATGAAACTCACGTCTTGGATCATTCGGAGTTGACCGTACGGGAAGACCTAACTTTTGAGGAGCGACCAGTTGAAATCAAGGATCGAAGAGAAAAGGTTCTTAAGAACAAAGTTATCCCTCTTGTGCTAGTTTCTTGGGGTGATCGATTGCATGGAGAATCCACTTGGGAGCGAGAAGACGAGATCCGGCAGAAATTTCCTCACCTTTTCCTGTAGTTAGCTATCTTGTATTCTTGGAATTTCGAGGACGAAATTCTTTTTGTAGTTGGGTATGATGTAACACCCGAGCCCAATAATACTATTCTGGTTCTAGTTGAGTGTTATATATTGCTCATTTCAATTATCCCGCTTGTTTAGTGCGTTTTGCTAAATTTTAACCGGCTAAGTCATTTTGGCATATAACAAATTGTAACACCTAAAATGAAATTAAAAATATCCATGTTGGCCTACTCGTCGCCACTAGTCGCGTGGTAGCGTCCGCGCGTCGAGATTATATCCCGTTCGGCGAAACGGGCAAGTTTGGACGTCTACGCGCGCGTGCAAGTGTCCGACTTGGGGGCATGCATTTTAATCACAAAACACCTCTTTTCAAAATTTGGAACTCGCATAAAATCCTATAATTTGAATTTGGAACATTTGGGCGCAAGCCGGGCGCGATTTGGAAATGTTTCATTTAGCGCCGAAAATGCCCATTTAATTAAATATTTTTAAAACTAAAATATATACTCATAATATTCATTCTGTTAATATATAACGTTAAAATCCTTTCTTTTAAATCTTTTAAATTTCATTTTACCTAACCGTACCTCCTCAGCCTATCACGAGCGCCCAAATTCGTCTCGTGGGCCCCGCCTCACCATCTCTCTCTATCTCTCTCTATTCTCTTTCTCTCTCTCTCTCTAACAAACCCTCTCTCTCTCTATTTTATATTCCACTGTTCCTCGTTTTCACCCACGAGAAAACTCCTTCGACGAAACCTCACCGAACCCTAACCCGAGCTTCTCGCCGCCGTCGCCGCTGCAGTTCCCACGACCTCGCCGTCATCACCCTAGCCTCCACAGCCTAACCGCACCCCTTCCTCCTCTCCTCCCTCCTTCCAGGAACCTGCAGTAACGCCACGCCGCCTGCACCCGCAGTGCTCGCCGTCGCCGCCGCCTCTCGTCGCCGACGACGCCAACCTCCTCCCTTCGCCCTCTTCCCGACCTCCTCATCTTCTTCCTCCTTTCCCTCGCCTGCGTTGCACTGCACCCGAGCCTAACCCCATCAACCAACCCCAGATCGCCGGGAAACTTGCCGTCGATCCTCGCCGTCGTTGCCAGAGCCACCTCCGACCACCTCCGTCTCCCCTTGATCACCAGACCAGGCTAGAACCTCTCCCCTACTCGCTGCACCCCGATCCAGCCACCTCAAACCCTTGCCGCGCCACTGTTCCTCGCCGCCGGCGCCCCATCGCCGTCAAGCCGTCGTGGTTGCCCCCTGGTGCTTCCCTGTAAGCATCTCTTTAACTTTCCATTAGTGTAAAACCCCCTCGCTGGTCTTTTGTTTACATGTATCGTGTTTGCTAACTTCGCCGCCCTTTTGACCTTCGCCGGATTCCGGCCGTGCCGTCGTTTGGACCCGACGCTCCAGCAAAGTACTCTGGTCCGTGTGGTCCCGCTGTTCGCTGTTAGGACTCGATCCGTGGCCCGGGCACCCGTCTCGTGTTTTCCGCCGACATTGCATCCGTACTTTCCGGTTTGCGAAACCGTCGAGGCAAGTATCCGAATACTTGCTTAAACATGCTAGTACACAAGATCAAGTCTTGCTATACACTTAATTATCATATTATTTATTATAACCACACAGCTATTAGTAATATCGATATTATTTTATATCTTAGAATTTACGGTTACAATTATTCTTAACATTGAATCGGTATAGTAGTTTCTTGTAATTAATCGGTCTGCTATCAATCCACACTTTACTAACTAAACCAAGTAGATCGTCCTTGCTTCATTTGTTAAATCACCCATGAGACAATTATTATGCTTTAGTTTAAATTCATGTAGCTTCATTACGTTATGTTGTTGATATTGTTTCACTTTGTGATTATTGCACCCCAAGGGTGCTCGAACCTGCTAGTATAATACAGCTGCATCATACTCTTGTACCATTGTGATTAGGTGAACCGTTATTGTTAATTACTTTTCTTGCTGCTGTTACTTATTTGATCGTATACCTGTTGAGAGCACATACTCGGTTACATTGCATATTGACTCGACCCTGCTACACCTGACATATATTTACATACTGATGCACCGGACATGACACCCTGTACATACCGACTCAACCTATTGTACTACGACCTGACTTATTACATGATCTCATGCCTAATGCCAACAAACCTGACTTGGGGTCCTCATGGACCATTCCTGCTGTCTATTCAGACAGACCTGCTTTTACCTGATTCTGTGTTGGCATTAGTCCTTGACTACTGAATACCTGACCTGACATACATAACTTGGGGGTATGGGGAAATCAAAGGTGAAACCGACTTGTAACTCAACAGTTCGATACCTGTTCTGATCAGTCTTACGGGCTCGGCCAGCCCCGGAGTGATGATGCTGACATCACTCGCCCATCCTGCTACCTATTACTGCCTAGCGGCACGTCTCGGATTCAGCCCCGAGGGTCTTGACCGTGGTCCCGGGCACGCACGGGATACTATTGAGTTACATCGACGATTCATCAATTGATTTCAAAGACTATAGAGTAGAAACCTGAAAGGACAGTTTAGTTATCACTGCACATTACCCTGCACTGTTATTTCATAGTACTGCTTTATTCATGTTCATCCCTGCATTGCTTATTCCCATGTTCATATTACATTATTGGTTGACATGACGCGCTGACGTCTGGGTTTTGCATGGCCCAGATTCTTTACCACTGTCGCCGACCGAGCAGGAGTACTTCAGCCAGCAGGTTGATTTGTGAGTTCCGTAGTGGTTAGTTCATTTATTGCATTCTATTTCCAGGTGTGATCCCGCATTATGGGACGTACCTTTCTATTATTATATTGGATCATTTGCTTCCGCACTTATTGTTCATTGACTCTTTTTATTATGGATTTGGACATGTGTTAGATTAGTTTATTATCTTGTTCTTGATATCTCTACAACCGTAATGTGACTGTGGATGGATACTTCCTACCCACAGGTAGCATGGTTGGCTATGTCACGTGCCCAATCTTGCGTACTCTGGGAAGCGGGGCGTGACATGGTTCTTTTGGTATCAGAGACATAGGTTAGTCGGGTTGATTCTTTTGTAGTTGGGTATTGTACCCAATACACGAATCAGAATACCCGTGTTTAGGAAACATGTCCTGCCACCTTGACCGTCTTACCATTCTTGAATCACATTCTTCCGGATTATATCTTTTACGACGTGCAAACTTACTTTGCATGTCGACTCGGAAACCTGATTTCTTGTTATCCCTAGGACTTGGGCGACTTGGGTGGAGTTAAGTAATTGCGGCTATGATACCGCGGCATAGATACAATGCGGTACTCTATTTAAGTATCTTGGAGTTCTAGCCTTGATCCACATTCAGAATCTGTCATCATGCTAATGTTGGGTGTTTTGAGTTCAGGATTATGACAGGTAAGAAGTTGAAGACGCACCGGAGGCGTGTGAACGAAGCCGCCATGCTTGGAGTGATAAGAGGAATGCTGGAAATCAAAGAGACAGACTGAGCTGATCCAGCAACAGCAGATTCGTTTCAGGAAGGTTTGCAGATCGTTCAGCAGTCTGTAAACAACGATGGAACTAGACCAGTCGAACGAGTTAGGACCGTAGCAGATTTCAGACTTTTGGGTCCGTCTACATTTACTGGTTTAAAGGAGCTGTTACCAGCCGAGCAGAGGCTAGTGACACGGAGAATTTGCTGATTGCGGCACAGATTCCAGAGGACAAAGGAGTTGATGTAGTGCGCATTCAACTAGTGGATTACGCCCGAGAGTGGTGGCTTGTGGAGGAGAACCGCTTACCCAAGCCAGGCAGTGGGCGGATTTCTCTAAAGGTTTCCTGGAGAAATTCTTACTGCGGACTGCACGGGAGGAAATGGAAGGGAAATTTATTGGGCTGAGGCAAAATGGAGCAGCCATGGACGTGCATGCAGCAGAGTGGACGAGACTCAGTAGTCTCGCTGGACCTTTCGCGGCCAACGATGCAGACAGCAGTTGCGGTAGGGAAGCAGTTCTGTCGGGCCAGTCGAGTTTAGGGCTAGGCCGACGAACAGTGTTCTTGCAACTATGGTAGTGGATAGTAATGGAGAGCCGGCAGTTGTTCGTGACTTTATGGATGTATTTGAAGATATATCGGGCTTACCGCCGAAGCGAGATGTGGAGTTCGCGATTGACCTTATTCCGGTGCAGCGCCAGTATCAAAATCTTATTATCCGATGGCACCAGTGGAATTGGAGGAAGTTAAGAAACCAGTTGGTGAATTACTCGAGAAAGGTTGGATTCGAAGCAGCAACTCGCCTTGGGGAGCTCCAGTTCTTTTAGTAAAGAAGAAGGATGGCACGAGAAGGATGTGCATTGATTATCGAGAATTGAACCGGGTGACTATTAAGAACAAGTACCCGATCCCTCGCATTGGACAACTTTTTGAGCAGCTTAGTGGCGCGAGGGTATTCTCGAAACTGGATTTGCGATCAGGATATCATCAGGTCCGAGTGAAAGCAGAAGGCATTTGCAAGACGGCGTTTCGAACTCGATATGGACATTTTGAGTATCTAGTGATGCCCTTCGGAGTGACGAATGCGCCGGCAATATTCATGGATTTGATGAACAGGGTCTTTTCACCATTCTTGGACCAGTTTATTGTGGTATTCATTGACGATATTCTGGTATACTCGAAGAGTCCAGAGGAGCACGCTGAGCATTTAAAGATCGCACTGCAGACGCTGAGACAGGAGAAATTATTCGCGAAGATGAGTAAGTGCGAATTCTGGCTGGAATAAGTGAAGTTTCTGGGGCATGTCGTGTCGGGCGATGGAATCGCCGTTGATCCCGAAAAGATTGCAGCGGTTCGAGATTGGCCTATTCCAAAGAATGTTGCGGAGATAAGAAGTTTTCTTGGACTCGCCGGATACTACAGGAGATTTGTGGAGAACTTCGCTCGTTTGGCAGAGCCGTTAACCAAGCTCACGGGCAAGGAGGTACCGTTTGTTTGGACGGATGGATGTGCATTGGCCTTCGAGACGTTGAAGCAGAAGTTGATAACCGCCCCTATCCTAACTGTACCGGATAATTCAGAAGGACTGGTGATTCACAGCGACGCGTCCGAAAAAGGATTGGGATGTGTTTGATGCAGAATGGGAAAGTCGTCGCTTACGCATCGAGACAACTGAAGACTCATGAGAAGAACTATCCGACTCATGACTTAGAGCTTGCAGCCGTGATCTTCTCCCTGAAGATTTGGAGACACTACCTTTTGGGCGAGAGAGTCGAAGTCTTTACAGATCACAAGAGTTTGAAGTATGTGTTCACTCAGAAGGAGTTGAACATGAGGCAACGCAGATGGTTGGAGCTGATGGCCGACTACGACCTTGATCTTAAGTACCATCCGGGAAAAGTTAACGTCGTGCCGGATGCGCTAAGTCGGTTACCAGCAATTCAGGTATTGACCGCACGAAGGGAGATCATTGCGGATTTTCAGAGATTTGACTTGGAGGTTGTGCTACCACATGCTACGGGACAGTTGATGCAGTTGCAAGTACAGTCGTCCTTAGTTGAGAAGATTAAAACAGCACAATTGCAGGATCCTAGACTGCAAAAGTCTCGAGAGCAGGTTGAGGCCGGACTACGAACCGATTTACTGATCCACGAAGATGGTTCGTTGAGATATGGTAGCCGTGTGTGTGTGCCTAAAGGGGATGTGCGTGAAGAGCTTTTGAAGGAGGCACACAGTTCAGCTTACTCTGTACATCCAGGAGGGACAAAGATATACCGAGATATTCGACAGCACTTCTGGTGGGAAGGTATGAAACGAGAGATTGCTCGCTTCGTGGCTAAGTGCTTGGTGTGTCAGCAAGTCAAGGCTGAACACCAAAGGGTTGCTGGTTTGTTGCAACCACTTCCGATTCCTCAGTGGAAGTGGGAACATATAACCCTGGATTTCGTGACAGCTTTACCGCGGAGTCCAAAGGGCAACAATGCAGTATGGGTGATTGTCGATCGGTTGACCAAGGCAGCTCACTTTATCCCTTTTCGGGTTGGTCAATCGACGGAGACTTTGGCAGAGCGGTACATGCAGGAGATTGTAAGATTGCATGGAGTACCGGTGAGCATCGTGTCCGATCGGGACACTCGGTTCTTGTCGCACTTTTGGAGGAGCTTACAAGAAAGTTTGGGGACTCGATTGAAATTTAGCACAGCTTATCATCCTCAAACTGATGGACAATCGGAGAGAACGATCCAGACCCTTGAAGATATGTTGAGGGCTTGCATGTTGGACTTCAAAGGTTCTTGGGAGGATCATCTACACCTGGTGGAGTTTTCGTACAACAATAGCTTCCAAGCGACTATTCAGATGGCTCCGTTTGAAGCGTTGTATGGTCGTAAGTGCCGTTCACCGGTTTGTTGGGATGACGTTGGTGAACGAAGGTTACTAGGACCAGATTTGGTGGTACAGACAGTCGAGAAGGTGAATACAATCAGGAAGCATATGAAGGCAGCTCAAGACAGACAGAAAAGTTGGGCCGACACGTCAAGAAGACCTCTAGAGTTCGCCGTGGGTGATTTGGTATTCCTGAAGATATCACCGACTAGAGGGGTGATTCGCTTTGGGAGTCGGGGAAAGCTTAGTCCTCGATTCGTTGGACCCTTCGAGATATCGGAGCGTGTTGGAGAGGTAGCGTACCGTTTGGCGTTACCACAGTTCTTAGCAGGAGTGCACGATGTGTTTCATGTGTCTCAACTACGGAGGTATGTTCGCGATGAAACTCACGTCTTGGATCATTCGGAGTTGACCGTACGGGAAGACCTAACTTTTGAGGAGCGACCAGTTGAAATCAAGGATCGAAGAGAAAAGGTTCTTAAGAACAAAGTTATCCCTCTTGTGCTAGTTTCTTGGGGTGATCGATTGCATGGAGAATCCACTTGGGAGCGAGAAGACGAGATCCGGCAGAAATTTCCTCACCTTTTCCTGTAGTTAGCTATCTTGTATTCTTGGAATTTCGAGGACGAAATTCTTTTTGTAGTTGGGTATGATGTAACACCCGAGCCCAATAATACTATTCTGGTTCTAGTTGAGTGTTATATATTGCTCATTTCAATTATCCCGCTTGTTTAGTGCGTTTTGCTAAATTTTAACCGGCTAAGTCATTTTGGCATATAACAAATTGTAACACCTAAAATGAAATTAAAAATATCCATGTTGGCCTACTCGTCGCCACTAGTCGCGTGGTAGCGTCCGCGCGTCGAGATTATATCCCGTTCGGCGAAACGGGCAAGTTTGGACGTCTACGCGCGCGTGCAAG
Organism: Agapanthus africanus; assembly: GCA_030015575.1. NCBI lineage: Eukaryota > Viridiplantae > Streptophyta > Magnoliopsida > Asparagales > Amaryllidaceae > Agapanthus > Agapanthus africanus. The sequence continues at coordinate 561,648,278 of CM057340.1, forward strand.
TGTCCGACTTGGGGGCATGCATTTTAATCACAAAACACCTCTTTTCAAAATTTGGAACTCGCATAAAATCCTATAATTTGAATTTGGAACATTTGGGCGCAAGCCGGGCGCGATTTGGAAATGTTTCATTTAGCGCCGAAAATGCCCATTTAATTAAATATTTTTAAAACTAAAATATATACTCATAATATTCATTCTGTTAATATATAACGTTAAAATCCTTTCTTTTAAATCTTTTAAATTTCATTTTACCTAACCGTACCTCCTCAGCCTATCACGAGCGCCCAAATTCGTCTCGTGGGCCCCGCCTCACCATCTCTCTCTATCTCTCTCTATTCTCTTTCTCTCTCTCTCTCTAACAAACCCTCTCTCTCTCTATTTTATATTCCACTGTTCCTCGTTTTCACCCACGAGAAAACTCCTTCGACGAAACCTCACCGAACCCTAACCCGAGCTTCTCGCCGCCGTCGCCGCTGCAGTTCCCACGACCTCGCCGTCATCACCCTAGCCTCCACAGCCTAACCGCACCCCTTCCTCCTCTCCTCCCTCCTTCCAGGAACCTGCAGTAACGCCACGCCGCCTGCACCCGCAGTGCTCGCCGTCGCCGCCGCCTCTCGTCGCCGACGACGCCAACCTCCTCCTTTCGCCCTCTTCCCGACCTCCTCATCTTCTTCCTCCTTTCCCTCGCCTGCGTTGCACTGCACCCGAGCCTAACCCCATCAACCAACCCCAGATCGCCGGGAAACTTGCCGTCGATCCTCGCCGTCGTTGCCAGAGCCACCTCCGACCACCTCCGTCTCCCCTTGATCACCAGACCAGGCTAGAACCTCTCCCCTACTCGCTGCACCCCGATCCAGCCACCTCAAACCCTTGCCGCGCCACTGTTCCTCGCCGCCGGCGCCCCATCGCCGTCAAGCCGTCGTGGTTGCCCCCTGGTGCTTCCCTGTAAGCATCTCTTTAACTTTCCATTAGTGTAAAACCCCCTCGCTGGTCTTTTGTTTACATGTATCGTGTTTGCTAACTTCGCCGCCCTTTTGACCTTCGCCGGATTCCGGCCGTGCCGTCGTTTGGACCCGACGCTCCAGCAAAGTACTCTGGTCCGTGTGGTCCCGCTGTTCGCGGTTAGGACTCGATCCGTGGCCCGGGCACCCGTCTCGTGTTTTCCGCCGACATTGCATCCGTACTTTCCGGTTTGCGAAACCGTCGAGGCAAGTATCCGAATACTTGCTTAAACATGCTAGTACACAAGATCAAGTCTTGCTATACACTTAATTATCATATTATTTATTATAACCACACAGCTATTAGTAATATCGATATTATTTTATATCTTAGAATTTACGGTTACAATTATTCTTAACATTGAATCGGTATAGTAGTTTCTTGTAATTAATCGGTCTGCTATCAATCCACACTTTACTAACTAAACCAAGTAGATCGTCCTTGCTTCATTTGTTAAATCACCCATGAGACAATTATTATGCTTTAGTTTAAATTCATGTAGCTTCATTACGTTATGTTGTTGATATTGTTTCACTTTGTGATTATTGCACCCCAAGGGTGCTCGAACCTGCTAGTATAATACAGCTGCATCATACTCTTGTACCATTGTGATTAGGTGAACCGTTATTGTTAATTACTTTTCTTGCTGCTGTTACTTATTTGATCGTATACCTGTTGAGAGCACATACTCGGTTACATTGCATATTGACTCGACCCTGCTACACCTGACATATATTTACATACTGATGCACCGGACATGACACCCTGTACATACCGACTCAACCTATTGTACTACGACCTGACTTATTACATGATCTCATGCCTAATGCCAACAAACCTGACTTGGGGTCCTCATGGACCATTCCTGCTGTCTATTCAGACAGACCTGCTTTTACCTGATTCTGTGTTGGCATTAGTCCTTGACTACTGAATACCTGACCTGACATACATAACTTGGGGGTATGGGGAAATCAAAGGTGAAACCGACTTGTAACTCAACAGTTCGATACCTGTTCTGATCAGTCTTACGAGCTCGGCCAGCCCCGGAGTGATGATGCTGACATCACTCGCCCATCCTGCTACCTATTACTGCCTAGCGGCACGTCTCGGATTCAGCCTCGAGGGTCTTGACCGTGGTCCCGGGCACGCACGGGATACTATTGAGTTACATCGACGATTCATCAATTGATTTCAAAGACTATAGAGTAGAAACCTGAAAGGACAGTTTAGTTACCACTGCACATTACCCTGCACTGTTATTTCATAGTACTGCTTTATTCATGTTCATCCCTGCATTGCTTATTCCCATGTTCATATTACATTATTGGTTGACATGACGCGCTGACGTCTGGGTTTTGCATGGCCCAGATTCTTTACCACTGTCGCCGACCGAGCAGGAGTACTTCAGCCAGCAGGTTGATTTGTGAGTTCCGTAGTGGTTAGTTCATTTATTGCATTCTATTTCCAGGTGTGATCCCGCATTATGGGACGTACCTTTCTATTATTATATTGGATCATTTGCTTCCGCACTTATTATTCATTGACTCTTTTTATTATGGATTTGGACATGTGTTAGATTAGTTTATTATCTTGTTCTTGATATCTCTACAACCGTAATGTGACTGTGGATGGATACTTCCTACCCACAGGTAGCATGGTTGGCTATGTCACATGCCCAATCTTGCGTACTCTGGGAAGCGGGGCGTGACAGAGGGCGTCGCCGGGGGTGCACAACCCGTTGTCCGAGCAACTGAAGGACGAGGCGGTTGGCAAGCTGAGATCGCTATACCTTTTCGTCCTGATCTCGAAGAGTCGGTGCGATCGCTCGGTGGCCCTCGTCCTCGAGTGTTACCAACTGAGGTATCTCAGCGATGGGTGCCCGGCTGGAGAGTCCTCCGGCCCGTCCGTGGCGTCGAGGGTTCATGGGCAGCATCAGAGGCAAAGGTTCGAGGCGGCAAGGGCTCGGCTGGCGGAAATTTCTTCGGAGTACCACGAGCAATGCTTCCTGCACCCCCTTCCCCCGTTATTCTAATTTCAACTTTTATGTAAGGCTGGGGAGCCCGCAATACCTTTTGATAAATAAATAAAGTTATCCTTTTTGCGAAGTTCTACTGTTTCCTTTTGTCTTCTGGATTCTTTTGAGTATTTCAGCAAAACGGAATTCATGAGATTTGAACCGAGGAAGAGTGAAACATATAGGGGAAGTTCCTTCTTTATATATAAAGAATACTCCATCTCTGCTTCGTTCGGTCCCCGAATGATGATGACGGCACCACAGCCTTCCTCGGTTGATGACCCATCGACGCAAAGGACCTAATCGGGGACGGAGTCGGGCCTCTCTTCGACCGAGGGTTGAGATCCGGGGACCGGCACGGGCACTGCCTCCTTGTTAGGTATAGTGAATTCGACGACAAAATCGGCCAGGACTTGTGCCCTGATAGCTTGCCTCGGGCGGTATTTGATGTCGAATTGGGACAACTCCCACCTCTACTTCTCCAAACGACTAGAAGACTCGGGGGAGGCGAGAATAGCACCTAACGGTGAGGACGTGGATGATGTGCACCTGAAAATAGTGTCGTAGTTTCCTCGAGGCCACAATGAGTGCCAAGGCAATCTTCTCTATGGCCCTGTACCTTGTTTCCGCGTCCTTGAAGATGTGGCTTACATAGTAGACCGGCTTTTGGACTCCCTTGACTTCTCGGATGAGCATCGAACCTGCAAATTGATCGGACACCGCCAGATACAGCGATAGCTCATCCCCTTCGACTGGCCGGGTGAATAGCGGGGGAGTCTCCAGGTGCACTTTCAATTGCTCGAAGGCGATCTGATACTCCTCCGACCATTCAAACCTTGGGATCTTCCTTAGAGCTTTGAAGAACGGGAGGAAGTTTTCCCCGGATCAGGACATGAAGCGACTCAGAGCGACTACCCTCCCTGTGAGTCGCATGATTTCGACATTGGTCTTGGGCGCTGCCATGTTGAGGATGGTGCTGATCTTCTCCGGGTTAGCCTCGATCCCTCAGTGGGTGACCATGAACCCGAGGAACTTTCCACTAGTGACCCCGAACGCGCACTTGGCGGGGTTCCGTTTCATCTTATATTTGCGAAGGACGTCGAAAGCCTCGCACAGATATTTGGCGTGCCGACTTGACGAGGTCGATTTGACGAGCATGTCGTCAATGTATACCTCCATGTTCCTGCCGATCTGAGGCTTGAGCATCTTGTTGACTAAGCGTTGGTACGTAGCCCCGGCGTTTTTGAAGTCGAAGGGCATCACTTTATAGAAGTATACCCCCCCGTCCGTTGTGAATGCGGTGAGCTCTTTGTCTGCCATATTCATACGGATCCATTGTAGCCGGAGAAGGCGTCCATAAAGCTGAGTAGCTCGTGGCCTGCCGAACTATCGATGAGCTGATCTATCTGAGGCAAGGGATAGTTGTCTTTCGGGCATGCCTTGTTGAGGTCAGTGAAGTCGATGCACATGTGCCACTTCCCGCTTTCCTTTTTAACCATGACCACATTTGCCAAACACTCCGAGTAAGCCATATTCCTAATGAAGTTGGCTACGAGCAGACTGTCGACCTCGTTCTCGATCGCTCTTTGCTTGATCGGGACAAACCTTCGTTTCTTTTACCTGACGGGTCGGACTGCCGGGTCGACTCCGAGTTTATGTGATATTATTTTGGGGTCGATCCCGGGCATGTCGGCGGGCGCCCAAGCGAACACGTCTGAGTTTCCCCTGAGGAAGTGGACCAGGTCATCACGCCGAGCCCCCGTTAAGAGTGACCCAATCTGGACGATTCATTCATTGTCCCCTTCGACGAGGCGGATCTCTGTTAGCGGCTCCACCGGGCTCCTCGGATCTCTTTATGCTCGTCCCGAGTATCCAAAGATCCCCTGAATTCATCCGTGCTCTCAAGATCATTGTTTCTCTCCTTAGGCATCGATGTTGCTGTGATGCAAATCTTCGCGGTTTGTTAGTTCCCGTAAGACCGACCTATCCCACCTTGGTTGAGGGAAAACTTGATTGCCAGGTGGTAGGTCGATATCTGGGCCCGGAGGGAATTGAGCGTCGGGCGTCCCAGGAGGATGTTGTAGGCCGATAGAATTCTGGCGACGATGAACTCCACAGGAACGATATGCGTATGACCTATCTCCCTGATGTTAAGCAGGAGGGTGACCTCCCTTTCTGCTGGGATGGAGTGGCTGGTGAACCACGACAGCATGTGGGCGGTCAGCCTCAGGTCCGACGGGGTAAGTCCCATACGCAGGAAGCAGTCGCAGAAGAGGATGTCTGCCGAGCTTCCCGAATCGACCAATATTCTTTGCACTTCGTAACGGTGGACCCGTGCGGTGATTACCAGAGGGTCGTTGTGGGGAAGGGGTATCCCGTGGAGGTACTCGTTGGTAAAGATGATGGGCTCGGGTTCTTTGACCCTCTTCCTGGGTTGGCTGCTAGTCCCTTCGACCGGAAAGGGGTGCCGTGTCTCGTCGGCCCCAGGTGCACCCTCCGCTGATACGACCATGATTTGGCCGATCGTCAACTCGCCGGGAGAGGGGTGGTGCTCTTGTTCTTGGTCGGCTTGTCTCTTGTCCCGCAAGTGTAACAACTCCATTTTTAGTGTACATAAATTTGATTTAAATTTAAAGTATACTTGGAGTATTTAATATTGCTGTTACCACATTAAGTATTTATTTCACACAATAATTACAAGAAGGAGCTTGTATCTCATTGGTAACACCTTGTACTGCTGAACCAAGCCACCAGAGTTCAAATCCCCTGCCCCACATTATTTTTTAATATTATTTTGTTTTAAATTCTTAGGAAGCCCAACAGTCCACCTGAGATAACTCCCAAAACTTGAACTGAAACTGAAAAAATAAATATACCAGAGCCTACCCCCGGCGACCCCCCACCTACCCGACCCCCGACTCGGCCGAGTCGGCCGGCGGACCGGATGACTCGGGCCGGCGCCGCCGGCCGAACGGCCGAGTCGTCAACTGGAAAATTTTGTCTTTTCGCCTTCTGAAACCCCCTGCACACTCTAATTTATGGGATCGGTTTCAGAGAAGTAAATATACCCTATTTACTCCAATTTTTAATGATTTTTATACATTTTTTTATTAAAAACCCTTCATCTACCCTAACCCTAACCTAACCCTATAAATACACCCCCTACCCTCTACTCTCTCACCCCAAAATTCTGAGCTCACTCTCTCAAAATTCCAAGAAAACTTGTGTACTTTGAAAACAAGCTCGAGGCGAAACTTCGACGAATTCTCGGCGGAACTTCCGGCGATCGCTTTAGGAACTACCAGCGACAACGCAACACATCGGCGATTCCTCTACTTCCCTCTCACTCTCTTGTGTGATCTAAAACCCGTAAGTCCCAAATTCTACCTATCTCTTCCATATAAAAATACGGTTTTACAAAACCCGACGGAATCGGAACAAATCCGATTTCCGATTCGGTTTCTTATAAAATTCCACTTTTCACTAATACAATCATACTTAAACTTCCTCATGATGACTATTAAACACTAATCAATTAAATTGATCAAGTTTCATCACATGAAATGATAGCTATTTCAATTTATCATATTTTTTCACTTAAATACCACACTGTTTCAATTATACATTTAAATCCATTAAACTTACTATCCTTTAAAGTAGATCACGAGGTAACGACCTACCTCCTCACACACTCATATACAACTTAACACGATACCATCGAAAACTTAGAATACGAGAAAACAAACATATTCATTTAAATACCCTTTACTTAATAAAACCATTTCTAAAATATTTAGTTTTTAAATAAATACCTCTTATTATGAAAATACGATAAGTTGTGGACATCAGTCGTTTATCTAAACCTGATTTTGTGGTGTCTAGGCTAGGCAAGTGAGAAAGGTAACTTTAAAAGGCCCGTCTCACGGTGATTCGTGAGCGGATCCCTCCTTTCTTCACTTGTAATTACATGTCCACAATTGACGGTGAAGAGGCGATTTGAGGCATCTCACAAATTGTCGCTTTGGACCAGTTAGGAATAGTCTAGTTGACTTAGGAGACCCTAAAACATAAAATACAGAAAATTGACATTTTTACAAATAAATACCATTTACTTCATAAAACCGTTTTCTAAAGGATTTGGTATTTTACAATCTTTGCAAAGTGCCGCTACAACCCATTTTGGGGAACCCGTTCGGGATGGTACGGATTATCGCACATCCTCGGGCTTAGTAATGCGAGATTCACACCACCACATGGAGCATTCGGTCTTGAAAGATTTAAAGTACGACATCTTAAGAAAATGAGATTTTAGAATATAATAAATATATTAAAACTATTTTTGTATAAATATATATATATTTATCATTAAAATGCCTATTTTGTTACGATATAAATATTCCACCTTTTTCTAAAAATCACAAGAATAAATTTTATACTAAAATACCATGAATTCCAAACAAATCAATATTACAAATAAATACCTTTATTTCTGAAATTAGGATATTTCCACTAGAAATATCACAATATAAAATCCACATTTATTACAACTCTAAAGACGAATAATAAATACTTGAGATGTATTTTGAAAAGTATATAAAAGTATTTTTACATAAAACCCCCTCAAGTTCTATAAATTACCCTAAGGACCCTAGTAAACATAGGTTTAAGCAGAACCAATCTCTTTAGCCCCAGGGAGCTGCAGAAGTTGGTGCTTGCCTATCTAAGTCGACAAATTAATAAAAACAATCAGGACTTCAATCTACATTGCTTGAATATGATTCAAGTACAATCTACAATCTACAATCTTCAATATTACATTTCACATGAATCCATGAATCCAATTATCAAGAAAAACCGAACCATGGATATACATTCCACTTACATGATTCTACGGTTACATCCGTTTACTGATAACATAGTTTCGGTCAGTCAATCAATAATACAATCAATACAATTTACAAGATAAACAATACAATCAAAACACTACAGTGTTTAAGGGGTAGATTGGTACGGAAGGTGTTAAAAGTAGCACGAGACTGACAGACTTAATACACCTAACATGAATCCAGTTGCTGTTGTACCGTGGCATAAACGGTTCCTTGTATTATACATGCCTCTAGTCTCTGGCATATAGAGACTCCTCTCGTATACACTGGCATTCTTCTATATCAAGCTACAAACAACAGCGTTAATACGACATTACTACAAGATAATACAACTTTAAACGATACCTCCTTATTCTGTCTATTCTACTTTCCTTTTATCTTTGGGGCCTACCGAGCGACCTGTTCGCTGACGACATTCTATTTCTTTCTTCTTTAAATGTCGTCAGGTGATTTGGACCCGGCAGAGATCGAGCCATCTACAGAAGACTTGGATCAGTTTGCTGAAGAACCAGAGCTCTAGTTTCATTATACATTTTCCATTCAGTACTTTTCATTTCCTGTTATGTCATTATTTAGGCATCGCTTTTATTTCAGTTGTATTTCCTTTTCATGCATTGTACAAAAGAATGTGAATAAATAAAGTTGTTATTTTTATTTTATCTTGTCTCTTGTGCTTTATTTTTATATTGCTTAGATACGCTTAAATACGTAGCGGACCAGTCGCGTCCCCTTCGCCGTATACCGGGAAGCGTGGCATGACAGGTTTTGTTGGAGGCCCATGCAGGCCAGAGCTGTATAGAACCCTACTATGCAGTTTTGTTCTGCGTGAACAGCCTAAGCAATATAACACAAGAACCAGCAACTAAAACATTCTTTACAATTCATGATCCTTGAATCTTACAATTTCATATTCTTTGAATCTTATCATTTCATCTACTTGAATTTGTCCTAACCCAAATTTTTCTTCAAGGTTATGGATTCCCCGAACAACACCAGCACCAATGTCAACAACGCACCTCCACCACTAGCTCTCACCCCTGCTGTTCCTGCGCCACCTACCGAGCAAACGGTTCTACTCGAGGCGATCCGCAGCCTCCTTGAGGGATATCAACAACTTCTGAACCGTCCCGAGACTGACGCACCTGGGGTAAAGCAATTCAGGGTTTTACATCCTAAGAAGTTCTCCTGAAAGGGAAGCCCACTTGAAGCTGAGGAATGGGCACAAAGCATCGAGGATGATCTGGCGGCAGCACAAGTGCCAGACATAGCTTGGGTCCGTGTGGCGAAACTGCAGCTCACGGACAATGCTCGCAACTAGTGGAAGGCGGAAGAAAGCCGTCTTGTACAGCCTATTGAATGGAAGACTTTTCGCGAGAAGTTCGACGCGAAGTACTTCCCTGTGACTGACAGGTTTTTCATGGAACAGTAGTTCATTCATCTACAATAAGGTTCGATATGGGACAAGTCAGTAGATGAGTATGACGCCGAGTTCACCATGCTAAGTCGGTAAGATATGTCACAGTATTTCAAAATTTTAAATATCACATACTACACGGCTAACACAATCCTTTAAATAGATTCGCAGCACACTTGATACCGACGGATGATATCAGAGCCCGTCGCTTTCAACAAGGTTTGGACATGGAAATTCAGGATGCTCTAGCTACAGGGAAATTTTTGACTCATAAGGATGCTCTGGAAGCTGCCCGCAGTTATGAGGCAGTGATAAAAGCAAGGGGCAGATCTCAGTCTGCAGGAGTTAAGCGTCCTGCCAACTAGATGGCAGGAGGAGCCTCGTCCAGACCACCTTTTGTGCCAAGACGTCCGGGAGCACCAATCAACAGGCCCAACCCAGCCTTTTGTAACTACTACAAGAGAAATGGGCATCTGGCGAGATATTGCCGGCGTGCGAACAACCTTTGCTTGATCTACGGCTCAGCTGCTCATTATTGGGTCTTGTCCTCATAAACAAAATCCAATTGCTGCACCCAGGCCAGCAAACAATTACCCACAGCGCCGAGCCATCCAAGCACATGCTCCAAGACTTGCACTACCTGCACCACCCAGAAGACCACAAGCTGCACCACCTCCTCGTCAGTTCCATCAAGCTCAAAGGAACGTTCCGAGGAATGCTCCTCAGGCCAGGAGGAATGTACCAAGGCGCCAGGCTTTCACTATGTCAGTGGAAGAAGCTGAGGCCACTGGCCAAGTCATCACTGGTAAACTTTTCTTCTCAAACTTTTCTTTCAGTCTTGTTTATCTACATACTTTCCCCATACCTAAAACATATCCCACATACCTTATGTACAATTTTAGTAGCCTCACTACCTGCACTAGCACTGTTTGATACTGGAGCATCACACTGCTTTATGTCACAACGGTTCGTCCGAACCCATGCGATTCCAGTCTCACCGCTTGTATCCAGCTGGAATGTCAGTTCAGGAAATGGCATTCTAAAGGCAACCATGGGATACAGCTTGTGTCCAGTCGTCGTCTGCAGCAGAGAGTTTTATGCTGACTTCAAAGTACTGGACATACCGAACTTCGATTTGGTTCTAGGTATGGATTGGCTTGGAACTTTTTATGTTACCATCGACTATCGTCAAAGGAGGGTAGTATTCGAGATTCCAGACCATCCGGTCTTCTATTTCAAAAGTGGAGACCGTACCCTGGAGCCAAGTACCTACAAAGCGAATCCAAGAGAAGAAGTAGTTGCAGCAGCTCAAGCAGAGGAAGAATCAAGATCAGAGGTAGTTCGAGAGTTCGGCGATATATTTCCTGACGATATATCAGGTTTGCCTCCCGATCGAGCTCTTGAATTCAGTATTAATTTAGTACCAGGAGCACAACCGGTGATCAAAGCACCTTATAGATTAAGTCCGGAAGGTTTGAAGGAATTCCGAACACAGTTGGATGAATTATTGGCGAAAGGGTGGATTCGTCCCAGCACTTCAAGTTGGGGAGCACCTGTACTACTTGTGAAGAAGAAGGAAGGTTCATACAGAATGTGCATCGATTATAGAGCCTTGAACGAAGTACTATAAAGAACAAGTATCAACTTCCGCGCATCGACGATTTATTCGATCAGCTAAGTGGATCTTGTGTTTTCTCTAAATTGGATCTTCGTTCACGTTATCATCAAGTGAAGGTCAAGGAAGCTGATATTCACAAAACAGCTTTCAGAACTCGCTATGGACATTATGAATTTCTAGTGATGCCATTGGGAGTGACCAATTCACCAGCAATATTCATGAATCTAATGAATCAAGTTTTCCGGGAGTACTTAGACAGGTATGTTGTCATCTTCATCGACGACATCCTGGTGTATTCTAAGAGTCGGAAAGAGCATGTAGAGTACCTGCGAATTGTCCTGCAAACTCTTCGACAACATCAGCTTTATGCCAAGTACAGCAAGTGCGATTTTTGGCTAAGGCAAGTTTGTTTTCTTGGACATATCGTATCAGGAGAAGGAATCTTTGTGGATCAAGCGAAAGTTGCAGCAGTTTGCGAATGGCCTACACCAAAGTCAGTGAAGGACATTCGGAGTTTCTTGGGTTTAGCCGGATATTACAGAAGGTTCATTGAAGGATTTTCGAAGATAGCAACACCCCTGACCAAGCTCACACGTAAAGATGAAGAATTTGTGTGGTCAGAAGCATGCGAACAAGCTTTCGTAGAACTCAAGTCAAGCTTGACATCAGCACCTATTCTCGTAATACCGGATCAATCTGGAGGATTCGAAGTGCATTGTGATGCATCGGGTAAGGGATTAGGATGTGTTCTACATCAGCACAGTAAGGTTGTGGCTTATGCTTCAAGACAACTGAAAACTCATGAGCGCAATTATCCGACGCATGATCTGGAGTTGGCAGCCGTCATTTTCGCTCTCAAGATTTGGCGCCATTATCTGCTTGGTGAACGAGTGAACATCTACACAGATCATAAAAGTCTGAAGTACGTGTTTACTCAGAAGGAGTTCAACATGCGGCAGAGAAGATGGTTATAACTCATGGCGGACTTTGACATCAACTTGCAATATCACCCAGGGAAGATGAATGTAGTACCTGATGCACTTAGTCGCCAACCATTAGCAATGAATCTCACTGCTCAGTGGAAGCTTCAACAAGAATTACATCAGATGGAGATTGAGGTAGTCATGCCAGGTAACGCTTCAGGTTTGATGAATCTATAAGTTCAATCAACCATTGTCAATCAGATCAAAGCAGCTCAAGCAAGTGATGCTAAGTTGCAAAGGATCAGAGAACAAGTGGAGAATGGACTAAGAACAGATTTCATCATCCATGAAGACGGATCTTTGAGATACGGCAGTAGATTGTGTGTACCAAAAGGTCATGTTCGGGAAGAGTTAATGAAAGAAGTTCACAGCTCTCCCTACTCAGTACACCCTGGAGGTACCAAAATGTACAAAGATCTACGCCAGAATTATTGGTGGCATGGAATGAAGCGTGAAGTAGCCATAAGCGTCGCAAAATGTTTGGTGTGTCAACAAGTAAAGGCTGAACATCATAGGACATCTGACTACTTCAACCGTTACCAATCCCAGAATGTAAGTGGAAACACATCACGATGGATTTTGTGATTTCTCTTCCTCGCAGCACAAAGGGTAACGATGCCATATGGGTCATTGTGGATCGACTCACAAAGTCGTCTCACTTCATCCCATTTCGAGTTAGCCAATCAATTGAGACACTAGCAAACAAGTACATGGAGGTAATAATCTATTTAAGATTTAAACTCTTCATAATGTACTATCTCTGATACCCATGAACTCATACAGGAAATTGTGAGACTTCATGGAGTACCGGTCTGCATTGTCTCCGATCGTGACACCAGATTCCGATCGCAATTTTGGCAGATTCTGCAAGCAAGCTTGGGAACAAGTCTGAATTTCAGCACGGCTTATCATCCACAAACAGATGGTCAGTCTTAGCGAACTATTCAAATCTTGGAGGATATGCTCAGAGCGTGTATGTTAGACTTCAAAGGATCGTGGGAAGATCACCTACATCTTGTGGAGTTCGCGTACAATAACATACCAAGCAAGCATAGGAATGGCACCTTTTGCAGCATTGTATGGAAGGAAGTGTCGATCACCATTAAACTGGGACGACATCGGAGATAGGGAACTTCTTGGACCAGAGATGATAATAGTGACTGTTGATGTGGTTCGTACTATCAGGGAAATGATGCGTATAACCTAAGATCGACAGAAGCACTGGACTGATGCAAAGAGACGACACTTGGAGTTCCAGCCAGGAGATCACGTATTCTTGAAGATATCTCCGAACCGCGGAGTGATCCGATTTGGAAAACTAGGTAAATTAAGTCCGAGATATATTGGACCGTTCGACATACTCGAACAAGTCGGTGAAGTGGCATACCGCTTAGCGCTTCCACCCTCATTGGAAGGAGTGCATAATGTGTTCCATGTATCCTAACTCAGAAGGTATGTAAGTGACCCCAGCCATGTTCTTGATCATTCCGAGCTCACTATACAGCCTGACTTGTCTTGTGAGCAACAACCTGTGGAGATCCTGGACAAGAAAGTGAAGACACTTCGGAATAAGAAAGTTAACTTGGTTTGAGTGATGTGGAGGAAAGACACTCTAGGAGAGTCCACTTGGGAAAGAGAAGATGAAATACGTGCAAGATATCCTCACCTCTTTGTAAACTAGTCCTCAAATAAAAGTTGTAAATTTCGAGGACGAAATTTTTGTAAGGAGGGTAGACTGTAACAACTCCATTTTTAGTGTATATAAATTTGATTTAAATTTAAAGTATACTTGGAGTATTTAATGTTGCTGTTACCACCTTAAGTATTTATTTCACACAATAATTACAAGAAGGTGCTTGTAGCTCATTGGTAACACCTTGCAACTGCTGAACCAAGCCACCAGAGTTCAAATCCCTTGCCCCATATAATTTTTTAATATTATTTTGTTTTAAATTCTTAGGAAGCCCAACAGTCCACCTGAGATAACTCCCAAAACTAAACTGAACCTGAAAAACTAAATATACCATAGCCTACCCCCGGCGACCCCCCACCTACCCGACCCCCGACTCGGCCGAGTCGTCAACTGGAAAATTTTGTCTTTTCACCTTCTAAACCCCCTGCACACTCTAATTTATGGGATCGGTTCCAGAGAACTAAATATACCCTATTTAGTCCAATTTTTAATGATTTTTATACATTTTTACATTTTTTTATTAAAAACCCTTCATCTACCATAACCCTAACCTAACCCTATAAATACACCCCCTACCCTCTACTCTCTCACCCAAAAATTCTGAGCCCACTCTCTCAAAATTCCAAGAAAACTTGTGTACTTTGAAAACAAGCTCGAGGGGAAGCTCCGACGAATTCCCGGCGATTGCTTTAGGAACTACCGGTGACGACGCAACACATCGGCGATTTCTCTACTTCCCTCTCACTCTCTTGTGTGATCTAAAACCCGTAAGTCCTAAATTCTATCTATCTCTTCCATCTAAAAATACGGTTTTACAAAACTCGACGGAATTGGAACAAATCCGATTTCCGATTCGGTTTCTTATAAAATTCCACTTCTCACTAATACAATCATACTTAAACTTCCTCATGATGACTATTAAACACTAATCAACCAAATTGATCAAGTTTCATCACATGAAATAATAGCTATTTTAATTTATCGTATTTTTTCACTTAAATACCACATTGTTTCAATTATACATTTAAATCCATTAAACTTACTATCCTTTAAAGTAGATCACGAGGTAACGACCTACCTCCTCACACACTCATATACAACTTAACACGATACCATCGAAAACATAGAATACGAGAAAACAAACATTTTCATTTAAATACCCTTTACTTAATAAAACCATTTCTAAAATATTTAGTTTTTAAATAAATACCTTTTATTATGAAAATACGATAAGTTGTGGACATCAGTCGTTTATATAAACCCGACTTTGTGGTGTTTAGGTTAGGAAAGTGAGAAAGGTAATTTTAAAAGGTCCGTCTCACGGTGATTTGTGAGCGGATCTCTCCTTTCTTCACTTGTACTTACCTGTCCACAATTGGCGGTGAAGAGACGATTTGATATATCTCACAACTTGTCGCTTTGGACCAGTTAGGAATAGTCTAGTTGACTTAGGAGACCCTAAAACATAAAATACGGAAAATTAACATTTTTACAAATAAATACCATTTACTTCATAAAACCGTTTTCTAAAGGATTTAGTATTTTACAATCTTTGTAAAGTGCCGCTACAACCCATTTTGGGGAACCCGTTCGGGATGGTGCGGATTATCGCATATTCTCGGGCTTAGTAGTGCGAGATTCAGACCTCCGCAAGGAGCATTCGGTCTCGAAAGATTTAAAGTACGACATCTTAAGAAAATGAGATTTTTAGAATATAATAAATATATTAAAACTATTTTTGTATAAATATATGTATATTTATCATTAAAATTCCTATTTTGTTATGATATAAATATTCCACTTTTTTCTAAAAATCACAAGAATAAATTTTAAACTAAAATACCATGAATTCCAAACAAATCAATATTACAAATAAATACCTTTATTTCTGAAATTAGGATATTTCCACTAGTAATATCACAATATAAAATCCACATTCATTACAACTCTAAAAACGAATAATAAATACTTGAGGTGTATTTTGAAAAGTATATAAAAGTATTTTTACATAAAATCCCCTCAAGTTCTATAAATTACCCTAAGGACCCTAGTAAACATTGGTTTAAGCAGAACCAATCTCTTGAGCCCCAGGGAGCCGGAGAAGTGGGTTATTGCCTATCTAAGGTAGACAAATTAATAAAAACAATCAGGACTTCAATCTACTTTGCTTGAATATGATTCAAGTACAATCTACAATCTATAATCTTCAATATTACATTTCACATGAATCCATGAATTCAATTATCAATCTATACAACTTGACCGAACCGAACCATGGATAAACATTCCATTTACATGATTCTACGGTTACATCCGTTTACTGATATCATGGTTTCGGTCAGTCAATCAATAATATAATAAATACAATTTACAAGACAAACAATACAATCAAAACAATACGGGGTTTAAGGGGTAGATTGGTACGGAAGGTGTTAAAAGTAGCACGAGACTGTAAGACTTAATACACCTAACATGAATCCAGTTGTTGTTGTACCGTGGTATAAACGGTTCCTTGTACTATACGTGCCTCTGTTCTCTGGCATATAGAGACTCCTCTCGTATACACTGGTATTCTTCTGTACCAAGCTACAAACAACATCGTTAATACGACATTACTACAAGATAATACAACTTTAAACGATACGTCCTTATTCTGCCTATTCTATTTTCTTTTTATCTTTGGGACCTACCGAGCGACCTATTCGCTGACGACATTCTATTCATTTCTTCTTTGAATGTCGTCAGGTGATTTGGACCCGGCAGAGATCGAGCCATCTGCAGAAAACATAGATCAGTTTGCTGAAGAATCAGAGCTCTAGTTTCATTGTACATTTTCCATTCAGTACTTTTCATTTCCTGTTATGCCATTGTTTAGGCATCGCTTTTATTTCAGTTGTATTTCTTTTTCATGCATTGTACAAAAGAATGTGAATAAATAAATTTGTTGTTTTTATTATATCTTGTCTCTTGTGCTTTATTTTTATATTGCTTAGATACGCTTAGCGTATTTACTTCACAGTAAATACGTAGCGGACCAGTCGTGTCCCCTTCGCTGTATACCGGGAAGCGGGGCGTGACAGCAAGTATCTTGCCAGGTGTCCCGAGCGGATCAACTCCTCGATGTAGTCTCGGAGCTGTTTGCAGTTCTCGGTGGGGTGTCCCTGCGACCTTTGGAAAGCGCAATAGGGGCCTCGCATTCGTTTGGCCGCCTCATGGCTGACCGGAGGGAGTTTGAAGAATCTCCCACCCTTTGCCTCCTCCAACAGCTCTGTTTCGGAGATATTGAGCGGGGTGTACTCCCGGAAGTTTGGGGAGTAGGGCTTTGGCCGCTCAACCTTCTTTTTATCCTCTCTTGCCCTCTTCTTCTGATCAGTTTGGTCTGTCCGAGATAGGTTCGCGTTCACCTCGGATTCGCGCTGGATTTCTTGCTCGATCCAGGTTTTTATCTCGGCCATGCTCTTAAGTTGCGCTAATGCAAAGGAGCGGAGCCACTCCTTGTGTCTAAGACCCGACCTAAGGGCGGTGATGACCGTCTCGTCCCGGTGCTCTGGGACCTTAAGGAGGGCGTTGTTGAAGCGGGTGACGTATCTCTTGAAGGACTCCTTGTCCCCGCTCTTTATAGTGAAAAGATGATCGACGGTCCGCTTCTGCCGTCTGTTCCCGACGAAATGGCCGAGGAACTGGATGGCCAGCTCATCGAAGGTAGAGATTGAGCGTGGCGTGAGTCCTCGGAACCAGTCTCGTCCAAAGCGGATGAGAGTGGTAGGGAAAGCACGGCATTGCGCGGCATCGGAGTTATCCTGGAAACTCATCCCTGCCATGAACGCGTCCAAATGGTCTTTCGGGTCAGACTTCCCATCGAAGAGGGAGACCTTTGTGGGCTTGTTCTTAGAGGAGACGTGGACAGCGAGAAGCTCTTTGGTGAAGGGCTTCGTAAGCGAGTCGGCGGCATATCTAGCCCCGTCGCTTGAAAGGCGACTCTCCCGATGTATACCCTCGATCTTCTTTTCGAGGGTATCGAGTCAGTCGTGGTATCTCGAGGATTCGGCATATTCGGATTTATGGCCCCGGCTGTTGGCGACTTGTGCCTGGCCGTGGTTCCGGTTTCGTTCTATGAGGTTTCTCAGGTCCCCTGGCGAGGTCGTCTTCGAGCTACCATAGTGAGTCCTGTTCGCGTGATCCTGTCGAGGGAGAGGGCGCCGGCCATGCCTGGGAGCAGGTGAGCTTACCGGCACCTCCTCGGGAGGGACAGGAGCGTGATGGGCCTCAAGGCGGGGCGTTCTTTCATAAGACCTCGGCATCGAGCTGTGAGGTGCCCACCGGGTCATCGAATTTGTCGCCACGGGGGATCTGTGGCCGCCGGAGATAGCGAGGCGGTGCCCAAATGTGCCGGCACGGGCAGTGTCTTCTCTCCCAATGTGTCGCTCCCGAGGTGGGGGAGCGGCGACTTAGGGAGCTTGTCCCGCCGTTTGGACACGGACAAGCACATCCACGATGGACGAGAGCCGATCTATCCGCGCAGACAGTGCGTGATGGCGTTCGGGGGAGAAAGGGATCCACCCGTGTCTCCATTATGGGGAGGACGGTGGCTGAAGCTTGGATCGTCGCGATGATCACTCGCCATGAGTTCGAGATAGGAAGATCAACTTTCGTTGAGCGGAATCTTTAATTTCCCACAGATGGTGCCAACTGATGGAGCTTGTGATCTCCTTCAGATGTTGTCTTCCGTTGATCTGTAGCGAGCATTAATGGATGGCTGAGATTGAGTTTGAGGGTTGCCTCTTGATGCGTGTGGATCTCAGTGGGCTTGATTTGGAATGAAGCCGTGCTACCTGCAAGGAAGTCCCGGGATGGTTGTACCACCGAGGACCCTCCGATGATCAAGTTAGTCGATGTATTTTGGCAGAGTAGCGGCCTATTGGGTAAAATTGTCTTACCTTAGTCGTCTGAGAGAGAGGTTTATATAGTGGCAGCCATGGGCTGGTGGGCGCGAGATTCACGCCGGTCGTTCCGCCCCCGGGCATTACGCCTGCATGAAAGGCGGGATCCCCCATTAATGACAAGATACGCTCGTTAATGGTGGGGACACGATGGTGTGGAACGCGGGATCGTGGGCGACGGATATCTCGCGACTGGCGAGATTCGAGGAGCCGTGGCGGAGTCGCCAGTGGTCTGCGCAGTGGGTCGGTCAGTGATACCTAGAAAGCTAAGCTCGGCGGGAGGCTCGAGAACGAGCAGGAGGCCGAGAGAGCTTGGTTCTATGATAGCTCGGAGGTGAGGTAGGAGGGCTGAGGGAGCTCAGCGTGCGGGAGGGCTCGGAGGCGAGCCAATGGTTGTTTGTAAGACGAGCCTAAGAGTGGTACATCCTCGGGAGGAAGGCCCGGGATACACCTCCAATGTACCGTTCTCGCTCCTTTCCTGTAAGCTACATGACACGCCATCTGCTACGTGTCGTGATCTGGGGAGTTCTCAGTACCGAGCATCATCAGTCTCCATCCTCTTTCTTGAGAAACCATAGATCAGATTATCTCTCTATTTTAGATCAAAGCTTCTGTCATTGACTTATCTTGAAAGTGAAACCTTACATCAAATATGAGCTTAAGCGTCTCTCATGAAAACCTCATGGAACTGGTTCCGATATGTTAAATGAGTTCAATTTCACATTGAACAAATCCTATCCTTTACCTGAGTACTTATATTTTTGTATCCAGAAGCATACCTCTTGGTACAAACTATTAAGTCTAATGGGGAACCCTGAGGCCATGCGAGTACTTATCTAAGGCCATGCCAATTGGTAATGAATTTTGTAGCAACAGGGAGGCACTTCGATCATATCCCAATACGCAACAGTGATCTAATGACTTCTTTTTAATGTTGTGACGTAGGATAATTGATATAATTTGTTTAACTCATGTATTACATTTTAGAAAGAAAATGTGCTTTTAAGGGATATTTATTCGGAAAATAAATTTGGCATTGAGTACGTACAGTTGAGATAGCTAGATTAATTGTTGCTAAACTATGTAACATTGAGTTTGTTTGAAGATGTTATGCGTGAAAGTTTAAGATATGACATTTGAAGAGTGCAAATGAGAAAAAGTGAAAGTCCACGTTTGCAAACCTTTGATCATAAGTTTAAATTGTAATAGTAAGTTAAATGGCGTAGCCTCTCGGCCATGCCGCAAGGACAAAACATGGGAATGGAAGCGGCCCCTGGCCCTTAGGGGCCAGGTCACGTAAGCATAGCCATGGGTTTGGAGCCAACCGCAATTTTTTTTCTTTTGAGTCGATGATGATAGAATTATACATAATCAATAATTTGATCTTTTATTTCAGGGAAAACTGATCTATATCGATGGTTTCATATTGATTTATTTTTAAACCCATCAACTTCCAGAAATACCAAAAAACCCAGGACACTGATCCTATATTTTTTAAACCTAAGTACATATGAAACATAAGTAAAAAATTTACAATACCAAAATTTTCATTTATTTTCATTTAGAAAGAAAAATAGCAACTAGATAATATTTATGAAGGGAATAAAATTTTATTTGTCTTTTGTTGGGAGGAGAAGTCGATACACGGAATAATACTCGCGACAAACCAAATCATGCAATAACAACAACCGTGCAATTAACAACGAAAGACAAATTAATAACGCGACAAACCAAATCATGCAATAACAACAACCATGCAATTAACAACGAAAGACAAATTAATAACGATGCAAGAATAAATAAATAAGAATCAAACAAGAGATAAGAAGGATTTGTTAACGAGTTTCATCCACCGTAAGGTTAGTCCCCGGCAGAGCGGAATCTACAATATATGCTATAATCTTGAATCAAGTACACCACGAATAACCTTAAGAGATTTCTCTCAAATCACTTTAAATCTAAGTCGTCGTCCTCTCAATACAATAGTCTCTCCTTATGATTTAATTTTTCAGTTCAAACATTATATGAGAGGTCATTATTTATAAGCAAACCCTAATTCTATCCAAAATAGAGATAAATCACAATTTGGTAAAATAAAATTCGCAGCAATTATCACAACGACAGACGTTTAACCCACACTTGGACAAACGTTTGCCTCGACTCTGTATATCTTCAGCATCTTGGGCAGACGTCTGGTCTTTTCCTACGAGACATCTGCCACTGCTCTGGTCTAGGCTGAGCTTATCCAGTCTGAACCACACTTGATCAGACGCCTAGCCAAACTCTGCACTTGGCTTAGTTCTTCTGCAGACGTCTTCCACGCTGGCATTCAGACATCTGACATTGCTCCGTATGTAACGACTCTGAAATTCCTGTACATAAATTTCTTGTTATTTCACTGTAAAGAGTATTACAGCATGTGTAAGAGTTACAAATTATTTTTGTTAAATAAAAACAAGAAGCAATTTGTAGCTCATTGGTAAAGCTTCTGCACTGCTGTGACATAGCCTATGAGTTCGATTCTCATCAGAAACAATTATTTTTAGATTTTTCTTTTTAATTTTTCGGAAGCCTAAGAGTTGCACGTACAATACACGGAGAAACGAAAAGTTTCAGAAAAATCAAACAGGCGCAATGAAGTGTACACACCCATATTGACACGTGGCACAAATCTCGAGACGGATCACCAAGATCTGACCGCCCGTTTTCACCATATGGCCGCGACTGACGGTTAAGATGAGCCCAAATCCTCCCGTGCTTTGCACACTTGTCCCTTCGACTTCCCTTAACTCTCCTGCGCTGTTTAATTTTCCTGCAATCAAAGAGAGGCTCTTCAATTCACTATTTAACACCATTTAAATCCTTTTAATCCACATTTTTAATTCCAAAACCCTAATTCTTCACTATAAATACCACCCCATGCCCTACCTCTTCCCCAATCTGAAAATTCTAGCAAAAATTCTCTCAAACTCTCTAAGTACAAGTGGAGTTAAGCACACTAAGTGGAGTAGCAAGCCATACTCGACGACCAGAGTATCTCCAACGAAACCACGACCCCCGAAGGATTCCTCGATCTCTTGCTAACCACCTAAACACGTAAGTCCCTCTTCTCTCTTTTCCTTTCATCTTAAATCATCTTCGGTAAAGTGTATTTAGAACCGATATGGCTTTTTTTTCAAACTTTTTACCCACTCTATAAACAAAATATGTCAAACTAATATCCTAACATCACTTATAACATTCTGTATATCTTTTAGCTTGAAGTTTAACAAAAATTCTTATATGAAACACATATAATGAACTTTTTCATTAAAATACCATGAATTTTAGTACAACACTTCTCGATAATTAGTTTAAATACCTTAGGAAAAATTTCACGGGGTAACGACCTACCTCATACGCACACTATAGTTCCATAGCATATATTCTAGAACTATAGATAATTTAAAGAAGAACTTTTTCATTAAAATACCATACCGTTTCAAAACGGGTTTCTTTAAATCGGTATTTCAAATTCCTTGGCAATTACGCCTCTACAACCCTCGTTAGGGGACCCGCTAATAGATGGTGCGGATTATCGTACATTCTTGGGATAGTAGAGTGAGATGCAGAACTCCTTACGGAGTATTCGATCTCGAAAGAAAATAAAAAAACAGTTTTTAAGAAATGCGACTTTTTTAAACAAAACTAATTTTTGAAAAATTGTATAAAAAAATAGGAATCCATATTTTCGATAAAAACAAATTAAGAAGCTATATTTTTAAAATGAAAAATTAGAATTATTTTTTAATAAAATACCATCAGGTTTCCAAAAGTAGTAATTTTCACAAAACTATCATAAACTTTTAAAAAGTTGGGTTTTATCACCAAAACACCACAACTATTAAAATACATATTCATGAAAACTTTAAACATTACAAATCACCCTCCAGGTTATTTCTAAACAATATATATATATATATATATATATATATATATCATAAAAAAACCTCGAGATATGAAATCAATATTTTAAGGACTCTAGAATTAATATAGATTTAAGTGGTATCATTTCTCTTGAGCCCTAGAGAGCTGGAGAAAGTGAGTGCTTCCTATTCAGGTTAGAAAACTTAACGGAGTTATCAAATGGCAATTGTCTTGGAAAAGGACACAAACCCTGCCGTCTATGTGCAGCAGTTGCCGATTTCTCCCGAACATAAGATTTTTTAACAATTTACATCAATTCCTATGAAAAAGACATGAACTCGAATCCAAACTCGAATTTAAACTTGAACTCGAACTCGAATACAAACTCGAACTCTAACCTAACTCGAATATGAACTCGAACCCAACTACTCGAACCAACTTGACTCGGACCAAAATTGCAATTGTCATGACTCGCATATTACTCGGTGTTGGGATCAAAAATTACACCCTGGTTGACCAAGTCAAAATCAGTCAACCCCCAGCCAAGCGGGCCCAAGCTCAAGTGAAGTGAGCCTAAGCCCAAGTCAAGACCAAGAACGGAATGGGAAGGGCAAAAGGAGCCCACCATTCCAGCTACCAATTTGGCTCAATCAGGCTCAAAATCTAAAAAGTTCAAGAAGAAGAAAAGTGCGGCTCGACACGAAAAAGAGTCTGTAGGGAGATCGGCCGTTCAAAAATATACCGATTCTCTCGAAAACTATGAACAAAAGAAAAGAACTCTAATTCAATTGAAGGAGTTTTTCCCCGTAGAAGCGGTTGAGATTCCGGAGGAGCTAGATGAATACTCTGATAACAAGATCCCTATAGTGACCTTCTATGTCGTCCACCTTGGTAGCGACTTTAAGAAAGAACTCTATTTTCCCGAGCAGGACAAGAAGCTTGACACGAAGGCCAACCAAATCCAGCTCAGAAGCGGCAAGGATCTACTGCCAAATCAAGGCAACGCCCCAAAAGGGAAGGAAAAACAAGTCGCTAATGAAGAAGATGGAGGAGAGCCGGCTCATGAAAATTCGAAACCTTCCTCGGTGGACTATAATGTCTTGGATCATCTCCGAAAGCTTCCATTTCTCCTGAGCATCTACGATGCCTTGGTCCTATCTAAGGAGCTTAGAGATGTTCTCATTCATGCTCTACAAAACCCCGAGCGGTACCAGGCTCGCTTTGCGGAAATTAATATGAAAGAGGCCCAGTACACTCTACATACAGCCGCGGTCACATTTAAGGATGAAGACATGTTACTGGGGACAACTGAGCACAACCGACCGCTTTACATGACAGGGTACAGCGACGGAGATCGGATTAATTGCATATTGATTGATCCGGGGTCCTCAGTGAACTTCATGAACTTGTGGACTCTAAAGAGTTTATCAATAGACGTCCGACACCTATCAAGGGAGAGGATTGTTATCCAGGGTTTCAATCAAAACTACCAGCAAGTTCTGGGATCCATAGCTTTACCGATCAGATTTGGGGACCTGCAAACCGAAGCTAAGATATATGTGATCGACGCCGACATGTCCTATAAGATCCTCCTGAGACGACCATGGCTTCACAATTATGGCATCGTTCCTTCAACTCTCCATCGGTGCATGAAGTATACCAAAAATGGCGAAGAAAGACGCATTGACGGGGATATACAGCCGTTCGGTGTGCATGAAGTCTGATATGAGGATTCTCGGTACTTTGTGAACCTCCAAAGTGTAGAGCCACAGCTGACCAATGACAGAACGGCCCCGAAACTCAAAAGAAAATCTGAGCCGGCGGTCACTTTCAAAAGCAAAAACCCCCCATATGCGTCCGCGTTTCGGCAGTGACACTCATGAGTCCGACGCTGGAAGTTCGTCCTTCCGTAAAACTCGCCCTCATTTCGGTAGCGATACGGACGAGTCTGATATTGAAGGATCATCTGGTAGCAAAATTCACCCTCGTTTAAGCAGTGACACTGAAGAATCAGAAGAAGAGGATCCTTCTTGCAACAGCTGTGCAAATCGGGCTCTCGTGCAAAAAGCAAAGCTAAGAGAGACCTTCGAAGTTACGGAAGGGTCCCTAACCATCACAAGGGTGTCGGAGCAGATGTGCAAAGAGTTCGATACATTGTCAATTTCCACCGTGGACCAGCTGAAGGCCATCTACGTTCCCGGAAGAAAGAGTGGACAGAAAGACATCCTGTTTTATGGATCAAATCCTGTCGTGCACTCGGACGATTTGTCTGTCACGTACCTTCCCTATGAAAGAGGCATCAGAGCCGTCCTAAATCCCAGATACTATGCGCCCGAGATGCGGGAATATTTTAAAAAGTGCGAGTGTCGGCTATATCAAACGGACTCCGAAGCGAAGTTTTATGAAGGTCTATGGCATCTGCCTCAGGTCCGAGCACTCATCGATGGACAAATCCCAAATAGACGGGGCATAGGTTTCATTCCACCTGATATCAAGGCGTGATACATGATCTATATTGGTGAAGCCGGCAAAGAATCAAATGACGACGACGAGCTAGCCAAGCCAGAAGAATCCCCTCGAGAGCTCGAAGATGGTGGACAAGCAACCTTCAACGAGCTAACCGAGATTGACTTAGAAACGCCCGATAATCCAAGGACGACCTATATCGGCTCACTCTTGTCAGAGGAAATGAAATAGTAGATAATCGCTCTGCTGCATGAGTTCGCTGACTGCTTCGTGTGGATGTATAAAGAAATGCCTGGTCTCTCCCCTGAGGTAGCCGTGCATAAGCTGGCTATTTTTCCTGATGTCAAGCCAGTCAAACAAGCTCCTCGAAGAATGAGAAGAGAGCTAGAAGAAAAGGTCATCGAGGAAACCAAGAAACTCATCGATGCCGGTTTCATCAGAGAAGAGAAATATGCAGACTGGATCGGATGCATCGTCCAAGTGAAAAAGAAGAATGAACAGATACGAGTTTACGTTGATTTCAGGGACCTCAACAAGGCATTCCCTAAAGATGATTTCCCGCTTCCGGTAATGGAAATGATGGTCGGCGATACCTTAAATTACGAGCTGTTCACTTTCATGGATGGTTCGTCTGGGTACAATCAGATAAAAATGTCGCATGAGGATGAGAAGAATACAACATTTCAAACCCCGATCGGCATATACTGTTACAAAGTGATGCCGTTCAGACTGAAGAACGCAGGTGCTACATATCAAAGGGCAATAACCAATATCTTTGATGACCTAATCTATAAAGTTGTCGAATGTTATGTTGATGATTTGGTCGTCAAGACTAAAGCCAAGACCGATCACATCCAAGATCTCAGGACTGTTTTCACCAGACTGAGGGAATACGATCTGAAGATGAATCCTCTAAAATGCACTTTTGGTGTGTCATCGGGAAAATTCCTGGACTTCATAGTCCGACATCGAAGGATCGAAGTTGACCCATCAAAGATAAAGGCCATCATGGACATGCCCCCTCCGAAAAATTTGACGCAACTGAGATCTTTTCAAGGCAAGCTTTCTTATATACGAAGGTTTATCTATAATTTATCATGGAGATGTAGGCCCTTCTCAAAGCTCATGAAGAAAGGAGCTCTATTTGTCTGGGATGCCGAATGCCAAGAAGTGTTTGAAAGCATCAAACAGTACATGTTGCACCCTCCAGTGCTGGCTGCTCCCATTACAAATAAATCACTGATTCTTTACACTGCCGTGCTAGATGAATCACTCAGCGTGCCCCCTTGACCCTCAGCCCACTATCCGGGTAGCGGGACCCCCGTAAACTCTGTGAGCCCCCCGATATACCCAAGATCCCTCAAAACACAAGTCACACAAACTACACATTGAGTTTGCATGACCAGTTTGACCCGTCAATCGGAGGTTCCTTCGTCCAAAGGCGATGGGTAATTAACGGCAGCTTAGTCCGCGGCTGTCGGAGATTCGGATCCCCATAATCAATAACCCCTAGCCTACCCTAAGCAGAGGGAATCTGTTGTACGCCTGACAAGCGACGCTTATTCCCATCTCGATGGGGTGATGAAAAACACCCTACACTCGGCTCACTCGAATACAATCTACACCTTTTGCAATCTATGGTTTCGATCAATACATGATAATCAATCAATCAAATCAATTAAGTATATTAACCAATTATAATATATTATACTCAAGGTGCTTGGGATAGTTTCTTGTGTGAATCCAACGGAGCTTCAGAAGTCCCGTATTAATCTCTTTTTTATTTTACTCGAATATCAGTCGGATTAACTCATCTATAGTCTAGAGCCTCGATGCTAACACATGAAACAGACCCGTGTTTGCTTACTCCTAGGGCCCCACTCTTGAGCTCGTGAATACTTCTACGGCTGCGTTGATATTCACACTTGGAACTTAACGTTAACATAATGACCATATAGAGACCTATAGTATATACTTACCCATGAACATATACTCTTACTCGTCATATATATTCTACACTTGTCATTTTTTCTTTACTCTTATCTATCTTTAGGACTTACCGAATGCTAGTTTGCTGACAGGCATTCCACCCATTTTTCTTCTCTTGGAATGTTCGTCAGATACGGTCGAGACGGAGGAAGTTGAAGCCACAGAGGAGGACTATAACCAGATCGCTACTCAGAGCTAGCTCAGCTTCATTTTTTCTTCAGTTTATGTATGTCACTTGTTTAGGTATTTTCCTTATTATATTTACTCTAGTATAAACTCATGTATTTATAAATATTGAAAGTTAAATGTAAATAAAGATATTTGTTGAAAAAATTTACAGTCTTTATTAATTCTTGTATTATGTATTATTGTTTCAATACGCTTAGTATATTTATTTAGGGAATGACCTTCTCTGGATAAATATACCACGGGCTTGCCACGTCACCGTTTCCATCTATTGAAAAGCGGGGCATGACAGGTTTTGTTGATGCCCTCATGCAGGAGATTTTTTCATCTCAGAAAACTGCATTTTAATACCCTCAATCGTTATCTATTTTTGTTTATATCGGTATTATTAACCAGTGTCTGCTCAGAATTACAGATTACAGGTGTTCGTGATAAAAGACTGGAAACACACTCAAAATCACGGATATAACGTTTGGGAGCTGACACTGCAGACGGAACAGAAAAACAACCGATATCCGAAGAGCACTTTTGCAAATAAATCATGTGTATACATTTTTGGTCCAACACAACACAAGTGTGCACATAGCTCTTTGGTTCTTGGACCTGCATAGGGGCTGCCCATGACACATGTGGGGGGACATGGGTAATAAATGCAAAAAGATTTGATGTGATGTGTGGCATCTTGTTCCCTCCAAATCCTTGAGTGCATCCAAGGCCTTTACAGAGAAATCTAGCAGCACCAGAGTGGTGTTGGGAAGCACACAAGACCACACACCTAGCACGAGCCCAAGACACCCATAAGACCGGCCACATCCTCATTCTAGCCGAGCAGGCTGGCCCCCCTGCCCAATTGGCCCTATCTTTTCACAGAGCCTCCCTTGCTGCCATGTCACCTCATTCTTATTGTTTGTTTAATCATTTTTGGTGCCTATATAAAGCAGACCAGTGAAGCAAGGGGAGCTCTCTCTCATTCTCACATACTTCTATAGTTTTGTTAGTTTCTTTATTTTTGATTTAGCTTGAGGGTGAGTGGGCTTCATCATTGATTTCTTCTTCTTCTTCCCTCTTGAAGCTTTCTTTGGAGAGCTTAATTAATAAGGTTGAACAAGTAACCAAAATCTTGTAACTCTTCATCAAGTGTTTATATATATTGCTTTGTTTTTGCTTTCTTTGCTTTGTTTCTTTACTTTCTTTCTTTTTATCATGTGTAACTAATCTTCATTTGTTGTGGTAATAGTGAGGAAGTGAGATGAAAGGCTTTTGCCTCCTGCACCTCTTGTTTATGTTTCATGTGCTTAAATTTATAATTCTAACTTAAATATTGTTTATGTATTGATATGATGTGGTATTTTTGTAGGGTTATTAGGCACAACCACAAGGTTTCACAAGGAATCAAATATGCTATATTTAAAAATTTAGTGTGTCAAACAACCCTAACCAAAGATCTAACTAGAGTTTATTTCTCCTCCGAAACATAGAGACACGGCCGCGTAGGTTCGTCTTGCCTGAATTTGGGGGCAGATGCTAATTGGTGCTATCCGTCCACCTCTCCGAAGATGTCAAGTTGATTTATGGCACCGTATATCGAAGGTTTAAACGGATGCGGCCGATGTAGCAGACTTCGTCACATTCCCCCTCGTTTAGGGGTTTTTGATTGTGGGGACGCTCTTCCCTGCAGGCGCAAGCCCCTGCAGTTAATCACGCTACCACATAGCGGTAACAACTTTCTTCTTCTCCAGATGGTCATTTCGTGTCGTGGGTGTTTATTTTGTTTTTGGTTGCCCGTGGATTGCATACGGAGACTAATTTATGTTGTCGCCCGTAGGGCGTGGATTAGTCCAAATCCGTATTATCTTAGATTTGGGTATGGGGGTTGGGTTTAAGGATAAATTAGTCTCATTTGAGACTAAGGTCAACTTAAACATTTGTTGAGGATACGTTAGTTTAATTTTAGACTAAGATCTACTCAACGGGATCATTTAGATCCAACAAAAGAGCATTTGGGCTCTATTGTTTAGTTTAGGGACATTGCGGTCGATTAGTTTAAGAACATTACGATCCACTGTTATTTTAAAGACATTGCGGTCGATTGTTAGTTTAAGGACAATGCGGTCGAGGTTAAGGACATCATAGTCCGTGAATTTAAAGACCTTACAGTCAAGGTTAAGGACATCATAGTCCGTGAGTTTAAAGACCTCACAGTCAAGGTTAAAGACATCATAGTCCGTGAGAGTCAAGGTTAAGGACATCATAGTCCGTGGGTTTAAAGACCTCACAGTCAAGGTTAAGGACATCATAGTCCGTGGGTTTAAAGACTTCACAGTCGAAGGTTAAGGACATCATAGTCCGTGAGTTTAAAGACATCACAGTCAAGGTTAATTTAGAGACGTCATAGTCTATAAAGTTTAAGGACATCACAGTCCATGAGTTTAAGGACCCCACAGTCCATGAAATGTTTGGTTGTCGGGACCCGTCACCTCTCTGAAGACGTTGAAGGATTACAACGACAAATATCAGAGGAATAAAGAGATGTACCCTTGAACCAATGTTGGTTGAGAGATCTACAGTCCAACTTGGGACTGAGATCAAAAGATTTATGAGCATATGGGCTCAATTAATCTGAATTGAGGACTTATGGCCAATTTGGGCTAAGTCCAGTCAATTAAAATGTTTAACATTTATTTTGGGCTGTTGAGCCTTTATTTGGGCTTAGCCCTTTTAACAATGCTGAGCATTGATTTGGATCCTGACAATATTTTTGTCTTTTATCGAATGCTGAGCATTCAATCATAGCTCTGGGGCTTATTAAAGAACAATTTATGTTCTATCAGCGCAACACATAGTGCGCTTGGCTCTTTGCGCCAGTCAAAAAGCGCAGTGCGCTTCTGCTGATTAGCGCATGCATGAGGGACACGTGTCGCGCTTGGCGCTAAGCGCCAGATGATGGGCACATTGCGCCAGTTTATGAGCGCAGAGCGCTATTAGTTTAATAACGCACATGTGATCGACACGTGGTGCGCCTGGCCCTGAGCGCCAGCCCATGAGCGCAGTGTGCTATTTCAAGAGCGCAAAGCGACACGTGTTGCGCCCGGCGCTGAGCGCCAGTCTAAGAGCGCAGAAGTGCAATTCAAGAGCGCTAAGGCACAGTTCCAGAGCGCAAAGGCTCAAATGATCAATTTTATGATCTAAAAAAAGACTTTGTCTCAAGATTATAAGAACAACAGTTCTTCAACCTCTTATGTTGATAAAAGGCTTTGCCTTTATGGATCTATGATATGTGAGAAAAAAGTAAATTCTTCTTTTATTTTATGATGAGATCTTTTGATCTCTCTATAAAAGACTTTTTTTTCTTTGTAGATTTATGATCTGTGATAAAGAAGTAAATTCTTCTTTTTAAATTACGAGATGATTTCATCTTTATGTTTCATCAACATCGTCATTTTTTTTACCTTGAAGAAAGTTTTCTTCTGCTAAGAGCTTGCTCTTTGTCTTTGAATTTCTCAAAGTTTATGGGGGGGTTTCTCTGTGTAAGACTTGAAGTCTTGGGGCCTTTATATAGGGCAAGCTGATCAGTTCAATCAGTTAAGGAGATCTTCTCTCCAATTGATTTGGAGAATTTCCCATCGTTGGATCTTTGATCCAAGGGCTTCTTATTTACAGAAGGCAATCTTCTTGTTTTTTAACAAGATTGACAAATCTTTCCATAAAGAATTTATTCTGTATTTTGGTAATTTTTATTTACCATTGGATCATTGATCCAACGGTGCTCTGATTTACAGAGCACAATCTTGTTATTTGGAAAGATTTTGAGGAATCTTTCCTTAACAGAATTTAATTCTGATTAATTAATAATTTATCATTATTATTAGATCTTTGATCTAACGGTGGGGAGATTTTAGTTCCAGCGCTAGCGCACCATTGCTTTGCACGTGGTGCGCTGCTTAAAAGGTAGCGCACATTGCGCTAACGCACCCATGTTTGACTCGTGGTGCGCCGCTCGCAGCACACTTAGCGCTAGCGCATCCGTGTTTTACACGTGGTGCGCTGCTTAGAGCGCAGCGTACCCAGCGCTAGCGCACACGTGCTTTGCACGTGGTGCGCTGCTTAGGGCGCAGCGCACTTGGTGCTGCATCTGAAGCGTTGCTTCATTTTGAAATTTAAATTTCAAACAAAGTTTTGCTCTGATTGGGAGAAACAAATGCCCCCCACCGTTGCGCTCACGTGGCCCACATATGAGTGCAGCGGTGGTAGTATCTGCGCCCTCGGATCAACTGAGAAGTTGAAACGGCACTCAGTGCCTATAAATAGGACTTTTGGTCCTTAGGATGATTTCTATTCATCTTCTTCTTGTTTTCTGAGAATTTTTATTCTCCACAGAGCATAGCTCTTCATTTTAAGAAATTTCAAGAGTCAAAACTCTACCAAAATTTAGGTAAATTTTTTTTAACGATCTAGGGTTTTACCCATTAACAGAGCCTTACTCTTCATAGATCTTTGATCTAAAGAAAACCCTTTTAGGGTTTCATTAACAGAGCTTTGCTCTTGAACCCATAGATCCAAAGAGATCTTTTTTCAGGGTTTCTTAACCCATGAACAGAGCTTTGCTCATAAAGAACTTTTAGAGTTTGTTCATAGATCTTGAAGATCTCAAAAAATTTCATTCATGTATATAAAAAAAATTGATTTCAATTTTTTTCTGATGGATTATTCCATCATTTTCTTCCAGAGCAAATCTCTTAAGGAATTTTTATTCCTTCATGATTAGAGTTTGACAAGTGTCACTCTGTCACAGAGCACTGCTCTCAAAGGGAGATTTA
The DNA here is from genome assembly GCA_030015575.1 of Agapanthus africanus. Lineage (NCBI taxonomy): Eukaryota > Viridiplantae > Streptophyta > Magnoliopsida > Asparagales > Amaryllidaceae > Agapanthus > Agapanthus africanus. The sequence goes on from CM057340.1 coordinate 561,680,192, forward strand.
CTCCTTGACCCGAGGGGTTTTCTCATTAAATGAGAATCAATTGAGGATTTCCTCATTTAATGACAGTCTCATCAAATGATGAGGCTGTTTTATTAATGATAAACTGCCATCTAGATTTTGTGGGTCCCCTTTAGTTCCCTTTTTACTGCATTGCAGTGTGGTACGAGTTTTAAAGTACCAAGTGTCAAAATTCAAATTACAGCACTGACAATTGACTTTTGTCCTCTTTTTCGCGCAGGTGACATGTCTTTCGACCGTTTTTTCCCATTCGTTCGTTCAGAGAGAGGATTCCCTGGAGCGCCTGTGAACCGGGAAGTCTTAGCATTGATCAGAGATCATGACCCGGAACATAAGAATCTTCATCTCTGGGGGACATGGTACAATCACATTATTAAGGGTCGGCAGAGCTTTTCGTGCGCGGTACCCTCAGATCCCATCATGGCGATCCATTATGCCGACCCACCCCCGGTGAACTATACCGTGGAAGAAGTCAACTGGACTTCAGGAGGTCTTCTTCAGCCTGCTATGGCTTCGATACCTGTTCAGCCTCCAATGGCTTTGGATACCCTGGGGCGACGTATTTGTCAAGGCGAGGCGCGACCGTGGGGACAACCATATATAATTGGTCTAATTCCTCGTCATCCAGCTGGCTATCTGCAATGGGCCCGTTATATTCTGTCAGCGAAGAAGTCGCAGTTGTTGAGGCTTGGGTTGTATACTGCCATTTATGCTTCTCTCTTCCAGTATCCTACGCTTCCCACCTGGTGGGTTAAGGACTTTCTGGAGCAGTGGAATATTCTACCCACACCTTTCTTTCGCTGGACCGAGAAGTATCAATCTCCTTAGAGGAATTTGCAGAAGTTTCTGGCTTAACGGTTATGGGGGAGCATTATGAGGAATTGCTTCCTACAGATGAATACGTTTTTGGTGCCAAGCCAGTGATGACAGGCCTTACCCTGGAGAACGCCATTCAACACCAATTTTCTAGTTTGATCAAAGTGTTGAATATTTATGAGGGCCTTTTCCTCGAATCTGGGAGCCGCGGGGTTAATTTCGAGGACTTCATCGCTCGTTTTCTCCATTCGGAAGTCCTTTTGAAGGAGGCTGCTAAATTCTCCACGCTTGACGACCCTTTCGGCTTAGGTTTAAACAACCTACCAATGGCGGAGGCAGATAAAAAGAGTTTCTTCCTTCCCAACACCCCAGTCGTTTCTTTTGCGGAGGTTGCAGTCCCTGGGATTGATGAGGAAATGTTCTTTTTGGGATTTCTTGGGTTATGGATGAGCTGTTTTGCACTCCCGATGCACTCTCATCGTATGAGGCCGTCTGTCTTCTACCCAGCTCATCGAATGGTTATTGGGGTGAAAGTGGCTGTCGGGGTTGCCGGGTTAGCTCATTTGTATTACGGCCTCAGCCAAGCGGCGGATACCACTGAACCCGGAGTGCGGCATATGAACTTCTCGATGCATTACTTCATGTCATGGCTCGAGCGACATGCACTTGGCATTTTCGGTATTCATAAAAGGCCTTCCTTCTATGACAGGTGCGGCTTCCCCCGGATTATGCGATTAGTCGGCATATCTATTGTAAATCCATCACCGCGGGAAGCTAGAGGTTTGCTCCTTCGTCCTCGCACGGATGGAAATGGCATGAACTTTACTGACAAGATTCTGACTATTGGTAAAGAGTCCGCAACAACGGTGCAGCCATTGCGGGACATTTTTAAAGATGGAGCCTCTGTTTTGAAAGCTCGGGAAATCCTTCATTTATATTCTATCAGACCGGACTTTCTAGTGTTTAGGCAAAATGATGCAGCATTATTCATGAGATACAATCCGCATCATTTCTCCCAACAGCTAAGCTATAATCAGGGAGTCCTGCTCGAGGCTTTCTTGTTAGAACCTGCTGCCACCGAAGAGGGAATGTGAAACGCGCTGCATCATTTTATGCGCATGAACACAGGGTCCAACTTCTTTATCAGCGAACCGGGCTTTGTCCCAAAGGCCCTTAATGTGTACGTGGCCTGGTATCAGCATTCAATGGGCGCTGTCATTAGGGAGGAGAAGCGATTGCTGCTTGATCGCAAGGGCACCGCTCCGGCTAGTGACCCAAATGTTCCTTTGAAACGACGGCCCACTATCCGTTCTCCCTTAAGAGAAGTTGCTGCGGTCGAGGCCCCGCATGATAGGCATGAGCTACTGATACCCCGTGCTCCTGTGGAAACGGTGATTGGGGCGTCTCCCAAGTCTGGTGTGGGTTCAGATATCGGGACTCATCGTCCTAAAGTGCCCACTAAGCGTAAGCTCGTGCTAGCGGCTACGGGCACTCGCTCGCAGAAGAGGAAGAAGAAATCGATTTTCTCTGCAGACGTTGTGTTCGGTCAGGAGCCTCATGCTCCTTATAGCGAGGGCCTGAGCGAGTACGGGACCAACAAAGGCCTGTTTGTAGCGCCGGACGATACCGACCTTGAGGCTGCTATTGCAGCTTCCAAGCGATTAGCAAGCCACAAAGCGGGACTGGTCATCCTTGCTGAGTCAGGTAATCTTCGGTCGCATCTTCTTGCTGTTATATATTTTTCTATTATCATGCCTTGACTAACACCTCGTCTTTAACAGGCATTTCCACTGAAGAGGCTCTCGTGGCTTCCCTTAAGACTTTTGAGGAGGAGGAGAGGATTCATGCTTCGTTGGGCGTTGGTATATTTTGGCTCATTGCGCCTTCTTTCGCCTTTCTTATGAATAATCTGACCCCCTTCTTATCTTATCGCAGGGACTACAGTGCCAATCCCGCAGGGTGATGCAGAGATGCTTCCAGGGCCAGCCATCGAAGTCCTGGCCTCCTCAACACTGCTGAAAGAGGCCTTACTCAAACGACCGATGACGGATGCCATAACGGCTCCAGAGGTAACTATTGGCGCGGACAATGACGTCCCGTTGACGGAGGTCTTGAGAAGATCTGCCCTCATGACCTGGGCAGAAAGGAAGCGTAGAATGCGCGCGGCAAGGGAGCGTAGTGCCGCCTTGGCCGTGGGTGCAGGTTCGAGCGCTGCTACCCGTGCCCCTACTCCTTCAGAGGATGCTTCGGCCGTCTTGTCTACCGCCCACAGACAGGCGGCACGTGCGGCTCGGGAAGCAGTTGAAATACCGACCCAAGGTAACGTGAGATTGAGTTCTTTTCTGTCAAAGTTTTAATTTTCAGATTCTCATACATCCTATCCTGTAAGGCCGAGTCTTGATGAGGTAGCGGTAGGTGAGGTGGCTGTAATCGCCAAGCCTGAGGTAGCGGTAGGCGAGATGGCTGCAATCGTCGAGCCTGAGGTAGCCACTCTTTCTCAGGAGTCTGGCACTGCCCCAATCGCCATTCTTTCCACCTGCGGTTCTCTGCCATCTCCTGGCATCACGAGCGTTACGACGGCTCTCGTAGAGTCAGGGGATGAGGCGATGGGAGGTGAGACCATTCCGTTGGAGGAGGGTGAGGCAGTCGCTGCATCCAGTGATGCCCTTGTTGCGGTTTCGACCGGCGACTTACCAGGTAGATTTTGGGTCATTGCTTTCCTTTTCGTTCTGCAATCCCTTTCGATCTCTCCTGACAGTATTTCTTTCGCTTCTAATGCAGGCATGGCGAGCGTTGAGATTGTGCCACCCGAGGCAGTATCGCCAGTTGCTACTTTGACGGTGGACGCCCCTTTGCCTTCTCTCGTATCCTCTCAAATGCTGGAAGGTACGGACTTATGACCCATCGGTTTCATTGTGGGCAATATACTTTATGCACTGACATCGTGTTACTACATCCTTGCAGGAGTTCTTTTTGATCACTTGTATCAGGTGCTGCATCCCCATTTCTCCTTCCAGTCGGAGATTGCCTCATCCAGTGGTGCTGGTGAGTACAGCCTTTAGCTAACGTCTTTTCTTTTCCTTTACGGGCAGTCAAATCGTTTCTAATTCTTCTTTGTTTTAATTGCAGTTCTACAGATCGAAGGAGGAGATGAAAGAGCAGCTGCACCACCGGTACTCTCGGTCCTGCCACCTGCTGCAGCCGGTATAGTAAACTCCGTTATTCATGAACCTCCTTTATTCTTGAACCGTTATTTGACTGTGATTTGCTTTGTAGTTGTGATATCGACTTCAGCTCCGTTCGAGTCTCAAGTTATAATGCCAGCAGGCCCCTTCTCTCGACGTCCTTCTTCCAAAGGTGCCGTGAATAGCCTACGCATGTTGATCGATCACCTCGAGGAGCTTGATGTGGAGACTCCTGCCCTTGCTGCAGATTTTGCTGGTGAGGTTAATCCCATCCTGGCGACGCTCGTGCACTTTCATAGTGAAAGCGTCGTGGAGTTCTGGGTTAATCATTGCAGAGAAATCGAGGCCTGTCTGCATGAGCTCGAGTTTGGACGTCCTGCTCCCGATGTCTTGGCTGTGAACTCCCAGCGGGCTGCATGGGTCGAGGAGAGCACTCCCTACTTCCGCCATCTTGAACAGGAAGCGACCTTAAAGAGTAAGGGGTGTGAAGAGACTTTAAGCGAATCTGCTCGAGTGCATGCTCAAGTTAATGCAAACGCTGCACAGCTGAAAGTTATCTTCGAAAGCCTTCTACGATGTATTTCTGATGGGCTCAGAATGCTGAGGCAAAAACTCGACCTTATTGAGCGAGATGCACAGAATCGTGGAGCAGCCCAGCGGGTCGTCAAAGAGCAACTTTCATCCTATTTGCAGCAATGAGCTCAGGTTGAAGCAGAGTTGGCCGCAGCAGCTGACCAGAAAAAGGAGCTGAGGGAAGTGCGCGAGCGGCTGATTAGTCTATTGAAAATGCTTCCCTCCCAATAATTGTTTTTGCACCACTTGTAATTTTTGAATAAAATGTATCCCCTTTTTTTTATCCTTTCTTATGATGTAAATTGTACTCAATTGAATTTATGAATAAAAGATACATTTCTTTCGTACTATCTTGTGTCATTTCTTGCTTTCTTCTTTTCTTTGTTATCGGCATATCACTTTAGTAAGCGTAGCCTGCAGATGATAGAGAGAATTTTTTGAGAGGTAGCGATGGCTTAGGAAGCAGGTTCAGATCTGCTGCCTAAGGCTTTTCAACTTCATGAGCCGTGAGGGTCTCATAAAGACTTTTCTCTCTACGAGTCAAGAGGATCTCGTAGGTGTATTTTCTCCTTAGGAATCGTGAGGATTCCTAAGTACGTTTTCTCTTATAAGTCGTAAGGATTTTACAAGAGAGTTTTCTTCCTTACGGGTCGAGAGGACCCGTAAGTGTTTGATGAGATCGACATCATCCGCGTTTCACGGAATCAGGAGTTGCTCTGGGCGTTTCCCACGGGGTCAGGATTGACATAGGCCATGTTCCACGTGACTAGGAATTTGCTCTGGATGCTTCCCATGAGGTCAGGATTGACATAGGCCGTGTTCTGCGAGGACCAGGCTCCGCTCTGGATGTTTCCCACGGGGTCAGGATTGACATAGGCCATGTTCCACGTGACCAGGAATCTGCTCTGGATGCTTCCTACGGGGTCTGATTGACATAGTCGTGTTCTGCAAGGACCAGGATCCGCTCTGGACGTTTCCCACAGGATCAAGATTGACATAGGCCGTGTTCCACGTGACCAGGAATTTGCTCTGGATGCTTCCCACGGGGTCTGATTGACATAGCCGTGTTCTGCGAGGACCAGGCTCCGCTCTGGACGTTTTCCACGGGGTCAGGATTGACATAGGCTGTGTTCCACATGACCAGGAATTTGCTCTGGATGCTTCCCACGGGGTTTGTTTGACATAGCCGTGTTCTGTAAGGACCAGGCTCCGCTCTGGACGTTTCCCACGGGGTCAGGATTGATATAGGCCGTGTTCCACGTGACCAGGATTTTGCTCTGGATGCTTCCCACGGGGTCTGATTGACATAGCCGTGTTCTGCGAGGACCAGGCTCCGCTCTGGACGTTTCCCATGGGGTCAGGATTGACATAGGCCGTGTTCCACGTGACCAGGAATTTTTCTCTGGATGCTTCCCACAGGGTCAGGATTGACATAGGCCGTGTTCTGCGAGGACCAGGCTCCGCTCTGGACGTTTCCCATGGGGTCAGGATTGACATAGGCCGTGTTCCACGTGACCAGGAATTTGCTCTGGATGCTTCCCACGGGGTCTGATTGACATAGCCGTGTTCTGTGAGGACCAGGATCCGCTCTGGACGTTTCCCACGGGGTTAGGATTGACATAGGCCGTGTTCCACGAAACTAGGATTTTGCTCTGGATGCTTCCCACGGGGTCTGATAGACATAGCCATGTTCTGCAAGGACCAGGCTCCGCTCTGGACGTTTCCCACGGGGTCAGGATTGACATAGGCCGTGTTCCACGTGACCAGGAATTTTTCTCTAGATGCTTCCTACGGGGTCTAATTGACATAGCCGTGTTCTGCGAGGACTAGGATCCGCTCTGGACGTTTCCCACGGGGTCAGGATTGACATAGGCCGCGTTCCACGAAACCAGGATTTTTCTCTGGATGCTTTCCACGGGGTCTGATTGACATAGCCGTGTTCTGCGAGGACCAGGATCCGCTCTGGACGTTTCCCACGGGGTCAGGATTGATATAGGTCGCGTTCCACGAAACCAGGATTTTGCTCTGGATGCTTCCCACGGGGTCTGATGGACATAGCCGTGTTCTGCGAGGACCAGGCTCCGCTCTGGACGTTTCCTACGAGGTCAGGATTGACATAGGCCGCGTTCCACGTAACCAGGAAGGGTTGACTTTATCTGCATTTCACGGAGTCGGGGGTTGACTCTCGGCTTCTGTGCACCGCCGAATCACGGAACTAGGAGTTGCCGCGATTCCGATTTGTTGATGTTGCGTCTGTTGAAACGAGACGAATGTTGAGATGATCTCCAGGCTGCTTTGTGAACCGTCGAGATGGAGCCTGGGGGAGAAGGTATGGTTCCCTGCTTTGTTTGTGCCCCTGGATTGTATACAGGGATCGATGTGATCTCATCTGTAGGGCAAAAAGTTTCATTTTATATATTTTTCTTTCCGCGATGCTCTATCATTTCAGTTTTTATATCGCGAAAGTCGCGATTGCCCAATTATTTCGGTTATTCTTCACGGTGCCCAATCATTTCGGCTATTTGTTTTATTTTTACTCATTGCTTTTTCTTGCGAGTTGCCCAATCATTTCGGCTATTTCGTACGCATACATTTTTTCTTGCTGATTTGCAAGTTGCCCAATCATTTCGGCTATTTCATATACACTAGCCTCGCTGTGAGTTTTGGGATTTGATACCGATTTAGGCATCAGTATCGCTGCAACTGGGATATTGCCAAGAGCGAATCATCATTTGCCTTTGTCAGTGACAAACAAAGGTGGCTTAGTAAACAGGGTTAAGATCCTGTCGACTAAAGCTTTTGACTTCATGAGCCGTAAGGGTCTCATAAAGGTATTTCTCCCCACGCGTCATGAGGATCCCGTTGCGTTTTCTCCTTAGGAATCGTGAGGATTCCTAAGTGTATGTCTTCTTGTAAGTCGTAAGGATCTTACAAGAGTATTTCCTCCTTATAAGTCGAGAGGACTTACAAGGGCTGTTCACCGTGTAAACATATCCCTAGTCGCGGGTAGGACTTTGTTAGGGAAATATTTATTCGTGCCCGTGGATTGTATACAAGGGTCAGCATTGAACCGCTTATAGGGCAGCATTGGAAATTGTGATGGCTTAAGAACAGGTTCAGATCCCTGTAGCTTAAGGCTTTTGAATCTTATAAGCCGTAAGGGTCTCATAAGAGGGTTCTCCTTACGAGTCGTGGGGATCTCGCAAGTGTAATTTTTCCTTAGGGATCGTGGGGATCCCTAAGTGTTTTGCTCCCTTGTGAGTCGTAAGGATCTCACACAGGTGGTTTCTCCTCACAAGGTCGAGAGGACCTTGCAAGTGTCTTTTAACGAAGTTGCGCCCTTTCGGGTTTTCACAAAACTCACCAGTAGCCCTACTGTTTTTACTCACGGAGCCTTTTCGGGTTTTCATCCGTGCTCATTTTGCTTATGGACATACCGTTTTCTTTTTTCCTTTTTTTTTTTTTTTTTTTTTGTCAGCCTTGAGATGTTGCGGTTTGTAGTAGTTTATCAACGTCTCGGTCAATAGCCAGTTTTAGGACATAATGGTCCATCGTTAGTTTAAGGATGTTTCGGTCCGTTGTTAATTTTAGGACATTTCGGTCCGTTGTTAGTTTTAAGGACGTTTCGGTCCGTTGGCCGGCTACTACTTATAGAGTTTTGGCTTAGGAAGATAGCGAGCGGACATAGGCGTCGTCATCTATCGTTGACCTAGGCCGTGACTCGTCAAGCGTAGTATTTTTTTAGGAAGCGACCATTTATTGGTCTGAAAGGTCCTTCACCATGCATGTCCATGAGTAGATAGGCTCCACCTTGATAGACTTTATCTATGATATACAGGCCTTCATAGTTCGGCTCGAATTTCCCCCGCTTGGCACGATTGGGGATCATAGGTCTTTTGACCACTAGCACGAGTTCGCCTTGGCGGAATGTTCTCGGTCTAGTCAATCTTTCATATGATCGCGTCATCTTTGCTTTATAAGCCTCCAGGTTTTGTTGCGCCATGAGCCGGGTTTCATCAAGGGCGTCGATTTCCTCAAGTCGAAGGTGAGCATTTTCTTCGTCTATTAGCTCGTAGTGAACCGCCACTCGTAGAGAGGGTAACTCTATCTCGAGAGGGAGTATCGCTTCTGTGCCGAATACCAGTGCATACGGCGTTGTATTTGTGGCCGTTTTGAACGTAGTTCGATACGTCCAGAGAGCTTCATGCAATCTCTCGTGCCAGTCCCTCTTATTTCGAGACACCGTCTTTTTCACGATCTTCGTCAAGGTCTTGTTGAAAGCCTCGGCTAGACCGTTAGCTCGAGGATTATAGACAGAAGAATATCTCCAGTCTATGTTATGTTGTTGTGCGAAGCGGCTGATCTTGTGGCTTCTGTAGGCTGGCCCGTTATCGGAGATAATCCGTCGCGGAGTGCCGAACCGATAGATGACGTGTGTCTTGAAGAAATAGAAGATATTCTCCATCTTTATTTCTCTTAATGGTACTGCTTCTGCCCACTTAGAGAAGTAATCGGTTGTCGCCAATATGAATCGATATCCTCTGGACGATGCCGGCTCGATGGGCCCGATTATGTCAGTTCCCCACATTTCGAACGGCCAACTAGCCACCGTTGGGTGTAGCGGGTTTGGATGCTGGTGGATAAAGTCCCCGTGAATTTCGCACGAGTGGCACTGTTTCGCATATTCGAGGCAGTCTTGGATCATTGTGGGCCAATAATAACCCATCCTTTTGATCTTCAGCTTCATCTTCGGCCCGGCTTGGTGAGAACCGCAGAGTCCATCGTGAGTTTCTTGGACGACTCTCCGTGCCTCTTTAGGTCCCATGCATCTTAGCCATAGAGAATCAAATGATCTCTTGTACAGAGTATCATTGACGAAGGCAAAAGATAGAGCTCGTTTCATAAGCTGATGTCTTGAGGACGCATCTTTAGGCGTTCGACGGGATATGAAGTAGTCTATAAAGACTTCTCTCCAATCCATAGCCTTTTCCTGTTCTTTTATTTGTAGGTCCGTTTGCTCGGTCGCTCCTTTTTCTTCGAAAGATTCTGGAGATATTTCTGCCGGTGCAAGAACCCGAAGGCTTTGCACAACGATCCTCGCGTAATTGAGGTTTTCATCAGCCAGTTCTTTGGCGAGTTTGGCTAATGCATCTGCTTTGCTATTTTCTGCGCGTGGTATGCTTTCCAGGGCATAGGTAGGGATTTGAGTCAGCAATTGTTGCACTCTCTCACCGTACTTCACCAACTCTGGTTTGCACGTTTGATAATCGCCGTTTACTTGGCTGACGACCAGCTGGGAGTCTCCGTATATGATGAGGTTTTCGATTCCCGTGTCGACAACGATCTCAAGTCCCACTATCAAAGCTTCATATTCGGCTTCATTGTTCGTCCTCGGCTCTGTTAAGGAGAAGGCGAAGCGCATTATCCCCCTTTGTGGAGTTATGAAGATGAGGCCTACCCCAGATTTGATTATGGGGGTGCTTTGCTTCCGCTTCTTCATGGAAGATGCCCCATCGAAATAGAGTTCCCATTGGGTGTCACTCCCTTGTCTCTCCCCATTGACTATGTCGAACGCGTGCTCATTCGGCAGTTCACAATTCAAGGGAGAGTCGGCAGGTATCGGATGTTCAGCAAGGAAGTCGGCGATAGCCTGGCCTTTCACTGCCTTGAGAGAACGATAAGTTATCGAGAACTCCATCAAGAGGATGGCCCAATTAGCGAGTCGTCCCGTCAATATAGCTTTTGACATCAAATATTTGAGTGGATCCACCTTTGATATGAGATGGACCTCATGTGCCAACGCATAATGTCTGAGCTTCATTATCGCGAAGATCAATGGTAGGCAGTGTTTTTCAATGGGGGAGTAGTTGCTTTTTGCTCACAGAAGAACTCAACTCAAATAATAGAGGGCTCTCTCCTTCCCTTAGTCGTTCTCTTATGCCCATAGCACGCCTAGAGAACCTTCACGAGCGGTTGTGTACAGAATGAGGGGCTTTCCCTTGACCGGAGCGGTCAGCACCGGAGGATTCTGCAGGTATTGCTTAATTCATCTAGTGTGCTTTGGAATTTGTGATCCCAGACGAAATGAGTCCCTTTCTTCATTAGGTGACTGTAAGAGCGGCACTTGCCGGAGAGATTGGCTATGAACCGCCGGATATACGCAAGCTTTCCTTGGAGAGACCGCGGTTGCTTGAAAGTCTTTGGCGGAGGCATTTCCATGATTGCTTTGATACTCGACAGGTCTATCTCAATGCCTCGGTGTCGGGCGACGAATCCTAGGAACTTGCCCGAGGAAACTCCGAACGCGCATTTGAGAGGGTTCATCTTCAAGTTGTATTTCCGAAGGCGCTGAAACATGATCTTCAGATGTTCTAGATGTTCCTCGTATGATTTTCTTTTAACTACGAGGTCGTCGATATAGCATTCGACGATTTCGTGTATGAGGTCATCGAAAATCTTCTTCATGGCCCTCTGATAGGTGGCACCGGCGTTCTTTAAACCGAAGGGCATCATCACCTTGTAGCAGAATATACCCAATAGGGTCCGGAAAGCGGTATGCTTCTTGTCCTCTTTAGTTGATTGTACCCTGATGATGCATCCATGAAAGAGAAGACTTCGTGGGTAGACGTATTGTCGATCATCAGTTCGGTAACCGGTACTGGAAAGTCGTCCTTTGGGCAGGCTTTGTTGAGATCCCGAAAGTCTACACAGATACGCACTGTCCCATTTTTCTTCATCACTGGGACAATATTGGCAATCCAGTCAGGGTATTGAACCTCTTGGATGAAGCCGGAGTCGATTAGCTTCTTGACCTCGGCGTTGATACTCATCTCAAGCTTGAGCCGCATTCTTCTCGGCGCTTGTTTGATTGGCTTGATGTCCGGAGATATCGCCAATTTATGCACGGCTATTTCTGGATCCAATCCGGGCATCTCCGAATAGTTCCATGCAAAGCAATCTTTATACTATATGAGCACGTCTTTAAGCATAGCCACCCTTTCTTCAGACAACAGCTCACTGATAAATGTCGGCCGCGGGTCACTTGCCGTCCCCACGTCAATTTTCTTGAGGTTATCTGCAGTAGTATGTATCCCATCTTCTAGCTCTTTTGGTGCCGGTGGAAATTTTGAGATCACATCGACATCATCGTTTTCGAAGCACCGAGAGAGGTCATCCATATTCTCGGGTTCTTCTTCCGATAGCGTTATCATGTGACAGGTACGGGATCGCTTCCAAGACCGATGTAGATCTGGTTCTACTCTCGCTATATATGTGGCTTTCGGATCATTCTTCTGTGGCGGGTTTACCTTCCAATGGCTGGATAAAGCGAACCTGTCTTGCTGATACTGGTCTTCAACCCGGTTCTTGAAGGTGAAGCAGTCTTTGAGAGGATGTCCTATTGCTCGGTGATAGGAGCAATAGTCTGGGTGAGAGACCTTGTCTGCTTGCTCGGGATGTTTGGACTTCGGTAGCGTAAGCATTCGATATTTCATGACAAGATCGAATATCTTTCTTGTCTTGTCTTGAGGGAAGGAATACGCTCGACCCATCTTCTTTATAAGAGACGGCTCACAGCTGCTTAGTTCTTGATTGCGTGACTTTGTGAATTCGCTTTGCCGGTGTCGAACGTTTTTCCATTCTTCAGTTTATTTTTGCCACCGAGTCGAGTCTTCTTTGTGACGAGCTTGCGACGAATGGCATTATCATCTTCCCCAGCCTGCTGAAGGACGCGTTGCGTTCTGGCTTTCTCATAAATGGCCATTTCGCGATTGTGATAGTTCCTAACCTTTTGACCTGCTTCCCTTATTAGCTTGTCCATCTGTTCTTCGAACGACGGACTTGGCGTTTTAACGGTGGGACCTCGCTTTGGTTCAGGATTAGCGTCTTCTAACGGAGCATCTCTTTCTTCATAGAAGTCATGTATGACGTAGCAGCCATGGAATCGTTCCCATTTCTTGGATTGAACATATCCCAGCCCGATCGTTTCCATTCTCCCGTTGGGCAATTTTCGCTGAGTTCCGAGGACGTTCCAAATCCTATTGTAGAACTGGGCTTGTCGCGCGGTCTGCTTCAAGGGTACGCCTTGGCGCCTCAACAGCCTTTTTAATCCTTCAGTATAGTATTTGGGCAGACGGGTGGGCTGGAGCCTGTCAAGTGAAAAATCGGCGCCATGCCAAATTTCTTTCTCCACTTTGGTTTCCGTGGATCGATAAAAGAGGATCGCCTTTTCATCTTTTCGCCTAGGAGGGACGTAGAACGTCTGCAGTTCTTGCACACTATAGGTATCGAGTGCGTCGATCTCTTTGTAATGCTCTTGCGGAACCATGGTGATTTTCAAACTCCGCTCATCTCTAGTGAAGGCTTGCATTGATGGTCAAACAGAAAATACTGCATTGACCTCATCTTCAGAGTCGCTGCCGAAGACCAGAATAGGGGTGGACAGTCCCGGCTTGTTGCATTGGGGTGGACCTGAATAGACTATCTCTTCTTCCTCCTCGGTATCGCTCCCAAAGACCGGAATGGTGGTGATAGCTTTCTGCTTATTCTCGGGCTTATGGCGCCTTTCTCTATTCTTTCTTTAGATGCGTCTTCGGAATTTGCCTTAGACGATGGATTAGCGAGTGGTGCCGCCTGAGCAAGCATCTCCTACAGCTTTTCACGTTGCAGTTGAACTTTTGTTAAGGACCGAGTTTGAGGTCGGTGACTAGTAGAAGCTCGAACTTCGTGTTTGGAATTCACCACATAGACTATGTGAACTACCATGCCCCCAGGTTTGGGGTGTTTGGAGTTTTTGGCCTTTGGAGTTTGCTTCGGGCACTTGAGCTTTATTGGGCCTCCTTTTTTGTGAAAAGCCGCTTTGGTTTTAGGAGGAACCGCTGTATTAGGATCCATATTGGGCCCCTTGTATTTGAAAAAGGATTTGACAAAATTTGGTTGACGTCTAGGGGAAGAGCCGCGGTTGACGACAGAGACCCTCACTTGCTTCCGCACTTTATATATAGATGAGGAAAGTTGCTTTAGGGAGTGAACTGGTTTCTGCTCTCATGGGATCTCCATGGGCTACGGAGATTTCTTTCAATATTTCGGTAGGAGAATTTTGTCTGACCCTTCGCAACAGTTTGAAGCTGTTCCCGGTTGGAAAAACATTCACTACTGGGGTTGAAACAGGACCATACGGAGAACTGCCCCCAGCTCATTTTGTATGATGCCGATATCGACGTCGACCATTTCTTACGGCTGGGATTTGATTAGCCTTAAGATTTTGCCGAGCCTGCCCCATGTTTCCTTTAGGAGCTTGAATATTCTTCCCTCTGCACCGACCTTGGTCTTTGGCAGGTGCCAGTTGTTTGAAGACTGATTCTGTCGGCAAAGCTGCTGCTTGGGGAGCCAGCCTGTAGAAGACAGACTTCTTCTGGGCTTCCTCCTTTGACATTGAGGCACCGAGGGTGGGAGGTGGGAGTATCGACCCCAAAAGGAAGCCCGTTGATTTCTTGAAGAGCCGGATTGCAGAGATTTGAGGTTGCAAGTGGCCCATACTTGACTCCACTAGATATGACAGAGCCTGAGTTGCTAGGGTGGGAGCAAACGCCATTCTTCACAGAGATGAAATGCCGGCTTCAGTGTCCACTCCCCTAAGGGCAACCAAAAACATACACACCGCGATTATCTGATCGCAGGAAAAACGCGACACACGAAGTGTGGAGTGGAAAGAAGAAAAGGTCCTACCGGGCGTGCCAGAATCTGTTTCTCCTCTGAAACACAGAGACGCGATCGCGTAGGTTCGTCTTGCCTGAATTTGGGGGCAGATGCTAATTGGTGCTATCTGTCCACCTCTCCGAAAATGCCAAGTTGATTTATGGAACCGTATATCAAAGGTTTAAACGGATGCAGCCGATGTAGTAGACTTCGTCAGATTCCCCCTCGTTGAGGGGTTTTTGATTGTGGGGACGCTCTTCCCTACAGGCGCAAGCCCCTGCAGTTAATCACGCTATCGTATAGCGGTAACAACTTTCTTCTTCTCCAGATGGTCACTTCGTGTCGTGGGTGTTTGTTTTGTTTTTGGTTGCCCGTGGATTGTATACGGGGACTAATTTATGTTGTCGCCCGTAGGGCGTGGATTAGTCTAAATCCGTATTATCTTAGATTTGGGTTTGGGGGTTGGGTTTAAGGATACGTTAGTCTCATTTGAGACTAAGATCAACTTAAACGTTTGTTGATGATACGTTAGTCTAATTTTAGACTAAGATCTACTCAACGGGATCGTTTAGATCCAACAAAAGAGCATTTGGGCTCTATTGTTTAGTTTAGGGACATTGCGGTCGATTAGTTTAAGGACGTTACGGTCCACTGTTAGTTTAAAGACATTGCGGTCGATTGTTAGTTTAAGGACATTGCGGTCGAGCTTAAGGACATCATAGTCCGTGAGTTTAAAGACATCGCGGTCGAGATTAAGGACATCATAGTCCGTGAGTTTAAAGACCTCACAGTCAAGGTTAAGTACATCATAGTCCGTGAGTTTAAAGACTTCACAGTCGAGGTTAAGAACATCATAGTCCGTGAGTTTAAAGACCTCACAGTCAAGGTTAGTTTAGAGACGTCACAGTCTATAAAGTTTAAGGACATCATAGTCCATGAGTTTAAGGACCCCACAGTCCATGAAATGTTTGGTTGTCGGGACCCGTCACCTCTCTGAAGACGTTGAAGAATTACAACGACAAATATCAGAGGAATAAAGAGATGTACCCTTGAACCAATGTTAGTTGAGAGATCTACAGTCCAACTTGGGACTGATATCAAAAGATTTATGAGTATATGGGCTCAATTAATCTGAATTGAGGACTTATGGCCAATTTGGGCTAAATCCAGTCAAGTAAAATGTTTAACATTTATTTTGGGTTGTTAAGCCTTTATTTGGGCTTAGCCCTTTTAACAATGATGAGCATTGATTTGGATCCTGACAATATTTTTGTATTTTATCGAATGCTGAGCATTCAATCATAGCTCTGGGGCTTATTAAAGAATAATTTATGTTCTATCAGCGCAACACATAGTGCGCTTGGCGCTTCGCGCCAGTCAAAAAGCGCAGTGCGCTTCTGCTAATTAGCACACGCGTGAGGGACACGTGTCGCGCTTGGCACTAAGCGCCAGATGATGGGCGTATTGCGCCAGTTAATGAGCGCAGAGCGCCAGCCTATGAGCGCCAGCCTATGAGCGCAGTGCGCTATTTCAAGAGCGCAAAGCGACATGTATCGCGCTCGGCGCTGAGCGCCAGTCTAAGAGCGCAGAAGCGCAATTCAAGAGCGCTAAGGCGCAGTTCTAGAGCGCTAAGGCGCAGTTCTAGAGCGCAAAGGCTCATATGATCAATTTTATGATCTAAAAAAAAGACTTTGTCTCAAGATTATAAGAACAAAAGTTCTTCAACCTCTTATGTTGATAAAAGGCTTTGCCATTATGGATCTATGATCTGTGAGAAAGAAGTAAATTCTTCTTTTATTTTATGATGAGATCTTTTGATCTCTCTATGAAATTCTTTTTTGTCTTTGTAGATCTATTATCTTTTAAAGAAGTGAATCCTTCATTTTAAATTACGAGATGATTTCATCTTTATGTTTCATCAACATCATCATTTTTTTTACCTTGAAGAAAGTTTTCTTCTGCTAAGAGCTTGCTCTTTGTTTTTGAATTTCTTAAAGTTTATGGGGGGGTTCTCTGTCTAAGACTTGAAGTCTTGGGGCCTTTATATAGGGCAAGCTGATCAGTTCAATCACTTAAGGAGATCTTCTCTCCAATTGATTTGAGGAATTTCCCATCCTTGGATCTTTGATCCAAGGGCTTCTGATTTACAGAAGGCAATCTTCTTGTTTTTTTTAACAAGATTGGCAAATCTTTCCATATAGAATTTATTCTGTCTTTTGGTAATTTTTATTTACCATTGGATCATTGATCCAACGGTGCTCTGATTTACAGAGCACAATCTTGTTATTTGGAAAGATTTTGAGGAATCTTTCCTTAACAGAATTTAATTCTGATTAATTAATGATTTATCATTATTATTAGATCTTTGATCTAACGGTAGGGAGCTTTTAGTTCCAGCGCTAGCGCACCCGTAGTTTGCACGTGGTGCGCTGCTTAAAGGGCAGCGCACATTGCGCTAGCGCACCCGTGTTTAACACGTGGTGCGCCGCTTGCAGCGCACCTAGCGCTAGCGCATCCGTGTTTTACACGTGGTGCGCTGCTTAGAGTGCAGTGCACCCAGCGCTAGCGCATACGCACTTTGCACGTGGTGCGCTTCTTAGGACGCAGCGCACTTGGCGCTGCATCTAAAGCGTTGCTTCATTTTGAAATTTAAATTTCAAACAGAGCTTTACTCTGATTGGGGGAAACAGAGTTTTAGGAGGAAAACTAGAAAGTAAACTACTATACTTCTAAGTGATAACGGAATACAACCTTTGTAGACCGATCCTTCATTTCAATAGCTCCTTGTAGTAGTCCCTTCGCTGCGATCATGGAACTCTCGGACTCTTGAATGGCTTCTCAAGGTGAAAGGAACGATCTTGCTTGAAGTCTTCGAGGCCGAAAATGATCTACGTCGAGAAGACACTGACTCAATCTACTACTTCCCTAATGAGAGATTAGTAATGGTAACACCCTATACTAAAGTGCTAATCTAGTAGAGGATGATGAAGTAGGAAGTGGGCTTATTTTAGTTTTATTTTTCTCACAATATTTTCTTACTTGAACAAAACCTAGAGAGCTCTTGAGCAAGAAGATGAAGTCAAGAGATGAGAATGAACTACTGAGGTGAGAGAATCAATCATGGGTGAGTTTGTATCATATACTAACTCATGTAGAGAGATAACCATAGCTAAATTATAATGGTTAGGTTAATAAATATCTTAAGTAAAACAAAATGAGTGGACTAAGTCAGTACATCCACAGGCTTCTACAAGCTTCATGCATGTGAGCCATTATCCACTAATTTAGATTTACTTTAAATAATTAAACCCTACATTATAATTAGTATGGTGTAAGTCTCATACACCCATGTAGTGTGTATCAACAACCATGACACAAAAATAACACAATTAATATATATCACATATATATTAAGTGTGCATATGTGAGAAAAATAAATGCTTAAGTGAGCTAATATTAGTTAATGTAAACTAGTATATCAAATATACAATTATATACTAAACTATCAAATCAACACTTGATTTAATAATCCGGCTACATCACATATAACCGACTAATATTATATGTACCATCTTATCGAATCAACACTTGATTCGATAATCCGGCTATATCACATATAACCGACCGATAAAAATATCGCGAGAATAGAATACGGTATCACATACTCGTATTATTCTCGGTCCCGCACATATCACATATGTGCTCCTACTTCGTTTCGCCTGAGCCAGTAAAACCTCTATGTAGGACTCTAAAAACTCGTCAATACGCCGGCAGTAGGTGATGATCACATCAAACACCCACAAGCCGTCAGCGGTACTAGCTGGACGTAACGGCTACCCGAGTATTGAACGATCAGAAGATCAGCAAGCAAGCCCGCTCCAACTCCTGCAAAATCCTGTTAGTAACACTACCGTACAGTCCGGTCTCCTCGTCTAAGATGTCGCATATCAAGTCTAGGGGTGGTAAACATCAGACCCCAATAACTCGATAAGTCATGCCGATACGAGGCTCATAACGGGTCGAGAAACTACTGATAACACTTATCAGTAAATCTCTAAATCAGCCCTGGCCAGGGACTTCCCTGTTATGGCCAATCGAGCACAACACGACATCTACCCCTAATACCGAGAGAGACGAAACCCCTCCCATCGCTCATTGCCTCCATGTGACTCGGGACTGTACCCAAAAACCACCGTTTTGCACGTCCTCTTGAACGTGGTAAGGTGGAAATCAAAGCACAGTGGGAATCACACAAGACTCTATGACAATCTCGGGTCTACAGACTAACATGTACCAGTGTCACTAGAGAACTGCTATCTGACGTCAGGTATAATACCATCTAGGAGTTCTCGGCGAGACCGTCCAGTATACCCAGTCTCCACTGAGCACCCGTATACCATCTCTGATGTCAAACACCAATGGATATGGGATCATCCATCGCCCATCACATGGGTCGAGAATCATATACGCTAGTCTACACTGGTATATCGATGCCCTGTCTCGATATACCCACGACTAGGAACATTAAAGGATGAACTTATGGACTACAATGGCCCCGCTAGTATGATCTGCATCATAATCCTGGTAGTCAAGTACACATCCTAAGGGCTTTACCAACGTGTAACCATAAAACAGTAAGAGACAAGTATACATGTTAAGATAAAGAGCAACCAGATAGCATACTATCATGTCGAGCACGAAAGTCCTCTCTATATATGTCCAAGCATCCACTATAATATACATCATTTGTACAATAATGGCCTCTAGGGCATACATACAACTAACAATTTTGAAACATGGTTACATTGTAACTTCCTCATATACCATATTCATTCCCTTTCCCCATTTAAATGTCTAAGTTAAAATCAATTTAGTGTTAAGGTTGCTAGATTTGGATATCGAATTTTGTGATCAAGTGTTTGACAATCTCTTGGTTTCATATACGATATACCATCACAAACACCTAGCAAAATCAACACTAAAATCATTTGCTCTCACTCACTAATTGTGTTTTTGTTGTTGTGGTATACTTGCTAACCCTAGTGTTTAGTGTTGATACCCCAAGCTCGGACCTACAAACGGTAAGTGAACAAACGGACTCTTTTCGTGTTTTTGCGGCAATATCGGAATTTGAAGACTTGTGTCTCGCAACCGTTTCGACAAGTCGTGCTTCATGCCGGAATCAACGTAAGAACGAACAACTCATGAACAAGGGAACGTCGAGGGAATCGTTGCGATTCAATCTTCCAAGCCAAAGCCGCAACCATGCTTTCTTACTTGTTTTCCTTCTTTCTTTGTTTTCCGTATTTTCGTATTCTTTTTATAATTTTTGTGACAAAACCAACCATTCATTAATTTGTTGAACCTTAAATCATGATACCTAATACACAATTCCCTGCGGATCGACCCGTGCTTGCCGGCTCGCTACAACGCGCCGTGCACTTGCGGTTATAAATAGTAAAACGAGAACGATCTCGCGTGCGCAATCCGTTTCCTTCATTTCCTACCCATTTCCATAACATACGCGTTTGCGCGCGCGAGTGAATTCCCAACAAGATTGTGAGATTACATGGAGTACATGTTTGCATCGTCTCCGATCGTGATACAAGATTCCGATCACAGTTCTGGCAGAGTCTGCAAGCCAACCTGGGAACGAGTCTGAATTTTGGCATGGCGTATTATCCACAAACAGACAGACAGTCCGAGCGAACAATTCAGATTCAGGAAGACATGTTGAGAGTCTGTATGTTAGACTTCGGAGATTCGTGGGAAGGTCACCTACACCTTGTGGGGTCTTCATACAACAACGGCTATCAAGCAAGTATTGGGATGGCACCATTCGCAGCACTCTACGGACGGAAGTGTCGTTCCCCGTTGAGTTAGGACGACATTGGAGATCGTGAACTCCTTGTACCAGAGATGATTGTGGAAACTGTAGATGTGGTTCGCACGATCAGGAAAAAGATGCGCATAGCCCAAGCCGATAGAAGTATTGGGCAGATGCAAAACGCCGACATCTGGAGTTCCAACCTATAGACCATGTATTCCTGAAGATCTCTCCAAACAGAGGAGTGATACGTTTTGGAAAAAAGGGGTAAGCTAAGTTCAAGATACATAGGACCATTCGACATACTCGAACGAGTTAGAGAAGTGGCATACCGTTTAGCACTACCACCCCAGTTGGAAGACGTGCACAACGTGTTCCACATATCCCAACTACGACGATATGTGAGCGAATCCAGTCATATACTTGATCACTCAGACCTCATGGTACAGACTGACCTAACCTGCGAACAACAACCAGTTGAGATCCTAGACCGAAAGGTGAAAACATTACGGAACAAAGAGGTAAACTTGATCCGAGTGATGTAGAGAAAGGATTCGCCAGGAGAGTTAACTTAGGAAAGAGAAGAAGATATGCGTACATGATACCCTTACCTTTTTGAAAATTAGTCCCTATGTAATTGTAAATTTCGAGAACGAAATTTTTATAAGGAGGGTAGAATGTAACGACTCTGAAATTCCTGTACAAAAGTTTCTTGTTATTTCACAGTAAAGGGTATTACAGTCTGTATAAGAGTTAAAAGCTATTTTTTTTAGATAAAAGCAATAAGCAACTTGTATCTCACTGGTAAAACCTCTGCACTGCTGTGAAATAGCCTGTGTGTTCGATTCTCATCAGACACAATTATTTTTAGATTTTTCTTTTTAATTTTTTGGAAGCCCAAGAGTTGCACGTGCAATACACGGAGAAACAAAAAGTTTCAGAAAAATCAAACAGGCTCAGTGAGTTGTACACACCCATATTGACACGTGGCATAAATCTCGAGACGGATCACCAAGATCCGACTGCCCGTTTTCACCATATGGCCGCTACCGACGGTCAAGATGAGCCTAAATCCCCCCGTACTTGGCACACTTGTCCCGTGGACTCCCCTTAACCCCCCTGCACTGTTTGATTTTCTTGTAATCAAAGAGAGGCTCTTCAATTCACTATTTAACACCATTTAAATCCTTTTAATCCATATTTTTAATTCTCAAACCCTAATTCTTCACTATAAATACCACCCCATGCCCTATCTCTTCCCCATTTTGAAAATTCTAGCAAAAATTCTCTCAAACCCTCTAAATACAAGTGGAGTTAAGCACCCCAAGTGGAGTAGCAAGACAAACTCGACGACCGAAGCATCTCCAACGAAATCATGACCCCCGAGGGCTTCTTCGATCTCTCGCTAACCACCTAAACACGTAAGTCCCTCTTCTCTCTTTTCTTTTCATCTTAAATCATCTTCTAAAAATATATCGGTAAAGTGGAATTAGAACCGATATCGCTTTTTTTCAAACTTTTTACCCACTCTATAAACTAAATATGTTAAACTAATATCCTAACACCACTCATAACATTATTTATATCTTTTAGCTTGAAGTTTAATAAAAATTCTCATATGAAACAATCATATAATGAATTTTTTCATTAAAATATCATGAACTTTAGTATAACACTTCTCGATAATTAATTTAAATACCTTAGGAAAAACATCACGGGGTAATAACATACCCCACACGCACACTATGGTTCCATAGCACGGTATTCTAGAACTATAGATAATTTAAAGAAGAACTTTTTCATTAAAATACCACACCATTTCAAAACGGGTTTCTTTAAATCTGTATTTCGAATTCCTTGGTAATTACGCCTCTACAACCCTCGTTAGGGGACCTGCTAATTGATAGTGCGGATTATAGCATATCCTTGGGACAGTAGAGCGAGATGCAGAACTCCTCACGAAGTATTCGGCCTCGAAAGGAAATAAAAAATACGGTTTTTAAGAAACGCGACTTTTCTAAACAAAACTAATTTTTGAAAAATTATATAAAGAATTAGGAATCCGTATTTTCAATAAAAACAAATTAAGAAGCTATATTTTTAAAATAAAAAATTAGATTTTTTTTAATAAAATACCATTAAGTTTCCAAAAGTTGTAGTTTTCACAAAAATATCATAAACTTTCAAAAATCTAGGTTTTATCACCAAAACACCACAACTATTAAAATACATGTTCATGAAAACTGTAAATATTACAAATCATCGTCGAGGTTATTTCGAAACAATATATATATATATATATATATATATATATATATATATATTTCATAAAACCCCATCGAGATATGAAATCAATATTTTAAGTACTATAGAATTAATATAGGTTTAAGCGGTATCATTTTTCATGAGCCCCACGGAGCCGGAGAAAGTGAGTGATTGTATTTCATAAAAACCTCTCGAGATATGCAATCAATATTTTAAGTACTCTAGAATTAATATAGGTTTAAGCGGTATCATTTCTCTTGAGCCCCAGGGAGCCGGAGAAAGTGAGTGCTTGCTTATTCAGGTTAGACAACTTAATGGAGTTATCAAATGACAATTGTCTTGGAAAAAGACACAAATCCTGCCGTCTATGTGCAACAGTTGCCGATTTCTCCCGAACATAAGATTTTTTAACAATTTACATCAATTCCTATGAAAAAGACTTGAACTCGAATCCAAACTCGAATCTAAACTTGAACTCGAATACAAACTCGAACTCTAACCTAACTCGAATCTAAACTCGAATATGAACTCGAACCAACTTGACTCGGACCAAGATTGCAATTGTCATGACTCGCATATTACTCGGCTCACTTGAATACAATCTTACACCTTTTGCAATCTATGATTTCGATCAAGACATATTAATCAATCAATCAAATCAATTAAGTATATTAACCATTTATAATATATTATACTCAGGGTGCTTAGGATAGTTTCTTGTATGAATCCAACGGAGCTTCAGGAGTCTCATATTAATCTCTTTTTTATTTTACTCGGATATCAGTCGGGCTGACTCATCCACAGGCTAGAGCCCTGATGCTAACACATGAAACGGGCCCGTGTTTTCTTGCTTCTGGGACCCCACTCTTGAGCTCGTGAACTTCTACGGCTGCGTTGACATTCACATCTAGAACTTAACATTAACATAATGACCATATAGAGACTTATAATATATACTTACCCATGAACATATACTCTTACTCGTCATATATATTCTAAACTTGTCATTTTTTCTTTACTCTTACCTATCTTTGGGACTTACCGAGCGCTAGTTCGCTGATGGGCATTCCATCCATTTTTCTTCTCTTGGAATGTTCGTCAAATACAGTCGAAATGGAGGAAGTTGAAGCCACAGAAGAGGACTACAACCAGATCGCTACTCAGAGCTAGCCCAGCTTCACTTTTTCTTCAGTTTATGTATGCCACTTGTTTAAGCATTTTCCTTATTGTATTTACTTTCCAGCATAAACTCATGTATTTGTAAATATTCAAAGTTAAATGTAAATAAAGATATTTGTTGAAAAATTTTACAGTCTCCATTTATTCTTGTATTTTGTATTATTATTTCAATACGCTTAGTATATTTATTTAGAGAATGGCCTTTTCTGGATAAATATACCACGGGCTTGCCACGTCACCGTTTCCGTCTACTGGGAAGTGGGGCGTGACACCGTGTTTCTGACATGCTCTCGTATGCACGTCTAGACGTCTGCCTTCTTCTTCTGCAGATGTATGACTTGAAATATTCTCCACAATTATTAACAATCTCCCACTTGGAGATACTTCAACCTTAATTCCAAACTCTAGTAGACTTCTCATGACTCCGCTCTACTCTTTCCTCATCGGATTTTGATAGAGAGGTTCATTAACCTGCAACAGAGATCCAGCCTGTTTGTGTCTACGATCTTGGTGAACATATCCGTCGAATTTTTTTCTCCCATGATCTTCTGCAGTGTCAACTCGCCATCTTCTATCACTATGCGAATAAAACGGTACCGCACCTTGATGTGCTTCATCCTCGAGTGATAAGCCGCGTTCTTTGCCAAATGTATCACACTTTAGTTGTCGCTCCACAAGGTATTGAAGTCCTGTTTCTTGCCCAAATTTTCAAGTAGCTCTTGCAACCATATCATCTCCTTACTGGATTCCGTGATCTCCACGTATTCAGCCTCCGTCGTTGACAATGCCACTATCTTTTGTAATTGAGAGACCCAACTCAGCGATGTTCCACCAACCATAAACACATACCCCGTTGTTCTCTTCCCGCTATCTCGATCATTCGAGTAGCCTGCATCATTGTAACCTTTCAATTTTAGAGAATCACCTCCGAAACATAAGTAATGACTTGATGTACCCTTAGATACATCAAAATCCACTTCATCGCATTCCAATGTTCCTTCCCCGTATTTTGCATATACTTGCTCACAACTCCCACTATATGTGCAATATCAGGTCTTGCACTCGCCATCGCATACATCAAACTACCCACCGCAGATGCATAAGGCACACTTGCCATTTCATTTTTCTGCTATTGAGTTTTCAGGCACAACTTCTTACTGATTTGAAGTGCTTCACTAAAGGCGTACTAACCGGTTTTGACTTGTCCATATTGAACCGCTTCAAAACCTTCTCGATGTATTCCATTTACGATAGCCACAACTTCGTTGTTTTCTGTCTTTCACGATCTTCACGCCTAAGATTTGTTTGGCTGCTTCCAAATCCTTCATGGAGAATTTTTCAGCCATCATCTTTTTCAGACTTCGAATTTTCTCGAAATTCACACCCACTACCAACATGTCATCCACATAAAGTAATAAAATGATGTTGTCTCCATCCTCAAAAGTCTGAACATAGACGCAGTGATCTGACTCACACCGTGCAAATCCTGTCTCCAACATAAACTGATTGATCTTGAGATACTACAACCTTGGAGCTTGCTTGAGGATGTAAAAACTCTTTCGCAGTTTACACACCATATTTTCTTTCGCCTTCACCTCGTATCCCGGAGGCTGCATCATATAGATCTCCTTCTCCAAATCTCCATGAAAGAATGTCGTTTTCACATCCAGCAGCTCTAAGTGAAAATTCTCCACCGCAACGATACTGAGAATCACCCGAATTAATGTCATCTCCACCAAAGGGAAAAATATATCTTGATAGTCAATTCCTTACTTTTGCGCAAATCCTTTGACTACCAAGCGAGCCTTATACCGCTTCACACCATCAGCCTCATCTTTTATCCTGTACACCCACCCATTCAGCAACGCTTTACGACAATTGGGTTGCTTCATCCGAATTGATTTCCTCCATAAGAATCCACTGAGGCCGGACCCCATATGTCCATATGCACCATCTCTAGTATCTTGGTATTCTTAGCAACGCTTCCAATTTGAAATCTGGGTGCACTTTGCTTCCCGCAAACGCAGCTTTCACAAAGCTCCAAATCCACTTTTTTCAGCCCCAAAAGAAACCCCCTACCCTGAAGATTTTTCATGTTCTTCTCACTGAGGTTCCCCAAACGTTTATGCCACAAGGAAGTCTCCGAATATATCACCGAACCCATCGCTAATGCAAACGAATCTCCACTGCTCCCACTGAAGGAATACAATAAACCACTTAGCTTGCTCTTTGCGACCACCAACGATCCTTTGGAAATTTTCCACTGTGAGTTCCGAAACACCGTCATGTAACCCTTATTGTCTAGCTGACTTGTGGAAATTAGGCTTTTCTTCAAATCTATAATATGCCTAACGTTCTTCAGCTTGATTTGATCTCCTCCTGACAGTTGTAAGATGATCGTCTCTTTACCAACAATCCTGCACGGCTGACCGTTTCTTACCGTCACATGTCCAAGATCATCTTGAACATACTTGTTGAAATGATGCCGGCCTAAAGTGTAATGAAAGGATACTCCCGAATTTAGGAACCAAATATCCGCATTTGTGCTTTCGTTCGCCGATAGATAAAGTTCTTGTTTCCTTTGTTCATGTGTAGACACTACATTGGCTTTCTTTTCATCTACCTTCCTATCTGAGTCTTTTTTCAAGAGTCTACATTCGCTTTTCCTGTGAACCTTCTTTCCGCAGTTCTAACAGCCGCCTTGGATCTTCCCTTTTGATTTTCCTAGGCTCTTTGACTTACCCGTCATCCATTTTCCCCTTTCCATCGTCCTGCCGCGGTTCTCCACTGAAAATGCAGAAGATCCCAAACTCCCACTCACGGCCTTTTTTCTTATCTCATCATTTAATATACAACTCACTGCATCATTAAACGTGAGAGTTCCTGAGATCGAGTTGCTTACCGCCATCACGAGCTTTTCCCAACTCTCTGGCAACGAACACGGAAATAAAAAAGCTCGAATCTCGTCTTCAAACACGATTGAAACGGATTCTAGTTGGCTCGTAACGCTGTTGAACTCGTTCAGGTGCTCCGGCACTGAACCATTCTGTGCAATCTTCAAGTTGAAAAGCTTCTTCATCAAAAATATCTTGTTTGATATTGAAGGCTTATCTTACAACTGTTCCCGCAAAAAATTTGACGCTCGAAAATTAAGTTTCACCAAGGCAAGAAAAGCGCTAAGGTAAAAGCATCAAGCCGGCTGTTAGGCTGCGCATGCGCACCATGCGCATGTTAGGTTGTGCGTGGCGCAAGTCGCATGTTAGGCTGTGCGTGCGCACCACGTGAAAAGCATATGGTGCAAGCCGCCAAGCCCGTGCACATACACATCACCTGCAAAGCACGTGGCGCAAATCGCATGTTAGGCAGTGCGTGTGCACTACGTGAAAAGCAAATGGTGCAAGTCGCCAAGCCCATGTGCATGCGCATCATGTGTAAAGCACGTGGCGCAAGTCACATGCTTCAGTATAACTTAAGTTATATTTGGGAAAATAAATATGAGAGGGGGGTGAAGGCATCCGCAAAAACAGACCCCATAAACTTGATATCAATTTAAAGACTTAAGTTTTTCTTTGCCATCTTCCTCCTTCAACAACCGAGGTAAAGAAAAAGAGAGATTGATCCCCATTAAAAGAAAAAGATTAACTTTCATTAAGAACTTAAGTTCTTTTCTTAGATCTTAAGATCGTTAAGTCAAATCTCTCATTGTTGAAAACTTAAACTTCCACAGAGGGATTTTTTATCTTAAAATTTAGGGTTTGGAAAGAAAACTTAAGTATTTCCCACCAAAACGGTGAAAAAACCATCAAGATATTAAGATCATCATAAAGAAAAGATGAAGTTTAAACTTCAAAGACCCCCACGATATGAACAATGAACAAAATAAAATTAAAGATCATTAAAGTCTTGATCTTGATGTCGTTATTGGCCAAAATTGCCATTAACAGAAACTTAAATTTCATGAAATTTAAGTTTCTAAAGATACAAAGATTAATCTCTAAAAATCCCTAAGTGTTGCGTCCCACGTTCTCTACACGTGGGGCCAGCACCAGAAAAGGGATACGCCATATATGCGGCTCGCGATATGCATGTGAACTGCGCCAATGACCATCGTGCGCCACGTGAGTGACGTAAGCATGCGCCAATGACATAAGTTTTTACTCCATGTGATACACACGTGAGTTTGGCATATGCCAATATGCCATGCGCCCATATGTCATGTGCATATATGTTACACAGACCAATTCCTAACCCCAAATTGGCTAAATCTATGAAGTTTAAGCTTCTTTGATCTTAAGATCAATTCGGTCCATATGCTGGAAACTTTAAGTTGATCTTAATCCCAATTACGACTAACGGTGCTTAGTTAAACTTTTAAGTTGATCTTAATCTAAAACAAAATTAACGATCCTTTGATAAACTCTAGTATCCTCTGAACTGACAAACCTCATCGATATGAGAAACGCGTCCTAAGTTCAATTCTCGTTGGCAAACCAAGATACCAATGTGGACCCAAGCACCGAATCTAAATATGTACGAATTTGAACTAATCCACGCCCTACGGGCGACGACATAAATTAGTCTCCGTATACAATCCAAGAGCAATCAAAAATAAACGAGACCTAAAGCATGACAACATTAAGGAATAGACCTGGAGTGCAGAAAGTTCTTATCGCTTTGCGATAACGTAATTAATTACAGGGGTTTGCGCCTGCAGGAAAAAATATCCCCACAATCAATAAACCCTTCATCCGTGAGGGGGAATCTGAAAGTCACTTATATCGGTCGCATCCCTCCAAAACTCCAATATACGATGCTATAAATCAACTTGGTATTTTCGAAGAGGTGGATATATATATTCCAAAAAGCATATGTCCCCTGATTTAGGCTAGATGCGCTCCCCGCGCCTCAGTCTAATTTCTGGCGGTAAACAACAATTTCACTATCTTCTCCTTTGAGATATTAAAGGCCACCTGCGGAGTCAATGATGGTCTTATCGTCTCTAGGGCTTTTCTATCCAAAAAATTCCATGTCCCATCGGTCAATTTCTTGGGTTTTTTGCCTAGCAACGGAAGATACAGATCATTTTGGTATAAATAGTCCTCCATCTATATGCATCACCAATCATAATTGTGACCATTGAATTTTTCGATCATTATTTTATCCTTCGTCATATTTCGTCTATGTCGCAGCAAGCCCAACTTCTCCTTCGATTTGAACCAACGCCTTCAAAACTACAATCTAAGAAAGTGGGGAAGAGAACATAAGCGTCGTTACCCGCTGTTAACCAAGATCATAAAATCGAAGAACCCCAGATTTCCTAACCACGCTCTGATACCAGTTGGTAGGAGGAGAAATTGATACACGGAACAATACTCGCGACAAATCAAATCACGCAGTAACAACAATCACACAATTAACAACGAAAGACAAATTAATAACGATGCGAGAATAAATAAATAAGAATCAAACAAGAGACAAGAGAGATTTGTTAACGAGTTTCATCCATCGTATGGCTAGTTTCCGATAAAACGGAATCTGCGATATCTACTATAATTTTGACTCAAGTATCTCACGAGAACCCTAAGAGATTTCTCACAAATTTCCTTAAATCTAAACTACCACCCTTTCAATACAATAGTCTCGATAGTTCAAAATTGTATGCGAGGTCTCTATTTATAGGCAAACCCTAATTCTACACAAAATAGAGATAAATTAAAATTTGGTTAAATAAGATTCGCAGCAGTTATCACGACGATAGACATCTACCTCGACTCTGTATCTCTTCAACGTCTTGGGCAGACATCTGGTCTTTTACCACCAGACGTCTGCCACTGCTCTGGTCTGGGCTTCAAGCTTACGCAGACGTCTGAACCACACTTGGTCAGACGTCTGGCCACACTTTGTACATGGGCTTGGTTCTTCTGCAGACGTCTTCTTCGCTGGCCTTCAGACGTCTGCCATTGCTCTGCGTTTCTGACATGCTCTCGTGTGCACATCTAGACGTCTGCCTTCTTCTGCAGACGTCTGACATGAAGTATTCTCCACAATTATTAATGTAATTTATGTTATTTGGATCTATTCTCCATTTTGCTTTTGTTTTCACTGGATATAATGAGTTTATTCAATAGCGATGGATCTTGAATCCAGTGATTCTTCTTTTCTTGAGAATTTATTAACTTTGAATTCTCTTATATTAACTTATTTGTTACTTTATTATTGATTTTGTTCGGAGTAAAAAAATTAATTAGCCCTATAATTGAAAACGAGTCTTAAATGCTTCCCTAAAAGGGTATATTTGAAAATATAATGTATATAATAACTTGGTATAATACAGTTTACATGTATTTGGATACAAGACTCTTCTATCTACTTGATGTACCTCCTCAACTTGACCATGAAGAGAACCATTCCTCCGATTGATGTGATAAAAGCCAGCCTTGATGGAGCCTACATAAAGGAAGAATGAAGAGGTGCAATTGGAGCGGTCCGTAGAGACTCGTCAGGTCGGATATCGGTAGTAGAAGGTGAGCCGGTAGAAAATGTTGGAGCGGTCCGTTGAGACTCGTCGGGTCTGATATCGGTAGTAGAAGGTGAGCCGGTAGAAAATGTGGGATCCGCATTAGAATTAGAGCCCGCTGCACCAAGAAAGGCCATTGATTTGGCTAAACCAATTAATGCAAAAAATAAAAATAAAAGATATTTGAAGGAGATGCAAAGGGAGATGCAGAGTAATAAGGAACCGCCTTTGAGAGGTTAGAAATCTATGTAGGGATGCCTAACTAACGTCTCATTCGAGCTTTTGATTTTTTTAATTGGATGTTTTATGGAAGTTTGAGTAATTGCCAAACATGCCCTTTGTTCATGTTGCCGAAATAGTTGGGAAACAAATTTTCCCAATTGGCTGATAAATACATGTAATTTGGATGTTGTTTCTTATAATGAATAAAATCATCCATCTTTTGTGCCAAAAAAACTCTTCAATGGTTTTTACGCAATTTCGAAACTCAGTGGGTTTGAAAATAAATCAGTTTCCAAATTTGGGTTTGTAAACAAGATTTTCTTTATTTTATATTTATTTTTCTCATCTTTTTCCATTTCGAATTTCTAACGTAATCCATTTTATCCCTTGAGATTTCGAGGCTTGAGCTATAGCACATGTGCAAGAGTTTATCATGTGGGTAAAAAACACTTGGAAAAAGTTCTACCCACATGAAAATTTATTGGAATTTTGAGAAAAAATTATTTAAGAAAACATATCTAGGTTTTCAAATTCTAAAAAATCTTCACTAAGCTTTGTCAAAAATCTATATTGTTTTGATTTATATTCTTTTTTTTAAATGATTTCAAATCATTGTAGGATATTAACAATATATAAGCCATCCCATGTGTTGAAAGCCACTTTATTTAAAGCAAGAATAAGTTATCAATAAAAAATATTCCATGTTGGTATATATTTGGAATAAATTTCATCTCCATAACTTGACTTATAAGAATTTTCACTTAGATACCTTAATATCTATCAATTTCAGTTTGATAACCTCAAAAATTTCATTAGATACCTTCGGTCTATTTTCAGAACTTTCCCCCACAGAATTTAAAATATTATGAAGAGAAAAGTATTTGGAGAGCCCTTACTTTTTACTATGTGCGGGAGGGGAGAACAAAAACGGTGAAGATTGGGCTTGCGGCTGTTGCATCCTAGAGACGACACACCAAATGCCCGCCGCATCAGTTATACCGCTAATTATACATGCCGAAAGGTATTTTCATGTAATTTTTAATTTTATTTTATGGTTTCATTGTAATTAATTTTTCTAACAAGAGATCAATTTAATATATGCCTGCACGAATTATTAAATAGCACTACTGCAAAGCAACACTAATATAGAATAAATAATTGAGACTTAACAAACAATATCTTTTGCATTAACAAAACTAGAGTTTTTGGAACAAGTAATTGTAGAAATTTTATTGATAAATTTTTTTTATTGATTAATAATGGCTTAGCAATTTGATTTTGTTCATAGCACCGATAAAATAATAATGATGTTGCATTTTTACGTGCATTACATATAAAACATTGGTGTTTTTTTTTTGTTTGATTTCTTTGGAAAAATAAAAGGCCATATTAGGGATAAATGATGACCCTCCTAATTTCACCCTATAACAGCAGATAGGTGTCAATGCCAAATGTGAATTAAGGAATGAGCAAAAGATCTCATCAAATAGTTCAATTTATGAAGCATATATATAGCTATAAATTTATACAGAGAAATCCAACTTATAATGAGGGCCTAACAACCAAATACAAAGATTATTCTCTCACTATGATTTTTTTTCTGATTATTTGTCCCTCATGCATGCACAATAACTAAATTTCTCTTTTCATGTAAACAAAGGATTTATATATAATAAATTAGCTATAAATTTAAAAGAAAGACATCGGAGTGGGTGCGGGAGCGGTAGATAATGCGTCCAATTTGCTGACTGTCGCGCTAGAGGTCGGACCGAGTGCAGCACCAGAACTAATGAGCTCAGCCATGGCGCGACGTGGGTTCGACCGCTGAGCTTGGCATAGGTCCGGTAGAAACACACCTGTTTCGCAAAGCAAAGCACATTTAAGACCATTGCTTAAAAAATATTCTTAGTGCATGGGCATGTTAAAAGCCCATCGAAGAACAACAAACCACGGATGGGCTATATATAGAATATAGGCTCATAAAAGCCCCAACAACTCCTCAAAACTATCTCTACAACTTCATTTTTCTCTTGACCCTTTGGTATCATCAATATTCAATATACTTGAGCCTTGAGAGGAATCGAATTAATCACTTTTAATTAATTAATTGCTTTTCTTTTTGCACTGGCCCGTAAGCCATAACTATGCTCACACACCACACCCACACCCACACCCATGCACACAACACAAAAGCACACACAACACACACAAGCACCCAGAGACCCATAAATTTGCCATGAAAGTATTAATTTGTGGCCATTTTCCTTTTAAGGCTTTCTGGAGTTTGAACCCCACACTCGAGCCAAGAGATGAAGTGTCCAACCAAATGAGTAATTATAAGGCATCATGGTGGGCCCATACACGTTCAACTCATATATGGTCAAATCAAAAGCCCAAAAATAGAAAAAAGAGGCGGCCATGAGGGATGTAAAGTATGACATCATATGTTACCATTTATGCACTCCATTGAGCATGTGAACAATGGCCTATGCAAATAAGGATGCAGATAGTTAACGAAAAATGAAAATTGCTATTTTATTTTGTCGAAATCAAAAACAGATACGGATATGAATTGGATGTTGGAAATATTATAAGGGCAAGTGTCAAATATTGCTAATTTTGCCTATCCAACGTGCATTTAAAAATCGGATACAGATACAGTACAGATATAAACATTACCATATAAGAAAATCCAAAATAGATTTGGATCCTATCAATTCTTAAATATCAGACGTCGTACATTTATATGGACGGTACATGATTAGCTTCTTCACCATCCAACAAGATGGACGACTGATATTTAAGAATTGGTCAGATCCGATAATATATTAGAGAGGATCCAAATCCTAAAGGTAAAAAGAGCATCAAATGTTTCCCCGCTATGAAGAAACGACACTAGAAATTAAAGATCCTAATCACCTTCTGACCTTTTTCTTTTGGCTTAAAGTAAATCTAACAAACTTGATGTCCCTAATGATTTCCAGTTATAAGAATACAATTTTTAAAATAAAATTAGAAAAAAGGTCATTCTGCTGGTTTGGTTCATTTTTTTAAAATTTTTATTACTTCATCGTGTTGCATATAAACCCTTATAAATGATAAAATCATGATACCGATCCTACATACCCTCTCCAGCCGCGAGATTAAAGTAAAGATCAATGATATTGGGGCAATTCTGATAGCACTCCGACGAGCACAACTTCGCCATGAATTCCACCTCAAGAAGAGAGTCAGACGATATTCCAACGGAGTTCCTATCAACCCCGCAAGACTTTACGCATCGATCGGCCTCAATATGATCATTCATCCCATCCACCACCACGTCCGATGTGCGACACATGTATTCAGTCGGCTGACCGATTCGCTGGAAACTCTCCAGCACACAGCGTTTGGAAGAGGAGGAAATAGCAAATGCACATAGATTCTCTGACAAGTCCTCACAGATCACGCCGGCTGTATTGAAAAAATTCAACGTAAATATTAATTATATATGGTTGATCTCAAGTGGAGAATAAAATGGACATCATTTGATATATGCATATTTTTTCGATCTGGTAAAAAAAATTAATATCCACAATCGTCGGTTCATAACAGCATGCACAAAGCATCAACATATCCTTCTCATAAAAGAACTAAGATGCGGGTACAGAGACGGAAGTGTTTGCTTACCGAGCACAGAAGGGACGAGGAGAGAGAGGGAGACAAGGATGGCCAAGGGAAACTTTGAGGAATGAGAGGCCATGGAAGGATTCATCATCATCTTCATCTTCTTCTTCTTCTTGCTCCTCTCTTTTGATTTCTTTTGTATGATAATGAGATGATCCCTAGGTTTTGTTAGTTTGATGATGAGGAGAGAGGAGCTTAATATATAAGAGAGTTGTTTTGGTGAGGTGGTCGCTAAATTACGAGTGCATGCCATTGGGAGGATTGTTGGCTTCCCATTTAATTTTCTTTCAAGTAAATTTCAGCCAACGCGGTTTTAGTTGTCGTGCAGACCTGTCACCCAAAAACAAATTTAAAAAAATAAAGAAAGATAAGCGACGTGTCAAGGGATGATTGGAGCGTAGCCGCTTAATTAGCAAATTAATTAAGATTTCGCGGGTAGAAATAAGTTACGTGCACAAGTGAGAAATTCACATGCTTGCTTAATTATTTCTTCACATTTTTTAAGGAAAAAAAGGCTATCGATTTATTTACTCCCTTCATTTAGTGATGGAGGTCCTTTTCGGATCTCCGTCAGATGTTGTCTTCCATCGATCTCCAAGTGGATCTTGGAGGTGATCTCCT
Source organism: Agapanthus africanus (assembly GCA_030015575.1). Taxonomy (NCBI): domain Eukaryota; kingdom Viridiplantae; phylum Streptophyta; class Magnoliopsida; order Asparagales; family Amaryllidaceae; genus Agapanthus; species Agapanthus africanus. The sequence continues at coordinate 561,714,777 of CM057340.1, forward strand.
GTTGTGTGTGGGTCTCAATGTTTTGAGGAGATTGGTGGTTTTGAGGAGTTTGCACCGAGTACCCGAAAGGAAGTTCCGGGATGGTTTGGTACCACCGAGGACCCTCCGACGATCAAGTTGGCACAAGATCCGAGAAGAGTAACGGCTAAGTGGGGTGAAAAAAAGCTTACTTGACCCCTCTGTGATGGGGGTTTATATAGTAGCGGCAGCACGCAGTAGCAGTCGCGAGAATCTCGCCGGCAGTTACGCTCCAGACGTTACGCCCGCGTAATAAGCGGATCGCCCGTTAATGGGGATCGTGATGGCGTGGAACGTGGGATGTTGCCGGCGGAGAATCCGCGCATGGCTAGATTTGCGGAGCGGCGGTTACGCCTGTGAGTGGTGGAGTTGGTCGGTCGGAAGGACCGAGGAAGATGGCCTCGGCGGGGGAGCTCGGGAACGAGCGGGAGGGCCGAGGCATCTTGGTTCTGTGGTAGCTCGGGGTGAGCTGAGAGGCCGAGGAGGCCAATTTGTAGGGGCTCTAAGGAGAGCCAGCTTTTGTTTGCAGGTCGGGTACAAAGGTGGCCAGGTCGGCCCTTTCTTCTGAGTTCTGGGACACATCATCTGCCACGTGTCCTGATCTGGGAGATCGCCAATATAGAGCATCATAATTAGCCCCCCACTCTTGTCCCGACCAGCTGGCGGGTCAGGTCAAGAGTGGACTGCCGGGCCGCCCGAGGTGAGCTCCTTCCTAAGATTTCATCGGGACGCGTCCCCGGGCTGTCAGCTGTCTTTTCTGCCAGCGAATCAGGGCGAGATCTCTGTATTTAAGGAAGGTGCGCCGGTTCGTGCATCCTGTCACTGAAGCGACGGTCCGCGTGTCAAGCGTCGGTTGGCCGACGCGGCGTGTGCAGACCTGCGGCGTCTGACGGGATGCGGTTCAGTGTGGGATGCGGCGTCAGTTAATTTCGATCACTTGCCAAGTGTGCCAAGCGCTGCTGAGAAGGAGGCATCTCCATAGCCCCGAAATCGAGGGGGGATCACTCAACTTGGATAAACCCGATGTCTCTTGTTGGGGCTCCGGATCAGCTGCATGTGATGGGAAGAGAGATGTTCGCCGTAGTTGTGCTGAGCATAAAGGGCTCGGTGGCCTCGTTATGAGGGCTACAAACCCACAGCATCTGTTGGGCAGGAGGATGCCTGCTGGGGATGACCGAGCAGGGAAGCTGCTCGGTTGATCTTGGCGAGGGCTTCGATCCCTGTCGGTCGTGGTAAGAATCTACCAACCGGGGATAGCCGAGCAAGGGTCGGGCTCGATTGCCTCTGGGAGGACTTTTGATCCTTAGCGTTGGAGGGGCCGTAATAGGCCTGCTAAGGATAAACGGGCAGTGAAACTGTGCGGTTGCCTCTTGGCGAGGGCCTTGATCCCTAGCGTTGCGAGTAAGGAAGCTACCGGCCGGAGATGACCGAGCAAGGGTCGGGTACGGTTGCCTCTTGCGATGGCTTTGATCCTTGTTGGTTGTGGTAAGATACCAACCGGGGATAGTCGAGCAAGGGTCGGCCTCGACTGCATCTGGGAGGATTATGATCTTTAGCGTTGGAGGGGTCGTAGGAGGCCTGCTAAGGATAACCGGGCAGTGAAGCAGCGCGGTTGCCTCTTGGCAAGGGCTTTGATCCCTGGTGTTGCGAGTAGGGGAGCTACCAGCCAGGGATAGCTGAGCAGGGAAGCCGCTCGGCTGCTTCTAAGGAGGATTTTGATCCTTAGCGTTGGAGGGGCCGTAGGAGGCCTGCTAAAGATAAACGGGCAGTGAAGCTGCGCGGTTGCCTCTTGGCGAGGGTTTTGATCTCTGACGTCGTGGGTAGGCAACTACCAGCCTGGGATGACCGAGCAGGGTAGCCGCTCAGATGCCTCTTACGAGGGCTTTGATCCCTGGCGTCATGGGTAGGGAGCTACCAGCCGGAGATGACCGAGCAAGGGTCGGGCTCGATTGCCTCTTGCAAGGGCTTTGATCCTTCAGGACGGGGACTGAGCAGGGTTACTGTCCAGTGCCTCTTGGCGAGGACTTTGATCCCTGTCGGTTGTGGTAGGAAGCTACCAGCCGGGGATAGCCGAGCAAGGGTCGGGCTCGACCGCCTCAAAGGAGGACTTTGGTCCTTAGCACGGGAGGGGCTGTAAGAAGCCTACCAAGGACCCTTGGCCGGGCAGGGTTATTGCCCGGTGCTTCTTGGCGAGGGCTTTTGTCCTGAAGGATAGCCGAGCGAAGGTCGGGCTCGACTGCCTCTGGGAGGGCTTTTGATCCCTGTCGGTTGTGGTAGGAAGCTACCAACCAGGGATAACCGAGCGAGGGTCGGGCTCGACTGCCTCTAGGAGGACTTTTTGATCCCTGGCGTTGCGAGTAGGGAAGCTACTGGCCAGGGATAGCCGAGCAGGGTAGCTGCTGAGCTACCTCTAAGGAGGACTTTGATCCTTAGCGTTGGAGGGACCGTAGGAGGCCTGCTAAGGTTGACCGGGCAGTGAAACTGCGCGCTTGCCTCTTGGCGAGGGCTTTGATCCCTGGCGTTGCGAGTAAGGAAGCTACCGGCCAGGGATAGCCGAGCAGGGAAGCCGCTCGGCTGCCTGTAAGGATGACTTTGATCCTTAGCGTTGGAGGGACCGTAGGAGGCCTGCTAAGGATAACCGGGAAGTGAAGCTGCGCGGTTGCCTCTTGGCGAGGGCTTTGATCCCTGGCGTTGTGAGTAGGGAAGCTACCGTCCAGGGATAGCCGAGCAGGGAAGCCGCTCGGCTGCCTTTAAGGAGGACTTTGATTCTTAGCGTTGGAGAGGCCATAGGAGGTCTGCTAAGGATAACCGAGAAGTGAAGCTGTGCGGTTGCCTCTTGGCGAGGGCTTTGATCCTTGGCGTTGCGAGTAGGGAAGCTACCGGCCGGGGAGAGCCGAGAAGGGAAGCCGCTCGGCTGCCTCTAAGCAAGACTTTGATCCTTAGCGTTGGCGGGGCCGTAGGAGGTCTGCTAAGGATGACCGGGCAGTGAAGCTACGCGGTTGCCTCTTGGCGAGGGCTTTGATCCCTGGCATTGTGAGTAGGGAAGCTACCGGCCAGGGATAGACGAGCAGGGAAGCCGCTCGGCTGTCTCGTAGGAGAACTTTGATCCTTAGCGTTGGAAGGGCCGTAGGTGTCCTACTAAGGATAACCGGGCAGTGAAGCTGCGCGGTTGCTTCTTGGCGAGGGCTTTGATCCCTGGCGTTGCGAGTAGGGAAGCTACCGGCCAGGGATATCCGAGCAGGGAAGCCGCTTGGCTGCCTCTAAGGAGGACTTTGATCCTTATTGTTGGAGGGGTCGTAGGAGGCCTGCTAAAGATAAACGGGCAGTGAAGCTACGCGGTTGCCTCTTAGCGAGAGCTTTGATCTCTAGCGTCGTGGGTAGGCAACTCCCATCCTGGGATGACCGAAAGGGGTAGCCGCTCAGATGCCTCTTGCGAGGGCTTTGATCCCCGGTGTCATGGGTAGGGAGCTACCGGCCGGAGATGACCGAGAAAGGGTAGGGCTCGGTTTCCTATTGAGAGGGCTTTGGTCCTTCAGGACGGGAACCGAGCTGGGTTACTGCCCAGTGCCTCTTGGCGAGGACTTTGATCCCTGTCGGTTGTGGTAGGAATCTACCGGCCGGGATAGCCGAGCAAGGGTCGGGCTCGACCGTCTCAAAGGAGGACTTTGCTCCATAGCGCGGGAGGGGCTGTAAGAAGCCTACCAAGGACCCTTGCTCGGGCAGGACTACTGCCCTATGCCTCTTAGCGAAGGCTTTTGTCCTGAAGGATAGCCGAGCGAAGGTCGGGCTCAACTGCCTCTGGGAGGGCTTTTGATCGCTGTCGGTTGTGGTAGGAAGCTACCAGCCGGGGATAGCCGAGCGAGGGTTGTAAGTGCACGGCGGCGCCCCGGCCGTCAATCCGACGCCGGAATGCGGAAGCGGTGAACAACTTAAATTTTTGCGGACTTTGCAAACCGGCACCACCGCGCACTAAACTCCGGATCGTAACCATTAACAAGTCTAAGCTAACTAGAATACGGGTTAGAGATGTATACCGACGATCCAAGTCCTCCGGTCTTCATCTCCACTCCGATCTCCTCGCGGGATCTCCGTCCGTCTCCTCCTCGTCGGAAAGGGCACCACATCGCCTGTAGCTTTTACGGGCTCCCACCTCAATACCGAGGCAACTCGGGCGCGAAGCTGGCGAATCGACGCGTCCAAGATTTGCTGTAGGAAGTGTAGTGTAGAGGCTACTTGTCTCTTTGGGGTTTGTTGCCTTTGGATGGAGGAATGAAGATTGATCTTTGGAGGGAAATGTAGCTACCAATTTTGCAAGCCAAATGAGATGATCAAAATGAAGCACAAAATGAATCTCTCATTTTTCTCTCCTCCTCACTAAAGTGGCCGGCCAATCCTTAGAGGAGAAAAGGTGGAGGGAAAAGAATGGATATCTATGATGAAGGGAGGTGAGTGTAGGAGTGAAGAAGGGGTGACCACATCAAGGGACATAAAAACATACAAGCATGCTTCACTTTAATCAAACCATACCCTCATCAAATCACAAGTCAAAGCAAGCATGGTGCAAAGAAAAGAAAGCTATCATAATCAATATATATGCAATAAAATCCCTCCACAAAAGTAATTTGCAAAACTGCAAATTACCCCCTCCATCGGAAAAGTCCGGCCGGGAAAGAACAAACGAAAACCGGCCGGAACGGAATGCAAACTGGCAACTCCAGAAAACTGGTCCCGTAATAAATTACAGGAAAACCCCGACACTGTGCATACACACCCGCATCTGTATTCCGTCCGGATACAAATGCAAAGAGACAAAATCTACACTGTACTAAACTAGGACCGGCTTAAACCAAAGCCGGCTAGTAATATCCGTTCGATCCTGATCCGTGCAATACCACACGTATCTGATCGAACCCTGCCATATACCTATACGGCTACTAGTACAAACCGTCCGATCCTGATCCGTGCAATACCGCACGTATCTGATCGGACCCTGCCATATCTCCATACGGCCTCTACAGCGTTTCGCCCGAAAACTGAGTAACTGAAAGTGTGGTAGACTCTAAAGACTCGTCAATACTATGGCTGTGGATTTAACCACTAGCACGTCAGAGGTATAAGCCAATACGTGACGGGCCACCAGCTATTGACTAAAAGGGACGTCGATGAGCGAACTCATCCTGACACCCTACTGAGCCTGTCAGTGACAATATCCGTACAGTCCGGTCCGTTCGTCTATGAGCATCGCATGGCGGGCCTAGGGGGTTGGTAAAAGTCAGACCCCCAAAAGCGGTACAAGTCGTGTCGGAGTGTAGCCCAGAACACCCTGAGATACTACTGGAATACCTACCAGTAAATCTCCTGCCTTGGCCAAGGACTTCGTGTAATGGCTCTCCTAGACACAGCGCGACCTCACCCCCAATACCGGGAGAGACGAAACCCCCGAAGATCCGCTCACTGCCTCCATGTGGCTCGGGACTGTACCCAACTAAAACCTGTTTGCACGACTCCTTTGAGCCGTGGTAGGGTAGTAATCAAAGTACAGTGGGAACTCACACGAGACAAATGACGATCCCCAGGTCGATGAACTAACCTGTACACATGTCACCTGGGAACTGCTATCTGACGTCAGGTATAAGACCAACTAGCATGTTCCCGGCGAGTCCTGTCCGGTGTACTCATAACCCAATGAGCACCTGTATACATCTTAGGTGATCCAACTGACACCAGTGGCTTGTGAGACCGGCCACCGCCCCTCGTCGGGGTCTCGACTGTATACACTAGTCTACTCTGGAGAATCGATGCCCTGTCTCGAAACTCCCACGACTAGGGACCTTTTAAGGATGTGCTTGTAGACCCCAGCTCCCACGTATATGATCGCCCTCATACTGCCGGTAGTCAAGCAAGAATCCCAGGGGCTCTATCAACGTGCAATAGTGACATGTCATGTCACCTAAAGCAGTACACGATGATAAAGGTAAACCTGATAGCATACTATCATCTCGAGTAAGACTGTTCTACCGGGATAGGTCCTCCCTCAATCATTGCAATCACGTGCCTGTGATCCAATAATTGACTCTGAGGGCACTATCTCCAACAATCTCCCACTTGCACTCAAGGCTAATTATTGCGATGTCGCATACTCACAGCCCGTGTGATACCGAACACCCAACTCCTCTACTAGTCAGTCGCACAAAACGTGTTTGCGAAACTATTGCGTTCGAGGAATAGCCTCAGTGAGTGGATCCGCTCTGAAGTTTCTTTCTATGTCTCTCTAAATCTCAAGTTCGCGGAGAATGCCATCTCCCGAAATGAGCAATACCTGTCTTAGAGTGTCTGGATGTCTGATGGGACCGAGTTCATAAATGAACTCCAAATCCAAACTTCTTAGACTGTATCGTCAACTGAACTTAATCAGTATCCTGCGCCATGCCTCCCTCAGTATTGCCTTGGACCACCTGTCCAAAATACTGCCCCTCGTCAGAGGGAAACCTATAACTCTGACAACCTCCTTGTCGTCCAGGTCACCTTGGAAGCCTGGAATGATAACTGTCTCCTGAATGAGGCTGTCGTTATCATCTCCCTAGAACATCCACTTATGTTCTAAAACTGCTTCCGACTGTTTCTCCAGGATTGGATTAATGTCAACTTATTGCATCTAGTGCAAGAACAACATCTGGTGTGGTACTTGACATCTCATGATTGACTCAATTGCCTAAGCAAGTGATCTGCCAATCATGCACGTCCCTCTCCCCTTTAGTCTGTAAGACACCTTTAGAGAGGGTGACTCCATTACCTGCAGGTACACTACCGTGCCAGGAGTCGTCCATCCTAAATACTCTTAGGATGCTGTCAAGTACCACGATTGGGAAACCACCCAAATCTAGATCTAAAACCATAGATCCAGTAACCAGTATGTCAGATATAAAATCCATTTCCTTTGTGGAGAAACCACTGTGTGACGACCAAAGTATAACCGATTGTAGTATAGGAGTTTCTTTTCCTATTCTGTGTATGTCATCCAGATACCAGGACATCACACCCTACTACCTTCTCAACAGATCCATCCCCTTTTCTGATGAAGTCAAACCCATGACTGTCACGTCAGAAATAGATGATCTATCTCCGTTACATTTGCTCTAGTCTATAAATAGACATAAGCTACCTGTCCACCAATGCTTCCGCTGCTCCCACTGACTACGACAACCCTCTGGCAGAGTCATATAGACGTACACTTCTAAAACTAGTTTAGAATGACGCTATACTCATCCTCCCGCCGGGTCTCGCAGCCTGGAACAACAGCAATGGTAATTGTGGGTAAACAAGAACTTCCCGGTCACCGTCCTTGAGGCCACCGTAGTACCTCTCGGGTGCCTGAAGTTACCCACCTTATCTGCGGAGTGGCCAATGGAATGTCAAATCAGATTGAATCTTTAGGTTCCTTATCAAATCTCCAGTAATCGTTTGCGGTTCTGGAATCGCTTCCAGTTCTACCATACTCCCACTACTGTTTTCTGAAAAATAACCATTTCTTTTAAAATGTGGCGAGTTAAGAACAATATCACTATTGATCTTCCAGATGGTAGAAAGTCAACCCTGGTCATAGCCTGGGTCAACCCACAAACAGCCATTACAGAAACGTGCCTTGAGTTATCCAGAGTCTGGTTTTAATCATAAGCCGGACAACTCCCCGTACCTTAACAATGTTAAGATATGAACTGTACTATATCCAATATAGAACCAGAGGCACTGATTTAATTGAACCAGATTCAAATCATGCAGCTGTCTCCAGTGCACGTCAACTAAATGGAGAGAGGCCGATCAGCGTTACTCAACTTAGGAATGCTTCCAATTATGAGTAACCCGAAAGAGAAGCAAGTTCTCTTAATCATTACTATCAACTGAATACCATACACAAGTATCTACATCTTCGATCACTATGAAGAATCCCGATACTTGCAATACCTGGTTCTCTACTCTATTCAAATACCTATAACTCCTCAAAACTTAGACCCTGTGTTTCTACGAAACACATGTTTAAGAACTAGAGAAGTTAAAAGTAAACAGAATATAGTATGAGGACCAAACCCTCTGTCCCAATGGACACTGGACAACATACAATACTCTGTATAAGTCCGCTGAGTCTAACAACTCTTTCACTGTGTGTCGTAGGTTGAAAACTGTACTTATGGTTAAGAAGAATTACACCGCTGTTTAATGCTCCTTACCTAACCATCCACTGATATAGGTAAATGTCATCGACATAATATCAAAAGGTATATCTCACTCTATGAAAATAGACGTACAGATATATCAATTTGAAATTGGTGCATAAAAGCGGATATTCAAAACCAAATATTTGCCGACCGGCAAACAGCTCAGGTGATTTCCTCAAATATCACCGATTACAACGAATCCCGATATAATGAGGATGATCACCCAATTCCCAATAACTTACTCCCACTCATCATCTATAAAACCATACAGATGTGAGAATCATACCTGGTAAATACATACCCTGGAGCAAGTGTCTAATCGGGAAATCAGTTTTCATTTAACAGTACACAGTGAACTGAAACATTGAAATGTTTCGATGGGGTATCCTGGTATTCTTAGTAATGCCTCTACCATTATCCAGATTCACAACTATAACCGTATAATTCTTTGCCACCTCTCCAAATCCCTTTATATGTCTTTAGTCATTACCTTCTGCACACCCCCTTAGGCCAAATGGTTTTCTTCCTTCCCTACCGTTCGGCACCAGCCTATGGTTTGGAAGAAGACTATCCAATAAGCATAATGGGTGTACTGTCCTAGTCCTAGGAGCACTCGCAATGCGAGAGAAGGTGAAAACAAAAGACAACCGAATAAACCTTATTCCTATTTCTCCTGGACCAGAATCCATCCCCGAACTGGAACAAGTTCCTTTCGAGTTCGTATATAACCATACGATGGAGTATCCAATATACTGTGGATCTTCGTAGTGATACGGAGTGTCCTGGAGAAATACAAAGGTGATTTAGGATTGGCGAAGAAATACTTGGTTTGGTCGTGAATAGCAGTCGCAATTTACTTTGCCCTCTTACTAATCCCTTGCTTTGTCTTAATCTTAATACCTTCTGTACACCGTTTAGGCTAACTGGTTTTCTTCATTCCCTACCGGTCGGCACCAGCCTAAGGTTTGGAAGAAGACTATCCAATTTGCATAATAGGTGTACTACTCCTAAACTAAGGAGTACTCGCAACCTGAGAGAGGGTGAAAAGAAAAGACAACTGAATAATCCTATCCGTTTTCTCCAGTACCAGAAACCATCCTCGAATCCCTTCGAGTTCGTATCTAACCATACGATGGTTTTGTCCAATGGAAGTGGACGTTCGCAGTAATACGGGGTGTCCTGGAGAAAAGGGTAAAAGTAGGAGTGGCAATGAGGTCTGCAACTCTGACAATCCAAAAGCCTGTATTAAGAAGGTTCGGTCAATTTGGTCACTGAGTCATAGTCTTAGGGTCGGGTCAATGGTCGCTGCCAGAGAGAGAGAAAAGAAACACTCAGCGTGCACTCTAACCAAGATCAGAATGGTTACCAATTTATCTAATCTGGAAACCTCCCACTGTATCTCAAATTCTCCTCCAAACCTAAAAGAAGAATTAGTCGGGGTCACCCGAGGAGTAAACCAACTCATCAGTGGGAATCGGGATCCAACTATCATCGCATGACAACGTGACGGAATCCGCTCACGGTATCACACTCCAGAAGGTATGCGCATATCTGGCAAGTTTCAGTTCTTTTGAAACTCCCGATGTTGATTTTTACCCCATGCTCTTATGACCTTGACTTTGGCCAACAAATCATAAGTCACATGTCAAGTTCTGCCCGTCATTCTCCAGGTTAATTTGAATCCACCCGTACATACCCTTGACTTTGGCCAACAAGGCAGTGCGACTGTTCCAAACCAACGCATCTATCTATGCTGCATATGAATACCCAACAGCTACCAAACACTGTGCCTTGACTTTGGCCAACAAACACAGCTTGAATACTATTGACTACCCATATGAAACGACGGAGGGCTACGAATGGTTTCTGGCGAAAACCTTTAACGTAATGAACTTGATATCGTTGAAGGAACGGATAGCTTTTTAGAAAATATAGTGACGAAAACCTTTACTAAAGAGGTCACTCCCGGTGAAGGGATCTCGGCTCTTTCCCCGTAGGATGGGGTGCTGGATATTCATAACCGAATATCACGATGCAAAGCAAAAGTAATCGGCTATAGTGAAGTTAATGCCCTGACGCAAACTTCTGTCCAAGGGGTCACTCCCGGTGAAGGGATCTCGGCCCTTGCCTCGTCGACTGAGGAGCAGGATATTCCAAATGAATACCACGATGCAAAACAAAAGTGAACGTCCTTGCAATAACAGCTTTTTGAAAAGTGTTCCAACAACATCAGAATAGGTTTGTTTAACTTGCATTGATCCGAATCAACGCAGTCCCATCAATTGATCACACCACAAAGAACGAAAATATACTGACGTACGTATATGCCATCCGCATTCGCCACTGGGTCCCGTCATCACCCGTTAGGTTAGCTTACTAACGGCAGAGCGGGGACTGGACTAGCGCGGATGAAAAACATATACAACATCTACTAATATATATACCAATATATAGTATTTCGCTCAAGGCGTGAAAAGAAATGCAACATCACAGAAATGTACAGCATCACAGAACAATACAGATATCTGGGATCCCCGGGTTTCACAGAGCCACTACTGAAACCCGACGTTCCCCTGGTCGTGTGGATAGCCTGTGCAATGAAAACCTAGACCCCTACGGGTGCGGCAAGTCACCCGCCAAAACCTGAAGCGAGGCAGCCCCCTCCAGTGCCGTGAATGGACCACCCAGCACTTCACGGAATCCGGTAACTTGGGCACCCCTCCTGGGTCAACCTGTACCCCCTACGAGTGCGGCGAATAGCCCGCCAATTCCAGACTGAAGCCCCCTCCGTCTCAATGCCCTGAGATGCGGGCCCGTTGCCCTCTAGAACCCGGCTATCCGTGCACCCCTCCGCGGGGTAACCCTAGTACAGAAAGTAAAATATACATACACCGGGTACATCGACCGCAACCAGGTCGTGCCCCAAAAGAATAATACAATCAGGCAGTGACGGAAGTCCACATGTCGGACGCTCGTCCCGCAATATCAAATGTACAAAATACAACAACACTGTACTAGCATTGCATCCAGGCTATCCCCCACGACCGATCCGCAACATCACAGCAAATACATAGAACATCAACGTAAAAATCACGTTCGCAAATCCGTCTAACCGGGCTATAGCAGTTAGACCGGATTTACCGATCGAGTGACATTCACGGTCGCAGATATAATGTAAATACTGTGAAAAATGTGTTTAAAATTTTCCGATTGATCAAACAATTAACAAGTGGGCCCCAAAGAAAACTGTAGCACTCACAGAAATAATTGGCCCAACTTTAATATTCCAAAACCCCTATTTTAAGCCCAGAAGGCCTCTGTAAAAAATTGGTGAAGTTATGTGAATAGTGCGCGGCGGAAGGGCCGCACTAATGGGGTTTTCGCGGCGGTTCCGCGCTCCAACTGTGGAGTTACTTCATCAAAATTTTACAGAACTCTTAGATTTTCCAGTACATCAATATTTTACAACCTGAAAAATTTTACGACACCAAAAATTTTCAACAGAAACTGATGCAAACTAAAATGCAGTTTTGGAACTTTTTGATCGATCGGAAATGCAAACACATTACACAAAGCTAGACTAAGTTAATGGCGAGGCTCTGATACCACTGTAAGTGCACGGCGGCGCCCCGGCCGTCAATCCGACGCCGGAATGCGGAAGCGGTGAACAACTTAAATTTTTGCGGACTTTGCAAACCGGCACCACCGCGCACTAAACTCCGGATCGTAACCATTAACAAGTCTAAGCTAACTAGAATACGGGTTAGAGATGTATACCGACGATCCAAGTCCTCCGGTCTTCATCTCCACTCCGATCTCCTCGCGGGATCTCCGTCCGTCTCCTCCTCGTCGGAAAGGGCACCACATCGCCTGTAGCTTTTACGGGCTCCCACCTCAATACCGAGGCAACTCGGGCGCGAAGCTGGCGAATCGACGCGTCCAAGATTTGCTGTAGGAAGTGTAGTGTAGAGGCTACTTGTCTCTTTGGGGTTTGTTGCCTTTGGATGGAGGAATGAAGATTGATCTTTGGAGGGAAATGTAGCTACCAATTTTGCAAGCCAAATGAGATGATCAAAATGAAGCACAAAATGAATCTCTCATTTTTCTCTCCTCCTCACTAAAGTGGCCGGCCAATCCTTAGAGGAGAAAAGGTGGAGGGAAAAGAATGGATATCTATGATGAAGGGAGGTGAGTGTAGGAGTGAAGAAGGGGTGACCACATCAAGGGACATAAAAACATACAAGCATGCTTCACTTTAATCAAACCATACCCTCATCAAATCACAAGTCAAAGCAAGCATGGTGCAAAGAAAAGAAAGCTATCATAATCAATATATATGCAATAAAACCCCTCCACAAAAGTAATTTGCAAAACTGCAAATTACCCCCTCCATCGGAAAAGTCCGGCCGGGAAAGAACAAACGAAAACCGGCCGGAACGGAATGCAAACTGGCAACTCCAGAAAACTGGTCCCGTAATAAATTACAGGAAAACCCCGACACTGTGCATACACACCCGCATCTGTATTCCGTCCGGATACAAATGCAAAGAGACAAAATCTACACTGTACTAAACTAGGACCGGCTTAAACCAAAGCCGGCTAGTAATATCCGTTCGATCCTGATCCGTGCAATACCACACGTATCTGATCGAACCCTGCCATATACCTATACGGCTACTAGTACAAACCGTCCGATCTTGATCCGTGCAATACCGCACGTATCTGATCGGACCCTGCCATATCTCCATACGGCCTCTACAGCGTTTCGCCCGAAAACTGAGTAACTGAAAGTGTGGTAGACTCTAAAGACTCGTCAATACTATGGCTGTGGATTTAACTACTAGCACGTCAGAGGTATAAGCCAATACGTGACGGGCCACCAGCTATTGACTAAAAGGGACGTCGATGAGCGAACTCATCCTGACACCCTACTGAGCCTGTCAGTGACAATATCCATACAGTCCGGTCCGTTCGTCTATGAGCATCGCATGGCGGGCCTAGGGGGTTGGTAAAAGTCAGACCCCCAAAAGCGGTACAAGTCGTGTCGGAGTGTAGCCCAGAACACCCTGAGATACTACTGGAATACCTACCAGTAAATCTCCTGCCTTGGCCAAGGACTTCGTGTAATGGCTCTCCTAGACACAGCGCGACCTCACCCCCAATACCGGGAGAGACGAAACCCCCGAAGATCCGCTCACTGCCTCCATGTGGCTCGGGACTGTACCCAACTAAAACCTGTTTGCACGACTCCTTTGAGCCGTGGTAGGGTAGTAATCAAAGTACAGTAGGAACTCACACGAGACAAATGACGATCCCCAGGTCGATGAACTAACCTGTACACATGTCACCTGGGAACTGCTATCTGACGTCAGGTATAAGACCAACTAGCATGTTCCCGGCGAGTCCTGTCCGGTGTACTCATAACCCAATGAGCACCTGTATACATCTTAGGTGATCCAACTGACACCAGTGGCTTGTGAGACCGGCCACCGCCCCTCGTCGGGGTCTCGACTGTATACACTAGTCTACTCTGGAGAATCGATGCCCTGTCTCGAAACTCCCACGACTAGGGACCTTTTAAGGATGTGCTTGTAGACCCCAGCTCCCACGTATATGATCGCCCTCATACTGCCGGTAGTCAAGCAAGAATCCCAGGGGCTCTATCAACGTGCAATAGTGACATGTCATGTCACCTAAAGCAGTACACGATGATAAAGGTAAACCTGATAGCATACTATCATCTCGAGTAAGACTGTTCTACCGGGATAGGTCCTCCCTCAATCATTGCAATCACGTGCCTGTGATCCAATAATTGACTCTGAGGGCACTATCTCCAACAAGGGTCGGGCTCGACTGCCTCTGAGAGGACTTTTTGATCCCTGGCGTTGCGAGTAGGGAAACTACTGTCCAGGGATAGCCGAGCAGGGTAGCTGCTGAGCTGCCTCTAAGGAGGACTTTGATCCTTAGCGTTGGAGGGGCCGTAGGAGGCCTGCTAAGGATGACCGGACAGTGAAGCTGCGCGGTTGCCTCTTGGCGAGGGCTTTGATCCCTGGCGTTACGAGTAGGGAAGCTACTGGCCAGGGATAGCCAAGCAGAGAAGCCGCTCGGCTGCCTCTAAGGAGTACTTTGATCCTTAGCATTGGAGGGGCCATAGGAGGCCTGCTAAGGATAACCGGGCAGTGAAGCTGCGCGGTTGCCTCTTGGCGAGGGCTTTGATCCCTGGCGTTGCGAGTAGGGAAGCTACCGGCCAGGGATAGCCGAGCATGGTAGATGCTTGGCTGATTCTTCATGAGGTTTCGCCCGACCATCCCGTTGCAGGTATGGAGGACAGGAACGGTCGCGGCGAACGTGTGCGTAGCATGCGGATTGAATGTGTGGGGAGGGGAAGCGCCAGAGTCGCATCGTTTCGATTCCGCCAGAGAAGGCTCAATGATCGCCGCGTGGCAGCGACTTTGTGGGCGAAAACGGGCGACTGTTGGGTTTCGTTGGGGCGCAGTAGGGCGACCCGAGGGTCCTGAGTTGGGCCGGGAATTGCGCTTCTGCCAAAAGGTTCCCGACGAAGTGGCCGAGGAACTGAGTAGTCAGCTCGTCAAAGGTCGAGATTGAGTGAGGCTCGAGTCCTCGGAACCAGTCCCGACCAGAGCGGATGAGGGTGGCTGGGAAGGCTCTGCACTGGGCGGCGTCGGAATGGTCCTGGAAGCTCATCCCCGCGGTGAAAGCATCCAAATTGTCTTTCGGGTCGGTTTTCTCGTTGAACAGAGAGACCTTCGGGGGCTTGTTGCATGAGGAGACGTGAACATCGAGCATTCCCTCGGTAAATGGCTTGGTGAGCGAGTCGGCGGTGTACTTAGCCCCGTCGCTCGAGAGGTGACCTTCTCGGTGTATGCCCTCGATCTTCTTCTCGGGGGCGTCGAGTCGGCCGTGGTACCCCAAGGATCCGGCGCCTTGTGACCCCCGTCCTCTGCTGCGGGAGACCTGCGTCTGGGCGTGGTCCCGGTTCCTCTTAATGAGGTTCCCCAGATCCCCGGGCGAGGTGGCCCTCGTGCTGCCGTGGCGAGCCCCTACTGTGCGACCCCATCGAGGGAGGGGGTGTCGGTCATGCCTGGGGACAGGCGAGTTGACCGACATCTCCTCAAGGGGGTGAGGGTCGCGAGGAGGCTCGAGGCGGGGCGCTCTGGCGGCGGATCTTGGTGTGGAGCTGTGGGACGCCCGGCGGGCCTCAGAGAGTATCGGCCCGTGAGATTTGTGGCCATAGGACGTAGCCTGCCAGTGGTCAGCCGTGCCGATGAGGGTAGAGTCTTCTGGAGGCGGAGGAGTGGCGGAGCGGCGATCTGGGGTCTTGGCCCGGCCGTTTGGACGTGGATGAGAGCCTCCACGATGGACTGTAGTCGGTCTATTCGGCCGGCGAGGGCGTTGATGACGTTCGCCGGAGGATGTTCATTAGCGCCTCCGGTGAGGGTGAGGCAGCGGCTGGTACTTGGATCTTCAGGGTAATCTCTTGCCATGTGGATGGAGATCGGAAGGCCAACTTTTGTTTTTGTGAAGTTTTAGTTTCCACAGACGGCGCCAGCTGATGGAGGTCCTTTTCGGGTCTCTGTCAGATGTTGTCTTCCGTCGATCTCCAGGTGGATCTTGGAGGTGATCTCCTGTTGCGTGTGGGTCTCAATGGGTTTTGAGGAGATTGGTGGTTTTGAGGAGTTTGAGCCGAGTACTTGCAAGGAAGTCCCGGGGTGGTTTGGTACCACCGAGGACCCTCCGACGATCAAGTTAGCATAAGATCCGAGCAGAGTAACGGCTAAGTGGGGTGAAAAAAGCTTACTTGACCCCTCTGTGATGGGGGTTTATATAGTGGCGGCAGCACGCAGTAGGAGGCACGAGAATCTCGCCTGCAGTTACGCTCCCGACGTCACGCCCGCGTAATAAGCGGATCACCCGTTAATAGGGATCGTGATGGCGTGGAACATGGGATGTTGCCGGCGGAGAATCCGCGCATGGCGAGATTTGCGGAGCGGCGGTTACGCCTGTGAGTGGTGGAGTTGGTCGGTCGGAGGGACCGAGGAAGATGGCCTCGGCGGGGGAGCTCGGGAACGAGCGGGAGGGCCGAGGCATCTTGGTCCTGTGGTTGCTCGAGGCGATCTGAGAGGCCGAGGAGGCCAATTTGTAAGGGGCTCTGAGGAGAGCCAGCTTGTGCTTGCAGGTCGGGTACAGGGGTAGCCTGGTCGGCCCTTTCTTCTAAGTTCTGGGACACGTCATCTGCCACGTGTCCTGATCTGGGAGATCGCCAATATAGAGCATCATCATTTAGTTACTTAAAATTTCCTATGAATTTTCTCACAGCAAATATATAGATTCTACCTGATATTCACATCGTTCTAATGCATATAGATTTTTCATAACATCTATTTTGCACAACGAGCAAATTAATCAATTTTTTATTGCAATGTCTTTTTACATCCCTGATGGAGGTCCTTTTCGGGTCTCCGTCAGATGTTGTCTTCCGTCGATCTTCCGGTGGATCTTGGAGGTGATCTCCTGTTACGTGTGGGTCTCAATGGGTTTTGAGAAGATTGGTGGTTTTGAGAAGTTTGCGCCGAGTACCTGCAAGGAAGTCTCGGGGTGGTTTGGTACCACCGAGGACCCTCTGACGATCAAGTTAGCACCAGACCCGAGCAGAGTAACGGCTAAGTGGGGTGAAAAAAAAGCTTCTTGACCCCTCTGTGATGGGGGTTTATATAGTGGCGGCAGCACGCAGTAGCAGGCGCGAGAATCTCGCCGGTAGTTACGCTCCCGATGTCACGCCCGCATTATAAGCGGATCGCCCGTTAATGGGGATCGTGATGGCATGGAACGTAGGATGTTGCCGGCGGAGAATCCGCACATGGCGAGATTTGCGGAGCGGCGGTTACGCCTGTGAGTGGTGGAGTTGGTCGGTCGGAGGGACCGAGGAAGATGGCCTCGGCGGGGGAGCTCGGGAACGAGCGAGAGGGCCGAGGCATCTTGGTCCGGTGGTAGCTCGGGACGAGCTGAGAGGCCGAGGAGGCCAATTTGTAGGGGGCTCTGAGGAGAGCCATCTTGTGCTTGCAGGTCGGGTACATGGATGGCCTGGTCGGCCCATGTGGGCCCTTTCTTCTGAGTTCTGGGACACATCATCTGCCACGTGTCCAGATCTAGGAGATCGCCAATATAGAGCATCATCATTAGCCCCCCACTCTTGTCCCGACCAGCTGACGGGTCGGGTCAAGAGTGGACTGCCGGGCCGCCCGGGGTGAGCTCCCCCTAAGATTTTGTCGGGATGCGTCCACAGGCTGTCGGCTGTCTTTTCTGCCAGCGAATCAGGACGAGATATTTAAGTAAGGTGCGCCGGTTCATGCATCCTGTCACTGAAGCGACGGTCTGCGTGTCAAGCGTCGGTTGGCCGACGCGACGTGTGCAGACCTGCGGCGTCTGACGGGATGCGGCTCAGTGTGGGATGCGGCGTCAGTTGATTTTGATCACTTGCCAAGTATGCCAAGCGCTGCTGAGAAGGAGGCGTCTCCATGGCCCCGAAGTCGAGGAGGGATCACTCAGACTTAGATAAACCTGATGTCTCTTGTTGGGGCATCGGATTCGCTGCATGTGATGGGTAGAGGGATGTTCGCCATAGTTGTGCCGAGCATAAAGGGGCTCGGTGGCCTCGTTATGAGGGCTACAAACCCGCAACGTCTGTTGGGCAGGAAGATGCCTGCTGGGGATGACCGAGCAGGGAAGCTGCTCGGTTGATCTTGGCGAGGGCTTCGTTCCCTGTCGGTCGTGGTAGGAAGCTACCAACCGGGGATAGCCGAGCAAGGGTCGGGCTCGACTGCCTCTTGGATGACTTTGATCCTTAGCGTTGGAGGGGCCGTAGGAGGCCTGCTAAGGATAAACGGGCAGTGAAGCTGCGCGGTTGCCTCTTGGCGAGGGCCTTGATGCCTGGCGTTGCGAGTAGGGAAGCTACCGGCCGGAGATGACCGAGCAAGGGTCGGGCTCGGTTGCCTCTTGCGAGGGCTTTGATCCTTGTCGGATGTGGTAGGAAGCTACCTACCGGGGATAGCCGAGCAATGGTCATGCTCGACTGCCTCTTGGAGGACTTTGATCCTTAGCGTTGGAGGGACCGTAGGAGGCCTGCTAAGGATAAACGGGCAGTGAAGCTGCGCGGTTGCCTATTGGCGAGGGTCTTGATCCCTGGCGTTGTGAGTAGGGAAGCTACCGGTCGGAGATGACCGAGCAAGGGTCGGTCTTGGTTGCCTCTTGCGAGGGCTTTGATCCCTGTCGGTTGTGGTAGGAAGCTACCAACCGGGGATAGCCGAGCATGGGTCGGGCTCGACCGCCTCTGGGAGGACTTTGATCCTTAGCGATGGAGGGGTCGTAGGAGGCCTGCTAAGGATAACCGGACAGTGAAGTTGCACGGTTGCCTCTTGACGAGGGCTTTGATCCTTGGCGTTGTGAGTAGGGAAGCTACCGTCCAGGGATAGCCGAGCAGGGAAGCCGCTCGGCTTCCTCTAAGGAGGAATTTGATCCATAGCGTTGGAGGGGCCGTAGGAGGCCTGCTAAGGATAACTGGGTAGTGAAGCTACGCGATTGCTTCTTGGCGAGGGCTTTGATCCCTGACGTTGCGAGTAGGGAAGCTACCGGCCAGGGATAGCCGAGCAGGGAAGCCGCTCGACTTCCTGTAAGAAGGACTTTGATCCTTAGCGTTGGAGGGGCCGTAGGAGGCCTGCTAAGGATAACCGGGCAGTGAAGCTGCGCGGTTGCCTCTTGGCGAGGGCTTTGATCCTTGGCATTGCGAGTAGGTAAGCTACCGGCCAGGGATAGTCGAGCAGGAAAACCGCTTGGCTGCCTCTAAAGAGGACTTTGATCCTTAGCGTTGGAGGGACCGTAGAAGGCCTGCTAAGGATAACCAGGCAGTGAAGCTGCGCGGTTGCCTCTTGGCGAGAGCTTTGATCCCTGGCGTCACGAGTAGGGAAGCTACCGGCCAGGGATAGCCGAGCATAGGCTGGTGCCGAACGGTAGGGAAGGAAGAAAACCACTTAGCCTAAAGGGGGTGTACAGAAGGAAATGAATAAAGACAAATAAAGGGATTTGGAGAGATGACAAAGAAATATACGGTTACAGTTATGAATTGGATTATGGAAGAGGCATTACTAGTATTGGATTAATATAAACTTATCGCATCTAGTGCAAAAACAATATCTGGTGTGGTACTTGACATCTCACGATTGACTCAATTGCCTAAGCAAGTGATCTGCCAATCATGCACATCCCTCTCCCCTTTAGTCTGTAAGACACTTTTAGAGAGGGTGACTCCATCACTTGCAGGTACACCACCATACCAGGAGTCATCTAATCTAAACTACCATTAGAATACAGTCAAAGTACCCACATTGGGAAACTACCCAAATCTAGATCTAAAACCATAGATCTAGAAACCAGAATGTCTGATATTATATCCATATCCTGTCTGGAGAAACAACTGTGTGACGACCAAAGTATAACCGATCGTAGTATAAGAATTTTACTTCCTACTCTGTGTATGTCATCTAAATACCAGGACATCACACACCCTACTACCTTCTTAACAGATCCATCCTCTATTCTGATGAAGTCAAACCTATGACTGTCACATCAAAATTAGATGATCTATCTCCGCTATAACTGCTCAAGTCTATAATAAGACATAAGCTACTTGCCCACTATACTTCCGCTGCTCCCACTGACCACAACAACCCTTTGGCAGAATAATATATACGTGCACTTCTAAACCTAGTTTAGAACGACACTATACTTAACCTCCTGCCGGGTCTCATAGCCTGGAACAACAGTAGTATCAAGTCTGAGTAAACAAGAACCTCCCTGTCACCGTCCTTGAGGCTACCGGAGTACCTCTCGGGTGTCTGAGGTTACCCACCATATCTGCGGAGTGGCTATTGGAATGTCAAACCTGATTGAATCTTTAGGTCCTATTAAATTTTCCGTAATCGTTTGCGGTTCTGGAATCACTTCCAGTTCTACCATACTCCCACTACTGTTTTCTGAAAAAAACCATTTTACTAAAACTGTGGCGAGTCAAGAACAATATCATCATTGATCTTTCAGATGGTAGAAAGTCAACGCTCGACATAGCCCGGGTCAACCCACAAACTGCCATTACAGAAACGTGCTCTGAGTTATCCAGAGTCTGGTTTTAAGCATAAGCCGGACAACTCCCCGTACCTTAACATCGTTAAGATATGAACCATTCTATATCCAATATAGAAACTTTGGTGCTTATTTAATTGGAACCAGATTCTAATCATGCAGCTGTCTCCAGTGCATATCAACTTAATGGAGAGAGGCTAATCAGCATTACTCAAATACATCCAATTATGAGTAAACCGAAAGAGAAATAAGTTTCTCAAAACCATTACTATCATCCGAATACCAATCACAAGAATCTACATTTTCGATCTCTTTGAAGAATCCCGATACTTGCGATATCTGGTTCTCTACTTTATTCTTATACCCACAACTTCTCAAAACTTAGACCTTGTATTTCTGCGAAACACTTGTCTAAAAACTAGAGAAGTCATAAGTAAACAGAACATAGTATGAGGACCAACCCTTTTGTCCTGATAGACACTGGACAACATACAATACTCTGTATAAGTCCGCTAAGTTGAATAACTCAAAACCTGTGTATCGTAGGTTGAAAACTGTACTTATGGTTAAGAACTACTCCGCTGTTCAATGCACCTTACTCAATCGCCAACTGATATAGGTAAATGTCATTGACATAATATCAAAAAGTTATATTTCACTTTATAAAAATAAACGTACAGATATATCATTTTGAAATTGGTACTCAATAACGGATACTCAAAACCAAATACATGCCGTCTGGCAATAACCCAGGCGATTTTCTCAAATATCACCAATTTCAACGAATTCCGATATAATGAGGATGATCACCTTATTCCAAATAACTTACTCCCACTCACCATCTGTAACCATACAGATGTGAGAATCATACCTGGTAAATACATACCCTGGAGTAAGTATCTAATCGGGAAAACGGTTTTCCTTTAACAATGTACTGAAATATGAAAATGTTTCGTAGGGGTATCATGGTATTCCTAGTAATGCCTCTTCCATAATCCAATTCATGACCGTAACCGTATATTTCTTTGTCATCTCTCCAAATCCCTTTATTTGTCTTTATTCATTTCCTTCTGTACACCCCCTTTAGGCTAAGTGGTTTTCTTCCTTCCCTACCGTTCGGCACCAGCCTATGGTTTGGAAGAAGACTATCCAATAAGCGTAATAGGTGTACCCTCCTAAACCAAGGAGTACTCGCAACTTGAGAGAAAGTGATGATATAAGAAAACTGAATAATACCTTATTCTATTTCTCCCGAACTGGGGAAAAAAACAAAGGTGAAATAGGAGTGGCGATGAAGTACGCGGTTTGGTCCTGAATGATAGCAGTCGCAATTTACTTTGCCCTCTTTCTAATCCTTTTATTTTGTCTTTACATATTTCCTTCTGTACACCCTACTTAGGCTAATTGGTTTTCTTCATTCCCTACCTTTCGGCACCTGCCTATGGTTTGGAAGAAGACTATCCAATAAGCGTAATAGGTGTACTCTCCTAAACCAAGGAGCCCTCGCAACCTGAGAGAATGTGATAATAAAAGACAACTAAATAAACCAATTCTATTTCTCCTGAACCTGGATCCTTCCTCGAAGAAGTCCCTTCGAGTTCGTATATAACCATACGATGGATCTATCCAGTGGAAGTGGATGTCCGTAGTAATACGGGGTGTTCTGAGAAATGCAAAGGGTAAAAGAAGGAGTGGCAATGACTTATGCAACTCAGACAATCCAAAAGCCAGTATTTTAAGAAGGTTCGGTCAACTTGGTCACTGAGTCATAGTCTAGGGTCGGTCAAATGTCGCTGCCAAAGAGAGAGAGAAAAGAAACACTCTGTGTGCACTCTAACCTAGATTAGAATGGTTATCACTTTATCTAATCCGGAAACCTCCCACTGTACTGTCAAATTCTACTCCAAACCTAAAAGAAGAATCAATCGGGATCACCCGAAAGGGAAAACCAACTCATCAGTGGGAATCGGGATCCAACTCTCATCGCATGATAATGTGACGGAATCCACTCACGTTATCACACTCCAGAAGGTATGCGCATGCCTGGCAAGTTTCAGATTCTTTAGAAATTCCCGAAGTGATTTTTACCCCATGTTCTTATGACGTTGACGAAAGCTAACAAATCATAAGTCACATGTCCAGTTCTGCCCGTCATTATCTTGTTAATTCGAACCTACCCGCACATACCCTTGACGAAAGCCAACAAGGTAATACGACTGTCCCAAACCAACTCATCTATCTATGCAACAAATGAATACCCCAGCAGCTACCAAACACTATGCCTTGACGAAAGCCAACAAACATAGCTTGAATACTACTAACCATCCATAAGAAATGACGGAGGGCTACGGCTAGTTTTTGGCGAAAAACCTTTAACGTAATGAACTTGATCTCGTTGAAGGAACCTGATAGCTTTTTATAAAAATATAGTGGCAAAAACCTTTGCTAAAGAGGTCACTCCCGGTGAAGGGATCTCGGCTCTTTCCTCGTGGAATGAGGTGCAGAATATTCCAACTGAATACCGCGATGCAAAGCAACATATAATCGACTATAGTGAAGTTATTACACTGATGTAAACTTCTGCCCAAGGGGTCACTCCCGGTGAAGGGATCTCGGCCCTTGCCTCGTCGAATGAGGTGCAGGATATTCCAACTGAATACCGCTATGCAAAACAAAAGAAAACGTCTTTGTAATAACACCTTTTAAAACTATTCCAACAACATCCAAACAGGTTTGTTTTCCTTTGCATTGATCAGAATCAACGCAGTCCCATCAATTAATCACACCAGAAAAAAACGAAAATAAAATGTACGTATATGCCATCCGCATTCGTCACTGGGTCCCGTCATCACCCGTTAGGTTACTTAACTAACGACAGAGCGGAGACTGGACTAGCGCGGGTGTAAAACATATACAACATCTACTAGTATATATACCAATATACAATAATCGCTCCAGGCGTGATAATATGCAACATTACAGAAAAGTAATAAGTATCACAGAACAATACAGATAATCTGGGATCCCCGGGTTTCACAGAGCCGCTGCTGAAACCTGACGTTCTCCTGGTCGTGTGGATAGCCTGTGCAATGAAACCTAGACTCCTACGGGTGCGGCAAGTCACCCGCCAAAACCTGAAGCGAGGCAGCCCCCTACAGCAAAGTGAATGGACCACCATGCACTTCACGGAATACGGTAACTTTAGCACCCCTCCTTGGGTCAACCTGTACCCCGTACGAGTGCGGCGAATAGTCTGTCAATTCTAGAGTGAGGCCCTTCTGCCTCTCAAAGCCATGAGATGCGGACCCGTTGTCCTCCAGAACCCGGCTATCCGTGCACTCCGTCACGGGGTAAACCTAGTACAGAAATGAAAAATATATACAACGGGTACATCGACCTCAGCCCGGTCGTGCCCCAAAAGAATATTATACAAACAGGCAGTGACGGCAGTCCACATGTTGGACGCTCGCCCCGCAATATCAAATGTACAAATAAATCTAAACTGCACTACTATTGCACACTGCTATCCACCACGACAAATCCGCAACATCACAGCACAACACAGAACATCAACGTGAATGTCACGTTCGCAAACCCGTCTAAAAGAACTATAGCAATTAGACGCGGTTTACCGCTCGAATGACATTCACGGTCGGAGATATAATGTAAGTACTGTAAACTAACAAGTTTAAAATTTCGATCGACAAAACTTCCCGAAGTGGGCCCCACGTACATCTGCTGTACAGTAACAAAATCTGGGCCCAAAAGAAATATTCTAGAAACCACAATTTACCATGAATAACACACTGTAGAAATTTGGTTTACTGTAGCTCCAAACTGGCGGCGGATCCGCGGCCAAAGCCTGGTTTGGGCCGCGTATCCGCGGCAGTACTGTAGATTTAGCCCACCAAATTTCACCAGTATTCTTAAAAAAGCCTGCTCGATTTTCTGAGATGCTCAAAATAATTTTTTGACCTGTTTAAAAATTCGACAGAAACTTTATACAGAAAATTGCGGTTTTCGAAATTCCGTTCGATCGATATTTTAAACGCGTTAAAACAAGTTAGTAAAGCTTAATGGCGTGGCTCTGATACCATGTAAGTCTACAGTAGCGCCCCGGCCGTCAATCTGACGCCAAATGCGGAACAAAAACTTTTATAACTGGCGCTATCGCATACTATAACCCGGATCTGCCATTAACGCTAAACTAACAAACTACAAAGTGGGTAGAAAGGCTACACCGAATGATCCGAGTCCTTCGTTCTTCAACCATCATCCCACGCTCCGTTGCGGCTGCTCCGATCTCCTTGCTCCTCGTCGAGGTGGCACCACATCTACGGATCTTTAAACGGGCTCCCGCCTCTGAACCGAGGCAACTCGGACATGAAGTTTGCCAGCCGATATGTCCAAAATTGATGTAGAGAATGAGTAGAACACTTTGTCTCGCTTCATCCAAAGCCATGGATGAACGGTTAATGAAGTTGCCTTTTGAATCGGGTAAATGAGAAATGAGCATATCTAATTTCCATGAACCAAATCTAATACTTTTCTTTTGCAAATCAATCATCTATCTCAAGGGGGCGGCCACATATATGAGGTGGGGAAGGTGAGTGTAGGAGCAAAGGAGGTGACCATAAGATAAAAGATCATGAAGAAATATCTTAGTAAGAACAAAACACATTAATGGTAAAGGGTGACTCACAAATACACCTCATCAACCATTAATGCAAACCAGTGAGTCACTAATCCTAGTCATCATCCAAGAAGCTTCCTCTCATGACTCACCCTGTCACGACCCTAAGGTACGGAACGCGACCGGCACTTAAATTACGAAGCGTCTAGAGGCGCAACGTAATCTAAGTAAGCCGAAGACCAGAAATCTAAACCATATAAAAGAAGAAGTAAAGGAAAACATGTAGAAAAACAAGTTTAAAAGCAACATCCAATTTTCTCAAAATTTCGGCAGAGTCTCCTTTGTAAAAACTGGCCCCAAACAGGTACAAACAAGAATAATATATATATACAGCAATAAAAAGGCATCCCCAAGCGGGAGCTAGCTCTACGCCAACAGGCAGAAACAACCACACCAAGCACAGTAATATACAACGCCAAAGGGCGAGGCTCAAAATTCAGAAGAAAACAAATCCACCAGATACCATAATAATACAAGCGTGACTCTAAATTCGAAATAAATAACCGGTCCTTTAAACTTATCAAGTAATACAAGTTTGGTTGATGGAGCTTACTAGATACCATTGAAATAAATAAAGTACAACGGCGGTCCTGATACAAATGAACCAACCTACCGTGCAAATCACCCTAAATGAAAAGATGTGCCAGCAAGCTGCCAAGGAAACCTGTACATCGAACCTGTAATAAAATTTGGCACAACGGAGGTGAGTTGCCAATTCGTGAGTAGAAAACATCTGCGAAAAGAAATCGAATGCACAACGCTGTCTTAGGTCATAATAATATACTAATATATCACTAGTCATCGAGTAGTGCAGGGTAATAAACTACGCGTAAGTGCAAATGCTCCGTGCTCGTGTCAGTGCCTCAAATAGTAATATGTCGTTTGAATGAGTATGCATGTACCATGAATGTAAAACAATCAACCCTGAAATCTGGATATATCTGTATAAAAATTCTTTAACTTTTATCATGGTAAAACTTGTATAGAAATCTGAAATATCATCGATGAAATCCATGGAAATCCGTTTCAAGTAACGACACAAAACATGTAAATCTCAAGTCTCAATACCTCATAGTCTCAATATCTCATAGTTTCAATATCTCGGGCTCCGTCAGTCCGGATCGGCCCATATCATCAAATCTCACGACAACGGTCGGTATCCTCCGGATATCCGCCGCGCCAGACATCACCGGTAGGTAGTCTTCCCCTGCCAGGCTCATCGTCTACAACTTGATCTTCTTGCCCCGGGGTACCATACCGGGCCCACCATGTACCCGAAACGGTTCATCCACTCCTCGAATCGGGTTTCGAAATCCAACAGAAAACATGAAATCTCATGGTGGACGACACATACATCACGGAAAAAACCGCAACTTATATTTTAAAAAGAAAGGGAGAAAGAGACAGAAGTTTTTATATATATTCTTGCGGTTTTCCCCAAAATCCAGAAATCTCATAGAAATCCAAAATCCCAAAATCATGTGTAAGTAAATGGTAAGTGTCGGTATAAGCCCCATAATACTACATGATAACATAAAAATGTGAATGCATGAAATGTCTAAGTAATAAATGCATTGTCTAGACTAACACCTGAGAGTAATCACAATACTATATTGATGTAGCCTTTAGCTGATTCTATCATAAAAGATAATATGTTCTAAAGTGTACGTGACATGGCAATTACCGATGATGTGTGTGTGAGCCGGCAAATAAGTATACGTGGGACATGCGCATCATCGGTAATGGTGCTGGTGTCCTAACAGGCAGAGTTTCATACTGACTAAAGAAACATATGTATGAACATGCAACTTGATGATTTCAATCTGAATGTAAAGGTAACATGTGTACTAAACACTAATTTGGAATATACATATCTAACTACAACTATATGACTCGAGCCTCAACTAGTATCTATCTAATCCCCTAAGGAACTAAACTAAAGGAACTAGTCGATAGGAAATAAGAATCCACCTATGGTCTGAGTCCATATCTGTAATAGTCGGCGATCCAGCCTCAACAGCGTCACATACGTAGTACGGCTTCCTCGAATCAAGAGCACGGATCAATCATCACAGCTATGCCTCGTACGGTAAAATCCATCGTACGGTATCCCAATATCGGGGTACGGGTCAAGTATCACCTACGTACATCATCATTCGTATAATATCATCATCAAATAATGTCATGATCAAAGGTACTATACTGTAATCGCATACATCCCAATATCATCAATCATATATCATTGTCTGCGAACATATACGTCGTCAATTGTTCCTCAGAAATATCATGTCATATATATCATATCGTAATCAGGTCACACATATATCATATCGTAATCAAGTCACACATATATCATATCATAACCAAGTCACACATATATCATATCGTAATCAAGTCACAGGTTACGGTCCAGGTTCTATTCTAGAGTCTCGTATATCTCAATGTCATCATCACCTATTATCGTTTATGTATACATATCCATTCTCTCATTTTCCAACGATCCGCTAAGATCATAATATGACTCTATAGCCAAGAGATTACGGCATCAAGCCCAGTTATATCGTCTCATCCCCATGTATCATATAATATCCTTATATCACATATACATGTTGTGTATATATACACCTACACACATTCCTACTTATATATACACATACACATATACACCAAGCCAAGTTTCTGTGTGTGTGCGTGTGTGTCTACCTGAAACCTACGAATTTCCTCCAAGACATTCCTCCTTCGGTAAAGTCTATCTAAATCAGTCTAGTCCAACCTAAGGTCTTTAATAGGGTCCTACTCGCCAAGAATCTAAGGTCACGTCCGACTTCCTAATGACAATAGGCAATATCTCTATTCTACGTTTGCGGGGGTGCTAAACGCCATCCACCCGACTTCCCTCGTAGATATACATCTACTCACCTGGTCCTTGTCTGCCGAAGACGATGTCGCCCTCTTCTTCTTCCTCGTCCGAAGTCCACGCAAGGGGTACCTCCCAAGCATTGAACCTCTTGCAATTAGCCTCCAAAGATGTCTTCTTTCTCCTTATTTTAAACAAATTAGGGTTTGGGAAAAGGTGGAAAATGGTTTAGGTTTGAATTTTTGTGAAGAAATTGTTGATTTCGGTGGATTTTTGAGTGAATTTTGAAGCAAATGAGAGAGAGGAAAATGGGTGAGGCCTGCTGAATTTCGACCAGGGGTAGGGAAGGGGGGAAATTGTGAGAGAAGTGTAGAAAATTCTAGGAGAAAAGAACCCCTCAAGTGCATTTAATGTTTATCACATCAAATTTTACAAAAAACCCCTTTTTAATTCATTTTCAAACCATTTTAAACCATAAAACAACTAAACTTGAAATGTTTTGATAAAATTTTTGTTACACTATATTTTAGTTTATAATGGTTCCTAATTATGTAATTTACCTAATTAAATTTGTATTTATCACTAATTAAATGTATTTTTAAGAGCTTAAAATAATATTAAAAATAATTAATTAAGGAATTTTTTTAATTAACTAGAATATTTTAAGTGACAATTTAGTTACCAAATATTAGCAATATCTTATCTAAATTTTGTATAATTAGGCCTATATTGAAAATTACTTATTTCGACTTTTTACGGAAAAGACCGATTATTTTGCCGATTAACGAAAAACTGCCTAAACGATTTTCGAAGCGTTACACACCCTCATGACTCACCCTCAAGAAAAGATAAATCCGTATTACACGGAATGTTTAAGACGGGTGATAGAAAACTGGAAACTTCAAAAAGCGATCCCGAAACGAATTTCAGGATAACCCCGTAACTGTATAAACATACCCGTATTTGTATTACAACCGAATACAAATGCAACTGAGACAAAAATATTATATCTACAAAGTATAATACATGGATCCGGCTTAAACCAAAGCCCACCAGTATTATCTGCCCGAAATATGACACGTGCGTAAACGCACGTGCATTTTCCGAACCCTGCCATAAAACCATACGGCCTCTACAACGTTTCACCCGAACTTGGGAAACTATCTGTGGGGGACTCTAATGACTCATCAGTAACCTGGCAGTGGGTTTAACCACAAGCACGTCGGCGGCACTAGCTGTGCGTAACGGCTGCCCATGTACCGACCTCAAGGGTAGCTGATGAGCGAACTCATCCTGAAACCCTACTGATCCTAACAGTGACAATATACATACAGTCTGGTCCGTTCGTCTATGAGTATCGCATATCGGGCCTAGGGGGCTGGTAACGTCAGACCCCCAAAAGCGGTATAAGTCGTGTCGGAGACAAGCCCTGAACACCCTGAGAAACTACTGGAATACTTACCAGTAATTCTCACCTGCCTTGGCTAAGGACTTGGTGTAATGGCTTTCCTAGACACAGCACGATCTCACCCCCCATACCGGGAGAGACGAATCCCCTGTCGATCCGCTCACTTGCTTCCATGTGGCTCGGGACTGTACCCAAAAAATACCTGTTTGCACGACTCCTTTGAGCCGTGGTAGGGTAGAAATCAAAGCACAGTGGGAACTCACACGAGACAAATGACGACCTCAGGTCGATGAACTAACCTGTACACATATCACCAGGGAACTGCTATCTGACGATAGGTATAATACCAACTAGCAGGTTCCCGGCGAGTCCTGTCCGGTGTACTCATAACCCAATGAGCATCTGTATACATCTTAGGTGATCCAACTGACACCAGTGGCTTGTGAGACCGGCCACCGCCCCTCGTCGGGGTCTCGACTGTATACACTAGTCTATTCCGGAGTATCGATGCCCTGTCTCGAAACTCCCACGACTAGGGACCACAATTAAGGATGTGCTTATAGACTACCCAACTCTCACGTATATGATCGCCATCATACTGTTGGTAGTCAAGCAAGATCCTAAGGGCTCTATCAACGTGTAACAGTGATCAGTCACCTGAACATTTACACGACTGATAAAGGCAAACCAGATAGCATACTATCATCTCGAGTAAGACTGTGCTACCGGTATAGGTCCTCCTCAATCATTGCAATCACGTACCTGTGATCCAATAATTGACTTTGAGGGCACTATATCCAACAGGTTACTGCCCGATGCCTCTTGGCGAGGGCTTTTGTCCTGAAGGATAGCCGAGCGAAGTTCGGGCTCGATTGCCTCTGGGAGGGCTTTTGATCCCTGGCGTTGCGAGTAGGGAAGCTACCGGCCAGGGATAGCCGAGCAGGGAAGCCGCTCGGCCGCCTCTAAGGAGGACTTTGATCCTTAGCGTTGGAGGGGTCGTAGGAGGCCTGCTAAGGATAACCTGGCAGTGAAGCTGCGTGGTTGCCTCTTGGCGAGGGCTTTGATCCTTGGCATTGCGAGTAGGGAAGCTACCGGCCAGGGATATCTGAGCAGGGAAGCCGCTTGGCTACCTCTAAGGAGGACTTTGATCCTTAGCGTTGGAGGGACCGTAGGAGGCCTGCTAAGGATAACCGGGCAGTGAAGCTGCGCGGTTGCCTCTTGGCGAGGGCTTTGATCCCTGGCGTTGCGAGTAGGGAAGCTACCAGCCAGGGATAGCCGAGCAGGGAAGCCGCTCGGCTGTCTCTAAGGAAGACTTTGATCCTTAGCGTTGGAGGGGCCGTAGGAGGCCTGCTAAGGATAACCGGGCAGTGAAGCTGCGCGGTTGCCTCTTGGCGAGGGCTTTGACCCCCGGCGTTGCGTGTAAGGAAGCTACCGGCCAGGGATAGCCGAGCATGGTAGATACTTGGCCGATTCTTCATGAGGTTTCGCCCGACCATCCCGTTGCAGGTATGGGGAACATGAACGGTCACGGCGAACATGCGCGCAGCATGCGCATTGAATGTGTGGGGAGGCGAAGCGCCAGAGTCGCGCCGTTTCGATTCCGCCAGAGAATGCTCAATAATCGCCTCGTGGCAGCGACTTTATGGGCGAAAACGGGCGACCATTGGGTTCTGTTGGGGCGCAGCGGGCTATATAAATCTGAGGGAGTGCTGGTCCTTCTTCTCTTCACAAATAGATCGTTAAGAATGGAAGACTTCCCCTTTACCATCCCCGACATCATCCACTTCGAAGACGTATACCTCTACGACTAGAACCGCGCCGAGGACACGGTGCAGTTGGTCTATGGGAGCATCGAAGACCACTTCGGCCGGCTGCTCCCCCGGCGCTCTCCTCTGCTGCAGCTGCTGATGTACTCTATCTGGAGGGCGTCGCCGAGGCTTTACAACCCCCTGTCCGAGCAGCTCTACGACGATGCCGTGGGCAAGCTGCGGTCTCTGAGGTGCTTCGGCCTGATCTCCGTGGGTCGGTTCGCTCGCTCGGTGGCACTCGTCCGTGAGTGCTACGAACTGAGGCTCAAGGTCAACGCGCACGGGGGGAATCGAAGGCAGAGGCTGGATCTTGCGAGGCCTCGGCTGGCGGAGATCTTTACGGAGTACCATGAGAAGTGCTCTCTACACCCTCTTCCCTCGCTGCTCTAATTTTCTTTTTCTTTTTGTATGTATGGATGAGAATACCATAATACCTTTTTGAATAAATAAGACATTTCCTTCTTTTTCGCAATGTTCCATTGATCTTTTATTAAATTAACAACAGACCCTAGGAAGAGTTTACATTGCCCTTAAAAAAATGTGCATGCTAATAGATGACCTTATTAGCGTGGCCCGAGCTCTCAGGAGGCTTGTTGGTCTCCGTGCTCGGCACCGGGGATGGGGCTCCCTGGGCGCCGGACTGGTCATCTGCCGAAACGAGCATGATCTGGCTGATGGTCATCTCGGCGGGAGGGGGACGCTGCTCCTGCCCACGGTCGGCCTGCCGCTTACCCCTCAAGTAAGCGGCGAGGTGCCCTGATCGGATGAGCTCCTCGATGTAGTCCCGGAGTTGCTTACAATCCTCCGTGGCGTGGCCCAGCGTCCGGTAGAAGGCGCAATAGGGGTCCCGGGTTCGCTTCGAGGCCTGACGTGGGATTGGAGGGAACTTGAAGAACCCTCGCCCAGGGCCTCCTCTAGTAACACTGCGAGGGAGACGTTGAGCGGGGTGTACTCCTGGAACTTCGGGTGATAGGGCTGCTGACGCTCCGGCCTTTCTTCCCGAGCCCTCTTCTTCTGGTCGGACCGTTCTGCTCGAGGGAGGTTCGCGTTCACCTTGGACTCGAGATGGACCTCGCGCTCGGTCCACGCCTTGACCTCGGCCATTGTCTTAGGCTGCGCCAATGCAAAGGAGCGCAACCACTCCTTGTGCCTAAGACCAGATCTGAGCACCATGATGACGGTCTCGTCCCGGGGCTCGGGGACCTCGAGGAGGGCGCTATAGAACCGGGTGACGTAAGCTTTGAACGTCTCCTTGTCCCCACTCTTAATTGTGAAGAGGTAGTCGACCTTGCGCTTCTGCCGACGGTTCCCGACGAAGTGGCCGAGAAACTGAGTAGCCAGCTCATCAAAGGTCGAGATTGAGCGAGGCTCGAGTCCTCGGAACCAGTCCCGACCAGAGCGGATAAGGGTGGCTGGGAAGGCTCTGCACTGGGCGGCGTCCATCCCCGCGGTGAAAGCATCCAAATGGTCTTTCGGGTTGGTTTCCCCATCGAACAGAGAGACCTTCGGGGGCTTGTTGTGCGAGGAGACGTGAACAGCGAGCAGTCCCTCGGTAAACGGCTTGGTGAGCGAGTCGGCAGCGTACTTAGCCCCATCGCCCGAGAGGTGACCTTCTCAGCGCATACCCTCGATCTTCTTCTCGAGGGCGTCGAGTTGGCCGTGGTACCCCGAGGATTCGGCTCTTTGTGATCCCTGGCCTCTGCTATGGGAGATCTGCGTCTGGGCGCGGCCTCGGTTCCTCTCGATGAGGTTCCTCAGATCCCGGGCGAGGTGGCCCTCAAGCCGCGCTGGCGAGCCCCTTCTGTGCGACCCCGTCGAGGGAGGAGGTGTCGATCATGCCTGGGGACAGGCGAGGTGACCGACATCTCCTCAGGGGGGTGAGGGTCTCGAGGAGGCTCGAGGCGAGGCGCTCTGGCAGCGGATCTTGGTGTGGAGCCATGGGGCGCCCAGCGGGCCACAGAGAGTATCGGCCCGTGAGATCTGTGGCCATAGGACGTAGCCTGCCGGTGGTCAGCCGTCCCGACGAGGGCAGAGTCTTCTGGAGGCGGAGGAGCGGCGATCTGGGGACCTGGCCCTGCCGTTTGGACGCGGACGAGCGCCTCCACGATCGACTGTAGTCGGTCTATTCGGCCGGTGAGGGCATTGATGACGGTCGCCGGAGAAGGTTCATCCGCGCCTCCGGTGAGGGGGAGGCGACGGCTGGTACCTGGACCTTCAGGGTGATCGCTTGCCATGTGGATGGAGATCGGAAGGCCAACTTTTGTTTTTGTGGAGTTTTAGTTCCCACAGACGGCGCCAGCTGATGGAAGTCCTTTTCGGGTCTCCGTCAGATGTTGTCTTCCATCGATCTTCCGGTGGATCTTGGAGGTGATCTCCTGTTGCGTGTGGGTCTTAATGGGTTTTGAGGAGTTTGTGCCGAGTACCTGTAAGGAAGTCCCGGGGTGGTTTGGTACCACCGAGGACCCTCCGACGATCAAGTTAGCACCAAATCCGAGCAGAGTAACGGCTAAGTGGGGTGAAAAAAAACTTCTTGACCCTTCTGTGATGGGGGTTTATATAGTGGCGGCAGCACGCAGTAGTAGGCGCGAGAATCTCTCCAGCGGTTACGCTCTCGACGTCACGCCCGCGTAATAAGCGGATCGCCAGTTAATGGGGATCGTGATGGCGTGGAACGTGAGATGTTGCCGGCGGAGAATCCGCGCATGGCGAGATTTGCGGAGCGGCGGTTATGCCTGTGAGTGGTGGAGTTGGTCGGTCGGAGGGACCGAGGAAGATGGCCTCGGCGGGGGAGTTCGGGAATGAGCGGGAGGGCCGAGGCATCTTGGTCCTGTGGTAGCTCGGGACGAGCTGAGAGGCCGAGGAGGCCAATTTGTAGGGGGCTCTGAGGAGAGCCAGCTTGTGCTTGCAGGTCGGATACAGGGGTAGTCTGGTCGGCCCCTGTGGGCTCTTTCTTCTAAGTTCTGGGACACGTCATTTGCCACGTGTCCTGATCTGGGAGATCGCCAATATAGAGCATCATCAATCCCGGATGGAGGTATAGTAGGTAATCAGAAGCAATTCATGCGATTAAGACCATCTTAGAACGTCAAGGCAATGATCTATAATAAAACATCGGTAATTAGGAGTATGATACTAGATGCAAAGTATAGGCCGGTTCAAATTGGATGCATGGAAAATAAAATAAAAAAATTAAGAAAAATTAAGCAAACTAGAAAACAAAAATATTTTTCCTGCCGTAATTTTCTATCCAAAAGTTTACCAAATAGAAAAACACTATGAGCCCACATGTTTGACACTGTTTTCTAAATGCCCATATGTTTGACACTGTTTTCTAAATGTTGGATAAACTTTTAGATAGAAAAATCGGGTACTCTAAAAAATATTATTTCTCTTAGGATGGACAAAAAAAGTGGAAGTTCATTGGAACTCTGTTTTTTGAAGCATTTGTGGGGCCCAATTAAATAGGTGTGTGAACAAGAAAGCCAACTGGCACGTGGAGGTCAAATTAGGAGATTTCGAGGTCGAGGTCGTTGACTTGTGCCTTCTATTACAATTTTTACAACGCAACTTGTCACCTACGTAAACTTTTGATGCTGCCTCAAATTTTTTGATTCTTTTGTTGGCCTAAGATTCATCAGTCTTTAATTTGTGTGTATTATTAATTATTAATTACGTGATTTGGCGTCACCCTGAAACAGTAGAAGCCTGCAAGTTTACAATTCACCCGCGTCCAAGTTTCACGTCATTTACATTATTTTTAAATTATTATTTATTATTTTTATTTTTTTGGGTGTAAACTGATGCTAGATTTAAGATATAAGCCATTTACATTTTAATTGTAAACGACACACGTAACAAGTTCTAAAGCTAACATAAACAACCATTTATTTATAACATTAAGTGCTAAAGAAAAAGCAACCCAACCACATTCCGGCTTTCAAAACCCGAGAGTAGGGCTGAGCACGGTTCGGTTTGGGTCGGTTTATTTTGTTGAAAAAACCCAAACCGATCCGACCCGACCATGACCCATAACCGGCAATCGACCTGACCCGACGCATCCAAACCAAAATAAACCGAACCGAGCGGTTCGGATCGGTTGTCGGTATCAAGCCGCCGCTACCACTATCAGCCACCACTACCAGCACCAAACAGGCACCGGCACCAAAACTATCTCAAATTTGAAAAGAAATACCAAAAACCGCTTCAAATCGAAGTCAAATGGACCAAAAAATCCAAAAACGAGATCAAGTCGAAGAACCCACCTTGAATCACCAAGAAGTACCACCAGCAACTTCGAAGCAGCAGATTCAAATTCACTTCTTGCAGATCGGAGGTCGACGACGCTTGAAGAGACTTTGATCCATCTCGTTTGTTGTCGATCCGCCTCGTCGGGGGTGCTGGAGTGCCGGCGAGGTTTGGCGAGGTTCCGGCGAGGTTCGGTGTGGACTCAGAGGAGGCTCGGGAGGGAGGCGGTGCATCTTGGAGATAGAAAATTATGGTTGAGATGCCAGGGCAGAGAGGAGTGAGACGGCGACGACGATCAAGAGAAAATTAGGGGGAAATAAGAGAGGTTAGGGTTTGGGTTTTGTTTTTGGTATATTTATTGTCGGGTCGGGTTTGGGAATTCCAAACGTGACACCCGACCCAATAACCATTTAGTTGAATTTTTGGAACCAACTCGACCCGTCCTAGCTCATAAACCGATTGATTCGGGTCGGGTCAGGTCGAGTCGGGTCGGTCAGGTTTGTTCGGGTCGTGGAATTTTTGCACAGCCCTACCTGAGACAGTGCTTGCGCTAAGAATATGCTAGTTTTTCACTGTGGAACATGTGGATGTGATTTAAACATCAAATTTCAAAACATAAGGTTCGTGGATACCTCAAAATTGTTAGTGATATATGCCCTAAAGGCCATTATTATATCATACTGGATTTTATATTAGTTAATGGGAGCTTGGGATATACACGGAAATAGTAACAGTCTTGCTTAAAATGGTAGTATGCTATCTGGTTTGTTTCTACCTCAATATGTTCATGTGTTTTCTTACCATATCGCTTATACATATTGGTAGAGCCCTTAAGATCTTTACTTGATTACCAGCATTGTGATGACAGTCACACTAGTGAGGGATGGGTAGTCTATAAGCACATCCTATACAGGTCCCTAGTCGTAGAATTATCGAGACGGGGTATCGATACTCTACAGTAGACTAGTGTATACACTTCTCATCCCAGCATGGGAGATTGTCTGTCCCACAGCCATCAGTATGTCGTACTGGAGATAGTATATAGGTGCTCATTAGGTTATGAGTACACTGAACAGGACTCGTCGGGAACTGTGGTGGGTATTATACCTGTCGTCGAGTAGCAGTTCCCAGGTGACATGAGTACAGCTTAGTCCGTCGACTTGACACTGCTACTTCGCCTCGAGTGTGTTCCCACTGTACTTTGATTACTACCCTACCACGGCTCAAAAGAGATGTGCAAACAGGTGGTAGTTGGGTGCAGTCCCGAAGCACTTAGAGGCAGTGGCGGTTAGATAGGATTCGTCTCTCCCGGTATTAGGGGTTGATATCGCGCTGTGTTCGGAAGGCCATTACACAAAGTCCTTGGCCAAGGCAAGCGTGATTTACCGGTAAGTATTTCAGTAGTTTCTCAGGGTGTATTGGGCTACTCTCTAACAAGACTTATTGCGCTATTAGGGGTCTGACGATTACTGCCCCTTAGGCCCGATATGCGATACTCTTGTTGGATATAGTGCCCTCAAAGTCAATTATTGGAACACAGGCACGTGATTGCAATGATTGAAGGAGGACCTATACCGGTAGGACAGTCTTACTCGAGATGATAGTATACTATCTGGTTTGTCTTTATCATCGTGTACTGCTTTAGGTGACATTACAGATCACTATTACACGTTGATAGAGCACTTAGGATTCTTGCTTGACTACCAGCAGTATGATGGCGATCATATACGTGAGAGTTGGGTAGTCCATAAGCACATCCTTAAATGTGGTCCCTAGTCGAGGGAGTTTCGAGACAGGGCATCGATACTCGAGAGTAGACTAGTGTATACAGTCGAGACCCCGAAGAGGGGTGGTGGCCGGTCTCACAATCAATTGGTGTCAGTTGGTTCACCTAAGATGTATACAGGTGCTCATTGGGTTATGAGTACACCGGACAGGACTCGCCGGGAACCTGCTAGTTGGTATTATACCTGTCGTCAGATAGCAGTTCTCTGGTGACATATGTACAGGTTAGTCTATCGACCTGAGATCGTCATTTGTCTCGTGTGAGTTCCCACTGTGCTTTGATTATTACCCTACCATGACTCAAAGGAGTCGTGCAAACAGGTTTTAGTTAGGTACAGTCCCGAGCCATATGGAGGCAGTGAGCGGATCGGCAGGGGATTTGTCTCTCCCGGTATTGGGGGTGAGATCGTGCCGTGTCTGGAGAGCCATTACACAAAGTCCCTGGCCAGGGCAAGCGAGATTTACTGGTAGGTACTCCAGTAGTTTCTTAGGGTGTTCTGGGCTACACTCTGACACGACTTATACGGCTATTGGGGGTCTGACGTTTACCAGCCCCTATGCCCGATATGTGATACTCATAGACGAACGGACCGGACTGTACGAATATTGTCACGGATAGGCTCAGTAGGGTTTCAGGATGAGTTCGCTTGTCAGCCTCCCTTTTGCTCAATACCTAGACAGCCGTTACGCACAGCTAGTGCCACCGACGTGCTTGCGGTTAAACCCACTGCCAGCGTATTGACGAGTCTTTAGAGTCCCCCACAGATAGTTTCCCAAGTTTGGACGAAACATTGTAGAGACCGTATGGTTTTATGGCAGGGTTCGAACATACACGTGCACTTGTGCACGTGTCATGATTCGGACGGATATTACTAGTAGGTTTTGGTTTAAACCGGATCCTAGTATTATATTGTGTTGGAATACTTTCGTCTTGTAGTATTCGTATTTAGTCGGAATACGGATGCATGTATCTATTTACAGGTGTGGGGTATTCTTTTAATTCATTACAAGATTACTTTAGAAGATGCATTTCTTTTTGTTAAACATTTTGGTTTAAATGTTTATTTGGATTTGGAAAGTGTGACTCATATTGATGAGTCATTATTCTAGCATGTTCACTAATGACTCATGGTAATGAGTCATATAGTGAGTCGTGTTAGATTAATGAGCTTTGTCATGGGTGAGATATTTTGAGGGTTTTGTGGGAGATATTTTGATATATCTTTTCTTGGTTTTTCAACACAAAACTAATATAATATCAACACACAAGAGAGAGAGGGCAGCCATGACATTTTTGGGGCTTGGTTTTTGCTCTCTTGATATTATCATGAGCTCACACTCTCCTTCTCATTGCATCTTCTTCAACCTCCATCCTATCCCTCTCATGTGATGAGAATCTTAGGGTGTATTGAGACAAAATATTCTACACTCTCTCTACTTCAATCTTGGACATGTCAGCTAGCAAACTTCATGTCCGAGTTGCTTCGGTTTGAAGTGGGAGCCCGTATAAAGATTCCTTGACGTGCTGCCACTTCGACGAGCAGACCGGAGATCGAGCGAGATCAGAGATACCGCG
This sequence comes from Agapanthus africanus, assembly GCA_030015575.1. Taxonomy (NCBI): domain Eukaryota; kingdom Viridiplantae; phylum Streptophyta; class Magnoliopsida; order Asparagales; family Amaryllidaceae; genus Agapanthus; species Agapanthus africanus. The sequence goes on from CM057340.1 coordinate 561,753,533, forward strand.
AGGAGCTAAGAATGGTGGCTAAAGACCGAAGGACATGGATCGATCGGTATAGCCATTCTAACATCTTAGTAGTATACTAGTTTACGGTTAATGGAACGATCCGGGTTTTAGGTTTACGTTAACGCCAGTTTTGAAAAAGTTTTATTCCACGTTTGGCCTCGGATTGATAGCCGGGACGCTGGCGTAGACTTACATGGTATCAGAGCCAAACTATTAACCGTTTACTAGTTGGTTTAGACAATGTTAAAGTATCGAAACCGAAACAACCCGAAACATCACTCGTAACAATGCAGAATCTGTCAATTTTAAAAGTGTCTTCAAAAATTATTTAAACAACTGCAGAAAACTACTCAAGTGACCACTAGACTTCACCCCAAACACGAACCAATTCTGCCGGATTTTGGCCGAGCACATGCAGGAAAAATCCGAGCAGGCCGGTTTTTTAGGGGCTTCTAGGCTTCGTTTTTTGGGTGTTGTCTTGTATCTGTAATGTTGGTTCAATGATGTTGTTTGTTTAGCCCAGTTTGGATATGGTTTTATCTAGTTGCTTGGGGCTATTCGAGAGTTATTTCGAAGTCGATGTTTTCTAACATTGTTTAAAGTTTGCAGTGCATTACATTACTATCTGCGACCGTGAATATCATTCGAGCGGTAACTCTTGTCTAATTGCTATAGAACTTTTAGACTGGTTTTGCGAACGTGACATTCACGTTGATGTTCTGTGTTGTGCTGTGATGTTGCGGATATATCATGGTGGATAGCTTGCGTGCAATGGTAGTGCAGTTGGATATATTTGTACATTTGATATCGCGGGGAGAGCGTCCGACATGTGGACTGCCGTCACTGCCTGTTTGTATATTATTCTTTTGGGGCACGACCGGGTTGAGGTCGATATACCCGTTGTACATATTTTCTTTTCTGTACTAGAATTACCCTGCGATGGAGTGCACGGATAGCCGGGTTCTAGAGGGCAACGGGCCCGCATCTCATGGCTTTGAGACGGAGGGGGCTTCACTCTAGAATTGGCGGGCTATTGCCGCACTCGTAAGGGGTACAGGTTGACCCAAGATGGAGTGCCCAAGTTACCGGATTCCGTAAAGTGCTGGGTGGTCCATTCACTTTGCTGAAGGGGGCTGCCTCGCTTCAAATTTTGGCGGGTAACTTGCCGCACTCATAGGGGTCTAGGTTTTCATTGCACATGCTATCCACACGACCAGGGGAACGTCGGGTTTCAGTTGCGGCTTAATGAAATCCGGGGCTCCCAGATTATCTGTATTGTTCTGTGATGCTTATTACTTTTCTGTAATGTTGCATTTATCACGCCTGGTGCGATTATTGTATATTGATATATATACTAGTAGATATTGTATATGTTTTACACCCGCGCTAGTCCAGTCCCCGCTCTGTCGTTAGTTAATTAACCTAACGGGTGATGACGGGACCCAGTGGCGAATGCGGATGGCATATACGTACATTTTATTTTCATTCTTTTCTGGAGCAATTAATTGATGGGACTGCATTAATTCGGATTAATGCAAGGAAAACAAACCTATTCGATGTTGTTGAAACATTTTTCAAAAAGCTGTTGTTTACCCCAATCAGAGCAAAGCTCTGTTCAAATTCTAAGGCGGGAGACGAAGCAACGCTTCTGTTTCCCCCAATCAGAGCAAAGCTCTGCTTTGAAAATTAAAGTAAAAATTAAAAGTTAAAATAAATGAAGCAACGCTTCAGATTCCTTGCACTGCGCGCAACGCGTCACGTGCCAAAATCAGACACGCCAGTGCAAGAAGCGCAACGCCCAAGGTAGCGCGCCCAATCAGAGCAAGGCTCTATTTAAAACAAAAATTAAAGGAAGCAACGTTTCAGATGACTTGCGCTCTGGGCTGCGCGACACGCGCTAGCGCAGCTGCGCTGCGCTCTGGGCTGCGCGCCACGCGCTAGCGCAGCTGCGCTGCGCTCTGCGCTTCGCGCCACGCGGCAGCGCAATTGTGGCAGCATAGTTGCGCTAGCGCAGTTGCGCTGCGCTCTGCGCTGCGCGCCACGTGGTAGCGCAGTTGCGCTGCGCTATGCGCTGCGCGACACGTGTCACGCGCTGGGGCGCTTGCGCCAAACATAATTAAAATTCTAAAAAGATCTTTCTGTTCTTGTTAAAAATAAGAAGATTGCCTTCTGTAAAATAGAAGCCCTTAGATCAAAGATCCAACGGTGGGGAAAATTCCCCAAATCACTCAGAGAAAGATCTCGTTAACAAATTCAACAAACTGATGGACACTATAAAAAGGACCCTAGACCTCAATTCAAAGGATGAACATTCTTTGAGAAATCAAATAGAGAGAACTCTGAAGAAATCTCAAGAGGAAAAAATAGGGTAAAAACCTTTAAAATAGAAGAATTTCTTCTAATAGATCATTGATCTAAGAACAAGATCAATGATATTCAATAAAAAAACAAATAAAAATAGTGCTTTGCACTTTTTATGAACCTCTGGTTCTCTAAGATAAGAAAAAACAAGGGAAACTTGTTTTCTTTGATCTAAATTAGATCAAGAAAGCAAACAGTGCTTTGCACTTCTGTTATGAACTTTTGGTTCTTGAATCTAAAAGATTCTCAAATTAATAGTGCTTTACACAGTTGCGCTCTTGGGTTGGCGCAAGCCACCAGAGAGCGCCACGTGTCAGCATCCGAACCACTTGCGCTATGCGCTTTTGAAATAGAGCTTTGCTATCTGAAATTGGCGCAACTCACCAGAGCTCGCCACGTGTCAGCAGCGCAAGCGCAGCGCACTAGCGCAGCGCACTGCGCTTGCATGACACGTGTCGTCGCCACAAGCGCTTGCGCTCTTTAATTGGCGCAAAGCGCCTGAAATGCAATGCATTATTAAAAAAAATGGGCCAAGCCCAAGTCAAAAAGACCTAACAGGCCAAATTAAATTGCAAAGCAATAAAGGGCAGAGCCCAAGTAAAATTGATGCTGCGCATCATTTATAAATGGGCAGAGTCCAAAACAAATTGATGCTCTGCATCCTTCATGGGTAGAGCCCAAATAAAAATAAAAATAAAATGCAATGCAAAAGCAAATAAAATGTTGAATATTTTCAACTGGACTTAGCCTAATCGTGGCCGTAAGTCCTCAAATTAAATTGACTGAGCACGGCTGCTCCCTAAATCAATTTACATCCGGTTCGAGGGTACATCTCCGAACTCCTCTGACACCTATCGTTGTAATTCCTCAACGACGTCAGAGAGGTGACGGGTCCCAACGACCACACATGAATACGGACTGCGGGGTCTTTAAACTCGTGGACCGAAACGTCCTTAAACTAATGATGGACCACCACGTCCCTAAACTGGAATATGGACCACCACGTCCCTAAACTGGCAATAGACCACTATGTCCCTAAACTGGAACAATAGAGCCTCCAAATGCTCTTTTGCCGGATCTAAACGGTCCCGTTTAAGTTGATCTTAGCCCCAAGCACGGCTAACGTATCCTTAAGCATTCAAATAGACTATAAAACTCCAAATTAACTTCGGTTCAAGGGTACATCTCTGAACTCCTCTGACACCTATCATTGTAATTCTTCAACGACGTCAGAGAGACGACGAGTCCCGACGGCCATATATTAAATGGATCACCACGTTAAGTTGATCTTAGTCTCAAGAAGGACTAACGTATCTTTAACGAACGTTTAAGTAGATCTTAGCCTCAACATGGCTAACGTATCCTTAAACTAAAACACCAAACCCAAATCTAAGTAAATACGGATTTGGACTAATCCATGTCCTACAGGCGACGAAATAAATAGTCTCCGTATACAATCAACGGGCAACCACAAACAAAACAAACATACACGACACGAAGTGAAATTCTGGAGAAGGAGAAAGTTGTTACCGCGATGCGGTAGCGTAATAAACTGCAGGGGCTTGCGCCTCCAGGGAAGAGCGTCCCCACAATCAAAAACCCCTCAAGCGAGGGGGAATCTGACGAAGTCTGCTACATCGGCCGCATCCGTCTAAACCTCCGATATACGGTGCCATAAATCAACTTGGCATCTTCGGAGAGGTGGACGGATTAAACCAAATAGCATCTGCCCCGAATATCAGGTAAGACGAAACCTGCGCGGTCGCATCTCTGTGTTCGGAGGGCAACAGATTTTGGCACGCCCGGTGGGACCTTTTCCTCTCTCCACTCCACACTTCGTGTGTCGTCTTCGCGAACGAATCGCGGTTTGTTAACGGTTGCCTTTGGATTTTCAAGTTACTAAGATTTGGTCTTTTGTCTGGCGCAGAAATCAAGCATCCATGGTCTTTAACTGCACCAACTGCTCGAAGTGCCACTGCAAGAGACGCTCCACCTCACCTAGAGGTGTAGCATATGGGCCCCAAGCGGCTTCCTTCCTCGCTCTGCCGGTAGAACAGGTGGCCCAGGCCACCACCGGCCTGTTTTTCGGGACCATGATCCCGCCTTCAAGCTTCTCTATGCCAATACCTGCACCGGAAGTGAACAAAAAGTCGGTCTTCGACCGGCTCACTGCTACGGCGGTCCCTGTCAACGGGTCATCCATTACCAAGCCAACAGCCTCTGTCTTTGCTAGGCTGGATCAAAACTCTGAGGGGCCCACCAAGAAGCTTGTGAATCCCAAGGTGGTTGTCCTAAGGAAGGCAATAGCCGCTGCTCCAGAAGTCGCCAAGGCGGCTTCCACTGTCAAAGAGTCAGTCTTTTCAAGACTGACTATTCCTGCTCCTGCCCCTGCCCGAGGATCTGTTTTCGACAGGTTGAATATCATCCCTCAAAGGACAACCTCAGTTTTTGAGAGGTTAACACCAGCGGTGCCTCATTCAGACAGGGGGCAAAAAGAGGCTGTCTCTATCTCCGAGCCAGTCCCAACGGTTCGTCATGCTCGACGTCGCCATTGGCGACGAGTGAGGAAGGCAGGGGGCAACTCCTCCTCAGGGCTAACTCCACCTGCTCCAGTGGTGGAAGTCAATGCTGCTGTTCCAACTGGGAACAGCTTTGAACCACTTAGGAGAGTACATAAGAACTCTCCAACCGCTACGCTGAAGAGATCTCCTCCACCTGCGGAGAGAGTTCCAGAAACGAAGCAAGAGGAGCCCCCTCAACGGCTGTCCTCAAAAATTTATAGAGTTTGGCGGAGAATTCAAGACTCTGTAATTGACCCAGATCACTCTCGTCAACAGAAAAAGGCGAAGGTGCAAGAAGAAAAGGGCCGTCCTATTAAACAACAAAGGACAGCAATCGCCAGGGTGCCCACTACAACGGCCCCTTCAACTTCAACGGCCCACAAAAGAAGAAGGCCGGAGAAAACCCCCGCGCCCGCGGCAAATGCCAAAGGTGGTAAGCCTAAACGTCCTAAGTCTGGGGGCATGGTGGTTCATACAGTGTACATGACGTCGGGAAAGGAGGACAGCCGTGCATCCACAGGTCATAGACCGCTCACACGGTCAATGACCAAGGCTTAAGAGCAACAGCAAAAGCTCCAGGAGATGATGAACGTGATGGCCGCACACACTGGGCCAAAAGAAACCCCTGAAACGTCCTCGGATGAACGTCAGGAACAAGAAACTGACGCCGAATTCCTTCGTCGCATGCTGGAGAAGAAGGATAAAGAAGCTGCGGATCAGGCAGCCAGCATAAAGAAAATAGCCTTCCTGTTCCAGGACATGGTGGGCATGATGATTCAACAGGATCCACCTGCTGAAGATCCCCCGATCATCCTTGAAGAAGATAGGGGAGAAACATCGAATCCTCCACCGGCTCTATCAACAGCCAAGGAGGAGGCGATCTCCAAAGCCGACCTGGACGAATATATAGCTCAGCAGATCCGGGTTCATCAAGCGACTGAAGCAGCAGGACAGGTCGTAAAAACGGGGCGACCGTATCCAGGCTAGTACGACCAGATCCAGGCTGGTACGACCAGATCAGGTACCCGCCGGGCTACACAATTCCCAAGTTCCATGTCTATAAGGGGACGGGAAATCCCCACTAGCATGTTGCCCAGTTCAGGGCACTCTGCGGCAACACTGGCGGCGATGATAAACTGTTGCTTCGCCAGTTCGTTGGAAGCTTAGCAGATACAGCGTTCGAGTGGTACTCTGAGCTTCCGAACGACTCTATCAAGACCTTCGCGGAGATGGAGCTGTTGTTTACCCAGCGTTTTGCAAGCGCCAGTGAACGCACCCCGATGACGGCACTGATTAACACCAGGGTAAGGCCCGGCAAAACATGGGTCCAATACACAACACGATGGCGGAACTTATGGTCAAAGTGCGAGCAGTGCATTGAAGAAGCTCCTGCAGTGGGTATGTTTGTGGGAACCCTTGATCCGCAAGCAACCATCTCACAATTTATGATGTTCTTCAAGCCGACTACCTTCTAGGCCTTGATTAACAAGCTAGCGCAAATGGATCAGATGGGCCATAGACCCCCTCTTCCAAAGCCGGACTCCCGAAACGAGAAGGGGAAGGGAAAGGCGATCGTTGTCGCTAATGCTCAACAGCAACCGAACATCTCGAAGCCGGTTGTTCGTCAGAATAATATGCGTCCGTAGGTACCCCTTGGGGAGAGACTAGGACGTCCTTACTCGTTCCCCCGAGATAAGACGAAAAGATTATTCGAGCTGGCGTTGCGCAACCGACTCATAAATCTGCCGGAGCCAAAACGTCCATCGCAACCAAATGATGTAAACGAGCCCAACTACTGTCCCTATCACCGAGTGCTGGGTCATCCGATTGAAGATTGCTACGTCTTCAAAAATTGGCTTGAAGACCGGTACCAACAGGGCAAGTTCGCGTTATCCGACAGATGGAAGGTGAATCCGCCGCAGCCCCACACCTCTAAGAGGATGAATACGCCGGGGGCAACATGCTCTCTCGTCGAAGAAGCCCCATGGGAGGTTGTGCTATCAGCTAAAATAAAGAGGATGCTGAACGACCTTCAAGCATGCCCAGCGATTAGGTGGAAGAACCCGTTGAAACCTCTGATCATTGAGGGAATGTTGAAGCCGCGTCCAACTCAAAAGATCGATAGTAGTGGCCCAAGCACTCACAACCAGCCGTCAAAATCTTCGAAGAAGAAGAAGAAGAAATCCAAGAAGCCCGTGAAGCCTGGCGACGAGCGCACGGACTTACAAAAACAAATTAACGCGCTGGAGGAATACAACCAGAAAGCGCGGACTCCCATTACACTCCAAGAGTTCCCCAACCACGCCTTTCAAGAAAAAGATGAGGGAGACAGCTCCTCGGATGAATCTGAAGAATACGTGGTGAGCTGTCATACGATTTCCCATTCGTTTACAGACGACGAGGAAATTCCTTGCGCTGGGAAGCTAGGGACGGACCCTGAACCAAAAATTCTGCGACCGTCAGATGAGATGATCGATGCTTTCCTGAATGAGATTCTTCTGAAAGTAAAAGCCAATCAAGAGCGTGAGATGGCCATACTGGAAGGAGCTAAACACCGCCGATTGGAAGAAAGAGTCGAGGCACTCCCATCAAATCAAAAGACATCCGCTGCCGATAAAAACAAATTCAAGACGAGGAAAAGGTTTGCTAAAGCCATATCAATGGGAATGAAGCTACCACCCTCGGAGGAAAATACTCTCGATGGAATAGAGATGTATCCTAATTATTGCCTATATCATCAGAAGATCGCACACGCTACTGAAGACTGCGACTCTTTTAAGTGTTGGTGGTAAGGGTATGTCACTTGCAAACATTACATCAATAGAACAAAGCGGGAAGCTCGTAGACGGCGGGAGAATACGACAAATGAGCATAAAAGAGTCGCCGGCAATTGCCACAGGAACGACCCCGATGAAGAAACAACCTTCAACCCTCTCTTCAAGGGATCCGTCTCTGAAGAATTGAAGAGTCATGAGAACATTCATCCGTGCAAGGGCATACTACCCGGAAAGGATCTCGAACCCGCAAACGACGGAGCGAACAAAAGAGATAAAGGAAAAGGAAAAATGACCTTCGTCGCCAACATTCAACAACAGCCGAGCAACTCAAAATCGATTGTTCGCCAAAACAACATACGCCCACGCCTATCACTCGAGGAAAGACTAGGACGTCCTTACTCGTTTCTCCGAGATAAAACGCGGAAACTGTTTGAACTGACAGTGCGCAACGGATTCGTCAATCTGCCGAATCCGAAATGTCCGCTACAGCCGGGAGATGTCAACGATCCTAATTACTGCCCCTACCATCGAGCAGTAAGTCATCCGCTCGAAGATTGCTTCGTCTTCAAAAACTGGGTTGAAGACCAGTACCAACAAGTCGAACTCGCGCTGTCTGAAAACTGGAAGGTGAGCCCGCCACAACCACATGCTCCGAAAATGATGGATGTGCCGGGGGCATCTTGCTCATTCATAGAGAAAGCCCAGCGGACCCCTACGTCCTAAAACTGGATAGCGGACCGAGACGTCCTTAAACTAATGGCGGACCACTACGTCCTAAAACTAGATAATGAACCGAAACGTCCTTATACTAATACCGCAGCATCCGTAGGCTGACGAGATAAAAAAAAATAATAATAATAAATAAATAAACGGTATGTCCATAAGCAAAAAAAGGCACGGATGAAAACCCGAAAGGGTTCCGTGAGTAAAAACAGCAGGGCTACCGGCGAGTGTTCGTGAAAACCCGAAATGGCGCGACCTCGTGAAAAAAAAAGGAAAAAAGAAGGAAAAAAAAGGAATATAAAAGAAAAACGGTATATCCATAAGTAAAAAGGGCACGGATGAAAACCCGAAAGGGCTCCGTGAGTAAAAACAGCAGGGCTACCGGCGAGTGTTCGTGAAAACCCGAAAGGGTGCGACTTCGTAAAAAAAACGGTATGTTCATAAGCAAAAAGGGCACGGATGAAAACCCGAAAGGGCTCCGTGAGTAAAAACAGCAGGACTACCGGCGAGCGTTTGTGAAAACCCGAAAGGGCACAACCTCGTTAAAAGACACTTGTAGGGTCCTATCGACCTTGTAAGGAGAAACCACCCACGTGAGATCCTTACGACTCACAACGGAGAAACACACTTAGGAATCCCCACGATTCCTAAGGAGAAAATACACATGCGAGATCCTCACGACTCGTAAGGAGAACTTTCTTATGGGACCCTCACGGCTCATAAGATTTGAAAGTCTTAAGTTACAGAGATCTAAACCTGTTCTTAAGCAGCCCCACAACCTCCGATACAGCCCTACAAGTGGCTCAATACTGGCCCTTATATACAATCCACGGGCGTGAATAAACATTTCCCTAATCAAGTCCCATCCGAGACTAGGGATATGTTCGCATGGTGAACAACCCTTGTGAATCCTCTCGACTTACAAGGAGAAAATCCTCTTGTAGGATCCTTACGACTTACAGAAGAACAAATACTTAGGAATCCTCACGATTCCTAAGGAGAAAATACACCTACAAGATCCTCACGACTTGTAGGGAGAAATAACTTTGTGAGACCCTTACGGCTCATGAAGTCAAAAGCCTTAGTCGATAGGACCTTAACCCTGTTCGCTAAGCCATCTTTGATCGACATCGACAGAGGCAAATGATGATTCGCTCCTGGCAATATCCCAGTTGTAGCGGTGCTGATGCCGAAATCGGTGTCTAATTTCAGGTTTACGGCGAAAAGCCAGTAGGCCGCATATGCATATGAAATAGCCGAAATGATGGGGCAACTCGCAATAAAAAGCAGCGAATAAAAAAAAAACAGCCGAAATGATTGGACAACTCGCAATAAAAAGCAGCGAGTAAAAATAAAAATAAACAGCCTAAATGATGGGGCAACTCGCAATAAAAAGCAGCGAGTAAAAATAAAAATAAACAGCCGAAATGATTGGGCAAATCGCAATAAAAAGCAGCGAGTAAAAATAAAAATAAACAGCCGAAATGATTGGGCAACTCGCAATAAAAAGCAGCGAGTAAAAATAAAAATAAACGGCCGAAATGATTGGGCACCGCGAAAAATAGACGAAATGATTGGGCAATCGCGACCTTCGCGATATAAAAGCTGAAATGATAGAGCATCGCGGAAATAAAACAATAAAAAGAAATATATGAAACCTTTTGCCCTACAGTTAAGATCACATCGATCCCTGTATACAATCCAAGGGCACAAACAAAGAGGGAACCACACCTTCCCAACAAGCTCCGCCATAAACCTAAGCCAAATCTCGACGATTCACCAACAGCCTGGAGACCAATAGCGGCTTTCCCCCTCATTCGAGCAGGACACGGACGTGACATCACCAATCGGAGCCACGGCAAAGTCCCCAGTTCCAATACTCTACGGTTCACAGATAACCTAAAGTCAATCAAAGACCTCCGTCTCGGAAACAAGTCAACAACGACCTCCGACCCGGAAACAAGTCAATCAAAGACCTCCGTCTCGGAAACAAGTCAGCAATGACCTCCGACCCGGAAACAAGTCAATCAAAGACCTCCGTCTCGGAAACAAGTCAGCAACGACCTCCGACCCAGAAACAAGTCAATCAAAGACCTCCGTCTCGGAAACAAGTCAGCAACGACCTCCGACCCGGAAACAAGTCAATCAAAGACCTCCGTCTCAGAAACAAGTCAACAACGACCTCCGTCTCGGAAACAAGTCAACAACGACCTCCGACCCGGAAACAAGTCAATCAAAGACCTCCGTCTCGGAAACAAGTCAGCAATGACCTCCGACCCGGAAACAAGTCAATCAAAGACCTCCGTCTCGGAAACAAGTCAACAACGACCTCCGACCCGGAAACAAGTCAATCAAAGACCTCCGTCTCGGAAACAAGTCAACAACGACCTCCGATCCGGAAACAAGTCAATCAAAGACCTCCGTCTCAGAAACAAGTCAACAACGACCTCCGACTCGGAAACAAGTCAACAACGACCTCCGACCCGGAAACAAGTCAATCAAAGACCGCTGTCTTGGAAACAAGTGACCAGTGACCTCTGCCTCGGAAACAAGTCAATCAGCGACCTCCGTCTCGGAAACAAGCCAACCGACGACCTCCCCGGCGGAGCTATACTTCGACTTAGAAACAAGTCAACTCACCAACCACTTACGGATTCTCTCGATTTGTATGGGGGAAAATTCTTTTATAAGATCCTTACGACTTATAAAAGAAAATACACTTAGGAATCCTCACGATTCCTAAGGAGAAAATCCACCTACGAGATCCTCTCGATCCGTAGGGAAAAAAGTCTCCATGAGACTCTCACGGCTCATAGAGTTAAAAGGTCTTAGGTGACAGATCTGAACCTGCGGCCTAAGCCATCGCTATCTTTTGGAAGAAACTAAGTTATCTGCCAATTATGATTATCAAGTCAACATGCTGATAATAAAAGAAAGAAGAAAGCGACAGAAAGAACACCTGATTGGCGTTTAATCAAGCATTCGAGACACACTCATTCACGCATGTGCAAAAGACTCAGTACAAGAAATAAGACAAGTTGGGATAAAAAAATTTCATTTATATTGCCAAAAATCCTTACAATCATGAAAGCAGTAAATGAGAAATAGATTCTACAATGGAATAACCTCATATCCAGGGCACGGATTGAGAAATTCAAAAGTAAGGCCTTCCAGAGTTCTTCTGGCCTTTCTGATTATCCTCGTGCACAGCCTCTCGCGCTCCTGTGTGTCAAGGTCTTCGGCAAGGCCCCCTATCCTTTGATAAGCGGCGATTATCGTCGTCTGCTGGAAAAATTGATGCAGGATATCGATAAGGTTATCCCGCCGCTTCTTCGAGATCAGCCCCGACAAGTACACTGAATGCACTTTGTCTTCGGCATCATCCAGCGCATTGAGTGGTAAGGCCTCCTGGAACCCCGGGAGTGCTCTCCAGATTGCTCCCAGCACGACTTTCAAAAGAGCGGAACGGTGAGGGAGCAGCCAACCGGCGCGTGCGTTCAGACGACCCATGACCTCTGCACATTGGGCGTCTGTAAACTCTTGGTTTTGTTGACGGCCCTGTGCACGAATATCCTCATAGGTGATGAATTCGTGCAGACTATATAGACGCACCGCCATAATACCTAAAGGAGACATCATGGGAAGATTAGCAATGAGGAAAAAGCATAGAGAGTTAAAACTCCTCGAGAGCAATGCTCTATAGACAGAAGTGACACCCGTCAAAATCAGTTATGAGGAGAATTTGAGGAAAATCCCCTAAGAACATTGAGAGCTTTGCTCTGGAAAAAATGATATAATAATAATAATAATAATAGTACCGAATGCCATCTTTAACTTCCAAAATCCATGAAGAATTCTTAAGAGTTCTCCTATATGATTTGGAAGGAGCAAAGCTCTATTAATGAATTAAGAAAAGCCAAGGAAAATCTTTTAGAGAGCATAACTCTATTGATGGAATCCTAACAGGGTTCCCTTTAGTTCTCTTTAGATCCTTTTGGACCTATAGAGCAAAGCTCTGCTAAGTGAAACCCTAAATGGGTTTTCTTTAGATCAGGGATCTATTGAGAGCAAGGCTCTTAAAATTGATTTAATTTAACCGAAATTAATATTTTTACCTAAAATTCTCTAAAGTTTGAACTTTTAAAAGTGCTTGAACAAAAAGAGCAAAGCTCTGGAGATAAAAATTTTTGAAGATGATAATCATCTCTTGAGGACCAAAGGTCCTATTTATAGGCATCAAATGCCCTTTCAACTTTCAAAAGCTGCCGCAACACTTGGAATTCCGCCACCGCTGCGCTCATGTTTGGAGGGCCACGTAAGTGCAACGGTGGGGGGGCATTTGTTTATCCCAATCAGAGCAAACCTCTGTTCAAATTCCAAGGCGGGAGACGAAGCAACGCTTCTGTTTCCCCCAATCAGAGCAAAGATCTGCTTTGAAAATTAAAGTAAAAATTAAAAGTTAAAATAAATGAAGCAACGCTTCAGATTCCTTGCGCTGCGCGCAACGCGCCACGTGCCAAAATCAGACACGCCAGTGCAAGAAGCGCAACGTCCAAGGCAGCGCGCCCAATCAGAGAAAGGCTCTATTTAAAACAAAAATTAAAGGAAGTAACGCTTCAGATGACTTGCGCTCTGCGCTGCGCGACACGCACTAGCGCAGTTGCGCAAGCGCAGTTGCGCTGCGTGCCACGTAGCAGCGCAGTTGCGCAAGCGCAGGTGCGCTGCGCTGTGCGCTGCGCGCCACGTGGCAGCGCAGTTGCGCTGCGCGACACGTGTCACGCGCTGGGGCGCTTGCGCCAAACATAATTAAAATTCTAAAAAGATCTTTCTGTTCTTGTTAAAAACAAGAAGATTGCCTTCTGTAAAACAGAAGCCCTTGGATCAAAGATCCAACGGTGGGGAAAATTCCCCAAGTCACTCAGAGAAAGATCTCGTTAACAAATTCAACAAACTGATGGGCACTATAAAAAGGATCCTAGACCTCAATTCAAAGGATGAACATTCTTTGAGAAATCAAATAGAGAGAACTCTGAAGAAATCTCAAGAGGAAATAAAAAAGGGTAAAAACCTTTAAAATAGAAGAATTTCTTCTAATAGATCATTGATCTAAGAACAAGATCAATGATCTTCAATAAAAAAAACAAATAAAAATAGTGCTTTGCACTTTTTATGAATCTCTGGTTCTCTGAGATAAGAAAAAACAAGAGAAACTTGTTTTCTTTGATCTAAATTAGATCAAGAAAGCAAACAGTGCTTTGCACTTCTGTTATGAACCTTTGGTTCTTGAATCTAAAAGATTCTTAAATTAATAGTGCTTTGCACTGTTGCGCTCTTGGGTTGGCGCAAGCCACCAGAGAGCGCCACGTGTCAGCATCCGAACTACTTGCGCTATGCGCTTTTGAAATAGAGTTTTGCTCTCTGAAATTGGCGCAACTCATCAGAGCGCGCCACGTGTCAGCAGTGCAAGCGCAGCGCACTAGCGCAGCGCACTGCACTTGCATGACACGTGTCATCGCCACAACCGCTTGCGCTCTTTGATTGGCGCAAAGCGCCTGAAATGCAATGCATTATTAAAAAATAATGGGCCAAGCCCAAGTCAAAAAGACCTAACAGGCCAAATTAAATTGCAAAGCAATAAAGGGCAGAGCCCAAGTAAAATTGATACTGCGTATCATTTATAAATGGGCAGAGCCCAAAACAAATTGATGCTCTGCATCCTTCATGGGTAGAGCCCAAATAAAAATAAAAATAAAATGCAATCCAAAAGCAAATAAAATGTTGAATATTTTCAGCTGGACTTAGCCCAATCGTGGCCGTAAGTTCTCAAATTAAATTGACTGAGCACGGCTGCTCCCTAAATCAATTTACATCCGGTTCGAGGGTACATCTCCGAACTCCTCTGACACCTATCGTTGTAATTCCTCAACGACGTCAGAGAGGTAACGGGTCCCAACGACCACACATGAATACGAACTGCCGAGTCCTTAAACTCGTGGACCGAAACGTCCTCAAACTAATGATGGACCACCACGTCCCTAAACTGGAACATGGACCACCACGTCCCTAAACTGGCAATAGACCACTATGTCCCTAAACTGGAACAATAGAGCCTCCAAATGCTCTTTTGCCGGATCTAAACGGTCCCGTTTAAGTTGATCTTAGCCCCAAGCACGGCTAACGTATCCTTAAGTATTCAAATGGACTATAAAACTCCAAATTAACTTCGGTTCAAGGGTACATCTCTGAACTCCTCTGACACCTATCGTTGTAATTCTTCAACGACGTCAGAGAGGTGATGAGTCCCGACGGCTATATATTAAATGGATCACCACGTTAAATTGATCTTAGTCTCAATCAGGACTAACGTAAGTAGATCTTAGCCTCAACATGGCTAACGTATCCTTAAACTAAAACACCAAAGCCAAATCTAAGTAAATACGGATTTGGACTAATCCACGTCCTACGGGCGACGAAATAAATAGTCTCCGTATACAATCCACAGGCAACCACAAACAAAACAAACATACACGACACGAAGTGAAATTCTGGAGAAGGAAAAAGTTGTTACAGCGATGCGGTAGCGTAATTAACTGCAGGGGCTTGCGCCTGCAGAGAAGAGCGTCCCCACAATCAAAAACCCCTCAAGCGAGGGGGAATCTGACGAAGTCTGCTACATCGGCCGCATCCGTCTAAACCTCCGATATACGGTGCCATAAATCAACTTGGCATCTTCGGAGAGGTGGACGGATAAAACCAAATAGCATCTGCCCCGAATATCAGGCAAGACGAAATCTGCGCGGTCGCGTCTCTGTGTTCGGAGGGGAACAACTGTTATTAAAAGGACGTTCTCTTTTTTTTTGCATAGTGGTATTCGGTTATGAATATCCAGCACCTCATTCGACGAGGCAAGGGCCGAGATCCCTTCATCGGGAGTGACCCCTTGGGAAGAGGTTTGCATCAGGGTAATAACTTCACTATAGTCGATTACTTTTTGCTTTGCATCGCGGTATTCAGTTTAGAATATCCTGCACCTCATTCCACAAGGAAAGAGCCGAGTCCCCTTCACCGGGAGTGACCTCTTTAGCAAAAGATTTCGCCACTATATTTTTGTAAATAGCTATCAGGTTCATTCAACGATATCAAGTTCATTACGTTAAAGGTTTTTCGCCAAAAACTAGTCGTAGCCCTCCGTCATTTCAGACGGGTAGCACTTAGTATTCATGCTATGTTTGTTGACCTTCGTTAAGGCATAGTGTATGGTAGCTGCTTGTTACCTTTCTGTTGCATAGATAGATGTGTTGGTTTGGGACAGTCGTATAGCCTTGCTGACCTTCGTCAAGAGCTTGTATGGATGGGTTCAAATTAACCTGGACAATGACGGGTAGAACTTGACGTGTGACTTATGATTTGTTGACCTTCGTCAAGGTCATAAGAGCATGGGGTAAAAATCACATCGGGAGTTTCAAACATACAGGAAACTTGTCAGGCATGCGTATACCTTCTGGAGTGTGATAACGTGAGTGGATTCCATCACGTTATTGTTAGTGTATATGCCCTAGAGGCCATTACTGTATCATACTAGTTTGTATATTACTTAATGGAAGCTTGGGATATTCACCATTGTATAGACGATCTTGCTCAAAATAGTAGTATGCTACTTGGTTTGTCTCTACTTCAATGTGTGTACATGTGTTTCTTTTAACATATCGCCTATACACCTAGTGGAGCCCTTAGGATCTTTGCTTGATTACCAGCGTTGTGATGGCAGTCACACTCGTGGGGGCTGGGTAATCCACAAGCACATCCTTATACAGGTCCCTAGTCGTAGGACTATCAAGACAGGGCATCGATACTCCAGAGTAGACTAGCGTATGCGCTTCTCATCCCAGCAGGGGAGACGGTCTGTCCCACAGCCGTCAGTACGTCGTACTTGAGATAGTATGCGGGTGCTCGTTAGGTTACGAGTACACTGGACAGGACTCGTCGGGAACTGATTGGTTGGTACTATACCTATCGTCAGTTATCAGTTCCCAGGTGACATGAGTACAGCTTAGTCCGCTGACTTGACACTGTCACTTCGCCTCGAGTGTGTTCCCACGTACTTTGATTACTACCCTACCACGGCTCAAAGGAGTCATGCAAACAGGTAGTAGTTGGGTGCAGTCCCGAAGCACTTGGAGGCAGTGACGGTTAGATAGGATTCGTCTCTCCCGGTATTGGGAGTTGATATCACGCTGTGTCAAGGAGAGCCATTACACACAGTCGTCCCTGGCCAGGGCAAGCGAGATGCACTGGTAGGTTTCCAGTGTTATCTCAGGGTGTTCTGGGCTACACTCCGACACGACTTGTACCGCTATTAGGGGACTGCGTTTACCGCCCCCTAGGCCCTCCATGCGATATTCTCAGACGAACAGACCGGACTGTACGGAGACTGTCACATTCAGGCTCAGTAGGAGTTCGGATGAGTTCACCTCGTCAGTCTTCTTATCGGCATCTACCTGGGGGCCGTTACGCACAGCTAGTGCCGCTTGCGGTCCGTGGTTAAACCCACTGCTAGCGTAGTGTCGAGTCTTTAGAGTCCCACACAGAGAGCTATTCGCCTTTAGGCAAAAGAGTAGAGGTCGCATGGTTTTGCGACAGGGTTCGGTCACATCCGCGCACTTGTGCACGTTTGGTGTCCGGGCAGTTATTACTAGCGGGCTTGGTTTAAGCCAGATCCTAGTATACGTTTTTGGATTAGTTTTATCTCGTTTGTATTCGTGTTCCTCGGAACGCGGATGCTGGTGTGTATGCACGGTTGACAGAGACAGAGACAGAGGATTCTCATTAGGGTTGTTGACTGTTGACTTTTGCTAAACCCTAATGAGAATAAGAAATATGATTAATAATAATATTAATTAAGTATTATTGTGCCATGGTTGGGTTGAAAGATTGACTTTGTTGACTTGTTGATTTTGTTGACCGGTTGACTAGGTTGGACTTGTTGACCATCATGACAATGGCTATCATTTCATGGCTATGACTTTTGCCTGCTTGTTTGTTCACAAAATGCATTAAATGCATGAAATGATAATGCCATTGACATGAACCATCACAAGATGCTTAATTATTTGTTATTATTATGATTATTTGGTGTTATGAGAGGATGGTGGTAAAAGTCTTCTTCATTCTATCATATTGATTCTCTCTCATCCTCAAAAGCTCTCCTCTTCATCTTGCTCTCTCTCTAGCTCATGGTTCTATTGTCTCATGAGTTGAGAAACAAGAACCATAGAGATAAAATCCAAAACACTTCTCTACTCATCCTAGTGTACAAGATCTAGCAAGCCAAGTATTCTAGTTTCCTCTAGATTGAGGTTGGAGCCAAAGGTAGAAGCTTTCGGGTGGATCCATCTTCGGCATAAGGAGACGACGAGGTGAGGCCGATCCGACCACCACAAGGAGTTGAAGAGAAGGAGTTCAAGTTTAGGTATAACCCCTAACCTAGTAGCTAAACTCTTAGTTAGGTTGTTAGATAGTTTGTTTAACAAAGATCCGTTTCTAGAGTCCATGTTACCCCCACCGAAAAAATCGTTTTCCACCATTTCCGCAACCCCAAAGAACCGGGGACGGGTAACGTGGACTTACAGTAGTATCAGAGCCAGGTTAAACACTATCTAACCTGTTAGCAAAGTAACTAGAAGTTCGATCGGAGAAAAAATCACAAAACATGACCGAACTTTAAACTTTATGTCGATTTTTATTCAGCTCTAAAAATAATTTAACACATCTGAAAAATCGTCTCAGGGTTTTTAGTGAACACTGCAGAAAAACGATCCACCGAGCCGACCAACTCACCGCGGAAACGCGGCAAGAAGAGATTCTTGCCGTGGATCCGCGGCCGAGTTGACTCGGCCGTGGATCGGTTTTGCTGCAGTGTGTTTCTTGGGGTGTTTTGGGATTTTTGGAATATGATTTTTCTGCCCAGATTTTCCAGAAAGCAAAATTTGTTTTTGGGGTGGTTAAAAATCTGTATTTTGATCGAACTTGTAAAGACTTTAGCTAACGGGTTATATCTGTGATGTGATATATGTATTGAACGTCTGCTAATCGCTATACGTCGATTAGTGGGGGTTATACATATCTGTGATCTGTAATGTTGATGGTATGTGTATATGAATTCATTGGATTGTCACGGATGAATAGCCGGGGGGTTGTGAGATGAGAGTTTTCTTTTTCTTTCAATTCATGTAATTTGTAATTGATGTAATATTATTTGTATGGCCGCACATCCGGGATGAGATTGTAGCCGCCATTGTATAATTTCTTTTTCTGTTTTTGCTCCTAGGATAGACCCAAGGAGGGGTGCACAAACTACCGGGTACCTCGAAGTGCCGAGTGGCATACTCACGTTGTTGAAGGAGGTTGCTTCACTTCGGGTATTTGGCGGGTAGTTTGCCGCGCCCGTAAGGGTCTAGGGTGGGGTATTGGCTATTCACCGCGACCGTGTAATCCGCTTTTCGTTACAGGCTCGTACGGAATGCGGATTCCTAGTATATACAATGTGTTCATCTGTGATCTGGAATGGCTATCATTGCATCTGACGAATGTATATATCTATTTATGATATCTATTTAGGCGTTGCTTATGTTTTGCATCCGCGCTAGTCCAGCCCCCGCTCTGTCGTTAATTAAGTAACCTAACGGGTAATGACGGGGCCCCGTGGCGAATGCGGATGGCATAAGCGTACGTCATATTTTCGTTATTTTCTGCAATGATAGGATTAAATGATGGGACGCATTAAAATTAATGCAAGAAAATAAACCAAAGTTAAGTCGTTGGAACACTTTCAAAACCACTCGGTTCTTTTCAAAAACCAACTTTTTAACGTAGAGCTTGAACCACTCCCTTTAAAAGCTATCTCGTTCCATCGATTATATCAAGTTCACTACGTTCACGATTTCGCCAAAACCATTCGCAGCCCTCCGTCATTTCATATGGATAGTCAATAGTATTCAAGCTGTGTTTGTTGGCCAAAATCAAGGCACAGTGTTTGGTAGCTATTGGGTATTCATATGCAGCATAGATAGATGCGTTGGTTTGGGACAGTCGTACTGCCTTATTGGCTAAAGTCAAGGGTAGGTACGGGTGGGTTCAAATTAACCTGGAGAATGACGGGTAGAACTTAACATGTGACTTATGATTTGTTGGCCAAAGTCAAGGTCATAAGAGCATGGGGCAAAAATCCACATCGGGAGTTTCTAAAGAACTAGAAACTTGCTAGCGCTGCATACCATTTGGAGTGTGATTATTCTGGTAGGATTCCTTCAGTTTTATCACGCGATGATATTTGGATCCCGATCCTACTGTGAGTATATGCTACTTCTCGGGAAATTTCTCACTTAACGATCAATGCTATAAACTAAGTAGGTGTCTAGAAAGGTGTTAGCGGGGCTACGCCCCCAGGGAAAAGAGGTTCTTAAATTAAGGAACTTCGCGAAAGCGTTGGAAAACCTCCCTCGAAGTACCGACACTGGATTGGCTGAACGGTTAAGCAAGTATTGTACGGTGAGATTGATCCCGACTAATTCCTCCTTTTTGGTTTGAGGAGGGATTCGAGAAACAGTAGGAGCCATCATGTTTAGACAAACTAAAAACCACTCTAAACTTGCAAGAGCATCATGCTGAGTGTTTCTTCTCTCTCTCTTAATTGCAGCGACCAATCGTCATGACCGGACTTAAGTTACTTCTAGATAAAAATATACTAACAGGGCCAAACTACAAAGATTGGCTCAGGAATATCAAAATGGCAATCACTTACGACAAGCTGGGGTATCTCCTTACCACCAAAGCTCCCCCTGTCCCAGGTCCCACCTCCAGTGTCGCGGATAAGGAAATCCGTAAGATCTGGGAGATCGATTGCGCGAAGACCAAGTGCCTCGTGCTTGCCTCTATGGACAATGAACATCAGAGGAGGCACGAGAATATAGACCTAGAATCCATATTTCTCCATACTAAGGAACTATATGGAGAGCAATCCCGTATCGCCAGATACGAAGTCTCAAAAAAGTTGTTTTCAACGAGATTGGCCGTCGGATCATCGGTAGCGGAACACGTGCTTAAGATGATTGGCTTCATTGAAGAGCTCGCGGACCTTGGGACCACGTTAGAGAAGGAGCTCTATACGGACTTGATTCTCCAGTCCCTTCCTTCCACTTACGCTCAGTTTATCCTGAACTTCAACTTGCAAGGAAAAGAAGTTGAACTTCCGGAGCTCCTCAACATGTTGAGGAGTGCAGAGAGCACCCTACAGAAAGGTAGGAAAACATCCACTTTGTTTGTAGGAGGATCTTCCTCTTCTAAGTCCAAGGCGAAAGCCAAGGAAAAGAAGAAGAAAGCCCCCGCCAATCCAAGGGGCGGTGTTAGTAAAGTGGAAACGAAGGGAAAAGCAAAGGCAACAAAGATAGCGGGGCAGCTTGTGGGAAAGGAAGAGTGCTTCTATTTTCATAAGAAAGGACACTGGAAAAAGGATTGCAGGGTTTGGAAGGCCAAGAAATAGGACCCGAAGCAAGTTGCGGCTTCGGCTTCAGGTGTGTATGGTATTGAAAACTGTCTATCAATAAACTCTACTTCCTGGGTATTGGATACCGGATCAGGATCTCATATCTGTAATTCCATACAGGCACTAAGAAAGCGTAGGGTTTTGAAGGCAGGTGATATGACCCTCAGAGTTGCAAACGGAGCTGGCATGGATGCTGAGTCCGTGGAGGACTATCACTTGGGAATGTCAGATGGACATGTTTTGGTTTTGCGTGATTGTTATTTTGTACCCAATGCAGCTTGTAATATCATATCTGTCACGCCCCGCTTCCCAGAGTATGCTAAATTGGGCACGTGACATAGCCAACCATGCTACCTATAGGTAGGAAGTATCCATCCACAGTCACATTACGGCTGTAGAGATATCAAGAACAAGATAAAACTATCTAAAACATGTCCATAATCCAGAATAACAGGAGTCAATAATAAATAAATGCGGAAGCAAATGATCCAATACAAATAATTGAAAAGTGTGTCCCATAATGCGGGCTCACATCAGGAAATAAATGCAGGAAATAAAACTAACTACTACTGAACTCACAGCTCAGCCTGCTGGCTGAAATACTCCTGCTCGGACTGCAACAGCGGTACGGAATCTGGGCCATGCAAAACCCAGACGTCAGCGCGTCATGTCATCAAGTAATATAATATGAACAGTGTAGCAGGCAATGTAATATAAACATGAATACAGTAAGAATAACAATAATATGAATCATACCAGTACAGGGTAGCGTGCAGTGGGTAAACTAAACTGTTCTATCAGGTTTTCTATTCTAAAGTCTTTGAAATCAATTGATGAATCGTCGATGTAACTCAATAGTATCCCGTGCGTGCCCGGGACCACGGTCAAGATTCTCGGGGCTGAATCCGAGACGTGCCGCTAGGCAGTAACAAGTAGCAGGATGGGCGAGTGATGTCAGCATCATCACTCCGGGGCTGGCCTAGACCGTAAGACTGATCAGAACAGGTATCGAACTGTTGAGTTACAAGTCGGTTTCACCTTTGATTTCCCCATACCCCATAGTTATGTATGTCGAGTCAGGTATTCAGTAATCAAGAACTAATGCCAACAAAGGATCAGGTAAAAGCAGGTTTGTCTGGATAGACAACAGGAACGGTCCATGAGGACTACATGTTATGTTTGTTGGCATTAGACACAAGATCAGGTAACAGGTAAAGCCATGGTACATCAGGTCAAGCCAGGTAATGTATAAAGGTGTCATGTCATGTCAAGAGTGTACGGTACCATGTCATGTCAAGTAGGAAGTGTAACAGGTCATGTCAGGAAGCACAAGATGTCATGTGGGTGCTCATAATCAAACTAACATAAGCATGTGTATAAATAAACAAGCATGAGTACTATCAGAACAATAAACTGGAACATGTAATATGATATGCAAATAGATATAATTTCAAGGATATGGATGCATAGTTATCGATTAGGGTTACATTTATTGTTCCAATATTAATTAGGATGCAATTTATTAAACATGGAGTGTTAATATCACATTATTATATAGTAATGTGGTCTATGGATGCAATTATATGTATCTTAAATGCGATGGATGCAAACGGGTATCCGAAAAATTATAAAACTATAAAATGGTAATGTGGGATATACAACTAAGCAATATGTGATATAAATATTGATATAATAATATTAATATGGATAGCATATTCAAAGCGATTAATAACTATAAAAGTGGTATTGATTAATCATGCACAAGAAAGTTCCGTTCAGAAATTCAGCGTTACCCTAATTTGTAAAATAGCTTAAAAATAACAAACGTTCTCCAAAAGGGACGTGTCTTATACCAAAACAAAGATAATTCAATAAGATTTTTATTTTTATAAGTATAAGCATCTCAGGTTGTCCCTACAAAAAGTTATGAATATTCGAAGTTGAAAATTTGCTACTGGAATTTCCCTGGACAGCAGTTTAGAGACATTTTCATTTGCAGTTTACGTTATTTAAACAATTTATTTTGCAAGTAAATATTTCATAGGGTTATAGTATTCTGAGTTAGATTCGTAACAAACTAAAGAACGTATACTAATGATTTTTCTATGATTTATAATGAATTTTATACGGTAAGGTGTACAGTAAATTTCAGATTTGTCATATCCGCTTTTTCAACGACGTTTCATGTGTAAACTATAATATTTTAAATATATAATATCATAAAATGCAGATTATAAACTAATTAAAGATAATAATAAGAAATATTACGACGATGTATATTTAAATTGATATGGATGCAGTATAATGTAATATAGTATGTCACAAGATAAGTTTTCATGATCTAGATTTAATATGATATAAACGGATGCAAACGGAATATCGAAACGTTATAAAATTAAACATGGGGCACTAGATTTAAACTATAGGTATGGTATTTATTTAAATAGGTATAAAATGAATTATATAGCATGTAGCAAGATTAACTTGCCTCGATGGGTCGCGAATCGGGAAAAAGGAACGTTAACCGTCGGCGGGGAAAACTCGCGACGGGCGCACGGTTCACGGAATGAACCCAAACGACGAACAAAGGAACCACACGGGTCAGGGTACCTCGCTGGAATGTCGAGAAGCATCACCGGCTTGACGGAATTCCGGCAACAAAAGAACAGTTAAAAAAAATGAGAAACGAGACATGAAGCAAGAAGAGAAAGAATGATAAAGAGAAGTACGAGAGAATATATGAGAGAGAGAGAGAAAAAGTGGAGAGAGAGAGAGAGAGAGCTGCAGGTGGGGGCCCACGGAATTAAAAGGAACGCGATTGGCTAAAGGGGAATCGTTAGTTAGGGATAAATATTAATTAAAGATTCAAAACATTTTAAGGAACAGTAGGATATATATATATATAGGTTAATTTAAAGATTTAAAAGATAGGTAATGAACAGTAAGATATCAGGTTAGTTAGAAAAATATATGCGATGGTTTTAATAATATTAAAATTTAGGATTTTGGCGCCAAATAAA
The DNA here is from genome assembly GCA_030015575.1 of Agapanthus africanus. NCBI lineage: Eukaryota > Viridiplantae > Streptophyta > Magnoliopsida > Asparagales > Amaryllidaceae > Agapanthus > Agapanthus africanus. Next base: position 561,777,516 of record CM057340.1, read on the forward strand.
ACATTTCCAAATCGCGCCCGGGTCGGGTCCAAAAATTTGAAATTGAAATAATAGAATTTTAGGCGGGATCCAAAATTTAAAATGAAGTGTTTTATGATCAAAAAGCATACCCCCAAAACAGACACACGTACGTGCACGTAGCCGTCCAAACTCGCCCGTTTCACGGAACGGGACGAGAACACGATGCACGGACGCTACAACAGGGTTATGGGTGTCAAGCAGGCCAAGATGAATAATTTTAATTTTATTTTAGATGCCAAAAATTGTTATATGCAGAAATTAATTTTCGGGTAGAATTTACAATAATTAACCATCAAGCAAGATAAATGAAATAAGTGCCACACTACCTTCGAACGGTAACTGAAATTAGTAGCATTGGGCTCGGGTGTTACATTATACCCAACTACAAAAAGAATTTCGTCCTCGAAATTCCAAGAATACAAAGATAGATAACTATAAGAAAAGGTGAGGAAACTTCTGCCGGATTTCATCTTCTCGTTCCCAAGTGGACTCTCCATGCGAGCGATTACCCCAAGAAACAAGCACAAGAGGGATAACCTTGTTCTTAAGAACCTTTTCCCTTCGATCCACGATTTCAATCGGTCGCTCCTCAAAAGTCAAGTCTTCTCGTACTGTTAGCTCCGAATGATCCAAAACGTGTGTTTCATCTCGAACATACTTACGGAGTTGAGATACGTGAAACACATCCTGCACATTTGCCAAGGACTGCGGTAACGCCAAACGATACGCTACCTCACCAACACGCTCCACGATCTCAAGGGTCCAACGAATCGAGGACTAAGCTTTCCTCGACTTCCAAAACGAATCACCCCTTTAGTCGGTGATATCTTCAAGAATACCAAATCACCCACGGTGAACTCTAAAGGTCTTCTTGACGTATCTGCTCAACTCTTCTGTTGGTCCTGTGCTACCTTCATATGATTTCTGATAGGGTTAACCTTCTCAACTGTCTGCACAACCAAGTCTGGTCCCAATAATCTTCGTCCACCGACATCGTCCCAACAAACAGGTGAACGGCATTTACGACCATACAAAGCTTCAAATGGAGCCATCTGAATAGTTGCCTGAAAACTGTTGTTGTAAGACAACTCCACCAAAAGTAGATGATCCTCCCAAGACCCCTTGAAGTCCAACATGCATGCTCTCAACATATCCTCAAGAGTTTGGATCGTTCTCTCCGACTGACAATCAGTTTGAGGATGATAAGCTGTGCTAAACTTCAATCGAGTCCCCAAACTTTCCTGTAAACTCGTCCAGAAGTGTGATAAGAACCGAGTGTTCCGATCGGACACGATGCTCACCGGTACTCTATGCAATCTTACAATCTCCTGCATGTACCGCTCTGCCAAAATCTCTGTTGATTGACCAACCCGAAAAAGAATAAAGTGAGCTGCCTTGGTCAATCGGTCAACAATTACTCATACTGCATTGTTGCCTTTTGGACTCCGCGGTAAAGCCGTCACGAAATCCATTGTTATATGTTCCCACTTCCACTGAGGAATCGGAAGTGGTTGCAATAAACCAGCAACCCTTTGATGTTCAGCCTTAACTTGCTGACACACCAAGCACTTTGCCACAAAGCGAGCAATCTCCCGCTTCATTCCCTCCCACCAGAAATGCTGTCGAATATCTCGGTACATCTTTGTGCCTCCTGGATGTACAGAATAAGCTGAACTGTGTGCCTCCTTCATAAGCTCTTCACGAACATCACCCTTTGGCATACACAAACGGCTACCATACCTCAACGAACCATCTTCGTGGATCAATAAATCTGTTCGTAGTCCGGCTTCAACCTGCTCTCGAAACTTTTGCAGTCTAGGATCCTGCGATTAAGCTGCTTTAATATTCTCGATCAAAGACGAATGTACTTGCAGCTGCAACAACTGTCCCGTAGAACGCGGTAGCACAACCTCCAAGTCAAATCTTCGAAAATCTGTGACGATCTCCTTCTGCGTAGTTAACACCTGAATTACTGGTAACCGAATAAGCGCATCCGGCACAACATTAACCTTCCCCGGATGGTACTTAAGATCAAGATCGTATTCAGCCATCAGCTCCAACCATCTACGCTGCCTCATGTTAAGCTCCTTCTGTGTGAACACATACTTCAAGCTCTTATGATCTGTAAAAACTTCGACTCTTTCGCCCAAAAGGTAGTGTCTCCAAATCTTCAAAGCGAAAATCACAGCCGCAAGCTCCAAGTCATGAGTTGGATAATTCTTCTCATGGGTCTTCAACTATCTCGATGCGTATGCTACAACCTTTCCATGCTGCATCAAAACACATCCCAATCTTTTCCCAGATGCATCGCTGTGAATCACCAATCCTCCGGAATTGTCTGGCACGGTCAGAATACGGGCGGTTATCAACTTCTGCTTCAACGTCTCGAAAGCTAACGCACACTTATCCGCCCATACAAAAGGTACCTCCTTGCACGTAAGCTTGGTCAACGGCTCTGCCAGACGAGCAAAGTTCTCCACAAATCTCCTGTAGTATCCGGCTAATCCAAGGAAACTTCTTATCTCAGCAACATTCTTTGGAATAGGCCAATCTCGAACTGCTGCAATCTTTTCTGGATCGACGGCAATGCCATCGCCAGACACAACATGCCCCAAAAACCTTACTTCCTCCAGCCAAAACTCGCACTTACTCATCTTCGCATTCAATTTCTCCTGTCTCAACGTCTGTAGTATGATCTTCAAATGCTCAGCAAGCTCTTCAAAACTCTTCGAGTAAACCAGAATATCGTCAATGAATACCACAATGAACTGATCCAAGAACGGTGAAAAGATTCGGTTCATCAAGTCCATGAATACTGCCGGCGCATTCGTTACTCCGAAGGGCATCACTAAGTACTCGTAATGTCCATACCGAGTTCGGAACGGCGTCTTGCAAATATCTTCTCTTTTCACTCGGACCTGATGATATCCGGATCGTAAATCCAGCTTCGAGAATAACCTCGCGCCACTAAGCTGCTCAAAAAGTTCTCCAATGCGAGGGATCGGGTACTTGTTCTTGATAGCCACCCGGTTTAATTCTCGATAGTCGATGCACATCCTTCTTTTGCCATCCTTCTTCTTTACTAGAAGAACTGGAGCTCCCCAAGGCGAGTTACTGCTTCGAATCCAACCCTTTTCAAGCAATTCAGCAACCTGTTTCTTTACTTCTTCCAACTCTACTGGCGCCATTGGATAATACGCTTTAGATACTGGCTCTGCACCAGGAATAAGATCAATTGCGAACTCCACGTCTCTCCTCGGCGGTAAACCCGATATATCTTCAAACACGTCCATAGAATCACGAACAACAGCCGGCTCTTTACTTTCATCACTTCCATTGATGCAAGAATATTGTTTGTCGGCCTAGCCCTAAACTCGACCGGCCCAACTGAATTGCTTCCTTAACGCAACTGCTGTCTGCTGCAAACTCCCTTTCATCCCAGATAAACTCTGCTGCTCTTGGCTGCTGCAAGTATTTGTGAGAAAGTGGTCAAACCCAGGGAGACAATCTGCTTCTGGATGTCCACGTCCAGTCTGCGCATGAACCTCCGTGCCCTGTCTGCATCGTTGGCAACTAAAGGTCCAGCGAAACTACCGAGTCTCGTCCATTCTGCTACATGCACATCTACGGGTGCTCCCTTCTGCTTTAGACCGATGAACTTCTCTTCCATTTCCTCCCGTGCAGTCCGCGGGAAGAACTTCTCCAGAAAACTCTTAGAAAAATCCGCCCACTTGATTGGCTTGGGCAAGCGGGTCTCCTCAACAAGCCTCCATTCTCGGGTGTAGTCCACTAGCTGAATGCGTACCATAACAACTTTTTTTGTCATCTGGAATCTGTGCCGCAAAAAGCAAGTTCTCTGTGTCAACTAGCCACTGCTCCACTGGAAACGGCTCCTTTAAACCAGTAAATGTAGACGAACCCAACCACCTGAAATCTGCTACGGTCCCTACTCGGTCAACTGGTCTAGCTCCAACATTGTTCACAGACTGCTGAACGATCTGCAAACCTTCCCGAAACGAGTCCGCTTGCTGCTGGATCAGCTCGGTCTGTTTCTTTGATTCTCCAGCATTCCTCTTATCACTCTAAGCATGGCGGTTTCGTCCATACGCCTCTGGTATGTCTTCAATTTCTTACCGGCCATAATCCTGAACTCAAAATACCCAACATTAGCATGATGATAGATTTTGAATATAGATCAAGGCTAGAACTCCAAGATACTTAAATAGAGTACCGCATTGTAACTATGCCGCGGTATCATAGCCACAATTACATAACTCCATCCAAGTCGCCTAAGTCCTAGAGATAACAAGAAATCAGGTTTTCGAATCGATATGCAAAGGAAGTTTGCACATCGTAAAAGATATAATCAGGAAGAATGTGATTCAAGAATGGTAAAACGGTCAAGGTGGCAGGACATGTTTCCTAAACACGGGTATTCTGATTCGTGTATTAGGTACAATACCCAACTACAAAAGAATCAACCCGACTATCCTATGGCCCTGATACCAAAAGAACCATGTCACGCCCCGCTTCCCAGAGTATGCTAGATTGGGCACGTGACATAGCCAACCATGCTACCTGTGGGTAGGAAGTATCCATCCACAGTCATATTACGGCTGTAGAGATATCAAGAACAAGATAAAACTATCTAAAACATGTCCATAATCCAGAATAACAGGAGTCAATAATAAATAAATGCGGAAGCAAATGATCCAATACAAATAACTGAAAAGTGTGTCCCATAATGCGGGCTCACATCAGGAAATAAATGCAGGAAATAAAACTAACTACTACTGAACTCACAGCTCAGCCTGCTGGCTGTAGTACTCCTGCTCGGACTGCAACAGCGGTACAGAATCTGGGCCATGCAAAACCCAGACGTCAGCGCGTCATGTCATCAAGTAATATAATATGAACAGTGTAGCAGGCAATGTAATATAAACATGAATACAGCAAGAATAACAATAATATGAATCATACCAGTACAGGGTAGCGTGCAGTGGGTAAACTAAACTGTTCTATCAGGTTTTCTATTCTAAAGTCTTTGAAATCAATTGATGAATCGTCGATGTAACTCAATAGTATCCCGTGCGTGCCCGGGACCACGGTCAAGATTCTCGGGGCTGAATCCGAGACGTGCCGCTAGGCAGTAACAAGTAGCAGGATGGGCGAGTGATGTCAGCATCATCACTCCGGGGCTGGCCTAGCCCGTAAGACTGATCAGAACAGGTATCGAACTGTTGAGTTACAAGTCGGTTTCACCTTTGATTTCCCCATACCCCCAATTTATGTATGTCGAGTCAGGTATTCAGTAATCAAGAACTAATGCCAACACAGGATCAGGTAAAAGCAGGTTTGTCTGGATAAACAACAGGAACGGTCCATGAGGAATACATGTTATGTTTGTTGGCATTAGACACAAGATCAGGTAACAGGTAAAGCCATGGTACATTAGGTCAAGCCAGGTAATGTATAAAGGTGTCATGTCATGTCAAGAGTGTACGGTACCATGTCATGTCAAGTAGGAAGTGTAACAGGTCATGTCAGGAAGCACAAGATGTCATGTGGGTGCTCATAATCAAACTAACATAAGCATGTGTATAAATAAACAAGCATGAGTACTATCAAAACAATAAACTGGAACATGTAATATGATATGCAAATAGATATAATTTCAAGGATATCGATGCACAGTTATCGATTAGGGTTACATTTATTGTTCCAATATTAATTAGGATGCAATTTATTAAACATGGAGTGTTAATATTACATTATTATGTAGTAATGTGGTCTATGGATGCAATTATATGTATCTTAAATGCGATGGATGCAAACAGGTATCCGAAAAATTATAAAACTATAAAATGGTAATGTGGGATGTACAACTAAGCAATATGTGATATAAATATTGATATAATAATATTAATATGGATAGCATATTCAAAGCGATTAATAACTATAAAAGTGGTATTGATTAATCATGCACAAGAAAGTTCCGTTCAGAAATTCAGCGTCACCCTAATTTGTAAAATATCTTAAAAATAACAAACGTTCTCCAAAAGGGACGCGTCTTATACCAAAACAAAGATAATTCAATAAGCTTTTCAGTTTTATAAATATAAGCATCTCAGGTTGTCCCTACAAAAAGTTATGAATATTCGAAATTGAAAGTTTGCTGCTGGAATTTCCCTGGACAGCAGTTTGGAGACATTTTCATTTGCATTTTACGTTATTTAAACAATTTATTTTGCAAGTAAATATTTCATTGGGTTATAGTATTCTGAGTTATCTTCGTAACGAACTAAAGAACGTATAGATTTTTCTATGATTTATAATGAATTTTATACGGTAAGGTGTACAGTAAATTTCAGATTTGTCGTATCCGCTTTTTCAACGACGTTTCATGTGTAAACTATAATATTTTAAATATATAATATCATAAAATGCAGATTATAAACTAATTAAAGATAATAATAAGAAATATTACGACGATGTATATTTTAATTGATATGGATGCAGTATAATGTAATCTAGTATGTCACAAGATAAGTTTTCATGATCTATATTTAATATGATATAAACGGATGCAAACGGAACATCGAAACGTTATAAAATTAAACATGGGGCACTAGATTTAAACTATAGGTATGGTATTTATTTAAATAGGTATAAAATGAATTATATAGCATGTAGCAAGATTAACTTGCCTCGATGGGTGGCGAATCGGGAAAACGGAACGTTAACCGTCGGCGGGGAAAACTCGCGACGGGCGCACGGTTCACGGAATGAACCCAAACGACGAACAAAGGAACCACACGGGTCAGGGTACCTCGTTGGAACGTCGAGAAGTATCACCGGCATGACGGAATTCCGGCAACAAAAGAACAGTTAAAAAAAAATGAGAAACGAGACATGAAGCAAGAAGATAAAGAATGATAAAGAGAAGTACGAGAGAATATATGAGAGAGAGAGAGAAAAAGTGGAGAGAGAGAGAGAGAGCTGCAGGTGGGGGCCCACGGAATTAAAAGGAACGCGATTGGCTAAAGGGGAATCGTTAGTTAGGGATAAATATTAATTAAAGATTCAAAACATTTTAAGGAACAGTAGGATATATATATAGGTTAATTTAAAGATTTAAAAGATAGGTAATGAACAGTAAGATATCAGGTTAGTTAGAAAAATATATGCGATGGTTTTAATAATATTAAAATTTGGGATTTTGGCGCCAAATAAAACATTTCCAAATCGCGCCTGGGTCGGGTCCAAAAATTTGAAATTGAAATAATAGAATTTTAGGCGAGATCCAAAATTTAAAATGAAGTATTTTATGATCAAAAAGCATACCCCCAAAACGGACACACGTACGTGCGCGTAGCCGTCCAAACTCGCCCGTTTCACGGAACGGGACGAGAACACGATGCACGGACGCTACAACAGGGTTAGGGGTGTCAAGCAGGCCAAGATGAATAATTTTAATTTTATTTTAGATACCAAAATTTGTTATATGCAGAAATTAATTTCCGGGTAGAATTTACAATAATTAACCATAAAGCAAGATAAATGAAATAAGTGCCACACTACGTTCGAACGGTAACTGAAATTAGTAGCATTGGGCTCGGGTGTTACAATATCTGTATCTTTATTATCTAAAGAAGGTTATGAATTTACATTTGTAAGCAATGTTGTAAACATTCATCTTAATCAAGTTTTGATTGGGTCAGGTACATTAAGCAATGGTATATACGTATTAAACCAACCACAGATTTTCAATGTTCAGAATACACACAAAAGAAAGTCTCCGGAAACAAATCAGGCTTTCTTATGGCATTGCAGACTGGGTCACATCAATGAGAGAAGGTTGACGAAGTTACATACAGAAGGATATTTGGATCCGTTCCAATATCAATCATATGCAACTTGTCAATCCTGTCTCAAAGAAAAGATGACAAAGACTCCGTTCACTGGACACGAAGTAAGAGCGAGCGAGCTCTTGGGACTCGTACACAGCGACGTGTGCGGTCCTATGTCTACACATGCGCGAAGCGGTTATTCTTACTTCATTACTTTTACGGATGACTTTTCAAGGTACGGATATGTCTTCTTAATGAAACATAAATCCGAATCCTTTGGAAAATTCCAGGAATATAAGAATGAAGTAGAAAAACAAACCGGCAAAAGTATCAAGACACTGAGATCTGATCGAGGTGGTGAATACTTGAGGGCCGAGTTCCTGGATTACCTAAAAGAGAATGAAATTCTCTCTCAGCTTACTCCTCCATACACTCCGCAACATAACGGTGTATCGAAGAGACGGAACCGGACCCTATTGGATATGGTACGTTCCAAGATGAGTAACGCTGAGTTACCGCGATCATTCTGGGGATATGCACTAGAATCGGCTGCATATCTTTTGAACCGAGTTCTAACTAAGACTGTGCCTACCACACCATATCAGATGTGGTGTGGGAAGAAACCCTATCTTACGCACATTAAGACATGGGGATGTTGATTGTATGCGAATTCTTGTTGTGTGTGTTTAGAAAATATATAGAAATCACAACCAAAAATTATTTGACCGCAATCAATAACGGTATCGAATGTAGCGCGTTAGTAAGTGCGGATCGTCCACAGGGAAAGTGTAATCGTTCGTGTTTCGAATTAGATGAGTTGAAACTTTAAAGAAAAGAAAACAAACAACAATTCATGATTTAAAGATTTGAAGTTCAAGAATTAGAAAAATCTAGTCTAAATCAAGAAACGATAAAATCAAGAATTGAGAATTTGTGATGATTTCCAAATCAAATATCAAGAATCGAAATGAGGCTCGTAGGAATCGATCGGATCTATAGATGTGATGAAATCTAGCGATTACATATTCTTATCCATCGATGAATTGATACTAGATCGATGATGATCAACGAGAATTAGGGATTTCTTGTGAAACTAGGGTTTCATCATCTTTCCCTTGTTCCTTCGTCGATATCATTCACATTCTAGCCTCTAAATTCAAGAATCGATCGTGGATCCCTAGTTTCGAGCGAACACAATCAAGAAAGCATCGCATCGAAACTAGGTCGTCGATTCTTCAATTTGCTAGGGTTTACAAACTCGTAGGACTTAAGAATTGTTTTAAGATTTGTTACATCATTATTCTATTGATCGTCTCGACTCCTTTACGAGCGGAGTTTTACTCAAACATCACAACAAGAACCACAATCACAAATTGAGATCGAATCATGATGCAAGAATTTAAACAAAGCAAGATTAAAGAATTTCACCTTTTATTTATCAACAATTCCGTTACAATTCGCTCAAGAACTACAAGAGGAAGAACTCGATCGTCTATTTGGCTTCGTTCGTCTCCATGAGTCGCGGATCGGCTTGGATCACTTGCTCGATTGAAGATCGGCTCCGCTCCTAAAAGGTTGAAGGCTTCTCGCTTGATTTGGTACTCAGGATCTTGAATTTGGCTTTGGAATTTTGAATTAGGGTTAGGGTTTACAAGTTGTGTCACTCAACTTGTAAAAGAATTGGTGAATTTGGGGGAGATTAGAGATTAACTAATGATTCCATTAACCGTAGATCTAGGTTCCCTTTTATAGACCTCCTAACCCTAGATCTAGGATTCAAAATTTGAATTTCCCTCCAAAAGTTTGTCATAGGGAAAGGCTTCTAGAAGAAGTTAGTTGGAGGGATGCTTCTAGAACTAGGTTGTTAGTTGGCTTGCTTTGGAAGCTCGGAGCTTAATCATGATTAGCTTGCTTAATGATCTTTGCTGATCTGGCAGAAGCTTCGAGAGTTATCTGGAATTTGACATAGCTTGCTGAAGTGTAGGCACTGAGGTAAGTATTATGCAGCAAATAAGAAATGATGACGTGGTATATCCACCGCGGATCCGCGGCACGTGCCTCTTCAGGCCGCGGATCTGCGGTCACGTGAGGGCCTCAATGCTTGATAATTCTTCTGTTGCTTTGTACTGACTTTGGGGTATTTATATGATATGTTGAATTGTATAATTCCCTCTGTATTAATACCAGATCAAACATCTTAGACTTGGCGTAATTTTGATCAGCACTTTGACAATTTTGGCTCGGTTCCTGGAATTTCCTGCACAGACTCGGAAACAAGTGTTGCGCTACACAAGAATGATGCAATGCCATGATAAACAGTCAATTTCCCTGAAAATGCCGGTTTTAGTATACAACACAGGTAATCTGGTATTTTACAGCTGTTTTGCTAATATGTGCAATATGCAAACCGAACACTTCTAGATGAGTGCAAATGATAGGGAAATTGACGTGTTAAAAATGCAGTATTTTCGACTGATCAAATTCCCCCAAACTTATTTTCGGCCGTCTCGAGCGAATTGTTTTATTAAAAAGAGAAGGAGAAAATAAAGAAAGAGAAAAACTAACTAGCACACTTTCGTAGGCAACACGATTGCACTGAGCACGTGCAACAAGCCTTTAAAACTCTAGGTGTCCCTAGTAGGAGGAGTTTTGTTTCCTGAGGGTTTTCAGCGGATTGCACCCACAAAATCCAATAATAAAAGGAAGATCATGAATATTACATTTAAAGAGAAGAATCGTAAAAGAAAAGCTTTGAAAATTAGGGTTTCCAACTAAGCTAGCTTTTCGGTTGTCATGAGCCCTATCTTAATAGTCATGAAAAGATGTTAGAAATCACATAACCTCTCAATAAAACATCATCTTTATTCTTCATTCCTATCTGTAACCCTACGTGTGTGTAATAAACATCCCTACACCCGAAGAATTCAATTCAAGTTATCATACTCTTGTCCATCCACCTCAGTACTTTTTAATTAATGAATATTTAGATGAATTTGCTCACACACTTTCATACGACCGTTAATACTTCTTGAGGTACTAACCGACCGATTACTCATGTGCTTGCTTATTTGGTGTTTTTCCTCATCTTGCACCACCTAAGGCTTAGCAGTGACTCCCAGACCAGTTAGCCTTAGGGCACTAGGTGAAGAGGCACCCTCGTTATATTTTTTTATTGCTGCCTTGGCAATAACAAAACCAGTGTTCATTTTTCTCACCATTTTATATTTTATTCATTTTTTTAATTTCCTTCATACTTTGGCTTTTAGACAAGAGCATTTCAAGGTATCCTCTACTATCCCGAGTTTCAAGACGTGTGTAAGTGCGAATAGTAGGGTGTCCACGTTCAAAATGTTTGGCTTCCAGAATAGGAACTATTTTCAGACTTATTTTTATCCTCAGATTAGTGACTTCCTTCATCTTACTAACCCTTGGGACAACGACTCATAACTACTTATTACTAGTTCGTATAAGAAAACTTCTAATTTTCTTGGTTTTCTTAAATTTTTCTAATCTTTTGGATGTAATTTTTCACTATCTAATCTTTTATTATCTTATTTATGTACAAAAAATATTTTTATCTTTTTTTGAACTTTTTTAAATTTTTATAGATTTTTTTTTCAAAAATGTTTTGTGTTTATGCAAAGTGATATGCAAATGATGCGAAAATAAGCACAAACCTCCTCCAAACTTGTTTTCAACAGTGTCCTCACTGTTGCCATCTGTTAAATCTCGAAAAACCTGTAAGCCTGGGAGGAAATTTATTAATGGGGGCAAAATATTTAAGTGAAAATCCTCCCCCAAACTTATTTTTGGCTAAAAATTTTGTAAAAATTTTCTTTTCAAGAGCCCTATTATACCCCCCCAAACTTGAGTTAAACAATGTTAAGCTTTGAAAATCACATGAGGGGGTCAAAAATCAGTGGTCGATGCCAAGCTTTGCAAAGACCGAAAGTTAACACCAACCATTCAAAAATTTTATCAATGTAGTGCTCAGGTTGGTGGAAGAAGAAGTGGGGAAAGGGTAAGTGGTGGAATAGAATGTGTGTGCGTCACATTTTGGAGAGACGATGCAGTGAATGTGATGGATTACTCGCATTCTTTTTACAGTCCAGAAGAAGGTGTGGAGGTTCAATTTCATTGAATTGGAGATGATTCATCTCAACACCTGTGTCATTCAAAAATGTGAGTTCATCAGCGAAGATCTCCTCAAAAGTTCCATCAATACCTCGAAGAATAATGTCATCACAAAGTGCGGGGTGATCATCAGACTCTAAAAGCAGTTCATAATCGGTGTTAGTTGTTGACCCGGACATCTCGGTGAAAGAGTATATATGTGTATGTATATAGTTGGGTCAAACAACAACATATGAAAAGAGTCAAGATCTGTATCATGAAGATCGTCAAATTCGCTGCTGTCGACATCCATTAATTCGACAGAACAGACATGAGCAGTAGGTTCGGAGGGTACACTTCCCAACTTGTAAATGTTCAGCTCTATTGACCTATTCCCGAAAGATAGGGTCATAGAACCATTACGACAGTTGATGATAGCGTTGGAAGTGGCCAAAAAGGGGCGACCTAAAATCACCAGAATTTGATTCCGTGGGTTCGCTACAGGCTGTGTATCAATTACAATAAAGTTTACAGGGAATATAAATTCCCCGATTTTTATTAACACATCCTCCAGTTCACCCCTAGGTTTGGTGATTGATCGGTCAGCCATCTGGAGAGTTATGCTCGAGGGCTTTAACACTCCGATACCTAGTTGCTCGTAAAACGAATATGGAAGCAAGTTAACACTAGCGCCAAGGTCTAGTAGAGCACGGTTGATGTGTTTTTCCCCAATAGAAATAGAAATATTAGGACAGCCAGGGTCCTTACGTTTCCGTGGTACTTGTTGGGGGAAAGCCGTGTCTACAGTCTTTGCCATGAATATCTTCTTGGGTACTTGAGTCTTCCTCTTCCTAGTGCAGTTCTTAAGAGTTTTCGCATAGGACGGAACTTATTGGATAGCATCTAGGAGAGGGATGTTGATGTTAACTTGCTTAAACATGTCCATAATCTTCTCCATATGTGGACTCGATTTGTTAGCCCTTAACCGATTAGGATAAGGTGCTTTAGCAATAAGTGCTGGGTCCATCATAGGAGAAGGAAGTGTGTTTGGAACCGATCCCAGAATAGAAGTGGGGATCGTTCGTGGAGAACTAGAAGAAATGGGCTGAGGTGGCAAGTCTTTTGGGAAACGAAGAATAGGCTCGCAAGATGGTGGTGGGGTAGAAGAACTGGGGTCAGAATTAGAAGTAGAAGTGGAAGGAAAGGTCTCAGCCGGGGTGTTATTGATTGATTTATCAGTATCATCAAACTCTTCCCCAACGTGATTGTCAAGCACTCTTCCAGATCTCAACGTGATTGCATTCACATGATGTGAATAGCTAGGATTGGGTAAAGTTGAGCTGGAAGTTTCCCTTTTTCTCTCGCACTCATTTCGGCTTTGAGTCTTGCAATTTCTGCTTCCATCAATTTGATACTCTCAGCTTGGGATGCTGAGTTTTTCTTTATATCATCGACGTAAGTCTTTATTTCAGCCGATACTTGCATGAGATTTGTTAGAAGCAAGTTTATGAATGAAGAGGATTCATCGGTCCCGGTCAACTGTAAAGGACTAGATGGTGCGGGTGTATTGACCGGATTTTGGAAGTTTTGTGATTGGAAGGGGTGCTGACTCAATTGAAGTGGTGGTTGCTGTTGTGGTGGAGGAACCCTTTGGAAATTATTTTGGGTTGGAACCGTGTTTTGAGATTGTGATTGGTTCCAAGCAAAGTTAGGGTGATTCCTCCAACCCTGATTATATGTGGAAGAAAATGGATCGTTTCTATGTCTTTGTTAGAAAGCAGCATTGGTATGCTCGTGACCTTGAAACGGAGAATTTAGTGGACATTCTTCCGTGAGATGTGATGGATCAGAACAGCATCCACACACAGTTTTGGAGAGTGACATTTGATTTAGGGCGGCGGCTAAAAATTTGTTTTCCATAGTGTCAAATTTCTTGTATAAAGCTGCAATTTCAGCTCTAACTCCTATGGAAATATCATTGCCATCCTTAGACGATTGACTCACACCCTCCCACTGTAAAGATTTTTCAGCGAAATCTTCTAAAAATTTCCAGGCTTCCCCATCATCTTTAGTCATGAAGTTGCCTTGACACATGGATTCAAGGGTCTGTCTTGTGTTAGGATTAATGCCCTCATAAATGATTCGGCACAGTTCCCATCTAGGGATTCCGTGATGTGGACATTGGATTAACAAATCCTTGAAGCGTTCAAGCCATTTTGAAAATGGTTCATTTGGAAGCTGGGTGAATTGATTTATTTCGCTACGGACTCGAGCTGTTTTATGATAAGGGTAAAATTTCTTCAGGAATGCTTTGACGAATTCTTCCCAATTTGAAATGGAATGTGCGGTAGTGTTATACAGCCACTTCTCGGCTATATCGCACAAGGTAAATGGGAGAAGACGAAGACGTATAGCATCCACAGAAAGCTGTGAAGTACCCATCGTAGCGCATACATTTTCAAATTTGGTGATAAAGGCATATGCGTCTTCAGATTCGAGACCGTGAAATTTTGGTAGAAGGTTGATGTATTGGGGTTTAATTTCAAAATTTTCCCCGTTGGCTGGTGGAATGGAGAGACAGGTCGAAAGAGGAGCTCGTGTTGGATAGCACCTCTCTTGGAGCGAGATGCGGGGTGGATTCTGCGCACCAACGGACGGCGGCAGAGTAGTAGAAAAGAAGTTCGATGGAGACGGATCCATCGATGAGGGTGTGGTGGTGGGTAAAGAAAAGGTAAATGTAGAAATACCGACTTTAGGGTCGATAGGAGAACGCGGACTAAACGGGTACTAGAATCCCGTGTCCAGCCTATCTTGCACTAAAAAGGGTTAGTACAAGTGGCAGCGTGACTTATAATTAGTGGAAAGAATGAATGAGGTGTTTGTTTTGAAAATATACAGATTTTTGAAAAAATGATGCGATCACAACAAATGCAACAAGCAAAACCCTAATTCTATTGGTCGCCTAGGTCAAAACTCTAGACCGCTCCTAACTGCCAAAAGACAAGTCGCAGGATAAATCCTCCACTGCCTCTTTGTCTCTCCTATGGCCAGGTAAGTGCCAGGTAAGTGGAAGGTTCTCCACTACGTAAGTAGTAGGCATAATTAACTAACCACTAGCCTTCGATACACTTGCCTTAGACACCACAAAAGAAACGCGGATAAACAATGGATTACCCACGGCCTTCTTCTGTCCTAAGTGAGCGCGACGGTCCTTAGAGTCATCTCTAGATTTTTTTTAGTTAATGAGGGTAATGCGGATGCAAGTTTGTGATTTTTGGGGCTTAGGAAGAGTAATGAACTCCCCACCTAATCTGGATTTGGCCGTGCCCCTTAATTTCCGTATTAATATGCAAATAACCAAAAATAAAAAACACGCACAATTTTTTATTGCTTTTTGCGGCACTGCGAATTTTGCAAAGAAACCTGCAGCAAATTGTTAATTGGAGCAGACAGAGAAGAAGATAAGAAAGTGAAAGAGTTACTGAGCATTTTTCGTGCACTGTTGCTACAAGAGCGCCGCGCTTCCACCGCAATAGAGGGTTAATACCGCGGATCCGCCGTGGTTCAACAAGAACTCTGCACAAAAATTTCACAGAAGGCTTCTGTTTACTTCTCAAGCTCTCTGGAATATTCAGAAAAAAATTTCCACAGCTCCACAGATTCCAGATTTTCTCGCAACAAATCACAACAACACGTTTAGTATTTGTGCGAATTTAGATCTAAAAATATAGATGGAATAAATTTTTCAACTCAAATTTCAAAAACAAACGAATTAGCGTACTATCCCCGGCAACGGCGCCATTTGATTGTATGCGAATTCTTGTTGTGTGTGTTTAGAAAATATATAGAAATCACAACCAAAAATTATTTGACCGCAATCAATAACGGTGTCGAATGTAGCGCGTTAGTAAGTGCGGATCGTCCACAGGGAAAGTGTAATCGTTCGTGTTTCGAATTAGATGAGTTGAAACTTTAAAGAAAAGAAAACAAACAACAATTCATGATTTAAAGATTTGAAGTTCAAGAATGAGAAAAATCTAGTCTAAATCAAGAAACGATAAAATCAAGAATTGAGAATTTGTGATGATTTCCAAATCAAATATCAAGAATCGAAATGAGGCTCGTAGGAATCGATCGGATCTATAGAGGTGATGAAATCTAGCGATTACATATTCTTATCCATCGATGAATTGATACTAGATCGATGATGATCAACGAGAATTAGGGATTTCTTGTGAAACTAGGGTTTCATCATCTTTCCCTTGTTCTTTCGTCGATATCATTCACATTCTAACCTCTAGTAAATTCAAGAATCGATCGTGGATCCCTAGTTTGGAGCGAACACAATCAAGAAAGCATCGCATCGAAACTAGGTCGTCGATTCTTCAATTTGCTAGGGTTTACAAACTCGTAGGACTTAAGAATTGTTTTAAGATTTGTTACATCATCATTCTATTTCCTTTATGAGCGGAGTTTTACTCAAACATCACAACAAGAACCACAATCACAAATTGAGATCGAATCATGATGCAAGAATTTAAAGAAAGAAAGATTAAACAATTTCACCTTTTATTTATAAAAAATTCCATTACAATTCGCTCAAGAACTACAAGAGGAAGAACTCGATCGTCGATTTGGCTTCGTTCGTCTCCTTGAGTCGCGGATCGGCTTGGATCACTTGCTCGATTGAAGATCGGCTCCGCTCCTAAAAGGTTGAAGGCTTCTCGCTTGATTTGGTACTCAGGATCTTGAATTTGGCTTTGGAATTTTGAATTAGGGTTAGGGTTTACAAGTTGTGTCACTCAACTTGTAGAAGAATTGGTGAATTTGGGGGAGATTAGAGATTAACTAATGATTCCATTAACCCTAGATCTAGGTTCCCTTTTATAGACCTCCTAACCCTAGATCTAGGATTCAAAATTTGAATTTCCCTCCAAAAGTTTGTTATAGGGAAAGGCTTCTAGAAGAAGTTAGTTGGAGGGATGCTTCTAGAACTAGGTTGTTAGTTGTCTTGCTTTGGAAGCTTGGAGCTTAATCATGATTAGCTTGCTTAATGATATTTGCTGATCTGGCAGAAGCTTCGAGAGTTATCTGGAATTTGACATAGCTTGCTGAAGTGTAGGCACTGAGGTAAGTATTATGCAGCAAATAAGAAATGATGGCGTGGCATATCCACCGTGGATCCGCGGCACGTGCCTCCTCAGGCCGCGGATCCGCGGTCACGTGAGGGCCTCAATGCTTGATAATTCTTCTGTTGCTTTGTACTGACTTTGGGGTATTTATATTATATGTTGAATTATATAATTCCCTCTGTATTTATACCAGATCAAAAATCTTAGACTTGGCGTAATTTTGATCAGCACTTTGATAATTTTGGCTCGGTTCCTGGAATTTCCTGCACAGACTCGGAAACAAGTGTTGCGCTACATAAGAATGATGCAATGCCATGATAAACAGTCAATTTCCCTGAAAATGCCGGTTTTAGTATACAATACAGGTAATCTGGTATTTTACAGCTGTTTTGCTAATATGTGCAATATGCAAACCGAACACTTCTAGATGAGTGCAAATGATAGGGAAATTGACGTGTTAAAAATGCAGTATTTTCGACTGATCAGATGTCCAGCTTTTGTTAAAAAGCAGCATGCAGACAAACTCGAGACATGCTCAGTACAGTGCAAGTTTGTGGGATATCCAAAGAACTCCAAGGGATATTTCTTCTATTGCGAAGAGGAACAAAAGGTTTTTGTTTCTTGTCATGCCTGCTTGTTGGAAACTGAGTTTTTGGATAATCTGATAAGTGGGAGCGCAATAGAATTGGAAGAAATTCCAGAACCACGAGCTATTACTGAAATCTTAGGAGAACCAGAAGGTTCGAAAGAACATGACATTCCTACGCCGCTCCGCAGGAGTAGTAGGCAGTCTCATCCGCCCGAGAGATACTACGGTTTTCTCATAGACGGGGATAGAGAGGATTGCATCATTGATAGTGATGAGCCTACTCGCTTCCAGCAAGCCATTCAGAGTATTGATTCAGTAAAATGGCTGGATGCAATGCAGACCGAAATGGAGTCCATGTACACCAACAAAGTATGGACTTTGGACATTGCTCCAGATGGGGTAAAACCCGTAGGATGCAAGTGGATCTTCAAGAAGAAGATTGGTGTAGATGGACAGGTTGAGACATATAAGGCTAGACTTGTTGCAAAGCATTTTCGTCAAAGACCTGGTTTGGACTATGACGAAACCTTTTCTCCAGTGGCTATGCTGAAATCCATTTGGATCCTTCTTGCCATTGCTGCCTTCCACGATTATGAGATTTGGCAGATGGACGTAAAGACCGCTATTCTAAATGGAAATTTAGAGGAGTGTGTCTATATGGACCAGCCAGAGGGTTTCATTCAGAGTGGGAGCAGCGGAAAGGTGTGCAAGTTGCTTAAGTCCATCTATGGACTAAAGCAGGCATCGCGGAGTTGGAACATCTGTTTTGATGAGACAGTCAAAGATTTTGGCTTTATCAAAAATCCAGATGAACCATGCATCTATAGTAGATTTGTAGCAAGAACTGTCGTATTCCTCATTTTATACGTGGATGACATTCTTTTGATAGGAAATGACATTCCTATGCTACAATCTGTCAAAGGGTTCTTGTCACACAGGTTCTCCATGAAAGATTTGGGTGATGCCACTTACATTCTGGGGATCCGGATCCATCGTGATAGATCCAAGAGGATATTAGGACTTTCGCAGTCCAGGTACATCGACACCATACTGAAAAGATTCAGTATGGAAGATTCCAAGCGCGGTAATCTACCTGCTTGTCACGGGATCACCCTCTCCAAAGAGATGTCTTCCAAGGCTGATTTGGAAAGGGATCGCATGTCTATTATACCCTACGATTCTGCAGTAGGCTTTATAATGTATGCGATGTTGTGTATCAGACCGGATATAGCTTATGCACTGAGTGTGGTAAGCCGGTATCAGTCAAACCCTGGGGAGAAGCACTGGATAGCGGTAAAGAACATTCTCAAGTACCTGAGAAGGACTAAGAAGATGTTCTTGCTGTATGGCGGAAAAGACCTACAGATCGAGGCCTTTGCTGACTCCAGCTTCCAGAGTGACAAGGATGATTCCAAGTCCATGTCGGGTTTTGTCTTTATCCTCAATGGAGGGGCGGTGTGTTGGAAGAGTTCCAAACAGGAAACCGTTGCTGACTCAACGATGGAAGCAGAATATATCGCTGCTGTTGATGCCGCAAAAGAAGCCGTCTGGATGAGGAAGTTCTTGAGATAACTTCAGGTGATTCCGTCCATTGTTGATCCAATACCTCTGCATTGCGAAAACAACGGGGCTATAGCTTTAGCGAAGGAACCCAGGTCCCATTAGAAGTCCAGACACATCTTGAGGCGGTATCACCTGATCAAGGAGATCGTGGATCGCCAGGAGATCGAGGTTCGGAGGGTTGCTACGGAAGATAACACTGCTGATCCATTCACGAAGGCCTTACCCCAGGCTCAGTTCGAGCGGCTGATCGAGATGATAGGTCTTCGATACGCCAGTACATGGCCTTAGTGCAAGTGGGAGATTGTTAGTGTATATGCCCTAGAGGCCATTACTGTATCATACTAGTTTGTATTTTACTTAATGGAAGCTTGGGATATTCACCATTGTATAGACGATCTTTCTCAAAATAGTAGTATACTACTTAGTTTGTCTCTACTTCAATGTGTGTACATGTGTTTCTTTTAACATATCGCCTATACACATTAGTGGAGCCCTTAGGATCTTTGCTTGATTACCAGCGTTGTGATGGCAGTCACACTCGTGGGGGCTGGGTAATCCACAAGCACATCCTTATACAGGTCCCTAGTTGTAGGACTATCGAGACAGGGCATCGATACTCCGGAGTAAACTAACGTATACGCTTCTCATCCCAGCAGGGGAGACGGTCTGTCCCACAGCCGTCAGTACGTCGTACTTGAGATAGTATGCGGGTGCTCGTTAGGTTACGAGTACACTGGACAAGACTCGTCGGGAACTGATTGGTTGGTACTATACCTATCGTCAGTTATCAGTTTCCAGGTGACATGAGTACAGCTTAGTCCGCTGACTTGACACTGTCACTTCGCCTCGAGTATGTTCCCACTGTACTTTGATTACTACCCTACCACGGCTCAAAGGAGTCATGCAAACAGGTAGTAGTTGGGTGCAGTCCCGAAGCACTTGGAGGCAGTGACGGTTAGATAGGATTCGTCTCTCCCGGTATTGGGAGTTGATATCGCGCTGTGTCAAGGAGAGCCATTACACACAGCCTTCCCTGGCCAGGGCAAGCGAGATGCACTGGTAGGTTTCCAGTGTTATCTCAGGGTGTTCTGGGCTACACTCCGACACGACTTGTACCGCTATTAGGGGACTGACGTTTACCGCCCCCCTAGGCCCGCCATGCGATATTCTCAGACGAACAGACCGGACTGTACGGAGACTGTCACATTCAGGCTCAGTAGGAGTTCGGATGAGTTTACCTCGTCAGTCTTCTTATCGGCATCTACCTGGGGGCCGTTACGCACAGCTAGTGCCGCTTGCGATCTGTGGTTAAACCCACTGCCAGCGTAGTGTCGAGTCTTTAGAGTCCCACATAGAGAGCTATTCGTCTTTAGGCAAAAGAGTAGAGGTCACATGGTTTTGCGACAGGGTTCGGTCACATCCGCGCGCTTGTGCACATTTGGTGTCCGGGCAGTTATTACTAGCGGGCTTTGGTTTAAGCCAGATACTAGTATACGTTTTGGGATTGGTTTTATCTCGTTTGTATTCGTGTTCCTCGGAATGCGGATGCGGGTGTGTATGCACGGTTCACAGAGACAGAGGCAGAGGATTCTCATTAGGGTTGTTGACTGTTGACTTTTGCTAAACCCTAATGAAAATAAGAAATATGATTAATAATAATATTAATTAAGTATTATTGTGCCATGGTTGGGTTGAAAGGTTGACTTTGTTGACTTGTTGACTTTGTTGACCGGTTGACTAGGTTGGACTTGTTGACCATCATCATGACAATGGCTATCATTTCATGGCTATGTCTTTTGCTTGCTTGTTTGTTCACAAAATGCATTAAATGCATGAAATGATAATGCCATTGACATGAACCATCACAAGATGCTTAATTATTTGTTATTATTATGATTATTTGGTGTTATGAGAGGATGGTGGTAAAAGTCTTCTTCATTCTATCATATTGATTCTCTCTCATCCTCAAAAGCTCTCCTCTTCCTCTTGCTCTCTCTCTAGCTCATGGTTCTATTGTCTCATGAGTTGAGAAATAAGAACCATAGAGATAAAACCCAAAACATTTCTCTACTCATCCTAGTGTACAAGGTCTAGCAAGCCAAGTATTCTAGTTTCCTCTAGATTGAGGTTGGAGCCAAAGGTAGAAGCTTTCGGGCGGATCCATCTTTGGCACAAGGAGACGACGAGGTGAGGCCGATTCGATCACCACAAGGAGTTGAAGAGAAGGAGTTCAAGTTTAGGTATAACCCCTAATCTAGTAGCTAAACTCTTAGTTAGGTTGTTAGATAGTTTGTTTAACAAAGATCCGTTTCTAGAGTCCATGTTAACCCCACCGAAAAAATCGTTTTTCACCATTTCCGCAACCCCAAAGAACCGGGGACGGGTAACGTGGACTTAAAGTTATCATGCGATGATAGTTGGATCTCGATTCCCACTGATGAGTTGGTTTACTCCTCGGGTGATCCCGACTAATTCTTCTTTCAGGCTTGGAGGAGAATTTGAGAATACAGTGGGAGATTTCCTGATTAGATAAAGTGATAACCATTCTGATTTCGGTTAGAGTGCACGCAGAGTGTTTCTTTTCTCTCTCTCTTTGGCAGCGACCATGGCCCGATCCTAGACTATGACTCAGTGACCAAGTTAACCGAACTTTCTTAAAACACTGGCTTTTGGATTGTATGAGTTGCATACATCATTGCCACTCCTTCTTTTACCCTTTGCATTTCTCCAGAACACCCCGTATTACTACGAACATCCACTTCCATTGGATAAATCCATCGTATGGTTATATACGAACTCGAAGGAACTTGTTCCAGATTCGAGGATGGATTCTGGTTCTGGAGAGATTGAATATGACTATTCAGTTGTCTTTTCCTTTTACCTTTTCTTAGGTTGTAAGGGCTCTTTGGATTAGGAGAGTACACCTATTATGTTTATTGCATAGTCTTCTTCCAAACCATAGGCTGGTGCCGAAAGGTAGGGAATGAAGAAAACCAATTAGCCTAAGTGTGGTGTACAAAAGGTAATAAGTAAATACATATAAAGGGATTAGAAAGAAGGCAAAGTAAATTACGACTGTTATCATTTACGACCAAACCACGTATTTCATCGCTACTCCTACTTCACCTTTGCTTTTCTCCGGTTCAGGAGAAATAGAATAAGGTTTATTCAGTTATCTTTTATCATCACCTTCTCTCAGGTTGCGAGTACTCCTAGGATTAGGAGAGTATACCTATTATACTTATTGGATAATCTTCTTCCAAACCATAGGCTGGTGTCGAACGGTAGGGAAGGAAGAAAACCATTTAGCCTAACGATGGTGTACATAAGGCAATGACTAAAGACAAATAAAGGGATTTGGAGAGATGATAAGGAAATATACGGTTATAGTCATGAATCTGGATAATGGAAGTGGCATTACTAGGAATACCCGGATACCGCTTCGAAACATTTTCATGTTTCAGTTTCACTATGCGTTGTTAATTGAAAACTGATTTCCCAATTTGATACTTACTCCAGGGTATGTATTTACCAGGTATGATTCTCATATCTGTATGGTTTTGCAGATGATGAGTGGGAGTAACTTATTGGGACTTAGGTGATCATCCTTATTATATCGGAATTCGTTGTAATTGGTGATATTTGAGGAAATCGCCTGGGTTTTTGCCGGACGACAAATTTTTGGTTTTGAATATCCGTTGTTATGCACCAATGTCAAACTGATATTGTAACACCTGAGTTTGTGTTTAGTAGTAAGTGTGTGTTAATGTGGGGTTTTGGTAAAAAGTTTACCAAATCGGGTTTCTAATAATTTATCTGGTTTTATGGATATTTTGTTAGAATTTTATCTCGACTGCACACACTTGTGCATGTTAACTTAGGCTAGGTCTAGGGTTAACCATGTTAGGTGTGCATGGTGGGTTAACCATGTTTAGCCAACCATGATGGTTTAGGCCATTTAGTTAAGATAATTGGGTTAATTAAGGAGTTTTAGTTTCAAAAATGGATTAAGGTTAGGGCTGACTTGTTGCGAGAGAGAGAGAGAGATGTGATGGTTATCATGCTAGCTTTTGTGTGTGAGAGAGGGGTCATGATGGTTGCATGCTAGCATTAAATGAGTGAGAGAGAAAGGAGGCTTTAAGGTTATGTCACTTCCTTTCATTTCAAAACTTTTTCATGTTTCACACACTCCCTCTCACACTCACACCTTTCTCACTCTCTCTCTCTCACACACACACACCGATCACACATCAACTGCTGCAACAGTAGCTGCATTAGCCAAACCAGCCCAATATATCATCAGCAACAACTCTTTAACCCCATAGCATCAGTAGCAACACCTGAAACAACACAACACCCACATCACCACAGCAGAACAGCAACAACATCAGATATAGCAGCAACATCAACAACAAAATCAATAACAACAGCCCCAACTTCATAAACTACACCAACACAACACTTCACCACCCCAACAGCCACAAATTCAACCACTACTGCTGCTACTGCAACACAAGCAACACAAGAAAAACTAACAGCAGCAGCAGCCTGAACAGCTTCGGCAGTGAGCTGATCAGCCATTTCAGACAAAGAATTAAGGCACTGGAGCAGTAGGAGCAGCACTCCAGCAGCACACACACTTCCTCCTTCTTCTTTTCTCCTTCATCTAGGATCTCTAGAGGTATAAACCCCTTAACCCGACTTATATTTGCTAAGGTTATAATTATTTAGTTAATTTAGTGTTTATTATGTAGTTTAGTGCCAGTTTTAGTAAATTTGAGTGAGATATTGCCAAGTGATGGTTTTAATTGTTAGTATAACCTAACTAGATGCTATTGAGACCAGCTAACCATAGATTTGTCCCAGATTCCACATAAATACCCGATTTGTCCGACTTGGCATAATTTAGCGTATTTAGCGACTTTTTAGCCTCTGTAGAATCTGCTGTTGACCCGAGCCCTTCAGAATAAAATTAAGGAGACTGTAGCATGGTGACCTTAGCAAACACACACACACAAAGCACGGGGACCCACCTCCCACTCTAGGCCGCCGGTTTATTCATTCTGGCCGCAAATTGCGGCCAGAGTAGGGGGTGGAGGGGTTAGGTTTTGGTGTGTGGGGGTGTTCTGGGTAGACTAGTGTGTTGGTATCTGTAACTTTTTGAGTTGGGCCCAGAGGCAAAATATGGAGCTTTAAACGAGTTATCGACGTTTTTAGACCTTGTGCGACACGCGCGTGATCCGCGTGTTTCTGTGGCGCGCTGCCCGATACAGCGCGTCGAAGTGGGTTCTGGTGAGTTGCACGCATCGCGACGTGTCGTGTGCACGTGCGTTTAGTTTCACGCACGCGTACCCTTTTTAGCGATATATTGCGTTTTTACAGGATTTGCCGTATGTGTGACTTTTGTAAATTCTAGGTTCGCCGGCAGGAACTTCGAGCGCCGCGGAGAAAGGAAAGCAGGTGGTCAAACACACCTAGCGCGGTATCACAGGTGAGTAGATTTAACATCTACGGGGGACGATCGTTTGGATGGCGCAAGTCGCCCGTTAGAGTTAGTAAACTTAATATTTGCTTGAGACATTAGAAATCATAATACATGCATGATATTTGCTACAATCAGGATCAATATACTATACCTACATGTGCAAACTCATTCGGTAGGACACATGCACCATTACCAGGGTTTTTATACGCAGCACGAGCACTATTCATGTATACACACACCCCCTGGTAATTGCTATGTCACGACACTAGATAACTTGTAATCTGAAACATGTTAATAATTGGTGCTTAGACATGTGTTATTGCTATAAATCTTTAAAATGAAATCATAGAATTGCTATTCTCGTGCATATACACCATTATATCATCTGTTCATGCCTAGTTATAAATCGTACATTGCAACTTGAACATTGATATCATATGCATTCATTATTATTGACAAATGCACCTATGATGATTTCTTGAGATTTTGTGATATCTCTGGATTTCGGGGGAAAGCCGCAAGATTTATAAACTTATTATCTTTTAAAAATATGAAAGTTGCGGTTTTCTAGTGATGAAAAGTGTCGTCCACCATGAGTTTGCTGTGGTTTTCTAGATCCGTGTCGAGGAGTGAAGGAACCGTCACGGGTACATGGTGGGCCCGGTAAGGTACCCCGGGGCAAGAGGATCGTGTTATTGACGTTGAGCCTGGCAGGGGACGGATTACCTACTGGTGACTTCATTTGGCACGGCAGATATCCAGAGGATACCGACCGTGGCCGCTAGATTGAGATATTGATATTTGAGATGGATCAGCCGGACGGCTGAGGCCAGTGATAGTTGACATGGATATATGAGATTGAGACAGTTTTGAGGTGTCGTTGCTGGACACGGATTTTGTTGATTCCACGGATATTATGCTGATATTTAAAAAGAGTTTCAAAAACAAAGAAAGAATAGTTCTTATACTTACATGTTGAGATCTTGAGTTGACTCATATAGCATACATACATGTTAGTATATTCATGTGGCATACATACCAGTTAGTACCTCCATGTGGCATACATACTTTCTAGTACACTGATGTTGCATACATACCTGCTAGTACATATAGCCATACCTGTTTAGAGATGCTAGGATACTTGTGTGCATGCATGCGATAGCCTTTGTAGATGTTATTTATTACTCACGAGCTGGCAACTCACCCCCGTTGTGCCACAGCTTTTCTGCAGGTCCGCTCCATCAGTACTATAGCGGCGGACACATTAGCTCATTTTTTCCTTTTTGCTTGGACTCGAGGCTTTTGCTCATAGGTGGGTTGTTATCATTTTGTACCATCTTTTATATATGTCCATTGTATCTAGAGTACTCCATCTGCTACTTTTTCAGCTGTACCAGTTTTATTTGGATTATTGTATATTGACCTAGAGACCAGGTTGTGAGACTTATGGATCTTATGTTATTTGGGGTCG
This sequence comes from Agapanthus africanus, assembly GCA_030015575.1. NCBI lineage: Eukaryota > Viridiplantae > Streptophyta > Magnoliopsida > Asparagales > Amaryllidaceae > Agapanthus > Agapanthus africanus. Next base: position 561,803,740 of record CM057340.1, read on the forward strand.
AGCTCACTTGAGTAGACATGTTATTTTACTTGTGCTTCATGCTTATTTATGCATATTGTTATTTTACATTGCGTGGGAATTGTGACCGCCTTGAGGCGAAGAGCTAGCTCCCGCTTGGGGATGCCTTATTCATGTTATTCATTTATATTCCTGTTTTGTACCCGCTTGGGGCTTGTTTTGCAAAAGAGACTCTGCTGGAATTTTTGGAAAAAGGGAAAGTTGTTTAAAAAGGACTTGATGTGGTTAAACGGAGTAAAGTGCTTTAAATAAATTGGTTTTCCTTCACTCTATTTCTAAATCAGGTTTTGTTTTCTGGGTTTCGGCTTACTTATTTTACGGACGCCTTGAGACGTTTCATAACTTAAGTGCTGGTCACATTCCGTAGCTTGCGGGTCGTGACAAAGTTAGTATCAGAGCGATAGGTTTTACCTTTCTGAGTGTAGGATGACCCTTAGTAGATGGAGTAAGTAACTTAAGCAGGGTAGCATAGCGTACGTATGTCCGCGGCATACTTGCGATATGGTACACCGCCTAAGTGACTTTTGGATATACTTGCTTGAAATTCCTTCTTCAGTTCCGTGTATCCTATGATTCCATTGCACCGTTCTTATTGTCCTGTTTCCTGTACCAGTCACTATGCCGCAGAGGGCTACCAGAGCGCAGAGGGCTGCCGCACGAGATGAGATTCGAGATGGCTCGTCCAAGACTGGGACCGAGCAGGGTGGTATGCCTACGCCGCAGGGACAGACTGATCCGCCTTCCCCAGGTCGTATGGATAGGCTTGAGTCTGGTATGGAGGAGCTGCGACAGATGATGGGAGGTATGCAGGAGCTACGACAGATGGTGGGATCCTTAGTATCGGCCTGTCGTGCACCGAGGCCGGAGGACGTACCTACTACATCACACACGACCATAATACCTGCTCATACTCCTACTACCGTGGCCATCCCAGTATCGCTGCAGGATTTCATGAGGCTGAGACCTCCAGTCTTCACAGGCACCGATGCAGCAGAGGACCCGCAGACGTTCCTTGACAGTTTAGCCAGGATTTTCCGATCGCTGAGATGTTCTGACGATCGATGGATGGAGCTTGCGAGTTTTCGACTAGAGGGTCTCACGCAGACATGGTGGGAGTCAGTCTTGAGAGGTCGAGCTGCAGGCCTACCGCCTATGATTTGGACTGAGTTCACAGCGGTATTTTTAGCCCGTTTTCTTCCGGAGAGCATTCGTGACGCCAGAGCTCGTAGTTTTGAGGCCTTGATCAAGACCCCAGGGATGACGGTGTCTGAGTATGACGTCCAGTTCACGCCGTTATCCAGATATGCTCCGTATCTGGTGGATACCGAAGAGAAGAGGGTGAAGAGGTTCGTACAGGGACTTGATGCCCAGCTATATCTTGCCGTTGGCGCCCATCATTTCGACACTTATTCAGCCGCTATGGATACGGCATTACGGATGGAGGCACTCATATCACAGACTTCGGCATTTTCCGGGCCGAAGAGGTTTCGCACCGATAAGCTGTCGCAGAGGCAGCGGCCAGACTCTTTCCGAGAGATAGGGCCGGCAGAGGATTTGGACGAGGTCAGCTGTATGGTTCGTATCCTCAGGGACAACAGCCGTCGCCAGGATGTTATGGGTGCAGGAGTCTGCACCATCGTATCAGGGACTATCCAGCGAGGCGACAGGGAGCGGCGACAGTGCCACATGTGACCCTACCACCATCACCGCCCCCTCCTCAGAGAGCTCTACTTCCTGCCACAGGCGATGCTCCACGCCAGTTAGGTGCACCCAGAGGCCGTGGACACGGCGGACCTATCCAGAGAGGACGAGGAGGCAGAGGCCGAGGCCGAGGTCAGCCCTCTATTGGTGGAGGTCAGGCCCGAGTTTTTGCATTGACACCGCAGGATGCGCAGGCATCCAATGCCATTGTGACAGGTACACTATCTGTATGCTCTGTTGATGCACACGTGTTGTTTGATCCCGGATCCACGCATTCGTACGTTTCCACATACTTCGTGCTGAGTCTAGGTAGAGAGTCCGGTTTTCTTGATCGGCCGCTTGTTGTGACCACTCCTGTGGGAGAGTCATTTGTTGCTAGGCACGTATTCCGATCCTGTATTGTCCATATTGGCGAGAGAGAGCTGCCTGTCGACTTGATCCTTTTTGAGATGTTGGACTTCGACGTTCTTTTAGGCTTGGATTAGTTAGCCACGTGCTATGCGTCTGTGGACTGCCGCGAGAAGACAGTTAGATTTTGTTTTCCCGGCGAGTCAGCTTTTGTTGTGCAGGGGGACCGTGGTGCCGCCCCTCATATATTGATTTCGTCTCTTCGCGCTGATCAGCTGTTGAGGAAGGGATGTCGGGGATTTCTAGCCTATGTTTGCGATACTAGTACTACAGATGTTCCATTGGACCAGGTTCCGATTGCATGCGAGTTCCCCGATGTTTTCCCTGATGAGCTGCCAGGATTGCCGCATGAGCGCGATGTCGAGTTCTGTATTGACTTGATTCCCGGCTCGGGGCCTATTTCTATACCGCCTTATCGGATGGCCCCGATGGAGCTTAGAGAGTTGAAGGTTCAGCTGTAAGATTTGTTAGATAAGGGACTTATTCGACCCAGCGTTTCTCCATGGGGTGCTCCGGTCCTGTTTGTCAAGAAGAAGGACGGAAGTCTGCGTTTGTGTATCAACTACCGCCAGCTGAACAAAGTGACCGTGCGGAACAGATATCCGTTTCCACGCATTGATGATCTGTTCGACCAGCTTTAGGGGGAAGGATATTTTTCGAGGATCGACTTGTGATCAGGATACCATCAGCTGCGAGTTCAACAGGAGGATATACCGAAGACAGCCTTCCGTACGCGCTATGGCCACTATGAGTTTTTGGCGATGTCGTTCGGACTCACCAACGCCCCCGCAGCATTCATGGATTTGATGAACCGTGTATTCAGGCCGTATCTCGACTTGTTCATCATAGTGTTCATTGATGATATTTTGGTGTATTCCTGGAGCCGAGAGGAGCACGAGCAGCATTTGCGGATTACTTTGCAGACCTTGAGAGAGCACCAGATTTTCGCAACATTTTCCAACTGTGCATTCTGGTTGGACAGCGTTGGTTTCTTGGGTCACGTGATTACGAGAGATGGCATATGTGTGGACCCGAAGAAGATCGAGGCTGTTCAGCAGTGGCCCAGACCGACATCGGTTACGGAGACCCGTAGTTTCTTAGGCCTGGCTGGCTACTACAGGCGATATGTACAGGATTTCTCCCGTATTGCTGCACCTTTGACCGGTTTGACCCGGAAGGGAGTTCCTTTCGTTTGGACGGAGGAGTGCGAGCACAGTTTTCAACAGCTACGGACGTGTTTGACTACGGCGCCTGTATTATCTTTGCCGTAAGGATCAGGCGGATTTATGGTCTATTGTGACGCTTCACGGGTGGGGTTAGGGTGCGTATTGATGCAGCATGACAGGGTGATTGCGTATGCTTCGCGGCAATTGAAGAAACATGAACAGAACTACCCCACTCATGATTTGGAAATGGCTGCAGTGATCTTCGCACTTAAGATCTGGCGACATTACCTATATGGCGAGTCGTGCCAGATATTCGCTGATCACAAGAGCTTAAAGTATATATTTCAGCAGCGAGACCTGAACCTCAGACATCGTCGTTGGATGGAGCTGGCGAAGGACTATGACTGTGAGATCTTGTACCACCCGGGAAAGGCTAACGTAGTGGCGGATGCGTTGAGCAGGAGGCCTAGGGGTAGTCTATCATGTCTGAGCACAGTACAGAGGCAGTCGTCAGCAGATTGGCAGATTTTATGCGACAGCCGAGTTGAGTTCGAGTTCACTCCGACAGGGGGACAGCTTGCGCATGTTCGTGCACGTCCGCAGTTACTTGACCGCATTCGAGAGGCATAGCCCAGTGATGACCGACTTTCAGAGATCATGGAGCAGATTAGGCAGGGCAGAGAGTCCGAGTTCGTGATTGATGATCAGGGAGTACTGCGATTTGGGACTCGGTGGTGTGTACTAGATTCTGAGGGGCTGCGGCGTGAGATTCTTGAGGAGGTGCATAGATCGACATACAGCGTTCATCCGGGTTCCACCAAGATGTACCGCGATTTGAGAGAGGTCTATTGGTGGTACGGGATGAAGTGGGATGTCACAAACTTCGTATCGAGATGCCTGACTTGTCAGCAAGTCAAGGCTGAGCACTAGAGGCCAGCAGGAGAATTGCAGCCTTTACCCATTCCGGAATGGAAATGGGGGCAGATTTCGATGGACTTTGTTGTGGGTCTACTCAGGACCAGTCGAGGGTACGATTCCATTTGGGTGATCGTGGATCGATTGACGAAAGCGGCTCACTTCCTGCCAGTGAAGACCGCTTTCAGCTTTGCTCAGTATGCACAGATTTACATCGACGAGATCGTGCGGTGGCATGGCATACCGACTTGTATCGTGTCAGATCGAGGCACCCAGTTTACCAGCCGACTATGGCAGAGACTTCAGGAGGCAATGGACACCCGTTTGAGCTTCAGCACAGCATTTCATCCGCAGACCGACGGACAGTCAGAGCGGAGTTTTCAGACTCTCGAGGACATGCTCCGAGCGTGTGTTTTGGACTTTGGTGGTAGCTGGGATCATCATTTACCTTTAGTGGAGTTCTCCTACAACAACAGCTTCCAGGACACTATTCAGATGGCACCTTTTGAGGCTTTGTATGGGAGGAGATGTAGATCGCCCGTCTGTTGGACCGAGCTGAGCGAGAGCAGTGTTTTGGGGCCGCAGATCGTGCAAGAGACGACCGAGAAAGTACAGTTGATTCGAGATCGTATGAAAGCGGCTCAGAGCAGGCAGAAATCGTATGCAGACAGGCCCCGTCGCAGTTTAGAGTTCGCAGTTGGCGATCATATTTTTCTGAGGGTCTCTACGATGAAGGGCGTGATGCGATTTGGGCGGAAGGGAAAGCTTAGCCCCAGATTTGTGGGCCCCTTCGAGATCCTCGAGCGTGTCGGCGCAGTTGCATATCGTTTGGCTCTTCCACCCAGCTTTTTAGATGTTCACCCCGTCTTCCACGTGTCGATGCTACGCAGATATCTTCATGACCCTTCCCACACGATCCAGCATCAGACAGTTCAGCTTGAGCCCGACCTTTCGTTCACCGTGCAGCCAGTGGAGATATTGGATCGACAGGTGAAGAAACTTCGATCAAAGGTCCTGCCGTCGGTGAAGGTTCTTTGGCGTAGCCCGAATGGCGAGGAGATCACTTGGGAAGCCGAGGGAGAGATGCGGAAGAAATTCCCTCATCTCTTTGAAGGTACGCGTAGTTATATATTTTAAATTCGGGGACGAATTTTCTTAAGGGGGGAAGACTGTAACACCTGAGATTGTGTTTAGTAGTAAGTGTGTGTTAATGTGGGGTTTTGGTAAAAAGTTTACCAAATCGGGTTTCTAATACTTTATCTGGTTTTATGGATATTTTGTTAGAATTTTATCTCGACTGCACACACTTGTGCATGTTAACTTGGGCTAGGTCTAGGGTTAACCATGTTAGGTGTGCATGGTGGGTTAACCATGTTTAGCCAACCATGATGGTTTATGCCATTTTGTTAAGATAATTGGGTTAATTAAGGAGTTTTAGTTTTAAAAATGGATTAGGGTTAGAGTTGACTTGTTGTGTGAGAAAGAGAGATGTGATGGTTATCATGCTAGCTTTTGTGTGAGAGAGAGGGGTCATGATGGTTGCATGCTAGAATTAAATGAGTGAGAGAGAAAGGAGGCTTAAAGGTTATGTCACCTCCTTTCATTTCAAAACTTTTTCATGTTTCACACACTCCCTCTCACACTTACACCTCTCTCACTCTTACACACACACACACACACACCAATCACACATCAACTGCTGCAACAGCAGCTGCATCAGCCACACCAGCCCAATATATCATCAGCAACAGCTCTTTAACCCCATAGCATCAGTAGCAACACCTAAAACAACACAACACCCACAACACCACAGCAGAACAGCAACAACATCAGATATAGCAGCAACAACAACAACAAAATCAACAACAACAGCCCCAACTTCATAAACTACACCAACACAACACTTCACCACCCCAACAGCCACAAATTCAACCACTACTGCTGCTACTGCAACACAAGCAACATAAGAAAATCTAACGGCAGTAGTAGCCTGAACAGCTTCAGCAGTGAGCTGATCAGCCATTTCAGACAAAGAATTGAGGCACCGGAGCAGTAGGAACAGCACTCCAGCAGCACACACACTTCCTCCTTCTTCTCTTCTCCTTCATCTAGGATCTCTAGAGGTATAAACCCCTTAACCCGACTTATATTTGCTAAGGTTATAATTATTTTGTTAATTTAGTGTTTATTATGTAGTTTAGTGCCAGTTTTAGTAAATTTGAGTGAGATATTGCCAAGTGATGGTTTTAATTGTTAGTATAACCTAACTAGATGCTGTTGAGACCAGCTAACCATAGATTTGTCCCAGATTCCACATAAATACCCGATTTGTCCGACTTGGCATAATTTAGCGTATTTAGCGACTTTTTAGCCTCTGTAGAATCTGCTGTTGACCCGGGCCCTTCAGAATAAAATTGAGGAGACTGTAGCATGGTGACCTTAGCAGACACACACACACAAATCACGGGGACCCACCTCCCACTCTGGGCTACCGGTTTATTCATTCTGGCCGCAAATTGCGGCCAGAGTAGGGGGTGGGGGGTAAGGTTTTGGTGTGTAGGGGTGTTCTGGGTAGTCTAGTGTGTTGGTATCTATAACTTTTTGAGTTGGGCCCAGAGGCAAAATATGGAGCTTTAAACGAGTTATCGACGTTTTTAGATCTTGTACGACACGCGCGTGATCCGCGTGTTTCTGTGGTGCGCTGCGCGACACAGCTCGTCGAAGTGGGTTCTGGTGAGTTGCACGCGTCGCGACGTGTCGTGTGCACGTGCGTTTAGTTTCACGCACGCGTACCCTTTTTAGCGATATATTGCGTTTTTACAGGATTTGCCATATGTGTGACTTTTGTAAATTCTAGGTTCGCCGGCAGGAACTTCGAGCGCCGTGGAGAAAGGAAAGCAGGTAGTCAAACACACCTAGCGCGGTATCACAGGTGAGTAGATTTAACATCTACGGGGGACGATCGTTTGGATGGCGCAAGTCGCCCGTTAGAGTTAGTAAACTTAATATTTGCTTGTGACATTAGAAATCATAATACATGCATGATATTTGCTACAATCAGGATCAATATACTATACCTACATGTGCAAACTCATTCGGTAGGACACATGCACCATTACCAGGGTTTTTATACGCAGCACGAGCACTATTCATGTATACACCCCCCCTGGTAATTGCTATGTCACGACACTAGATAACTTGTAATCTGAAACATGTTAATAATTGGTGCTTAGACATGTGTTATTGCTATAAATCTTTAAAATGAAATCATAGAATTGCTATTCTCGTGCATATACACCATTATATCATCTGTTCATGCCTAGTTATAAATCATACATTGCAACTTGAACATTGATATCATATGCATTCATTATTATTGACATATGCACCTATGATGATTTCTTGAGATTTTGTGATATCTTTGGATTTCGGGGGAAAGCCGCAAGATTTACGAACTTATTATCTTTTAAAAATATGAAAAGTTGCGGTTTTCTAGTGATGAAAAGTGTCGTCCACCATGAGTTTGCTGTGGTTTTCGAGATCCGTGTCGAGGAGTGGAGGAACCGTCACGGGTACATGGTGGGCCCGGTAAGGTACCCCGGGGCAAGAGGATCATGTTGTTGACGTTGAGCCTGGCAGGGGACGGATTACCTACCGGTGACTTCATTTGGCACGGCGGATATCCAGAGGATACCGACCGTGGCCGCTAGATTGAGATATTGATATTTGAGATGGATCAGCCGGACGGCTGAGGCCAGTGATACTTGACATGGATATATGAGATTGAGACAGTTTTGAGGTGTCGTTGCTGGACACGGATTTTGTTGATTCCACGGATATTATGCTAATATTTAAAAAGAGTTTCAAAAACAAAGAAAGAATAGTTCTTATACTTACATGTTGAGATCTTGAGTTGACTCATATAGCATACATACATGTTAGTATATTCATGTGGCATACATACCTGTTAGTACCTCCATGTGGCATACATACTTGCTAGTACACTGATGTTGCATACATACCCGCTAGTACATATAGCCATACCTGTTTCGAGATGCTAGGATACTTGTGTGCATGCATGCGATAGCCTTTGTAGATGTTATTTATTACTCACGAGCTGGCAACAGACCCCCGTTGTGCCACAGCTTTTCTGCAAGTCCACTCCGTCAGTACTATAGCGGCGGACACATTAGCTCATTTTGCCCTTTTTGCTTGGACTCGAGGCTTTTGCTCATAGGTGGGTTGTTATCATTTTGTACCATCTTTTATATATGTCCATTGTATCTAGAGTACTCCATCTGCTACTTTTTCAGCTGTACCAGTTTTATTTGGATTATTGTATATTGACCTAGAGACGAGGTTGTGAGACTTGTGGATCTTATGTTATTTGGGGTCGAGCTCACTTGAGTCGACATGTTATTTTACTTGTGCTTCATGCTTATTTATGCACATTGTTATTTTACATTGCGTGGGAATTGTGACCGCCTTGAGGCGAAGAGCTAGCTCCCGCTTGGGGATGCCTTATTCATGTTATTCATTTATATTCCTGTTTTGTACCCGTTTGGGGCTTGTTTTGCAAAGGAGACTCTGCCGGAAGTTTTGGAAAAAGGGAAAGTTGTTTTAAAAAGGACTTGATGTGTTTTAACGGAGTAAAGTGCTTTAAATAAATTGGTTTTCCTTCACTCTATTTCTAAATCAGGTTTTGTTTTCTGGGCTTCAGCTTACATATTTTACGGACGCCTTGAGACGTTTCGTAACTTAAGTGCCGGTCACGTTCCGTACATTACGGGTCGTGACAGATATATATGTACGTTTATTTTATAATGTGAGATATAACTTTTTGAAATTATGTCGATGACATTTACCTATATCTGTTGATGATTAGATAAGGAGCATTTAACAGCGGTGTAATTCTTCATAACCATAGTACAGTTTTCAACCTACGACGCACAGGGTTTGAGTTATTCAACTCAGAGGACTCATACAGAGTATTGTTTGTTGTCCAGTGTCCATTAGGACAAAAGGGTTGGTCCTCGTACTATATTCAGTTTACTTGTGACTTCTCAAGTTTTAGACACGTGTTTCGTAGAAATACAAAGTCTAAGTTTTGAGAAGTTATAGGTACAAGAATAAAGTAGAGAACCAGGTGTCGCAAGTATCGGGATTCTTCAAGGTGATAAAAGATGTAGATACTTGTGTATGGTATTCAGTTGATAGTAATGGTTTTGAGAAACTTGTTTCTCTTTCAGATTACTCATAATTGGATGAACTCCTAAGTTGAGTAATGCTGATTAGCCTCTCTCCATTTAGTTGACATGCACTGGAGACAGCTGTATGATTTGAATCTGATTCCAATTAAATCAGTGCCTCTATTTCTATATTGTTTATAGAATGGTTCATATCTTAACGATGTTAAGATACGGGGAGTTGTCCGGTTTATGCTTAAAACCAGACTCTGGATAACTCAAGGCACGTTTCTGTAATGGCTGTTTATGGGTTAATCCGGGCTTCAACGAGGGTTAACTTTCTACCATCTAGAAGATCAATAGTGATATTGTTCTTGACTCTCCACAGTTTTAGTAAAATGGACTTTTTCAGAAAACAGTAGTGGGAGTATGGTAGAACTGGAAGTAATTCCAGAACCGCAAACGATTACAGAAAATTTAATAGGACCTAAAGATTTAATCCAGTTTGACATTCTATTAGCCACTCCGCAGTTATGGTGGGTAACCTCAGGCGCCCGAGTGGTACTTCGGTATTCTCAAAGACGGTGACAGGGAGGTTCTTGTTTACCCAGACTTGACGCTACTGCTGTTCCAGACTATGATACTCAGCAGGAGGATGAGTATAGAGTCGTTCTAAACTAGCTTTAGAAGTGCACATGTATATGACTCTGCTAGAGGGTTGTTGTGGTCAGTGGGAGCAGCGGAAGCATAGTAGACAGGTGGCTTATGTCTATTTATAGACTAGAGCAGATATAACGAAGATAGATCCTCTATTTTTGATGTGACAATCATGGGCTTTGACTTCATCAGAATAGGGGATGGATCTGTTAAGAAGGTAGTACGGTGTGATGTCCTGGTATTTGGATGACATACACAGACTAGGAAGTGAAATTCCTATACTACGATCGGTTATACTGTGGTTGTCACACAGTTGTTTCTCCACACAGGATATGGATATAATATCAGACATTCTGGTTACTAGATCTATGGTTTTAGATCAAGATTTAGGTAGTATCCTAATCTGGGTACTTAAACAGTATTCTAAAGATATTTAGAATGGTGGTGTACCTGCAGGTGATGAAGTCACCCTCTCTAAAGGTGTCTTACAGACTAAAGGGGAGAGGGATGTGCATGATTGGCATATCGCTTGCTTAGGCAATTGAGTTGATCATGAGATGTCAAGTGTTAGTTATATGTATGCCCTAGAGCCCATTACTGTACATTGGATGTATATTGTAGTGGATGCTGGGACATATATAGGAAGGACTTTCTTGCTCGACATGATAGTATGCTATCTGGTTACTCTTTACCTTAATGTGTACATTGATTGTCTCTCTGTTACATGTTGGTAAAGCCCTTAGGATGTGTACTTGACTACCTGGACTATGATGCGGATCATACTAGTGGGGACATGATAGTCCATAAGTACATCCTTCAAGGTCCCTAGTCGTGGGTGTATCGAGATGGGGCATCGATATACCAGAGTAGACTAGCATATACCTTCTCGACCCATACAGATGGGCGATGGATGATCCCATATCCATTGGTGTTTGACATCAGAGATGATATACGGGTGCTCAGTGGAGACTGGGTACACTGGACGGACTCGCCGAGAACTCCCAGATGGTATTATACCTTACGTCAGATGGTAGTTCTCTGGTGACACTGGTACAGAGTAGTCTGTTGACCCGAGATCGTCATAGAGTCTTGTGTGATTCCCACTGTGCTTTGATTTCCACCTTACCATGTCCAAGAGGGCGTGCAAAACGGTGGTTTTTGGGTACAGTCCCGAATCACATGGAGGCAATGAGCGATAGGAGGGGATTCGTCTCTCCCGGTATAGGGAGTTGATGTTGCGCTGTGTTCGATTGGCTATAACCAGAAATCCCTGGCCAGGGTTGCTGAGATTTACTGGTAAGTGTTACCAGTAGTTTCTCGAATTGTTATAGACCTCATATCGACACGACTTATCGAGCTATTGGGGTCTGACGTTTACCACCCCTAGGCGAGATATGCGACATATCAGACGGACAGACCGGACTGTACGGTAAGTGTTACTGGTTGGATTCACAGGAGTGTGAGCAGGCTAGCTCGTCGATCTTCTGATCGCTCAATACTCGGGTGGCCGTTACGTTTAGCAGACCGCTTGCGGCTTGTGGGTACTTGATATGATCATCATCTGCTACCGGCGTATTGACGAGTCTTTAGAGTCCTACACAGAGGTTTCCTGGCTCAAGCGAAACGAAATAGGAGCGCATATGAGATATGTGCGGGACCGAGAATAATGCGTGTATGTGATACCGTATTCTATCCTCGCGATGAATGTATCGAATGGTTGTATGCGATATAACCTAGTTATCGAATCGAGAATTGATTCGATAAGCCGATACATTGAATATTAGTCGGTTATATGCGATATGACCGGGTCGTTAAATCAAGTGTTGATTTAATGATTTAATGCATAATTATATATTTGATATATTACTTTGCATTAACTAGTATTGGTTCACTTTAAATGGATTTTCTCACTTGTAGTTCACAAGTTGTATATGTGATATACTTTTGTGCACTTGATTGTATCATGTTTGATGATACATGCTTACTTGGTTAAGTGTAAAGAATTAAACCATGGTTAAACTAATGATTAGGGTTTCGTTTATCCATTACTTATTTATTCATTTATTTATTTACTTTTTCCTTTTGGAAAGGATAAATGAATGGTGGTTTGGTTTGTTTGTTAGTTGAAGCTTCTTGAAGCTTTGACTAAGTCATCATTCTTGTCTTATACTTAACCCTAACCATTCAAGTTAACCATGGTCTATTCTCTACACTCAACTAAGGTTAGTATATGATAAGTTTTCTTTAATTTTCTAAATGATTCAACACTTATCATATTCTTTCTTCTTCATCTTCATCTTCATCAAAAAGAAAGCTTGCCTCATCAATGGCAAGTGAAGAAATCAAGTGAGAAATCCAATTCTAAAGTGAACCCACTTCCTATTTCTTCATCCTCTATCTCTTGCCAAGTAGTATAGGGTGTTTTCTTCACAAGTTTCATGACTTGGTGAAGTGGGAGCTTGATCTTGTGATGCCTCGACGTAGATCATCTTCGACATCGAAGCCGACGACCAAGTCCGCCCATTTCTCCGATGAAACCGACGCTAGAGCCCGGGATTCTATTTGGACAGCGAGGAGAATTCATCATGGATCTATGAAGGTGGAGAACCGGATCTACAAAGGTTGTATTTCTGTTCACTTAGTTAAGTTGTTAACTAGTTGCTTGTTTCGCCTAAAAATCTAGTCATCGAACCGTATTAGGGTTTCTCGGCACTTGTAATTTTTAAAATTGGCATGGTTGATGACTTGTGAGACCTCATTAGTGTGCCAAGGAACCCTATAGTGGTATCAGAGCCTAGCTAGAGCCTTAGGCGATGCGTAGACGAAGTTTGAAACCCGAACGAACCCGAAACCCTAATCCGAGACCACTCTCTATCCAATTTTTGAAAATGTGGATTTTTCAATATTAAAAATATGCAGAAAATTCAGCAGGGTTTTCTAAGAAAAACTGTGCAAAACGAGATCCTAATTCCACTACAGTGCGGCGGAACCGCGGCATTAGCATGGCTAATGCGGCGGTTCCGCGGCAATATTGTCCTTTCTCCCAGTACTTTTTGCACAGTAACTCTTACATTTGATTGCTGTATTTTCTGGGAATTTTTAATTTGACTAAAGAGTTGAGTGTTCTGGGGTTGTATTGGGAATCGTAGATTCGATCGGATTATCAAGCTTTGCCTTTGTGTCTTTCCGGATATTTTAGAATATGTTAAAAATTTCGACCGGATATAAATACCCAATTTTTCCCCTGCCGGAAAATTTCCAAGTGTTGGATTTTTTCGAGGTTTAAAGACGTTCTAAGTAGTGCAAGTAACGTGATGGTCCCTCTAGAAGACAACAAACCTTAACTCGATTATGTGACCGTCTTGAACTGCCCTTCGAACCTTCGGGTTTTGGGCAGTACGGCGTGCCACATGTGAGGCGTTGGCTTGACACTTCTACGGCTGGACCGTTGGTACTGAGGCATGAACTGAATGTTTTTAAAACTTATTTCATGTGTTGATCTGTATCGGGAAAACTTGGGTGTTCGATTGTTCGATCGGAAAGTTTAACATTTTCTATTTATCTGGAATGGGATACAATAATTGGAATTCACAATAAGTTATGAGATAACTGAATGAATGTTATAAACATAGCAGTTTAGTCTCACTTGATCGGTTGCCACTGAATTTTGATGTGATCAAAAGTCTGTCGCAATCACGTAGCGTACGCGGATACTCGCCGGGTAAACTTAATAGACAGCCTCACTCCATAGCCCCGACCAAGTGACTGTAGGAGAACCCCGTCGCCGAAAGCATCCGTTCAGGTGCTCACGGCAGCGGTGTTCCGCCTTGGTGCACTTCGTCGACGGCGTCGGGGGTGCGGCCGCCTACTAAAGTTTGCGACGAGCATCCAATCAGAATGTTGGGAATCTTGTTGAATTGCCCGACTTTATATTGAAAAGTGTTTTCGATTTTGAGACTAAAATGCGGGGTTTATAATTGTTAGGCATGCGATGTCTAAGGAATTCATTTGATTAGGCATGCGATGTCTAAAGAGATTGCGGATTCCAATTGTTGTAGTTTTACACTTTCTTTTCTGCGACTGTAAGTGTAATATGTGATATCGCCGGTTTCGTTGCTATATGTCAACGACAATTGGGATACGCATGTTTACTTACGTTGATGACATGTGATGTTATGTGTTGCTGGATATGTTATATTGGATCGTCGTGTTTGAATAGCCGGGGGTTTTTATGTGAGATGAGTGTTTTTCATTTTCATTCATGTAAAAACTTGTATGCAATATTCTTTTATTGGGGCACTTCCAGGTTGCGGAAGATGTCACCGTTTGTATATTATTTATTTTTTCGCATTAGGATAGACCCAAGGAGGGGAGCACAAGTAACCGGGTTCTGGAGTCCAGTGGGAAACCAACTCGAGGAGTCGAGTCCGGGTCTCCTAACTCTAGAATTGGTAGGGTTGCTTGCCGCTCTCGTAGGGGTCTAGGGGTGTGGGTTTGGCTATTCATCACGACCATGGAATCCGTGTTTTATACTGGCTCGTATTGAAAACACGGACGTCCTAGTATATCCAATATTTCATATGATTCTTCTGCTGCGATATCTGTGATGTGATCATGTGATGTTCTGTGATAGGTACAGTATATAGTATATATGATATATTATATAGACGTTACTTATGTTTTACACCCGCGCTAGTCCTGCACCGCTCTGCCGTTAGTTACCTAACATAACGGTGCTTGAGGGGACATCGAGGCGAATGCGGATGGCATAAGTGTACGTCGTATTTATCTGTGGTGTTTAGGTATATATAAATGATGGGATTTCATTAATGTGATTAATGAAAATAAAAGAAACCTAAGATGTTGTAGAATCGAATTTCAAAAATAAAACAGGTAGCTACAGTTCTTGCTTTGCACAGAGGTATATGTGATATATCCTGCACCTTATTCGATGAGGAAAGGACCGAGATCCCTTCACCGGGAGTGACTCCTTTAGCAATAACTGGCAGATGCTACACACTCGGTTTGTCTTTTGATTGCTTTTAAGAGTTTTTGCTTTGCACAGTGATATATATGATATATCCCGCACCTCATTCGACGAGGAAAGGACCGACGATCCCTTCACCGGGAGTGACTCCTTTAGCAAAACTAGAAAAGCCTAAAAAACACTCCATTTTAAATTTGATTCTACAACGATATCAAGTTCATTACGCAATAGGTTTTCAGAAAAACCTGTCGTAGCCCTCCGTCATTTCAGATAAGTACTAGTTAGTATTCGTGCTGCGGTTGTTTGGCATGCGTCAAGGCGTAGTGTACGGTAGCTAACCAGTGCTTATCTGCTAGCATACGATGCGATTGGATTAGGGTATTCGTACGGCGTTGTTTGGCATGCGTCAAGGGTCGTACGGGTGGGTTTAATTCAATCAAGAAATGTACGGGTTGAACTTGACTAGCGGACTATGGGTTGTTTGGCATGCGTCAAGGTCATAGCACGCTAGGGGCAAAATATTATCGGGAATTTCAAGTGTTGAAATTTGCAATGAGATTGCATACCTTCTATGAGATAGTTGGATCCCGATACCCGCTGCGAGTAAGAGTTACTCCTGGGAGAGTTTTACACATTACAATTAGCCGATCAAGTAGGTGTCTAGAAAGGTGTCAACGAGATTACGCCTCTGGAAAAACGAGGTTTACATTAATTAGGTTCGTGCGAAAGCACGGGGGACCTCCCTCAAAGTACCGACACTGGCCTGGCTGAAAGATTGGCGAACTTGTAGTGTGTAATTAATCCCGGCTAGTCTTTCCTTTTAGGGTTTGAAGGAAGATTTGATGAAAAGCAGTGGGAGCCATCCTGATTAGATAAAATAATAACCAATCTATTCTTGCAAGAGCGCACGCTGAATGTTTTCTTCTCTCTCTCTCCAGGTAGCGACCATATCACGCCTTAATCAAGATAATAATACAGATTTTTGACCGAACCCGCTTGTTATACTGAGCTGGGGAACGTTGGTCCCGCTCCAACTTATAATTGTTATAAGACAGAGCAGGAAATTGGGGATTACCAGAATTCCCATGCCGCCCAAACGAAGAGAGTGCATGCTGATGCATCATCTTCGGGTGTGTTCGTTACAAAGAACTGTTTCTCAGTATCCTCCGCATCCTGGGTATATGATACTGGATCAGGATCCCAGATATGTAATCTGTTACATAGGGCTACAAAAGGGTAGAAAAACTGAGAACGGGTGATAAGTTTCATGAGACAGAAAACGGGGCAAGTGTTGCAGCTAAGTCTGTTGGTCACTGTCACCCTGTATTACCAATACATTGATTTTGAACAAATGCTATTAGATACCGAACCTGATATACAAAATCATATCAATCTCTTTATTAGTAAAGAAATGATAAAATTTTGTATAGTTGGATAATGTTTTGAACATTTCCTATATCAAAAGTTGATCGGTTCAGGCACGTTATCTAAAAGCATTAATGTTCTAAATCAAACTACAGTTCTTTAGTATACGGAACACACACAAGAGGAAGAGTTCAGAAATAAACGAATCCTTCTTGAGGCATTGTAGACTAGGTCATATCAATGTGACCCGACTAACTGAAGTTACATGAAGATGCATATTTAAATCAGTTTGAATCTACATCTTGTGAAACTTTCCAGTCATGTCACAAAGATATAATGACATCAGCTCTATTTATTGGAAACAGAGAAAGAGTTAGTAAACTCTTGGGATGATACATGTTGATGTATGCAAGGTCCCCTGTCTACATATGCCAAGACTGGTTCTTTGTACTTCGTTACATTCTCTGATAATCTCCTAAGATTCAGACATATGTTCCTGTTGAAACACAAGTCCGAACCTTTTGAGATATTCACAGAATACGATTTAGAAGTAGAAAACCAAAACACGGGTATAAGTATTATGTCCTTTGATGAGATCGAGGAGGAGAATACTTGAGCACGGAAATCCTGGATTATTCTAAAGGAGAATGAGATTCTCTCTCAGCATTACTCCTCCGTATACACCATAGCACGATGGTATATCGGGGCGGAGCAATAGCACCCTATGTGATATGGTGTGCTCTATGATGAGTACTACTGAGTTTCCTATTTCCTTTTGGGAGTTATGCACTTGAGAAGCTGCATACCTATTGAATAGGGTTCAAATCAAATCAGTTGCCTACCACTTCATATTTGATATGATAAGGGAAGAGCCCATCTCTTAAGTTAGTTAAGATTTGGGGTTGTCCAGCCTATGTCTGAAAAGCAAAATCCGGACAAGCTCGAGGCAAGGTCTGTAATGTAGAACTGGAAAGGTTCCAGCTATACAAAACTGCAGCTGATGATTTGGCAGAACCAAAGTATTCAATAGTTACCAACGAACCTCAGCCTCTCCGCCGATCTAGTAGGGTTCCTCACCCACCTGAGAGATACTTCGGTTTCTCTATGACAGTGGGAGCGAGGATTGCATCATGAGATGATGACCCAACTAGTTTCGAGCAGGCCATCGAGAGTAGGGACTCTGTAAGAATGGCTGGATGCTTAGCGATCTGAGATGGAATCCATGTACACCAACAAAGTATGGACTTTGGTTGCTATATCTGAAGGGTTAAATCCCCATCAGGAGCAAGTATATCTTGAGAAGATTACTTGGTGTAGATGGAAAAGTTGAGACTTTCAAAGCTAGACTTGTTAAAGCTTTTCATCATCGACCAGGCGTGGATAATGATGAAACCTTTTCAAGTGGCTATGCTTAAGTCCATCCAGATCTTACTTGCCACGGCTACATACCATGACTACGATATCTGGCGGTTGGGTGCCATGACTGCTTTTCTAAAATGATGTTTTAGAAGAGAACGTCTATAAGTACACAGCCAGAGGGCTTCGTAGACAGTGGGAGCAGCGGAAATGTGTACAAGATGCTTTATAGGATAAAGCAGGTATCGCGGAGTTGGAACATCTATTTTGATGTGTTAGTCAAAGAGTTTGACATCATCAAAATGGTAGATGAACCTTGTATAAACAATAAAGGTAGTAGGGAGTATAGTGACGATCCTCGTAGAGTACGTGGATGACATGCTCTTGATAGGGAAGGAGTTTCCTATGCTACGCTCGGTCAATCTCCGCTTATCAAAATAATTCTCCATATAGGATCAAAGTTATACCTCATAAATCCTGGGTTTTGGATCTATGAGATAGATCTAATTGGATGTTAGGATTCTCACTAGTTGTAGTGAGATGGTATCAATCGATCCTGGGGAGAATCACTGGAAGGGTTCCAGGGTGATAATGACGACTGAATGTCAGTCGCAGGCATTGTCTTTACCCTCAGTAAAGGGACGGTATGTTGGAAGAGTTCCTAGCTAGATACCGTGGCATACTAGACGATTAAGGCTGGATACATCGCTACTTAAGATGCTACCAAGGAGGATGTTTGGGTGTATATTGGTTCATGAGATGAACTACGTTCCAACCATTGTGAGACAATGGAGTTGTGGCTTATGCCAAGGAACGCCGGTCCATCAGTGATCCAGACATATTCTAGGGCAGTGTCACCTGATCATGGAGATGGTTGATCTCCAGGGTGATCGAGGTAAGGAGAGTATACTCAGAGGACAACACGGCGGATCCACTCACAAAGGCCTTTTCCCAGAGAGAGACTTTTATGGGATGGTTGAGTATGAGATACTACAACCACTGCTATCAGATGGCCCTAGTGCAAGTGGGAGATTGTTAGTTATATGTATGCCCTAGAGGCCATTACTGTACATTGGATGTATATTGTAGTGGATGCTGGGACATATATAGGGAGGACTTTCTTGCTCGACATGATAGTATGCTATCTGGTTACTCTTTACCTTAACGTGTACATTGATTGTCTCTCTGTTACATGTTGGTAAAGCCCTTAGGATGTGTACTTGACTGCCTGGACTATGATGCGGATCATACTAGTGGGGACATGGTAGTCCATAAGTACATCCTTCAAGGTCCCTAGTCGTGGGTGTATCGAGATGGGGTATCGATATACCAGAGTAGACTAGTGTATACCTTCTCGACCCATACAGATGGGCGATGGATGATCCCATATCCATTGGTGTTTGACATCAGAGATGATATACGGGTGCTCAGTAGAGACTGGGTACACTGGACGGACTCGCCAAGAACTCCCAGATGGTATTATACCTTACGTCAGATGGCAGTTCTCTGGTGACACTGGTACAGAGTAGTCTGTTGACCCGAGATCGTCATAGAGTCTTGTGTGATTCCCACTGTGCTTTGATTTCCACCTTACCACGTCCAAGAGGGCGTGCAAAACGGTGGTTTTTGGGTACAGTCCCGAATCACATGGAGGCAATGAGCGATAGGAGGGGATTCGTCTCTCCCGGTATAGGGAGTTGATGTTGCGCTGTGTTCGATTGGCTATAACCGGAAATCCCTGGCCAGGGTTGCTGAGATTTACTGGTAAGTGTTACCAGTAGTTTCTCGAATTGTTATAGACCTCATATCGACACGACTTATCGAGCTACTGGGGTCTGACATTTACCACCCCTAGGCGAGATATGCGACATATCAGACGGACAGACCGGACTGTACGGTAAGTGTTACTGGTTGGATTCACAGGAGTGTAAGCAGGATAGCTCGTCGATCTTCTGATCGCTCAATACCCGGGTGGCCGTTACGTTTAGCAGACCGCTTGCGGCTTGTGGGTGCTTGATATGATCATCATCTGCTACCGGCGTATTGACGAGTCTTTAGAGTCCTACACAGAGGTTTCCTGGCTCAAGCGAAACGAAATAGGAGCGCATATGAGATATGTGCGGGACCGAGAATATTGCGTGTATGTGATACCGTATTCTATCCTCGCGATGAATGTATCGAATGGTTGTATGCGATATAACCTAGTTATCGAATCAAGGATTGATTCGATAAGCCAATACATTGAATATTAGTCGGTTATATGCGATATGGCCGGGTCGTTAAATCAAGTGTTGATTTAATGATTTAATGCATAATTATATATTTGATATATTACTTTGCATTAACTAGTATTGGTTCACTTTAAATGGATTTTCTCACTTGTAGTTCACAAGTTGTATATGTGATATACTTTTGTGCACTTGATTGTATCATGTTTGATGATACATGCTTACTTGGTTAAGTGTAAAGAATTAAACCATGGTTAAACTAATGATTAGGGTTTTGTTTATCCATTACTTATTTATTAATTTATTTATTTACTTTTTCCTTTTGGAAAGGATAAATGAATGGTGGATTGGTTTGTTTGTTAGTTGAAGCTTCTTGAAGCTTTGACTAAGTCATCATTCTTGTCTTATACTTAACCCTAACCATTCAAGTTAACCATGGTCTATTCTCTACATTCAACTAAGGTTAGTATATGATAAGTTTTCTTTAATTTTCTAAATGATTCAACACTTATCATATTCTTTCTTCTTCATCTTCATCTTCATCAAAAAGAAAGCTTGCCTCATCAATGGCAAGTGAAGAAATCAAGTGAGAAATCCAATTCTAAAGTGAACCCACTTCCTATTTCTTCATCCTCTACCTCTTGCCAAGTAGTATAGGGTGTTTTCTTCACAAGTTTCATGACTTGGTGAAGTGAGAGCTTGATCTTGTGATGCCTCGACGTAGATCATCTTCGGCATCGAAGCCGACGACCAAGCCCGCCCATTTCTCCGATGCAACCGACGCTATAGCCCGGGATTCTATTTAGACAGCGAGGAGACTTCATCATGGAGCTATGGAGGTGGAGAACCGGATCTACAAAGGTTGTATTTCCGTTCACTTAGTTAAGTTGTTAACTAGTTGCTTGTTTCGCCTAAAAATCTAGTCATCGAACCGTATTAGGGTTTCTCGGCACTTGTAATTTTTGAAATTGGCATGGTTGATGACTTATGAGACCTCATTAGTGTGCCTAGGAACCCTACATCAAGTACCACATCAGATATTGTTTTTGCACTAGATGCAATAAGTTGATATTAATCCAATCCTGGAGAAACGTTCGGAAGCAGTTTTAGATCATAAGTGGATGTTTTAGGGATATGATAACGGCAGTCTCCTTCGGGAGACAGTTATCATTCCAGTCTTCCAAGGTGACTTGGATGACAAAGTGACTGTCAGAGTTATAGTTTTCCCTCTGACGAGGGGTGGTAGTTTAAACATGTGGTCCAAGCGGATACTGAGAGAGCCATGGTGTAGGATACTGATTAAGTTCAGTTTACGATACAGTCTAAGAAGTTTGGATTTGGAGTTCATTTATGAACTAGGTCCCATCAGATATCCAGACATATTCTAAGACAGGTATTACTCAATTCGGGAGATGGTTTTCTCCGCGAACTTGAGATTAAGAGATACATAGAAAGAAATATCAGGGTGGATCCACTCACTGAGGCTATTTCTCGAACACAATAGTTTTACAAACGAGCTTTGTGAAACTGATTAATATAGGAGTTGGGTGTTCGGTATCACACGGGCTGTGAGTATGCGACATCGCAATAATTAGCATTAAGTGCAAGTGGGAGATTGTTGGATATAGTGCCCTCAAAGTCAATTATTGGATCGCAGGCACGTGATTGCAATGATTGAGGGAGGACCTATACCGGTAGGACAGTCTTACTCGAGATGATAGTATTCTATCTGGTTTGTCTTTATCATCGTGTACTGCTTTAGGTGACATTATAGATCACTATTACACGTTGATAGAGCCCTTAGAATTCTTGCTTGACTACCAGCAGTATGATGGCGATCATATACGTAAGAGTTGGGTAGTCCATAAGCACATCCCTAAATGTGGTCCCTAGTTGAGGGAGTTTCGAGACAGGGCATCGATACTCCAGAGTAGACTAGTGTATACAGTCGAGACCCCGACGAGGGGCAGTGGCCCGTCTCACAATCCATAGGTGTCAGTTGGTTCATCTAAGATGTATACAGGTGCTCATTGGGTTATGAGTACACCGGACAGGACTCGCCGGGAACCTGCTAGTTGGTATTATACCTTTCGTCAGATAGCAGTTCCCTGGTGACATGTGTACAGGTTAGTCTATCGACCTGAGATCGTCATTTGTCTCGTGTGAGTTCCCACTGTGCTTTGATTATTACCCTACTACGGCTCAAAGGAGTCGTGCAAACAGGTTTTAGTTGGGTACAGTCCCGAGCCACATGAAGGCAGTGAGCGGATCGGCAGGGGATTCGTCTCTCCCGGTATTGGGGGTAAGATCGTGCTGTGTCTGGAGAGCCATTACACAAAGTCCCTGGCCAGGGCAAGCAAGATTTACTGGTAGGTACTCCAGTAGTTTCTCAGGGTGTTTTGGGATACACCCCGACACGACTTATACCGCTATTGGGGGTCTGACGTTTACCAGCCCCCTAGGCCCGATATGCGATACTCATAGACGAACGAACCAGACTGTACGGATATTGTCACTGATAGGCTCAGTAGGGTTTCAGGATGAGTTCGCTCGTCAGCCTTCATTTTGCTCAACACCTGGACAGCCGTTACGCACAGCTAGTGCTACTGACGTGCTTATGGTTAAACCCACTGCCAGCGTATTGATGAGTCTTTAGAGTCCCCCACAGATAGTTTCCCAAGTTCGGGCGAAACGTTGTAGATGCCGTATGGTTTTATACCAGGGTTCGAACATACACATGCACTTGTGCACGTGTCATGATTCAGACGGATAATACTAGTGGGCTTTGGTTTAAGCCGGATCCTAGTATTATATTGTGTTGAAATACTTTCGTCTCGTAGTATTCGTATTCAGTCGGAATACAGATGCAGGTATGTATTTACAGGTGATGGGTATTCTTGTAATTCATTACAAGATTACTTTAGAAGATACATTTTTTTTGTTAAACATTTTGGTTTAAATGTTTATTTGGATTTGGAAAGTGTGACTCTTATTGATGAGTCATTATTCTAGCATGTTCACTAATGACTCATGGTAATGAGTCATATAGTAAGTCATGTTAGATTAATGAGCTTTGTCATGGGTGAGATATTTTGAGGGTTTTGTGGGAGATATTTTGATATATCTTTTCTTGGTTTTTCAACACAAAACCAACATAATATCAACACATAAGAGAGAGAGGGCAGCCATGACATTTTTGGGGCTTGGTTTTTGCTCTCTTGATATTTTCATGAGCTCACACTCTCCTTCTCATTGCATCTTCTTCAACCTCGACCCTATCCCTCTCATGTGATGAGAATCCTAGGGAGTATTGAGACAAAGTATTCTACACTCTCTCTACTTCAATCTTGGACATGTCAGGTAGCAAACTTCATGTCCGAGTTGCTTCGGTTTGAAGCGTGAGCCCGTATAGAGATTCCTTGATGTGGTGCCACTTCGACGAGGAGACCGGAGATCAAGCGAGATCAGAGATGCCGCGAGGAGCTAAGGATGGTGGCTAAAGACCGAAGGACAGGATCGATCGGTATAGCCATTCTAATATCTTTGTAGTATACTAGTTTACGGTTAATGGAACGATCCGGATTTTAGGTTTACGTTAGCGCCAGTTTTGAAAAAGTTTTATTCCGCGTTTGGCCTCGGATTGATGGCCGGGGCGCTGGCGTAGACTTACAACTCTTAGACGAACAGAACGGACTGTACAGAGATTGTCACATTCAGGCTCAGTAGGAGTTCGTATGGGTTTTCTCATCGGCCTTCTTATCGACAGATACTTGGGTAGCCGTTATGTGAAGGTAGTACCACTTGCGGCTTATGATTGAACCCACTGCCAGCGTACTGTCGAGTCTTTAGAGTCCCGCACAGAGAGTTTCCCTGCACCGGGCAAAAGTTGTAGAGGCCGTATGGTTTTACGGCAAGGCTTCGATCACTTACGTGCACTTGTGCGTGTATGATGTTCGGACGGATAATACTAGTAAGCTTTGGTTTAAGCCGGATCCTAATATTATATTGATAGATTTATTTCATCCCTTTGTGTTCGTATTCTTCGGAATGCAGATACGGGTATGTATATACGGATGAAGGTCATTCTCGTAATTAGTTTGGGAAAGCTTCTAGAAGGGGACACCTATTAGGGTTTTAATTCTATTATGGATTAAAACAAATGGGTAGAGAAATGAGGTGGATTTTGGACTTTGTATCTAGCATGGATACTAGACGACTCATGCTCATGACTCACTTTTGACAAAATAGATATTTTGTGATGTTTATGAGATATTTGTGTGTGAGATATTTATCTCCAAAAGATCATTTTTGCTTCATGCTTGATTTTTGGACAGCCAAGCTTTTTCCAAAGCTAACACTCCACTCTTATTTCTTCAAGTCTTCTTCTTCCTCTAAACCCAAAAGCTCTCATGTGTTGAGACTCTTAGGGTTCTAAGAGACAAAGTACTCCATCTTCACACTCTAAAACCTCTAGGACTTCTAGTTTAGCGAACTAGAAGCCGTAGTTACCTCGGATTTGAGGTAGGAGCTCGGACTATAGACTCTCGGGTGGATCGTCTTTGACTCTAGGAGGCTGTCGAGATTGCTACAATCCGTTACGATCCTTGGAGACAACGACGAGTGGAGGACAGCGATGAAGACCCGAAAGACTTGAATCGTGAGGTATAACTTCGTATCATAGTAGTTAAATCTCATGTAGTTTGCTAGCTATGGTTTATGGATGATTCTTGGTTCTAGTCGGTGTTGAGAAACTCATAAAAATCATTTTTTTGCAAATTCCGCCTCCCCGCGAACACGTGGGGTGCATGACATCGATTTACAAAAATATTAAAAGAGATGGCTTGAAGCCTTGACAATGATGCCTAAATATATTTTGAACGAGGGCAGAGAGAGAAAACTCTTTAAATTTGATTTTATAGAAAAGGTTTTAAAACTTTAATTATGATTGTAAAGTGTTTTTCGTCACACTATTGGCATAGCATTTCACATCACTAGTCAGGCATGTACAGATTCCCCCTATATAGGGTATGCTGGGGTTTAATGATCGTGAGAATTCTAATCTCAGACAGCCGCGGACAAAACTATCTTTAATTACCCCTCACTCCGAAGTGAGAGAACCTCCCATTAACAGGTGATATAAATCATGCGAACTCAATGAGAAATATACGCGTGTTGTGTTTGGAAACAACAATTTTGAATGCACTTTGGACATATTGGGGGTTTCGCAGAGATTACGGTTTTTTTTATAGAGCAAGCGCTTCTGGTGTGGCGCAAGTGCCCATACACATGGCGCTACACCACATGCTTAGCACATAGTGCCATGAAGCTAGCGCGCTCCGGTTATGGCGCAAGTGCCTATGCACTTGGCGCTGCGACATGTGCTTGGCACATGGTACCATGGAGCGGGCAATCCGAGTGTGGCGCAAGCACCCATGCACTTGACACTGCGCCACGTGCTTTGCTCATGGTGCCACGGAGCTGGCGCTTCGGATGTGGAGCTTAAGCTCCTGAAGGTTTTCCCAAGGGAAAAGTCCAGAGGCTTTTCTTTTGATGGGGTCACCTACAAACTTCTCCTATTTAGTCTAAAAATATCCTCTTGAATCTTCAAAATTTTGGATATCGAGTCTTGAATGATGAAAAAGGGATTTTTTTCCCCTTTTCTAAGTCTTGGATCTTACCAAAGTGGGATTTTTGGAGATGGGTTCTGCTTCTTCTTCCCTCTTTGGACCTTGAGAAGGAAGGAGGGTTACAAATTTTTTTTTTTTGAGATTTGATGGAAGATCCGCTCTCTTTTCGCTGGGTATATGGCTAAATTCTATTTAGTTTTGGAAAAAGATAGGTTGTCCTCCTGATTTAATTAAAAAATGAAAACGAACCTTGAGAGGAGAGAGAGATGAGGCTTAAAACCCTGGGATAGAAATAGGAATCAAAGTTGTTTTTGATTTCTTCATATGATTGCCTTATATAGACTTTATATTTTACATTTTTACCTTTAGGCTTAACAAAATGGCTCTTTGTCTCTCTCATGCCCATGTGCTCACTTTTTTTTGCACATGAGCATGGGTTTTACATAATTTGGCTTTATGCCCACTCAATTTACAATTTAACACTCACTTGCATATAAAAATCTATTTATTACAAATTTCTTTTTCTGTCTCCTTTGACGGCTAGCTTCGCTTGAGATCGAGACAGTTTGGGTGTGGGCCCAGTTGCTAGGGATCGAGCCCGGGTTTGTCGGACCCGGATTCAATCGGGTGTTGAGTTTGACTTGTTGACCTTGACGTTGACCTTTTTTCCATTAATTTTGATTTTGGAAAATATGATATAAATTTTGACCTCAACAACGATGACATGTAAGTCTTTAATATTTTCAAATTATCAATAAATGACATAAGCTACATGCCTGCATCCTTGAAGTTTGCATCGTGGTAGCAGAAATGCTCTATGCCTTAAATCAAAATCGAGAATAAGTCATACACAATGTGTAGACTAGGTCTTTGGTTACCTGATAAAATATTACGCTAGTGCAAAGATGACTTGCCCCTATGGTTCAGATAAACCGTAAGGGTTAAATTAGGTTGTCCCTACGGTTAACACCATAGGAGCACTGTTTGTCCCTATGGTGCAAACCGTAAGAGCATTTGTAAAGAAAAATTAACTATTGTGGTAAACTTAAGTTGTCTCTACGATACCGGCAGAGAAACCCCTACAGTGGGAATCGTAAGGGCAATATCGGGATTTTTTTTTAAAAAATAAAATAGAAAATCGTTTTAAAAAATCCTATTTCCTCACCTTGTTCCCTTCTCTCTCTCTTGATCGATCGATCAGATCCAAAAAATCCCTGGGCCCTGTTCCTTTCTCTCCCGATCCACAGCCACCATTGTAACACCCTAATTCATTTATACCAGTTCTAGTCAAGTATTTTTTTATTTATGGTAGTTTCTTGGTTTACTGTGTTTTGGGTGCGAATAGTATTTTGAGATTTGTATTTGCATCCGACCCGACCCACATGGTTGAAACCTATCTTGATTCATATTTATGATTTATCCTGACTTGATACGTGGACTCATGCACTTTCATTTGCATACTAGCATTTTACCTGGCATCTGCATTTTAATATAACAATTAAGTTACATAAAATAGTTTAAAAATATATTGCATGGCTTGCATGATACCCCTGACCCTGTGGTAGCATCCGCGCATCTTGTTCTCGTCCCGTTCAGTGAAACAGACTTGTTTGGATGGCTACGCGCACATACGTGCATCCGTTCTTGGGGGTATGCACTTTCTTTACCCGGATATCCAATTTTAATTTTGGTCGAAATGTATATTTTTTCGTATTTTAAAACTGAATTTTTAGACCCGACCCGGGCGTGTTTCGGACCATATTTGTATTTACCAGAATATCAAATTTTATTTATATAATATTAATTTTATAAACTAATACAAATTAAAATTTAGTTAACTAATAAAAGATTTTTTTAAATTTAAATCTAAACTAATTTCCTAACAAACTAACAACCCCTTTCTCTCTCTCCTCTCTCTCGCTCTCTCTCTGTTACTTTATAAATATTAATTCTTTCAATATTTACAACCCCTGCATCTCTTCTCCGCATATATATATACTTGATATACTTTTTAAATCCCATATAAAGAAAAGCACCGTTCTCTTTCTTCTTCACGTTTTCCCGCCTACGAATGAAACCCACGCTTCGCCTCTGCCCTCGTTCCGCGTGCCGTGTGTGCGTTGCGACGATTTTCCGACGTCGGACATGCCGTGCGTATCCATCGTGTGATCCGATCGAGGCAAGTTAATGCATCATACTTCCTCTTGATGACACCTCCTCTTTCCTCCATGCCACCTCCACCTCTCAACATCCACCTCATATTTTCTCTACACCAAACAATACTTAGGGAATCCCTTAGTGCTATCAACTGAACACAACACATTCTTCAGCTCCAAACTAAATTTCCTAAGTGTTCATCACTCCAAATAGAGAAGAAATGAATCCCTTCATCAAAGTTGTGCACATCATCAAGCTAGAGCCTCTACAAGACCTACATGCTCCCACACACAATTCATGAGCTGGTGTTCCATTATACACAATCTCCATAGGTATATCTTCCTCTCTCTTCACTTAATCATTTCTGTCCAATATCAGTTTTTGTGTGCAGTATTACAAAAACAGTTTGTTTTGTGATATTTAGCTACTGTAATTGAATCTGGAACTGATAGGAATAATCACTAGAAAAACTAGCAAAACCAAAACTATACTGAGACCACTAGAGAACTTTTCACAAAACCCGAGCTCCTTACTCCCTACCAAGCCCGGCGACATTCACCATTTTTCCGAGCTCGCCGGCCCCCTAGGCTTTTGGTGTTGATTTTTCTCCTGTAGCTTTGTTTTGGTATTTTATAAGCTATGGTGTTGTTTTCTTGCTATATGCTATACTACAATATATTGCGCACATGTGAATAATAACATTACTTATTGTTTAATGATGCATCCCACATTACCATTTTACTATTTTACTGTCTTCGAACATCCATGTGCATCCATATCACTATTTACATATATAGTCGCATGCTAATTCATCTTGCTACATACTAGGTATATTATTATGCATCCATATGAGTAAAATATTACCCGTTTATCACATTATACATCCATATTAAAGTTTTACTGTTTTCGGATACCCGTTTGCATCCATATCATTTAAAATATATATAACTGCATCTATAGATCACATTAATTCATATTATTATTGTAGTAACACCCCATACTTAATAAAGTGCATCCTAATTAATTAGAACTGTAAATGTAACCCCTAATCGATATTTGTGCATCCATACCATTAATGCTATATCTATTCGCATACCATGTCACATTATTACATATTGTTGTTATATTGACACCCCTTGCTTGATATTGTACATCCTACATAGTCATGATGTAACCCCTGATCGATATTTGTGCATCCATGCTTTTATTGTACATCTGTACTTCCACCCTGATTCAATACTTGCAACAGTTTGATTATGAGCACTCATTTGATACCTGTGCACTACTTGACATGACCTGATATGACTTGATACTGTTGGGGTAAAAATTTACACCCCGGTTGACCAAACCAAAATCAAAGTCAACCCTAAGCAAAATGGGCCCAAGCCCGGGTCAAGTGGGCCAATGCCCGGGTCGAGCCCGAACATGGAGCGGCCGGCCTCCCCCCATGCCAAGATAAAAATTTTATAATAAATAATTTTGTTGTATTTCTTTTATTTTATTTTATGAATAAATATAAGAAAATGGGCATAAAACCAAATTTTTGTAAAGCCCATGGCTTATGTGCAAAAAGAAATGGCACATGAGCCATGGGATAGGCAAAATTCCATTTTGAAAAGCCCGAGGGGCTATATGTAAAGTGTATAGCCTATAAAGGCAAAAATAATGAAAATATCTCAACAACCTTTTTCTCTCTCCAAAAAAGACTCCAGATCTGAGATCTTTCTCTTTCCTCAAGGTTCTAAAACCTTCTTCTTTCTTTTGAATTAAATCAAGAGTTTAATCTTCCCTTTCTTAAAAATAAGTATTTCTTCACCACAAAACCTACGAAGAGGAGCTCGGATCTCCAATCAGATCTCGAAAAGGGGGGACTTTTAAGTCTTACCCCCCTTTTTCTCCAAGATCCTGCCGATCAAGAGGAGGAAGAAGGAGACTCGTCCCCAAAATCTAACTTTGGACTGACCCAAGGCTCAAAAGAAGAGTCAAAGATTCCTAGGAGTTTAACTCCTTTCTAGATTTGTGGGAGTTTAACTCCATAAATTAATTTCTTGTTAGGAGTTCAACTCCTAAAATCTCCTTGGGAGTTCAACTACCCAGCCTAGGGGCTGAGCCCCTTTCCGTGGGTGTTTTCCCGTGGTCACGTGTGCGCACGTGACCCCGGGACACCAAGACGCCCATCGGTCACGTATGCCCACGAGGCGCCCATCGGTCACGTGCGCCCACGTGACCCTGGGGCGCCAAGGCACCCATCGATCACGTGTGCGCACGAGACCCTGGGGCGTCAGGGCGCCCATCGGTCACGTGTGCGCACGTGACCCCGGGGCGTCAGGGCGCCCATCGATCACGTGTGCCCACGTGACCCCGGGTTTTAAGGCGCCCATGTGCGCCCACATGGCATGCGTGCGGCCCTTGAACGCCATTTCCCCCTTTTTTATTATTATTATTATTTTATTTTATTTTATTTATATATACACACACATACTCCACACTAAATATACCTTCCCCGTTAGAACTCTGCGGGGCCCCGGATATTCCCAAAACCCCTTCAAAATACAACACTGCACGTTGAGTTCGCACAACTAGTTTAACCCGTTAATCGGAGGTTCCCTCGCTCCAAAGACGAGGGGTAATTAACGGCAGCTTAGTCCGCAGCTGCCGGAGATTCGGATTCCCACAATCAATAAACCCCATCCTACCCTAGGCAGGTGGAATCTGTAATGCGCCCGACAAGCGCGCGCATATTCCAATCTCAATGGGGTGACAAAAAAACACCCTACAGATTCTGGCACGCCCGGTGGGACCAATCTCTCCTCCCATATCTTGGGTCAAGTGTTCATGCGAACTCACTTAACATACATGTCTATATTTGTACTAAAATAATGCTCTTTCATGCAGCCTTTCAAGCAATCAACTTTCAACGATAATGTCTCCAAAGAAGAATTCAGCTTCCAACGCGACGCCGATTCCGTACATGGTCAAGATCAACGCTCGTGTGGTTCTACCCGTAAGCCTCAGTTGACAATGGGAGGAACTGCCCCGCCAGTTCAGTTCCGTCGTCATCTACCCTGCCGGAAGCGCTCATCTGGCAGAAATCCCGACAAAGCAGGCGGCCAAGCCAGTCTCAAGGGGCAAGAGGCCGAATGTCGTGATCGCCAAGGCACCACAACCGAAACTTAAGGCGGTGTCTGAACGACTCTCTGGTGCTCCAGCTGGGGGCAAGACTTCCGGTACAAAGGGCAACATCAAACGTTGCGGACGAGCTCAGGCGATGACTCCAACAAATGCACAATCAGGCGTATCTCCAAATCCCTCCATCGCCCGCTCTACGGCGGCTTCCCGAGGAGCCGTGACCAGCCAAGTGCTCAAAATAGAAAATCTGAGAAACAGCTCAGGTATCGAGCCAACAAGAGGGCCAGGACTCCGGCCAGGTGGAATCTTGTGAGATTCCAAGAGCAGAGTCATCCTGCGACGACGGCTGAATCAGCCGTAAAAATCAGCAATTCCTTCGAACCTCTGAAGTGGGTTCAAAAAAATGCCATAACCGCCAGAATCAAGAAGACAGCGGTCCGAACGTCGCTACAAAGAGACGTGCCCCGGCCTCAATAGAAAAAGTATGACACTGTCTCTTCAAGAGCCTATCAGGAGCTCTGTGCCGCGCGAAAGTAGCGGGGCGAATCCAGAAAAGAAGCGCCACCACTATTCAAGAATCGGGTCAGGCCAGCCGCCTTCAATCGACTGCCCGCTACCGAAACAGGGGAATTAACACAACGATCTGTGAAATCAGCCGCCGATAATAAAAAGACGGCTGGATATATTATCCATACGGTTTATATGGTGGGCGGGTGCCCCAGCGACAACCTTCACAGCAAAAGCAAGGATGGGGCCACCACATCTCAAGCCCAATCTGGCTTGAATGTGGTTGCCGCTTCCTAAGAACAGCCGCCTCCGCTGGATGAAGAAAACCCTCTCGATGAGGATGATAGGCAGAAAGACCCTTCGGTCCAGGTAGAGTCAAGCCCGGACAACGAGGAAGAGCCGACTTTCTGCCCCAGGACCGCAGAGCAAGAGCTGCTTCAAGAGTTTCGAAAACATCTCAGAAGCAAAGATAAAGAGATGGCCAAGCTCTATTCGAAGATTGACGAATTAACGAATGTTGTGATGAAGCTTATGGCTCAAATCGCTCGAGCGCCTCCCAATCAAATACAAGTCGCTACTCATGAGCCGGATGATGACAATCCGAAGCGGCAGGTGCCTGTCCCTTTGGGTCCATGATTCGTCGAGCCGCACGAAAGCCGGCCACATTCCGCTTCTGGGGACGCCTTAGCCCCAAATAACACTATTCCGTTAACACAGGATCGGATAATGGATTTGGTCACCAGCAAAGTTAAAACATTGGTGGCTGAAGCTGAAGCTGAAGCTCAGAAAGAAATTGGCAGTGGTGGGCGGCCATATCCCGCACAGTACGATCTGATCGAGTTCCCGAACGGCTACGTCATTCCTAAGTTCGGAAGATTTGACGGAACGGGGAATGCAAATCAACACGTCGCCCACTTCAAAGCATCGTGCGGAAATACAGGGGGCAATGACGCGCTCCTTCTTCGTCAGTTTGTCAACAGCCTGACCGGTGTTGCCTTCGACTGGTACGCGAGTATACCAGACGGGTCCGTCATTACCTTTGCCCAAATAGAGTCTCTGTTTCGGCAAAGGTTCATGAGTTTCAGTGATAAAATCTCCATTGCTGACCTTGTGAGGACCAAGCCAGGGAAGAATGAAAGCAACACCGACTTTATCGCCCGATGGCGTAATCTCACAGTCAAGTGCAAACCGCCGCTAGAGCAGGACCAGCCCGTCAGCCTTCTCATTGGGAACCTCAGCAATTGGATGGTCCCATTCTTGTGTACAGTAGGCCTCAAGACGTTTCAAGAGCTAACCAAGAAAGTCCAAATGCTGGAACGCTCGAAGCAAGAGTCTACCCCAGACTCTCAGAGAGACAAAACTTGGAAAAGCAAGCGGGACGACAAACGTAGAAGCGGGAGTTCCAGCAGTACCAATATCTTCAATGCGTCCGACAATGAAGAAAAGCGAAGGGCGGGCGAATCCAAGACCAACCGGTCTCGAAAGCCAGTGCTGGGAGGAGAAGGGCCTTCCCTAGAGCAGAAAAAGAACAAGGTTTACTCTTTCAGAAGGGACAAGGTCCGCAAGATATTTAAAGATGCCTTAAACAACGGTCTACAATTGCCGGAGTCGAAAAGACCTCAAGAAGCAAAAATGACCGACAATCCCCTGTATTTCCCATACCACCGAGTAGTGAGCCATACGATTGAGGATTGCCATATCTTCAAGGACTGGGTCGAGAAGCAGTACAAGGATGGAGAGATTGAGCTGTCCAAAAGTGTGTTGGTGAACAATCAAGTTGCAACCACCAATTTTATACAGACAGAAGCTGAAGCCTTCTAGGAGCAGACAGCCGAACCCGCTGCCCGGAGAAATGAAACGGACTCACAATGGCTTCCATGGAGTACGCACATAGCTAATAAGACGAAGAAGATGATAAAGCTACTTCGGAAAGAGCCCAGGACGGAATGGGAAGGGCAGAAGAAATCTACCTTTCCAGCTGCCAATGCGGCTCCATCAGGCTCAAAATCCAAAAAGCTCAAGAAGAAGAAAAGTGCAGCTCGGCGAGAAAAGGAGTCTGCAGGGAGATCGACCATTCAAAAATATATCGATTCCCTCGAAGAATATGAACAGAAGGAAAGAAGACTAATTCAATTGAAGGAGTTCCTCCCTGTACGAGTGGCTGAAATTCTGGAGGGGTTAGAAGAAGACTCCAATGAAGAGATCCCGGTAGTAACCTGCTACGCCATCCATCTTAGCAGCGACTCTGAGGAGGAGCTCTGTTTTCCCGAAGAGAACGAGGAGCTCACCACAAAGGCCAACCAAATCTAGCTCAGAAGCGGCAGGGCTCTATCGCCAAATCAGGGCAACGCCCCAAAAGGGAAGGAAAAACAAGTCGCTAATGAAGAAGATGGCAGAGAACTTGCTCATTAAGATTCGAGTCCTTCCCCGGTAGACTATAATGTCTTGGCTCACCTCCGAAAGCTTCCGTCTCTCCTTAGCATCTACGATTCTTTAGTTCTATCTCAAGAGCTTAGAGATGTTCTCATTCATGCTCTACAAAACCCTGAGCGGTATCAGGCTCGCTTTGCGGAAATTAATATGAAAGAAGCTCAGTACACTCTGCATGCCGCCGCAGTCACGTTTAAGGATGAAGACTTGCTACTGGAAACGACTGAGCATAATCGGCCGCTTTACGTGACCGGGTACAGCGACAGAGATCGGATTAATCGCATATTGATTGATCCGGGGTTCTCAGTGAACATCATGAACTTGCGGACTCTGAAGAGTTTGTCAATGGACGTCCGACACCTATCAAGGGAAAGGATTGTCATTCAAGGCTTCAATCAAAACTGCCAGCAAGTTCTGAGGTCTATACCTTTGCCAATCAAATTTAGGGATCTGCAAACTGAAGCTAAGATATACGTGATCGACGCTGACACGTCTTATAAAATTCTCTTTGGACGGCCGTGGCTCCACGATTACGGCATCATCCCGTCAACTCTCCATCAAAGCATGAAGTATACTAAAGATAGCGAAGAAAGACGCATTGACGGAGACATCCAGCCGTTCGGTGTGCATGAAGTCCGATATGAGGATTCTCGGTACTTTATGAAGCCCCAAAGTACTGAGCCACAGCTGAACAAAGACAGAATGGTCCCGAAACTCAAAAGAAAATCTGAGTCGGCTGTCACTTTCAAAAGCAAAAACCCCCAAGTGCGTCCGCGTTTCGGCAGTGACACTGATGTGTCCGACGCTAGAAGTCCGTCCTTCCGTAAAACTCGCCCTCATTTCGGTAGCGATACGGACGAATCCGATACTGAAATCCCATCTAACAGCAAAGTGCACCCTCATCTTGGCAACGACACTGAAGAGTCGGAAGAAGAGGACCTGCCGTGCAACAGCTGTGCAGATTGGACCCCCATGCAGCAAGCGAAACTACGAGAGACCTTCGAAATTGCAGAAGGGTCCCTGGCCATAACAAGTGTGCCGGAACGGATGTGCAAAGAGCTCGACGCATTGTCAGTCTCTACCGTGGACCAGCTGAAACCTTTCTACGTTCCCGGAAGGAAAAATAGACAGAAGGGCATCCTGTTTTATGGGTCAAACCCCGTTGTGCACCCGGACGATCTTTCTGCCGCATGCCTTCCCTATGAGAGAGGCATAAGAGCCGTCCTCAATCCCAGATACTATGCGCCCAAGATGGGGGAATACGTCAAAAGGTGCGGATGCCGATTATATCAATCGGAGTCCGAAGCAAAGTTTTATGAAGGGCTATGGCATCCGCCTCAGGTCCGAACACTCATCGGTGGACGAATCCCAGATAGACGGGGCATAGGTTTCATCCAGCCTGATTCTAAGGCATGCTACATGATCCATATTGGGGAAGCCAGCGAAGAGTCAAATGATGAAGACGAGCTAGCCGAGCCAGAAGAAGCTCCCCAAGAACTCGAAGATGGCGGAAAAGCAACCTTCGATGAGCTAACTGAGATCGATTTAAGAACGCCTAACAATTCAAGGCCGACCTACATCAGCTCACTCTTGTCAGAGGAAATGAAAGAACTGATAATTTCCCTGCTGCATGAGTTCGTCGACTGCTTCGCGTGGACATACAAAGAAATGCCTGGCCTTTCCCCTGAAGTGGCCGTGCATAAACTGGCTATATCTCCTGATGCTAAGCCAGTCAAACAAGCTCCTCGAAGAATGAGAAGGGAACTAAAAGAAAAGGTCATCGAGGAAACTAAGAAGCTCATCGATGCCGGTTTCGTCAGGGAAGAGAATTACGCGGACTGGATCGCATGCATAGTCCCAGTGAAGAAGAAAAATGGGCAGATCCGAGTTTGTGTCGATTTCAGAGACCTCAACAAGGCATGTCCTAAAAATGACTTCCCGCTACCGGTCATGGAAATGATGGTCGATGACACCTCAAATTATGAGCTGTTCACCTTTATGGATGGCTCGTCTGGATATAATCAGATCAAGATGTCGCCTGAGGATAAGAAGCACACAGCATTTCGAACCCCGATCGGAATATACTGCTACAAGGTGATGCCGTTTGGATTGAAAAATGCAGGTGCTACATACCAATGGGCGATAACCAATATCTTTGATGACCTAATTCATAAAGTCGTCGAATGTTATGTTGATGATCTGGTCGTCAAGACTAAAGCCAAGGCCGATCACATCCAAGATCTTAGGACCGTTCTCACCAGACTGAGGGAATACGATCTGAAGATGAATCCTTTAAAGTGCGCTTTTGGCGTGTCATCGGGAAAATTCCTGGGCTTCAAAGTCCGACATCGAGGGATTGAAGTTGACCCGTCCAAGATAAATGCCATCATGGAGATGCCCCCTCCGAAGAGTCTGACGCAGCTAAGATCTTTTCAAGGAAAACTTGCTTATATACGGAGGTTTATCTCAAATTTATCGGGGATATGTAGGCCCTTCTCAAAGCTCATGAAGAAAGGATCTCTTTTTTTCTAAGATGCCGAATGTCAAGAAGCATTCAAAAGCATCAAACAGTACTTGTTGCACCCTCCAGTGCTGGCCGCTCCCATTCCAAATAAACCGCTGATTCTCTACACTGCCGTGCTGGATGAGTCACTCGGTGCGCTTCTTGCTCAGAACAACGAGGAGGGAAAAGAGAATGCCCTCTACTACCTCAGTCGAACTTTAGTCGGGACGAAACACAACTATTCCCCGATCGAAAAGCAATGCCTGGCTCTGATATTTTCTACGAAGAAGGTGGGGCACTATCTGCTCGCTCATCGGGTCATGATGATATCCAAAGTCGACCCGCTCAAACACTTAATGACCAAGGCAAGCCTAGTCGGCAGGATGGAAAGATGGGCTGTCATGCTACTTGAGTTTGATATAGTTTATACTCCTCAGAAAGCGGTAAAAGGGCAAGCCCTCGCCGATTTCCTCGTTGCTCATCCTATACCAGAGGGGTCACCGCTTAATTGCGAGCTACCTGACGAACAAGCACTGCACCTCGAGGAAGATGAGCTATGGTGGGAGCTCTACTTCGATGGAGCCTCATCAATAAGGACCTCCAGTAAATCAAGCGTCCCGGAGATAAAAGCAGGGATACGTTTAGTGTTCATCACGCCATCAATGGGAACCCTACGGCGTTCGTTTGCTCTCACCAAGCCTCGCACAAACAATGAGGCCGAGTATGAAACTCTGATAGCTAGTTTGGAGCTCGCCATAGAAATGGAAATCCTTCGGCTACGGGTTTACGGTGACTCCCAGCTTGTCGTCAACCAAGAAAGCGGCGATTATAAGATATATAAACCTGAGTTAGCTTGATATAGAAGCCGAGTGGTGGAACTCATGAAACGGTTCACTCACATTGAACTAATGAGAGTCCCTAGAGCATTGAATGGAAAGGCTGACGTACTCGCTCGGTTAGCCAAGGAGCTGGCTGATCCTAATATGGACGAAATTCTGATCACAGTCAGGAGCCGACAAATTCTACCCCCAGTCTCTCTACGAGAAGAGGAAAGTGCAGAACAGAAGAGCAGTCTTGCCGAAGAAGCTTCGATCATCCAAGACAAGCCCGATTGGAGAGAACCCTTCATAGAGTACCTCCAATACGACAAGCTGCCCGAAGGAAAATCTGCAAGGATTCAGCTGAAGAAGAGAGCTATCCGATACGTTTTTGTGAATGACACGCTATACCGCAGGTCATATGACCAACTCTGGATTAGGTGCCTGTCATCGGCCGAAGCCCAAAAAGTTATGAAAGAAGTTCACTCGGGCATTTGCGGTGCCCACCAATCTATCCCCAAGATGCGACTTCAAATTAAACGGCTTGGATATTACTGGCCCACCATGATAAGGGATTGCGAAGAGCATGCAAAGAAATGCCATCTCTGCCAAATTCACGGTGATTTCATTCACAAGCATCCCAATCCGTTGCATCCTACGGTGGCATCGTGGCCTTTCGAAGTTTGGGGCACCGACATTGTTGGCCCAATTGATCCTCCGTCATCCAAAGGCCACCGGTTCATATTGGCCGCAACTGACTATTTCTCCAGATGGGATGAAGCTGTCCCGCTAAAAGAAGTCAAGACAGAAAATATTCTGACGTTCTTCCAGCAAAACATTCTATACCGCTTTGGTACACCTAGAAGAATCATTTCTGACAACGGGCCTTCTTTCAAGAGCTTCAAAATCTCTAGGTTCGCTATGCAGCACAAGATAAACTGGAGATATTCCTCCATCTACAATCCAAGGGCCAATAGGCTAGCCGAAGCCTTCAATAAAACTCTATGCAAGCTCCTGAGGAAAAATGCTTCGGCCAACAAGAGAGACTGGAATCTCAAACTTCATGAGGCGTTGTGGGCATATCATACCACGCACCGTACTCCAACTCAGTCCACTCCATACTCATTGCTCTTCGGAGTGGATGCGGTCCTCCCTCTCGAAGTCGAAGTTCCAAGGTTAAGAATGGCCTCTTAGCACGAGTTGACGGAGGAGGAAAACGTGCTCCTTCGGCTTGAAGAGCTCGACGCCCTCAAAAAAAAGAGGCTCGCGGTGCAGCAAAATCTGGAGCTATACCGAGCCCAAATGTCACGGGCCTATGACAAGATGACTCGTCTCCGCGCTTTCAAGAAAGGCGAATTGGTGTTGGTCCTCAAAAGACCGATCATCCCCAATCGACATGCCAAGGGAAAATTTGAGCCAAACTGGGAAGGACCATACGTCATCGAGAAAGTGTTCGACGGAGGATCCTACCAACTAATAAGTGCCGAGGGAGAAAGGCCCATGCCACCCATCAATGGCCGATATCTCAAGAAGTACTACGCGTGAATGCTCCAAGTCGCAGGCGAATTAAGCACACCAGCCCTACTGTCCGGATCATACATCCTGCAAAACCGTATACAATCCACAGGCGTAAACAACCAATATCTCTCCCAAGTCCCGCCGGTGAGACTACTTTTATAGTCCCACCAGTGACCACAAAAAAATATATATAAAAATAAATAAATACGGTATTTCCACAAGCAAAACGGGCACGGATGAAAACCCGAAAGGGCTCCGTAAGTAAAAACAGCAGGACTGCCGGCGAGTTTGTGAAAACCCGAAAGGGCGCAAACTCGTGAAAAAGAAAGGATAAAACACACTCGCAAAGTCCTCTCGACCTTGTAAGGAGAAAATACCTGCGTGAGATCCTTACGACTCACAAAGGAGCAACACACTTAGGAATCCTCATGATTCCTAAGGAGAACATACACCTGCGAGATCCTCTCGACTCGTAGGGAGAAAATGCTTTTATGAGACCCTTACGGCTCATAAAATTGAAAAGTCTTAGGTGACAGGGACCTAAACCTTTCTCCTAAGCCATCGCTTCCCAACGGGAAATGGCAAATGATGAGTCGCTCCTGGCGTTACGCTTCAGTGTTAGCGGTGCTGATGCCGACCCAAAAACCAAATCCCAAGTCCTCCCGGGGAAAATGATGAGTTGCTCCTGGCATTATTCCAGTGCAGCAATACTGATGACAAACAAGATCCAAATTCTAAGTCCCCAAACGGGGAATGACGAGTCGCTCCTGGTACCATATTCCAGTACAGCGATGCAGACGCCAACCAAATTCCAAACTCAAATCCCAAACGGCGAATGATGAGTCGCTCTTGGTATCATATGCCAGTGCAGCGATGCAGACGCCAACCAAAACCCAATTTCTCAAAATTCTCCTGGCCCTACGGTTAGTCCCCAGATCGACTACCGTATACACTCCACGAGCTCAAATAATTCTTATCATACCCATACCCCACCGCAATCACCAGTCCAGCGGCCGGTCTTTGCCCTTGGACTTATGCTCCATTTTGGAAGACCCACTCATGTGTCCTCACGATACAAGAGGAAAACAAACCTTTGTGGGATCCTTACGACTCACAAAGGAAAAACACACTTGGGGGTCCGCACGACTCCTAAAGAGAAAATGCACCTACGGGATCCTTACGACTCATAGGGAGAAAATGCTTTTATGGGACCCTTACGGCCCATAAAATTGAAAAGCCTTAGGTGATAGGGATCTAAACCTGTCTCCTAAACCATCGCTCCTCAATCCCCAAGTGGCGAATGATGAGTCGCTCCTGGTACCATATTCCGGTGCAGCGATGCAGACGCCAACCAAATTCCAAACTCAAATCCCAAACGGTGAATGATAAGTCGCTCCTGGTACCATATTCCAGTGTAGCGATGTTGATGCCAAACCAAAATCAAAATCCCCAAATCCTATCATGACAGATGATGATTCGCTCCTGGTACCATATACTAGTGTAGCGATGCTGATGTCAACCCGATTCACATCAAATCAGCAAAACAAGCATCGACCATCCAAGTCGCAAAAAGGGCAGCACCGACCATCCAAGTCGCTAAAAGGGCAGTATCGACCGTCCAAGTCGGAAAAAGGGCAGAACCGATCGTCCAAGTCGCTAAAAGGGCAGCATCAACCGTCCAAGTCGCTAAAAGGGCAGCATCGACCGTCCACGTCGCAAAAAGGACAGCACCGACCGTCCAAGTCGCAAAAAGGACAGAACCGACCGTCCAAGTAGCAAAAAAGGCAGAACCGACCATCCAAGTCTCAAAAAGGGCATCATCGATCGTCCAAGTCGCAAAAAGGGCAGCACCGACCGTCCAAGTCGCAAAAAGGGCAGCACCGACCGTCCAAGTCGCTAAAAGGGCAGGATCGACCGTCCAAGTCGTAAAAAGGGCAGAACCAACCGTTCAAGTCGCTAAAAGGGCAGCATCGACCGTCAAAGTCGCAAAAAGGGCAGAACCGATCGTCCAAGTCGCAAAAAGGGCAGCACCGACCGTCCAAGTCGTAAAAAGGGCAGAACCGACCGTCCAAGTCACAAAAAGGGCAGAACCGACCGTCTACGTCGCTAAAAGGGCAGCAACGACCTCCTCGTCGGAATCATGGTCCGCCTCGGAATCAAGTCAACCAAACACTCCATCTTGGAGACACATCAAGCATCGACCGTCCATGTCGTAAAAAAGGCAGTGCCAGCTTCCCAAAAGGTTGGAGCCGAATCAAGTCGTCTCTACGTGAAAGAATATCCATCAATTTCATACACACGACCCACATAAGCTGTGTGCATTTATTGATGGGGGCCAATTTGTTGGGGTAAAAATTTACACTCCGGTTGACCAAGTCAAAATCAAAGTCAACCCCAAGCCAAATGGGCCCAAGCGCAGGTCAAGTGGGCCATTGCCCGGATCGAGCCCGAACATGGAGCGGCCGGCCTCCCCCCATGCCAAGATAAAAATTTTGTAATAAATAATTTTGTTGTATTTCTTTTATTTTATTTTATGAATAAATGTAAGAAAAATGGGCATAAAGCCAAATTTTTGTAAAGCCCGTGGCTTATGTGCAAAAAGAAATGGCACATGAGCCATGTGATAGGCAAAATGCCATTTTGAAAAGCCCGAGGGGCTATATGTAAAGTGTATTGCCTATAAAGGCAAAAATAATGAAAATATCTCAACAACCTTTTTCTCTCTCCAAAAAAGACTCCAGATCTGAGATCTTTCTCCTTCCTCAAGATTCTAAAACCTTCTTCTTTCTTTTGAATTAAATCAAGAGTTTAACTCTCCCTTTCTCAAAAATAAATAGTTCTTCACCACAAAACCTACGAAGAGAAGCTCGGATCTCCAATCAGATCTGAAAGGGGGGACTTTTAAGTCTTACCCCCCTTTTTCTCCAAGATCCTGCTGATCAAGAGGAGGAAGAAGGAGACTCATCCCTAAAATCTAACTTTGGAATGACCCAAGGCTCAAAAGAAGAGCCAAAGATTCCTAGGAGTTTAACTCCTTTCTAGATTTGTGCGAGTTTTGTTGGAGATAGTGCCCTCAGAGTCAATTATTAGGTCACAGGTACGTGATTGTAATGATTGAGGGAGGACCTATCCCGGTAGGACAGTCTTACTCGAGATGATAGTATGCTATCTGGTTTACCTTTATCATCGTGTACTGTTTTAAGTGACCTGACACGTCGCTATTACACGTTGATAGAGCCCCTAGGATTCTTGCTTGACCACCAGCAGTATGAGGGAGATCATATAAGTGGGAGCTGGGGGTCTATAAGCTTATCCTTAAAAGGTCCCTAGTCGTGGGAGTTTCGAGACTGGGCATCGATACTCCATTAGTAGACTAGTGTATACAGTCGAGACCCCGACGAGGGGCGGTGGCCGGTCTCACAAGCCACTGGTGTCAGTTGGATCACCTAAGATGTATACAGGTGCTCATTGGGTTATGAGTACACCGGACAGGACTCGCCGGGAACATGCTAGTTGGTCATATACCAGACGTCAGATGGCAGTTCCCTGGTGACATGTGTGCAGGTTAGTTCATCGACCTGGGGATCGTCATTTGTCTCGTGTGAGTTCCCACTGTACTTTGATTACTACCCTACCACGGCTCAAAGGAGTCGTGCAAACAGGTTTTAGTTGGGTACAGTCCCGAGCCACATGGAGGCAGTGAGCGTATCTTCAGGGGTTCGTCTCTCCCGGTATTGGGGGTGAGGTCGTGCTGTGTCTAGGAGAGCCATTACACAAAGTCCTTGGCCAAGGCAAGGAGATTTACTGGTAGGTATTCCAGTAGTATCTCAGGGTGTTCTGGGCTACACTCCGACACGACTTGTACCGCTTTTGGGGGTCTGACTTTTACCAACCCCCTAGGCCCGCCATGCGATACTCATAGACGAACGGACCGGACTGCACGGATATTGTCACTGACAGGCTCAGTAGGGTTGTCAGGCTGAGTTCGCTCGCAGACATCCCTTTTGGTCAATACCTGGTAGCCCGTTACGTATTGGCTTATACCTCTGAAGTGCTAGTGGTTAAATCCACAACCAAGGTGTTGATGAGTCTTTAGAGTCCCCCATATTCAGTTACTCAGCTTTTGGGCGAAAGGTTGTAGAGGCCGTATGGAGATATGGCAAGGTCCGATCAGATACGTGCGGTATTGCACGGATCAGGATCGGACAGTTTGTACTATAGGCCGTATGGTTATATGGCAGGGTTCGATCAGATACGTGCGGTATTGCACGGATCAGGATCGAACAGATATTACTAGCCGGTTTTGGTATAAGCCGGATCCTAGTATAGTACAGTGTAGATTTTGTCTCATTGCATTTGTATTTCGGTCGGAATACAAATGCGGGTGTGTATGCACAGTATCGGGGTTTTCCTGTAATTTATTACGGGACCAGTTTTTGGAGTTGCCAGTTTGCTTTCCGTTTCGGCCAATTTCCTTTGTTCCGTTCATTGGCCGAAGATTGGTGGAGGAGGGCTTATTTGCATTGTTGCAAATAAGCATTTGTGGAGGGGGTCTTTGCATATTATCATGTCATGATACTTGTCCCATCATTT
The DNA here is from genome assembly GCA_030015575.1 of Agapanthus africanus. Classification (NCBI taxonomy): domain Eukaryota; kingdom Viridiplantae; phylum Streptophyta; class Magnoliopsida; order Asparagales; family Amaryllidaceae; genus Agapanthus; species Agapanthus africanus. The sequence continues at coordinate 561,847,009 of CM057340.1, forward strand.
GACTTCATAAACTCATGATTGCTTGACTTTGTATATCATCATGGTTGTTGATGATGAGGTTGGTGGTAGGTGGTTGAGTGTGGGTTTTGATTTGGTGATCATTTCCTTTTGCATGATAGTCTTCTCTCTCTCTCCCTTTTGGGATTATTGGATGGCTCTCTCATTATCTTGTTTTTTTTGACACTCTCATTCTCTCCTCTCTTTATGTCATGGCCGGCCTTCCCCTTGGAAGGGCTGTCCAAGTTTTTTGAGGGTGGAAATCTTGTTCATTTTATGCTCCAAAAGCCTACAAGTTCCTCCACATAATCCTTGTATCATCCCTCCACCAAAAGGCACCTCCATGAACCCCAAATGAGACACAATCCTCTACTACACATTCTACAGCAAACCTTGGGCACGTCGAGTAGCCGGCTTCGTGCCCGAGTTGCCTCGGCATTGAGGTGGGAGCCCGTAAACAAAGTAGGCGATGTGGTGCACTTCCGGCGGCGAGGAGGAGACGGGACATTCCGCAGGAGATCGGGACGATGGCGAGAAGACCGGAGGACTTGGATCGTCGGTATATCTATAACCCATCTTCTAGTTAGCTTAGACTTGTTAATGGTTACGATCCGGGTGTTTAGTGCGCGGTGGTGCCGGTTTGCTAAGTCCGCAAAAATTAAAGTTTTTCACCGCTTCCGCATTCCGGCGTCGGATTGACGGCCGGGGCGCCGCCGTGCACTTACAGTGGTATCAGAGCCTCCCCATTAACTTAGTCTAGCTTTGTGTAATGTGTTTTTCTGTTTCGATCGATCGAATGTTCCAAAACTACATTTTTGTTAGCATCAGTTTTCTGTTGGAAATTTTTGGTGTCGAAAATTTTTTCAGGTTGTAAAATATTGATGTACTGGAAAATCTAAGAGCTCTGTAAAAATTCGACGAAGTAACTCCACAGTGGGAGCGCGGAACCGCCGCGAAAACCCCCATCCCACCGCCCTTCCGCCGCACACTGTGGAGATCACTTCACCAATTTTTTACAGAGGCCTTCTGGGCTTAAAATATGGGTTTTGGAATATTAAAATTGGGCCCAGGATTTCTGTGAGTGCTACAGTTTTGATTGGGGGCCCACTTGTTAATTTTTGATCGATCGGATATTTTAAACACATTTTTCACAGTATTTACATTATATCTGCGACCGTGAATGTCACTTGATCGGTAAATCCGGTCTAACTGCTATAGCCCGGTTAGACGGATTTGTGAACGTGACTTTCACGTTGATGTTTTGTTTTTGCTGTGATGTTGCGGATCGGTCGTGGGGGATAGCCTGGATGCAATGCTAGTACAGTTTTGTTGTATTATGTACATTTGATATTGCGGGGCGAGCGTCCGACATGTGGACTGTCGTCACTGCCTGTTTGTATTATTATTTTGGGGCACGACCTTGTTGCGGTCGATGTACCCGTTGTATGTATATTTTACTTTCTGTACTAGGATTGCCCCGCGGAGGGGTGCACGGATAGCCGGGTTCTGGAGGGCAACAAGCCCGCATCTCATGGCATTGAGACGGAGGGGGCTTCACTCTAGGATTGGCGGGCTATTCGCCGCACTCGTAGGGGGTACAGGTTGACCCAGGAGGGGTGCCCAAGTTACCGGATTCCGTGAAGTGCTGGGTGGTCCATTCACGTTGCTGAAGGGGGCTGCCTCGCTTCAGGTTTTGGCGGGTGACTTGCCGCGCCCGTAGGGGTCTAGGATTTCATTGCACAGGCTATCCACACGACCAGGGGAACGTCGGGTTTCAGCGGCTCTGTGAAACCCGGGGATCCCAGATATCTGTATTGTTTCTGTGATGCTGTTCATTCTCTGTGATGTTGCATTTTATTCACGCCTTGAGCGAATATAATATATTGGTATATATATTAGTAGATGTTGTATATGTTTTGCATCCGCGCTAGTCCAGTCCCCGCTCTGTCGTTAGTAAGCTAACCTAACGGGTAATGACGGGACCCAGTGGCGAATGCGGATGGCATATACGTACATCAGTATATTTTCGTTCTTTTTGGTGTGATCAATTGATGGGACTGCATTGATTCGGATCAATGCAAGTTTAAAAACAAACCTAATCTGATGTTGTTGGAACACTTTTCAAAAAGCTGTTATTGCAAGGACGTTCACTTTTGTTTTGCATCGCGGTATTCATTTAGAATATCCTGCTCCTCAGTCGACGAGGCAAGGGCCGAGATCCCTTCACCGGGAGTGACCCCTTGGACAAAAAGTTTGCGTCAGGGCATTAACTTCACTATAGCCGATTACTTTTGCTTTGCACCGTGGTATTCATTTGGAATATCCTGCACCCCATTCTACGGGGAAAGAGCCGAGATCCCTTCACCGGGAGTGACCTCTTTAGCAACGGTTTTCGTCACTATATTTTCAAAAAGCTATCAGTTCCTTCAACGATATCAAGTTCTTTACGTTAAAGGTTTTCGCCAGAAACCATTCGTAGCCCTCCGTCGTTTCAGACGGGTAGCACGTAGTATTCATGCTATGTTTGTTGGCCTTCGTCAAGGCATAGTGTATGGTAGCTGCTTGTTGCCTTTCTGCAGCATAGATAGATGCGTTGGTTTGGCACAGTCGTATAGCCTTGTTGGCCTTCGTCAAGGGCTTGTGCGGGTGGGTTCAAATCAACCTGGAGAATGACGGGTAGAACTTGACATGTGACTTATGATTTGTTGGCCTTCGTCAAGGTCATAAGAGCATGGGGCAGAAATCACATCGGGAGTTTCAAAAGAACTGAAACTTGCCAGATATGCGCATACCTTCTGGAGTGTGATGACGTGAGCGGATTCCGTCACGTTATCATGCGATGATAGTTGGATCCCGATTCCCACTGATGAGTTGGTATACTCCTCGGGTGATCCCGACTAATTCTTCTTTCAGGTTTGGAGGAGAATTTGAGGTACAGTGGGAGGTTTCCTGATTAGATAAATTGGTGACCATTCTGATCTAGGTTAGAGTGCACGCTGAGTGTTTCTTTTCTCTCTCTTTGGCAGCGACCATTGACCCGACCCTAAGACTATGACTCAGTGACCAAGTTAACCGAACCTTCTTAACACTGGCTTTTGGATTGTCAGAGTTGCAAACCTCATTGCCACTCCTACTTTTACCCTTTTTTCCAGGACACCCCGTTTTACTACGAACGTCCACTTCCATTGGACAAAACCATCGTATGGTTAGATACGAACTCGAAAGAATTTATTCGAGGATGGTTTCAGGTTCTGGGGAAAACGGATAGGATTATTCAGTTGTCTTTTCCTTTTACCCTCTCTCAGGTTGCGAGTACTCCTTGGTTTAGGGGTAGTACACCTATTACGCAAATTGGATTGTCTTCTTCCAAACCTTAGGCTGGTGCCGACCGGTAGGGAATGAAGAAAACCAATTAGCATAACGATGGTGTGCAGAAGGTATTAAGTTCAGACAAAGCAAGGGATTAGTAAGAGGGCAAAGTAAATTGCAACAGATATTCACGACCAAACCAAATATTTCGTTACCACTCCCACATCACCTTTGTATTTCTCCAGGACACTCCGTATCACTACGAAGATCCACAGTTTATTTGGATACTCCATCGTATGGTTATATACGAACTCGAATGGAACTGGTTCCAGTTCGGGGATGGATTCTGGTTCAGGAGAAATAGGAATAAGGTTTATTCGGTTGTCTTTTATCTTCACCCTCTCTCATTGCGAGTGTTCCTAGGATTGGGACAGTACACCCATTATGCTTATTGGATAGTCTTCTTCCAAACCATAGGCTGGTGCCGAACGGTAGGGAAGGAAGAAAACCATTTGGCCTAAAAGGGTGTGCAGAAGGTAAAGACTAAAGACATATGAAGGGATTTGGAGAGGTGGCAAAGAACTATACGGTTACAGTCGTGAATCTGGAAGAGGCATTACTAAGAATACCAGAATTAGCTTCAGATTTATCAATACCTGACTTGAACACATAACTTGGGGGTATGGGAAAATCAATGATGAAACCTGACTTCTAACTCGACAGTTTGATGCTTATACTGATCAGTTTTACGGGCTAGGCCAGCCCCGGGATGATGCTGCTGACATCATTCGTCTGTACATGTTACCTGTTTACTGCCTAGCGGCGCGTCTCGGATTCAGCCCAAGAGTCTTGACCGTGGTCCTGGGCATGCACGGGATACTATTGAGTTACATCGACGATTCATTAAATTAATTTCACAGAATTGAGAGTAGTTACCCAGTAGCTTTGTACAGATTACTCACTGCACATCACATATGCTTTCACCCTTCACCGTTCTTTATTCGTGTTACTGTTCTACTTTTATTACTGTTCATACTCGTGCCTGCATGTCTTGCTACCCCCTGATTATATTATTGTTTGATATTATGATGCACTGACGTCTGGGTTTTTTGTATGGCCCAGATCCTCTACCTTTGTCGCAGGCTTGTTCCCCTCCGAACGGCGGCCGAGACGTGAGGACGTCTAAGCCTGAGATTCGGGGCAGATGCTATATGGTTTTATCCGTCCACCTCTCCGAAGATACCAAGTTGATTTATGGCACCGTGTATCAGAGGTTTAGACGGATACGGTCGATGTAGCAGACTTCGTCAGATTCCCCCTCGCTAGAGAGGTTTTTGATTGTGGGGACGCTTTTCCCTGCAGGAGCAAGCCCCTGCAGTTAATTACGCTACCACATCGCGGTAGCCACTTTCTCCTTCTCCAGAATTTCACTTCTTGTCGTGTGTGTTTGTTTTGTTTGTGGTTGCCCGTGGATTGTATACGGAGACCGAATAATGCCGTCGCCCGTAGGACGTGGATTAGTCCAAATCCGTATTTACTTAGATTTGGGTTTGGTGTTTTAGTTTAAGGATACGTTAGCCGTGTTGAGGCTAAGATCAACTTAAACGTTCATTAAGGATACGTTAGTCCTGTTTGAGACTAAGATCAACTTAATGTGGAGATCCATTTAATATATGGCCGTCGGAACTCATCACCTCTCTGACGTCGTTGAAAGATTACAACGATAGATGTTAGAGGAGTTTGGAGATGTACCCTTGAACCAAAGTTGATTTGGAGTTTTATAGTCCATTTGAATGTTTAAGGATACGTTAGCCGTGTTTGGGGCTAAGATCAACGTAAACGGGATCGTTTAGATCCGGCAAAAGAGCATTTGGAGGCTCTATTGTTCCAGTTTAGGGACGTAGTGGTCCATATTCCAGTTTAGGGACGTGGTGGTCCATCGCCAGTTTAAGAACGTGGTGGTCCAATATTAGTTTAAGGACGTTTCGGTCCAACATTAGTTTAAGGGCGTTTCGGTCCAATATTAGTTTAAGGACGTTTCGGTCCAACATTAGTTTAAGGACGTTTCGGTCCACGAGTTTAAGGACCCCGCAGTCCGTATTCATGTGTGGTCGTTGGGACCCGTCACCTCTCTGACGACGTTGAAGGATTACAACGACAGATGTCAGAGGAGTTCGGAGATGTACCCTCGAACCGGATGTAAATTGATTTAAGAGAGCAGCTGTGCTCAGTCAATTTAGTTTGAGGACTTACGGCCATGATTGGGCTAAGTCCAGTTTCAACATTTTTTTTGTCTTTGGCCTGTGCAAGGGCTTTACCCCTTTTTAGTAATGCACTGCATTATTCTTGTTTTGGTTGGGCTCTGCCCTTTTATAAATGATGCAGAGCATCTATTTTGTTTGAGCTCTGCCCTTTTTAAAATGCATAGCATTTTTTTATTAGGCCTGTCAGGCCTTTTAATTGGGCTCTGTCCCTTTAGTAAAAGAAATGCATTGTATTTGTCAGGCGCTTTGTGCCAATCAGAGAGCGCAAGCGCTTGTGGTATTGACACGTGTCACGCAAGCGCAGTGCGCTGCGCCAATGCGCTGCGCTTGCGCTGCTGACACGTGGCGCGCTCCGGTGGATTGCGCAAATTTCATAGAGCAAAGCTTTATCTTTAAAAGCGCACAGCGCAACTGAGTCAGATGCTGACACGTGGCGCTCTCTGGTGGCTTGCGCCAACTCAGGAGCGCAACAGCGCAGTTTGCAAGTGTAAGGCACTATAATTTGAGAATCTTTTAGAACCAATGGTTCATGACAAAGTGCAAAGCACTGTTTGTTTTCTTTGATCTAATTAGAATAAAAGAAAACAAGTATTTCTTGTTACTTTCTTGATCTCAGAGAACCAATGGTTCATAAGTGCAAAGCACTATTATTATTTGTTTTTATTGGAGATCATTGATCTTGTTCTTAGATCAATGATCTATTAGAAGAAATTCTTCTATTTTAAAGGTTTTTACCTTTTCTTCTTTTAAAATTTCTTCAGAGTTCTATCTGTTTGAAGTTCTTGATTTCTCACCAATGTTGATATTTTTGAATTGAGGTCTAGGGTCCTTTTTATAGTGCCCATAAATTAGTTAAATTTGTTAAAGAGATCTTTCTCTGAGTGATTTGGGGAATTTTCTCCACCGTTGGATCTTTTGATCCAAGGGCTCCTGTTTTACAGAAGAAAATCTTCTTGTTTTAACAAGAACAGAAAGATTTCTTTAAAATTTTAATTCTGTTTGGCTTAAATACCCCAGCGCGTGACACGTGTCACGCAGTGCACAGCGCTGCGCAGCTGCGCTGACACGTGTCGCGCAGCGCAACGCAACTGCGCTAGCGCATCTTCGCTGACACGTGTCGCACAGCGCACAGCACAGCGCAACTGCGCTGACACGTGTCGCGCAGCGCAGCGCTTGCGCAACTGAAGCATTGTTTCCTTTAATTTTGTTTTAAACAGAGCTTTGCTCTAATTGGGTGCGCTGCACTGATGTATCAGTTTTTGACACGTGGCGCGTTGCGCGCAGCGCACAGAATCTGAAGTGTTGCTTCATTTATTAAAATTCAAATTTTCAAAGTAGAGCTTTGCTCTGATTGGGGGAATCAGAAGCGTTGCTTCATTTCCCGTCTTGGAATTTGAACAGAGCCTTGCTCTGATTGGGGTAAACAAATGCCCCCCACTGTTGCGCTTACGTGGCCCCAGAATGTGAGCGCAACGGTGACAGAACTCCAACCGTCGCGGTAACTTTCGGAAGTTGAAAGGGCACTTGGTGCCTATAAATAGGACCTTTGGTCCTCAACAGATGATTATCATCTTTAAGATTTTACTTTCAAAACTTCAGAGCTTTACTCTTGCCTTCAAGAACTCTCGGAGTTAAATTTTCTTTTAAAAGAAACTTTTTAGGTAAAAATTAATCTTGAATTAAATTAATTTTAATTAACAGAGCCTTGCTCTCATAGATCTTCTGATCTAAAGGAAACCCCCTTGGGGATTCACCAACAGAGCTTTGCTCTCAAAAATCTGTTCTAGAGTTTCTTAACCTATGAACAAAGCTTTGCTCTTTTGGCAAAATATAGATCTCCTTGATCTAAAAAAAATGATGAACTCTTAAGAGTTTGAATATGGATAATGAGGATTAAAAAAACGGAGTTTTGTCTTTAATGGATTATATCATATTTTAATAGTAAGGCTTTCAGAGTTCTCGGGGATTTTCTTTAAATCCCCCTCATTATTGGATTTTGACAGTCACTCCTGTTTGCAGAGCATTGCTCTCGAGGAGTTTAACTCTTTGTGCCTGTTTTCAATAAGAATTCGCTTAACCGGTCTGTCTGCTAATCCTGTTAATATTCTTTTACAAGAGCAATGGACGCCCATATGTACGATCTCGACGAGATTATCTCCTACGGGGACATCCGCCAACTCGGCCGTTCCCAAAATCGAGAATTTACTAATGCCGAGTGTGCCGAGATCATGAGTCGCTTTGACGCGTACAATAGTCAACTGCTTCCTCGACGCTCCTCTCTCCTGAAGCTGATCGTGGGAGCCATTTGGAAAGCACTTTCCCTGTTCTGTTTCGGCGTACCGCTTGGGGCATTGGATGCTGCTGAGGATAAGGTGCACTCGGTGTATCTGATGCACCAAATCTCGAAGAGACGGCGAGACAATCTTGTCGATCTCCTGCACCAGGCTTTCTAACAGTCCACCATACTCGCTGCTTATCGGAGGGAGGAAGACATCAGGGGGGACCCCAACGCTTGTGCTCGCGAAAGAAAGCACACTAGGATGGTCCGCGAGGCTTGGAAAGTCATAAATAGGGTTACTTTCTAGTTCCTCAATCCATGTCCCGGGTCCGAGGTTATACCATTGTAACCATTTCAAATAATGTTGTTGGTTATTTCTTTATGATTGTAAGAACCCTTTTGGAATATGAATGAAAAATTTTATTTCAGTTTGTCTTATTCCTCGTTCTGAGTATTTTGCACATGCATGAATGAGTGTGTCTCGAATGCTTGATCCAACTCCAATCAGATGTTCTTTCTGCTGCTTTCTTCTTTCTTTTATTATCAGCATGTTGTCTTGATAAACATGGTTGACAGATAATAGAGTAAGCATCTTGATTTCTTCACGAGATAGCGATGGCTTAGGCCGTAGGTTCAGATCTGCTGCCTAAGACTTTTCAACTCTATAAGCCGTGAGGGTCTCATAGTGACTCTTCTCCCTACGAATCGAGAGGATCTCGTAGGTGTGTTTTCTCCTTAGGAATCATGAGGATTCCTAAGTGCATGTTCCTCTGCAAGTCGTAAGGATCTCACAAGAGAATTTATTCCCTTACGAGTCGTGAGGACCCGCAAGTGATGGGTGAAGTTGTCCTTATCCGCATTTCACGGAGTCAGGATTTGCTCTGTATGCTTCCCACGGGTTCACTGCCGTGTTCTGCGAGGACCAGGATCCGCTCTGGACGTTTTTCCACGGGGTCACAGAGTGACGTTATCCGCGTTCCACGTAGCCAGGAATTTTGCTCTGGATGCTTCACACGGGGTCAGGATTGACATAAGCAGCGTTCCACATAGCCAGGAATTTTGCTCTAGATGCTTCCCACGGGTTCACTGCCGTGTTCGGCGAGGACTAGGCTCCGCTCTGGATACTTCGCACGGGTTCACTGCCGTGCTCTGCGAGGACCAGGATCCGCTCTGGACGTTTTCCACGGGGACAGGATTGACATAAGCCGCTTTCCACGTAGCCAGGAATTTTTGCTCTGTATGCTTCACACGGGGTCAGGATTGACATAAGCCGCGTTCCACGTAGCCAGGAATTTTTGCTCTGGATGCTTCACACGGGGTCAGGATTGACATAAGCCGCGTTCCACGTAGCCAGGAATTTTTGCTCTGGATGCTTCACACGGGGTCACGATTGACATAAGCCGCATTCCACGTAGCCAGAAATTTTGCTCTAGATGCTTCCCACGGGTTCACCGCCGTGTTCGGCGAGGACTAGGCTCCGCTTTGGATGCTTCGCACAGGTTTACTGCCGTGCTCTGCGAGGACCAAGATCCGCTCTGGACGTTTTCCACGGGGTCGGGATTGACATAAGCCGCTTTCCACGTAGCCAGGAATTTTTGCTCTGGATGCTTCACACGGGTTCACGATTGACATAAGCCGCGTTCCACGTAGCCAGGAATTTTTGCTCTAGATGCTTCATACGGGGTCACGATTGACATAAGCCGCATTCCACGTAGCCAGGAATTTTTGCTCTGGATGCTTCACACGGGGTCACGATTGACATAAGCCGCGTTCCACGTAGCCAGGAATTTTGCTCTAGATGCTTCCCATGGGTTCACCGCCGTGTTCGGTGAGGACTGGGCTCCGCTCTGGATGCTTCGCACGGGTTCACTGTCGTGCTCTGCGAGGACCAGGATCTGCTCTGGACGTTTTCCACGGGGTCAGGATTGACATAAGCCGCTTTCCACGTAGCCAGGAATTTTTGCTCTGGATGCTTCACACGGGGTCATGATTGACATAAGCCGCATTCCGCGTAGCCAGGAATCTTTGCTCTGGATACTTCACACGGGGTCACGATTGACATAAGCCGCATTCCGCGTAGCCAGGAATTTTTGCTCTGGATGCTTCACACGGGGTCACGCTTGACATAAGCCGCGTTCCGCGTCGCCAGGATTTTCGCTCTGGATGCTTCGCACGGGTTCACTGCCGTGTTCGGGGAGGACTAGGCTCCGCTATGGATGCTTCGCACGGGTTCACTGCCGTGCTCTGCGAGGACCAGGATCCGCTCTGGACGTTTTCTACGGGGTCAGGATTGACATAAGCCGCTTTCCACGTAGCCAGGAATTTTTGCTCTGGATGCTTCACACGTGGTCACGATTGACATAAGCCGTGTTCCACGTAGCCAGGAATCTTTGCTCTGGATGCTTCACACGGGGTCACGATTGACATAAGCCGCATTCCACGTAGCCAGGAACTTTTGCTCTGGATGCTTCACACGGGGTCAGGATTGACATAAGCCGCGTTCCACGTAGCCAGGAATTTTGCTCTAGATGCTTCCCACGGGTTCACTGCCATGTTCGGCGAAGACTAGGCTCCGCTCTGGATGCTTCGCACGGGTTCACTGCCGTGCTCTGTGAGGACCAGGATCCGCTCTGGACGTTTTCCACGGGGTCAGGATTGACATAAGCCGCTTTCCACGTAGCCAGGAATTTTTGCTCTGGATGCTTCACACGGGGTCACGATTGACATAAGCCGCTTTCCACGTAGCCAGGAATTTTTTCTCTGGATGCTTCACACGGGGTCACGATTGACATAAGCCGCATTCTACGTAGCCAGGAATTTTTGCTCTGGATGCTTCGCACGGGGTCAGGATTGACATAAGCCGCGTTCCACGTAGCCAGGAATTTTTCTCTAGATGCTTCCCACGGGTTCACTGCCGTGTTCGGCGGGGACTAGGCTCCGCTCTGGATGCTTCAAACGGGTTCACTGCCGTGCTCTACGAGGACCAGGATCCGCTCTGGACGTTTTCCACGGGGTCAGGATTGACATAAGCCGCTTTCCACATAGCCAGGATTTTTTGCTCTGGATGCTTCACACGGGGTCACGATTGACATAAGCCGCGTTCCACGTAGCCAGGAATTTTTGTACTACTCTGGATGCTTCACACGGGGTCACGATTGACATAAGCCGCATTTCACGTAGCCAGAAATTTTTGCTCTGGATGCTTCACACGGGGTCAGGATTGACATAAGCCGCGTTCCATGTAGCCAGGAATTTTTGCTCTGGATGCTTCATACGGGGTCACGATTGACATAAGTCGCGTTCCACGTAGCCAGGAATTTTGCTCTAGATGCTTCCCACGGGTTCACCGCCGTGTTCAGGGAGGACTAGGCTCCGCTCTGGATGCTTCGCATGGGTTCACTGCCGTGCTTTGCGAGGACCAGGATCCGCTCTGTACGTTTTCCACGGGGTCAAGATTGACATAAGCCTCTTTCCACGTAGCCAGGAATTTTTGCTCTGGATGCTTCACACGGGGTCACGATTGACATAAGCCGCATTCCGCGTAGCCAGGAATCTTTGCTCTGGATGCTTCACACGGGGTCACGATTGACATAAGCCGCGTTCCGCATAGCCAGAAATTTTGCTCTGGATGCTTCACACGGGGTCACGATTGACATAAGCCGCGTTCCACGTAGCCAGGAATTTTGTTGATTGTATCCGTATTTCATGGAATTGGGATTTGACTTTTCGGTGATCAGTATATCGCCGAGCCATGGAACTGGGAGTTGCAGCTATTCCGTTTCGCTTGAGACGAGTGTTGAGATGATCTCTAGGTCACTTGCGGGCCGTCGAGATTTGGCTTCTTCTTATGATGAGACCCGGGGGAGGAGTATGGTCACTTCTTTGTTTACGCCCTTGGATTGTTACAGGGTGTGATGTAACATCACCTGTAGGGCATAAATTAAAACTTTTCTTTTTTTTTTCTTTTTTTCGCCCTCTATCGTTTCAGCTTTTATATCACGAAGGTCGCGATTGCCCTATCATTTCGGCTATTTTTCGCGGTGCCCAATCATTTCGGCCATTTATTTCATTTTTACTCACTGCTTTTTATTTCGAGTTGCCCCATCATTTCGGCTATTTTGCGTGCACACATTTTTACTTGCTGCTTTTTATTGCAAGTTGCCCCATCATTTCGGCTATTTCGTATGCACGTGCGGCCTACTGGCTTTTTGCCATAAACCTGAAATTAGACACTGATTTCAGCATCAGCACCGCTACAACTGGGATATGGCCAGGAGCGAATCATCATCTGCCTCTGTCGATGTTGAACAAAGGTGGCTTGGCAAACAGGGTTAGGGTCCTGTCGACTAAGGCTTTTGACTTTATGAGCCGTAAGGGTCTCACAAAGGTATTTCTCCCTACAAGTCGTGAGGTTCTTGCAGGTGTATTTTCTCCCTAGGAATCGTGAGGATTCCTAAGTGCATGTTCCTCTGTAAGTCGTAAGGATCCTACAAGAGGGCTTTCTCCTTATAAGTCGAGAGGACTTAGAAGGGTTGTTTACCGTGCGACATATCCCTAATCCCGGGTGGGACTTGGTTAGGGAAATGTTTATTCGTGCCCGTGGATTGTATACAAGGGTCAGTATTGAGCCACTTGTAGGGCAATATCAAAGGTTGTGGGGGTTGCTTAAGAACAGGTTCAGGTCTCTGTAACTTAAGACTTTCAAATCTTATGAGCCGTGAGGGTCCCATAAGAGAGTTCTCCTTACGAGTCGTGAGGATCCCGTAAGTGTAATTTCTCCTTAGGAATCGTGAGGATCCCTAAGTGTGTTGCTTCCCTGTGAGTCGTAAGGATCTCACGCGGGTGGTTTCTCCTTACAAGGTCGTGAGGACCCTGCAAGTGTCCTTGAACGAGGTTGCGCCCTTTCGGGTTTTCACAAACACTCGCCGGTGGTCCTGCTGTTTTTACTCACAGAGCCCTTTCGGGTTTTCATCCGTGCCTATTTTGCTTATGGACATACCGTTATTATTATATATATATTTTTTTCCTTCTCTTTTTTTTTACGAGGTCGCGCCCTTTCGGGTTTTCACGAACACTCGCCGGTAGCCCTGCTGTTTTTACTCACGGAGCCCTTTCGGGTTTTCATCCGTGCCCTTTTTGCTTATGGACATACGGTTTTTTTTATTATTATTATTTTTTTTTATTTATTGTTTTTTTATTCATCTCGTCGGCCTAAGGATGCTGCAGTAGTAGTTTTAAGGACGTTTCGGTCCGTCATTTTAGGAGCATGAGGCTGTGGTGGGCTCACCTTACAGTCTTCAAACAGCGCGAAGTTTCCCTGCTGGTGTTGGTGTTCAACCCAGTTTTTGAAGATGTAGCAGTTTTCGATCAGATGACCCAATACTTGATGGTAAGGGCAGTAATTAGGATCGTTGACGTCATTCAGTTGTAGCTGGTGTTTCGGTTCCGGTAGAGTGATAAGCCTGTTATGCACTACCACTTCGAACAGCCTCCTTGTTTCACCCTGGGGAAATGAGTAAGGACGTTTCAACCTCTCTTCGAGGGATGGGCGTGGTCGCAGATTGTTTTGGCGAACAACCGGTCTAGGTCCACACAATTGCTGTTGAATGTTGGCCTCGAGGGCTGTTTTTTCCTTTCCTTTATCTTTTGTGCTCGATCCTTTGTTTACGGGGCCGAGATTTTTTTCGAGTAGCGTGCGATTGCACGGCTGAACGTTCTCGCAACTCCTCAATTGTTTCATTTTCGAAATAGATTCCTTGAGGAGAGGGTTGAGGGCAGCTTCTTCGTCAAAGTCGCTTCCAAAGGTGATAATTTGCGATCCCTTGGAGTCGGCTATATGACAGTCGGCGGCGGCTCTTTTGCGCTCATCTATCGCATTTTTTCGACGTCTACGAGCTTCACATTTTGTCCTGTCGAAGTGTTGCTTTTGAGCGACATACCCTTGCCACCAACAGTTAAAGGATTCGCAGTCTTCAGTAGGATGTATGATCTTCTGATGATATAAGCAGAAGTTAGGATGCATCTCTACTCCACCGAAAGTATTTTCTTCAGAGGGCGGTAGCTTCATCCCCGCTGATAGGGCTTTGGCGAACCTTTTCTTCGTTTTGAATTTGTTTTTATCTGCAGTTGATGGCTTTTGATTTGACGGGAGTGTCTTGGCTCTTTCCAGTATGGTCATCTCATGCTCTTGATTGTCTTTTGCTTTCAGACGAATTTCATTCAGGAAGATATTGATCAACTCGTCTGACGGCCGTAGAATTTCCGGCTCAGGGTTCGCCCTTGGTTTCTCGGCGCAAGGAGCCTCTTCATCATCCGCTAGTGAATGAGAGATCACATGACAAGTCGCTACGTAGTCTTCGGATTCATCTGATGAGTTTTCTCCATCGTTTTCGTCCTTGACAAAAGAACAAGCTGCCCCCATCGTGTCCGTCTTCTTTGGAGTGTGCGGCTGTGGTGGATTTATCTTCCACTTTTCAGATAGGGCAAACTTGCCTTGTAGGAATTGATCTTCAATCCATCCCTTGAAGACGAAGCAATCCTCAATCGGATGGCTTGCCGTTTGATGATAAGGGCAATAATTGGGGTTATTCGCCTTGTTGGGTTGTGGCGGTTGCCTTGGATTCGGCAGGTTGATAAGCCTGTTGCGCACAGCCAGCTCGAACAGCCTCTTTGTCTTATCCCGCGGGAATGAGTAGGGGCGCCTCATTTTCTCAATATAGAACCGCCGTCTCTCTCCCAATTGATCCGCTAGCTTTGGGATGCTGGGTTGCTGCTGAGCGTTCGCAACGAAGGTTGCCTTCCCTTTACCCTTATCGTTCCACGGTTCTGGCTTTGGGGGAGAAGGTTTGTGACCCATTTGATCCATCTGGGCCATCTTGTCGATCAATGCCTGGAATGTGGTCGGCTTAAAGAACATCATGAACTGTGAGATAATGGCATGAGGGTCTAGGGTACCCATGAACATGCCCACCGCAGGCGCTTCTTCAATGCGTTTTTCGCATTTCGACCACAAGTTTCACCAGCGTATAGCGTACTGGACCCACGTCTCGCCTGGCCTTACCCTGGCATTAATCAACGCTGTTATCGGGACCCGTTCGCTGGCGCTCATGAATCGCTGAGTGAATAGCAACTCCATTTCAGCGAACGTCTTGACAGAATCGTTCGGGAGTTCGGAATACCATTCGAACGCTGTTTCTGACAAGCTGCCGACGAATTGGCGAAGCATCAATTTGTCATCGCCTCCAGTATTACCGCATAAGGCCCTGAATTGAGCGATACGTTGATGCGGATTCCCTGTCCCTTTATATATGTGGAACTTAGGTATTGTATAACCCGGAGGGTACTGTATCTGATCATACCAGCCCGGATATGGTCGTCCTATTTTGACGATCTAATCGGCTGCCTCAGTCGCATGATGAACCCGTATCTGCTGGGCTATATATTCATCCAGGTCAACTTTGGAGATTGCCTCCTCCTTGGCTGTTGACAAAGCCAGTGGAGGATTTGACGTTTCTCCCCTGTCGTCTTCAAGGACGACTGGAGGATCTTCAGCAGGAGGGTTCTGCTGAATCATCATCCCTACCATATCTTGGAAGAGAAGCGCCATTTGTTTTATATTAGCCGCTTGCTCTGCGGCTTCTTTGTCCTTCTTTACGAGGACTCTGCGTAGGTAATCAACGTCAGTTTCTTGTTCATGACGCTGCTCAGATGATGCCTCTGAGCTTTCTTTTTGCTCGGTAAGTGCGGCCATTGCAGTCATCATCTCCTAAAGCTTTTACTGCTGCTCCTGAGCTTTGGTCACGGATCGGGTGAGTGGTCGGTGACCCGTCGAAGCACGGCTTTCCTCCTTTCCAGAAGCCATATAAACAGTGTGCACCACCATGCCCCCAGACTTGGGGCGTTTGTGCTCAGCGATTTTACGGTTCGCCTTGTTCACATGGGCTTTTTGCGGCCTCCTTTTCTTTTGAGTGATTGACGTTGAGGGTGTCGTTGCAGTGAACACCCGAGTAACCGTTGCTTCTTTCGACCTGACAGAGTAGTCTTCCTCCTGCCGAATCTTCATCTTTTTCTGTCGGCGGAGATAGTTTTCAACAATCACTGACTCTTGGATCTGTCGCCAAACCTTGTAAATTTTAGAGGACAGCCGGTGAGGGGGCTGCTCTAGCTTCTTCTCTGGAGTATTCTCCACAGGTGAAGGAGTTCGCTTCAGCACCGCAATAGGAGAGTTTCTGCGCACCGTGTTCAGCAATTCAAAGCTATTCCCGGTTGGAACAGCAACATCGATCCCCACCGTTGGAGCTGGCGGAGTTATCCCAGAAGGGGAGTTTCCCCCAGCCTTCCTCACTCGGCTCCAGTGGCGACGTCGAGCATGACGAGCCGTTGGAACTAGCTTGGAGATAGAGACAGCTTCTTTTTGCCCTCTGTCTGAATGAGGCGCCGCTGGTGTTAACCTCTTAAAGACTGAGGTTGTCCTTTGAGGGGTGATATTCAACCTATCGAAGACAGATCCTCGAGCAGGGCAGGAGCAGGAATAGTCAGTCTTGAAAACACTGACTCTTTGACAGAGGAAGCCGCCTTGACGACTTCTGGAGCAGCGGCTATTGCCTTCCTTGGGACAGCCACCTTAGGATTCACAGGCTTCTTGGTGGGCCCCTCAGAGTTTTGATCCAGCCTTGCAAAGACAGAGGCTGTTGGCTTGGTAATGGACGACCCGTTGACAGGGGTCGTCGTAGCAGTGAGCCGGTCGAAGACCGACTTCTTGTTCGCTTCTGGTGCAGGTATTGGCATAGAGAAGCTTATAGGGGGGATCATGGTCCCGAAAAACAGGCCGGTGGTGGCCTGGGTCACCTGTCCTACCGGCAGAGCGAGAAAGGAGGCCGCTTGGGGCCCATATGCTACACCTCCAGGTGAGGTGAAGCGTCCGTTGCAGTGGCACTTCGAGCAGTTGGTGCAGTTAGAGGCCATTGATGCTTGAGTTCTTTTCTTTGCCAGCCAAAAGACCAAATCTTAGTAACTTGAAATCCAAAGGCAACCATTAACAAACCGCGATTGGTTCACGAAGACGACACACGAAGTGTGGAGTGGAAAGAGGAAAAGGTCCCACCGGGCGTGCCAGAATCTGTTCCCCTCCGAACGGCGGCCGAGACGTGAGGACGTCTAAGCCTGAGATTCGGGGCAGATGCTATATGGTTTTATCCGTCCACCTCTCCGAAGATACCAAGTTGATTTATGGCACCGTGTATCAGAGGTTTAGACGGATGCGGCCGATGTAGCAGACTTCGTCAGATTCCCCCTCGCTAGAGAGGTTTTTGATTGTGGGGACGCTTTTCCCTGCAGGCGCAAGCCCCTGCAGTTAATTACGCTATCGCATCGCGGTAGCCACTTTCTCCTTCTCCAGAATTTCACTTCGTGCCGTGTGTGTTTGTTTTGTTTGTGGTTGCCCGTGGATTGTATACGGAGACCGAATATTGTCGTCGCCCGTAGGACGTGGATTAGTCCAAATCCGTATTTACTTAGATTTGGGTTTGGTGTTTTAGTTTAAGGATACGTTAGCCGTGTTGAGGCTAAGATCAACTTAAACGTTCATTAAGGATACGTTAGTCCTGTTTGAGACTAAGATCAACTTAACGTGGTGATCCATTTAATATATGGCCGTTGGAACTCATCACCTCTCTGACGTCGTTGAAGGATTACAACGATAGATGTCAGAGGAGTTCGGAGATGTACCCTTGAACCAAAGTTGATTTGGAGTTTTATAGTCCATTTGAATGTTTAAGGATACGTTAGCCGTGTTTGGGGCTAAGATCAACTTAAACGGGATCATTTAGATCCGGCAAAAGAGCATTTGGAGGCTCTATTGTTCCAGTTTATGGACGTGGTGGTCCATGTTCCAGTTTAGGGACGTGGTGGTCCATCGCCAGTTTAAGGACGTGGTGGTCCAATATTAGTTTAAGGGCGTTTCGGTCCAACATTAGTTTAAGGACGTTTCGGTCCAATATTAGTTTAAGGACGTTTCGGTCCAATATTAGTTTAAGGACGTTTCGGTCCACAAGTTTAAGGACCCCGCAATCCGTATTCATGTGTGGTCGTTGGGACCCGTCACCTCTCTAACGACGCTGAAGGATTACAACGACAGATGTCAGAGGAGTTCGGAGATGTACCCTCGAACCGGATGTAAATTGATTTAAGAGAGCAGCTGTGCTCAGTCAATTTAGTTTGAGAACTTACGGCCATGATTGGGCTAAGTCCAGTTTCAACATTTTTTTTGTTTTTGGCCTGTGCTAGGGCTTTACCCCTTTTTAGTAATGCACTGCATTATTCTTGTTTTGGTTGGGCTCTGCCTTTTTATAAATGATGCAGAGCATCTATTTTGTTTGAGCTATGCCCATTTTAAAATGCATAGCATTTTTTTATTAGGCCTGTCAGGCCTTTTAATTGGGCTCTGTCCCTTTAGTAAAAGAAATGCATTGCATTTGACAGGCGCTTTGCGCCAATCAGAGAGCGCAAGTGCTTGTGGTATTGACACGTGTCACGCAAGCGCAGTGCGCTGCGCCAATGCGCTGCGCTTGCGCTGCTGACACGTGGCGCGCTCCGGTGGATTACGCCAATTTCATATAGCAAAGCTCTATCTTTAAAAGCGCACAACACAACTGAGTCAGATGCTGACACGTGGCGCTCTCTGGTGGCTTGCGCCAACCCAGGAGCGCAACAGCGCAGTTTGCAAGTGCAAGGCACTATAATTTGGGAATCTTTTAGAACCAATGGTTCATCACAAAGTGCAAAGCATTGTTTGTTTTCTTTGATCTAATTAGAATCAAAGAAAACAAGTATTTCTTGTTTCTTTCTTGATCTCAGAGAACCAATGGTTCATAAGTGCAAAGCACTATTATTATTTGTTTTTATTGGAGATCATTGATCTTGTTCTTAGATCAATGATCTATTAGAAGAAATTCTTCTATTTTAAAGGTTTTTACCTTTTCTTCTTTTGAAATTTCTTCAGAGTTCTCTCTGTTTGAAGTTCTTGATTTCTCACCAATGTTGATATCTTTGAATTGAGGTCTAGGGTCCTTTTTATAGTGCCCATAGATTAGTTAAATTTGTTAAAGAGATCTTTCTCTGAGTAATTTGGGGAATTTTCTCCACCGTTGGATCTTTGATCCAAGGGCTCCTGTTTTACAGAAGAAAATTTTCTTGTTTTAACAAGAACAGAAAGATTTCTTTAAAATTTTAATTCTGTTTGGCGCAAATGCCCCAGCGCGTGACACGTGTCGCGCAGCGCACAGCGCAGCACAGCTGCGCTTGCGCAACTGCGCTGACACGTGTCGCGCAGCGCACTGCGCTTGCGCAACTGCGCTGACACGTGTCGCGCAGCGCGCAGCGCTTGCGCAACTGAAGCGTTGCTTCCTTTAATTTTGTTTTAAACAGAGCTTTGCTCTAATTGGGTGCGCTGCCTTGGGCGCTGCGCTGATGTATCAGTTTTTGACACGTGGCGCGTTGCGCGCAGCGCACAAAATCTGAAGCGTTGCTTCATTTATTAAAATTCAAATTTTCAAAGTAGAGCTTTGCTCTGATTGGGGGAATCAGAAGCGTTGCTTCATTTCCCGCCTTGGAATTTGAACAGAGCCTTGCTCTGATTGGGGTAAACAAGGCTGATCGGGAGTATTTCCACCGTCAGGCCGAGCAGTGAGGATCCTGTTAGTATCAGTTAGTTTAGTTATTTCTGTACTTTCCAGATGTTACTGTTTATTGGATTTATTGCTTCCGCATATTAATTCTTGACTCGTTTATTCTGGCATATGGACATGTACTCGATAGTTTATTTTACTTTCCTGTTCTTGATATCTTATAGGCAGCCATAATGTGACTGTGGAGGGATGTTTCCTATCCACAGGTAGCATGGTTGGCTCTGTCTGGTGCCGATCTTAGCGCACTCTGGGAAGCGGGGCATGACAGGGTTTGTCTGGTATCAGAGCCATAGGATTTAGGTTAATCGGGTTTGATTCTTTTGTAATTGGGTATTGGACCCAATACACGAATCGGATAATCCGTAATTAGGAACATGTCCTACTACATTGTTATCGTAATTCTTGAATGATATCTTTCTCTTGACCCCTGTCCTGACGATATGCAAACAACTTTGCATCTCGAGTTGAAATTCTTTTGGTTCCCTATTGTTTCTTCCGTCATATTCCTTTGATTCTGATACTAGGATTTGGGCGACTTGAATAGAGTTATGTGGTTGTAACTATGAACTGCAACATGGTTACAATGCAGTACTCTATTTAAGTAACTTGGAGTCCTAGTCTTGATTCATTTCCTTGTTTTATGGCCGTTGTATTACCCTACTCTCTCGGTTGCATTGTTTACCAGTTTATATTTTATCGCAAGCTTGAATCCTCTTTACCGTGCTTATCTTCTTCAGTGTCTTGGCTTTAGATGAAGTCGTTTCAGGTATCCTATTTGTTCATGATTTTCCCGCATTAGCATTATTCGATTCTGGTGCATCCCATTGTTTTATGTCGTCCAAGTTTATTACTGCACATTCGATTGCTTGCACGACCCTGTCTTGTTGTTGGGACATACACACTGGGAATGGGAAGATCATAGCTAGTAGAGAATATAAGGATTGTTCAGTTGTTATTTGTGGATGGGAGTTATTTGCAGATTTCTTGGTGATTGATACCGGAAGTTATGAAGTTGTCTTGGGAATGGATTTTCTCGGCACTTTCCACGCTCACATAGATTGTAGAGCAAAAAAAGTGATTTTCCAGATTCCCGAACATCCGGAGTTTGTTTTCACTGGAGGAAGCAGTTCTGTCGGGCCAATCGAGTTTAGAGCTAGGCCGACAAGCAATGTTCTTTCGTCAATGAAAGTTGATAAGGAGGAAGCGCCAGCTGTAGTTTGAGAGTTTATGGATGTATTTGAGGACATCTCGGGTTTATCGCCAAAACGAAATGTGGAGTTCGCGATCGATCTTGTTCCTGGTGCAGCGCCAATCTCAAAGCCGTACTATCCAATGGCACCAATGGAATTGGAAGAAGTCAAGAAGCAGGTTACCGAATTACTTGAGAAGGGTTGGATTAGCAGTAATTCACCTTAGGGAGCTCCAGTTCTTCTAGTCAAGAAGAAAGATGGCACAAGGAGGATGTGCATCGATTATCGAGAATTAAACCGGGTGACTATTAAGAACAAGTACCCGATCCCTCGCATTGGCGAATTATTCGATCAACTCAATGGCGCGAGGGTATTCTCGAACCTGAATTTGCGATTCGGATATCATTAGGTCCGAGTTAAATCAGAAGATATTTGCACGACTGCGTTCCGAACTCGATATGGACATTACAAGTATTTAGTGATGCCATTCGGAGTCACGAATGCACCAGCGATATTTATGGACTTGATGAACCGAATCTTTTCACCGTTCTTGGACCAGTTTATAGTGGTGTTCATCGATGATATTCTTGTCTACTCGAGAAGCATTGAAGAGCATGCGGAACACTTGAAGATCGCACTGCAGACATTGAGGCAAGAAAGATTGTATGCAAAGATGAGTAAGTGCGAGTTTTGGCTTAAAGAAATGAAGTTTTTGGGGCGTGTTGTATCCGGAGATGGAATCGCCGTTGATCCTGAAAAGATTGCAGCAGTTCAAGATTGCCGATTCCGAAGAACGTAGCAGAGATCAGAAGTTTTCTTGGACTTGCCGGATATTACAGAAGATTCATGGAGAATTTTGCTCGTTTGGCTGAACCTTTGACCAAGCCTAGGCGGAAGGTAGTACCGTTCGTATGGACGGATAAATGTGCGTCAGCTTTTGAGGCGTTGAAGCAAAAATTGATAACCGCTCCTATTTTGACCATACCAGACGGTTCCGGAGGATTGGTGATTCACAGCGACGCATCTGGGAAAGGTTTGGGATGTGTTTTGATGCAGCATGGGAAAGTTATAGCTTACACATCGAGACAGTTGAAGATCCATGAGAAGAATTACCCAACTCATGATTTGGAGCTAGTAGCTGTGATTTTCTCTTTGAAGATTTGGAGACACTACTTATTGTGTGAAAAGGTCGAAATATTCACCGATCACAAAAGCCTAAAGTACGTGTTCACACAGAAAGAGCTTAACATGAGGCAGTATAAATGGTTGGAGCTGATGGCTGACTACGATCTTGATCTTAAGTACCATCCGGGGAAAGTTAATGTATCTCCGGATGCGCTTAGTCGGTTGCCAGCAATTCGGATGTTGTCTGCACAGAAGGAGCTTATCGAGGATTTTCGAAGATTCGAGTTGGAGATTGTGCTACCGTATTCTTCGGGACAGTTGATGCAGCTGCAAGTACAGTTGTTGTTGATCGAGAGTATTAAAGCAGCACAGTCACAGGACCCATAATTGCAGAAGTTTCGAGAACAGGTTGAAGCTGGACTTCGAACGGATTTGTTGATTCATGAAGTTGGTTTGTTGCGTTATGGTAACCATTTGTATGTGCCAAAAGGGGATATTCGCGAAGAAGTTATGAAGGAGGCACAAAGTTCCGCATATTCCGTACATCCCGGAGGCACGAACATGTACCGTGATCTACAACAGCATTTCTGGTGAGAAGGCATGAAAAGGGAGATTGCTCGCTTTGTAGCAAAGTGCTTGGTGTGTCAGCAAGTTAAGGCTGAACATCAAATGGTTGCTGGTTTATTGCAACCACTTCCGATTCCTCAATGGAAGTGGGAACATATAACCATGGATTTCGTGACAGCTTGTAACGACCGTGTTTTCTAATACCTAATAAAATATGCTTATTTAAATTTCTACTATCAAATAATTATTTACGTGTTTCGTTAATAGAAGAATAATTTTTAAAGTAATGTTAATAATTTTCAAAGCATTGAATAGGATTAAAGGAATTTTCTAAAATCTATTTATTGTTTTTATAGGATTAAAATGTTTTAATAAAATTTTATAATGCCTTAAAATAATCTACATATTTTTATTATCAATTAAAGTAATTAATTCAAAATTAAAAATATTTTAAAGGATAAACTAGATATTATATAATTTTAATAACTAGCTAAAACCATAGGAATGGATATATTATTTAGTTTTAGCCCAAAATTATTTTTATACTAAATATAATAATAAAATATATTTTTTGAAATTTTTCCATAATTTTCCCGTATTTTTAACTATTTTTAACAATTATTTTAAAACCAAATTCAATTTTTAATATATAAATCAGTTTAGTTTTTATATAAAAAAA
Organism: Agapanthus africanus; assembly: GCA_030015575.1. Classification (NCBI taxonomy): domain Eukaryota; kingdom Viridiplantae; phylum Streptophyta; class Magnoliopsida; order Asparagales; family Amaryllidaceae; genus Agapanthus; species Agapanthus africanus. The sequence continues at coordinate 561,870,102 of CM057340.1, forward strand.
ATAATTAAAAAAATTAATTTCCTCTTAATCCTGGACCGTTGGATCATAAGATCCAACGGCCCAGAACCCACCGACGCGCCCACGTGGTGGGGACCACGCGAAACCGCATGATCCCCCCACGCGTGACACGTGGCGGCGGCGGCGGCTCTTGGCGGCGCGATCTCGCCCGTTGGATCATGATCCAACGGGTGAGACGAGAGGTGGAGGGCGCAATCACGAGCTGATGATTCTTCAATCATTGGCATTACGGATTTTTGCGTTGATTTAACCGATATTTTGGATTTTATGGTTATTGAAAAAACCCTATAAATAGGCACTTCAAACACTAATTTCTCACTCCTCAGAACTCCAAAAATTCTGAAAAAAATACCTGTGCCTTCGTATCGACGACGCCGACGCTACGGATCCACCCACACCGAGGAAAAATCTGAGCGTGGAGCTATTAAGGATTTTGTACAAGCCTACGCTTTCCACCCATCGGCATCCGACTCAAACAAAAGGTAGGATCCGCCTCTCTCCCCTTTTTCTGTCGCCTTCTTCTTTTCTCAATAACCTAGTTCTAACTTCGAAACATCAACCCCCTATTTAAAATGATGTTATAATATTCGTGCATGCCTATTTCTTGTACCTTCAATGATGATAATGTTAACCCATGTTTTAAAACGGTGTTTAATTTCCTCCGTACGCAAACATATATTGCACTCTCATACTACCTGGAATCTGATATGCTTAATGTCATAACCCATGAATTGTCAATTCACCTCTGATATACCCACACTTACCCATACTATCAAAATGATCTTGAAATAGGTTACTTCCACAAAATACCCTCGTTTAATTAAAATGTTATATTTGTTTAAAATATCCATAAGAGATAAAATATGTGAAATAAATATTTTTAGATACGACATACATATATTTTACTTACACTTTTTCATCAACTACTATAATATTGTTAAACCCCCTTCAACCTTTTTAAAGAAGAAAATACTAAATTTAAATAACGGCTTATGGTTTTTCCAAAACGAACGTATTTTCTAAAACGTTACCCCGAATCTAAAACACTATAATTTCATAAAATTATTAATTTCATTTAAATACCTCGACCTTTATTGAAGGGCCATATTCCACACGGATCATAATCCGTATAACGATATCTTTTCAAAAGGAATATCTTATACCTTATTAAAAGGAAATTTTCAAATAACACCAATTTAGGACAAAGGAAAGGTTGTAGGCATCGGTCGTTTGTCTAAACCAGATTTTGTGGTGTCTAGGCTAGACAAGTGGGAAAGGTAATTTTAAAAGGCCCGTCACACGGTGATTCGTGAGCGGATCCCTCATTTCCTTACTTATGCTTACCTGGCCACAATTGACGGTGAAGAGGCGATTTGAGAATCTCACAACTTGCCCTTTGGAATAGTTAGGAGCAGTCTAGTTTTTCAAATAAAAATCTCTTGCAACTTATCCTTATAAAAATCTCTTGCAAAAGATTTTCAAATAAACACCACAACCTTTTATCGAAAGGATATTTTTCCGTAAAACATTATGTTTTTCCAAAATGATAAATATTCCAAATCTCATGGTCTTTCTTAGAAGTAATAAAAGATAATTAACACTATTATTCTTTTTACTAAGCATTCCCTAAGATGACACGAAATACTTTACAAACTTTAGAAAATAAAACGAGTGGTTGTGGAAGGCCATATTAAACGAGATCAATACTTTTTAAAAATTTCCAATTTACCTGACATATGATACGGTTAGGGTTAGAATGCGCGGACCTAGGTATGGAATACTTTATGAAGATCCCGATATTTTGGGTGACCAGTCCAATATATGGGTGACTATACAAATATGAAGATCCCGATATTCCGGGTGACCAGTCCAAACCCGATATTCCGGGTGACCAGTCCAATATATGGGCGACTATACAAATATGAAGATCCCGATATTCCGGGTGACCAGTCCAATATATGGGCAACTATACAAATATGAAGATCCCGATATTTCGGGTGACCAGTCCAATATATGGGCGACTATACAAATATGAAGATCCCGATATTCCGGGTGACCAGTCCAAAATATGGACGACTATACAATGTGGAAATTCCATGCCTAGAGATATAAGCACTAACTCTAATTCGTCCGAATCTTTATACTGAATCATGGGGATGGGTAGTTTGATTAGGCAAGGAAATTCGGAACTCGGATTCCTCTGCTACTCGATCATGATCCCGGGAAGTGAAACGGTACATTTCACTTCTCCAGTTGTTGTTTCGTGGCCACAACGGAATAATCGCGAGTATCCGGACCCTTGTTTAACAAACTAATACGAACTTTTACCTTCACTTCCTACTACTTATCTACATATAACTTACAACATACTCATGCCCATATATACCTCTCTTCAAAACGTCTTAAGTTTGTGCATTTCAAACATTTACATTCCTTACTTTATGTTTGCATGCATACATCATACTCTTATATACACATGTTCATTTTTATACTCCTATTTCCTTATGAGGCAATCCTACCTGAGTATAACTCGCTGACGGAACTTCCTTTTCTTCCTCTATCTTTGGAATGTCCGTCAGATAAGAATGAGTATTATGGCGAGGGTCAAGGTGTGAAGCCAACTTATGAAGATTATGCAGACTAGACGATGGAAGATTAGCTAGATTTATTTTTGTTGCCCACATGTTTAGGGCTTTTGTTTCTCCTCGATGTAATTAAACTACTTAGTTTATTTTACTCTTTCTTTTGGGATGTAATAAAGTTTGGTTAATGGAAATAAATACCTTTCGCTTTTATTATTTTTGTTTTGGTACACATTCTGCATGTTAAATATTCATACGCTTAACGTAACTGTATTGAATAGACCACCTTCAATACAGTTAGGTTGCAGACCATGCCACGTCATCCTTCTCCTTCTTTTGGGAAGCGGGGCATAACACAGCTTTACCGTGGAGTCCAAAGGGCAACAATACAGTTTGGGTGATTGTTGGTCGATTGACCAAGGCAGCTCATTTCATACCATTTCGAGTTGGTCAATCAATGGAAGCGTTGGCAGAACGATACATGCAGGAGAATGTGAGATTGCATGGAGTACCTATGAGCATCGTGTCCGACCGTGACACCCGATTCTTATCACACTTCTGGAGGAGTTTACACGAAAGTTTAGGGATGCGATTGAAGTTTAGCACAGCTTATCATCCTCAGACAGATGGCCAGTCGGAGAGAACGATCCAAACTCTTGAAGACATGTTGAAAGCTTGCATGTTAGACTTCAAGGGTTCATGGGAAGATCATCTACACTTGGTGGAGTTTTCTTACAACAACGGCTTTCAGGCGACTATTCAGATGGCTCCATTCGAAGTATTGTATGGTCGCAAGTGTCGCTCACCCGTTTGTTGGGATGATGTTAGAGAACAAAGATTGTTAGGACCGGATTTGATCGTGCAAACAGTAGAGAAGGTTAATACCATCCGAAATCACATGAAGGCAACACAAGATCGGCAGAAGAGTTGGGCCGATACATCGATAAGACCTCTAGAGTTCGATGTTGGTGATATAGTATACTTGAAGATATCACCGACTAGAGGAGTGATTCATTTTGGGAGTCGAGGCAAGATTAGTCCTCGATTCGTTGGGCCTTTCGAGATTATGGAGTGTGTCGGAGAAGTGGCTTATCGATTGGCGTTACCACAATCTTTGGCGAATGTTCATAACGTGTTTCATGTATCTCAACTCCGTAAGTATGTTCGAGATTAAACACACGTGCTGGATCATCCGGAGCTGACTGTAAGGGAGGATTTAACCTTTGAGGAACGACCGATGTCGATTGTTGATCGAAGAGAAAAGGTCTTTAAGAACAAGGTTATCCCTCTCGTACTTGTTTCTTGAGGAAATCGCTCGCATGGAGAATCGACTTGGGAATGAGAAGACGAAATTCGACAGAAGTTTCCACACAAATTCTTATAGATTCCTGATTGATTATCTTTTCTTGTCTTGGGAATTTCGAGGACGAAATTCTTTTTGTAGTTGGGTATAATGTAACACCCTAGTTCATTTATACCAGTTCCAGTCAAGTATTTCTTTATTTATGGTAGTTTCTTGGTTTACTGTGTTTTGGGTGCGAATAGTATTTTGATATCTGTATTTGCATCTGACCCGACCCACATGCTTGAAACCTATCTCGATTCATGTTTATGATTTTTCCTGACTTGATACGTGGACTCATGAACTTTCATTTGCATACTAGCATTTTACCTGGCATCTACATTTTAATATAACATTTAAGTCACATAAAATAGTTTAAAAATATATTGCATGGCCTACATGATATCCCTGACCCTGTGGTAACATCCGCGCATCTTGTTCCAGTCCCGTTCAGTGAAACAGACTTGTTTGGATGGCTACGCGCACGTACGTGCATCCGTTCTTGGGGGTATGCATTTTCGTTACCCGGATATCCAATTTTAATTTTGGTCGACATGTATATTTTTTCGTATTTTAAAACTGAATTTTTAGACCCGACCCGGGCGTGTTTTGGACTATATTTGTATTTACCAGAATATCAAATTTTATTTATATAATATTAATTTTATAAACTGATACAAATTAAAATTTAGTTAACTAATAAAAGATTTTTTAAAATTTAAATCTAAACTAATTTCCTGACAAACTAACAACCCCTTTCTCTCTCTCCTCTCTCTCTCTGTTACTTTATAAATATTAATTCTTTCAATATTTACAACCCCTGCATCTCTTCTTCACATATATATTTGATATACTTTTTAAATCCCATATAAAGAAAAGCAATGTTCCCTTTCTTCTTCACGTTTTCCCGCCTACGAACGAAACCCATGCCTCGCCTCTGCCCTCGTCCTGCGTGCCGTGTGTGCGTTGCGATGATTTACCGACGTTGGACGTGTCGTGCGTATCCGTCGTGTGATCCGATCGAGGCAAGTTAATCTTGCTACATGCTATACTACAATATATTGCACACATGTGGATAATAACTTTACTTATTGTTTAATTATGCATTCCACATTACCATTTTACTATTTTACTGTCTTCGGACATCTGTGTGCATCCATATCACTATTTACATATCTAGTCGCATGCTAATTCATCTTGCTACATGCTAGGTATATTATTATGCATCCATATGAGTAAAATATTACCCGTTTATCACATTATACATCCATATTAAAGTTTTACTGTTTTCGGATACCCGTTTGCGTCCATATCATTTAAAATATATATAACTGCATCTATAGATCACATTAATTCATATTATTATTGTGATAACAACCCATGCTTAATAAAGTGCATCCTAATTAGTATTGGAACTGTAAATGTGACCCCTAATCAATATTTGTGCATCCATACCATTAATTCTATATCTATTCACATACCATATCGCATTATTACATATTGTTGTTATATCGACACCACATGCCTTATATTGTACACCCTACATAGTCATGATGTAACCCCTGATCGATATTTGTGCATCCATGCTTTTATTGTACATCCGTACTTCCACCCTGATTCAATACTTGCTACAGTTTGATTATGAGCACTCGTTTGATACATGTGCACTACTTAACATGACCTGATATGACTTGATACATGTACACTACCTGACATGACCTGATATATCACTATTTGACATGTTACCTGATCCTGTTTCTAATGCAGACAATCCTGACATGTTGTCCCGATGGACATATCCTGTTGTCTGTATAGACAAACATGTTCCTGCTTGATCCTGTGTTGGCATTAGCTTCAGATTTATCAATACCTGACTTGACCACATAACTTGGGGGTATGTGGAAATCAATGATGAAACTTGACTTATAACTCGACAGTTCGATGCTTATACTGATCAGTTTTATGGGCTAGGCCAGCCCCGGGATGATGCTGCTGACATCATTCGTCTGTACATATTACCTGTTTACTACCTAGCGGCACGTCTTGGATTCAGCCCGAGAGTCTTGATCGTGGTCCCGGGCATGCACGGGATACTATTGAGTTACATCGATGATTCATTAAATTGATTTCACAGAATTGAGAGTAGTTACCCAGTAGCTTAGTTCATATTACTCACTGCACATCACATATGCTTTTACCCTTCACTATTCCTTATCCGTGTTACTGTTATACTTTTATTACTGTTCATACTCGTGCCTGCATGTCTTGCTACCCTCTGATTATATTATTGTTTGATATTATGACGCACTGACGTCTGAGTTTTGCATGGCCCAGATCCTCTACCTTTGTCGCAGGCTGATCGGGAGTATTTCCGCCGTCAGGTCGAGCAGTGAGGATCCTGTTAGTATCCAGTTAGTTTAGTTATTTCCGTACTTTCCAGATGTTACTATTTATTGGATTTATTGCTTCCGCATATTAATTCTTGACTCGTTTATTCTGATTCTGGCATATAGACATGTACTAGATAGTTTATTTTACTTTCCTATTCCTGATATCTTATAGACAGCCGTAATGTGACTGTGGAGAGATGTTTCCTATCCACAGGTAGCATGGTTGGCTCTGTCACGTGCCGATCTTAGCGCACTCTGGGAAGCGGGGCGTGACAACCATCATCCTCTGTCACGTCTTTCTTCCCAAAAGAGCGGTAATGGGTGCATGATAAGCCCGGAGCGTATTTATTCCGAGAAGGTCTTTTCTCGAAACAAATACGTTAAGCGTCATAAGCAATATAAAATTTAACAAGAACATGACAAGTGAAATGAAAATCCAACTGATATATATTACATTCCAAATTTCATAGAGTTTCAAACTGATACAAGATATCTTGAACAAAAGTACAATAATAAAGAAACCTTAAATATGAGGCATACTGAAAAGAAAGCGAAAATGAAATGAACTAGTCGTCCGCTTAAGATAGGAGTTGAGAGTACTCCTCTTCGACTACTTCTAACTCCTATTTTAAAGTCACCCGACGAACATTCCAAGAAAGAAAGAAACAGGGTGTAATACCCATCAACGAACTTGCGCTAGTTAAATCCCCCCAAAAAGATGAGAATTATATGAATGAAGTGCGAGGTGGTATGCGATATAAAATGAATAAAAATCATAAACAAGTGAGCAAGTATAGCATGATAATGTGTATGTTCATTATATAAGTATGGCAAGATAACATGAATGGAAATAATGTATAGCATGTGTTAGTTAAATAAGCATATGATAGATGTGTATGAAGTGAATGAGAATGTGTCCTAATAGGTCTCTATAAGGGTAAACTAATCTAATTTCAGTTCAAGTGTGAATATCAACCAATCTCAAAAGTATTCTCGAACCCAAAACTATCGTCCGGAGGTAAGGAATCACGGGCCCAAAAGTAACGAGACTTCAATTATCATTTAGGTATTCACCAACCCAACAGGCTATCATCTAGGGGCTTGCAAACACGGGCCCTCATTCATGAGTTCGTGATGTACTGTTTTAGCTCGGTAACACAAGAACATGATTTGTACTGTTTCAACCTGGTACCACAACAACTTGATTTTTAGTAATGGGACTTCTAAGATTCTGTTGGATTCATATTCAAACTACCTTAACACCCCGCGTATCTAATTTATAATTAAACTTACAAGTCTTGCCTAAATTCATAAATACAAATGAGGGAGTACAAGTTGAATTCGGGTCAATTGCATATATTTGTGTCAAGTTCATGTAATATTCAAGTATTCGTGTCCAGTTGTATTCATGATTCAGATCAAATCGAGTCAAGCATGGTAAAAAGTTTAATCAAACAATTCATGTAAATACAAAGAACAAGCGGTACATAGCATGTGATAGGTCAAGTGTAGTATCATTCAAGTTACGTGATAACTATTATGTCCATTTTCTTAACAATTTGACATGGTATGAACTAGCTCTATTTGACTAGAGAGATTAGGCAAGTGAAAACAATTATTGTCTCTGGTTCTCCAAGGATCAAGAGAGAATAGCTCACTCAAACCCAACTGTTATCTAAATACTAGTCTTAGAAATTCTAAGATATTTATATGACACGATGGCATTTAGAAATTTCATAGAATTTATGTAAAATAGGACATTTAAATTCTCGATGGGTTTTTGGTAAAATGTTATATTTTAAAATCTTAAAAATGTTTTGGTAAAAATCCTATAGTTTGGAAGTTGAGGATGTTTTAATTAAACTTGACTTTTAAAAGCTGAGGGGGTTTTAATAAAAACTTAACTTTTGAAAGTTAAGGGTATTTTTAAAAAATTGATTATGGTAAAAAATAATGATGTTTGTTTGCAAAAATAACCTTGGGTTAACTATTGATATTTTATTTTAAAATATAATTTTGGAAAAATTGGTAGAATTTTATAAAAAATGCAACTATTGAAAGTTAAGGGGTTTTAATGTAAAATTAGTTCCAAGGAAACTCGATGGTATTTTTGTGCAACTAACATTAAAAATTACTAACCGATTTTAGTGTTTTAGAATCCAAACGTGTGTATAGGGTAGGTCGTTATCTCGTGCGTTATCTACGACTAGAGTTTAATAATAATCTGTCACCAAAAATGATATTTAGAAAGATAAAATAAGGTATTTATTTGCAATTGTTTTCTTTTCAATTTAGATGTAATATTTAGAACAACGTTACAAGGTTACGATTCCAACTAATATTTTAAAATAATGGAGCAGAGCTACTTTTCTGATCATGTAAACATTAGATTCAAAAGGCGTCCTACACGATATTTTAAAATATGATTCAAGTGTTCACACCGCTACTATTGCATAAACAATCTACTTTATCACATGAACAAGAAAACATTAATATAACATAATATATTATCAAAGACATGTAGGCAAGCATCTGAATGAACCACATATGATTTAGACTAGCTATTTTTATGAACAACATTATGATAGCATTAGGGGATTTAGTGTAGGCACGAATGACATGGAAAGCGATGTGGTTAGAGTGGGGAATTCAACCAAAAGAAAAACAAGGAGTATGAGGGGATGGAGAGAGAGAAAGGTGTCTTACTCGCATTGCGATACGATATAATAAATGTATCACCGATATAGAGTACACGGCTTGAACGGATTCGTCACCTGGGTGAAGAGGATTGGTGAGCTTGATCTTCCGACTTCCTTTAGCTATTTACGAAACAACGGAGAGGGAGAAAAACTTGGGAAGAATGTTCAAAGTATTTTGGAGAATTATCATAATATTTTAAAAGGGGAAAAGTATTTGAACAACCAAGTATTTATAGGGAAAAGAAATGAGGGTATGATGAATTAAAAAGAGAATTAAGGACATTTAAAAGAGATTAAATGGAGAAATGAAACGATTTGGAGTTCTATAGGTGAATTGGAAGTTTCGTGATATTGAAACGAACCGGCAGGAGACCAAGGGACGCGTACCTATGAGCGGGGCACGCACAGGCCAAGTCTGTTTGCTCATAGCAGGGTTAGGGCCGCCCCAGTCAGGACCTTCGTGGGCGTTGGATTCAAGCTTTTTATGTTAGATTCATGTCATTGTGGTCGGTCCAGAAACATGTATCTTTTCTTCTATAACGTTTCGTAACTCCGTGCTTGGCTCGTGAAAGTTTCAGGATTTAAAAACGATAAAAAGAAATTAAAATAAAAGAATTGTGTTGCAAAGATTCAAACACACAGACCATGGGACAACAGTGTAAAGGCTTAACCAATAAGCTACAAGATGTTCTTTGCACATATTTAACAAATATTAAATATAAACCGAATTCAGAAAGGAAAACAATAAAAGACAATTCAAATGTATAGAAAATTTAAGGGTCGTTACATCTTCGAGGAGCTCCATCGCCTCTACTATACTCCATCGCCTCTACCATCAAGGTCGCCGCTTCCCAATCGAGAACGAGCTCGTCTTCCAGCCTTCCAAATCGAGCCCTCGTCCAGCGCCGAGCCCCCTTGTCCTCCATCATCCCCTCTCGTTGATCCCCCTCAGCCAGCACTGATCCCCCTCGTCGTCGATCCCCAGCGTCGAGTCTCCTCCTCCAGTGCCGAGCCCTCTGCTCCTCCAGTGCCAGCCCTCATCGATCCTCCACCACAGCGCCGACCTCTTCCTCTACAACGAGTTCCACATCGCCAAGCCGCCGTCGATCACAGTGAGTAAATTTTTTTGTGAAAATTGTTAGAAATTATTTAAAGGTTTTTTAATTAGTTAGTTTTGAATGTTAAGTTTAATTTGTTGATGATAACAATGATGAGTTAATTAGTTTAATTTGTCTGGAGCTGGATCCGATAACCTGGATGAGTCGTTAAGGGTTTTGGTAGATGTATATGCGATGGTGGTAGATGAGGTCTTTGATTGTTTAAAGTGATGTGTTTTTTGAAATTTTGGGTTATTCTTTAATTTCTGTAGGTTAGATGTTTGTTGGATTACTTGTTAGAAGTTAAGGTTAGCACAATGTGCTATCAAAAAAGGGATTTTGGATACATATTTTTATAGATTGATGCTTGTTTTGGCTTAATTCGATGCAGGTGCTCTCGAATTTTTTATCGAGATTGGCTGGTTGTCGTAAATTTTGAATCAATGAGAGCTATTTCATGATGTAAGTTTTTTATACTCCCTATTATACGGTTTAAAGATCGACGGAAGCGATAATTTTAATTTTCAAGAGAGCTATAGCAAGTATACATAGAATCAAGACCAATGACAACAATTTGACACACAAAAAGGAGAGATATTTCTACAAATTTGCGAACTACAACCTTTATTGCACGTTGACGACCTCTCCTTGGACTCTGGCAACACTCCTAGACTCCGGGATCGAGCTTGAATGTAGACTGCCTTGTCGAAGATGATCCACCATGAGATAGCCTAATTCAAACTCATACTCCATAAGATCAAATCTCAATGAAAAAACTTGCCACATAAACTTGCTAAGAAAATAAAGCAAGAGATGTAGAATATTTTTGCTCACTAGTTTTCTTCCTTTTTTCCCTTTTCTTTCTCGCTTTCATGAAAAAGAGAGAGAGAGAGAGAGGGGAGATAAGATGAGAATGAGAACTAGATAAGAATAAAGGAAGTATCCATACTTATCTAAATGATAATTTTAAGGATTTTCCAAAGATTTCCACTCGCTTCTTATTCTCATGACTCATATTCTTTTCTTTAACAAATTAAAGAAACTAATGTGATTTCATCTCATTACCATGTGCACTCCATACACACAAGTATCATGTATAAGCATACATGATAAAATACTATTTGTATCATATATACAAATAATATTTAAATCAAGTATACCGAGATGTTTGAAATCATAAACATGTGCAACTGCGTGCACAAAACCCATATCTATGCACTTGAAACGCATGTGAACTACACCGAGTGCATAAATCAAAATCAAGTGCATACAATATGCACAAAATCAAAATAAAATATATCGGAGTGCACAAAATCAAAATCGACTGTATCGGGATACACATAATCATAAATATATGCAACAAGTGCACAAAATCGGTATCAGGTGCAATGGATATGCACAAAACATAAATCAAATATAACGGGTGTATAAAACATAAATCAAGTGGAACTACGGTGCACGAAAATATCAATCATGAAACTCAATCATCAAAATAAAAATTTCAAAACGATGAAAACGTGATATTCAAATCACCAAAATGCAAATCACAAACAAATAATATTAAGGTATATCTCCTTCAATGTCGAAAGGTGCCAGTGCACCCAAAGCTGAGAGAATAAGAATATCTGTTTGCCTCCTGCCCACAGACCGGCGTTCTCTGTCCCTGGGTCCTTATTTTCTCTGTGGATCACCAATTCTACAATCTCTCGGCTCGACGGCCCGGTTAGGAGTAATGACAGAAACAGTCCCGCTCTGATGCTTCTCTGAATATCTCCGGCCAATTAACATGGTCACTCATAATGTAGCACATTAATGATGGCGTCCTCTAGCCCTCTGAGCGCATGACATACAACCGATCCTGGATCTAAATCTTTACCGCTGAAGTACTCCGGAAAGTACCTGCCATAGTCTCTTCCAATATCAACCCTGCCGGATTGCCCGGAAGTTGGCACTCTTAATTAAATATGTTCTTGTTCTGGAACAGTTGTAATCTCATCATGACTTTCCTCTGGAAATATGGCCGTATCCAACGCCTCTGCATACGTATCAATTCTCTAGCTTCAACGAAGAAGAACGACTCAATAAGAGCTCACACGAATCTCTTATTCCACTCCTTCAATATCGACTGATTCGAAGTCATACCTCGCTAGCTACGATGACTGTAATTCAATAATTGGCAATGGTCATGTCTGGTGCCTCTCACAAAGACTCAAAGCTATGAACTCGGGCATCTTCAACACTCTGTGGAAGGCATCTGTCCGATTACGTCTTCAGGAACTCGTCCAAGTCATCGGAGGAACACACACTGTTCGTTCTCTCTCAAACTATTCACGCTATGTCTGAGCAAGACCCTTCAAACTGGAATTATCCAACTTAACTGATCCTGCGTCGGGGCATCCAAATAGATGAATTATCTTAGTCACTTTATCCAAGAATGACTAGCGATCTTCTGTCCTATCTCTGCATATAAACTCATGTGGCTTCAGCTTTATAATTCTGGAGGTCACATCTCGTCGATCTCAGCAACAGCTGGTTCATCTGTCTGCACGGTAGACAACACATCGATCTCTGGAGTAGATTGTACGTCAACAGTTCTCTTAATCTGGATGGCCTCAACAAATGGCCCAATCATCTGGTGCAAATCCTAAACGCTCGTGTCAAATGAGAAATCCTAGTAAAAACAATAAATCAATGCGTTCCTACATCACCGGAATAACTCCCTAGTCAGTCCTCGTCCCTGACGAGCTCGCTCTGAACGCATCTCTAACCGTAGCTCTCTCAGCACTCATAGCCATGGTGACAGGAACAGTAAACAAATATCGATGAGGATAGATCATAATAACGAATAGAATAACGGATCTTAAAAAATGTACATACTAGGGTTACTTAAGCGGAGCAGCGCATCGTAAGTATGCTGCGGAACATACACACGGTACGTCACTCTACTTGAGTTACCTGCTTCATACACCAAGGTCAACCTACGTAACGAAAGTTCGGGTCTAATACCCCCTCAATCAAGTTTATGTTCCGTATGATCAAGCCTAGGTTTCGAAATATACACACCCTAGATTCCGCATAGTCAAACCTAGACTTGAACTAAGGTTAAACCTAACGCTTTGATACCAAATTTTTCACGACCCAGAAATGGCACGTGACCGACACTTGGATCATATGAAGCCTATAGGACCCCACCGTAACCTAAGTAAGTCGAAATCCTAGAAATCTAAACCTTGTTAGGAAAATAATGGAGGTGAAGTTTTGAAATGAAGGTATAATGTAATCAAGTTCTTTATTTAAAAGTATAGGTAATGTTATACGAAAATACAAGTGGGTTGTATACTATAGTTAAAAATATTTTCGTCATTTAAAATTTGGGCAGCACCTCCTTTGTAAATTTTTGATCCAAGCCAATATATAACAACAATAATATAGGCATCCCAACCGGGAGCTAGCTCTTCGCCAACTGGCAGAAACAACCACGCAAATACAAATATACGACTCCCAAGACGAAGATCAAACACAGAAAAGAAAGTAAAGAAAACCATAACATCATCAAACCCAGAATAAGGAATAATATACACATTTCGCTCTAAGTCTGAAAGAATATACAAGTCTGTGTTTTCTAAGTCTACCAAATATACATAATCTGGTTGATGGAGATTTTAACTAAATACAAATGAATAATAATGTATACAAGGGTGGTTACACTCTAAACTGTAACCCACCTACCAAATGCAATCACTCAGAAAAGAGTAATGTGCCAGCAAGCCGCTACTGAATCCGAGCGGTCGATTCTGCAAGAAAACTGTGGCACAACAGGGATGAGTTGCCAACTCGTGAGTAGAAGACATCATCAGGTAGAAATCGAATGCATGACGATGTCCTAGGTCATACAGTCATATAATAATATAATAATACTGTGTGGTAACGCAGGTGATCGTATATACATAAGTATGATAAGTATATATAAGGTCGAGTGGTAATGAGGGTGATAGTGAAAACATAAGTAGGATAATAATAATAATATTATCGTGCCCGTGTCATAATATGATACTATGTCATCTATATCATATATATGTATATATGTGTATCATCCAACGTGTCCATCAACGACACAACAAATCATCATAAAAACCTGAGTGCCCAGTATCGACACTCGAAAACATCATAAAATCCGTGTCCAGTATCGACATGTAAATCTTTATATCTCAAACGCCGTCTCATTTGATCGGCCCTCATATCCATCTGTCTCAATTGCTCCAATCGGTATCCTCCGGATATCCGCCAAGTCCAGTACTGTTACTGGTAGGTAGTGTTCCCCTGCCAGGTTCAATGTCTCTCTATACGATCTTCTTGCCCGGGGTACCGTACCGGGTCCACTATGTACCGGCAGATGTTGCCTCATCTCTCCTCGAATCGGGTATATACATAACTCAGAACCGAGAAAACTCATGGTGGATGCCAAATATCATATCAAGAGAAACTGCGTTTCAAAAACAATCATAAGTTTTCAAAATGTATATGCGGTTTATCAAATCTAAATCTCATGAAAACCGAATCTCACAAGCATGTAACAATGATGAAACAATATGTACATGTGCAGAACAATACTGAAATGCATAACCAGTGTGTTTATATGAGCGTGGCGTTTAACTAGGTGAGGAAATGCGATAACTTAACTAGTAATTGTGGTACAGGTTACTAAATAACAACTCAAATGCTACCGGTTATAAGATGATGCGGATTGGTAGCGATTTCTAATGTGTACGTAGCATGACAATTACCTATGATGAGTGTGTGAGCTGGCGAGTACGTGCACGTGCAACATGCGCATCATCGGTAATGGTGCGTATGTCCTAGCAGATGAAGTCATACAAAGTTAAGAACAAGGAATGTAGTATGTATGTCGCAAAAGAAAATAATATGGTCATAAACAAAATAAGGGAAAGCGTAATCATGAACAGTATAGAGTACGTAACTACATATGAACCATACGGTTATAGTTTAAAAATAGTATGAATCGTTGTTTTTGAAAATGGGGGCTACGGTATTTTTGAGAAAAAGAGAGATACCATTTGAAAATCCGTAGCGTCCCTTGAGTTTGTATTTAAAAGCACATAACGATTAGTTTTGAAAATAGATATGGTTCTAAATATATCCTAATATCCACTTAAGTGATTTTAAACAATATTTTCTCGAGTTAATATATGTATAAGTTGGCGATCCATTCCTCATAGTATCATGTACGGTATAATCTATCGTACGATATCATCAAATCAAGAGTACGGCTCTATCATGACATGGATCATATCATCTCATAGCGTCATATATCTTCACATATCATATTGTCTCATACCGCATCATGAATATATCATATCATATCATGCCATTTCATACCATATCATATAACATAAGCTCGTGACATCATGTCTGATCATATCAACTTGTGTCAATATAACATATCATATCCTCATCTTATGATGTTATATCGAAATTATCCTCAAATTTACATATATATGTGTGTGCGTGCACGCGCACGCATGCAACGGCATATATACAAATGGCTCAAGGCTAAGAGAATAAGATCTAAGGATATTCCTCTCTACGAGTATACTTACTATTGTTTATAGTATTCTAGAACCCTATTATCTAAGTATACATATCTAATATTTATATATATAATTATATACCTAGTATCCTAATACTACTGTTGCGGGGGTGCTATACTCCATCTACCCGACTTCCCCCGTAGATATACATCTACTTACCTACTATATCTGCTTTAACCGAAGTTGATGAACACTTTTCTCTCCTTCGTCGTCTCGGAAGTCCACGCGAATGTACCTATAAATCAATGCATATCATATCGAAATCGAAATCAAATCCGAAAACTGATATGATAAGCAAAGCGCACATAGGTTAAAACCTATGGTCCAGGCATGCAAGAATAACAAAACAACTCCCGACGTTGATGTATGAATGTCAAACGACCGAGTTAAAACTCGAATATCAAAAACCAAGTTCTCAAAAGTCGCAAAACATAATTAGAAACTAAGTAAAACACTCCCAAATTCTACCTAATGTGAAATTAGACCTTTTTGCACATTGGATATGCCTAGATATCTGGTGATTGAGCTATGGACCAAACCTGGGACCATAACTCCCCTAAGTGGCCGCAATTTGCGGCCAATAGTAATTTTTTTGCAGCCAAGTTGGGGTAGTTCGGGCTCGGACTTCTAGGGTAGCTTCCTATTTGCCTGCACATCTTACTGTATCAGCAATTAAATTTTCAGAGTTCTCGAGTCATTCCAGATTCTAACCGATCACCACAATTCAACAAAAACTCGATATCGGATTCTAAGTCCGTCGAACCTGAGAATTCCTGCACTATATCACTCTCATTTATCACTAATGGTCTTGTATACACTCTCTAAAGTTTCTACTAATCACTACTACAAGTTCTATCCACTAATTCTCACCCTAGAATTTTCCAAGATCACAAAACTTAAACTTTTTAACTCTAAACTAATGGTTGAGATTAGGAAACTAAACACTTGAAAAAAGGTGAGTGCTTTACCTCAAGAGAGCACATCAAGAAAATTCCCAGATGGTCCAAAGTGATCAAAACTCTAACTTGATCCCACCATGATACTTGTAGTGAGTTTAGGAACAATTTTTGTGAATGGTTTGTAAGATTTTAATGAGGTTTTAGAGGTGTTGTATGGCGGTGGAAAGGGTGGTAGAGGAGGTGGGGAAGTGGAGGAAGAAGAAGAAGATGGAAATGAGATGAGAAAATGAAAATGATGTGAGGGAAAAAGTATGGCTACCATATTTCTCTCTCTCTCTCTCTCTCTCTCTCTCTGTCTCTATCTCTCTCTCTCACACATTCCCACCCATACCTCCTTGTCTCCCTTCTCATTCTATTTTTCTCTTCTTTTCTTTTTTTTTCCTTATTTACTTTTCCTTTTAAAACAAATTAAAAACAAAAGTAAAAATGAAACCATACATGAAACACAATGCAATGTGTCATGGCACATTAAAACATGGTTAACAAAATAAGCTTGGTTTAAATGCATAATTAGTGAAATACTAATCAAGTTTAACATTAAACTTGTATGTAAATAATTATATATTAATTTATAAAAAGCCCAAATCAAATAAATGCTTCCATGATGATAATTCATTTTAAATTCCAATTATTTTCTAAAAATATAGGTATATAATTATACCATTCTTCTAAAACTCATTTCCACACTTATATAATTCATAAAATTTATTATTTTATTATTTAAATTCCAAAAATAATATTTTCTATTTTCTGAAATGTTACACCATCAAACTCCTAATAACTCGATAAGTCGTGTTAATGTGAAGCTCATAACCACCTGAGAAACTACTGATAACATTTATCAGTAAATCTCATCTGCCTTGGCCAAGAACTTATGGTTATAGCCGATCTGGCATAGCACAACCTCGACTCCCTATACCGGGAGATATAAAATCATTTCGATGGCTCACTGCCTCTATGTGCTTCGGGACTGTACCCAACTAAAACATGTTTGCATGGCTCTTTAAAGGCATGGTAGGGTCGTAATCAAAGTACATTGGAAACACACACAAGATACTATGACTATCTCAGGTCTACTGACTACCCTGTACTCATGTCACTAGAGAAACGCTATCTAATGATAGGTATAATACCATATAGGAGTTCTCAGGTGAGTCTGTCTAGTGAAACTCATTCTTCAATGAGCACCTGTATACAATCATTGGTGTCAAGCACCAATGGTTATGGGATCAACCATCGCCCCGGTTGGGGTCAAGAGACGTATACACTAGTCTACTCTGGAGTATCGATGCCCGGTCTCGATACTCTCACGACTAGGGACATTTAAGGATGTGGCTATGCACTGCCTAGACCCCACTAGTATGATCCCTATTATATCCAGGTAGTCAAGCAAAAATCGTACGGGCTTTATCATTATGTTTTAGTGATACGTGCTAACGAGTAAAACATATACATTTGGATGATAAAGACAAAGCAGATAGCATATTATCATCTCAAATAAGATTGTTCTCTCCATATAGGTCCTCCTTCAATTACAATAATTGTCTTGATGACACGTATATCCAACAATCTTCCACTTACACTTAAGATCAATTATTGTGGTATCGCATACCTAACTTCTCTACTAACAGTTTCATAAACCGTGTTCGAGAAACAGTCTCAGTGAGTGAATCAGCTACAATGAATCTATCTTTATCTCTCCATGTCTCAAGTTCGTGGAAATCAAGTATCTCCCGAACTGAGTGATACATGCCTTAGAATTTGCCTGGATAGACAATGGGACCAAGTTCATATATGAACAATTTTATCTAGCAACTTCTTAAACTGTATCAATTGCTGATTCATAATTAGCACCCAGCGTCATGTCTACCTCAGTATCTCGTTTGGAACTCTTTCCAATATACTACTCCCAGTAAAGAGAGTAAACTAATAACTCGTGACAGACACTCTGTCTTTCAAGTCACCTAGGAAACCAAAATCGGTAACCTCCTCTTTTTGGAGGTTGCTACCATACACCAAAAACATCCTCTTATGTTCTTCGTTGGTTCTCATTTGTTTCTCCAGGATTCGACCAATATCCACTTGCTATAACAAATACAAAAACAACATCCAGTCTGGTACTTGACATCACATGATTGATCCAGTTGCCAAAGCAAATGGAAAATTATTCATGCGAGTCTCTCTCCTTAACAGTTCAAAAGATATCTCTTTAGAGAGGGTGACTCTTCCACATGCAGGTACACTATCATGCTATGAGTTGTCCATTCTAAAACCCTTTTGGAATGATGTCATTTTACCTGAATTGGGACAATCCCAAAATACCTACTAGATCTATCTCTATAGATCTAGTCATCAGGAAGATTGATATATTATCCAAATCCTATATGAAGAAACATTTTTGACAATCATAGTTTTGACCGAACTGTAGCATAGGAACATCACTTCCTATCAGGAGTTTATCATCCATATATGTTCCCCTAATAATTAAACACAATAATAAGAGGTAAGCTCTGTTAATTCCAATGAAGTAGCGCCTCATGTGCTCCCCACGAAAGCGCCAGTGTCGGCGCCAGTCTTATAGGATTAAATCCTATAGTGGCGCCACACGTGAAGTTCACATAAGCGCCAATGCACATAGCACAGGAGTGCATGTTATATATAAGAATTAAATTCTTAAGTTGCGACCATGTGCATAACACGTGAGTGCCAGCGCACAAATTAAGAGCAGATAGAATTAAATTCTACTTGAAAATTATTTCCCTGAAACCTTGGATATTCTCTGTTCAACAGAGCCATTGGATCAAAAATTCAATGGTGATGATAAATCATCAAATAATAAAACTAAATTCTATTAGGGGAAAATATTTCCCTGATCTTTCTAAATGAGAAAAATATTCTCTGTTAAACAGAGAGATGTTGGATCAAAAATCTATTAACAGAATTAAATTCTATTTTTGGGAATTTATTTCCCCAATCTTTCTAAATAAGAAAGATATGCTTTGTTAAATAGAGCACTCTCGGATCAAAAATCCAATGGTGATTAAAAGTCATCGTTTAATAGAATAAAATTCTATATATGGGAAAATATTTTCCCAATTTTGTTAAAAACAAGAAAATATAGTATGTAAAACAGAAATCTTCGGATCAAAAATTCAACGGTGGATAAAATTCCCCAAATAATCTTTGAGACCAATAAAATCAATTGGAATCTCTCAATGAAAAATCTTCTCAAAACTGATCAATAATTTGCATTGCCTATATAAAGGACCTGAGACTTCAAGTCTCACACACACGAAAAAAAGGAGGATCCCCCCATAAGTTTCTGCAAACAAAAAGATAGAATCTGTAACTGAGAATGATTTCTTTTTCAAAGAAAATCTACCTGTTCTTTCAAAGTCTAGGTAAAGAAAAAGTAAAGATAAAATGCATCTCTTTTACCTAGCAAAAAGAAAATAAGGGTTCAACTCTTCATAAAATGAACTTTGTTCTTCCTCTGATATGAGATTTGCAAAGCAAATCTTCTCACAAGTTGAGAATTTAATTCTCATCGAGGAGATTTTGTTCTTCAAACTCAAAATTTAGGGGAAAGAACTAGATTAAAAGAAAAAGAGAGAGAAGAGTACTTATGGTTCTAGGAATTTAATTCCTCTACAAGCAGGATTTAACCCTATATACAAGAAACTTAGTATAAAAAGAAACTTATTTCTCCAATAAAAAAAAAGATCCCAGATCTTCAAAAATAAAGATCTTAGCAATCATTAATGTTCAAAATGGCATTAATAGATATTCAATCTCTAAAAAAGAAAAGTAACTCAGGGCCTCATGTGAAAAATACGTGAGCGCTCAAAAGATCCCAAAACAAAGGATTCAGCGCCTCACGTGCTTCTCACGTGGATGCTCAAAACAGAAAGCCAGCACCTCATGAGAAATACATGTGAGCGCTGAGTAAAAGTGCTTAGCACTTCGTATTCAGTCAAAATAACTAAGTGCTTAGCACTGATTGGGCAACGCCTGTTAGTTATATCTATGCCCTAGAGGCCATTATTATACATGTGATGTATATTATAGTGGATGCTTGGACATATATAGGGAGGACTTTCTTGCTCGACGGGATAGTATGCTATCTGGTTGCTCTTTATCTTAACATGTACACTTATTGTCTCTCTATTACATGTTGATAAAACCCTTAAGATGAGTACTTGACTGCCAAAATTATGATGCAGATCATACTAGTGGGGCAAGGGTAGTCGGTAAGTACATCCTTCAAATGTTCCTAGTCATGGGAGTATCGAGACGGGGCATCGATATTCCAGAGTAGACTAGTGTATACGCTTCTCGACCCATGTGATGGGCGATGGATGATCCCATATCCATTGGTGTTTGACATCAGAAATGGTATACGGGTGCTCAGTGGAGACTGGGTACACTGGACGGACTCGCCGAGAACTCCTAGATGGTATTATACCTATCGTCAGATAGCAGTTCTCTGGTGACACTGGTACAGGTTAGTCTGTCGATCTGAGATCGTCATAGAGTCTTGTGTGATTCCCACTGTGCTTTGATTTCCACCTTACCACGTTCAAGAGATCGTGCAAAACGGTGGTTTTTGGGTACAGCCCCGAGTCACATGAAGGCAATGAGCGATAGGAGTGGATTTCGTCTCTCCCGGTATTGGGGGTTGATGTTGCGCTATGCTCGATTGGCCATAACAGAAAATCCCTGGCCAGGGTTGCTGAGATCTACTGGTAAGTGTTATCAGTAGTTTCTCGAACCGTTATGAGCCTCACATCGGCATGACTTATCAGGCTATTGGGGTCTGACGATTACCACCCAGATTGTGATATGCGACATATCAGAAGAAGAGACCGGACTGTACGGTAGTGTTACTGATTGGATTCGCAGGAGTATGGGTAGGCTTGCTTGTTGATCTTCTGATAGCTCAATACCCGGGTGGCCGTTACGTTTAGCAGATCGCTTGCGGCTTGTAGGTGTTTGATATGATCATCACATACCGCCGGTGTATTGACGAGTCTTTAGAGTCCTACACAGAGGTTTCCTGGTTCATGCGAAATTTAGTAGGAGCATATATGTGATATGTGCAGGACTGAGATTAATACGAGTATGTGATACCATATTCTATTCTCGCAATATGTGATATCGGATGGTTATATGTGATATAGCCGGGTTATCGGATCAAGTGTTGACTCGATAAATTGATACATATGATATTAGTCGGTTGTATGTGGTATAGCCGGATTATTAGATCAAGTGTTAATTTAATAATTTAATGTTTAATTATATATTTGATATATTAATTTACATTAACTAATATTAGCTCACTTAAACATTTCTTTTTCTCACTTGTGTACACTTAGTATATATGTGATATATATTAATGTACATTTTTTGTGTCATGCTAGATGATACATGCCTCATGGGTGTATGAGACTCACACCATGCTTGATATAATGAAGGGTTTTATTTATTTAAAGTTAAACAAATTAGATTGAAATTGGTTTAATGGTTGAATCTTGGAGAAGCTTGTGGAACCATTGACTAAGTCGACTAATTTGTTTTACTTAAGATATTTATTAACCTAACCATTATCCTTAGCCATAGTTTAGTCCCTACATGAGTTAGTGTATAACACAAACTCACCCATGGTTGTTATTCTCACCTCATGAGTTTCATTCTCCTCTCCACTTCATCTTCTTCTTCCTCATGAGAAAGCTTTCTAGCTTCAAGGTGATGAAATATTGTGAGAAAAATAAATCTAAAGTGAGCAAAATTCCTACTTCATCATCCTCTACTATACTAGCCATTCAGTTTAGGGTGTTTACTTCACTAATTCCATATTAGTGAAGAGGTAGCTTGAGTTGATGTCTGCTCAACGTAGATCATTTTCGGTCTCGAAGACTTCAAGCAAGTTTATTCCATTCATCTTGTGGAGCCTTTATAGAGTCCGGGAGTTCACTACTTGGAGCGAAGGGACTACTACACGGAGCTATTGAAGTGAAGGACCGGTCTACAAAGGTTGTATTTCTTGTTCACTTTGTATGCAAAGTTGTTTGCATTCTTGATTCGTATAATTCTTTAGTTAAGATTCTAGGGTTAGGGTTGTTTAGCATGGCAATTTATGAAAATGGTATGGACGATACCTCCCGAAACCTTGCTGTCGTGCTAGGTAATCTTACAGTAGTATCAGAGCCATGCTAGAGAATTAGACGATATTTGTTAGATTACGAAACCGAAACTACTCCGAAACTTGAAACAATAAAATCTAGTTTCTGTCGAAATTTTTAAAGTGTCTAAAATTTTTTTAAGCAATTGCAGAATGTTATATGAGATGTAACATGAACACAGTAGAAATTTGAACCCTCCTCGCCGGAATTTGGCCGGTGACATATGCAAAAAATCCGAGCTCGCCGGATTTGTTAGGGAATTTTGGCTTCAAATTTTTACACTGTTCCAGTCCCTGGGTTTTGGTGTTTCAGGTGTTGCTTGTTTTTTCTAAGATTGCATGTGATGTGGTCTTACTGTATTGGCAATTCGAAGTGTTTCGCATTCGTAATTTTAACATTGTTTCGGCATATTTAGACGACGTTAAAAAGTTCGAACGGATATCAATAACTCATTTTTTCTCTCACTGGAAATTTTCCAAGAGTTGGATTTTTTCCAAGTTTAAGATCTTCAGAAAATCATGCAGGTGATTATGTGGACCCTCTAGAAGAACGAAAGCCTAACTCGATTCTGTGACGGTCGGAACCTCCACCGAACCCTAGGGTTTGTAATAGTTCCGTAGCACCATAGGTGAGGCAAGGGTTGATCCTTCTACGTTTGGTCCATAGGTGTTGTGGCATGTTCTGGGTACTTTTTAAACTCCGCTCAAGTGTTGAGCTCTTTGGGAAATTTTGGGTGTTTGTTAATTCGATCGAAAAGTTTAACATCGTCTACCTATCTGTGATTGTGATACAATACTTGGAATCCACAATATTTAGTTTTGTGAAAACTAATTTGAATTTTATAAATCTAGCAATTAAGTCTCATTTGATCGGTTGCCACGGAATTTTGATATGGATCAAAAGTCCGTCACAATCACGTAGTGTACGCGGATACTCACCGGGTAACCTTGCTAGATAGCCACGTCCCATAGCCCCGACCAAGTGACTGTAGGAGAACCCCATAGCCAAAAGCATCAGTTCGGGTGCTCGCGGCCGCAGTGTTCCGCCTTAGTGCACTTCGTCGATGGCATCGGGGATGCGGCTGTCTATTAAAGTTTCCGACGAGCATTCGATCAGGTTGTCGGGAATCTTGTTGAATTACCCGACTGGTTATTGAAAAGTGTTTTCAATATCGAGACTAAAATGTGGGGTTTATAATTGTTAGGCATGTGATGTCTAAGAATTCATTTTGTTGGACATGAAATCCAAAGTATGTGATACATTGGGTTTATGATGTCTAAGGAGGTTGCGGGTTCCAATTGTTGTAGTTTTTCACTTTCTTTTCTGCGACCGTAAGTGTAATATGTTGTGTATCGCCAGTTTCGGTGCTATATGTCAACGACAATTGGGATACGCATATTTACTTACGTTGATGACATGTTATGTTATGTGTTGCTGTGATATGTTATATTGGATCATCGTGTTTTGAATAGCCGGGTTTTTTATGGGAGATGAGAGTTTTTCATTTTCATTCATGTACAAGCTTGTATGTAATATTCTTTTATTAGGGCACTTCCGGGTTGAGGATGATGTCACCATTGATGTATATTATTTACTTTTCCGTATTAGGATAGACCCAAGGAGGAGAGCACAAGTAACCGGGTTCTAGGGTCCAGTGGGAGACTATCTTGAGGAGTCGAGACCGGGTCTCCTAACTCTAGAATTGGGAGGGTTGCTTGTCGCTCTCGTAGAGGTCTAGGGATGTGGGTTTGGCAATTCATCGCAACCGTGGAATCTGTGTTTTATACTGGCTTAATTTAAAACACGGAATTCCTAGTGTATCCAATATTTCATATGCGTTCTTCTGCTGCTGATATTATGTGATGTGATCACTTGATATGTTGAGACGATTGCTTATATTATATATATGAGATATAATAAATATTGATTCTTTCATTTCTTATGTGATGCTTAGGAAGCATATATGATGGGACTTCATTAATGAGATTAATGAAATAAAAGAAACCTAAAGATGTTGCAAAATCTTGTTTTAAAAAAAAAACTAGTAGCTCTAGTTCTTGCTTTACATAGCAGTATTCCTTGTAGAATATACAGCATCTTATTTGATAACGAAAGAGCCGAGATCCCTTCACCGGGAGTGACCTCTTTAGCGAAACTAGCAGATGCTACAACCACTCGGTTTTGTCTTTTGATTGTTTTTTTAGTTCATGCTTTGCATAGTGGTATTTGTGTAATATCCAGCACCTTATTCGATAAGGAAAGAGCCAAGATTCCTTCGCCGGGAGTGACCTCTTTAGCAAAACTAGTAAAAGACTAAAAAACACCCCCTTTTCAAAATCACTCGATTCTATAATGATATCAAGTTCATTATGCAAAGGGTTTTCTTAAAAACCTGACGTAGCCCTCTGTCATTTCAGATAAGTTCTACTTAGTATTCGTGCTATGTTTGTTGGCATGCATCAAGGCGTAGTGTGCGGTAGCTATTTAGTGCTTATCTGCTGCATACGATGCGATTGGATTAGGGTAGTCGTGCGACTTTGTTGGCCTGCATCAAGGGTCGTGCGGGTAGGTTTAATTCAATCATGAAATGTACGGGTTGAACTTGACTAGCGGATTATGGTTTGTTGGCCTGCGTCAAGATCATAGGACGCCAGGGGCATAATATTATCAGGAATTTCAAGTGTTGAAATTTGCAATGAGATTGCATACCTTCTATGAGATAGTTGGATCCCGATACCCACTGCGAGTAAGAGTTACTCCTGTGAGAGTTTTGCACATTACAATTAGCCGATCAAGTAGGTGTCTAGAAAGGTGTTAACGGGGTTACTCCCCTGGGAAAATGAGATTTATTTTAATTAGGTCCGTGCGAAAGCATAGGGAACCTCCCTCAAAGTACCGACACTGGCCTGGCCGAAAGATTGGCAAACTTTTAGGGTGTAATTAATCCCGGCTAGTCTTACCTTTTAGGGTTTGAAGGAAGATTTGATAAAAACAGTGGGAGCCATCCTGATTAGATAAAATAATAACCAATCTGATCTTGCATGAGCGCATGCAGAGTGTTTTCTTCTCTCTCTCCTGGTAGCGACAATGTCATGTCTTAATCAAGATAAGAATATGGATGCATTGACCAAACGTGCTTATTATATTGAGCTGGGGATCGTTGGTTCCGCTCTATCTTATAATTGTTATAAGTCCGAGCAGGAAATAGGGGAAAATCCGGATTTCCACATGACCCAATCGAGGAATGAGCATGTTGATGCATATTCTTCAGATGTGTTCGCTACCGAGAACTGTTTCTCAGTATTCTCTACGTCCTAGGTATGAGATACCTGATTAGGATCCCATATATGTAATCTATTACATGTGCTACAGACAGGTAGAGAACTGAGAATAAGTGATTGTTCTCTAGTGTAGAGAATGGAGCAATTGTTGTAGCCAAGTCAGTTGGCAAATATCACCTTGTATTAATACATTGATTCTAAACAAATGTTATTACATACTGAACCTGATAAACAACATTACATCGGATTCTTTATTAAGTTAAAGAAGGATATAATTTTGTATTGAAGAATAATGTTGTGAACATTTTCCTCAATCAAGAGTTGATTGGATCAGGCACGTCATGAAATGTCATATACGTTCTAATTCAAACCACGGTTTAAAGTATTTAGAACACACACAAGAGGAGTAGTTCAGAAATGAACGAATCCTCTTGAGGCATTGTAGACTAGGTCATATCTATGCGACACGACCAGCTAAGTTACATAAGGATGAATATTAGAATCTGTTTGAATTTTCATCTTATGATACTTGCCAGTCTTGTCTCAAAGGTAAAATGACCTATACTCAGTTTACTAGAAACAGAGAAAGTGTTACTGAACTCTTGGAACGGATACATGATGATGCATACGGTCCTATGTCTACAAATGCCAAGGTTGGTTCTTCGTACTTCATTATATTCACTGATCATCTCTCAAGATTCGTACATATGTTCCTGTTGAAACAAAAGTCTGAAACTTTTGAGAAATTCAAGGAATATAAGCTTGAAGTTGATAACCAAGACGGGTAGAAGTATTAAGTCCTTCGATGTGATCGAAGAGGAGAATACTTGGGCATGGAGTTCCTGGATTTTCTAAACAGAGGTATCGCACATAGCACAATGGTGTATACACCATAGCACCATAGCACAACGGTGTATCGGGGCGGAGGTATCGCACCCTATGAGATATGGTGCGCTCTATGATGAGTACTGCTGAGTTACCTGTTTCCTTTTGGAGTTATGCACTTAAGAAGCTGCATACCTATTGAATGGGGTTCTGTCCAAATCAGTGCCTACCACTCCATATGAGATATGGAATGGAAAGAGACCATGTCTTAAATGAGTTAAGATATGGGTTTGTCCGGGCTATGTTGAAAAGCAAAATCCGGACAAGCTCGAGCTAAGATCTATTCTGTATAAGTTTAGGATATCCCAACCATTTGCGAGGGAATATCTTCTACCATACTGAGAAGTAAAAGGCGTTTTGTTTCTCAGCATGCCACCTTTTTAGAAAAGAAATTTCTTATGAAGAAATTAGTGGTCATGTGGTAGAACCGGAAGGAGTTCCAGCTGGACAAACTAATAACTGATGATTTGGTAAAACCAAAGGATTCAATAGTCCCCAACGAGCCTCAACCTCTCCACGAATCTGGTAGGGTTTCTCATCCACCTGAAAGATACCACGGTTTCCTCGGTGACGGTGGGAGCGAGAATTGCATCATGGTAGATGATGACCCAACTAGGTTCAGGCAGGCCATCACGAGTGGGGACTCTATGAAAAGCCTGGATGCTATGCTTAAGTCCATCAGGATCAATGCACGCATCGCGGAATTGGAACATTTGTTTTGATATGGCAGTCAAAGAGTTTGACTTCATCAAAATGGTAGATGAACCTTGTATATACAAGAAGGTTGTAGAGAGTGAGGTTATCTTACACGTATTGTACGTAGATGACACACTCTTGATAGGAAAGGGTTTCCTATGCTATACTCGGTCAAGCTCCTCTTATCATGAGGATTCTCTATGGAAGGTCTGGATGATACCTACTACATCTTTTGGATTATGATCTATGATGATAGATCTAAGTGGATGTTGGGAGTGTCCCAAATCCAGGTACATTAACACCGTACTAAAGGGGTTTAGTATGGAAGATTCTAAGCGTGGTAGTTCGCCCACATACTCAGGAATCACTCTCTCCAAAAACATATCTTCCAAGACTGATTTGGAGAGAGCTCGCGTGCAAGGGATACCCTATGCTTCGGAAGTAGGTTTTATTATGTATGCAATATTATGTACCAGACCAAATGTAGATGACTCACCAGGTGCAGTGATCAGGAATCAATCAGATCTTGGGAGAATCACTGGACAGATATGGAGGACATTCTTAAGTACTTGAGAAGCACTAAATGAATGTTCTTCGTTCGAGCTTCCAGAGTGATAAGGTCGACTGAACATCGGTCATAGGCATTGTCTTTACCCTCAGTGGAGGGACAGTATGTTGGAAGAGTTCCAAGCTAGATACAGTGACATATTAGACGATAAAGGCTGAATACATCGCTACCAACGATGCTACCAAAGTGGCTGTCTGGACATTTCTTGTTCATGAGATGAACATGGTTCCTATAATTGAGCGTCCAATAACTGTTATTGTGACAACAATGGAGTTGTGGCTTTGGCCTAGAAACGCCAGTCCCATCAGCGATCCAGACATATTCTAAGGACAGTATCACCTGATCAGGAAAATGGTTGTTCTCTATGGGATCAAGATAAGGAGAGTTAACACGAAGGATAACACGACGGATCCACTCACAGAGGTCTATCCTTAGAGAGACTTCTATGGGGCGTTGGGTATGAGATACTACAACAAATGGCCTTAGTGAAAGTAAGGTTAGGACTTTTTGTGAATAATTGGTTTTGCTCGGGATGAGCAAAAGTTATGTTTGGGGGTATTTGTTCATACGAGAATATTGCATTTAATACCGCCCATTCTTCTGCTCATTTGTTTATAGGTAGGTGCTTTTGATCCATATTGCTACATATTTACAGGTTAAAGGTTCCCAGTCCAAAATAACGCAAATCATTAAAAATCTCTACAGTTATGCCAAAATCCAGAACATCTGTCACAAACAGATAAAATCCGGGTTACGGTCATCTACATCTGTCCAGTGCCGCTTACCAGTTCAAGAGACAAGACAAATAACAGTCGCCATTCATGTCTAGGTCAAGCATAAAGCACGAGAGGGGCAGCCCAAGATTCAATGGGTGCACGAAGCTCGAGGGAGATAAAGGTCAAATGAATTAAAAGTGAAGCTATTTTGGACTGTTGTAAATCTGAAGAAAGTTTGGAAGTATTTTGCAATTTGGGACATGTAGAACAACAGAAGAAAGCAACGTGGAGAAGCCCTAGAAAATTCACCCCACATTCCCCAAAAGAGCCGCGGAACTTCGGCCAATTTAGCCATTATGCGGCAGTTCCGCGGCCGAGTTGACTCGGCGTCTGACGATATTTTTGGGGTATTTTGGTAATTGCATTGGGGCTCAGAATTTGGCCCTAGGGTTTCAGCTCTCTGCCTATAAATACTCCAGTTTTGAGCCATTGTAAGAATACTTCTTTTTAGTTAGATTTAGTGTAGATTAGTTTGTAACTTCTTCTTCTTCATCTATTCTCCATGAAAGTGTAGTGAGAGCTCTTGAGTGGAAAATCAATGAAGATGAAGGTTTTTATTTAACTTGTATCTTTATTATCTTGTCTTGTAATTTTAATTCTTAGTGTAATTTTATTTATTGTTGATAAGTAGTTGTTGTTATTTCTTGTTGCCTTTTTCTTTTCTTCTTATCCGTATTTTTTGTCAAGCCATGATACTCTATGGAGTTCCTTTCTTAGGTGAAGACCCAAGTAATTAGCTTGCTTCCTTCTTATCCGTATTTTTAAATGTGTGAATAATTTCCACACTTGTTAGGGCTAAGGAAGGTTAGTATGAGGGACAGAAAAATCTCTTATGCTTCTTTTCGCTAAACATCTTAAAATGAATCTAGACCAAACAAACGCAACCCCCTCACTTAGGCACGCTATACATGACATATAGCCGTGACCTAAGTCGAGAAGTCTTTTGGGCGCACTACAATATGACATGTAGTTATGACTTAATTGGATACATGGTTGTGGGTATTTGGCCTAGGGTTGGAAATAAGCGCACATAGAGGACGGACAAGGGGCACTAGGAATGGATTTAGCGTTGGAAAGCTTACTTAAACTTACAAATCCCATTCCTATGTTCTCTTAATCCCCGCTACTTTCTATTATCCCAACTTCATTTTAAGAATGGCAAAAAAAAGAATAAGACTAATCCTAACTCTACTAACCAATCTTAACCTAAAAAACTTACTTGAACAGAAATACTATCACTTAGGATAGAATTGAACATAACACATATACATCCTTGAATTGACTCGTCTGAGACAAGAACAGACATATAACCATCTCCCTGTGGATCGATCCGTACTCAACCGGCTAGCTGCAAAGTGACACCGTCTTGATTGCGGTAGGTAGAGAACTGAGTAGAACGCATATTAGAAGATGTATCGCGTTTCCACTAACAATCTCTAACTCATACTCCGTGTGTTGTAATTTGAAAACTGTAATTTGGTTATGAATGTTTACACCGTTATCTTTATGCACCTTACTCAATCAACAGATTGATATAGGTAAATGTTTTTTCAAAATTTATATCCCACTTAATCTAATAAAAATGTGCATATATCAGCTTTTAAAAATTGTTGCAAGATAACAGTTATTCAAAACCAAAATCTTGCCTATTGGCAAAAACCCTGATTTCCCTCAATAGCAATATTTGCTCCGAATTCTAAGTTTGAGAATCAAATCACCCTTTCTCAATACTCTGCTCCTTCTCAATATCTGTAATAATTTACACATATGGGATACTGATCTGATATCGCATACCCTCAAGTCAAAGTTTAATTGAGAAAAGAGTTTCAATTACAATCACACAAGAAACATGAATTATCAAAATGTTTCAACGGGTGATCGAGTATTCATAGTAATGTCTCTTTCACTGCCCAAGGTCATAACAGCAGTTGCATTTTTCTTTCATTTCACTTCAACCCCTTTTGATGTCTCTCCTTCTTACCTTCTGTATACCGAATTTAGACTAGTTGGATTTCTTCTTATCCTTCCTTTCAGCTCCAGCTTTGGAATTGGAAGAAGACTATCCAATAAGCGTAACTGGTATATTCTCCTTATTTAAGGAGCTCTCGAACTTGAGATAAGGTGGAGGGAGATATAAATGAACAATTTATTTACTCCAGAACCAGTGGCCATTCTCGGACTGAAACAATTTCTTCGAGTTCGTATCTAACCATACGATGTCTTTCCAAGCAATATGAATCTCTGTACCGGATACAGAGGGTTCTGAAGCAAACAAAAGGGGAAGTAGAATAAGCAAGGACATATGCAACAATGTCGTAAATTAGGGCTGTAGGGATACTAGGCATACTCAAGAGGTTCCACAAGGCATCAACCATGCCAAATTAAAATTTTACGGTGCCGAGAAACCCAAATATAGATCGTTAACTAGAAGTTAAGGCGAAAGAACATGCAAGTTAACAACTTAACTACAAGTGAAAGGGATTACAACCTTTGTAGATCCGGTCCTCCACCTCTTTAGCTCCGTGTTGACGTCTCTCCGCTGCGATCATCGGGATCCCGGACTCTAGCAATGGTTTCGTCGGAGAAATGATTGGGCTAGGTCATTGACTTCGAGGCCGAAGATGATCTACGTCGGGGAGACTCAAACTCAAGCTATTCCTTCACTTGGTCAAGAACTTTGTGAAGAGAACACCCTCTACTAAATGGCAAGTAGTAGAGGATGATGAATTAGGAAGGTTGCTCACTTTAAAATTGATTTTCTCACATTTTTCCTCAAGGCACCATTAGAGCTAGAAAGCTTTTCAAGGAGCTTGATGAAGAAGAAGAAGTGAATTTTTTTTATCCTAATGAAAACTTATCTTCTTGAATAATTCATCCATGGTTGAGTTAAGCCCTCATGCTTAACTCATGTAGAGAATTAACTAAGGTATGAGGTTTAAGGGTTAGGTTAAAGAAATATCAAGAGAATTGACAAAAGAGTGGACTTTGTCAAAGTTTCTCCAAGCTTCTTCAAGCTTGACAACTTTGACTAAGTTTAACTCATTTGTTAAATCTTAAGATAATCCAATAACCCTAATCTTAACCCTAATCTTAGTGTAAGTCTCATACACCCATCTTATGTGTATCATCAAGCATGATACATACATGTACACTTGCATATATCACATATAAACAATGTGCACAAACTAGTGAGAAAATAAATCTTAAGTGAGCTAATATTAGTTAATGTAATGTAATATATCAAATATATAATTATATATTAAATTATTAAATCAACTCTTGATTTAATAATCTGGCTATAACCGACTAATATCAAAAGTAACAACTTACCGAATCAACACTTGATCCGATAACCCGGCTATATCCATACAACCGATGAATGTCACAAATCGCGAGAATTGAATACGGTATCTCATATCGTATCAATCTCGGTCCCGCACATATCACATATGCGCTCCTACTCCATTTCGCTTGAGCTAGGAAACCCCTGTGTAGGACTCTAAAAACTCGTCAATACGCCGGCAGCAGGTGATGATCATATCAAACACCCACAAGCCGCAAGCGGTCTGCTAAACGTAACGGCCACCCGGGTATTGAGCGATCAGAAGATCAACGAGCAAGCCCGCTCACACTCCTGTGAATCCAACGAGTAACACTACCGTACAGTCCGATCTGTTCGTCTGATATGTCGCATATCTCGTCTAGGGGTGGTAAACGTCAAACCCCAATAACTCGATAAGTCGTGTCGATATGAGGCTCATAACAGGTCGAGAAACTACTGGTAACACTTACCAGTACATCTCTAAAACCGCCTTGGCCAAGAACTTCCTGTTATACCCAATCGAACACTGCGCAACATCAACTCCCTATACCGGGAGAGACGAAACCCCTCCTATCGCTCATTGCCTCCATGTGATTCGGGACTGTACCAAAAAGCCACCTTTTTGCACGCCCTCTTGGACGTGGTATGATAGAAATCAAAGCACAGTGGGAATCACACAAGACTCTCTGACGATGTCGGTTCTACAGACTAACATGTACCAGTGTCACCAGAGAACTGGCATCTGACGTAAGGTATAATACCATCTGAGAGTTCTCGGCGAGTCCGTCCAGTGTACCCAGTCTCCACTAAGCACCCGTATATCATCTCTGATGTCAAACACCAATGGATATGGGATCATCCATCGCCCATCTGTATGGGTCGAGAAGGTATACGCTAGTCTACTCTGGTATATCGATGCCCCGTCTCGATACACCCACGACTAGGGACCTTGAAGGATGTACTTATGGACTACCATGTCCCCACTAGTATGATCCGCATCATAGTCCAGGTAATCAAGTACACATCCTAAGGGCTTTACCAACATGTATCAGAGAGACAATCAGTGTACACGTTAAGGTAAAGAGCAACCAGATAGCATACTATCATGTCGAGCAAGAAAGTCCTCCCTATATATGTCCAAGCATCCACTACAATATACATCCTATGTATAGTAATGGCCTCTAGGGCATACATATAACTAACAAGGGCAACATGGTATTCCAAAGCCAAAGTTTGTAAAAAGGTTCGGTTAACTTGGTTTATGAGTTTTAATTTAAGGTCAGTCATGGGTCGCTGCCAGAGAGAGAAAAGAAACACTCAGCGTGCACTCTATCTAAATTATATTGGTTAACTAATTAATCTAATTAGGTCTCCCACTGTTTTGTCGAATTCTTCTTCAAACCCTAAAAAGAGAACCAGCCGGGATCATACATAGAAAATCTCCCGAGAGTAACTATCACAGTAGGAATCGGGGCCCAAACTATCACATAGAAGGTATGCAATCAAATTGCAAGTTACACCACTTGAAACTCTCGATATCGATTTTTATCCCTGACAACTTATGACTTTGACAGATGGCAACAAATCATACGCCGCTAGTCAAGTTCCATCCGTCATTTCGTGATTAACTCGAATCCACCCGCACAAGCCCTTAATGAATGCCAACAAAGTCGTGTGATTGTCCCGGCTAATTGCATCACTATGCAAGCAGGAAGCACCGCTTATCTACCATACACAACGCTTTGACGGATGCCAACGTAGCACGAATACTTAAGTAATACTTCCTGAAATGACAGAGGACCACGGCTAGTTTTGAAGAAAACCATGAACGTAATGAACTTGATATCATTGAAGGAACCGAGTGGTTTTACAAGTTTATAGTAAGATAAACTTTTTCCAAGAGCGAACTCCTCGTGAAGGGATCAATGCTCTTTCCTCATCAAATTAGGTGCAGGATATTTCTAACCGAATATCTCAATGCAAATCAAAAGCAAACGGTTGTAATTTCTTTTGAAAAAATAGATTGGTTCCAACAACGTATTTTATGTTTGTTTTATTTGCATTAATCATATTAACGCAATCCCATCATTTAGATAATCAAATATAATCTAGCATCTTCTCACGCCATTAAAGAAAAAATATGATAGGAAAAGAAAAAAAGAATGATATATATGCCATTCGCATTCACCATGGGGCATCGAGTCTTCACCATAAAGTTACTTAATATACGGCAGGTTGGAGGCAGAGCTAGCGCGGATATAAAACATATATCAACATTTATTTATATGGCATATATATCACTATATATATCATCGCAGGCAGATAATCAACATTATAGGGAAGCAATCAACATTACAGAATATGGAAAAGCGGATATATTAGGAATAACGCGTTTAATTTGTGCCGATCACAAAACATGAAATTCCATGGTCGTGTGAATAGCCCATACAACATCAATCCAAGACCCCTACGAGCACGGCAAACTACCCACCAGTCCTAGTAGTGAGGCAACCTACACTCAATATCATGAGTGGGTCACCCAGTGCTAACCAGAACCCGGTAACTTGGGAACCCCTCTATGGGTCATCCTAGTACATGAATCAAAAAATATACAATGGTAATAGCGACCACAACCAGGTCGTGTCCCGATCAAAGAATATACAAACGACGGCCACATGTCGATCGCTCGTACCGAATAAATGAAATGCATATATAACAATTATATAAGTATCTCACACGAGAGGTTTTTCATCACGACGATCTGACTTAACCATCACAACAACCACAATACCACAATATTGCAAATATCACAATAACAAATACGCAACCACGTCTAATTGATCATCTAGCAATTAAGCGATATTTACCAACGCATATCCTTATTGTATCCATGTTCTAGCCGACTAAATAAAACACTTTGATTTAGTCAATTCGAACCATGACATTAGAATTCAAAAACCACGAGATCGCAAACTTGAAATTTCAAAAACCGAATTTCAAGTTCATCCCGGTAACGGAAATCCCCTCATTTTTGTGCGAAATCAAACCCCAATAACCCCATAAACCCACACTATATGAGCCATGATTTGGCCCCGAAATGGTGCCAAATCAGGGGCTGGATCAGCACCGCATCGGGGCTGAACCAGCCTTGGAACATCCCTAAATTGGGACTGATTCAGCCCATATGCGGGGCTGAATCAGTCTCAGTTCGGCCCCGAATCGGGGCCGAACCGAGCACAAATTGGATGGGTTTGGTTATCTTGAGACTACTCTAAACTCTTGGTCCGAACCAAGAATCCGGTAGCTCTGACACAGGCAAAACTGAGCGCTTTTCATGCAAAATTTTAAAACTAGTTTTGAAAAATATGGGTTTCATGAATTCCATTGTCACCAAAACAAGTTGTAGCCGTTGGACCGGCTCTGATACCACTGTAAGTTTTCTATACTCCCTACTAGACGGTTTAAAACACGGCGGAAGCAATAATTTTAATTTTCAAGAGAACTATAGCAAGCATACAAAGAATCAAGACCAATGAAATAACTTGACACACAAAAGGGAGAGCTATTTCTACAAGTTTGCGAACTACAGCTTTTGTAGCGCGTTGGCCACCTCTTCTTGGATTCCGGTTACACTCCTAGACTCCGGGATAGAGCTTGAATGTAGACTTCCTTATCGAAGTTGATCCACTATGAGATAGTCCAACTCAAATTCAAACTCCATAAGATCAAATCTCAATGAGACAACTTGCCACAAAAACTTGCAAAGAAAATGAAGCAAGAGATGTAGAATATTTTTGCTCAATAGTTTTCTTCCCATTTTCTTTTTCTTCTCACTTTCATGAAAACGAGAGAGAGAGGGGGGGGGGAGAGGAGATATGAATGAGATGAGAACTAGATAAGAATAAAGGAAGTATCCATACTTATCTAAATGATAAGTTAAAGGATTTTCCAAAGATTTCCACTCACATCCTATTCTAATGAATCATATTCTTTTCTTTAACAAATTAAAGAAACTAATGTATTCTCATCTCATTGTCATGTGCATCCCATACATACAAGTATCATGTATAAACATACATGATAAAATACTATGTGTATCATATATACAAATAATATTTAAAGAGAAGGAAAAATAAAGTAAGTATGATATTAGTTAATATATATTAGAATTTGTGCACGTGTGTTGCATGTGTTAATTAACAATTAATTATTTTTTGGGAGAAGAGAGAGATGATATGGAGGTCTCTCTCTCTCTCTCTATATATATATATATATATATATATATATGTATATATATATATATATAGAGAGAGAGAGAGATGATGTATGTGAAGGGTTCTAGATATTTCCATATATTTTTTAAGAGTGAGATGATGTGGAGGGTTCTAGATAAATAATTAATTATTTTTTGGGAGAAGAGAGAGGGGGGAAAAGGTGTAGAAGCCTTGAGAAAGGAGGATTTTTCTTGTTTTTTCTTCTTTTCTAGAAAAAAAGATATGAGTGGACCTCTAACTAAAGGGTATTTGTATTATATATATATATATATATATATATATATATATATATATATAAAACTGTTAAATCAACACTTGATTTAATAATCCGGTTATATCAATATATATACCGGCTAATATTATAAACGCCCGATTAAAATACGTGTATCAAATACACATGTTTAATCGAACTCCTGCACGTATCCATATATGTACTTTACATCATTTCGCATGAGCTAGGAAACCACTATGTGGGAATATAAAAACTCGACAATACGCTGGCAGTAGGTCGGGATCATATCCATAACATACAAGCACGTCAGCGGTACTAGCTGCACATAACGGCGACCCAGCTATTGATCGAAAGGAAGATCGGTTGAATATGTATGCCTTAGAGGCTTTTATTATATAGGATGCTAGGGGTATGTAATTACAGGACAATCTTACTCGATATGATAGTATGCAATTTGGTTTGCCTTTATCTTAACATGTGTATATGTTTTACTTGTTATTTCATATCGTTTATACAAGTTGATAAAGCCAGTAGGATTCTTGCTTGACTACCAGCGTTGTGATGGCAATCATATTTGTGAGAGCTGGGTAGTCGATAAGCACATCCTTAAATGTCCCTAGTCATGGGAGTATCAAGACTGGACATCGATACTCCAGAGTAGACTAGTATATACGTTTCTAGACCCTGACGAGGGGCGGTGGTTGGTTCCACAACCATTGGTGTGCTTCACCTAAGATTGTATACAGGTGCTCAATAGGGGTGAGTACACTAGACGGACTCGCTAAGAACTGGCTAGATGGTATTATAGCTATCGTCAGATAGCAGTTCTTTGGTGACATAAGTACAGATAGTCTATCGACCTGAAATCGTCATATGTCCCATGTGAGTTCTTATTGTGCTTTGATTACTACCCTACCACGGCTCTACTGAGGCGTGCAAACAGGTTTTAGTTGGGTATAGTCCCGATCCACATGGAGGCAATGAGCGATTGTTGCGGATTCGTCTCTCCCGAATAGGGAGTCGATGCCGCGCTGTGTTTGGTTGGCCAACACCATAAGTCCCTAGGCATTGCAGTTGAGAATTACTGATAGTTAGATCAGTAGATTCTAGGATGGTCTTGAGCCAGGCATAACTTGTCAGGTTATTAGGGGTCTGACATTTTCCACCTCTTAGACCCGGCATGCAATACTCTCAAACAAACAGACCGGACTGTACGGAGATTGTCATAGACAGGCTTAGTAGGGCTTCGGATGAGTTTGCTCGTCGGCCTTCTTTTCGACAGGTACCTGGGTAGTCGTTACGTACAGCTAGTTTCACTGACATGCTCGTAATTAAACCCGCTACCAGTGTACTGTCGAGTCTTTAGAGACCCACACAGAGGGTTTTCCTGGTTCAGGCGAAACAATGTAGAG
Organism: Agapanthus africanus; assembly: GCA_030015575.1. Lineage (NCBI taxonomy): Eukaryota > Viridiplantae > Streptophyta > Magnoliopsida > Asparagales > Amaryllidaceae > Agapanthus > Agapanthus africanus. The sequence continues at coordinate 561,908,426 of CM057340.1, forward strand.
GTCGTATGGTTATACGTGCAGGGTTCCGATCATATACGTGTACTTGATACACGGATTTATATTCGGACGGATAATACTAGCGGGCTTAGGATTAAGCCGCATTATTGAATCAAGTATTGATTTAATAATGATCTAGTATTATATTATTGGATTATTTTATCTCTTGGTATTCATATTTTTTGTAGTGCGAATACGGGTATGTATATACGGTGGGTGTATTCTTGTATTTATACTAGAATGCTTCTAAAAGAGAACACCTCATTTTGTATTATTCTATTTATTGTAAATAAATAATGAGGTGGAGGGATGAGGTGTATTTGAGCATGGTATGAAGCATGGCTAGTTGTTTCTTTATTCATTTGTGAATACTATTCATGACTTGTTTTTTTATTGGAAAACGAAAATGCTTGATAGTTTTCCTTAGTCATTCTTCACATCATTCAAACATTAGCATTCTTTCTCCTCCTTGAGCTCTTCTTCTTTCTCAAACCCTAACCCTCTCATGAGTTAAGAAACATAGGGTCTTTGAGATAAATTAATCCAATTAACACTCTCTACATCCACTGAACCACCTAGATTAGCAAACTAGGTCTTTTAGTTACTTCATTTTTTAGTTTGAAGCTTGAACCACATACTCTCAGGTAGATGGTCTTCGACATGAGGAGGCCGACGACCAAGCTCGATCCCGACGGACGAGGAGCTTAAGAAGAGAATTAAGAAGACCCGAAGGACTTGATCACATAGGTATAATCACTTTCATAGTAGATTAGAACCTATGAAGTTTTTTCTAGTTAGTGCTTATGGTTGTTCTTGGGGTTTTTTATCAATGTTGCCCACTTTAAAATTGTTTTTTGAAAATTTTGCCTCTTTACAAACCCGGTAGAGTGTGTAATATCAACTTACATGGTATCAGAGCCACTCTATAAGTCTTAGATAGCTCGTAGCAACGTTAGAAATCTGTCGTTTTTGTCGCACATGAACTGGCAACAAAAACAGTCTCAAAATTTTAAGTTTTAACTTGTTTTCACACCCCGCGGGCTCATGGTTTGAACCAAAAATCCATGGGGTGATACTTGGGTACCCCGGGGAAACCCCGAGGGGGACCTAAGGTTGGGGCTACCCTCCAAGACCACCACAAGGTGTCCTTGGGGTTGGGGACCCAAGAGCACCCTACAAGGGTGCTCTCGGGTCTGCCCCCTTCTTGGGGCCACCTCGTGGTGGCCCCCGGGGTGGGTACCACCCTAGGCCCCCTATGTGACAGTTAATTTTTCAATCTTCACCTCCGCAAAAATTCGAGTGGGTTTCAAGTTCATTTCAACTTCCGGATTAGCTTTTTGGGGACTTTAGCTAACTAGATTTTCAGTTATTGGAAAATTGGAAGTGTTTGCTAATTGTGGGCAGAATTCTAACGTCGTAGTTTTCGTTACTTGCTTTTGTGATGCGCATATGTGTTTTAAAACATTTTCTAATTGCTATATGTCAATAAGAAGGGGTTGCACATATCTTGTAATGTTCTGATGGTAATGGTTTGATGGATCGTCATGTGAATAACCCCGTATGAATTTAGATGTGAGATGTGAGTGGATTTTGTAATTCTTGTAATAATTGATGTATATTATTTTATTGGGGCGCATCCGGGTTAAGGATGTATTCACCGGCTGTATATTATATTTTCATTTCTGAATCTAGGATTGACCCATGGAGGAGTGCACAAGCTACCGGGTTATAGGATTTAATGGGTGGCCATCACGAGGAGTCGAGACCTGCGTCACCCAATTCTAGAATTGGCGGGTAGCTTATCGTACTCATAGAGGTCTAGGATAATTCACAATCGGCTATTCACACGACCATGGAGGATTGTATTTCATAGGTGGCTCAATGAAATGCATATATTCCTAGTTGATCTATTTTTCCATTCTCTATGATGCTTATATCTGGCTGTGATACTTATCATGCCTGTGATGAATGGTTATATATATATATATATATACATATTTATACATATACATATACATATACATATACATATACATATATATACATATACTTATATATATGTTGTATATGTTTTGCATCCGCGCTAGTCTAGCCCGTGCTCTGCCGTTAGTTAAGTAACCTACCGGCGCATGACGGAGCCCCGTGGCAAATGCAGGTGGCATATACGTACATTCTATTTTCGTTCTTTTCTGGTGTGATAAGGTTAATTGATGGGACCGCATTAATCTCACTTAATGTAAAGAAACAAACCTAATATTTTACGTTGTTGGAACAATTATAAAACCACTCGGTTTTCTTCAAAAACAACTTTTAAAAGCGGAACCTAAACTATTCCTTTTCAAAAGCTATTCGGTTCCTTCGACAATATCAAGTTTATTACGTTCATGGTTTTCGCCAAAACCAGCCATATCCCTCCGTCATTTCAGATAGTTTTCAACTAATTCATGTTATGTGTTTTGACCTTCGCCAAGGCATAGTGTTTGATACCTAGCGGGTACTTATCTGTAGCATAGATATATGCATTAATTTAGGACAGGCATACAGCTATTTTGACTTTCGTCAAGAGCTTGTATGAATGGGTCTAGATTAATCTGGACAATGACGGGTTGAACTTGACTTATGACTTATGATGTTTTGACCTTCGTTAAGGTTATAAACGCTTTGGGCAAAAACAACATCGGGAGTTTCAAACATACAGGAAATTTGCTAGTATTGCATACCTTCTGGAGTGTGGTAGTTTTGTTAGGCTTCCTTCAAAATTATCACATAATGATAGTTAGGTCCCGATCCTACTGTGAGTATCAGCTACTCTTCGGTAGAGTTTTTAACTTTGCAATTAGCCAATCGAGTAGGTGTCTAGAAAGGTGTTAACGGGGCTATGCCTCTGGGAAAATGAGGTTATTTAATTGAATCCGTGCGAAAGCACGGGGGAACTCCCTCTGAAGTACCAACACTGGCATGCCTTAATCATAAACGAACTTGTAGGGTGCGATTAATCCCGACTAATTCTTCTTTTAGGATTTGAAGGAGAATTTGAGAAAACAGTGGGAGCCATCATGTTTAGATAAACTAATAACCAATTTAACCTTGCAAGAGTATATGCCAAGTATTTCTTTTCTCTCTCTCCTAATTGCATCGACCATGACAGGACTTAAACTTATATTAGATAAAAATAAACTGAATGGGCCGAATTATAAAGACCGGCTGACGAACGTCCACATGGCCCTTACTTATGATAAAGTTGCATGTGTCCTCATGGCTAAAGCCCCCCTGTTATAGGTCCAGAATCCTCAGTCGCGGATATTGAGGTCCATAAAACTTGGGATCTTGATAGCGCGAAAGCTAAGTGCTTCATGTTGGCCTCCATGGATAATGAATATCAGAGACGACACAAGAATATGGACCTTGCTTCCATCTTCCTCCATACCAAAGACTTATATGGAGAGCAATCTCATATCATAAGATACAAGACCTCAAAGAAATTATTTCAGGCGAGATTGGCTGCCGGATCATCTATAGGAGACCACGTCCTAAAGATGATTACTCTCATCGAAGAGCTCGCAGGCCTTGGAACTATTGGATATGTATGCCCTAGAGGCCATTATTGTATATGTATATATATGGATGTTTGGAGATATATGTACAGGACAGTCTTGCTCGATATGCTAGTATGCTATCTGGTTTGTCTTTATCTTAACATGTGTATGTTTTACTTGCTATTACATATTTTTTATACATGTTGATAAAGCCCGTAGGATCATTGCTAAACTACCTGCGTTGTGATGGCGATCATGCTTGTAAGAGATGGGTAGTCGATATGCACATCCTAAAATGGATCCTAGTCGTGGGAGTATCGAGACTGGGAATCGATATTCCGGAGTAGACTAGTGTATGCATTTCTAGACCCCGACGAGGGGAGATGGTTTGGTCCCGCAACCATTGGTCTTTAGACCTAAGATCGTATACAGGTGCTCACTGGGGGTGAGTACACCGGATAGACTCGCTGAGAACTTTTAGATGGTAGCATACCTATCGTCAGGTGGAAGTTCTCAAGTGACATGAGTACAGGTTAGTCTTTAGACCTGAGATCGGCATTTTTCTCGTGTGAGTGCCCACTGTGCTTTGATCACTACCCTACCACGGCTCTACTGAGTCGTGCAAACAGGTTTTTGTTGGGTACAGTCCCAAGCCACATGGAGGCAGTGAGCGATTGTCAGGGATTCGTCTCTCTCGGTATAGGGAGTCGACATCGCACTGTATTCGATTGTGTTCGATTGGTCAGGACCATAAGACCTTGGCTAAGGCAGTTGGGATTTACTGATAGGCTGATCAGTAATTTCCCGGATTAGTCATGAGCCACATCAGCATGACTTATCGGGTTATTAGGGGCTGACACTTACCACCCCTATACCCGGTATGCAATACTCTCAGACGAAGAGACCAGACTGTATGGAGATTGTCATAGATAGGCTCAGTAGGGATCTGAATGAGTTTGCTCGTTGGACTTCCTTTTCGACAGGTACCCGGGTAGCCGTTACGTACAGCTAGTGTCGTTGACGTACTTGTGGTTATGGATTTATCCAGTAACTCACTGTCGGCGTACTGTCAAGTCTTTAGAGTTCCACACAAAGGGTTTCTATGGTACAAGCGAAATGATACATCAGTCATATTAGATACGTGCAGGGTCTCGATCGATTGATGTATTTTGTACTCGGACTTTCGATCGGACAGTTAGTAATACTAGCCGGTTCGGGTTTGAGCCGGATTATTAAATCAGGTATTGTTTGAATAGTTTACATATATGTATTTCGATATGTATATTCTAGTATTATGTTCTTCGTGTTATTCTATCTCTTTAGGCATTCGTGTTTTTATCCGAATGCAGGTATGTATATACATCAGACTGTAATTCGTATTTTATTACAGATTACCTTCTAGAAGGTGGACACCTCATCATGGAATTTTCCATTTATTGATAAATGGAAATGAGGTGGAAATTAAGGAGAGGGAGGCATGGTGAGTGTCATGGCTTCAATAGTTCACAAATGAATTCTTTATTCATTTGTAGTTACTATTGAAGTACGGCTGCACTTGTTTATTCATAAGAATTCATACACAAAACCTTTGTGTTGATTTTCTCTCTCATGCATGCTTCATTATTTTGTTGAGCTCCCATTTTGCTTCATTCTCCTCCCTCCTCTTAAGTTTCCTTCACCTTCATCATCTTCCTCTTAACTACCCTTATCATGAGTTGAGATACAAATTAAGAGGTAAGAAAGAGATAGCAAAACACTTAGATCATCACACTATATCCTAGACTAATTGGTTTAGCAACCCAAGTTCTCTAGTTGCTCTACTTGACATATTGTGAGGAGCTAGAGCCATGGATTATATCCCTTGGGTGGATCATCTACGACAAAGGAGGACCGAAGAGCAAGATCGATCGCGGAGAACAGATGGAGCGGGAAAAGAAGATCAAGCATGTTCAAGGTGGCCACTTAGAGCTAACGAAGAGGAAAGAAGACCGAAGGACTTGGATCGTTTGGTGAGACTTCTTTCATAGTAGTTAGTTCATCTCATTTAGTTTTGCTAGATAGGTTTATGGAAAGATTCGGGTTAAAAGTTATTCTAGTGCCATGTTCTAATCGTTAGAAAAAAATTTGTTCCGCATTTGGCCACGGTATTTGGCCGGGGCACTAGCGTAACCTTTCTTGGTATCAGAGCCATCCCATAAACCCTACACTAGCAAGTTTAAACAATGTTAAAACAACGAAACCGAGAAAAACTCTAAAAGATTGAAACCCAAATTCCAGTTTCTTTCAATTTTTAAAAGGCCTCTGAAAATTTTTTAAGCAAGTGCAGAGTGATCCATTGACTATGAAATGTACCCAGAACAAAAACGATATAATTCTACCAAGTTTTGGCAACCCACACCCTTAAAAAATCCGGCCTCACCGATTTTCTTATGGTGGATTGCGTCATGTCTTGGTCTGTGTTCTTATCTCGTTGAGTTTGGGTTTCAGGTGTTGCTTGTTTTTGCCCAAGTTTGATGTTCTATTGTTTTTCAGTTTGGGGCAATTTGGAGTGTTTCGAAGTTGTTATATTTGACATTGTTTAATAGTTTACAGTACATTAACTTTTATCTGCGACCGTGAATGTCATTTGATCGGTACAACTCTTCTGATTGCTATATGTTCTTTTAGATGGGTTTGCGAACATGACATTCGCGTTGATATTTTGTTCTTGTGCTATGATTGTGGTTGGATAGTCGTAGTGGATAGCTTATGGTGCAATGTTAGTGGTACAGTTTATATTCATTTGTACATTTGTTATTGAGGGGCGAGCGTCTGACATGTGGACTGCCGTCTTTGCCGGGTTGTATATTATTTTGGGACACGACCGAGTTGAGGTCGATGTCACCATTTGTACATATTATTTTCTTTTTCTGTTCTAAGATTACCCCGCAGTGGAGTGCATGAATTGCCGGATTCTAGAAGGCAAAAAGCCTGCATCTCATGGCGTTGAGATGAAGGGGGCTTCATTCTAGAATTGGCGGGCTTTTCGCCGCACTCGTAGGGGGTATAGGATGACCCACGGAGGGGCGCCCAAGTTACCAGATTCCGTGAAGTGCTGGGTGGCCCATTCACTTTATTGAAGGGGGCTGGCTCACTTCTGGGATTAGCAGGTAACTTGTCGCGCTCGTAGGGGTCCAGGTTTTCATTGCACAGGCTATCCACACGACCGGGAACGTCGGGTTTTATTTCCGGCTCAAATAAAACCCGGGGTTCCAAGATTATCCACCTTTCCGTATTGTTGGCTAAGATTATGTGATGTTGGTTATTATCATACCTGGGACGAATGTTATATATATTTATATATATACTAGCAGATGTTGTATATGTTTTGCACCCGCGCTAGTCCAGCCTCGCTCTGTCGTTAGTTAAGTAACCTAACGGGTGATGACGGGGCCCTGTGGCGAATGTGGATGGCATATAGGTACATCATATTTTCGTTCTTTTCTGGTATGATATGTTAAATGATGGGACCACATTAATTTTGATTAATGCAAGAAAAGAAACCTAAAGAGATATTGTTGGAACAAATTTCGAAAAACTATAGATATATTCTTTCACTTTGCATAGTGGTATTCGGTTGTGAATATCCAGCACCTCATTCCAGGAGGCAAGAGCCGAGATCCCTTCGCGGGAAGTGACCTCTTGAGCAAAAGTCTATATAGTATATTACTCGGTTTTTTCAAAATCGCTAGTTTTCAAAAAGCGGAGCTTACACCACTCCTTTTCAAAACTACTCAGGTTCCTTCAACGATATCAAGTTCATTACGTTAACGGGTTTTTCCCCAAAAACATAGCCGTAGCCTTCCGTCGTTTCATATAAGTTATACTTAGTATTTGTGTTGCGTTTGTTAACTGTGTCAAGGCGCAGTGAACGGTAGCTGAGTATTGCTTATTTGTAGCATACGATGCGATTGGTTAGGACAGTCGTATAACCTTGTTTGACACATGTCAAGGGTTATGCGGGTGGGTTTAATGCAATCATGATAATGACGGGTTGAACTTGACTAGGACTTTTTGATTTGTTGACTGTGTCAAGGTCACTTGGGTCCTAAGGGCAAAAACCACATCGAGAGTTTCAAATATACAGGAAACTTGCTAGTATTGCATACCTTCTGGAGTGTGGTGACTAGAGTGGATTCCATCTAGGTTATCATACGATGATAGCTGGATCCCGATCCCACTGATGAGTAGGATTACTCCTGGAAAATTATTTCACTTAACAATCAATGCTATAAACCATGTAGGTGTCTAGAACGATATTAGCAGGGCTACGCCTCCAGGGAAGAGAGGTTATATAATTAAGAAATTTCGTGAAAGCGTTGGAAAACCTACCTCGAAGTACTGACACCAGCCTGGCTGAAAGGTTAAGCAAGTATTATGACGTGCGATTAATCCCAACTAATTCTTCTTTTTAGGTTTGAAGAAGAACTTGAGGGAACAGTGGGAGCCATCCTGATTAGATAAACTAATAACCAATCTAAATCTTGCAAGAGCGCACGCTGAGTGTTTCTTTTCTCTCTCTTTAGGTAGCAACCATTTCACGCCCTAATCAAGATAATAAAATGTATCGCTTGACCGATCCGAATTCTTATTCGGGCTGGGGAACGTCGGTTCAGCTCTAACTTATGACAACAGTCATGAGTGTGAGTAAGAGAAAGAGGATTGTTTGAATTCCTTGATGACCCCATCGAAGAATAAACATACTATTGTGTCTTCTTCAGGTGTTCTTGTTATTGAGAACTGTTTTTCGGTCAGTCCTACCTCCTGAGTACTAGATACCGGATCAGGATCTCACATCTGTAATTTATTGTAGGGACTGAGAAAACGTAGGATAGTTGGACCAGGTGATATGTCCCTCAGAGTAGGGAATAGAGCATAAATTGATGCTGCTGCCGTCGGTGAATATCACCTAGCATTGCCAAATGGCAATACTATGATTTTAAACAATTGCTACTATATATCGTCTATGGTTTGCAACATCATATCAGTTTCTTTACTTAATAAAGATGGATATAAGTTTGTTCTTGATAGAAACATCATGAACATTTACCTTAATCAGGTATTTGTTGCAGAAGGTACACTGTGTAATGGTATCTATCTTCTTCATCAAAACACAGTTTCCAGTATACAAAACACACGTAAGAGGAAGAGTTCAGATATGAACAAATCCTACTTGTGGCATTGTAGACTTGGTCATATCGGAGAGAAAAGACTAAGTAAGTTGCATATAGATGGACTTTTGGATACATTCGAATTTTCATCTTATGAAACTTGTCGATCTTGTCTCAAAGGGAAGATGACCGAATCTCCGTTCACCAGACACGGAGAAAAAGCAGCAGAGTTCTTGAGACTCATACACAGTGATGTATGTAGTCCAATGTCTATACATGCAAGGGGTGGGTTCTCGTACTTCATCACATTCACTGACGATCTCTCTAGATTCCGATATGTGTATCTTTTGAAACACAAATCTGAAAATTTTGAGAAATTCAAAGAATACATAAACGAAGTAGAAAATAAGACTGACAAAAGTATCAAGATCCTCCGATCTGATGGAGGAGGAGAGTACTTAAGCACAGAATTCCTAGAATACTTAAAAGAGAATGGAATTCTCTTTCAACTTACTCCTCCGTATACACCACAGAACAACGGTGTATCGGAGCAAAGGAATCATACCCTATTGGATATGGTTCGCTCCATGATGAGTAGTGCGGAGTTGCCTCTTTCATTCTAGGGATATGCACTTTTAAACAGCGGCACATCTTTTGAATCAAGTTTCATCCAAATCCGTGCCTAAAACTCCGTATGAAATATGGAGTGGTAAGAGTTTGTATCTTAAACATATTAAGATTTAGGGTTGCTCTGCTTATGTCAAAAAGCAGAACCCAGACAAACTTGAGGCACGATCAGTTTTGTGTAAGTTTGTGGGATACCCAAAGGATTCTAATGGGTATCTATTCTACCATGCAAAGGAACAAAAGATTATTGTTTCTAGGAATGCCATATTTTTGGAAAATGAATTTCTTGTTAAAAATATTAGTGGCAGCACGGTAGAACTGGATGAAATTCCAGAAACACAAACTATAACTGAAGATTTGGTAGAACCGCTAGATTCAGTTATACCCGACGAACCTCAGCCACTCCGCACATCTGGTAAGATTTCTCATCCGCCCGAGAGATACTACGGTTTTCTCACAGACGGGGATCGAGAGGATTGCATCTTGGAAGAAGATGATCCTACTAGTTCAGGCGGGCTATTATCAGTAGGGACTATGATAAGTAGCTGGATGCTATGCGATCTGAAATGGAGTCCATGTACACCAATAAAGTGTGGACCTTGGATATTGCTCCCCCTGGGGTAAAATCCGTTGGATGCAAATGGATCTACAAAAGTAAATTTGGTGTAGATGGGCAGGTGGAAACCTATAAGGCTAGACTTGTTGCAAAAGCTTTTCGTCAAAGACCAGGTGTGGACTATGACGAAACTTTTTCTCCAATGGCTATGCTCAAATCCATTCGGATCCTACTTGTCACTGCTGCCTTCCAAGACTATGAGATCTTGCAGATGGACGTAAAAACGGCTTTTCTGAACAGAAGTTTAGAAGAGTGTGTTTATATGGATCAGCCGGAAGGTTTCATAGACAATGGGAGCAGCGGGAAGGTGTGCAAGTTGCTTAAATCCATTTATGGATTGAAGCAAGCATCGCGGAGCTGGAACATCTGTTTTAATGAAACAGTCAAGGAATTTGACTTCATCAAGAACGAGGATGAGACTTGTATTTATAAGAAGATAGTAGGACGAACTGTCGTGTTCCTAGTCTTATTCGTGGATGATATTCTTTTGATAGGAAATGACATTCCTATGCTACAATCGGTCAAGCTATTCTTATCACAAAGGTTCTCTATGAAGGACTTGGGTGATGCCTCATACATTCTGGGGATCAAAATCTACAGAGATAGATCCAAGAGATTACTGGGACTTTTACAGTCCGGGTACATAGAGACCGTACTAAAGAGATTTAGTATGGAAAATTATAAGTGCGGTAACATACCCGCATTACACGGAATCACCCTCTCCAAGGAGATGTCTCCCAAGACTGGCGAGGAGAGGGTTCGCATGAGCACTATACCCTATGCTACGGCGGTAGGATCTATAATGTATGCGATGCTATGTACAATGCTATATACAAGGCCAGGTATAGCTTATGCGCTAAGCGTGGTGAACCGGTATCAGTCGAACCAAGGTGAGGACTACTGGACAGCAGTAAAGAACATTCTTAAATACCTAAGAAGGACTAAGGAGATGTTCTTGGTTTACCGTAATGGAGACATAAAGGTCGAGTCCTTTACCGATTCAAGCTTCCAGAGTGACAAGGATGACAGCAAGTCTATCTCGGGTTTTATGTTTACCCTCAACGGAGGGACGGTGTGTTAGAAGAGCTCCAAACAGGATACCGTCGCAGACTCGACGATGGAGGCTGAATACATTGTTGGAAGCGATGCCGCAAAAGAGGCGGTCTGGATGAAGAAGTTCATTAGTGAACTTCATGTAGTTCCATCCATTTTTGACCCAATACCTTTGTATTGCGATAACAATGGGGCAATAGCTTTAGCGAAGGAACCACGGTCCCATCAGAAATCCAGGCACATCTAAGGCGGTATCACCTAATCAGGGAGATCATAGATCGCCAGGAGATCGAGGTCCGGAGAGTAGATACAAAAGACAACACTGCGGATCCATTCACCAAGGCCCTTCCTCAAGCACGGTTCGAGAGACTTTTTGAGATGTTAGGTATGCGGTACACCAACAGCTGGCCCTAGAGAAGACGTTGGATACTCGGTATGCCAATATATGGCCTTAGTGCAAGTGGGAGATTGTTGGATATGTATGCCCTAGAGGCCATTATTGTATATGTATACATATGGATGCTTGGACAAATATGTACAGGACAGTCTTGCTCGATATGATAGTATGCTATCTGGTTTGTATTTATCTTAACATGTGTATGTTTTACTTGCTATTACATATCTTTTATACATGTTGATAAAGCCCGTAGGATCATTGCTAGACTACCTGCGTTATGATGGCGATCATGCTTGTGGGAGCTGGGTAGTCGATACACACATCCTTAAATGGTCCCTAGTCATAGGAGTATCGAGACTGGGCATCGATATTCCGGAGTAGACTAGTGTATGCGTTTCTAGACCCCGACGAGGGGCGATGGTTTGGTCCCGCAACCATTGGTCTTTAGACCTAAGATCGTATACAGATGGTCACTGGGGGTGAGTACACCGGATGGACTCGCCGAGAACTTCCAGATGCTACTATACCTATCGTCAGGTGGAAGTTCTCAGGTGACATGAGTACAGGTTAGTCTTTAGACCTGAGATCGACATTTGTCTCGTGTGAGTTCCCACTGTGCTTTGATCACTACCCTACCATGGCTATACTGAGTCGTGCAAACATGTTTTGGTTCTCGAGCCACATGGAGGCAGTGAGCGATTGTCGGGGATTCGTCTCTCCCGGTATAGGGAGTCGATATCGCACTGTGTTCGATTGGTCAGGACCATAAGACCTTGGCCAAGAAAGTTGGGATTTACTGATAGGCTGATCAGTAGTTTCCCGGATTGGTCCTGAGCCACATCTGCACGACTTATCGGGTTATTAGGGTCTGATGTTTACCATACTCTAGACCCGGTATGCGACACTCTCAGATGAAGAGATCGGACTGTACGAAGATTGTCATAGATAGGCTCAGTAGGGATCCGGATGAGTTTGCTCGTCGGCTTCCTTTTCGACAGGTACCCGGGTAGCCGTTACGTACAGCTAGTGCCGCTGACGTACTTGTGGTCATGGATTTATCCAGTAACTCACTGCCGGCGTACTGTCAAGTCTTTAGAGTCCCACACATAGGGTTTCTCTGGTTTAGGCGAAATGATGTAGCAGTCGTACTGGATACGTGCAAGGTCTCGATCGATTAATGTACTTTGTACTCAGACTTTCGATCGGACAGTTGGTAATACTAGCCGGCTCGGGTTTGAGCCGGATTATTAAATCAGGTATTGATTTAATAGTTTATATATATATATATATGTGTGTGTGTGTGTGTGTGTGTGTGTGTGTGTATTTCGATATGTATATTCTAGTATTACGTTTTTTGTGTTATTCTATCTCTTTGGGCATTCGTGTTTTTATCCGAATGCAGGTATGTATATAAAGCAGACTGTAATCCGTATTTTTTTACAGATTACCTTCTAGAAGGTGGACACCTCATCATGGAATTTTCCATTTATTGATAAATGGAAATGAGGTGGAAATTAAGGAGAGGGGGGCATGGTGAGTGGCATGGCTTCAATAGTTCACAAATGAATTCTTTATTCATTTGTGGTTACTATTGAAGCATGGCTACACTTTTTTATTCATAAGATTCATACACAAAACCTTTGTGTTGATTTTCTCTCTCATGCATGCTTCATTATTTTCTTGAGCTCCCATTTTGCTTCACTCTCTTCTCTCCTCTTAAGTTTTCTCCACCTTCATCATCTTCCTCTTAACTACCCTTTTCATAAGTTGAGATACAAGTGAAGAGATAAGAAAGTGATAGCAAAACATTTAGATCATCACACTATATCCTAAACTACTTGGTTTAGCAACCCAAGTTCTCTAGTTCCTCCACTTGACATATTATGAGGAGCTAGAGCCATGGATCATATCCCTCGGGTGGATCATCTACGACAAAGGAAGACCGAAGAGCAAGATCGATCACGGAGAACCGATGGAGCGGGAAAAGAAGATCAAGCATATTCAAGGTGGCCACTTGGAGCTAACGAATAGGAAAGAAGACCGAAGGACTTGGATCGTTTGGTGAGACTTCTTTCATAGTAGTTAGTTCATCTCATTTAGTTTTGCTAGATAGGTTTATGGAAAGATCCGGGTTAAAAGTTATTCTAGTGACATGTTCTAATCGTTAGAAAAAAATTGGTTCCGCATTTGGCCACGGTAGTTGGACGGGGCACTAGCGTAACCTTTCAGGAACTACGTTGGAGAATGAGTTGTATATCGACTTGATTCTACAGCCCCTTCCCTCCACCTATGCCCAATTCGTATTGAACTTCAATATACAAAAGACAGAAGTTACACTTTCTAGGCTCCTCAACACGTTGAGGGTGGCACAGGGCACCTTGAAGAAATCTAAGGAAACACCTACTCTTTTTGTTAGGGAATTTTCTTTCTCTAAATCCAAGTCTAAGGCCAAAAGGAAGAAGAAGAAGAAAGCCCAAACGAAATCGAGAAGATGTGTGCAGAAGGTGCAGGGAAAGAGAAAGGATAAGATTGGAGGGTGAGTTACAAAAGAGGAATGTTTCTACTATAATAAGAAGGGAAATTGGAAGAAGGATTGCCGGGCTTTAAAAGCCGAGAATCAGGACACGAAGTAAGTTGTGGTTTTGGCTTCAGGTGTATTCGTGATTGAAAAGTGTTCTCTATTAACTCTACTTCCTGGGTATTGGATACCAGATCAGAATCTCACATCTGTAATTCTTTGCAGGCGCTGAGAAACCGTAGAGTTTTGAGAAAAGGTGATATGCCCCTAGTGTTGGCAATGGAGCCAGTGTTGATGCTGTTGCAGTGGAAGAATATCACCTTGGTTTGGCGAGTGGACATATTTTGTTGTTGCATAACTGATTTTGTATACCCAGCATGATGTGTAATATTATATCTGTATCCTTGTTATCTAATGAAGGTTGTTATCTAATGAAGGATATAATTTTGCACTTGAAATCAATGTCATAAACATTCACCTAAATCATGAAATGATTGGGTTGAGTACACTAATAGCGGAATATACGTACTCAATCAACATCAAGTTTTCAACATCTAAAACACACTTCAAAGAAAGACTCCAGAATTAAATCAAGTTTTCTTATGGCATTGTAGACTTGGTCATATAAATGAAACATGATTGACTAAGTTACTTAAAATATGGATATTTAGATCCGTTTGAATATCAATCATATGCAACTTGTCAATCATGCATCAAAGAAAAGATGACCAAAACTCCGTTCACTGGATAAGGAGAAAGAGCCACTGAGCTCCTGGGACTCATACATAGCGACGTTTATGGTCTGATATCTACACATGTAAGAAGTGGCTATTCCTATTTCATCATTTTTACAGATGATTTCTCAAGGTATGGGCATGTATTCTTGATGAAATATTAGTCCGAGGTCTTTGAGAAATTCCAGGAGTATAAGAATGAATTAGAAAAATAAACTGGCAAAAGTATCAAGATGCTCCGATCTGATCGGGATGGTGAATACTTAAGTGCCGAGTTCCTAAAATATTTAAAAGAGAATGGAATTCTCTCTTAGCTTATTCCTCCATACACACCACAACACAACGGTGTATCAAAAGACGGAATCGCACCTTGCTTGATATAGTGTGTTCCATGATGAGTAATGCTAAGTTGTCGCCATCCTTCTGGGGTTATACACTAGAATCTGTTGCATACCTGTTAAATAAAATTCTAACTAAGTCTGTGCCTACCACGCCATATGAAATGTGGAGTGGGAAGAAACCTTGTTTTAAGTATCTTAAGATATAGGGGTGTACTGGTTTTGTCAAAAAGATTCATCCAGACAAGCTCGAGACACACTCAGTATTGTGTAAGTTTGTGGGATACGCTAAGAATTCTATGGGGTATTTTTTCTATTGCGCTGAGAAACAAAATGTTTTTGTTTCTCATCATGCCCGTTTTATGGAAGTGCGATAGAACTGGAAGAAATTCCAGAACCGCAAACTATTACTGAAGACTTACTAAAACGTGAAGTTTCAATGGAATCAGACATACCTACACCACTCCGCAGATCTAGTAGGCAGTCCCATCCGTCTGAGAGATACTATGGTTTCTCATAGATGGGGATCGAAAGGATTACATCATCGATGATGATGAGCCTACTAGTTTTCAGCAGGTCATCACGAGCAGATACTCGGTGAAGTGGCTGGATGCTATGCGATCCGAGATGGAATCCATGTACACCAATAAAGTATGGACTTTGGATGTTGCTCCTCCTGAGGTAAAACCCGTTGGATAAAATGGATCTTCAAAAAGAAGATTGGTGTAGATGGACAGGTAAAAACCTACAAAGCTAGACTCGTTGCAAAAGGTTTTCATCGAAGACCGGGATTGGACTATGACGAAATGTTTTCGCCAGTGGCTATGCTTAAATCCATTCGGATCCTACTTTCCATTGCTGCCTTCCATGACTATGACATCTGGCAGATGGATGTTAAAATCGATTTTCTAAATGGAAGTTTAGAAGAGTGTGTTTACATGGATCAGGCAGAGGGTTTCATAGATAGTAGGAGCAGCGGGAAGGTGTGCAAGTTGCTAAAATCTATTTATGAATTAAAACAGGTATCGCAAAGTTGGAGCATATGTTTTGATGAGACGGTCAAGAAATTTGACTTTATCAAAAATATAGATGAACCTTGTATTTGTAGGAAGATTGTAGGGAGAACTATGGTATTCCTCGTTTTATACGTAGATGACATTCTCCTGATAAGAAATGATATTCTTATGCTACAATCAGCCAAGCTCTTCTTATCACAGAAGTTCTCTATGAAAGACCTGGGTGATGCCTCGTACATTCTAGGGATTAAGATCTATTATGACAGATCTAAAAGAATATTGGGACTTTCACAGTCAAGGTATATAGACACCGCTCTAAAGAGGTTTAGCATGGAAGATTCCAAACGTGGTAATTTACCGGTTTATCACGGAATCACCCTCTCCAAAGAGATGTCTCCCAAGACTGATGATGAGAGGGCTCGCATGAGCATTGTACCCTATGCTTCTGCGGTAGGGTTGATAATGTATGCAATGTTATGTACCAGACCAGATGTTGCTTACGCAGTTATCGTCGTAAGCAGGTATCATTCCAACCTAGGTGAGAAGCATTGGATAGCAGTATAGAACATTCTTAAGTATCTGAGAAGGACTAAGAAAATGTTCTTGGTGTACGGTAATGGGGACCTCCAGATCGAGACTTTTACCGACTCTATCTTCCAAAGGGACAAAGATGACTCTAAATCCGTCTTGGGTTATATATTTACCCTCGACGGAGGGACGGTCTGTTAGAAGAGTTCCAAACAGGACACCGTAGCAGACTCGACGATAGAGGCTGAGTACATCGCTGCTTACGATGCCGCAAAAGAGACAGTCTGGATGAGAAAGTTCATTTCTGAACTTCAGCTGGTTCCATCAATTGCTGATCCAATACCTTTGTATTGCGGTAACAATGGAGCCATGGCTTTAGCAAAGGAACCATGGTCCCATCAGAAATTTTACATATCTTGAGGCGGTATCACTTGATCAGGGAGATCGTTGATCCCCGGAAGATCGAGGTGCGAAGAGTAGATACAATGAACAACACGGCAGATCCATTCACCAAGGCCATCCCTCAAGTCCGGTTCGAGAGACTATTCGAGATGTTGGGTATGCAATACGCCAGCAAGTGGCCCTAAAGAAAACGTTGAGTACTCGATACACCAATAACAGACCCTAGTGCAAGTGGGAGATTGTTGGATATGTATACCCTAGAGGCCTTTATTGTATAGGATGCTAGGGTTATGTATGTACAGGACAATCTTGCTCGATATGATAGTATGCTATTTAGTTTGCCTTTATCTTAACATGTGTATATATTTTACTTATTATTTCATATCGCTTGTACATGATGATAAAGCCCGTAGGATCTTTGCTTGACTACTGTCACGACCCGGAATTTAGCTCGTTACCGGTACTTAAATCACGCAACGTCTAAAGGCGTAATGTAATTCAAGTAAGCCGAAGCCCAGAAATCTAAACCTTTTTAAGGAAAATACTAGAGGTGGAGTTTTTTTTTAAATAAAGGTATAATAAAATCAAGTTTTTCTTAAAATACATAGGTAATGATATATGAAAATGCAAGTGGATCATACTATAGTTGAAAACATTTTTCGTCTTTAAAAATTTGGGCAGCGCCTCCCTTATATATTTTGATCCAAAAACACATGCATGCAATATATATAGGCATCCCCAAGCAGGAGCTAGCTCTTCTCCAATTGGCGGAATCACAATCACGCAAGTAAACAATATATATACGATGCCCAACGGCGAAGATCAACACAGAAAGAAACAAATAATAAAGCGAGACATCAAAATCTCAAAAGAAGCGAACATACACCAAACGCTCTAAGTCTCGCAACACAAGTCTAACTAGGTCTACCAATATACAAATTCTACTTTCTGATTGATGGAGTTTATCTAGATACAATAAGAACAATAAGTACAGCAATGAGCACGATCCAATGTGTATCCCACCTACCAAAGAAAAACATCGAGATGGGACTGTAAGCCAGCGATACCGCTACTGATCCAAGTGGTCAAACCTGCAAGAAAATTATAGCACAACAGGGGTGAGTTGCCAACTCGTGAGTAGAAAATATCAGCAGGTAGAAATCGAACAAAACAACGATTTCTAGGTCATACTGTATCATGAAGGTAATACTATGGTATATAAGGTGACCATGTATGCATATATGTCAACAACAGAGTCAATGCAAATAGGATGTAAAAACAATCATCTGAATCAAATGCCTGTATGTATTAGGAAATCAACCAACATATGTCCATCAAGGACACATCTACATCATGGAACCTGAGTGTCCAACATCGACACTCGAAACATCATGAAAATCCGTGTCCAGCATCGACACGTAAATTCTCATATCTCAAGTGCCGCATCCTCTGATCATCCCTCATTTCCATCTCATGACTCTGGTCGGTATCCTCCGGATAACCACCGGGTCCAAACTATCACCGGTAGGTAGTACTCCCTCTGCCAGGCTCATCGTTTACTGCACAACAATCATTTCTTTCCCCGGGGTATCTTACCGGGTCCGCCATGTACCCACAGACGGCTCATCTATCTTCTCGAATCGGGTATCACATAGCTCAGAACCGAGAAAACCCATGGTGGACGCCTCGAAATCACTTCACGAGAAACCGCGTTTTTAAAACAATTCATTATTTCCTTTGAAATATAACTTATCAGTCGAAAATAATGTATTTTTAACACGGCAATTTCCCTATCATTTGCACTCATTTAGAAGTGTTCGGTTTTCATATTTCACATATTAGCAAATCAGTCGTTAAATATCAGATTTCATGTGTTAGACTTTTAAACCGGCACTTTAAAGGAAATTGACTGCATTTTATGGCATCGCATCATCTTTGTATTTGCGCAACACTTGTGTCGAGATTTGTGCAGGAAATTGCAGGAGCAAAGTCAAAAAAAAGCTGATCAAAAATACACCAACTTCATGTTTTCAGATCTGGTAGCAATTCAAAAGGCAATATAAAATTCAACATATCAATAAAAGCCTCATACATCAGTCCAAGACCACTACAGAAAGCCCAAGCTTTGAAGCCCCCAAAGCGCCGCGGAACCGCGGCGGGAGCCGGCTTGAGCCGCGGTTCCGCGGCGCTTCTGCCACGTCAGCGCTTCACTTTTAGTGGAAAATTCTTATCTCTGGGCCTACATTCCTTTCTGATACTTCAAATTCCAAAAGGATATCGAAGCTACTGCCAGATCAGCAAAGATCATTAAGCAACCTAATCTTGATTAAGCAAATCAAGCTCCTAATTAATCACATCTAGAAGCTTCTCCTCAACAACCTTTTGGAGGGAAATTCAAATTTCATCTAACAAACTTTTGGAGGGAAACTTAAAATTCAAATCCTAGATCTAGGGTTTTGATGGCTATAAATAGGAACCTAGATCTAAGGGTTGGGGTAGTTCATCATTAGGGGTTCAATCTTAGTTGCTCATAGTTCATTAGTTCCTTAATCTTTACCTCTTTCTTCATCTTCTTCCACAAGTCTAGTGACAAGGCTTGTGCGAAACCCTAACCCTAATTCCACTCCAAATTCAAGATCTTGAGTACCAATCAAGCAAGAAGCCCTTCAACCTTTTAGGAGCGGAGCCGATCTCCAATCAAGCAAGTGATCCAAGCCGATCCGCGACTCAAGGAGACGAGCGAAGCCAAATCGACGATCGAGTTCTTCCTCTTGTAGTTCTTGAGCGATTGTAACGAAATTGTTGATATAAATAAAAGGTGAAATTCTTTAATCTTGCTTTCTTTAAATTCTTGCATCATGATTCGATCTCAATTTGTAATTGTAGTTCTTGTTGTGATGTTCGAGTAAAACTCCACTCGTCAAGGAGTCGAGACGATCAATAGAATGATAATGTAACAAATCTTAAAACGATTCTTAAGTCCTACGAGCTTTGTAAACCCTAGCAAGTTCAAGAATCGATGACCTAGTTTCGTTGCGATGCTTTCTTGAATGGATCGCTCGAAATTAGGGATCTACGATCATTTCTTGAATTTACTAGAGGCTAGAATATGAATGATATCGATGAAAGAACAAGGGATAAGATGAAACCCTAGATTCACAAGAAATCCCTAATTCTTGTCGATCATCATCGATCTAGTATCAATTCATCGAAGAATAAGAATACGTAATTGTAAGATTACATCACATCTATAGATCCGATCGATTCCTACGAGCCTCATTTAGATTCATGATATTTGGTTTGGAAAAATCATCAAACTATCAATTCTTGATTCTATCTTTTTCTTGTTATTAGATCTAGATTTTCTAATTCTTGAACTTCAAATACAAATCTTGAATTGTTTGTTTTCTTTTCTTTAAAGTTTCAATTCATCTAATTCGAAAGACGAACTATTACACTGTCCCTGTGGACGATCCGCACTCACTTACAATCTACATCCGACACCGTAGTTGATTGCGGTCAAAATATTTTTGGTTGTGATTTCTATTCTATTTTCTCAAACGACACATCCTAAAAATCATAAAATCAATAACCGCGGTCCTCAAATCCAGAAATTTCATAAAAATAGCATCTCAATTCATATAACCATAAAGCACGATGTATGCAAACATAGAGCAGTAATGTAAGCATATCAAGAATATCATGCAAGCATGTCCTATGATAGTGCTGAACAAAGAATGTACTTTTACGGTTAAAAATAATATCATGATATGGCAGTTCTACTGTGCAAGTGGCATAGCAATTACCGATGATGAATGTGTGAGCCGGCAAATCTGTGCAAGTGTAATATGCGCATCATCGATAATTGTGCAGGTGTACAAGCAGACGATATCATAAAGCAGTAAATACCGGAAACATAACACATATATCACAAGGGATAAACCAACATAAACATGAACTAATAAAAGTTATACAACTACACATGAACCATACGATCAGTTTCAAATATACGAATCGTGGTTTGAAAGTGGGGGTTACGGTGTTTTTGAGAATCCTTAGCTTCCCTTGATGTTTCCATAAACAGTGCACACGATTTGAAAATCCATAGCTTCCCTTGAGGTTTCCATATAACAGTGCACACGATTCGTCAGTTTTGGAAATAAGTATGGTTCAGGTGACACTTTTACGCCGGCTATCCAGCCTCATAGTATCCGATATGGCAATATTCTCGATCCTCATCTTCAAATCACAAGCACGGATCAATCATCCGGTAATAGATCGCGTACAGTAATCTATCGTACGGGGTCCTCAAATAGAATAGGGATTCAATCGCCTTATTCATCGACAAGGGTATGAATCTATAGTCTCATACGTCATATCTTATCAATCTCATAACACATCTAACTCAATCTCACATCGTATTTATATCGATCTCATATCATATCGATATCGATCTCAAATCATGTCACTTTCAATCTCATCTCATCGCTATTGATCTCATTACATATATATCATCAATCTTATGTCATTGCTATATTAATCTCATTATATATCTTGACACGTGTATTTGTGCATCTATACCGCCTCACATTCTTTATTGGCATATGAATATAATATGTACATTCCTTTACATCCTCAAGCCAACATATCCATTAATGTCATCTTTTATCATATTATCTCTTACTAAATCCTTTGTTCATATCAATAAGTTCATACTTAGTTTTCTCCAAACTATAATTTATATATCGCTTCTTTCATCATTAGTTGCGGGGGTGCTATACGCCATCCACCTGATTTTCCCCGTAAATATAAATCTACTCACCCGCTAATCTCCTCGCTTAGTCGAAGTCGATATGCTTCGTCGTCTCAGAAGTCCACGCAAAGGTACCTACAAATCAACACATATCGTAACATTATTAAAACCAAGTCCGAAAACCGATACGGCATACGAATTGCCTATAGGTTAGAACCTATAGCTTATGCAAGCAAGAACGACCCAATAACCCTCATCATTGACGTACAAATGTCCCACGACCAAATCATATTTCAAATATCAAAACCAAGAATTCAAATATCAGAAAACATAATACGGAAACTGAGAAAATCACTCCCAGATTTTTGCTCATGTATATAGGGACCAAACTAACAATACATGGGCAAGGTTATAAGGTAAATGAGTTACAGGCCAAACCCCAACACCTACACCAAAAATTTTCCCGGCGAGATGGCTAAAAAGTCCGGCGTCGCCGGCTCCATCATTGAATTGGTGTCTCGTCTTTTGGTGGTGGTCTTATAGGGTTCTAACTTGTTTGATTTTCTCTAAAATATCCCAAGTTGCTCCAGATTCCCTGTAGTCCTCACAAGTTTCACAAAACCGACATTGGAAAGATCTAAACTTAAGTTTTGGGGTTTAGTCTCTGGTTTGGTCCATAAAATCGACACTACAAAGGTTTTGGTCACTAATTACATCATCACAACTCATAATATCACCTAAGCCTCTACTTGGAATTTTCCGATATCACTAAACCATATTAGCTTAACTCTAAACTAAACTAGGACATTAAGAAAACTAAAAACTTAACTAGAAGTGAAGGGTTATACCTTATTTAGCAACTCAAGAAAATTCTTGAGTTGCCCAAAGTCCTCAAAATCTCCACTTATTGGCTCCATAGGGTTTGTAGTGAGCTTGTGCACCATTTTAGTGAAGAGGGCATGGTGTTTTGGCTAAGTTTTGAAGGTGGTGGAAGGTGGTAGAGGAGATGGACATTGGAGGAGAAGGAGGAGGAGAAGAAGAAGAAAAATGGTGGAGGAAAGATAATAAGGAAAGGATGCCATTGTGGGATGAAACCCCTCCCCCCCCCCCTCTCTCTCTCATGCAAGCCATGCCTCTTTGTCCCCTCTCTCTTGACTTTTGTTTTGTTTTCTTTTCTCTTTTTCTTTCTTTTTTTCTCCTCTCATATAAAAAAACCAAATACAAATGAAACAACACAATAAAACAACATGCAATATGACATGGTGCACTAGCCATGGAAAATATAAAAATACGGATTTGGATTAATCGTAATTAGTAGTGCACTAATCAAGTTTAATTTAAACTTGCATATAAAAACTATAAAATGCCCAAATCCAATAAATATCTTTTAAATAATTCAACTATATTAATCTCCAGTTATTTTCCAAATATTGGTATATAATTATACCATTTTACGAAACCCCTTTTCGCAAATCGAATACTTTTCGCGAAATATATTATTTTAATATTTAAATTCCAAAAATAATATTTTATTTTCTGAAATGTTAGAACTACCAGCGTTGTGATGGAAATCATACTTGTGGGAGCTGAATAGTCGATAAGCACATCCTTAAATTTCCCTACTCATGGGAGTATCGAGACTGGGTGTCGATACTCCACAATAGACTAGTGTATACGTTTTTAGACCCTGACGAGGGGCGATGGTTGGTCCCACAGCCATTGGTGTGTTTCACCTAAGATTGTATACAGGTGCTCACTAGGGATGAGTACACTGGACAGACTCGTCGAGACTTGGCTAGATGGTATTATACCTATCGTCAGATAGCAGTTCTCTGGTGACATAAGTACAGATAGTCTGTCGACCTGAAATCGCCATGTGTCTCATATGAGTTCCCACTATACTTTAATTACCATCCTACCACAGCTCTACTGAGTCATGCAAACAGATTTTAGTTGGATATAGTCCCGAGCCACATGGAGGCAGTGAGCGATTGTTGCGGATTCGTCTCTCCAGGTATAGAGAGTCAATGCCGCACTGTGTTTGGTTGGCCAACACCATAAGTCCCTAGGCAGGGCTATTGAGAATTACTGGTAGTTAGATCAGTGGATTCTCGGATGGTCTTGAGCCACATCGGCACAACTTGTCAGGTTATTAAGGGTCTGACGTTTTCTACCCCCTAGACACGGCATAAAATACTCTTAGACGAACAGACCGGACTGTATGAAGATTGTCACGAACAGGCTCAATAGGGGTTCAGATGAGTTTGCTCGTTGTTTTTCTTTTCGACAGGTACCTGGGTAGCTGTTACATATAGCTAGTGCCACTGATGTGCTTGTGATTGTTCCCTTATAAAAAAAAGAGGTAAAGGAAAGTTCCCCACTATTCAAAGCCTCACGTGTTAAACACGTCGGCACCTATATGCAACGCATATAGGCACTGCAATTAAAGCAACTGTTAAAATAAAACAGCCTCATGTGTTTAACACGTGCATGCCTATATGCAACGCATATAGGCACTGCGATTAAAATAACTGATAGACTAAAACAGCCTCGCGTGTTTTAACACGTGAGTACCTATATGCAACGCATATAGGCACTTCAATTAAAACAACTACTAAGCTAATGGAGCCTCACGTGCCTAACACGTGAGTGCCTATATGCAACGCATATAGGCACTGCAATGCAAACAAACTTTAGGCTAATAATCCTTACGTGTTAAACATGTGAGCGCCTATATGCAAAGCATATAGGCGCTACAATAAAAAAGTTACCAAAATAAATAAGCCTCATGTGTTTAACTTGTGAGAGCACCTCCCAACGTAGAATTAAATTATACTCAACAAGGAACCGTTGGATCAAAAATCCAATGGTGATTAAGTATAGAATTAAATTCTGTTGATCTTTTTAAGTGAGGAATGATATTTTCTGTTAAACATAAAGTTGGCGGATCAAAAATCCCATGAGATGGAAAATATTTTCCATATCTTTCTAAACAAAGAGAAATTGTGATCTGTTAAGCCGAGCACCCTTGAATTAAAAATCCAATGATGGTTTAAAAAAATTACTATTTTACAGAATAAGATTCTGCATATGGGAATATATTTCCCCAATCTTGTTAAAAACAAGAAAAATATGTTCTGTAAAACAAAAACCCTTGGATCAAAGATCCAATGGTGGGCAGAATTCCCCAAGTCAATTCTGGAACCAATTAAATCAATTAGGATCTCTCAATGAGAGATTTTCTCATAATTAAACAAATTTCTCTCCATTATATAAGGGACCAGAGACTTCAAGTCTCAGGTGGATGGAGAGTGAAGGAAGATAGAGAGAGAAAACAAAGGAATCCCCTCAGAAGCTTAGAAAAAAGAGAGAAGCTTAAGAGAAGAAGAAAGAAAAGTTTCAAAAGAAATAGAGAATTTAATTCTCACAAAGGAAAACTTGTTTTATTAAAACCCTAGGTAAAAAGAAAACAAAACTCAGAGATCATCTTGTCTCTCATTTGCCTCTCTAAGGGTTTAACCCTTCATGCAAGAATTTAGTTCTTCTTCTGGTTGAGATCTGCAGAAGCAGATCTCCCCACAAGTTGAGAATTTAATTCTCATCGGGGAGGTTCTGTCATGCAGATTCAAAACCCAAGAAAAAGGATTGAGTTCAAAGAATTTGATTCTTACAAAACTCATTAAAACTAGGGTTTAACCCTATAAAAAGAATTTAATTCTTGCAAAACAAGAAGTATGAGATCCTCCAAGCCCTAGGGTCATTAACATGAGATCAAAATCTCCAAACACGCAGAAGGAAAGACTGATGATTCATCAGTGTTTAAACACTATAACGAGGACCGCACGTGTTTCTCAAGTGAGCGCTTAAAGGAAGAACAAGAAGTGCCTCTTAGGGCAATCACGTGTTTTGCATGCACTCACCTAAAAGGAGAGGATAAAAACCCAAAAGGTAGAACCCAACTTTGGGACGCCTCACGTGTTTCACACGTGAGCGCCACAAGAACCAAGTGCTCAGCACTTATATAAAAAGCGGGGAAATAAGTGGGCGGTGCCCATAATTCGGTGCCTCACATGTGTCACGTGAGCGCCACAGAACTTTAGTGTTTAACCGGCGTCTCACGTGTGTCACGTGAGCGCCACAGAACTCTGGTGCTTAACACTAATCAGGTGCCTCACATGAAATGCACGTAAGCATTGTATGCCTCAGCACTTAACTCTGCTGGGTAATTATGGAGACCCGGATCTAGCCCAAATTGACTAAGTTCTTCCAATCAACTGAGCCGCTCTGCGCTCATCATTCCCCAAATTGATCTTAGTCCCAAGCATGACTAATGATCTTTCAACTGATGATGTTCAAAATGATGCTCATCCCACATCTCCTAAGTTAATCTTATTCTCCAAAAATGACCAATGATTCTTAGATGATCCACCATGATCTTTTCCCTCAAATACGGGATTTGGTTTAAGGGTACATCTCTCCACACCTCTGATACATTTCATTATAATTCCTCAACGTCTTCAAAGAGGTGGCGGGTCCCGACAACCAACTGTTTTTTGGCGCACTTCCCAAATTGACGTGCACATCCCAAATCAAACCACATCCCAAATTGGATGCATCCCATATCATCGTTGCTCATCCCGTCATGTAACAAATAAATGTGCATACAAGATGTGATAATGGACCGAAACGTTCTTAAACTAACAATGGACTGAGATGTCTCTAACCTAACAACGGATCGAAACGTCCTTAAACTAACCGTTGTCTCCAAAATGGCAACAACGGACCGAGATGTCCTTAAACTAAAATCTCACCCCCAAATGGTGTTCAACGGACCGAGACGTCCTTAAACTAAAATCTCACCCCCAAAATGGTGATCAACAGACTGAGACATCTTTAAACGAAAACCTCATCTTCAAAATGGTGATCAACGGACCGAGACGTACTTAAACTAAAACCTCACCTACAAAATGGTAATCAACAGACCGAGACGTTCTTAAACTAAAACCTCGCCTCCAAAATGGTGATCAACAGACCGAAATGTCCTCAAACTAAAACTCCGCCTCCAAAATGGCGATAACGGACCAAAACATCCTTAAACTAAAACAACAGAGCCCAAATGCTCTTTTGTTGGATCTGAAGCAAAAATGATCCTAAGACCTTGTTAAGTAGATCTTAGTCTCAAATTGGACTAACGTATCCTTAACAAAAAACCAACCGAACCCCAACCGCTCATATACATTTAAGTCAATCTTAATCTCAAACCAGATTAACGATCCTTAAAAAAAATAAACCCAAATCTAAGATATACGGATTTGGACTAATCCACGCCCTACGGGCGACAACATAAATTAGTCTCCGTATACAATCCACGAGCAAACTAAATAAATAAAAACACACACAACATGAAGTGAACTTGCGGAGCAGGAGAAAGTGGTTATCACGATGCGATAACAAAATTAACTGCAGGGGCTTGCGTCTGCAGGGAAGAGCGTCCCCACAATCAAAAACCCCTCACAAATGAGGGGGAATCTGACGAAATTTGCTACAACGACAGTATCCGTCCAAACCTCCGATATACGGTGCCATAAATCAATTTGGCATCGTCAAAGATGTGGATGGATAAATCAAAATAGCATCTGCCCCCAAAATTCAGGCCAGACGTCCTAACATCCCAGTCGCGTCTTTCGGCGGTAAACAGATTCTGGCACGCCTGGTGGGACCTTTTCCTCTTTCCACTCCACACGTCGTATGTCATGTTTCATGAACAAAATCACGGTTTGCTATGGTTGCCCTTAGATTCGAAGTACTAAGATTTGGTGTCTTGTTCCTGTGTAGAAAGAAGAAGTGAACATCAATGGCTTCTAGCTACACCAACTGCAACAGCAACTCCCGCTCCGCCCCGATTGGAGGAGTGACTTACGGGCCTAATGCGGCTTCCATATTTTCAATGCCGGTGGGGCAGGTGACTCAGGCCACCACTGGATTGTTCTTCGGGACCATGCTCCCACCAACAAGCTTCAACGCCCCAATGCCACCACAAGAAGCTCCCAAGAAGTCATTCTTCGATCGACTTGCAACCACCACGGCCCCTCTCAATGGGTCGTCCATGTCCGCCACCTCAGTTTTCAACAGGCTGAGCCGAAGCTCAAGTGAGCGCGCAAAGAGGATCGCGATACCTGAAGGGGCTATCCCGAAACGGATAGTCCTCCCAACTCCTGGTGCGGATGAATTCATCAAAAGTGCTTCCCCTACCAGAAAGTCGGCCTTCGAAGATTGGTCGTTCCCTCTCAATGGACGTCAGTCTTCAACAGGCTGGCACCAGCAGTAGCCCTTCACCAAAGTAGGAGGTACGACAGAGCCGCTTCCACAACTGAGGTGGTTCCATCTGCTGGGTTCCGTAGCACCGCCACAAGGTTTTGGGAGGCATCAACCATGCCGTTTTCAAAAAATGGGCACGCTAAAGAACCCTAACCTAGAATCTTAACTAAAGAATTAGACGAAACTAGCATGTAAATATCTTTACATCTAAGTGAACAAGGAATACAAACTTTGTAGACCGGTCCTTCACTTCAAAAGCTCCATGTAGTAGTTAATTTGCTCTAAGTAGTGATCTCCCGGACTCTAGTAAGGCTCCACAAACTAAAATGAACAAGCTTGCTTGAAGTCTTCGAGGCCGAAAATGATCTACGTCGAGGAGACACTAACTCAAGCTACATCTTCATTAATTAGGAATTAGTGAAGCAAACAACCTAAACTAAATGGCTAGTCTAGTTTTGGTTGATGAAGTAGGAATTTTTCTCACTTTAGAAATATTTTTCTCACTAATTTTCTTCACCTCTCAAATGGCTAGAGAGCTTGAGAAAGGAGATGAAGAAAAGCAACCATGGAGAGAAGCGAGTCTAGAATGAATCTCATGAGTGAAAATAGCAACCATGGATGAGATAATATCTCATATTAACTCACGTAGAGACTTAACCATGGCTTGAAATAATGGTTGGGTTAATAAATATCTTAAGTAAAACAAAATTAGTGGACTAAGTCAATGGTTCTACAAGCTTCTACTAAGCTCCAAACCATGTGACTAATTTCCAACTAATTTTGATTTACCTTTAATAAATAAAACCCTTCATTATCATAAGCATGGTGTGAGTCTCATACACCCATGTTTCATGTAACAACTAGCATGACACAATAATATATATCACATATATATTAAGTGTACACAAGTGAGAAAAAGAAATGCTTAAGTGAGATAATATTAGTTAATGTAAATTAATATGTCAAATATATAATTATACATTAAATTATTAAATCAACACTTGATTTAATAATCCGGCTATATCACATATAACCGACTAATATCATATGTATCAACTTATCGAATCAACACTTGATTCGATAACCCGGCTATATCACATATAACCGATCGATATCATATATCGCGAGAATAGAATACGGTATGACATACACGTATTAATCTCGGTCCCGCAGATATCACATACGTGCTCCTACTTTGTTTCGCCTAAGCTAAGAAATCTCTACGTAGGACTCTAAAGACTCGTCAACATGCCGGCAGTAAGTGATGATCATATCAAACACCCACAAGCCGTCAGCGGTACTGCTAGACGTAACGGCCACCCGGGTATTGAGCGATCATAAGATCAACAAGCAAGCCTGCTCATACTCCTGCGAATCCAATAAGTAACACTACCGTACAGTCCGGTCTCTTCATCAGATATGTCGCATATCCAGCCTGGGGGTGGTAAATGTCAAACCCCAATAGCCTGATATGTCATGTCGATGTGAGGCCTATAACGATTCGAGAAACTACTGATAACACTTACTTGTAAATCTCATCAATCCTGGCCAGGGATTTCCAGTTATGGCCAATCAAGCATAGCGTAACATCAACCACCAATACCGGGAGAGACGAAATCCCCTCCGATCGCTCATTGACTCCATGTGACTCGGGAATGTACCCAAAAACCACTGTTTTGCACGTTCTCTTAAACATGGTAAGGTGGAAATCAAAGCACGGTGGAAATCACACAAGACTCTATGACGATCTCGGGTCTACAAACTAACCTGTACCAGTG
Source organism: Agapanthus africanus (assembly GCA_030015575.1). Lineage (NCBI taxonomy): Eukaryota > Viridiplantae > Streptophyta > Magnoliopsida > Asparagales > Amaryllidaceae > Agapanthus > Agapanthus africanus. The sequence goes on from CM057340.1 coordinate 561,938,187, forward strand.
TCACCAGAAAACTACTATCTGACGATAGGTATAATACCATCTAGGAATTCACGGCAATTCCGTTCAGTGTACCCAGTCTCCACTGAGCACCCGTATACCTTCTCTGATGTCAAACACCAATGGATATGGGATCATCCATCGCCCATCACATAGGTCGAGAAGTGTATACGCTAGTCTACTCTAGAATATTGATGCCCCGTCTCGATACTCTGACGACTAGGAACAATTGAAGGATGTACTTACCGACTACCCTAACCCTACTAGTATGATCTGCATTATAATCCTGGTAGTCAAGTACACATCCTAAGGGCTTTATCAACATGTAACAAAGAGACAATAAGTGTACATGTTAAGATAAAGAGTAACCAGATAGCATACTATCATGTCAAGCAAGAAAGTCCTCCCTATATATGTCCAAGCATCCACTATAATGTACATCATATGTACAATAATAGCCTCTAGGGCATACATATAACTAACAATCTCCCACTTGCATTAGGGCCAGTTGTTGTGGTATCTCATACCCAACATCCCATAAAAATCTCTCTTTGGAAAAGCCTCTGTGAGTGAATCCGCTTTGTTATCCTTCGTTTCAACTCTCCTAACCTTGATCCTTTGGAGATCAACCATCTCCCTAATCAGGTGATACTACCTCAGAATATGTCTGGATCGCTGATGGGACCGGGGTTCCTAGGCCAAAGTTATAACTCCGTTGTTGTTATAATAACAGTTATTGCATGCTCAATGGTAGGAACCATGTTCATCTCATGAACAATAAATGTCCAGACACCCACTTTGGCAGCATCGTTGGTAGCAATGTATTCGGCCTTTATCGTCTAGTTTGCCATGGTATATAACTTGAAACTCTTTCAACATACCGTCCCTCCATTGAGGGTAAAGACAAAACCTGTGACTGACTTTCAGTCGATCTTATCACTCAGGGAGCTCGAATTAGTAAAGGACTCCCATTGGAGTTCACCGTTACCAAACACGAAGAACATTTCTTCAGTGCTTCTCAAGTACTTAAGAATGTCCTTCACAGCTTTCCACCGATTCTCCCAAGATCCGATTGATTCCTGATCACTACACCTGGTGAGTTAGCTACATCTAGTCTGGTACATAACATCGCATACATGATAGAGCCTACTGCCGAAGCATAGGGTATCCCTTGCACGCGAGCTCTCTCCAAATCAGTCTCGGGAGACATCTTTTTAGAGAGAGTGATTTCATGAGTAAGTGGGCGAACCACCATGCTTAGAATCTTCTATACTAAACCCTTTTAGTATGGTGTTAATGTACCTGGATTTGGGACACTCTCAACATCCACTTAGATTTATCACTATAGATCATAATCCACAAGATGTAGTAGGTATCATCCAGATCTTCCATGGAGAATCCTCGTGATAAGAGGAGCTTGACCGAGTGTAGCATAGAAAACCATTTCCTATCAAGAGTATGTCATCTACATACAATACGTGGAAGACAACCTTACTCTCTACAACCTTCTTGTATATACAAGGTTCATCTACCTTTTTTATGAAGTCAAACTCTTTGATTGCCACATCAAAATAGATGTTCCAACTCCGCGATGCGTGCTTTAATCCTGATGGACTTAAGCATAACCACTGGAGAAAAGGTTTCATTATAATCCACACTTGGTTACATGACGAGATCCTTTTACTACAAGTCTAGCTTTGAAAGTCTCAACTTTTCCATCTACACTAAGAATCTTCTCATGATCCATTTGCTCCCAATGAGTTTTACCCCTTCAAGTGCTACATTCAAAGTCATACTTTGTTAGCGTACATGGATTCCATCTCAGATCGCATATCATCTAGCTATTTTACAGAGTCTCCACTCGTGATGGCCTTCCTGAACCTGGTCGGGTCATCATCTAACATGATGCAATCCTCGCTCCCACCGTCACTGAGGAAACCGTAGTATCTCTCAGGTGGATGAGGAACCCTACCAGATTCGCGGAGAGGATGAGGTTCGTTGGGAACTATTGAATCCTCCGGTTTCACCAAATCATCAGCTGTTAGTTTGTCCAGCTGGAACTCCTTCCAGTTCTACCTCATGACCACTAATTTCTTCCATAAGAAATTCCTTTTCTAAAACGGTGGCATGCTGAGAAACAAAACACCTTTTGCCCCTCAGTGTGGTAGAAGATATACCCTCGTGAATGATCGGGATATCCAACAAACTTATACAGAACTGAACTTGCCTCTAGTTTGTCCGGATTCTGCATTTCAACATAGGCCAGACAACCCCATATCTTAACTCGTTTAAGACATAGTCTCTTCCCATACCATATCACATATGGAGTGGTAGGCATTGATTTGGATGGAACCCCATTCAATAAGTATGCAGCTTCTCAAATGCATAACTCCAAAAGGAAACGGGAAACTCGGCAGTACTCATCATAGAGCGCACCATATCTAATAGGGTGCGAATCCTCCGTCCCGATACACAGTTGTGTTGTGGTGTACTCGAAGGAGTAAGCGTAAAGAGAATCCCATTCTCCTTTTGATAATCCAGGAACTCCATGCACAAGTATTCCCTTCTCGGTCACATCAAATGACTTTAATACTTATACCCCTCTCGTTCTCAACTTCAAGCTTATATTCCTTGAATTTCTCAAAAGTTTCAGACTCGTGTTTCAACAGGAACATAAGTCCGAATCTTGAGAGATTGTCAGTGAATATAATGAAGTACAAAAAGCCAACCCTGGCATTTCTAGACATAGGTTTGTATACATCACCATATATCAGTCCCAAGAGTTCAGCAACTCTTTCTCCGTTTCCAGTAAACGGAGTATTGGTCATTTTACCTTTGAGACAAGACTGGCAAGTATCATAAGATGAAAATTCGAACGGATTTAAATATTCATCCTTATGTAACTTAGCGAGTTGTGTCGCAGTGATATATCCTAGTCTACAATACCACAAGAAGGATTCGTTCATTTCTGAACCGCTCCTTTTGTGTGTGTTCTATATACTTTGAACTGTGATTTGATTTAGAACATATGTGCCATTACATAACGTGCCTGATCCAATCAACTCTTGATTAAGGAAAATGTTCACAACATTATCCTGCAATACAAAATTATATCCTTCTTTAACTTAATAAAGAAAATGATGTAATGTTGTATATCAGGTTCGATATCTAATAACATTTGTTCAGAATCAATGTATTAATACAGGGTGATCTTTGCCAACTGATTTGGCTGCAACAATTGCACAATTCTCTGCACTTAGAGACATATCACATAATCCCAGTTCTCCACCTTTCTGTAGCCCATGTAACAGATTACATATGTGGGATCCTGATCCGGTATCTCATACCTAGGACGTAGAGGATACTGAGAAACAGTTCTTGGTAACGAACACACCCGAAGAATATGCATCAACATGCCCATTCCTCGATTGGGTGGCATGGGAATCCTGGTATTCTCCTATTTCCTGCTCAGACTTATAACAATTATAAGTTGGAGCAGAACCAACGTTCCCCAGTTCAGTATAATAAGCAGGCTCGGTCAATACGTCCATATTATTATCTTGATTAAGACATGTCACGGTCGCTACCAGGAGAGAGAGAGAGAAGAAAACACTCAGCGTATACTCTTGCATGATCAGATTGGTTATTATTTTATCTAATCAGGATGGCTCCCACTGTTTTTATCAAATCTTCCTTCAAATCCTAAAAGGTAAGACTAGCTGGGATTAATTACACCCTATAAGTTCGCTAATCTTTCGGTCAGGCTAGTGTCGGTACTTTAAGGGAGGTTCCCCGTGCTTTCGCATGGACCTAATTAAAATAAACCTCGATTTTTCAGGGGCATAACCCCGTTACACCTTTCTAGACATCTACTTGATCAGCTAATTGTAATCTGCAAAACTCTTCCAGGAGTAACTCTTACTCGCAGTGGGTATCGAGATCCAACTATCTCATAGAAGGCATGCAATCTCATTGCAAATTTCAACACTTGAAATTCCCGATAATATTTTACCCTTAGTGTCCTACGAACTTGACAGAGGTCAACAAACCATAGTGCGCTAGTCAAGTTCAACCCGCCATTTCATGATTGAATTAAACCGACCCGCACGACCCTTGACAGAGGTCAACAAGGTCATACTACTACCCTAATCCAATCGCATCACATGCTTTGTAGATAAGCACTAATCAGCTACCGCACACTACGCCTTGACAAAGTTCAACAAACGCAGCACGAATACTAAATAGTACTTATCTGAAATGATGGAGGGCGACGACAGGTTTTTAAGAAAACCATTTTTCGTAACGAACTTGATATCGTTGTAGAATCGAGTGATTTTGAAAAGGAGTGTTTTTTAGGATTTTACTAGTTTTTCTAAAGAGGTCACTCCCGGTGAAGAGATCTCGGCTCTTTCCTCATCGAATGAGGTGCTGGATATTCATCGAGGAATATCACTATGCAAAGCAAGAACTAGAAAAGCAATCAAAAGGCAAAACCGAGTGGGTTGTAGCATCTGCTGGTTTCGCTAAAGTGGTCACTCCCAGTGAAGGGATCTCGGCTCTTTCCTCATCGAATGAGGTGCTGGATATTCTACAAGGAATACCGCTATGCAAAGCAAGAACTAGAGCTACCGGTTTTTAAAACAGGATTCTACAACATCTTTAGGTTTCTTTCTTTTTCATTAATCTCATTAATGAAGTCCCATCATTTATGCTTCCTAAGCATCACAGATAATGAAACGAAAGTAGAACGTATGCTTATGCCATCTGCATTAGCCACAGTGTCCCGTTATGCACCGTTAGGTTACTTAACTAACGGCATAGCAGGGCGGGACTAGTGCGGGTGCAAAACATACGCAACGTTTATTATATATCATATATATAATAACAACATTCATCTCATCATATAAAGTGATCACATCACAGAATATCAGCAGCAGAAGTCCATATATGAAATATTGGATATACTAGGAATTCCGTGTTTTAAATTAAGCTAGTATAAAACACGGATTCTACGGTCGTGATGAATGGTCAAACCCACATCCTAAACCCCTATGAGAGCGGCAAGAAACCCTACCAATTCTAGAGTTAGGAGACCCAGTCTCGACTCCTCGAGATGGTCTCCCACTGGACTCTAGAACCCGGTTACTTGTGCTCCCCTCCTTGGGTCTATCCTAGTGCGGAAAAGTAAATAATATACATCAATGGTGACATCATCCTCAACCCGGAAGTGCCCTAATAAAAGAATATTACATACAAGTTTTTACATGAATGAAAATGAAAACCTCTCATCTCATGCAAAAAAACCCGGCTATTCAAACACGACGATCCAATATAATATATCACCGCAACACATAACATCACATGTCATCAACGTAAGTAAATATGTGTATCCCAATTTTCGTTGACATATAGCAACGAAACTAGCGATACACCACATATTACACTTACGGTCGCAGAAAAAAAGTGAAAACTACAACAATTGGAATCCACAGCCACCTTAGACATCATAAACCCAATGTATCACATACTTTGGATTTCATGCCTAACCACATGTATTCCTCAGATATCATAAACCCGGAATATCTCATATTTCGAATTTCATGCCTAACATTATAAACCCCGCATTTTAGTCTTGATATTGAAAACACTTTTCAATAACCAGTCGGGTAATTCAACAAGATTCCCGACAACCTGGTCGAATGCTCATTGGAAACTTTAGTAAACGGCCGCACCCCCGATGCCGTGGACGAAGTGTACTTAGGCGGAACACCGCGGCCGCGAGAACCCGGAAGGATGCTTTTGGCAACGGGGTTCTCCTACAGTCACTTGATCGGGGCAATGGGACGTAGCTATCTGGTAATGTTACCCGGCGAGTATCCGCGTACGCTACGTGATTGCGACGAACTTTTGACCCATATCAAAATCTCGTGGAAACCGATCAAATGAGACTGAATTGGTAGATTTATAAAATTCAAATCAGTTTTCTCAAAACCGATTATTGTGGATTCCAAATATTGTATCACAATTCACGGATAGCTAGACGATATTAAACTTTTCGATCGAATCAACGAATTCCCAAAATTTCTCAAAAAGCTCAACACTTGAGCACAATTTAAAAATACCCAGAACATGCCACAGCACCTATGGACCAACCGTAGAAGGGCCAACCCTTGCTTCACCTATGGCGCCGCGAAACTACCGCAAACCCTAAGGTTTGGCGGCGGTTCCGACGGTCATAGAATCAAGTTACAGTTTTATTCTTCTAGAGGGTCCATAGAATCACCTGCATGATTTTCTGAAGATTTTAAATTTGGAAAAATCCAACTTTTGGAAAATTTCTAGCATGGGAGAAAATGGGTTATTGATATTCGTTCGAACTTTTTAACGTCGTCAAGATAACCCGAAACGATGTTAGAATTACGACTACGAAGCACTCCAAATTGCCTTTACACAAAGATAACATCACATGCAATCTCAGTAAAAACAAGCAACACCTGAAACGCCAAAACCCAGAGACTGGAACACCATACCAAAACGAAGCCAGAACAATAAGAGAAAACCGGTGGGGCCAGTTTCTGGGCATGTTTCGCCGGGTCAAACCTGGTAAAAATGGCTCGTTTTGCTCTGGTGTTCATGTCACATCTCATGTAACATTCTGCAATTGCTTAATAAAATTTTAGAGACTCTAAAAAATTCGACAGAAACTAGGCTTTTTGTTTCGAGGTTTCGGAATTGTTTCGGTTTCGTAATTCTATAAACATCAACTAATTCTCTAGCTTGGCTCTGATACCAGTGCTGGGTTCCGTAGCACCGCCATAAGGTTTCGGGAGGCATCAACCATACCGTTTTCAAAAAATTGGCGCGCTAAAGAACCCTAACCTAGAATCTTCACTAGAGAATTAGACGAAATTAGCATGTAAACATCTTTACATCTAAGTGAATAGGGAATACAACCTTTGTAGACCGGTTCTTCACTTCAAAATCTTCGCGTAGTAGTCCCTTCTCTCTAAGTAGTGATCTCCCAGACTCTAGTAAGGCTCCACAAACTAAAATGAACAAGCTTACTTGAAGTCTTCGAGGCCGAAGATGATCTACGTCGAGGAGACACTAACTCAAGCTACCTCTTCACTAATTAGGAATTAGTGAAGCAAACAACCTAAACTAAATGGCTAGTCTAGTATAGGTGGATGAAATAGGAATTTTGCTCACTTTAGAAATATTTTTCTCACTAATTTTCTTCACCTCTCAATGTTGGGTTCCTAGGCACACTAATGAGGTCTCACAAGGCATCAACCATGCCAATTTCAAATTTTACAAGTGCCGAGAAACCCTAATACGGATCGTTAACTAGAATTTTAGGCGAAACATGCAACTAGTTAACAACTTAACTAAGTGAACGGAAATACAACCATTGTAGATCCGGTCCTCCACCTCCATAGCTCCGTGTAGACGTCCCTCCGCTGTACAAATCGGATCTTGGACTCTAGTGTCGGCTTCATCGGAGAAATAGACGGGCTAGGTCATCGACTACGATGCCGAAGATGATCTACGTCGAGGCATCACAAGATCAAGCTCCCACTTCACCAAGTCATGAAACTTGTGAAGAAAACACCATATACTACTTGGCAAGAGATAGAGGATGAATAAATAGGAAGTGGGTTCACTTTAGAATTGGATTTCTCACCCTTTTCATCAAATCACCATTGATGGTTGCAAGCTTTTTTCTTCTTCAAGAAGAAGAAGAAGAAGAAGAAGAAGAAGATAGAATATAATAAGTTCTTTTTAAAATAGAAAATAAAAGGAATACTTATCATACTCTAACCATGGTCAAGTGTAGAGAGTAAACTAGGGTTAGGTGAATGGTTAGGGTTAAGCATGAAGACAAAAATGGTGACTTAGTCAAAGCTTCATGAAGCTTCAACATCAAATAAAGAAAGCCACAATTTTCTCTTTTATGCCATAGAAATAAATAAATGAATGAATAAATAAATAAAAACAAAACCCTAACCATTACATAACCATGGTTTAATCTAAACATACATCCAAACATGCATGTATCATCAAACATGGTACAAGCAAGTGCATAAAAATATATCTCATATACAATATGCACATCAAGTGAGAAAATCCATTTAAAGTGAACAAATATTAGTTAATGCAAAGTAATATATCAAATATATAATTATACATTAAATCATTAAATCAACACTTGATTTAACGATCCGGTCATATCGCATATAACCGACTAATATCCAATGTATCGGCTTATCGAATCAATCCTTGATTCGATAACTAGGTTATATCGCACACAACCAATCGATACATTCATCGCGAGAATAGAATACGGTATCACATACACGCATTATTCTCGGTCCCTCACATATCTCATATGCGCTCCTATTTCGTTTTGCTTGAGCCAGGAAACCTCTGTGTAGGACTCTAAAGACTCGTCAATACGCCGGCAGCAGGTGATGATCATATCAAACACCCACAAGCCGCAAGCGGTCTGCTAAACGTAACGGCCACCCGGGTATTGAGCGATCAAAAGATCGACGAGCAAGCCCGCTCACACTCCTGTGAATCCAACCAGTAACACTTACCGTACAGTCCGGTCTCGTCGTCTGATATGTCGCATATCTCGCCTAGGGGTGGTAAACGTCAGACCCCAATAGCTCGATAAGTCGTGTCGATATGAGGTCTATAACAGTTCGAGAAACTACTGGTAACACTTACCAGTAAATCTCAGCAACCCTGGCCAGGGATTTCCGGTTATAGCCAATCGAACGCAGCGCAACATCAACTCCCTATACCGGGAGAGACGAATCCCCTCCTATCGCTCATTGCCTCCATGTGATTCGGGACTGTACCCAAAAACCACCGTTTTGCACGCCCTCTTGGACGTGGTAAGGTGGAAATCAAAGCACAGTGGGAACCATACAAGACTCTATGACGATCTCGGGTCAACAAACTAACCTGTACCAGTGTCACCAGAGAACTGGCATCTGACGTAAGGTATAATACCATCTGAGAGTTCTCGGCGAGTCCGTCCAGTGTACCCAGTCTCCACTGAGCACCCGTATATCATCTCTGATGTCAAACACCAATGGATATGGGATCATCCATCGCCCATCTGTATGGGTCGAGAAGGTATACGCTAGTCTACACTGGTATATCGATGCCCCGTCTCGATACACCCACGACTAGGGACCTTGAAGGATGTACTTATGGACTACCATGTCCCCACTAGTATGATCTGCATCATAGTCCAGGTAGTCAAGAACACATCCTAAGGGCTTTACCAACATGTAACAGAAAGACAATCAGTATACACGTTAAGGTAAAGAGCAACCAGATAGCATACTATCATGTCGAGCAAGAAAGTCCTCCCTATATATGTCCAAGCATCCACTACAATATACATCCTAAGTATAGTAATGGCCTCTAGGGCATACATATAACTAACACTCAAATGGCTAGAGAGCTTGAGGAAGGAGATGAAGAAAAGCAACCATGGAGAGAAGCAAGTCTAGAATGAATCTCATGAGTGAGAATAGCAACCATGGATGAGATAATATCTCATATTAACTCATGTAGAGACTTAACCATGGCTTGAGATAATGGTTGGGTTAATAAATATCTTAAGTAAAACAAAATTAGTGGACTAAGTCAATGGTTCTACAAGCTTCCACTAAGCTCCAAACCATGTGACTAATTTCCAACTAATTTTGATTTACCTTTAATAAATAAAAACCTTCATTATCATAAGCATGGTGTGAGTCTCATACACCCATGTTGCATGTAGCAACTAGCATGACACAATAATATATATCACATATATATAAAGTGTACACAAGTGAGAAAAAGAAATGCTTAAGTGAGCTAATATTAGTTAATGTAAATTAATATATCAAATATATAATTATACATTAAATTATTAAATCAACACTTGATTTAATAATCCGGCTATATCAAATATAACCGACTAATATCATATGTATCAACTTATCGAATCAACACTTGATTCGATGACCCGGCTATATCACATATAACCGGCCGATATCACATATCATGAGAATAGAATACGGTATCACATACACGTATTAATCTCGGTCCCGCACATATCACATACGTGCTCCTACTTCGTTTCGCCTGAGCCAGAAAATCTCTATGTAGGACTCTAAAGACTCGTCAATACGCCGGCAGTAGGTGATGATTGTAAGTCGACGTTAGACACCCTACATGATGCGGGGAGGCGGAATAGGTAAAACAATCATTTTGTTCAAGTTAACATCGACTAACTTTACGGATCTTTACTAAACCCTAACTAACAACTATTTAGAAGTGCTAAACTACTATGATAGATGATTATACCTCAAGATACTAGTCCTTCTTGTTCTTGTTGTTCACCTCCTCGTCGGCCTCCTCGATGTGATAGAAGATCCACCCGAGAGTTCTTCCTCCAAGCTTTAACCTCTCACTTGAGGTAACTAAGTGGCTAGGATTGCTAATCCAAGTGACCTAGAAGATATAGAAGTGGATTAAGGATCTATTAGTCTTGCTAACCCTTGGGATCTCAACACATGAGAGGATTAGGGTTAGGTTGAAGAAGAGGAGAGCTTGAGGAGAGAGAGTGTGTATGTGAGAATGAAATGAATTATAACTCAATTCTAAATTTATATGAAGCATAATGATTATCAAATAAATCATATATGATAATTACAACTATGCTTCATTTAATACAAACAATGAATTATCTCATGAGTCATTATGCAATAAATGCTTCATTAACTCACTTGGATGAATCATCTCATGAGTCACTAATTCATTTAATGCAAATTACATCTAAGCTCTCCACCTCATTTAGTTTAATTCATAAATGAATTAAATCTAAATGAGTCACCTATCTTCTAGAAGCTTCTCCACTAATTACGAGAATGCCCCTCCCATCCGTAAAACACGGAAATTCTGAGACTGCAGAAATCCAATAATCCAATACTAGAATCTGGCTTAAACTAAAGCCCGCTAGTATAATCTGTCCGAACATCATATATGCAAAAGTACACGTATATGTCCGAACCCTGTCGTAAAACCATACGACCTCTATATCGTTTCGCCTGAAGCAGGGAAACTCTCTTTGTGGGACTCTAAAGACTCGATACTACGCTGGCAGTGGGTTTAACCACAGGCCGCAAGCGGTACTAGCTGTACGTAACGGTCCCCAGGTAGATGTCGATAAGAAGGCCGATGAGGAAACCCATACGAACTCCTACTGAGCCTGATGTGACAATCTCCGTACAGTCCGGTCTGTTCGTCTAAGACTATCGCATATCGGGCCTAGGGGCGGCGAGCGTCAGTCCCCTAAAAGCTGTATAAGTCGTGTCGGAGTGAAGCCCATCACACCTTGAAAAGCTACTGGAAAACCTACCAGTAAATCTCGTTTGCCCTGGCCAGGGACTTTGCGTAATGGCTCTCCAAACACAGCGCAATATCAACTCCCAATACCGGGAGAGACGAATCCTTTCTAACTGCCACTGCCTCCAAGTCCTTCGGGACTGCACCCAACTGCTACCTGTTTGCACGACTTCTTTGAGCCGTGGTAGGATAGCAATCTAAGAACAGTAGGAACACACTCGAGACGAAGCAGCAGTATCAAGTCAACGGACTATACTGTACTCATGTCACCTGGGAACTGTTAACTGACGACGGGTATAATACCAACCAACAGTTCCCTGCGAGTCCTGTCCGGTGTACCCGTAACCCAATGAGCACCTACATACTATCTCCAATACAACGTACTAATGGATGTGGAACAGACCATCTCCCCTGCTGGGATGAGAAGCGTATACACTAGTCTACTCTGGAGTATCGATGCCCTGTCTCGATAATCCTACGACTAGAGACCTGAAAATGGATGTGCTTGTAGACTACCCAGCTCCCACTAGTGTGACTGCCATCACAACGCTGGTAGTCAAGCAAGATCCTAAGGGCTCTATCAATATGTATTCGCGATATGCTAAAAGGAACATATACACGTATTAAGATAGATATAAACCAAGTAGCATACTACTATGTTGAGCAAGACTGTTAATACAATTGTGAATATCCCAAGCTTCCATTAAGTAATATACAAGCTAGTGTTATACAATAATGGCCCCTAGGGCATATACACTAACAATATTCTACTTGCACTAGGGACATATACTGGCATATCGAAGACCTATCATCTCGAATAGCCTCTCGAACCGTGTCTGAGGTAAGGCCTTTGTGAATGGATCTGCAGTGTTCTCCTCTGTAGCAACTCTCCGGACCTCGATCTCCTGGCGATCTATGATCTCCCTGATCAGGTGATATCGCCTCAAGATGTGTCTAGACTTCTGATGGGACATGGGTTCCTTCGCTAAAGCTATAGCGCCGTTGTTGTCACAATATATCGGTATTGGATTAACAATGGTAGGAACCACCTGAAGTTCTGTTAGGAACTTCTTCATCCAGACTGCTTCTTTTGCGGCATCGCAAGTAGCGATATACTTCGCTTCCATCCTCGATTCAGCAACGGTGTCCTGCTTGGAACTCTTCCAGCACACCGCCCCTCCATTGAGGGTAAAGACATAACCTGACATGGACTTGGAGTCATCCTTGTCACTCTGGAAGCTGGAGTCAGCAAAAGCCTCGATCTGGAGGTCTTTTCCGCCGTAAACCAAGAACATATCATTAGTCCTTCTCAGGTACTTGAGAATGTTCTTTACTTCTATCCCGTGCTTCTCCCCTGGGTCTGACTGATACCGGCTTACCACGCTCAGTGCGTAAGCTACATCTGGTCTGGTGCACAACATCGCATACATTATAGAGCCTACTGCAGAAGCGTAGGGTATAACTGACATGCGATCCCTTTCCAAACCAGTCTTGGGAGACATCTCTTTGGAGAGGGTGATTCCGTGACAAGCCGGTAAATTACCGCGCTTAGAATCTTCCATACTGAATCTTTTCAGTATAGTGTTGATATACCTGGACAGTGAAAGTCCCAACATCCTCTTAGATCTATCACGATAGATCTGGATCCCCAGAATGTAAGAGGCATCACCCAGGTCTTTTATGGAGAACCTGTGTGACAAGAATCCTTTGACAAATTGTAGCATAAGAATATCATTTCCTATCAATAGAATGTCATCCACGTACAAGACGAGGAATACGACAGTTCGTGCTACAATTTTACTATATATACATGGTTCATCTGGATTTTTGATAAAGTCATATTCTTTGACCGTTTCATCAAAACAGATGTTCCAACTCCGTGATGCCTGTTTTAGTCCATAAATGGACTTAAGCAACTTGCACACTTTCCTGCTGCTCCCATTCTGATTGAAACCTTCTGGCCGATCCATATAGACGTACTCTTCTAAATTACCATTTAGAAAAGCCGTCTTTACGTCCATCTGCCAGATCTCATAATCATGGAAGGCGGCAATGGCAAGAAGGATCCGAATGGATTTGAGCATAGCCAATGGAGAAAAAGTTTCGTCATAGTCCAAACCAGGTCTTTGACGAAAACCCTTTGCAACAAGTCTAGCCTTATAGGTTTCTACCTGTCCATCTACACCAATCTTTTTCTTGAAGATCCACTTGCATCCTATGGGTTTTACCCCATCTGGAGCAAAGTCCAAAGTCCATACTTTGTTGGTGTACATGGACTCCATCTCGGTCCGCATTGCATCCAGCCATCTTACCGAGTCGCCGCTCTGGATGGCCTGCTGGAAGCTAGTAGGTTCATCATCATCAATGACGCAATCCTCTCTATCCCCGTCTATGAGAAAACCGTAGTATCTCTCAGGCGGATGAGACGGCCTACTACTCCTGCGGAGGGGTGCGGGAATGTCCTGTTCTTATGGAACTTCTGGTTCTACCAAAGTTTCAGTAGTATTTTGTGGTTCTGGAATTTCTTCCAGTTCTATTATGCTCCCACTTGTTTCCTTTTCTAAAAACTGATGTTCTAGAAAATGGGCATTACGAGAAACAAAAACCTTTTGTTCCTATGCGTAATAGAAAAAATACCCCTTGGAGTTCTTTGGATATCCCACAAACTTACACTGTACTGAGCGTGCCTCGAGTTTGTCTGCATGCTACTTTTTAACAAAAGCTGGACATCCCCATATCTTCAGATACTGAAGATAGGGTTTCTTCCCACTCCACATCTGATATGGTGTGGTAGGCACAGTTTTGGTAGGAACCCTGTTCAAAAGATATGCAGCTGATTCTACTGCATAACCCCAGAAAGATTGCGGTAACTCAGCATTACTCATCATGGAACGTACCATATACAATAGGGTTCGGTTCCGTCTCTCCGATACACCGTTATGTTGTGGAGTGTATGGAGGAGTAAACTGAGAGAGAATTCCTTTCTCTTTTAGGTAACCCAGGAACTCGGCACTTAAGTATTCACCACCTCGATCGGATCTCAGTGTCTTGATACTTTTGCCGGTTTGGTTTTCTACTTCATTCTTATATTCTCCGAATTTCTCAAAGGCCTCGGATTTATGTTTCATCAAGAAAATGAATCCATACCTGGAGAAATCATCCGTAAAAGTAATGAAATATGAAAAACCGCCTCTTGCATGTGTAGATATTGGACCACATACATCGATGTGTATGAGTCCTAAGAGCTCGCTCGCTCTTACTCCATGTCCAGTGAATGGAGTCTTTGTCATCTTTCCTTTGAGATAAGATTGACAAGTGGCATAAGATTGATATTCGAACGGATCTAATTATCCTTCTCTATGTAACTTAGTTAACCTTGTCTCATTGATGTGACCCAGTCTACAATACCATAAGAGAGCCTGATTTATATCTGGAGACTTTCTTTTTAGTGTGTTTTGGATATTGAAAATCTATAATTGGTTTGACACATATATACCGTTATCTAGTGTACCGGACCCAATCAAACCATGATTAAGGTGGATGTTAACAATATCGCTTACAAACGTGAAATCATAACCTTCTTTTGATAACAACGATACTGATATGATATTACACGTTAAACTAGGTATAAAAACAGTTGCGCAAAACCAAAATATGTCCACTCGTCAATCCAAGGTGATAATCCCCTACGGACACAGCATTCATGCTAGCTCCGTTAGCAACCTGGAGGGTCATATCACCAACCTTCAGCACTCTACGGTTTCTTAGTGCCTGCAATGAATTGCATATATGAGATCATGATCCGGTATCCAATACCCAGGAAGTAGAATTGATTGACAGACAATTTTCAATTACAAACACACCTGAAGCTGAAACCACAACTTGCCTCGGGTCCTGGTTCTTGGCAATCCAAGCTTTGCAATCCTTCTACCAATGTCCTTTCCTATGACAGTGAAAGCATTCTTCCTTTGCCACTACTGGCACCATAACCTTTTCCTTTCCCTTGACTCCCACCTTACCAACACCACCTCTCGGTTTGGTAGTGTCCTTCTTCTTTCTTCTTTTGGCCCTTGCCTTGGACCTGGAAGAGGAAGCACCATGAACAAACATAGTGGGTGTTTCCCTTACCTTCTGCAAGGTGCCCTTTACACTCCTCAACATGTTAAGGAGTTCTGGAAGTTCAACTTCTTTACCTTGAATGTTGAAATTCAAGATAAACTGGGCGTAGGTGGAAGGAAGGGACTGGAGAATCAAGTCTGTATACAGCTCGTTCTCTAATGTTGTCCCGATGTCTGCGAGCTCTTCAATATAGCCAATCATCTTAAGGACATGTTCCCCTACAGATGATCCGACGGCCATCCTCGACTGAAACAAGTTCTTCGAGGTCTCGTATATAGCTATACGAGATTGCTCTCCATACAGTTCCTTGGTGTGGAGAAATATGGATTCAAGATCCATATTCTCGTGCCTCCTCTGATGTTCATTATTCATAGAGGCAAGCACTGTTAGTGTATATGCCCTAGAGGCCATTACTATATCATACTAGTTTGTATATTACTTAATAGAAGCTTGGGATATTCACAGTTGTATAGACAATCTTGCTCAAAATGGTAGTATGCTACTTGGTTTGTTTCTACTTTAATATGTGCATGTGTTTCTTTTAGCAAATCGCTTATACATATTAGTGGAGCCCTTAGGATCTTTGCTTAATTACCAGCGTTGTGATGGCAGTCACACTAGTGGGAGCTGGGTAATCTACAAGCACATCCTTATACAGGTCCCTAGTCGTAGGATTATCGAGACGGGGCATCGATACTCCGGAGTAGACTAGCGTATGCGCTTCTCATCCCAGTAGGGGAGACGGTCTGTCCCACAGCCATTAGTACGTCGTACTGGAGATAGTATGCGGGTGCTCGTTAGGTTATGAGTACACTGGACAGGACTCGCTGGGAACTGTTGGTTGGTATTATACCTATCGTCAGTTATCAGTTCCCAGGTGACATGAGTACAGCTTAGTCCGTTGACTTGACACTGTCACTTCGCCTCGAGTGTGTTCCCACTATTCTTAGATTACTACCCTACCACGGCACAAATAAGTCATGCAAACAGGTAGTAGTTGGGTGCAGTCCCGAAGCACTTGGAGGCAGTGACGGTTAGACAGGATTCGTCTCTCCCGGTATTGGGAGTTGATATCGCGCTGTGTCTAGGAAAGCCATTACACAAAGTCCCTGGCCAGGGCAAGCGAGATTTGCTGGTAGTGTTTCCAGTAGTTTCTCAGGGTGTTCTGGGCTACACTCCGACACGACTTGTACCGCTATTAGGGGACTGATGTTTACCGCCCCCCAAGGCCCGACATGCGATACTCTCAGACGAACAGACCGGACTGTACGGAGATTGTCACATTCAGGCTCAGTAGGAGTTCAGATAGGTTCGCCTCATCGGTCTTCTTATCGGGATCTACCTGGGGACCGTTACATACAGCTAGTACCGCTTGCGGCCTGTGGTTAAACCCACTGCCAGCGTAGTGTCGAGTCTTTAGGGTCCCACGCAGAGGGTTGTTCACCTTTGGGCAAAACAGAGTAGAGGTCGTATGGTTTTACGACGGGGTTCGTTCACATACGCGCACTTGTACACGTTTGGTGTCCAGGCAGTTATTACTAGCGGGCTTTGGTTTAAACCAGATCCTAGTATTTGTTTTGGGATTGGTTTTGTCTCATTGCATTCATGTTCCTCGGAACACGGATGCGGGTGTGTATGCACAGTTGACAGAGGCAGAGGAACCTCATTAGGGTTTTTGACCGTTGACTTTTTCTAAACCCTAATGAGAATGAGAAATATGATTAATAATATTAATTAAGGATAATTGTGCCATGGTTATGGTTGGGTTGACCATTTGACTTATTGACTTTTGTTGACCTTGATATTTTCTTTTGCAAAAGATGCTTCTTGAAGCTTGCATTAGCATTAAATGTGAAATGATAATGGTCAAATCAACTAACCATCACAATTATCTTAATTATTATTATTATTCTCATAAATCTCTCATATGAGAGCAAGGTTGAAGAGAGAAACTATTATTCTCTCATGCTCTTTCTCTCTCTTGCATTGCTCTCCCTCTTCCTCTCTCTCAAAGCTCTCTTGTTTCATGAGTTGAAAAACATGAGCTTTGTGAGATAAAACCATCAAAACACCTCTCTACTCATTCTAGGGTTCTTAGTCTAGAAAACCAAGCACTCTAGTTACTTCTTGGTTGAGGTAGGAGCTCAAGGTAGAGGCTTTCGGGTGGATCTTTCTTCGGCAAAGAGAAGACGAAGAGGAGGAGCTGTCTACACCACTCCAAGGAGCTAGCAACAAGGAGGACCACAACAAGACGAGAAGGAGTTCAAGAACTAGGTATAACCATCTTACCTAGTAGCTAAAACTTGTAGTTAGTTTGTTAGTTTTTGTTTAGCAAAGATCCTTCATGGTTAGTCTATGTTCCCTTGTGATAAAAATTTGATTTTTACTCTTTCCGCCTCCCTGTAAGTACCGGGGTGGGTTAAATAAACTTACAAGTGTTGGATATAGTGCCCTCTAAGTCAATTATTGGATCGCAGGTACGTGATTGCAATGATTGAGGGAGGACCTATACCGATAAAACAGTCTTACTCGAGATAATAGTATGCTATCTGGTTTGTCTTTATCATCATGATAGAGCCCATAGGATTCTTGTTTGACTACCAGCAGTATGATGGCGATCATATATATGGGAGCTGGGGTCTATAAGCACATCCTTAAAAGTGTCCCTAGTCGTGGGAGTTTCGAGACAGGGCATCGATACTCCAGAGTAGACTAGTGTATACAGTCGAGACCCCGGCAAGGAGCGGTGGCCGGTCTCACAAGCCACTGGTGTCAGTTGGATCACCTAAGATGTATACAGGTGCTCATTAGGTTATGAGTACACCGGACAGGACTCGCCGGGAACATGCTAGTTGGTATTATACATATCGTCAGATAGCAGTTCCCTGGTGACATGTGTACAGGTTAGTTCATTGACCTGAGGTCGTCATTTGTCTCGTGTGAGTTCCCACTATGCTTAGATTACTACCCTACCACGCTCAAAGGAGTTGTGCAAACAGGTTTTAGTTGGGTACAGTCCCAAGCCACATTGGAGGCAAGTGAGCGGATCTTCGGGGATTCGTCTCTCCCGGTATTGGGGGTGAGATCGCGCTGTGTTTAGGAGAGCCATTACACGAAATCCCTGGCCAGGGTAATCGAGATATACTGGTAGGTATACCAGCAGAATCTCAGAGTGTTCTGGACTGCTCTCTGACACGACTTATGCAGCTATTGGGGGTCTGACGTTTACCGACCCCCTAGGCCTAATATGCGATACTCATAGACGAGTGTTCCGGACTGTACGATTATTGTCACTGTCAGGCTCAGTAGGGTTTATAGATGAGTTCGCTCGTCAGTTTCCCTTCCAATCAATACATAGGCAAAACGTTACGTACAGCTTGTACCTCTGACGTGCTAGTGGTTATACCCAGTGCCAGTGTACTGATGAGTCATTAGAGTTCCCCACCGACACTTTCCCAAGTTCGGGCGAAACGTTGTAGAGGCCGTATGGGTTTATGGCAAGGTTCGGAAAATGCACGTGCGTTTTCGCACGTGTCAGTTTTCGGGCAGATAATACTGGTAGGCTTTGGTTTAAGCCGGATCCCAGTATTATACAGTGTAGATATAATATCTTTGTCTCGGTTGCATTTGTATTCGGTCGTAATACAGATGCGGGTATGTTTATACCAATATGGGGTTATCCTGAAATTCGTTTCGGGATGATTTTTTGGAAGTTGCCAGTTTCCAGTTTTCTATCAGCCGTATTTGACATTCGGTTAAATACGGATTTTTCTTTTCGTCTTCTGAGTGAGTCATGCTTCTAGAAGGTTCTAGAAGTGATGATTAGGCTTGTGACTCATTAGTGTCATTAATGGTTCATTAATGATGGAGGATGACTAGGTTTAATGTGATTGGTTTGCATTTATTGATTTCTAGTGATTCATGCTTTGTTGTTAGGTTATGATAAGTATGATGGATATGGTCACCACTTGAACTCTCCTACACTCACCTCCCTCTTCTATTAATAGTGGCCGGCCCCTCTTTGTGTGGGTGTGTGATTTTTGAATCATTTCAAATTGGCAAAAAGATTATGATACAAGTGTATGGAAATTTCCTAGTTCAATTTCCATTCACCCGATTCCAAATGGCAACCTCTATAACCGTTCGTCCATAGCCTTGGACGTAATGAGACAAAGTATTCTACTCATTTTCTACTTCATCTTGGTCGTCTCTTTTAGCAAACTTGACGATCGAGTTGCCTCGGTTCAGAGGCGGGAGCCCGTTTAAAGATCCGTCGACGTGGTGCCACCTGGACGACGAGACCGGAGATCGAGCAAGTTCGGATCAGTTGCAACATAGCGTGGGATGATGGTTGAAGACCGAAGGACTCGGATCATTCGGTATAACAATTCTACCCTCTTTACAATTTGTTAGTTTAGCTTTAATGGACGATCCGGGATAAAGTACGCGATAGCGCCAGTCGTAAAAGTTTTGTTCCGCATATCGGCGTCTGTTAGACGGCCGGGGCGCCGCCGCGTACTTACAACAAGCACGATGCATTTGGCCTTCGCGCGGTCTAACTCCCAGGTCTTGCGGATTTCCTTATCCGCGACACTGGATTCAGGACCTGGGACGGCAGGGGCCTTTGTAGTAAGGACATACCCCAATTTGTCATAGGTAATAACCATCTTAACATTCCGAAACCAATCTTTATAGTTTGGCCCTGTCAAAATATTTTTATCTAATAATAACTTAAGGCCTGTCATGTTATGGGTCGCTGCAATGAGAGAGAGAGGGAACACTTTAGCATGATACTCTTGCAAGTTTAGAGTGGTTTTTAATTTATCTAAACAGGATGGATCCCACTGTTTCTTGAATCCCTCTTCAAACCATAAAGGAAGAACTAATCAGGACTATTCTCACCGTACAATACTTGCTTAACCGTTCAGCCAGGCCGGTGTCGGTAGTTCGAGGGAGGTTTTACGACGCTTTCGCGAAGTTTCTTAATTAAATAACCTCTTTTCTCTGGGGGCGTCTCTGGGGACGTAGCCCCGCTAACACCTTTCTCGACACCTACTTGATTTATAGCATTGATCGTTAAGTGACGAATCTCCTGATGAGTAGCGGATACTCACAGTAGGATCAGGATCCAAATATCATCGTGTGATAAACCTGAAGGTATCCTACCAAAATTATCACACTTCAAATGGTATGCAACTCTTAGCAAATTTCAGTTTCTTTAGAAATTCCCGATATCAATTTCTGCCCCATGCTCTTATGACCTTGGCGTTGGTCAAAATGTCATAAGTCACATGGCAAGTTCTACCCATCATTATCTTGTTAATTTGAACCCATCCGTGCATACCCCTGACATCGGCCAAATGGCAATACGACTGTCCCAAACTAACTCATCTATCTATACAACAAATGAATACCCAGCAGCTACCAAACACTATGCCTTAGCGTTGGTCAAGATACATAGCTTGAATACTACTGAATACCCAAATGAAATGACGGAGGGCTACGAATGGTTTTGACGAAACCGTGAACGTAGTGAACTTGATATGATCGAAGGAACCTGATAGCTTTTTAAAAGGAGTGGTTTAAGCTCCGCAATTAAAAAAAATCTTCTGTTTTAAAATAACCGAGTGGTTTCTTTTAAACTGTTCCAACGATTCAACTTTGGTTTATTTTCTTTGCATTAAAATAATGCGTCCCATCAATTAACCTATCATTGCAGAAAACAACGAAAATACAACGTCCTCTTATGCCATCCGCATTCGCCACTGGACCCCGTCATTCACCCGTTAGGTTACTTAACTAACGACAGAGCGGGGGCTGGGATAGCGCGGGTGCAAAACATAAGTGACGCCTACTAGATATAATATATAAATATTGTACATTCGTCAGACGCAATAATAGGCGTTCCAGATCACAGATGAACATATTGGATTTTCTAGGAATCCGCATTCCTTTTTAGCCTGCAAAGAAAGACGGATTACATAGTCGCGATGAATAGCCAAAACCCCACCCTAGACCCCTACGGGTACGGCAAACTACCCGTCAAGTACCCGAAGTGAAGCGGTCTCCCTCAACGACGTGGGTAGGCCACTAAACACTTCAAAGTACCCGGTAGTTTGTGCACCCCATCTTGGGTCTATCCTAGGAGCAGAAAATAGTAAATGAAATAATACAACGGTGGCTACAACCTCAACCCGGATGTGCCCCGCAAAAGAATATTACAACAAATTACAACTTACATTTGAATGAAATAAATACTCGTCTCACATCCCCGGCTATTCATTCACGACAATCCAACAAGTTCATATTTACAAACCAGTAAAAACCATTACAGAAATGTGCAACCCCCTGCTAACCGACATACTAGCAGTTATGGGAGATTTACGAACACATTAAACACAACACAGATATAATCAAGTTAGCCAAACATCTTAGAATTTTGATCAAGCAACACTAATGACTCTACTCCAAACAATTCTCTGTGCGCATAAAACCTGAGAAGAAACAAAACATCCCAGAAAATACAACATCAACACAGAAGAATAACTGAGCAAATTTGGGTTGACTCGATGTAGAAGGCCGATGAGGAAACCCATCCGAACTCCTACTGAGCCTGATGTGACAATCTCCGTACAGTCCAGTCTATTCGTCTAAGACTATCGCATATCGGGCCTAGGGGGCGGCGAGCGTCAGTCCCCTAAAAGCTGTATAAGTCGTGTCGGAGTGAAGCCCGTCACACCTTGAGAAGATACTGGAAAACCTACCAATAAATCTCATTTGCCCTGGACAGGGACTTTGCGTAATGGCTCTCCAAACACAGCTTGATATCAACTCCCAATACTGGGAGAGACGAATCCTTTCTAACTGCCACTGCCTCCAAGTGCTTCGGGACTGCACCCAACTGCTACCTGTTTGCACGACTCCTTTGAGCCGTGGTAGGGTAGCAATCTAAGAACAGTGGGAACACACTCGAGACGAAGCAGTAGTATCAAGTCAACGGACTATGATGTACTCATGTCACCTGGGAACTGTTAACTGACGACGGGTATAATACCAACCAACAGTTCCCTGCGAGTCATGTCCGGTGTACCTGTAACCCAACGAGCACCTGCATACTATCTCCAGTACAACGTACTAATGGCTGTGGAACAGACCATCTCCCCTGCTGGGATGAGAAGCGTATACACTAGTCTACTCTGGAGTATCGATGCTCTACTCTGGAGTATCGATGCCCTGTCTCGATAATCCTATGACTGGGGACCTGAAAAATGATGTGCTTGTAGACTACCCAGCTCCTACTAGTGTGACTGTCATCACAACGCTAGTAGTCAAGAAAGATCCTAAGGGCTCTATCAATATGTATTCGCAATATACTAAAAGAAACATATACACATATTAAGATAGATATAAACCAAGTAGCATACTTCTATGTTGAGCAAGACTGTTAATACAACTGTGAATATCCCAAGCTTCCATTAAATAATATACAAGCTAGTATGATATAATAATGGCCCCTAGGGCATATACACTAACAATGATCATATCAAACACCCACAAGCCAATGGTGATGGATCCAACGGTAATGGATCCAAACGCCCCAAATATGGGGGTATGATCGTGCACAAGGTTTACATGGCTTCCGAGAAAGAGGAAAGACGTGCCTCCGTGGGGCATCGATCGCAAACTCAGTCGTTAACAAAGGCTCAGGAGTAACAACAAAAGCTCCAAGAGATGCTGACGAAAATGACAGCACTCAACGGGCAGAAAGAAAGCTCGGAATCGGCATCTGAACAGCGCTGGGAGCAGGAGACCGATACAAAGTTCCTGCGAAGGGTGTTGGAAAGAAAGGATATGGAGGCCGCGGAACAGGCTACAAATATAAAATAGATGGCGCTCATGTTCCAAGACATGGTTGGAATGATGATCCAACCAGAACCTCCAGCTGAAGACCCGCCGATAGTTATCGTGGACGACAGAGGGGAAACATCAAACCCTCTTCCGGCTCTATCAGTGGCCAGGGAGGAAATGATCTCCAAAGCTACCCTTGATTACATAGCTCAACAAATACGAGATCATCAAGCCAACGAAGCGACCGGCCAAGTCATCAGAACCGGGCGACCGTACCAAGGCTGGTATGATCAAATCAAGCACCCGTCGGGATATACGATTCCTAAATTCCATGTGTACAAAGGGACAAGCAACCCGCATCAGCACGTCGCTCAGTTCAGAGCTCTATGCGGCAATATTGGAGGCAACGACAAATTGCTGCTTCGCCAGTTCGTTGGCAGCCTGTCAGAGACGGCGTTTGAATGGTACTCGGAGCTCCCAAATGACTCCGTCAAAACATTCACGGAAATAGAACTGCTATTCACACAGCGGTTCGCCAGCGCAAGCGAGCGCACCCCAATCACGGCATTAATCAATGCCAGGGTGAAGCCAGGAGAGACTTGGGTTCAATACGCAATCCGATGGTGGAACCTCTGGTCAAAATGCGAACAACGCATCGAAGAAGCTCCTGCTGTGTGCATGTTTATTGGGACTCTGGATCCTCAGGCGACTGTGTCCCGGCTTATGACGTTCTTTAACCCGATCACCTTGCAGGCTTTGATCAACAAGTTGGTCCAAATGGACCGGATGAGCCACGGACCTTCCTCTTAAAAAATGGACCCTCGAAATGCCAAGGGTGAAAGGAAAGCGGCCTTCATGGCCAACACTCAACAATAACCGAGTGACCAGAAACCGGTTGCTCGCCAAAAGAATACACGCCCATGCCAATCCCTGAAAGAGAAGCTAGGACGAGCTTACTCGTTTCCCCGTGATAAAATGAGGAGACTGTTCGAACTAGCAGTATGCAACAAACTCATCACTCTGCCGGACCCAAAACATCCACCACAACCCGGTGACGACAATAATCCCAACTACTGCTCCTATCACCGAATGGTGAGCCACCCCATTGAGGATTGCTGAGTCTTCAAGAACTGGGTCGAGGACCAGTACCTTCAAAGGAAATTCGCGATGTCCGAGAACTAGAGGTTGAACCCGCCGCAGAGGCACGCTCTTAAAAGGTGGATACGTCGGGGGCATCATGTTCGTTTGTGGAAGAAGCTCCGTGGGAAGTTGTTCTTTCAGCTAAAACCAAAAGAATGCTGAAGGATCTTTAAGCATGTCCAGCGATCAGGTGGAAAAGCCCGCTGGAGCCTGAGATCATTGAAGGGATGCTGAAATCGCGTCCCACATCGAAAACTATTAACGATGGGCTAAACACCCAGATCAAGCGTTCAATGTCTTCGAAGGGAAAGAAGAAGACCAAGAAGCCCGTACAGCCTGACAACAAGCGCACGGACCTGCAAAAGTATATCGACGTGCTGGAGGAGTACAACCAGAAGGCGCGAACGCCAGTCACCCTCGAAGAGTTTCTCAACCATATACTTGAGAACGGAGATAGTGACGGTGATGAGGAACATCGCTCGTCAGGGAGAACCGAAGATTATGTAGCAAGTTGCCACATGATGTCTCATTCATCATTAAATAACGAAGAAACTCCCTCGGCGTCGGGAAGCAACGCAGAGGAACTCGGGGAAGGGTCGGTGCCAAAATCCCCAGAGCTTTCAGAAGGCCTAATTGACAAGCTGCTAAATGAAGCTTTTCAAAAGAGCTGACCGAGAACGTGAAACGGCCATATACGAAAAGGTCAAGCATCAGCATCAGGATGAAGAAGACGCGGCGAGGAAGAGTCACAAAGTACTCCAACCAGAGCGAAGCATTGTCACTCATGCTTGATTTAGGGACTTCATCCACCAACATCCAAATCCGCTATACCCAACGGTAGCCAGCTGGCCGTTCGAAATGTGAGGAACCGACATAATCGGCCACATTGAGCCAACATCATCCAAAGGACACCGGTTCATACTGGTGACGACCGACTACTTTTCTAAGTGGGAGGAAGCAGTATCACTAAGGGAGGTGAAGACGGAGAATATTCTCCATTTCTTCAAGACACATGTCATCTACCGGTTCGGCACTCCGCGACAGATAATCTCGGATAGTGGACCAGCTTACAGGAGCCATAAAATCATCCGCTTCGCAGAATAACATAAAATAGACTGGAAATACTCCTCTGTTTATAACTCTCGTGCCAACGGTCTAGCTGAAGCATTCAACAAGACCTTGACCAAGATTATAAAGAAAAAGGTGTCCAGAAACAAAAAGGACTGACATGAGAGACTACACGAAGCTCTCTGGGCATACCGAACGACGTTCAAAATGGCTACGAATACAACACCATACGGGTTGGTATTCGGTAATGAAGCATTCCTTCCTTTGGAAATAGAACTCCCTTCTCTCCGAGTAGTAGTTCGATACAAGCAAACAGATGACGAAAATGGCCACCTTCGGCTTGAGGAGCTCGACGCCCTCAATGAAACTTG
This sequence comes from Agapanthus africanus, assembly GCA_030015575.1. Classification (NCBI taxonomy): domain Eukaryota; kingdom Viridiplantae; phylum Streptophyta; class Magnoliopsida; order Asparagales; family Amaryllidaceae; genus Agapanthus; species Agapanthus africanus. Next base: position 561,964,142 of record CM057340.1, read on the forward strand.
CCTCATGGCGCAGCAAAACCTACAAGCTTACAAGGCAAGGATGACACGCTTATACGAAAAACTGACTAGGCCGAGAACATTCCGCCAAGGAGAACTCGTGCTAGTCGTCAAAAGATCTATGATCCCCAATCGTGCAAAACGAGGGAAATTTGAGCCAAACTATGAAGGCCCGTACATCATAGACAAGGTCTATCAAGATGGGGCCTATTTGCTAATGGATATGCATGGTGAAAGACCTTTCCGGCCAATAAACGGCCGATTCCTCAAGAAATACCATGCATGACGAGTCACGACTTAGGTCAATGATAGATGATGATGCTCGTGTCCGCTCGCTATCTTCCTGAGTCAAAACTCTAAGTGGTATTCGGAAAAGCTTCACCTCAAAAATGGTGATAATGGACCACTACGTCCTTAAACTGGCAATGGACCACTACGTCTTTAAACTGGCAAAGGACCACTACGTTTTTAAACTGGCAATAGACCGAAATGTCCCTAAACTAGTACTTTACCACAAACATGGCGCATCGCCCCAAATATGGCGATATCTTCTCTTGGGATCTATATTGCAATCAAAGCTCCAACGGCAAAGACTGCAACCCAAGTTTAATAAAACGGTATGTCCACAAGCAAAATGGGAACGGATGAAAACCCGAAAGGTTGCTGTGAGTAAAAACAGCAGGGCTACCGGCGAGCTTGTGAAAACCTGAAAGGGCGCAATCTCGTTGTTAAAAAAATAAAAATAAAAAACGGTACGTTCACAAGCGAAATGGGCACAGATGAAAACCCGAAAGGGCGCCGTGAGTAAAAACAGCAGGGCTACCGGCGAGCTTATGAAAAACTGAAATGACGCAATCTCGTCGTTAAAATATATATAAAAAAACGGTATGTCTACAAGCAAGATGGGCACAGATGAAAACCCGAAAGGGCGCCGTGAGTAAAAATAGCAGGGCTACCGATGAGCTTATGAAAACCGGAAGGGAACAATCTCGTAAAATTTTCACTTGCGGGATCCTCATGACTCGTAAGGAGAATCCTCCTAAGAGACCCTCATAGCTCATAAGATTAAAAGTCTTAAGTTATAGGGATCCAAACCTGCCCTTAAGCCATCCTATTCCCCAAGTTGCTCTACAGACGGACTGATATTGGCCCTTATATACAATCCACGGGCACAAATAAACGTTTCTCCCACCAAGTTCCACCAATCAAGAGGAATGTCCTCATATGGTAAACGACACTTGTAAGTCCTCTCAACTTATAAGGAGAAAACACTCTTATAAGATACTTACGACTTATAAGAGAACACACACTTAGGAATCCCCACGATTCCTTAGGAGAAAATACGCCTGCGGGATCCTCACGACTCATAGGGAGAAATAACTTTATGAGACCCTTACGGCTCATAAAGTCAAAAGCCTTAGTCGACAGGATCGTAACCCTGTCTACTAAGCCAACTTTGATCAAATCAACAAAGGCAAATGATAATTCGCTCCGGGCAATATCCTAGTAGTAGCGATACTGATATCAAGATTGGTACCAAATCTTAAGGTCTATATTTGCAACAAAAAATCAGCAAGCAAAAATATATGCATATGAAATAGCCGAAATGATGGGGCAAATCGCAATAAAAATCAGTGACCAAAATATATGCATATGAAATAGCCGAAATGTTTGGGTCCGCAATAATAAATACAGCGAGAGAAAATAAAAAATACAAATAGCCGAAATGTTTGGGCAACTCGCAATAAAAAGCAGCGAGCAAAAAGAAAAATAGCCGAAAAGATTGGGCACCGCGATAAAAAGCCGAAATGATTGGCAATCATAAATTTCGCGATATAAAAAGTTGAAATGATAGAGCATCATGGAAATAAATAAAATGAAATGAAACTTTTGCCCTGCAGGTGAGTCCACATCGACCCATGTATACAATCCATGGGCACAAACAAAAAGAGAACCATATTTTCCCACCTGGCTCTATCAAAGGGAGAGCCAAGCCTTGACGGTTTACAAAACAACCTAAAAACTATCTCAACATACTTCTCGTTACAGCAGACGCAATGTCAACAACGGCGTTCCTTCTCACTCCAACGGGATGCAAATGCGATGTCAACAAAAGACCCCAGGGTCGAAACAAAATGGAGCCATGGCAAAGTCCCTAGTTCTAAGTCTCGACGGTTCACAAAACAAGCTAGAGATCACCTCGACATTTGTCTCATTACAGCAGACGCAGTGTCGACAAAGAAAGCGAAGGCCAAATTCCTGGTTTCAGGGTCTTGATGGCAACACAAATAAAATCCGAAAGACTATCGGAGATCATCCCACACCAGTATGGAGTGGTTATGACTCATTGGGGCTCCCAAACTAAGTCTAACCTCAAGTAAAAAGCGACATGGCAAAATTCCTAACGCTTGCTCTTCCGACGGTCAAACTGCCTAAGGAGATTACTTGAAGACGTCTTGTCCAGCCCCCGAAGGGATCAGAGACATGACAGTCGCGGGGCTACTCGAATAGCAGCGTAAAGAATGCATATCGAGGAATGCATCAGCCAACGCGACGGTACGACGGACAAAAACCCTAGTGCCGCAAAACCTAACGGACCTCTGTCGTAAAGAGCAGGGGTTATCTATGACGTTAAGATAAGTTTGCCTACAAGCCCAAGGGAGGCAAACTAAACAAACTCCGAAATGAGTCCATAAACTAGAGACTCCGGAATGAGTGAATAAACTACAAGCTCCGAAATGAGTTCATAAACTAGAGACTCCGGAATGAGTGAATAAACTATAAGCTCCGAAATGAGTTCATAAACTAGAGACTCCGAAATGAGTGAATAAACTACAAACTCCACAATGAGTATATAAACTACTTTATGCCAAGTCAAGACAGCAAAAGAAAAAGAAGCGCTGGTATGAAATGAAATATGTCTTTTATTTATGAATCAAAATGAATACAAGATACTCTTATTTATGAATGAATAAAAAATATACAAAAAAGGGGAAGAATATACGGCGACAAAAATGTTTAAGTCGGCGGACGGTTCAATAGGCCAGCAAGTTCGTCGTTCTTCTGCTGGGCTTCGGCTTCAAGCTCTATCAGTGCTGCAAGACGAGTCCCTGCCTGGGTAAGTTGATTCTGGTATGAAGCAAACCGACTCTCGAGCTCCTTCTCGGCGACCTTATGGGTTTCAACCATCTCACGGGTAAAAATAACGGCTTTGTCAAGAGCCACCACCTCCGTAATGGCTTCTTGAAGAACCCGCCAAATTTCGTACGCACGGGTGGTCTTGGCAGTAAGCTGAGCCTGAAGTTCTCCCAAAGCGTTTGAAGCTAACTCCCTCTCCGAAAACTTCTAGTTGAGCCTCTTCTCGCATGACTGGAGATTGGCTGTACACCGTTCAATCCATCCCCGCAGGCTCACTTTTACAGTTAAGATGTCGGAGGGATGGCGTATGCACTCAAGCCCATGTAGGCAGGCCTCCACTCGGTGACAGTACTCAACCCAGGCACGCACCAATGCTTCGTCAGATAGGTGGCGAGAACAGACAAAGAAGCATTGGCTTCAGCAGCAAATTCTTCGGCCGCGACAGAGGTACCAGTGCGAAGATCTTCAATGAGAGCCGCCAGTGAGTAACGCTTTGTTTTTCCATCCTTTCAGATACACGTCGGGAGTAAAGACCTGGTGGCATGGGGATCCGAGACTTTAATGGGGTTAGGGCTGGCAAAGCTGTGAAGATTTATGTACAGTCAGTTGTATTTCCAAACATAGAGTAAACAAAACGATACCAAAGATAAAGCATCACTTACCCACAGTCATGCAAGGTGGGTTTGAGAGATCCCCAAGCCCGTCAAGAACCTCAACTTCGTCGTCGGCTTCCAGAACTGTGGTTTGAAATGGAGGCCATATTAGCATCATTATAAAAATATAAAACAAAAAGGGTAAAAGAATACCGACCTTGGCCAGAAGAAAGTATTATGCTTTGTGGAGGTATTGCTTGTGGGGCCACCGTGTCAAGAAATCATTGGAAGGTTTTCCTTGGGGAAAGATCCACGATAAAAGCCACCAGCTCCTGCAATTCTGAGGGAAGGGAAAGTTCAGATAAAGGGAAGGTCGTTAAACAGAATGTGTATGTGTGGAAGATTACCTTCGATGCTTCGTCCACCGTGAACTGGAGGGATAGCAGCTACGGCAACTTCTTCTACACCCACCAGTGCGTCGCTATAAATAGCCATGAGACCTATGGCCGGCAAGACCACCTCTGCCGGAGGAGTAGACGCTGAAGGGACAAAAGCCACCACCGGGAACTCCACAGCAAGGGTAGCAGCTTCAGCAATCTCCTCTACACCCGCCGGTGCGTCACGGGAAATATTCGTAGAATCCGCAGCCATGGCTCGATCTGGACTCAAATCCACTTCCGCTGCAGAAGTCCCTGCAAAGTTTTCGCAAAAATAAGAAGGCATAAAAGTAATACAAATTACTCGTCAAGAGAAGGACACGAAAAATACGCATACCAATACGCCAGGAAGCCTGAAGTATGGCTTTTTCGAGCCGTTGTTCTTTTCTGATTAAATACGCTCGCCAGGATTCAAGTGCAAATAAATGACTACCGTCTTTAGTGCAAGCTCGTCTTCTGAAGCAACCGAGACGGGCCATTTGTGGCCCGTTCTTCTTCCATTAACAGAGGACCTATATGTACCCTCCGTAATGATGGGTCAACGTCATAAAATACAACGAGGGGTAGGCTTTCTTTGGGGCGCACACGTTTTCCATCTCATCTCGTGAGCGCCTTAAAGCTTCGACCAACTGCGCAGCCTCCTCGGCAGACGAACCAGGAAAGAGAAGGCCGTCGTTCGGCTCCTGCATAGATATCGGCTCATCTTGAATAAAGGGCTCGGATTCAAGCAAAGTGTCGAGTAGGCCGGAGACTGATTTCTTTCTCCTTTTGGAGCCTGTGCTAACGCTAGCAGAGGAGCGCTTCCTCCCCCTTGGTGCTTTGGTGCGGCGTTGCCCAACTTCACCTTCAGTATCATCCTTTAGTGACACCACCACGGGTGCTTTATCAGGAACTTCTGCCTGGACTCTAGTACGCATCGGCATACCAGCAGTGCGAGGGGTTGATTCTATTTCTGCAACTTTAGAGATAAGCACCGAACCGCTATCCCTCAGAGGAGGGCGAACCACCGACCGCGTCCGCAATGGGGAGCTGGTGACCTGAGCCGGAATGGGAGCTCTACACTCGAAAAGCACCCTTCTCTCCTTCGCAATGACAGGGCCGACCCAATAGCGATACCAACCCTTGAAGGACCCCACAGGCCTCGGAAGATAGTCGGGCTCCGGGATCATGAAGAGGGAGCCAGTGTTTTACCGCATGAAATGGTGAATGACAACGTGGGTAACCTCCAGGGAGAGGGCAGGCTCAACTAAAAATGCCTCTATTGGAACGCCCTGGTTATAGCTTAACTGATGGGCGAAGCGATGCTGATTATACCGCATGAAGAGAGCAGTGTCATTCCAGTGGAACACCAAATAACCCTTCCTGATCGAGTATAGATGCATGATCGAGTTAGGCTTTAAAGCCGGGACCCCACCCTTCGACAAATCAAACAATTGCTGAATGGGCCCCGCTGGAGCGGAAAGGACTCGATCGCTGAAAACCATCCCGCCTTCATTTGAGTACGGATTCAGCAGTACGCGGAGAGCCCCTAACTAGGTCGGATCGGGAGCGGAAGCATCAACCAACCTCATGGTCCGCGGGAATGTATATGATTCATAAAAATCAGGTCGCTGGTGCGCCGCAAACGCTCCCAACACATGCATCTTGATCCACGACATGAACTAGTAGAGAGAGAAATTCACGGTATTCGCACCCGGGTTCGAAGTTTTAGCGGCAACGCTTAACCCGTAATATAGATGCGACAACCCCGCGACGCCAACAGTTAATCGTGCTCCTCCAGCTATGCGATGAGCAGGATAAAAAAATGGAGGCTCTCATAAAGCGGCGATGCATCGGCATGGCGAACCAGCTGAACCAAAGACTGATAAAGCCGACGAAGAAAGTTTCTTCATCCATGCCAGGGGCTGCAATCGCATCGAAAGCTATGGTCGACGAGTTTGGAAAATAGAACTGCAGCAGGTCTTCCTCTTTGGCCGGCAGTTTCCTCAGCCCGAATCCAAAAGGGTATTCAATTTTCACGAATTTTGGAGCCTTTTTGGATAAAACGTCCTCACGAAGGAAGCAAGCAATAAAAGCGTCAAAGGTGACACCTTGCCCTTCTGATGTCACGAATAGCTTTTCAAAGATACCCAGGGCCTTGATTAGACTCGGGTACTTATGATGAACAGCATTCTCAGTCGTCAGGCCGTCAATCATAGCGGGCACCGTATCATATTGGATATGGTGCCCTCAAAGTCAATTATTGGATCGCAGGCACGTGATTGCAATGATTGAGGGGGGACCTATACCGGTAAGATAGTCTTACTCGAGATGATAGTATGCTATCTGGTTTTTCTTTATCATCACTATTACATATTGATATAACCCATAGGATTCTTGCTTGACTACCAGCATTATAATGGCGATCATATATGTGGGAGCTGGGGGTCTATAAGTGCATCGTTAAATGTCCCTAGTCCTGGGAGTATTGAGACTGGGCATCGATACTCCAGTGTAGACTAGTGTATACTGATTGAGACCCCGACGAGGGGCGATGGCCAGGTCTCGCAAGCCATTGGTGTTAGTTTGTTCACCTAAGATAGTATACAGGTGCTCATTGGGTTATGAGTACACTGGACGGACTCGCTGGGAACCTGCTAGTTGGTATTATACCTATAGTCAGATAGCAGTTCCCAGGTGACATGTGTACAGGTTGGTCTGTCGACCTGAGATCATCATTTGTCTCATGTGAGTTCCCATTGTACTTTGATTACTACCCTACCACGGCTCAAAGGAGTCGTGCAAACAGGTTTTAGTTGGGTACAGTCCCGAGCCACATGGAGGCAGTGAACGGATCGTCGGGGATTCGTCTCTCCCGGTATTGGGGGTTGATATCGCACAGTGCACGGGTGGCCATCACCAGAAAACCTTGGCCAAGGTAGTCGAGAATTACTGATTTGGATCAGTAGTTTCTCAAGAGGTGATGGGTTTCATACCGACACGAATTATCGCGTTGTTAGGGGTATGACTTTATCCATCTCCCTAGACCCAATATGCGATACTCTTAGACGAACAGACCGGACTGTACGGATATTTGTCACTGTTAGGCTCAGTAGGGTTCCTGGATGAGTTCGCTCGTTAGCTTCCCTTTCGCTCAATACATGGCCAGCCGTTACGTACAGCTAGTGCCACTGACGTGCTTGTGGTTAAATCCAAAGCCAGCATATTGATGAGTCATTAGACTCCCCCACAGACAGTTTCCCAAGTTCGGGCGAAATGTTGTAGAGGTCGTATGGTCTTATGGCAGGGTTCGATCATATACGTGCACTTGTGTACGGATCATGATCGGACGGATCATACTAGTAGGCTTTGGTTTAAGCCGGATCCTAGTATTAGATTTGTTGGATTACTTTCGTCTCACTGCATTCGCATTCAGTCGGAATGCAGATGCAGATATGTATATACAGATGAGGGGTATTCTTATGATCCGTCACGAGTTTACTTTAGTTGATGCCATATCTTTTTTGTTGAATTAAACATTTTGGTTTAAATGTTTAATTAGGTGGAAATGGTGAGCTCAAGTCATCATGAAGAGCAATTAATGAGGTATGTGCATGTTTGGTGACTCATAGTCTTATTTTTGGTGCCATGTCAATTTTCTTGATTGATTGTTGTGCTGAATTGATGTGAGGAGAGAGAGAGGGCAGCCACTAAGTCTTGGGGTTGGCTCTTCATTTGGAGAATACTCTCACATTTTTGATTCAACACAATAAGCAAACAAAGCTCTTCTTCTTCTTTCTTCTCTTGAGCTCACCATCTCCTCATCAATGGCTTCATCTTCAACCTCCATCCATACAATCTCATATGTTGAGAATCAATGGATATTTAGAGACAAAGTTATCACACACATTCTTTACTTTATCTTGGACATGTCGGCTAGCAAACTTCATGTCCGAGTTGCTTCATTTTGAAGCGGGAGCCTGTAAAAAGACTTCTTGACGTGGTGCCCTTTCGACGAGGAGACCGGAGATCGAGCGAGATCGGAGATGCCGCGAGGTGCTAAGGATGGTGGCTAAAGACCGAAGGACACGGATCGATCGGTATACCCATTCTAACTTCTTGTAGATAGCTAGTTTTGTGTTAATGGTACGATCCGGGTAAAGGTTATGGTAGCGCCAAGTTTTGAAAAGTTTTTGTTCCGCGTTTGGCCTCGGAAAGACGGTCGGGGCGCTGCCGTAACCCAACATATCGAACACATACTTATCAGGAGGCAGTAACTCTTCGTAGTGCTCTCCCGTGATCGGCAACCCGGATATCTCGCGAAACACTTCCAGTGAAATCGAAACCTCACGATCCCCTAGCAAGAACGTGTTGGTGGGAAGATTCCATTGATTCAAGAAAACCTTAACCCACCAGACATGAGGGGCGTGATAAAAAAATAACGACGCATACACTGCTTGGTACAGCCCAACCTTCTGCAGACGTGCGCGTTGGGCAGAAAGAATATATCAAGCCCAGGGAAGGTAGGCCACTGGGTGGCGGAGGGTAACGCCTACCTTATAAACCCGCCCCCATGGCCGAGCTTCACCCTAACATATTCGACGCCCCAGAATATCAATAGCCACCATGGATTGGTTGGGTATCCCGGTCGTTGACGGTTCGAGTCGACCCGTGGGAGTCCAGTTAGTTGCCTCCACCGCATAAGCAGTCCGTAGGCGTTCCATCAATGATATAAAGCGGATGGGTTCTGTCGGCGCTTCGTAGGTAAAACTACGGCGGCCCCTGATAAGATGACCGTACCATGTCCCCCACAGGAGAAGACTAGTATGGTCCCTGTCATGTGCCCTGATCATCGCCATAATCCCCTCGTCCGATAGCGATTACGGAAAAGCGACTTTTAAGCGAGTGTAAGGGAAGTCGGGAAGTGAGGCCATCGTTCCTGAAATAAGAGGAAAGGAAAAACCCATTAAAAAAATTAATAATAATAATAATAAATAACATAAAAAATAATAATAATAAATAATAAGGTAAAATAAAATAAAACGTGATGTGTGTTTTCACGGGACCACTGCCTGCAAAACCAATGGACTCCACAAAATCTAAATAGCGGCACACCAATGATGAGGCAAAATAATCATTATGAGAATCAAAAAGGATTCTCATCAAGTAAACAGTGAAGTTTAAACGACTCTTAAAACGAGTTCTGTTGAAATGCACGACAGATTCAAATCTGTATTAGGGGCACTAAAACCCTAAAATACTCGAGAACAATAGAGAATAAAATTCCCAAAAGTGTCTTGCAGGGCTAAGCTTTGTAAATACGGAATTAAATTCCTTTAATAAAGGGATTAAATCCCAGAAGACCCCCATGGCAAGGAGAAAAAGAAAATGGAATTAAATTCCAAGGATCCTTAAAGATCGATGACAGGGTAAAACCCTAAGAGGAGGATTAACAATCCCCGTTGATTCAAGACCTCAAAGTCTACAAAAAACAAAACAAAATGTGTTTGATTTGGATCCTTAAGAAATCAATTCAATAAAAAAGAAACGCTCTGTCGATGGATTTAAAATCCAGGGCAAAAACAAAAATGGGTTTCGTTCATAATCCTTACCAAAGAAAAAGTTTTGATAGAATTTAACTCTGAAATTTCAGCGGGCAGAGAACTAAGCACTGAAGAAGAGAATTGAATTCTCAAGAAAAATAAGCAAGGAAGAAAATGAAAGAATAGTGGTCATCCCAGAGGCCAAAACCCCCACATTTATAAGATATGATGGGGAGCGGTTCATCTTCCCATTCCTCTAGGCAATCCAACGGCTGTAAGGGCAGACAGCGTTGCACTCACGTTCAAGCCACGTGAGAGCAACGCTGGGGGGCATTTGTTCCCGTATAAAAAAGAGGTAAGGGAAAGTTCCCCACTATTCAAAGCCTCACGTGTTAAACACGTGGGCACCTATATGCAACGCATATAGGCACTGCAATTAAAGCAACTGATAAACTAAAACAACCTCACGTGTTTAACACGTGAATGCCTATATACAACGCATATAGGCACTGCAATTAAAACATCTGGTAAACTAAAACAGCCTCACGTGTTTAACACGTGAGTAACTATATGCAACGCATATAGGCATTGCAATTAAAACAACTACTAGGCTAATGAAGCATCGCTTGTCTAACACGTGGGTGCCTATATGCAACGCATATAGGCACTGCAATGCAAACAAACTATAGGATAATAATCCTCATGTATTAAACACGTGAGCGCCTATATGCAAAGCATATAGGCGCTGCAATCAAACAGGTGACAAAATAAATAAGCCTCACGTGTTGAACACGTGAGAGCACCTCCCTACGTAGAATTAAATTCTACTCAACAAGGAACCGTTGGATCAAAAATCTAATGGTGGTTAAGTATAAAATTAAATTCTATTGATCTTTTTAAGTGAGGAGTGATATTTCTATTAAATAGAAAGTTGGTGGATCAAAAATCCCATGAGATGGAAAATATTTTTCATATCTTTCTAAAGAAAGAGATTGTGCTCTGTTAAGACGAGCACCCTTAGATTAAAAATCCAATGATGGTTTAGAAAAATTACTATTTTACAGAATAGGATTTTGCATATGGTAAAATATTTCCCCAATCTTGTTAAAAATAAGAAAAATATGTTCTGTAAAACAGAAATCCTTGGATCAAAAATCCAATGGGGGGCAAAATTCCCCAAGTCAATTCTGGAACCAATTAAATCAATTAGGATCTCTCAATGAGAGATTTTCTCAGAATTAAACAAACTTCTCTCCACTATATAAGGGACCAGAGACTTCAAATCTCAGGAGGACGAAGAGTGAAGGAAGATAGAGAGAGAAAACAAAGGAATCCCCTCAGAAGCTTAGAAAAAAAAGAGAAGCTTAAAAGAAGAAGAAAGAAAAGTTTCAAAAGAAACAGAGAATTTAATTCTTACAAAAGAAGACTTGTTTCATTAAAACCCTAGGTAAAAAGAAAACAAAACTCATAGATCATCTTGCCTCTCGTTTTCTCTCTAAGGATGTACCCCTTCATGCAAGAACTTAGTTCTTCTTCTGGTTGAGATCTGCAGAAGCAGATCTTCCCACAAGTTGAGAATTTAATTTTCATCGGGGGGTTCTGTCATGCAGATTCAAAACCTAGGGGAAAGGATTGAGTTCAAAGAATTTAATTCTTACAAAACACATGAAAACTAGGGTTTAACCCTATAAAAAGAATTTAATTCTTGCAAAACAAGAAACATGAGATCCTCCAATCCCTAGGGTCATTAACATGAGATCAAAATCTCCAAACACCCAGAAGAAAAGACCGATGATTCATCAGTGTTTAAACACTATAACGAGGGCCACACGTGCTTCCCATGTGAGCGCTTAAAGGAAGAACGAGAAGTGCTTCTTAAGGCAATCACGTGTTTTGCACGCACTCACCTAAAAGGAGGGGATAAAAACCCAAAAGGCCGAACCCAACTTTGGGACGCCTCACGTGTTTTATACGTGAGTGCCACAAGAACTAAGTGCTCAGCACTTATATAAAAAGCGGGAAAATAAGTGGGCAGTGCCCATAACTCGGTGCCTCACATGTGTCACGTGAGCACCACAGAACTCTAGTGTTTAACACTAATCCGATGCGTCACGTGTGTCACGTGAGCGCCACAGAACTCTAGAGTTTAACACTAATCAGGTGCCTCACATGAAATGCACGTTAGCATTATATGTCTCAGCACTTAGCTCTGTTGGGTAATTATGGAGACCCAAATCTAGCCCAAATTGACTAAGTTCTTCCAATCAACTGAGCCCCTCTGTGCTCATCATTCCCCAAATTGAGACTAATGATCTTTCAACTGATGATGTTCAAAATGATATTCATCCCACATCTCCTAAGTTAATCTTAGTCTCCAAAAATAACTAATGATTCGTAGAAGATCCACCATGATCTTTTCCCTCAAATACGGGATTTGGTTTAAGGGTACATCTCTCCACACCTCTGATACATGTTGTTATAATTCCTCAACGTCTTCAGAGAGGTGGTGGGTCCCGACAACCAACTGCTTTTTGGAGCACTTTCCAAATTGACGTGCACATCCCAAATTAAACCACATCCCAAATTGGATGCATCCCATATCATCGTTGCTCATCCTGTCACGTAACAAATACACGTGCACACAAGATGTGATAAAGGACCGAACGTCCTTAAACTAACAACGGACCGAGATGTCCCTAAACTAACAACGGACCGAAACGTCCCTAAACTAACCGTTGTCTCCAAAATGGCAACAACGGACCGAGACGTCCTTAAACTAAAATCTCATCCCCAAATGGTGAGCAACGGACCGAGACGTCTGTTTACCTCAATCAGAACAAAGCTCTGTTCAAATTCCAAGGTGGAAAAAGAAGCAATGCTTCTGTTTTTCTCCAATAAGAGCAAATCTCTGTCTTCAAAATTAAAGTGCAAAAAAAAAAATTTGCGCAGCTGGACACGTGTCAGCGCAGCGCACCTGTGCGCTGCGCGACACGTGTCAGCGCAGCGCAACTGTGCGCTGCGCCAAGGAAGGAAAAAAAAAAACTTGCGCAGCTGCGCTGCGCGACACGTGTCAGCGCAGCGCATCTGTGCGCTGTGCGACACGTGTCAGCGCAGCGCACCTGTGAGCTGCGCCTGCGCCAAAAAAAAAACAACTTGCGCAGCTGCGCTGCGCGACACGTGTCAGCGCAGCGCAACTGTGCGCAGCGCGCAAAAAAAAAAAAGCTGCGCGACACGTGTCAGCGCAGCGCGACACGTGTCACGCTCTGGAGTATTTGCGCCAAGCAGAATTAAAATTCTGAGAAATCTTTTCTGTTCTTGTTAAAACAAGAAGATTTTTCTCTGTAAAACAGAGGCCTTCGGATCAAAAATCCAACGGTGGGGAAAATTCCCCAAATCACTCAGAGAATAATCTCTTTAACAAACTTTAACTAATTTATGGGCACTATAAAAAAGGCCCTAGACCTTAATTCAAAGGTATCAACATTTCTTGAAAAATCAAGAGCTTTAAACAGAGAGAACTCTGAGAAAAATTTTAAGAAAAAGGTAAAATGCTTCATAAGAGAGAAGAAATTTCTTCTAATAGATCATGGATCTAAAAACAAGATCAATGATCTACACATAATAAACAGTGCTTTGCACTTCTTATGAACCACTGGTTCTTTAAAACAGGAAAAAATAAAAATAAATAAAAAATAGTGCTTTGCACTTTTATGAACCTTTGGTTCTCTGAGATAAGAAAAAACAAGAAAAAACTTGTTTTTTCTTAGATCTAAATCAAATAGTGCTTTGCACTTCTTTTATGAACCATCGGTTCTTGAATCTAAAAGGTTCTTAAATTAATAGTGCTTTGCACTTTTATGAACCTTTGGTTCTCTGAGATAAGAAAAACAAGAAAAAACTTGTTTTTTCTTAGATCTAAATTAAATAGTGCTTTGCACTTCTTTTATGAACCATCGGTTCTTGAATCTAAAAGATTCTCAAATTAATAGTGCTTTGCACTTATAAATCTACACTATTGCGCTCTTGGGTTGGCGCAAGCCACCAGAGAGCGCCACGTGTCAGCATCTGAACCAATTGCGCTATGCGCTTTCTGATTGGCGCAAAACGCCTGATAAATGCAATGCATTTCCGAAAAGGACCAGGCCCAAATCAAAAAGACCAAACATGCCAAAATAAATTCCAAAGCAATAAAAGGGCAGAGCCCAAATGAAATTGATGCTCTGCATCATTTATAAAGGGCAGAGCCCAAAACAAATTGATGCTCTGCATCCTTTCTGGGCAAAGCCCAAATAAAAATAAAAAGAAATGCAAGGCAGAAGCAAATAAAATGTTGAACATTTCAAATGGACTTAGCCCAATTTTGGCCGTAAGTCCTTAAATTAAATTGACTGAGCACGACTGCTCTTTTAAATTAATTTATATCCGGTTCGAGGGTACATCTCCGAGCTCCTCTGACACTTATCATTGTAATCCTTCAACGACGTCAGAGAGGTAACGGGTCCCGACGACCACATATGTCGATATGGACTGCGGGGTCCTTAAACTCGTGGACCGAAACGTCCTTAAACTAATATCGGACCGAAACGTCCTTAAACTAACGGTGGACCACTATGTCCTTAAACTGGTATTGGACCACCATGTCCCTAAACTGGCACAATAGAGCCCAAATGCTCTTTTGTCGGATCTAAACGATCCCGTTAAGTCGATCTTAGTCCCAAACTGGACTAACGTATCCTTAACAACCGTTTAAGTTGATCTTAGCCTCAAATATGGCTAACGCATCCTTAAACCTTCAAACAGACTTTAGTCCCAAATTGGACTATAAATTCCCCCAATTAACTTTGGCTCAAGGGTACATCTCTGAACTCCTCTGACATTTGTCGTTGTAATTCTTCAACGTCGTCAGAGAGGTGACGGGTCCCGACGACCATACATGCAATGGACCATTATGTCCCTAAACTGGAACAATAGAGCCCAAATGCTCTTTTGTCGGATCTAAACGATCCCGTTAAGTTGATCTTAGTCTCAAACAGGACTAACGTATCCTTGACGAACGTTTAAGTCGATCTTAGCCGCAACGCGACTAAGGCATCCTTAAACTAAAAACACCAAACCCAAATCTAAGTAAATACGGATTTGGACTAATCCACGTCCTACGGGCGACGGTATTACTCAGTCTCCGTATACAATCCACGGGCAACCACAAACAAAACAAACACCCACGACACGAAGTGAAATTCTGGAGAAGGAGAAAGTTGTTACCGCGAAGCGGTAGCGTAATTAACTGCAGGGGCTTGCACCTGCAGGGAAGAGCGTCCCCACAATCAAAAACCCCTCTAGCGAGGGGGAATCTGACAAAGTCTGCTACATCGGCCGCATCCGTCTAAACCTTCGATATACGGTGCCATAAATCAACTTGGTATCTTCGGAGAGGTGGACGGATAAAACCAAATAGCATCTGCCCTGAATCTCAGCGTCAGGCCATCGCGGTCCTGTGCGCCGTCCTTCGAAGGGGAACAGATTCTGGCACGCCCGGTGGGACCTTTTCCTCTTTCCACTCCACACTTCGTATGTCGTGTTCGCGAACGAATCGCAGTTTGCTGTGGTTGCCTGTGGATTCGAGGTACTAAGATTTGGTGTCTTGCTCCATGCAGAAAACACAAGATCAATGGCTTCAAACTGCACTACCTGCAACTGCAACTCTCGCTCCATCCCGTCTGGAGGAGTGACTTATGGGCCTCAGGCGGCCTCGATCTTCGCTATGCCGGTGGAACAGGTAACTCAGGCCACCACTGGGCTGTTCTTTGGGACCATGATCCCACCAATGAGCGTCAATGCCCCAGTGACATCGCAAGAAGCTCCCAAGAAGTCGGCATTCGATCGGCTTGCTACTACTGCGACCCCTCTCAACGGGTCGCCCAACTCTACTGCCTCGGTTTTTAATAGGCTAGGTCAGAGTTCCAACGGGCCCATGCAAAAGCCCGCGATACCCGAAGTTGCCATCCCAAAGCGGATAGCCATCCCGGCTCAAGCGGACGAAATCATTGGAAAGGCCCCTCCTTCCAAGAAGTCAGTTTTTACAAGGCTGTCCATTCCAGTTGCTGCTCCAGGCGAGATCCTCAAAGCTGCTTCCCCTGCCCAGAGGTCTGTCTTTGACAGATTAGACATTACTTCTCAACGGGTGTCAGCCTTCGATAGGCTGGCACCAATAACAGTCTCTCCTCAAAGCAGGGGGCACGACGAAGTCACCCTTGTAGCTGAAACAACTCCATCCGCAAGACACGCTCGACGTCGCCACTGGCGTCGAGTAAGGAAGGCTGGAGGCAACTCCCCCTCTGGGATAACTCCGTCAGCTCCGATGGTGAGGATCGATGCAGCTGTTCCAACCAAGAATAGCTTTGAACTGCTCAACAAGGTGCGCAGAAACTCTCCTACTGCGATGTTGAAATGAACTCCTTCACCTGTGGAGAATACTCCAGAGAAGAAGCTAGAGCAGCCCCCTCAACGGCTGTCCTCTAAAATTTACAAAGTCTGGCGACAGGTCCAAGAGTCGGTGATCGATCAAGACTGCCTCCGACGACAGAAAAAGATGAAGGATCGGCAGGGGAAGGATTACTCTGTCAAACCACAAAAAGCAAAAGCTACTTGGGTGCCCACTACAACGGCTCCCTTAACTCCAATCACTCAAAGAAGGAGGCCACAAAAAGCCCCTGTGAACATGGCGAAGCATAAAAGCGCTGAACACAAATGCCCCAAATCTGGGGGCATGGTGGTGCACACTGTTTATATGGCTTCTGGAAAGGAGGAAAGCCGCACTTCTACGGGCCACCGACCGCTCACCCGATCCGTGACGAAAGCCCAAGAGCAACAACAAAAGCTTCAGGAAATGATGACTACAATGGCTGCACTCACTGAGCCAAAAGAAAGCTCTGAAACGTCTTTGGATGAGCGTCAAGAACAAGAAACCGACGCTGACTTTTTACGCAGAGTCCTCGAAAAGAGGGACAAAGAAGCTGCAGAGAAAGAGGCTAACATAAAACAGATGGCACTCCTCTTCCAAGATATGGTAGGGATGATGTTACAGCCGGACCCTCCTGCTGAAGATCCTCCGATCGTCCTTGAAGACGACAGGGGAGAAACGTCAAATCCTCCGCCGGCTCTGTCAACAGCCAAAGAGGAGGCAATCTCTAAAGTTGACCTAGACGAATATATAGCTCAGCAGATCCGGGTTCATCAGGCGAATGAAGCGGCTGGGCAAATTGTTAGAACCGGACGACCGTATCCGAGCTGGTATGACCAAATCAGTTACCCGCCAGGATATACGATCCCTAAATTCCACGTATATAAAGGGACAGGGAATCCGCATCAGCATGTCGCTCAATTCAGGGCCTTATGCGGCAATACTGGAGGCGATGACAAATTATTGCTACGTCAATTCGTCGGCAGCTTAGCAGAAACAGCTTTTGAATGGTATTCGGAGCTACCTAACGACTCTGTCAAAACATTTGCAGAGATGGAACTGCTGTTTACACAAAGATTCGCGAGTGCTAGTGAACGCACCCCGATAACAGCACTAATAAATGCCAGGATAAGGCCAAGCGAAACGTGGGTTCAATACGCAACACGATGGCGGAACCTATGGTCGAAATGCGAACAACGCATAGAAGAGGCACCTGCGGTAGGCATGTTTGTGGGCACTCTCGATCCGCAGGCGACCATCTCACAATTCATGATGTTCTTCAGGCCGACCACCTTCCAGGCCTTGATTGACAAATTAGCCCAAATGGACCAGATGGGCCATAGACCGTCTCCTCCAAAATCAGATTCCCGAGATGAGAAAGGAAAAAGGAAAGCGATCGTCGTCGCCAATGCTCAACAACAGTCGAGCAACTCAAAGCCGGTCGTTCGCCAAAACAACGCGCGTCCACGCCCATCCCTCGAAGAGAGGCTAGGACGTTCTTACTCGTTTCCTCAGAATAAAACGGGAAGACTGTTCGAGCTGGCAGTGCGCAACAGACTCATTAATCTGCCGAGTCCAAAGCGTCTGTCGCAGCCAGGCGATCTTGATAATCCCAATTATTGCCCTTACCACCAAACGGTAAGTCACCCGATTGTGGATTTTTTCGTCTTTAAGGGATGGATCGAGGATCAATACCTACAAGCCAAGTTCGCGCTGTCTGAAAGCTGGAAGGTGAACCCACCACAGCCGCATACTCCAAAGAAGACAAACACGCCGGGGGCAACTTGTCATGTGATCTCTCACTCGTTGGCAGATAATAAAGAGGCTCCTTGCGCCGAGAAAATAAGGGCGGACCCTGAAACAGAAATTCCGCGGCCGTCAGACGAGTTGATCGATGCCGTCCTAAATGAAATTCGTCTGAAAGCAAAAGCCAATCAAGAGCATGAAATGGCCATACTGGAAAGAGCCAAGGCATTCCCGTCAAATCAGAAGCCATACACTGCGGGTAAAAACAAATTCAAGACGAGGAAAAGGTTCGCCAAAGCTCTGTCGGTAGGAATGAAGCTACCGCCCTCTGAAGAAAATACTCTCGCTGAGGCAGAGATGTACCCTAACTTCTGTTTATATCATCAGAAGATCATACATCCTACCGAAGACTGCGAATCCTTTAACTGTTGGTGGCAAGGGTATGTCGCACAAAAGCAACACTTCGACAGGACAAAGTGTGAAGCTTGTGGACATCGGAAAAATGCGATATATGAGCGCAAAGGAGCCGCCGCAAACTGTCATATAGCCGACTTCAAGGGATCACAAATTATCACCTTTGGAAGCGACTCTGACGAAGAAGCTATCCCCAACTCTTCCCTCGGGGAATCTATTTCGAAAATAAAGGAATTGAGAAGCTGCGAGAACGTTCAGCCAGGCAATCGCACGCTATTCGAAAAAAATCCCGGCCCCGCAAACAACGGAGCGAACAAAAAGGATAAAAGAAAATGAAAAAAGGCCATCGTCGCCAGCGCTCAACAACAATCAGGTGACCCTAGACCGGTTGCTTGCCAAAGCAACAAGCGGCAACCCCTCCAGGAAAAGTTGAAACGTCCTTACTCGTTTCCGCAAGATAAAATAAGGGGACTGTTCGAGCTGGCAGTGTGCGACAGACTCATCAATCTGCCGGGTCCAAAACGTCCGTTGCGGCCAGGCGATGTTAATAATCCTAATTATTGCCCTTACCACCAAACAGTAGGTCACCTGATCGAAGACTGCTACGTCTTCAAAAACTGGGTTGAAGACCAATACCAACAAGGCAAGTTTGCGCTGTCTGAGAACTGGAAGGTGAGTCCGCCACAACCGCACGCTCCGAAGAAGATGGATACGCCGGGGGCATCATGTTCATTCATGGAGAAGGACCCATAGACCAAAAAGTCAATAAACCAGATATTCGCCTCAAATACGGCGACAATGGACCGAAATGTCCTTAAACTAATAGAGGACCGAGACGTCCTTAAACTAATAGCAGACCGAAACGTCTTTAAACTAATACCGCAGCATCCTTAAGCTGACGAGATAAAAAAATAAAAATAAAATAAATATAAAATAAAAAAAACGGTATGTCCATAAGCAAAAAGGGCACGGATGAAAACCCGAAAGGGCTCCGTGAGTAAAAACAGCAGGACTACCGGCGAGTGTTCGTGAAAACCCGAAAGGGCGCGACCTCGTAAAAAAAAAGAAGAAAAAAAAACAAAAAAAAAACGGTATGTCCATAAGCAAAAAGGGAACGGATGAAAACCCGAGAGGGCTCCGTGAGTAAAAACAGCAGGACTACCGGCGAGTGTTTGTGAAAACCCGAAAGGGCGCAACCTCGTTAAGAAACACTTATAGGGGCCTCTCGACCCTATAAGGAGAAACCACCCGCGTGAGATCCTTACGACTCACAAGGGAACAACACACTTAGGAATCCCCACGATTCCTAAGGAGAAAATACACTTGCGAGATCCTCACGACTCGTAAGGAGAACTCTCTTATGGGACCCTCACGGCTCGTAAGATTTGAAAGTCTTAAGTTACAGAGGCCTAAACCTGTGCTTAAGCAACCCCCACAACTTTCGACATTGCCCTACAAGTCGTCCTATATTGGCCCTTGTATACAATCCACGGGCGCGAATAAACATTCCCTAACCAAGTCCCATCCGTGACTGGGGATATGTCCATACGGTGAACGACCCTTGCAAGTCTTCTCGACTTATAAGGAGAAAACCCTTTTGTAAGATCCTTACGACTTACATAGGAACATACACTTAGGAATTCTCATGATCCCTAAGGAGAAAACACACCTACGAGATCCTCACGACTTGTAAGGAGAAATACCTTTGTGAGACCCTTACGGCTCATGAAGTCAAAAGCCTTAGTCGACAGAATCCTAACCCTGTTTACTAAGCCACCCTTTGTTCGATATCGACAAAGGCAAATGATGATTCGCTCCTGGCAATATCCCAGTTGTAGCGATACTGATGCCTAAAATGGTATCAAATTCCAAGTCCCTTCATGGAAAATGATGGTTCGCTCCTGGCAATATTCCAGTTGTAGCGATGCTAATGCTGAGATTGGTGTCAGATTCCAAGTTCCACACTCGCGATAAAAAATCAGCGAGCCACACATGCATACGAAATAGCCGAAATGATGGGGCAACTTGCAATAAAAAGCAGCAAGTAAAAATGTATGCATGCAAAATAGCCGAAATGATTAGGCAATTCGCAATAAAAAGCAGCTAGTAAAAATAAAATAAATAGCCGAAATGATTGAGCACCGCGAAAAATAGCCGAAATGATTGGGCAATCGCGACCTTCGCGATATAAAAGCTGAAATGATAGAGCATCGCGGAAATAAAAAAAATGAATGAATGAAACTTTGGCCCTACAGGCGATAGTACAGCAATCCCTGTATACAATCCAGGGGCACAAACAAAGAAGGAGGCACCCTTTCCTTCCCAATGCTCCATCAGAAAACGGAGCCAAATCTTAACGGCAATATCTACGGCCTAACAATCAAACAAACGGAGCCACGGCAAAATCCCAGCTCCACCCCGACGTCCGTCTCGATACAGCAGACGAGATGTCACCCCAACGTTCGTCTCGATACAGTAGACGCAATGTCAACAACAGCGTTCCTACGCAGTCCAGCTGGAGGCAGATACAACGTCAACAAAAGACCTCACGGTCGAAACAAAGTGGAGTAACGGCAAAATCCCAACTCCACCTTAGCATTCGTCTCGTTACAGCAGACGCAATGTCAACAACGGCGTTCCTTCGCAATCCAGCAGGGTGTACATGCAAAGTTAACAAAAGACCCCATGGTCGAAACCAAGCGGAGTGACGGCAAAATCCCAGCTCCACCTCAGCATTCGTTTCAATACACCAGACGCAGTGTGAGCAAATGAAGCGAAGGCCAAATTCCTAGCTTCAAGGTCTTAACGGCAAGTCATATAAAGCCTGAAAGACCACCGGAGATCATCTTACATGGAGTGGTCACCTCCTCGACGTTCGTTTCGATACAGCAGACGAGTTGTCACCCCAGCGTTCTTCCTCCAGCAGGGATTCGGACGTGACAAAGCAAACGAAGCGAAGGCCACATTCCTAACTTCAACGTCTTTACGGTAACTCACATAAAACCAGAAAGACAATCGGAGATCATCTCGCACCAGCACAGAGTGGTCACCACCTTGACGTTCGTCTCGATACAGCAGACAAAATGTCAACCCCAGCGTTCTTCCTCCAGCAGGGATTCGGACGTGACAAAGCAAACGAAGCGAAGGCCACATTCCTAACTTCAACGTCTTTACGGTAACTCACATAAAACCGGAAAGACAATCGGAGATCATCTCGCACCAGCACAGAGTGGTCACCACCTTGACGTTCGTCTCGATACAGCAGACGAAATGTCAACCCCAGCATTCTTCTTCCAGCAGGGATTCGGACGTGACAAAGCAAACGAAGCGAAGGCCACATTCCTAGCTTCAACGTCTTTACGGTAACTCACATAAAACCGGAAAGACAATCGGAGATCATCTCGCACCAGCACAGAGTGGTCACCACCTTGACGTTCGTCTCGATACAGCAGATGAAATGTCAACCCCAGCATTCTTCCTCCAGCAGGGATTCGGACGTGACAAAGCAAACGAAGCGAAGGCCACATTCCTAGCTTCAACGTCTTTACGGTAACTCACATAAAACCGGAAAGACAATCGGAGATCATCTCGCACCAGCACAGAGTGGTCACCACCTTGACGTTCGTCTCGATACAGCAGACGAAATGTCAACCCCAGCATTCGTCCTCCAACAGGATTTGGACACACCAAAGCAAACGAAGCGAAGGCCACATTCCTAGCTTCAACGTCTTGACGGTAACTCATATAAAACCGGAAAGACAATCGGAGATCATCTCACACCAGCACAGAATGGTCACCACCTCGACGTCCGTCTCAATACAGCAGACGAGATGTCACTCCAACATTCGTCTCGACACAACAGACGCAACGTCATCAAACAAACGGAGCCACGGCAAAATCCCTAGTTCCCACCGCAACATTCGTCTCGATACAGCAGACGCAATGCCAGCAAACGAAGCAAAGGCCAAATTCCTAGCTTCAGGGTCTTGACGGCAACTCACATAAAGCCCAAAAGACTATCGGAGATCATCCCCACACCAGCGCGGAGTGGTTATGACTCATCGGGGCTCACCAAAATAAGCCTAACCTCAAGTAAAAAGCGACATGGCAAATTCCTAACGCTTGCTCTTCCGACGGTCAAACTGCCAAGGAGGATTGCTTGAAGACGTCTTGTCCAGCCCCCGAAGGGATCAGAGACACGGCAGTTGCAGAGCTACTCGAACAGCACGATTGCCTATCGAGGACTATATCAGCTTATGCGACGGTACGATGGCCAAAACCCTAAGTACCACCAACCTTAACGGGCTTCTGTCGTAAAGAGCAGAGGTTAAATGCGACGTTAAGATGTTCTTGCGAGAAACGTTCGATTCGTCTCGACTTGTGAAAAAATTGTCAAGGCGGCTCGACTCGTGAGATAAAGCCTTAGGCAGTGGGCATAAAAGAAGCCTGTTTCCTAAGCATTGGGACCCCGCAAGTTGGCCCAAAACGGTCTCTTGCATACCATCCACGGGTCTCACCCTCCAACATCGAACTTCGACAAGGAGGGAAACAACCGCTTACAAGTCCTCTCGACTCGTAAGAGGGAAAAATTCTCTTGTAGGATCCTTACGACTTACAAGAGAAAACCACACTTAGGAATCCTCACGATTCCTAAGAAGAAAAACCCACCTACGAGATCCTCTCGATCCGTAGGGAGAAAAGTCTCTATGAGACCCTCACGGCTCATAGAGTTGAAAAGTCTTAGGCAGCAGATCTGAACCTGTGGCCTAAGCCCTCGCTATCTCGTGAAGAAATCAAGAAGCTTACTCTATTACCTGCTAATTGTGACGACATGCTGAAAAAGAGGAAAAGCAACAGAAAGAGCATCCGATTTACATTTGATCAAGCGTTCAAGACACATTCATTCATGCATGGGCAAAAAGACTCAGGACAAAAGATATATAATAAAGACAAGCTGGGATAAAAAAAAATTCCATTAATATTGCCCGAAGTTCTTACAGTCATAAAAACAATAAACGAAAGTTACAATGGAACAACCTCAGATCCAGGGCATGGATTGAGGAATTCAAAAGCGACCCTATCTATGACTTTCCAAGCCTCGCGGACCATCCTAGTGTGCTTCCTTTCGCGAGCACAAGCGTCAGGGTCCCTCCCGATGTCTTCCACCCGCCGATAAGCAGCGAGTATGGCAGACTGTTGAAAGTTCTCATGCAAGAGATCAATAAGACTGTCTCGCCGTCGCTTCGATATAAAGTTCAATAGGTACACAGAGTGCACCTTGTCCTCAGCGGCATCCAACGCCCTAAGCGGCACGCCAGAACAGAATAGGGGAAGCGCTTCCCAGATAGCTCCCACGATAAGTTTAAGAAGAGAGGAACGTCGGGGAAGCAGTGGACCATTGTATGCGTCGAAGCGACTCATTATTTCAGCACACCCCTCGTTTGTGAACTCCCGATTTTGAGAGCGGCCAAGTCGGCTGATGCCCTCATGAGAGATGATCTCTTTAAGAGCATACATGTGGGCGTTCATTGTTCCTGTGAAAGAGAATCAACAGAATTATCAGAAAGACTGATTAAGCAAAACGATATAATGCACTGAGAAATAAAATGCCATCTTTAAGTTCCAAGATCCATTAAGAATTCTTAAGAGTTCTTATATATGATTTGGGAGGAGCAAAACTCCATTAATGAATTAAGAAAATCCAAGAAAAATCTTTCAGAGAGCAGAGCTCTATGGAACCCTAGTAGGGTCCCCTTTAGTTCTCTTTAGATCCTTTTAAGACCTGCAGAGCAAAGCTCTGCTAAGTGAAACCCTAAATAGGTTTCCTTTAGATCAGGGATCTATTGAGAGCGAGGCTCTATCAATGAAAATTAATTTAATTTAATTTAATCCAAATTAAAATTTTCACCTAAAAGTTATAAGAGTTTAACTCTTAAAGTTCTTGAAAATAAAGAGCGGGGCTCTGAGTTCTGAAAGTAAAATTTTAGAGATGAGAATTATCTAAGGGACCAAAGGTCCTATTTATAGGCATCAAGTGCCCTTTCAGCTTCCAAGAGATGGCGCGACGGTTCGGAGTCTGCCACCGCTGCGCTCACGTTAGGAGGCCACGTAAGCGCAACGGTGGGGGGGCATTTGTTTACCTCAATCAGAGCAAAACTCTGTTCAAATTCCAAGGTGGAAAAAGAAGCAATACTTCTGTTTTTCTCCAATCAGAGCAAATCTCTGTCTTCAAAATTAAAGTGCAAAAAAAAAAATTGCGCAGCTGGACACGTGTCAGCGCAGCGCAACTGTGCGCTGCGCGACACGTGTCAGCGCAGCGCAACTGTGCGCTGCGCCAAAGAAGAAGAAGAAGAAGAAAAAACTTGCGCGGCTGCGCAGCGCGACATGTATCAGCACAGCGCAACTGTGCGCTGCGCGACACGTGTCAGCGCAGCGCACCGGTGCGCTGCGCCAAAAAAAAAATTGTGCAGCTGCGCTGCGCGACACGTGTCAGCGCAGCGCAACTGTGCGCAGCGCAAAAAAAAAAAAAAAAAAGCAGCGCGACACGTGTCACGCTCTGGAGCATTTGCGCCAAGCAGAATTAAAATTCTGAGAAATCTTTTCTGTTCTTCTTAAAATAAGAAGATTTTTCTCTGTAAAACAGATGCCTTCGGATCAAAGATCCAACGGTGGGGAAAATTCCCCAAATCACTCAGAGAATGATCTCTTTAACAAATTTTAACTAATTTATGGGCACTATAAAAAAGACCTTAGACCTCAATTCAAAGGTATCAACATTTCTTGAAAAATCAAGAGCTTTAAACAGAGAAAACTCTGAGAAAAATTTTAAGAAAAAGGTAAAAAGCTTCATAAGAGAGAAGAAATTTCTTCTAATAGATCATGGATCTAAAAACAAGATCAATGATCTACACATAATAAACAGTGGTTTGCACTTCTTATGAACCACTGGTTTTTTAAAACAGGAAAAAATAAAAATAAATAAAAAATAGTGCTTTGCACTTTTATGAACCTTTGGTTCTCTGAGATAAGAAAAAACAAGAAAAAACTTGTTTTTTCTTAGATCTAAATCAAATAGTGCTTTGCACTTCTTTTATGAACCATCGGTTCTTGAATCTAAAAGGTTCTTAAATTAATAGTGCTTTGCACTTTTATGAACGTTTGGTTCTCTGAGATAAGAAAAACAAGAAAAAACTTGTTTTTTCTTAGATCTAAATCAAATAGTGCTTTGCACTTCTTTTATGAACCATCGGTTCTTGAATCTAAAAGATTCTCAAATTAATAGTGCTTTGCACTTATAAATCTACACTGTTGCGCTCTTGGGTTGGCGCAAGCCACCAGAGAGCGCCACGTGTCAGCATCTGAACCAATTGCGCTATGCGCTCTCTGATTGGCGCAAAACGCATGATAAATGCAATGCATTTCCGAAAAGGGCCAGGCCCAAATCAAAAAGACCAAACAGGCCAAAATAAATTGCAAAGCAATAAAAGGGCAGAGCCCAAATGAAATTGATGCTCTGCATCATTTATAAAGGGCAGAGCCCAAAACAAATTGATGCTCTGCATCCTTTCTGGGCAAAGCCCAAATAAAAATAAAAAGAAATGCAAGGCAGAAGCAAATAAAATGTTGAACATTTCAACTGGACTTAGCCCAATTTTGGCCGTAAGTCCTTAAATTAAATTGACTGAGCACGACTGCTCTTTTAAATTAATTTATATCCGGTTCGAGGGTACATCTCCGAGCTCCTCTGATACTTATCGTTGTAATCCTTCAACGACGTCAGAGAGGTGACGGGTCCCGACGACCACATAAGTCAATATGGACTGCGGGGTCCTTAAACTCGTGGACCGAAACGTCCTTAAACTAATATCGGACCGAAACGTCCTTAAACTAACGGTGGACCACTATGTCCTTATTCTGGTATTGGACCACCATGTCCCTAAACTGGCACAATAGAGCCCAAATGCTCTTTTGTCGGATCTAAACGATCCCGTTAAGTCGATCTTAGTCCCAAACTGGACTAACGTATCCTTAACAACCGTTTAAGTTGATCTTAGCCTCAAATATGGCTAACGCATCTTTAAACCTTCAAACAGACTTTAGTCCCAAATTGGACTATAAATTTCCCCAATCAACTTTGGCTCAAGGGTACATCTCTGAACTCCTCTGACATTTGTCGTTGTAATTCTTCAACGTCGTCAGAGAGGTGACGGGTCCCGACGACCATACATGCAATGGACCACTATGTCCCTAAACTGGAACAATAGAGCCCAAATGCTCTTTTGTCGGATCTAAACGATCCCGTTAAGTTGATCTTAGTCTCAAACAGGACTAACGTATCCTTGACGAACGTTTAAGTCGATCTTAACCGCAACGCGACTAAGGCATCCTTAAACTAAAAACACCAAACCCAAATCTAAGTAAATACAGATTTGGACTAATCCACGTCCTACGGGCGACGGTATTACTCAGTCTCCGTATACAATCCACGGACAACCACAAACAAAACAAACACCCACGACACGAAGTGAAATTCTGGAGAAGGAGAAAGTTGTTACCGCGAAGCGGTAGCGTAATTAACTGCAGGGGCTTGCGCCTGCAGGGAAGAGCGTCCCCACAATCAAAAACCCCTCTAGCGAGGGGGAATCTGACAAAGTCTGCTAGATCGGCCGCATCCGTCTAAACCTTCGATACACGGTGCCATAAATCAACTTGGTATCTTCGGAGAGGTGAACGGATAAACCCAAATAGCATCTGCCCCGAATCTCAGCGTCGGGCCATCGCGGTCCTGTGCGCCGTCCTTCGGAGGGGAACAACGTCCTTAAACTAAAATCTCACCTCCAAAATGGTGATCAACGGACCGAGACGTCCTTAAACTAAAACATCACCTCCAAAATGGTGATCAACGAACCGAGATGTCCTTAAACTAAATCCTCACCTCCAAAATGTGCGCGAACGCAAAGAAGCCTTTTTCAACAGCTATAAGTTTAAGCTCCAACATGTTCTTCCCTCTAATGAGTGGGACATGGTACAAGGGTACATCTCTCCACACCTCTGATATATGTCGTTGTAATCCTTCAACATCTTCAGAGAGGTGGCGGGTCCCGACAACCAATAACTTCTTGATGCACTTCCAAATTGACGTGCATGCCTCAAATCAGATCGTGTCCCAAATTGGGTACATTCCATATCAATATCGCTCACTCCATCACGTAACAAATACATGTGCGCACAAGTTGAACTATGGACTGAAAAGTCCTTAAACTAAATATTCGCTTCAAACATGGCGACCCAATCCTGTCCCAAATTGGATAAGCTTATATTTTTTATATCCAAACCGATCTTCATTCATATCTCCTAAGTTAATCATAGTCTCAAATATGACTAACGATTCTTAGTTCCATCACAATCTTTTTCCTCAAATATGGGATTCGGTTTAAGGGTACATCTCTTCACACCTCTGATATATATCGTTGTAATTCCTCAACATCTTCACAGAGGTGACGGGTCCCGACGACCAACAAACTTCTTTCGTTGATGCACTTCCAAATTGACGTGCATGTCTCAAATCGGATCGTGCCCCAAATTGGGAACATTCCATATCAACATCACTCACTTCGTCACGTAACAAATACACGTGCGCGCAAGTTGAATGATGGACCGCGACGTCCTTAAACTAATATGTTTCGCCCTACGGACTGTCTCCATAATGACTACCGTATACTATCCATGGGCTATTCATATATGATCTAATAATCAGTTGAGCCTATATACTCACTGTTTCTAAGTTGATCTTAGTCTCAAATATGACTAACGATTTTTAGATCGAACCCAAATATCACGTGAACTGATAGACCTCATTTATATGAGATCTGCGTTCTACGTTTATCCCCGTTGGCAAACCAAGCTACCAACGTGGACCTCGTCAAGCAAATCCTTGACCCAAAATCAAATCTCAAATATACGGATTTGGACTAGTTCGCGCCCTACGGGCGATGACAGAAACTAGTCTCCGTATACAATCCACGGGCAACCAAAAACACACATGACACGAAGTGAACTTCCGGAGCAAGAGAAAGTGGTTATCGCGATGCGGTAACGTAATTAACTGTAGGGTCTTGCGCCTGCAGGGAAGAGCGTCCCTACAATCAAAAAACCCTCACAAAACGAGGGGGAATATGACGAAGCCACGCTACAACGGCCGCATCCGTCCAAACCTCCAATATACGGTGCCATAAATCAACTTAGCATCTTCGGAGAGGTGGACGGATAAATCCAAATAGCATCTGCCCCCAAATTCATGCAGGACGATCCATCCCAGTTCGTCTCTGTTTTCGGCGGTAAACAGTGGTTAAACCCACTGCTAGCATACTGTCGAGTCTTTAGAGTCCCACACAGAGGGTTTCTCTGGTTCATGAGAAACGATATAGAGGCTGTATGGTTATACGTGCAGAGTTCCGATCATATACGTGTACTTGCTATATGGATTTATATTCGGACGGAAAATACTAGCGGGCTTAGGATTAAGCCGCATTATTGAATCAAGTATTGATTTAATAATAATCTAGTATTATATTATTGGATTATTTTATCTCTTGGTATTCGTATTTTTTATAGTACGAATACGGGTATGTATA
This sequence comes from Agapanthus africanus, assembly GCA_030015575.1. NCBI lineage: Eukaryota > Viridiplantae > Streptophyta > Magnoliopsida > Asparagales > Amaryllidaceae > Agapanthus > Agapanthus africanus. The sequence goes on from CM057340.1 coordinate 561,993,083, forward strand.
TACGGTGGGGTATTCTTGTATTTATACTAGAATGCTTCAAGAAGAGGACGCCTTATTTTGTGTTATTCTATTTATTGTAAATAGATAATGAGGTGTAGGGATGAGGTGTATTTGAGCAAGGTATGAAATATGGCTATTTGTTTTCTTTATTCATTTGTGAATACTATTCAAGCATGGCTTGTTTTTTTTATTGGAAAATGAAAATGCTTGATAGTTTTTCTTAGCCATTCTTCACATCATTCTAACCTTAGCATTCTCTCTCCTCCTTGAGCTCTTTTTCCTCCTCAAACCCTAACCCACTCATGAGTTGAGAAACATAGGGTCTTTGAGATAAATTAATCCAATTAACACTCTCTACATCCACTAAACCACCTAGATTAGCAAACTAGGTCTTTTAGTTACCTCCTTTTTAAGGTTGAAGCTCGAACCACAAACTCTCAGGTGGATCGTCTTCGATGGGAGGAGGCCTATGACTAAGCTCGATCCCGACAAATGAGGAGCTTAAGAAGAGGATTAAGAAGACCTGAAGGACTTGATCACATTGGTATAATCACTTTCATAGTAGATTAGAACCTATGAAGTTTTTGCTAGTTAGGGATTATGGTTATTCTTAGGGGTTTTGTCGATGTTGCCCGCTTTAAAATTGTTTTTTGAAAATTCCGCCTCTCTACAAACCCAGTAGAGTGTGTGACATCAACTTACAAGATCGACAAGAAAGCTCATCCGAAATCCTACAGAGCCTATAAGTGACATTCTCGGATTAATCCGATCTCTTCGTCTAAGAGTGTCGCATATCGGGTCTAGGAGGTGGAAACCGTCAGACTCCCAATAACCCGATAAGTCATGCTGATATGAAGCTCATAACTACCTGAGAAACTACTAATAACACTTATCAGTAAATCACATTTGCCTTGGCCAAGGACTTATGGTTATAACCGATCTGGCACAGCACGACCTCGACTCCCTATACCAGGAGAGATGAAATCCATTCGATCGCTCACTGCCTCTGTATGCTTCAGGACTGTACCCAACTAAAATCTATATGCACAGCTTTTTAAAACCGTGGTAGGGTAGTAATTAAAGTACAGTGGGAACAGACACAAGACACTATGACGATCTTAGTTCTACAGACTACCATGTACTCATGTCACTAGAGAACTACTATCTGACGATAGCTATAATACCATCTATGAGTTCTCAGGTGAGTCCATCCGGTGAAACCTATTCTCCAATGAGCAAATACATACAATCTTTGGTGTCAAATACCAATAGCTATGGGATCAACCATCGCCCTGGTCGGGATCAAGAAACGTATACACTAGTCTACTCTGGAATATCGATGCCCAGTCTCGATACTCCCATAACTAGAGACATTTAAGGATGTGCTTATGGGCTACCCAGGCTCCACTAGTATGATCCCTATCATAATCTTGATAGTCAAGCAAAAATCCTATGGGCTTTATCATAATGTTTTAGCGATACGTGATAACGAGCAAAATATATACACATGAATGATAAAGACAAACTAGATAGCATACTATCATCTTAAGTAAGATTTTTCTCTCCGTATGGGTTCTTCAATTACAACAATTGGCTTGAGGACACCTATATTCAACACTTGATCGGGATCGATTGGATCATTTTGGATGGTGTTTTGTAATGAAATCGAGAGGTTTGATTAATAATTTGTTGGCCAATTTGAAGGATTTTGTGAAGTCATTTGGGTGTTAAGTAGATTGTGTTGACTTTTTGCATGGATAGTATGGTAGTGCATCGCCAGGAGCGACTTCATCCTTATAACTGTATGGTGCTCCTTGCCGTGACTACTACGGCTTTGCGGAATCAAAAACTTTAAAAAAACATGAGCACAATACACTTGAAACCCTAGGATACAAGCCCAAACACTAAACTAAACAACACTAACTAGAGTTTTAGATACTAGGTTAGTGTAACAATCTTTGTAGACGGTCCTTCGGGTCTTGAAAGTTCACTCCTTAAGCTCCTAGGGTTGATGGAACAAGATCTCGATGTCAAACTCCCACGTCAAAGACAATCCACTCGAGGATATCGATTCAAGCAATAGCTTCATCGAAGCAACTAAAGATTGGGTCTTGTTAGGACAAGATACTTAGAGGGTGTAGTTTATAAACAAGGATACTCTCTTTTTATCTCTCAAAGCTCAAGTGAGCAAGTGAGGAAGAAAAAGAATGAGATGGCAACTCAAGAAATATATCGACACTTGATGAAAACTATCATCCCCAAAAATAAATATCCTCACACTCTCTCTTATCTCTTCAAACTAGAAACAAATTAGTGGGTGGGCTAGTGACTTACTAGGGTGAATCACAAATCCACACTTCTTGAAGAAATATGAGAGAGGGGGAAAGAGAGAAGAGAGAGGCCACCTCATCTAGGTACATATATACACATGTATATATAAATGTGTATAAAATCAAGTATACCCTAAAACCTGTATTTATAATAAATACGTATACCGTATTTCTACCAAAATATGAATACCGTATTTGTACTGAAAATACAAAATACATGTATTCATATTTTGAAAGAAATACATGTATTTGTATCAAAGCACAAATACCCGTATTTATACAAATACACGTATTCGTATAAATACCGTATTCGTGTTAGAATACAAATACCCAAAAGAGAGCAATATAATACTAGCATCAAAACTGGCTGTCTTTCAAATATGCCAGTACTACTAAACGTTCGGATTAAAGTACGTATATAAATACACGCATTCAATCGAACACCCGAGTGTATCACTATACGCAAACTACACCGTTTTTCCTGAACCCGGAAACCCACTGTGTGGGACTCTAAAGACTCGACAATACGCTGGCAGTGGGTTTAACCACAAGCACATCAGTGGCACTAGCTGTACGTAACGGCTACCCAGGTATCTGTCGAAAGGAAAATCGACAAGAAAACTCGTCCGAACCCCTACTGAGCCTAAAAGTGACAATCTTAGTACAGTCCGGTCTCTTCGTCTGAAAGTATCACTTACTGGGTTTAGGGGGTGGAAAATATGAGACCCCTAATAACCCAATAAGTCGTGTCAATGTGGCCCAAAACCATCTCGAGAAACTACTGATCTCACAATCAGTAAATCTCATCTACCTTGGCCAAGGTCTTATGGTAATAACCAATCGAACTCAGCGTGACATCAACTCTCTATACCGGGAGAGACAGATCCCTTCTATCACTCATTGCCTCCAAGTGCTTTGGGACTGTACCCAACCAAAACCTGTTTGCACGACTCATTAAAACTATGGTAAGGTAGTGATCTAAGTATAGTGGGAACACACTCAAGATGAATGACGATGTCAGGTCTAAATACTAGCATATACCTATGTCACCAAAGAACTACTATCTGACATTAGGTATATAACCATCTAAAAGTTCTCGGCAAGTCCATACAGTGTAATTCATAACCTAATGAGCACATGGATACTATCTTTGGTGCTGAACACCAATGACCTTGGGACAGACCATCTTCCCTCATAGAAATAAGAAACGTATACACCAGTCTACTCCAGAGTATCGATGCCCTATCTCTAAACTCCAACGACTATGGGCATTTTAAGGATGTGCTTATAGACTACCTAGACCCCACGAGTATGAACGCCATCATAACTCTAATAGTCAAGCAAAGATCTTACGGGCTTTACCAACATGTAATCGGGATATGTAAAAAAATAGAACGTATACACATATTGAAGTAAAGGCAAACCAAATAGCATATTATCATATTGAGTAAGATTGTCATGTACACATATATCCCAAGCATATATATGTAATATACAATCCTGTACTATACAATAATGGCCTCTAGGATATATACATCCAACAATCTCCCACTTGCATTAAGGCCATATACTGGCATATCGAAGACCAATCATGTCCAATAGCCGCTCCAACTAAGTCTGAGGAAGTGCTTTTGTGAATGGGTCCGCCATGTTGTCTTTGTGTCTACTCTCCTGATCTCGATCTTTCGGCAATCAATGATCTTCCTGATCTGGTGATACCGCCTTAAGATGTGTCTAGATTTCTGATGGGACCGTGGTTCCTTCGCTAATGTTATAGCCCCATTATTGTCACAATACAAAGGTATTGGATCAACAATAGAAGGAACTATCTCAAGTTCATGAATGAACTTCCTCATCCAGAAAACCTCTTTAGCGGTATCGCTGGCAGCAATGTATTCAACCTCCATCGTTAAGTCTACTGCAATGTCCTGTTTGGAACTCTTCCAATAAGCCGCCCTTCCACTAAGAGATGAACACTGACCAAAAATGACACAATTCCCACCACTTTTGGCCGGCCACAACCCTCTTAAAACGGAGCTCACCGGTTTTCTTAAAGAGAATTGCATCAAGTTTTGGCCGGTGTTCTTGTCTCTTGAAGTCTGGGTTTCAGATGTTGTTTATTTTTGCCCAGATTTGATTTTCTATTGTTTTTCAGTTTGGGGCAATTTGGAGTGTTTCGAAGTCGTTATATTTGACACTGTTAATAGTTTACAGTACATTCTCTTTTATCTGCGACCGTGAATGTCATTCGATCGGACTGATTGCTATATGTTCTTTTAGGCGAGTTTGCGAACATGACATTCACGTTGATGTTCTGTGTTTGTGCTGTGATTGTGATTGGATAGTCGTGGTGGATAGCTCATTGTGCAATGTTAGTGGTACAGTTTATATTCATTTGTACATTTGTTATTGCGGGGCGAGCGTCCGACATGTGGACTGTCGTCTTTGCCAGGTTGTATATTATTTTAGGGCACGACCGGGTTGAGGTCGATGTCACCATTTGTACATATTATTTTCTTTTTCTGTACTACGATTACCCCGTGGTGGAGTGCACGAATAGCCGGGTTCTAGAAGGCAACAAGCCCGCATCTCATGGCGTTGAGACGGAGGGGGTTTCATTCTAGAATTGGCAGGCTATTCGCCACACTCATAAGGGGTATAGGATGACCCACGGAGGGGCGTCCAAGCTACCGGATTCCGTAAAGTGCTGGGTGGCCCATTCACATTGTTGAAGGGGTTTGCCTCACTTCTGGGATTGGCGGGTAACTTGTCGCGCTCGTAGGGGTCCAGGTTTTCATTGCACAGGCTATCCACATGACCGGGAACGTCGGGTTTTATTTGCGGCTCAAATGAAACCCGGGGCTCCAAGATTATCCACCTTTATGTATTGTTGGCTGAGATTCTGTGATATTGCTTATTATCATACCTGAGACGAATGTTATATATACTTATATATATACAAGTAGATGTTGTATATGTTTTGCACCCGCGCTAGTCCAGCCCCCGCTCTGTTGTTAGTTAAGTAATCTAACGGGTGATGACGGGCCCCGTGGCGAATGCGGATGGCATATACGTACATCTTATTTTCGTTCTTTTCTGGTGTGATAGGATTAAACTGATGGGACTGCATTAATTTTGATTAATGCAAGATAATAAACCTAAAAGATGTTGTTGGAACAAATTTCGAAAAACTGCAGTTATATTCTTTCGCTTTGCATAGTGGTATTCAGTCATGAATATCCAGCACCTCATTCCAGGAGGCAAGAGTCGAGATCCCTTCGCGGGGAGTGACCTCCTGAGCAAAAGTCTATACTGTAGATTACTCGGTTTTTTTGAAAACCAAAAGTTTTCAAAAGCGGAGCCTAAACCACTCCTTTTTAAAACTACTCAGATTCCTTCAACGATATCAAGTTCATTACGTTAACGGGTTTCTCGCCAAAAACCCAGCCTAGCCCTCCGTCATTTCTTATAAGTTATACTTAGTATTCGTGCTGCGATTGTTGACTGTGTCAAGGCGTAGTGAACGGTAGCTGAGTATTGCTTATTTGTAGCATACCATGTGATTGGTTAGGACAGTCGTATAACCTTGTTGATTATGTCAAGGGTTATGCGGGTGGGTTTAATGCAATCATGATAATGACGAGTTGAACTTGACTATGACTCTTTGATTTGTTGACTGTGTCAAGATCACTTGGGTCCTAGGGATAAAAACCGCATCGGGAGTTTCAAATATACAGGAAACTTGCTAGTGTTTCATACCTTTTGGAGTGTGGTAACTAGAGTGGCTTCCATATAGATTATCATGCAATGATAGTTGGATCCCGATCCCACTGATGAGTATGATTACTCTTGGGAAATTATTTCACTTAACAATCAATACTATAAACCAAGTAGGTGTCTAGAACGGTGTTAGCGGGGCTAATCCTCCAAGGAAAAGAGGTTATATAATTAAGGAACTTCGCGAAAGCGTTGGAAAACCTCCCTCAAAGTACCGGCACCAGCCTGGCCGAAAGGTTAAGTAAGTATTGTGACGTGCGATTAATCCCAACTAATTCTTCTTTTAAGGTTTGAAGAAGAATTCGAGGAAACAGTGGGAGCCATCCTGATTAGATAAACTAATAACCAATCTAATCTTGCAAGAGCGCACACTGAGTGTTTCTTTTCTCTCTCTCCAGGTAGCAACCATTTCACGCCCTAATCAAGATTATAAAATGTATCGCTTGACCGATCCGAATTCTGATTCGGGGCTGGGGAATGTCGGTTCGGCTCTAACTTATGACAACAGTCATGAGTGTGAGCAATGGAAAGAGGATTGTTTGAATTCCTTGACGACCCCATCGAAGAAGAAACATACTATTGTGTTTTCTTCAGGTGTTCTTGTTATTGAGAACTGTTTTTCGGTCGGTCCTACCTCCTGGGTACTAGATACCGGATTAGGATCTCACATCTGTAATTTATTGCAGGGACTGAGAAAAAGTAGGATAGTTGGACCAGCTGATATGTCATGCAGCTGCCGTCGATGAATATCACATAACATTGCCAAATGGCAATACTATGATTTTGAACAATTGCTACTATATACCTTCTTTGGTTTGCAACATCATATCAGTTTCTTTACTTGATAAAGATGGATATAAATTTGTTTTTGATAGAAACATCATGAACATTTACCTTAATCAGGTAATGGTTGCAGAAGGTACACTGTGTAATGGTATCTATGTTCTTAATCGAAACACGGTTCTCAGTATATAAAACACACGCAAGAGGAAAAGTTCAGATATGAACGAATCCTACTTGTGGCATTGCAGACTTAGTCATATCGGAGAGAAAAGACTGAGTAAGTTGTATAAAGATTGACTTTTGGATACGTTCGATATTTCATCTTATGAAACTTGTCAATCTTGTCTCAAATGAAAGATGATCAAATCTCCGTTCACCGGACATGGAGAAAGAGCAGCAGAGCTCTTAGGACTCATACACAGTGATGTATGTGGTCCAATGTCTTTACATGCAAGGGGTGGGTTCTCGTACTTCATCACATTCACTGACGATCTCTCTAGATTCGGATATGTGTATCTTTTGAAACACAAATCTGAAGCTTTTGAGAAATTCAAAGAATACAGAAACGAAGTAGAAAACCAGACTGGAAAAAGTATCAAGATTCTCCGATCTGATAGATGGGGAGAGTACTTAAGCACGGAATTCCTAGAATACTTAAAAGAGAATGGAACTCTCTCTCAACTTACTCCCCAATATACACTACAGAACAACAGTGTATCGGAGCGGAGGAATCGTACCCTATTGGATATGGTTCACTCCATGATGAGTAGTGCTGAGTTGCCTCTTTCATTCCGGGGATACGCACTTCAAACAGCGGCACATCTTTTGAATCAAGTTCCATCCAAATCTGTGCCTAAAACTACGTATGAAATATGGAGTGGTTAGAGTTTGTATCTTAAACGTGTTAAGATTTGGGGTTTCCCGGCTTATGTCAAAAAGCAGAACCCAGACAAACTTGAGGCACAATCAGTTTTGTGTAAGTTTGTGGGATACCCAAAGGATTCTAATGGGTATATATTCTACCATGCGGAGGAACAAAAGATTATTGTTTCTAGGAACGCAACATTTTTGGAAAAAGAATTTCTTGTTAAAAATATTGGTGGCAGCATGGTAGAACTGGATGAAATTCCAGAAACACAAATTATAACTGAAGATTTGGTGGAACCGCTAGATTCGGTTATACCCAACGAAGCTCAGCCACTCCGCAGATCTGGTAGGATTTCTCATCCGCCCGAGAGATACTATGGTTTTCTCATAGACGGGGATCGAGAAGATTGCATCTTGGAAGAAGATGGTCCTACTAATTTCAGGCAGGCCATTATTAGTAGGGACTCTGATAAGTGGCTGGATGCTATGCGATCTGAAATGGAGTCCATGTACGCCAATAAAGTGTGGACCCTGGAAGTTGCTTCACCTGGGGTAAAACCCGTTGGATGCAAATGGATCTATAAGAAGAAGATTGGTGTAGATGGACAGATGGAAACCTATAAGGCTAGATTTGTTACAAAAGGTTTTCGTCAAAGACCAGGATTGGACTATGACGAAACTGAAGGGTTACGCTAGCGCCCTGGCCATCTCCCGTGGCCAAATGCGGAACAAAAATTTTTCTAGGATTAAAAACTTGGCGCTAGAATAACACTAAACCCGGATCTTAACCATAAACCTAACTAGAAAGTAAGGGTTTTATCTACTATGATAGAAAGTATACCTAAAGAAACTAAGTCATTCGGGTCTTTGATCCTCTCCTTAAGCTCCTTGATGGAAGTATGGATCGTGCTTGAACTTCAGCCTCCTCGCCTCAATGATGATCCACCCGAGAGTGCCAACTAAGAGCTACTATCTCCTAATTGAGATAACTAGAATACTTAGCTTGCTAATCTAAGTATACTAGAGTGTGTAAAGAGTGATTAGAGATTAGTTAGTCTCTTAGACCCTTGGATTCTCAACTCATGAGACACTTTAGGGTAAGAGGAAGAAGATGAGAGCTTGGAGGAGAGAGTGTGTGTGAGATCATAATGAAATGAAAAATGGCAACCTTAGATAATTATGAAGCATAGAATAATATAAAATCAAGCATGCTTCAATAGTTATCATATGAGTCACTAAGTGAGTCATCTAGTGGCCATGCTTTATTTAATGTAAATGAACAACTCATCCTCCACCTCATTTCATCATTTAATCAAAAAGAATAAATAAGAAATGAGGTGTCATCTTCTAGAAGTACTCTTGCCAAAATTACAAGAATACCCCTCGTCTGTATATACATACCCGTATCCGTATTCCGAAAAATACGAATATCCAGAGACTAAATAATCCGATAATCTAATATTAGGATCTGGCTTAAACCAAAGCCCGCTAGTATTATCCGCCCGAACAACATACGTGCACAAGTGTATGTATGTGATCGAACCCTGCCGTAAAACCATACGGCCTCTACATCGTTTCGCCCGAAACAGAGAAACCCTCTGTGTGGGACTCTAAAGACTCAACAGTATGCTGGCAGTGGGTTTAACCACAAGTACGTCAGCGGAACTAGTTGCACGTAATGGCTACCCAGGTACCTGTCGAAAAGGAAGGTCGATGAGCAAACTCGTCCGAACTCCTACTGAGCCTATCCGTGACAGTATCCGTACAGTCCGATCTCTTCGTCAAGGAGTATCACATACCGGGTCTAGGGGGTGGTAAATATCAGATCCTAATAACCCGATAAGTCGTGCTGATGTGGCTCGGAACCAATATGGGAAACTACTGATCAACCTATCAGTAAATCACAACTGCCTTGGCCAAGGTCTTATGGTCCTGACCAATCGATCACTGTGCGATATCAACTCCAAATACCGGGAGAGGCGAATCCCTAACAATCGCTCACTGCCTCCATGTGGCTCGGGATTGTACCCAACCAAAACCTGTTTGCACGACTTATTAGAGCCGTGGTAGGGTAGTGATCAAAGCTCAGTAGGAACTCACACGAGACAAATGCCGATCTCAGGTCCGAAGACTAACATGTACACATGTCACCTGAGAACTTCCATCTGACGATAGGTATAGTACCATCTGGAAGTTCTCGACGAGTCCGTCCAGTGTACTCACACCCAGTGAGCACATGTATACGATCTTAGGTGCATCAGACCAATGGCTGCGAGACCAGCCATCCCCGACGGGGCTAGAAACGTATACACTAGTCTACTCTGGAGTATCAATGCCCGGTCTCGATACTCACGCGACTAGGGACCATTTAAGGATGTGCTTATGGACTACCCTGCTCCCACAAGTATGATCGCCATCACAACGCAGGTAGTCAAGCAAGATCCTACAGGCTTTATCAACATGTAACCGCAATATGTAATAACTAGTATGACATATGCCATGTTAAGATAAAAACAAACCATAATAGTATACTACCGTATCGAGTCTTTATCAATATATGCTAGCTAGATATAACAACAATAGAAATAAATACACATATCCTGACAAAGACAAGTCAAATAATATACTATATAACTGAGCAAGATCGTCATGTACATACACATCCCTAGCATCCATATGTATACATATACAATACTGGCCTCTAGGGCATATATATCCAACAATCTCCCACTTGCACTAAAGGCCAGTAATTGGCGTACCGAATACCCAACGTCTGCACTAAGGCCAGCTGCTGGCGTACCACATACCCAACATCTCAAAAAGTCGCTCGAACTGCGCTTGAGGGAGGGCCTTTGTAAATGGATCCGCCATGTTCTCTTTTATATCCACTCTCCGGACCTCGATCTCCTGGCTATCTACGATCTCCCTGATCAGGTGATACCGCCTTAAGATGTGCCTAGATTTCAGATGGGACCGTGGTTCCTTCGCTAAAGTTATAGCCCCATTGTTTTCGCAATACAATGGTATTGGGTCAACAATGGACGGAACGACCTGAAGTTCATTAATGAACTTCTTCATCCAGACCGCCTCTTTTGCGGCATCGCTTGCAGCAATGTATTCAGCCTCCATCGTCGAGTCCGCAACGGTATCCTGTTTGGAGCTCTTCCAACACACCGCCCCTCCGTTGAGGGTAAATACAAAACCCGAGACAGACCTGTTGCCTGTAGAGTTACTAGGCACTGTCACAAGGGTCTATAAGGCATCAACCATGCCCGATTTAAAATTTAGAAGTGTCGAACAACCTAAAGCAAGGATCTTTGCTAGATAATTAGGGTTAAACATGCAAGTAAACATCTTTACATCTAAGAGAGAGAGATTACAACCTTTGTAGTCCGCTCCTTCACTTCATAAGCTTCGAGTAGTAGTCCCTTCGCCGCGATCAAAGATCTCCCGGACTCAAGAGAGGCTCCACAAGCCGAACGATCCATGCTTGCTTGAAGTCTTCCTTTTCGAAGATGGTCTACCTGGAAGTTTCTTTAACTCAAGCTTTCACTTCTCTAATCAAGTATTAATGAAGTGAACACCCTAATATAATTGGCTAGATTAGATGAGGATGATGAAGTGGGAATTATTCTTTATTTTATTATCAATTTCTCACACTAATCCATCACAAAACCAAAAGCTAAAAAGCTTTTCAAGGAGGAAGAAGAAGATGAAGTCTTTTGTGATGAATAATGAATTGTTGTTTTAATTACAAATGCAACCCATGGTTCATAATGAAAGGGCTAACCATTGTAGAGATTTAACTAGGGTAAAGGGTTTGGGTTGGGTTAGGAAATATCTCCACAAATATCAACACATAATATCTTAGCTTAAAACAAAACAAAAGCTTCTAGAAGCTTCATGAAAAAGCTAACCCAAATCAAACCCTAATCATGTTTAATCTCCACTAATCATGTTGCATTAGTAATCATAACTTGTTACAATATTATATATCACATATATAATATATTTTTGTAACAAAAGAAAATAATACAATTAACATATATCGCATATATATCAGTGTATTATCCGGTGAGAAAATGAATCAATAAAGCGAGCAAATATTAGTTAATGTAATGTAATATATCACATATATAATTATACATTAAATTATCGAATCAACACTTGATCCGACAATCCGGCTATTTCTCAAATAACCGACTAATATTAAACTGTATCAATTCATCGAATCAACACTTGATCCGAGGACCCGGCTATATCACATATACCCGGCCGATATCAAATATCTCGAGAATAGAATACGGTATCTTATATCGTATTATTCTCGGTCCTGCACATATCACATATGTGCACCTACTCTGTTTTGCCTGAGTCAAGAAACCTCTGTGTAGGACTCTAAAGAATCGTCAATACGCCGACAGTAGGTGATGATCATATCAAACACCCACAAGCTGCAAGCGGTCAGCAAAACGTAACAGCCACCCAGGTATTGATCGATCAGAAGATCAACAAGCAAGCATGTACATTCTCCTGTGAATCCAATCGGTAACACTCCCGTACAGTCTGGTCTCTTCTTCTGATATGTTGCATATCTAGTCTAGGGGTGGTATACGTCATACCCCAGTAACCGATAAGCCGTGTCGATGTGAGGCTCATAACAGGTCGAGAACCTACTGATAACACTTACCGGTAGTACTCTATATCAGCCCTGGCCAGGGACTTTCAGTTATAGCCAATCGAACACAGCACAACATCAACTCCCTATACCGGGAGAGACGAATCCCCTCCTATCGCTCATTGCCTCCATGTGATTCGGGACTGTACCCAAAAGCCACCATTTTGCACGCCCTCTTGGACGTGGTAAGGTGGAAATCAAAGCACGGTGGGAACACACAAGACTCTATGACGATCTCGGGTCTACAGACTAACCTGTACCAGTGTCACCGGAGAACTGCCATCTGACGTGAGGTATAATACCATCTGGGAGTTCTCGGCGAGTCCGTTCAGTGTATCCAGTCTCCACTGAGCACCCGTACACCATCTTTGATGTCAAACACCAATGGATATGGGATCATCCATCGCCCATCATATGGGTCAAGATGCGTATACGCTAGTCTACTCTGGTGTATCGATGCCCTGTCTCGATACACCCTCGACTAGGAACAGTTATAGGATGTACTCGTCGACTACCCTGGCCCCACTAGTATGATCTCATCATAGTCCCAGTAGTCGAGTACATATCCTAAGGGCTTTATCAACATGCGAGAGTAAGACAGTAAACTAATACAAGTCAACATGTTAAGATAAAGTGAAACCAAATAGCATACTATCATGACGAGCAAGAAAGTCCTCTCTATATATATCCAAGCATCCATTATAATATATATCATATGTACAACAATAGCCTCTAGGGCATATACATAACTAACAATCTCCCACTTGCACTAAGGCCAGCTGTTGTAGTATCTCATACCTAACATCCCGAATAATCTCTCAAATTGAATCTGGGGAATGGCCTTCGTGAGTGGATCCGCAGTGTTTTCCTTTGTATCAACTCTCCTGACCTCGATCTCTCGGCGATCAACTATCTCCCGGATCAGGTGATACCACCTCAGAATATGTCTGGACTTCTGATGAGATCTGAGTTCCTTGGCCAAAGACACAGCTCCATTGTTATCATAATACAAAGGTATTGGATGCTCAATGGATGGAACCACACCAAGTTCAGTGATGAACTTCTTCATCCAGGCAGCCTCTTTTGCAGCATCGTTGGCAGCGATGTATTCATCCTCCATTGTCGAGTCTGCAACGGTTTCCTATTTGGAACTCTTCCAACACACCGCCCTTCCATTGAGGGTAAAGACAAATCCCGAGTGCGACTTAGAGTCGTCCTTATCACTTTGGAAGCTTGAATCGGTAAAGGATTCCACCTAGAGTTCTCCGTCACCATACACCAAGAACATCTCTTTAGTCCTTCTCAAGTACTTGAGAATGTTCTTCACAGCTATCCAGTGACTCTCTCCAGGATCTGCTTGATACCTACTCACTATACTTAGTGAGTATGCTATATCGGGTCTGGTACATAGCATCGCATACATGATAGTGCCTACTGCCGAAGCATAGGGTATCCCTTGCATGCGAGCTCTCTCCAAATAAGTCTTGGGAGACTTCTCTTTGGAGAGAGTGAGTCCAGAGATCGTGGGTAGGTTCCCACGTTTGGATTCTTCCATACAAAACCTCTTTAGTATGGTATCAATGTTAGTTATATGTATGCCCTAGAGGCCATTACTGTACATAGGATGTATATTGTAGTGGATGCTTGGACATATATAGGGAGGACTTTCTTGCTCGACATGATAGTATGCTATCTGGTTGATCTTTACCTTAACGTGTACACTGATTGTCTCTCTGTTACATGTTGGTAAAGCCCTTAGGATGTGTACTTGACTACCTGGACTATGATGCGGATCATACTAGTGGGGACATGGTAGTCCATAAGTACATCCTTCAAAGTCCCTAGTCGTGGGTGTATCGAGACGGGGCATCGATATAACAGAGTAGACTAGCGTATACCTTCTCGACCCATTCAGATGGGCGATGGATGATCCCATATCCATTGGTGTTTGACATCAGAGATGATATACGGGTGCTCAGTAGAGACTGGGTACACTAGACGGACTCGCCGAGAACTCCCAGATGGTATTATACCTAACGTCAGATGGCAGTTCTCTGGTGACACTGGTACAGAGTAGTCTGTTGACCCGAGATCGTCATAGAGTCTTGTGTGGTTCCCACTGTGCTTTGATTTCCACCTTACCACGTCCAAGAGGGCGTGCAAAACGGTGGTTTTTGGGTACAGTCCCGAATCACATGGAGGCAATGAGCGATAGGAGGGGATTCGTCTCTCCCGGTATAGGGGGTTGATGCTGCGCTGTGTTCGATTGGCTATAACAGGAAATCCCTGGCCAGGGTTGCTGAGATTTACTGGTAAGTGTTACCAGTAGTTTCTCGAATTGTTATAGACCTCATATCGACACGACTTATCGAGCTATTGGGGTCTGACGTTTACCACCCCTAGGCGAGATATGCGACATATCAGACGACGAGACCGGACTGTACGGTAAGTGTTACTGGTTGGATTCACAGGAGTGTGAGCGGGCTTGCTCGTCGATCTTCTGATCGCTCAATACCCGGGTGGCCGTTACGTTTAGCAGACCGCTTGCGGCTTGTGGGTGTTTGATATGATCATCACCTGCTGCCGGCGTATTGACGAGTCTTTAGAGTCCTACACAGAGGTTTCCTGGCTCAAGCGAAACGAAATAGGAGCGCATATGAGATATGTGCAGGACCGAGAATAATGCGTGTATGTGATACCGTATTTCATTCTCGCGATGAATGTATCGATATGGTTGTATGCGATATAACCTAGTTATCGAATCAAGGATTGATTCGATAAATCGATACATTGTATACTAGTCGGTTGTGTGCGACATGGCCGGATCATTGAATCAAGTGTTGATTTAATGATTTAATGCATAATTATATATTTGATATATTACTTTGCATTAACTAGTATTGGTTCACTTTAAATGGATTTTCTCACTTGAAGTTCACAAGTTGTATATGTGATATACTTTTGTGCACTTGATTGTATCATGTTTGATGATACATGCTCACTAGGGTTTGTGTAAAGATTAAACCATGGTTGTGTAATGGTTAGGGTTTTCCTTTTATTTATTTATTTCTTTATGGAAAAGAAAATGAAAGAAAATGGTGGCTTATTTTGTTTGATTTTGAAGCTTCATGAAGCTTTGACTAAGTGACCATTTTGTCTCATGCTTAACCCTAACCACTCCATCTAACCTTAGTTAAATCTCTACACTAAACCATGGTTTGTATATGATAAGAATTGATTTTTCTTTTCTATTTGGATAATTCTTATCATATCATGATATTCTATCTTCTTCTTCTTCATCTTCAAAGAAGAAAAGCTTGCCTCCATCAATGGCAACTTGAGCAAATGAGTGAGAAATCCAATTCTAAAGTGAACCCACTTCCTATTTATTCATCCTCTACCTCTTGCCAAGTAGTATAGGGTGTTTCCTTCACAAGTTTTCATGTCTTGGTGAAGGTGGAGCTTGATCTAGTGATGCCTCGACGTAGATCATCTTCGGCATCGTCGTCGATGACCTAGCCCGTTTTTTCTCCGATGAAGCCGATGCTAGAGTCATGGTTCGATTTGGACAGCGGAGAGGACTTCATCATGGAGCTATGGAGGTGGAGAAAGGGATCTACAAAGGTTGTATTTCCGTTCTTTTAGTTTAGTTGTAAACTAGTTTCATTGTATCGCCTAGACTTCTAGTTAACGATCCGTATTAGGGTTTCTCGGCACCCGAAAAATTTGAAATTGGCATGGTTGATGCCTTGTGAGACCTCATTAGCATGCCTAGGAACCCTACAGTGGTATCAGAGCCTAGCTAGAGCCTTAGGCGATGCGTAGACGGAGTTTGAAGTCCGATTAAACCGAAACCCTAACACAAATTTGCTCTCTGGACTTTTTCCAAAAATTGGGTTTTTTCCAGATTAAAAATATGCAGAAAATTCAGCAGGAAATTCTAAGAATTACTGTGCAAAAATTACCTAATGATCTTTCTAAAGGGCGGCGGAACCGCGGCATTAGCGTGCTAATGCGGCTGTTCCACGGCCATTTTGTCTCTTCTCCCATTGAATTTTGCACAGTAATTCCTATTTTGCAGTGCTGGTTTTCCTGGGATATATTTTTTTTCTGAACTCAAGAGTTGAGTTTTCTGGGTTGTATTGGGGACTCGGTGTTTCGATCGGATTGTCTAACTTTGTCTATGTGGCTTTCCGGAAATTTTAGAATATGTTAAAAAGTTCGACCGGATATAAATACCCAACTTTTCCCCTGTCGGGAAATTTCCAAGTGTTGGATCTTTCCGTGGTTTAAAGACGTTCTAAGTAGTGCAAGTAACGCGATGGTCCCTCTAGAAGACAACAAACCTTAACTCGATTATGTGACCGTCTTGAACTGCCCTTTGAACCTTCGGGTTTGGGGCAGTACGGCGTGCCACATGTGAGGCGTTGGCTTGACCCTTTTACGGCTGGACCGTTGGTACTGAGGCACGAACTGAATGTTTTTAGACTTGTTTCATGTGTTGATCTGTATCGGGAAAACTTGGGTGTTTGAATGTTCGATCGAAAAGTTTAACATTTTCTATTTATCCGGAATGTGATACAATACTTGGAATCCACAAGTAGTTATGAGATAACTGAATGAATGTTATAAATCTAGCGGTTTAGTCTCACTTGATCGGTTGCCACGGAATTTTGATGTGATCAAAAGTCCGTCGCAATCACGTAGCGTACGCGGATACTCGCCGGGTAAACTTAATAGACAGCCTCACTCCATAGCCCCGACCAAGTGACTGTAGGAGAACCCCGTCGCCGAAAGCATCCGTTTGGGTGCTCCCGGTAGCGGTGTTCCGCCTTGGTGCACTTCGTCGACGGTATCGGGGGTGCTGCCGTCTACTGAAGTTTGCGACGAGCATTCGATCAGGATGTCGGGAATCTTGTTGAATTGCCCGACTTGATATTGAAAAGTGTTTTCGATTTTGAGACTAAAATGCGGGGTTTATAATTGTTAGGCATGTGATGTCTAAGGTATTCATTTGATTAGGCATGCGATATCTGTGCGGATTGCGGATTCCAACTGTTGTAGTTTTACACTTTCTTTTCTGTGACCGTAAGGGTAATATGGGATATCGCCGGTTTCGTTGCTATAAGTCAACGACAATTGGGATGCGCATATTTACTTACGTTGATGACATGTGATGTTATGTGTTGCTGGATATGTTATATTGGATCGTCGTGTTTGAATAGCCGGGGGGTTTATGTGAGATGAGTGTTTTTCATTTTCATTCATGTAAAAACTTGTATGTAATATTCTTTTATTGGGG
Source organism: Agapanthus africanus (assembly GCA_030015575.1). NCBI lineage: Eukaryota > Viridiplantae > Streptophyta > Magnoliopsida > Asparagales > Amaryllidaceae > Agapanthus > Agapanthus africanus. The sequence goes on from CM057340.1 coordinate 562,010,820, forward strand.
CACTTCCAGGTTGCGGAAGATGTCACCCTTTGTATATTATTTACTTTTCCGCACTAGGATAGACCCAAGGAGGAGGGCACAAGTAACCGGGTTCTGGAGTCCAGTGGGAGACCAACTCGAGGAGTCGAGTCCGGGTCTCCTAACTCTAGAATTCGTAGGGTTGCTTGCCGCTCTCGTAGGGGTCTAGGGGTATGGGTTTGGCTATTCATCGTGACCGTGGAATCCGTGTTTTATACTGGCTCGTATTGAAAACACGGACGTCCTAGTATATCCAATATTTCATATGTTTCTTCTGCTGCGATATCTGTGATGTGATCATGTGATGTTCTGTGATAGATACTTTATATAGTATATATGATATATTATATAGACGTTACTTATGTTTTACACCCACGCTAGCCCTGCCCCGCTCTGCCGTTAGTTACCTAACCTAACGGTGCACGAGGGGACATCGAGGCGAATGCGGATGGCATAAGTGTACGTCGTATTTATCTGTGATGTTTAGGTAATTAAATGATGGGACTTCATTAATGTGATTAATGAAAGTAAAAGAAACCTAAAGATGTTGTAGAATCGAATTTCAAAATAAAACAGGTAGCTACAGTTCTTGCTTTGCACAGCGGTATATATGATATATCCTGCACCTTATTCGATATGGAAAGGACCGAGATCCCTTCACCGGGAGTGACACCTTTAGCAATAACTGGCAGATGCTACACACTCGGTTTGTCTTTTGATTGCTTTTAAGAGTTTTTGCTTTGCACAGTGATATATGTGATATATCCCGCACCTCATTCGACGAGGAAAGGACCGACGATCCCTTCACCGGGAGTGACTCCTTTAGCAAAACTAGAAAAGCCTCAAAAACACTCCATTTTAAAATCATTTGATTCTACAACGATATCAAGTTCATTACGCAATAGGTTTTCAGAAAAACCTGTCGTAGCCCTCCGTTATTTCAGATAAGTTGTATATAGTATTCGTGCTGCATTTGTTGGCTTTCGTCAAGGTGCAGTGTGCGGTAGCTATATGCTGCTTATCTGCCAGCATACGATGCGATTGGATTAGGGTAGTCGTGCGGCTTTGTTGACTTTCGTCAAGGGTCGTGTGGGTGGGTTTAATTCAATCAAGAAATGTACGGGTTGAACTTGACTAGCGGGCTATGGTTTGTTGGCTTTCGTCAAGGTCATAGCACGTTAGGGGCAAAATATTATCGGGAATTTCAAGTGTTGAAATTTGCAATGAGATTGCATACCTTCTATGAGATAGTTGGATCCCGATACCCGCTGCGAGTAATTGTTACTCCTGGGAGAGTTTTACACATTACAATTAGCCGATCAAGTAGGTGTCTAGAAAGGTGTCAACGAGGTTACGCCTCTGGGAAAACGAGGTTTACATTAATTAGGTTCGTGCGAAAGCACGGGGGACCTCCCTCAAAGTACCGATACTGGCCTGGCTGAAAGATTGGCGAACTTGTAGTGTGTAATTAATCCCGGCTAGTCTTTCCTTTTAGGGTTTGAAGGAAGATTTGATAAAAACCAGTGGAAGCCATCCTGATTAGATAAAATAATAACCAATCTATTCTTGCAAGAGCGCACGCTGAGTGTTTTCTTCTCTCTCTCTCCAGGTAGCGACCATATCACGCCTTAATCAAGATAATAATACGGAATATTGACTGAACCCGCTTGTTATACTGAGCTGGGGAACGTTGGTCCCGCTCCAACTTATAATTGTTATAAGACAGAGCAGGAAATAGGGGATTACCAGAATTCCCGTGCCACCCAAACGAAGAGAGTGCATGCTGATGCATCATCTTCAGGTGTGTTCATTATGGAGAACTGTTTCTCAGTATCCTTTACGTCCTGGGTATGTGATACCGGATCAGGATCCCGCATATGTAATATGTTACATGGGCTATAGATAGATAAAGAACTGAGAACGGGTGATAAGTTTCATGAGGCAGAAAACGGGGCAAGTGTTGCAGCCAAGTCTGTTGGTCACTGTCACCCTGTATTACCAATACATTGATTCTGAACGAATGTTATTAGATACCGAACCTGATATACAAAATCATATCTGTCTCTTTATTAGTAAAGAAACGGTAAAATTTTGTATTGTTGGATAATGTTTTGAACATTTCCTATATCAAAAGTTGATCGGTTCAGGCACGTTATCTAAAAGCGTTGATGTTCTAAATCAAACTACAGTTCTTAGTATACGGAACACACACAAGTGGAAGAGTTCAGAAATGAACGAATCATTCTTGAGGCATTGTAGACTAGGTCATATCAATGCGACCCGACTAGCTGAATTTACATGTAGATGCATATTTAAATCAGTTTGAATTTACATCTTATGAAACTTGCCAGTCATGTCACAAAGATAAGATGACCAGAGCTCTGTTTAATGGAAACAGAGAAAGAGTTAGTGAACTCTTGGGATTGATACATATTGATGTATGTAAGGTCCCCTGTCTACACATGCCAGGACCGGTTCTTTATACTTCATTATGATCTCTGATAATCTCTCAAGATTCAGACATATGTTCCTGTTGAAACACAAGTCTGAACCTTTTGAGATATTCACAGAATATAAGTTAGAAGTAGAGAACCAATACGGGTATAAGTATTATGTCCTTTGATGAGATCAAGAAGGAGAATACTTGAGCATGGAAATCCTGGACTATTCTAAAGGAGAATGAGATTCTCTCTCAGGATTACTCCTCCGGATACACCATACGATGGTATATCGGGGCGGAGCAGATACACCATATTTGATATGGTGTGCTCTATGATGAGTACTGCTGAGTTACCTTTTTCCTTTTGGGAGTTATGCACTTATGAAGTTGCATACCTATTGAATAGGGTTCCGATCAAATCAGTTGCCTACCACTTCATATGTGATATGGAAAGGGTAGAGCCCATGTCTTAAGCTGGTTAAGATTTGGGGTTGTCCGGGCTATGTCTAAAAGCATAATCCGGACAGGCTCGAGGCAAGGTCTGTTATGTACAACTGGAAAGGTTCCAGCTATACAAATTACAACAGATGACTTGGTAGAACCAAAGGATTCAATAGTAACCAACGAACCTCAGCCTCTCCATCGATCTAGTAGGGTTCCTCACCCACCTGAGAGATACTTTGGTTTCTCTATGACAGTGGGAGCGAGGAATGCATCATAAGATGATGACCCAACTAGTTTCGAGCTGGCCATCAGGAGTGGGACTTTGTAAGAATGGCTGGATGCTTAGAGGTCTGAGATGGAATCCTTATACACCAGCAAAGTATGGACTTTGGTTGCTATATCTGAAGGGTTAAATCCCCATCAGGAGCAAGTATATCTTGAGAAGATTACTTGGTATAGATGGAAAAGTTGAGACTTTCAAAGCTAGACTTGTTAAAGGTTTTCGTCATCAACCAGGCGTGGATAATGATGAAACCTTTTCAAGTAGCTATGCTTAAGTCCATCCGGATCCTACTTGCCACAGCTACATACCATGACTACGATATCTGGCGGTTGGGTGCCATGACTGCTTTTCTAAATGCTGTTTTAGAAGAGAGCGTCTATAAGTACACAGTCAGAGGGCTTCGTAAACAGTGGGAGCAGCGGAAACGTGTGCAAGATGTTTTATGTGATAAATCAGATATCGCGGAGTTGGAACATCTGTTTTGATGTGTTAGTCAAACAATTTGACATCATCAAAATGGTAGATGAACCTTGTATATACAAAAAGGTAGTAGGGAGTATGGTGATGATCCTCGTAGAGTACGTGGATGACTTACTCTTGATAGGGAAAGAGTTCCTATGCTACGCTCGATCAATCTCCGCTTATCACAATGATTCTCCATATAGGATCAAAAATGATACCTCCTAAATCCTGGATTTTGGATCTATGAGATAGATCTAATTGGATATTAGGATACTCACTAGTTGTAGTGAGATGGTATCAACCGATCCTGGGGAGAATCACTGGAAGTGTTCCAGGGTGATAAGGACGACTGAAAGTCAGTCACAGGCATTGTCTTTACCCTCAGTAAAGGGACGGTATGTTGGAAGAGTTCCAAGCTAGATACCGTGGCATACTAGACGATAAAGGCCCGATACATCGCTACTTCAGATGCTACCAAAGAGGCAGTCTGGATGTATATTAGTTCATGAGAAGAACTTTGTTCCTCCCATTGTATGACAATGGTGTTGTGGCTTATGCCAAGGAACGTCCGTCCCATCAGTGATCCAGACATATTCTAAGACAGTGTCACCTGATCAAGGAGATGGTTGATCTCCAGGGTGATCGAGGTTAGGAGAGTAGACTCAGAGGACAACACGGCGGATCCACTCACAAAGGCCTTTTCCCAGAGAGAGACTTTTATGGAATGGTTGAGTATGAGATACTGCAACCACTGCTATCAGATGGCCCTAGTGCAAGTGGGAGATTGTTAGTTATATGTATGCCCTAGAGGCCATTACTGTACATAGGATGTATATTGTAGTGGATGCTTGGACATATATAGGGAGGACTTTCTTGCTCGACATGATAATATGCTATCTGGTTGATCTTTACCTTAACGTGTACACTGATTGTCTCTCTGTTACATGTTGGTAAAGCCCTTAGGATGTGTACTTGACTACCTGGACTATGATGCGGATCATACTAGTGGGGACATGGTAGTCCATAAGTACATCCTTCAAAATCCCTAGTCGTGGGTGTATCGAGACGGGGCATCGATATACCAGAGTAGACTAGCATATACCTTCTCGACCCATTCAGATGGGCGATGGATGATCCCATATCCATTGGTGTTTGACATCAGAGATGATATACGGGTGCTCAGTAAAGACTGGGTACACTGGACGGACTCGCTGAGAACTCCCAGATGGTATTATACCTAACGTCAGATGGCAGTTCTCTGGTGACACTGGTACAGAGTAGTCTGTTGACCCGAGATCGTCATAGAGTCTTGTGTGGTTCCCACTGTGCTTTGATTTCCACCTTACCACATCCAAGAGGGCGTGCAAAACGGTGGTTTTTGGGTACAGTCCCGAATCACATGGAGGCAATGAGCGATAGGAGGGGATTCGTCTCTCCCGGTATAGGGGGTTGATGCTGCGCTGTGTTCGATTGGCTATAACAGGAAATCCCTGGCCAGGGTTGCTGAGATTTACTGGTAAGTGTTACCAGTAGTTTCTCGAATTGTTATAGACCTCATATCGACACGACTTATCGAGCTATTGGGGTCTGACGTTTACCACCCCTAGGCGAGATATGCGACATATCAGACGACGAGACCGGACTGTACGGTAAGTGTTACTGGTTGGATTCACAGGAGTGTGAGCGGGCTTGCTCGTCGATCTTCTGATCGCTCAATACCCGGGTGGCCGTTACGTTTAGCAGACCGCTTGCGGCTTGTGGGTGTTTGATATGATCATCACCTGTTGCCGGCGTATTGACGAGTCTTTAGAGTCCTACACAGAGGTTTCCTGGCTCAAGCGAAACGAAATAGGAGCGCATATGAGATATGTGCAGGACTGAGAATAATGCGTGTATGTGATACCGTATTTCATTCTCGCGATGAATGTATCGATATGGTTGTATGCGATATAACCTAGTTATCGAATCAAGGATTGATTCGATAAATCGATACATTGTATACTAGTCGGTTGTGTGCGACATGACCGGATCATTGAATCAAGTGTTGATTTAATGATTTAATGCATAATTATATATTTGATATATTACTTTGCATTAACTAGTATTGGTTCACTTTAAATGGATTTTCTCACTTAAAGTTCACAAGTTGTATATGTGATATACTTTTGTGCACTTGATTGTATCATGTTTGATGATACATGCTCACTAGGGTTTGTGTAAAGATTAAACCATGGTTGTGTAATGGTTAGGGTTTTCCTTTTATTTATTTATTTCTTTATGGAAAAGAAAATGAAAGAAAATAGTGGCTTATTTTGTTTGATTTTGAAGCTTCATGAAGCTTTGACTAAGTGACCATTTTGTCTCATGCTTAACCCTAACCACTCCATCTAACCTTAGTTAAATCTCTACACTAAACCATGGTTTGTATATGATAAGAATTGATTTTTCTTTTCTATTTGGATAATTCTTATCATATCATGATATTCTATCTTCTTCTTCTTCATCATCTTCAAAGAAGAAAAGCTTGCCTCCATCAATGGCAACTTGAGCAAATGAGTGAGAAATCCAATTCTAAAGTGAACCCACTTCCTATTTCTTCATCCTCTACCTCTTGCCAAGTAGTATAGGGTGTTTCCTTCACAAGTTTTCATGGCTTGGTGAAGGTGGAGCTTGATCTAGTGATGCCTCGACGTAGATCATCTTCGGCATCGTCGTCGATGACCTAGCCCGCTTTTTCTCCGATGAAGCCGATGCTAGAGTCATGGTTCGATTTGGACAGCGGAGAGGACTTCATCATGGAGCTATGGAGGTGGAGAAAGGGATCTACAAAGGTTGTATTTCCGATCTTTTAGTTTAGTTGTAAACTAGTTTCATTGTATCGCCTAGACTTCTAGTTAACGATCCGTATTAGGGTTTCTCGGCACCCGTAAAATTTGAAATTGGCATGGTTGATGCCTTGTGAGACCTCATTAGCGTGCCTAGGAACCCTACAATCAATGTACCTGGATTGGGACAATCCCAGAATCCGTTTAGATCTATCTCTATAGATCATAATTCCCAGTATGCAGGACGCATCACCAAGATCTTTCATTGAGAATCTTTGTGATAAGAAGAGCTTGACCGTTTGCAGCATAGGAACATCATTTCCTATCAAGAGTATGTCATCGACGTACAATACGAGGAAGACAACCTTACTCTCTGCAACCTTTTTATATATACAAGGTTCATCTACGTTTTTGATGAAGTCAAACTCTTTGACTACAACATCAAAGCAGATGTTCCAACTCTGCGATGCTTGCTTTAACCCGTAAATGGATTTAAGCAGCTTGCACACCTTTCCGCTGCTCCCACTATCCACGAAGCCCTCTGGCTGAGTCATATACACGCACTTCTCTAAATCACCATTTAGAAAGGCGGTCTTAACATCCATTTGCCAGATTTCGTAGTCATGGTATGCGGCAATGGCAAGTAAGATCCGGATGGACTTAAGCATAGCCACTGGAGAAAAGGTTTCGTTATAATCCATACCTGGTCGTTGACGAAAACCCTTTGCAACAAGTCTAGCTTTGAATGTCTCAACTTTTCCATCTACACCAAGTTTCTTCTTAAAGATCCATTTTCTCCCAATGGGTTTTACCCCTTCAGGAGCAACTTCCAAAGTCCATACTTTGTTGGTGTACATGGATTCCATCTCAGATCGCATTGTATCCAGCCATTTCACAGAGTCACCACTCGTGATGGCCTGCTCAAAACTAGTCGGGTCATCATCTTCCATGATGCAATCCTTGCTCCCACCATCAACGAGAAAACCGTAGTATCTCTTAGGTGGATGAGAAACCCTGCTAGATCGGCGGAGAGGCTGGGGTTCGTCGGGGACTACTGAATCCTCTGGTTCTACCAGATCTTCTGTCATATTTTGTGTTGCTGGAACTTCTTCCAGTTCTACCTTATTTCCACTAATTTCCTTTGCAAGAAATTCCTTTTCCAAAAAGGTGGCATGTTGAGAAATAAACACCTTTTGTTCCTCACTTAGATAGAATAGATATCCATACGAATTACTTGGATATCCCACAAACTTGCAAAGAAAAGATCTTTCTTCGAGCTTGTCCAGATTTTGATTTTTAATATAGGCCGGACAACCCCATATCTTAACTCGTTTAAGAGATGGTCTATTCCCATTCTATATCTCATATGGAGTGGTAGGAACTGATTTGGTTGGAACTCTATTCAATAGGTATATGGTTGTCTCAAGCACATACCCCCAAAAGGAAATAGGCAACTCAGCATTGCTCATTATAGAGCGCACCATATCTAATAGGGTACGATTCCTCCACTCCGATACACCGTTGTGCTGTGGTGTATAAGGAGGAGTAAGCTGAGAGAGAATCCCATTCTCTTTTAGATAGTCCAGGAACTCATTGCTTAACTATTCTCCTCCTCGATTAGATCAAAGGATCTTAATACTTTTGCCCTTTTGGTTCTCTAATTCGTGCTTATATTTCCTGAATTTCTCAAAAACTTCAGACTTGTTTTTCATCAGGAACACATGTCCGTATCTTGATAGATCGTCAGTGAATGTAATGAAGTAGGAAGAACCGTTCCTGGTATGCGTAGACATGGGACCACATACATCACTATGTATCAGCCCTAAGAGTTCTGTAACTCTTTCTCCGTATCCACTAAACGGAGTTTTGGTCATTTTGCCTTTGAGACATGACTGGAAAGTTTCATAAGATGATAATTCAAACGTATTCAGATATCCATCCTTTAGTAACTTAGCTAGTCGTGTCGCATTGATATGACCAAGTCTACAATGCCATAAGAAAGATTCGTTCATTTCTGAACTCTTCCTCTTGTGTGTGTTTTGTATATTAAGGACTGTAGTTTGATTGAGAACATATATGCCATTATGTAACGAGCCTGATCCAATCAATTTTTTATTTAGGAGGATGTTCATAACATTATCCTGTATTACAAAATTATATCCTTCTTTACTTAATAAAGAAACTGATATAATGTTGCACATCATGTTCGGTATATAATAGCACTCGTTCAGAATCAATGTATTACTACTTGGTAATACAAGGTGATATTCGCCAACAGCTTTGGCTGCAATATCTGCACCTTCCCTACTCTTACGGAATGATCACCCATTCCCAGTTCTCTACCTTTACGTAGCCCACGTAACATATTACATATATGGGATCCCGATCCGGTATCTAATACCCAAGACATAGAGTGAACTGAGAAACAGTTCTCAATAACTAACACTTCCGAAAAAGATGCATCATCATGCTTGTTCTTCGTTTGGGCGGTGTGAGAATCCAGATATTCTCCTATTTCCTGCTCAGTCTTATAACACTTATAAGAAAGAACGGGACCAACGTTCCCCAGCTCAGTATAATAAGCGGGTTCAGTCAATACATCCATATTATTATCTTGATTAAGGCCTGACATGGTCGCTACCTGGAGAGAGAGAGAAGGAAACACTTTAGCGTATGCTCTTGCAAGATTAGATTGGTTATTATCTTATCTAATCAGGATGTCTCCCACTGTTTTTATCAAATCTTCCTTCAAACCCTAAAAGGAAAGACTAGCCGGGATTAATTACACCTTACAAGTTCGTCAATCTTTCAGCCAGATCAGTGTTGGTACTTTGAGAGAGGTTCCCCGTGCTTTCGCACGGACCTAATTAAAATAAACCTCGTTTTCCCAGAGGCATAACCCCGTTAACACCTTTCTAGACACCTACTTGATCGGCTAATTGTCCTGTGTAAGATTCTCCCAGGAGTAACTCTTACTCGCAGTGGGTATCGGGATCCAACTATCTCATAGGAGGTATGCAATTTCATTGCAAATTTCAACACTTGAAATTCCTGATAATACTTTTTCCCCTAGCAACTCATGACCTTGGCTAAGGTCAACAAATCATAAGTGCTAGCCAAGTTCAACCCGTCATTTTCCCGATTGAATTAAACCCACCCATACGACCCTTGGCTAAGGTCAACAAAGTCGTACGACTACCCTAACTCAATCACATCTCATGTTTTAACAGATAAATACTAATTAGCTACCATACACTACGCCTTGGCTAAGGTCAACAAACGCAGCACGAATACTAACTAGTGTCTATCTGAAATGATGGAGGGCTACGCAGGTTTTTCAAAAAACCATGAGCGTAATGAACTTGATATCGTCGTAGAATCGAGTGATTTTGAAAAGGAGTGTTTTTGAGGCTTCCACTAGTTTTGCTAAAGAGGTCACTCCCGGTGAAGGGATCTCGGCTCTTTCTTCAACGAATAAGGTGTAGGATATTTCATAAATACCGCTGTGCAAAGCAAGTACTTTAGAAGCAATCAAAAAACTAATCCGTGAGTTTATAGCATCTGCCAGTTTTGCTAAAGAGGTCACTCCCGGTGAAGAGATCTCGGCTCTTTCCTCATCGAATAAGGTGCAGGGTATATCATATATACCGCTATGCAAAGCAAAACTGTAGCTACCCTTTTTATAAAGTTTTGATTCTACAACATCTTTTAGGTTTCTTTTCTTTTATTAATCTCATTAATAAATCCCATCAATTATGCTTCCTAAGCATCACAGAAGAAACGAAAGCTGCAATATTTATATATCATATATATAGTATAAGCATTCGTCTCAGGCAGTAATATGATCTCGTCACAGAACATTGCAGCAGAAGATAACATATGAAATATTGGATATACTAGGACGTCCGTGTTTTACATCGAGCCTGTATAAAACACGGATTCCACGGTCGCGATGAATAGCCAAACCCACATCCCTAGACCCCTATGAAAGCGGCAAGCAACTCTACCAATTCTAGGGTTAGGAGACCCGGTCTCGAATCCTCGAGATGGCCTCCCACTGGACCCTAGAACCCGGTTACTTGTGCTCCCCTCCTTGGGTCTACCTAATGCGGAAAAGTAAATAATATACAATGGTGACATCATCCTCATCCCGGAAGTGCCCCAATAAAAGAATATTACATACAACGAATTTTACATGAATGAAAATAAAAACCCTCATCTCACATAAAAACCCCGGCTATTCGGAACACAGCGATCCAATATAACATATCACAGCAACACATAATATCTCATATCATCAACATAAGCAAGTATGCGTATCCCGATTGTCGTTGATGTATAGCAACGAAACCGGCGATACACAACATACTACGCTTACGGTCACAGAAAAGAAAGTGTAAAACTACAACATTTGGAATCCACAATCACTTTAGACATCTTAAATCCGAAATATCACATACTTCGCATTTCATGCCTAACTATATGAATTCCACATATTGTATCACATTCCAGATAAATAGACAAAGTTAAACTTTCCGATCGAATAATCAAACACCCAAGAATTCCCAAATAGCTCAACACTTGAGCGGAGTTCAAAAAATCCCAGAATATGTCACAAGCCCCAATGAACCAGCCGTAGAAGGGTCAAACCAACGCCTCACATGTGGCAACTCTAAACTACCACAAACTCTAGGGTTCAGTGGCAGTTTTGATGGTCACATAATCGAGTTAAGGTTACGTTCTTCCAGAGGGTCCACAGATATGCTTGCATGTTTTTCCGAAAGTTTTTCGTGTCGGGAAAAAGTGAGTTATTGATATCCGTTCAAACATTTTAACACGTTCTAAATTATCCGGAAAACTAAACGAAATTAAACTTTCCGATCGAATCAACGAGTACAAAAGATCTTCAGAAAACTCAACACTTGAGTAATATTAAAAATTCCCAGAAGTATATACTAATACCTACGGATAAACCCTACAAATACGAGTCACTAATTTCCAAGTACGGACGCGGAACCGCCGAGCAAAGCATGTTCCTGCCGCGGTTCCGCGGCGACTTAAGGGTATTAGGGGTTCGTATTTTACAGTAATCCTTAGAATTCCCTGCTGAATTTTCTGAGTATTTTTAATACGGAAAAAATCATATTTTTAAAAATTTCCAGAGAGGGGGTCAAAATCGACGTTTCGGGGTTCGATCGCACTTTTAACTTCGTATACACGTCGCCTAATGCTCTAGCTAGGCTTTGATACCACTGTAGGGTTACTAGGCACTATCACAAGGGTCTATAAGGCATCAACCATGCCCGATTTAAAATTTAGAAGTGCCGAATAACCTAAAGCGAGGATCTTTGCTAGATAATTAGGATTAAACATGCAAGTAAAAATCTTTACATCTAAGAGAGAGGGATTAAAACCTTTGTAGTCCGCTCCTTCGCTTCATAAGCCCCGAGTAGTAGTCCCTTCGTCATGATCCATGATCTCCCGGACTCAAGAGAGGCTCCACAAGCCGAACGATCCATGCTTGCTTGAAGTCTTCCTTTTCGAAGATGATCTACCTTGAAGTTTCTTTAACTCAAGCTCTCACTTCTCTAATCAAGTATTAATGAAGTGAACACCCTAATATAATTAGCTAGATTAGATGAGGATGATGAAGTAGGAATTATGCTCTCTTTTATTATCATTTTCTCACACTAATCCATCACAAAACCAAAAGCTAGAAAGCTTTTCAAGGAGGAAGAAGAAGATGAAGTCTTTTGTGATGAATAATGAATTGTTGTTTTAATTACAAATGCAACCCATGGTTCATAATGAAAAGGCTAACCATTGTAGAGATTTAATTAGGGTAAAGGTTTTGGGTTGGATTAGGAAATATCTCCACAAATATCAACACATAATATCTTAGCTTAAAACAAAACAAAAGCTTCTAGAAGCTTCATGAAAAAGCTAACCCAAATCAAACCCTAATCATGTTTAATCTCCACTAATCATGTTGCATTAGTAATCATAACTTGTTACAATATTATATATCATATATATAATATATATTTGTAACAAAAGAAAATAATATAATTAACATATATCGCATATATATCAATGTATTATCCGGTGAGAAAATGAATCAATAAAGCGAGCCAATATTAGTTAATGTAATGCAATATATCACATATATAATTATACATTAAATTATCGAATCAACACTTGATTCGACAATCCAACTATTTCTCAAATAACCGACTAATATTAAACTGTATCAGTTCATCGAATCAACACTTGATCCGATGACCCGGCTATACCACATATACCCGGCCGATATCAAATATCTCGAGAATAGAATATGGTATCTCATATCGTATTATTCTCGGTCCCGCACATATCACATATGTGCACCTATTCCGTTTTGCCTGAGTCAAGAAACCTCTGTGTAGGACTCTAAAGAATCGTCAATACGCCGGCAGTAGGTGATGATCATATCAAACACCCATAAGCTGCAAGCGGTCGGCTAAACGTAACAGCCACCCAGGTATTGATCGATCAGAAGATCAACAAGCAAGCATGTACATTCTTCTGTGAATCCAATCGGTAACACTCCCGTACAGTCCGGTCTCTTCGTCTGATATGTTGCATATCTAGTCTAGGGGTGGTATACGTCATACCCCAGTAACCGATAAGCCGTATCGATGTGAGGCTCATAACAGGTCGAGAACCTACTGATAACACTTACCGGTAGTACTCTATATCAGCCCTGGCCAGGGATTTCCAGTTATAGCCAATCGAACACAGCACAACATCAACTCCCTATACCGGGAGAGACGAATCCCCTCCTATCGCTCATTGCCTCCATGTGATTCGGGACTGTACCCAAAAGCCACCGTTTTGCATGCCCTCTTGGACGTGGTAAGGTGGAAATCAAAGCACAGTGGGAACACACAAGACTCTATGACGATCTCGGGTCTACAGACTAACCTGTACCAGTGTCACCGGAGAACCGCCATCTGACGTGAGGTATAATACCATCTGGGAGTTCTCGGCGAGTCCGTTCAGTGTACCCAGTCTCCACTGAGCACATGTACACCATCTTTGATGTCAAACACCGATGGATATGGGATCATCCATCGCCCATCATATGGGTCAAGATGCGTATACACTAGTCTACTCTGGTGTATCGATGCCCTGTCTCGATACACCCTCGACTAGGAACAGTTATAGGATGTACTCGTCGACTACCCTGGCCCCACTAGTATGATCTCATCATAGTCCCAGTAGTCGAGTACATATCCTAAGGGCTTTATCAACATGTGAGAGTAAGACAGTAAACTAATACAAGTCAACATGTTAAGATAAAGTGAAACCAAATAGCATACTATCATGACGAGCAAGAAAGTCCTCTCTATATATATCCAAGCATCCATTATAATATATATCATATGTACAACAATGGCCTCTAGGGCATATACATAACTAACAATGCCATCCTTGTCACTCTGGAAGCTTGAATCGGTAAAGGACTCGACCTTTAGGTTTCCATTACCGTAAACCAAGAACATCTCCTTTGTCCTTCTCAGGTATTTGAGAATGTTCTTTATTGCTGTCCAGTGGTCCTCTCCTGGGTTCGACTAATACTGGCTCACCACGCTTAGCGCATAAGCAACATCTGGCCTTGTACATAACATCGCATACATTATAGATCCTACCGCCGAAGCGTAGGGTATAGTGCTCATGCGAACCCTTTCCTCGTCAGTCTTGGAAGACATCTTCTTGGAGAGGGTGATTCCATGCAACGCGAGTATGTTACCGCGCTTGGAATCTTCCATACTAAATCTCTTTAATTAAAACGGTCTCTATGTACCTGGACTGCGAAAGTCCCAATAATCTCTTAGATCTATCTCTGTAGATCTTGATCCCCAGAATGTACAGGCATCACCCAGGTCATTCATGGAGAACCTTTATGATAAGAATAGCTTGACCGATTGTAGCGTAGGAATGTCATTTCCTATCAAAAGAATGTCGTCCATGTACAAGACTAGGAACATGACAGTTCATCATACAATCTTCTTATAAATATAAGGCTCATTCTCGTTCTTGATGAAGTCAAATTCCTTGACTGTTTCATCAAAACAGATGTTCCAGCTCCACGATACTTGCTTTAATCCATAAATGGATTTGAACAACTTGCACACCTTCCCGCTGCTCCCACTGTCTATGAAACCTTCTGGCTGATCCATATAAACGCACTCTTCTAAACTTTTGTTCAGAAAAGTCGTTTTTATGTCCATCTGCCAGATCTCATAGTCATGGAAGGCAGCAATGGCAAGTAGGATCCGAATGGATTTGAGCATAACCACTGGAGAAAAGGTTTCGTCATAATCCACACCTGGTTTTTTACGAAAACCTTTTGCAACGAGTCTAGCCTTATAGATTTTCACCTGCCCATCTACACCAAGTTTCCTTTTGTAGATCCATTTGCATCCAACGGGTTTTACCCCAGGTGGAGTAATATCCAAGGTCCACACTTTATTGGTGTACATGGACTCCATTTTGGATCGCATAGCATCCAGCCACTTATCAGAGTCCCTACTGATAATGGCCTGTATGAAACTGGTAGGGTCATCTTCTTCCAAGATGCAATTCTCTCGATCCCCGTCTATGAGAAAACCATAGTATCTCTCGTGCGGATGAGAAATCCTACCAGATCTGCGGAGTGGCTGAGATTCGTCTGGGATCATTGAATTTTCTGGTTCTACTAAATCCTCGGTTTGAGTTTTTGGTTCTAATATTTCATCCAGTTCTACCGTGCTCCCACTTATTTTTTTGCGAGAAATTGCCACTCCAAAAAGGTAGCACGACGAGCAACGAACACCTTCTGTTCCTCAGTGTGGTAGAACAGATATCCCAGAGAATTTCTGGATATCCCACAAACTAGCACAAAACTGATCGTTCCTGTAGCTTGTCCGGATTTTGTACGTTTACATAGGCCGGATAACCCCATATCTTAATACGTTCAAGATATGGTCTTTTACCACTCCATATTTCATATGGAGTCTTAGGCACAGATTTAGATGTGTAGGGTTCCTAGGCACTCTTACAAGGGTCTAAAAGGCATCAACCATTCCCGATTCAAACTTTAGACGTGCCGAACAACCCAAAGCCGGGATCTTTGCTAGATTATTAGGGTTTAACATGCAAGTAAACATCTTTACAACTAAGAGTGAGAGATTACAACCTTTGTAGTCCTCTCCTTCACTTCATAAGCTCCGAGTAGAAGTTCCTTCGCCGCGATCCACGATCGCCCGGACTCAAGAGAGGCTCCACAACCCGAATGATCCATGCTTGCTTGTAGTCTTCCTTTTCTCCGATGATCTACCTCGAAGTTCCTTTAACTCAAGCTCTTTCTCACTAATGAGGTGAACACCCTAATCTAATTGGCTAGATTAGATGAGGATGATTAAGTAGGATTTATGCTCTCTTTTATTATCAAATTCTCACTCTAATTCATCACATAAAGAAAACCTAGAAAGCTTTCTCAAAGCTCAAGGAAGAAGAAGAAGAAGGAAATTCCTTTTGTGATGAATAATGAAAAATATCATTATGATTAATAATGCAACCATGATTGAATATGAAGAGACTAACTCATGTAGAGACTTAACCTAGGGTGAAGGGTTTGGGTTGGGTTAGAAAATATCAAGCAAAATATCAAGCATAATATCTTTGCTAGAAACAAACTAAAAGCTTCTAGAAGCTACAAGAAAAAGCCAACCCAAATCAAATCCTAATCTTGTTTAATCTTCACTAAACATGTTGCATTAGTAATCATATCATGTTACAATATTATATATCACATATATGATATATATTTGTAACAAAAGAAAATAATACAATTAACATATATCAATGTATTATCCGGTGAGAAAATGAAATAATTAAGCGAGCCGATATTAGATAATGTAATGCAATATATCACATATATTACTATACATTAAATTATCGAATCAACACTTGATCCGACAATCCGGCTATATCGAATATAACCGACTAATATATCATGTACCGATTCATCGAATCAACACTTGATCCGATGACCCGGCTCATACAAAAATATCGCGAGAATATAATACGATATCTCATATCGCATTATCCTCGGTCATGCACATAACACATATGTGCCCCTACTCCGTTTTGCCTGAGTCAAGAAACCTCTGTGTAGGACTCTAAATAATCGTCAATACGCCGGCAGTAGGTGATGATCATATCAAACACCCACAAGCTGCAAGCGGTCAGCTAAACGTAGCAGCCACCTAGGTATTGAGCGATCAGAGGATCAACAAGCAAGCCTGTACATTCTCTTGTGAATCCAATCAGTAACACTCCCGTACAGTCCGATCTCTTCGTCTGATATGTGGCATATCTAGTCTAGGGGTGGTATACGTCAGACCCCAGTAACCGATAAGTCGTGTCGATGTGAGCCTCATAACGGGTCGAGAAACTACTGATAACACTTACCAGTAAATCTCTATATCATCCCTGGCCAGGGACTTCCAGTTATAGCCAATCGAACACAGCACAACATCAACTCCCTATACCGGGAGAGACGAATCCCCTCCTATCGCTCATTGCCTCCATGTGATTCGGGACTGCACCCAAAAGCCACCGTTTTGCATGCCCTCTTGGACGTGGTAAGGTGGAAATCAAAGCAAAGTGGGAATCACACAAGACTCTATGACGATCTCGGGTCTACAGACTCCCCTGTACCAGTGTCATCGGAGAACTGCCATCTGACATGAGGTATAATACCATCTGGGAGTTCTCAGCGAGTCCGTCCAGTGTACCCAGTCTCCACTGAGCACCCGTACACCATCCTTGATGTCAAACACCGATGGATATGGGATCATCCATCGCCCATCATATGGGTCAAGATGCGTATACGCTAGTCTACTCTAGTGTATCGATGCCCTGTCTCGATACACCCTCGACTAGGAACAGTTATAGGATGTACTCATCGACTACTATGGCCCCACTAGTATGATCTCATCATAGTCCCAGTAGTCGAGTACATATCCTAAGGGCTTTATCAACATGTAAGAGTAAGACAGTAAACTAATATAAGTCAACATGTTAAGATAAAGTGAAACCAAATAGCATACTATCATGACGAGCAAGAAAGTCCTCTCTATATATATCCAAGCATCCATTATAATATACATCATATGTACAACAATGGCCTCTAGGGTATATACATAACTAACAATCTCCCACTTGCACTAAGGCCAGCTGTTGTAGTATCTCATACCTAGCATCCCGAATAATCTCTCAAACTGTATCTGGGGAATGGCCTTCGTGAGTGGATCCGCAGTGTTGTCCTTCGTATCTACTCTCCTGACCTCGATCTCTCGGTGATCAACTATCTCCCTGATCAGGTGATACCGCCTCAGAATATGTCTGGACTTCTGATGGGACCTGGGTTCCTTGGCCAAAGCTACAGCTCCATTGTTATCACGATACAGAGGTATTGGAAGCTCAATGGATGGAACCACACCAAGTTCACTAATGAACTTCTTTATCCAGACAGCCTCTTTGGCAGCATCGTTGGCAGCGATGTATTCAGCCTCCATCGTCGAGTCTGCAACGGTATCCTGTTTGGAACTCTTCCAACACACCGCCCCTCCATTGAGGGTAAAGACAAATCCCGAGTGTGACTTAGAGTCGTCCTTATCACTTTGGAAGCTTGAATCGGTAAAGGACTCCACCTGGAGTTCTCCGTTACCATACACCAAGAACATCTCCTTAGTTCTTCTCAAGTACTTGAGAATGTTCTTCACAGCTGTCCAGTGATTCTCTCCAGGATCTGCTTGATACCGACTCACTACACTTAGTGAGTATGCTACATCAGGTCTGGTACATAGCATCGCATACATGATAGAGCCTACTGCCAAAGCATAGGGTATCCCTTGCATTTGAGCTCTCTCCAAATCAGTCTTGGGAGACATCTCTTTGGAGAGAGAGAGTCCAGAGATCGTGGGTAGGTTCCCTTGCTTGGATTCTTCCATACTAAACCTCTTTAGTATGGTGTCAATGTACCTGGATTGGGACAATCCCAGTATCCGTTTAGATCTATCTCTATAGATCATGATTCCCAATATGCAGGAGGCATCACCTAGATCTTTCATTGAGAATCTTTGTGATAAGAAGAGCTTGACTGATTGTAGCATAGGAACATCATTTCTTATCAAGAGTATGTCATCGACGTACAATACGAGGAAGACTACCTTACTCTCTGCAACCTTCTTATAAATACAAGGTTCATCTACGTTTTTGATGAAGTCAAACTCTTTAACTACAACATCAAAGCAGATGTTCCAACTCCGTGATGCTTGCTTTAACCCATAGATGTATTTAAGCAGTTTGCACACCTTTCCGCTGCTCCCACTATCTACTAAGCCCTCTGGCTAAGCCATGTACACGCACTCTTCTAAATCACCATTTAGAAAGGCGGTCTTAATATCCATTTGCCAGATTTCGTAGTCATGGTATGCAGCAATGGCATGTAAGATCCGGATGGACTTAAGCATAGCCACTGGAGAAAAGGTTTCGTCATAATCCACACTTGGTCGTTGACGAAAACCCTTTGCAACAAGTCTAGCTTTGAAAGTGTCAACTTTTCCATCTACACCAATTTTCTTTTTAAAGATCCGCTTGCTCCAAATGGGTTTTACCCCTTCAGGAGCATTTTCCAAAGTCTATACTTTGATGGTGTACATGAATTCCATCTCAGATCGCATTGCATCCAGCCATTTCACAGAGTCACCACTCGTGATGGCCTACTCGAAACTAGTCGAGTCATCATCTTCCATGATACAATCCTCGCTCCCACCATCAATGAGAAAATCGTAGTATCTCTCAGGTGGATGAGAAACCCTGCTATATCGGTGGAGAGGCTGGGGTTCGTCGGGTATTACTGAATCCTCTGGTTCCAATAAATCACCAATTGCAGTTTGTGTTGCTAGAACTTCTTCCAGTTCTACCTCAGAGCCACTAATCTCTTTTGCAAGAAATTCCTTTTCTAAAAAGGTGGCATATTGAGCAACAAACACCTTTTGCTCCTCACTGTGGTAGAAAAAAATATCCATAAGAATTCTTCGGATATCCTACAAACTTGCAAAGAACTGATCGTGCCTCGAATTTGTCCGGATTTTGCCTTTTGACATAGGCCGGACAACCCCATATCTTAACTCGTTTAAGATACGGTCTCTTCCCACTCCATATCTCATATGGTGTGGTAGGTACAGATTTAAACGGAACTTGATTCTATAGGTATGCTGTTGTCTCCAGTGCATACCCCCAGAAGGAAATAGGTAACTCAGCATTACTCATCATAGAGCGCACCATATCTAATAGGGTGCGATTCTTCCGCTCCGATACACCGTTGTGCTATGGTGTATAAAGAGGATTAAGCTGAGAGAATCCCATTCTCTTTTAGATAATCTAGGAACTCATTGCTCAAGTATTCTCCTCCTCGATCAGATCGAAGGATCTTAATACTTTTGCCCGTTTGGTTCTCTACTTCGTGCTTATATTCTCTGAATTTCTCAAAAGCTTCAGACTTGTGTTTCATCAGGAACACATGTCCGAATCTTGAGAGATCGTCAGTGAATGTAATGAAGTAGGAAGAACCGTTCCTGGCGTGTGTAGACATGGGACCGCATACATCACTATGTACCAGTCCTAAGAGTTCCTTAACTCTTTCCCCGTGTCCACTAAACGGAGTTTTGGTCATTTTACCTTTGAGACATGAATAGCAAGTATCATAAGATGATAATTCGAACGGATTCAAATATCCATCCTTATGTAACTTAGCTAGCCGTGTCGCATTGATATGACCAAGTCTACAATGCCACAAGAAAGATTCGTTCATTTCTGAACTCTTCCTCTTGTGTGTGTTTTGTATATTAAGGACTGTATTTTTATTGAGAATGAATATGCCATTATGTAACGAGCCTGATCCAATCAACTTTTGATTTAGGAAGATGTTCATAACATTATCTTGTATTACAAAATTATACCCTTCTTTACTTAATAAAGAAACTGATATAATGTTGCACATCATGTTCGGTATATAATAGCACTCATTCAGAATCAATGTATTACTACTTGGTAATACTAGGTGATATTCGCCAACTGCTTTGGCTGCAATATTTGTACCATTCCCTACTTCTACAGAATGATCACATTTTCCCAGTTCTCTACCTTCACGTAGCCCACGTAACAATTTACATATGTGGGATCCCGATCCGGTATCCAATACCCAGGACGTAGGGTGAACTGAGAAACAGTTCTCAATAACTAACACACCCGAAGAAGATGCATCAACATGCTTGTTCTTCGTTTGGGCGGTGGGATAATCCAGATATTGTCCTATTCCCTGCTCAGTATTATAACACTTATAAGAATGAACGGGACCAACGTTCCCCTGCTCAGTATAATAAGCGGCTTCAGTCAATACATCCATATTTTTATCTTGATTAAGTCCTGACATGGTCGCTACCTGGAGAGAGAGAGAAGGAAACGCTTTAGCGTATGCTCTTGCAAAATTAGATTGGTTATTATCTTTTCTAATTAGGATGTCTCCCACTGTTTTTATCAAATCTTCCTTCAAACCCTAAAAGGTAAGATTAGCCGGGATTAATTACACACTACAATTTCGTCAATCTTTCAGCCAGATCAGTGTCGGTACTTGAGGGAGGTTCCCCGTGCTTTCGCACAGACCTAATTAAAATAAACCTCATTTTCCCAGAGGCAAAACCCCGTTAACACTTTTCTAGACACCTACTTGATCGGCTAATTGTCTTGTGTAAAATTCTCCCAGGAGTAACTCTTACTCGCAGTGGGTATCGGGATCCAACTATCTCATAGGAGGTATGCAATCTCATTGCAAATTTCAACACTTGAAATTCCCGATAATATTTTGCCCCTGGCGATCTATGACCTTGACAAGGTCAACAAACCATAAATCGCAAGTCAAGTTCAACCCGTCATTTCCCGATTGAATTAAACCCACCCGCATGACCCTTGACAATGTCAACAAGGCCGTACAAATACCCTAATCCAATCACATCTCATGTTTTAGCAGATAAACACTAATTAGCTACCGTACACTGTGCCTTGACAAGGTCAACAAACGCAGCACGAATACTAAGTAGGATTTATCTGAAATGACGGAGGGCTACGCAGGTTTTTCAGAAAACCATGAGCGTAATGAACTTGATATCGTTGTAGAAACAAGTGATTTTGAAAAGGAGTGTTTTTTAGGCTTTTCTAGTTTCGCTAAAGAGGTCACTCCCGGTGAAGGGATCTCGGCTCTTTCCCCATCGAATAAGGTGCAGGGTATATCATATATACCACGGTGCAAAGCAAGAACTATTTAAGCTGTCAAAAACTAAACCGTGAGTTTGTAGCATCTGCCAGTTTCGCTAAAGAGGTCACTCCCGGTGAAGGGATCTCGGCTCTTTCCTCATCGAATAAGATGCAGGATATATCATATATACCGCTATGCAAAGCAAAACTGTAGCTACCCTTTTTATAAAGTTTTGATTCTACAACATCTTTTAGGTTTCTTTTCTTTTTATTAATCTCATTAATATATCCCATCATCTTATGCTTCCTAAGCATCACAAAAGAAACGAAAGCAGTAATATTTATATATCAGCATATATATATAGTATAAGCATTCGTCTCAGGCAGTAATATGATCTCATCACAGAACATTGCAGCAGAAGAACATATATGAAATATTGGATATACTAGAATGTCCGTGTTTTTAATACGAGCCTGTATAAAACACGGATTCCACGGTCGCGATGAATAGCCAAACCCACATCCCTAGACCCCTACGAGAGCGGCAAGCAACACTGCCAATTCTAGGGTTAGGAGACCCGGTCTCGACTCCTCGAGATGGCCTCCCACTTGACCCTAGAACCCGGTTACTTATGCTCCCCTCCTTGGGTCTACCTAATGCGGAAAAGTAAATAATATACACTGGTGACATCAACCTCATCCCGGAAGTGCCCCAATAAAAGAATATTACATACAAATGAATTTTACATGAATGAAAATAAAAACTCTCATCTCACATAAAACCCCTGGCTATTCAGAACACGACGATCCAATATAACATATCACAGCAACACATAATATCGCATATCATCAACGTAAGTAAGTATGCATACACCGATTGTCGTTGATGTATAGCAACGAAAACCGGCGATACAACTACATACTACACTTACGGTCATAGAAAAGAAAGTGTAAAACTACAACATTTGGAATCCACAATCACTTTAAACATCGTAAATCCAAAATATCACATACTTCGCATTTCATGCCTAACTAAATGAATTCCACATATTGTATCACATTCCAGATAAATAGATAATATTAAACTTTTCGATCGAATAATCAAATACCCAAGATTTCCTAAATAGCTCAACACTTGAGCAGAGTTCAAATAATCACAGAATATGTCACAGTACCAATGGTCCAGCCGTAGAAGGGTCAAACCAACGCCTCATATGTGGCAACGCCGTACTTCCCCAAACCCTAAGGTTTAGAGGCGGTTCAGAAGGTCGCATAATCGAGTTAAGATTTGTGTTCTTCTAGGGGGTCCACCGCGTTACTTGCACGTTTTTCCGAAAGATTTAAACTCAAGAAAAATTCAACACTTGAAAGTTTTTCGTGCCGGGAAAAAGTGAGTTAATGATATCCGTTCGAACATTTTAACAGTTTCTAAATTATCCGGAAAACAGAACGAAATTAAACTTTCCGATCGAATCAACGAATTCAAAATAATCCCCAGAACACTCAACACTTGAGTCAGATTAAAAATACCCAGAAATATGCAGAAACACCTACGGATATTACTGTGCCAAAACCAAAGCCCAATTCTCCTGTACGGCCGCGGATCCGTGGCGCAAGCATGGTATTGCCGTGGTTCCGCGGCGGTTTGTACGAATTACATGCTTGTTTTCCACAGTAATTCTTACAATTCTCTGCTGATTTTTTTGAGTATTTTTAATTCAGAAAAAATCACATTTTTAGAAAATTTCCAGAGAGGGGGTCATGTTCGATGTTTCGGGGTTCGATCGGAGTTTTAACTTCGTATACACATCGCCTAATGCTCTAGCTAGGCTCTGATACCACTGTAGGGTTCCTAGGCATTCTTTCAAGGGTCTAAAAGGCATCAACCGTGCCCGATTCAAACTTTAGACGTGCCGAACAACCCAAAGCATGGATCTTTGCAAGATTATTAGGGTTTAACATGCAAGTAAATATCTTTACAACTAAGAGTGAGGGATTACAACCTTTGTAGTCCGCTCCTTCGCTTCATAAGCTCCGAGTAGAAGTCCCTTCACCGCGATCCACGATCTCCCGGACTCAAGAGAGGCTCCACAACCCGAATGATCCATGCTTGCTTGTAGTCTTCCTTTTCTCTGATGATCTACCTCGAAGTTCCTTTAACTCAAGCTCTTTCTCACTAATGAGGTGAACACCCTAATCTAATTGGCTAGATTAGATGAGGATGATTAAGTAGGATTTATGCTCTCTTTTATTATCAAATTCTCACTCTAATTCATCACATAAAGAAAACCTAGAAAGCTTTCTCAAAGCTCAAGGAAGAAAAAGAAGAAGGAAATTCTTTTTGTGATGAATAATGAAAAATATCATTATGATTAATAATGCAACCATGGTTGAATATGAAGAGACTAACTCATGTAGAGACTTAACCTAGGGTGAAGGGTTTGGGTTGGGTTAGAAAATATCAAGCATAATATCTTTGCTAGAAACAAACTAAAAGCTTCTAGAGGCTACAAGAAAAAGCCAACCCAAATCAAACCCTAACCTTGTTTAATCTTCACTAAACATGTTGCATTAGTAATCATATCATGTTATAATATTATATATCATATATATAATATATATTTGTAACAAAAGAAAATAATACAATTAACATATATCAATGTATTATCCGGTGAGAAAATGAAATAATTAAGCGAGCCGATATTAGATAATGTAATGCAATATATCACATATATTATTATACATTAAATTATCGAATCAACACTTGATCCGACAATCCGGCTATATCGAATATAACCGACTAATATATCATGTACCGATTCATCGAATCAACACTTGATCCGATGACCCGGCTCATACAAAAATATCGCGAGAATATAATACGGTATCTCATATCGCATTATCCTCGGTCATGCACATAACACATATGTGCCCCTACTCCGTTTTGCCTGAGTCAAGAAACCTCTGTGTAGGACTCTAAAGAATCGTCAATACGCCGGCATTAGGTGATGATCATATCAAACACCCACAAGCTGCAAGCGGTCAGCTAAACGTAGCAGCCACCCAGGTATTGAGCGATCAGAAGATCAACAAGCAAGCCTGTACATTCTCCTGTGAATCCAATCAGTAACACTCCCGTACAGTCCGATCTCTTCGTCTGATATGTGGCATATCTAGTCTAGGGGTGGTATACGTCAGACCCCAGTAACCGATAAGTCGTGTCGATGTGAGCCTCATAACGGGTCGAGAAACTACTGATAACACTTACCAGTAAATCTCTATATCAGCCCTGGCCAGGGACTTCCAGTTATAGCCAATCGAACACAGCACAACATCAACTCCATATACCGGGAGAGACGAATCCCCTCCTATCGCTCATTGCCTCCATGTGATTCGGGACTGCACCCAAAAGCCACCGTTTTGCACGCCCTCTTGGACGTGGTAAGGTGGAAATCAAAGCAAAGTGGGAATCACACAAGAATCTATGACGTTCTCGGGTCTACAGACTCCCCTGTACCAGTGTCACCGGAGAACTGCCATCTGACGTGAGGTATAATACCATCTGGGAGTTCTCGGCGAGTCCGTCCAGTGTACCCAGTCTCCACTGAGCACCCGTACATCATCCTTGATGTCAAACACCGATGGATATGGGATCATCCATCGCCCATCATATGGGTCAAGATGCGTATACGCTAGTCTACTCTGGTGTATCAATGCCCTGTTTCGATACACCCTCGACTAGGAACAGTTATAGGATGTACTCATCGACTACTATGGCCCCACTAGTATGATCTCATCATAGTCCCAGTAGTCGAGTACATATCCTAAGGGCTTTATCAACATGTAAGAGTAAGACAGTAAACTAATATAAGTCAACATGTTAAGATAAAGTGAAACCAAATAGCATACTATCATGACGAGCAAGAAAGTCCTCTCTATATATATCCAAGCATCCATTATAATATACATCATATGTACAACAATGGCCTCTAAGGTATATACATAACTAACAAGACGGAATCTGATTCAATAAGTAAGCTGCTGTTTCAAGCGCAAGTCCCCAGAATGAAAGAGGTAACTCGGCATTACTTATCATGGAGCGAACCATGTCCAGTAGGATACGGTTCCTCCGCTCCGATACACCGTTGTGTTGTAGTGTATACGGAGGAGTAAGCTGAGAGAGAATGCCATTCTCTTTTAGAAAGTCCCTGAATTCAATGCTTAAGTACTCCCCTCCTCTATCAAATCGGAGGATCTTGATACTTTTGCCAGTCTGTACTTCGTTTCTGAATTCTTTGAATTTCTCAAAAGCTTCAGATTTGTGTTTCATAAGATACACATACCCGAACCTAGAGAGATCGTCAGTGAATGTGATGAAGTACGAGAACCGACCCCTTGCATGTATAGACATTGGACCACATACATCACTGTGTATGAGTTCCAAGAGCTCTTCTGCTCTTTCTCCATGTCCGGTGAACGGAGATTTGGTCATTTTTCCTTTGAGACAAGACTGACAAGTTTCATAAGATGAAAACTCGAACGTATCCAAAAATCCATCTTTATGCAACTTACTCAGTCTTTTCTCTCCGATATGACCAAGTCTACAATACCACAAGTAGGATTCGTTCTGCTCTAAACTCTTCCTCTTGCGTGTGTTTTGTATATTGAGAACTGTGTTCTGATTTAGAACATAGATACCATTACATAGTGTATCTTCTGCAACCAATACCTTATCAAGGTAGATGTTCATGATATTTCTATCAAGAACAAAGTTATATCCATCTTTATCAAGTAAAGAAACTGATATGATGTTGCAAACCATGGAAGATACATAGTAGCAATTGTTCAAAATCATAGTATTGCCATTTAGCAACACTAGGTGATATTCACCGACGGCTGTAGTATTAACTTGTGCTCCGTTCCCTACTCTGAGAAACATATCATCAGGTCTAACCATCCTACTTTTTCTCAGTCCCTGCAATAAATTACAGATATGAGATCCTGATCCGGTATCTAGTACGCAAAAGGTAAGACTGACCGAAAAGCAGTTCTCAACTACAAGAACACCTGAAGGAGATGCAATAGTATGCTTCTTCTTCGATGAGGTCATCAAGGAATTCATGCTTTCCTCTTTCCCTTGCTCATACTCATGACTGCTGTCACAGTTTAGAGCCGAACCGACGTTCCCCAGCCCCGAATAAGAATTTGGATCGGTCAAGTGATACATTTTATTATCTTGATTAGGGCGTGAAATGGTTGCTACCTGGAGAGTGAGAAAAGAAACACTCAGCGTGCGCTCTTGCAAGATTAGATTGGTTATTAATTTATCTAACCAAGATGGCTCCCACTGTTTCCTCAAATTCTTCTTCAAACCTTAAAAAAAGAACTAGTCAGGATTAATCGCACGTCACAATACTTGCTTAACCTTTCAGCCAGGCTAGTGTTGGTACTTCGAGGGATGTTTTCTACCGCTTTCGCGAAATTCCTTAATTATATAATCTCTTTTCCCTGGAGGCGTAGCCCCGCTAACACCGTTCTAGACACCTACTTGGTTTATAGCATTGATTGTTTAGTGAAATAATGTCCCGAGAGTAATCCTACTCATCAGTGGGGTCGGGATCCAACTATCATTGTGTGTTTGACCTAGATGGAATCCACTCTAATCACCACACTCCAGAAGGTATGCTAAATCTGCAAGTTTCCTGTATATTTGAAACTCCCGATGTGGTTTTTGCCCCTAACGGCTTTATGACCTTGACAATGCCAACATATCATAAGCCGCTAGTCAAGTTCGGCCCGTCATTATCTTGATTAACTTAGACCCACCCGCATATCCCTTGACAATGCCAACATAGCTATGCGACGGTCCTAAATAATCAGAAACAAAGCTGCAAACAAGCAATACTCAGCTACCGATCACTACGCCTTGACAATGCCAAAATACGTAGCTCGAATACTAAGTAGTACTTGTAGGAAATGACGGAGGGCTACGGCTGGGTTTTTGGCAAAAAACCCGTTAACGTGATGAACTTAATATCGTTGAAGAACATGAGTAGTTTTGAAAAGGAGTGGTTTAAGCTCCGCTTTTTGAAAACTGGTGGTTTTGAAAAACCGAGTAATCTACAGTATAGACTTTTGCTCAAGAGGTCACTCCCCGCGAAGGGGTCTCGGCTCTTACCTCGTGGAATGAGGTGCTGGATATTCATGACCGAATACCACTATGCAAAGCGAAAGAATATAACTGTAGTTTTTCGAAATTTGTTCCAACAACATCTTTTAGGTTTTCTTATCTTGCATTAATCAAAATTAATGTGGTCCCATCAGTTAATCCTATCACACCACAAAAAGAATGAAAATACAATGTACGTATATGCCATCCATATTCGCCATGGGGCCCCGTCATCACCCATTAGGTTACTTAACTAACGACAGAGCGGGGGTTAGACTAGCGCTGGTGCAAAACATATACAACATCTACTAGTATATATAAGTATATATAACATTCATCCCAGGCATGATAATAAGCAACATCATAAAATCTCAGCCAACAATACATAATGGTGGATTAACTAGGAGCCCCGGGTTTCAATTGAGCCGCAAATAAAACCCGACGTTCCCGGTCGTGTGGATAGCCTATGCAATGAGAACCTGGAACCCTACGAGCACGGAAAGTTACCCGCTAATCCCATAAGCGAGGCAACCCCCTTCAACAAAGTGAATGGGCCACCCGGCACTTCACGGAATCCGGTAACTTGGGTGCCCCTCCGTGGGTCATACTGTACCCCCTACGAGTGCAGCGAATAGCCCGCCAATTCTTGAATGAAGCCCCCTCCGTCCCAACACCATGAGATGCGGGCTTGTTGCCTTCTAAAACCCGGCTATTCGTGCACTCTACCACGGGGTAATCCTAGTACAGAAAAAGAAAATAATATGTACAAATGGTGACATCGACCTCAACCCGGTCGTGCTCCAATCAAATAATATACAACCCGGCAAAAATGGCAGTCCACATGTCGGACGCTCGCCCCGCAATAAGAAATATACAAATGAATATAAACTGTACTGCTAACATTGCACCATGAGGTATCCACTACGAATATCCAACCATAATCACAGCACAAACACAAAACATCAACGTGAATGTCATGTTCACAAACTCGTCTAAAAGGACATATAGCAGATAGACGGGTTTACCGATCAAATGACATTCACGGTCGCAGATGCTAATCAAAGTACTGATAACAATTAAACAGTGTTAAATTATCGACTTCGAAACACCCCGAATAGCTCCAAACAACTAGATAAAACCATATCAAAACTGGGCTAAACTAGCAATACCACTGATCCAACATTCCACAGAACAGACGAGACACAAAATACGAAACCCAAACTCCTATACAGGGCCGGCCGGCTCGGAAATTCTTGCAATGTGGCCGGTCCAATACGGGTGAAATTGGCTCGTATTTGGTGTGTGGTCTATTAGTGATATAAGTATTCTTCTGCAGTTGCTAAAATAATTTTTTGAAGATTCTGAAAATTCAACAGAAACCGGAATATGCAGTGCATTGTTTCGAGGTTGTTTCGGTTTTGCTAGCGCCCCGGCCATCTCCCGTGGCCAAATGCGAAACAAAAATTTTTCTACAATTAGAAACTTGGCGCTAGAATAACACTAAACTTGGATTTTAACCATAAACCTAACTAGCAAGTAAGGGTTTTATCTACTATGATAGAAAGTATACCTAAAGAAACCAAATCTTTCGGGTCTTTGATCCTCTCCTTAAGCTCCTTGATGGAAGTATGGATCGTGCTTGAACTTCGGCCTCCTCGTGTCAATGATGATCCACCCGAGAGTGCCAACTAAGAGCTCCTACCTCCTAATTGAGGTAACTAGATTACTTAGCTTGCTAATCTAAGTATACTAGAGTGTGTAGAGAGTGATTAGGGATTAATTAGTCTCTTAGGCCCTTGGATTCTCAACTCATGAGACACTTTAGGGTAAGAGGAAGAAGATGAGAGCTTGGAGGAAAGAGAGTGTGTGAGATCATAATAAAAAGAAAAATGGCAACCCTAGATAATTATGAAGCATAGAATAATATAAAATCAAGCATGCTTCAATAGTTATCATATGAGTCACTAAGTGAGTCATCTAGTGGCCATGCTTCATTTAATGTAAATGAACAACCTATCCTCCACCTCATTTCATCATTTAATCAAAAAGAATAAATAAGAAACGAGGTATCATCTTCTAGAAGCACTCTTGCCAAAATTACAAGAATACCCCACGTCCGTATATACATACCCGTATCCGTATTCCGAAAAATACAAATACCCAGAGACTAAATAATCTGATAATATAATACTAGGATCTGTCTTAAACCAAAGCCCGCTAGCATTATCCGCCCGAACATCATAAGTGCACAAGTGTACCTATGTGATCGAACCCTGCCGTAAAACCATACGGCCGTTTCGCCCGAAACAGGGAAACCCTCTGTGTGGGACTCTAAAGACTCAACAGTACACTGGCAGTGGGTTTAACTAAAAGCACGCCAGCGGCACTAGCTGTACGTAACGGCTACCCAGGTACCTGTCAAAAAGGAAGGTCGGCGAGCAAATTCGTCCGAACTCCTACTGAGCCTATCCGTGACAGTATCCGTATAGTCCAGTCTCTTCGTCAAAAGAGTATTACATACCAGATCTAGGGGGTGGTAAACATCAGACCCTAATAACCCGATAAGTCGTGCTGATGTGGCTCGGGACCAATCTTGGAAACTACTGATCAACCTATCAGTAAATCACAACTGCCTTGGCCAAGGTCTTATGGTCCTGACCAATC
Organism: Agapanthus africanus; assembly: GCA_030015575.1. Taxonomy (NCBI): domain Eukaryota; kingdom Viridiplantae; phylum Streptophyta; class Magnoliopsida; order Asparagales; family Amaryllidaceae; genus Agapanthus; species Agapanthus africanus. The sequence goes on from CM057340.1 coordinate 562,041,470, forward strand.
GATCACTGTGTGATATCAACTCCCAATACCGAGCGAGACGAATCCCCAACAATCGCTCACTGCCTCTATGTGGCTCGGGACTATACCCAACCAAAACCTGTTTACACGACTCAGTAGAGCCGTGGTAGGGTAGTGATCAAAGCTCAGTGGGACTCACACGAGACAAATGCCGATCTCAGGTCCGAAGACTAACCTGTACACATGTCACCTGAGAACTTCCATCTGACGATAGGTATAGTACCATCTGGAAGTTCTCGGCGAGTCCGTCCAGTATACTCACAACCAGTGAGCACCTGTATACGATCTTAGGTGCATCAGACCAATGGCTGGGGGACCAACCATCCCCAACGGGGCTAGAAACGTATACACTAGTCTACTCTGGAGTATTAATGCCCGGTCTCAATACTCACGCGACTAGGACCATTTAAGGATGTGCTTATGGACTACCCTGCTCACACAAGTATGATCGCCATCACAACGCAGGTAGTCAAGCAAGATCCTACGGGCTTTATCAACATATAACCGCAATATGTAATAACGAGTATGACATATGCCATGTTAAGATAAAGACAAAGCATAATAGTATACTACCGTATCGAGTCTTTATTAATATGTGAAAGCTAGATATAACAACAATAGAAATAAATACATATATCCTGACAAAGACAAGTCAAATAATATACCATAGAACTGAGCAAGATTGTCCTGTACATACACATCCCTAGCATCCATATGTATACATATACAATACTGGCCTCTAGGGCATATATATCCAACAGAAACCTTTTCTCCAGTGGCTATGCTCAAATCCATTCGGATCCTACTTGCCATTGCTGCCTTCCATGACTATGAAATCTGGCAGATGGACATAAAAACGGCTTTCCTAAATGGATGTTTAGAAGAGTGCGTTTATATGGATCAGCCGGAAGGTTTCGTAGACAGTGGGAGCAGCGGGAAGGTGTGCAAGTTGCTTAAATCCATTTATGGATTAAAACAGGCATCGCGGAGCTGGAACATCTGTTTTGATGAAACAGTCAAGGAATTTGACTTCATCAAGAACGAGGATGAGCCTTGTATTTATAAGAAGATTGTAGGACAAACTGTCATGTTCCTAGTCTTGTACGTGGACGACATTGTTTTGATAGGAAATGACATTCCTATGCTACAATCGGTCAAGCTATTCTTATCACAAAGGTTCTCCATGATGGACCTGGGTGATACCTCGTACATTCTGGGGATTAAGATCTAAAGAGATAGATCCAAGAGATTACTGGGACTTTTACAGTCCAGGTACATAGAGACCATACTAAAGAGATTTAGTATGGAAGATTCCAAGCGCGGTAACATACCCACATTGCAAGAAATCACCCTCTCCCAGGAGATGTCCCCAAGACTGACGAGGAGCGGGTTCGCATGAGCATTATACCCTACGCTTCGGCGGTAGGATCTATAATGTATAAGATACTATGTATAAGGCCAGATGTAGCTTACACTAAGCGTGGTGAGCCGGTATCAGTCGAACCCAGGTGAGGACCACTCGACAGCAGTTAAGAACATTCTCAAATACCTGAGAAGGACTAAGAAGATGTTCTTGGTTTACGGTAATGGAGACCTAAAGGTCAAGTCCTTTACAGATTCAAGCTTCCAGAGTGACAAGGATGACAGCAAGTCTGTCTCGGGTTTTGTGTTTACCCTCAACGGAGGGGCGGTGTGTTGGAAGACCTCCAAACAGGATACCATTGCAGACTCGACGATGGAGACTGAATACATTGCTGCAAGTGATGCCGCAAAAGAGGTGGTCTGGATAAAGAAGTTCATTAGTGAACTTCAGGTAGTTCCGTCAATTATTGACCCAATACTCTTGTATTGTGATAACAATGGGGCTATAGGTTTAGCGAAGGAACCACGATCCCATCAAAAATTCAGGCACATCTTAAGGTGGTATCACCTAATCATGGAGATCGTAGATCGTCAGGAGATCGAGGTCCGGAGAGTGGATACAAAAGACAACACTGCGGATCCATTCACCAAGGCCCTTCCTCAAGCACAGTTCGAGAGACATTTTGAGATGTTGGGTATGCGGTACGCCAACAGCTGGCCCTAGAGCAGACGTTGGATACTCGGTACGTCAATATATATGGCCTTAGTGCAAGTGGGAGATTGTTGGATATGTATGCCCTAGAGGCCATTATTGTATATGTATACATATGGATGCTTGGACATATATATGTACAGGACAGTCTTGCTCGATATGATAGTATGCTATTTGGTTTGACGTTATCTTAACATGTGTATGTTTTACTTGCTATTACATATCTTTTATACATGTTGATAAAGCCCGTAGGATCAATACTAAACTACCTGCGTTATGATGGCGATCATACTTATGGAAGCTGGGTAGTCGGTACGCACATCCTTAAATAGTCCCTAGTCGTGGGAGTATCGAGACTGGGCATCGATATTCCAGAGTAGACTGGTGTATACGTTTCTAGACCCCGACGAGGGGCGATGGTTTGGTCCCGCAACCATTGGTCTTTAGACCTAAGATCGTATACAGGTGCTCACTGGGGGTGAGTACACCGGACAGACTCGCCGAAAACTTCCAGATGGTACTATACCTATCGTCAGGTGGAAGTTCTCAAGTGACATGAGTACAGGTTAGTCATTAAACCTGAGATCGGCATTTGTCTCGTGTGAGTTCCCACTGTGCTTTGATCACTACCCTACCACAGCTCTACTGAGTCATGCAAACAGGTTTTGGTTGGGTACGGTCTCGAGCCACATGGAGGCAGTGAGCGATTGTCGAGGATTCGTCTCTCCTGGTATAGGGAGTCGATATCTCACTGTGTTCGATTGGTCAGGACCATAAGACCTTGGCCAAGGCAGTTGGGATTTACTGATAGGCCGATCAGTAGTTTCCCGGATTGGTCCCGAACCTCATCAGCACGAATTACCAGGTTATCAGGGTCATTTACTATCCCCTAGACCCGGTATGCAATACTCTCAGACGAAGAGACCAGACTGTACGGAGATTGTCACAGATAGGCTCAGTAAGGATCCGAATGAGTTTGCTCGTCGGCCTTCCTTTTCGATAGGTACCCGGGTTGCCGTTACGTACAGCTAGTGCCGCTAACGTGCTTGTGGTTATGGATTTATCCAGTAACTCACTGCCGACGTACTATCGAGTCTTTAAAGTCCCACACAGAGGGTTTCCCTGGTTCAGGCAAAATGATGTAGTAACTGTATTGGATACGTGCAGGGTCTCGATCGATTGATGTACTTTGTACTCGGATTTTCGATCGGACGGTTGGTAATACTAGTCGGCTCGGGTTTGAGCCGAATTATTAAATCAGGTATTGATTTAATAGTTTACATATATGTATTTCGATATGTATATTCTAGTATTACGTTCTTCGTGTTATTCTATCTCTTTGGGCATTCGTGTTTTTATCCGAATGCAGGTATGTATATACAGCAGACTGTAATCCGTATTTATTACAGATTACCTTCTAGAAGATGGCCACCTCATTATGCTTTTTCCATTTATTTGATAAATGGAAAATGAGGTGTAAAGTGTGAGGTATAGGAGGAATGGTGATAACCATGCTTCAATATTTAACAAATGAATTTTTAGTTCATTTGGAGTTACTATTGAAGTATGGTTGTTGATTGTTTATTCAAGAAATTCATACACAAAACCTTTGTGTGGATTTTCTCTCTCATGGATGCTTCATTATTTTTTTGAGCTCCCATTTTGCTTCACTCTCCTCCCTCTTCTTGAGTTTCCTCCACCTTCATCATCTTCCTCTTCACTACCCTTCTCATGAGTTAAGAAACAAGTGAAGAGGCTACAAAGAGATAGCAAACACTTGGATCTTCACACTACATCCTAGATTACTTGGTTTAGCAACCCAAGTTCTCTAGTTGCTCCACTTGACATATTGTGAGGAGCTAGAGCCATGGATCATATCCCTCGGGTGGATCATCTACGACAAAGGAGGACCGGAGAGCAAGATCGATCGCGGAAAACCAAAGAAGCCAACAAAGAAGATTAAGTATGTTCAAGGTGGCCACTTGGAGCTAAAGATGAAGAAAGAAGACCGAAAGACTTGGTTCGTTTGGTGAGATTTTTTCATCATAGTAAATAGCTCTCTTCATTTAGCTAGTTAGGTTTATAGTAACATCCGGGTTAAAAGTTATTCTAGTGCCATGTTCTAATCGTTAGAAAAAATTTGTTCTGCATTTGGTCACGGTAGTTGGCCGGGGCACTAGCGTAACCTTTCATTTAGAGTGACCAATGCATCTGCTATTTTCATGAATCTGATGAACCAAGTTTTCCGAGAGTACCTAGACAGGTTCGTTGTCATTTTCATCGACGACATCCGGGTGTATTCAAAGAACCGGAAAGAACACGCCGAGCATTTACGGATTGTCTTGGAGACTTTGCGACAGCATCAACTCTATGCCAAATACAGCAAGTGCGAATTTTAGCTAGATCAAGTCGGATTTCTCGGATACATTGTTTCGGGCAAAGGAATCTCAGTAGAACCAGCTAAAGTATCAGCAGTAAGCGAATGGCCGATACCAAATATAGTGAAGGACATTCGAAGTTTCTTAGGATTAGCAGGATACCACCGAAGATTTATCGAAGGTATCTCGAAGATTGCAGCATCCCTGACCATCTATATAAAATCATGAATTGTTTGTTTTCTTTTCTTTAAATTTTCAACTCATCTAAATTCGAAAGACGAACTATTACACTGTCCCTGTGGACGATCCGCACTCACTTACAATCTACATCAGAAGCATGTGAACAAGCTTTTATAGAACTCAAGTCAAGATTGACATCAGCACCTATTCTCGTAATACCGGATCAATCTGGAGGTTTCGTTGTGCATTGCGATGCATCCGGTAAGGGATTAGGATGTGTTCTACACCAGCATGGAAAGGTTGTAGCTTTTGCATCAAGACAGCTGAAGATTCATGAGCGCAACTATCCAACACATGATTTAGAGTTGGCAGTCGTTATCTTTGCACTTAAGATTTGGCGCCATTATCTGTTTGGAGAGCGAGTGGACATATACACTGACCACAAGAGTCTGAAGTATGTGTTTACTCAGAAGGAGTTGAATATGAGGCAGAGAAGATGGCTAGAACTTATGGCAGACTTCGACATCAACCTACAATATCATCCAGGGAAGGTGGATGTAGTTTCTGATGCACTTAGTCGCCAGCATCTATCAATGAATCTCACCGCACAGTGGAAGCTTCAACAATAATTGCTCGGGATGGAGATAGAAGTGGTTATGCCGGGTAACGCTTTGTATTTGATCAACTTACAAGTTCAGTCTACTATTGTCAATCAGATCAAAGCAGCTCAACCAAGTGATGCCAAGTTGCAAAAGATCCGAGAACAAGTAGGAAGTGGACTATGAACAAACTTCATCATCCACGAAGACAGATCTTTGAGATAGAGAAGCAGATTGTGTGTACCACAAGGTCCTGTTCGGAAAGAGTTGATGAAAGAAGCTCATAGCTCTCTGTACTCAATACACCCTGGTAGTACAAAGATGTACAAAGATCTACGGCAACATGACTGGTGGCATGGAATGAAGCGTGAAGTATCCAGAAGCGTAGCCAAATTCTTGGTGTGTTAGCAAGTAAAAGCTGAACATCACAAGACTGCTAGTTTACTTCAACCGTTACCAATCCCAGAATGGAAATGGCGGCACATTACCATGGATTTCATGACTGCTCTTTCTCGTAGCATGAACGGTAACGACGCGGTATGGGTTATTGTGGATCGACTCTCAAAGTCGGTTCACTTCATCCCATTTTGAGTTGTCCAATCTACCGAGATACTAGCAAAGAAGTATATGGAGGTAAGTCTGAATATAAGTAAGATTTAACTCTTCATAGTGTACTATTTCTGATACCCATGAACTCATGCAGGAGATCGTGAGATTACATGGAGTACCGGTTTGCATTGTCTCCGATCGTGACACCAGATTCCGATCGCAGTTTTGACAGAGTTTGCAAGCTAACTTGGAAACGAGTCTGAACTTCAGCACGGTTTACCATCCACAAACAGATGGACAGTCTGAGCGAATGATTCAGATCCTTAAAGATATGCTAAGAGTGTGTATGTTAGACTTCGGAGGATCGTGGGAAGATAACCTACATCTTATGGAGTTTTCATACAACAACAGCTACTAAGCGAGTATTGGAATGGCACCTTTTGCAACTCTCTATGGAAGGAAGTGTCGATCACCATTAAGTTAGGACGACATCGGAGATAGGGAACTCCTTGGACCAGAGATGACCGCAGCAACTTTGGATATAGTTCGCACGATCAGGGAAAGAATGCGCATAGCCCAAGATAGACAGAAGCACTGGGCTGATGCAAAGCGCCGACACCTGGAGTTCCAACCGGGAGATCATGTCTTTTTAAAGATCTCTCCAAACTGTGGAGTAATTCGCTTTGGCAAGAGGGGTAAGCTCAGTCCCAGATATATTGGACCGTTCGACATACTTGAACGAGTCGGAGAAGTAGCAAATCGTTTGGCACTACTACCATCATTGGAAGGAGTGCACAACGTGTTCCATATATCTCAGCTTCGAAGATATGTGAGCGACCCCAGCCACATACTTGATCACTCCGAGCTCATTGTACAGACAGATCTATCCTGTGAGCAGCAACCCGTTGAGATCCTGGACAGAAAGGTAAAGACACTACGGAACAAGAAAGTAAACTTGGTCCAAGTGATGTGGAGAAAAGGTTCGCCAGGAGAATCAATGTAGGAACGTGAAGATGACATGCGTGCAAGATACCCTTTCTTATTTGTAAACTAGTCCTTATATAATTGTAAATTTCGAGGACGAAATTTTTGTAAGGAGGGTAGAATGTAATGACTCTAATTTCACTATACCAAAATTTTTAAAGTTAATATACATAATGAAGTTTACTAACATGAGTACAAGTTCTAAATTAAATTTGTTTAAGAACAGCAAGAAAGCACTTGTAGCTCACGCATTGCACTGCTGTGACGTAGCCCCTGTGTTCGAATCCGATCAGCCACATATATTTTTACTGATTTTTATTTTAAACATTTTGGAAACCCAAAAGTTTACACGTGCAATACACGTAAGAAATGAAAAGACGGAAAAAAATAAACATGTGTAAAATGTTGTATGAGCAACCGAGGACACGTGGCATCAATCCAAGCCCCCACCCCTTCATGATGGTCGGCGAGATCGACCAATAGACCGGCACCACCGGGCCCTCCGTAGGGGATAGTCCCCGTTTTCTGCACACCTAACCCTTGGCCTACCCCCACTACCCATGTTCTGTTTGTTATTCCTGCATTTATCCAGAGAGTTTAAATTCACCCTTTAATCCTATTTTTAATGCATTTTTAATTCTCTCTTTAATTCCAAAACCCTAATTTTACCCTATAAATACAACCCCATACCCTAGCCCTCTTTATTCTGAAATCTCTTGTCAAAAATTCTTAAAATTTCCTAAGTCAAAGAAGAGTACAAGTGGAGTTAGCCCAAGGTCACTTTCTGGCGAGGATTCGAGACATTTCCGGCAACCCCGCGACTCCACGAAACTACCAATTTCTTCCTATACCTCTTCTCTAATCTTTTAGCAAGTAAGTCCCATATCTTTTCCTCTCTTCCTACCTTAAAATGATCTCTTTTCAAAATATGTCGGTAAGTGGAGTTATACTGGTTTTTGTTTCTAAACTTTGAAAACTAAAAAATTTTCTTAATAACCACTCATCCATATCACTATACATTGCTTGTTAATCATTAACTAATGTTTTGAAACAAATTTCACTTTAAAACTCCATGTAAAACAATTTTATTTAAGATTTTTCGTTTAAATACCATGAAGTTTACATACGGCATCTTTTAATACTTTTGCTTAGCATACCTTTAAAAAACCTCACGAGATAATGACCTGCCTCTCACATACACATATCTTGACATAGCACGATTCTCTTGAAACCAATATCTTGTGGCAAAATACGACTTTTTAATAAAATACCTCGAACTATAAAAACCCGTTTTCTTGTAAATAGTATTATTTAAATTTCTTGCGATTATACCTCTACAACCCATTTCGGAGAACCCGCTATTGGATGGTGCAGATTATCGCACATTCATGGGCTAGTAGGGTGAGATGGAGACCTCTTCACGGAACATGCGATCTCGATAGAATTTTAATACAATTTTTAAGAAAAACGAGGATTTTTATTTAATAATTAAAATTAATTATTAATAATTATATAAATATTATCAAATCATCTATTTTAAATATATAATAAAAATTCCATATTTTCTAGAATATAAGGAATGGCAAGTTTCATGAAAATACCATCAAGAATCAATACAAATCAAACTTTACATTAAAAAACCTTGAACTATTCAAGTTATATATATATTCACTAACATGTCTCATTCTATAAAATTTATATCCACGAAAACCCTATATAATATAAATAAATACTTGAGGTTTATTTTGAAAGTATAAAAAAAATATTTTTTCATAAAAACCCCTCAAGTTATATTAAATTACTTTAAAGACCCTAGTAAATATATATTTATGCGGGACCAATTCTCTTGAGCCTCAGGGAGACGGAGAATGTGGGAGCTTGCATATTTAAGGTAGAAAACTAAAACGGGGTTATCAATGGTAATTATCTTGGAAAAAGACATAAATCCTACCGTTCATGTACAGCAGTTACCGATAACACCAAAATTTAATTCAGGATCCAAATCTGTTTAAGTGTCTGACATAATCTGAGTCTCGGTCTAATCTGAATACAATCCAAATATGAATCTAATCATAACTCCAATTCAACATGAATCCAATATACCAAATATGAACACTTGAACCTGAACATGAATACCAGAACAATATCAACATGACTTGACTTGACCGAACCATTGCTATATTTTGAACTTGACTACTTGACTACCATTTACCTCCTGAATCCATTTACATGAACAACTTATACCATGGTCTCGCCAATTCTGATAACTACAAATCAATACAATATACATTACGGGGTTTTAACGAGGTAGACTGGTACGGAATGTGTTTAAAGTGGCACGATGATGGACACTAAAAGTCACCTGCATGAACATCCGTGCCGTTGTCCCGTGGGTTTTGACAGGGCCTTATACTTTCCGTTTCCTATAGTCCACGGGATAGTTGGACTCCTCTCGTATATACTGATACATTCTGTACCAACCTATAAACAACTACGTTAACATAACAAACATATGATTTATCTATTTTATACTCCTTACATGTCTATTTCTATTCTATCTTTTGGGACTTACCGAGCACTAGTTCGCTGACGACATTTCTTTCTCTTCTATCTTTGGAATGTTGTCAGGAGGATCCGACTCTCAAGAGATCGAGCCCAGCTAGGATGATTTGGAGCAGTTTACAGAGGAGCCAGAGTTCTAGTTTCTACTTGTACTTACTTTTCTTTCAGTTCATATGCCGTTATTTAGGTATTGCATTCTTTTATTGTACTTTACTTTTCAGTTGTATGTAAAGAATGGTTATCAATAAAAAGTTGATGTTTATTTATATCTATTATCATTTCTTGTGCTTTTACTTATATTACTTATTTACGCTTAACACGTTTACTTCTGAGTAAATACGTCGCGGCCCGCCATGTCTTCTTTCCTGTACACCGGGAAGTGGGGCGTGACATATGTATAGACATCGGACCACACACATCACTGTGTATGAGTCCCAAGAGCTCTGTAGCTCTTTCTTCATGTCCGGTGAAAAGAGATTTGGCCATCTTACCTTTGAGAAAAGATTGGCAAGTTTCACAAGATGTAAATTTTAAATTCGAACGGATCTAAATTTTAGCGTCTTGAAAAGTCGTTTTGGTGTTTTCCTGAAATTCGGTGAAAATTCGGTATTTTTCCGAAAACCGTCTTTCTTGTTATTTTGCAGTTTAGGGCTAATTATACCTAAAATGGATAGGTAATTGCTTGTTTTTAGTAGCTAATGAGTTAATTATGAAATTCTGGTCATTTAAAAATTTTCCCTAATTTTTTCAATTTTTTAATATTATTTTAAGCCGGTAAGAAAATACATTAAATAAGCGATAAATACAAATTTTTCCGGGCTAATTTTAATCTCTAAAATTATGATAATTATAATCTAGTGATAACATGAATTTTTAGTAATTTATTTTGATTTTTTAACAAATTTTTATAAATTGAAACGAATTTATTGAATTTTGAGCTAAAACTTGCAATTTTTGAGTTGTAGGGGGCCTTTTTGCATAAAATTTCTTTTGTAAAACCCCTCTCTCTTTTCCCTCAGCCCTAGAACAGCCCAACCCTGACCAAGACCAGAAATTTCTGGGCTCCTTTCTTTGGTTGCCTTCTTGTGTGAAATTGGGATTGTTTATGGATTTATTTTAAATATATTGGACAAAGTATGGTGCATTTGACCTTGGGACTTGACCCTTGACTTTCCCCACTTGCCCACACCCTCCCCCTCATCTCAATACTGGCCGAAACCTGCACCATCCCCCATCTCCATTATTTTCCTCCTCTTTCTCTCTCATTTTCTTCAAAATTTGCAACAAAATTCAAAAGAAAATTCAAATTAAAGCTTGCAAATTCAAACCATTCTTCATCCTTCTTTTCCTTCACCTCCCTAGCTTAGATCTTGGTGCTTGAGGCCATCAATTGGAGCAAAATTTCCTTGCTTGATCCATAGATCAAGAGGTATAATTTCTATCATGTTAAATTCTTTTGTTTAAGTTTCTTATGTTGTATGGTTTGGTGTTAATTTAGTGTAGTTTAATCTAGTTTCTTAGGTTTTGCTTGAAAATTCTAGCTAGGGTTTTGAAGCCATAATACTTAATTAAGTTGTTTTATAGTTAATCTAGTGGTTAATTAACTAATCCATATAGTTATCTTGTTGATGTAGTTTTCAATTTTGCTAAATTAGTTAATTTTAGAAGGGTGAAATTGTTGTTTTAAATTTTCAAGAGAGGGTTTATGTTTGGTAATGGTTTGTGAAACATGATTAGTGAGTTGATTAAGTTTTAGAAAACATTATTTGGTTGATTAAACCTAAATTGCTATCTAGTTTTTTTGCTAACCTAACCTAAGAGGTTAATTGTCTTAAGTGGGCTTTGTTGTGTTAATTTAAAGTTTCAAGTGTGGAAATTGATTGGATTTTTGCTAGGTTATGAATTCAAGAATGGTTGTTTATGGAAAATAGGATTGGAATCATTGTTGTTGTGTTATAATTAGTGTTTGTAGATTGCTTGTAGTGTGGTTGGGTGATTGTGCTAGATTGTAGTCGTTTTGTCGCTAATCGGCGATTTTTGCACCGATTTTGGATTGAAATGCTTACTAGTTTTGTATATAAGTTATGTGATGAATTATTTTTAGTATCTTGATGATTGTAATGGCTTGTCCTACGACTTTTAGGATACGTGAGTGCGGATTTTTGGGTAGTCGGGTTTTAGTTTTGCCGGGCGACCAAATCGGCGTTTTTCGGCAGTTTTTGCGATTTTCGCGTGTGTTCCGCGCACTTTGCGCACGTTGTACCTAGCTAGCGAACTTTAGTAGTTTCGTTGGGGTTTTGCGTCGTTCTTGATACGTAACCTTATGTTTGGTATTGATGTAAATTCCAGGTTCGGTCGCGGAGACGTCAGACGCGGCGCGAAAGGGAAAGGCGGTGATTGGACACAGCTAGCCAGGGATTCCGGTGAGTAGATGTAACATCTACGGGGGACTATCGTTGGATGGCGCAAGCCGCCCGATAGTTTTTAGTAACTTACAAATCCTTAGTAATGTTAGTAATTAGGGGTGAAACACTTAATTGACTATTTGCTGCATCCATGCATTATATTGACATACCTATACGAAACCATTTCATAGGACACCTGCACCATTACCAGGGTCTTTATATGCAGCACGAGCACTATTCATGTTTACACACACACCCTGGTAATTGCCATGCCACCACACTAGATAACTTTTAAATTGAAACCTTTTACTAATCGATACTTAAACTGGTACTATTGCCTTTAATTCCTTAAAAATGAAACCGTAGTATTGCTATTCATGTGCATGTACTTCATCATATTAATTGTTCATGCTTAATACATTAATCACACATCGCAACTTGATTATTGATATCATACGCATTCATTATCATTGATATATGCACTTATGAGGATTTCTTGGGATTTTATGATATTGCTGGATTTCGGGGGAAAGCCGCAAAATTTCTAAACTTATTATATTTTTAAAATATGTAAATTGCGGTTTTCTAGTGATGTAAGTGTCGTCCACCATGAGTTTGCTGTGGATTTGGAAATCCGTGTCGAGGAGTGGAGGAACCGGCACGGGTACATGGTGGGCCCGGTAAGGTACCCCGGGACAAGAGGAATGTGGTGATGACGTTGAGCCTGGCAGGGGACGGATTACCTACCGGTGACTGTTTGGGACGGCGGATATCCAGAGGATACCGACCGTGGCCGCTAGATGATGAGATATTGATATTTGAGATGGGTCAGCCGGACGGCTGAGGCCAGAGATACATTTATGAGGTTTGAGACAGCTTTTGGGTGTCGTTGCTGGACACCGATTTTCGTCGATTCATTGACATTATGCTGGCATTCTAAAAGAGTTTAAAAAACAAAAAGAGATAAAATATTTCTTATATATACCTATTGAGACCTCAGATATTCATGTTGCATACATATTAGCACACTGATATAATATACACACCTGCTAGTGCATCCAGTCATACCTGTATTTTAGATGCTAGGATGCTTGTGTGCATGCATACGATAGCCTTTGCAGATGTTATTTATTACTCACGAGTTGGCAACTCACCCCCGTTGTGCCACAGTCTTTTGCAGGTCCGCTCCGTCAGTTCAGTAGCGGCGGGCGCACTTGTTCTTTTGCCTCTTTTGCCTGAGCTCGAGATTTGCTCATAGGTGGGTTATGTTATTATTTTTGTACCACCTTGTATATTCTTGTATCTAGTGTACTCCATCTACTGTTTCTACCAGATTATTGTATATTGACCTAGAGATGAGACTGTGAGGTTTGTGGATTTTATGCTGTATTTTGGGGTCGAGCTCACTTGAGCCGACATGCTACTTTTTCATGCTTCCTTATGTTTATTATGCTTGTTGTCATTTACATTGCGTGGGATTTGTGACCGCCTTATGGCGAAGAGCTAGCTCCCGCTTGGGGATGCCTTATTTGTTGGTTTTACATATATTCTTGTTGTACCCATTTTTGGGGGCCAGTATTTACAAAGGAGACTCTGCCGAAATTTTCGGGAAAAATTGGTATTGTTTTTAAAAAGGGTTTTACATGACTTATTTGATAAACTTGCTTTCAAATGTTGGGTTTTCTTCACTCTTTTGCTTAATTGGTTTTGTTTTCTGGGCTTTTGGCTTACTTATTTTACGGACGCCTTTAGACGTTTCGTAAACTTAAGTGCCAGTCACGTTCCGTACCCTGCGGGTCGTGACAAAGTTGGTATCAGAGCGATAGGTTTTACCTTTGTGAGTGTAGGATGACCCTTGGTAGATGGAGTAAGTGACTTAAGCAGGGTAACGTAGCGTGCGTATGTCCGCGGCATACTTACGATACGGTACTCCGCCTAAGTGACTTTAGGATATACTTGCTTGAAAAATTCCTTCTTCAATTCCGTGTATCCTATGATCCTATTGCACTGTCCTTACTATCCGTTTTCCTGTAACAGCCACTATGCCGCCGAAGGCTACGAGGGCACAGAGGGCTGCCGCCAGAGACGAGATTCGAGCTGGCTCGTCCGAGACTAGGACTGAGCAGGGCGGTATGCCTACGCCGCAGGGACAGACCGATCCACCTTCCCCAGGCCGTATGGATAGGCTCGAGACCGGTATGGAGGAGTTGCGACAGATGATGGGAGGCATGCAGGAGCTACGTCAGATGGTAGGATCCCTAGTTGCAGCCAGTCGTACACCGAGGCCGGATGACGTACCTACTACATCACAGACGACCATGATACCTGCTCCTACTACTACCACCGTGGCCATTCCGGTTTCACTACAGGATTTCATGAGGCTGAGACCTCCAGTATTCACCGGCACCGAGACAGCAGAGGACCCACAGACGTTCCTTGACAGTTTAGCCAGGATCTGCCATTCGCTGAGATGTTCGGATGATCGATGGGTAGAGCTTGCGAGTTTCCGACTAGAGGGTCTCGCGCAGACATGGTGGGAGTCAGTCTTGAGAGGTCGAGCTGCAGATCTACCGCCTTATCGGATGGCCCCGGCAGAGCTTCGAGAGCTGAAGGATCAGTTGCAGGATTTGTTGGATAAGGGGCTTATTCGACCTAGTGTTTCTCCGTGGGGTGCTCCGGTCCTGTTTGTCAAGAAGAAGGATGGAAGTTTGCGCTTATGTATCGACTACCGCCAGCTGAACAAAGTTACCGTTCGGAACAGATATCCGTTGCCGCGCATTGATGATTTGTTCGACCAGCTTCAGGGTGCGGGGTATTTTTCGAGGATCGACTTGCGATCAGGATACCATCAGCTGCGAGTTCGACAGGAGGATATACCGAGGACAGCTTTCCGCACGCGCTATGGCCACTACGAGTTTTTGGTGATGTCGTTCGGACTCACCAACGCCCCAGCAGCATTCATGGATTTGATGAACCGTACATTCAGGCCGTATCTTGACTTGTTCATCATCGTGTTTATCGACGATATCTTGGTGTACTCCCGGAGCAGAGAGGAGCACGAGCAGCACTTGCGGATTACGTTACAGACTCTGAGGGAGCACCAGCTGTTCGCGAAGTTCTCCAAGTGTGCTTTCTGGCTGGACAGCGTCGGATTCTTGGGTCACGTGGTTACGAGAGACGGCATTTGTGTGGACCCGAAGAAGATTGAGGCTGTTCAGCAGTGGCCCCGACCTACATCGGTTACTGAGATCCGTAGTTTTCTAGGCTTGGCGGGCTACTACAGGCGTTTTGTTCAGGACTTCTCCCGTATAGCTGCACCGTTGACCGGTTTGACCCGGAAGGGAGTTCCTTTCGTCTGGACAGAGGAGTGCGAGCGCAGTTTTCAGCAGCTACGGACTTGTTTGACTACGGCGCCGGTATTATCTTTGCCTTCGGGATCAGGCGGATTTGTTGTCTACTGTGATGCTTCGCGAGTGGGATTAGGATGCGTATTGATGCAGCATGGCCGGGTGATCGCTTATGCTTCTCGGCAGTTGAAGAAGCATGAACAGAACTACCCCACTCATGATTTGGAGATGGCTGCAGTGGTCTTTGCACTGAAGATTTGGCGACATTACCTTTACGGCGAGTCATGTCAGATATTCACCGATCACAAGAGCTTAAAGTACATATTTCAGCAGCGAGACCTGAACCTCAGACAGCGTCGTTGGATGGAGTTGGTGAAAGACTACGACTGCGAGATCTTATATCACCCCGGCAAGGCGAATGTGGTGGCAGATGCGTTGAGTAGGAGGCCCGGGGGTAGTCTATCCTTTTTACGCGCAGTGCAGAGGCAGTCGTCAGCAGATTGGCAGATGTTATGCGACAGCCGAGTTGAGTTCGAGTTCACTCAGACAGGGGGACAGCTCGCGCATGTTCGTGCACGCCCACAGTTGCTTGACCGTATATATGAGGCACAGCGCAGTGACGACCGTTGCTCAGAGATCATGGCACAGATGGGACAGGGCAGATTTTCCGAGTTCGTGGTTGATGATCAGGGGATTTTACGATATGGATCTAGACTGTGCGTACCAGATGCTGATGGATTGCGGCGCGACATTCTTGAGGAGGCACACCGATCAGTGTATAGTGTCCACCCCGGTTCCACCAAGATGTACCATGATATGAGAGAGACCTACTGGTGGGACGGGATGAAGAGGGACATTGCGGAGTTCGTTTCGAGATGCCTGACTTGTCAGCAAGTCAAGGCCGAGCACCAGAGGCCCGCAGGAGAGCTACAGCCGTTACCCATTCCAGAGTGGAAATGGGAGCAGATTTCGATGGATTTCGTGGTGGGTCTACCCAGGACCAGTCGAGGGTACGACTCCATCTGGGTGATCGTGGATAGATTGACGAAAGCGGCTCACTTCCTGCCAGTGAAGACGACTTTCAGCTTCGCTCAGTATGCTCAGCTCTATATTGACGAGATCGTGCGACTACATGGCGTACCGACTTGTATCGTGTCAGATCGAGGCACTCAGTTCACCAGCCGACTTTGGCAGAGACTTCAGGAGGCTTTGGGCACTCGTTTGAGCTTCAGCACAGCGTTTCATCCGCAGACCGACGGACAGTCAGAGCGGACCATTCAGACTCTCGAGGACATGCTCAGAGCGTGCGTTTTAGACTTTGGTGGTAGCTGGGATCGTCATTTACCTCTAGTGGAGTTCTCCTACAACAACAGCTTCCAGGATACGATTCAGATGGCACCTTTCGAGGCTTTGTATGGGAGGAGATGCAGATCGCCCGTTTGTTGGACAGAGCTCAGCGAGAGCAGCATTTTGGGGCCGCAGCTTGTTGAGGAGACGACAGCGAAGATACAGTTGATCCGAGACCGGATGAGAGCGGCTCAGAGCAAGCAGAAATCGTATGCAGACAGGCGCCGTCGCAGATTAGAGTTCGCTGTTGGCGACCATGTTTTTCTGAAAGTCTCTCCGATGAAGGGCGTGATGCGTTTTGGGCGAAAGGGGAAGCTTAGCCCTAGATTCGTAGATCCCTTCGAGATCCTCGAGCGTGTTGGCGCTGTTGCTTATCGTTTGGCTCTTCCACCCAGCTTTCCCGATGTTCACCCCGTTTTTCATGTGTCGATGCTCCGCAAGTACCTTCACGACCCTTCGCATGCGATTCAGCACCCGACAGTCCAGCTAGAGCGCGACCTTTCTTTTGCAGAGCAGCCGGTGGCCATCCTGGATCGGCAGGTGAAGAAGTTGAGGTCGAAGATTATACCAACCGTCAAAGTCCTTTGGCGTAGCCCGAGCAGCGAGGAGGTTACCTGGGAGACCGAGGGCGAGATGAGGAAGAAGTATCCCCATCTCTTCGAAGGTACGCGTAGCTATATTTTTTTAATTCGGGGACCGAATTTCTTTAAGGGGGGAAGATTGTAGCGTCTTGAAAAGTCGTTTTGGTGTTTTCCTGAAATTCGGTGAAAATTCGGTATTTTTCCGAAAACCGTCTTTCTTGTTATTTTGCAGTTTAGGGCTAATTATACCTAAAATGGATAGGTAATTGCTTGTTTTTAGTAGCTAATGAGTTAATTATGAAATTCTGGTCATTTAAAAATTTTCCCTAATTTTTTCAATTTTTTAATATTATTTTAAGCCGGTAAGAAAATACATTAAATAAGCGATAAATACAAATTTTTCCGGGCTAATTTTAATCTCTAAAATTATGATAATTATAATCTAGTGATAACATGAATTTTTAGTAATTTATTTTGATTTTTTAACAAATTTTTATAAATTGAAACGAATTTATTGAATTTTGAGCTAAAACTTACAATTTTTGAGTTGTAGGGGGCCTTTTTGCATAAAATTTCTTTTGTAAAACCCCTCTCTCTTTTCCCTCAGCCCTAGAACAGCCCAACCCTGACCAAGACCAGAAATTTCTGGGCTCCTTTCTTTGGTTGCCTTCTTGTGTGAAATTGGGATTGTTTATGGATTTATTTTAAATATATTGGACAAAGTATGGTGCATTTGACCTTGGAACTTGACCCTTGACTTTCCCCACTTGCCCACACCCTCCCCCTCATCTCAATACTGGCCGAAACCTGCACCATCCCCCATCTCCATTATTTTCCTCCTCTTTCTCTCTCATTTTCTTCAAAATTTGCAACAAAATTCAAAAGAAAATTCAAATTAAAGCTTGCAAATTCAAACCATTCTTCATCCTTCTTTTCCTTCACCTCCCTAGCTTGGATCTTGGTGCTTGAGGCCATCAATTGGAGCAAAATTTCCTTGCTTGATCCATAGATCAAGAGGTATAATTTCTATCATGTTAAATTCTTTTGTTTAAGTTTCTTATGTTGTATGGTTTAGTGTTAATTTAGTGTAGTTTAATCTAGTTTCTTAGGTTTTGCTTGAAAATTCTAGCTAGGGTTTTGAAGCCATAATACTTAATTAAGTTGTTTTATAGTTAATCTAGTGGTTAATTAACTAATCCATATAGTTATCTTGTTGATGTAGTTTTCAATTTTGCTAAATTAGTTAATTTTAGAAGGGTGAAATTGTTGTTTTAAATTTTCAAGAGAGGGTTTATGTTTGGTAATGGTTTGTAAAACATGATTAGTGAGTTGATTAAGTTTTAGAAAACATTATTTGGTTGATTAAACCTAAATTGCTATCTAGTTTTTTTGCTAACCTAACCTAAGAGGTTAATTGTCTTAAGTGGGCTTTGTTGTGTTAATTTAAAGTTTCAAGTGTGGAAATTGATTGGATTTTTGCTAGGTTATGAATTCAAGAATGGTTGTTTATGGAAAATAGGATTGGAATCATTGTTGTTGTGTTATAATTAGTGTTTGTAGATTGCTTGTAGTGTGGTTGGGTGATTGTGCTAGATTGTAGTCGTTTTGTCGCTAATCGGCGATTTTTGCACCGATTTTGGATTGAAATGCTTACTAGTTTTGTATATAAGTTATGTGATGAATTATTTTTAGTATCTTGATGATTGTAATGGCTTGTCCTACGACTTTTAGGATACGTGAGTGCGGATTTTTGGGTAGTCGGGTTTTAGTTTTGCCGGGCGACCAAATCGGCGTTTTTCGGCAGTTTTTGCGATTTTCGCGTGTGTTCCGCGCACTTTGCGCACGTTGTACCTAGCTAGCGAACTTTAGTAGTTTCGTTGGGGTTTTGCGTCGTTCTTGATACGTAACCTTATGTTTGGTATTGATGTAAATTCCAGGTTCGGTCGCGGAGACGTCAGACGCGGCGCGAAAGGGAAAGGCGGTGATTGGACACAGCTAGCCAGGGATTCCGGTGAGTAGATGTAACATCTACGGGGGACTATCGTTGGATGGCGCAAGCCGCCCGATAGTTTTTAGTAACTTACAAATCCTTAGTAATGTTAGTAATTAGGGGTGAAACACTTAATTGACTATTTGCTGCATCCATGCATTATATTGACATACCTATACGAAACCATTTCATAGGACACCTGCACCATTACCAGGGTCTTTATATGCAGCACGAGCACTATTCATGTTTACACACACACCCTGGTAATTGCCATGCCACCACACTAGATAACTTTTAAATTGAAACCTTTTACTAATCGATACTTAAACTGGTACTATTGCCTTTAATTCCTTAAAAATGAAACCGTAGTATTGCTATTCATGTGCATGTACTTCATCATATTAATTGTTCATGCTTAATACATTAATCACACATCGCAACTTGATTATTGATATCATACGCATTCATTATCATTGATATATGCACTTATGAGGATTTCTTGGGATTTTATGATATTGCTGGATTTCGGGGGAAAGCCGCAAAATTTCTAAACTTATTATATTTTTAAAATATGTAAATTGCGGTTTTCTAGTGATGTAAGTGTCGTCCACCATGAGTTTGCTGTGGATTTGGAAATCCGTGTCGAGGAGTGGAGGAACCGGCACGGATACATGGTGGGCCCGGTAAGGTACCCCGGGGCAAGAGGAATGTGGTGATGACGTTGAGCCTGGCAGGGGACGGATTACCTACCGGTGACTGTTTGGGACGGCGGATATCCAGAGGATACCGACCGTGGCCGCTAGATGATGAGATATTGATATTTGAGATGGGTCAGCCGGACGGCTGAGGCCAGAGATACATTTATGAGGTTTGAGACAGCTTTTGGGTGTCGTTGCTGGACACCGATTTTCGTCGATTCATTGACATTATGCTGGCATTCTAAAAGAGTTTAAAAAACAAAAAGAGATAAAATATTTCTTATATATACCTATTGAGACCTCAGATATTCATGTTGCATACATATTAGCACACTGATATAATATACACACCTGCTAGTGCATCCAGTCATACCTGTATTTTAGATGCTAGGATGCTTGTGTGCATGCATACGATAGCCTTTGCAGATGTTATTTATTACTCACGAGTTGGCAACTCACCCCCGTTGTGCCACAGTCTTTTGCAGGTCCGCTCCGTCAGTTCAGTAGCGGCGGGCGCACTTGTTCTTTTGCCTCTTTTGCCTGAGCTCGAGATTTGCTCATAGGTGGGTTATGTTATTATTTTTGTACCACCTTGTATATTCTTGTATCTAGTGTACTCCATCTACTGTTTCTACCAGATTATTGTATATTGACCTAGAGATGAGACTGTGAGGTTTGTGGATTTTATGCTGTATTTTGGGGTCGAGCTCACTTGAGCCGACATGCTACTTTTTCATGCTTCCTTATGTTTATTATGCTTGTTGTCATTTACATTGCGTGGGATTTGTGACCGCCTTATGGCGAAGAGCTAGCTCCCGCTTGGGGATGCCTTATTTGTTGGTTTTACATATATTCTTGTTGTACCCATTTTTGGGGGCCAGTATTTACAAAGGAGACTCTGCCGAAATTTTCGGGAAAAATTGGTATTGTTTTTAAAAAGGGTTTTACATGACTTATTTGATAAACTTGCTTTCAAATGTTGGGTTTTCTTCACTCTTTTGCTTAATTGGTTTTGTTTTCTGGGCTTTTGGCTTACTTATTTTACGGACGCCTTTAGACGTTTCGTAAACTTAAGTGCCAGTCACGTTCCGTACCCTGCGGGTCGTGACAAAGTTGGTATCAGAGCGATAGGTTTTACCTTTGTGAGTGTAGGATGACCCTTGGTAGATGGAGTAAGTGACTTAAGCAGGGTAACGTAGCGTGCGTATGTCCGCGGCATACTTACGATACGGTACTCCGCCTAAGTGACTTTAGGATATACTTGCTTGAAAAATTCCTTCTTCAATTCCGTGTATCCTATGATCCTATTGCACTGTCCTTACTATCCGTTTTCCTGTAACAGCCACTATGCCGCCGAAGGCTACGAGGGCACAGAGGGCTGCCGCCAGAGACGAGATTCGAGCTGGCTCGTCCGAGACTAGGACTGAGCAGGGCGGTATGCCTACGCCGCAGGGACAGACCGATCCACCTTCCCCAGGCCGTATGGATAGGCTCGAGACCGGTATGGAGGAGTTGCGACAGATGATGGGAGGCATGCAGGAGCTACGTCAGATGGTAGGATCCCTAGTTGCAGCCAGTCGTACACCGAGGCCGGATGACGTACCTACTACATCACAGACGACCATGATACCTGCTCCTACTACTACCACCGTGGCCATTCCGGTTTCACTACAGGATTTCATGAGGCTGAGACCTCCAGTATTCACCGGCACCGAGACAGCAGAGGACCCACAGACGTTCCTTGACAGTTTAGCCAGGATCTGCCATTCGCTGAGATGTTCGGATGATCGATGGGTAGAGCTTGCGAGTTTCCGACTAGAGGGTCTCGCGCAGACATGGTGGGAGTCAGTCTTGAGAGGTCGAGCTGCAGATCTACCGCCTTATCGGATGGCCCCGGCAGAGCTTCGAGAGCTGAAGGATCAGTTGCAGGATTTGTTGGATAAGGGGCTTATTCGACCTAGTGTTTCTCCGTGGGGTGCTCCGGTCCTGTTTGTCAAGAAGAAGGATGGAAGTTTGCGCTTATGTATCGACTACCGCCAGCTGAACAAAGTTACCGTTCGGAACAGATATCCGTTGCCGCGCATTGATGATTTGTTCGACCAGCTTCAGGGTGCGGGGTATTTTTCGAGGATCGACTTGCGATCAGGATACCATCAGCTGCGAGTTCGACAGGAGGATATACCGAGGACAGCTTTCCGCACGCGCTATGGCCACTACGAGTTTTTGGTGATGTCGTTCGGACTCACCAACGCCCCAGCAGCATTCATGGATTTGATGAACCGTACATTCAGGCCGTATCTTGACTTGTTCATCATCGTGTTTATCGACGATATCTTGGTGTACTCCCGGAGCAGAGAGGAGCACGAGCAGCACTTGCGGATTACGTTACAGACTCTGAGGGAGCACCAGCTGTTCGCGAAGTTCTCCAAGTGTGCTTTCTGGCTGGACAGCGTCGGATTCTTGGGTCACGTGGTTACGAGAGACGGCATTTGTGTGGACCCGAAGAAGATTGAGGCTGTTCAGCAGTGGCCCCGACCTACATCGGTTACTGAGATCCGTAGTTTTCTAGGCTTGGCGGGCTACTACAGGCGTTTTGTTCAGGACTTCTCCCGTATAGCTGCACCGTTGACCGGTTTGACCCGGAAGGGAGTTCCTTTCGTCTGGACAGAGGAGTGCGAGCGCAGTTTTCAGCAGCTACGGACTTGTTTGACTACGGCGCCGGTATTATCTTTGCCTTCGGGATCAGGCGGATTTGTTGTCTACTGTGATGCTTCGCGAGTGGGATTAGGATGCGTATTGATGCAGCATGGCCGGGTGATCGCTTATGCTTCTCGGCAGTTGAAGAAGCATGAACAGAACTACCCCACTCATGATTTGGAGATGGCTGCAGTGGTCTTTGCACTGAAGATTTGGCGACATTACCTTTACGGCGAGTCATGTCAGATATTCACCGATCACAAGAGCTTAAAGTACATATTTCAGCAGCGAGACCTGAACCTCAGACAGCGTCGTTGGATGGAGTTGGTGAAAGACTACGACTGCGAGATCTTATATCACCCCGGCAAGGCGAATGTGGTGGCAGATGCGTTGAGTAGGAGGCCCGGGGGTAGTCTATCCTTTTTACGCGCAGTGCAGAGGCAGTCGTCAGCAGATTGGCAGATGTTATGCGACAGCCGAGTTGAGTTCGAGTTCACTCAGACAGGGGGACAGCTCGCGCATGTTCGTGCACGCCCACAGTTGCTTGACCGTATATATGAGGCACAGCGCAGTGACGACCGTTGCTCAGAGATCATGGCACAGATGGGACAGGGCAGATTTTCCGAGTTCGTGGTTGATGATCAGGGGATTTTACGATATGGATCTAGACTGTGCGTACCAGATGCTGATGGATTGCGGCGCGACATTCTTGAGGAGGCACACCGATCAGTGTATAGTGTCCACCCCGGTTTCACCAAGATGTACCATGATATGAGAGAGACCTACTGGTGGGACGGGATGAAGAGGGACATTGCGGAGTTCGTTTCGAGATGCCTGACTTGTCAGCAAGTCAAGGCCGAGCACCAGAGGCCCGCAGGAGAGCTACAGCCGTTACCCATTCCAGAGTGGAAATGGGAGCAGATTTCGATGGATTTCGTGGTGGGTCTACCCAGGACCAGTCGAGGGTACGACTCCATCTGGGTGATCGTGGATAGATTGACGAAAGCGGCTCACTTCCTGCCAGTGAAGACGACTTTCAGCTTCGCTCAGTATGCTCAGCTCTATATTGACGAGATCGTGCGACTACATGGCGTACCGACTTGTATCGTGTCAGATCGAGGCACTCAGTTCACCAGCCGACTTTGGCAGAGACTTCAGGAGGCTTTGGGCACTCGTTTGAGCTTCAGCACAGCGTTTCATCCGCAGACCGACGGACAGTCAGAGCGGACCATTCAGACTCTCGAGGACATGCTCAGAGCATGCGTTTTAGACTTTGGTGGTAGCTGGGATCGTCATTTACCTCTAGTGGAGTTCTCCTACAACAACAGCTTCCAGGATACGATTCAGATGGCACCTTTCGAGGCTTTGTATGGGAGGAGATGCAGATCGCCCGTTTGTTGGACAGAGCTCAGCGAGAGCAGCATTTTGGGGCCGCAGCTTGTTGAGGAGACGACAGCGAAGATACAGTTGATCCGAGACCGGATGAGAGCGGCTCAGAGCAGGCAGAAATCGTATGCAGACAGGCGCCGTCGCAGATTAGAGTTCGCTGTTGGCGACCATGTTTTTCTGAAAGTCTCTCCGATGAAGGGCGTGATGCGTTTTGGGCGAAAGGGGAAGCTTAGCCCTAGATTCGTAGATCCCTTCGAGATCCTCGAGCGTGTTGGCGCTGTTGCTTATCGTTTGGCTCTTCCACCCAGCTTTCCCGATGTTCACCCCGTTTTTCATGTGTCGATGCTCCGCAAGTACCTTCACGACCCTTCGCATGCGATTCAGCACCCGACAGTCCAGCTAGAGCGCGACCTTTCTTTTGCAGAGCAGCCGGTGGCCATCCTGGATCGGCAGGTGAAGAAGTTGAGGTCGAAGATTATACCAACCGTCAAGGTCCTTTGGCGTAGCCCGAGCAGCGAGGAGGTTACCTGGGAGACCGAGGGCGAGATGAGGAAGAAGTATCCCCATCTCTTCGAAGGTACGCGTAGCTATATTTTTTTAATTCGGGGACCGAATTTCTTTAAGGGGGGAAGATTGTAGCGTCTTGAAAAGTCGTTTTGGTGTTTTCCTGAAATTCGGTGAAAATTCGGTATTTTTCCGAAAACCGTCTTTCTTGTTATTTTGCAGTTTAGGGCTAATTATACCTAAAATGGATAGGTAATTGCTTGTTTTTAGTAGCTAATGAGTTAATTATGAAATTCTGGTCATTTAAAAATTTTCCCTAATTTTTTCAATTTTTTAATATTATTTTAAGCCGGTAAGAAAATACATTAAATAAGCGATAAATACAAATTTTTCCGGGCTAATTTTAATCTCTAAAATTATGATAATTATAATCTAGTGATAACATGAATTTTTAGTAATTTATTTTGATTTTTTAACAAATTTTTATAAATTGAAACGAATTTATTGAATTTTGAGCTAAAACTTACAATTTTTGAGTTGTAGGGGGCCTTTTTGCATAAAATTTCTTTTGTAAAACCCCTCTCTCTTTTCCCTCAGCCCTAGAACAGCCCAACCCTGACCAAGACCAGAAATTTCTGGGCTCCTTTCTTTGGTTGCCTTCTTGTGTGAAATTGGGATTGTTTATGGATTTATTTTAAATATATTGGACAAAGTATGGTGCATTTGACCTTGGAACTTGACCCTTGACTTTCCCCACTTGCCCACACCCTCCCCCTCATCTCAATACTGGCCGAAACCTGCACCATCCCCCATCTCCATTATTTTCCTCCTCTTTCTCTCTCATTTTCTTCAAAATTTGCAACAAAATTCAAAAGAAAATTCAAATTAAAGCTTGCAAATTCAAACCATTCTTCATCCTTCTTTTCCTTCACCTCCCTAGCTTGGATCTTGGTGCTTGAGGCCATCAATTGGAGCAAAATTTCCTTGCTTGATCCATAGATCAAGAGGTATAATTTCTATCATGTTAAATTCTTTTGTTTAAGTTTCTTATGTTGTATGGTTTAGTGTTAATTTAGTGTAGTTTAATCTAGTTTCTTAGGTTTTGCTTGAAAATTCTAGCTAGGGTTTTGAAGCCATAATACTTAATTAAGTTGTTTTATAGTTAATCTAGTGGTTAATTAACTAATCCATATAGTTATCTTGTTGATGTAGTTTTCAATTTTGCTAAATTAGTTAATTTTAGAAGGGTGAAATTGTTGTTTTAAATTTTCAAGAGAGGGTTTATGTTTGGTAATGGTTTGTGAAACATGATTAGTGAGTTGATTAAGTTTTAGAAAACATTATTTGGTTGATTAAACCTAAATTGCTATCTAGTTTTTTTGCTAACCTAACCTAAGAGGTTAATTGTCTTAAGTGGGCTTTGTTGTGTTAATTTAAAGTTTCAAGTGTGGAAATTGATTGGATTTTTGCTAGGTTATGAATTCAAGAATGGTTGTTTATGGAAAATAGGATTGGAATCATTGTTGTTGTGTTATAATTAGTGTTTGTAGATTGCTTGTAGTGTGGTTGGGTGATTGTGCTAGATTGTAGTCGTTTTGTCGCTAATCGGCGATTTTTGCACCGATTTTGGATTGAAATGCTTACTAGTTTTGTATATAAGTTATGTGATGAATTATTTTTAGTATCTTGATGATTGTAATGGCTTGTCCTACGACTTTTAGGATACGTGAGTGCGGATTTTTGGGTAGTCGGGTTTTAGTTTTGCCGGGCGACCAAATCGGCGTTTTTCGGCAGTTTTTGCGATTTTCGCGTGTGTTCCGCGCACTTTGCGCACGTTGTACCTAGCTAGCGAACTTTAGTAGTTTCGTTGGGGTTTTGCATCGTTCTTGATACGTAACCTTATGTTTGGTATTGATGTAAATTCCAGGTTCGGTCGCGGAGACGTCAGACGCGGCGCGAAAGGGAAAGGCGGTGATTGGACACAGCTAGCCAGGGATTCTGGTGAGTAGATGTAATATCTACGGGGGACTATCGTTGGATGGCGCAAGCCGCCCGATAGTTTTTAGTAACTTACAAATCCTTAGTAATGTTAGTAATTAGGGGTGAAACACTTAATTGACTATTTGCTGCATCCATGCATTATATTGACATACCTATACGAAACCATTTCATAGGACACCTGCACCATTACCAGGGTCTTTATATGCAGCACGAGCACTATTCATGTTTACACACACACCCTGGTAATTGCCATGCCACCACACTAGATAACTTTTAAATTGAAACCTTTTACTAATCGATACTTAAACTGGTACTATTGCCTTTAATTCCTTAAAAATGAAACCGTAGTATTGCTATTCATGTGCATGTACTTCATCATATTAATTGTTCATGCTTAATACATTAATCACACATCGCAACTTGATTATTGATATCATACGCATTCATTATCATTGATATATGCACTTATGAGGATTTCTTGGGATTTTATGATATTGCTGGATTTCGGGGGAAAGCCGCAAAATTTCTAAACTTATTATATTTTTAAAATATGTAAATTGCGGTTTTCTAGTGATGTAAGTGTCGTCCACCATGAGTTTGCTGTGGATTTGGAAATCCGTGTCGAGGAGTGGAGGAACCGGCACGGGTACATGGTGGGCCCGGTAAGGTACCCCGGGGCAAGAGGAATGTGGTGATGACGTTGAGCCTGGCAGGGGACGGATTACCTACCGGTGACTGTTTAGGACGGCGGATATCCAGAGGATACCGACCGTGGCCGCTAGATGATGAGATATTGATATTTGAGATGGGTCAGCCGGACGGCTGAGGCCAGAGATACATTTATGAGGTTTGAGACAGCTTTTGGGTGTCGTTGCTGGACACCGATTTTCATCGATTCATTGACATTATGCTGGCATTCTAAAAGAGTTTAAAAAACAAAAAGAGATAAAATATTTCTTATATATACCTATTGAGACCTCAGATATTCATGTTGCATACATATTAGCACACTGATATGATATACACACCTGCTAGTGCATCCAGTCATACCTGTATTTTAGATGCTAGGATGCTTGTGTGCATGCATACGATAGCCTTTGCAGATGTTATTTATTACTCACGAGTTGGCAACTCACCCCCGTTGTGCCACAGTCTTTTGCAGGTCCGCTCCGTCAGTTCAGTAGCGGCGGGCGCACTTGTTCTTTTGCCTCTTTTGCCTGAGCTCGAGATTTGCTCATAGGTGGGTTATGTTATTATTTTTGTACCACCTTGTATATTCTTGTATCTAGTGTACTCCATCTACTGTTTCTACCAGATTATTGTATATTGACCTAGAGATGAGACTGTGAGGTTTGTGGATTTTATGCTGTATTTTGGGGTCGAGCTCACTTGAGCCGACATGCTACTTTTTCATGCTTCCTTATGCTTTATTATGCTTGTTGTCATTTACATTGCGTGGGATTTGTGACCGCCTTATGGCGAAGAGCTAGCTCCCGCTTGGGGATGCCTTATTTGTTGGTTTTACATATATTCTTGTTGTACCCATTTTTAGGGGCCAGTATTTACAAAGGAGACTCTGCCGAAATTTTCGGGAAAAATTGGTATTGTTTTTAAAAAGGGTTTTACATGACTTATTTGATAAACTTGCTTTCAAATGTTGGGTTTTCTTCACTCTTTTGCTTAATTGGTTTTGTTTTCTGGGCTTTTGGCTTACTTATTTTACGGACGCCTTTAGACGTTTCGTAAACTTAAGTGCCAGTCACGTTCCGTACCCTGCGGGTCGTGACATAAATATTCATCCTTATGCAATTTAGCTAATCTTTTCTCGTTGATATGACCCAGTCTACAATGCCACAAGTAGGTTTCATTCGTATCTGAACTATTTCTCTTGCGTGTGCTTTGTACATTAAGAACTGTGTTTTGATTTAGAATATAGATACCATTATACGGTGTACTTTCTGTAACCAATACCTTATCAAGGTAAATGTTCATGATATTTCTATCTAGAACAAACTTATATCCATCTTTGTTAAATAAAGAAACTGATATGATATTGCAAAACATGGAATGTACATAGTAGCAATTGTTCAAAATCATATTATTGCCCTTTGGCAATACCATGTGATATTCACCGATGGCTGCAGCATCAACTTGTGCTCCGTTCCCTACTCTTAGAGACATATCACCATGTGCAACTATCCTACTTTTCCTTAGTCCCTGTAATAAATTACAGATATGAGATTCGGATCCGGTATGTAGTACCCAAGAGGTAGGACTGACCGAAAAACGGTTCTCAATTACAAAGACACCTGTAGGAGATGCAACAGTATGCTTCTTCTTCACCGGGGTCATCAAGGAATTCATGCAATCCTCTTTCCCTTACTCATTCTTGTAACATCTGTCACAACTTAGAGCCGAAAACATTCGTTCCCCAGCCCCAAATAAGAATTCAGGTCGGTCAAGTCATACATTTTATTATCTTGATAAAGATATGACATGGTAGCTGCAATTAGGAGAGAGAAAAGAAACACTCCGCGTATGGTCTTGCAAGTTTTGATTGGTTATTAGTTTATCTAAACAGGATGGCTCCCACTGTTTTCTTGAATTCTTCTTCAAACTCTAAAAGGAGAACTAGTCGGGATCATATATGCTCCATAAGTTTGCTAACCGTTCAGCCAGCCAGGTAAGTGTTGGTACTCCGAAAGATACTCCCCGTGCTTTCACATGGTCCTAATTAAATAATCTCATTTCCTCATAGGCTTAACCCCGTTAACACCTTCCTAGACACCTAATGGGTTAGCTAGTTGTGAAGTGAAAATCTCCCGAGAGTAATCCTACTCATCAGTGGGATCGGGACCCAATTATCATCGTGTGATAACCTAGATAGAATCCACTCTAGTCACCACACTCCAGAAGGTATGCAAGGCTAGCAAGTTTCATATATGTTTGAAACTCCCAATGTGGTTTTTACCCTTAGGACCCTAATAACCTTGACGAATAATCAACAAATCAAAAGGTCCAAGTCAAGTTCAACCCGTCATTATCTAAGATTGTTGTTAGTTATATGTATGCTCTAGAGGCCATTACTGTACATGAGATGTATATTGTAGTGAATGCTTGGACATATATAGGGAGGACTTTCTTGCTCAACATGATATTATGCTATCTGGTTGCACTTTATCTTAACATGTACACCGATTGTCTCTCTGTTACATGTTGATAAAGCCTTTAGGATGTGTACTTGACTACCTGGATTATGATGCAGATCATACTAGTGGGACAAAGGTAGTCGGTAAGTACAACCTTTAATATCCCTAGTCATGGGTGTATCGAGACGGGGCATCGATATATCAGAGTAGACTAGTGTATAACTTCTCGACCCATGTAGATGGGCGATGAATGTGTTGGCTATAGTGCCCTCAAGGCAATTATCATAGTCGCGGACTTGTGATTATGATGATTGAGTGAGGACCAATACCGATAAAACAGTCTTACTCAAGATGATAGTATGCTATCTGGTTTGTCTTTATCATCATGTTGATAGAGCCCATAGGATTCTTGCTTGACTGCCAGCATTGTGATAGCGATCACATACGTGGGAGCTGGGGGTCTATAAGCACATCCTTAAATGTCCCTAGTCATGGGAGTATCGAGACCGGGCATCGATACTCCAGTGTAGACTAGTGTATGCTGATCGAGACCCCGACGAGGGGCGGTGGCCAGGTCTCACAGGCCATTGGTGTTAGTTTGTTCACCTAAGATAGTATACAGGTGCTCATTGGGATATGAGTACACTGGACGGACTCGCTGGGAACCTGCTAGTTGGTATTATACCTATTGTCAGATAGCAATTCCCGGTGACATGTGTACAGGTTAGTCTGTCGACCTGAGATCGTCATTTGTCTCGTGTGAGTTCCCACTGTGTTTTGAACTACCCTACCACGGCTCAAAGGAGTCGTGCAAACAGGTTTTAGTTGGGTACAGTCCCGAGCCACATGGAGGCAGTGATCGGATCGTCGGGGATTCGTCTCTCCCGGCATTGGGGGTTGATGTCGCGTTGTGTACGGATGGCCATCACCATAAATCCGTGGCCACGGTGGACGAGAATTACCGATCCAGGATCGATAGTTTCTCAGGTGGTGATGGGTTTCATACCGACACTAAATATCGCGTTGTTGGGGGTCTGACTTTATCCACCCCCCTAGACTCGATATGCGATACTCTTAGACGAACAGACCGGACTGTACGGATATTGTCACTGACAGGCTCAGTAGGGGTTCAGGATGAGTTTGCTCGTCGGCCTCCCTTTCGCTCAACACCTGGGTAGCCGTTACGTACAGCTAGTGCCGCTGACGTGCTTGTGGTTAAACCAACTGCCAGCATATTGACGAGTCTTTAAAGTTCCACACAGAGGGTTTTCACGGTTCAGGCGATATGGTGTACATGAGGTATGTTGATACATACAGATGTCCGATCAAATATGTGCACCTGCTGCGCAGACTTTAATTGGACGGTTGATAATACTGTCGGCTTAGGATTAAGCCAGTTTATTAAATCAGGTTTTGATTTAATAATTTATATATGTATTTATATATACGTATTCTAGTATTATTGTTCACTATACGTTTTCTCTCTCGGCTATTCGTATTTTGGTACGAATACGCGTATATGTATTTCGGTACATGTACCGGAAGTATTCCGTATTTTATACGGAATAGCTTCTAGAAGGTGCCACCTCATTATGATTTTATTTATCGAAATTCATTTGGAAATGAGGTGGAAAGGAGGTATGATGTGGCATGAACATGACTTTGGGCATGGGTTTTTGCATGTAGCAAAGTATGGGTTGCACTTTGTTTAATTGTTTAATGAAATGTGGTGGAAATTTTTTGATGAGAGAGAGGGGGGCCGGCCAATATTGGGAGAGGGGTTCTCATTTCATTTGGATGATGGATTTTGATTAAGCCCACTCTCTCACTCTCTCAAGTTGACCACAAAACACTTAACCATTGTTCTTCATGCCAAAGCTTCATCACCTCTTTAATCTTCTTCTTGAGTTGCTCCATGGAGCACATGGTTGAGAGAAAATCATAGTGACACACTACTACACCCCCACTCTCCATCGCTAGCGACTTTGGAGCGTCAGTTATCTCGTTCGACGAGGTTGGAGCTTGCGTCGTTTCCCTTGGGTGGATCATCGAAGACGAAGAAAGACCGGCAACCAAACATCGTCAAAGGATCGCTAGGAGCTTGGAATGAAGACCGAAGAACTCGGATCAACTCGGTATAACGATTCTAACTCTTAGTTAGTTCGCTAGTATAGGGTTTAAGGTCGATCCGGAAATCGGGTAATGGTAGCGCCTGTTTCGTAAATTTTTGTTCCGCATTTTGGCAGCGTTTCGGCGGCCGAGGCGCTGCCGGGACCCTTCATGGTATCAGAGCCACCCTTTAAACCCCTTACTAGCTTTTTTAAACGTGCTTAAAAGATCGATCGACGGAATTTACAAAAAACACGATTTCAGTTTTGGGTTTGCTGTCGTTTTTCGAAAGTGTTCAAAAAATTATTTGGAGTAGCTTAAAAATCAGTGCAGGCAATTCTAAGGTACTGGAAAATTTTGGGCTCCTGAAGCCACCAAAGCGCCGCGGAACCGCCGCACTTACCCCATATTGGCGGCGGTTCCGCGGCCATTTAGTGGCGACGAGCTTCAAATTTTTTCCTGTAGCCCCCACAAGTGAAATTATGATTTTTTTGATGTTCTGTTTTGGCCCAGGTTTCTGTGCAGTATTGTTTTTGCTATTGGGGCCAATTTGGAACTTTGTCGATCGATATTTTAAGTGGGTGTTTAACAGTACATACATTATATTCTGCGACCGTGAATGTCATTTGATCGGTAAACCTGTCTAACTGCTATATGTCTTTTAGACGGGTTTGCGAACGTGACATTCATGTTGATGTTCTGTGTTGTGCTGTGATGTTGGTTGGATCGTCGTGGTGGATAGCAATGGTGCAATGTTAGTACGGTTTTATTTTATTTGTACATTTGATATTGCTGGACGAGCGTCCGACATGTGGACTACCGTCACTGCCAGCTTGTATATTATTCTTTTGGGGCACGACCGGGCTGAGGTCGATGTCACCCTTGTATATTATTTTATTTTCTGTACTAGGATTACCCCGTAGTAGGGTGCACGAATAGCCAGATTCTAGAGGGCAACGGGTCCGCATCTCAAGGCGTTGAGACGGAGGGGACCTTACTCTAGAATTGGCGGGCTATTCGCCGCACTCGTAGAGGGTATAGGTGGCCCAGGAGGGGTGCTCAAGTTTACCGGATTCTGTGAAGTGCTGGGTGGTCCATTCACATTGCTGAAGGGGGCTGCCTCACTTCTGGTTTTGGCGGGTAACTTGCCGCACTCGTAGGGGTCTAGGTTTCATTGCACATGCTATCCACACGACAGGGAACGTCGGGTCTCACTTGCGGCTCAAGTGAAACCCGGGGCTCCAGATTATCCACCATTCTGTGATGTTTCTGTGATGTTTTTGTGATGTTACTTTATATCATGCCTGGGACGAATGTCATATATATATTTATATATACTAGTAGATGTTGTATATGTTTTGCACCCGCGCTAGTCCAGTCCCCGCTCTGTCGTTAGTTAAGTAACCTAACGAGTGATGACGGGACCCAGTGGCGAATGCGGATGGCATATACGTACATTTTATTTTCATTCTTTTCTGGTGTGATAAATTGATGGGACTGCGTTGATTCTTATCAATGCAAGGATAAAACAAACCTATATATATGATGTTGTTGGAACCAAGTTTTTTAAAAAAAACTGACATTACAGACGTTCTCTTTTGCTTTGCATCATGGTATTCATTTGGAATATCCTGCACCTCATTCGACGAGGCAAGGGCCGAGATCCCTTCATCAGGAGTGACCCCTTGGGTAAAAGTTTGCGTCAACGTAATAACTTTACTATAGTCGATTATTTTTGCTTTGCATCATGGTATTCAATTTGGGATATCCTGCACCCCATTCGACGGGGAAAGAGCCGAGATCCCTTCACCGGGAATGACCTATTTAGCAAAAGTTTTCGCCACTATATATTTATAAAAACCACTTGGATTCCTTCAACGATATCAAGTTCATTACGTTAAAGGTTTTTCGCCAAAAACCAGCCGTAGCCCTCCGTCATTTCGGATAAATAGTGCATAGTATTCGTGCGGTGTTTGTTGGCCAAAGTCAAGGCATCGTGTGCGGTAGCTGTGTATTGCTTGTCCGTTGCATGGATATGCATTGGTTTAGGACAGTCGTACCACTTTGTTGGCCAAAGTCAAGGGTGTGTGCGGGTGGGTCTAAATCAATCAGGACAATGACGGGTAGAACTTGACTTGCGGGTTATGATTTGTTGGCCAAAGTCAAGGTCATAAACCGCTTGGGGTAAAAATCATATCGGGAGTTTCAAAAATACAGGAAACTTGCCAGGCTTGCGCATACCTTCTGGAGTGTGGTGGCTTGAGTAGCTTCCATCAAGTTATCATACGATGATAGTTGGATCCCGATTCCCACTGATGAGTAGGATTACTCCTCGGGTGATTCCGACTAATTCTCCTTTTTGGTTTGGAGGAGAATTCGAGGAAACAGTGGGAGCCATCCAGATTAGATAAAATGATCAACCATTCTGATCTAGGTTAGAGTGCACGCTGAGTGTTTCTTCTCTCTCTCTCTGGCTGCGACGATGACCCGACCTTTGACTAAAACTCATGAAACCAAGTTGACCGGACCTTCTTAAAACACTTTGACTCTGGAATGTCACGGTATCGCATATATCATTTGCCACTTCTATATCACCTTTGCTTTTCTCCAGAACACCTCGTATTACTACGAACATCCACTTCCATTGGATAAATCCATCGTATGGTTATATACGAACTTGAAGGATCTTTTTCGAGGATGGATTCTGGTTGTGGAGATATTGAATAGGATTATTCGGTTATCTTTTCTCTTTACCTTCTCTCAGGTTGTGAGGGATCCTAGGATTAGGAGAGGGTACACCTATTGAGCTTATTGGATAGTCTTCCTCCAAACCATAGGCAGGTGCCGAACGGTAGGGAAGGAAGAAAACCAACAAGCTTAACTGTGGTGTACAGAAGGTAATAAGTAAAGATATATAAAGGGATTAGAATAATGGCAAAGGAAATTGCGATCACCATCATTCATGACAGAGACCATGTATACCCCTGCCACTCCTACATCCACTTTGCTTTTCTCTAGAACACTCCATATCACTACGGATACCCACTTCTATTGGATAAATCCATCGTATGGTTATATACAAACTCGAAGGAACCTTTTCGAGGATGGATTCTGGTTCAGGAGAAAAAGAATAGGATTATTCAGATGTCTTTTCTCTTTACCTTCTCTTAAGTTGTGAGGGCTCCTAAGATTAGGAGAGTGCACCTATTACACTTATTGGATAGTCTTCTTCCAAACCTTAGGCTGGTGCCGAAAGGTAGGGAATGAAGAAAACCAATTAGCGTAAAGGAGGTGTACAGAAGGTAATAAGTAAAGACATAATAAAGGGATTGGAGTGAGGGCAGGTAAGTATATGGTTACTGTCATAAATCAGGATAATGAAAGAGGCGTTACTAGGAATACCAGGTTAACCCTTTAGAAACATTTTCATGTTTCAGTTTCACGGTGCGATGTTAATTAATAACTGTTTTCCCATCTAGAATCTAACTCCAGGGAATGTATTTACCAGATCAGTTTCTCACATCTGTATGTTATTACAGATGGTGAGCGGGAGTAAGATATTGGTAATTGGGTGATTAGATCCTCATTATATCGGAATTCGTTGTAATTGGTGACATTTGAGGAAATCATCTGGATTTTGCCGGATGGCAAATATATGGATTTGAATATCCGTTGTTATGCACCAATTTCAAACTGATGTATCTGTACGTTTATTTTTATAAAGTGAGATATATATTTTTGATATTATGTCTGTGACATTTACCTACATCGGTTAGTGATTAGGTAAGGTGCATTCAACAACGGTGTAATTCTTCTTAACCATACTACAGTTTTTCAACCTACGACGCACAGGGTTTGAGTTGTTGAACTCAGGGGACTTATACAAAGTATTGTATGTTGTCCAGTGTCCATTAGGACAAAGTGGTTGGTACTCGTACTATATTGTGTTTACTTATAACTTCTCCAGTTCTGGACGTGTATTTCGTTGAAATGCAAGGTCCAGATATTCAGAAGTTATCGGTATAAGAATAAAGTAGAGAACCATTTGTTGTAAGTATCAGGATTCTTCGAGGAAGTCGAAGATGTAGATACTTGTGTTTGGTATTCAGTTAATAGTAATGGTTTTGAGAACTTGCTTCTCTTTCGAGTTACTCATATGTGGATGCACTCCTAGATGAGTAATGCTGATTGTCCTCTTTCCATTTGGTTGATATGCACTGGAAACAGCTGCATGATTTTGAATCTGGTTCAAATTAGATTAGTGCTTTTGTTTCTATATTAGGTATATATAGAATCAATTTATATCTTAATGATGTTAAGGTATAGAGAGTTGTCCGGCTGATGCTTAAAACCAGAATCCGAAAAAACTCAAGGCACGTTTCAGTAATGGTTGTTTGTGGGTTATCCTGGGCTTTGACGAGGGATAACTTTCTACCATCAGGAAGATCAACATTTATATTTTTCTTAACTCGCCACAGTTTTAGCAAAATGGACATTTTTACAAAAACATAAGTGGGAGTATGGTAGAACTGGAAGTTATTCCAGAACCACAAACGAATACTGAAGACTTAATAGAACCTGAGGATTCAAATGGTTCCAACATTCCATTAGCCACTCCGCAGATTTGGTGGGTAACCTCAGTCACCCGAGAGGTACTTCGGTCTTCTCAGAGA
The DNA here is from genome assembly GCA_030015575.1 of Agapanthus africanus. Classification (NCBI taxonomy): domain Eukaryota; kingdom Viridiplantae; phylum Streptophyta; class Magnoliopsida; order Asparagales; family Amaryllidaceae; genus Agapanthus; species Agapanthus africanus. The sequence continues at coordinate 562,077,704 of CM057340.1, forward strand.
CGGTGACAGGGAGGTTCTTGTTTACCCAGACTTGCCATTGCTGTTGTTCTGGACTATAAGACCCGGCAGGAGGATGAGTATAGCGTCGTTCTAAACTAACTTTAGAAGTGCACGTGTATATGACTCTGCCAGAAGGTTATTGTAGTCAGTGGGAGCAGCGGGAGCGTAGTGGGCAAGAAGCTTATGTCTATTTATAGGCTAAAGCAGGTATAGCGGAATTAGATCATCTAATTTGATGTGACAGTCATAGGTCTTGACCTCATCAGAATAGGAGATGGATCTGGCAAGAAGGTAGTAGAGAGTGATGTCCAGGTATTGGGATGACATGCACTTGATAGGAAGAGATATTCCTATACTACGATCGGTTATACTATGGTTGTCACAAAGTTGTTTCTCCGCAGAGGATGTGGATATAATATCAGGTTTTCTGGTTACTAGATCTATGGTTTTAGATCTAGATTTGGGAAGTATCCCAATCTGGGTACTTTGACATTAAATGGACGACTTCTGGCATGGTGGTGTACCTGCAGGTGATGGAGTCAACCTCTCTAAAGCTGTCTTACAGACTAAAGGGGAGAGGAATCTGCATGATTAGCATATCACTTGCTTAGGCAATTGAGTTAATCATGAAATGTCAAGTACCACACCAGATATTGCTTTTGCACTAGATGCAATAAGCAGATATATTAATCCAATCGTGGAGAAACATTGGGGAGCAGTTTATGAACATAAATGGATGTTTTAGGGATATGGTAACGGCAGCCTCCTTAAGGAGACGGTTATCAGTTCAAGCTTCCCAGGTGATCTGGATGACAGAGTGACTGTCAGAGTTATAGTTTTTCCCTCTTTTGAGGGACAGTATGTTGGACAGGTGGTCCAAGCGGATACTGAGGAAAGGCAAGGCGCAGGGTACTGATTAAATTCAGTGGACGATACAGTCTAAGTAGTTTGCTGGATTTGGAGTTCATTTGTGAACTGGGTCCCATCAGATATCCAGACAAATTCTAAGACAAGTATTGCTCATTTCGGGAGATAGTTTTCTCCGCGAAATTGAGATTAAGAGAGATACAGAAAGAAACATTGGAGCGGATCTACTCACTGAGGCTATTTCTCGAACGCGGTCATTTTCGCAAACAGGCTTTGCGAAACTGATTAGTAGAGAAGTTGGGTGTTCGGTATCACACAGGCTGTGAGTATGCGACATCGCAATAATTGGCCTTAAGTGCAAGTGGGAAATTGTTGGCTATAGTGCCCTCAAGGCAATTATCATAGTCGCGGACTTGTGATTATGATGATTGAGTGAAGACCAATACCGATAAAACAGTCTTACTCAAGATGATAGTATGCTATCTGGTTTGTCTTTATCATCATGTTGATAGAGCCCATAGGATTCTTGCTTGCCTGCCAGCATTATGATGGCGATCACATACGTGGGAGCTGGGGGTCTATAAGCACATCCTTAAATGTCCCTAGTCATGGGAGTATCGAGACCGGGCATCGATACTCCAGTGTAGACTAGTGTATGCTGATCGAGACCCCGACGAGGGGCGGTGGCCAGGTCTCACAGGCCATTGGTGTTAGTTTGTTCACCTAAGATAGTATACAGGTGCTCATTGGGATATGAGTACACTGGACGGACTCGCCGGGAACCTGCTAGTTGGTATTATACCTATTGTCAGATAGCAATTCCCAGGTGACATGTGTACAGGTTAGTCTGTTGACCTGAGATCGTCATTTGTCTCGTGTGAGTTCCCACTGTGCTTTGATTACTACCCTACCACGGCTCAAAGGAGTCGCGCAAACAGGTTTTAGTTGAGTGCAGTCCCGAGCCACATGGAGGCAGTGATCGGATCGTCGGGGATTCGTCTCTCCCGGTATTGGGGGTTGATGTCGCGTTGTGTACGGATAGCCATCACCATAAATCCGTGGCCACGGTGGACGAGAATTACCGATCCAGGATCGATAGTTTCTCAAGTGGTGATGGGTTTCATACCGACACTAAATATCGCGTTGTTGGGGGTCTGACTTTATCCTCCCTAAACTCGATATGCGATACTCTTAGACGAACAGACCGGACTGTATGGATATTTTCACTGACAGGCTCAGTAGGGGTTCAGGATGAGTTTGCTCGTCGGCCTCCCTTTCGCTCAACACCTGGGTAGCCGTTACGTGCTTGTGGTTAAACCCACTGCCAGCGTATTGACGAGTCTTTAGAGTCCCACACAGAGGGTTTTCACGGTTCAGGCGATATGGTGTACATGAGGTATGTTGATACATACAGATGTCCGATTAAATATGTGCACTTGCTGCGCAGACTTTAATTGGACGGTTGATAATACTGTCGGCTTAGGATTAAGCCAGTTTATTAAATCAGGTTTTGATTTAATAATTTATATATGTATTTGTATATACGTATTCTAGTATTATTGTTCACTATACGTTTTCTCTCTCGGCTATTCGTATTTTGGTACGAATACGCGTATATGTATTTCAGTACATGTACCGGAAGTATTCCGTATTTTATACGGAATAGCTTCTAGAAGGTGCCACCTCATTAATGATTTTATTTATCGAAAATCATTTGGAAATGAGGTGGAAAGGAGGTATGATGTGGCATGAACATGACTTTGGGCATGGGTTTTTGCATGTAGCAAAGTATGGGTTGCACTTTGTTTAATTGTTTAATGAAATGTGGTGGAAATTTTTTGATGAGAGAGAGGGGGGGCGGCCAATATTGGGTGAGGGGTTCTCATTTCATTTGGATGATGGATTTTGATTAAGCCCACTCTCTCACTCTCTCAAGTTGACCACAAAACACTTAACCATTGTTCTTCATGCCAAAGCTTCATCACCTCTTTAATCTTCTTCTTGAGTTGCTCCATGGAGCACATGGTTGAGAGAAAATCATAGTGACACACTACTACACCCCCACTCTCCATCGCTAGCGACTTTGAAGCGTCGGTTATCTTGTTCGACGAGGTTGGAGCTTGCGTCGTTTCCCTCGGGTGGATCATCGGAGACGAAGGAAGACCGGCAACCAAACATCGTCAAAGGATCGCTAGGAGCTTGGAATGAAGACCGAAGAACTCGGATCAACTCGGTATAACGATTCTAACTCTTAGTTAGTTCGCTAGTATAGGGTTTAAGGTCGATCCGGAAATCGGGTAACGGTAGCGCCGGTTTCGTAAATTTTTGTTCCGCATTTTGGCCGCGTTTCAGCAGCCGGGGCGCTGCCGGGACCCTTCAGAATGATCCCATATCCATTGGTGTTTGACATCAGAGATGGTATACGGGTGCTCAGTGAAGACTGGGTACACTGGACGGACTCGTCAAGAATTCTTAGATGGTATTATACCTCAGGTCAGATGGCAGTTCTCTGATGACACTGGTACAGGTTAGTCTGTCGACCCGAGATCATCATAGAGTCTTGTGTGATTCCCACTGCGCTTTGATTTCTACCTTACCACGTTCAAGAGGATGTGCAAAACGGTGGTTTTTGGGTACAGTCCCGATTCACATGGAGGCAATGAGCGATAGGAGGGAATTTCGTCTCTCCCGATATTGGAGGTTGATGTTGCGCTGTGCTCGATTGGCTATAACAGGAAGTCTATGGCCAGGGCTGGTTCTGAGATTTACGGGTATATGTTATCGGTAGTTTCTCGACCCGTTATGAGCCTCACATCGGCATGACTTATCAAGCTATTAGGGTCTGACGTTTACCACCCCCAGGCGAGATATGCGACATATCAGACGAAATGACCGGACTGTACGGTAGTGTTACTGATTGGATTCGCAGGAGTATGAGCAGGCATGCTTGTTGATCTTCTAATCGCTCAATACCTGGGTGGCCGTTACGTTTAGTAGACCGCTTGCGGCTTGTGGGTGTTTGATATGATCATCACCTACTGTCGGCGTATTGACGAGTTTTTAGAGTCCTACACAGAGGTTTCCTGGTTCATGCGAAACGAAATAGGAGCACATATGTGATATGTGCGAGACCGGGATTAATGCGCATATGTGATACCGTATTCTATTCTCGCGATTTGTGACATCGGTCGATTATATGAGATATAGCCGGGTTATCAGATCAAGTGTTGATTCGATAAGTTGTTGCATTTGATATTAGTCGGTTATATGTGATATAGCCGGATTATTAAATCAAGTATTGATTTAATAATTTAATATATAATTGTATATTTGATATACTAGATTACATTAACTAATTAGCTCACTTAAACATTTCTTTTTCTCACAAGTGTGCATTAGTATATATGTGATATATATTAGTGTACATTTTATTATGTCTTGCTTGATGCCACATGCTACATGGGTGTATGAGACTCACACCATACTAATAATAATATGAGGGTTTATATTCATTTAAGTAAATCAAAATTAGTGTTAATTATTCACATGCTTGGAAGCTTGGAGAAGCTTGTAGCATCTTTGACTAAGTCCACTCCTTTTGTTTTACTTGTAGATATTTATTAACCTAACCATTATTGTTAGCCATGGTTTAATCTCTACATGGGTTAGTGTATGACACTAACTCACCCATGGTTGTTATTCTCACTTCATTAGTTCATTCTCATCTCTTCACTTCATCTTCTTCATCCTTAAGAAAAAGCTTTCTAGCTTTTGGAAAAATGAGAAAATAATGTGAGAAAAATAAATCTAAAGTGAGCTCATTTCCTATTTCATTATCCTTTACTACTTGCCATTTAGTTTAGGGTGTTTGCTTCACTAATTTCATAATTAGTGAAGAGGTAACATGAGCTAGAGTCTCCTCGACGTAGATTATCTTCGGCCACGAAGACTTCGAGCAAGCTTGTTTATTTCTCCGGGAGAACCTTTTCTAGAGTTTGGGAGATCACAACTCGCAGCGAAGGGACTACTACACGGAGCATTAGAAGTGAAGGACCGGTCTACAAAGGTTGTATTACTCATTTACTTAGATGTAAAGTTGTTTGCATGTTTATTCGTCGGATTTTCTAGTAACGATTCTAAGGTTAGGGTTAGCTAGAACCGCAAATTTTTGAAATTGGTATGGACGATGGCTCCCGAAACCTTGCTGTCGTGCTAGGGAACCCATCAGTGGTATCAGAGCCATGCTAGAAAATTAGACGATGTTTGTTAGATTACGAAACCGAAACGACTCCGAAACTTGAAACACGAAAACCCATTTTCTGTCGAATTTCAGATGGCTTCAAAAAATTTTCCAAACAAGTACAGAATGGTGTATGAGATATAGCATGAACACTGATGAAATTTGAAGCACTTTGGCAAAAAGTGGCCGGACACATGGGGATATTTTCCGAGCTCCTCGGCCAAGTTATGACATTCTTCAAATTTCTTTGGTGTTCCAGTCTCTGGGTTTTAGGGTTTCAGGTGTTGTTTGTTTTTGCTAAATTTGCATGTGATGTTTAATTTCTGCAAAGACAACTCAGAGTGTTTCGCAGTCATAATTCTAACATGTATTCAAGTTATGTAGACGATGTTAAAAAGTTTGAACGGATATCAATAACCAATATTTTCCTTCACTGAAATTTTCCAAGAGTTGGATTTTTCCGAGTTTAAAATTTCCATAAAATCATGCAAGCGATTCTGTGGACCCTCTAGAAGAACGATACCCAAACTCGACATTTTGGATCGCGGAACCGCGGTATACCCTAAGGTTTGCCACAGTTCCGTGGCGACATGAGTGAGGCATGGGTCGGCCCTTCTACGGATGGTTCATAGGAGCTGTGGCAGTTTCTGGGTACTTTTTGAACTCCGCTCAAGTGTTGAGCTTGTTGGGAAATTTTTGGTGCTTGCTTATTCGATCGAAAAGTTTAACTACGTCTAGCTATCTGTGATTGTGATACAATAATTGGAATCTATTTAGTTGCGTGTAAGTTTAACATTTCGGTCTCGGGTGAAATCGGGAATCTTGTTGAATTACCCGACTTCTTTTGAAAAGTGTTTTCATAGTTGAGATAAGATTTGCATTGTTAGGCATGAAATCCAGAATATGTGATATTCCAGATTTATGATATCTAAGGGCAGTGACGATTCCAATTATTGTAGTTTCTCACTTTCTTTTCTGCGACCGTAAATGTAATATGTGGTGTATCGCCGGTTTCGTTGCTATATGTCAACGACAATTAGGATACGCATATTTACTTACATTGATGACATGAGATGTTATGTGTTACTGTGATATGTTATTGTAACATTTCAGAAAATATAAAATATTATTTTTGACATTCCAGAAAATATAAAATATTATTTTTGGAAATTAATATTAAAATAAAATATTTTGCGAAAACTACCAATTTGCGAATTTGGGGTTGTCGTAAAATGGTATAAATATATACCAATAATTGTGAAATAATTGGGAGATTAAAATGATTTATTCATTTAAAAATATAATTAATGGAAATGTGTGAGTGTGAATTTTGGCAAATCATTTTGGCCAATTCCTTTGCTGGCCAATTTCGTGGGCTTTGGCTTTTGGCGGTGGGCAATTTCGAAGTCCTGGGTGCATGCATTCTTGAACTTGATGAGTCATGTGTGCATTTATTGCTTTTGTTTTCCTTCAGGATATTTGTGTAGGATATTTTGAAGGAGTTGGTAGGTTGTTGATATTTTAATGTGCTAAGATTTTTCATGTGTTGGATTATTAATTAATACCACCACTTCAACAAATTTACAGAGGGAGAACCATTTTAGTTTGGCCGAGCCCATGATTTTTCCTCAAGCCAAATTATTATGCTTCACACTTTCTCATCTCCTTAGCAACTTCAATTCACCTCCACCCAAATTCTTGTGTGTTTTGAGACAAAGTATCCACACACTATCTCTACTTCACCTTGCGTATCTATGCTAGCAAACTGGATGCCCAAGTTGTCTCGGTTTTGAGGCGGGAGCCCGTATTACTAATTCTCGACGTGTGTCCTCTTCGACGAGCGTGACCGGAGAACAAACTTCGTCGAGGCAGCCGCAACATGCTAATGACTGAGATTGAAGACCGAAGGACACGGATCGATCGGTATAATTTCTTAAACCGCTTTACAGTTTACTAGTATAGGGTTAATGGTTCGATCCGGATTTTAGGATTACGTTAGCGCCAAGTTTAAAAGTTTTTGTTCCGCATTTGGCCACGGATTGACGGCCGGGGCGCTGGCGTAGACTTACAGTTTGTACGTCAACGATGATGGTTGTTTGGTCGTTTTTGCATGCGTAGGCTATAGATTTCAACCTATGAGCGTACCGCGTGCCGTATTTGGATTTCGGAACTTGATGTTAATAGCTTTGCAATTTCATATTGATTGTAGGTACATTCGCGTGGATTCCGAGATGACGAAGCGCATCGACTACGGCTAAGCGAGGAGTTTAGCAGGTGAGTGGATTTATATCTACGGGGAAAGTCGGGTGGATGGCGTATAGCACCCCCTGCAATTTATGAATGGAAACCGATATATAGAATACAGTCGGAGAAACCTATATTAGAAACTATAGATATGGTTAAAAAGAGAGTTAGAGGTGATATGAATGGTTGGATATATATATATATATCGAGATATGAGATGAAAGCTATAGGGACATAACTCTTGGATATGATATGATGGAAATGATGTCTCGAATTGATATATAAGGATATGAAAAGTGAATGTAAATCACGGTGTATAGATATGTAGTTGCACGAGTTTAAGCATGAGATTTAGAGTAGCGTGACATGAGATTCATATGATAGAATGCATATGTAAAATGACTTGATATGAGAGATTGATGCGATGAGGAGAGTATACGATGAGATATGATGACTTGGTTGATATGTCGTTATATGGATGCGAGTCGATAAGAGATAGTTGATACCTTGCCGGTCCCCTGATACGAGTTGATACGGACGTGACCTGAGAAATAGGTGTATATATATATGGATAATGATGTGCATAATGAGTGGTATGCCGTATGAGACTTAGATATATACCCCCGTTGTTATATAGGTTGATAGAATCCCTAATTGTTTAATGCCGTTGTACGATGGATTACAGTACACGATGAGTTTTACCTGTTGATTGATCTATACCCTTGATTAGAGGATGCCGTACGATAGATTATACCGTACGTGATGTTGTGAGGCTGGATGCCGATTGATAGTTTCACCGACTCGGATATATTGTAGATACGTATACCTGATAGCATTTCGTGTACGATGTACCTTATGCTACGTTTATAATATTCTCATTGCATTATATATGTACCTGTGCTGGTACACCTACACCATTATCGATGATGCGTATGTTACACTTACACAGATTGCCGGCTCACACACTTTCATCATCGATAATTGCTATGTCACTCACACAATAGAATTGATGCATCATGCTATGATATATTGCTATGCTCACATCATTATACTACGTTGCATGATATACTTGCTATGCTTACATCACCATACCATGTCACATGATATACTTGTTATGCTCACATTTTTGTTATATGTTGCATACATCATGCTTTATGATTATACGCATTGAGATTTGCTATTTTCATGAGATTCTGGATTTGAGAACCGTGGTTATATTTCAAAGAAAAGTATGTATTGTTTTAAAACCTGGTTTCTCTTGGTATGATATTTCGATGCGTCCACCATGAGTTTTCTCGGTTCTGAGACTTGTGTTAGATACCCGATTCGAGAAGCGAGGGGGAACCATCTGCGGGTACATGGTGGACCCGGTGAGGTACCCCGGGGCAAGAAGACTCGTATTGTTAGGCGGTGAGCCTGGCAGCGGAGCACTACCTACCGGTGATAGTATTGGGCTCGGCGGTTATCCGGAGGATACCGACCGGAGTCGTGAGATGATACGGGCCGATCCGGACTGACGGAGCCCATGGGCCGATCCGGACTGACGGAGCCCAAGGGCCGATCCGAACTGACGGAGCCCATGGGCCGATCCGGACTGACGGAGCCCGAGGGCCGATCAGGACTGACGGAGCCCGAAATATGAGGATTTACGTGTCGATGCTGGACACGGGTTTCATGATATTTCGAGTGTCGATGTTGGACACTCAGCTTCCATGATTTTGTTATGTCATTGATGGACACACGTTGATTTATATCCTTATATTTTCATGCATATGCTTTCATGATATTTACATATACGATGTTGTTGTGTCATTAATGGACACGTAGGATGTTATCCACATGCTGATAGGCATTGATTATATTATTGGCACATATGCAGATACGGTCACCCTAGATATCATAGTATTATTTTTATGATATAGTTGACCTAGAAATCGTTGTTTTATTCGATTTCTACCTGATGATGTTTTCTACTCACGAGTTAGCAACTCATCCCCGTTGTGCCATAGTTCTTGCAGGTTGACCGCATGGATCAGTAGCGGCATCGCTGGCACACAGCTTGCATTCGGGTGATTTGCTTTAGTAGATGGTACATGTTGGATCGTGCTCCTCTTGTATTATTATTCTTATTGTATCTAGTCAACTGCATCAATCAGAAACTAGCATTTGTATAAGCAGTAAGACTTAGCAAGACTTGTAGTTGCGAGACTTGAGTGATGGGTTATATGTTCGCTTGGTGGGTTTGGTGTCTTGCTTTACATTATTCCTTGTGTTGATCTTCACCGATGAGCGTCGTATACACATTTATGCTTGTGGTGGTTGTTTCCGCCGTTGGGCATGATTTGCTCCCGTTTGGGGGTGCTTTATTTATTTTCTATGTTGTACCCGTTTCGGGGCTAGTTTTTACAAAGGAGGTGCTGCCGAAATTTTTTAAAAAGTAAATTTAAGTTTAAAGATTTTTACTTGAGTTTCTCGAAGGTTTTTAACAATGTTTCTTCGCTTATTCCTTTTGGTGGTTTAGATTGCTGGGCTTCGGCTTACTTAAGTTACGTTACGCCTGTAGACGTCGCGTGATTTAAGTGCCGGTCAGGAGCTAATATTTTGGGTCGTGACAGTTTTATTGGATCGTCGTGTTTGAATAACCAGGGGTTTTTATGTGAGATGAGGGTTTTTCATTTTCATTCATGTAAAAACTTGTATATAATATTCTTTTATTGGGGCACTTCCGGGTTGAGGAAGATATCACCGTTGATATATATTATTTACTTTTTCGCATTAGGATAGACCCAAGGAGGGGAGCACGAGTAACCGGGTTCTAGGGTCCAATGGGAGACCATCTCGAGGCGTCGAGACCGGGTCTCCTAATTCTAGAATTGGTAGGGTTGCTTGCCGCTCTCGTAGGGGTCTAGGGATGTGGGTTTGGCTATTCATCGCGACCGTGGAATCAGTGTTTTATACAGGCTTAATATAAAACCCGGAAATCCTAGTATATCCAATATTTCATATGTTGATTTCTGCTGTGATATTCTGTGATGTGATCACTTTATATGATGAGATAGATACTGTATATAGTATATGTAATATATTATATAGGCGTTGCTTATGTTTTACACCCGCGCTAGCCCTGCCCCGCTCTGCTCTTAGTTACCTAACCTAACGGAGCATGACGGGACTTCGAGGAGAATGCGGATGGCATAAGCGTACATTGTATTTATCTGTGATGTTTAGATAACTTAAATGATGGGACTTCATTAATGAGATTAATGAAAGAAAATAAACCTAAAGATGTTGTAGAAACTTGTTTTAAAAACTGGTAGCTATAGTTTTAGCTTTGCATAGTGGTATTTATGAAATATCCTGCACCTTATTCGATAAGGAAAGAGCCGAGATCCCTTCACCGGGAGTGACCTCTTTAGCGAAACTAGCAGATGCTACAACCACTCGGTTTGTCTTTTGATTGCTTTTATAGTTTTTGCTTTGTATAGTGGTATTTGTGAAATATCCTGCACCTTATTCGATAAGGAAAGAGCCGAGATCCCTTCACCGGGAGTGACCTCTTTAGAAAAACTAGTAAAAGCCTCAAAAACACTCCTTTTAAAATTCACTCGATTCTACAACGATATCAAGTTCATTACGCAAAAAATTTTCTTAAAAATCTATCGTAGCCCTCCGTCATTTCAGATAAGTACTTCAAAGTATTCGTGCTACATTTGTTGACCTCCGTCAAGGCGTAGTGTGCGGTAGCTATTTATACTTATCTGCAAAAGCATATGATGCGATTGAGTTAGGGTAGTCGTGCGACCTTGTTGACCTCCGTCAAGGGTCATGCGGGTGGGTTTAATTCAATCATGAAATGTACGGGTTGAACTTGACTAGTAGCCTATGGTTTGTTGACCTCCGTCAAGGTCATAGGATGTTAAGGGCAAAATTATCAGGAATTTAAAGTGTTGAAATTTGCAATGAGATTGCATACCTTCTATGAGATAGTTGGATCCCGATACCCACTGCGAGTAATTGTTGCTCATGGGAGAGTTTTACACATTACAATTAGTCGATCAAGTAGGTGTCTAGAAAGGTGTCAACGGGGTTACGTCTCTGGGAAAACGAAGTTTATTTTAATTAAGTCCGTGCGAAAGCACGGGGAACCTCCCTCAAAGTATCGGCACTGGCCTGGCTGAAAGATTGGCGAACTTGTAGGGTGTAATTAATCCCGGCTAGTCTTTCCTTTTAGGGTTTGAAGGAAGATTTGATAAAAACAGTGGGAGCCATCCTGATTAGATAAAATAATAACCAATCTGATCTTGCAAGAGCATACGCTGAGTGTTTTCTTCTCTCTCTCTCCAGGTAATGACCATGTCACGCCTTAATCAAGATAATAATATGGATGTATTGACCGAACCCGCTTGTTATACTGTGCTGGGGAACGTTGGTCCCGCTCCAACTTATAATTTTTATAAGACCGAGCAGAAAATAGGGGAATACCAGGATTCCCGTGCCGCCCAAACGAAGAAAGTGTATGGTGATGCATTTTCTTCAGGTGTGTTCATTATAGAGAACTGTTTCTTAGTGTCCTCTACGTCCTGGGTATGAGATACCACATCAGGATCCCATATATGTAATCTGTTATATGGGCTACAGAGAGGTAGAGAACTGGGAATGGATGATAAGTTTCAAGTGTTAGAAATGGTGCAATTGTTGCAGCCAAGGCGTTGGCAGTTATCACCCTGTATTACCAAATACATTGATTCTGAACCAATGTTATTAAATACCGAACCAGATATGTAACATTATATCAGTCTCTTTATTTACTAAAGAAGGATATAATTTTGTATTGTTGGATAATGTTTTGAACATTTCATATATCAAGAGTTGATCGGTTCAGGCACGTTATCTAATAACATAGACGTTCTAAATCAAACTACAGTTCTCAACGTACATAACACACATAAGAGAAAGAGTTCAGAAATGAACGAATCCTTCTTGAGGCATTGTAGACTAAGTCATATCAATGCGACCCGACTAGCTAAGTTACATTAAGATGCATATTTAAATCAGTTTGAATTTATATCTTGTGAAACTTGCCAGTCATGTCACAAAGATAAAATGACCATAACTCCGTTTACTGGAAACAAAAGAAAGAGTTAGTAAACTCTTGGGACTGATGCATGTTGATGTATGTAGGTCCCCTGTCTACACATGCCAGGACAGGTTCATTGTACTTCATTATATTCAATGGTGATCTCTCAAGATTTGGACATATGTTCCTGTTGAAACACAAGTCTGAAGCTTTTAAGAAATTCATAGAATATAAGTCAGAAGTAGAGAACCAAAACGGGTATAAGTATTATGTCCTTTGATGTGATCAGGGAGGAAAATACTTGAGCACGGAGTTCCTGGACAATTCAAAAGGAGAACGAGATTCTCTCTCAGCATTACTCCTTCGTATACACCACAGCACAACGGTGTATCGGGGCGGAGGTATCGCACCCTGTGAGATATGGCACGCTCTATGATGAGTACTACTGAGTTGCCTACTTCCTTTTGGGAGTTATGCACTTGAGAAGTTGTATACCTATTGAATTGGGTTCCAACCAAATCAGGTGCCTACCACTCCATATGCGATATAGTATGGGAAGAGCCCATATCTTAAGTAAGTTAAGATTTGAGATTGTCCGACCTATGTCTAAAAGCAAAATCCGTACAAGCTCGAGGCAAGGTCAGTTCTGTGGAAGTTTGTTGGATATCCCAAGTATTCGCAAGGTATATCTTCTACCACACCGAGGAACAAAAGGTGTTTTGTTTCTCAGCATGCCACCTTTTTATAAAAAGAATTTCTGGTGAAAAAATTAGTGGTCATGAGGTAGAACTAGAAGGAGTTCCAGCTATACAAACTACAACTGATGATTTGATAGAACCAGAGGATTCAATAGCTCCCGATGAACATCGGCCTCTCCGCCGATCTGGTAGGGTTCCTCATCCGCCTGAGAGATACTTCGGTTTTCTCAATGACAGTGGTAGCGAGGATTGCATCATGAGATGATGACCCAACTTGTTTCGAGCAGGCCATCAAGAGTGGGGACTCTGTAAGAATGGCTGGATGCTAAGTGATCTGAGATGGAATCTATGTACACCAACAAAGTATGGACTTTGGTTGCTATATCTGAAGGGTTAAACCCCCATCAGGAGCAAATATATCTTGAGAAGATTACTGGTGTAGATGGAAAAGTTGACACTTTCAAAACTAAACGTGTTGTAAAAGGTTTTCGTCATCGACCAGGTATGAATTATGATGAAACCTTTTCTCCAGTGGCTATGCTTAAGTCCATCCGGATCCTACTTGCCATTGCTACATACCATGACTACGATATATGGCGGTTGGGTGTCATGACTGCTTTTCTAAATAGTGATTTAGAAGAGAGCGTTTAAAAGTACATAGCCAGAGAGATTCGTAGACAGCGGGAGCAGCGGAAACGTGTGCAAGTTGCTTTACGGGTTAAAGCAGGCATCGCGGAGTTAGAACATCTGTTTTGATGTGGTAGTGAAAGCATTTGTCTTTATCAAAATGGTAGATGAACCTTATATATACAAAAAGGTAGTAGAGAGTAAGGTGGTCTTCCTCATATTGTACGTAGATGACATACTCTTGATAGGAAAGGAGTTTCCTATGCTACACTCGGTCAATCTCCTCTTATCACATTGATTCTCCATATAGGATCAAGGTGATACCTTCTAAATCCTGGGTTTTGGATCTATGAGATAGATCTAATTGGATATTAGGATTCTCACTAGGTGTAGTGAGATGGTATCAATCGATCCTGGGGAGAATCACCGAATAGCTCCCAGGGTGGTAAGGTCGACTGAATGTCAGTCACAGGCATTGTCTTTACCCTCAGTGGAGGGACGGTATGTTGAAAGAGTTCCAATCTAGATACCGTGGCAAACTAGACGATAAAGGCTGGATACATCGCTACCTACGATGCTACCGAAGAGGCAGTCTGGGTGTATATATGTTCAGAAGATGAACTTTATTCCTACCATTGTGTGACAATGGAGTTGTGGCTTATGCCTAGGAAACCACGTCCTATCAGTGACCCAGATATATTATAAACCAGTATCACCTGATTATGGAGATGGTTGATCTCCAGGAAGATCGAGGTTAGGAGAGTAGACTCAGAGGACAACACGACGGATCCACTCACAAAGGCCTTTTCCCAGAGAGAGACTTTTATGGGATGGTTGAGTATGTGATACTACAAGCACTGCTATATGATGGCCTTAGTGCAAGTAGGAGATTGTTAGTTGTATGTATGCCCTAGAGGCCATTACTGTACATGAGATGTATATTGTAGTGGATGCTTGGACATATATAGGGAGGACTTTCTTGCTCAATATGATAGTATGCTATCTAGTTGCACTTTATCTTAACATGTACACTGATTGTCTCTCTGTTACATGTTGATAAAACCCTTAGGATGTGTACTTGACTACCTGGATTATGATGCGGATCATACTAGTGGGACAAAGGTAGTCGGTAAGTACATACTTCAATGTCCCTAGTCATGGGTGTATCGAGACGAGGCATCGATATACCAGAGTAGACTAGCATATAGCTTCTCGACCCATGTAGATGGGCGATGAATGATCACATATCCATTGGTGTTTGACATCAGAGATGGTATACGGGTGCTCAGTGGAGACTGGGTACACTGGACGGACTCTCCGAGAACTCCTAAATGGTATTATACCTCACGTCAGATGGCAGTTCTCTGGTGACATTGGTACAGGTTAGTCTGTCGACCCGAGATCGTCATAGAGTCTTGTGTGATTCCCACTATGCTTTGATTTCCACCTTACCATGTTCAAGAGGACGTGCAAAACGGTGGTTTTTGGGTACAGTCCCGAGTCACATGGAGGCAATGAACGATAGGAGGGGATTTCGTCTCTCCCGGTATTGGGGGTTGATGTTGCGCTGTGCTCGATTGGCTATAACAGGAAGTCCCTGGCCAGAGCTGATTCTGAGATTTACTGGTAAGTGTTATCAGTAGTTTCTCGACCCGTTATGTGTCTCACATCGGCATGACTTATCAAGCTATTGGGGTCTGACGTTTACCATCCCCAGGCGAGATATGCGACATATCAGACGAAGAGACCGGACTGTACGGTAGTGTTACTGATTGGATTCGCGGGAGTATGAGCAGGCATGCTTGTTGATCTTCTGATCGCTTAATACCCGGGTGGCCGTTACGTTTAGCAGACCGCTTGCAGCTTGTGGGTGTTTGATATGATCATCACCTACTGCCGGCGTATTGACGAGTCTTTAGAGTCCTATACATAGGTTTCCTGGTTCATGCGAAACAAAATAGGAGCACATATGTGATATGTGCGGGACCGAGATTAATGCGCGTATGTGATACCGCATTCTATTCTTGCGATTTGTGATATCGGTCGGTTATATGAAATATAGCCGGATTATCGGATCAAGTGTTGATTCGATAAGTTGTTGCATTTGATATTAGTCGGTTATATGTGATATAGCCGGATTATTAAATCAAGTGTTGATTTAATAATTTAATGTATAATTGTATATTTGATATACTAGATTCCGTTAACTAATATTAGCTCACTTAAACATTTCTTTTTCTCACAAGTGCATTAGTATATATGTGATATATATTAGTGTACATTTTATTGTGTCATGCTTGATACCACATGCTACATGGGTGTATGAGACTCGCACTATACTAATAATAATGTGAGGGTTTATATTTATTTAAGTAAATCAAAATTAGTGTTAATTAGTCACATGCTTGGAAGGTTGGAGAAGCTTGGAGCATCTTTGACTAAGTCCACTACTTTCGTTTTACTTGTAGATATTTATTAACCTAACCATTATTGTTAGCCATGGTTTAATCTCTACATGGGTTAGTGTATGACACTAACTCACCCATGGTTGTTATTCTTACTTCATTAGTTCATTCTCATCTCTTCACTTCTTCTTCTTCATCCTTGAGGAAAAACTTTCTACCTTTTCGAAATGTGAGAAAATAATGTGAGAAAAATAAATCTAAAGTGAGCCCATTTCCTAATTCATCATCCTCTACTACTTGCCATTTAGTTTAGGGTGTTTGCTTCACTAATTTCACAATTAGTGAAGAGCTAGCATGAGCTTGAGTCTCCTCGACGTAGATCATCTTTGGCTACGAAGACTTCGAGCAAGCTTGTTCATTTCTCCGGGAGAACCCTTTCTAGAGTTCGGGAGATCACAACTTGCAGCGAAGGGACTACTGCACAGAGCATTATAAGTGAAGAATTGTATTCCTCATTCACTTAGATGTAAAGTTGTTTACATGTTTATTCATCGGATTTTCTAGTAACGATTCTAAAGTTAGGGTTGGTTAGAACGACAAATTTTTGAAATTAGCATGGACGATACCTCCCAAAACCTTGCTGCCGTGCTAGAGAACCCATCAATTGCATTAGACCCACCCGCATGACCCTTGCCAATAATCAACAAAGTCACATGGCTGTCCTAACCAATCGCATTATCTATACTACAAATAATCACTACTTAGCTATCTACGTCTTGACAAATAATCAACAAACGTAGCATGAATACTAAATACTAATTATCTGAACGACGGAGGGTTATGGCTGGTTTTTGGCGAAAAAACATTAACTTAACGAACTTGAT
The DNA here is from genome assembly GCA_030015575.1 of Agapanthus africanus. NCBI lineage: Eukaryota > Viridiplantae > Streptophyta > Magnoliopsida > Asparagales > Amaryllidaceae > Agapanthus > Agapanthus africanus. The sequence goes on from CM057340.1 coordinate 562,094,746, forward strand.
ATCGTTAAAGGAAACTAGTGATTTCGAAACGAGTGGTTCATGCTCAATTTTGAAAACTTTTGGTTTTGTGGAAAATCGAATTGTTTTGAAAAGAACCGAATAGTTTCGAAATTTGATTCCAACATCTTCTTTTAGATTTATTTTTTTGCATTAATTAGAATCAATGCGGTCCCATCAAATAATCCTATCATTGCAGAAGAAATGAAAATAGAACGTACGTTTATGCTATCCGCATTCGTCATGGGGTCCCGGGTCTTCACCGTAAGGTTACTTAACTTACGGCAGGACGAGGGCAGGGCTAGCGCGGGTGCAAAACATAAGCAACGTTTATTATATATAATCTATATATATAGCCATTCGTCTCACGTAATAATAGTCATCACAGATCATAGATCACGGCAGAAGCAACACAGATGAAAATATTTGATATATTAGGATTTCCGTGTTTCGTTTTAGCCTCGAATGAAAAACGGGTTCCACGGTCATGATGAATAGCCAAAAGTCTCACCCTAGACCCCTATGGGTGCGGCAAACTATCCGCCAAATCCCTGAAGTGAAGCAACCTCTCTCAATGAAATGAGTAAACCACTCGGCACTTCAAAAACCTGGTAGTTTGAGCACCCCACCTTGGGTCTATCCTAGATGCAGAAAAGTAAAATAATAATACAACGGTGGTTACAACCTCAACCCGGATGTGTCCCACAAAAGAATATTACATCACTTTTACAAATTACATGACTGAAAGAAACGAACACTCTTCTCACATCCCCCCAGCTATTCAATCACGACGATCCAATACTTCATATCCACAAACCATCGCAAACAAGATACTAGATATGTGCAACCTCTACTAATCGATATATAGCAATTAGTCGACGTTTAGAAACACATATACAAACACAAAGCGAATAAACGATGCTAAAATCTCGACTTCGAAACATTCCGTGAAGCGCGAATATAAAGATAACGTTATAGGAAATCTGGGCCAAATTGCATATCACAAAAATCCTAATTCCAGGTGACCAAACCATTGCACAAAGCACGAGACAATTGCTCAAACCATGGCCGCAAATTGCGAGAATTTCGAATATTTTAGCGGCCCATTTTTTGAATTATGGTCTCGAGTTTCTACAGTGGTATTCTAGTGTCATATAGATCTCCCTGCTATACGCAAAAAAATTCAAAGATCAAAAAAAAATCCAGAGACTTGGAGTTCAGGTTTTTCGATACGGATCTGTTTCGATTTCAAGACTTTAAACTTTGTCTATTCCATTAGTAAAGTGTTTGGATAGGCTCTAATACCAGTGTAAGTGTATGGTACTCCTTACCGTGACTACTGCAGTTTTGCAGAATCAAAAACTTTTAAAAAAACTTGAGCATAATACACTTGAAACCCTAGGATACAAGCTCAAACACTAAACTAAACAACACTAACTAGAGTTTTAGATACTAGGTTAGTGTAACAATCTTTGTATATGGCCCTTCAGGTCTTGAAAAGTTCGCTCCTTAAGCTCCTAGGGTTGATAAAACGAGCTCTCGAAGTCGAACTCCCGCGTCAAAGACGATCCATCCAAGAATCTCGATTCAAGCGATAGCTTCACCGAAGCAACAAAAGATCAAGTTTTACTAGAACAAGATGCTTAGAGGGTGTAGTTTATAAACATGGATGCTCTCTTTTTATCACTCAAAGCTCAGGTTAGCAAGTGAAGAAGAAGAAGAATGAGATAGCAACTCAAGAAATATATTAACACTTTATGAAAACTATCATCCCCAAAAATAAATATTCTCACGCTCTCTCTTATCTCTTCAAACTAGAAACAAATTAATGGGTGGGCTAGTGACTCACTAGAGTGAGTCACAAACCCACACACTTCTTGAAGAAATAAGAGAGAGAGTAGAGAAAGGCCGCCTCATCTAAATATACATATACACACACATATATATAAATGTGTATATAATCAAGTATACCCTAAAACCCGTATTTATAAAAAATACGTATACCGTATTTCTACCAAAATACGAATACCGTATTTGTACCGAAAATACAAAACACGTGTATTCATATTTAGAAAGAAATATGTCACGCCCCGCTTCCCAGAGTACGCTAAAATGGGCACGTGACATAGCCAACCATGCTACCTGTGGGTAGGAAGTATCTATCCACAGTCACATTACGGCTGTAGAGATATCAAGAACAAAATAAAAACTATCTAAAACATGTCCATAATCCAAGATAATCTGAGTCAAGAATAATAAAATGCGGAAGCGAAAGATCCAATACAAGATAACTGGAATGTATGTCCCATAATGCGGGCTCACATCAGGAATAAAATACAGGAAAGAAAAAAACTAACTACTGCTGACACTCACAGCTCAGCCTGTTGGCTGAAGTACTCCTGCTCGGACTGCAACAGCGGTACAGAATCTGGGCCATGCAAAACCCAGACGTCAGCGCGTCAAGTCATCAAGTAATAACATATAAACAAGGTAACAGGCAATGCAAATATAAACATGAATAAAGCAAGGGTAACAATAATATAAATCAGAGCAGTGCAGGGTAGTGTGCAGTGGGTAAACTAAACTGTTCTATCAGGTTTTCTGTTCTAAAGTCTTTGAAACCAAATTGGTGAATCATCGATGTAACTCAATAGTATCCCGTACATACCCGGGACCACGGCCCAGATTCTCGGGCTGAAACCGAGACATGCCGCTAGGCACTAAACAGGAATGTGTACAGATGAATGATGTCAGCAGTATCATTCCAAGGCTGGCCTAGCCTCTAAAACTGATCAGAACAAGTAGCGAACTGTTGAATTACAAGTCAGGTTTCACCTTTGATTTCCCCATACCCCCAAGTTACATGTGTATGTCAAGTCAGGTATTCTGTAATCCAGAACTAATGCCAACACAGGATCGGGTAAGCAGGTTTGTCTGGATAGACAACAGGAACGGTCCGTGAGGACTACATGTCAGGTTTGTTGGCATTAGACACAAGATCAGGTAACGAGTCAAGTTATGGTACAACAGGTCAAGTCAAGCAGTATACGGTACCATGTCGGGTCAATCAATATGTATGTAGCAACTCAGGTCAAGATGTAAACGATATCATGGGTGTGCTCATACTCAGTTACATAATCAAGCATGGTCATCAACAACATAAATTTAAGCAACGAATTAAACAATAAAGAAGCTTCAATTAATTAGCAGCACGGTTATCAATTGTGTTTCAGAGGTGTTATCAACATTATAAGAATACAATATGACAGTTAGGGCCGTTAAATCATGTTAACGGGTTTAAGAATTTTATGGATGCAGTGATATATATATATATATATATATATATATATATATATATATATATATATATACCGAGTGCGATCTTCAAATGCTCAGCATGCTCTTCAAAACTCTTTGAATAAACCAGAATATCGTCAATAAAAACCACGATAAACTGGTCCAAGAATGGTGAAAAGATTCGGTTCATCAAGTCCATGAATATTGCCGGTGCATTCGTTACTCCGAAGGGCATCACTAAGTACTCGTAATGTCCATACCGAGTTCGGAACGCCGTCTTGCAAATATCTTCTGCTTTCACTCGGACCTGATGATATCCGGATCGCAAATCCAGTTTCAAGAATACCCTTGCGCCACTAAGCTGCTCAAAAAGTTCTCCAATGCGAGAGATCGGGTACTTGTTCTTAACAGTCACCCGGTTTAATTCTTGATAGTCAATGCACATCCTTCTTGTGCCATCCTTCTTCTTTACTAGAAGAACTGGAGCTCCCCAAGGCGAGTTACTGCTTCGAATCCAACCCTTCTCAAGCAATTCAGCAACCTGTTTCTTGACTTCTTCTAACTCTACTGGTGCCATTGGATAATACGCTTTGGATACTGGCGCTGCACCAGGAATAAGATCAATTGCGAACTCCACGTCTCGCTTCGGCGGTAATCCCGATATATCTTCAAACACGTCCATAAAATCACGAACAACAGCTGGCTCTTCACTTTTATCAACTTCCATTGATGCAAGAATACTATTTGTCGGCCTAGCCCTACACTCGACTGGCCCGACAGAACTGCTTCCTCCAATGAAGGTAAACTCGGGATGTCCGGAAATCTAGAAAATTACTTTCTTTGCCCTACAATCAATGTGAGCGTGGAAAGTGCCAAGAAAATCCATTCCCAAGACGACTTCATAGCTACCCGTATCAATTACCAAGAAATCTGCAAAAAGCTCCCGTCCGCAAACAACAACTGTACAATCTTTACATTCCCTACTAGATATGATTTTCCCATTCCCAGTGTGTATGTCCCAGAAACTAGACAGGGTCGTGCAGGTAATCGAGTGTGTAGCTATAAACTCGGACGACATAAAATAATGGGATGCACCAGAATCAAATAACGCTAATGCGGGAAAACCATGAACGAGTAGAATACCTGAAACAACTTCTCCTGACGCCTTAGCTTCTTCAGCTGTCAAGGTAAAAGCTCGAGCCTGATTAGGTCCTTGAGTCAGTTGTTTCTGTCCCTGGAACGGTCTCTGCGGAGGCTTCTGAATATCATCCCTCGTACGAAGCTTCGACGGACAAGCGCTGACAACGTGATCTGCCGCTCCACAAACCAAACAGAGTCCCAGCCTCCTTCGACAATCCTTTTGCATGTGGCCGGGTAAATTGCAGTAGTTACAAGTCATGCTCTTTCTTCGATCGACGACAACAGGCTTCTTCATGGGTGCTACACCTCGACGGTCCACTGGAATACCTCTGCGACCATGAGCTCGGTTTGGTACAAATGTTGGCTTCCTTACCGCAACTGTTGTCTGCTGCAAACTCCCCTTCATCCCAGATAAACTCTGCTGCTCTCGGGCTGCTGCAAGTACTTGTGAGAAAGTGGTCAAACCCAGAGAGACAATCTGCCTCTAGATGTCCACATCCAAGCTGCGCATGAACCTTTGTGCCCTGTCTGCATCGTTTGCAACTAAAGGTCCAGCGAATCTACTGAGTCTTGTCCATTCTGCTGCATTCACATCTACGGGTGCTCCATTCTGCTTTAGCCCGATGAACTTCTCTTCCATCTCCTCCCGTGCCGTCCGCGGGAAGAACTTCTCTAGGAAACTCTTCGAAAAATCCGCCCACTTGATCGGCTTGTGGAAGCGGTTCTCTTCCACAAGCCACCATTCTCGGGCGTAGTCCACTAACTGAATGCGTACCACATCAACTCTTTTATCATCTGGAATCTGTGCCGCAATAAGCAAGTTCTCTGTGTCAACTAGTCAATGCTCCGCTGGCAACGGCTCCTCCAAACCAGTAAATGTAGACGGACCCAAACGCCTGAAGTCTGCTACGGTCCCTACTCGGTCAACTGGTTTAGCTCCAACATTGTTCACAGACTGCTGAACGATCTGCAAACCTTCCTGAAACGATTCCGCTTGCTGCTGGATCAGCTCGGTCTGTCTCTTTTGATTCTCCAGCATTCCCCGTATCACTCCAAGCATGGCGGCTTCGTCCACACGCCTCTGGTACGTCTTCAAATTCTTATCTGCCATATTCCTGAAATCAAAACACCCAACATTAGCATGATGATAGATTCAAAATATAGATCAAGGCTAGAACTCCAAGTTACTTAAATAGAGTGCCGCATTGTAACTATGCCGCGGTATCATAGCCACAATTATATAACTCCATCCAAGTCGCCTAAGTCCTAGAGATAACAAGGAATCAGGTTTCGAGTCGATATGTAAAGGAAGTTTGCACATCGTAGAAGATATAACCAGGAAGAACCTGATTCAAGAACGGTAAACGGCAAGGTGGCAGGACATGTTTCCTAAACACGGGCATTCTGATTCGTGTATTGGGTACAATACCCAACTACAAAAGAATCAACCCGACTAACCTATGGCTCTGATACCAAAAGTACCATGTCATGCCCCGCTTCCCAGAGTACGCTAAAATGGGCACGTGACATAGCTAACCATGCTACCTGTGGGTAGGAAGTATACATCCATAGTCACATTACGGCTGTAGAGATATCAAGAACAAAATAAAACTATCTAAAACATGTCCATAATCCAAGATAATCTGAGTCAAGAATAATAAAATGCGGAAGCGAAAGATCCAATACAAGATAACTGGAATGTATGTCCCATAATACGGGCTCACATCAGGAATAAAATACAGGAAAGAAAAAAACTAACTACTGCTGACACTCACAGCTCAGCCTGTTGGCTGAAGTACTTCTGCTCGGACTGCAACAGCGGTACAGAATCTGGGCCATGCAAAACCCAGACGTCAGCGCGTCAAGTCATCAAGTAATAACATATAAACAGGGTAACAGGCAATGCGAATATAAACATGAATAAAGCAAGGGTAACAATAATATAAATCAGAGCAGTGCAGGGTAGTGTGCAGTGGGTAAACTAAACTGTTCTATCAGGTTTTCTGTTCTAAAGTCTTTGAAACCAAATTGGTGAATCATCGATGTAATTCAATAGTATCCCGTACATACCCGGGACCACGGCCCAGATTCTCGGGCTGAAACCGAGACATGCCGCTAGGCACTAAACAGGAATGTGTACAGATGAATGATGTCAGCAGTATCATTCCAAGGCTGGCCTAGCCTCTAAAACTGATCAGAACAAGTAGCGAACTGTTGAGTTACAAGTCAGGTTTCACCTTTGATTTCCCCATACCCCCAAGTTACATGTGTATGTCAAGTCAGGTATTCTGTAATCCAGAACTAATGCCAACACAGGATCGGGTAAGCAGGTTTGTCTGGATAGACAACAGGAACGGTCCGTGAGGACTATATGTCAGGTTTGTTGGCATTAGACACAAGATCAGGTAACGAGTCAAGTTATGGTACAACAGGTCAAGTCAAGCAGTATACGGTACCATGTCGGGTCAATCAATATGTATGTAGCAAATCAGGTCAAGATGTAAACGATATCATGGGTGTGCTCATACTCAGTTACATAATCAAGCATGGTCATCAACAACATAAATTTAAGCAACGAATTAAACAATAAAGAAGCTTCAATTAATTAGCAGCACGGTTATCAATTGTGTTTCAGAGGTGTTATCAACATTATAAGAATACAATATGACAGTTAGGGCCGTTAAATCATGTTAACGGGTTTAAGAATTTTATGGATGCAGTGATATATATATATATATATATATATATATATATATAGGTATATATATATATATATAGGTTCAATGGATGAAGTCACAGTTAATACAGGTTAAATGTACACGAGTGTCCGAATGAAGTAAAATTATAGAGAAAGTGTCATAGGCTACGTCAATAGTGAAAGTGTGATTAAAACATGTAAATGTGATTATTAGGTTCAATACAGTAATTGCAAATGGTAGGTTTCACGTTTGGAAGATAAAATGATATATAACAACATTGAACACGAAATGGGAAATTATCGTGCTAAAGTTAAACTACAGGTTTAGGGTGTCATCAATTTATCTGTAAATATTGTTTAGCATGTATCAAGGTGTACTTACCTCGACGGGTCGCGAATCGGGAAAACGGAACGTAAAACGTCGGCGGGGAAACTCGCGACGGGCGCACGGTTCACGGAATGAACCCAAACGACGAACAGTGGAACCACACAGGTCAAGGTATCTCGCTGGATCGTCGAGACACGTCGCCGGCACGGCCGGATTCCGGCGAGATACAAAAACAGTGAACGATCAAGAATGCAACAAGAAAAGAAAATAAAATAAAGAACAAGGGAAGGAGGACAGAGAAGGGGGTGCTCACGAGAATCTGTGGGGAGGTTGTGGTCGCCGATCACGTCGACGGAGCTCCGGCGGCCGGCCTACGACGACAGCGACGGAAACCTACAGATCAAGAAAACATGAACCGAGAAGAAGAAGAAGAAAGGAGAAGAGAGGAGGAGAGGAGAAGGAGAAGAAGACACTCACCGAGGGATGCACGAAGCCGGGGGGGACGGATCAAGATCACCGGCGGCGATCCCACGAGGTGCAGGCGGTGTGCAGGTGGCCACAGTTGCCGGTGCAGGGTGCACGGTAGAAGAAGAAGTGGATGTGGATGTGACGAGGGCGAGGAGACGACGAGGCCGGTGATGATGGCATCGGCGTTGGGCTACTGCGGCGAAGGGCGAGACAGCTAGGGCTTCTCGCGATGTGGGTTCCGTTGAAGGAAAAATTGAGGGGGGAGAAATATATATAGAGAGGAGAGAGAGAGATAGGGGGAGAGAGAGAGAGAGATAGAGAGAGGAAAAAGCGAGAGAGAGAGAGAGAGAAATGGTGGGACCCCGGGGTTACGAGAAATTTGATTGGCTGTGGCCGAAAATTTGTGAAAGATTTTAAGGAAACTGAAATATTCTGGGATTATAAAAATATTAGAAATTGGAATTTGGCGCAAAGTAAAATATTTCCAAATTGCGCCCGGGTCGGGTCTAAAAATTCGAAATTGAAATAAGAAAATTTTAGGCGGGATCCAAAATTAAAAATGAAGTATCTTACAGTCAAAAGCATACCCCCCAAAACGGACACACATACGTGCGCGTAGCCGTCCAAACTCGCCCGTTTCACTGAACGGGACGAGAACACAATGCACGGACGCTACAACAGGATTAGGGGTGTCAAGCATGCCATGACGAATATTTTTAGTTTTATTTTAGATGTCTTAAATTGTTATATGCATAAATGAATTGTCGGGTAAAATTTATAACTAACAACAGTCAAGAAGGATCAATGAAATAAATACTATACACCATTCATACAGTAACAGAAACTATTAGCATTGGGCTCGGTTGTTACAAAATACATGTATTTTTATCAAAGCACAAATATCCGTATTTATACAAATACACGTATTCGTATAAATACCGTATTCGTGTTAAAATACAAATACCCAAAAGAGAGCAATATAATACTAGTATCAAAACTGGCTGTCTTTCAAATCTGCTAGTACTACTAAATCATCCGATTAAAGCACGTGTATAAATACACGTGTTCAATCGAACACCCGAGCGTATCACTATACGCAAACTACACCGTTTCGTCTGAACCGGAAAACCCTCTGTGTGGAACTCTAAAAACTCGATAATACGCCGGCAGTGGGTTTAACCACAAGCACGTCAGTGGCACTAGTTGTACGTAACAGTTACCCAGGTATCTGTTGAAAGGAAGATCGACAAGAGAACTCGTCCGAACCCCTACTGAGCCTAAAAGTGACAATCTTAGTACGGTCCATTCTTTTCGTCTGAGAGTATCGCATACTGGGTCTAGAGGGGTAGAAAATGTCAGATCCCTAATAACACATAAATCGTGTCGATGTGGCCCAAAACCATTCTGAGAAACTACTGATCTCACAATCAGTAAATCACATCTGTCTTGGCCAAGATGTTATGGTGATGACCAATCGAACACAGCACGACATCAACTCGCTATACCGGGAGAGACGAATCCCTTCTATCGCTCACTGCCTCCAAGTGCTTCGAGACTGTATCCAACCAAAACCTGTTTACACGACTCTTTAAATTTGTGGTAGAGTAGTGATCTAAGTACAGTGGGAACACACTCGAGACGAATGACGATGTCAGGTTTAAAGACTAACATGTACCTATGTCACCAGAGAACTAATATCTGACGTTAGGTATATAATCATCTAGAAGTTCTCGGCGAGTTCGTCCAGTGTAACTCTTAACCTAATGAGCACATGTATACTATCTTTGGTTCCAAACACCAATGGCTGTAGAACAGGCCATCTTCCCACATGAGAATAAGAAACGTATACACCAGTCTATTCCGGAATATCGATACCCTATCTCGAAACTCCAACGACTAGAGACATTTTAAGGATGTGCTTATAGACTATCTAGACCCCATGAGTATGATCGCCATCACAACTCTAGCAGTCAAGTAAACATCCTACGGGGTTTACCAACATGTAATCGAGATACGTAATAAAGATAGAACGTATACACATGTTGAGGTAAAGGTAAACCAGATAGTATACTATCATATTAAGAAAGATTGTCATGTACACATATATCTAAGCATCAATATATAATATACAATTCTGTACTATACAATAATGGCCTTTAGCGCATATTCATCCAACAATCCTAATCGAGAGATTCTTTATTTAAAACCCTCTGCTATTCATTGTTGCCAATGAAATTAAGCATTATATATGAAATCAAATAAGTTTAAATTAACTTTTAAGAGATGCAAATCAAAACTTGCTAATTTACTACACATGACATTATCATCTTCTAGAATACATGTTGTTCACTAAAGGAAATTTAGAGCCTACAAAAAAAAATACCATAGCTACTCAATCCCCAGCTTGAATTAAAGTACTCAATCCCCAGCTTGAATTAAAGGAATCGGTGATTGCTTTATTAGCACGTAATACCTCTAGGGTTAGTCAAATATAATTAGTAAGAGTGTGTGTATATAACAAAAGAATAAACAATAACCCGTTGATAGGAATTTTTTGAGGTTCTTACAGAAGAATAAAAATAATTTAGAAGAAAACAAAAAATAAATAGGGTTTTGTATTAGTTTAACAATCGATCGAAGTTTGTTGTCTTCAAATTCCATTCTAATGTAGAATTTAGAGATGAATATGAGAAAGAGATAATAAATTAACAAAGGAAAAAAAAACTTAACTATAGTAATTGAGCGAAGGTAGGTCGATGAAAAGGAGAAAACTGAGCAGATGCATGTATGAAAACTATCGCGAGATCAACAGAAAGTTTGGATTTTCTTAATTTTAGGTCAGATTTAAATGAATAATTATAATGTAATTATCTTATTTTATCTTAATTCTTGCCAATCTAGCTTTCATTGACCACAGTCAACCCTAAATATGATCATAGATAATCAAGTATATTCAGATATATATATGCGAGAGATGGAAAATAAATAAATATTTCCTTATCAATGTTGGTTGTTGTCTATTCTGTCTTAGTGGATCAAGATTTTGTTAAATTTTGAGCCTCGTTTTATAGAAATTTGGATTGTTTGCATGCCAATTTCAGCTTATGCGTAATGTTTAGGATATTGTAGAAACTTAGTGTTTTTTATCTCAGAAGACACATACACATTCGCATTCTTGATCTGAGGAGAAGTGCTTCACAATTTTTTGTTTTTGTACTTGGTGTTTTAATTCATTATTGATAATTTATTTGCGCTCGTGATGTTCATGTAGGTCATATATGTGAATAATGATGCTAGATGTATCAAGAAGATATTGGGATGACATGTTGCTTGGTCAGTGCTCTTAATGTTTTTTTCCTTCAACATTGTTGTTAAGGAACACTATACTTTTTAACTTGTTTAATGTTATCTACAAATAGTTATTTGACCCATATGTCAGATACTTAGTGATTTATTATGTATAAATTTCTATGTCCGTTGATAACCAGATGCATAGGCATTTGTGTTCGTCAACCGAAAGAAAGAGAATGACGACAACGACAACGTGTGGATAAGTAAATATTGAGTTGGAGAATATATATTTGTATATGTTATATTTTTATATATAAACTAATGTGACTAATGCTATAAATATTTAGATAATGTTTGTTATTTATTGCATGTGTAAATATGAATCGGCAGATTTAGAGACATGTATACAATGATATTAAAATATTTTTTTTAAATGCATAAAAATGCCCCTGAGGTGAGACACATGGGGACGGTAACTCATCTCTACGGTACAAACCGTAGGGACAAGATATTATTATTTTCTTTAAAAAAATAAAATAAAATAATTGCCCTTACGATAGAAACCGTAGGGGCATAGACCGCTGTGAGTTTCACCGTAGGGGCAAACTTACAACCGTAGAGGTATTTATCTGTCCCTACGGTTTTTGCCCTTACGGTGGACACCGTAGGGCAAGCCATATTCGTAGCAGTGTTAGCGGACGGTAACAAAGAAATAGACATGTGTACTAGGCCTAATAATTAAAGGATTACTAGGTCTGTTGCTTTAGGTATTTATTCATATGGATTGTGCATTTGGTGAGCTTCAATTATCATCTACCACATGTTTAATTATGTGCCTTAGCCGCCTAAAGTTATAAAGCAAAGATCCCTTGCTTCAAACTCCACAATAGACCAAAGGAGCTCTTTAACTTTACTTTTGTGGAGAGTATATATGAGAGCACTAAAGTAAAAGCCTCATGGTTGAGATTCTAGAAGTGCTCATATTACACAAAACTATTGCAAAAGGCAGACTGAGGCTCTAAAGTTGTAATCCTGTATGTTTCAGCAAACATTAGGCTAAATTGCATTTAAAAACCTATTGTTTCTCATTTGGAAGATAAATACCATAGTTTTAGAAAGATGACTCGTAAATACCCAATGTTCCCTCCTTTAGCATTTAAGTGCCTTGCTGTTGAACTGGAAAAAAACTACTCTAAAAGGGCTTGCATGGTGCAAGCCCCTCTAGAGCCATTGGATGGGCTCCCCTTGTATGCAAGGGGAACTCATCCAACGGCTATGCAAGGACTTGCACCATGCAGACATAGTAGTTTTTTCCGTTGAACTGGGTTTAAAATATACCTTGTAGATTCCCATGTGCCCGGCATGCTATTTATAGGGCAATTTTGCCCTTATGGCATGTTTGGTTGCAGGATTATTTTGAATTTGGATTGTGCAATCCTAAAATTCCATAATTTTGTGTTTAGTTGGTGGATTTGGATTTCTAGGATTCCTTTGTTTTTTGTTTTTTATGGAGGGCCCACCACAAAACATGGATTCTTGAATCCTAAAATTTTTGAAGGATTAGATACTATTCATTGTACTTTTAAATGGGCCCGTGATACTTTATTTATTTAATAATTCTCTTTCTATTTATCTCTCTAAAATCCTCAAATACAAATCGCACATTCTTTTCACCAATCAAAAAAAAATTTTAAGGATCTACAAATCCAATACTAAGAATCCAAAACCAACCAAACAACAAATTATCAAATCCAGAAATTTTCAACCATACTATTTTGGAATCCAAATTTCTAAATCCTACAATCCTATGTTGCTTTTTCCTTCATGTTAAATTTAATTAGTAAACCCTCCCTCCTTTCTTCTTCTTCTTCTTCTTCTTCTCAAACTTCTTCCATGGTTTCTTCCTCTGAAGTTTCCTCTCATGGCTTCTTCCTCTCAAATTTCTTTTCGCTCCATATGACGTTGAAATAGCCGTGACATGCTTCATTTCCCTTTTTGTCTTTGTTTTCTTCACTTCCTTCAAAATCGCCTCCTTGGCCTTGGATGGACTAGAGCCTGAGGCCACCGCTCTCTTCGAGGACGACCCATGGGATGACGAGAGGCAAAGGTTGGCAGGGGTTAGGGTTTTGAGAGGGAGGGTCGGGAGCTAGGGTTTTTGGGAAGGGGCAAATGAGATGTTGAAATCGGAGATGGAGGGCGCGTGAAGGGGTGGCGATGAGGGGAGAGGAAGGAGCAGGATGGCAATCCAGGAGAGAGAAGAGAGGATTCCATTTTTTTCCCTTTTAATTTCACGGTCAAACCAGTCAACAATTGGGTAGGCTCAGTTTCAAAAAGGGCAAATTCGTCATTTCACGTTCACTTAGTCACTAAATACTAAAACAAACATTGGGTATTTACCCACCAACTTTTAAAACTTAGATATTTATTTTCCAAAAAAGTGAAAGGATAGATATTTAAATGTCATTTAGCCCAAATATTATTAAGAAAAATGAGGCCCCAAACAAGCAAAGCCCATCCAACTTAACATCCGTAGCCATGAGGCTGCGGTTGCTGCAGACAATGACAGCCCCATTAACCTCGACATTATGTTGAATTTAGATTTAATATTTTTAAAACTCAACCATTAGAGCTTAAAACCAAATCTACTTATAAATGTGGGCTTTTAAACTTGGGGTCCATTTTGCTTTGATATGAACATACCTACTTATTTCATCACACCCAAATCAATATGTCCAAGAATAACAAAGCCCATTGACAAATTTTCTTCCTTGCAAAGAAATTAGCATCACATTAAGAAAATAAATCGTGAACAATATCTGGACTTTTAAAACAGCAGAATGAAAAGCAGAAAGTAAAAGACCTTCATATAGATGGATGTTAAACGATAGTAGAAAGCAGTGATAAAATAACAGCACTAGATATCAACATAATACATAATAGAAGGGCTTGGAGCAGCGCATTGATCGGGCTTGGAGCAGCCCATGAGAGAAACCCGAGATCGAGCAGAGATCTTCCATTTAAGAGGGATGGCTAGTTTATCCCACCTATTATCTCAAAAAAAACATATTACATATTAGAGTTTCCGTGAGATTAACCTTAGTGCTCTAGTAGCAAATAAATTGGGTTAAAGCTTTTCCATTGATGTACCTCTCATGGTTAAGACTTATAAATCAATCACTAATCCTATCATCAATTGAAGCTCATCTATGATTTAGCAGGCGAACCGGTCTGCTCTAATGAACAGCTGCTGTTGGCTTTAGCTGCAGATAACATATTGCGATAGCCATTAGATAATTTTGTCCGTGTCGTCTCGCAAACTTAAAATAAGGAAAAAATTTCATCAAAAAACTTAGGACTTACATGGACTTGAAATCATGATGCGCTTCGTTAAACTTCTCATAGTGGTCATTGTATCAAGACCTGTTTGCATACATGGCATTATATAAGAGAGAAGTTTCGGGGCATTGAGCACAAAGCAGAAGCTAAAGATATATGAATCAGTCCCATTACCTTGAATGTTCATGTCCTGAGAAATGATTTTTGTTAATGTAGACAGACAATTGTTAGGCAACAATTGATTTTGCTCCAGACTGCATAACATAGAGAAATAAATAAATGAATAAATTAGCAGCATAGAGAATAGCCAATAAAAATGGACCTAAACTACATTTTTAAAGAAAATTTATTGCAGGAAGCTTATTTGAAATGCTGCATTTGAAGGTATTTTAGTGAAAAAAATCCGTAAAAAAGTTTATGGAAGTTTATTGTAATTAAAAAACTTGTTATTTAGTAAAGAAAATAACAATGGTTTACAGCTACTGTTAATAATTAAAAGGATTACAAGTTGGCCAAAGAAAAATAGCAAGATTCAAGAATATACCAAGGAGAGAAATCTACAGGAGCGGAACATTGCTGAGAAGAATGGCCTTGTTCGCAATCAAGATCAATGTCACCCAAAAGATTGGAGAAATCCCCATCGAAAAAATCAAAATCCGTAATATCGAAATCAAAGTTAGTAGTAGCTTCTCCATCAGTTGTGGAAGGTGAACTCTCAATAGCAAGTAATTCTTCTGAACTTTGAGGAACACACGACTCATCGAAGTCTAACTTCCCCTTAACATGCTCTCTTTTATTCATCTTCCCTTGGCTCGATTTCAATGGTAATGTCGATACATGCTGTCTTCTTTCCACAGAAAAATAACCCTTCTGTTTTAGAGGACTGATTATAATTGTTTCAGAAGAGATTATTGCACAGTTTGATGGGAATTTGTTTTGTGAGCTACTAGCACAGTTGGTAGTAAGAGATAGGTCATTTTGACACTGTAAAGCTTGTGGAGGTGTTTTGGGAGAAGAAGAATTGCCTCGAGTCTCGTTCTGATTTTTGAATAATCTTTTTGCAACAGAGGATCCTTGGATAACCGCTGAAGTGTTCCCTATGTTAGGTTGAGTATTGTTCGTGCATGGACGTTTTCCAGAAGCTATATAATCTGAAAAGGTTTACAACTACTGTTAACAAGTATGAACATTATAAGGGTTAAGCGCACAAAAAAAAACCTGTAGTTTACCATGTACACTTAATAATTAGCATTATACACCTTTTCTTCTCATCACCTCAAACCTAAAAAAACACAGATTCTACTCTAAACTATAAAAACAAGTTCTAGAGTTAATTAAGTTCTAGAGTTAAGTAAATAAGTTGGACAATCATTTGAGTTGTTTAGAGTTGAATATGAGAATTTTACAGCTTTTGGTCAATGAGCAAGGTGGTGTTCGTGCTAACAAATTACTTGAGGGTGTATAACTATGACACGAAGTAAACTGCAGGGGTGTTTTGTGCATTTACTCCTAAGAAATATTTAAATTTGCATTCTATATGTCAGATTTGTTATACCTTCGTTCACATGCGAGTTTTTGCTTGATCCTGCACGGTATCTCTTTGGTGGCGGAGGAACTTTGGGAGCAGAACTTGAAGCTTTTCTCTTTCCACTGGATGAAGAGTTGGGTATCGGAGTTGAAAATTTGTTCGTATCATCAGGTTTAGGTAGGAGTGGTGATGGTTGTGCATGATTAACAAAAGATCCATGAATGATATGACCTATAAGTGGAGCATGAATAAAAATCCAAATCTGTTGAGAATATCAAATGCTTAATCCAGAGCCACAAGCCACATCCAGTTTTTATTTTTTTAATTTTTTTTGGATGAAATCATCTATGCTGCAACTAAAATTATTCCTTTCCAACATCTGAAAAATTAGCCACTTATTGATTATCACATAATTATTTCCACGTTCACAACAAATTGAATTTGGAGCTTAAATTTGGAGTCTAAAGCACATTTGTTTATAGTCCCTAAATCAAGGTAAGTTATAAAGTCACTAACTTAGTTGTTGAATTTAATACGGAGGGTGAATTTACCGATTTAAAACACATCTAGTACAAGTTATCACAATCAGTTCAAAAGGCAGCTTGTTATATAGAATCTAGGAAGCCTTCAAAATTCACCTAATGATTAGCAGTTGGGCCAAGTAAATAGATAAAGACAATGCCACTCCTCTCAATCAAGCACTTAGCTTGCTCTGGCAAGTTGATACAAGTATGGAGAGCATTATGCTAGCTCCTCAAAAGGAGATGAGGAATATAGAGATAGATACCACAAGGTTTTCTCTACGATTTCCCATAAAAACTGAGGTAAATATATGCAAAAATCAGCGATAAGAAAATGATGCAAATATACTGAATTTTTATCTGGTTCAATCAAATTGCCTTTCTCAAAAACAAAAGGTAAGTATAGAGATTTATGCGGCAATGCCCAAATATCGCTGATTTTCTACAGTCTTCATTAGAAATATGGAAAATTTAAGAAAGCAGGAGTAAAATAAAATGATGCCCCGTGCTACGATTATGAAGTTCGGCCAAATTGCTATGTGCCAATAGACAGACTACTATTGTAATCTATTTAAATGAGGAAAAAATCAATTACTACGAGGATTCCGATCCAAGAAAACACGAAAACAATGAAACATTTGAAAATATAACTCACATGGGCTTAAAAGGCCAAATGCCAGCATGTATGCCATTATGTGAAGTGGATAAGATGCCACTACGTGACCTGAGACTTTAAAAAGCTCACTAAAAGGTCAAGTGTCTGGAGAGTTATGCCATTATATGACCCAAGACTAAAAGTCCAATAAAGGGTTTATATTCATTGAGGGGGTGTAAAGTTAAGCCCATAAGGAAGGTCGTCGACAGTGGAAACCCAACCTGTATGAGTACTGAGCTTGTCCCACGAAACAAGTTCAATGTGGTAGAAACAAGTCGAATGGATGATTCTCATGGAGCACCGACCTTTGGAGGCATTCTCCTGTTAGTAGAACATGATGCATTCAGTTGCACATTTGAATGCTACTGCCTCATACCTTATGGTGACAGTGCTCATATGGTGTGATCGGTAGGTTGAGTTAAACTCTTAATAAGTCCAACGCTCTATTTTGAGGGAGGTATCAAACCGGCCACAGATACTTTTTAAGGGCTTACCTATGTGATGATACTCGTAAGTGGAAATTCCCGAGATCACAACACGTAGTAGATGGAATGTCGTCCACGTAAGCCCACTAGATTTCCGGAGGCTATGCAGCTGGAATAGATATGATACAATAGAGATTCCTCGGCGCCTCGCCTCCGAAGTAGCACCCGACCTTTTGGGGGCCTCCCCTGAATACGATCCCTTTTCGCCTAACCACCAACCAATAGCTCGTCTCCGAGCAATTATAAAATTGAGCTTTCTCAACTTTCTTGCTCATCTCCGAGCTATCCTATAACTGAGATTCCTCAACATCCCTGTTTGACCGGATGCATGTAGCACGAGCGTCCTCGTAACGACTCAATGTATCTCACCACGACGAGATCTCTGCCGCTCCACATCCTGCATCTCACGCTAGCATATCTCGCCATCAATGAGCGTATCTCGCCATCAATTCGGACGTGACGCATAGGCGAAACGGACGGGAAGAATCTCACATCGGCTCGCTCCAATGCGACCCTTATATAAACCCCTCTTTCAGACGATTCAGATAAATCGGACTCATTCCAATACGCATCTACTCTGTGTAAATATTCCCCAGCCCTTGATCGTCGAAAGGTCCTACGATAATTTCTCACCCCGAGGCTTCTTTTGCAGATAGCTCGGCGTCAAATATCAATCAGCAGCCCATTAAGATTCACCCTCTCTCTTCAAATCACCGCCCTTCAACCCCGCTAGCACAAGATCACCGGAGGGCAACATCTAAGAAAGATCTCGACCTCCATCGATTGATGTCGTATATGAGAAACAAGAAATCTTTTTCCACCAAAAAGTTGATCTTCTGTCTTCGATTCAATAATCGGTGATCATCGCAACCAAGATCCTAGTACGAGCCATCACGTGCTTCGCAACGGAAACGAGGGCGTTCCACCCCTCCTCCCAACATCATCGAAACCCCGACGACACAGATCGACCGATTGGCAACGATGGTGGACGCGCTCGTACATATTCTGGCGGCCACCCCTGCTCCCCTGAATGGTCGCAGCCGTGAGACGGCGGACAGACGCACCCAAGTCATCGGGCCTCGCTCGTGTTAATCCTGACACCACGAAGCACCGGCGTGCCAATTTCGGCAGTCACGACCCCCATACGAGTAATGATTTCATGACTCGTTGGACACGGAACAGTCCGACGTTGAGATCACAGGACCAACCGAACTGTCGCTTCAACGCTCTCCGCGCTCTCTCGCCCTCAGAGACGACGTCGGTCAGGTCGCCTAATTTCAGAAAAGACCGACGTTACCATAATCATCGGGAGCATGCACATGACGCACGTCGGGGAAAGCCACGAAGGGTTCATCTCGAGAATCTGAGAAACATGATAAAGCGAAACCGAAGCCGCTCCGTCGCCCAAGCACGAAGCAAAAGACAGCAGGCACTCCAATTACGGGAAATTCTCGGAATACCAACAGCGAGTCGATGTCCTTAAGAAAAAGATCAAGAACATGCAGCTTGCCACCCATTCACCCGGCAGGTTGGCTAAATATTCCACAGACTCTCCCAGAAGCCCTTCACCGAGCAAATACTGAGAGAGCGGATCTCTTCCCGAAACAATCCATCCAAAGAAGCTCTTTACAACAGGAACTCTGACCCGAAAGACCGCTTAGACACGTTCACCGCGAGCATAAGCTTTCAAGATAACTCGGATGCGGCTCGATACCGAGGATTCCTTACCACTCTCATTCGGGCTGGGCAAGACTGTTTCCGCGGCCTGACTCGAGGCTCAATCTCAACTTTCAATGAATTGGCCACTCAGTTCCTTAGCCACTTCATCGGCAACCAATAGCAAAAGCAGTCAGCCGACAACCTGTTCACTATCAAAAGTCAGAATAAGGAATCTTTCAAGGGTTATATTACACGGTTCTACAATGCTCTTCTGTAGGTATCCGAACACCGGGATAAGACGGTCATTACCACCGTAAGATCCGGACTTAGACACAAAAAGTGACTCCGCTCTTTTACATTGCCGCAACCTAAGACCATGGTCGAGGTAAAGGTCTGGACCTAACAGAAAATCCAACTCGAGTCTGAGGTGAATGCAAATCTTACCCGAGAAGATCGGACAGACCGAAAGAAAAAGAACCGAGAGAAGAAGAAGAGAGCTGATCGTTCAAAATCTTGTTCTTCGAGGTTTCACGAGTACACACCTTTGAACGTCTCACAAGCCGAGCTGCTAGAGAAGACGAAGAGCGGAAGATTTTTCAAACTGCCACCGATAATACAAAGACCGGACAGACAACTCTGCGGCCCATATTATGCCTTCCATCGATCACAGGAACACCCGACCGAGAACTACAAAGAGCTACACGATTACATCGAGGAGCTGATCCGCTTCGGACATTTGATAAAATACCTGTGAGACAAACATCAAGCGGTTAGGAAGCAAACCGACCACAAGTAGATTTTTGCTCGGTTCCGAAGCCGGCGAACAGCTTCCTACCCGTCGCACTGATTCACGTCATATAGATTTCTGTCCGGCCTAACCAATGAATCTTAAGCCATCGCCATGAGGCCGGCAGACAGCTTCCTGCCCATCACACCCATTCACGGCGCGTAGATTTCTGCCCGACCTAACCCGTGAATTCTAAGCCCTCGCCACAAGGCTGACAGACAGCTTCCTATCTGTCGCACCCATTCACAGCAGGTAGATTCCTGCCCGGCCTTACCCGTGAATCCTAAACCCCCGCACGAGTAAACTACTGCTCGATTCCGAGGCCAGCGGACAGCTTCCTGCTCGTCGCACACATTCACGGCGGATAGATTCCTCCCCGACCAAACCTGTGAATCCTAAGCCCTTACACGAGTAGACTCATGCTCGATTCAAAGGCCGACGGACAGCTTCCTGCCCGTTGCACTCGCTCACATCGGGTAGATTCCTGCCTAACATAAGTTGTGGATCCTAAGCTCTCGCCACGAGTTGATTGCTGCTTAATTACGAGACCGACGGACAGCTTTCTACTCATCGCACACATTCACGATGGACAGATTCTTGCCCGGTCTAAGCTGTAAAACCTAAACCCACGCACGAGTAGACTCCTACTCAATTCCGAGGTCGACGAACAACTTCCTGCTCGTCGCACCCATTCACGGCGGGTAGATTCCTACCCGGCCTAACGCGTGAATCATTAGCCCTCACTACGAGGCCAGCGGACAGCTTCATGCCTGATGATATGCCATATGGACTCAAGGATCAAAAAGACATAACCGCCAAACGCCATGTCGTTCCCGGAAAACCTACCAGCTCTCGATCCGATCCATAAATAGACCGGAACAAGCAGACCACTCTCGATCCGACCCATAAATAGGCCGAAACAAGAGTGTGAAGCTAATGATGATACTTGTAAATGAAGATTCCCTAAATCACGGCACATAGCAGATGGCGTGTAGTCCACATAAGCCGACTAAATTCCTGAGGGCGATGGAACTGGAATAGGTATGATGCATTAGGGACATTTCTCGGCGCCTTACCTCCGAGATAGCACCCGACCTTTTGAAGGCCTCCCCTGAATATATTCCCTCTTCGTCTACCCACCAGCCAATAGCTCGTCTCCGAGCAATCATAAAGTTTAGCTTTCTCAGCTTCCTTACTCACCTCTAAAGTATCTTATAGCTGAGATTCCTTAGCGTCCTGTTTGGACGGGAGCATAGAGCATAAGCATCCTCATAACGGCACAATGTATCGTGCCACGACGAGAACTTCACCACTCCACGTCCTGCATCTCACGCTGGCGTATCTCGTCATTAATGAGTGTATCTCACCATAAATACGGACGCGACGCATGGACAAAACGGATAGCGAGAATCTCGCATCGGCTCGCTTCAATACGACCCCAATATAAACCCCTCTTCCAGACAATTCAGATAAGTCAGAGTCATTCCAATCCGCTAGTTTGTCTAAATATTCCCCGGTACTTACTTGATCATCGAAAGGTCCAACGATGGTTCCTCACCCCGGAACTTCTTTTGCAGGTAGCTCGACGTCAAATATCAAACAACAACCCATTGAGATCCACTCTCTTTTTCCAAATCACAACCCTTCAACCCCGCTGGTACAAGATCAACGGAAGACGACATCTGAGGAAGATCCCGACCTCCATCACTATATGAGAGGAATCATGAAGGCCGCGATTCTAGGACGCATGGCTGATCTCTGGTAACTCTTATGAATACAGTACTGAGAACATAGACATTATAGCTCTAACCCGATGATCCAATGGTTGACAAGTATAGTATGTGCTTTTATTAATATCCGGTAAAAGGGGCTAATTCAAGACCTGATCCATTAGTGTCCCTCAAGTTGCAACAACCGTCAGTAAGCAAAGATTCAAAACCGAAAGCTATATTTACCGAATCCACAATATAAGATGCTTAACTTTAATATGTTATATCTTTAATTTATTTTCTAAACTTGGTGTTTTTTGGGGAGGGGGCATTGTTAGATATTTTTATAAATAAATATAAAAGAGAAATTAAAAAAAAAACAAGTTTGAGTTTAATACCTTTTTTAAATAATATTAATTCCACTCTTTCATTTCTATTTACTTGGTTTTTGGTCTAAGGCCCTTGGCATTTATGTCCAGAATAAATGTGAATAATACCTGACCATATAAATTAATGGCGCATGCCTGTCACCGTTTTATTTTAATTAATGTTTTAAATTAGAGATTAATTGATATAAATTAGGCCTTTATTTTGCACAGTTTGAAACCCAAATGAGATGCTTGGCTTATAAATAGTGCCTTTGGTTTTTGAGGGATATAGACAAAAAACTTGAGTTTTCCTTTCCCACCTTGATATTAATATTCTACACGTTTCTTTTATTAATTGATTATGTTGGGCATTTGAAGTCGTCAAATGGATCTTACTCCCAGACGTCTGTGTGCCACCGATAACTCTAATAAGAGGGGTTTTGTACCGCTAGAAAAATTTACACCTTGGATGCCTGCACAAGAGACGGGGTCTTTATTCCTAAGGCGGGAATTAAGTTCTCATCTAACCCCTCAAGTCAGAGATTTATTTATTTATTTCTTTCATGAATTATATTTATTTCATATTGCTGAACTAATCCAAATTTATATCTTTATGCTGAATTTTTATACAACAGTTTCCCCTCAATCATCTTTCTAACCCACCCACAACCGACACAAATACAATCGGTCATTAACAGGTTTATCCATTTTCAAAGCAAAATCAGCTCCTCGTAATAGAGAAAAAGCAGCAGTCAGAGATAAATATGTTCTTTAGACCAATTTCTCCACTGGAAGTTAAAAACAAGCGCAGTTAAGCTAGTGAGCAGCAAATTTCTGGCAGTGTAAAGTCACAACACTACTACTTAGAGCACTAAGTAGCAAGCAAGCCAAATTCACGCAATAATGGTTTTCATGGCGTTCATCAATTGGAGGTCAAAATTTACATTTAAAAACATTTAACATTTTAAACATTATGTTCCACGTCAACCACGAATCGCACATATTAACATTTTTACTGAATCTGACCCAAAATACAATAATTTTCACATATAGCGACGTAATCCGGTCACAAGTCAGCTTCTTTAGTCTGATTTCACCATTGTAACCCACAAACACATAATCAAATTTCAATCAATTATCACTGTTACGGTATGGGGATAACATAGTCGCATATTGGAAAAACTATGAGAAGTGCATGAGTATAAAATATAAAATGGGCCAAACTCAACAAGAGTCCTATTGATGAAACCCAATTATATAAAAAAAACCTCGTGCACACTCATATAAGTATAAATATAAATATAAATATTGTTTCCAACAAGGTTTAAGTTAAAAAACCGTGTGCAATCATATAAATATAAATATATAATTGTCCCCACTCATGAAACATTTAAATTTAATAATCACTTTGGCATTGTACCCTAGCTCCACACCCTAATTAACCAACTGCATCAAAAACATCCAACAAACAATTTGATGGTATTATCAAAGCAATCAATTTTATACCTTGAGGAGGAGATCCGCCATTAGGGTTGGCCACTGCCGCCGTGATCTGAGGCGGCGGCAAGAGAGGCGGAGACTGCGGCGAGCCGTAAGATCTCATGACATCGCGCAGCCCCTGAAACGCGACCTCGACCCTGCGCTTCTCTTGATCCACCATCATCCTCTGCTCCTTCAAGCTTATGTACTCGTCCAATATGTCCCCTAACCCTAACAGCCCTTTCGGCACCTAATCCCCAACCCAAAAAATTCAAAAATTAGAAAGAAATTAAAAAGGTAAGATCTAGGGTTAGGGTTTGGGTATTAGCCACCTCCTTGCCCTTGGTCTTGGAGAAGACGTCGGAGGCCTCGGATCGGAAGGCGGCGAGGGTGTTTGAGTAATTGTTGTCGGCGAGGAAGCGCTCGACGATGAAGGCGATCTGGACCGCTGTGACCTTGCCTTTGCCCATGGGGCTTGGCCTCTTCACTTTCCCGCACTTCGCCATTGTTTTAGTCTTTTTTCAAGAGAGGGGGGGAAGAGTAAATGATGAGGGTGAAAAGGACGAAAAGGCGGGAGTTTATCCCCTAATTTTTTTTAGAGGCGGGCCTCTGTTCGGATGTAGGGCGCCCGATGAAGCACGCGTGTGCTTTCAGATTCGTGCTGCGGTTGGCAGGCTTGGTTCGAAAATGTAGATATATGGTTTGGAGGCTGGATCTGGAATCTGGAGGTGCATGCACGTAATTTTAACCGCACGGAATAAGGGCTGCAACGGCCTGATTTGGACCCGTTTCAAGGGAATTGGGCTTTCGCAAGTCGTCCATGCTATTGTTCCATACTAGCTTGGTTTGTGTTTTGTGATATGAGGGTATGATGTGATAATAGTATGGGATAATAGTATGGAACAATAGCATCATCTCTTGTTAATCCAATCCGCCATTAGGTGTGCTCGGATGATAATCGGTAACTTTCCTTGTTTGGAAAAGGTAAGGTTTGGAAATTGGTTTCTTATGGAGGCCTGGATCTCCTTCAGATGTTGTCCTCCGTCGATCTGTTGTGAGCGTTGATGAAGAGTTGAGATTGACGTTGATGATTGTCTTCTTCAGCGTGTGGATCTCAATGGGTTGATTTTGGGGTGAAACCGAGCTACCTGCAAAGAAGTCCCGGGATGGTTGTATTATCATGGATCCTCCGACGATCAAGTTAGCCGAGAAATTTGAGCAGAGTAGCAGCTTGTTGGATTGAAATTGCCTTACCTGAGTCGTCTGAGAGATGCGTTTTTATAGTGGTCGCTTGGAGCGAGATGGCGCGAGATCTTCACCGTCGGTTACGTCCCTGACGTTACGCCTGCATGAATAACGGGATCCCTCCATTAGTGACGAGATACACTCGTTAATGGGGGGATACGGCGACGTGGAACGCGGGATGTTGGGTGGCGGATATCTCATTTCTGGCGAGATGCGCGGAGCCGTGGCAGAGGCGCTTGGGTTCTGCGTCCTTGGTTGCTCGGTGGAACCGGGGAGTCTTAACTCGGCGGGAGGCTCGGAGATGAGCGGGAGGCCGAGGAAGCTCGGTTCTGTGATAGCTCGAAGGCGAGCTGGGAGGCCTAAGGAAGCTCAGCGTGTAGGAGGGCTCGGAGGCGAACCGATGGTTATTTGTAAGGCGAGCATAGGAGTGTTTTGGGAGGCCATCGAAGGTCGGGTCAATCCTTGGAGCGAAGGTCGGGTCAATTCTTGGGGTGAAGGCTCGGGGAATGCCTTCAATGTACCGTGTTGCTCCTGTCCCTTGAGCCCCAGGACACGTCAATCTACCACGTGTCATGATCTGGAGAATCCCACTTATAAGTATCATCATTAGCCCCCCACTCTCGTCCCGACTTATTTATGGGTCGGGTCGAGAGTGGTCTGATCAATTTTCTGGGCGCAGACTGTTACCAAAAATTTATCGGCGCGGATTTCCGGGGTGGCTCGGTGAAGGGCAGTTGTGTCGTTCGGATTTACGAGCCCGCGCGGCGTACTCCGGGCGCTTGGATCTTCGCACGCATCTTTGATAACATCAGCAGATCAGGGAAAAGATCGTGCTTTAAAGAAGGGGTGCCGATTCGCTCGTACGTCTGTTAAGGTGCAGGCCATGCGTCGGCAGCGGGTTGGCGGACGCAATAGGCTGTCGCTGTCGCCTGCGATCGAAGGGTTATCTCCAATGGTCGTTCGACACGTGGAGACTCGACGGCTGGCGGACGTGAAGTTTCGTTTTGGCGGGAATTAATCTGGACCATTGGATGCCTTTCCTGGAGGGTATAAATAGGAGGGGACCCCTCTAGGGCCAGCACTTCCTTTATAATTTCCCTTCATTGCCGAAGATTGCCCAGCGCTCCTACCTTTTATATTGAATCGCCCGCGCTTTTCCTCAGCCGGCCCCTTCCTTTGAATCAGGTTAGATGTCTCCATCCGAAGAGTCTGTAGAGGTAGTTAGGATAGAGTCGGGAGACGAGGTTCCAGTTGTTGGAGCCGAGTCCGGAGAATCTTGTCACGCCCCGCTTCGCAGTATGTGGGCAGAGGATGCGATGAAACCGCTACGTATTTACTCAGAAGTAAACACGCTGAGCGTATCTAAGCAATATAAAATGTAATGTACATAAGAGACAAGATATAAATGAACAGCAATTTTAGTTATTAACATTATTTTTACAATACATCTGAAAAGTAAATACATGGAATGGAAAGCAATGCCTAAACAGTGGCATAACAGAAATGGAAAATACAGAATGTAAATGTGTATAAGGAATCTAAAGCTCTGGGTCGAAAGCTAGCTGGTCCCGATCCTCGCTGGTGGGCTCGATCTCCAGTGAGTTCGAATAACCTGACGGCATTCCAAAGAAGAAGAAAGAGAATACCGTCGGCGAACAAATCGCTCGGTA
This sequence comes from Agapanthus africanus, assembly GCA_030015575.1. NCBI lineage: Eukaryota > Viridiplantae > Streptophyta > Magnoliopsida > Asparagales > Amaryllidaceae > Agapanthus > Agapanthus africanus. Next base: position 562,121,407 of record CM057340.1, read on the forward strand.
AGTCCTGTAAATAGACAAGAATGGAATAGACGGAATAGAGAGTATATTATTATAATGTTGTATTTAGTGTTAGAGCTGTTGTTTGTACCTTGGTACAGAAGAGGCCAGTGTATACGAGAGGGGCCTCACTAGACCAGAGACTACGGTATATGGAGTATAAGGAACCGTTCAGCCACGGTACAACGGCAATTGAATTCAGGTTAGGTGTCTTTATAGTTGCTGTCTCGTGCCACTTCTAACATCTTCCGTATCAATCTACCCCTTATAAAACCTACGATATCTTGATTGTATTATTTGTATTGTATTGTCTTGATTTATATAGATGGATAACTTGCCGGAACCATGATATCAGTAAATGGATGTAACTGGAGAATCGTGTAGATGGATGTATATCCATAGTTCGGTTTAGTCAACGTAGATTGAATATATTGAATATATGGATTCATATTGAATTGTAGCTTTGTAATTTCATACTTGAATCATATTCAAATCAGATTAATTATATCGAGACTCAGTCTGAGTTTGACAATTAGAAAAGAAATTGAATCCTGATTTATGTTTTAGTGCTATCGGTAACTGCTGCACATGGACGGCAGGATTTGTGTCTTTTTCAAAGACAATTACTGTGTTGATAACACCATTTGTTAAGTTGTCTACCTTAAATAGGCAAGCACCCATATCTCCGGCTTCCTAAGGCTCAAGAGACTGGTCCCGTTTAAACCTATGTTTACTAGGGCCTTATTGTAATTTTAGTATAACTTGAGGGGTTTTATATAAAAGTAATTTTGTGTAATTTTCAAAATACATCTCAAGCATTTAATTATTGTCTTTAGAGTTTTCATAGATGTTTTTTTTATTCAATGTGAAATTTCTAGTGAATATAACCCAATTTCATAATATAAGGTATTTATTTGAAGTATTAGAATTGTATGGTATTTTCTTGTAACCGAGATGTTTTTCTTGAATTTTGGAAATGTGGAATATTATAAATATTGGAAATAGATATTTTGATATTAATTACATATATATTTATTTATTTAAAATATAAGTTTTATTTATAATAGAAATCACATTTTCTAAAGAAAAATTGTATTAAAAATCTTTCGCGGTCATATGCTCCTTGCGGAGGTCTGCATCTCACTCTACTAAGCCCGAGAATATGCGATAATCTGCACCATCCTGAACGGGTTCCCCAAAATGGGTTGTAGAGGCGCAATTGCAAAGATTTGTTAAAATACACTTCTTGTAAAAAAAAGACTTTAATAGTTGAAAGTAGTTATATGTAAAGTCGTATTTTCCCAGATCTATATTCCCAAATTCCATCGTGCTGTATTACATATGAGTGTTGTGAGGAGGTAGGTCATTACCTCGTGAGTTTTCTAAGGTAATACGTTTTTTTTAAAGTTTACGCATGTCGAAATGAAACATGAAGGTATTTTAATGTAAAATTGCGATAAAAGATGCATATAACAATCTTTTGCGATGAAACTTGTTAAAAATATTTATTAATGTTTAATGAACAATATATGATGATAGGAAGGTATCTTGATTAAGAAAAATTGTAGTTTTTAAAGAAAAAACGAATCGGAAGTCGGACTAACTCCTCTTCCGTCGGGTTTTAGTTTTGAATGTTTTTAGAATAGAGAAAAGAGGAAGAAGCTGGATGATTAGCTAGAGGAGAGAAAGAGGAAGAGGCGGGAGTTTCCGGTGTGTCGTTTCGTCGTCGGAAACTCCTTGAGTTGTCGCCGGAAGTTCGTCGGAGCTTCGCCTTTTTACTAACTCCACTTGCACACAAAAGACTTGGGAAATTTCTTAAGAGTTTGGGCAGGGATTTAAGAGTGAGGAGGGGTGATTTGAGAGTGGTATTTATAGAAAAAAATTAGGGTTTTAGGATAGTGAAAGGGTGTATTAAAATGGATTAAATGTATGTTTTAATATGCTCTGTAAATGTGCAGGAAAAAAAATAATACAGGAGTTATGGGGGAGTCCAAGAGTCTCCAGGGTTGAAGAAAATTTGGGTTTGGACCGAGTTGAACCGGCGGCGCCGGTCGAGTCGAGATTTTCGCCGGCCCGAGTCGGGCGAGTCGGGGCTCATCTTGGTGCCACGTTTCCCTGATACTTGGTCTAACCTCGTGGACATGTTTGTTTAGGCTGTGACTCTTGGTTTTACGGGTTGTGCACGTGTAGACCTTTGGGCTTCTAAAAGATTAAAAGAATTTTAAATAAAAATAATATATGGCTGATGGAATTCAAACTCTGGTGCTTTGGTTCTGTAGTGTAAGGTTTTACCAATGAGCTACAAGCTCCTTCTTGTTGTTCAAAAGTAAATCAAATTCTTATAGTACTCACAGGAATTGTAAATACCCTAAGTATACATTAACTTTAAATGAATTTTTATGTACACTAAAATTGGAGTTGTTACAGATCTTCTTCTCGGATAGCCAAGAGGGTTCGTTTTCTTCTTCGTTCTCTGTGTCGGGGTCACATACGAGAGTCAGGGACACCCGCGTCGCTTGTCGCCAGGCGACGGCAAGGGCCCCTAAGGTGCGCATCGGGAACGCCCGCGATGCGCCCTCCATCTTGAGGGATGTGGGTGAGCATGCCGAGATTCGGGCTCGTTTCCATATCCCCTCTAACTATTCGCTCCGTTTAGCTAGGGAGGAAGAACGAGCGGATCAGGTGCAGGGCAAGAAGATTGCTCTGTATTTGGAAGCTTTCCGGGCAGGAACGCGTCTGCCCTTCTCAACCGAAGTATGCGGGGTGCTTCGTTGTTTCCAACTTGCCCCGAGCCAGCTAGCGCCGAACTCGTGGAGACTCCTCCTCGGGTCTCTGGTCCGGTTGAAACTTGAAAATATCCCTTTCAGTTTGACCCTCTTAGTCTCCTTCCTTTGTTATAAGAATCATCCCGGAACCAGCAAGGATGAGCCGAGCTCAGTGTATTTTTCTTTCAAAAAACGCAAGGGTGGGATGGCCGGGTCGGGGATAGTAGTCATCCCTTCCTCCATTCACGGCTGGAAGGAGAAGTATATATTCGTCGGGCCACCCGAGGGTGAGGATTGGCTTGTACCTACACAGTGGCGCATGGCCAACTGCCCGAGGGTGAGGCGGTCATCCTCACCCGAGGCAGGGGTGGTATCCATGTGGGAGCCGATCCAGTGGGCCGACGTTCTTCTTTCTGAGCAGGCCTTGAGCTAGGCTGGGCTCAGCCCTGTGCGCTTTCTGGGTAAGTTAAGGCCGTCGTAGACGATCTATTTAGACTTTGATGAATTTTCTTTGCCTTTTTCAACGTCACTAACTCTCTTTGTGTATTCTCCTTTCTGCAAAGCAAATGGACCGATCCAAATTCTTAGCCGCCATAGCCACGAAAACAGGAAGGAAGACCGGTGACGCTAGCTCGTCCCGACCTGGTTCGAGCTTGGCCCCAAAGCCAACTACACCGGCGAAGCCTTCGGCTGCGCCCCGAGCCCCGAAAGTCAGCCGCGAGGAAAGCCAGAAGCACGCACGGGAACCGAAGCCCTGGGCGAGATGGGTGGAGGATGAAGCCGGCCTCACCGAGGTCCCCCTCAAGAGGCATAAAAAGACGGTCTCTCGCTCTCCATCCTCCGGGATCCCCGTGCAAGAGGGGGGACGTCTGTTTTGAGGTGCCTTCGGGGCTTTCCGTTGCCGATAGCCTGCTTTCGGACATGGAACGATCGGCTGGGAGCAAAATTTCCGGGGGAACCCTAAAGGCCTAAGTGGCCGCCATTGCTCAGGAGGCGGTCCAGGTCGGTATCTGTTTTCCTTTAAGGATTTTGTCAAGTATTTTTCCTCAGATCGAACATTTTTAACCTCCTTTTGCTACTTTCCTCAGGTCCTCCAACACTGCACCTTCATCATCAACATGGAATCCGAGGAGATTGCCCTGGCCATGAGGAAGGCGGGCGAATCGTCCTCGTGGGAGGAGGATCTGCGCATGGAGCTGCCGTAGGCAAATGAGAGGATAGCCATCCTCGAAACCCGGGTGGCTGCTGAGGAGTTGACAAACTCCAAGTGTAAGGAGTCCGTCCGACTTTTGAGTGAATCCAACAAGGCCATCCAGGCTAAGTTGGAGAAGGCTAAGGTGCTTCACGTCACGATGAAGAAGTCACGGGATACCTGCAAGAGGGACACCCAGGCGGCGCTTGAAGCGGTGAAAATTACCGATCTCCGGGTTTCAAAGTCCGTGGAGAGATATAAGGCGTTGGACCAGTTCTACGCCGACCTCGCCGACGCCTCGGCCATTGTTTGGCTCCAGGCCCTCGATGCTGCCAAGACGTTGATGCTGGGGTTTGCAGACGGTGAGCTTCGGCTCCAGTACCCTCTCTCCAAGGATGCGCTGTAGGGGGAGACTTCCGGGAGTGCCGCCGGGGGAGAGGCTGCCGGCGAAAGCACTGATCCAAAGGCCGCCATTTCGGTCCCCGACGCTGGTGTCAAGCAGGGCGAGGTCCTCCCCGGTCCCGAGGCCTGAGCTTTCCTGTCTTTTTCCCTTTACTTTTTCAAATCTTGTAAGCCTTCGGGCACCTTTTGTAAGGCTGAGGAGCCCAGAATACCTTGTAAAGACTTTCAGAACATAAATAAAACTGGGTGTGTTTTCCTCTGCATGGCAATGTGTTTCTTTCATGAGTACTTGAGCTTGTCGGTCTTTTCCTCGATCAAAGTGTTAGGCCGTGGGTCAATGAACGGCCTTTTAGATAGCGATCGCACGTCGAGTGTAAGTCAGTTAATCGCCAAGTGCAGAAAGGTCAGAGCCCTCCCGCCTCCGGAGTCGAGGTGGCGATCGCTCACATAGGATACATCGGAAGACCTCTCCATGTAGGGAGGTCGGTATCTGACTATTCCTTAGAGTCGGACCGACGACCACGTCTCTTAGCGTAAGTTGACCAACAACCAAGTCAGAATTGGTCGGCATTGACTGGTTCCCCTGCGATGTAGTTCCTAGACATTCGTCTCGAGGTGGTAGGAATTTATCACTCGGATTGACCGAGCAGGGAAGATGCTCGGTGGCTCTTGATGAGGGCTTTAAAGCCTTGGCGTCAGTAGGTGGGGGACTGCCCGTCAGGGATTGATCGGGTAGGGAAGCTGCTCGGTAGCCTCTTGGTGAGGGCTTTGATCCTTAGAGCAGGTGGGTAGGAAGTTACCCGCTAAGGATTGACCGGGCAGGGAAGCTGCTCGGTGGCCTCGTGAGGATGGCTTTAGATCCTTGGCGAAGATGGGTAGGGATCTACCCGCCAGGGATTGACCGAGCAGGGAAGCTGCTCGGTGGCCTCTTGGTGAGCGCTTCAATCCTTAGTACAGGTGGGTAGGAAGTTACCCGCTAAGAATTGACCGAGCAGGGAAGCTGCTCGGTGGCCTCGTGAGGAGGGCTTTAGATCCATGGCGAAGATGGGTAGGAATCTACCCGCCAGGGATTGACCAAGCTGGGAAGCTGCTCGGTGGCCTCTTGGTGAAGGCTTCAATCCTTAGCGCTGGTGGGTAGGAAGTTACCCGCTAAGGATTGACCGAGTAGGGAAGCTGCTCGGTGGCCTCGTGAGGAGGGCTTTAGATCCTTGGCGAAGATGGGTAGGAATCTACCCAGGGATTGACCGAGCAGGGAAGCTGCTCGGTGATCTCTTGGTGAGAGCTTCGATCCTTACCGCAGGTGGGTGGGAAGTTACCCGCTAAAGATTGACCGAGCAGGAAAGCTGCTCGATGGCCTCGTGAGGAGGGCTTTAGATCATTGGCGAAGATGGGTAGGGATCTACCCGCCAGGGATTGACCGAGCAGGGAAGCTGCTCGGTGGCCTCTTGGTGAGGGCTTCGATCCTTAGCGTAGGTGGGTAGAAAGTTACCCGCTAAGGATAAACTGAGCAGGGAAGCTTCTCGGCGGCCTCGTAAGGAGGGCTTTAGATCTTTGGCGAAAATGGGTAGGGATCTACCCGCCATGGATTGACCGAGCAGGGAAGCTGCTCGATGGCCTCTTAGTGAGGGCTTCGGTCCTTAGCGCAGGTGGGTAGGAAGTTACCCGCTAAGGATTGACCGAGCAGGGAAGCTGCTCGGTGGCCTCGTGAGGAGGGCTTTAGATCCTTGGCGAAGATGGGTAGGGATCTACCCCCTAGGGATTGACCGAGCAGGGAAGCTGCTCGGTTGACTCTTGGTGAGTTCTTCGATCCTTAGCGCATGTGGGTAGGAAGTTACCCGCTGAGGATTGACCGAGCAGGAAAGTTGCTCGGTGGCCTCTTGGTGAGGGCTTTGATCCTTAGCGCAGGTGGGTAGGAAGTTACCTGCTAAGGATTGACCGAGCAGGGAAGCTGCTTGGTGGCCTCGTGAAAAGGGCTTTAGATCCTTGGCGAAGATGGGAAGGGATCTACCCGCCAAGGATTGACCGAGCATGAAAGCTGCTTGGTGGCCTCTTGGTGAGAGCTTCAATTCTTATCCCAGGTGGATAGGAAGTTACCCACTAATGATTGACCGAGCAGGGAAGCTGCTCGGTGGCCCCGTGAGGAGGGCTTTAGATCCTTGGCGAAGATGGGGTAGGGATCTACTGTTAGTTATATGTATGCCCTAGAGGTCATTATTGTACATATGATGTATACTATAGTAGATGCTTGGACATATATAGAGAGGACTTTCTTACTCGACATGATAGTATGCTATCTGGTTACCTTTATCTTAACGTGTAGACTGATATTTATACTGTCTGTCTCTTACATATTGATAAAACCCTTAGGATATGTACTTGACTACCAGGACTATGATGAGATCATACTAGTGGGGCCATGGTGGTCCAAAGTACATCCTTTAATTGTTCCTAGTCGAGGGTATATCGAGACAGGGCATCGATATTCCAGATTAGACTAGCGTATACGCTTCTTGACCCATATGATGGGCGATGGATGATCCCACGTCCATTGGTGTTTGACATCAAAGATGGTATACGGGTGCTCATTGGAGAATGGGTACACCGAACATGACTCGCCAAGGACTCTTATATGGTAGTATACTTATCGTGGGATAGCAGTCCTCTGGTGACACTGGTACAAATTAGTCTATAGACCCGAGATCGTCATAGAGTCTTGTGCGGCTCCCACTGTGCTTTGATTTTCTCTTTACCACGCTCAAAGGAGGCATGCAAACAGATGGATTTTGGGTACAGTCCCGAGTCGCATGGAGGCAATGAGCGACAGGAGGGGTTTCGCCTCTCCCGGTATTGGGGGTTGATATTGCGCTATGCTCGATTGGCTATAACTGGAAGTCCCTGGCCAGGGCTGCTGCCGAGAATTACTGATAAGTGTTATCAGTAGTTTCTCGAACCATTATAGGTCAGACATCGGCATGACTTTTCACATTACTGGGGACTGACGTTTACCATCCCTACACATGATATGCGATATATGAGACGAAGGACCGGACTGTACGGTAGTGTTACTGATAGGCTTCATGGAGACTGTGGACAAGCTTGCTTGTTGATCTTCTTATCGCTCAATACCCGGGTAGCCATTATATCCAGCTAGTACCGCTGACGGTTTGTAGGTGACTGATGTGATCATCACCTACTACCGGCGTATTGACGAGTCTTTAGAGTCCTACACTGAAGTTCCCTGGTTCAAGCGAAATGAACTAGGACACATATGTGATATGTGTATGGGCCTGATTAAATACTAGTATGTGATACCGTATTGTAATCTGGCAGTTATCTGTTATCGGTTCGATTATATGTGATATAACCAGATTGTCGAATCAAGTGTTGATTTGATAATGTAATATACAGATAAATGATATTAGTTGGTCATATGTGATATAACCGGATTATTAAATCAAGTGTTGATTTAATAATTTGATATATATTATATTATATTTTAGCTAATATCATTAGCTCACTAATTATTCTTCATTATATATATATATTAATATATATGATATATATAATAATGAAGCGTGGCATATGAATTTCTATTTTGTGAAAATAGAAATGAGGTGGAAAATGAGAGTATTGTTGCAAGCATGGGATTTACTTTTGTTTATTCTCTTGACTCACTATTCAAATATGATTGCAATTTTATATTGCATAATTCCATGTGTAATGACCCCAAAATCTTTATACATTTGTATTATCCCTCTTCAATAATATACCGTATTTATTTATACTTGGTATTTTCCTTTTTCTATTAAATTTATTATTATTTTATTCCTCAATCTATTATGTATTTTTCTGTGTACAATTTCTTTTTCTTATATTTAAGTTTTTAACTTCTCATTCTTATTTTTTCTTTCATAAATATTTAACCCAAATCCATCATTCTTATTCTCTACAGCCCATCTGGAAAGCCCATTTTCTTTTTAAGCAACAACATATATTTAATTCTAATTAAATATGTGCATGAACAACCTTATAGCTCATTGGTTAAGTCCTTGTATTGTTATTCCATAAGTCACATGTTCAAATCCTCATTCTTGCAATTATTTTTTATCATTTTTTTATTCTTCTCATAACCTACAAATGAGACCTTTCATTTTCAAAATGAATGGTGGCATTTCATTTCTCTTTTAATTCTCATGTTAAATGCATATATTATTATTCACCATTACACCATCTTTATTTGGCCTCCTCTATCTTTTCCTTCCTCACATTTTTTATCTCTCACTTCTCCCTCTTCACCTAGAGTCCAAGAAGAAGAACATGAAGAAGTCTTCAAGAAGGTCTCGCTGGTAACGCGAGGCTATCGGCGGATAGACAAGCCCGGTGACAATACCGGTTTGTGTATGTAAGTCCCTTCTCTCTTTCCTTTCCTCCATCTCTTTCTTTTTCTCTTGTTTTATATTGCCATGAAAAACTTCTCTTGACATATCATAGTTCCCAAATAATTAATTAAATGGATACATATATAAATAATGAACACACAAACATACACACATATATAGTTTATAAAGTCTTTTTCATTACTCTCAATTCACATGTTAAGATTTCATGGTGACCAATTAGGAGTGCATTTTTGGTGTTTTATTTTAAATCACTTTATTTAAAGTTTGTAAAAAAAATGAAGTTACGAATAAATACCATGGTTTTCTCATTTCTCACATATGACATATCAATACCTTTAGTTTTAAAATAATTTTTATAAATTAATTTTTAATTCTGAAATTTCAGGAAATTTACATATGATAGAATATATTATTTTGTACACGCTGTAAAAAATTTAGATCGAACCGCATAGCGGTTTAGGAATTACATCATTTTTATTCATTGATCGTAAAACAGAAAACTGCAGTTATCGGTCAACTTTTAGGACACATAACTTGGTCTAACGATATCCAAATTGAGCAAACTCGGGTGTTTTTGATATTTACATAGAATGATCTATATTTTCTTAGTTTTATGTTTTTACTGAAAACCGACGTAAAATATAGAAAACTATGTTACAGCATTAAGCGATGAATCTGGACAGAATCTGTCCTGATTCGCACACTGTTTTTAAATTAGACATAACTCAAACTCCCGATGTCCGTTCGTGCAAAATTTAGATGTGTAGATGCACAATTGATAGAACTATAATTTTATGTATACTTGATTACTTAGAAATGCATGAAATACCCCGATATAGGTTTTGCAATATAACATATAGTTGCTATCTAGAAATCTGAATTTCTGTTTTAAATGCTGATATTAAAATGATCACAACTAGAGTTTCAGGAATCCAAATCACATGAATCCTGGTGTTTTGGATAAGTAATTCAAAATGCCTACAATTTTCTAATAATCTTCGTAACCTGAAACCTGATGGAAATTAACTCAAACTGTGTTTTAAAAATATGTGACGGTGCTGAACAGATTCTGATCTGTTTTGCGCAACGATACGAAAACATATATATCTCTCAAACCGGTAGTCGTATTTAGGTGAAACTGGAACTCACGCATGCAAAACACTTAGAGCCATATTTTTGTTTATGTTCCGCATTCGTTTGACTTGATTAATTAGTCGTACATAATATTTCTTTATAGCATTGTTTTTGGTAGTTACTCGTATAATATACTTGACTCATTTCATGCCATTCGAACATGTATACATATTTATCTTGATCATTAAATTATTGTATGTACATAAATACGATAATCAAATATTTGTGTTGTATTTTGAAAACCATACAAAATTATTTTTACATAAAACCCCCTCAGGTTATATAAATTACAATAAGGACCCTAGTAAATATAGGTTTAAGCGGAACCAGTCTCTTGAGCCTCAGGGAGCCAGAGATATAGGTGCTTGCCTATCTAAGGTAGACAATCTAACAAACGGTGTTATCAACACGGTAATCGTCTTTGAAAAAGACACAAGTCCTGCCGCTCATGTGCAGCGGTTACCGATAACACCAAAACCTAATTCAGGATTTCAATTTCCTTTCTAATTGTCTGACTCAGTTCGAGTCTCAGTATAATCTGACTTGAATATTATTCAAGTACAATCTACAATCTTCAATATTATAATTCAACATGAATCCATGAATCCAATTATCAATCTATACAACTTGACCGAACCGAACCATGGATATACATTCCATTTACATGGTTTTCCAGTTATTCCATTTACATAATTCTACGGTTACATCCGATTACTGATATCATGGTTTCGGTCAGTCTTGCAATTATACATTCAATACAATTTACAGTACAAAACAATACAAATAAAACACTACGGGGTTTAAGGGGTAGATTGGTACGGAAGGTGTTAAAGGTGGCACGGGGTGGTCAGACTTAATACACCTAACATTAATCCAGTTGCTGTTGTACCGTGGCATAAACGGTTCCTTGTACTATACGTGCCCCTAGTCTCTGGCATATAGAGACCTCCCTCGTATACACTGGCATCCTTCTGTACCAAACTACAAACAACAGCATTAATACGACATTACTACAGGATAATACAACTTTAAAATATATCTTCTTATTCTGTCTTATTCTACTTTCCTCTTACCTTTGGGACTTACCGAGCGACCTGTTCGCTAACGACATTCTGTTTCTCTCTTCTTTGAATGTCGTCAGGTGACTTGAACCCGGCAGAGATCGAGCCATCGCAAGAAGACTTGGAGCAATTTACTGAAGACCCTGCACTATAGTTTCATTGTACACTTTTTCTTTCTGTACTTTTCATTTCATGTTATGCCACTGTTTAGGCATCGTTTTATTTCAGTTGTATTTCCTTTCTGTATTGTACAAAGAATGTTAATAAATAAAAGTTGTTGTTCTTTTATATCTTGCCACTTGTGTATTTATTTTATATTGCTTAGATACGCTTAGCGTATGTACTTCTGAGTATATACGTAGCGGACCTCGTCGCGTCCCTTTCGCCGTACACTGGAAAGCGGGGCGTGACAGCTTTTGTTGGCGGCCCATGCAGGTCAGAGCTGTATAGAACCATATTATGCAGTTCTATTCTGCGTGAACAACCTAAGCAATATATCACAAGAAACATCAACTGAAAACATTCTTTACATTACATAGTTCTTGAATCCATCTTGAACTCAACCTTCGGTTTCCTTGAAGTCCATCTCTCCACTTTTGAATCCTTAATTCTTATTCATCCTTTCTATTTGTATCTTGTATACTTATTAGCTCAATTGGTTAGAGTATCAATCGACGGAGCTCGAAGAAGACATCATCCTAATCCTGTTTCCTTACTCTGTTACATCATCATTCTTGAGTAATTTCGAGGACGAAATTATTTTTAAGGAGAGTAGAATGTAATGACCCCAAAATCTTTATACATTTGTATTATCCCTCTTCAATAATATACCGTATTTATTTGTACTTGGTATTTTCCTTTTTTATTAAATTTATTATTATTTTATTTCTCAATCTATTATGTATTTTTCTGTGTACAATTTCTTTTTCTTATATTTAAGTATTTAACTTCTCATTCTTATTTTTTCTTTCATAAATATTTAACCCAAATCCATCATTCTTATTCTCTACAGCCAATCTGGAAAGCCCATTTTCTTTTTAAGCAACAACATATATTTAATTCTAATTAAATATGTGCATGAACAACCTTATAGCTCATCGGTTAAGTACTTGCATTGTTATTCCATAGGTCACATGTTCAAATCCTCATTCTTGCAATTATTTTTTTATCATTTTTTTTATTCTTCTCATAACCTATAAATGAGACCTTTCATTTCCAAAATGAATGGTGGCCTTTCATTTCTCTTTTAATTCTCATGTTAAATGCATATATTATTATTCACCATTACACCATCTTTATTTGGCATTCTCTATCTTTTTCTTCCTCACATTTTTTATCTCTCACTTCTCTCTCTTCACCTAGAGTCCAAGAAGAAGAACATGAAGAAGTCTTCAAGAAGGTCTCGCTGGTAACGCGAGGCTATCGGCGGATAGACAAGCCCGGTGACAATAGCTGCTTGTGTATGTAAGTCCCTTCTCTCTTTCCTTCCCTCCATCTCTTTCTTTTTCTCTTTATATTTCTCTTATTTTATATTGCCATGAAAAACTTCTCTTGACATATCATAGTTCCTAAATAATTAATTAAATGGATACATATATAAATAATGAACACACTGTCACGCCCCGCTTCCCAGTGTACGGCGAAGTGGAAGCGACAAGGCCCGCTACGTATGTACTCAGAAGTACATACGCTAAGCGTAACTAAGCAATATAAAGTAAATCACAAGAGACAAATGATGTAGAAATAACATCAACTTTTATTAATAACACTCTTTGTACAATGCATGAAAAGAAAATACAACTGAAATGAAAAGCGATGCCTAAACAGTGGCATAACAGAAAATGAAAATACTGGAAAGAACAAGGTACAATATCTAGAGCTCTGGATCTTCGTGGAACTGCTCCAAATCTTCACCGGTGGGCTCGATCTCAGCTTGGTCCAACGCACCTGATGACATTCAAAGAAGAAAGAAATAGAATGTCGTCAGCGAACAGGTCGCTCAGTAAGTCCCAAGATAAAGAAGAATTAGAAAGACAGTGTAAAAGTATTTTCTAAAGTATTATATTGTTGAATATTATGGAATATTGAGTTAACGCTGTTGTTTGTAGCTTGGTACAGAAGAATGCCAGTATATACGAGAGGGGTCTCTATATGCTAGAGATCAGGGCAAACGGAAATAGAGTACAAGGCTCCGTTATACAACCCGGAACAACGACAACTGGATTCAGGTTAGGTGTCTTAAATCTGACCGTCTCGTGCCACCTTTAACACCTTCCGTACCAATCTACCCCTTAAACCCCGCGATGTCTTGTTTGTATTGTTATCTTGTAAAATTGTATTGATTGCATGATTGACTGACTGACCGACCGAAACCATGATATCAGGAAACGGTTATAACCGTAGAGTCATGTAAATGGAATACTGGGAAACATGTAAAAGGAATATATCTATGGTTCGGTTCAGTCAAGTTGTAATGATTGTTAACAGGATTCTGGGATTCATGTGTTCATAGTGAGTTGGAATAGTAAAGAACATAGATTGACTTGAATCATATTCAAGTCAGAAATAGTCAGACTCTAACCCGAGTCAGACTAAAAGGAAGATAATTTGAAGTTCTATAATTGTTAGGGGCCTTATTGTAATTTATAAAACTTGAGGGGGTTTTATGTAAAAAGTACTTTTGTATAGTTTTCAAAATACACCTCAAGTATTTATTATTCGTCTTTATAATTATAATGAGTGTGAATTTTATTTGTGTTATTCTAGTGAATATATCCTAATGAAAGTATTAATTGATTTATTCGAAACTCATGGTATTTTAATGTAACTTTTAGTCTTGTAATTTTTCAGAAAAAATGGAAACTTTATATTATAATAAAATAGGTGTCTAAATGATAATTAAATATATTTTTAATACAAGAATAATTTTTAAATAAATATTTTAATCTCCAAAATCTCATCTTTCTCAAATGTCGTATTTTAAACCTTTCGAGACCGAATGCTCCTTGCGGAGGTCTGAATCTCGCACTACTAGCCCGCGGGTGCACGATGAACCATACTATCCCTAACGGGTTCCCCAAAGGTGGGTTGTAGTGGCACTTTGCTTAGGTTTAATAAATACTATTCATTTAGGAAAACAGTTTTTATAAATAAAAGGTACTTATTTGTAAAAGAGTATAGTTTTCTGTATTTTAGTTTCTAGGGTTTCCTAAGCCAACTAGCCTATTTCTAAGGTCTAAACGATAAATCATCAGAAGTCTCAAATCGCCTCTTCACCGTCAATTGCGGCCAGGTAAGTGCCAGGTAAGTGGGAAGGAACCACAGCCGTGGGCCTAATTAAAAACCACTAACCTAGACACACTTGCCTAGACACCACAAAACAGTTTAGATAAACGATCGATGTCCATGACATATCGTGCTTTTATTTTAAAAGATTTTATTTAGAATTGTGTACAACTTAAAGCTTTTAGAAAAGGTTTATAAAGAATGTGGTATTTTAGTGAAAAGTCCTGTATTTTTGTATTTTATATTTTTTAACGATATCAATTAAGGTTATATTTGTGTGTGTGTAGAGGTAGGTCATTACCTCGTGACTTATTTTAAGATATTGCGAAGTTTAGAGCTTAAATATGATATATTAAACTTGAAGGTATTTAAGCGCAAGAATACGGTATTTGAAAACATTATCATTTCATGTGTGAAAATTCATTCAAATTGATTTCTACAAGTTTAGTGATCAAGATAAACATATTTAGGAATGAGGGAATTGATTAAACGAAGAAAAATAAACTTCATGGTATTTTTATGAAAAGAATACGGTTTTACAAGAAAGCTATCATTTCATGTGAGAAACTTTATTTAAATTGATTTCTAGGTGATTAATAGTCATCATAGATAGGTTTAGGTATTATGTATTAGATGACAAGTGGAAATTTGTAGAAAAACCGAATCGGAAACCGGTTTGTTCCGATTTCTGTCGGGTTCCAAAAAGTCGTATTTTCTATTAAAAGAAAAGAGAGATAGAAGAGATGGGACTTACGGGTTTGGACAAACTAAGGAGGCTAAGGAAGTGATGGTTGTCGATGCGTCGAAAACGTCGCGAAGGTTCTAGTCCGATCGCCGGAATCCGTCGTCGGTTTCGGCAGCGCTTCGCTTCTCGCTCTTTTTCTAACGTACCGAGTTCTCTTGAGAATTTGGGAGAGTGGACTTAGAGTTGTAGGGTAAAATGGTAGAGGGTAGGGGTGTTTATATAGGGCTAGGCTAGGGTTATGGTTTTAATTAAAAAAATATATAAAAATTATTAAAAATCATTAAACCTAGGAGTAAAAGGGATTTATTGGCCAATTTAAAACCGATCCAGGTATAATAAGTGTGCAAGAGGGTTGACCAAGTCAAGAGCCAACTTTTCTCAGTTGGTGACTCGGCCGTCTGGCCAAGTCCGTCCGGCGGCGCCGGACCGAGTCGGCCGATTCGCCGGCCGGCGGCGCCGAGTCGGGCCGAGTCAGGCTTCCGGTGGCCGAGGATTTTCTGGGGGTACAATTTGGTATATTTACTTTTTGTTGTCCAGTACATATTTTGGGAGTTATGGCCTTTTTACCGTTGACTTCCAAAATAAATTAAAACAAAATAAATACAAAAATAATGTGGGGCATGGGATTTGAACTCCGATGGCTTGGTTCAGCAGTGCAAGGTGTTACCAATGAGCTACAAGCTCCTTCTTGTAATTATTGTGGTTTTTAATTACTTAAACTGATAGCAGCAAGAATAAATACTCCTAGTATACATTAAATTTAAAGTAATTTCTTGTACACTAAAAATGGAGTTATTTCATTCTTGTAGCTTGTAATTAAAAACAAAAATAATTACCTAAATCTTGTGCTCAGGCTAAAATACCCCTTTGTGGATTTTAAAAATATTTTGAAAAAAATTTGTATAGGAAAAAGTGTATAAGAAAATTAGGGTTGTTACACACACAAACATACACACATATATAGTTTATAAAGTCTTTTTCATTACTCTTAATTCACATATTAAGATTTCATAGTGACCAATTAAGAGTGCATTTTTGTTGTTTTATTTTAAATCACTTTATTTAAAGTTTGTAAAAAAAAAAATGAAGTTACGAATAAATACCATGGTTTTCTCATTTCTCACATATGACATATCAATACCTTTAGTTTTAAAATATTTTTTATAAATTAATTTTTAATTCTGAAATTTTAGAAAATTTACATATGATAGAATATATTATTTTGTACATGCTGTAAAAATTTTAGATCGAACCGCATAGCGGTTTAGGAATTACATCGTTTTTATTCATTGATCGTAAAACAGAAAACTGCAGTTATCGGTCAACTTTTAGGACACATAAGTTGGTCTAACGATATCCAAATTGAGCAAAATCGGGTGTTTTGGATATCTACATAGAATGATCTAGATTTTCTTAGTTTTATATTTTTACTGAAGACCGACGTAAAATATAGAAAACTGTGTTACAGCATTAAGCGACGAATCTGGACAGAATCTGTCCTGATTCGCACACTGTTTTTAAATTAGACATAATCAAACTCCCGATATCCGTTAGTGACAAAATTTAGATTTGTAGATGCATAATTGATAGAACTATAATTTTATGTATACTTTATTACTTAGAAATGCATGAAACACCCCGATATAGGTTTTGTAATATAACATATAGTTGCTGTCCAGAAATCTGAATTTCTGTTTTAAACGCTGATATTAAAATGATCACAACTAGAGTTTCAGGAATCCAAATCACATGAATCCTGGTGTTTTGGATAAGTACTTCAAAATACCTACAATTTTCTAATAATCTTCATAACCTGAAACCTGATGGAAATTAACTCAAACTGTGTTTTAAAAATATGTGACGGTGCTGAACAGATTCTGATCTGTTTTGCGCAACGATACGAAAACATATATATCTCTCAAACCGGTAGTCGTATTTAGGTGAAACTGGAACTCACGCATGCAAAACACTTAGAGCCATATTTTTGTTTATGTTCCGCATTCGTTTGACTTGATTAATTAGTCGTACATAATATTTCTTTATAGCATTGTTTTTGGTAGTTACTCGTATAATATACTTGACTCATTTCATGCCATTCGAACATGTATACATATTTATCTTGATCATTAAATTATTGTATGTACATAAATACGATAATCAAATATTTGTGTTGTATTTTGAAAACCATACAAAATTATTTTTACATAAAACCCCCTCAAGTTATATAAATTACAATAAGGACCCTAGTAAATATAGGTTTAAGCGGAACCAGTCTCTTGAGGCTCAGGGAGCCGGAGATATGGGTGCTTGCCTATCTAAGGTAGACAATCTAACAAACGGTGTTATCAACACGGTAATCGTCTTTGAAAAAGACACAAGTCCTGCCGCCCATGTGCAGCGGTTACCGATAACACCAAAACCTAATTCAGAATTTCAATTTCCTATCTAATTGTCTGACTCAGTTCGAGTCTCAGTATAATCTGACTTGAATATGATCAAGTACAATCTACAATCTTCAATATTATAATTCAACATGAATCCATGAATCCAATTATCAATCTATACAACTTGACTGAACCGGACCATGGATATACATTCCATTTACATGGTTTTCCAGTTATTCCATTTACATAATTCTACGGTTACATCCGTTTACTGATATCATGGTTTCGGTCAGTCTTGCAATTATACATTCAATACAATTTACAGTACAAAACAATACAAATAAGACACTAGGGGTTTAAGGGGTAGATTGGTACGGAAGGTGTTAAAGGTGGCACGAGATAGTCAGACTTAATACACCTAACATGAATCCAGTTGCTGTTGTACCGTGGCATAAACGGTTTCTTGTACTATACGTGCCCCTAGTCTATGGAATATAGAGACTCCCCTCGTATACACTGGCATCATTCTGTACCAAGCTACAAACAACAGCGTTAATATGACATTACTACAGGATAATACAACTTTAAAATATATCTTCTTATTCTGTCTTATTCTACTTTCCTCTTACCTGTGGGACTTACCGAGCGACCTGTTCGCTAACGACATTCTGTTTCTCTCTTCTTTGAATGTCGTCAGGTGACTTGGACCCGGCAGAGATCGAGCCATCGCAAGAAGAATTGGAGCAATTTACTGAAGACCCTGCACTGTAGTTTCATTGTACACTTTTTCTTTCTGTACTTTTCATTTCCTGTTATGCCACTGTTTAGGCATCGTTTTATTTCAGTTGTATTTCCTTTCATGTATTGTACAAAGAATGTTAATAAATAAAAGTTGCTGTTCTTTTATATCTTGTCTCTTGTGTATTTATTTTATATTGCTTAGATACGCTTAGCGTATGTACTTCTGAGTATATACGTAGCGGATCTCGTCGCGTCCCCTTCGCCGTACACTGGGAAGTGGGGCGTGACACCATGCTTGAATGAGTAAGGGGTTAAGAGTTGACATTCTATGCTGGCTCCTTCTCAACACTTAGCCATTTTTTCTTGACTTTCTCCCATAGTTGCTCTCTAGCTTCTTCTTGTAGGGTTCCTAGGCACACTCAAGAGGTCTCACAAGGCATCAACCATGCCAATTTCAAATTTTACAAGTGCCAAGAAACCCTAATACGGATTCGTTAACTAGAGATTAGGCGAAACATGCAAGTAGTAAACAACTTTACTCTAAAGTGAAAGAGACTACAACCTTTGTAGATCTGGTCCTCCACTTCCTTAACTCCGTGATGATGTCCCTCCGCTGTACCCTTCGGAACCCGGACTCTCATGGTGGTTTCATCGAAGAAATGATCGGGCTAGGTCGTCGACTTCGATGCCGAAGATGATCTACGTCGAGGCAACTCAAGATCAAGCTCCAATCTTCACCAAGTCATGAAACTTGTGAAGAAAACACCCTATACAACTTGGCAAGTGGTAGAGGATGAAGAAATAGGAAGTGGGTTCACTTTGGATTTTGATTTCTCACTTGAAATCATCACTTGAAATTTTGTAGAATAGTTTTTCTTCTTCATGAAGAAGATGAAGAAGAAAGAAAAGAAAGTGAATTATGAAAAATAAAAAATCAAGTGATTCTTATCATTTTGCAACCATGGGTGAGTATAACTCATGTAGAGACTAAACTAGGGTTTAAGTGAATGGTTTGGTTAAGGAAAGAAACAAAGTGGTCAAAGCTTCATGAAGCTTCAAGATAAATCCAAAGAAATCCACCATTTCATTTCTTGCCAAAATGAATAAATAAATAAATAAATAAAACAAATATAAAACCAAACCATTAACCTAAACTTGGTTTACAATAAACACACACCCAAGTTTGCATGTATCATCAAACATGATACAAACTAGTGCACAAAACTATATCATATATACAATGTGCACATCAAGTGAGAAAATCCATCTTAAGTGAACAAATACTAGTTAATGCAAAGTAATATATCAAATATATAATTATACATTAAATCATTAAATCAACACTTGATGTAACGATCCGGTCATATCGCATATGACCGACTAATATCCAATGTATCGACTCATCGAATCAATCCTTGATTCGATAACTAGGTTATATCGCATACAACCAATCGATACATTCATCGCGAGAATAGAATACGGTATCACATACACGCATTATTCTCGGTCCCGCACATATCTCATGTGCCCTCCTATTTCGTTTCGCTTAAGCCAGGAAACCTCTGTGTAGGACTCTAAAGACTCGTCAATACGCCGGCAGCAGGTGATGATCATATCAAACACCCACAAGCCGCAAGCGGTCTGCTAAACGTAACGGCCACCCGGGTATTGAGCGATCAGAAGATCAACGAGCAAGTCCGCTTACACTCCTGTGAATCCAACCAGTAACACTTACCGTACAGTCCGGTCTGATCGTCTGATATGTCGCATATCTTTCCTAGGGGTGGTAAACGTCAAACCCCAGTAGCTCGATAAGTCGTGTCGATATGAGGTCTATAACAGTTCGAGAAACTACTGGTAACACTTACCAGTAAATCTCAGCAACCGTGGCCAGGGATTTCCGGTTATAGCCAATCGAACACAGCGCAACATCAACTCCCTATACCGGGAGAGACGAATCCCCTCCTATCGCTCATTGCCTCCATGTGACTCGGGACTGTACCCAAAAACCACCGTTTTGCACGCCCTCTTGGACGTGGTAAGGTGGAAATCAAAGCACAGTGGGAATCACACAAGACTCTATGACGATCTCGGGTCTACAGACTAACCTGTACCAGTGTCACCAGAGAACTGCCATCTGACGTAAGGTATAATACCATCTGGGAGTTCTCGGCGAGTCCGTCCAGTGTACCCAGTCTCCACTGAGCACCCGTATATCATCTCTGATGTCAAACACCAATGGATATGGGATCATTCATCGCCCATCTGTATGGGTCGAGAAGGTATACGCTAGTCTACTCTGGTATATCGATGCCCCGTCTCGATACACCCACGACTAGGGACCTTGAAGGATGTACTTATGGACTACCATGTCCCCACTAGTATGATCTGCATCATAGTCCAGGTAGTCAAGTACACATCCTAAGGGCTTTACCAACATTTAACAGAGAGACAATCAGTGTACACGTTAAGGTAAAGAGCAACCAGATAGCATACTATCATGTCGAGCAAGAAAGTCATCCCTATATATTTCCAAGCATCCACTACAATATACATCCTATGTATAGTAATGGCCTCTAGGGCATACATATAACTAACAATCTCCCACTTGCACTAGGGCCATTTGATAGTAGTGGTTGTAGTATCGCATACTCAACCATCCCATAAAAGTCTCTCTCTGGGAAAAGGCCTTTGTGAGTTGATCCGCCGTGTTGTCCTCTGAGTCTACTCTCCTAACCTCGATCACCCTGGAGATCAACCATCTCCATGATCAGGTGATACTGCCTTAGAATATGTCTGGATCACTGATGGGACGGGCGTTCCTAGGCATAAGCCACAACTCCATTGTCTCACAATGGTAGGAACGATGTTCATCTTATGAACTGATATACACCCAGACTTCCTCTTTGGTAGCATCTTAAGTAGCGATGTACCCAGTCTTTATCGTCTAGTATGCCACAGTATCTAGCTTGGAACTCTTCTAACATACCGTCCCTCGACTGAGGGTAAAGACAATGCCTGTGACTGACATTTAGTTGTCCTTATCACCCTGGAACCTTTCCAGTGATTCTCCCCAGGATCGATTGATACCATCTCACTACTACTAGTGAGAATCCTAGCATCCAATTACATCTATCTCATAGATGAAAACTCAGGATGTAATACCCAGCCCTTTTATACCAAAATCTGTATTTTGTTACTCTAGATTTCTATTTATTCTTATTTATAATTTTAATTATTTTATTTATTTTATATAATTATTTATTTATTTTAAAGTCCCATTTCTTTTATTTAATTTAAAACCAAATCCTAAAACCTAATTAATTTTCCCCGAGCCCATTTATTTTTTCCCACTCTATTTTTCAGACCAGCCCACTCCTTTCTCATCCAATTTTTTCTTTAATAAATCCCACAGCCCAAAACTATGGTTAATTCCATAAATATTAAATACGGCCCACTCATTTACCTCTAATAAATTAATTAACCCTATCCCTGGCCCGGCCTACTCTTCCCTCACCGCTTCAGCCCTCACCCGACCCGACCCGCCTTCTCTTTCTCCCCCAACGGCTATCTCTTCAATTCCCGCGCGCCCGTTCTTTCTCCGCCGCCTCCTTCTCCCATGCTGGCGCGTTTGTCGGCCACGCTCCTCACCATTACCCCCACGTCGCGCACTCCCCTCTCTAACCTCGTCATCTCTCCTTCTCTCTCTCTTCGTTCCTCCCTCGTCCCTCCTGAAACCCGAGCTTCCTCGCCTTCCTCCTCCCTGCACCCATCACCGACCACTTCATCTCTTCGTCCGCCTCCTCCCAACATCGCGACCACCACAGCCGCACCCTCCTCGTCATTATCCAAACACCCCTACTCACTCACTAACCGCACCCGAGCTCTACCCCTGCACCCTCTCGACGGCGGCCCACTGTTTCTCGTCGACCCCATCATCATCATCATCATCACCGTCGCCACCATCCTCTACTCTCTCTCTTGATCTCTTTTCCTCACTCCCCCTCGCTCAATCTCCCTGGTCCCATCTCTCTCCCTCTGTTCTCGACCTCTCTCTCTCACACTCTGTTTCTATCTCTCTCTCACTCTGTTTCTCTCTCTCTCTCTTATGATATCTCTCTCTCCCCCTCTGGTTCTCCCTCTCTCTGCCTTTCCCCTTTCTGTGTCTCTCTCCTTCTCACTCACTCCCTCCCTCTAATTCTTTCTTCCTCTAACTCTCTACCCCTCTCCTTCTCACTCAATCTCTTTGTGCTCTCTTTCTCTCTCCCTGCTTTTCTCTCTCTCTACACTTCCCACTCTCTCTCTCTCTCCCTATATCACTTTCCCTCTCTTGAACCCACATCCCGAATACCTCACCTGAACCCCGCCAGCAACCACCCTCGCCCCCACAAGCCAAGTCGAGATCACCGCAAAACATTCAAGCTTTGGCATTTCATCGAGCACTTTTCATACGTCGTCGATCCCTGCTGTCTCGGTCGTCGCCGCCGCTGCCGTACAACCCCGAGACGTTTCCAGGCAAGTATTTTACTTGCTTACATGCTATATATTCAAGTTACAATCTTTGATTGCATAGATCATAGTGTTAAACTTTTGGATCAATTATGTGTCACACATGTTCGACGTGTGTTCCCAATGAAAATACTTATCTAATTTGATGGAACTGGATTGTTTATATTGGCCCTTGCTGTGAAGAATACCTTGTATGAATTTCGTTGGATAATATGAACGTTAACGACCAAAATGACTACCCCCAAGTTTACTAGAAAAACTGGAACTCTATTGTACCCGAAAACCGTTAAAATCACCATAAATTACATATACACTGGAATGATGCGTTCGAGGGCTCAAATCGAAGAAAACTCGACTAACTTTAACCCTATACTAGTTTTCAGATATTCCTGTACAAGAACTGTGACAATATTTGGATCGGAGTGCGACTCTGGACTGCAGTCCAGAGCGACTCCAGTTGTTGCTTGCTGTTCCGTAATGAACACCACCCTGTTTCCTAAACTCGTAGGTTGCGGAACTCCACTGATTATTATAGGGGAATCTGTTATCTAGACAACACAAGTGGTTCCATCCTATTTCGTTATCATTTGTTATTTAATCTGCAATTTAAAAGATCGGGACGCATAACAGTCCCAACAAAATCAGAACTGACATATTAGTGTTAAACAGTGTATAACTCCTGACGTGCAGATGCGATTGACGATCCTTCTATTGCGTTGAAAACCTTACTGAAAACCCTAGATTTAGTTCAACTGTAGCATCGCTAAATTCTGATCTCAATTGGGATTAAAATGCGCTGCGAAACGGATTTCTGATTCTGAAACCAGATGTCCAGCCGTGAACGCTTAAAATGAAATGGCTATAAATAATGACTCTGGAATCTAAATAATGACTCTGGAATCCGATTGACATGAAACTAAATTCGATGGATAGATAACTGAACATACTAATTATTACCTGTTTATTGTTTCGCTAAACGTTACACGTTTGATTTATGATAATTTATGCAAGTGGTAAATTGTTGATTCATGACATCCTAAACATGCTTTATATATTGTTTACGCATCATATCTTACACCTGTCATTGCATTGATAACCTAGTGATAACGTGCATTTACCCAGTGTTAGATTTTAGTGATGATTGTGGCAAGTACGTCAGTGTTCGTGTATAAGTGATTAAGTGAAAGTGATACGTACTTGTACACAATCAGTGAACCTTATTATTCTATTGCATTGTCGACGTCTGTGGGATGCGTGTACGTGTGACTATAAGTGGTATGGGATACTTATGGAAGCTCTTGCACGAGTGTCACAGATAAGGCACCAGACACTGCCATTTATCTTAGGTATTAGTCGGGACGTGCTTGATGGAGGTCCTGCCTCCAGTTCTCGCGCAGACTTGTCACCGACCGATTGGTATTTAGGGTTATGGTTAGCGTTTGATGTAGACCACGGGGTGTGGGGTAGTTTAAGTGTGAGTTCAACAGAATCTCGGGAGTCCCATGCCGGCTTATATATTTAGGGAGATATATGGAGATTTACAGGGTATGGGATTATCACCGTGATATACATGTTGGGCCCGTGGTCCCTTGCCCTTGGGTTCTACCCTTGGGTGGAGGACACTCGCGAGTGGTTGACTCTCACACTTGGACTGACGATAGGCCTAGTGACCTGTACAGTGAGACTTAGAGACTGATAGGGATACTGGCATTGATATATCTTACTTACTGTGTTGACATACGTGGCATATTGTTCTACTGCTTTTACTGTTCCGCTGCATTGATTACTGCACATTCATATTCATGTTGTCATTGATCTACTGTTATATATATCTATTATTGCTGTTAGAATTGTCATAAGATTTCATATGTTATATTGCTATTGTGTCGCTCTGACGACCTGAGTATGCATGCTCAGTGTGAGGAGAAGATTTAGCCTGGACCAGGACTAGACGCACTTCACGGACATCTTGTTTAGCTATCCAGGGTTATACCCTTTTGTTTCTCATCAGGTCAGTTCTTTACATTGTTTGTTTTCAGTTGCTGCATTTCTCATTAGCTGCGCATTATTTACTGTTTACCATGAAAAACTAGAAGCCGAAGTGTGACTACGGCAGGACATTTCCTTGACCGTAGGAGCATGGCTGGCCTTGTCTACCCCTCGTATTCCGTATTTTGGGAAGCGGGGCGTGACATGGTTTAGTTGGTATCAGAGCCCAGGTTTTGCATCGATTGGGATTGTAGTTTTCCGTGTATAGCTTGGCAATCTAAGACATTCCTTGGTCTAGGTTGTAAACCTGTCATTCTTGATCCATATTCACATCGTGTGTTCAGCTATCCATTCGCTAGGGTTTCGAGTGACTTGGCAAAGTTACGTGGTTGCAATTGCACTACCGTGCTCTGTTTAAGTGACTTAAAGTCATACAGTTGATTCTCCACTTGTAATAAATTCATCACATCTGATACTCTTGAATCTTTGTCCAAACCACACTATATTTTGATTCGTATAGCTTGTACCTTATATCGTTTTCAAAATTATTGTTTCAGGATCATGTCTTTCAACGACTCTTGCTCTATCTCCACTCCCCAGAATCAGACTGTTGAGATCCTGAGTGTACTGCAAGGTTTGAAGGAAGCCCAGGAGCGAACAAACGACTTGTTAGCTGAAGGACTGAGAAGGCAGGTGAGTCAGGCACCAGCGGGAGTCTCCAGTCATAAAGGGATCCCTGTTAGACGAGGAAAAGAGAAGAAGATGAAGCGCCAATTTGTTTTCCCGCGACAGAAACAGCAGAAGACCCCATGTTGTGGGTATTGTAAGAGGCCAGGACATCTTCAGAGGGATTGTCGCCGCGCCCAAGGGAAATGTCTGATTTGCGGATCCAGCGAACATCTCATTAACGGTTGCCCAGAAAGGAAAGAACTAGAAGGAGGAGACTCGTCCACACTCCCCACTTCTGCCAAGTGAGGATTACTGCGTAGTTTGTACTTCGAGGATAAAGCGGATCCAACACAATATTCAATTTGCGTGACGAGGATGCAACGTTATAGTAGTCGAAGAAGAATTTTTCATGTTATCTACTTTCAGTAATAATGTTATCATCTTTTTATAAATATTTCTTTCCGTTTGAAATCTTGTACCCGTTGAAAATTTTAGTTGAATGCAATAAAATTTGAATCGTAATACATGTATCATTCTCTTGTCATTTCCCCTTGTTCATACTGTTCATTAGCACAACATTTTAACTTTGATTTTTCAATTCCTGCCACCGCTTATCTTCCCATACTTCGTACACTTAGCCATTTTCCTGATGTATTCCATTGCCTAATCATGTCTCTTTTTCTTTCAGGCCATGGCCCATCCTGGAGCAGCGCCGCATCTAGATGAGGATGCACAGTCATGCGTTTCCTTAGACCGCACACTGATGAGTTCCGACGATGAGATCAACGGTTCCCAGGACAATTTCGGAAACCACGAATCAGAGGACGAAGGAGTAGCCGCCCCAGAGTTTAACATGATAGCTGATTCCGACGAAGAAGAAGGAGACCCTGAAGAGAACCCGATAGAAGAAGATCCCGAGGAAGAACCGATAGAAGAAAATCCAGTGGGGGAAAATCACATGGAAGAGAATCCAGAAGAAGAGAATCACATGGAATCGGACCTCGATGAAGAAGCTCCATCCGAGGAAGAAGGACCAGAAAATCAAGACCCTGCAGTGGAAGAAGACTCCCAATGGCGATACCTGCGAGGCGCTATGGAAATGGACGCCCCTACCTGAGTGCGCGAGCCTACCGCAACCTGCTGAACCTCCACAACCGTGACTGACGGGATTTCCTTTAGATGTTGTGTTCTTTGGCCAAATAAATCTGTGTATAGTTAAGGCCACCTTTTGTCTTTGGGGAATGCTTTGTTTAAAATCTTTTGGAATAAAATAAATTGCCGAGTTCACTAATCTTTTGATCTTCCTAGTTCACTTGATACTCGATTACTTCTTCTATACAATTATTATTTTTTCTTCTCCTTTTGAGGTCTGTCCGCCCCTATTCCTTACATTGTCTTAACCCTCACTGAGATTAACTAGTACCACGCCCGATCTTTTAGAGGTCCACCCTTCATCCTCCGTTTGTGCCTCATTCGAGACCCTTCTGGGAGTAGAAATTTTTGTGAAATTTCCGAGTTCACAAACCTTTCAAATCTTGATTCATATGATGTACCGACCGTTATCCTCCCCATATTTTTCCTTTGTAGTCCTTTGCTGTTCACCCTTACATCCGGTGCTGACCCGATCCCAATCTCCTTGATCTTCGGCCTAAAGCCGCCATACTCCAACCTTTGAATGATCCACACTTCCTTGTAATCCTTGCCCTAGCTAGCCCTGTACATTTTATGTGTTTTCCTATTACCCTATATATATATTTAGGGACTTTATTATTCGAAATTTGGTTTTCAGTATTTTGTAATTATCGAAGAGTGCATCTTATTGACTAATTAGTTTTATGTATTGTAAGCACACTACTATTACCCTCAGTTTCAGTAGCGCAACCTTACATCGCGCATATTTTCGCTCCATGTTTCTTATTTTCACTATATGAGTTTTCTACGTTATTTGAACGATACATTATCTTAGAATGTTTTAACCTGCCGATAAATCTTTCACTACTTCATTGTCGTTATTTTTTTTTCGGGTGTTATGCCTATGTTTACTATTATAAATGGTTGTGCCTTATACTTATTATTTCTACCTTGCTACTTTTGATATAATTATATGTGCACACATTTGGGTTTCGATGTTATTAAACACGCCTTGATTATTATTGTTCATTAGTGTTATCTATATTCTCGTATACTTGTAGTTCGTCCTTATAGTTGTTCCTGCCGTATACTTATATAAAGCTATCCTTTTGTATGTTGTTCTTGCATATATATACCTTCAAAAATTTCATCCACCCGTTTAAAGTAAATCATTATATGTTAGTTTGTGATATGCTAGCTTACACTTTTAATTTTACAACTTATCGTTTAGTTTTAAATTTCGAGGACGAAATTTTTGTAAGGGTGGTATGATGTAATACCCAGCCCTTTTATACCAAAATCTGTATTTTGTTACTCTAGAATTCTATTTATTCTTATTTATAATTTTAATTATTTTTATTTATTTTATATAATTATTTATTTATTTTAAAGTCCCATTTCTTTTATTTAATTTAAAACCAAATCCTAAAACCTAATTAATTTTCCCCGAGCCCATTTATTTTTTTCCCACTCTATTTTTCAGACCAGCCCACTCCTTTCTCATCCAATTTTTTCTTTAATAAATCCCACAGCCCAAAACTATGGTTAATTTCATAAATATTAAATCCGGCCCACTCATTTACCTCTAATAAATTAATTAACCCTATCCCTGGCCCGGCCCACTCTTCCCTCACCACTTCAGCCCTCACCCGACCCGACCCGCCTTCTCTTTCTCCCCCAACGGCTATCTCCTCAATTCCCGCGCGCCCGTTCTTTCTCCGTCGCCTCCTTCGCCCACGCTGGCGCGTTTGTCGGCCACGCTCCTCACCGTTACCCCCACGTCGCGCACTCCCCTCTCTAACCTCGTCATCTCTCCTTCTCTCTCTCTTCGCTCCTCCCTCGTCCCTCCTGAAACCCGAGCTTCCTCGCCTTCCTCCTCCTTGCACCCATCACCGACCACTTCATCTCTTCGTCCGCCTCCTCCCAACATTGCGACCACCACAGCCGCACCCTCCTCGTCGTCATCCAAACACCCCCACTCACTCACTAACCGCACCCGAACTCCACCCCTGCACCCTCTCGACGGCGGCCCACTGTTTCTTGTCGACCTCATCATCATCGTCATCATCACCGTCGCCACCATCCTCTACTCTCTCTCTTGATCTCTCTTCCTCACTCCCCCTTGCTCAATCTCCCTGGTCCCATCTCTCCCCCTCTGTTCTCGACCTCTCTCTCTCTCATTTTGTTTCTCTCTCTCTCATGATATCTCTCTCTCCCCCTCTGGTTCTCCCTCTCTTTGCCTTTCCCCTTTCCGTGTCTCTCTCCTTCTCACTCACTCCCTCCCTCTAATTCTTTCTTCCTCTAACTCTCTACCTCTCTCCTTCTCACTCAATCTCTTTGTGCTCTCTTTCTCTCTCCCTGCTTTTCTCTCTCTCTCTACACTTCCCACTCTCTCTCTCTCTCCCTATATCACTTTCCCTCTCTTGAACCCACATCCCGAACACCTCACCTGAACCCCGCCAGCAACCACCCTCGCCCCCACAAGCCGAGTCGAGATCACCGCAAAACATTCAAGCTTTGGCATTTCATCGAGCACTTTTCATACGTCGTCGATCCCTGCTGTCTCGGTCGTCGCCGCCGCTGCCGTACAACCCCGAGACGTTCCCAGGCAAGTATTTTACTTGCTTACATGCTATATATTCAAGTTACAATCTTTGATTGCATAGATCATAGTGTTACACTTTTGGATCAATTATGTGTCACACATGTTCGACGTGTGTTCCCAATGAAAATACTTATCTAATTTGACGGAACTGGATTGTTTATATTGGCCCTTGCTGTGATGAATACCTTGTACGAATTTCGTTGGATAATATGACCGTTAACGACCAAAATGACTACCCCCAAGTTTACTAGAAAAACTGGAACTCTATTGTACCTGAAAACCGTTAAAATCACCATAAATTACATATACACTGGAATGATGCGTTCGAGGGCTCAAATCGAAGCCAACTCGATGAAATTTAACCCTATACTAGTTTCCAGATATTCCTATACTTGAACTGTGATAATATTTGGATCGGAGTACGACTCTGGACCATAGTCACAAATTCGCCGTTCGGGAATAATTCGGCGAGGTCGAAAATTCGGATTCGGAGAACTATTCGGAAAAAATCGGCAGGTATTCGGGAAAGATTCGGTAAGTGTTCGGGAAATGTTCGGGAAGGATTTCGAGCAATAAATTAATATATAAGACGCTAGGTTTTGATTTTGTGAATTATTTACAGTTTTTTGAACTATTCGCTGTTTTTTCACATAATTCGGGAATAATTCGCGAATTATTCGCGAATAATTCGCGAATAATTCGTTTGATCAAAAATTCGCGAATTATTCGCGAATTCGGCGAATAATTCGCGAATTATGTGACTATGCTCTGGACTGCAGTCCAGAGCGACTCCAGTTGTTGCTTGCTGTTCCGTAATGAACACCACCCTGTTTCCTAAACTCATAGGTTGCGGAACTCCGCTGATTATTATAGGGGAATCTGTTATCTAGACAACACAAGTGGTTCCATCCTATTTCGTTATCATTTGTTATTTAATCTGCAATTTAAAAGATCGGGACGCATAACAGTCCCAACAGAATCAGAACTGACATATTAATGTTAAACAGTGTATAACTCCTGACGTGCAGATGCGATTGATGATCCGTCTATTGCGTTGAAAACTTTACTGAAAACCCTAGATTTCATTCAACTGTAGCATCGCTAAATTCTGATCCCAATTGGGATTAAAATACGTTGCGAAACGGATTTCTGATTCTGAAACCAGATGTCCAGCCGTGAACGCTTAAAATGAAATGGCTATAAATAATGACTCTAGAATCCGATTGACATGAAACTAAATTCGATGGATAGATAACTGAACATACTAATTATTACCTGTTTATTGTTTCGCTAAACCGTACACGTTTGATTTATGATAATTTATGCAAGTGGTAGATTGTTGATTCATGACATCCTAAACATGCTTTATATATTGTTTACGCATCATATCTTACACCTGTCATTGCATTGATAACCTAGTGATAACGTGCATTTACCCAGTGTTAGATTTTAGTGATGATTGTGGCAAGTACATCAGTGTTCGTGTATAAGTGATTAAGTGAAAGTGATACGTACTTGTACACAATCAGTGAACCTTATTATTCTATTGCATTGTCGACGTCTGTGGGATGCGTGTACGTGTGACTATAAGTGGTATGGGACACTTATGGAAGCTCTTGCACGGGTGTCACAGATAAGGCACCAGACACTGCAATTTATCTTAGGTATTAGTCGGGACGTGCTTGATGGAGGTCCTGCCTCCAGTTCTCGCGCAGACTTGTCACCGACCGATTGGTATTTAGGGTTATGGTTAGCGTTTGATGTAGACCACGGGGTGTGGGGTAGTTTAAGTGTGAGTTCAACAGAATCTCGGGAGTCCCATGCCGGCTTATATATTTAGGGAGATATATGGAGATTTACAGGGTATGTGATTATCACCGTGATATACATGTTGGGCCCGTGGTCCCTTGCCCTTGGGTTCTACCCTTGGGTGGAGGACACTCGCGAGTGGTCGACTCTCATACTTGGACTGGCGATAGGCCTAGTGACCTGTACAGTGAGACTTAGAGACTGATAGGGATACTGACATTGATATATCTTACTTACTGTGTTGACATACGTGTCATATTGTTCTACTGCTTTTACTGTTCCGCTGCATTGATTACTGCACATTCATATTCATGTTGTCATTGATCTACTGTTATATATATATCTATTATTACTGTTAGAATTGTCATAAGATTTCATATGTTATATTGCTATTGTGTCGCTCTGACGACCTGAGTATGCATGCTCAATGTGAGGAGAAGATTTAGCCTGGACCAGGACTAGACGCACTTTACGGACATCTTGTTTAGCTATCCAGGGTTATACCCTTTTGTTTCTCATCAGGTCAGTTCTTTACATTGTTTGTTTTCAGTTGCTGCATTTCTCATTACCTGCGCATTATTTACTGTTTACCATGAAAAACTAGAAGCCGAAGTGTGACTACGGCAGGACATTTCCTTGACCGTAGGAGCATGGCTGGCCTTGTCTACCCCTCGTATTCCGTATTTTGGGAAGCGGGGCGTGTCACAGGATATAGGAGGTATCACTTTGATCCTATATGGAGAATCCTTGTGATAAGCGGAGATTGACCGAGCGTAGCATAGGAAACTTCTTCCCTATCAAGAGTATGTCATCCACGTACTTTACAAGGATCACTACCATACTCCCTACTACCTTTTTGTATATACAAGGTTCATCTACCATTTTGATGATGTCAAACTGTTTGACTAACTCATCAAAACAGATGTTCCAACTCCGCGATGCCTGCTTCATCACATAAAACATATTGCACACGTTTCCGCTGCTCCCACTGTCTACGAAGCCCTCTGGCTGTGTACTTATAGACGCTCTCTTCCAAAACATCATTTAGAAAAGTAGTCATGACACCCAACCACCAGATATCGTAGTCATGGTATATAGCCGTGGCAAGTAGGATCTGGACGGACTTAAGCATAGCTACTGGAAAAGGTTTTATCATTATCCACCACTGGTCTATGTTGCAAACCTTTAACAAGTCTAGCTTTTGAAAGTCTCAACTTTTTTATCTACACCAAGTAATCTTCTCAAGATATACTTGCTCCTGATGGGAATTTAACCCTTCAGATATAGCAGCCAAAGTCCATACTTTGTTGGTGTATAAGGATTCCATCTCAGATCACCAAGCATCCAGCCATTCTTAAAGAGTCCAACTCTTGATGGCCAGCTCGAAACTAGTTGGGTCATCATCTCATGATGCATTCCTCGCTCCCACTGTCATAGAGAAACAGAAGTATCTCTCAGGTGGGTGAGGAACCCTACTGGATCGGCGGAGAGGCTGAGGTTCGTTGGAATCTACTGAATCCTTTGGTTCTATCAAATCATCTGCTGTAGTTTGTATAGTTGGAACATTTCCAGTTCTACAGAACTGACCTTGCATCGATCTTGTCCGGATTTTGCTTTTAGACATAGGCCGGACAACCCCAAATCTTAACTAACTTAAGATATGGGCTCTTCCCTTTCCATATCACATATGAAGCGGT
Source organism: Agapanthus africanus (assembly GCA_030015575.1). Classification (NCBI taxonomy): domain Eukaryota; kingdom Viridiplantae; phylum Streptophyta; class Magnoliopsida; order Asparagales; family Amaryllidaceae; genus Agapanthus; species Agapanthus africanus. Next base: position 562,153,922 of record CM057340.1, read on the forward strand.
AGACAACTGATTTGATTGGAACCCTATTCAATAGGTATGCAACTTCATAAGTGCATAACTCCCAAAAGGAAATAGGTAACTCAGTAATACTCATCATAGAGCACACCATATCAAATAGGGTGTATCTGCTCCGCCTCGATACACCGACGTGCTGTGGAGTATACGGAGGAGTAATGCTGAGAGAGAATCTCATTCTCCTTTAGAATAATCCAGGATTTCCGTGCTCAAGTATTCTCCTCCTTGATCTCATCATAGGACGTAATACTTATACCCGTATTTTTGGTTCTCTACTTCTAACTTATATTTTGTGAATATCTCAAAAGGTCCGGACTTGTGTTTCAACTGGAACATATGACTGAATCTTGAGAGATCATCAGAGAATGTAATGAAGTACAAAGAACCAGTCTTGGTATGTGCAGTCAGGGGACCTTACATACATAAACATGTATCATCCCAAGAGTTCACTTACTCTTTCTCTGTTTCCAATAAACAGAGCTATGGTCATCTAATCTTTGCGACATGACCGGCAAGTTTACAAGATGTAAATTCAAACTTATTTAAATATACATCTAAATGTAACTTTAGCCAGTCGGGTCGCATTGATATGACCTAGTCTACAATGCCTCAAGAAGTATTCGTTCATTTCTGAACTCTTCCTCTTGTGTGTGTTCTGTATACTAAGAACTGTAGTTTGATTTAGAACGTCAATACTTTTAGATAACGTGCCTGAACCGATCAACTTTTGATATAGGAAATGTTCAAAATATTATCCAACAATACAAAATTTTATCATTTCTTTATTTATAAAGAGACTGATATGATTTTGTATATCAGGTTCGGTATCTAATAACATTCGTTCAGAATCAATGTATTTGTAATACAGGGTGACAGTAACCAACAGACTTGGCTGCAACACTTGCCCCGTTTTCTGCCTCATGAAACTTATCATCCGTTCTCAGTTCTCTACCTTTCTGTAGCCATATGTAACAAATTACATATGCGGGATCCTGATCCGGTATCAAATACCCAGGACGTAGAGAATACTGAGAAACAGTTCTTTATAACGAACACACCCGAAGATGATGCATCATATGCACTTTCTTCGTTTGGGCGGCACGGGAAATCTGGTATTCCCCAATTTCCTGCTCTGTCTTATAACAATTATAAGTTGGAGCGGGACCAACGTTCCCCAGCTCAGTATAACAAGCGGGTTCGGTCAATTTATCCGTATTATTATCTTGATTAAGGCGTGATATGGTCGCTACCTAGAGAGAGAGAGAAGAAAACACTCAGCGTATGCTCTTGCATGATCAGATTGGTTATTATTTTATCTAATCAGGATGGCTCCCACTGTTTTTATCAAATCTTCCTTCAAACCCTAAAAGGAAAGACTAGCCGGGATTAATTACACACTGCAAGTTCGCCAATCTTTCAGCCAGGCCAGTGTCGGTACTTTGAGGGAGGTCCCCCGTGCTTTCGCACGAACCTAATTAATGTAAACCTCGTTTTCCCAGTGGCGTAACCTCGTTAACACCTTTTTAGACACCTACTTGATCGGCTAATTGTAATGTGTAAAACTCTCCCAGGAGTAACTCTTACTCGCAGCGGGTATCGGGATCCAACTATCTCATAGAAGGTATGCAATCTCATTGCAAATTTCAACACTTGAAATTCCCGATAATTTTGCCCCTAGCGTCCTATGACCTTGACGCAGGCCAACAAACCATAGTGCGCTAGTCAAGTTCAACCCGTCATTTCCTTATTCAATTAAACCCACCCGCACGACCCTTGACGCAGGCCAACAAAGTCGCACGACTACCCTAATCCAATCTGCATCATATACATACACAGATAAATACTAGTTAGCTACCGCACACTACGCCTTGACGCAGGCCAACAAACGTAGCACGAATACTAACTACTACTTATCTGAAATGACGGAGGGCTACGACAGGTTTTTCTGAAAACCTATTGCGTAATGAACTTGATATCGTTGTAGAATCAAATGATTTTAAAATGGAGTGTTTTCGAGGCTTTTCTAGTTTTGCTAAAGGGGTCACTCCCGGTGAAGGGATCGTCGGCCCTTTCCTCATCGAATAAGGTGCAGGATATATTATATATACCGCTGTGCAAAGCAAAAACTATAGAAGCAATCAAAAGACAAACCGAGAATTGTAGCATCTGCCAGTTATTGGTAAAGGGGTCACTCCCGGTGAAGGGATCTCGGCCCTTTCCTCATCGAATAAGGTGCAGGATGTTCTACAAGGAACACCGCGATGCAAAGCAAGAACTGTAGCTACCTATTTTTAAGAAATTCGATTCCACAACATCTTTAGGTTTCTTTTATTTCATTAATCTCATTAATGAAGTCCCATCATTTAAGTTACCTAAACATTACAGATAAATACGACGTACACTTATGCCATCCGCATTCGCCTCGATGTCCCCTCGTGCACCTTAGGTTAGGTAACTAACGGCAGAGCGGGGCAGGGCTAGCACGGGTGTAAAACATAAGTAACGTCTATATAATATATCATATATACTATATACTGTATCTATCACAGAACATATCAAAAGATCACATCACAGATATCGCCGCAGAAGAAACATATATGAAATATTGGATATACTAGGACATCCGTGTTTTCAATACGAGCCAGTATAAAACACGGATTCCACGGTCGCGATGAATAGCCAAACCCACACCCCTAGACCCCTACGAGAGCGGCAAGCAACCCTACCAATTCTAGAGTTAGGAGACCCGGACTCGACTCCTCGAGTTGGTCTCCCACTGGACTCCACAACCCGGTTACTTGTGCCCTCCTCCTTGGGTCTATCCTAGTGCGGAAAAGTAAATAATATACATCAACGGTGACAGCTTCCGCTACCTGGAAGTGCCCCAATAAAAGAATATTACATACAAGTTTTTACATGAATGAAAATGAAAAACACTCATCTCACATAAAAACCCCCGGCTATTCATACGCGACGATCCAATATAACATATCCAGCAACACATAACATCACATGTCATCAATGTAAGTAAATATGCGCATCCCAATTGTCGTTGACATATAGCAACGAAACCGGCGATATCGCATATTACACTTACGGCCGCAGAAAAGAAAGTGTAAAATTACAACAGTTGGAATCCGCAAACTCTTTAGACATCGCATGCCTAATTAAATGAATTCCTTAGACATCGCATGCCTAACAATTATAAACCCCGCATTTTAGTCTCATTATCGAAAACTCTTTTCAATATCAAGTCGGGTAATTCAACAAGATTCCCGACATCCTGATCGAATGCTTGTCGCAAACTTTAGTAGATGGCCACACCCCCAATGCCGTCGGCGAAGTGCACTAAGGCGGAACACCGCTGCCGCGAGCACCCAAACGGATGCTTTCGGCGATGGGGTTCTCCTACAGTCACTTGGTCGGGGCTATGGGGTGGAGCTGTCTATTAAGTTTACCCGGCGAGTATCCGCGTACGCTACGTGATTGCGACGGACTTTTGATCGCATCAAAATTCCGTGGCAACCGATCAAGTGAGACTAAAGTGCTATGTTTATAACATTCATTCAGTTATCTCATAACTACTTGTGGATTCCAAATATTGTATCACATTCCAGATAAATAGAAAATGTTAAACTTTCCGATCGAACAATTAAACACCCAATGTTTCCCGAAACAGCTCAATACTTGAAATAAGTTCAAAAACATCCACTTCATGCCTCAGTACCAACGGTCCAGCCGTAGAAGGGTCAAGCCAACGCCTCACATGTGGCACGCCGTACTGCCCCAAACCCTAAGGTTCAAAGGACAGTTCAAGACGGTCACATAATCGAGTTAAGGTTTGTTGTCTTTTAGAGGGTCCATCGTGTTACTTGCACTACTTAGAACATTCTTAAACTACGGAAAAATCCAACACTTGGAAATTTCCCGGCAGGGGAAAAAGTGGGTATTTATATCCGATCGAACTTTTTAACAGTTTCTAAAATATCCGGAAAAACATAAACGAAGTTAAATTATCCGATCAAATTAACGAGTCCCCAATAAAACCCTAAAAAACTCAACACTTGAAATGATCGGGCTAGGTCGTCATAAAAAATTGCCAAGAAAGGACCTAAGAATAAATATATGAAATTTCAGGGACTAAGTCAAAATTTTGGCCGCGGAACCGCCGCCAAACCCTTGGTTTAGCCGCGGTTCCGCGGTTAAACTATTGACTTAGTGGACGGTACTTCACAGTAATTCTTAGTTTTTCCTGCTTGTTTTTCTGAGCATTTTTAATTCACAAAAATCCACTGTTTTGAAAAATGTACAGAGAAGGGTTTTGTCGGGGTTTACGGGTTCGATCGGACTTCTAACTTCGTCTACACTTCGTCTAAAACTTTAGCTAGGCTCTGATACCACTGTAGGGTTCCTAGGCACACTCAAGAGGTCTCACAAGGTATCAACCATGCCAATTTCAAATTTTACAAGTGTCGAGAAACCCTAATACGGATTCGTTAACTAGAGATTAGGCGAAACATGCAAGTAGTAAACAACTTTACTCTAAAGTGAAAGAGACTACAACCTTTGTAGATCCGGTCCTCCACTTCCTTAGCTCCGTGATGATGTCCCTCCGCTGTACCTTTCGGATCCTGGACTCTCGCGGTGGTTTCATCGAAGAAATGATCGGGCTAGATCGTCGACTTCGATGCCGAAGATGATCTACGTCGAGACAACTCAAGATCAAGCTCCAATCTTCACCAAGTCATGAAACTTGTGAAGAAAACACCCTATACTACTTGGCAAGTGGTAGAGGATGAAGAAATAGGAAGTAGGTTCACTTTGGATTTTGATTTCTCACTTGAAATCATCACTTGAAATTTTGTAGAATAGTTTTTCTTCTTCATGAAGAAGATGAAGAAGAAAGAAAAGAAAGTGAATTATGAAAAATAAAAAATCAAGTGATTCTTATCATTTTGCAACCATGGGTGAGTGTAACTCATGTAAAGACTAAACTAGGGTTTAAGTGAATGGTTTGGTTAAGGAAAGAAACAAAGTGGTCAAAGCTTCATGAAGCTTCAAGATAAATCCAAAGAAAGCCACCATTTCATTTCTTGCCAAAATGAATAAATAAATAAATAAATAAAACAAATATAAAACCAAACCATTAACCTAAACTTGGTTTACAATAAACACACACCCAAGTTTGCATGTATCATCAAACATGATACAAACTAGTGCACAAAACTATATCATATATACAATGTGCACATCAAGTGAGAAAATCCATCTTAAGTGAACAAATACTAGTTAATGCAAAGTAATATATCAAATATATAATTATACATTAAATCATTAAATCAACACTTGATTTAACGATCCGGTCATATTGCATATGACCGACTAATATCCAATGTATCGACTCATCGAATCAATCCTTGATTCGATAACTAGGTTATATCGCATACAACCAATCGATACATTCATCGCGAGAATAGAATACGGTATCACATACACGCATTATTCTCGGTCCCGCACATATCTCATATGCGCTCCTATTTCGTTTCGCTTGAGCCAGGAAACCTCTATGTAGGACTCTAAAGACTCGTCAATACGCCGGCAGCAGGTGATGATCATATCAAACACTCACAAGCCGCAAGCGGTCTGCTAAACGTAACGGCCACCCGGGTATTAAGCGATCAGAAGATCAACGAGCAAGACCGCTCACACTCCTATGAATCCAACCGGCAACACTTACCGTACAGTCCGGTCTGATCGTCTGATATGTCGCATATCTCGCCTAGGGGTGGTAAACGTCAGACCCCAGTAGCTCGATAAGTCGTGTCGATATGAGGTCTATAACAGTTTGAGAAACTACTGGTAACACTTACCAGTAAATCTCAGCAACCGTGGCCAGGGATTTCCGGTTATAGCCAATCGAACACAGCGCAACATCAACTCCCTATACCGGGAGAGACGAATCCCCTCCTATCGCTCATTGCCTCCATGTGACTCGGGACTGTACCCAAAAACCACCGTTTTGCACGCCCTCTTGGACGTGGTAAGGTGGAAATCAAAGCACAGTAGGAATCACACAAGACTCTATGACGATCTCGGGTCTACAGACTAACCTGTACCAGTGTCACCAGAGAACTGCCATCTGACGTAAGGTATAATACCATCTGGGAGTTCTCGGCGAGTCCGTCCAGTGTACCCAGTCTCCACTGAGCACCCGTATATCATCTCTGATGTCAAACACCAATGGATATGGGATCATCCATCGCCCATCTGTATGGGTCGAGAAGGTATACGCTAGTCTACTCTGGTATATTGATGCCCCGTCTCGATACACCCATGACTAGGGACCTTGAAGGATGTACTTATGGACTACCATGTCCCCACTAGTATGATCCGCATCATAGTCCAGGTAGTCAAGTACACATCCTAAGGGCTTTACCAACATTTAACAGAGAGACAATCAGTGTACACGTTAAGGTAAAGAGCAACCAGATAGCATACTATCATGTCGAGCAAGAAAGTCCTCCCTATATATGTCCAAGCATCCACTACAATATACATCCTATGTATAGTAATGGCCTCTAGGGCATACATATAACTAACACTTCTTCCTCCTCATGTCATGGTTCAAGCTTCAACCCTCACATGTGATTTGAACCATGAAGCTTGAACACAAACTTGTGAGCTTTTAACATCCCCTACTTCACCATCCTACACTTGACTACCGATCGAGTGTAGCGTGTTTCCTATGCTAAAGAGTTTAGTGTAGAGGTAGCTTGAGTTGGAGGGACTTCGCGTGGATTATCTTCTGCACGAAGGTCATCGGGGGAAGCTCGTCCAAAACCTCAAGTGGAGCCTGGTGGACTCGCGGGACTACTACACGGAGCATATGAATTGAAGGACCGGTCTACAAAGGTTGTATTCCTTGCTCTCTTGATGTAAAGTTGTTTACATTCATGTATCGTCTAATTTTCCGGTTAAGAATCTAGGGTTAGGGTTATTTAGCATGGCAAATTTTTGAAAACGGTATGGATGATGCCTCCCAAAACCTTGCTGTCGTGCTCCGTAACCCAACAGTGGTATCAGAGCCAAACTAGACAATTTGACGATGTTTATTAGAATCACGAAACCGAAAAACTCCGAAACACCGAAACCAAAAATCAAGTTTCTGTCAATTTTAAAATGATCTCAGAAAATTATTTTAGCAACTGCAGAATGTCATATGTGATACAACTAGAACACTGAAAAAGTTCGAGGCTCTTTCACTGAATTTGACCCGGCGACATTCACAAAATATCCGGCCTCGTCGGTTTTTTAAACTTCTCTTTGGCTCGAAATTTTTTGGTGTTCTCTGTGCTTGATTTTGGGGTTTTAGGTATTGTTTGATTAGCCCAGTTTTCATGTGATGTTAACAGTTCTATTGGGGCTAATACGGAGTGTTTCGTAGTCGTAATTCTAACATCATTACGGGTTAATTTAGACGATGTTAAAAAGTTCAAACGAATATCAATAACCCATTTTCTCCCTTACCGGAAATTTTCCAAAAGTTGGATTTTCTCCAAGTTAAAAACATTCAAAAATCATGCAAGTAATTATATGGACCCTCTAGAAGAACGAAACCCTAACTCGATTCTATGACCGTCGGAACCGCCACCAAACCCTAGGGTTTGTGGTCGTTCCGCGGCGCCATAGGTGAGGCAAGGGTTGGCCCTTCTACGGTTGGTCCATAGGTACTGTGGTATATTCTGGGTATTTTTAAACAGTGCTCAAGTGTTGAGCTCTTCGGAAAATTTTTGGGTGTTTGTTGATTCGATCGGAATGTTTAATATCGTCTAACTATCTTTGAAATATGATACAATATTTAGAATTCATTTGGTTAGGCATGAAATCCGAAATATGTGATATTTCGGGTTTATGATGTCTAAGAAGGTTACGGATTCCAAATGTTGTGGTTTGACATTTTCTTTTCTGCTACCGTAAGTGTAATATGTGGTGTATCGCCGGTTTCGTTGCTATATATCAACGACAATTGGGATACGCATATTTACTTACGTTGATGACATGTGATGCTATGTGTTGCTGGGATATGTTATATTGGATCGTCGTGTTTTGAATAGCCGGGGTTTTTTGCGTGAGATGAGAGTTTTTCATTTTCAGTCATGTAAAAAACTTGTACGTAATATTCTTTTATTGGGGCACTTCCGGGTTGAGGATGCTGTCACCCTTGTTGTATATTATTTACTTTTCCGCATTAGGATAGACCCAAGGCGGGGAGCATAAATAACCGGATTCTAGAGTCCAGTGGGAGACCATCTCGAGGAGTCGGTGTAGAGTTCCTAGGCACACTAATGAGGTCTCACAAGGCATCAACCATGCCAAATTCAAAAATTTCTGGTGCCGAGAAACCCTAATGCGATCGTTGACTAGAGTTTAAGGCGAAACTACAACTAGTTAACAACTTAACTTCTAAGTGATTGGAAATACAACCTTTGTAGATCCGGTCCTCCACTTCCTAAGCTCCGTGTTGACGTCCTTTCGCTGCGATCACCACGATCCCGGACCCTAGCGATGGTTTCGTCGGAGAAATGATCGGGCTAGGTCGTTGACTTCGATGCCGAAGATGATCTACGTCGAGGCAACTCTAACTCAAGCTCCATCTTCACTTGGTCATGAACCTTGTGAAGAAAACACCTAATACAACATGGCAAGTGGTAGAGAATAAAGAAATAGGAAGTGGGTTCACTTTGGATTTGGATTTCTCACTTGATTTCATCACTTGACATTTTTGTAGAAAGCTTTTCTTTCTTCATCAAGAAGAAGAAGAAAAAAGAAATGAAAAATGAATTAACTTAAAAAGAAAATCATGTGACCCTTATCATATTGCAACCATGGTTAAGTGTAGAGAATAAACTAGGGTTAGGTGAATGGTTAGGTTAGGCAAAAGAAACAAAAATGGTTGAACTTTTCAAAACTTCATGAAGCTTCAAAGTAAATCCAAAAGAAGCAAGCATTTCTTTTCTTGCTAAAAGAATAATTAAATAAATGAATAAGTAAATCAAAACCCTAACCATTAACCTAATCATGGTTTAATCATACACACCCAAGTTTGCATGTATCATCAAACATGATACAAACTAGTGCACAAAACTATATCATATATACAATGTGCACATCAAGTGAGAAAGTTAATCTTAAGTGAACAAATACTAGTTAATGTAAAGTAATATATCAAATATATAATTATACATTAAATTATTAAATCAACACTTGATTTAATGATCCGGTCATAATGCATATAACCGACTAATATCAAGTGTATCAATGTATCGAATCAACACTTGATTCGGTAACCCGGCTATATCACATATAACCTGCCGATGATACAAATCGCGAGAATAGAATACAGTATCACATACTGGTATTATTCTCGGTCCCGCACATATCTCATATGCGCTCCTATTTCATTTCGCGTGAGCCAGGAAACCTCTGTGTAGGACTCTAAAGACTCGTCAATACGCCGGTAGTAGGTGATGATCATATCAAACACCCACAAGCCGCAAGCGGTCTGCTAAACGTAACGGCCACCCGGGTATTGAGCGATCAGAAGATCAACGAGCAAGCCCGCTCACACTCCTGTGAATCCAACCGGCAACACTTACCGTACAGTCCGGTCTGATCATCTGATATGTCGCATATCTTGCCTAGGGGTGGTAAACGTCAGACCCCAGTAGCTCGATAAGTCGTGTCGATATGAGGTCTATAACAGTTCGAGAAACTACTGGTAACACTTACCAGTAAATCTCAGCAACCTTGGCCAGGGATTTCCGGTTATAGCCAATCGAACACAGCGCAAAATCAACTCCCTATACTGGAAGAGACGAATCCCCTCCTATCGCTCATTGCCTCCATGTGATTCGGGACTGTACCCAAAAGCCACCTTTTTGCACGCCCTCTTGGACGTGGTATGATGGAAATCAAAGCACAGTGGGAATCACACAAGACTCTAAGACGATCTCGGGTCTACAGACTAACCTGTACCAGTGTCACCAGAGAACTGCCATCTGACGTAAGGTATAATACCATCTGGGAGTTCTCGGCGAGTCCGTCCAGTGTACCCAGTCTCTACTGAGCACCCGTATATCATCTCTGATATCAAACACCAATGGATATGGGATCATCCATCGCCCATCTATATGGGTCGAGAAGGTACACGCTAGTCTACTCTGGTATATCGATGCCCCGTCTCGATACACCCACGACTAGGGACTTTGAAGGATGTACTTATGGACTACCATGTCCCCACTAGTATGATCCGTATCATAGTCCAGGTAGTCAAGTACACATCCTAAGGGTTTTACCAACATGTAACAGAGAGACAATCAGTATACACGTTAAGGTAAAGAGTAACCAGATAGCATACTATCATGTCGAGCAAGAAAGTCCTCCCTATATATGTCCCAGCATCCACTACAATATACATCCAATGTACAGTAATGGCCTCTAGGGCATACATATAACTAACAATCTCCCACTTGCACTAGGGCCATCTGTAGCAGTGGTTGCAGTATCACATACTCAACCATCCCATATAAGTCTCTCTCTGGGAAAAAACCTTTATGAGTGGATCCGCCGTGTTGTCCTCTGAGTCTACTCTCCTAACCTCGATCACCCTGGAGATCAACCATCTACATGATCAGGTGACACTGCCTAAGAATTATATCTGGATCACTGATGGGACGGGCGTTCCTTGGCATAAGCCACAACACCATTGTCACACAATGGCAGGAACGAAGTTCATCTCATGAACTAATATACATCCAGACTGCCTCTTTGGTAGCATCTTAAGTAGCGATGTATCCAGCCTTTATCGTCTAGTTTGCCATGGTATCTAGCTTGGAACTCTTCCAACATACCGTCCTTTTACTGAGGGTAAAGACAATGCCTGCGACTGACATTCAGTCGTCTTTATCACCCTGGAACTTTTCCAGTGATTTTCCCCAGGATCAATTGATACCATCTCACTACATCTAGTGAGACTCCTAACACCCAATAACATCTATCTCATAGATGAAAACTCAGGATTTAGGAGGTATCATTTTGATCCTATATGGATAATACTTGTGATAAGCGGAGATTGACCGAGCGTAGCATAGGAAACTCCTTCCCTATCAAGAATATGTCATCCACGTACTCTACGAGGATCACGACCATACTCCCTACTACCTTTTTGTATATACAAGGTTCATCTACCATTTTGATGATGTCAAACTCTTTGACTAACACATCAAAATAGACGTTCCAACTCCGCGATGCCTGCTTTAATCTGTAAAGTAACTTGCACACGTTTCTGCTGCTCCCATTGTTTACGAAGCCCTCTGGCTGTGTACTTATAGACGTTCTCTTCTAAATCAATATTTAGAAAAGCAGTCATGACACCCAACCACCAGATATCGCAGTCATGATATGCAGCAATGGCAAGTCGGATCCAGATGGACTTAAGCATAGATCCTTAGAAAAGGTTTCAACATAATCCATACCTGGTCAATGATGCAAACCTTTAACAAGTCTAGCTTTGAAAGTCTCAACTTTTCCATCTACACCAAGTAATCTTCTCAAGATATACTTGCTCCTGATGGGGATTTAACCCTTCAGATATAGCAGCCAAAGTTCATACTTTGTTGGTGTATAAGGATTCCATCTCAGATCACCAAGCATCCAGCCATTCTTACAGAGTCCCATTCTTGATGGCCAGCTCGAAACTAGTTGGGACATCATCTCATGATGCATTCCTCGCTCCCACTGTCATAGAGAAACAAAAGTATCTCTCAGGTGGGTGAGGAACCCTACTGGATCGGCGGAGAGGCTGAGGTTCGTTGGAATCTACTGAATTCTTTGGTTCTATCAAATCATCTGCTGTAGTTTGTATAGTTGGAACGTTTCCAGTTCTACAGAACTGACCTTGCCTCGATCTTGTCCGGATTTTGCTTTTAGACATAGGCCGGACAACCCCAGATCTTAACTAACTTAAGATATGGGTTCTTCCCTTTCCATATCACATATGAAGCGGTAGGCAACTGATTTGGTTGGAACCCTATTCAATAGGTATGCAACTTCTCAAGTGCATAACACCCAATAGGAAAAATGTAACTCAGTAGTACTCATCATAGAGCACACCATATCAAATAGGGTGTATCTGCTCCGCCCCGATATACCATCGTGCTATGGTGTATACGGATGAGTAATTCTGAGAGAGAATCTCATTCTCCTTTAGAATAGTCCAGGATTTCCGTGCTCAAGTATTGTCCTCCTCGATCACATCAAAGGACATAATACTTATACCCGTATTTTGGTTCTCTACTTCTAAATCATATTCTGTGAATATCTCAAAAGGTTCGGACTTGTGTTTCAACAGGAACATATGTCTGAATCTTGAGAGATCATCAGAGAATGTAATGAAGTACAAAGAACCGGTCTTGGCATGTATAGACAGGGGACCTACATACATCAACATGTATCATCCCAAGAGTTCACTAACTCTTTCTCTGTTTCCAGTAAACGGAGCTATGGTCATCTTATCTCTGTGACATGACTGGCAAGTTTCACAAGATGTAAATTCAAACTAATTTAAATATGCATCTAAATGTAACTTCAGCCAGTCGGGTCGCATTGATATGACCTAGTCTACAATGCCTCAAGAAGGATTCGTTCATTTCTGAACTCTTCCTCTTGTGTGTGTTCTATATACTAAGAACCGTAGTTTGATTTAGAACATCAATGCTTTTAGATAACGTGCCTGAACCGATCAACTTTTGATATAGGAAATGTTCAAAACATTATCCAACAATACAAAATTTTATCATTTCTTTACTTATAAAGAGACTGATATGATTTTGTATATCAGGTTCGGTATCTAATAACATTCGTTCAGAATCAATGTATTTGTAATACAGGGTGACAGTGACCAACAGACTTGGCTGCAACACTTGCCCCGTTTTCTGCCTCATGAAACTTATCACCCGTTCTCAGTTCTCTACCTTTCTGTAGCCCTATATAACAAATTACATATGCGGGATCCTGATCCGGTATCAAATACCCAGGACGTAGAGGATACTGAGAAACAGTTCTTTATAACGAACACACCCGAAGATGATGCATCATATGCACTTTCTTCGTTTAGGCGGCACGGGAAATCTGGTATTCCCCAATTTCTGTTCTGTCTTATAACAATTATAAGTTGGAGCGGGACCAACGTTCCCCAGCTTAGTATAACAAGCGGGTTCGGTCAATACATCCGTATTATTATCTTGATTAAGGCGTGACATGGTCGCTACCCGGAGAGAGAGAGAAGAAAACACTCAGCGTATGCTCTTACAAGATCAGATTGGTTATTATTTTATCTAATCAGGATGGCTTCCACTGTTTTTATCAAATCTTCCTTCAAACCCTAAAAGGAAAGACTAGCCGAGATTAATTACACGCTACAAGTTCGCCAATCTTTCAGCCAGGCCAGTGTCGGTACTTTGAGGGAGGTTCCCCGTGCTTTCGCATGGACCTAATTACAGTAAACCTCGTTTTCCCAGAGGCGTAACCCCATTGACACCTTTCTAGACACCTACTTGATCAACTAATTGTAATGTGTAAAACTCTCCCAGGAGTAACAATTACTCGTAGTGGGTATCGGGATCCAACTATCTCATAGAAGGTATGCAATCTCATTGCAAATTTCAACACTTGAAATTCCCGATAATATTTTGCCCTAGCAGCTATATGACCTTAACATAGTCAACAAATCATAAGTGCTAGTCAAGTTCAACCCGTCATTTCCCGATTGAATTAAACCTACCCGCACGACCCTTAACATAGTCAACAAAGTCGTACGACTACCCTAATCCAATCGCATCATATGCTTATACAGATAAGCACTAATCAGCTACCGCACACTACGCCTTAACATAGTCAACAAACATAGCACGAATACTAACTAGTACTTATCTGAAATGACAGAGGGCTACGACAGGTTTTTCTGAAAACCTATTGCGTAATGAACTTGATATCGTTGTAGAATCAAATGATTTTAAAATGGAGTGTTTTTGAGGCTTTTCTAGTTTTGCTAAAGGGGTCACTCCCGGTGAAGGGATCGTCGGCTCTTTCCTCATCGAATAAGGTGCAGGATATATCAAATATACCGCTGTGCAAAGCAAGAACTATAGGAGCAATCAAAAGACAAACCGAGGGTTGTAGCATCTGCCAGTTATTGCTAAAGGAGTCACTCCCGGTGAAGGGATCTCGATCCTTTCCTTATCGAATAAGGTGCAGGATGTTCTACAAGGAACACCGCGATGCAAAGCAAGAACTGTAGCTACCTTTTTTTTTTTTGAAAATTCGATTCCACAACATCTTTAGGTTTCTTTTTCTTTCATTAATCATATTAATGAAGTCCCATCATTTAGTTTACCTAAACATCACAGATAAATACGACGTACACTTATGCCATCCACATTCGCCTCGATGTCCTCTCATGCACCGTTAGGTTAGGTAACTAACGGCAGAGCGGGGCAGGGCTAGCGCGGGTGTAAAACATAAGTAACGCCTATATAATATATCATATATACTATATACAGTATTTATCACAGAACATCAAATGATCACATCACAGATATCGCAAGTGAAGAATCATATGAAACATTGGATATACTAGGACGTCCGTGTTTTCAATACGAGCCAGTATAAAATACGAATTCCATGATTGCGATGAATAGCCAAACCCATACCCGTAGACCCCTACGAGAGCGGCAAGCAACCCTACCAATTCTAGAGTTAGGAGATCCGGACTCGACTCCTCGAGTTGGTCTCCCACTGGACTCCAGAACCCGGTTACTTGTGCCCTCCTTCTTGGGTCTATCCTAGTGCGGAAAAGTAAATAATATACAAATGTGACAACTTCCGCTACCTGGAAGTGCCCCAATAAAAGAATATTACATACAATAAATTTTACATGAATGAAAATGAAAAACTCTCATCTCACATAAAACCCCCGGCTATTCAAAACGCGACGATCCAATATAACATATCCAGCAACACATAACATCACATGTCATCAACGTAAGTAAACATGCGTATCCCAATTGTCGTTGACATATAGCAACGAAACCGGCGATATCACATATTACACTTACGGTCACAGAAAAGAAAGTGTAAAACTACAACAGTTGGAATCCGCAAACTACTTAGACATCACATGCCTAACCATCTGAATTCCTTAGACATCGCATGCCTAACAATTATAAACCCCGTATTTTAGTCTCATTATCGAAAACACTTTTCAATATTTAGTCGGGCAATTCAACGAGATTCCCGGCATTTTGATCGAATGCTCGTCGCAAACTTTAGTAGGCAGCCGCACCCCCGATGCCGTCGATGAAGTGCACCAAGACGGAACACCGCTACCGCGAGCATCCGAACGGATGCTTTCGGCGACGGGGTTCTCCTACAGTCACTTGGTCGGGGCTATGGGGCGTGGCTATCTATTAAGTTTACCGGCGAGTATCCATGTACGCTACGTGATTGCGACGGATTTTTGATCACATCAAAATTCCGTGGCAACCGATCAAGTGAGACTAAAGTGCTATGTTTATAACATCCAAATCAGTTATCTCATAACTACTTGTGGATTCCAAGTATTGTATCACATTCCAGATAAATAGAAAATGTTAAACTTTCCGATCGAACAATCAAACACCCAAGTTTTTCCGAAACAGCTCAACACTTGAAATAAGTTTAAAAACATTCACTTCATGCCACAGTACCAACGGTCCAGCCGTAGAAGGGTCAAGCCAACGCCTCACATGTGGCACGCCGTACTGCCCCAAACCCTAAGGTTCAAAGGGCAGTTCAAGACGGTCACATAATCGAGTTAAGGTTTGTTGTCTTCTAGAGGGACCATCGCGTTACTTGCACTACTTCGAACGTTCTCAAATTACGGAAAGATCCAACACTTGGAAATTTCCCGACAGGGGAAAAAGTGGGTATTTATATCCGGTCAAACTTTTTAACATGTTCTAAAATTTACCCGGAAAACAATAACGAATTTAAAATTCCCGATCGAATCGACGATTACAAAATAAACCCCAGAATGCTCAACACTTGAGTCAAATTAAAAATACCCATAAAATAGTAAACACAGAGAAAAGAATTACCGTGTAAAAAACCGTCCCTAATACCCTTAAATTGCCGCGGAACCGCCGCCAAAGGTGGGTAAACGCCGCGGTTCCGCGACCATCTTGATGAATTGGGGGCTCGTTTTTCACCATAATTCTTATTTTATCCTGCTGAATTTTTCAGGTATTTTTAATCCTGGAAAAACCCAGATTTTAAAAATGGACCAGAGAGGGGTGTATTTCGTCGTATTTGGGTTCGATCGGGGTTTTAACTTCGTTAACGCATCGCCTAAGGCTCTAGCTAGGCTCTGATACCACTGTAGGGTTCCTAGGCACACTAATGAGGTCTCACAAGGCATCAACCATGCCAAATTCAAAAATTTCTGGTGCCGAGAAAGCCTAATGCGATCATTGACTAGAGTTTAAGGCGAAACTATAACTAGTTAACAACTTAACTGCTAAGTGATTGGAAATACAACCTTTGTAGATCCGGTCCTCCACTTCCTAAGCTCCGTGTTGACGTCCCTTCACTGCGATCACCATGATCCCGGACCCTAGCGTGGTTTCGTCGGAGAAATGATCGGGCTAGGTCGTTGACTTCGATGCCAAAGATGATCTACGTCGAGGCAACTTTAACTCAAGCTCCATCTTTACTTGGTCATGAACCTTGTGAAGAAAACACCCAATACAACATGACAAGTGGTAGAGGATGAATAAATAGGAAGTGGGTTCACTTTGGATTTGGATTTCTCACTTGATTTCATCACTTGACATTTTTGTAGAAAGCTTTTCTTTCTTCATCAAGAAGAAGAAGAAAAAAGAAATGAAAAATGAATTAACTTAAAAAGAAAATCAAGTGACCCTTATCATATTGCAACCATGGTTAAGTGTAGAGAATAAACTAGGGTTAGGTGAATGGTTAGGTTAGGCAAAAGAAACAAAAATGGTTGAACTTTTCAAAGCTTCATGAAGCTTCAAAGTAAATCCAAAAGAAGCAAGCATTTCTTTTCTTGCTAAAAGAATAATTAAATAAATGAATAAGTAAATCAAAACCCTAACCATTAACCTAATCATGGTTTAATCATACACACCCAAGTTTGCATGTATCATCAAACATGATACAAACTAGTGCACAAAACTATATCATATATACAATGTGCACATCAAGTGAGAAAGTTAATCTTAAGTGAACAAATACTAGTTAATGTAAAGTAATATATCAAATATATAATTATACATTAAATCATTAAATCAACACTTGATTTAATGATCCGGTCATAATGCATATAACTGACTAATATCAAGTGTATCAATGTATCGAATCAACACTTGATTTGGTAACCCGGCTATATCACATATAACCTGCCGATGATACAAATCGCGAGAATAGAATACAGTATCACATACTGGTATTATTCTCGGTCCCGCACATATCTCATATGCGCTCCTATTTCGTTTCGCTTGAGCCAAGAAACCTCTGTGTAGGACTCTAAAGACTCGTCAATACGCCGGCAGTAGGTGGTGATCATATCAAACACCCACAAGCCGCAAGCGGTCTGCTAAACGTAACGGCCACCCGGGTATTGGGCGATCAGAAGATCAACGAGCAAGCCCGCTCACACTCCTGTGAATCCAACCGGCAACACTTACCGTACAGTCCGGTCTGATCGTCTGATATGTCGCATATCTTGCCTAGGGGTGGTAAACGTCAGACCCCAGTAGCTCGATAAGTCGTGTCGATATGAGGTCTATAACAGTTCGAGAAACTACTGGTAACACTTACCAGTAAATCTCAGCAACCGTGGCCAGGGATTTCCGGTTATAGCCAATCGAACACAGCGCAACATCAACTCCCTATACCGGGAGAGACGAATCCCCTCCTATCGCTCATTGCCTCCATGTGATTCGAGACTGTACCCAAAAGCCACCTTTTTGCATGCCCTCTTGGACGTGGTATGATGGAAATCAAAGCACAGTGGGAATCACACAAGACTCTATGACGATCTCGGGTCTACAGACTAACCTGTACCAGTGTCACCAGAGAACTGCCATCTGACGTAAGGTATAATACCATCTGGGAGTTCTCGGCGAGTCCGTCCAGTGTACCCAGTCTCTACTGAGCACCCATATATCATCTCTGATGTCAAACACCAATGGATATGGGATCATCCATCGCCCATCTATATGGGTCGAGAAGGTACACGCTAGTCTACTCTGGTATATCGATGCCCCGTCTCGATACACCCACGACTAGGGACTTTGAAGGATGTACTTATGGACTACCATGTCCCCACTAGTATGATCCGCATCATAGTCCAGGTAGTCAAGTACACATCCTAAGGGCTTTACCAACATGTAACAGAGAGACAATCAGTATACACGTTAAGGTAAAGAGTAACCAGATAGCATACTATCATGTCGAGCAAGAAAGTCCTCCCTATATATGTCCCAGCATCCACTACAATATACATCCAATGTACAGTAATGGCCTCTAGGGCATACATATAACTAACAGTCGGGTCCGGGTCTCCTAACTCTAGAATTGGTAGGGTTGCTTGCCGCTCTCGTAGGGGTCTAGAAATGTTGGTTTGGCTATTCATCGCGACCGTGGAATCCGTGTTTTTTACTGGCTTAATTTTAAATACGGACCTCTTAGTATATCCAATATTTCATATGATGACTTCTGCTGCTAATATTCTGTGATGTGATCACTTTATATGCGTGAGACGAATGCTTTATTATTATATATATGATATATAATAAACGTTGTTTATGTTTTGCACCCGAACTAGTCCCGCCCCGCTATGCCGTTAGTTAAGTAACCTAATGGTGCATAACGGGACACTGTGGCGAATGCAGATGGCATAAGTGTACGTTGTATTTTCGTTTCTTCTGTGATACTTAGGAAGCATAAATGATGGGACTTCATTAATGAGATTAATGAAAAGAAACCTAAAGATGTTGTAGAATCAAATTTTCAAAAAAGGTAGCTCTAGTTGTTGCTTTGCATAGCGGTATTCCTTGTAAAATATCCAGCATCTCATTCGATGAGGAAGAGCCGAGATCCCTTCACCGGGAGTGGCCTCTTTAGCAGAAGCTAGCAGATGCTGCAACCCATTCGGTTTTGTTTTTGATTGCCTTTTTTAGTTCTTGCTTTACATAGTGGTATTCCTTGTAGAATATCCAACACCTCATTCGATGAGGAAAGAGCCGAGATCGCTTCACCGGGAGTGACCTTTTTAGCGAAACTAGTAAAAGGCTCAAAACACTCATTTTCAAAATCACTCGATTCTACATCGATATCAAGTTCATTACGCAAAAGGTTTTCTTAAAAACCTATTGCAGCCCTACTCCATTTCAGATAAGTATTACTTAGTATTCGTGCTACGTTTGTTGACTATGCTAAGGCGTAATGTGCGGTAGCTAATTAGTGCTTATCTGCTAAAGCATGAGATGCGATTGGATTAGGGTAGTCGTGCGACTTTATTGACTATGTTAAGGGTCATACGCGTGGGTTTAATTCAATCAGGAAATGATGGGTTGAACTTGGTTAGCGCTTATGATTTGTTGACTATGTTAAGGTCATAAGTTGCTAAGGGCAAAATATTATCGGGAATTTCAAGTGTTGAAACTTGCAATGAGATTGCATACCTTCTATGAGATAGTTGGATCCCGATACCCACTCCAAGTAAGAGTTACTCCTGGAAAAGTTTTACACATCACAATTAGCCGATCAAGTAAGTGTCTAGAAAGGTGTTAACGGGGTTACGCCCATGGGAA
Organism: Agapanthus africanus; assembly: GCA_030015575.1. Taxonomy (NCBI): domain Eukaryota; kingdom Viridiplantae; phylum Streptophyta; class Magnoliopsida; order Asparagales; family Amaryllidaceae; genus Agapanthus; species Agapanthus africanus. Next base: position 562,173,871 of record CM057340.1, read on the forward strand.
AAAGAGGTTTATTTTAATTAGGTCCATACGAAAGCACGGGAAACTTCCCTCAAAGTACCGACACTGGCCTGGCCGAACGATTAGCGAACTTGTAAGGTGTAATTAATCCCAGCTAATCTTACCTTTTAGGGTTTGAAGGAAGATTTGATAAAAACAGTGGGAGCCATCCTGATTAGATAAGATAATAACCAATCTAACCTTGCAAAGACCGCACGCAAAATGATTATCCTTCTCTCTCTCCTGGTAGCGACCAATGACATGCCTTAATCAAGATAATAATATGGATGTATTGACCGAACCTACTTATTATACTGGGCTAGGTTCCGCTCTGTCTTATGATTGTCATAAGCAAGGAATAGAGGAATATTCGGATTCCCATGCCACCCAAACGAAGAAAAAGCATGTTGATGCATTGTCTTCGGGTATGTTCGTAACCAAGAACTGTTTCTCAGTTACCTCTATGTCCTGGGTATTGGATACCGGATCAGGATCAAACACATGTAATTTGTTACATGGGCTACAGGTGGAGAACCGGGAAAATGGTGATATGTCTCTAGTAGTAGAGAATGGTGCAATTGTTGCAGCCAAAGCAGTTGGCAGATATCACCCAGTGTTACCAACTGGTAATACATCGATTCTTAGCGACTGTTATTTCGTACCAATAAATATTGCGAATATTTTCCTAAATCAAGTGTTGATTGCGTAAGGTATGTTGTATAACAGTGTACACGTTCTGAATCAAACAACAGTTCTAAACGTACAGAATACACATAAGAGGAACAGTTCATAAATGAACGAAGTCTTCTTGTGGCATTGTAGACTGGGTCATTTCGATGAAACAAGACTAGCTGAAGTTCCATAAGGATGCATTTTTGAATCCGTTCGAATTTACATCTTATGAAACTTGCCAGTCATGTCTCAAAGACCAAGGTGACCAAATCTCTGTTTACTGGAAACGGAGAAAGAGCTACTGAACTCTTGGACAGATACATGATGATGTATGCGGTCCTATGTCTACATATGCCAGGGATGGTTCCACGTACATTATTACATTCACCGATATTCTCTTAAGATACGGACATGTGTTCTTGTTGAAACACAAAACTGAATCTTTTAATAATTTCAAGGAATATAAGTACGAAGCTGAGAACTAGACGGGTAAAGATATTCAAATCCTTCAATATGATCGGGGAGAAGAATACCGGAGCACGGAATTTCGAGACTATTTAAAAGAGAATGAGATTCTCTCTCAGCTTACTCCTCTGTATACACCACAGTACAACAGTATATCGGGGTGGAGGAATCGCACCCTATGAGATGTGGTGCGCTCTATAATGAGTATTGCTGAGTTGCCTATTTCTTTTCAGGGACATGCACTTGAGAAGCTGCATACCTATTGAATAGAGTTCCGAACAAATCTGTTGCCTACCACTCCATATGAGATATGGAATGGGAAGAGACTATCTCTTAAACGAGTTAAGATATGGGGTTGTCCGGCCTATGTTGAAAAGCAAAATCCGGACAAGCTTGAGACAAGGTCAGTTCTGTGCAAGTTTGTAGGATATCCCAAATATTCGCGAGGGAATATCTTCTACCACAATGAGGAACAAAAGATGCTTCGTTTCTTGACATGCCACCTTTTTAGAAAAGGAATTTCTTGTGGAAGAAATTAGTGGCGATAAGGTAGAACTGGAATAAGTTCTAGCAGAGCAAACTATAACTGACGATTTGGTGGAACCAAAGGATTCAATAGTCCCCGACGAACCGCAGCCACTCCGCAGATCTAGTTGGGTTCCTTATCCACCTGTGAGATACTGGGGTTTTCTCATAGACGATGGGAGCGAGGATTGCATCATGTAGATAATGACCCAACTAGTTTAGAGCAGGCCATCACAAGTGGAGACTATGTGAAATGGCTGGATGCTATGCGATTTGAGATAGAATCCATATACACCAGCAAAGTGTTGACTTTGCATGTTGCTCCTGAAGGGGTAAAACCCATCGGGAACAAAAGGATCTTTGAGAAAGATAATTTGGTATAGATGGAAAAGTTGAGACTTTCAAGGCTATGCTTAAGTCTATCAGGATCCTATTTGCCATTGCTGCATACCCTGACTACGAAATCTGGCAGATTGCACGTCAAAATCGCTTTTCTAAATGGTGATTTAGAAGAGAGCATGTAAATGACACTGCCAGAGGGATTCGTAGATAGTAGGAGCAGCGGAAGCATGTGCAAGCTGCTTAAATCCATCTAAAGGTTGAAGCAGGCATCGCAGAGATAGAACATCTATTTTAATGAAGCTGTCAAAGAGTTTGTTCTCCTCCGAAACACGGAGACGTGACCGCGTAGGTCCGTCTTGCCTGAATTTGGGGGCAGATGCTAATTGGTGCTATCCGTCCACCTCTCCGAAAATGCCAAGTTGATTTATGACACTATGTATCGAAGGTTTAAACGGATGCGGCCGATATAGCAGACTTCGTCAGATTCCCCCTCATTTGAGGGGTTTTTGATTGTGGGGACGCTCTTCCCTACAGGCGCAAGCCCCTGCAGTTAATCACGCTACCGCATCGCGGTAACAACTTTCTCTTTCTCCAGATGGTCACTTCGTGTCGTGGGTGTTTGTTGTGTTTTTGGTTGCCCGTGGATTGTATACGGAGACTAATTTATGTTGTCGCCCGTAGGGCGTGGATTAGTCCAAATCCGTATTTTCTTAGATTTGGGTTTTGGTTTGGGTTTAAGGATGCGTTAGTCTCATTTGAGACTAAGATCAACTTAAACCTTTGTTAAGGATACATTAGTCTAATTTTAGACTAAGATCAACTTAACAGTTTGTTAAGGATACGTTAGTCTAATTTTAGACTAAGATCTACTTAATAGGATCATTTAGATCCAACAAAAGAGCATTTGAACTCTATTGTTTTAGTTTAGGGACTTTGCGGTCGAAGGTTAAGGACATCAAAGTCCATGGGCTTAAGGACCCCACAGTCCAAGGTTAAGGACATCATAGTCCATGGGTTCAAGGACCCCATAGACCGAGGTTAAGGACATCGTAGTCCATAGGTTTAAGGACCCCACAGTCCGAGGTTAAGGACATCATAGTCCATGGGTTTAAGGACCCCACATTCCATGGAATGTCTGGTTGTCGGGACCCGTCACCTCTCTGAAGACGTTGAAGGATTACAACGACAAATATCAAAGGAGTGAAGAGATGTACCCTTGAACCAATATTGATTGGGAAATCTGTAGTCCAATTTGGGACTAAGATCAATTAATTAGATTATAAGCACATGGGCTCAGTTAAATCTGAGTTGATGACTTATGGCCAACTTGGGCTAAATCCAATTAGGTTTAAAATACTGGACCTTTGTTGGGACTGTTGAACACTTGTCTGGGTTCAACCCCCCATTATTTAGCAATGCTAAACATGAATCTGGGTTCTGGCTGTATTTTGTCTTTGTCTAAGCACTAACCATTCATTATAGCTCTGGGCTTTACTTTGAATGTTATATGAAATGATCAAGTTTGGAAGAATGTAGTTGGGGTTCAATCAAAGGGGAGATCTTGTCTCAGGAAAACTTAGCCGATTTTGGGCTAAGACTGGTTTGAAAATAGTGTTAAACACTAACACATATTTGATGATCACGTGTTCCCACGTGATGCGTTTTAAAATAGTGTTAAACACTAGGGACAGAACACTCAAAATAGTGTTAAACACTAAAAATGAGGCGGTCACGTGGGGTCACGTGAAGCGCCAGAGAATTAGGTTAGACTTCCTTTATTTTACTATCAAAATATGCCAATAAGTGTTAAACACTTAATCTTTGTAATCATCACGTGTGTGCACGTGATAGTGTCCATGTATTGGGTATTATTTCCTCTGTTTTCTCTCATTTGCCCTTTTTAAAAAGGTGTTAGTCAGGGGTCACGTGGGGACACGTGAAGCGCCTTAAATCAGTATTGCCTTTGCTTTGTTCTCTCTTTTTGAGGGATTTATCCGAGGGTCACGTGGGAACACGTGACCCAACTTCATTCGTTTTCTTTTGATCACTGAGGAGGGGAGTCACGTGTTGTCACGTGATCAGGTCGGATACTGGCTTTTTTACGTGCATGGAGGGTTTTAAGTCCCTTGTTTAATAATTAAATTCTTTTCTAGGGTTGAACCGTAATTTTATTTAGAGGAATTAAATTCCTATGTATTTGGAAGAATTAAATTCTTTAAACCCAACTCTCCCTCTAAGTTTTGGATCTGCATGGCAGAATCTCCCCGATGAGAATTAAATTCTCAACTTATGGGGAGACCTGCTTCTGCAGATCTTCAACCATGAAAAAGAATTAAGTTCTTGTTTTAAGGGTTAAACCCTGTCTCTGTTGGAGGAATTAAATTCCTAAATATTTGGAGGAATTAAATTCCTTAAACTCAATTCTCGCTCTAAGTTTTGGATCTGCATGGCAGAATCTCCCCGATGAGAATTAAATTCTCAACTTATGGGGAGATCCGCTTCTGCAGATCTTCAACCAAAGGAAGAACTAAGTTCTTATTCAGAAGAGTTAAACTCTTAGTTTGAGAATTAAATTCTCCTTTTATTTTGTGGAGCTTATGATCTCTTTCCCTTTCTCACCTAGGGTTTCTTTCTCTTCTGAGGAAATCTTCCTTTCTCTCTAGAGAATTAAATTCTCTTCTTTTTTCTCTCTGTTGTTGTATTTTCTAAAAAAATTTCAAGGATGCTTCTCTTCTCTTCTTGGCTCCTATTTATAGAAGAAAGAAAAGAATCAGTTTGTTTAGTCAATCTTTCATTGAAAGATTTTAATTGATTTCGTAACCAACATGATCTTTTAGATCACTCGGTGAATTTTATTCACCATTGGATATTTTAATCCAAAAGATATTCTGTTTGTTATTCTTGATGAATTTCAGGGAAATCTTTCCTTGTATAGAATCTTTCTATAAATTGGTGATTTTTAATCACCATTGGATTTTTAATCCAACGGTGCTCCACTTTACATAGCACATTCTTTTTTTTTTTGGAAAGATCTAGGGAAATATTTTTCCAACCAGGCTTTTTGATTTCCCTTGATTAGAATTTAATTTTATTAGTTCAGAAGGTTTAAAAGCCTATCACGTGTTAGCACGTGACCCCACTGATTGACCAATTAATTAGAATTTAATTCTATTAGTTTAGAGGGCTCAGAAACCCATCACGTGTTGGCACGTGACCCCACTGATTAATTATTTAATTAGAATTTAATTCTATTGTTTCATAGGGTTTAAGAGCTATCACATGTTGGCACGTGACCCCACTAATTAATTATTTCCAATTATTTTTTTTATTCAGTGCCTACAGGCTTTGCCTGTAAATGGTCATGTGTCTGCACGTGATGCCCGGTCATGTGTAGGCACGTGATGCCTCATAATTTTTGATCCCGGATGAATTATGAGGCCCATAATATATCAAATCGAAGGATTTTTCGAGACACTTTTGATACCATCAGAATTTAACTGTTTCTCATTCAGGGGTTTGTCAAAATACAGCCCGGAAAATACTGGTTCACATTTTCTTAAACGTATCGCTGCCATTAGATACCTTGGGCTCTTTTGCGCACAATTTTTTTGGCGGGAACAAATGCCCCCCACTACTTTGCCCATGTAAGAATATACATGGGTGAAGTAGTGCAGAGTAATTCATAGCGTATGACCAGTTTTGGGTTGGTATATAATTTTCAGGATCTTGATCTGAGAAGATAACGAGCGGACACAAGCGTTGTCATTTATCATTGACCCAAATCTCGACTCTTAAGAGATATAGTTCCAAACCCTCAGCTCCATGAGCCGCACCCTTCTATTTCTTTATGTTTTACTCTGGCATGAAGTAGTTTATATGCTCATGAGTAACTTCTCCATTTCAGTGGCATATAGCTTTGGCAAGTGTGGCCCATAGATGGTAGATAACAGTTCATCTTGAACCCTTTATAAGGTAGCGATGGCTTAGGAAATAGGGCTAGGATTTGTTGCCTAAGACTTTCCAACTTTATAAGCTGTGAAGGTCTCACAAAGGCTTTTCTCCCTACGAGTTGTGAGGATCTCGTAGGTGTCTTTTCTCCTTAGGAGTCGTGAGGACTCCTAAGTGCGTTTTCTCCTAAGAATCGTAAGGATTCCACAAGAGAATTTTCTTTATGCGTAGGGACACTAATTTCCCCGCAAGTTGATACGAATCGAGAGATTCTTGCAAAGACACTGATTTCCTTGCGGGCCGAAACGAATCGAGAGGTTCTCGCCAAGGACGCTGATTTCCCTGAATCGAGATAAGAAGCGATGGCTTAGGAAACAGGTTCAGATCTGTTGCCTAAGACTTTTCAACTTTATGACCCGTGAGGGTCTCATAAAGAATTTTTTTCTCCCTACGAGTCGAGAGGATCTCATAAGTGTATGTTCTCCTTAGGAATTGTGAGGATTCCTAAGTGTGTTTTCTCTTGGGAGTCGTAAGGATCTCACAAGAGAATTTTCTTCCTTACAAGTCGAGAGGACTCGTAAGTGATTGATGAGTTAACTTACTCCCGAGTCAAAGTATTGCTTCAACAGGGAGGTCGAGGGTTGACTTTGGGTTGTCTGTGCACCGCCGAGTCATGGAACTGGGAACTTTGTTGCGGCTCCGCTTTACTGACATCGTATATTCCTGCAGAGACACTGATTTCTCTGCGGGTCGGCGCGAATCAAGATGTTCTCGTCAAGGACGCTGATTTCCTTGAATCAAGGTATTTGTCAAGGACACTGATTTCCTTGGAGTTGAGATAAATCGAGGTATTCCTGCAAAGACACTGATTTCTCTGCGGGTCGACGCGATTCGAGATGCTCTCGTCAAGGATGCTGATTTCCCTGAATTGAGGTATTTGCCAAGGACGCTAATTTCCCTGGGGTTGAGATGAATCGAGGTATCCCTGTAAGACACTGATTTCTCTACGGGTCGACTTGAATCGAGATGCTCTCGTCAAAGACACTGATTTCCCTGAATCGAGGTATTTGCCAAGGATGCTAATTTCCCTGGGGGTTGAGACGAATCGAGATATTCCTGCAAAGACACTGATTTCCTTGCGGGTCGACGCGAATCGAGATGCTCTCGTCAAGGACGCTGATTTCCCTGAATCGAGGAGGTTACCAAGGACACTGATTTCCCTCGGGTTGAGACGAATCGAGGTATTCCTGCAAAGACTCTGATTTCTCTGCGGATCGACGCAAATCGAGATGCTCTCGTTAAGGACGCTGATTTCCCTGAATCGAGGTTTTTGTCAAGGACACTGATTTCCCTATAAATCGAAACGAATCGAGGTATTCCTGCAAAGACACTGATTTCTCTGCGGGTCGACACGAATCGAGATGCTCTCGCCAAGGACGCTGATTTCCCTGAATCGAGGTTTTACCAAGGACACTGATTTCCCTGGAGGTTGAAACGAATCGAGGTATTTCTGCAAAGACACTGATTTCTTTGCGGGTCGACGCGAATCGAGATGCTCCCGCCAAGGACGTTGATTTCCCTGAATCGAGGTTTTTGTCAAGGACACCGATTTCCCTGTAGTCGAAATGAATCGAGGTGTTCCTGCAAAGACACTGATTTCTCTGCGGGTCGACGCGAATCGAGATGCTCTCGTCAAGGACGTTGGTTTCCCTGAATCGAGGTTTTGCCAAGGACATTGATTTCCCTGGAGGTCGAAACGAATCGAGGTATTCCTGCAAAGACACTGATTTCTCTGCGGGTCGACGTGAATCGAGATGCTCTCGTTAAGGATGCTGATTTACCTGAATTGAGGTTTTGCCAAGGACACTGATTTCCCTGGAGGTCGAAACGAATCGAGAGATTCCTGCAAAGATACTGATTTCCTTGCGGGTCACGCGGATCGAGATGCTCTCGTCAAGGACGTTGATTTCCCTGAATCGAGGTTTTGCCAAGGACACTGATTTCCCTGGAGGTCGAAACGAATCGAGGTATTCCTGCAAAGACACTGATTTCTCTGCGGGTTGACGCGAATCGAGATGCTCCCGCCAAGGTCGCTGATTTCCCTGAATCGAGGTTTTTGTCAAGGACACCGATTTCCCTGTAGTCGAAACGAATCGAGAGATTCCTGTAAAGACACTGATTTCCTTGCGGGTCGATGCGAATCGAGATCCTCTCGTCAAGGACGCTGATTTTCCTGAATTGAGGTTTTGCTAAGGACACTAATTTCCCTAGAGATTGAAACGAATCGAGAGATTCCTGCAAAGACACTGATTTCCTTGCGGGTCGACGCGAATCGAGATGCTCTCGTCAAGGACGCTGATTTCCCTGAATCGAGGTTTTTGGCTGACTTGTTTCCGAGATGGAGCGTTGATCCGGCGGGGAGGTCATTGGTTGACTTGTTTCCAAGTCGAAGCGTTGATCCGACGGGGAAGTCATTGGTTGACTCTAAGTTGTCTGTGGACCGTAGAGTCTTGAAACTGGGGACTTTGCCATGGCTCTGATTGATGGTGTAGTATCTGTGTCCTGCTGGAATGAGGAGGCACACCGTTGTTGGTCTTCGGGCCGTAGATGTGGCCATTAAGATTTGGAACTAGGGACTTTGCCATGGCTCCGCTTCGTTGCGACTCTGAGGTTGGTTGTTGACGTCACGTCTGCTTCTGGTTGGAGTGAGGAGAAACGCCGTTGGTGATCTCTAGGCTGTCTGTGAACCGCCGAGATTTGGAATTAGGAGACTTTTCCATGGTTCCGTTGTTTTTACCCTGGGGTCGTTTGTTGACATCGCATCTGCATCCTGCTAGAGTAAGGAGAAACGCCGTTGGTGATCTCTAGGCTGTTTATGAACCGTCGAGATTTGGAACTAGGGGACTTTGCCATGGTTCCGGGTAGTCTCTAGGCTGTCTGTGAACCATCGAGATTTAGAACTAAGGGACTTTGCCATGGTTCCGGGTAGTCTCTATGCTGTCTGTGAACCGTCGAGATTTGGAACTAGGGGACTTTGTCATGGCTCCGTTTGTTGATGTTGCGTCTGCATCCGATTGGAGGGAGGAAGAACGCCGGTGTTGATCTCTAAGTTGTCGATGTTGATGTCGAGACCCTGAAGCTTGGGATCTTCCTTCACTTCGTTTGTTGACATTGTGTCTGCAATATTGTGATGAATGTCGAGATTGTCTTTAGGTTGTCTATGAACCGTCGAGATTTGGCTTCGCTTCGATGAAGCCTGGTGGGACGATATGGTTCCCTTCTTGTTTGTGCCTATGGATTGTATATAGGGGTCAATGTGACCTCACCTGCAAGGCAAAAAGTTTCATTCTTTCATTTTTTTATTCTTTCCGCGATGCTCTATCATTTCAGCTTTTATATCGCGAAAGTCGCGATTGCCCAATCATTTCGGATATTTTTCACGGTGCCCAATCATTTCGGCTATTTGTTTTATTTATTCGCTGCTTTTTATTGCGAGTTGTCCAAACATTTCGGCTGTTTTTGTATGCATATATTTTTACTTGCTGATTTTGTTGCAAGTTGCCTCATCATTTCGGCTATTTCAAACGCATTTTTGGCTCGCTGAATTTTTTATCGCGAGTGTGGGATTTGATACTGATTTAGGCATCAGCATCGGTATAACTGGGATATTGCCAGGAGCGAATCATCATTTGCCTCTGTCGACGTCGAACAAAGGTGGCTTAGTAAACAGGGTTAGGATCCTGTTGACTAAGGCTTTTTGACTTTACGAGCCGTAAGGGTCTCATAAAGGTATTTCTCCTTACGAGTCATGAGGATCTCGTAGGTGCGTTTTCTCCTTAAGAATCATGAGGACTCTTAAGTATATGGTCTCTTATAAGTCGTAAGGATCTTACAAGAGTGTTTTCTCCTTATAAGTCGAGAGGACTTACAAGGGTCGTTCACCATATGAAGATATCCCTCGTCAGTAGTGGGACTCTGTTGGGGAAATGTTCATTTGTGCCCATGGATTGTATACAAGGGCTAGTATTAAAATGCTTGTAGGGCAATCTGGGGATTATGACGGTTTAAGAACATGTTCAGATCCCTGTAACTTAAGGCTTTTGAATCTTATGAGCCGTGAGGGTCTCATAAAAAGGTTCTCCTTACGAGTCGTGAGGATCTCGTAAGTGTATTTTCTCCTTAGGAATCGTGAGGATCCCTAAGTGTGTTGCTTCCCTTCGTGAGTCGTAAGGATTTCACGCAGGTGTTTTCTCCTTACAAGGTCGAGAGGACCTTGCAAGTGTCTTTTAACGAGGTTGCGCCCTTTCGGGTTTTCACAAACTCGCCAGTAGCCCTGCTGTTTTTACTCACGGAGCCCTTTCGGATTTTCATCCGTGCCCATCTTGCTTATGGACGTACTTTTTTTTACTACGTTAGCCTGGGGACGCCTCGGGTTTGTAGTAGTTTAACGACGTTTCAGTCATAGGTCCGAGATCTTTCGGGCAACGTACGATTACGCAACTAGATTTTCTCGCAAATCTTCGTATCTTTTGTGTCGGAGGTGGATTCCTTGAAGAGAGGGCTGATGGCGATTTCTTCGTCAGAGTCGCTTCCAAAGGTGATAACTTGCGATACCCCAGCGTGACCATATGACAGTTGCCAGCGGCTCTTTTGCACTCATCTGTCATGCTTTTCTATTCCCGACGAGCCTTACGCTTCACTCGTTGAACGTGTTGTCAGTGGGCAACATATCCCTGCCACCAGCTTTTAAAGGCTATGCACTCCTCGGTAGGGTGTGCAATCCTCTGATGGTATAAGCAGAAGTTAGGATGTATAACCTCTTCATCAAGATGTATACCACCAGGAGAATTTCCTCTGAAAGAGGCAACTTCATTCCTATTGACAGGGCCTTAGCGAATCGCTTCCTTACTTTAAGCTTGCTTTGGCTGGCGACAGGGATGCTTCGAACCGGTTGGGGCACTCCACGGTTTCTCAATACCAGAGCTTCTTCAACTTGACGCCGACGCTTGGCCCTCTCGTATATGGCTGTTTCCTGCTCTTTGTCAGCTTTGCTTTTCTAAAGAGCTTCGCTTAGCAGTCTGTCAATCAATTCGTCCGATGGCTCCAGGGATTTTGATTCCGGTTCTGGATCTGTCTTCAGTTTCTCTGTATCAAGAACTTCTTCACCATTTATTGACGAGTGAGAGATCATATGGCAGCTCGCCACATAGTTCTCTGGTTCATCTGACGAGTCTTCTTCCCCATCATTGTCATCATCTCCGTCCTCAAGGATGTGGTTGAGAAACTCTTGGAGAGTGACCGGGGTTCGCGCCTTCTGGTTATATTCCTCCAGTGCGTCGATATGTTTTTGCAGGTCCGTGCACTTGTCATCAGTCTTCGCAGGCTTTTTGATCTTCTTCTTTTTCTTCGAAGACTTTGACGGCTGGGCCCGAATGTTTTGTCCACCATCACTATTAACTCCCAATGTTGGGCGTGGTTTCAGCATCCCCTCGATGATCTTCGGCTCTGTCACGCCCCGCTTTCCAGTGTACGGCGAAGGGGACGCGACGAGGTCCGCTACGTATATTCTCAGAAGTACATACGCTAAGCGTATCTAAGCAATATAAAATAAATACACAAGAGATAAGAAATAACAAGAACATCAACTTTTATTTATTAACATTCTTTGTACAATGCATGAAAGGAAATACAACTGAAATAAAAGATAAACAGTGGCATAACAGAAAATGAAAAGTACAGAGAGGAAAAGTGTACAATGAAACTAAAGTGCAGGGTCTTCGGCAAACTGCTCCAAGTCTTCTTGAGATGGCTCGATCTCTGCCGGGTCCAAACCACCCGACGACATTCAAAGAAGAAAGAAATAGAATGTCGTCAGCGAACAGGTCGCTCGGTAAGTCCCAAAGGTAAGAGGAAAGTAGAAAAAAACAGAATAAGAAGATATCTTTTAAAGTTGTATTATCTTGTAGTAATGTCGTATTAACGCTGTTGTTTGTAGCTTGGTACAGAAGAATGCCGGTGTATACGAGAGGAGTCTCTATATGCCAGAGACTAGAGGCACGTATAGTACAAGGAACCGTTTATGCTACGGTACAACAGCAACTGGTTTCATGTTAGGTGTATTAAGTCTGACCACCTCGTGCCACCTTTAACACCTTCCGTACCAATCTACCCCTTAAACCCCGCGATGTCTTATTTGTATTGTTATCTTTTAAATTGTATTGATTGTAAGTTTGATTGACTGACTGACCGAAACCATGATATCAGGAAACGGTTGTAACCGTAGAGTCATGTAAATGGAATACTGAGAATCATATAAAAGGAATATATATCCATGGTTCGGTTTAGTCAAGTTGTATAAATTGATATCTGCATTCATGGATTCATGTGTTCATATTGAATTGGAATTTTATAGATTATAGATTGACTTGAATCATATTCAAGTCAGATTAATCAGACTCAAACCCGAGTCAGACAATCAGAAATGTGAATCGAAGTCTTATAATTGCTAGGGTCCTTAGGGTAATTTATAAAACTTGAGAGGGTTTTATGTAAAAATACTTTTATATACTTTTCAAAATACACCTCAAGTATTTATTGCTCGTCTTTAGAGTTGTAATGAGCGTGGATTTTATATTGTGACATTTCTAGTGAACATATCCTAGTTTTATAAATAAGGGTATTTATCTGTAATATTGATTATTTGAAGTTCATGGTATTTTAGTGTAAAATTTATTCTTTGTGATTTTTAGGAAAAGGTGGAAATTTATATTATAATAAAATAGATATTTAAATGATAAATATACATATGTTTACACAAAAATAATTTTAATAAATATTTTATATTCCAAAAATCTCATTTTCTTAAGATGTCGTATTTTGAACCTTTCGAGACCAAATGCTCCTTGCGGAGGTCTGAATCTCGCACTACTAGGCCCGAGGATATGCGATAATCCGCACCATCCCAAACGGGTTCCCCAAAAGTGGGTTGTAGCGGCGCTTTGCAAAGATTGTAAAATACTAATCCTTTAGAAAATGGTTTTATAAAATAAAAGGTATTTATTTGCAAAGTGTAATTTTCCGTATTTTAGATTCTAGGGTTTCCTAAGCCAACTAGTCTATTTCTAAAGGGTATAAACGACAAGTCGTTAGAAACCTCAAATCGCCTCTTCACCGCCAATTGTGGCCAGATAAGTACAAATGAGGAAAGGAGGGATCCGCTCACGAATCGTGAGACGGGCCTTTTAAAGTTACCTTTGCTCACTTGCCTAGCCTAGACACCACAAAGTCAGGTTTAGATAAATGATCGATGTTCACAACTTATCGTGTTTTCCTAATAAGAGGTATTTATTTAAAAGTGTATCAAAGCTAAAACTTCTAGAAATGATTTTATTAAGAATATGGTATTTAAATGAAAGTATTGTTTTATCGTATTCTAAGTTTTTGATGATGTCATTTAGGGTTGTATTTGCGTGTGTGTGGAGGTAGGTCATTACCTCGTGCTCTACTTTAAATGTATAGTAAGATTAAAGGGTTAAATGTGAAATCGAAATATGATGGTATTAAAGTGAAAAAATACGATAAATTGGAAAGCCTATCATTTCATGTGAGAAAACTTGTTCAAATTGATTTTTTAAAAGTTTAATAGTCAACATAAAGACATTTAAGTATGAATGCATTGATGAGAAGTGAAATTTTATAGAAAACCGAATCGGAAATCGGATTTGTTCCGATTCCGTCGGGTTTCGTAGTTTCGTATTTTAGAGAAAAAGAAAGGGGCATAGAATGGGACTTACGGGTTTGATTAGGCAAAGGAGTGAAGGGGGGACTAGAGAGGTTGCCGAGGCGTTGCTTCATCGCCGGTTGTTCCTAAAAACATCGCCGGAATTTCCGCCGGAATTTCGTCGGAGCTTCGCCGCGCACTTGTTTTCAAATTACACAACTCTTGGAAATTTTTTGAGAGAGTGAGCTTAGGGTTTTGGGATGAAAGGGTAGAGTGTAGGGGGTGTATTTATAGGATAGACCAGGGTAGGGTAGGTGAAAGGTTTTTAATTAAAAAAATTGTAAAAAAATGTTGAAATTCATTAAAAATTGTAGTAAATGGGGGATAATTAAGTTTCGGGAACCGATCCAAATAAATGGTGTATGCAGGGGAGTTAGGAATTTGAAAAGGCACATTTTTTGTTCAGGTGACTCGGCGGTCCGGCCGGCGGCGCCGGCCCGAGTAGGCCGGTCCGCCGGCCGACTCGGCCGATCCCGGCCGAGTCCGGTGGTCGATGGGTGGGGGGTTCTTAGGTGAAGGCTCTGGTATTTTTAGTTTTTTTTAGTGTTTAATTCAACTTTTGGGAGTTATGGTCTGTGGACTTTCAAGAAATTTAAAACAAAAATAATCTAAAAATAATGTGGGGCAGGGGATTTGAACTCTGGTGACTTGGTTCAGCAGTGCAAGGTGTTACCAATGAGCTACAAGCTCTTTCTTGTAATTATTGTGGGAAAATAAATACTTAAAGTGGTAACAGCAACATTAAATACCCCAAGTATACCTCAAATTTAAATCAATTTTATGTATACAAAAGCTAAAGTTGTTACAGGTTCTAGCGGGCTTTTCCACCTGATCGCCGGGCATGTTTGATGATCTTTCAACATTCTTTTAGCTTTTTCCGAAAGAACGACTTCCCATGGAGCTTCCTCTATAAAAGAACATGATGCCTCTGGCGTGTCCACCCTTTTAGGGGTGTGCTGTTGTGGCGGATTTACCTTCCAGTTTTTGGACAGTGCGAACTTACCCTGTTGATACTGGTCTTCAACCCAATTTTTGAAGACATAGCAATATTCGATCGGATGGCCCAATAGTCGGTGGTAGGGGCAGTAATTGGGATCGTTGACATCGTTCAGTTGTAGTGAGTGTCTCGGCTCTGGTAGAGTGATAAGCCCGTTGCACACTGCTAGTTCGAACAGTCTCCTTGTCTTATCCCGGGGAAACGAGTAAGGACGTCTCAACTTCTCGTCGAAGGATTGCCGCTTGTTGCTTTGGCGAACAACCGGTCTCGGTCCACCCGGTTGTTGTTGAGCGTTGGCGATGAAGGTTGCTTTCCCTTTCCCCTTCTCATTCCGAGGATCCGTCTTTGAGGAGGACGGTCTATGGCCCATTTGGTCCATTTGGGCCAGCTTGTCGATCAAGGCCTGAAAAGTGGTCGTCTTGAAGAACATCATGAATTGGGAGATGGTTTCTTGAGGGTCAAGGGTCCCCACGAACATGCCCACGGCAGGAGCCTTCTCTATGTGCTGTTCGCATTTTGACCATAGATTCCGCCACCGTATCGCATACTGAACCCATGTTTCGCCTGGCTTCACCCTGGCATTGATGAGTGCCGTGATCGGGGTGCATTCACTAGCGCTTGCAAAACATTGGGTAAACAACAATTCCATCTCCCTAAACGTCTTGATAGAGTCATTCGGGAGCTTGGAATACCACTTGAATGCCGTCTCCGACAAGCTGCCAACGAATTGGTGAAGCAGTAGCTTATCGTCACCTCCAGTGTTGCCGCACAGAGCCCTAAATTGAGCAACGTGCTGGTGTGGATTTCCCGTCCCCTTATATACGCGGAATTTGGGGATCGTGTATCTGGGTAGGTATTTTATCTGGTCGTACCAACCCGGATAGGGTCGTCCAGTCTTACTAATTTGCCCAGCCGCTTCATTCGCCTGATGAACTCGTATCTGCTGAGCGATGTAATCATCCAGGGCGGCTTTGGAGATGGTCTCCTCTTTGGCTGCTGAACAAGCCGGAAGAGGGTTTGACGTCTCCCCTCGGTCGTCTTTGAGGATAATCGGAGGATTTTCAGCTGGAGAATCCGGCTGTAACATCATCCTGACCATGTCTTGGAATAAGAATGCCATCCGTTTTATGTTGGCAGCTTATTCCGCTGCCTCTTTGTCCTTCTTTTCGAGGATTCTACGGAGGAACTCAGCATCAGTTTCCTGCTCACGGCGCTGCTCCGAGAATGTTTCCGAGCTTGCTTTCGGTCCTGTGAGTGCGGCCATAGCTGTTAACATCTCTTGGAGCTTTTGTTGTTGTTGCTCCTGAGTCTTAGTCACTGATCGCGTAAGCGGTCGATAACCTGTGGAGATATGGCTATTATCTTTTCCGGATGCCATATAGATGGTGTGCACCACCATGCCCCCAGACTTGGGGTGTTTAGATTCAGAGTCCTTGCGATTTGCCAAAGACGCAGGGATCTTCTCCGGCCTCCTTCTTTTGTGGGCGGTCGAAGTTGAGGGGGCCGTTGCAGTGAGTACCCAAACAGATGACACCTCTTGTGGCTTGACAGGATGGTCCTCTTCTCGCTGAACTTTCACCTTTTTCTGTCGGCGAGAGTAATATTGATCAATCACCGAGTCTTGGACTTGACGCCAGACCTTGTAAATTTTGGAGGACAGCCGCTGAGGGGGCTGCTCCAGCTTCACCTTTGCAGCGTTCTCCATTGGTGGAGGAGATCTTTTCAGCACAGCAGTTGGCGAATTCCTGCGCACCTTGTTAAGTAGTTCAAAGCTGTTCCCGGTTGGAACAGCAGCATCAACTTCCACCATTGGAGCTGGCGGAGTCAGTCCAGAAGGAGAGCTGCCTCCAGCTTTCCTCACTCGGCGGCAGTGACGACGTCGAGCATGTCTCGCAGACGGTATTGGTTCAGTCACGGGGGTGGCCTCATCATGCCCCCTGTTTTGGTCAAGTTTCGCCGGTATCAGCTTCTAAAGGACTGATGTCCATTTAGTAGGGACGGCCAACCTATCAAAAGCAGACTTTCGTGCAGAAGGAGCAGTTTTGATGACTTCGTTTGGGGCGAGAGCAGAAACAGTCAGTCTTGCAAAGACCGACTCCTTAGCAGGGGAAGCCGCTTTGGCGACTTCAGGAGCAGGAATGGCTATCCTCTTCGGGATAACCCCTTCCGGTATCGCGGGCTTCTTCACAGGCCCATTAGAGCTTCGGCCTAATTCGTTAAAGACTGAGGCGCTTGGTTTGGGCGACCCGTTGAGAGGGGCCGCAGTAGTTGTGAGCCGATCAAAGACCGACTTCTTCAGAGCTTCTTGTGATGGCAGTGGCGTGTTGAAGCTTATGGGCGGGAGCATGGTCCCAAAGAATAGACCTGTGGTGGCTTGCTTCATCTGGTCCACCGGCATTGTAAAAAACAGAGGCCGCTTGAGGCCCATAGGTCTTGTTCCTGCCGAAAATTTCTGCGCAGAAGAGTCCAAGGTATCAAATGGCAACGATATGCTTAAGGAAATGCGAACCAGTATCTTCCGGCCTATATTTTGATAAACTCCTGAAGGAGGAATTGTTAAATTCTGATGATATTGAAAGCATCTCGAAAAACCCTTCGATTTGATATATTATGGGCCTCATAATTCATTCGGGATCAAAAGTTATGAGGCATCACGTGTCCACACGTGATGGACCTTTAGGAACCCGCTGGAGGAGTTAAAAGATATAATAAAAACTCAGAAAAGACCCCAATGGGGCATCACGTGCTCACACGTGACCATGGGTCACGTGCAGACACGTGATGGGCTCTTAAGGCCTCTAAAATAATGAATAGAATTAAATTCTAAAATCTGTTCCCTGATTAAAAATCAGAAATTACCTCAATGAGGTATCACGTGCTCACACGTGACCAATGGTCACGTGTTGACACGTGATGTCATGCCCCGCTTCCCAAAATACGGAATACGAGGGGTTGACAAGGCCAGCCATGCTCCTACAGTCAAGGATACCTCCTGCCATAGTCACACTCCGGCTTCTAGCTTTACATGGTAATCAGTAAATAATGCGCAGGCAATGAGAAATGCAGTAACTGAAACGAAACAATATAAAGAACTAACCTGATGGAAACAAAAGAGTATAACTCTGGATAGCTAATTAAGGTGTCCGTGATATGCGTCTGGTCCTGGTCCAGGCTAAATCCTCTCCTCACACTGAGCATGCATACTCAGGTCGTCAGAGCGACACAATAGCAATATAATATATATAACCAAGTGAAAACTCTAACAGTGATAATAAATATATATAACAGTAACTCAATGACGGTATAGGCATGAACATGCAGTAATCAATGCAGTGGAACAGTAAAAGCAGTAAAATAATATGCCAAGTATGTCAACACAGTAAGTATGTATCTCAATGCTATCATCTCTATCGGTCTCTAAGTCTCAATGTACAGGTCACTAAGCCTATCGTCAGTCCAAGTGTGAGAGTCAACCACTCGCGAGTGTCCTCCACCCAAGGGTAGGACCCAAGGGTAAGGGACCACGGGACCAACATGTAACTCATGGTAATAATCATGTACCCTGTAAATCTACATATATCTCCATATATATAAGGCGGCAAGGGACTCCCGAGATTCTGTTGAACTCACACTCAAACTACCCCACACCCCGTGGTCTACATCAAACGCTAACCATAATCTCAAATACCAATCGGTTTGTGACAAGTCTGCGTGAGAACTGGAGGCAGGACCTCCATCAAGCACGTCCCGACTAATACCTAAGGTAAATGGCAGTGTCTGGTGCCTTATCTGTGACACCCATGTAAGAGCTTCCATAAGTGTCTCATACCACTTATAGTCACACGTACACGCGTCTCACAGACGTCGACGATGCAATAGAATAATAAGGTTCACTGATTGTGTACAAGTACGTATCACTTTCACTTATTCACTTATGCACGAACACTAACGTACTTGTCACAATCATCACTAATACCTAACACTGAGTAATGCACATGATCACTAGGTTATCAATGCAGTGACATAGGTATGATATGATCCGTAAACAGTATGTAAAGCATGATTAGGATGTCATGAATCAGTAATCTACTACTTGCGATATTTATCATAAATCAAACGTGTACAGTTTAGCGAAACGATAAATGGGGAATAAATAGTATGATTGATTATCTAACCAGCGAATTTGGTTTCACGGCAATCGGGTTTCAGGATCATTAGTTATGGCCATTTCATTTTAAGCGTTCACGGCTGGAAATCCGGTTTCAGAATCGGAAGTCCGTTTCGCAACGCATTTTAATCCCAGTTGGGATCAGATTTTAGCGATGCTACAGTTGAATAAAATCTAGAGTTTTCAGTAAGGTTTTCAACGCAATAGACGGATTCTCAATCGCGTCTGTACGTCAGGAGATATATACTGTTCAATACTAGTATGTCAAATTCTGATTCTGTTGAGACTGTTATACGTCCCTATCTATTAAATTACAGATTAATTAACAAAAGATAACGAAACAGAATGAAACCACTTGTGTTGTCTAGCTAACAGATTCACCTTTCATAAACAGCAGAGTTCCGCAACCTACAAGTTAAGGAAACAGTGTGGTACCCATTACGGGACAGTAAACAACAACTAGAGTCGCTCTGGACTGCAGTCCAGAGTCGCACTCCGATCCAAATATTGTCATAGTTTAAGTACAGAAACAATTAGAAACGTGCATAGGGTTAAAGTTCGTCGAGTCGGCTTCGATTTAAGCCCTCGAACACATCATTCCAGTATGTATATAATTTATGGTGATTTTAACGGTTTTCAGATACAAGAAATTTCCAGTTTTACGGGTAAACTTGGGGGTAGTCGTTTTAGTCGTTAATAGTCGTATTTTCCAGCGAAATTTGTACAAGGTATTCATCACTATAAGGGCCAATATAAACGATCCAGTTCTGTCAAATTAGATAAGTATTCTCATTGGGATCACGTATCGAACAGGTATGTCATATAATTTATCAGGAAAAGTAACTACGGAATCTATACAATTTTAGTTTGTAACAACATAATTTAGCATGTAGCAAGTAGAGAACTTGCCTGGAGACGCACGGCAGTGAAGTACAGTACGGGCGCGCGACGAACTGGCACGGCGACGGCAGCGGCTCCGGGTGAGCTCGGGTCTGTTCTCGGGCAGTGGGGCTCGTCGGCGTCGTCGGGGTGTCTGCGGTGGTCGAAGCTCTTGATGGCGGGGCTGCAGTGGGTTTGGGTGGCCGGTGATGGGTCGGCAACGGTTGTGGCTCGAGTTGGGTGAGAAGAGGGGGCGCCGGCGGTGGTTGGAATGACGGTGAGGAGATGAGGGGAGAGGGGTCGTCGTTGATGGAGGAGGGTCGTCGGTGCTCAGGGTAGGATTGAGGGCTTGGGTTTGGTGAAGGAGTTGATTGGGTGAGAGAGAGATCAAGAGAGAGAGAGAGAGAGAAATGTAGAGAGAGGGAGAGAGTGTAGAGAACAGAGAGAGAGAGAGTAGAGGAAGAGAGAGAGGGTGATCGCAGAGGCGGTGACGAGGTAGGAGGTCGTCGGAGGCAAGAGGAGTCGGTGGTGGAGGGGAGAGCGAGAGAAGATGAATGGGGGTCGAAGTCGTCGTCGTCGACGGCGAGTGACGAGGGCAGTGGGTTTTCGTGGAGATAGAGATGAGACGAGTTGGAGAGTGAAGGTGTGAGGGAGGTAAGGAGGAGTGAACATTGGGGGAGCGGGTCGCAGGGGAAACGTGCGTGTCGTGGGCAAGGGCGCGGGCGTGGGCGGAGGAGGCGGGTCGAGGAAACGGTGGTGTGGGCGGGAAAAATAGCCGTTGGGGAGAAGAGAGGTAAGGTAGTGGGCCGGGTCGGGTTGAGGTGAGCGGGCTGGAGGGAGTGGGCCGGGGAAAAATAAGAAGAAAATGGTGAGAAGGGTGTGGGCCAGGCTGGGGTTGGGCCGAGGGAAAAATATAAGGGAAAATTTTAGGAGGGAAGAGGGGATGGGCCGGGGTTTTATTAAAAATAAAAGGGGAAATAGCGTTGGGCTGAGGGATTGGTTTTGGGTTTTAATAAATTAAGTTATAAAAAGAATGGGCTTGGAAAATAGTATATGGGCTGGGGAAAATTATTTGCTAATTCTAAATAAATTTTGTGTTGGGTTGAGGAAAAGGAAACTATAAAAGAAATAGGTAATCGGGTTCTGGTCTAGCTTAGGGAAAGTAGTGAAGGGAAAATGAAAGTGTGATTAGGTTTTATTTTTCTTTGGAAGAGTACCGGATAGAAAATGAAAAGGGTTTTAGAATTCTAGAAACAATAATAATAAACTAAATAACTTTTGAGGGGAACAAAATATGAATATTGGTATAATAAGAAGCTGGGTATTATATTATACCACCCTTACAAAAATTTCGTACTCGAAATTTAAAATAAACGATAAGTAATACAAACATAGGCGAAAGCTATTATATTGCAAACTAACACATAAAGATTTACTTGAAATAGGCGGATGAAGAAATTTGAAGGTTTATATATGTAAGAACAACATACAAAAATACAGGTTTAAATAAGTATAAGACAGGAACAACTACAAAGGCAACCTATATGTATACGAGAATAGCAATAACAACAATAACGAACAATGATATTCGAGGCGTACTCGATAAAATCGAAACTCAAATATGTGCACGTATAAGTATATCAAAGGTAGCACGGCAGAAATAATGAGTATAAGGCACAATCATTTATAACAGTAAACATAAGCACAACACCCGAAAATAAAGTAATGATAATAAAGTAGTGAAAGATTTGTCGGTAGGTTAAAACATTTTAGGATAATGTATCGATCAAATAGTTTTAAAATAACTTAGAAAACTCATATAGTGAAAATAAGAAACATGGAACAAAAATATGCGCGGTGTAAGGTTGCGCTACTGAAAATGAGAATAATAATAATGTACTTAAAATACATAAAACAGAGTAATCAATAACACGCACTCTTTGATAAATACAAAATATTGAAAACTAAATTTTCGAATAACAGTGTCCCTAAATATAGTTAGGGTAACAGGAAAAAAATATATATAAGGCTAGCTAGGGTAGGAATTACAAGGAAGTGTGGCTCATTCAGAAGGTCGGAGGGTGGCGGCTTTAGGCTGAAGGTCAAGGAGATTGGGATCGGGTCAGTACAGGAAGTAGAGGTGAGCAACAAAGGACTACAAGGGGAAAGTATGGGGAGGATAACGGTCGGTACATCATATGAATCAAAAATTTGAAGGGTTAGTGAACTCGGAAATTTCACTAAAATTTCTCCTCCCAGAAGGAATCTCAAACGAGGCACAGACGAAAGATGAAGGGTGGACCTCTAAAAGATCGGGTGCGGTACTAGTTAATCTTAGTGAGGGTTAGAACAATGTAAGGAGTAGGGGTGAACAGATCTCAGTAGGAAAATAATTGTATAGAAGAAATAATCAAGCATCAAGGGAACTAAGAAGATCAAAAGATTAGCGAACTCAGCAATTTATTTCATTCCAGAAGATTTTAAACAAAGCATTCTCAAAGACGAAAGGTGGCCCTAAACTATATACAGTTTTATTTGGCTAGATAAGACAACATCTAAAAGAAGTCCCGTCAGTCGCGGTTGTGGAGATTCAGCAGGTTGCGGTAGGCTCGCGCGCTCAGGTAGGGGCATCCATTCCCATATCGCCTCGCAGGGATCGCCATTGGGAGTTCTTCCACAGCAGGGTCTTGATCTTCTGGTCCTTCTTCCTCGGCTGGAGCTTCTTCATCGAGATCTGCTTCCATGTGATTCTCTTCTTTTGGATTCTCTTCCATGGGATTTTCCTCCACTGGATTTTCTTCTATCGGGTCTTCCTCGGGATCTTCCTCTATCGGGTTCTCTTCAGGGTCTCCTTCCTCTTCGTCGGAATCGTCTATCATGTTAAACTCTGGGGCGGCTGCTCCTTCGTCTTCAGAATCGCTGTTTCCAAAAATGACCTGGGGACCGTTGATCTCATCGTCAGAACTCATCAGTGTGCGGTCTAAGGAAACGCATGACTGTGCATTCTCATCTAGATGCGGCGCTGCTCCAGGGTGGGCCATGGCCTGCAAAGAAAGAGTCATGATTAGACAGTGGAATACATCAAGAAAATAGCTAAGTGTACGAAGTATAGAAAGATATGCGGCAGCAGGAACTGAAAAATCAAGATTAAAATGCTGTGATAGTGAATAGTATGAATAAGGGGAAGGACAAGAGAATGATACATATATTACGATTCAAGTTTTATTGCATTCAACTAAAAGTTCGACGGATACAAGATTTCAAATGGAAAGAAATATTTATAAGAGGATGACAACATTATTACTGAAATTAGAAAACATGAAAATTCTTCTTTGATTGCTAGACCGCTGTATTCTCGTTACGCGAGTTGAATCCTGTGTTGGGTCCGCTTTATTCTCAAAGTTCGAACTACGCAATAATCATCACTTGGCAGAAGTGGGGAGAGTGGACGAGTCTCCTCCTTGCAGCTCCTTCCTTTTTGGGCAACCGTTGATAAGATGTTCGTTGGATCCGCAAATCAGACATTTCCCTTGGGCGCGGCGACAATCCCTCTGAAGATGTCCTGGCCTCTTACAGTACCCACAACATTGGGTCTTCTGTTGCTTCTGTCGCGGGAAAACAAATTGGCGCTTCATCTTCTTCTCTTTTCCTCGTCTAACAGGGATCCTTTTACAATTTGAGACTCCCGCTGGTGCCTGATTCACCTGCCTTCTCAGTCCTTCAGTTAACAAGTCGTTCGTCCGCTCCTGGGCTTCCTTTAAACCTTGCAGTACACTCAGGATCTTAACGGTCTGATTCTGGGGAGTGGAGATAGAGGAAGAGTCGTTGTAAGACATGATCCTGAAACAAAAATTTTGAGAATGATATAAGGCACAATCTATAAGAATCAAAATATAATATGGATTGGACAAGGATTCAAGTATATCAGATGTGATGAAATTCATTACAATTGGAAAATCAACTGTATGACTTTAAGTCACTTAAACAGAGTATGGTAGTGTAACCGTGATGTAGTTCAGCATTTACAACCACGAAACTTTACCAAGTCACCTGAAACCCTAGCGAATGGATAGTGGAACACACAATGTGAATATGGATCAAGAATAACAAGTTTACAACCTAGACCGAGGGATGTCTTAGATTGTCAAGCTCTACACGGAAAACTGCAATCCCAATCGAAGCAAAACCTGGCTCTGATACCAACTAAACCATGTCACGCCCCGCTTCCCAAAATACGGAATACGAGGGGTTGACAAGGCCAGCCATGCTCCTACGGTCAAGGATACCTCCTGCCGTAGTCACACTTCGGCTTCTAGCTTTACATGGTAATCAGTAAATAATGCGCAGGCAATGAGAAATGCAGTAACTGAAACGAAACAATATAAAGAACTGACCTGATGGAAACAAAAGAGTATAACTCTGGATAGCTAATCAAGGTGGTCCGTGATATGTGTCTGGTCCTGGTCCAGGCTAAATCCTCTCCTCACACTGAGCATGCATACTCAGGTCGTCAGAGCTACACAATAGCAATATAATATATATAACCAAGTGAAAACTCTAACAGTGATAATAAATTATATATAACAGTAACTCAATGACGGTATAGGCATGAACATGCAGTAATCAATGCAGTGGAACAGTAAAAGCAGTAAAATAATATGCCAAGTATGTCAACACAGTAAGTATGTATCTCAATGCTATCATCTCAATAATAGTGGAGTTCCGCAACCTACGAGTTAAGGAAACAGTGTGGTACCCATTACGGGACAGTAAACAACAACTAGAGTCGCTCTGGACTGCAGTCCAGAGTCGCACTCCGATCCAAATATTGTCATAGTTTAAGTACAGAAACAATTAGAAAATTGCATAGGGTTAAATTTCGTCGAGTCAGCTTCGATTTAAGCCCTCGAACGCATCATTCCAGTATGTATATAATTTATGGTGATTTTAACGGTTTTCAGATACAAGAAATTTCCAGTTTTACGGGTAAACTTGGGGGTAGTCGTTTTAGTCGTTAATAGTCGTATTTTCCAGCGAATTTGTACAAGGTATTCATCACTACAAGGGCCAATATAAACAATCCAGTTCCGTCAAATTAGATAAGTATTCTCATTGGGATCACGTATCGAACAGGTACGTCATATAATTTATCAGGAAAAGTAATTACGGAATCTATACAATTTTAGTTTGTAACAACATAATTTAGCATGTAGCAAGTAGAGAACTTGCCTGGAGACGCAAGGCAGCGAAGTACAGTACGGGCACGCGATGAACTGGCATGGCGATGGCAGCGGCTCCGGGTGAGCTCGGGTCTGTTCTCGGCAGTGGGGCTCGTCGGCGTCGTCGGGGTGTCTGCGGTGGTCGAAGCTCTTGATGGCGGGGCTTGCAATGAGTTTGGGTCCCCCGGTGATGGGTCGACAACGGTTGTGGCTCGAGTTGGATGAGAAGAGGGGGGCACCGGCGGTGGTTGGAACGACGGTGAGGAGATGAGGGGGAGAAGGGTCGTCGTTGATGGAGGAGGGTCGTCGGTGCTCGGGGTAGGATTGAGGGCTCGGGTTTGGTGAAGGAGTTGATGGGGTGAGAGAGATCGAGAGAAAGAGAGAGAGAGAAATGTAGAGAGAGAGAGAGTGTAGAGAACAGAGAGAGAGAGAGAGTAGAGGAAGAGAGAGAGGGTGATCGCAGAGGCGGTGACGAGGTAGGAGGTCGTCGGAGGCAAGAGGAGTCGGTGGTGGAGGGGAGAGCGAGAGAAGATGAATGGGGTCGAAGTTGTCGTCGTCGACGGCGGCGAGTGATGTGGGCAGTGGGTTTTCGTGAAGATAGAGATGAGACGAGTTGGAGAGTGAGGGTGTGAGGGGAGGTAAGGAGGAGTGAACGTTGGGGGAGCGGGTCGCAGGGAAAACATGCGCGTCGTGGGCAAGGGCGCGGGCGTGGGCGGAGGAGGCGGGTCGAGGAAACGGTGGCGTGGGCGGGAAAAATAGCCGTTGGGGAGAAGAGAGGTAAGGTAGTGGGCCGGGTCGGGTTGAGGTGAGCGGGCTGGAGGGAGTGGGCCGAGGAAAAATAAGAAGAAAATGGTGAGAAGGGTGTAGGCCGGGCTGGGGTTGGGCCGAGGGAAAAATATAAGGGAAAATTTGAGGAGGGAAGAGGGGATGGGCCGGGGTTTTATTAAAAATAAAAGGGGAAATAGCGTTGGGCTGAGGGATTGGTTTTTGGTTTTAATAAATTAAGTTATAAAAAGAATGGGCTTGGAAAATAGTATATGGGCTGGGGAAAATTATTTGCTAATTCTAAATAAATTTTGTGTTGGGTTGAGGAAAAGGAAACTATAAAAAAAATAGGTAATCGGGTTCTGGTCTAGCTTAGGGAAAAGTAGTGAAGGGAAAATGAGAGTGTGATTAGGTTTTATTTTTCTTTGGAAGACTACCAGGTAGAAAATGAAAAGGGTTTTAGAATTCTAGAAACAATAATAATAAACTAAATAACTTTTGAGGGGAACAAAATACGAATATTGGTATAATAAGAAGCTGGGTATTACACGTGATGGTTAAAACAACAACATAAACAAGCGGCTGTTAAAGAAACCAATTTGGGGGTCACGTGCTCACACGTGTCCAAGGGTCACGTGCCAGCACGTGACAGGCTTTGAAAGCCTTACAGTTTAATAGAATTAAAATTCTAAATTTCTCTAAAATCTTTCGAAATAGAATTAAAATTCTAAATTTCTCTAAATCTTTCCAAATGGAAAAGGATTATGGGGACCGTTGGATTAAAAATCCAATGGTGATTAAAGATCACCAATTTATGGAAAGATTTGATACAAGGAAAGATTTCCCTAAAATCTCACCGAAAATAACAAATAGAATATCTTTGGATTTAAAATCCAACGGTGAATAAAATTCACTGAATGATCTAAAGGATCATATTAATTATGAAATCAAATCAAATCTTTCATTGAGAGATTTGTTGAACAAATTGATTCTTTTTCTTCTCCTATAAATAGGAGCCAAGAAAAGAAGAGAATGGATCTTTTTTGGGAGAGAAAAACAGTGAGAGGAGAATTTAGTTCTCAAGAGTGAAGAAAAGAAAGGAGAATTTAATTCTCAACAAAGAAAACCCTAGGTGAGAAAAGAAAGGGAATCAAAACTTCAAACAGAGAATTTAATTCTCAAAAATCCAAGAGTTTAACTCTTATACAAAAAGAACTTAGTTCTTCTTCTGGTTGAAGATCTGCACAGAGCACATCTCCCCAAAAGTTGAGAATTTAATTCTCATCGGGTCGAGATCCTGCCATGCAGATGCTAAACTTAGAAGGGGAATTGAGTTTTGAGAATTTAATTCTTCTAAAACAAAACTAGGGTTTAACCCTAATCAAGAATTTAATTCTTTTACATATGTGGGAATTTAATTCCTTTAAAAAGAAATCAGGGTTTTATCCTAAATAAGAATTTAATTTTTTCATAATAGGAATTTAATTTCTCCAAAATCATAATTAGGGTTTAACCCTACAGAGAATTCAATTCTTAAAAGATCTCTGTTCATGAAAAGAACTAGGGTCACGTGCCCCCACGTGACCCTTGAAAAGATCCCTGAAGAAAAGAAGCTTTGAGGCAATGCCTCACGTGCTCCTACGTGACTCCCAAAATGCAGAAAGAAAAAACAAAAGAAAAGAAGCTTTGGGCGCTCTCACGTGTTATCACGTGACCCCTCAGCAAATGCTTTAACAATTGGCACACAGATCCCCATCACGTGCCAACACGTGATGCTCCAAAATAAAAATAAAAGTGTTTAACACTTATTCGCAGATTTGAAGATAAAACAAAAGGAGATCTGGCTTCACATTTAGGGCGCCCTCACGTGTTCGCATGTGACCCCTAACAAATCCCTTTAATATCCAATGGATGGATGCCTATCACGTGCCTACAAGTGATGGCCAGGAAACGAAAAGTGTTTAACACTTAATTGCAGAACGAAGAGTAGGGATTTGGTCCCACTTTTGGGCGCTCTCACGTGTCCACACGTGACCCCTCTGTCTTTAGTGTTTAACACTAATTCGGGGATTATATTTCCAGTGTTTAACACTGATTGTTTCTAGTGTTTAACACTAAATTGAAGATTATATTTCAAGTGTTTAACACTGGTTGTCTTTTAGTGTTTAACACTAATTTGAGAGTTCTATTTCCAGTGTTTAACACTATTGTTCTCTAGTGTTTAACACTACTTTTAGCCAAATTGGCTAATTTTCCAGAGGCAAAAGTCCCTCCTCCAATTGAATCTCAAAATTGAGAAAGTCAAAGACAAAATGTTGTCAGAGACCCCAAACCTCTGTTTAGCATTGCTGAATGATGAGGGGCTGAACCCAGACAAATGTCTAATAGCCCAAAGGGCTAATATTTCAAACATAATTGGACTTAGCCCAAACTGGCAATAAGTCCTCAAATCATTTTGAACTGAGCACATCTGCTCTTTCAACCAACTCATTGGTTCAAGGGTACATCTCTGAACTCCTCTGATATTTGTCGTTGTAATCCTTCAACGTCTTCAGAGAGGTGATGGGTCCCGACAGCCATACATATTATGGACCACCATGTCCCTAAACTGGAGATGGACCACCATGTCCCTAAATTGGCAATGGACCACTATGTCCCTAAACTGGAATAATAGAGCCCCGAATGCTCTTTTGTCGGATCTAAACGAGCCCGTTTAAGTTGATCTTACCCTCAAATATGGGTAACGTATCCTTAAACCTTCAAACACACTTTAGTCCCAAATTGGACTATAAATTCCCCAATCAACTTTGGTTCAAGGGTACATCTCTGAACTCCTATGACATCTGTCGTTGTAATCCTTCAACGTCGTCAGAGAGGTGACGGGTCCCGATGGCCATACATGCAATGGACCACTATGTCCCTAAACTGGAACAATAGAGCCCAAACGCTCTTTTGTCGGATCTAAACGATCCCGTTAAGTTGATCTTAGTCTCAAACTAGACTAACGTATCTTTAACAAACGTTTGAGTTGATCTTAGCCTCAAATATGGCTAACGTATTCTCGAACCAAAACCCCAAAACCAAATCTAAGAAAATACGGATTTGGCCTAATCCACGTCCTACGGGCGACAACATAAATTAGTCTCCGTATACAATCTACGGGCAACCACAAACAAAACAAACACCCACGACACGAAGTACCAGCTGGAGAAGGAGAAAGTTGTTACCGCGATGCGGTAGCGTAATTAATTGCAGGGGCTTGCGCCTGCAGGGAAGAGCGTCCCCACAATCAAAAACCCCTCAAACGAGGGGGAATCTGACGAAGTCTGCTACATCGGCCACATCCGTTTAAACCTTCGATACACGGTGTCATAAATCAACTTGGCATCTTCTGAGAAGTGGACGGATAGCACCTATTAGCATCTGCCCCGAATTTCAGGCAAGACAGCCCACGTCTTGGCCGCCATTCGGAGGGGAACAGATTTTGGCACGCCCGGTGGGACCTTTTCCTCTTTCCACTCCACACTTCGTGTGTCGTGATTCGCGAACCAATCGCGGTTTGCTAGTGGTTGCCCTTGGGTTTCGAAGTACTAAAACTTGGTGTTTCGTTTGCTGCAGAAAGCAAAAGGATCAATGGCTGGCAACTGCTCGAACTGCTCGAACTGCAAATGCAACCGACGCTCCGCCTCACCTGGAAGTGTAGCATATGGACCGCAGGCTGCTTCCCTATTCACTATGCCTGTGGAGCAAGTGGCTCAAGCTACCACCGGTCTATTCTTTGGGACCATGCTCCCGCCGGTGAACATTAACATCCCAATGCCCGTACCAGATGCGTCAAAGAAGTCGGTCTTTGATCGACTTGCTACTCCCACGGCCCCTCTCAGCGGGTCGTCCAACTCCTCGGTCTTCACCAGACTGAGCCTGAACTCCAAAGGGCCTGCCAAGAAGCTCATGACCCCTGACATGGTCAGCGCAAAGAAGACAACCATCTCCATTCCTGAAGTTGTCAAGACGGCTTCCCCTGCTAAAGAGTCGGTCTTTTCAAGGCTGACTATTCCGGCTCCCGTTCCTGCTCGAGGGTCTGTCTTTGATAGATTGGACACCGCCACTCAAAAGGCATCAGTCTTCAAGAGGCTGGACCAGCGGCAACTCATCTAGGCAGGGGGCAAGACGAAACCATCCCCATCACCGGACCAACCCTAACAGCTCGACACGCTCGACGTCGCCACTGGCGCCGAGTAAGGAAGGCCTGGGGCAACTCCCTCTCAGGGCTAACTCTACCGGCTCCAATGGTGGAAGTTGATGCTGCTGTTCCAACTGGGAACAGCTTTGAACCGCTAAGGAGGGTACGCAAGAACTCTCCGACTGCCACATTGAAAAGATCTCCTCCACCTGCGGGGAGTGTTACAGAAGGAAAGCCGGAGCAGCCCCCTCAACGGCTGTCCTCCAAAATTTATAAGGTCTGGCGACGGGTTCAGGACTCAGTAATCGTTCAAGATCACTCTCACTGATGGAAGAGGGTGAAAGTTCAAGAAGAAAAGAACCGTTCTGTTAAACAGCAAAGGACGACAACCACTTGGGTGCCTGCCGCAACAGCTCCCTCAACTTCGATGGCCCACAAAAGAAGAAAGCTGGAGAAAGTCTCCACGCCTGCGGCAAATGTCAAAGGCAGTGAGCCTAAACGCCCTAAGTCCGGGGGCATGGTGGTACATACCGTCTACATGGCGTCCGGGAAAGAGGATAGCCGCACATCTACAGGTCATAGACCGCTTACGCGATCCGTGACGAAAGCCCAAGAGCAGCAACAGAAGCTTCAAGTGATGCTGACTACAATGGCCGCACTTACCGAGCCAAAAGAAAGCCCCGAAACGTCCTCGAATCAGCGACAGGAGCAAGAAACCGACGCTGAATTCCTTCGGAGAATACTGGAAAAGAAAGACAAAGAGGCTGCGGAACAAGCAGCCAATATAAAACGAATGGCCCTTCTGTTTCAAGACATGGTGGGTATGATGATCCGACAGGATCCTCCTACTGAAGATCCTCCGATCGTCCTTGAAGACGACAGGGGAGAAACGTCAAATCCTCCACCGGCTCTGTCAACAGCCAAGGAGGAGACAATCTCCAAAGCTGACTTGGACGAATATATAGCTCAGCAGATACGGGTTCATCAGGCGACTGAGGCAGCCGGTCAGGTCGTAAAAACGGGGCGACCATATCCAAGCTGGTATGATCAGATTAAGTACCCGCTGGGCTATACAATACCGAAATTCCATGTCTATAAGGGGACGGGCAATCCCCACCAGCATGTTGCCCAGTTCAAGGCGCTTTGCGGCAACACCGGCGGTGATGATAAACTGTTGCTTCGCCAATTTGTCGGCAGCTTAGCAGAAACGGCCTTTGAATGGTACTCGGAGCTTCCCAATGACTCCGTCAAAACATTTGCGGAGATGGAGCTTCTATTCACTCAGCGATTCGCGAGCGCCAGCGAACGCACCCCGATAACGGCATTGATTAATGCCAGGGTGAAACCAGGCTAGACGTGGGTCCAGTACGCTATACGTTGGCGAAACTTATGGTCGAAATGCGAACAACGCATTGAGGAAGCGCCTGCGGTGGGCATGTTCATGGGTACACTATATCCTCATGCAACTATCTCACAGTTCATGATGTTCTTTAAACCAACCACGTTCCAGGCTCTGATCGACAAGCTGGCCCAAATGGACCAGGTGGGCCATAGGCCTTCCTCTTCAAAGACAGAGCCTTGGAATGAAAAGGGCAAAGGGAAAGCAACCTTCGTTGCCAATACTCAGCAACGGCCGAGCAACTTAAAGCCAGTTGTTCGCCAAAACAACGTGCGTCCACGTCCATCCCTCGAGGAGAGACTAGGACGTCCTTACTCGTTTCCTCAGAATAAAACGAGGAGATTGTTCGAGCTGGCAGTGCGCAACAGACTCATCAACCTACCGAGTCCGAAACGTCCGTTGCAGCCAGGCGATGTCAACGATCCAAATTACTGCCCTTACCACCAAGCGGTAAGCCATCCAATCGAAGATTGCTTTGTCTTTAAAGGATGGATCGAGGATCAGTACCAATGAGGCAAGTTCGCGTTATCCGAAATGTAACAACTCCAATTTTGTATACCAAAAATTTGCTTTAAATATAGTGTATACTTGGAGTATTGATGTTGCTGGAAACAATTTAAGTATCTAATTCCTTACAATAATTACAAGAAGGAGCTTGTAGCTCATTGGTAATACCTTGCACTGCTGAACCAAGCCACCAGAGTTCGAATCCCATGCCCCACATATTTTTTATTATCTTTTTGCTTTAAATTTTTGTGAAGTCAAACGGTCAAACAGCCATAACTCACAAATTAATGCAAATTATAAAAAATAAACTATACCAAAACCTCCCCCAGACCAAACCCGACCCAACGGCACCCGACTCGGCCCTTACTCGGCCGAATCGGCCGGCGACTCGGACGAATCGGCCGGCGCCGCCGGCCGGACTCGGCCGGTCGGCCGAGTCGTCAACACGAAAAAGTTTCGTGTTGACTTGGTCTTTTCCCCTGCATGGTCTAAATTCCCTATACTGTTACAGATATTCCTTTAATCCCCTTTTAAGACCAAATTTAATGAATTTTTAATGTTTTTTATATTTTCTTTTAATATTTTTTAACCCTAACCCTAACCCTAGCCTAGCCCTATATAAAGACCCCTACCCTCTACCATTTCACCTCACCACTCTAAGTCCACTCTCCCAAATTCTCGAGAACTCGGTGCAAAGAGCGAGAAGCGAAGCGCTGCCGAAACCGACGACGGATTCCGGCGACCGGATCAGAACCTTCGCGACGTTTTCGATGAATCGACAACCACCACATCCCTTAGCTTCCTTAGCTTGTCCAAACCGTAAGTCCCATCCCTTCTATCTCTCTTTTCCTTAATGTAAAAATACGACTTTTTGGAACCCGACGGAAATCGGACAAACCGATTTCCGATTCGGTTTTTCTATAAATTTCCACTTGTCACCTAATACATAACACCTACCTATATTCATGTTGACTATTAATCACCCATAAACCGATTTAAACAAACTTTCTCACATGAAATGATAGCTTCTTTGCAAAACCGTATTCTTTTCATAAAAATACTATGAAGTTCATTTTTCTTAGTTTAGTTAATTCCCTCACTCCTAAATATGTTTATCTTGATCTCTAAACTTGTAGAAATCAATTTGAATGAAATTTCACACATGAAATGATAACGTTTTCAAATACCGTATTCTTGCGCTTTAATACCTTCAAGTTTAACATAGCATGATTAACCTCTAAACATCATCAATAATTAAAATAAGTCACGAGGTAATGACCTACCTCTACACACACTCAAATATAACCCTAATTGATATATGTCAAAACATAGAATACGACATTACAGTATTTTTCACTAAAATACCATAATCTTTATAACCTTTATTGAAAGCTTTAAGTTGTAATCATTTCTAAATAAAATCTTTTAATAAAATGAAAGCACGATAGGTCATGGACATCAATCGTTTATCTAAACTGTCTTGTGGTGTCTAGGCAAGTGTGTCTAAGGCTAGTGGTTTTTAATTAGGCCCACGACTGTGGTTCCTTCCCACTTACCTGGCACTTACCTGGCCGCAATTGACGGTGAAGAGGCGATTTGAGGCTTCTAATGACTCATCGTTTAGACCTTAGAAATAGGGTAGTTGGCTTAGGAAACCCTAATAACTAAAATACGGAAACTATACTCTTTTGCAAATAAATACCTTATATTTATAAAACCGTTTTCCTAAATGAGAAGTGTTTATAAAACCTAAGTGAAGTGCCGCTACAACCCACTTTTGGGGAACCTGTTAGGGATAGTACGGTTCATCGTGCACCCGCAGGCTAGTAGTGCGAGATTCAGACCTCCGCAAGGAGCATTCGGTCTCGAAAGGTTTAAAATACGATATTTAAGGAAAATGAGATTTTTGAAAATAAAATATTCATTTAAAAATTATTCATGTGTTTATAGATATATATAATTATCATTTAAACACTTATTTTATCATAAGTTAAAGTTTCCACTTTTTCTAAAATTAAAAGATTAAAAGTTACATTAAAATACCATGAATTTCAGATAAATCAATTAATACTGTTATTATGATATATTCACTAGAATAACACAAATAAAATTCACATTCATTATAACTATAAAGACGAATATTAAATACTTGAGGTGTATTTTGAAAACTATACAAAGTACTTTTTTACGTAAAACCCCCTCAAGTTTTACAAATTACAATAAGGCCCCTAACTAATATTGAACTTCAAATTATCTTTCTTTTAGTCTGACTCGGGTTAGAGTCTGACTATTCCTGACTCGAATATGATTCAAGTCAATCTGTATTCTTTTATATTCCAATACAATTTGAATACATGAAACCCTGAATTCAGTTAACAATATATTCTTTTTGACTGAATCAAACCATGGATATTCATCCATTATCCTGATATTCCATTTACCTGATTACACAGTTACAACATGTTTACTGATATCATGGTTTTGGTCAGTCAGTCACTTTACATATTCCAATACTACAATACTGTTAAAACACTACGGGGTTTAAGGGGTAGATTGGTACGGAAGGTGTTAAAGGTGGCACGAGGCGGTCAGATTAAGACACCTAATCTGAATCCTATTGCTGTTGTACCGTGGCATAACGGTTCCTTGTACTTTCCTTTTTGCCCTGATCTCTAGCATATAGAGATCCCCCTCGTATACACTGGCATCCTTCTGTACCAAGCTACAAACAACAGCGTTAAACAATGTTCCAAAATATTCAACAATATAATACTTTAGAAAATACTGTTACTCTGTCATTCTCATTCTTCTTATTCTTTGGGACTTACCGAGCGACCTGTTCGCTGACGACATTCTATTTCTTTCTTCTTTGAATGTCGTCAGGTGCGTTGGACCAAGCTGAGATTGAGCCCACAGGTGAAGATTTGGAACAGTTCCACGAAGACCCAGAGCTCTAGATATTGTACCTTGTTCTTTCCAGTATTTTCATTTCTGTTATGCCACTGTTTAGGCATCGCCTTTCATTTCAGTTGTATTTCTTTTTATGCATTGTACAAAGAATGTTATTAATAAAAGTTGCTGTTATTTCTTTATCTTTCGTCTCTTGTGATTTATTTTATATTGTTTAGCTACGCTTAGCGTATGTACTTCTGAGTACATACGTAGTGGACCTCGTCGCGTCCACTACGCCGTTGTAACACCCGAGCCCAATACTACTATTTTCTGTTACTGGTTGAGTGTTAGATATTACTCATTTCATTTATCTTGCTTGTTTGGGTCTTACTGTAAAATTTTATCCGGCAAAGTCATTTCTGCATATAACATATTTTAGCACCTAAAATAAAATTAAAAATATCCATCTTGGCCTACTCGACGCCCCTAGCCGCGTGGTAGCGTCCGTGCATCGAGTTCTCGTCCCGTTCAGTGAAACGGGCGAGTTTGGACGGCGACGCGCGTGTTCAGGTGTCCGACTTGGGGGTATGCTTTTTCATCATAAAACATTTCATTTTGAAATTTGGAACCCG
Source organism: Agapanthus africanus (assembly GCA_030015575.1). NCBI lineage: Eukaryota > Viridiplantae > Streptophyta > Magnoliopsida > Asparagales > Amaryllidaceae > Agapanthus > Agapanthus africanus. The sequence goes on from CM057340.1 coordinate 562,209,241, forward strand.
CTTAGAATCCTATTATTTAAATTTCAAATATTTGCACGCAACCCGGGCGCGATTTGGAAATGTTTCATTTAGCGCCAAAATCCCAAATTAATAAAATAATCAAAACTATAATATATTCGTAATCTTACTGTTACTATAGAATTTATTAAATCTTTTTAATCTTCCTTTTTAAATCTCTGATGTTCCCTCAGCCAATCACGAGGGTTTTAACCCCGTGGGCCCCTCCTCTAACGTCTCTCTCTCTCTAACCCTCTCGTATCTCTTCCCCTCTCTCTCTAGCTTTCTCTATATCATTCTCTCTCTAACTCTCTTTCTCTCTCTCCCTAATATATAAATTCCCCCCTTCATTTTTCCTTCTTCACGTAACCCACGCGAGAAAACCCATCGCAAACCCTAGCCCTAGCCGCCTCCACCGTCGCCACCACAGCTCCGACGCCGGCGCCAGCGCCACCGTTGCCCCCGCCTCCGCCTCCTCGTACCAACCTCGACATCCCCTCCTTCTCCCCATGTGCACGGAGCCGCAGCAACCCCGGACAACCCCCGTGCCTTCTCTGTACGGCCGGAGACGTCGCCGGCGACCTTTGTCGTCGTCACCCGCGCCACCTTCAGCACCCCCTCATCACTTGCGCACTCCAGACCCGACCACCTCCTCTCCCTCTCCACTTTCCTTCCCGTTTCCCATACCCGAGCCCTAGCACACCGCCTGCAACCTCCTCGCCGGTGCCCCACCGCCGTCGACCCCATCGCTGTCACGCCCTCTGCAACACCTGTAAGCCTTCTACTCCTTTTCCTCCTTCCTTTCTTCTCTGGTTCCTTTGTATTCTTGTTTGCACAACTTGATGTTTCACTGTTCGCTTTTTTGTCGGAATCCCACGATGCCGGTGACGTGTCCCGACGTTCCAGCGAAGTACCCCGATCCGCGTGGTTCCATTGTTCGTTGTTTGGGTTCAATCCGTGAACCGTGCGTCCGTCGCGAGTTTCACCCGCCGACATTACGTTCCGTTTTTCCCGGTTCGCGACCCGTCGAGGCAAGTACCCCTTGCTACATGCTATACAATATTTACATATATGTATTGACACCCTAAACCTGTAAAATTTAACTTGGTATAATCGTTTCCCATTTTCGGTTACAATATTGCATTATATCAGTTTACTGTTAAACATGGAACTTACAGTTTGCAAATTGAACCTAATAATCATATCTACCTGTCCAATCACATTTTACTATTAAAATAGCTGGTAGCATTTATCCATGTAGTTCTGTTATATTCGGACACTCGCATGCATTTAACCTGAAATAACTGTATTGAACCGTTACATAAATTATTGCACAGCTAAGGGTGCTTAAACTTGTTAACATGACTAAACGGCTATATCGTCTTACTGTACTCTTGTAATTTGAATGAAACTGCTTATTATGTAATTCATTGCTTATCTCATGTTGTTAATAACCATGTTTGATAATATATCTGATTGTGAGCACACTCACGATATTGTTTACATCTTGACCTGACATTGCTACACATGTATATATTGATATACCTGACATGGTACCATATACTGTTGACTTGACCTGATGTACCATGACCTGACCGTCACCTGCTCTTGTGTCTAATGCCAACAAACCTGACATGTAGTCCTCATGGACCGTTCCTGTTGTCTATCCAGACAAACCTGCTTTTACCTGATCCTGTGTTGGCATTAGTTCTTGATTACTGAATACCTGACTCGACATACATAATTTGGGGGTATGAGGAAATCAAAGGTGAAACCGACTTGTAACTCAACAATTCGATACCTGTTCTGATCAGTCTTACGGGCTAGGCCAGCCCCGGAGTGATGATGCTGACATCACTCACCCATCCTGCTACTTGTTACTGCCTAGCGGCACGTCTCGGATTCAGCCCCGAGAATCTTGACCGTGGTCCCGGGCATGCACGGGATACTATTGAGTTACATCGACGATTCATCAATTGATTTCAAAGACTTTAGACTAGAAAACCTGATAGAACAGTTCAGTTACCCACTGCACACTACCCTGCACTGCTTGTTTCATACTATTGCTTTATTCATGTTTATTTCTGCATTGCCTATTACACTGTTCATATTATATTACTAGTTGACATGACGCGCTGACGTCTGGGTTTTGCATGGCCCAGATTCTGTACCACTGTCGCAGTCCGAGCAGGAGTACTTCAGCCAGCAGGCTGAGCTGTGAGGTGTTAGTGTTAGTATTAGTTAGTTTTATTTCCTGCATTTATTTCCTGATGTGAGCCCGCATTATGGGACATACTTTTCAGTTATTTGTATTGGATCATTTGCTTCCGTATTTATTTATCATTGACTCCTGTTATTCTGGATTATGGACATGTTTTAGAAAATTTTATCTTGTTCTTGATATCTCTACAGCCGTAATGTGACTGTGGATGGATACTTCCTACCCACAGGTAGCATGGTTGGCTATGTCACGTGCCCAATCTAGCGTACTTTGGGAAGCGAGGCGTGACAGCCGTACATTGGGAAGCGGGGCGTGACATGTTTTGTTGGTGGCCCATGCAGGTCAGAGCTGTATGAATCCCTGTCATGCAGTTCTGGTCTGCGTGAACAACCTAAGCAATATAACACAAGAACCAGGAACTAAAACATTCTTTACAATTCATGTTCTTTGAAACTTGCAAATCTCTATTCCTTGAATCTTATCATTTCATGTATTTGAATCTGTCCTAATCCAAATTTTTTCTTCAGGGTTATGGATTCCCCGAACAACACCAGCACCAACGTTAACAACACCCCACCAGCACTACCTCTCACACCAGTTGTTCCGGCACCACCCACTGAGCAAACAATGCTATTTGATGCGATCCGCAGTCTTCTCGAGGGACAGCAACAACTTCTGAGTCGTCCTGAGACAGATGCACCGGGAATAAAGCAATTCAGAGCTTTGCACCCAAAGCAATTCTCGGGTAAAGGAAGCCCTCTCGAAGCAGAAGAATGGGCACAAAGCATTGAAGACGATCTGGCAGCAGCTCAAGTGCTAGATAACGCTTGGGTCCGTGTAGCGAAGCTACAGCTCACGGATAATGCTCGCAATTGGTGGAAGGCGGAAGAAACCCGTCTAGTACAGCCGATTGAATGGAAGACATTTCGCGAGAAGTTCGACGCGAAATATTTTCCTGTGACTGCCAGGTTCGCTATGGAGCAGCAGTTTATTCATCTACAGCAAGGATCAATGTGGGAGAAATCGGTAGATGAATACGATGCTGAGTTCACTATGTTGAGCCGGTAAGATATGTCACAATAGTTCAATTTTTAAAATATCACATACTACACAGCTAACACAATCTTTAAACAGATTCGCGGCACACCTGATACCGACGGACGAGATCAGAGCCCGTCGTTTTCAGCAAGGTTTGGACACAGAGATCAAGGCTGCTCTAGCCACAGGAAAGTTTTTGACTCATGAGAAAGCCCTAGAAGCTGCCCGCAGTTATGAGGCAGTGATAAAAGAGAGGGGCAGACCTCAGTCTGCAGGAGTCAAGCACCCTGCCAACCAGATGGCAGGTGGAGCCACGTCCAGACCACCTTTAGTGCCGAGGCGACCCGGAGTACCAACTCATCGTCCTAGCCCAGCCTTTTGCACTTACTGCAAGAGAACTGGACATATGATGAAGGACTGCCGTCGAGCCAACCGCCTCTGCTTAGTCTGCGGTTCAGCCACTCACGATATTGGATCTTGTCCTCAAAGACGAAACTCAGTTGCTGCACCCAGGCCAGCAAATACTTATCAGCAACGACCAGCTCTTCAGGCACCTGCTACCAGACTTGCACTGCCTGCACCACCTAGGGGACCACAAGCTGCACCACCTCCTCGACAGTTCCATCAAGCTCAAAGGAACGTTCCGAGGAATGCTCCTCAGGCTAGGAGGAATGTGCCGAAGCGCCAGGCTTTCATGATGTCTGTGGAAGAAGCTGAGGCCACTGGCCAAGTCATTACTGGTAAATTTTCCTTCTCAAACTTACCTTTTAGTCTTGTTTTATCTACACACTTTCCCTATACCTAAAACCTATCCCTTATACCTTAGGTACAATCCTAGTAGCTTCACTACTTGCATTTGCACTGTTTGATACTGGAGCATCCCACTGCTTTATGTCGCAACGGTTTGTCCGAACCCATGCGATTCCAGTCTCACCGCTTGTATCTAGCTGGAACGTTAGTTCTGGAAATGGTGTTCTAAAGGCAACTATGGGATACAGCATGTGTCCAGTCATCGTCTGCAGTCGAGAGTTTTACGCTGACTTCAAGGTACTGGACATACCAAATTTCGATGTGGTTCTAGGAATGGACTGGCTTGGAACCTTTTATGTTACCATCGACTGTCGTCAAAGGAGGGTAGTATTTGAGATTCCAGATCATCCGGTCTTCTATTTCAAGAGTGGAGATCGTACACTGGAGCCAAGTACTTACAAAGCGAAGCCAAGGGAAGCAGTAGTTGCAGCAGCTCAGGCAGAGGAAGAATCAAGACCGGAGGTAGTTCGAGAGTTCGGCGATGTATTCCTTGATGATATATTAGGTTTGCCTCCCGATCGAGCTCTTGAATTCAGTATTGACTTAGTACCAGGAGCACAACCAGTGATCAAAGCACCGTATAGACTAAGTCCGGAAGGATTGAAGGAAGTTCGAACACAGTTGGACGAATTACTGGCGAAAGGATGGATTCGTCCCAGCACTTCAAGTTGGGGAGCACCTGTACTATTGGTGAAGAAGAAGGAAGGTTCATACAGAATGTGCATCGATTATAGGGCCTTGAACGAAGTTACTATAAAGAATAAGTATCTACTCCCGCGCATCGACGATTTATTCGATCAGCTAAGTGGATCTTATGTCTTCTCTAAACTAGATCTTCGTTCAGGTTATCATCAAGTGAAGGTCAAGGAAGCTGATATTCACAAAACAGCTTTCAGAACTCGCTATGGACATTACGAATTTTTAGTAATGCCATTTGGAGTGACCAATGCACCGGCAATCTTCATGAACCTTATGAACCAAGTCTTCCGGGAGTATTTAGACAGGTTCGCTGTCATCTTCATCGACGATATCCTAGTATATTCTAAGAATCGGAAAGAGCATGCGGAGCACTTACGAATTGTCCTGGAAACCCTTCGACAACATAAGCTTTATGCCAAATACAGCAAGTGCGAGTTTTGGCTAAAACAGGTTGGTTTTCTTGGACACATCGTATCAGGAGAAGGAATTTCTGTAGATCCAGCAAAAGTTTCAGCAGTCAGCGAATGGCCTACACCAAAATCAGTGAAGGATATACGGAGTTTCTTGGGCTTAGCTGGATATTACAGAAGATTCATTGAAGGCTTTTCGAAGATAGCAACACCCCTGACCAAGCTCACACGAAAAGATGAAGAATTTGTGTGGTCAGAAGCATGCGAGCAAGCTTTCGTAGAACTCAAATCAAGACTGACATCTGCACCTATTCTCGTCATACCGGATCAAACTGGAGGATTCGAAGTACATTGTGACGCATCCGGTAAGGGACTATGATGTGTTCTACATCAGCACGGTAAGGTTGTGGCTTATGCTTCAAGACAACTGAAGACTCATGCGCGCAATTATCCGACGCATGATCTAGAGTTGGCAGCCGTTATCTTAGCTCTCAAAATTTGGCGCCACTACTTACTTGGTGAACGAGTGAACATCTACACAGATCATAAAAGTCTGAAGTATGTGTTTACTCAGAAGGAGTTGAATATGCGGCAGAGAAGATGGTTAGAACTCATGGCGGACTTTGACATCAACTTGCATTATCATCCAGGAAAGGTGAACGTAGTACCTGATGCTCTTAGTCACCAACCATTAGCAATGAATCTCACCGCCCAGTGGAAGCTTCAGCAAGACCTACATTAGATGGAGATTGAACTAGTCATGCCAGGTGATGCTTCAAGTTTGATGAATCTACAAGTTCAATCAACTATTGTCAATCAGATCAAAGCAGCTCAAGCCAGCGATGCTAAGTTGCAAAAGATCAGAGAACAAGTGGAGAATGGACTCAGAACAGATTTCATCATCCATGAAGACGGATCTTTGAGATACGGCAGCAGATTGTGTGTACCAAAGGGTCCTGTTCGGGAAGAGTTAATGAAAGAAGCTCACAGCTCTCCCTATTCAGTACATCCTGGAGGTACCAAAATGTACAAGGATCTACGTCAGAATTATTGGTGGCATGGAATGAAGCGTGAAGTAGCCAGGAGTGTCGCAAAATGTTTGGTGTGTCAGCAAGTAAAGGCTGAACATCACAGGACAGCTGGACTACTTCAACCGTTACCAATCCCGGAATGGAAGTGGCAGCACATCACGATAGACTTTGTAACTGCTCTTCCTCGCAGCACAAAGGGTAACGATGCGATATGGGTCATTGTGGATCGACTCACAAAGTCGGCTCACTTCATCCCATTTCGAGTTGGCCAATCAACTGAGACATTAGCGAAGAAGTACATGGAGGTAATAATCTAATTTAGATTTAAAATCTCTTCATAATGTACTATCTCTGATACCCATGAATTCATACAGGAAATTGTGAGACTTCATGGAGTACCGGTCTACATTGTCTCCGATCGTGACACCAGGTTCCGATCGCAATTTTGGCAGAGCCTGCAAGCAAGCTTGGGAACAAGTCTGAACTTCAGCACGGCTTATCATCCACAAACAGATGGTCAGTCGCAACGAACTATTCAGATCTTGGAGGATATGCTCAGAGCATGTATGCTCGACTTCAAGGGATCGTGGGAAGATCACCTGCATCTTGTGGAGTTTGCGTACAACAACAGCTACCAAGCAAGTATAGGAATGGCCCCTTTTGCAGCATTATATGGAAGGAAGTGTCGATCGCCATTAAGTTGGGACGACATTGGAGATAGAGAACTCCTTGGACCAGAGATGATAGTAGCGACCGTTGATGTGGTTCGTACTATCAGGGAAAGAATGCGCATAGCCCAAGATAGACAGAAACACTGGGCTGATGCGAAGAGACGACACTTGGAGTTCCAGCCAGGAGATCATGTATTCCTGAAAATCTCTCCGAACCGCGGAGTGATCAGATTTGGAAGACGGGGAAAGTTGAGTCCAAGATACATTGGGCTGTTCAATATACTCGAACGAGTCGGTGAAGTGGCATATCGTTTAGCGCTTCCACCCTCATTGGAAGGAATGCATAACGTGTTCCACATATCTCAACTCAGAAGGTATGTGAGTGACCCCAGCCATGTACTTGATCATTCCGAGCTCACGAAACAGCCCGATTTGTCTTGTGAGCAACAACCTGTGGAGATCCTGGACAGGAAAGTGAAGACACTTCGGAACAAAGAAGTTAATTTGTTCCGAGTAATGTGGAGGAAAGACACTCCAGGAGAATCCACGTGGGAAAGGGAGGATGAGATGCGTGCAAGATATCCACACCTTTTTGTAAACTAGTCCTTAAATAAAAGTTGTAAATTTCGAGGACGAAATTTTTGTAAGGAGGGTAGATTGTAAAAACTCCAATTTTGTATACCAAAAATTTGCTTCAAATATAGTGTATACTTGGAGTATTGATGTTGCTGGAAACAATTTAAGTATCTAATTCCTTACAATAATTACAAGAAGGAGCTTGTAGCTCATTGGTAATACCTTGCACTGCTGAACCAAGCCACCAGAGTTCGAATCCCATGCCCCACATATTTTTTATTATCATTTTGCTTTAAATTTTTGTGAAGTCAAACGGTCAAACAACCATAACTCACAAATTAATGCAAATTATAAAAAATAAACTATACCAAAACCTCCCCCAGACCAAATCCGACCCAACGGCACCCGACTCGGCCCTGACTCGGCCGAATCGGCCGGCGCCGCCGGCCGGACTCGGCCGGTCGGCCGAGTCGTCAACACGAAAAAGTTTTGTGTTGACTTGGTCTTTTCCCCTGCATGGTGTAAATTCCCTGTACTGTTACAGATATTCTATTAATCCCCTTTTAAGACCAAATTTAATGAATTTTTAATGTTTTTTATATTTTCTTTTAATATTTTTTAATCCTAACCCTAACCCTAGCCTAGCCCTATATAAAGACCCCTACCCTCTACCATTTCACCTCACCACTCTAAGTCCACTCTCCCAAATTCTCGAGAACTCGGTGCAAAGAGCGAGAAGCGAAGCGCTGCCGAAACCGACGACGGATTCCGGCGACCGGATCAGAACCTTCGCGACGTTTTCGACGAATCGACAACCACCACATCCCTTAGCTTCCTTAGCTTGTCCAAACCGTAAGTCCCATCCCTTCTATCTCTCTTTTCCTTAATGTAAAAATACGACTTTTTGGAACCCGACGGAAATCGGACAAACCGATTTCCGATTCGGTTTTTCTATAAATTTCCACTTGTCACCTAATACATAACACCTACTTATATTCATGTTGACTATTAATCACCCATAAACCGATTTAAACAAACTTTCTCACATGAAATGATAGCTTCTTTGCAAAACCGTATTCTTTTCATAAAAATACCATGAAGTTCATTTTTCTTAGTTTAGTTAATTCCCTCACTCCTAAATATGTTTATCTTGATCACTAAACTTGTAGAAATCAATTTGAATGAAATTTCACACATGAAATGATAACGTTTTCAAATACCGTATTCTTGCGCTTTAATACCTTCAAGTTTAACATAGCATGATTAACCTCTAAACATCATCAATAATTAAAATAAGTCACGAGGTAATGACCTACCTCTACACACACTCAAATATAACCCTAATTGATATATGTCAAAACATAGAATACGACATTACAGGACTTTTCACTAAAATACCATAATCTTTATAACCTTTATTGAAAGCTTTAAGTTGTAATCATTTCTAAATAAAATCTTTTAATAAAATGAAAGCACGATAGGTCATGGACATCGATCGTTTATCTAAACTGTCTTGTGGTGTCTAGGCAAGTGTGTCTAAGGCTAGTGGTTTTTAATTAGGCCCACGACTGTGGTTCCTTCCCACTTACCTGGCACTTACCTGGCCGCAATTGACGGTGAAGAGGCGATTTGAGACTTCTAATGACTCATCGTTTAGACCTTAGAAATAGGGTAGTTGGCTTAGGAAACCCTAATAACTAAAATACGGAAACTATACTCTTTTGCAAATAAATACCTTATATTTATAAAACCGTTTTCCTAAATGAGAAGTGTTTATAAAACCTAAGCGAAGTGCCGCTACAACCCACTTTTGGGGAACCTGTTAGGGATAGTACGGTTCATCGTGCACCCGCAGGCTAGTAGTGCGAGATTCAGACCTCCGCAAGGAGCATTCGGTCTCGAAAGGTTTAAAATACGATATTTAAGGAAAATGAGATTTTTGAAAATAAAATATTCATTTAAAAATTATTCATGTGTTTATAGATATATATAATTATCATTTAAACACTTATTTTATCATAAGTTAAAGTTTCCACTTTTTCTAAAATTAAAAGATTAAAAGTTACATTAAAATACCATGAATTTCAGATAAATCAATTAATACTGTTATTATGATATATTCACTAGAATAACACAAATAAAATTCACATTCATTATAACTATAAAGACGAATATTAAATACTTGAGGTGTATTTTGAAAACTATACAAAGTACTTTTTTACGTAAAACCCCCTCAAGTTTTACAAATTACAATAAGGCCCCTAACTAATATTGAACTTCAAATTATCTTTCTTTTAGTCTGACTCGGGTTAGAGTCTGGCTATTCCTGACTCGAATATGATTCAAGTCAATCTATATTCTTTTATATTCCAATACAATTTGAATACATGAAACCCTGAATTCAGTTAACAATATATTCTTTTTGACTGAATCAAACCATGGATATTCATCCATTATCCTGATATTCCATTTACCTGATTACACAGTTACAACATGTTTACTGATATCATGGTTTTGGTCAGTCAGTCACTTTACATATTCCAATACTACAATACTGTTAAAACACTACGGGGTTTAAGGGGTAGATTGGTACGGAAGGTGTTAAAGGTGGCACGAGGCGGTCAGATTAAGACACCTAATCTGAATCCTATTGCTGTTGTACCGTGGCATAACGGTTCCTTGTACTTTCCTTTTTGCCCTGATCTCTAGCATATAGAGATCCCCCTCGTATACACCGGCATCCTTCTGTACCAAGCTACAAACAAAAGCGTTAAACAATGTTCCAAAATATTCAACAATATAATACTTTAGAAAATACTGTTACTCTGTCATTCTCATTCTTCTTATTCTTTGGGACTTACCGAGCGACCTGTTCGCTGACGACATTCTATTTCTTTCTTCTTTGAATGTCGTCAGGTGCGTTGGACCAAGCTGAGATCGAGCCCACATGTGAAGATTTGGAACAGTTCCACGAAGACCCAGAGCTCTAGATATTGTACCTTGTTCTTTCCAGTATTTTCATTTCTGTTATGCCACTGTTTAGGCATCGCTTTTCATTTCAGTTGCATTTCTTTTTATGCATTGTACAAATAATGTTATTAATAAAAGTTGCTGTTATTTCTTTATCTTTCGTCTCTTGTGATTTATTTTATATTGCTTAGCTACGCTTAGCGTATGTACTTCTGAGTACATACGTAGCGGATCTCGTCGCGTCCATTTCGCCGTACATTGGGAAGCGGGGCGTGACACGAAAACTGGAAGGTGAACCCGCCACAGCCTCACACTCCTAAGAAGACGGACACACCGCGGGCATCATGTTCTTTTGTAGAAGAGGCCCCATGGGAGGACGTTCTTTCAGGCAAGACGAAAAGAATGTTGAAGGATCTCCAAACATACCCGGTGATCAGGTGGAAAAATCCGCTGGAACCCGAGATTATCGAGGGAATGCTGAAGCCGCGCCCAATTCCAAAAACGGGTGGTGATAGTCAAAGCGCTCATACCCAGCCGTCAAAGTCTTCGAAGAAGAAGAAGAAGACCAAAAAGCCCGTGCAGCCTGGTGACAAGCGCACGGGCCTGCAAAAACAGATTGACGCGTTGGAAGAATATAATCAGAAGGCGTGGACCCCAGTCACACTCCAAGAATTTCTCAGCCACGTCCCTGACGACGGAGATGATGACAATGGAGAAGACTCGTCGGATGAATCTGAAGATTATGTGGCAAGCTGCCATATGATCTCTCACTCGTCAATAAATGACGAAGAAGCTCCTTACACAGAGAAGCTGGGGGCAGATCCTGAGCCAGAACTTCTAAGACCATCAGAAGAAATGATTGATGTATTCCTGAACGAAGCCCATCTTAAAAGCAAAGCTGATCGAGAGCGCGAGATGGCCATATTCGAGAAAGCCAAACGCCGGCGACTAGATGAGAGGGTCGAAACACTCCCACCGGATCAAAGTACACCCGACTCAAATGAAAGCAGGATCAAGATAAGGAAACGATTCGCCAAAGCCATATCGATGGGGATGAGACTGCCCTCTTTCAGAGAAAATTCTCCCGGTGGTATACATCTTGATGAAACGGACGTACATCCTAACTTCTGCTTATATCATCAGAAGATCGCACATCCTACTGAAGACTGCAACTCCTTTAAGTGTTGGTGGCAAGGGTATGTCGCTCACAGTCAACACTTCAACCGGACAAAGCGTAAAGCTCGTAGACAGCGGAAAAATGCGACAGATGAGCGTAAAAGAATTGCCGGCAATTGTCATAGGGTTGATCCCGGGGGATCGCGAGTTTTCACCCCCGGGAGCGACTCCGACGAAAAAGTAGCCCTCGGTCCTCTCTTCAAGGAATCCATCTCTGAAACGAAAGAATTGAGGAGCTGCGAGAACATTCAGCAGTGCAATCGCATACTACCCGAAAAGAATCTCGGACCCGCAAATAAGGGATCGAACAAAAGGGATAAGGGGAATGGAAAAGCGACCTCCGTCGCCCATGCTCAACAACAGCCGAGTGACCCGAAACCGTTTGGTCATCAAAACAACAAGCCGCGATACCTCAATGAGAAGTTGAAACGTCCTTACTCGTTTCCCAGAGATAAAACAAAGAGGCTGTTCGAGCTAGCGGTACGCAGCGAGCTCATCATTCTGCCGGATCCAAAACGTCCGTTGCTGCCAGGTGACGTTGACAATCCTAACTATTGTCCCTACCACGAAGTAATGGGTCACCTACTCGAAAATTGCTATGTCTTCAAAAACTGGGTTGAAGACCAATACCAACAGGGCAAGTTCGCGCTGCCCGAAAAATGGAAGGTGAACCTACCACAACTACATGCTCCGAAAAAGATGGACATGCCGGGGGCATCATGCTCATTCATAGAGAAAGCCTAACGGACCACTACGTCCTAAAACTGGATAACGGACCGAAACGTCCTTAAACTAATGATGGACCACTAAAACTGGCTGTGGACCGAAACGTCCTTAAACTAAGGATGGACCACTATGTCCTAAAACTGGATAAGGAGCGAAACGTCGTTAAACTACTACCAACCCGCGGCATCCCCAGGCTGACGTGGTTTAAAAAAAATGGTATGTCCATAAGCAAAATGGGCACGGATGAAAACCCGAAAGGGCTCCGTGAGTAAAAACAGCAGGGCTACCGGCGAGTGTTTGTGAAAACCCGAAAGGGCGCAACCTCGTTAGAAAAAAAAAAGAATAAAAAAAACGGTATGTCCATAAGCAAAATGGGCACGGATGAAAACCCGAAAGGGCTCCGTGAGTAAAAACAGCAGGGCTACCGGTGAGTGTTTGTGAAAACTCGAAAGGGCGCAACCTCGTTAAAAGACACTTACAGGGTCCTCTCGACCTTGTAAGGAGAAACCACCCGCGTGAGATCCTTACGACTCACAAGGGAGCAACACACTTAGGGATCCTCACGATTCTTAAGGAGAAATTACACTTGCGAGATCCTCACGACTCGTAAGGAGAACTCTCTTATGGGACCCTCACGGCTCATAAGATTTGAAAGTCTTAAGTTACAGAGAACTGAACCTGTTCTTAAGCAACCCCCACAACCTCCGATACTGCCCTACAAGCGGCTCCATACTGACCCTTGTATACAATCCACGGGCGCTGTTTACCCCAATCAAAGGAAAGCTCTGTTCAAATTCCAAGACGGAAGATGAAGCAACGCTTCATCTTCCCCCAATCAGAGCAAATCTCTACTTTGAAAATTCAAACTTTAATTAATGAAGCAATGCTTCAGCAGGCCTGCGCTGCACGCCACGTGGCAGCGTAGTTGCGCTAGCGTAGTTGCGCTGCGCTGTGCGCTGCGCGACACTTGGCAGCGCAGTTGCGCTAGCGCAGATGCGCTGCGCTGTGCGCTGCGCGACACGTGTCAGCGCAGTTGCGCTGTTCTGTGCGCAGCGCGACACGTGTCAGCGCAGTTGCGCTGCGCTGTACACTGCTTGACACGTGTCACGCGCTGGGGCATTTGCGCCAAACAGAATTAAGATTGTAAAGAAATCTTTCTGTTCTTGTTAAAACAAGAAGATTTTCTTCTGTAAAACAGAAGCCCTTAGATCAAAGATCCAACGGTGGGGAAAATTCACCAAATCACTCAGAGAAAGATCTCTTTAACAAATTTAACTAATTTATGGGCACTATAAAAAGGACCCTAGACCTCAAATCAAAGGGTCAACATTTTCTGAGAGAAAAAAAGAGAACTCTGAAGAACTCGTCAAGAACAAAAAAGGTAAAAACCTTCACAAAAAGAGAAAATTCTCTTAAAAACAGATCATTGATCTAAGAACAAGATCAATGATCTTTAATAAGAAAGAAAACTAACTAATAATATTGCTTTCCACTTGCTTATGAACCATTGGTTCCTTGAAAACAAGAAAAAATTGTTTTCTTTGATTTAAAATCGATCAAAAGATAAAACAGTGCTCTGCACTTGCAAGAACTGTGCTTTTGCGCTTGCGCTCACCAGAGCGTGACACGTGTCACCACCATATGAGTTTGCGCTCATTACTTGGCGCAAAGCGCCTGACAAGCCACGTGGGGCACTGTCAGAGTATTTAATGCTCTGCATTATTAAAGAAAAGGGAAGAGCCCAATTAAAAGGCCTAACAGGCCTAATAAATAAAATGCTATGCATTTTAAAAAAAAGGGGGCAGAGTCCAGACAAAAAAATAGATGCTCTGCATCATTTATAAAAGGGCAGAGCCCAACCAAAACAAGAATAATGCAGTGCATTACTAAAAAGGGGTAAAGCCCTAGCACAGGCCAAAGACAAAAAATGTTGAAACTGGACTTAGCCCAATCATGGCCGTAAGTCCTCAAACTAAATTGACTGAGCACAGCTGCTCTCTTAAATCAATTTACATCCGGTTCGAGGGTACATCTCCGAACTCCTTTGACACCTATCGTTGTGATTCCTCAACGACGTCAGAGAGGTGACGGGTCCCAACGACCACACATGAATATGGACTGCGGGGTCCTTAAACTCGTGGACCGAAACGTCCTTAAACTAATAGTGGATCGAAACGTCCTTAAACTAATGATGGACTACCACGTCCTTAAACTGGCGATGGACCACCACGTCCCTAAACTGGAACATGGACCACCACGTCCTTAAACTGGCGATGGATCATCACGTCCCTAAACTGGAGCGATAGAGCCTCCAAATGCTCTTTTGCTGGATCTAAACGATCCCGATTAAGTTGATCTTAGCCCCAATTACGGCTAACGTATCCTGAAACATTTAAATAGTCTATAAAACTCCAAATCGACTTTGGTTCAAGGGTACATCTCCGAACTCCTCTGACACCTATCGTTGTAATCCTTCAATGACGTCAGAGAGATGACGAGTCCCGATGCCATATATTAAATGGATCACCACGTTAAGTTGATCTTAGTCTCAAAACAGGACTAACGTACCCTTAACGAATGTTTAAGTTGATCTTAGCCTCAATACGGCTAAAGTATCCTTAAACTAAAAACACCAAACCCAAATCTAAGTAAATATGGATTTGGACTAATCCACGTCCTATGGGCGACGGCATTACTCAGTCTCCGTATACAATCCACGGGTAACCAAAAACAAAACAAACACCCACGACACGAAGTGAAATTCTGGAGAAGGAGAAAGTTGTTACCGCGACGTGGTAGCGTAATTAACTGCAGGGGCTTGCGCCTGCAGGGAAGAGCGTCCCCACAATCAAAAACCCCTCAAGCGAGGGGGAATCTGATGAAGTCTGCTACATCGGCCGCATCCGTCTAAACCTCCGATACACGGTGCCATAAATCAACTTGGCATCTTCGGAGAGGTAGACGGATAAAACCATATAGCATCTGCCCCGAATCTCAGGCAAGACGTCCTCGCGTCGTCGGCCGCCGTTCGGAGGGGAACAGATTCTGGCATGCCCGGTGGGACCTTTTCCTCTTTCCACTCCACACTTCGTGTGTCGTCTTCGCGAACGAGTCGCGGTTTGTTAATGGTTTCCTTTGGATTTCAAGTTACTAAGATTTGGTCTTTTGCCTGGCGCAGAAATCAAGCATCAATGGCCTCAAATTGCTCGAACTGCTCGAAGTGCCAATGCAACCGACACTCCACTTCACCTGGAGTTGTAGCATATGGTCCTCAAGCGGCCTCCGTCCTTACTATGCCTGTGGAGAAAGTGACTCGGGCCACCACCGGCCTGTTTTTCGGGACCATGATCCCTCCTGCAAGCTTCACCTTGCCAATACCCGTACCGGAAGCTTCAAAGAAGTCGGTTTTTGATCGACTTACCACTTCCGCGACCCCTCTCAACGGGTCGCCCAACTCCACTACCTCAGTTTTCAACAGACTGGGCCAGAACGTCTACAAGCCCGCGATACCCGAAGTTGCCATCCCAAAGCGGATAGCCATCCCGGTTCAAGCGGACAAAATCATTGGAAGGGCTCCTCCTTCCAGGAAGTCAGTCTTTACAAGGCTGACCATTCCGGTTGCTGCTTGAGGCGAAGTCCTCAAAGCTGTTTCCCCTGCCCAGAGATCTGTCTTTAACGGATTAGACATCGCTTCTCAACGGGTGTCAGTCTTTGACAGGCTAGCACCAATAACAGTCTCTTCTCAAAGCAGGGGGCATGACGAAGACACCCGCGTAGCTGAAACAACTCCATCCACAAGACATGCTCGACGTCGCCACTGGCGCCGAGTGAGAAAGGCTGGGGGCAACTCCCCCTCTGGGATAACTCTGCCAGCTCCAACGGTGGAGATCGATGCTGCTGTTTCAACCGGGAACAGCTTTGAACTGCTGAACACGGTGCGCAGAAACTCTCCTGTTGCGGTGCTGAAGCGAACTCCTTCACCTGTGGAGAATACTCCAGAGAAGAAGCTAGAGCAGCCCCCTCACTGGCTGTCCTCTAAAATTTACAAGGTCTGGCGACAGGTCCAAGAGTCGGTGATTGATGAAAACTATCTCCGCCGACAGAAAAAGACGAAGGTTTGACAGGAGGAAGATTACTCTGTCAGGTCGAAAGAAGCAAGGGTTACTCGGGTGTCCACTGCAACGACATCCTTAACGTCAATCACGCAAAAGAAAAGGAGGCCGCAAAAAGCCCCTGTTAACAAGGCGAACCGTAAAAGCTATGGTCACAAACGCCCCAAGTCTGGGGGCATGGTGGTGCACACTGTTTATATGGCTTCTGGAAAAGAGGAGAGCCGTGCTTCGACGGGTCACCGACCACTCACCTGATCCGTGACCAAAGCTCAGGAGCAGCAGCAAAAGCTTCAGGAAATGATGACTGCAATGGCCGCACTTACAGAGCCAAAAGAAAGCTCAGAGGCATCATCGGAGCAGCGTCATGAACAAGAAACTGACACTGATTACCTACGCAGAGTCCTCGAAAAGAAGGACAAAGAAGCCGCATAGCAAGCGGCTAATATAAAACAAATGGCGCTTCTCTTCCAAGATATGGTAGGGATGATGATTCAGCAGAACCCTCCTGCTGAAGATCCTCCGGTTGGCCTTGAAGACGACAGGGGAGAAACGTCAAATCCTCTACTAGCTTTGTCAGCAGCCAAGGAGGAGGCAATATCCAAAGCTGACCTTGACGAATATATAGCCCAGCAGATACGGGTTCATCCTGCGACTGAGGCAGCCAGTCAGATCGTCCAAACAGGACGACCATATCCGGGCTGGTATGATCAGATACAGTACCCGCCGGGCTATACAATACCTAAGTTCCACATATATAAAGGGACAGGGAATCCGCATCAGCATGTCGCTCAATTCAGGGCCTTACGCGGCAATACTGGAGGCGATGACAAATTGATGCTTCGCCAATTCGTCGGCAGCTTGTCAGAAACAGCGTTCGAATGGTATTCCGAACTCCCGAACGATTCTGTCAAGACGTTCGCTAAAATGGAGTTGCTATTCACTCAGCGATTCGCGAGCGCCAGCGAACGGGCCCCGATAACAGCGTTGATTAATGCCAGGGTAAGGCCGGGCGAGACGTGGGTTCAGTACGCTATACGCTGGCGAAACTTGTGGTCGAAATGCGAACAACGCATTGAAGAAGCGCCCGCGGTGGGCATGTTCGTGGGTACCCTAGACCCTCATGCCACTATCTCACAGTTCATAATGTTCTTTAAGCCGACCACATTCCAGGCTTTGATCGACAAGCTGGCCTAGATGGATCAAATGGGTCACAGACCTTCTCCCCCGAAGCCAGAACCATGGAACGACAAGGGTAAAGGGAAGGCAACCTTCGTTGCGAATGCTCAGCAGCAACCCAGCACCCCAAAGCTAGCGGATCAATCGGGAGAGAGACGACGGTTCTATATTGAGAAAATGAGGTGCCCCTACTCATTCCCGCGGGATAAGACGAAGAGGCTGTTCGAGCTGGCTGTGCGCAACATGCTTATCAACTTGCCGAATCCAAGGCAACCGCCACAACCCAACGAGGCGAATGACCCTAATTATTGCCCTTATCATCAAACGGCAAGCCATCCGATTGAGGATTGCTTCGTCTTCAAGGGATGGATTGAAGATCAATACCTACAAGGCAAGTTTGCTCTATCTGAAAAGTGGAAGGTAAATCCACCACAGCCGCACACTCCAAAGAAGACGAACACGATGGGGGTAGCTTGTTCTTTTGTCAAGGACGAAAACGATGGAGAAAACTCATCAGACGAATCCGAAGACTATGTAGCGACTTGTCATGTGATCTCTCATTCACTGGCGGATGATGAAGAGGCTCCTTGTGCCGAGAAACCAAGGGCGAACCCTGAGCCGGAAATTCTACGGCCGTCAGACGAGTTGATCGATATCTTCCTGAATGAAATTCGTCTGAAAGCGAAAGCCAATCAAGAGCGTGAGATGGCCATACTGGAAAGAGCCAAGACACTCCCGTCAAATCAAAAGCCATCCACTGCAGATAAAAATAAATTCAAGACGAGGAAAAGGTTCGCCAAAGCCCTATCAGCGGGAATGAAGCTACCGCCCTCTGAAGAAAATACTTTCGGTGGAGTAGAGATGCATCCTAACTTTTGCTTATATCATCAGAAGATCATACATCCTACTGAAGACTGCGAATCCTTTAACTGTTGGTGGCAAGGGTATGTCGCTCAAAAGCAACACTTCGACAGGACAAAATGTGAAGCTCGTAGACGTCGAAAAAATGCGATAGATGAGCGCAAAGGAGCCGCCGCCGACTGTCATATAGCCGACTCCAAGGGATTGCAAATTATCACCTTTGGAAGCGACTCTGAGGAAGAAGCTGCCCTCAACCCTCTCCTCAAGGAATCTATTTCGAAAATGAAAGAATTGAGGAGTTGCGAGAACGTTCAGCCGTGCAATCGCATGCTGCTCGGAAAAAATCTCAGCCCCACAAATAAAGGATCGAGCACAAAAGATAAAGGAAAGGAAAAAACAGCCTTCAAGGCCAACATTCAACAGCAATCGAGTGGCCCTAGACCGGTTGTTCGCCAAAACAATCTGCGACCACGCCCGTCCCTCGAAGAGAGGTTGAAACGTCCTTACTCATTTCCCCAGGGTGAAACAAGGAGGCTGTTCGAAGTGGCAGTGCATAACAGGCTTATCACTTTACCGGAACCGAAACACCAGCTACAACTGAATGACGTCAACGATCCTAATTACTGCCCTTACCACCAAGTATTGGGTTATCTGATCGAAAACTGCTACACCTTCAAAAACTGGGTTGAAGACTGTAAGGTGAGCCCACCACAGCCTCATGCTCCTAAAAAGATAGATACATCGGGGGCATCATGCTCGGTCATAGAGAAAGCCCCATAGACCGAAAAGTCAATAAACTAGATGTTCGCCTCAAATACGGCGACGGCGGACCGAAACGTCCTTAAACTAATGATGGACCGCAATGTCCTAAAACTTGCAAGCGGACCGAAACGTCCTTAAAACTACTACCGCAGCATCCTCAGGCTGACGTAATAAAAAAACGGTACATCCATAAGCAAAATGGGCATGGATGAAAACCCGAAAGGGCTCCGTGAGTGAAAACAGCAGAACTACCGACGAGTGTTTGTGAAAACCCGAAAGGGCGCGACCTCGTTGTAAAAAAAAAAATGGGCGCGGATGAAAACCCGAAAGGGCTCCGTGAGTAAAAACAGCAGGACTACCGGCGAGTGTTTGTGAAAACCCGAAAGGACGCAACCTCGTTAAAAGACACTTACAAGGTCCTCTCGACCTTGTAAGGAGAAACCACCCGTGTGAGATCCTTACGACTCACAGGGAAGCAACACACTTAGGGATCCCCACGATTCCTGAGGAAAAAATACACTTGCGAGATCCTCACGACTCGTAAGGAGAACTCTCTTATGAGACCCTCACGGCTCATAAGATTTGAAAGTCTTAACTCACAGAGACCTAAACCTGTGCTTAAGCAACCCCCACAACCTTCGATATTGCCCTACAAGTGGTCCAGTACTAGATCTTGTATACAATCCACGGGCGCGAATAAACATTTCCCTAACCAAGTCCCATCCGTGACCGGGGATATGTACGCATGATGAACAACCCTTGTAAGTCCTCTCGACTTACAAGGAGAAAACCCTCTTGTAGGATCCTTACAACTTACAGAGGAACATACACTTAGGAATCCTCACGATTCCTAGGGAGAAAACACACCTACAAGATCCTTACGACTTGTAGGGAGAAATACCTTTGTGAGACCCTTACGGCTCATGAAATTAAAAGCCTTAGTTGACAGAGCCCTAACCCTATTCGCTAAGCCACCTTTGTTCGACATCAACAGAGGCAAATGATGATTCGCTCCTGGCAATATCCCAGTCGTAGCGGTGCTGATGCCAAAATCGGTGTCTAATCCAAAGCTTGCGGAGAAAAGCCAGCAAGCCAACATGCATACGAAATAGCCGAAATGATGGGGTAACTTGCAATAAAAAGCAGCAAGTAGGAATGTATGCATAAAAAAAATATAGCCGAAATGATTGGGCAACTCGCAATAAAAAGTAGCGAGTAAAAAATAAATAAATAAATAAATAGCTGAAATGATTGGACACCACGAAAAATAGCCGAAATGATTGGACACCGCGAAAAATAGCCGAAATGATGGGGCAATCGCGACCTTCGCGATATAAAAGCTGAAATGATAGAGCATCGCGGAAAAAGAAATAAAATAAAAATGAAATTTATGCCCAACAGGTGATGTTACATCAAGTCCTGTATACAATCCGAGGGCGTAAACAAAGAAGGGATCATACTCCTCTCCCAGGTTTCATCATAAGAAGAAGCCAAATCTCGACGGGTCGCAAATGACCTAGAGGTCATCTCAACACTCGTCTCGTAACAACGGACACAACTTCAAGCGAAGCGGAACAGCGGCAACTCCCAGTTCCATGGCTCGGCGATATACATATCACCAAGAGTCAAACCCTCATTCCATGAAATACGGATACAATCAAAAATTCTTGGCTACGTGGAAAGCGGCTTATGTCAATCCTGACGCCGTGGAAAATGTCCAGAGCGGATCCTGGTCCTCGCAGACCACGACAGTGAACCCGTGCGAAGCATCCAGAGCGGAACCTAGTCCTCGCCGAACACGGCAGTGAACCCGTGGGAAGCATCTAGAGCAAAAATTCCTGGCTACATGGAAAGCGACTTATGTCAATTCTGACCCCGTGGAAAACGTCCAGAGCGGATCCTGGTCCTCGCAGAGCACGACAGTGAACCCGTGCGAAGCATCCAGAGCGGAACCTAGTCCTCGCCGAACACGGCAGTGAACCCGTGGGAAGCATCTAGAGAAAAAATTCCTGGCTACATGGAACACGGCTTATGTCAATCCTGACCCCGTGTGAAACATCCAGAGCAAAAAAATTCCTGGTACGTAGAAAGCGGCTTATGTCAATCCTGACCCCGTGGAAAACGTCCAGAGCGGATCCTGGTCCTCGCAGAGCACGGTAGTGAACCCATGCGAAGCATCCAGAGCGGAACCTAGTCCTCGCCGAACGCGGCAGTGAACCCGTAGGAAGCATCTAGAGCAAAAATTCCTGGCTACGTGGAACGCGGCTTATGTTAATCCTGACCCCGTGTGAAACATCCAGAGCAAAAAAATTCCTGGTACGTCGAAAGCGGCTCATGTCAATCCTGACCCCGTGGAAAACGTCTGTAAGTGCACGGCGGCGCCCCGGCCTCCATCCCGAGGCCAAATGCGGAAGCGATGGTTAACTTTAATTTTTCAAACCGGGACCACCGCGCACTAAAAACCCGGATCGGGCCATTAACTAGTCCTAGCTAACTAGAGATGGGGAAGAGAGATATACCGAGCAATCCATGTCCTCCGGTCTTCTCGTCGTCGTCCCGATCTCCCGCGGAATGTCCGGTCTCCACCTCCTCGCCGGAAGGGCACCACGTCGCCTGCTTCTTTTACGGGCTCCCACCTCTATACCGAGGCAACTCGGGCATGAAGCTGGCGAGTCGACGTGCCCAAGGTTTGCTGTAGAATGTGTGTAGAACCATGTCTCATTTTGGGGTTCATGGAGGTTTCCATTTTTGTGGAGGAAATGAGGTATGAATCTTTTTGGATGAAGCTATATCTTTTTCAAGCCAAAAGAGAAGAAAAATGCCCTCTCCAAATTTGGACAGCCTACCCCCTTCATAGAATGGCCGGCCAAATTTTTCATGGAGAGAAGGAGAGGGGAGAGAGTAAATGGGGGAGAGCCTCTCAATAATGCAAGAGGGAAAACAATGTTATCATGAAAAAGAAATGATCACCAAATCAAACCCATACTCCAAAACAACCATCATCACAAGCATGATGACTCCAAAATGGTCAAGCCATCATGATGAAGTCAAGAAGTCAAACAATCATGAAGCATGAAAGGTCAAGGGATGGGGCTCCATCATGAAACCATCATGATACAAAAGTATGCAAAGAACACCCTCCACAAATACTTATTTGCACAAATGTAAATAAGCCCTCCTCCACTAATCTTCGGCCATTGAAAGATACAAAGAAATATGGCCGAAACGGAAAGCAAACTGGCAACTCCAGAAAAACTGGTCCCGTAATAAATTACAGGAAAACCCCGATACTGTGTATACACACCCGCATTTGTATTCCGACCGAAATACAAATGCAATGAGACAAAATCTACACTGTACTATACTAGGATCCGTCTTAAACCAAAGCCGGCTAGTAATATCCGCTCGATCCTGATCCGTGCAATACCGCACGTATCTGATCGAACCCTGCCATATATCCATACGGTCTCTAGTACTAACCGTCCGATCCTGATCCGTGCAATACCGCACGTATCTGATCGGACCCTGCCATATCTCCATACGGCCTCTACAGCGTTTCGCCCGAAAACTTGAGCAACTGAATGTGGGGGACTCTAAAGACTCGTCAACACCTTGGTTGTGGATTTAACCACTAGCACGTCGGAGGTATAAGCCAATACGTAACGGGCTACCAGGTATTGACCAAAAGGGACGTCGATGAGCGAACTCATCCTGACACCCTACTGAGCCTGTCAGTGACAATATCCGTACAGTCCGGTCCGTTCGTCTATGAGCATCGCATGGCGGGCCTAGGGGGTTGGTAAAAGTCAGACCCCCAAAAGTGGTACAAGTCGTGTCAGAGTGTAGCCCAGAACACTCTGAGATACTACTGGAATACCTACCAGTAAATCTCCTGCCTCGGCCGAGGGCTTCGTGTAATGGCTCTCCTAGACACAGCGCGACCTCACCCCCAATACCGGGAGAGACGAACCCCCGAAGATCCGCTCACTGTCTCCATGTGGCTCGGGACTGTACCCAACTAAAACCTGTTTGCACGTCTTCTTTGAGCGTGGTAGGGTAGTAATCAAAGTACAGTGGGAACTCACACGAGACAAATAACGATCCCCAGGTCGATGAACTAACCTGTACACATGTCACCAGGGAACTGCTATCTGACGTCAAGTATAAGACCAACTAGCATGTTCCCGGCGAGTCCTGTCCGGTGTACTCATAACCCAATGAGCACCTGTATACATCTTAGGTGAACCAACTGACACCAGTGGCTTATGAGACCGGCCACTGCCCCTCGTCGGGGTCTCGACTGTATACACTAGTCTATTCTGGAGTATCGATGCCCTGTCTCGAAACTCCCACGACTAGGGACCTTTTAAGACGTGCTTATAGACTGCCAGCTCTCACGTATATGATCGCCTTCATACTGCTGGCAGTCAAGCAAGATTCCTAGGGGCTCTATCAACGTGTAATAGCGACATGTCAGGTCACCTAAAGCAGTACACGATGATAAAGATAAACCAGATAGTATACTATCATCTCGAGTAAGACTGTCCTACTGGGACAGGTCCTCCCTCAATTATTGCAATCACGTGCCTGTGATCCAATAATTGACTCTGAGGGCACTATCTCCAACAATCTCCCACTTGCACTCAAGGCTAATTATTGCGATGTCGCATACTCACAGCCCGTGTGATACCGAACACCCAACTCCTCTACTAGTCAGTCTCACAAAGCTCGTTTGCGAAACTATTGCGTTCGAGGAATAACCTCAGTGAGTGGATCCGCTTTGATGTTTCTTTCTATGTCTCTCTATATCTCAAGTTCGCGGAGAAACCTATCTCCCGAAATGAGCAATACCTGTCTTAGAATGTGTCTGGATGTTTGATGGGACCTAGCTTATAAATGAACTCCAAATCCAAACTTCTTAGACTGTATCGTCAACTGAACTTAATCAGTATCCTGCGCCATGCCTCCCTCAGTATTGCCTTGGACCACCTGTCCAAAATACTGCCCCTCGTCAGAAGGAAAACTATAACTCTGACAACCTCCTTGTCGTCCAGGTCACCTTGGAAGCCTGGAATGATAACTGTCCCCCGAATGGGGCTGTCGTTATCATATCCCTAGAACATCCACTTATATTCTAAAACTGCTTCCGACTGTTTCTCTAGGATAGGATCAATGTCAACTTATTGCATCTAGTGCAAGAACAGCATCTGGTGTGGTACTTGACATCTCATGATTGACTCAATTGCCTAAGCAAGTGATCTGCCAATTATGCACATCCCTCTCCACTTTAGTCTGTAAGACACCTTTAGAGAGGGTGACTCCATTACCTGCAGGTACACTACCGTGCCTGGAGTCGTCCATTCTAAATACTCTTAGAATGCTGTCTAAGTACCCTGATTGGGAAACCACCCAAATCTAGATCTAAAACCATAGATCTAGTAACCAGTATATCTGATATAATGTCCAAGTCCGATGTGGAGAAACCACTGTGTGACGACCAAAATATAACCGATCGTAGTATAGGAATATCACTTCCTACTCTGCGTATGTCATCCAAATACCATGACATCACACCCTACTACCTTCTCAACAGATCCATCCCCTATTCTGATGAAGTCAAACCTATGACTGTCACATCAGAAATTGATGATCTATCTCCGCTACATCTGCTTTAGTCTATAAATAGACATAAGCTACCTGTCCACCATGCTTCCGCTGCTCCCACTGACCACGACAACCCTCTGGCAGAGTCATATAAACGTACACTTGTAAAGCAAGTTTAGAACGACGCTATACTCATCCTCCTGCCGGGTCTCACAGTCTGGAACAACAGCAATGGCAACTGTGAGTAAACAAGAACCTCCCTGTCACCGTCCTTGAGGCTACCGGAGTACCTCTCGGGTGCCTGAGATTACCCACCTTATCTGCGGAGTGGCCAATAGAATGTCAATCCAGATTGAATCTTTAGGTTCCTATCAAATCTTCAGTAATCGTTTGTGGTTCTGGAATCACTTCCAGTTCTACCATACTCCCACTACTGTTTTCTGAAAAATCCATTTTTATTAAAACTGTGGCGAGTCTAGAACAATATCTCTATTAATCTTCCAGATGGTAGAAAGTCAACCCTCGTCATAGCCTGGGTCAACCCACAAATAGTCATTACAGAAACGTGCCTTGAGTTGTCCAGTGTCTGGTTTTAATCATAAGCCGGACAACTCCCCGTACCTTAACATCGTTAAGATATGAACTGTTCTATATCCAATATAGAACCAGAGGCAATGATTTAATTGAACCAGATTCAAATCATGCAGCTGTCTCCAGTGCATGTCAACTAAATGGAAGGAGGCCGATCAGCGTTACTCAACTTAGGAATGCTTCCAATTATGAGTAACCTGAAAGAGAAGCAAGTTCTCTTAATCACTACTATCAACTGAATACCATACTCACGTATCTACATTTTCGATCTCTTTGAAGAATCCCGATACTTGCAATACCTGGTTCTCTACTCTATTCAGATACCTATAACTTCTCAAAATTCGGACCCTGTATTTCTACGAAACACCTGTCTAAAAACTAGAGAAGTCATAAGTAAACCGAATATAGTACGAGGACCAACCCCTCTGTCCTGATGGACCCTGGACAACATACAATACTCTTTATAAGTCCCTTGAGTCTGATAACTCATTCACTGTATGTCGTAGGTTGAAAACTGTATTTATGGTTAAGAAGAATTACACCGCTGTTTAATACTCCTTACCTAATCATCCACTGATATAGGTAAATGTCATAGACATAATTTCAAAAAGGTATATCTCACTCTATAAAAATAGACGTACAGATATATCAATTTGAAATTGGTGCATAACAGCGGATATTCAAAACCAAATATTTGCCGACCAGCAAATAACCCAGGTGACTTCCTCAAATATCACCGATTACAACGAATCCCGATATAATGAGGATGATCACCTAATTCCCACTAACCTACTCCCACTCATCATCTGTAAAACCATACAGATGTGAGAATCATACCTGGTAAATACATACCCTGGAGTAAGGACTATTTGGGAAATCAGTTTTCCTTTAACAGTACACAGTGACACTGAAACATTGAAATGTTTCGATGGGGTATCCTGGTATTCCTAGTAATGCCTCTTCCAGATTCACGACTGTAACCGTATAATTCTTTGCCACCTCTCCAAATCCCTTTATATGTCTTTAGTCATTACCTTCTGCACACCCCTTTAGGCCAAATGGTTTTCTTCCTTCCCTACCGTTCGGCACCAGCCTATGGTTTGGAAGAAGACAATCCAATAAGCATAATGGGTGTACTGTCCTAATCCTAGGAGCACTCGCAATGAGAGAAGGTGAAGATAAAAGACAACCGAATAAACCTTATTCCTATTTCTCCTGAACCAGAATCCATCCCCGAACTGGAACAAGTTCCTTTCGAGTTCGTATATAACCATACGATGGAGTATCCAATAAACGGTGGATCTTCGTAGTGATACGGAGTGTTCTGGAGAAATACAAAGGTGAAGTGGGAGTGGTAATGAAATACCTGGTTTGGTCATGAATATCAGTTGCAATTTACTTTGCCCTCTTACTAATCCCTTGCTTTGTCTTAACTTAATACCTTCTGCACACCATCGTTATGCTAATTGGTTTTCTTCATTCCCCACCGTTCGGCACCAGCTTAAGGTTTAGAAGAAGACTATCCAATTTGCGTAATAGGTGTACTACTCCTAAACCAAGGAGTACTCGCAACCTGAGAGAAGGTAAAAGGAAAAGACAACTGAATAGTCCTATTCGTTTTCTCCAGAACCGGAAACCATCCTCGAATAAATTCCTTCGAGTTCGTATATAACCATACGATGGTTTTGTCCAATGGAAGTGGACGTTCGTAGTAATACGGGGTGTCCTGGAGAAAAGGGTAAAAGTAGGAATGTCAATGAGGTTTGCAACTCTGACAATCCAAAAGCCAGTGTTAAGAAGGTTTGGTTAACTTGGTCACTGAGTCATGGTCTTAGGGTTGGGTCAATGGTCGCTGCCAAAGAGAGAGAGAAAAGAAACACTCAGCGTGCACTCTAACCTAGATCAGAATGGTTACCAATTTATCTAATCTGGAAACCTCCCACTGTACCATCAAATTCTCCTCCAAACCTGAAAGAAGAATTAGTCGGGATCACCCGAGGAGTAAACTAACTCATCAGTGGGAATCGGGATCCAACTATCATCGCATGATAAGATCAGGGAGGAGAATACTTGTGCATGGAATTCTTGGACTATTCTAAAGGAAAATGAGATTCTCTCTCAGTATTACTCCTCTGAATACACCACAGCACAACGGTGTATCAGGGCGGAGCAATGCGCCGTATTAGACATGGTGTGCTCTATGATGAGTACTACTGAGTTACCTATTTCCTTTTGGGGTTATGCACTTAAGAAGCAGCATACCTATTGAATAGGGTTCGAATCAAATCAGTGCCTACCACTCCATATAAGATATGGTATGGGAAGAATCCATCTCTTAAGCAAGTTAAGATTTGGGATTGTCCGACCTATGTCAAAAGCAAAATTCGCACAAAATCGAGGCAAGGACAGTTCTGTAGAACTGGAAAGGTTCCAGCTATACAAAACTGCTGATGATTTGATAGAACCAAAGGATTCAAAAGTCCCTAACGAACCTCAGCCTCTCCGCCGATCTAGCAGGGTTCCTCACCTGCCTGAGAGATACTTCGGTTTCTCGATGACAATGGGAGCGAGGATTGCATCATGAGATGATGACCCAACTAGTTTCGAGAAGGCCATCATGAGCAGGGACTCTGTAAGAATGTCTGGATGCTTAGCGATCTGAGATGGAATCCATGTACACCAGTAAAGTATGGACTTTGGCTGCTATATCTGAAGGGTTAAATCCCCATCAGGAGCAAGTATATCTTGAGAAGATTACTTGGTGTAGATGGAAAGGTTGAGACTTTCAAAGCTAGACTTGTTAAAGGTTTTTGTCATTGACCAGGCATGGATAATGATGAAACCTTTTCCAGTGGCTATGCTTAAGTCCATCCGGATCCTACTTACAACGGCTACATACCATGACTACGATATCTAGTGGTTGGGTGTCATGACTGCTTTTCTAAATACTGATTTAGAAGAGAACGTCTTAAGAACACAGCCAGAGGGCTTCGTAAACAGTGGGAGCAGCGGAAACGTGTGCAAGTTGCTTTTCATGATAAAGCAGGAATCGCGGAGTTGGAACGTCTGTTTTGATGTGATAGTCAAAGTGTTTGACTTCATCAAAATGGTAGATGAACCTTGTATATACAAAAACGTAGTAGGGAGTATGGTTGTGATCCTCATAGAGTACATAGATGACATACTCTTGATAGGAAAAGAGTTTCCTATACTACGGTCGGTCAATCTCCTCTTATCACAATGATTCTCCATATAGGATCAAAGTGATACCTCTTAAATCCTGGGTTTTGGATCTATGAGATAGATCTAAATGGATGTTAGGATTCTCACTAGTTGCAGTGAGATGGTATTAGTTGATCCTGGAGAGAATCACTGGAAAGGTTCTAGGGTAATAAGGACGACTGAATGTCAGTCGCAGGCATTGTCTTTACCCTCAGTGGAGGGACGGTATGTTGGAAGAGTTCCAAGCTAGGTACCGTGGCAAACTAGACGATAAAGGCTGGTAACATCGCTATTAAAGATGCTACCAAAGAGGCAGTTTGGGTGTATATTGGTTCATAAGATGAACTAAGTTCCTACCATTGTATGACAATGGATGTGTGGCTTTGGCCCATGAACCCTGGTCCCATCAGTGACCCAGACATATTCTGAGGCAGCATCACCTGATCATGGAGATAGTTGATCTCCAGGGTGATCGAGGTTAGGAGAGTAGACTCAGAGGACAACATGGCGGATCCACTCACGAAGGCCTTTTCCCAAAGAAAGACTTTTAGGGGATGGTTGAGTATTAGATACTACAACTACTGCTACAGATGGCCCTAGTGCAAGTGGGAGATTGTTAGTTATATGTATGCCCTAGAGGCCATTACTGTACATTGGATGTATATTGTAGTGGATGCTGGGATATATATAGGTAGGACTTTCTTGCTCGACATGATAGTACGCTATCTGGTTGCTCTTTATCTTAACATGTATACTTTCTGTCTCTCTGTTACATGTTGATAAAGCCCTTAGGATGTGTACTCGACTTCCAGGACTATGATGTAGATCATACTAGTGGGGCCTGGGTAGTCCATGAGTACATCCTTCAATGTTCCTAGTCGTGGGAATATCGAGACGGGGCATCGATATTCCAGAGTAGACTAGCGTATATCTTCTCGACCCATGTGATGGGCGATGGATGATCCCATATCCATTGGTGTTTGACATCAGAGATGGTATGCGGGTGCTCAGTGGAGACTGGGTACACTGAACGGGCTCGCCGAGAACTCCCAGATGGTATTATACCTCACGTCAGATGGCAGTTCTTTGGTGACACTGGTGCAGCTTAGTCTGTTGACCCGAGATCGTCATAGAGTATTGTGTGTCTCCCACTGTGCTTTGATTTCCACCCTACCACGGCTCTACTGAGTCGTGCAAACAGGTGGTTTTTGGGTACAGTCCCGATTCACATGGAGGCAATGAGCGATAGGAGGGGATTCGTCTCTCCCGGTATTGGGGGTTGATGTTGCGCTATGCACGACTGGCCATAACTGGAAATCCCTGGCCAGGGTTGCAATGATCTACTGGTAAGTGTTATCAGTAGTTTCACACATGTTATGGACCTTATATCGGCATGACTTATCGAGCTACTGGGGTCTGACGTTTACCACCCCTAGGCGAGATATGCGACATATCAGACGAACAGACCGGACTGTACGGTAAGTGTTACTGGTTGGATTCACAGGAGTGTAAGCGGGCTTGCTCGTCGATCTTATGATCGCTCAATACCCGGGTGGCCATTACGTTTAGCAGACCGCTTGCGGCTTGTGGGTGTTTGATATGATCATCACCTGCTGCCGGCGTATTGACGAGTCTTTAGAGTCCTACACAGAGATTTCCTGGCTCAAGCGAAACGAAATAGGAGCGCATATGAGATATGTGCGGGACCGAGAATAATGCGTGTATGTGATACCGTATTCTATTCTCGCGATGAATGTATCGATTGGTTGTATGCGATATAACCTAGTTATCGAATCGAGGATTGATTCGATAACTCGATGCATCGGATATTAGTCGGTCATATGCGATATGACCGGATCGTTAAATCAAGTGTTGATTTAATGATTTAATGATTTAATGTATAATTATATATTTGATATATTACTTTGCATTAACTAGTATTTGTTCACTTTAGATGGATTTTCTCACTTGAAGTGCACATTGTATATTTGATATAGTTTTGTGTACTAGTTTGTATCATGTTTGATGATACATACAAACTTGGGTATGTGTATGCTTTAAACCTTGTTTAGGTTAATGGTTAGGGTTTTGTGATCTTTACTTATTTATTTATTCTTTTATTCATTTATTTTGGCAAGAATAAAATGGTGGCTAACTTTGTTTCTTTCTTGAAACTTCATGAAGCTTTGAAGCTTTGACCATTTTGTTTCTTAGCCTTAACCTAACCATTAAACCTAACCCTAGTTTATTCTCTACATTTAACCATGGTTGCTATATGATAAGAATCACTTTGTTTTCTATTTTCATTATTCATATCATATTCTTTTTCTTCTTCTTCTTCTTCTTCAAGAAGAAAGAAGCTTGCTAGCTTCAATGGTGACTTGAGATAAAGAGTGAGAAATCCAATTCTCAAGTGAACCCAATTCCTATTTCTTCATCCTCTACCACTTGCCATGTAGTATAGGGTGTTTTCTTCACAAGTTTCATGACTTGGTGAAGTTGGAGCTTGATCTTGTGTTGCCTCGACGTAGATCATATTCGGCATCGAAGTCGACGACCTAGCCCGATCTTTTCTCCGATGAAACCACCGCGAGAGTCTAGGATTCCGATGGGTACAGCGGAGGGTCATCAATACGGAGCTGTGGATGTGGAGGACCGGATCTACAAAGGTTGTATTTTCGTTCACTTTAGTGTAAAGTTGATTACCTGCCTTGCATCGCCTATACCTCTAGTTACGATCTTGCTTAGGGTCACTTGGCACATAGAAATTTTTTGAATTGGCCATGTTTGATCACTTGTGGAACCTCATGGGTGTGCCTAGGAACCCTACAGTGGTATCAGAGCCCGGCTAGAGCCTTAGGCGATGCGTAGACGAAGCTAGAAACCCGATCGAACCCCGAAACCCTAGATTTCATCACTCTCTGTACATTTTTGAAAATTGTGGAATTTTGTGAATTAAAAATCTGCAGAAATATCAGCAGGTTATTATAAGAAATACTGTGCAAAACGAGAGCGTAACTCGATTAAACCGCCGTGGAACCGCGGCACGAGCCAAGCATGTGCGGCGGTTCCGCGGCCGTACGGTCGCCTCTTTCATTTATTTTAGCACAGTAATTCCTATATTGTAATGCTGTATTTCTGGGAATTTTTAAATCCTACTCAAGAGTTGAGTTTTCTGGGTTGTATTGGGAGTTCGAAGATTCGATCGGATTGTCTAATTTTGTCTATGTGTTTTTTCGGGTAATTTTAGAATATGTTAAAAATTTGACCGGATATAAATACCCAATTTTCCCCCTGCCGGGTAATTTCCAATTGTTGGATTTTTCCGTAGTTTAATGACGTTCTAAGTAGTGCAAGTAACCCGATGGTCCCTCTAGAAGACAACAAATCTTAACTCGATTATGTGACCGTCTTGAACTGCCCTTTGAACCTTAGGGTTTGGGGCAGTACGGCGTGCCACATGTGAGGCGTTGGCATGACCCTTCTACGGCTGGACCGTTGGTACTGAGGCACGAAGTGAATGTTTTTTAAAGTTATTTCATGTGTTGAGCTGTTTCGGGAAAACTTGGGTGTTCGATTGTTCGATCGGAAAGTTTAACATTTTCTATTTTATCTGGAATGTGATACAATATTTGGAATCCACAAGTAGTTATGAGATAACTGATTTGAATGTTATAAATATAGCACTTTAGTCTCACTTGATCGGTTGCCACGGAATTTTGATGTGATCAAAAGTCCGTCGCAATCACGTAGCGTACGCGGATACTCGCCGGGTAAACTTAATAGACAGCTACACCCCATAGCCCCGACCATGTGACTGTAGGAGAACCCCGTCGCCGAAAGCATCCGTTCGGGTGCTCGCGGCAGCGGTGTTCCGCCTTGGTGCACTTCGTCGACGGTATCGGGGGTGCGGCCGTCTACTGAAGTTTGCGACGAACATTCGATCAGGATGTCGGGAATCTTGTTGAATTGCCCGACTTGGTATTGAAAAGTGTTTTCGATTTTGAGACTGAAATGCGGGGTTTATAATTGGTTAGGCATGCGATGTTTAATGAGGTTGCGGATTCCAACTGTTGTAGTTTTACACTTTCTTTTTTGTGACCGTAAGTGTAATATGTGATATCGCCGGTTTCGTTGCTATATGTCAAGGACAATTGGGATGGGCCTATTTACTTACGTTGATGACATGTGATGTTATGTGTGTTTGTTATATGTATGCCCTAGAAGCCATTACTATACATAGGATGTATATTGTAGTGGATGCTTGGACATATCTAGAGAGGACTTTCTTGCTCGACATGATAGTATGCTATCTGGTTGATCTTTACCTTAACGTGTACACTGATTGTCTCTCTGTTACATGTTGGTAAAGCCCTTAGGATGTGTACTTGACTACCTGGACTATGATGCGGATCATACTAGTGTGGACATGGTAGTCCATAAGTACATCCTTCAAGGTCCCTAGTCGTGGGTGTATCGAGACGGGGCATCGATATACCAGAGTAGACTAGCGTATACCTTCTCGACCCATATAGATGGGCGATGGATGATCCCATATCCATTGGTGTTTGACATCAGAGATGATATACGGGTGCTCGGTGTAGACTGGGTACACTGGACGGACTCGCCGAGAACTCCCAGATGGTATTATACCTTACGTCAGATGGCAGTTCTCTGGTGACACTGGTACAGAGTAGTCTGTTGACCCGAGATCGTCATAGAGTCTTGTGTGGTTCCCACTGTGCTTTGATTTCCACCTTACCACGTCCAAGAGGGCGTGCAAAACGGTGGTTTTTGGGTACAGTCCCGAGTCACATGGAGGCAATGAGCGATAGGAGGGGATTCGTCTCTCCCGGTATAGGGAGTTGATGTTGCGCTGTGTTCGATTGGCTATAACCGGAAATCCCTGGCCAGGGTTGCTGAGATTTATTGGTAAGTGTTACCAGTAGTTTCTCGAATTGTTATAGACCTCAGATCGACACGACTTATCAAGCTATTGGGGTCTGACGTTTACCACCCCTAGGCGAGATATGCGACATATCAGACGACGAGACCAGACTGTACGGTAAGTGTTACTGGTTGGATTCACAGGAGTGTGAGCGGGCTTGCTCGTCGATCTTCTGATCGCTCAATACCCGGGTGGCCGTTACGTTTAGCAGACCGCTTGCGGCTTGTGGGTGTTTGATATGATCATCACCTACTGCCGGCGTATTGACGAGTCTTTAGAGTCCTACACAGAGGTTTCCTGGCTCAAGCGAAACGAAATAGGAGCGCATATGAGATATGTGCGGGACCGAGAATAATGCGTGTATGTGATACCGTATTCCATTCTCGCGATTTGTAACATTGATCGGTTATATGCGTTATAGCCGGGTTATCGGATCAAGTGTTGATTCGATAAGTTGTTACTATTGATATTAGTCGGTTATATGCGATATGACCGGGTCGTTAAATCAAGTGTTGATTTAATGATTTAATGTATAATTATATATTTGATATATCACTTTACATTAACTAATAAAGGTTCACTTAAAAAGGATTTTCTCACTTGAAGTGCACATTGTATATATGATATACTTTTGTGCATTTGATTGTATCATGTTTGATGATACATGATAGTTTGGTGTATAGTTTAAACCTTGGTTGGTCAATGGTTAGGGTTTATTTTGCTTCATTTACTTATTCATTTATTCATTTATTTATCCATTTTGTTTATTTTAGCAAAAGAAAATGATGAAGAGAAAATGGTGGCTTTCTTTGTTTGTTTTTGAAGCTTCTTGAAGCTTTGACCTAGTGACCATTTTGTCTTCATGTTTAACCCTAACCCTTCCAATTAACTATGGTCTATTCTCTACACCTAATCAAGGTTGCCATATGATAAGTATTGTTTTTATTATTCATTTTGGAGATACTTATCATAACATTTTTGAGCTTCTTCTTCTTCAAGAAGAAAGCTTGCTTCATCAATGGCAACTTGAGCAATTGAGTGAGAAATCCAATTCTAAAGTGAACCCACCTCCTATTTCTTCATCCTCTACCTCTTGCCAAGTAGTAAAGGGTGTTTTCTTCACAAGTTTCATGACTTGGTGAAGTGGGAGCTTGATCTAGTGATGCTTCGACGTAGATCATCTTCGGCACGAAGCCGACGACCTTGCCCGCCCATTTCTCCGATGAAGCCGACGCTTGAGCCCGGGTTTCCATTTGGACAGCGAGGAGACTTCATTGCGGAGCTATGGAGGTGGAGGACCGGATCTACAAAGGTTGTATTTCCGTTTACTCGTAGTTAAGTTGTTAACTAGTTTAACTTTTCGCCTAAAATTCTAGTTAACGATCCGTATTAGGGTTTCTCGGCACTTGTAAAATTTGAAATTGGCATGGTTGATGCCTTGTGAGACCTCATTAGTGTGCCTAGGAACCCTACAGTGGTATCAGAGCCTAGCTAGAGCCTTAGGCGATGCGTAGACGAAATTTGAAAGCCGAACGAACCCGAAACCCTCAAAATTTCATGCTCTCTGGACTTTTTTCAAAAACTGGGTTTTTTCCAGATTAAAAATGCTTAAAAAATTCAGCAGGGAATTATACGAATTATGGTGCAAAATTTGACCAATGATACCTCAAACATGCGGCGGAACCGCGGCAGAAGCCTAGCTTCTGCGGCGGTTCCGCGGCTCTCTGGTGACGTCAGCTTCCCGTTTTTGCACAGTAATTCCTCTTTTCTGGTGCTGGATTTTCTGGGAATTTTTAAATATCACTCAAGAGTTGAGTTTTCTGGGGTGTTTTGGGTGTTTGCTGATTCGATCGGATTATCAGACTTTGTCTATGTGGCTTTCCGGATAATTTTAGAATATGTTAAAAGTTCGACCGGATATAAATACCCACCTTTTCCCCTGTCGGGAAATTTCTAAGTGTTGGATCTTTCCGTGGTTTAATAACGTTCTAAAGTAGTGCAAGTAACGCGATGGTCCCTCTAGAAGACAACAAACCTTAACTCGATTATGTGACCGTCTTGAACTGCCCTTTGAACCTTCGGGTTTGGGGCAGTACGGCGTGCCACATGTGAGGCGTTGGCTTGACCCTTCTACGGCTGGACCGTTGGCACTGAGGCACGAAGTGAATGTTTTTGAACTTATTTCATGAGTTGAGCTGTTCCGGGAAAACTTGGGTGTTCGATTGTTCGATCGGAAAGTTTAACATTTTCTATCTTATTCGGAATGTGATACAATAATTGGAATTCACAAGCAGTTATGAGATAACTGAATGAATGTTATAAACATAGCAGTTTAGTCTCACTTGATCGGTTTCCACGGAATTTTGATGTGATCAAAAGTCCATCGCAATCACGTAGCGTACGCGGATACTCGCCGGGTAAACTGAATAGACAGCCTCGCTCCATAGCCCCGACCAAGTGACTGTAGGAGAACCCCGTCGCCGAAAGCATCCGTTCGGGTGCTCGCGGCAGCGGTGTTCCGCCTTGGTGCACTTCGTCGACGGCGTCAGGGGGTGCGGCCGCCTACTAAAGTTTGCGACGAGTATTCGATCAGGATGTCGGGAATCTTGTTGAATTGCCCGACATGATATTGAAAAGAGTTTTCGATAATGAGACTAAAATGCGGGGTTTATAATTGTTAGGCATGCGATGTCTAAGGAATTCATTTGATTAGGCATGCGATGTCTAAAGAGATTGCGGATTCCAACTATTGTAGTTTTACACTTTCTTTTCTGCGACCGTAAGTGTAATATGTGATATCGCCGGTTTCGTTGCTATATGCCAACGACAATTGGGATGCGCATATTTACTTACGTTGATGACATGTGATGTTTTGTGTTGCTGGATATGTTATATTGGATCGTCATGTTTGAATAGCCGGGGGTTTTTATGTGAGATAAGTGTTTTTCATTTTCATTCATGTAAAAACTTGTATGCAATATTCTTTTATTGGGGCACTTCCAGGTTGCGGAAGATGTCACATTTTGTATATTATTTACTTTTCCGCACTAGGATAGACCCAAGGAGGAGGGCACAAGTAACCGGGTTCTGGAGTCCAGTGGGAGACCAACTCGAGGAGTCGAGTCCGGGTCTCCTAACTCTAGAATTGGTAGGGTTGTTTGCCGCTCTCGTAGGGGTCTAGGGGTGTGGGTTTGGCTATTCATCACGACCGTAGAATCCGTGTTTTATATTGGCTCGTATTAAAAACACGGACGTCCTAGTATATCCAATATTTCATATATTTCTTCTGCTGCGATATCTGTGATGTGATCATGTGATATGTTCTGTGATGGATACTGTATATAGTATATATGATATATTATATAGACGTTACTTATGTTTTACACCCGCGCTAGCCCTGCCCCGCTCTGCCGTTAGTTACCTAACCTAACGGTGCACGAGGGGACATCGAGGCGAATGCGGATGGTATAAGTGTACGTCGTATTTATCTGTGATGTTTAGGTACTTAAATGATGGGACTTCATTAATGAGATTAATGAAATAAAAGAAATCTAAGATGTTGTAGAATCGAATTTCAAAATAAAAAGGGTAGCTACAGTTCTTGCTTTGCACAGCGGTATATGTGATATATCCTGCACCTTATTCGATGAGGAAAGGACCGAGATCCCTTCACCGGGAGTGACACCTTTAGCAATAACTGGCAGATGCTACAACTCTCGGTTTGTCTTATGATTGCTTTTAAGTGTTTTGCTTTGCACAGTGATATATATGATATATCCCGCACCTCATTCGACGAGAAAAGGGCCGACGATCCCTTCACCGGGAGTGACCCCTTTAGCAAAACTAGAAAAGCCTCGAAAACACTCCATTTCGAAAATCATTTGATTCTACAACGATATCAAGTTCATTACGCAATAGGTTTTCAGAAAAACCTGTCGTAGCCCTCCGTCATTTCAGATAAGTACTAGTTAGTATTCGTGCTACGTTTGTTGACTATGTTAAGGCGTAGTGTGCGGTAGCTAATTAGTTCTTATCTGCATAAGCATATGATGCGATTGGATTAGGGTAGTCGTGCGACTTTGTTGACAATGTTAAGGGTCGTGCGGGTGGGTTTAATTCAATCGGGAAATGACGGGTTGAACTTGACTAGCATTTATGATTTGTTGACTATGTTAAGGTCATATAGCTGCTAGGGGCAAAATATTATCGGGAATTTCAAGTGTTGAAATTTGCAATGAGATTGCATACCTTCTATGAGATAGTTGGATCCCGATACCCGCTGCGAGTAAGAGTTAATCCTGGGAGAGTTTTACACATTACAATTAGCCGATCAAGTAGGTGTCTAGAAAGGTGTTAACGAGGTTACGCCTCTGGGAAAACGAGGTTTACATTAATTAGGTTCGTGCGAAAGCACGGGGGACCTCCCTCAAAATACCGACACTGGCCTGGCTGAAAGATTGGCGAACTTGTAGTGTGTAATTAATCCCGGCTAGTCTTTCCTTTTAGGGTTTGAAGGAAGATTTGATAAAAAGCAGTGGGAGCCATCCTGATTAGATAAAATAATAACCAATCTATTCTTTCAAGAGCGCACGCTGAGTGTTTTCTTCTCTCTCTCTCCAGGTAGCGACCATATCATGCCTTAATCAAGATAATAATACAGAATTTTGACCGAACCCGCTTGTTATACTGAGCTGGGGAACGTTGGTCCCGCTCCAACTTATAATTGTTATAAGACAGAGCAGGAAATTGGGGATTACCAGAATTCCCGTGCCGCCCAAACGAAGAGAGTGCATGCTGATGCATCATCTTTGGGTGTGTTCATTACAGAGAACTGTTTCTCAGTATCCTTTACGTCCTGGGTATGTGATACCAGATCAGAATCCCAGATATGTAATATGTTACATAGGGCTACAGAAAGGTAGAGGACTGAGAACGGGTGATAAGTTTCATGAGGCAGAAAACGGGGCAAGTGTTGCAGCCAAGTCTGTTGGTCACTGTCACCCTGTATTCCAAATACATTGATTCTGAACGAATGTTATTAGATACCGAACCTGATATACAAAATCATATCAGTCTCTTTATTAGTAAAGAAAGGATA
The DNA here is from genome assembly GCA_030015575.1 of Agapanthus africanus. Lineage (NCBI taxonomy): Eukaryota > Viridiplantae > Streptophyta > Magnoliopsida > Asparagales > Amaryllidaceae > Agapanthus > Agapanthus africanus. Next base: position 562,247,940 of record CM057340.1, read on the forward strand.
TAATTTTGTATTGTTGGATAATGTTTTGAACATTTCCTATATCAAGAGTTGATCGATTCAGGCACGTTATCTAAAAGCATTGCTGTTCTAAATCAAACTACAGTTCTTTGTATACGGAACACACACAAGAGCAAGAGTTCAGAAATGAACGGATCTTTCTTGAGGCATTGTAGACTAGGTCATATCAATGCGACCCGACTAGCTGAAGTTACATGTAGATGCATATTTAAATCAGTTTGAATTTACATCTTATGAAACTTGCCAGTCATGTCACAAAGATTAGATGACCATAGCTCTGCTTATTGGAAACAGAGAAAGAGTTAGTCGACTCTTGGGATTGATACATGATGATGTATGTAAGATCCCCTGTCTACACATGCCAAGAATGGTTCTTTGTACTTCGTTACATTCTCTGATAATCTCTCAAGATTCAGACATATGTTCCTGTTGAAACACAAATCCGAACCTTTTGAGATATTCATAGAATATAAGTTAGAAGTAGAGAACCAAAATACGGGTATAAGTATTATGTCCTTTGATGTGATCGAGGAGGAGAATACTTGAGCACGAAAATCCTGGATTATTCTAAAGGAGAATGAGATTCTCTCTCAGCATTACTCCTTCGTATACACCATAGCACGATGGTATATCGGGGCAGAGCAATCACACCTTATGTGATATGGTGTGCTCTATGATGAGTACTACTGAGTTTCCTATTTCCTTTTGGGAGTTATGCACTTATGAAGTTGCATACCTATTGAATAGGGTTCTGATCAAATCAGTAGCCTACCACTTCATATGTGATATGGAAAGGGAAGAGCCCATATCTTAAGTTGGTTAAGATTTGGAGTTGTCCGGGCTATGTCTAAAAGCATAATCCGGACAAGCTCGAGGCAAGGTCTGTTATGTACAACTGGAAAGGTTCCAGCTATACAAACAACAGCAGATGATTTGGTAGAACCAAAGGATTCAGTAGATTCCAACGAACCTCAGCCTCTCCGCCGATCTAGTAGGGTTCCTCACCCACCTGAGAGATATTTCGGTTTCTCTATGACAGTGGGAGCGAGGATTGCATCATGAGATGATGACCCAACTATTTTCGAGCTGGCTATCGGGAGTAGGACTCTATAAGAATGGTTGGATGCTTAGCGATCTGAGATGGAATCCATGTACACCAACAAAGTATGGACTTTAGTTGCTATATCTGAAGGGTTAAATCCCCATCAGGAGCAAGTATATCTTGAGAAGATTACTTGGTGTACTTGGAAAAGTTGAGACTTTCAAAGCTAGACTTGATAAAAGTTTGCATCATTGACCAGGTGTGGATAATGATGAAACCTTTTCAAGTAGCTATGCTTAAGTCCATCCAGATCCTACTTGTCACGGCTACATACCATGACTGCGATATCTGGTGGTTGGGTGTCATGACTGCTTTTCTAAATGATGTTTTAGAAGAGAGCGTCTATAAGTACACAGTCAGAGGGCTTCGTAAACCGTGGGAGCAGCGGAAACGTGTACAAGATGCTTTATAGGATAAAGCAGGCATCGCTGAGTTGGAACGTCTGTTTTGATGAAGTAGTCAAAGAGTTTGACATCATCAAAATGGTAGATGAACCTTGTATAAACAAAAAGGTAGTAGGGAGTATGGTGACGATCCTCGTAGAGTACGTGGATGACATACTCTTGATAGGGAAGGAGTTTCCTATGCTACGCTCGATCAATCTCCGCTTATCACAATGATTCTCCACATAGGATCAAAGTGATACCTACTAAATCCTGGGTTTTGGATCTATGAGATAGATCTAAATGGATGTTAGGATTCTCACTAGTTGAAGCGAGATGGTATCAAATGATCCTGGGGAGAATCACTGGAAGTGTTCCAGGGTGATAAAGACGACTGAATGTCAGTCACAGGCATTGTCTTTACCCTCAGTAAAGGGACGGTATATTGGAAGAGTTCCAAGCAAGATACCGTGGCATACTAGACGATAAAGGCATGATACATCGCTACTTAAGATGCTACCAAAGAGGATGTTTGGGTGTATATTGGTTCATGAGATGAACTACGTTCCAACCATTGTGAGACAATGGAGTTGTAGCTTATGCCAAGGAACGCCGGTCCCATCAGTGATCCAGACATATTCTAAGGCAGTATCACCTGATCATGGAGATGGTTGATCTCCAGGGTGATCGAGGTTAGGAGAGTAGACTCAGAGGATAACACGGCGGATCCACTCACGAAGGCCTATTCCCAGAGAGAGACTTTTATGGGATGGTTGGGTATGAGATACTGCAACCACTGCTATCAGATGGCCCTAGTGCAAGTGGGAGATTGTTAGTTATATGTATGCCCTAGAGGCCATTACTATACATAGGATGTATATTGTAGTGGATGCTTGGACATATCTAGGGAGGACTTTCTTGCTCGACATGATAGTATGCTATCTGGTTGATCTTTACCTTAACGTGTACACTGATTGTCTCTCTGTTACATGTTGGTAAAGCCCTTAGGATGTGTACTTGACTACTTGGACTATGATGTGGATCATACTAGTGTGGACATGGTAGTCCATAAGTACATCCTTCAAGGTCCCTAGTCGTGGGTGTATCGAGACGGGGCATCGATATACCAGAGTAGACTAGCGTATACCTTCTCGACCCATACAGATGGGCGATGGATGATCCCATATCCATTGGTGTTTGACATCAGAGATGATATACGGGTGCTCGGTGTAGACTGGGTACACTGGACGGACTCGCCGAGAACTCCCAGATGGTATTATACCTTACATCAGATGGCAGTTCTCTGGTGACACTGGTACAGAGTAGTCTGTTGACCCGAGATCGTCATAGAGTCTTGTGTGGTTCCCACTGTGCTTTGATTTCCACCTTACCACGTCCAAGAAGGCGTGCAAAACGGTGGTTTTTGGGTACAGTCCCGAGTCACATGGAGGCAATGAGCGATAGGAGGGGATTCGTCTCTCCCGGTATAGGGAGTTGATGTTGCGCTGTGTTCGATTGGCTATAACCGGAAATCCCTGGCCAGGGTTGCTGAGATTTACTGGTAAGTGTTACCAGTAGTTTCTCGAATTGTTATAGACCTCAGATCGACACGACTTATCAAGCTATTGGGATCTGACGTTTACCACCCTTAGGCGAGATATGCGACATATCAGACGACGAGACCGGACTGTACGGTAAGTGTTACTGGTTGGATTCACAGGAGTGTGAGCGGGCTTGCTCGTGGATCTTCTGATCGCTCAATACCCGGGTGGCCGTTACGTTTAGCAGACCGCTTGCGGCTTGTGGGTGTTTGATATGATCATCACCTACTGCCGGCGTATTGACGAGTCTTTAGAGTCCTACACAGAGGTTTCCTGGCTCAAGCGAAACGAAATAGGAGCGCATATGAGATATGTGCGGGACCGAGAATAATGCGTGTATGTGATACCGTATTCTATTCTCGCGATTTGTAACATTGATCGGTTATATGCGTTATAGCCGGGTTATCGGATCAAATGTTGATTCGATAAGTTGTTACTATTGATATTAGTCGGCTATATGCGATATGACCGGGTCGTTAAATCAAGTGTTGATTTAATGATTTAATGTATAATTATATATTTGATATATCACTTTACATTAACTAATAAAGGTTCACTTAAAAAGGATTTTCTCACTTGAAGTGCACATTGTATATATGATATACTTTTGTGCAATTGATTGTATCATGTTTGATGATACATGATAGTTTGGTGTATAGTTTAAACCATGGTTGGTCAATGGTTAGGGTTTTTTTTGCTTCATTTACTTATTCATTTATTCATTTATTTATCCATTTTGTTTATTTTAGCAAAAGAAAATGATGAAGAGAAAATGGTGGCTTTCTTTGTTTGTTTTTGAAGCTTCTTGAAGCTTTGACCTAGTGACCATTTTGTCTTCATGTTTAACCCTAACCCTTCCAATTAACCATGGTCTATTCTCTACACCTAATCAAGGTTGCCATATGATAAGTATTGTTTTTATTATTCATTTTGGAGATACTTATCATAACATTTTTGAGCTTCTTCTTCTTCTTCAAGAAGAAAGCTTGCTTCATCAATGGCAACTTGAGCAATTGAGTGAGAAATCCAATTCTAAAGTGAACCCACCTCCTATTTCTTCATCCTCTACCTCTTGCCAAGTAGTAAAGGGTGTTTTCTTCACAAGTTTCATGACTTGGTGAAGTGGGAGCTTGATCTAGTGATGCTTCGACGTAGATCATCTTCGGCACGAAGCCGACGACCTTGCCCGCCCATTTCTCCGATGAAGCCGACGCTTGAGCCTGGGTTTCCATTTGGACAGCGAGGAGACTTCATTGCGGAGCTATGGAGGTGGAGGACCGGATCTACAAAGGTTGTATTTCCGTTTACTCGTAGTTAAGTTGTTAACTAGTTTAACTTTTCGCCTAAAATTCTAGTTAACGATCCGTATTAGGGTTTCTCGGCACTTGTAAAATTTGAAATTGGCATGGTTGATGCCTTGTGAGACCTCATTAGTGTGCCTAGGAACCCTACAATGTGTTGCTGGATATGTTATATTGGATCGTCGTGTTTGAATAGCCGGGGGTTTTTATGTGAGATGAGTGTTTTTCATTTTCATTCATGTAAAAACTTGTATGTAATATTCTTTTATTGGGGCACTTCCAGGTTGCGGATGATGTCACCATTTGTATATTATTTACTTTTCCGCATTAGGATAGACCCAAGGAGGGGAGCACAAGTAACCGGGTTCTAGGGTCCAGTGGAAGACCATCTCGAGGAGTCGAGTTCGGGTCTCCTAACCCTAGAATTGGTAGGGTTGCTTGCCGCTCTCGTAGGGGTCTAGGGGTGTGGGATTGGCTATTCATCACGACCGTGGAATCCGTGTTTTATACTGGCTCGTATTAAAAATACGGACGTCCTAGTATATCCAATATTTCATATGATATTTTCTGCTGCGTTATCTGTGATGTGATCATGTGATATGTTCAGATAGATATTATATATAGTATATATGATATATTATATAGACGTTGCTTATGTTTTACCCCCGCGCTAGCCCTGCCTTGCTCTGGCGTTAGTTACCTAACCTAACGGTGCAGACGGGACATCGAGGCGAATGCGAATGGCATAAGCATACGTTATATTTATCTGTGATGTTTAGGTGGACTTAAATGATGGGACATTCATTAATGAGATTAATGAAAGAAAATAAACCTAATTGATGTTGTGGAATCGAATTTCAAAATAAAACAGGTAGCTACAGTTCTTGCTTTGCATCGCGGTGTTCCTTGTAGAACATCCTGCGCCTTATTCGATAAGGAAAGGACCGAGATCCCTTCACCGGGAGTGACTCCTTTAGCAATAATTGGCAGATGCTACAACCCTCGGTTTGTCTTTTGATTGCTTCTATAGTTTCTACTTTGCACAGCGGTATATATGATATATCATGCACCTTATTTGATGAGGAAAGGGTCGACGATCCCTTCACCGGGAGTGACCCCTTTAGCAAAACTAGAAAAGCCTCAAAAACATTCCATTTAAAAACCATTTGATTTCGCAACGAGATCAAGTTCAAAGCATTGAAGATTTTCTTAAAAACCATCCGCAACCCTCCGTCATTTTAGAAAGTAGAGTACTTAGTATTCGTGCTACGTTTGTCGAGCATAGCCGAGGCGTAGTGTACGGTAGCTAAGTGATGTCTTCCTACACCGCATATGATGCGATTAGTTAGGACAGTCATGTGGCTTTGTTGACCTTAGCCAAGGGTCATGTGGGTGGGTCTAATTAATCACGAAATGACGGGTAGAACTTGACTAGTGCTTATGATTTGTTGACCTTAGCCAAGGTATAGGTGCTAGGGGTGAAAACCATTATCGGGAGTTTCAAGTGTTGAAATTTCCAATGAGATTGCATACCTTCTATGTGATAGTTGGATCCCGATACCCACTGTGAGTAATTGTTACTCCTGGGAGAGTTTTGCACTTTACAATTAGCCGATCAAGTAGGTGTCTAGAAAGGTGTCAACGGGGTTACGCCTCTGGGAAAACGAGGTTTACTGTAATTAGGTCCGTGTGAAAGCACGGGGAACCTTCCTCAAAGTACCGACACTGGCCTGGCTGAAAGATTGGCGAACTTGTAGAGTGTAATTAATCCCGGCTAGTCTTTCCTTTTAGGGTTTGAAGGAAGATTTGATAAAAACAGTGGGAGCCATCCTGATTAGATAAAATAAATAACCAATCTAATCTTGCAAGAGCGCACGCAGAGTGTTTTCTTCTCTCTCTCTCCAGGTAGCGACCATATCATGCCTTAATCAAGATAATAATATGGATGTATTGACCGAACCCGCTTGTTATACTGAGCTGGGAACGTTGGTCCCGCTCTAACTTATAATTGTTATAAGACAGAGCAGGAAATAGGGAAATACCAGAATTCCTATGCCGCCCAAACGAAGAAAGTGCATATGATGCATCTCCTTCGGGTGTGTTCATTACAAAGAACTGTTTCTCAGTATCCTCTGCATCCTGGGTATTTGATACCGGATCAGGATCCCAGATATGTAATCTGTTACATAGGGCTACAGAAAGGCAGAGAACTGAGAACGGGTGATAAGTTTCATGAGACAGAAAACGGGGTAAGTGTTGCAGCCAAGTCTGTTGGTCACTGTCACCCTGTATTACCAGTACATTGATTTTGAACGAATGTTGTTAGATACCGAACCTGATATACAAAATCGTATCGGTCTCTTTACAAGTAAAGAAATGATAAAATTTTGTATTGTTGGATAATGTTTTGAACATTTCCTATATCAAAAGTTGATCGGTTCAGGCACGTTATCTAAAAGCATTGATGTTCTAAATCAAACTACAGTTCCTAATATACAGAACACACACAAGAGGAAGAGTTCAGAAATGAACAAATCCTTCTTGAGGCATTGTAGACTAGGTCATATCAATGCGACCCGACTGGCTGAAGTTACATTTTAGATGCATATTTAAATCAGTTTGAATTTACATCTTGTGAAACTTGCCAGTCATGTCACAAAGATTAGATGACCATAGCTCCGTTTACTGGAAACAGAGAAAGAGTTAGTAAACTCTTGGGACTGATACATGATGATGTATGTAAGGTCCCCTGTCTACACATGCCAGGACCGGTTCTTTGTACTTCACTACATTCTCTGATGATCTCTCAAGATTCAGTCATATGTTGAAACACAAGTCCGAACCTTTTGAGATATTCACAGAATATAAGTTAGAAGTAGAGAACCAAAATACGGGTATAAGTATTATGTCCTATGATAAGATCAGGGAGGAGAATACTTATGCATGGAATTCTTGGACTATTCTAAAGGAAAATGAGATTCTCTCTCAGTATTACTCCTCTGAATACACCACAGCACAACGGTGTATCAGGGCGGAGCAATCGCACCGTATTAGACATGGTGTGCTCTATGATGAGTACTACTGAGTTACTTATTTCCTTTTGGGGTTATGCACTTAAGAAGCAGCATACCTATTGAATAGGGTTCGAATCAAATCAGTGCCTACCACTCCATATAAGATATGGTATGGGAAGAATCCATCTCTTAAGCAAGTTAAGATTTGGGATTGTCCGACCTATGTCAAAAGCAAAATCCGCACAAAATCGAGGCAAGGACAGTTCTGTAGAACTGGAAAGGTTCCCGCTATACAAAACTGCTGATGATTTGATAGAACCAAAGGATTCAAAAGTCCCTAACGAACCTCAGCCTCTCCGCCGATCTAGCAGGGTTCCTTACCTGCTTGAGAGATACTACGGTTTCTCGATGACAATGGGAGCGAGGATTGCATCATGAGATGATGACCCAACTAGTTTCGAGCAGGCCATCATGAGCAGGGACTCTGTAAGAATGGCTGGATGCTTAGCGATCTGAGATGGAATCCATGTACACCAGTAAAGTATGGACTTTGGCTGCTATATCTGAAGGGTTAAATCCCCATCAGGAGCAAGTATATCTTGAGAAGATTACTTGGTGTAGATGGAAAGGTTGAGACTTTCAAAGCTAGACTTGTTAAAGGTTTTCGTCATCGACCAGGCATGGATAATGATGAAACCTTTTCCAGTGGCTATGCTTAAGTCCATCCGGATCCTACTTACTACGGCTACATACCATGACTACGATATCTGGTGGTTGGGTGTCATGACTGCTTTTCTAAATACTGATTTAGAAGAGAACGTCTATAAGAACACAGCCAGAGGGCTTCGTAAACAGTGGGAGCAGCGGAAACGTGTGCAAGTTGCTTTACATGATAAAGCAGGCATCGCGGAGTTGGAACGTCTGTTTTGATGTGATAGTCAAAGTGTTTGACTTCATCAAAATGGTAGATGAACCTTGTATATACAAAAACGTAGTAGGGAGTATGGTTGTGATCCTCATAGAGTACGTAGATGACATACTCTTGATAGGAAAAGAGTTTCCTATACTACGGTCGGTCAATCTCCTCTTATCACAAAGATTCTCCATATAGGATCAAAGTGATACCTCCTAAATCCTTGGTTTTGGATCTATGAGATAGATCTAAATGGATGTTAGGATTCTCACTAGTTGTAGTGAGATGGTATCAGTTGATCCTGGGGAGAATCACTGGAAAGGTTCCAGGGTGATAAGGACGACTGAATGTCAGTCGCAGGCATTGTCTTTACCCTCAGTAGAGGGACGGTATGTTGGAAGAGTTCCAAGCTAGGTACCGTGGCAAAGTAGACGATAAAGGCTGGTAACATCGCTATTAAAGATGCTACCAAAGAGGCAGTTTGGATGTATATTGGTTCATAAGATGAACTAGGTTCCTACCATTGTATGACAATGGATGTGTGGCTTTGGCCCATGAACCCTGGTCCTATCAGTGACCCAGACATATTCTGAGGCAGCATCACCTGATCATGGAGATAGTTGATCTCCAGGGTGATCGAGGTTAGGAGAGTAAACTCAGAGGACAACATGGCGGATCCACTCACGAAGGCCTTTTCCCAAAGAGAGACTTTTAGGGAATGGTTGAGTATTAGATACTACAACTACTGCTACAGATGGCCCTAGTGCAAGTGGGAGATTGTTAGTTATATGTATGCCCTAGAGGCCATTACTGTACATTGGATGTATATTGTAGTGGATACTGGGACATATATAGGTAGGACTTTCTTGCTCGACATGATAGTACGCTATCTGGTTGCTCTTTATCTTAACATGTATACTTTCTGTCTCTCTGTTACATGTTGATAAAGCCCTTAGGATGTGTACTCGACTTCCAGGACTATGATGTAGATCATATTAGTGGGGCCTGGGTAGTCCATGAGTACATCGTTCAATGTTCCTAGCCGTGGGAATATCGAGACGGGGGATCGATATTCCAGAGTAGACTAGCGTATATCTTCTCGACCCATGTGATGGGCGATGGATGATCCCATATCCATTGGTGTTTGACATCAGAGATGGTATGCGGGTGCTCAGTGGAGACTGGGTACACTGAACGGGCTCGCCGAGAACTCCCAGATGGTATTATACCTCACGTCAGATGGCAGTTCTTTGGTGACACTGGTGCAGCTTAGTCTATTGACCCGAGATCGTCATAGAGTCTTGTGTGTCTCCCACTGTGCTTTGATTTCCATCCTACCACGGCTATACTGAGTCATGCAAACAGGTGGTTTTTGGGTACAGTCCCGATTCACATGGAGGCAATGAGCGATAGGAGGGGATTCGTCTCTCCCGGTATTGGGGGTTGATGTTGCGCTATGCACGACTGGCCATAACTGGAAATCCCTGGCCAGGGTTGCAGTGATCTACTGGTAAGTGTTATCAGTAGTTTCACACATGTTATGGACCTTATATCGGCATGACTTATCGAGCTACTGGGGTCTGACGTTTACCACCCTTAGGCGAGATATGCGACATATCAGACGAACAGACCGGACTGTACGGTAAGTGTTACTGGTTGGATTCACAGGAGTGTGAGCGGGCTTGCTCGTCGATCTTCTGATCGCTCAATACCCGGGTGGCCGTTACGTTTAGCAGACCGCTTGCGGCTTGTGGGTGTTTGATATGATCATCACCTACTGCCGGCGTATTGACGAGTCTTTAGAGTCCTACACAGAGGTTTCCTGGCTCAAGCGAAACGAAATAGGAGTGCATATGAGATATGTGCGGGACCGAGAATAATGCGTGTATGTGATACCGTATTCTATTCTCGCGATGAATGTATCGATTGGTTGTATGCGATATAACCTAGTTATCGAATCGAGGATTGATTCGATAACTCGATGCATCGGATATTAGTCGGTCATATGCGATATGACCGGATCGTTAAATCAAGTGTTGATTTAATGATTTAATATATAATTATATATTTGATATATTACTTTGCATTAACTAGTATTTGTTCACTTTAGATGGATTTTCTCACTTGAAGTGCACATTGTATATATGATATAGTTTTGTGCACTAGTTTGTATCATGTTTGATGATACATGCAAACTTGGGTATGTGTATGCTTTAAACCTTGTTTAGGTTAATGGTTAGGGTTTTGTGATCTTTACTTATTTATTTATTCTTTTATTCATTTATTTTGGCAAGAATAAAATGGTGGCTAACTTTGTTTCTTTCTTGAAACTTCATGAAGCTTTGAAGCTTTGACCATTTTGTTTCTTAGCCTTAACCTAACCATTAAACCTAACCCTAGTTTATTCTCTACACTTAACCATGGTTGCTATATGATAAGAATCACTTTGTTTTCTATTTTCATTATTCATATTATATTCTTTTTCTTCTTCTTCTTCTTCTTCAAGAAGAAAGAAGCTTGCTAGCTTCAATGGTGACTTGAGATAAAGAGTGAGAAATCCAATTCTAAAGTGAACCCAATTCCTATTTCTTCATCCTCTACCATTTTCCATGTAGTATAGGGTGTTTTCTTCACAAGTTTCATGACTTGGTGAAGTTGGAGCTTGATCTTGTGTTGCCTCGACGTAGATCATCTTCGGCATCGAAGTCGACGACCTAGCCCGATCTTTTCTCCGATGAAACCACCGCGAGAGTCTAGGATTCCGATGGGTACAGCGGAGGGTCATCAACACGGAGCTGTGAGGTGGAGGACCGGATCTACAAAGGTTGTATTTTCGTTCACTTTAGTGTAAAGTTGATTACTTGCCTTGCATCGCCTATACCTCTAGTTACGATCTTGCTTAGGGTCACTTGGCACATAGAAATTTTTTGAATTGGCCATGTTTGATCACTTGTGGAACCTCATGGGTGTGCCTAGGAACCCTACATGGTCCTCGCAGAGCATGGCAGTGAACCATGCTAAGCATCCAGAGCGGAGCCTGGTCCTCGCCGAATACGGCAGTGAACCCGTGGGAAGCATCCAGAGCAACTCCTGACTCCGTAAAATGCGGATAAGGACAACTTCACCTATCACTTGCGGGTCCTCACGACTCGTAAGGGAATAAATTCTCTTGTGAGATCCTTACGACTTTCAAGAGAACGCGCTTAGGAATCCTCACGATTCCTAAGGAGAAAATACACCTACGAGATCCTCTCGATCCGTAGGGAGAAAAGTCTCTATGAGACCCTCACGGCTCATAGAGTTGAAAAGTCTTAGGCGGCAGATTTGAACCTGCGGCCTAAGCCATCGCTGCCTTTTGAAGAAGCCAATACAGGATGCTCGCTCTATCACCTAACAACCATCTTTACTAAAGCAGTATACTGATAATAAAAGAAAGAGGGAGGCGACAGAAAAAAACATCCGATTTGCATTTGATCAAGCGTTCGAGACATACTCATCCATTCAGAACAAGGGATAAGACAAGCTGAAATGGAAATTTTCTATTCATATCATAAAAAGGGGTTCGTACAATCATGGAGAAATGGATAATAACATTATTAAAATGTTTACAAAGGTATAACCTCGAACCCAGGACATGGATTAAGGAACTCGAAAGCAACCCTATCTATGACTTTCCAAGCCTCGCGGACCATCCTGGTGTGCTTTCTTTCGCGAGCACAAGCGTCAGGATCCCTCCTGATGTCTTCCACCCTCCGATAAGCAGCGAGGATGGCAGACTGTTGAAAGACATCGTGCAAGAGATCGACGAGACTGTCTCGCCGTCTCTTCGAGATAAAGTTCATCAGGTACACTGAGTGCACCTTATCCTCGGCGGCATCCAACGCCCTAAGCGGCACACCGGAACAGAATAGGGGAAGTGCTTCCCAGATGGCTCCCACGATAAGCTTAAGGAGAGAGGAACGTCGATGAAGCAGCGGACCGTTGTATGCGTCGAAGCGGCTCATGATTTCAGCACACTCCGCGTTTGTGAAATCTCGATTTTGAGAACGGCCAAGTCGGCAGATGTAACTGTAAGAGATAATCTCGTTAAGAGCATACATATGGGCGTCCATTGTTTCTGTGAAAGAAAATTAACAAAATGATCAGAAAGACTGATTAAGCAAAACGATGTAATGCACTGAGGAATAAAATGCCATCTTTAAACTTCAAGATCAATGAAAAACTCCTAAGAGTTCTGTTGTATGATTTGGAAGGAGCAAAGCTCCATTAATGAATTAAGAAAATCCAAGGAAAGTTTTTCAGAGAGCAGAGCTCTATGGAACCCTAATAGGGTCCCCTTTAGTTCTCTTTAGATCCCTTTAAGACCTGTAGAGCAAAGCTCTGCTAAGTGAAACCCTAAATGGGTTTCCTTTAGATCAGGGATCTATTGAGAGCGAGGCTCTATCAATGAAAATTAATTTAATATAATTTAATCCAAATTAAAATTTTCACCTAAAAGTTTTAAGAGTTTAACTCTTGAAGATTCTTGAAAATAAAGAGCAGGGCTCTGAGTTCTGATAGTAAAATTTTAGAGATGAAAATCATCTAAGGGACCAAAGGTCCTATTTATAGGCATCAAATGCCCTTTTAGCTTCCAAGGGATGGCGCGGCGGTTGGGAGTCTGCCACCGCTGCGCTCACGTTTGGAGGCCACGTAAGCGCAACGGTGGGGGGCATTTGTTTACCCCAATCAGAGAAAAGTTCTGTTCAAATTCCAAGACGGAAGATGAAGCAACGCTTCATCTTCCCCCAATTAGAGCAAAGCTCTACTTTGAAAATTCAAACTTTAATTAAAGAAGCAACGCTTCAGCTGGCCTGCGCTCTGCGCTGCACGCCACGTGTCAGCGCAGTTGCGCTGCGCTGTGCGACACGTGTCAGCGCAGTTGCGCTGCGCTGTGCGCTGAGCGACACGTGTCAGCGCAGTTGTGCTGCGCTGTGCGCAGCGCGACACGTGTCAGCGCAGTTGCGCTGCGCTGTACGCTGCTTGACACGTGTTACGCGCTGGGGCGTTTGCGCCAAACAGAATTAAGATTGTAAAGAAATCTTTCTGTTCTTGTTAAAACAAGAAGATTTTCTTCTGTAAAGCAGAAGCCCTTGGATCAAAGATCCAACGGTAGGGAAAATTCACTAAATCACTCAGAGAAAGATCTCTTTAACAAATTTAACTAATTTATGGGCACTATAAAAAGGACCCTAGACCTCAAATCAAAGGATCAACATTTTCTGAGAGAAAAAAAGAGAACTCTGAAGAACTCCTCAAGAACAAAAAAGGTAAAAACCTTCAGAAAAAGAGAAAATTCTCTTAAAAACAGATCATTGATCTAAGAACAAGATCAATGATCTTCAATAAGAAAGAAAACTAACTAATAATAGTGTTTTGCACTTGCTTATGAACCATTGGTTCCTTGAAAACAAGAAAAATTTGTTTTCTTTGATTTAAAATCGATCAAAAGATAAAACAGTGCTCTGCACTTGCAAGAACTGTACTGACACGTGTCACCACCATATGAGTTTGCGCTCATTACTTGGCGTAAAGCGCCTGACAAGCCACGTGGGGCACTGTCAGAGTATTTAATGCTCTGCATTATTAAAGAAAAGGGACAGAGCCCAATTAAAAGGCTTAACAGGCCTAATAAATAAAATGCTATGCATTTTTAAAAAAAGGGGGCAAAGCCCAAACAAAAAAATAGATGCTCTGCATCATTTAAAAAAAGGCAGAGCCCAACCAAAACAAGAATAATGCAGTGCATTACTAAAAAGGGGTAAAGCCCTAGCACAGGCCAAAGACAAAAAATGTTGAAACTGGACTTAGCTCAATCATGGCCGTAAGTCCTCAAACTAAATTGACTGAGCACAGCTGCTCTCTTAAATCAATTTACATCCGGTTCGAGGGTACATCTCCGAACTCCTCTGACACCTATCGTTGTGATTCTTCAACGACGTCAGAGAGGTGACGGGTCCCAACGACCACACATGAATATGAACTGCGGGGTCCTTAAACTCGTGGACTGAAACGTCCTTAAACTAATAGTGGACCGAAACGTCTTTAAACTAATGTTGGACCGAAACGTCCTTAAACTAATGATAGACCACCACGTCCTTAAACTGGTGATGGACCACCACGTCCCTAAACTGGAACATGGACCACCACGTCCTTAAACTAGCGATGGACCATCACGTCCTTAAACTGGAACATGGACCACCACGTCCCTAAACTGGAGCGATAGAGCCTCCAAATGCTCTTTTGCCGGATCTAAACGGTCCCGTTTAAGTTGATCTTAGCCCCAAATACGGCTAACGTATCCTTAAACATTTAAATGGAGTATAAAACTCCAAATCGACTTTGGTTCAAGGGTACATCTCCGAACTCCTTTGACACCTATCGTTGTAATCCTTCAACGACGTCAGAGAGGTGACGAGTCCCGACGGCCATATATTAAATGGATCACCACGTTAAGTTGATCTTAGTATCAAAACAGGACTAACGTACCCTTAACGAATGTTTAAGTTGATCTTAGCCTCAATACGGCTAAAGTATCCTTAAACTAAAAACACCAAACCCAAATCTAAGTAAATACGGATTTGGACTAATCCACGTCCTACGGGCGACGGCATTACTCAGTCTCCGTATACAATCCATGGGCAACCACAAACAAAACAAACACCCACGACACGAAGTGAAATTCTGGAGAAGGAGAAAGTTGTTACCGCGATGCGGTAGCGTAATTAACTGCAGGGGTTTGCGCCTGCAGGGAAGAGCGTCCCCACAATCAAAAACCCCTCAAGCGAGGGGGAATCTGATGAAGTCTGCTACATCGGCCGCATCCGTCTAAACCTCCGATACACGGTGTCATAAATCAACTTGGTATCTTCGGAGAGGTAGACGGATAAAACCATATAGCATCTGCCACGAATCTCAGGCAAGACGTCCTTGCGTCGTCGGCCGCCGTTCGGAGGGGAACAGGCGCGAATAAACATTTCCCTAACCAAGTCCTACCCGTGGCTACGGATATGTCCATATGGTGAACAACCCTTATAAGTCCACTCGATTTATAAGGAGAAAACCCTTTTGTAAGATCCTTACGACTTACGGGGGAACATACACTTAGGAATCCTCACGATCCCTAAGGAGAAAACACACCTACGAGATCCTTACGACTTGCAGGGAGAAATAACTTTATGAGACCGTTACAGCTCATGAAGTCAAAAGCCTTAGTCGACGGGATCCTAACCCTGTTCGCTAAGCCACCTTTGTTCGACATCGACAGAGGCAAATGCTGATTCGCTCCTGGCAATATCCCAGTGGTAGCCATGCTGATGCCTAAAATGGTATCAAAGTCTAAGTCCTTTTACGGCAAACGATGATTCCCTCCTGACAATATTCCAGTCGCAGCGATGTTGATGCCAAGATTGGTATCAGATCCCAAATCCCCTACTCGCGAGAAAAAATCAGCGAGCCAAAAAAAATGCATATGAAATAGCCGAAATGATGGGGCAACTTGCAACAAAATCAGCAAGTAAAAATGTATGTATACAAAAACAGCCGAAATGATTGGGAACACGTAATAAAAAGCAGTGAGTAAAAACAAAAATAGCCAAAATGATTGGGCACCGCGAACAATAGCCGAAATGATTGGGCAATCGCGATATGAAAATCTGAAATGATAGAGCATCGCGGAAAGAATAAAAAAATGATGAAAGAATGAAACTTTTTACCCTACAGGTGAGATCACATTGATCCCTGTATACAATCCAGGGGCACAAACAAAGAGGGAACCATACCTTCCCAACAGGCTCCATCAGAAAGCGAAGCCAAATCTCGACGGTTCATAGACAACCTAGAGACAACCTCGACATTTGTCGCAATATTGCAGACACAATGTCAGCAAAGGAAGATCCCTGGCTTCAGGGTCTCGACGCCAACATCGACAACTTAGAGATCAACACCGGCGTGCTTTATCCCTCCAACCTGATGCAGACGTGACGTCAACAACCGACCTCAGAGTCGCAACGAAACGGAGCCATGGCAAAGGCCCTAGTTCCAAATCTCAATGGGCACATCTGCAGCTTGGAGACCAACGACGGTGGGCCTCTTCATTCTAACATGACACAGATGTTACACCATCAAACGGAGCCATGGCAAAATCCCAGTTCCATCTCAGCATTCGTCTCGTTACAGCAGACGAGATGTCAACGACGGCGTTCCTCTGCAGTCCAGCAGGATGCAGATGCAACGTCAACAAAAGACCTCACGGTCGAAACCAAATGGAGCGACGGCAAAATCCCAGCTCCACCTCAGCATTCGTCTTGATACAGCAGACGAGATGTCAACGACGGTGTTCCTCCGCAGTCCAGCAGGCTGCAGACGCAACATCAACGAAAGACCCCATGGTCAGCAAAGCGGAGTGACGGCAAAATCCTAGATCCACCTCAGCATTCGTCTCGTTACAGCAGACGCAATGTCAACGATGGTGTTCCTCCACAGTCCAGCAGGATGCATACGTAACATCAACGAAAGACCCCATGGTCAGCAAAGCGGAGTGACGGCAAAATCCTAGCTCCACCTCAGTATTCGTCTCGTTACAGCAGACGCAATGTCAACAGCAGCGTTCCTTCGCAGTCCAGCAAGATGCAGACGCAGCGTCAACAAAAGACCTTACGGTCAAAGCAGATGAAGCAAAGGCCAAATTCCTAGCTTTAGGGTCTTGACGGCAAGTCATATAAAGCCTGGAAGACAATCGGAGATCACCTCACACCAGCATAGAGTGATCACCACCTCGACGATCGTCTCGATACAGCAGATGAAATATCACCCCAGCGTTCTTCCCCCAGTAGGATTCGGACACGCCAAAGCAAATGAAGCAAAAGGCTAAATTCTTAGCTTCAGGGTCTTGACGGCAAGTCATATAAAGTCTGAAAGACAATCGGAGATCATCTCGCACCAGATCAGAGTGGTCACCACCTCGACGATCATCTCGATACAGCAGATGAAATGTCACCCCAGCGTTCTTCCCCCAGCAGGATTCGGACGCGCCAAAGCAAATGAAGCAAAAGGACAAATTCCTAGCTTCAGGGTCTTGACGGCAAGTCATATAAAGCCTGAAAGACAATCGGAGATCATCTCGCACCAGAGCGGAATGGTCACCACCTCGACGATCCTCTCGATACAGCAGATGAAATGTCACCCCAGCGTTCTTCCTCCATCAGGATTCGGACGCGCTAAAGCAAATGAAGCAAAGGCCAAATTCCTAGCTTCAGGGTCTTGACGGCAACTCATATAAAGCCTGAAAGACGTTCGGAGATCATCTCGCACCAGCGCGGAGTGGTCACCACCTCGACGATCGTCTCGATACAGCAGATGAAATGTCACCCCAGCGTTCTTCCCCCAGTAGGATTCAGACGCGCCAAAGCAAACGAAGCGAAGGCCAAATTCCTAGCTTCATGCGTCTTAACGGCAAGTCATATAAAGCCTGAAAGCCAATCGGAGATTATCTCGCACCAGTGCGGAGTGGTCACCACCTCGACGTTCGTCTCGACACAGCAGACGCAACATCACCAAAAGGAGCCTTGGCAAAATCCCTAGTTCCAAACCTCGATGGTTCACATGTAACCAAGAGACAACCACAACATTCGTCTCGATACAGAGGACGCAATGCCAGCAAACGAAGCAAAGGCCAAATTCCTAGCTTCAGGGTCTTAACGGCAAGTCATATAAAGCTTGAAAGACTATCGGAGATCATCCCACACCAGCGCGGAGTGATTATGACTCATCGGGGCTCTCCAAAATGAGCCTAACCTCAGGTAAAAAGCGGCATGGCAAAATTCCTAACGCTTGCTCTTCCGACGGTCAAACTGCTTAGGAGGATTTCTTGAAGACGTCTTGTCCAGCCCCGAAGGGATCAGAGACACGACATGGCGCAATGCTACTCAAACAGCAAAACTGCCTATCGAGGAATACATCAGCCAACGCGACGGTACGACAACCAAAATCCTAGTACCACAGACCCTAACGGACCTTTGTCGTAAAGAGCAGAGGTTAACTGTGACGTTAGGACATCCTTGCGAGATCTGTTCGATCCGTTTCGACTCGTGAGGAAATTGATGTCTTTGCGAGAACTTCTCGATTCGTCTCGACTCGTGAGGAAAAGCCTTAGGCAGCGGGGATTGAAAAAAACCTGTTTCCTAAGCACCAGGGCCCTGCAAGGAGATCCAAAACGGTCTCTTGCATACTATCCACGGGTCACACTCTCCAAAGTCGAATCTCGACAAGGAGGGAAACAACCACTTACGGGTCCTCTCGACTCGTAAGAGGGAAAATTCTCTTATAAGATCCTTACGACTTATAAGAGAAAACACACTTAGGAGTCCTCACGACCCATAAGGAGAAAAAACACCTATGAGATCCTCTCGATCCGTAGGGAGAAAAGTCTTTGTGAGACCCTCACGGCTCATAAAGTTGAAAAGTCTTAGGCTACAAGGACCCTAAACTTGTCTCCTAAGCCCTCAATTCCATGGCTACTCATAACTTTGCACTACTTCACCCACGTATATACTTACGTGGGCAAAGTAGTGGGGGGCATTTGTTCCCGCCGAAAATTTCTGCGCAGAAGAGTCCAAGGTATCAAATGGCAACGATATGCTTAAGGAAATGCGAACCAGTATCTTCCGGCCTATATTTTGATAAACACCCAAAGGAGGAATTGTTAAATTCTGATGATATTGGAAGCATCTCGAAAAACCCTTCGATTTGATATATTATGGGCCTCATAATTCATCCGGGATCAAAAGTTATGAGGCATCACGTGTCCACGCGTGATGGACCTTTAAGAACCCGCTGGAGGAGTTAAAAGATATAATAAAAACTCAGAAAAGACCCCAATGGGGCATCACGTGCTCACACGTGACCATGGGACACGTGCAGACACGTGATGGGCTCTTAAGGCCTCTAAAATAATGAATAGAATTAAATTCTAAAATCTGTTCCCTGATTAAAAATCAGAAATTACCTCAATGAGGTATCACGTGCTCACACGTGACCAAGGGTCACGTTCCAGCACGTGACAGGCTTTGAAAGCCTTACAGTTTAATAGAATTAAAATTCTAAATTTCTCTAAAATCTTTCGAAATAGAATTAAAATTCTAAATTTCTCTAAATCTTTCCAAATGGAAAAGGATTATGGGGACCGTTGGATTAAAAATCCAATGGTGATTAAAGATCACCAATTTATGGAAAGATTTGATACAAGGAAAGATTTCCCTAAAATCTCACGTAAAATAACAAATAGAATATCTTTGGATTTAAAATCCAACGGTGAATAAAATTCACTGAATGATCTAAAGGATCATATTAATTATGAAATCAAATCAAATCTTTCATTGAGAGATTTGCTGAACAAATTGATTCTTTTCCTTCTTCTGTAAATAGGAGCCAAGAAAAGAAGAGAATGGATCTTTTTTGGGAGAGAAAAATAGAGAGAGGAGAATTTAATTCTCAAGAGGGAAGAAAAGAAAGGAGAATTTAATTCTCAACAAAGAAAACCCTAGGTGAGAAAAGAAAGGGAATCAAAACTTCAAACAGAGAATTTAATTCTCAAAAATCCAAGAGTTTAACTCTTATACAAAAAGAACTTAGTTCTTCTTCTGGTTGAAGATCTGCACAGAGCACATCTCCCCATAAGTTGAGAATTTAATTCTCATCGGGTCGAGATCCTGCCATGCAGATCCTAAATTTAGAAGGGGAATTGAGTTTTGAGAATTTAATTCTCCTAAAGAAAAACTAGGGTTTAACCCTAATCAAGAATTTAATTCTTTTACATATCTGGGAATTTAATTCCTTTAAAAAGAAATCAGGATTTTATCCTAAATAAGAATTTAATTCTTTCACAATAAGAATTTAATTCCTCCAAAATCATAATTAGGGTTTAACCCTACAGAGAATTCAATTCTTAAAAGATCTCTGTTCATGAAAAGAACTAGGGTCACGTGCCCCCACGTGACCCTTGAAAAGATCCCTGAAGAAAAGAAGCTTTGAGGCAATGCCTCACGTGCTCCCACGTGACTCCCAAAATGCAGAAAGAAAAAACAAAAGAAAAGAAGCTTTGGGCGCTCTCACGTGTTATCACGTGACCCCTCAGCAAATGCTTTAACAATTGGCGCACAGATCCCCATCACGTGCCAACACGTGATGCTCTAAAATAAAAATAAAAGTGTTTAACACTTATTCACAGATTTGAGGATAAAACAAAAGGAGATCTGGCTCCACATTTAGGGCGCCCTCACGTGTCCCCACGTGACCCCTAACAAATCCCTTTAATATCCAATGGATGGATGCCTATCACGTGCCCACACGTGATGGCCAGGAAATGAAAAGTGTTTAACACTTAATTGCAGAACGAAGAATAGGGATCTGGTCCCACTTTTGGGCGCTCTCACGTGTCCACACGTTACTCCTCTGTCTTTAGTGTTTAACACTAATTCGGGGATTATATTTCCAGTGTTTAACACTGATTGTTTCTAGTGTTTAACACTAAATTAAAGATTATATTTCCAGTGTTTAACACTAATTTGAGAGTTCTATCTCCAGTGTTTAACACTATTGTTCTCTAGTGTTTAACACTATTTTTAGCCAAATTGGCTAATTTTCCAGAGGCAAAAGTCCCTCCTCCAATTGAATCTCAAAATTGAGGAAGTCAAAGACAAAATGTTGTCAGAACCCCCAAACCTCTGTTTAGCACTGTTGTATGATGAGGGGCTGAATCTAGACAAATGTCTAATAGCCCAAAGGGCTAATATTTCAAACATAATTGGACTTAGCCCAAACTGGCCATAAGTCCTCAAATCATTTTGAACTGAGCACATCTGCTCTTTCAACCAACTCATTGGTTCAAGGGTACATCTCTGAACTCCTCTGATATTTGTCGTTGTAATCCTTCAACGTCTTCAGAGAGGTGATGGGTCCCGACAGCCATACATTTTATGGACCACCATGTCCCTAAACTGGAGATGGACCACCATGTCCCTAAACTGGCAATGGACCACTATGTCCCTAAACTAGAATAATAGAGCCCCAAATGCTCTTTTGTCGGATCTAAACGATCCCGTTTAAGTTGATCTTAGCCTCAAATATGGCAAACATATCCTTAAACCTTCAAACACACTTTAGTCCCAAATTGGACTATAAATTCCCCAATCAATTTTGGTTCAAGGGTACATCTCTGAATTCCTCTGACTTCTGTCGTTGTAATCCTTCAACGTCGTCAGAGAGGTGACGGGTCCCGATGGCCATACATACAATGGACCACTATGTCCCTAAACT
Organism: Agapanthus africanus; assembly: GCA_030015575.1. Taxonomy (NCBI): domain Eukaryota; kingdom Viridiplantae; phylum Streptophyta; class Magnoliopsida; order Asparagales; family Amaryllidaceae; genus Agapanthus; species Agapanthus africanus. The sequence continues at coordinate 562,269,625 of CM057340.1, forward strand.
GGAACAATAGAGCCCAAACGCTCTTTTGTCGGATCTAAACGATCCTGTTAAGTTGATCTTAGTCTCAAACTAGACTAACGTATTCTTAACAAACGTTTGAGTTGATCTTAGCCTCAAATATGGCTAACGTATCCTCGAACCAAAACCCCAAAACCAAATCTAAGAAAATACGGATTTAGACTAATCCACGTCCTACGGGCGACAACATAAATTAGTCTCCGTATACAATCCACGGGCAACCATAAACAAAACAAACACCCACGACACGAAGTGACCAGCTGGGAAAGGAGAAAGTTGTTACCGCGATGCGGTAGCGTAATTAACTGCAGGGGCTTGCGCCTGCAGGGAAGAGCGTCCCCACAATCAAAAACCCCTCAAACGAGGGGGGATCTGACGAAGTCTGCTACATCGGCCACATCCGTTTAAACCTTCGATACACGGTGCCATAAATCAACTTGGCATCTTCGGAGAGGTGGACAGATAGCACCTATTAGCATCTGCCCCGAATTTCAGGCAAGATAGCCCACGTCTTGGCCGCCATTCGGAGGGGAACAGGTCCCTCCTCCGATAGGGACAGAGTGGGAGTTGTTGCAATTAGTGCAGTTTGAAGCCATTGATCTTCTGTTTTCTGCACGGAGCAAGACAGCAAATCTTAGTATCTTGAATCCACAGGCAACCATAGCAAACCGCGATTCGTTCGCAAACACGACACACGAAGTGTGGAGTGGAAAGAGGAAAATGTCCCACCGGGCGTGCCAGAATCCGTTCTCCTCCGAAACACGGAGACGCGGCCGCGTAGGTCCGTCTTGCCTGAATTTGGGGGCAGATGCTAATTGGTGCTATCTGTCCACCTCTCCGAAGATGCCAAGTTGATTTATGACACCATGTATCGAAAGTTTAAACTGATGCGGCCGATGTAGCAGACTTCGTCAGATTCCCTCTCATTTGAGGGGTTTTTGATTGTGGGGATGCTCTTCCCTGCAGGCGCAAGCCCCCCATTATTGGACCTTTGTTGGGACTGTTGAACACTTTTCTGGGTTCAGCCCCCCATTATTTAGCAATGCTAAACATGAATCTGGGTTCTGGCTGTATTTTGTCTTTGGCCGAGCACTAACCATTCATTATAGCTCTGGGCTTTACTTTGAATGTCATATGAAATGATCAAGTTTGGAAGAATGTAGTTGGGGTTCAATCAAAGGGGAGATCTTGTCTCTGGAAAACTTAGCTGATTTTGGGCTAAGACTGGTTTGAAAATAGTGTTAAACACTAACACATATTTGACGATCACGTGTTCCCACGTGATGCGTTTAAAATAGTGTTAAACACTAGGGACAGAACACTCAAAATAGTGTTAAACACTAAAAATGAGGCGGTCACGTGGGGTCACGTGAAGTGCCAGAGAATTAGGTTAGACTTCCTTTATTTTACTATCAAAATCTGCCAATAAGTGTTAAACACTTAATCTTTGTAATCATCACGTGTGGGCACGTGATAGTGCCCATGTATTGGGTATTAATTCCTCTATTTTCCCTCATTTGCCCTTTTTAAAAAGGTGTTAGTCAGGGGTCACGTGGGGACACGTGAGGCGCCCTAAATCAGTATTGCCTTTGCTTTGTTCTCTCTTTTTGAGGGATTTATTCGAGGGTCACGTGGGAACACGTGACCCAACTTCATTCGTTTTCTTTTGATCACTGAGGAGGGGAGTCACGTGTTGTCACGTGATCAGGTCGGATACTGGCTTTTTTACGTGCATGGAGGGTTTTAAGTCCCCTGTTTAAGAATTAAATTCTTTTCTAGGGTTGAACCGTAATTTTATTTAGAGGAATTAAATTCCTATGTATTTAGAAGAATCAAATTCTTTAAACCCAACTCTCCCTCTAAGTTTTGAATCTGCATGGCAGAATCTCCCCGACAAGAATTAAATTCTCAACTTATGGGGAGATCTGCTTCTGCAGATCTTCAACCATGAAAAAGAACTAAGTTTTTGTTTTAAGGGTTAAACCCTGTCTCTGTTGAAGGAATTAAATTCCTAAGTATTTGGAGGAATTAAATTTCTTAAACTCAATTCTCGCTCTAAGTTTTGGATCTGCATGGCAGAATCTCCCCGATGAGAATTAAATTCTCAACTTATGGGGAGATCCGCTTCTGCAGATCTTCTACCAAAAGAAGAACTAAGTTCTTATTCAGAAGAGTTAAACTCTTAGTTTGAGAATTAAATTCTCCTTTTATTTTGTGGAGCTTTCTCACCTAGGGTTTCTTTCTCTTCTGAGGAAATCTTCCTTTCTCTCTAGAGAATTAAATTCACTTTTTTTTTCTCTCTGTTGTTGTATTTTCTAAAAAAATTCCAAGGATCCTTCTCTTCTCTTCTTGGCTCCTATTTATAGAAGAAAGAAAAGAATCAGTTTGTTTAGTCAATCTTTCATTGAAAGATTTTAATTGATTTCGTAAGCAACATGATCTTTTAGATCACTCGGTGAATTTTATTCATCATTGGATTTTTTAATCCAAAAGATATTCTGTTTGTTATTCTTGATGAATTTCAGGGAAATCTTTCCTTGTATAGAATCTTTCTATAAATTGGTGATTTTTAATCACCATTGGATTTTTAATCCAACGGTGCTCCACTTTACAGAGCACAATCTTTTTTGTTTGGAAAGATCTAGGGAAATATTTTTCCAACTAGTGTTTTTGATTTCCCTTAATTAGAATTTAATTCTATTAGTTTAGAAGGTTTAAGAGCCTATCACGTGTTAGCACGTGACCCCACAGATTGATCAATTAATTAGAATTTAATTCTATTGGTTTAGAGAGCTCAGAAACCCATCACGTATTGGCACATGACCCCACTGATTAATTATTTAATTAGAATTTAATTCTATCGTTTCAGAGGGTTTAAGAGCCTATCACGTGTTGGCACGTGACCCCACTGATTAATTATTTCCAATTATTTATTTTATTCAGTGCCTACAGGCTTTGCCTGTAAATGGTCGCGTGTCTGCACGTGATGCCCGGTCACGTGTGGGCACGTGATACCTCATAACTTTTGATCCCGGATGAATTATGAGGCCCATAATATATCAAATCGAAGGATTTTTCGAGACACTTTTGATACCATCAGAATTTAACTGTTTCTCATTCGGGGGTTTGTCAAAATACAGCCCGGAAAATACTGGTTCACATTTTCTTAAACGTATCGCCGCCATTAGATACCTTGGGCTCTTTTGCACAGAAATTTTTTGGCGGGAACAGAGTTTGACTTCATCAAAAAAGGTAGATGAACCATGTATAAATAAAATGGTTGTAGTGAGTATGGTTGTCTTCCTCGTATTGTACGCGGATGACATACTCTTGATAGGAAAGGGTGTTCCTATGCTGCACTCGGTCAAGCACCTCTTATTACACAGATTCTCCATGAAAGATCTAACTGATGTCTCTTACATCCTCGGGATATAGATCTAAATGGATTTGGAATTGTCCCAATCCAGGTATATAGACACCATGCTAAAGGGGTTTAGTATGGATGATTCTAAGCGTGGTAATGTACCCGCTTGTTCAGGAATCACTCTCTCCAAAGAGATGTCTATCGGGACCGATTTGGAGAGGGCTCGCATGTAAGGAATGCCCTATGCTTTGGCAGATGGGTCAATCATATATGCGATGTTATGTACCAGACCAGATGTAGCTTACTCACCAGGTGTAGTGAATAAGTATCGAAAATATCTTTGGAAAAAACACTGGAAAGCTGAAGAATATTCTTAAGTGCTTGAGAAGAACTAAAGAGATGTTCTTGGTGTATGGTAACGGTGAACTCCAGATGGAGTCCTTTACCGATTCGAGCTTCTGAAGTGATACGGACGACTGAAAGTCAGTCTCGGGTTTTGTCTTCACCCTCAGTGGAGGGACGGTATGTTGGAAGGGTTCCAAGCTATATACCGTAGCAGACTCGTTGATAGAGGCTAATTACATCGCTACCAACGATGCTACCAAAGAGGTTGTCTGGATAATTAGAGTTCATGAGATGAACTACGTTCCTACCATTGGGCATCCAATACCTGTGTATTGGGATGATAATGGAGCTATGGCTTTGTCCTAGGAACCCCGGTCCCGTCAGCGATCCATATATATTCTTAGACAGTATCACCTGATTAGGGAGATAGTTAATCTCCGGGAGATCGAGGTTAGGAGAGTTGACACAGAGGATAACACAGTGGATCCACTCACCGAGGCCATCCCCCAGATGCTATCTGAGAGACATTTGGGACGTTGGGTATGAGATACTACAACAACTGGCCTTAGTGCAGGTGGGAGATTGTTAGTTATATGTATGGCCTAGAGACCATTATTGTACATATGATGTATACTATACTGGATGCTTGGACATATATAGAGAGGACTTTCTTGCTCGACATAATAATATGCTATCTGGTTACCTTTATCTTAACGTGTAGACTGGTATTTATACTGTCTGTCTCTTACATGTTGATAAATCCCTTAGGATATGTACTTGACTACCAGGACTATGATGAGATCATACTAGTGGGCCACGGTGGTCCAAAGTACATCCTTTAATTGTTCATAGTCGAGGGTATATCGAGACAGGGAATCGATATTACAGATTAGACTAGCGTATACGCTTCTTGACCTATATGATGGGCGATGGATGATCCCACATCCATTGGTGTTTGAAATCAAAGATGGGATACGGGTGGTCATTGGAGAATGGGTACACCGAACGGGACTCGCCGAGCACTCCTATGTGGTAGTATACCTATCGTGAGATAGCAGTCCTCTGGTGACACTAGTACATGTTAGTCTATAGATCTGAGATCGTCATAGAGTCTTATGCGGCTTCCACTGTGCTTTGATTTCCTCCCTACCACGCTCAAAGGAGACGTGCAAACAGGTGGATTTTGGGTACAGTCCCGAGTCGCATGGAGGCAATGAGCGATAGGAGGGGTTTCGTCTCTCCCGGTATTGGGGGTTAATGTTGCGCTATGCTCGATTTGCTATAACTGGAAGTCCCTGGCTAGGGCTGCTGCCGAGAATTACTGATAAGTGTTATCAGTAGTTTCTCGAACCGTTATAGGCCAGACATCGGCATGACTTTTCACGTTACTGGGGACTGACGTTTACCACCCCTAGACATGATATGTGACATATGAGACGAAGAGACCGGACTGTATGGTAATGTTACTGATAGGCTTCATGGAGACTGTGGATAAGCTTGCTTGTTGATCTTCATATCGCTCAATACCCGGATAGCCGTTATGTCCAGCTAATACTGCTGACGGCTTGTAGGTGACTGATGTGATCATCACCTACTGCCGGCGTATTGACGAGTCTTTATAGTCCCACACAGAAGTTCCCTGGTTCAAGCGAAATGAAGTAGGACACATAAGTGATATGTGTGTGGGCCTGATTAAATATGAGTATGTGATACCGTATTGTAATCTGGCAGTTATCTGTTATCAGTTCGGTTATATGTGATATAACCAGATTATCGAATCAAGTGTTGATTTGATAATGTGATATACAGATAAATGATATTAGTCGGTCATATGTGATATAATCAGATTATTAAATCAAGTGTTAATTTAATAATGTGATATATATTATATGTGATATAATTATATCTTAACTAATATCATTAGCTCACTAATTATTATTCGTTATATATATATTAATATATATGATATATATATATATATATATATATATATATATATATATATATATAATGAAGTATGGCATATGAATTTCTATTTTGTGAAAATAGAAATGAGGTGGAAAATAAGAGCATTGTTGCAAGTATGGGATTTACTTTTGTTTATTCATCTTGACTCATTATTCAAGCATGGTTGCAATTTTATATTGCATAATTCCATGCTTGAATGAGTGAGGGGTCAAGACTTGCCATTCTATGCTGGCTCATTCTCAACACTTTGCGATTTTTTCTTGAGTTGCTCTCATAGTTGCTTTCTAGCTTCTTCCTCTTCCTCATGTTATGGTTCAAGCTTCAACCCTCACATATGATGTGAACCATGAAGCTTGAACACAAACTTGTGAGCTTTTAACATTCCCTATTTCACCACCCTACACTTGACTAGCGATCGAGTGTAGCGTGTTTCCTACGCTAAAGTGTTTAGTGTAGAGGTAGCTTGAGTTGGAGGGACTTCGCGTGGATCATCTTTGGCACGAAGGTCACCAGAGAAGCTCGTCCAAAGCCTCAAGTGGAGCCTAGTGGAGTCGCGAGAATACTACACGAAGCATGTGAAGTGAAGGACTGGTCTACAAAGCTTGTATTCCTTGTTCACTTGATGTAAAGTTGTTTATATTCATATATCGTCTAATTTTCTGGTTAAGATTCTAGGGTTAGGGTTATTTAGCATGGTAATTTTTTGAAAACGGTATGGATGATGCCTCCCGAAACCTTACTATCGTGCTCCGTAACACAACATCTACCCGCCTGAGATTGACCGAGCAGGGAAGCTGCTCGGTGGCCTCTTAATGAGAGCTTCGATCCTTAGCGCGGGTGGGTAGGAAGTTATCCGCTAAGGATTAGTTATCCGCTAAGGATTGACCGAGCAGGGAAGCTGCTCGGTGGTCTCGTGAGGAGGGATTTAGATCCTTGGCGAAGATGGGTAGGGATCTACCCTCCCGGGATTGACCGAGCAGGGAAGCTGCTCGGCAGCCTCTTGGTGAGGGTTTTGATCCTTAGCGCAGGTGGGTAGGAAGTTACCCGCTAAGGATTTACTGAGCAGGGAAGCTGCTCGGTGGCCTCGTAAGGAGGGATTTAGATCCTTGGCGAAGATGGGTAGGGATCTACCCGCCGGGGATTGACCGAGCAGGGAAGCTGCTCGGTGGCCTCTTGGTGAGGGCTTCGATTCTTAGCGCAGGTGGGTAGGAAGTTACCCGCTAAGGATTGACCGGGTAAGGAAGCTGCTTGGTGGCCTTGTGAGGAGGGCTTTAGATCCTTATCGAAAATGCGTAGGAATCTACCCGCCAAGAATTGATCGAGCAGGGAAGTTGCTCTGGGGCCTCTTTTCGCCTTTATAGGGCATCGGTCTGTCTCCCTTGACCCGTAAAATCCGGGAGAGTGATCGTCGTAGACAACACGTGGCAGAAATGCACAGGCGAGGCGCGATGCTCCATGGTTCGTGTCGTGAGGATTGGCAAGGTCGCCACGTAGCAGCTTTTTATTGGGAAATTTGAAAATATCCCGTGATTCGTGTTGCCGCGCGCGCAAATTTCGGCCTTTAGGGATTCTGTTGGGACTATAAATAGCGAAGGCATGTTGGTTTTCTTTTAGCCTCGCGTTTCTGTAAATGGTCGGATGTCCGTGCGTGCTCATCAATGAGATGATTTTCCGTGACGATTGTTCCCCTCCGAATGACGGCCAAGACATGGGCTGTCTTGCCTGAAATTCGGGGCAGATACTAATAGGTGCTATCCGTCCACCTCTCCGAAGATACCAAGTTGATTTATGGCACCGTGTATCGAAGGTTTAAACGGATGCGGCCGATGTAGCAGACTTCATCAAATTCCCCCTCGTTTGAGGGGTTTTTGATTGTGGGGACGCTCTTCCCTGCAGGCGCAAGCCCCTGTAATTAATTACGCTACCGCATCGCGGTAACAACTTTCTCCTTCTCCAGCTGGTCACTTCGTGTCGTGGGTGTTTGTTTTGTTTGTGGTTGCCCGTGGATTGTATACGGAGACTCATTTATGTTGTCGCCCGTAGGAAGTGGATTAGTCCAAATCCGTATTTTCTTAGATTTGGTTTTGGGGTTTTGGTTCGCGGATACGTTAGCCATATTTGAGGCTAAGATCAACTCAAACATTTGTTAAGGATACGTTAGTCTAGTTTGAGACTAAGATCAACTTAACGGGATCGTTTAGATCCGACAAAAGAGCGTTTAGGCTTTATTGTTCCAGTTTAGGGACATAGTGGTCCATTGCATGTATGGCCATCGGGACCCGTCACCTCTCTGACGACGTTGAAGGATTACAACGACAGATGTCAGAGGAGTTCAGAGATGTACCCTTGAACCAAAGTTGATTGGGGAATTTATAGTCCAATTTGGGACTAAAGTGTGTCTGAAGGTTTAAGGATACGTTAGCCATATTTGAGGCTAAGATCAACTTAAACGGGATCGTTAGATCCGACAAAAGAGCATTTGGGGCTCTATTATTCCAGTTTAGGGACATAGTGGTCCATTGTCAGTTTAGGGACATGGTGGTCCATCTCCATTTTAGGGACATGGTGGTCCATAAAATGTATGGCTGTCGGGACCCATCACCTCTCTAAAGACGTTGAAGGATTACAACGACAAATATCAGAGGAGTTCAGAGATGTACCCTTGAACCAATGAGTTGGTTGAAAGAGTAGATGTGCTCAGTTCAAAATGATTTGAGGACTTATGGCCAGTTTGGGCTAAGTCCAATTATGTTTGAAATATTAGCCCTTTGGGCTATTAGACATTTGTCTGGGTTCAGCCCCTCATCATTCAGCAGTGCTAAACAGAGGTTTGGGGGCTCGGACAACATTTTGTCTTTGACTTCCTCAATTTTGAGATTCAATTGGAGGAGGAACTTTTGCCTCTGGAAAATTAGCCAATTTGGCTAAAAGTAGTGTTAAACACTAGAGAACAATAGCGTTAAACACTGGAGATAGAACTCTCAAATTAGTGTTAAACACTAAAAGACAATCAGTATTAAACACTGGAAATATAATCTTCAATTTAGTGTTAAACACTAGAAACAATCAGTGTTAAACACATGAAATATAATCCCCGAATTAGTGTTAAACACTAAAGACAGAGGAGTCACGTGTGGACACGTGAGAGCGCCCAAAAGTGGGACCAGATCCCTATTCTTCGTTCTGCAATTAAGTGTTAAACACTTTTCATTTCCTGGCCATCACGTGTGGGCACGTGATAGGCATCCATCCATTGGATATTAAAGGGATTTGTTAGGGGTCACGTGGGGACACGTGAGGGCGCCCTAAATGTGGAGCCAGATCTCCTTTTGTTTTATCCTCAAATCTGCGAATAAGTGTTAAACACTTTTATTTTTATTTTAGAGCATCACGTGTTGGCACGTGATGGGAATCTGTGCGCCAATTGTTAAAGCATTTGCTGAGGGGTCACATGATAACACGTGAGAGCGCCCAAAGCTTCTTTTCTTTTGTTTTTTCTTTCTGCATTTTGGGAGTCACGTGGGAGCACGTGAGGCATTGCCTCAAACCTTCTTTTCTTCAGGGATCTTTTCAAGGGTCACGTGGGGGCACGTGACCCTAGTTCTTTTCATGAACAGAGATCTTTTAAGAATTGAATTCTCTGTAGGGTTAAACCCTAATTATGATTTTGGAGGAATTAAATTCCTATTGTGAAAGAATTAAATTCTTATTTAGGATAAAATCCTGATTTCTTTTTAAAGGAATTAAATTCCCAGATTTGTAAAAGAATTAAATTCTTGATTAGGGTTAAACCCTAGTTTTTCTTTAGGAGAATTAAATTCTCAAAACTCAATTCCCCTTCTAAGTTTAGGATCTGCATGGCAGGATCTTGACCCGATGAGAATTAAATTCTCAACTTATGGGGATATGTGCTCTGTGCAGATCTTCAACCAGAAGAAGAACTAAGTTCTTTTTGTATAAGAGTTAAACTCTTGGATTTTTGAGAATTAAATTCTCTGTTTGAAGTTTTGATTCCCTTTCTTTTCTCACCTAGGGTTTTCTTTGTTGAGAATTAAATTCTCCTTTCTTTTCTTCCCTCTTGAGAATTAAATTCTCCTCTCTCTGTTTTTCTCTCCCCAAAAAGATCCATTCTCTTCTTTTCTTGGCTCCTATTTTTAGGAGAAGGAAAAGAATCAATTTGTTCAGCAAATCTCTCAATGAAAGATTTGATTTGATTTCATAATTAATATGATCCTTTAGATCATTCAGTGAATTTTATTCACCGTTGGATTTTAAATCCAAAGATATTCTATTTGTTATTTTCGGTGAGATTTTAGGGAAATCTTTCCTTGTATCAAATCTTTCCATAAATTGGTGATCTTTAATCACCATTGGATTTTTAATCCAACGGCCCCCATAATCCTTTTCCATTTGGAAAGATTTAGAGAAATTTAGAATTTTAATTCTATTTCGAAAGATTTTAGAGAAATTTAGAATTTTAATTCTATTAAACTGTAAGGCTTTCAAAGCCTGTCACGTGCTGGCACGTGACCCTTGGTCACGTGTGAGCACGTGACCCCCAAATTGGTTTCTTTAACAGCCGTTTGTTTATGTTGTTGTTTTAACCATCACGTGTCAACACGTGACCATTGGTCACGCGTAAGCACGTGATACCTCATTGAGGTAATTTCTGATTTTTAATCAGGGAACAGATTTTAGAATTTAATTCAATTCATTATTTTAGAGGCCTTAAGAGCCCATCACATGTCTGCACGAGACCCATGGTCACGTGTGAGCACGTGATGCCCCATTGGGGTCTTTTCTGAGTTTTTATTATATTTTTTAACTCCTTCAGCGGGTTCCTAGAGGTCCATCATGTGTGGACACGTGATACCTCATAACTTTTGATCCCGGATGAATTATGAGGCCCATAATATATCAAATCGAAGGGTTTTTCGAGATGCTTCCAATATCATCAGAATTTAACAATTCCTCCTTCGGGAGTTTATCAAAATATAGGCCGGAGGATACTGGTTCGCATTTCCTTAAGCATATCGTTTCCATTTGATACCTTGGACTCTTCTGCGCAGAAATTTTCGGCGGGAACAAATGCCCCCCACTACTTTGCCCACGTAAGTATATACGTGGGTGAAGTAGTGCAAAGTTATGAGTAGCCATGGAATTGAGGGCTTAGGAGACAAGTTTAGGGTCCTTGTAGCCTAAGACTTTTCAACTTTATGAGCCGTGAGGGTCTCACAAAGACTTTTCTCCCTACGGATCGAGAGGATCTCATTGGTGTTTTTTCTCTTTAGGGGTTTTGAGGACTCCTAAGTGTGTTTTCTTTTATAAGTCGTAAGGATCTTATAAGAGAATTTTCCCTCCTACGAGTCAAGAGGACCCGTAAGCGGTTGTTTCCCTCCTTGTCGAGATTCGACTTTGGAGAGTGTGACCCGTGGATAGTATGCAAGAGACCGTTTTGGATCGCCTTGCAGGGCCCCAGTGCTTAGGAAACAGGTTTTTTTCAATCCCCGCTTCCTAAGGCTTTTCCTCACGAGTCGAGACGAATCGAGAAGTTCTCGCAAAGACATCAATTTCCTCACGAGTCGAAACGGATCGAGCAGATCTTGCAAGGATGTCCTAACGTCACAGTTAACCTCTGCTCTTTACGATAAAGGTCCGTTAGGGTCTGTGGTACTAGGATTTTGGTTGTCGTACCGTCTCGTTGGCTGATGTATTCCTCGATATGCAGTTTTGCTGTTCGAGTAGCCTTGCGACATGTCGTGTCTCTGATCCCTTCGAGGGCTGGACAAGACGTCTTCAAGCAATCCTCCTAGGTAGTTTGACCGTCGGAAGAGCAAGCGTTAGGAATTTTGCCATGCCGCTTTTTACTTGAGGTTAGGCTCATTTTGGAGAGCCCCGATGAGTCATAACCACTCCGCGCTGGTGTGGGATGATCTCTGATTGTCTTTCAGGCTTTATATGACTTGCCGTTAAGACGCTGAAGCTAGGAATTTGGCCTTTGCTTCATTTGCTGGCATTGCGTCCTCTGTATCGAGACGAATGTCGTGGTTGTCTCTAGGTTGCATGTGAACCGTCGAGGTTTGGAACTAAGGATTTTGCCATGGCTCCTTTTGGTGATGTTGCGTCTGCTGTGTCGAGACGAACGTCGAGGAGGTGACCACTCCGCATTGGTGCGAGATAATCTCCGATTGGCTTTCAGGCTTTATATGACTTGCCGTTAAGACGCATGAAGCTAGGAATTTGGCCTTCGCTTCGTTTGCTTTGGCGCGTCTGAATCCTGCTGGGGGAAGAACGCTGGGGTGACATTTCATCTGCTGTATCGAGACGATCGTCGAGGTGGTGACCACTCCGAGCTGGTGCGAGATGATCTCCGAACGTCATTCAGGCTTTATATGAGTTGCCGTTAAGACCCCGAAACTAGGAATTTAGCCTTTGCTTCATTTGCTTTGGCGCGTCCGAATCCTGATGGGGGAAGAACGCCGGGGTGACATTTCATCTGCTGTATCGAGACGATTGTCGAGGTGGTGACCACTCCGCTCTGGTGCGAGATGATCTCCGATTGTCTTTCAGGCTTTATATGACTTGCCGTCAAGACCCTGAAGCTAGGAATTTGGCCTTTTGCTTCATTTGCTTTGGCGTGTCCGAATCCTGCTGGGGGAAGAACGCTGGGGTGACATTTCATCTGCTGTATCGAGATGATCGTCAAGGTGGTGACCACCCTGTTGGAGATAGTGCCCTCAGAGTCAATTATTGGATCACAGGCACGTGATTGTAATGATTGAGGGGAGGACCTGTCCCAGTAGGACAGTCTTACTCAAGATGATGGTATGCTATCTGGTTTATCTTTATCATCGTGTACTGCTTTAGGTGATCTTACGAGTCGCTATTACACGTTCATAGAGCCCCTAGGATTCTTGCTTGACTACCAGCAGTATGAGAGAGATCATATAAGTGAGAGCTGGAGTCTATAAGCACATCCTTAAAAGGTCCCTAGTCGTGGGAGTTTCGAGACAAGGCATCGATTCTCCAGAGTAGGCTAGTGTATACAGTCGAGACCCCGACGAGGGGCGGTGGCCGGTCTCACAAGCCACTGGTGTCAGTTGGTTCACCTAAGATGCATACAGGTGCTCATTGGGTTATGAGTACACCGGACAGGACTCGCCGGGAACCTGCTAGTTGGAATTATACCAGACGTCAGATAGCAGTTCCCTGGTGACATGTGTACAGGTTAGTTCATCGACTTGAGATCGTCATTTGTCTCGTGTGAGTTCCCACTGTGCTTTGATTACTACCCTACCACGCTCAAAGGAGACGTGCAAACAGGTTTTAGTTGGGTGCAGTCCCGAGCAACATGGAGGCAGTGAGCGGATCTGCAGGGGTCCGTCTCTTCCGGTATTGGGGGTGAGGTCGCGCTGTGTCTAGGAGAGCCAGAACATGGAAAGTCCTTGGCCAAGGCAGGAGATTTGCTGGTAGGTATTCCAGCAGTATCTCAGGGTGTTCTGGGCTACACTCCGACACGACTTGTACCGCTATTGGGGGTCTGACTTTTACCAACCCCCTAGGCCCGCCATGTGATACTCATAGACGAACGGACCGGACTGTACGGATATTGTCACTGACAGGCTCAGTAGGGTGTCAGGATGAGTTCGCTCATCGACGTCCCTTTTGGTCAATAGCTGGTGGCCCGTCACGTATTGGCTGATACCTCTGACGTGCTAGTGGTTAAATCCACAGCCATAGTATTGACGATTCTTTAGAGTCCACCACACACAGACAGTTACTCAGGTTTTGGGCGAAACGCTGTAGAGGCCGTATGGAGATATGGCAGGGTTCGATCAGATACGTGCGGTATTGCACGAATCGTGATCGGACGGTTTTTACTAGCCGGCTTTGGTTTAAGCCGGATCCTAGTATTAGACAGTGTAGTTTTGTCTCTTTGCATTTGTGTTCAGTGGGAATACAAATGCGGGCAGGTATATGCAGTAGTGGGGTTTTCCTGTAATTTATTACGGGATCAGTTTTTTGAAGTTGCCAGTTTGCATTCCGTTCCGGCCAGTTTTTTTCTTTGTTCCTTCCCGGCCGGACTTTCCGATTGAAGGGGGTTATTTGCAAGTTTGCAAATAACATTAGTGGAGGGGGTTTCTTGCATTTGTGGATTATGATATGACCATCATCATGAGATTCTCTTTGGATCATTCTTTTGCATTAATGTGAAGAGATTTGTATATGACTTGAGATAAGAAATGGGTGTGACTTGATTCCATGCTTATCTTCACATTTTCTTATTGTGATTTTTTTCCTCCCCCATTCCATATGAGGGGCCGGCCATTGCTTGAGGGGAGAGAGAGAGAAGTTCATTTTTCATGTGTGGCAATTTGCTTCATCTCATTTTCTTGTAAGGAAAAATGAAAGCACCATTTTTCCTTAACCTCATTCCTACCTCCATCCTTCCATGGCAACTTCACATACCCCAAAGAGACAACCTACTACTCTAGTCTACAGCAAATCTTGGACGCGTCGGCTAGCCAACTTCGCGCCCGAGTTGCCTCGGTCAAGAGGTGGGAGCCCGTAAAAGTATTCGGCTACGTGGTGCCCTTTCCGACGAGGACGTGACGGACGGAGATTCCGTGGGAGATCGGAGTGGAGACAAAGACCGAAGGACACGGATCGCTTGTTATAACTCTCTACCCGTATTTTAGTTTGCTAGTAGCTAGGTTAATGGCCCGATCCGGGATAAAAGTGCGCGGTGGTGCCGGTTTGCTAGTTTGCAAAGTTTTTGTTTCCGCGTTTCCGGCATCGGATAGACGGCCGGGGCACCGCCGCGGACTTACATTGGTATCAGAGCCACGCCATTAACCATGCCTAGCTTGCTCTAGTAAATTTAAAACCCAATCGAACAAAAATCGCAAAAACCGTATTTTCAGTGCACTGTTTTCTGCCGAATTTTTTTTAGCTCCAAAAATTTTTCAGGTTGTTTCAGAATACTGTACATGGAAATCTAAGAAATATGTGAAAAATTGGTCGCGAGATCTCACCATAACGCTATGGAACCGCGGCCAAACCCATGCTTGGGCCGCGGTTCTGCCGCGCTTTAAACTGTTCATCGTTCCAAATTTTTCCAGAGGGCTTTAAACTGAGAAATGGGGTTTTTGGAACATTCTTTTTGGGCCCAGATTTTCTGTGAGTGCTACAGTGATGCTTGGGGCCCACTTCGATAAATTTGATCGATCGGATATTTTAAACATGCTAGTTCACAGTATTTACATTATATCTACGACCGTGAATGTCACTTGATCGGTAAATCCTGTCTAACTGCTATAGCCCTTTTAGACGGATTTGCGAACGTGACATTCACGTTGATGTTCTGTGTTGTGCTGTGATGTTGCGGATTGGTCGTGGGGGATAGCCTGGATGCAGTGTTAGTACTGTTTTGTTTTATATGTACATTTGATATTGCGGGGCGAGCGTCCGACATGTGGACTGTTGTCACTGCCTGTTTGTATTATTCTTTTGGGGCACGACCAGGTTGCGGTCGATGTACCTGTTGTATGTATATTTTTACTTTCTGTACTAGGATTACCCCGCGGAGGGGTGCACGGATAGCCGGGTTCTAGAGGGCAACGGGCCCGCATTTCATGGCATTGAGATGGAAGGGGCTTTACTTTAGAATTGGCAGGGCTATTCGCCGCACTCGTAGGGGGTACAGGTTGACCCAGGAGGGGTGCCCAAGTTACCGGATTCCATGAAGTGCTGGGTGGTCCATTCACGTTGCTGAAGGGGGCTGCCTCGCTTCAGGTTTTGGCGGGTAACTTGCCGCGCCCGTAGGGGTCTGGGATTTCATTGCACAGGCTATCCACACGACCAGGGGAACGTCGGGTTTCAGTAGCGGCTCTATGAAACCCGGGGATCCCAGATATCTGTATTGTTCTGTGATGATGTACATTTCTGTGATGTTGCATTTTATCACGCCTTGAGCGAAATATTATATATTGATATATATATACTAGTAGATGTTGTATATGTTTTGCATCCGCGCTAGTCCAGTCCCCGCTCTGTCGTTAGTTAGCTAACCTAACGGGTGATGATGGGACCCAGTGGCGAATGCAGATGGCATATACGTACGTCATTATTTTCGTTCTTTGTGGTGTGATCAATTGATGGGACTGCGTTGATCCAGATCAATGCAAGATAAACAAACCTATTCTGATGTTGTTGGAACACTTTTTCAAAAAGCTGTTATTGCAAGGGCGTTCTCTTTTGTTTTGCACAGTGGTATTCAGTTGGAATATCCTGCTCCTCAGTCGACGAGGCAAGGGCCGAGATCCCTTCACCGGGAGTGACCCCTTGGACAAAAGTTTGCTTCAGGGCAATAACTTCACTATAGCCGATTACTTTTGCTTTGCATCGTGGTATTTAGTTGGAATATCCTGCACCTCATTCTACGGGGAAAGAGCCGAGATCCCTTCACCGGGAGTGACCTCTTTAGCAAAGGCTTTCGTTACTATATTTTTCTAAAAATCTATCCGTTCCTTCAACGATATCAAGTTCATAACGTTAAAGGTTTTCGCCAGAAACCATTCGTAGCCCTCCGTCATTTCATATGGATAGTCAATAGTATTCAAGCTGTGTTTGTTGGCCATAGTCAAGGCACAGTGTTTTGTAGCTATTGGGTGTTCATATGCTGCATAGATAGATGCGTTGGTTTGGGACAGTCGTATAGCCTTGTTGGCCCTAGTCAAGGGCTTGTACGGGTGGGTTCAAATCAACCTGGACAATGACGAGTAGAACTTGACATGTGACTTATGATTTATTGGCCTTAGTCAAGGTCATAAGAGCATGGGGCAAAAATCCACATCGGGAGTTTCTAAAGAAACTGAAACTTGCCAGATATGCGCATACCTTCTGGAGTGTGATAACGTGAGCGGATTCCGTCACATTATCATGCGATGATAGTTGGATCCCGATTCCCACTGATGATTTGGTTTACTCCTCGGGTGATCCCGGCTAATTCTTCTTTCAGGTTTGGGGAAGAATTTGACGTTACAGTGGGAGGTTTCCAGATTAGATAAAATGATAACCATTCTGATCTAGGTTAGGGTGCATGCTGAGTGTTTCTTTTCTCTCTCTCTTTGGCAGCGACCATTGACCCGACCCTAGACTATGACTCAGTGACCAAGTTGACCGAACCTTCTTAACACTGGCTTTTGGATTGTCAGAGTTGCAGACCTCATTGCCACTCCTACTTTTACCTTTTTCTCCAGGACACCCCGTATTACTACGAATGTCCACTTCCATTGGACAAAACCATCGTATGGTTATATACGAACTCGAAGGAATTCGAGGATGGTTTCTGGTTCTGGAGAAAACGAATAGGACTATTCAGTTGTCTTTTCCTTTTACCTTCTCTCTCAGATTGTGAGTACTCCTTGGTTTAGGAGATAGTACACCTATTACACAAATTGGATAGTCTTCTTCCAAACCTTAGGCTGGTGCCGAACGGTGGGGAATGAAGAAAACCAATTAGCCTAAACGGTGTACAGAAGGTATTAAGTTAAGACAAAGTAAGGGATTAGTAAGAGGGCAAAGTAAATTGCGACTGATATTCACGACCAAACCAAATATTTCTTCGCCAATCCTAAATCACCTTTGTATTTCTCCAGGACACTCCGTATCACTACGAAGATCCCAAGTTTATTGGATAATCCATCGTATGGTTATATACGAACTCGAAAGGAACTTGTTCCAGTTCGGGGATGGATCCTGGTTCAGGAGAAATAGGAATAGGGTTTATTCGGTTGTCTTTTATCTTCACCTTCTCTCGCATTGTGAGTGCTCCTAGGATTAGGACAGTACACCCATTATGCTTATTGGATAGTCTTCTTCCAAACCATAGGCTGGTGCCGAAAGGTAGGGAAGGAAGAAAACCATTTGGCCTAAAGGGATGTACAGAAGGTAATGACTAAAGACATATAAAGGGATTTGGAGAGATGGCAAAGAGATATACGGTTACAGTTGTGAATCTGGATAATGGAAGAGGCATTACTAGGAATACCAGGATACCCCATCGAAACATTTCAATGTTTCAGTTTCACCGTGTACTGTTAAAAGAAAACTGATTTCCCAATTAGACACTTGCTCCAGGGTATGTATTTACCAGGTTTGATTCTCTCATCTGTATGGTTTTACAGATGATGAGTGGGAGTAAGTTATTGGGGATTAGGTGATCATCCTCATTATATCGGGATTCGTTGTAATTGGTGATATTTGAGGAAGTCACCTGGGTTGTTTGCCGGACGGCAAATATTTGGTTTTGAATATCCGTTGTTGTGCACCAATTTCAAATTGATATATCTGTACGTCTATTTTTATAGAGTGAGACATACCTTTTTGAAATTATGTCTATGACATTTACCTATACCAGTGGATGGTTAGGTAAGGAGCATTGAACAGTGGTGTAATTCTTCTTAACCAAAAGTACAGTTTTCAACCTACGACACACAGTGAATGAGTCATTTGACTCAAAGGACTTATACAGAGTATTGTATATTGTCCAGTGTCCATTAGGACAGAGGGGTTGGTCCTCGTGCTGTATTCTGTTTACTTATGACTTCTCTAGTTCTTAGACATGTGTTTCGTAGAAACACAGGGTCTAAGTTTTGAGGAGTTATAGGTATAAGAGTAAAGTAGAGAACCAGGTATTGCAAGTATCGGGATTCTTCAAGGTGATCGAAGATGTAGATACTTGTGAATGGTATTCAGTTGATAGTAATGTTTAAGAGAACTTGCTTCTCTTTTAAGTTACTCATAATTGGAAGTATTCCTAAGTTGAGTAACGCTGATCGGGCTCTTTCCATTTAGTTGACATGCACTGGAGACAGCTGCATGATTTGAATCTAGTTCAATTAAATCAGTGCCTATGTTTCTGTATTGGATATAGAACAGTTCATATCTTGACATTGTTAAGGTACGGGGAGTTGTCCGGCTTATGCTTAAAACCAGACACCGGACAACTCAAGGCACATTTCTGTAATGGCTGTTTGTGGGTTGACCCGGGCTATGACGAGGGTTGACTTTCTACCATTAGGAAGATCAATAGTGATATTGGTCTTGACTCGCCACAGTTTTAATAAAATGGATTTTTTCAGAAAACAGTAGTGGGAGTATGGTAGAACTGGAAGTGATTCCAGAACCGCAAATGATTACTGAAGATTTGATAAGAACCTAAAGATTCAATCTGGTTTGACATTCCATTGGCCACTCCGCAGATATGGTGGGTAACCTCAGGCACCCGAGAGGTACTTCGTTATGCTCAAGGACGGTGGCAGGGAGGTTCTTGTTTACCCAGACTTGCCATTGCTGTTGTTCCAGACTGTGAGACCCGGCAGGAGGACGAGTATAGCGTCGTTCTAAACTGACTTTAGAAGTGCACGTGTATATGACTCTGCCAGAGGGTTGTCGTAGTCAGTGGGAGCAGCGGAAGCATTGGTGGACATCAGGCTTATGTCTATTTATAGACTAAAGCAGATATAGCGGAGATAGATCATCTATTTCTGATGTGACAGTCATAGGTTTGACTTCATCAGAATAGGGGATGGATCTGTTAAGAAGGTAGTAGGGTGTGATGTCCTGGTATTTGGATGACATACACAAAATAGGAAGTGATATTCCTATACTACGATCGGTTATACTTTGGTCGTCACACAGTGGTTTCTCCACATAGGACTTGGATATTATATCAGACATTCTGGTTACTAGATCTATGGTTTTAGATTTAGATTTGGGTGGTTTCTCAATCTGGGTACTTTGACCGCATTCTAAGAGTATTTAGAATGGACGACTCCTGGCATGGTGGTGTAACTGCAGGTAATGGAGTCATCCTCTCTAAAGGTGTCTTACAGACTAAAGGGGAGAGGGATGCACATGATTGGCAGATCACTTGCTTAGGCAATTGAGTCAATCATGAGATGTCAAGTACCACACCAGATGTTGTTCTTGCAGTAGGTGCAATAAGTTGATCCAATCCTAGAGAAACAATCGGAAGCAGTTTTAGAACATAAGTGAATATTCTAGGGATATGATAACAACATTCTCCTTCGGGAGACAGTTATCATTCCAGGCTTCCAAGGTGACCTGGATGGCAGAGTGGTTGTCAGAGTTATAGTTTTCCCTCTAACGAGGGGCAGTATTTTGGACAGATGGTCCAAGCAGACACTGAGGGAAGGCATGGCGCAGGATACTGATTAAGTTCAGTTGACGATACAGTCTAAGAAGTTTGGATTTGGAGTTCATTTATGAGCTAGGTCCCATCAGACATCCAGACACATTCTAAGACAGGTATTGCTCATTTCGGGAGATGGACATAGAAAGAAACACCACAGCGGATCCACTCACTGAGGCTATTCCTCGAACGCAATAGTTTCGCAAACGAGCTTTGTGAGACTGACTAGTAGAGGAGTTGGGTGTTCGGTATTACACGGGCTGTGAGTATGTGACATCGCAATAATTAGCCTTGAGTGCAAGTGGGAGATTGTTGGAGATAGTGCCCTCAGAGTCAATTATTGGATCACAGGCACGTGATTGCAATGATTGAGGGAAGGACCTGTCCCAGTAGGACAGTCTTACTCAAGATAATAGTATGCTATCTGGTTTATCTTTATCATCGTGTACTGCTTTAGGTGACCTTACGAGTCGCTGTTACACGTTGATAGAGCCCCTAGGATTCTTGCTTGACTATCAGCAGTATGAGAGCGATCATATAAGTGAGAGCTGGAGTCTATAAGCACATCCTTAAAAGGTCCCTAGTCGTGGGAGTTTTGAGACAGGGCATCGATTCTCCAGAGTAGACTAGTGTATACAGTCGAGACCCCGACGAGGGGCGGTGGCCGGTCTCACAAGCCACTGGTGTCAGTTGGTTCACCTAAGATGCATACAGATTCTCATTGGGTTATGAGTACACCGGACAGGACTCGCCGGGAACCTGCTAGTTGGGATTATACCAGACGTCAGATAGCAGTTCCCTGGTGACATGTGTACAGGTTAGTTCATCGACCTGAGATCGTCATTTGTCTCGTGTGAGTTCCCACTGTGCTTTGATTACTACCCTACCACGCTCAAAGGAGACGTGCAAACAGGTTTTAGTTGGGTGCAGTCCCGAGCCACATGGAGGCAGTGAGAGGATCTGCAGGGGTTCGTCTCTCCCGGTATTGGGGGTGAGGTCGCGCTGTGTCTAGGAGAGCCAGAACATGGAAAGTCCTTGGCCAAGGCAGGAGATTTGCTGGTAGGTATTCCAGTAGTATCTCAGGGTGTTCTGGGCTACACTCCGACACGGCTTGTACCGCTATTGGGGGTCTGACTTTTACCAACCCCTTAGGCCCGCCATGCGATACTCATAGACGAACGGACCGGACTGTACGGATATTGTCACTGACAGGCTCAGTAGGGTGTCAGGATGAGTTCACTCATCGACGTCCCTTTTGGTCAATAGCTGGTGGCCCATCACATATTGGCTGATACCTCTGACGTGCTAGTGGTTAAATCCACAGCCATAGTATTGACGAGTCTTTAGAGTCCACCACACACAGACAGTTACTCAGGTTTCGGGTGAAACGCTGTAGAAGCCGTATGGAGATATTGCAGGTTTCGATCAGATACGTGCGGTATTGCACGGATCGTGATCGGACGGTTTTTACTAGCCGGCTTTGGCTTAAGCCGGATCCTAGTATTAGACAGTGTAGTTTTGTCTCTTTGCATTTGTGTTCAGTGGGAATACAAATGCGGGCAGGTATATGCAGTAGTGGGGTTTTCCTGTAATTTATTACGGGATCAGTTTTCTGAAGTTGCCAGTTTGCATTCCGTTCCGGCCAGTTTTTTTCTTTGTTCCTTCCCGGCCGGACTTTCCGATCGAAGGGGGTTATTTGCAAGTTTGCAAATAACATTAGTGGAGGGGGTTTCTTGCATTTGTGGATTATGATATGACCATCATCATGAGATTCTCTTTGGATCATTCTTTTGCATTAATGTGAAGAGATTTGTATATGACTTGAGATAAGAAATGAGTGTGACTTGATTCCATGTTTATCTTCACATTTTCTTATTGTGATTTTTTTCCTCCCCCATTCCATATGAGGGGCCAGCCATTGCTTGAGGGGAGAGAGAGAGAAGTTCATTTTTCATGTGTGGCAATTTGCTTCATCTCATTTTCTTGTAAGGAAAAATGAAAGCACCATTTTTCCTTAACCTCATTCCTACCTCCATCCTTCCATGGCAACTTCACATACCCATAAGAGACAACCTACTACTCTAGTCTACAGCAAATCTTGGATGCGTCGGCTAGCCAACTTCGCGCCCGAGTTGCCTCGGTCAAGAGGTGGGAGTCCGTAAAAGTATTCGGCTACGTGGTGTCCTTTCCGACGAGGACGTGACGGACGGAGATTCCGCGGGAGATCGGAGTGGAGACAAAGACCGAAGGACACGAATCGCTTGGTATAACTCTCTACCCGTATTTTAGTTTGCTAGTAGCCAGGTTAATGGCCCGATCCGGGATAAAAGTGCGCGGTGGTGCCGGTTTGCTAGTTTGCAAAGTTTTTGTTTCCGCGTTTCCGGCGTCGGATCGACGGCCGGGGCGCCGCCGCGGACTTACACACTCCGCTCTGGTGCGAGATGATCTCCGATTGTCTTTCAGGCTTTATATGACTTGCCGTCAAGACCCTGAAGCTAGGAATTTGGCCTTTTGCTTCATTTGCTTTGGCGCGTCCGAATCCTGCTGGGGGAAGAACGCTGGGGTGACATTTCATCTGCTGTATCGAGACAATCGTCGAGGTGGTGATCACTCTATGCTGGTGTGAGATGATCTCCGATTGTCTTTCAGGCTTTATATGACTTGCCGTCAAGACCTTGAAGCTAGGAATTTGGCCTTTGCTTCATCTGCTTTGACCGTAAGGTCTTTTGTTGACGCTCCGTCTGCATCTTGCTGGACTGCGAAGGAACGCTGTTGTTGACATTGCGTCTGCTGTAACGAGACGAATGCTGAGGTGGAGCTAGGATTTTGCCGTCACTCCGCTTTGTTGACCATGGGGTCTTTCGTTGATGTTACGTCTGCATCCTGCTGGACTGTGGAGGAACACCGTCGTTGACATTGCGTCTGCTGTAACGAGACGAATGCTGAGGTGGAGCTAGGATTTTGCCGTCACTCCGCTTTGCTGACCATGGGATCTTTCGATGATGTTGCGTCTGCAGCCTGCTGAACTGCGGAGGAACACCGTCGTTGACATCTCGTCTGCTGTATTGAGACGAATGCTGAGGTGGATCTGGGATTTTGCCGTCGCTCCATTTTGTTTCGACCGTGAGGTCTTTTGTTGACGTTGCATCTGCATCCTGCTGGACTGCAGAGGAACGCCGTCGTTGACATCTCATCTGCTGTAACGAGACGAATGCTGAGATGGAACTAGGATTTTGCCATGGCTCCGTTTGATGGTGTAACATCTGTGTCATGTTGGAAAGAGGAGGCCCACCGTCGTTGGTCTCTAGGCTGCAAATGTGCCCATTGAGATTTGGAACTAGGGTCTTTGCCATGGCTCCGTTTCGTTGCGACTCTGAGGTCGGTTGTTGACGTCACGTCTGCATCAGGTTGGAGGGACAAAGCACGCCAGTGTTGATCTCTAAGTTGTCGATGTTGACGTCGAGACCCTGAAGCTGGGGATCTTCCTTAGCTTCATTTGCTGACATTGTGTTTGCAATATTGCGACAAATATCGAGGTTGTCTTTAGGTTTTCTATGAACCGTCGAGATTTGGCTTCGCTTTCTGATGGAGCCTGTTGGGAAGGTATGGTTCCCTCTTTGTTTGTGCCCCTGGATTGTATACAGGGATCAATATGATCTCACCTGTAGGGCAAAAAGTTTCATTCTTTCATCATTTTTTTATTCTTTCCACGATGCTCTATCATTTCAGCTTTTCATATCGCGAAAATCGCGATTGCCCAATCATTTCGGCTATTGTTCGCGGTGTCCAATCATTTTGGCTATTTTTGTTTTTACTCGCTGCTTTTTATTGTGTGTTGCCCAATCATTTCGGCTGTTTTTGTATGCATACATTTTTACTTGCTGATTTTGTTGCAAGTTGCCCCATCATTTTGGCTATTTCATATGCATTTTTTTTGGCTCGCTGATTTTTTCTCGCGAGTAGGGGATTTGGGATCTGATCCCAATCTTGGCATCAGTATCGCTGCGACTGGAATATTGTCAGGAGCGAATCATCGTTTGCCGTAAAAGGACTTAGACTTTGATACCGTTTTAGGCATCAGCATCGCTACCACTGGGATATTGCCAGGAGCGAATCATCATTTGCCTCTGTCGATGTCGAACAAAGGTGGCTTAGCGAATAGGGTTAGGATCCCGTCGACTAAGGCTTTTGACTTCATGAGCTGTAAGGGTCTCACAAAGGTATTTCTCCCTACAAGTCGTAAGGATCTCGTAGGTGTGTTTTCTTCTTAGGGATCGTGAGAATTCCTAAGTGTATGTTCCCCCGTAAGTCGTAAGAATCATACAAAAGGGTTTTCTCCTTATATGTCGAGAAGACTTATAAGGGTTGTTCACCATATGGACATATCCCTAGCCACGGGTAGGACTTGGTTAGGAAAATGTTTATTCACGCCCGTGGATTGTATACAAGGGTCAGTATGGAGCCGCTTGTAGGGCAGTATTGGAGGTTGTGGGGTTGCTTAAGAACAGGTTCAGGTCTCTGTAACTTAAGACTTTCAAATCTTATGAGCCGTGAGGGTCCCATAAGAGAGTTCTCCTTACGAGTCGTGAGGATCTCGCAAGTGTAATTTCTCCTTAAGAATCGTGAGGATCCCTAAGTGTGTTGCTCCCTTATGAGTCGTAAGGATCTCACGCGGGTGGTTTTTCCTTACAAGGTCGAGAGGACCCTGTAAGTGTCTTTTAACGAGGTTGTGCCCTTTCGGGTTTTCACAAACACTCGCCGGTAGCCCTGCTGTTTTTACTCACGGAGCCCTTTCGGGTTTTCATCCGTGCCCATTTTGCTTATGGACATACCATTTTTTTTTATTCTTTTTTTTTCTAACGAGGTTGCGCCCTTTCGGGTTTTCACAAACACTGGCCGGTAGCTCTGCTGTTTTTACTCACGGAGCCCTTTCGGGTTTTCATCCGTGCCCATTTTTCTTATGGACATACCGTTTTTTTTAAACCATGTCAGCCTGGGGATGCCGCGGGTTGGTAGTAGTTTAACGATATTTCGGTCCTTATCCAGTTTTAGGACATAGTGGTCCATCATTAGTTTAAGGACGTTTCGGTCCACAGCCAGTTTTAGGACATAGTGGTCCATCATTAGTTTAAGGACATTTCGGTCCGTTATCCAGTTTTAGGACGTAGTGGTCCGTTGGGCTTTCTCTATGAATGAGCATGATGCCCCCGGCATGTCCATCTTTTTCGGAGCATGTGGTTGTGGTGGGTTCACCTTCCATTTTTCGGGCAGCGCGAACTTGCCCTGTTGGTATTGGTCTTCAACCCAGTTTTTGAAGACATAGCAATTTTCGAGTAGGTGACCCATTACTCCGTGGTAGGGACAATAGTTAGGATTGTCAACGTCACCTGGCTGCAACGGACGTTTTGGATCCGGCAGAGTGATGAGCCCGCTGCGCACCGCTAGCTCGAACAGCCTCTTTGTTTTATATCTGGGAAACGAGTAAGGACGTTTCAACTTCTCATTGAGGCATCGCGGCTTGTTGTTTTGATGACCAAACGGTTTCGGGTCACTCGGCTGTTGTTGAGCATGGGCGACGGAGGTCGCTTTTCCATTCCCCTTATCCCTTTTGTTCGATCCCTTGTTTGCGGGTCCGAGATTCTTTTCGGGTAGTATGCGATTGCACGGCTGAATATTCTCGCAGCTCCTCAATTCTTTCGTTTCAGAGATGGATTCCTTGAAGAGAGGACCGAGGGCTAATTTTTCGTCGGAGTCGCTCCCGAGGGTGAAAACTCGCGATCCCCCGGGATCAACCCTATGACAATTGCCGGCAATTCTTTTACGCTCATCCGTCGCTTTTTTCCGCTGTCTACGAGCTTCACGCTTTGTCCTGTTGAAGTGTTGACTGTGAGCGACATACCCTTGCCACCAACACTTAAAGGAGTTGCAGTCTTCAGTAGGATGTGCGATCTTCTGATGATATAAGCAGAAGTTAGGATGTACGTCCGTTTCATCAAGATGTATACCACCGGGAGAATTTTCTCTAAAAGAGGGCAGTCTCATCCCCATCGATATGGCTTTGGCGAATCGTTTCCTTATCTTGATCCTGCTTTCATTTGCGTCGGGTGTACTTTGATCCTGTGGGAGTGTTTCGACCCTCTCATCTAGTCGCCGGCATTTGGCTTTCTCGAATATGGCCATCTCGCGCTCTCGATCAGCTTTGCTTTTAAGACGGGCTTCGTTCAGGAATGCATCAATCATTTCGTCTGATGGTCTTAGAAGTTCTGGCTCAGGATCTGCCCCCAGCTTCTCTGTGTAAAGAGCTTCTTCGTCATTTATTGACGAGTGAGAGATCATATGGCAGCTTGTCACATAATCTTCAGATTCATCCGACGAGTCTTCTCCATTGTCATCATCTCCGTCCTCAAGGACGTGGCTGAGAAATTCTTGGAGTGTGACTGGGGTCCATGCCTTCTGATTATATTCTTCCAACGCGTCAATCTGTTTTTGCAAGCCCGTGCGCTTGTCACCAGGCTGCACGGGCTTTTTGGTCTTCTTCTTCTTCTTCGAAGACTTTGATGGCTGGGTATGAGCGCTTTGACTATCACCACCCGTTTTTGGAATTGGGGGCGGCTTCAGCATTCCCTCGATAATCTCGGGTTCCAGCGGATTTTTCCACCTGATCGCTGGGTATGTTTGGAGATCCTTCAACATTCTTTTCGTCTTGGCTGAAAGAACGTCCTCCCATGGGGCCTCTTCTACGAAAGAACATGATGCCCGCGGTGTGTCCGTCTTCTTAGGAGTGTGAGGCTGTGGCGGGTTCACCTTCCAGTTTTCGGTTAACTCGAACTTGCCTCGTTGGTACTGATCCTCGATCCATCCCTTAAAGACGAAGCAATCTTCGATTGGATGGCTTACCGCTTGGTGGTAAGGGTAGTAATTTGGATCGTTGACATCGCCTGGCTGCAACGGACGTTTCGGACTCGGCAGGTTGATGAGTCTGTTGCGCACTGCCAGCTCGAACAATCTCCTCGTTTTATTCTGAGGAAACGAGTAAGGACGCCCTAGTCTCTCCTCGAGGGATGGGCGTGGACGCACGTTGTTTTGGCGAATAACTGGCTTTAAGTTGCTCGGCCGTTGCTGAGTATTGGCAACGAAGGTTGCTTTCCCTTTGCCCTTTTCATTCCAAGGCTCTGTATTTGAAGAGGAAGGCCTATGGCCCACCTGGTCCATTTGGGCCAGCTTGTCGATCAGAGCCTGGAACGTGGTTGGTTTAAAGAACATCATGAACTGTGAGATAGTTGCATGAGGATCTAGTGTACCCACGAACATGCCCACCGCAGGCGCTTCCTCAATGCGTTGTTCGCATTTCGTCCATAAGTTTCGCCAACGTATTGCGTACTGGACCCACGTCTCGCCTGGTTTCACCCTGGCATTAATCAATGCCGTTATCGGGGTGCGTTCGCGAATCGCTGAGTGAATAGCAGCTCCATCTCCGTAAATGTTTTGACGGAGTCATTGGGAAGCTCCGAGTACCATTCAAAGGCCGTTTCTGCTAAGCTGCCGACGAATTGGCGAAGCAACAGTTTATCATCACCGCCGGTGTTGCCGCAAAGCGCCATGAACTGGGCAACATGCTGGTGGGGATTGCCCGTCCCCTTATAGACATGGAATTTCGGTATTGTATAGCCCGGCGGGTACTTGATCTGATCATACCAGCTTGGATATGGTTGCCCCGTTTTTACGACCTGACCGGCTGCCTCAGTCGCCTGATGAACCCGTATCTGCTGAGCTATATATTCTTCCAAGTCAGCTTTGGAGATTGTCTCCTCCTTGGCTGTTGACAGAGCCGGTGGAGGATTTGACGTTTCTCCCCTGTTGTCTTCAAGGACGATCGGAGGATCTTCAGTAGGAGGATCTTGTCGGATCATCATACCCACCATGTTCTGGAACAGAAGGGTCATTCGTTTTATATTGGCTGCTTGTTCCGCAGCCTCTTTGTCTTTCTTTTCCAGTATTCTCCGAAGGAATTCAGCGTCGGTTTCTTGCTCCTGTCGCTGATCCGAGGACGTTTCAGGGCTTTCTTTTGGCTCGGTAAGTGCGGCCATTGTAGTCAGCATCTCTTGAAGCTTCTGTTGCTGCTCTTGGGCTTTCGTCACGGATCGCGTAAGCGGTCTATGACCTATAGATGTGCGGCTATCCTCTTTCCCGGACGCCATGTAGACGGTATGTACCACCATGCCCCCGGACTTAGGGCGTTTAGGCTCACTGCCTTTGACATTTTCCGCAGGCGTGGAGACTTTCTCCGGCTTTCTTCTCTTGTGGGCCATCGAAGTTGAGGGAGCCGTTGCGGCAGGCACCCAAGTGGTTATCGTCCTTTGCTGTTTAACAGGACGGTTCTTTTCTTCTTGAACTTTCACCCTCTTCCGTCGGTGAGAGTGATCTTGAACGATTACTGAGTCCTGAACCCATCGCCAGACCTTATAAATTTTGGAGGACAGCCGTTGAGGGGGCTGCTCCGGCTTTGCTTCTGTAACACTCCCCGCAGGTGGAGGAGATCTTTTCAACATGGCAGTCGGAGAGTTCTTGCGTACCCTCCTTAGCGGTTCAAAGCTATTCCCAGTTAGAACAGCAGCATCAACTTCCACCATTGGAGCCGGTGGAGTTAGCCCTGAGGGGGAGTTGCCCCAGGCTTTCCTTACTCGGCGCCAGTGGCGACGTCGAGTGTGTCGAGCTGTTGGGGTTGGTCCGGT
The DNA here is from genome assembly GCA_030015575.1 of Agapanthus africanus. Lineage (NCBI taxonomy): Eukaryota > Viridiplantae > Streptophyta > Magnoliopsida > Asparagales > Amaryllidaceae > Agapanthus > Agapanthus africanus. The sequence goes on from CM057340.1 coordinate 562,298,270, forward strand.
GATGGGGATGATTTCGTCTTGCCCCCTGCCTAGATGAGGTGCCGCTGGTGCCAGCCTCTTGAAGACTGATGCCTTTTGAGTGGCGGTGTCCAATCTGTCAAAGACAGACCCTTGAGCAGGAACGGGAGCCGGAATAGTCAGTCTTGAAAAGATCGACTCTTTAGCAGGGGAAGACGTCTTGACGACTTCAGGAATGGAGATGGCTGTCTTCTTCGCGATGGCCATGTCAGGGGTCATGAGCTTCTTGGCAGGCCCTTTGGAGTTCAGGCTTAGTCTGGTGAAAACCGAGGAGTTGGACGACCCGCTGAGAGGGGCCGTGGGAGTAGCAAGTCGATCAAAGACCGACTTCTTTGACGCTTCTGGTACGGGCATTGGGATGTTAATGTTCACCGGCGGGAGCATGGTCCCAAAGAATAGACCAGTGGTAGCTTGAGCCACTTGCTTCACAGGCATAGTGAATAGGGAAGCAGCCTGCAGTCCATATGCTACACTTCTAGGTGAAGCGGAGCGTCGGTTGCATTTGCAGTTGGAGCAGTTCGAGCAGTTGTCAGCCATTGATCCTTTTGCTTTATGCAGAAAACGAAACACCAAGTCTTAGTACTTCAAAACCCAAAGGCAACCACTAGCAAACCGCGATTGGTTCACGAATCACGACACACGAAGTGTGGAGTGGAAAGAGGAAAAGGTCCCACCGGGCGTGCCAGAATCTGTTCCCTTCCGAATGGCGGCCAAGACGTGGGCTGTCTTGCCTGAAATTCGGGGCAGATGCTAATAGGTGCTATCCGTCCACCTCTCTGAAGATGCCAAGTTAATTTATGGCACCGTGTATCGAAGGTTTAAACAGATGCGGCCGATGTAGCAGACTTCGTCAGATTCCCCCTCGTTTGAGGGGTTTTTGATTGTGGGGACGCTCTTCCCTGCAGGCGCAAGCCCCTGCAGTTAATTATGCTACTGCATCGCGGTAACAACTTTCTCCTTCTCTAGCTGGTCACTTCGTGTCGTGGGTGTTTTTTTTGTTTGTGGTTGCCCGTGGATTGTATACGGAGACTAATTTATGTTGTCGCCCGTAGGACGTGGATTAGTCCAAATCCGTATTTTCTTAGATTTGGTTTTGGGGTTTTGGTTCGAGGATACGTTAGCCATATTTGAGGCTAAGATCAACTCAAACGTTTGTTAAGGATACGTTAGTCTAGTTTGAGACTAAGATCAACTTAACGGGATCGTTTAGATCCGACAAAAGAGCGTTTGGGCTCTATTGTTCCAGTTTAGGGACATAGTGGTCCATTGCATGTATGGCCATCGGGACCCGTCACCTCTCTGACGACGTTGAAGGATTACAACGACAGAAGTCAGAGGAATTCATAGATGTACCCTTGAACCAAAGTTGATTGGGGAATTTATAGTCCAATTTGGGACTAAAGTGTGTTTGAAGGTTTAAGAATACGTTATCCATATTTGAGGCTAAGATCAACTTAAACGGGATCGTTTAGATCCGACAAAAGAGCATTTGGGGCTCTATTATTCCAGTTTAGGGACATAGTGACCCATTGCCAGTTTAGGGACATGGTGGTCCATCTCCAGTTTAGGGACATCGTGGTCCATAAAATGTATGGCTGTCGGGACCCATCACCTCTCTGAAGATGTTGAAGGATTACAACGACAAATATCAGAGGAGTTCAGAGATGTACCCTTGAACCAATGGGTTGGTTGAAAGAGCAGATGTGCTCAGTTCAAAATGATTTGAGGACTTATGGCCAGTTTGGGCTAAGTCCAATTATGTTTGAAATATTAGCCCTTTGGGCTATTAGACATTTGTCTGGGTTCAGCCCCTCATCATTCAGCAGTGCTAAACAGAGGTTTGGGGGCTCTGACAACATTTTGTCTTTGACTTCCTCAATTTTGAGATTCAATTGGAGGAGGGACTTTTGCCTCTGGAAAATTAGCCAATTTGGCTAAAAGTAGTGTTAAACACTAGAGAACAATAGCGTTAAACACTGGAGATAGAACTCTCAAATTAGTGTTAAACACTAAAAGACAATCAGTGTTAAACACTGGAAATATAATCTTCAATTTAGTGTTAAACACTAGAAACAATTGTAGGGGGTTTTTCGTCACCCCATTGAGATGGGAATACGCGCACACTTGTCAGGCGTACTACAGATTCCTCCTGCCTAGGGTAGGCCGGGGTTTAATAATTGTGGGGATCCGAATCTCCGGCAGCCGCGGACTAAGCTGCCGTTAATTACCCCTCGCCTTTGGGGCGAGGGAACCTCCGATTAACGGGTTAAACTGGTCATGCGAACCCAATGTGCAGTGTACGTGTGTTCTGTTTTGAAAAGGGGGGGTTTTGGATATATCGGGAGCCACGCAGAGTTTTTACGGGGGTCCCGCTACCCGGATAGCGGGCTGGGGGTCAAGGAGGCTAGCAGCCCCCTTGCGGGGTGCGGGACAGCGCCCCGGCCCTAAAATTTTTTGGAGGGGGAGAATGTTGCGGAGTATGTGTATGTGTACATTTGTATACAAATGTATATATATACATATATATATAAATAAAGGGGAAAAGGCATCCAAAGGATGCGTGGGGCAGCCCCTTGGGCGCTGTGCGCTCAGGCGCAAGCGCGCCACGTGTCGGCACGTGGGCGCTTTGCGCATGGGCGCTGCGCGCAGGTGCGCGCGCGCGCGCGCGCCACGTGTCGGCACGCGGGCGCTTTGCGCACTTGCGCAAGCGCGCAGGTGCGCAAGCGCGCGCGCGCCACGTGTCGGCACGCGGGCGCTTTGCGCACTTGCGCTGCGCGCTGGAGAGAACAAGTGGCTTTTAGCCTAAGAAACAGAAACTATGCTTCAAAAAGGAAATATTTGTTGTTTTATATATATGGAGTTAAACTCCTAGGATGTTTTGAAGCTGATGAAGGGGGTTCTTCTTCTTCCTCCTGTTGTTTTGCCGGATCTTGAAGATCAAGAAGTAGGAGACTTTAAAAATCACTCCTTTTTAAGATCTGATGGAAGATCTGATGGAAGATCTGAGTTCCCCTTTGTGGGTTTTGTGGTGGAAAACTACTTGGTTTTAGAAAAGAAAGAGTAAAACTCTTGATTTAATTCAAAGAAATGAGAAGGTTTAGAACCTTGGAGAAGGAACAGGAGGCACAAAGAACCCTATTTTTGGGGGAATGAAAAGTGTTACTTTATTCATCATCATGTTGCCTTTTATAGGCTTACATATTTGCATATAGCCCCTTGAGCTTTACAAAATGGCATTTTGCCTATTCCATGGCTCATGTGCCATTACATTTTTGCACATAAGCCATGGGCTTACAAAATATTGGCTTTATGCCCATTTTACATACATTCATGTATAAAAAATTACATAATAATTATTTATTACATGATTTTGTCGTTGCCATGGGGAGGCTGTCCGTGGGCTTGACTTGGGCATGGGTCCGCTTGACCTGGGCTTGGGCCCACCTAGCTTGGGGGTTGACCTTGACTTTGACTCGGTCAACCGGGGTGTAAATTTTTACCCCAACAAATTGCCCCCCATCAATAAATGCACACCACATATGTGGGTCGTGTGCATGAAATTGATGGATCTTCTTTCACGTGGAAGCGACTTTATTTGGTTCCCACTTTTTGGGATGCACTGCCCTTTTTACGACATGGACGGTCGACGCTCTGATCCGAAGCGATTTGGTAGACGTGTCCCCGGCACGGAGTGTCGCTGGTCGACGTTTCCTCGAGGCGGAGTGTCTGTTTTCGATGTGCCCCCGGCACGGAGTGTCTGCTTGACATTTCCCCGAGGCGGAGTATCGGCTGGTTGATGTGTCCCCGAGACGGAGTGTCTGTGTTGGACGTTTCCCTGATGCGGAGTGTCTGTATTGGACGTTTCCCCGATGCAGAGTGTCACTTGCTAACGTGTCCCCAGCACGGAGTGATCTGGTTCCTGCTTTGTAGGAAGCCTGCACTGCCATTTTTGCGACGTGGACGGTCGACGCTTGACGCGTCTCCGAGACGGAGTGTCCGTGGTAGACGTTTCCCTGGCCCGGAGCAATCTGGTTCCTGCTTTGTAGGAAGCCTGCACTGCCCTTTTTGCGACATGGACGGTCGACGCTCTGTTACGAAGCGATTTGGGTTCCCAATTTGCGGGAGTCTGCACTGCCCTTTTTGCGACATGGACGGTCGACGCTCTGTTACGAAGCGATTTGGGTTCCCAATTTGCGGGAGTCTGCACTGCCCTTTTTGCGACATGGACGGTCGACGCTCTGTTACGAAGCGATTTGGGTTCCCAATTTGCGAGAGCCTGCACTGCCCTTTTTGCGACATATACGGTCGACGCTCGACTCGTCTCCGAGACGGAGTGTCCGTGGTAGACGTTTCTCTGACCCGGAGTGTCTGTGTTGGACGTTTCCCCGATGCAGAGTGTCTGTGGTAGGACGTATCCCCGAGACGGAATGCCTGTGGTAGGACGTTTCCCCGAGACGGAGTGCCCGTGGTAGGACGTTTCCCCGAGACGGAGTGCCTGTTGTAGGACGTATCCCCGAGACGGAGTGCCTGTGGTAGGACGTATCCCCGAGACGGAGTGCCTGTGGTAGGACGTTTCCCCGAGACGGAGTGCCTGTTGTAGGACGTTTCCCCGAGACGGAGTGCCTGTTGTAGGACGTTTCCCCGAGTTGGAGTGCCTGTTGTAGGACGTATCCCCGAGACGGAGTGCCTGTGGTAGGACGTTTCCCCGAGACGGAGTGCCTGTTGTAGGACGTATCCCCGAGACGGAGTGTCGGGTTGACTTTTCCCCGGCACAGAGTGTCGCTGATGGACTTTTCCCCGGCGCGGAGTGTCGGGTTGACTTTTCCCCGGCACGGAGTGTCGCTGATGGACTTTTCCCCGGCACGGAGTGTCGGTGGTTGACTTTTCCCCGGCACGGAGTGTCGCTGATCGACTCTTCCCCGGCGCGGAGTGTCGGGTTGACTTTTCCCCGGCACGGAGTGTCGCTGATGGACTTTTCCCCGGCGCGGAGTGTCGGGTTGACTTTTCCCCGCAACGGAGTGTCGCTGATGGACTTTTCCCCGGCGCGGAGTGTCGCGGGTTGACTTTTCCCCGGCACGAAGTGTCGCGTTGACTTTTTCCCGGCACGGAGTGTCGCTGATGGACTTTTCCCCGGCGCGGAGTGTCGGTGGTTGACTTTTCCCCGGCACGGAGTGTCGCTGATGGGCTTTTCCCCGGCGCGGAGTGTCGGGTTGACTTTTCCCCGGCACGGAGTGTCGCTGATGGACTTTTCCCCGGCGTGGAGTGTCGGGTTGACTTTTCCCCGGCACGGAGTGTCGCTGATGGACTTTTCCCCGGTGCGGAGTGTCGGTGGTTGACTTTTCCCCGGCACGGAGTGTCGGGTTGACTTTTCCCTGGCACGGAGTGTCGCTGATGGACTTTTCCCCGGCGCGGAGTGTCGGGTTGACTTTTCCCCGGCACGGAGTGTCGCTGATGGACTTTTCCCCGGCGCGGAGTGTCGGTGGTTGACTTTTCCCCGGCACGGAGTGTCGCTGATGGACTTTTCCCCGGCGCGGAGTGTCGGGTTGACTTTTCCCCGGCACGGAGTGTCGCTGATGGACTTTTCCCCGGCGCGGAGTGTCGGGTTGACTTGATTCCGAGACGAAGCATAATTTCGACAGGGAAGGCAGGTACACCGAGGTGAAGCATCATTTCGATACGGGGTGCATTCTGAGACGAAGCATAATTCCGACGCAGAGCTTGCTGGTTGATTTGATTCCAAGGCGGAGTATAATTCCGGCAAGGAGGTCGTTATCCCGAGGCGAAGCATGATTTCGACACGGAGTAAATTCTGGGACGAAGCATGATTCCGCCGCAGAGGTTGTTGGTTTGATTTGATTGACTTGAGTCGACATCAGCATCGCTATACTGGAATATGGTACCAGGAGCGAATCATCATTCGTCATGAGAGAATTTTGGGATTGGTATTTTTGTCGGCATCTGCATTGCTGCACTGGAATAATGCCAGGAGCAACTCATCATTTGCCCCGGGAGGATTTGGATTTGGTTTTTTTTTTTTTGTTTGGCATCTGCATTGCTGCACTGGAATAATTCCAGGAGCAACTCATCATGTGCCCCGAGAGGATTTGGGAATTGGTGGCTTAGGAGACAGGTTTAGATCCCTGTCACCTAAGGCTTTTCACTTTTGTGAGCCGTAAGGGTCTCACAAAGCATTTTCTTCCTACGGGTCGTAAGGATCCCGTAGGTGCGTTTTCTCCTTAGAAGTCGTGAGGACCCCCAAGTGTGTTGCTCCTTTGTGAGTCGTAAGGATCTCACGCGGGAATTTTCTCCTCACAAAGTCGAGAGGACTTTGCGAGTGCATTTCATCTCTCTTTTTTTTTTACGAGTTTGCGCCCTTTCGGGTTTTCACAAACTCGCCGGCAGTCCTGCTGTTTTTACTCACGGCGCCCTTTCGGGTTTTCATCCGTGCCCATTTTGCTTGTGGACATACCATTTTTTTTTCTCTCTTTTTTTTTTTTTTTTTTGAATCTTCCCTGCCGGTGGGACTTTGAATGTGGTCTCGCCGGTAGGGCTTGGGAGAGATTGGGATCATTTTACGCCCGTGGATTGTATACGGTTTTGCAGGATGTATGATCCAAACCGTAGGGCCAAAAACATTTCAGGACTTTGTTGGCGTCTGCATCGCTGCACTGGAATATGGTACCAGGAGCGACTCATCATTCGCCATTGGGGTATGGGATATGGAATTTGGTTGGCGTCTGCATCGCTGCACTGGAATGTGGTACCTGGAGCGACTCATCATTCGCCACTTGGGGATTGGGATTTGGAATTTGGTTGGCGTCTGCATCGCTGCACTGGAATATAGTACCGGGAGCGACTCATCATTCGCCACTTGGGGATTGGGGAGCGATGGCTTAGGAGACAGGTTTGGATCCCTATCACCTAAGACTTTTCAATTTCATGGGCCGTGAGGGTCCCATAAAAGCATTTTCTCCCTACGAGTCGTAAGGATCCCGCAGGTGTATTTTCTCCTTAAGAGTCGTGAGGACTCCTAAGTGTGTTTTTCCTTGGTGAGTCGTAAGGATCTCACGAAGGTTTGTTCCCCTCATGCATCGTGAGGACACATGAGTGGGTCTTTCCAATGAAGCATAATTCCAAAGGCGGAGACCTGCCGCGTAACTGGTGGTTGCGGTGGGGCATGGGTATACTGAGAATTATTTGAGCCCGTGGATTGTATACGGTAGTCAATTTGGGGACTGGCCGTAGGGCTGAAAGAATTTTGGGAAATTGGATTTTTGTTTGGCGTCTGCATTGCTGCACTGGAATAATGCCAGGAGCAACTCATCATCCGCCCTTGTTTTGTTTTGTTTTCTTTTTTTGTTTTTTTTTTGTTTTTGTTTTTTTTTTTTGTTTTACCGCGATTGCTCTATCATTTCAGCTTTTCTTATCGCGAAGATCGCGATCGCCCTACCATTTCGACTTTTATTCGCGGTTGCCCCATCATTTCGGCTTTATTTCATCTTTATTTTACTCGCTGATTTTTATTGCGAGTTGCCCCATCATTTCGGCTTTTCTTTATTTTTCTTTTATTTACACTTTCTTTTTTTTTACATTTTTTTTTTGCATTCCCGGTTTAACGACTTAGAGGTCGACGGTTCCCAGTTTAATGACGTGGGGGTCATCTGTGCTTATCCCAGCTCCTTGAACTTTGATCTTGGCGGAGCTGTGTTGATGACCTAGCTCTGTGGCTTGCCGACACGTCCGAGGATTGCGAGGTTTTTCCAAGCGTATATTGGTCCTCTGCCCAATCTTTGAAAATATAGCCGTCTTCGATGGTATGACCCACCACTCTATGATATGGGCAGTATATGGGATTGCCGGTCATGTTCATTTCTTGTGGCCTCTTTGGAACAGGCAGTTGCAGGCCATTGTTCAAGGCGTCCACGAATATTTTGCGGACTTCATCCCTCCTGAAGGAGTATACCTTCTTCTTTCTCTCCATTGGAGTAGGTGCCTTTGCTGATGCTGGTCCTCGAGGCACATGTCTGGGAGGATTAGGTTCCCGAAAAGCTTCGGTCTCTATTTGCATGAAATCGGCGATCGTAGCTTGACTGTTTGCTAACACGCCTTTAGACAGTTCTATCTCTCCCATCCTGTATTGCCTTTCGACCCAATCTTTGAAGACGAAGCAGTCCTCAATGGCATGACCTATCACCCTGTGATAGGGGCAATATTTTGGGTCGTCGGTCATATTCTCTTCTTGCGGTCTCTTTGATTCTGGCAGTTGTAGACCGTTTCTTAGGGCGTCCCTGAATATCTTGTGGACCTTTTCCCTCTTGAAGGAATAGATCTTTTCCAGCTTCTCTTTCAGAGGCGACTCCCCACCGACGTATGTATCGGAGGGACTGGAGGCTGATTGCGGCCGTTTTTCGCGAAGGCGCTCCGCTTTTAAGTTGAAAGGGATACCAGTTGGCTGCCCCCGGGTATCAATCCCTGGCTCATGAGCCAAAATTTGACTCTGTTGTAATTGCAATCGGGCGACTTGGGTCGCGAGATCTGCCACGACATTTGCCAGCTCGTCGACTTTGGAATAGACCTCGGCCATCTTCTCATCCCTGTCCTGAAATTGCCTTTGAAGCCATTGGAATAATGCTTGTTCTGTAGTTCAGGTTATGACAACCGGGTAATCTTTATTGCCTGAGCTCAATTCCGTAGGAACCACGGGCTCCTCTGGCTTATCGGCGTGAGCGGGCTCTTCATCATTTAGATCGAGTCGATACTGGGTAGCGTCAACCCTATCATCACCATGGCTGTGAAGAAGAGGAGGGTTCGTTTCTTCTTGTCCGGCCATGTAGACAGTGTGGACCACGTACCCAGCCATCTCTTTATCTTTGGCGGCTGATTTCGCGGAGCGGTCCGGGCTTTGGAAATTCATAAATTCTAACACGGCCGGAGCCATGACCCTTTTGTTGGCTCTGTGTCCGAGCCGCTTCTTCCACAGTTTCTCTGCCTTGAGCGCTTAGCAGGCTTCTGCTCTCCGGGAAGCCGCCATAGGCTGAGTGATGGGGAGCTTAGAGAAGCTACCCGATCGAGCAGTTGTCAAGAGCACCGTCGGAGCTTTCTCAAGAGGCCTTGTTGCTTTGTCGGTGTTGATGGCCTTGCCCCCAGTTGGGGCCAAGGAAAGTCGTTCAGATACCGACTTGCGTTTGGGTTGGGGCGCCCTCAAGATCACCACATTTGGTCTCCTGCCTTTCGAGACCGGTTTGTCTGTTGCTGGAGCTTGAGGAGTTGGGATGGCGCCAATTGGTATGAACATAATAGAGCCGAATGGTAGCAGCGGCTCCTCCCATTGTCGCCCGAGACTGGCCGGGAGGACCGTCCTAGAGTCTATCTTCATCGTGTAGAAGACAGGAGGTGAGTTCATCATCGAAGACATCGTCGGAAGGTGATTGCTTGAAAATCTGCATGAAAGAGCATTATTTTAGTATAAATATAGACATGTAAATTGATTGAGTTCGCATGAACGTTTAACCCGAAATATGGGAGGAGAGATGGTCCCACCGGGCGTGCCAGAATCTGTAGGGTGTTTTTCGTCACCCCATTGAGATGGGAATACGCGCACGCTTGTCAGGCGTACTACAGATTCCCCCTGCCTAGGGTAGGCCGGGGTTTAATGATTGTGGGGATCCGAATCTCCGGCAGCCGCGGACTAAGCTGCCGTTAATTACCCCTCGCCTTTGGGGCGAGGGAACCTCCGATTAACGGGTTAAACTGGTCATGCGAACCCAATGTGCAGTGTACGTGTGTTCTGTTTTGAAAAGGGGGGGTTTGGATATATCGGGAGCCACGCAGAGTTTTTACGGGGGTCCCGCTACCCGGATAGCGGGCTGGGGGTCAAGGGGGCTAGCAGCCCCCTTGCGGGGTGCGGGGCAGCGCCCCGGCCCGAAAATTTTTTGGAGGGGGAGAATGTTGCGGAGTATGTGTATGTGTACATTTGTATACAAATGTATATATATACATATATATATATAAATAAAGGGGAAAAGGCATCCAAAGGATGCGTGGGGCAGCCCCTTGGGCGCTGTGCGCTTAGGTGCTGTGCGCTCAGGCGCAAGCGCGCCACGTGTCGGCACGTGGGCGCTTTGCGCATGGGCGCTGCGCGCAGGTGCGCAAGCGCGCGCGCCACGTGTCGGCACGTGGGCGCTTTGCGCAAGAGCGCTGCGCGCAGGTGCGCAAGCGCGCGCAGCGCCACGTGTCGGCACGTGGGCGCTTTGCGCAATGCGCGTTGGAGCGCAAGCGAGCGCGCGCCACGTGTCGGCACGCGGGCGTTTTGCGCACTTGCGCAAGCGCGCAGGTGCGCAAGCGCGCGCGCCACGTGTCGGCACGCGGGCGCTTTGCGCACTTGCGCTGCGCGCTGGAGAGGACAAGAGGCTTTTAGCCTAAGAAACAGAAGCTATGCTTCAAAAAGGAAATATTTGTTTTATATATATGGAGTTAAACTCCTAGGATGTTTTGAAGCTGATGAAGGGGGTTCTTCTTCTTCCTCCTGTTGTTTGGCCGGATCTTGAAGATCAAGAAGTAGGAGACTTTAAAAATCACTCCTTTTTAAGATCTGATGGAAGATCTGAGTTCCCCTTTGTGGGTTTTGTGGTGGAAAACTACTTGGTTTTAGAAAAGAAAGAGTAAAACTCTTGATTTAATTCAAAGAAATGAGAAGGTTTAGAACCTTGGAGAAGGAGCAGGAGGCACAAAGAACCCTATTTTTGGGGGAATGAAAAGTGTTACTTTATTCATCATCATGTTGCCTTTTATAGGCTTACATATTTGCATATAGCCCCTTGGGCTTTACAAAATGGCATTTTGCCTATTCCATGGCTCATGTGCCATTACATTTTTGCACATAAGCCATGGGCTTACAAAATATTGGCTTTATGCCCATTTTACATACATTCATGTATAAAAAATTACATAATAATTATTTATTACATGATTTTGTCGTTGCCATGGGGAGGCTGTCCGTGGGCTTGACTTGGGCATGGGTCCGCTTGACCTGGGCTTGGGCCCACCTAGCTTGGGGGTTGACCTTGACTTTGACTCGGTCAACCGGGGTGTAAATTTTTACCCCAACAACAATCAGTGTTAAACACTGGAAATATAATCCCCGAATTAGTGTTAAACACTAAAGACAGAGGGATTACGTGTGGACACGTGAGAGCGCCCAAAAGTGGGACCACATCCCTATTCTTCGTTCTGCAATTAAGTGTTAAACACTTTTCATTTCCTGGTCATCACGTGTGGGCACGTGATAGGCATCCATCCATTGGATATTAAAGGGATTTGTTAGGGGTCACGTAGGGACACGTGAGGGCGCCCTAAATGTGGAGCCAGATCTCCTTTTGTTTTATCCTCAAATCTGTGAATAAGTGTTAAACACTTTTATTTTTATTTTAGAGTATCACGTGTTGGCACGTGATAAGGATCTGTGCGCCAATTGTTAAAGCATTTGCTGAGGGGTCACGTGATAACACGTGAGAGCGCCCAAAGCTTCTTTTCTTTTGTTTTTTCTTTCTGCATTTTGGGAGTCACGTGGGAGCATGTGAAGCATTGCCTCAAAGCTTCTTTTCTTCAGGGATCTTTTCAAGGGTCACGTGGGGGCACGTGACCCTAGTTCTTTTCATGAACAGAGATCTTTTAAGAATTGAATTCTCTGTAGGGTTAAACCCTAATTATGATTTTGGAGGAATTAAATTCCTATTGTGAAAGAATTAAATTCTTATTTAGGATAAAACCCTGATTTCTTTTTAAAGGAATTAAATTCCCAGATATGTAAAAGAATTAAATTATTGATTAGGGTTAAACCCTAGTTTTATTTTAGGAGAATTAAATTCTCAAAACTCAATTCCCCTTCTAAGTTTAGGATCTGCATGGCAGGATCTTGACCCGATAAGAATTAAATTCTCAACTTATGGAGAGATGTGCTCTGTGCAGATCTTCAACCAGAAGAAGAACTAAGTTCTTTTTGTATAAGAGTTAAACTCTTGGATTTTTGAGAATTAAATTCTCTGTTTGAAGTTTTAATTCCCTTTCTTTTCTCACGTAGGGTTTTCTTTGTTGAGAATTAAATTCTTCTTTTTTTTCTTCCCTCTTGAGAATTAAATTCTCCTCTCTCTGTTTTGCTCGCCTAAAAAAGATCCATTCTCTTCTTTTCTTGGCTCCTATTTATTGGAGAAGGAAAAGAATCAATTTGTTCAGCAAATCTCTCAATGAAAGATTTGATTTGATTTCATAATTAATATGATCTTTTAGATCATTTAGTGAATTTTATTCACCGTTGGATTTTAAATCCAAAGATATTCTATTTGTTATTTTCGGTGAGATTTTAGGGAAATCTTTCCTTGTATCAAATCTTTCCATAAATTGGTGATCTTTAATCACCATTGGATTTTTAATCCAACGGTCCCCATAATCCTTTTCCATTTGGAAAGATTTAGAGAAATTTAGAATTTTAATTCTATTTCGAAAGATTTTAGAGAAATTTAGAATTTTAATTCTATTAAACTGTAAGGCTTTCAAAGCCTTTCACGTGCTGGCACGTGACCCTTGGTCACGTGTGAGCACGTGACCCCCAAATTGGTTTCTTTAACAGCCGCTTGTTTATGTTGTTGTTTTAACCATCACGTGTCAACACGTGACCATTGGTCACGTGGGAGCACGTGATACCTCATTGAGATAATTTCTGATTTTTAATCAGGGAACAAATTTTAGAATTTAATTCTATTCATTATTTTAGAGGCCTTAAGAGCCCATCACGTGTCTGCACGTGACCCATGGTCACGTGTGAGCACGTGATGCCCCATTGGGGTCTTTTCTGAGTTTTTATTATATCTTTTAACTCCTCCAGCGGGTTCCTAAAGGTCCATCACGTGTGGACACGTGATGCCTCATAACTTTTGATCCCGGATGAATTATGAGGCCCATAATATATCAAATCGAAGGGTTTTTCGAGATGCTTCCAGTATCATCAGAATTTAACAATTCCTCCTTCGGGAGTTTATCAAAATATAGGCCGGAAGATACTGGTTCGCATTTCCTTAAGCATATCGTTGCCATTTGATACGTTGGACTCTTCTGCGCAGAAATTTTCGGCGGGAACAACGATGTGTACCTCTACAACCTCGACCGGTCCGAACAGACGTACGAGGTGGTGATAGACTGCGTGGAGGCCCACTTTAGACGCTTTCTTCCCCGGCGATCTCCACTCCTCCAAGTGCTTGTTTATGCGATCTGGAGGAGGTTCTCGGGTCTGCATAACACCTTGTCTCCGCAGTTGAGGGATGAAGTGATCGAGAAGTTGCACTCGCTTTACTACCTCGGCCTGATCTCGAAGTGCAGGCGGGACCGATCAGCGGGCCTTCTTCTGGATTGTTTCCAGAAGAGGCTGATTGTTGATTTATGTTCGGCGGGTGGTGCTTCAGAGGCAGCCGAGGAAGCTAGGACTCGGCTGGCGCAGAATTCGTCGGAGTATCATCAACAATGCTTCCTCCATCCCCGGCCCCCTTTATTGTAATAATAATTTTTTTGTGTAAGGCTGAGGAGCCCATAATACCCTTTAATGAATAAAGTTCTTCCTTTTCTTTTCTCGTTCATTCTACGGACTTAATTAAGTGCCGACAAGAATTACATTATTTCAGAAAGGAATACACTTTATTTAAACAACTTATACTTTGCAGCGTTGTAAGGCCGGAGTTTCCCGAGCATGGTCCTATGTAACGACCATAATTTGGCCGATGGTTAATTCCTCGGGAGAGATCGGGTCTTTTTGTTCTCATTCCGCCTGCCGCTTGTCTCGCAGGTACTTCGCCAGGTGGCCAGAGCGAATCAACTCCTCGATGTAGTCGTGGAGTTGTTTGCAGTTTTCGGTCGGGTGGCCCTGCGATCTATGGAAGGCGCAGTACGGGCCCCGGATACGTTTAGCCGCTCTGTGGGTGACTGGTGGGAGCTTGAAGAATCTCTTGCCCTTCGCCTCCTCCAACAACTTGGTTTGGGAGATGTTAAGAGGAGTGTACTTCTGGAACTTCGGGGACTAGGGTTTTAGCCGGTCGACCTTCTCCTTCTCTTCTTTGCCCGTTTTCTTTTGGTCGGCTTGGTCGTCCCGGGGCAGGTTGGCATTCACCTCTGACTCAAGTTGGATCTTTTGCTCGGTCCAAGCTTTTACCTCGGCCATGGTCTTAGGTTGCGGTAATGCAAATGAGCGGAGCCACTATTTGTGCCTAAGACCCGACCTTAGAGCGGTGATGACAATTTCATCTCGGTGATCGGGGACTTCGAGGAGAGCGTTGTAGAAGCGGGTGACATATCCCTTGAAGGATTCTTTGTCCCCACTCTTTATGGTGAACAGGTGGTCGACTGTTCTCTTTTGTCGTCTGTTGCCGACGAAGTGTCAGAGGAATTGGGTGGCTAACTCGTCAAAAGTCGAGATAGAGCATGGCGCCAATCCCCGGAACCAGTCCCGGCCTGCACGAATGATGGTGGTCGGGAAAGCTCGGCACTGGGCTGCGTCCGAGTTATCCTAGAAGCTCATGCTCGCCGTGAACACGTCTAGGTGGTCCTTCGGGTCAGACTTCCCGTCGAAAAGGGCCATCTTGGGTGGCTTATTCCTGGACGAGACGTGTACGGCAAGCAAATCCTTGGTGAAGGGCTTCGTAAATGAGTCGGCGGCGTACCTGGCCCCTTCACCGGACGGATGACCCTCCCGATGTATACCCCCGATTCTCTTTTCGAGGGCATCGAGGCGGTCGTGATACCTCGAGGATTCGGCGCAGTCAGAGTGGTGGCCCTTCCTGCTTGTGGTATGCGCCAGGCTGCGACTCCGATTCCGTTCTATCAAATTCCTTAGGTCCCATGGCGAGATCCTTCTTGAGCCTTCGTGGCGAGTGCCGTTCGTGCGATCCCGTTGAGGGAGGGAGTGTCGGTCATGCCTGGGCGCAGGCGAGCTGACCGATACCTCCTCGAGAGGGACGAGAACGCGACGGGCCTCAGGGCGATGGGCTCTTTCGCGAGACCACGGCGTGGGGCCATGTGGCGCCGACGGGTCATAGAATCGGTCGCCGCGGTCGACGGAGTGAGCCCGGCGTTGTTCAGTGGTGCCAGCATGGGCAATGTCATCCTCCCCCTTGCGGAGGTCGTGATGCCTGGGAGGGGGAACGGCGACCTGGGGGGCTGGGCCCGCCGTTTGGACATGGACAAGGACGTTGATTATGGACACGAGCCTATCGATCCTTGCCGAGAGGACGTGGATGGCGTTCGGAGGGGGAGTAGATCCGTCCATGCCTTCGTTGTGGGAGGCGACGGCTTGTGCTGGGATCGTCACGGTCTTCGCTCGCCATGAAGTCGAGAGCGGAAGATCATGGGTGGAGAAAATTGAAGTTTCCCACAAACGGCGCCAACTGATGGAGCCTGGATCTCTTTCAGACGTTGTCCTCCGTCGATTTGTTGCGAGCGTTGATGAAGGGTTGAGATTGACGTTGATGATTGTCTTCTTGAGCTTGTGGATCTCAATGGGTTGATTTCGCGGTGAAGCCGAGCTACCTGCAAAGAAGTCGCGGGGTAGTTGTACCCCCGTGGACCCTTTACCCGAGAAATTTGAGCAGAGTAGCGGCTTGTTGGATTGAAATTGCCTTACCTGAGTCGTTTGAGAGAGGGGTTTTTATAGTGGTCGCTTGGAGCGAGATGGCGCGAGATTTTTGCCGTCGGTTACGCCTCTGACATTACGCCTGTGTGAATGACGGGATCCCCCCATTAGTGACGAGATACACTCGTTAATGGGGGGATACGGCGGCGTGGAACGCGGGATATTGGGCGGCGGATATCTTACTTCTGGAGAGATGCGCGGAGCCGTGGCGGTGGCGCTTGGGCTCTGCGTCCTTGGTTGCTCGGTAGAACCGATGAGGTTTAGCTCGACGGGTGGCTCGGAGGCGAGCGGGAGGCCGAGAAAGCTCGGTTCTGTAATAGCTCGGAGGCGAGCTGGGAAGGCTGAGGAAGCTCAGCGGGTAGGAGGGCTTGGAGGCGAGCCGATGGTTATTTGTAAGGCGAGCATATGAGTGTTCTGGGAGGCCATCGAAGGTCGGGTCAATCCTTGGGGCGAAGGCCTGGGGAATGCCTTCAATGTACCGTGTTTGCTCCTGTCCCTTGAGCCCCGAGACACGCCATCTATCACGTGTCATGATCTGGAGAATTTTCACTTATAAGTATCATCAGTTTCCGTTTTACCTAAGTCTCGCATTTTCTTCTTATTTCACTCTCTCTCAAAAAGCGTAATTAATAGCGAAAGAAAGTAAAAAGCGGATGGTGTTTATTATGTTTTATCTTGCATGCTGTATCTATCTAATTCACATCTTTTTACTATTCCGATCGCTGGCTATTGCCGAATAAGCACCAACGCAACTTATTTTCCCCTTTTTTAACCAGCAAAAATTAATGTTATCTTTCCATTTCATTATCTCCGCCGCTTTCTTAAATTTTTTTGTTATTTTTCTCTTTCCCGGCTTCCAAATTAGTTAGGAGACACGCACTTTGCTCTTAAATCTTAAAGAGAAAGAAAGAAATTTCGTTTCAAAACTTTGGCAAGGCATATTTCATGCATCATTTTTTCTTTATTATCACTAATGCAACATGTGAGACTGGTCTCCAAATTGCCTGAATATGGCATTTTTGATGAAATACCCTTTTTGCGTAGAATTATTAAAGTTCAACAATGCGATCTAAAATTACTGAAAGCTGGACGGTGCTTTAGGGCCTGTTTGGTTGCAGGATTATGGGTTTGGATTTGGATTTTGGATTGTGGAATCCTAGGATTCCACAATTTTATGTTTGATTGCAAGATTAGGATTTCTAGGATTCCTTTGTTTTTTATGGAGGGGCCCACCACAAAAGAAGAATTCATGAATCCTAAAATTTTTCAAGGATTCTCAAGGATTTGGCACTATTCATTTACTTTTAGATGGGACCCATGCACTTTATTTATTTAACAATCCTCTCTCTCTCTATCTCTCTCTAAAATCCTCAAATCCAAATCCCATTTTTTTCCACCAACCAAACAAAGATTACAAGGATCTACAAATCCAATACTAGGAATCCAAAACCAACCAAACAACAAATTACCAAATCCAGAAATTTCAACCGTACTATTTTTGGAATCCAAATTCCATAATCCTGCAACCAAACAGCCCCTTAGGAAATCTTCGCATTTTATTTTCAAGAGTGGGCCCACAAATCGGACGGCCCAGATAAGATAACAAACACTGGATAAGAAAAACTCCAAGTTGTCTTTTATCATTTCAACAAACACAAATTAAGTGATGAAGCAGGAGCTCCTGGTGCTCCAATGGCTCCGCCCTCTGCTTCCTCAACCCCATCGCCCCTTCTCCTCCTCGTCCCTCAGACCTCCACGCTCTTCATCTTCCCCCCTCCTCGATACCTCCTCCGCCATTACTGGCAACAGAGGCGGCGGCGGCGGCGGCGGCGGCGAGCTCACGGCGAAGGAGCGACGGCAGCTGAGGAAAGAGAGGAGGGAGAGCAGAGCAGGGGAGCCCAGTTGGAGGGAGGAGGTGGAGGAGAGGCTGATGGTGAAGCCGAAGAAGGAGTACAGGTCGTGGACGGAGAAGCTCAACCTCGACAAGCTGGCGCTGCTGGGGACGCAGTGGTGGGTCATTAGGGTTTCTAGGGTTAGGGGCCAGGAGACCGGGGAAGCCATCGCCAGGGCCCTCCTCAGAAATTTCCCCAATTTTGTGTTCAAGGTATTTTTATTTTTATTTTTTTTCATTTTTTGATTTCTGTGTTGGTATTTGGATTGAATTTTGTTGGTTCAAACTAGCGCTCTGCGCGTGCAATGCTCTATATGTTAACATCATGGACGACAAGTTAACAAAGATTTTTAAAGACTTTTAGTAGAGATATTTTAATGTTTAATAAAATTTGAGGAAAATTGGTTGTAGGTTTTTTAAACTTTCTTTCTCAAAATTATGAATATTAAGGGAATTTTTTCCTCCTTTTTCTAATTAGTTTATATTTAGATTAAACTGGGATTGGCATGTGTGACTCATAATAGTAGAGATAACAGCTTTTTTTTAAGGAAATTGGCAAGAGTTCCTAGCCGAATATAACATTTCACCGGCGACGAGTTACAAAATAAAATAGGCAAGTTTATTTCAGAAAAGCATTAATTGCACAAAACTTGTTTACCCCTTATAGCACTTATACTCCTCAGATGACTTAGAAGCGTAAACACCCCTTCTATTCATTGACCCAAACCACCCAAAAGACTCAAAATTTACTCTAAACAACACAAACAAGGTCTAGAGTCAAATTGGACAATCATTATTTGAGTTGTTGAACGTTGAACCTTTTTTTGGCACCGACCCGTAAGCCCTAACCTATGCAAACATTACACACAAGCACACAACACACACGCACACAGGGGACCCATGAATTTGCCCCGAAAGCGTTAATTTGTGTCCACTTCCCCTCCCGGGGTTTAAACCATGCACTCTCCTCAAAAGGGGAAGTGCCCATACCAACTGAGCTATTGCTCGTTGAACGTTGAACTTGATTGCTTAAATTAAGTTAAGGGCCAATGGGATGTTTGTGCTAATAAATTACTTGAGGGGGTACAAGTGCTATACAAGGTAACCTAAGGGGAGTTTTGTGAAGTTAAGCCTTTCAAAGACTGGTTAGTGATGTAGGGAGCAATAATCACAAGGGTAATATTCCATTTTTATAGATGCAAGACCTATGCCTAAACAAGGAGAAACATGATCTCAAGGTAACCTAAGGGGAGTTTTGTGAAGTTAAGCCTTTCAAAGACTGGTTAGTGATGTAGGGAGCAATAATCACAAGGGTAATATTCCATTTTTATAGATGCAAGACCTATGCCTAAACAAGGAGAAACATGATCTCATTCTCAATTGTATTTATATTAATGCATCTATGAAAGAGGCTTGTGTTTCATCATTCACAAGGATAATAATAGGTTTACAAAGATATTTAACTTAGTTTCAGCATTCTATTTGTATGTGTTATGGGGGCAATTGTTTCCATGCAAAGTAAATTCGGAATCGTTTAATGTCATCATAAATGTTTGTTGTCAGGTTTATTATCCTGCGGTTAAGGAGCAAAGGAAGCTAAAGAACGGCTCGTACTCAGTAAAACTAAAGCCTCTATTTCCCGGTTGTGTGTTCCTAAACTGTGTCCTGAACAAAGAGATTCATGACTTCATCAGAGAGTGTGATGGCGTCGGAGGTTTTCTTGGATCTAAAGTTGGAAACACGTATGCGGCACTCATCCAATTTCATTTCTTTAAAGTAATAGTTATTTTGAATTATACACGGCTTGTGTTATGCTATACTCTAACAAAATCTTTTTTTCATTAGTTCACATTCGACGGTAACAAGTTTTTCTATTTTTGTTCCATCTGCCATACAGTTTGGTGCAATTTTTCAGTCCCCTGTTCGGTAATCTTTTTTTTTTTTGTGAAAAGTTGAGCCGCAGCTCACCTCATAAGTAAACTTGTTCAATAATCTCTCTTAGTGCTTCATACTTCTCTTTGCATATTTAAACATGATAGATTATGGTAGTTCAGATCACTTGCTTAGATGAGCAATGCAAAGGAGTGGCACTCACTTGTAAGTTGTATCATAATTATGACGTGTCAAAACTCAAAAGAGTATAAAATAGCAAAAGAAACTTGGAGAAACAAGGTTCACATCTTCTTCACTTTGCCGGGCTATAAAAGTGCACATCTAATGAAAATGAATTAATCAGCATTCTAATTATCATTGGTGCATCTCAAATAAACAGTCCAAATGCACATCTAATGACCCATGAATTTAATCACATTCTATTTATCATGCTAGTTATCTATGATTAGCCTTAAAGCGGCCAGGAAGCGAAGAATTTCATGATTTGGTTACGGTACAGTATGTGCATCTTAATTTTTGTCGGTGATTTGTTCATTGAACCATTAACATAGGAATCTCTATATATATTATTTCAGCAAGCGGCAGATCAATAGGCCCAAACCTGTCGCAGTTAACGAGATAGAGGCAATATTTCGACAAGCAAAAGAAGAGCAAGAGAAATCTGATCAAGCATTTAAGGAAGAGCAACTGAAAAATATCAACTCCATAATTGAGTCAGCAAGTAATCAGAAATCTAAAATAGATGCTAAGCCAAAAAAGCAGACAAGGAAAGGCCCGGAGATTTTAAAAACTAGCTCAATATCCGAAGAGAAATTTATCTCTCTTGTTCCAGGGTCAAATGTCCGTGTTCTATCTGGGCCTTTTACAGAGTTTAGTGGTCGCGTCAAGGAGATAGACCGAAAGAATGGAAAGGTGTGTTTTCAAGCATGAGATTGTTCTCATTGTTCCAATATATTCATTGAACAAAAACACCCCTATAGTTTACTCTGGATAGCACTTACAACCCCTCTCGTGATTTGTTAGCACAGATGCTCTCTTTGCTCATTGACCAAAATTCTCAATAACACTCAAAGTCGACTTTAAACAGCACAAAAATGTATAAAGTAAAATGAGACGGTCACTGAATTGTTTGGTGTTGAATTTGAGTGTCCTTGAGGGTTTAAGTTAATGAATAGAGGGGGTATCCGTGTTAATAAATCATTTGAGGGGGTTCAATGATATACAAAGTAAACGACGGGTGTTTTGTGCAATTATCCATACCATTTAAGAATTTATTTTTGATATACATGTTTGATTGATGTGGTAATGTTATAATATAAAATACAGTCCTTGCCTAGGTTGCATAAACACTTACTATGGGTTGTCGTGTCCGTGTCTGACATGCAACGGCCACCGACACTTGCATGACACATATCAGACACGTCGTATACGTGTTATATATGTATTGTGTATGTGTCCTATATGTGTCATGAGTGTCTTATACATATATTTAGTATGTTATCCGCATATTGTTATAATGTGTGTTTTGGGTGTTTTACCTTTCAAGAAAAACTTGTTAATCACTTATCTTATCAATTTATATATTGGATATTATTGGTGTTGTATTTGAAGAACTACATAGGGGTTTTTGTTATTATTATGAAGTGTCTATTTTAATGTTAGACTTGTTAACTTTTTCTAGTTTTATAAAATTATAATCGTATGTATGTATGCATGCATGCATGTATTGCCGTGCCTTGTATCCTATATTGTGGGTTCTTGCCATGTCTCCGTATCTCATCTTGTCCTGTTTGTGCCCCCGTGTCCATGCAACCTTGGTCCTCACTAACCACAACTTAAGATGATATCAGAGCCACTAAGGTTCAAATCTCATCAAGTGCATATTTAAAATTGGATTTGAAAACATAAAAATACCGATGCAAAACTTTAGATTTCAGTCTTGACAAAATATCCACACTGTTGCAAAAGGTGATATGTTTCTATGTGTCACATTAAGCTACCTAGCCTTCATTTAACGTTGATAAGAATTTCAACAGCAGCTAAATACTGGAACAAGAAGGTCACTAATACTAATAATATTGAACATTAAAAAATGATTATTGCAGATCAGTTTTATGTTATTTACTAGATTTGAAGAATGTGGTAATGAAAACTAAAGCTTGTTTTTTTGCAGGCTACCGTTCGATTCATGTTGTTTGGCAAAGAGAGTTTTGTAGAGATGGAAATCGAACAAATTGTTGCAGAGACTACATGATGCTACATGATTGCAATACACAGTTTATTTTTTTCACCCTTTCCCTGTTTCTTTCTTCAACTGTACTTAAAGAGTTAAGAATTCACATATTTAAGGAAATATGTTCTCTTCAAAGCTCAAGTTGAAAAGCTTCCCGATGTCTTTATCACGATCTACAGGATCGGTCTTCTTCTCTTTTCATGATGGAAAACCTGCTGCAGATCATGGATGATATGTTTCTCTCAATATTGTAATGTTGTATTGTTTAGTTCTAAAACGGCAATAAGTAGATTGTAATTCGAACAACTCCGAATAAATTTGTTAAATCGGCGAATTTTGACTCAATGGAAGATGCATGGTTTCTGCACGATTCGATAGATGGAACGATTTATTCATGATCAATTTTGTAAGTCTCAATGTATAATGTCATAAAGGTTCTGGTAAATTGAAGCAGCAGTATAGATTTTTATCTTTCAGACTTGAGCAAAATAACATCTTCAATGATTTTAAAGAACGCCTTATTTACACAATAAAAGGGTCTAAGATTAACGCCATCAACTCATTCTTATCAAGTATCATATGTTCTATATTATTCACTCAGTATCGATACATGTTGAGATAAAACCAAAGTTTGCCATAAATTGTTTGCATTTTGCATCATTCTCCAGTTCATCAACGTTCCAGAGATCTCAAAATCAAACTATGCAGATTACACCAATTCTTTAGGTATGAATTTCTTTTCATGACACATTAGAACCGCTCAGGCAAAGATCTCAGAGACATTAAACAGCCAAAACGACTACGCTTGCTGAAGTGATGAAAAACTAAGGAAAACATAAAAATATTAAAGCTTGCAATTATGCGGGAATTGGTTCTTTTGTTTCCTTTGTCACTGTTGATTTGGGAGTTGATTCTTCTGCTTTCTTTGTCTCCGTAGATTTCTTCTTGCTTTCTGCTATGTATTTCCAGCCTCGCTTGTGAACTCCGCTCATTTTCACAGGAGCATCTGCAACTGCTATGCCTGCAGATGAAAGATCATTTGATAAGCGATTATATATTGGTGAAGCAACTGGACTTTGATAAATTATGCAAATAAAATTAGAGCAATGGCCACCAACTCTGAGATGTTCATTTGGTTGATGGGAGAACGGAAGAACACGAAAGTGACTTTCAGTTTTAAATTATTACAAGCATCTGATTGTCAGAGGGTAAATTTTATGAAGGGCCATTGAATTTTCAAGGTTTTTTTGGGATTGCACCATTGAACTGGCATGAAGGGCCATTGAACTTTAAAAATGCCCTTTAACCCCCCCAAAAAACCTCTTAAAATGCCATGGACCTCCATTGAACTGGCAATGTGGTATGAAAATGTTGGATTTTTTTAGCAAAAAAGATGTTAGGATTTTTTCTGAACTTGTTTTAGCACAAGTAGATTGAACAACCACACAATGACCTTGTATGTGGCCTGGAAAGCCCCAGAATGAACTGCATTAAACATTTTTTGACGAAAATATCCTGACATAAATTACCCTTCCGGGGGTTCATGGCAATTTCTAAGTTCAGTGGTACAATCTCGAAAACCAAGAAAATTCTATAGTGCTTTTAAAAATTCACACGCTTGAATAGAATAATGATGGGGTACATTTAGGGTCACATCCGGATCCAGATACGAGTATTTACTTAAATATGTTCCCAGATAATCATACGGATATGGTTTCAGCAAAAATATCCAGATACGATATTTCATATACACATATGAATATGGATACGGCTATCCGCCAATGAATAGAAGAAAGTATATCATTATTTTGAATATATATTTGGTTAATAGTGCTTATATAAAACATGCATTTTTTGCTCATTTTATATATTAGGCATTTGAAAGAATATTTTGACATATTATTTCATCATGTTAGTTTCAAAATATGCAATATAGGCTAGTAATATGGATAATATATTCGTTCATATATTTATTTATTCAACATTCATTTGTAAGCATAGTTGTCTTTATCAAATATTTAAGTACTTGTATTAAATAGGTATTCATATTCATTTTAATACGTATTCAACTCGTATCAGTTGAATAAACATTACCACTCCACACCCATATTTGTTTTATCTTGAGTCTTTTTTATACAAAATTTCTTATTTGTATCCATATTCGTCTCTCTAATATCTGCTTCGTATTTGTAGTCATATCCAATATTATCAAATACGGATATGATTTTTTATTAGCGAACTATATCCTTATCCGTATTTTTTCACTGGGTAACAAATACGTACGGTATTGCTCGTATGCTCTTTGTATGTAATTCGGATGCAACCCTAGATACAACAAATTAACTAAAATTATATAGTAGCCTAAAAAACCTACATGTTTAACCGTTAGCAATAAATCAACAAAAATATAAAAACTGTATCATAAATAATCCAGCTAACCAAACACTATTTCGGGAAACCAGATTGCAATGTTGAATAGACAAAAGATACACATCTTTATTGTACCTAATTGAACTAAATATTAATTGCACTGATTATAAGAACACAGAAAAATATAAGAACATATAAGAACCCAGACATAAGGATAATTGTATGGCATACAATTGTGTATCTAAATTGACGCATGTAATAATTCTTACTGCAAAAAAGAGCAGAATTCAAAGCAATTATCATGGGCGGTCTTATAAAAAAATGTTGGATGAAAGAACCCAATTTGGTTTGGTACATAGTCCCACATCAGCAGGCCAAATCTAATGCTTGACCTTAAAATAAATATCCTTCTTTTCCCTTTAATTTGATTTCTTGGTTGTTGGACCCGCGACCGCTTGGGCTTGCACCTTGCTAACACGTGCGCGTGCATGGCCCACAAGTGTTGAACTTTTTCTCTTTTAAACCTTTTTGTCTTTTAAACCCTAAATTTTCCGGATTTAGTTTGTTGCACGGGTTTCTCAACTAATTTTACACGTTAATAATCCATTGAGAGATTTAGCTTGTTGCACGGTTTTCTTAACCATTTTTACATGTTATTTATACGTTGAGCGAGTTTTGAAACTTACGTGATTTTTTAGGAAATCCACAATCTTCTCAATGGGCAATAAAAAAATCAAACTTTATTTCTCTGTAAATACGCTGCGTCTCCTTCAAAATAAAGATATTACTAAAAGATCATTTTCTTCTCTCTTCAATTAACTACATAATCCTTCGTTTTTCCCTTCAATTAATATATTAAAAAATTGCTGATTCTAAAACATCATTTGGTGTCGTTCCTCAGGTCTTTCGTGCACTGTCGAGATATTTGGAAAAAGGGATCTTGTATCGCTAAGATTTTTGATCTCTTGAACGCCGGATGAAAGATGAATCAAAGTCTTAGGACAAAGGGCTCTCATCTATTTTAGTTGTTTAATTATATTATATAAGATTTGAATTTTCTATTTAATATATTGTTAGAAAATTCTGTCTCATAAGATATAAATTAGAAACAAATGAATGCATAAG
This sequence comes from Agapanthus africanus, assembly GCA_030015575.1. Lineage (NCBI taxonomy): Eukaryota > Viridiplantae > Streptophyta > Magnoliopsida > Asparagales > Amaryllidaceae > Agapanthus > Agapanthus africanus. Next base: position 562,323,470 of record CM057340.1, read on the forward strand.
CTCAGCTCAAAATGGACTCGAGCTCAGCACAAACCGAACAAAAAATAAGCGACCTTAACTTTGAGCTAACCCCAACTTGTTCGAGTTCGGCTCATTTACACCCTAATCCTTTGTTGTCAGACGATCCTAAACTTTTGCAAAATAGATGAACCAAACCGAACTTCAGCTAGCCAAAACGAACACGAGCTGAACATGGACTGAGACAAAAATAAATGAGCCGAACTTGAGCTAGCTAGCTCGTTCAAGTTCGGCTAGTTTATACCCTTAATTCTATGTTGACAAATGATCCTAAACTCTGCGAACTAAATGAGTCAAACCGAACTGAGCTAGAATCGAACCCAACTTGAATCCAACTTGATCTCATATGATATTGTTTACCTTCTTTATGACTAGAAGTATTTTCCATCATCAACAGATATAAATTAGAAAATTCATAAGATTAGAAACAAATAAAATAAATTTGGCCTGGGATTAGGTGAGAGACTTTGATCTTGCCTTTTATGCAGGTGACCAAGAAATCAACAATATTTGTTGTATAAAATCCATTCTCCAGATATCTCGATGTTGTGTGTGAAACGGCTGAGGAACGACACCGAACGATAATTCACAACCAGCAATTTCTTAGTAAATTAACTGAAGGAAAACATAAAAAATATATAGTATAATTAGAGAAAGAATAAAACGAGAGCTTTTTGTTTTGTTTCTATTTTCAGTAAGACGCAATGTATTTATGGAGATTTTTTTGAACTTACTGACGAGAAGATAAAGAACTACCCAAAAAATCAGATATGTTCAAAATTCCCTCAAGGATAAAAAAACATGTAAAAGTGATTGAGAAAATCGTACAAGCTAAATCCCAAATAATTATAGGTTAGAAGAGAAAAAGGCCAACACTTGCGGGCCATGCACGCACCCATAATCCTGGTGCAATCCCAAGTGCTTGCTGGCCTAACCAAGGTTCGAGGTTTCGGTCGAAACCACCAATACGTGTTGGTTTCGTATCGGTTTCGGTGGAGACCGATATGAAATCTGAAACCGATACGAAACCAACCATACAATATCATTTTGGCTGAAATCTTTAAAAACTTATTTTTTTAATACCATTTTTACTGTCATCGTGATTATTGTAGGCCTTCATTGTTAGAAAACCGCAAAAAAGTGAACCCAAACCCTATATTAATATTTCTCTAAATACACTTTTCAATATATTTTGCGTCATGGCTGGATTTTTAAACACCAGAATCATTATCTCGTAATATAGAACCATAAATTTAAGTACTTAATATATCTACACTTATGTATATCGCATTACTGTCGAAACCGAAACCCGAACCGAAATTAGCGAAACTAGCCGAAAACCAGCGAAACTAATAAAATTATGAGAGACCGAAATTGAGTTCTTGAACCTTGGGCCTAACAGCCCAAGAAATCAGACTGAAAGTATGAGAAAGGAATTGTAATTAGACACCAAGCATTGGGTTTTGCCACGATGTGAGGACTGAATTCTAAAGCCACATTAGCTTTTTTCTTGTATAAGTATATTTGCCTTTGTAATTGGCTGTTCATTAGTATAATTTTATGCTTCATTCTTATGTTGGTCATGAACCTTAAATGCACAAAGATTTAACCAGACTTCAAATCACATGATAGTATATTATCCATCATCATGTCATAGTGCCTATTTGTTTAAAACACATGAAACTTCCTTAAATTTAAAAAATACAAGAGAAAAAGCATAGTATTAACTATTTCAACCAAACACAAATAATTGCATACTTGTTATCAACCTACTACTATATGCAAGTCTTTCTCCAAAGGGCCATGACATACTTCTCCATATAGTTTGCTAGCTTCCACAACACCACATCCCAACTTTGATATTTGATAGAGTAATCTATTTACTATATGCTTATCCCATTCTCCAGTGAACAAGGAATGGTATGCAGGATATACTAAATTGGGTTGTTAATTTGTAAACGACCACTATTACTACTTGGTTGCAACCAATCACCATCATGTAAATTACAAGCCTTAGTCCTCAAACAAGGAAAAGTAAAGGTCGTCAATCAAAATTCAATTGGTGGGAATCATCCATCAATCATCATCATCCACATGATGTATCCAAAACTACAATTGTGCCACAAAACCAATGTGTTTGTTTTAATTAGAATAAGTACAAAAGAGAATGTCCGAGCCAATGATTAAAACGGCTTGCTGTGTCGCTCGCTATTTTGCATTAGCTTAACCTATACACTATGTAGCATGGGAAATTAGTTTAAATACAAAATAGCTTATGTTGTTTTCCAAACAACTTATGCTTTTTAGCAAAATAGCTTACGCTTTTTAGCAAAATAGCTTATGCTATGTGCGCGCTATATTTACATAAGATTTTCTATTGAGGTTTTAATTAGTTTGAATTTAGAAACCTAATAGATCCTATATTATTTGTATAATATTATTGATTCTTAATTTTTACATCTTAAAAATAAAAATATTTAATTCATCTTTTCAACTTTAAATTTATTGTTTCTAAATTTCATTTGACTCAACCCTAACTCTCATATATCGTCGACTCAAATTCTTAATATTTCTTAGAGACTTCAGTATCTAATCCTAAACTATATGGAGACATAGTCTTGTTAACTACTAGCCTCTCAATTTGAAACCATATTTAGTTAACATCTTTCTCAAATAGGGACTATTTGATTGCTTTTGGATACATCTAATACTATTGTAAATCATACATATGAAATCAAGGATTGAAAATTTAGAAAATATTATTGTGTTAATTATTGTTATGACTTCTTTTCTTTCTTTAAAATGGTTTTACGTTCTAAAGATAATTTTATATTTTTATAATAATATAATTTATTAATTATTAAAAATAAGATCATAATAATAATTATTACTAATAAATCAATAATTCGTGTAATTTACGCTATGTGCAACGATATTTGCGGTTTTCGGCAACAGTGAAACGCTGTCGAAATTTTTAACGTTGATCATGGCTTTGATTAGAATGTATGCAATTCCTTTGTCAGCCCACCATTACTAGATAACATATCTTTATGTCAAACGTGATATTTGACCAAGAACACATGATTCACGTTATCTCCTTCTCCAATGACAAATTCAATAAGAACTTATGCCGGATAAATAATTTGCGAAAATCAAATAGGATTGTTCTATGTGATTACTTTGCAAATATCTACTGCCGATAATTGGTTGGAACCAAACACCATCATCTAGATAACATATCTTAGCTTCTCTTGCGATTAAAGCGGATATAATGTTCGTTGGTCAACTCAAATCAACCCTCGTCATATTATAATGCATCGAAATCTCGTACTTAGAATATACATAATTATTGAACCTACCGATTGTTGCTAAGTATTGGTGTAACTCCTCGGTGAACAACATACAGATCAACAAACTACATTTCTTAGACTCGTGGAATTTCGGATGAAGACATGGATTTACAAAACTAGGGCACTAAAATTGGAAAAAGAAACTTTGAGAGTTTTTGGGGGGAAACTCACCAGCCTTGTGACGAATCCCCCACGCCTTGCCGTGTCGCCCATCCTAATTATCACATCAAAAAACAGAAAATCAAATGAGAGAAATATTCAAACATAAAAACAAAAAAATAGATTCAAATGGGGAAAAGAAAAGAGAAACCTTGTAGAGATTGATCTTGGTGATCTCATAGGAGACATCTCTCCAGTGGCTCTTCGCCATCTTGTACCCAATCCCCCAATTCGGCAAGAACTGCGCCACTTCGAAGAGGTTCTTTTTCTTCCTCCGCTTCGCCTTCGCCGCTTCCGCCACGTCAGCAGCAGGAGGAGGAGGAGGAGGAGGAGGAGCCGCCGGGGAGGTGCTTAGGGTTCTGATCAGATCGAAGGATCGGCGAAGGAGACCAACCGCGTTGCTGGCCGCCGATCGATTCGCCATGGCCGCCATTGAGCCGGAGCTATTTTCGAGTGAGAAGTCGATGAAAAAGGATGAGGGTTTTGGGTGAGGGTCGAACTATCGAAGAACTGTGCTGCTATTGGATTCGGGCGCAGTTTCATGGAGTTCGTATTGGGACTTAAGTTTGTATTTGGGCCAAGCTGCTGGAACTAAAATGTGGAAGCAAGAGGTATAGAAAATGTATCTTGCAACTTGCATGCCCTTCATGTACGTCTCATCTATTATATGTTATATTTTAATTGGTTTATTGGCACGTAACACCGCTTAGGCTAAGACTTGATAAGACAATTTCGTTAATTTGGTTGTTGATTAATTATAGTTCTTGGATTTGGCAATTACGTGAAACATTTTCTCCATCATTATGAAAGACAACAAGACTAGATAAATACATGATGAATGATGATACTCGGAAAGCAAGTAATGTCAAATGTTCCTAAACATCTCCCCGCTCCCTCCTCCCTTTCAAACTCACAGAGGTATAAACTTCACGAGATTGGATTACAATCGAAACACTCGACTAATATTTTGAAGTTGAATATATGAATTAGTAAAAGCACCCGCAAAGATCCTCTCGTAGAACTTGTGCAATCTGGGAAGATTGATCACTTTGAGGTCGACAACTATAAGTGATGACTACATGGCCGAATGATAAAGGTGAGATAGAGCCGTCAAAGGATATGCATCTTTGACGTTCAGAGACGCATCATGGTCGAGTGACTGCGACATAAAGAAGCTGTGAATTAGATCCCTTAACATATGTGAATGATAACGGCATAGCCGTGCTGCGACGACGAGCTAAGCCATTAAAAAATTTCTTTTAGGCATCGAATTTGGCGATGTTGGAATTTGGAGTGACGGCAGGATAGAGCTTTGGCTTAAACTTCAAAAACCATGATGCAAGGACCGTGCAAGGGGACATTCCTCGGCGCCTCGCCTCCGAGGTAGCATCCGACCTTTGGAAGGCCTCTCCTGAATACGTTTCCTTTTTGCCTAACCATTGGCCAATAGCTCGTCTCCGAGCAATTATATAGCCGAGCTTCCTCAGCCTCCCTGCTCGTCTCCGAGCTATCCAATAACTGAGATTCCTCGGTATCCATGGAATACGGGCGTCCCCATAATGGCTCCATGTATCTCTCCACGATGAGATCTCCGCCGCTCCACATCCCACGTCCCTCATCCTATGCTAGCGCATCTCGCCATTAATGAATGTAGGCCACCATCAATGTGGACGTTACGCATAGACGAAACGGACGGCGAGAATCTCGTATCGGCTTGCCCTTAAGCAACCCCTATATAAACCCCTCCTCCAGACGATTCAAGTAACTTGAACTCATTCCAATACGCCGCTACTCTGCCTGAATATTCCCCGGTATTTACTTGATCGTCGGAGGGTCCTACGATGGTTTCTCACCCCAGAATTTCTTTGCTAGTAACTCAGCGTCAACATTAATCAATCACCAATTGAGATCCACACTATCTCTCCAAATCACAGCCCTTCTACCTTGCTGGTCACAAAATCGACGGAGGACAACATTTGAGGGAGATTCCGACCTTCGTCATATTCTAAATACAATAATTGGTCAAATCGGGTGTTTGGTTGTATGTTTTTGGTGCAACACCATGTAGTTGCAAAAGCAAAAAGGATGGCTTTCTTTGTAGTTGGAACTTCGCTCAAAAACTACAAGTGTTGGGACAACAAGTTTTTAAGGACACATCATCGCTTACTGATGATGCACATAAGTGAGAATTCCTCAGATCACGACACGTGGCAAATGACGTGTCACCCGGGACAGCCCACTAAACTCCTGGGGGCTACCAAGGTAAAATCAGTATGGGCACTCCACTTCTTCCCCACGAGCAATCTGGCAGCCGAAGTTGCACCCCTCCTCTTCTGCTTGCCTCTGATCTATTTCAAAGCCGAGCTTCCTCGGCCTCCCGGGTCGTCTCCGAGCCATCCGCCGAGCTAAGGCTCTCCAGCTCTCCCGATCAACCGAGAATGCGGAGCCCAAGTGCCTTCGCAACGACTCCGCGTATCTCGCCAAGACGAGATATCCACCGCCCCACGCCCCGCGTCCCACGCTGGCGCATCCACCATTAATGAGCAGATCTCGTCATTAATGGAGATATCCAATCATTCACGCAGGCGTAACGTCAGGGGCGTAACTGACGGCAAAGATCTCGCATCTGCTCGCTCCATGCAACCATTATACAAACCCCTCTCTCAGACGACTCAGGTAACGCAATTTTAACTCTAATAAGCCACTACTCTGCCAATATTCCTCGGCTCTAATTTGATCGTCGGAGGGTCCTACGGTGGTCACCCACCCCAGGACTTACTTGCAAGTAGCTCGGCTTCCACTTCAAACTCAGCCCATTGAGATCTACATACTCTAGGAGACAATTTTTAACTCAAATCTCAACCGTTCAACAACGCTCGCTACAAATCGACGAAGGACAACATCTGAAAGAGATCCTACCCTCCATCAATTGGCGCCGTCAGTGGGAACAAAAGATTCTTTTTTTATTCTACCATAAAAGATGATCTTTCACCCTCGATCTAACTCGAATCAGAGGCGACCAAGCCGATCAAAAGAAGAGGGGCAGAGAAGAGAAAAAGAGGATCAACCAACCAAAACCTTACTCCCCTAAGTTTCAGGAGTACACTCCTCTTAACATCTCTCAGACCGAGCTATTGGAGGAAGCGAAGGGCGAAAGGTTCTTTAAGATCCCGCCAGTTACCCTGAGGGCGGGAAAACGTCTCCGTGGCCTTTACTACGCCTTCCATAGGACACAAGGGCACCTGACCGAGAACTGCAAACAACTCCACGACTACATTAAGGAGTTGATCCGCTCTGGCCACTTGGCGAAGTACCTAAAAGACAAACAGTGGGTGGAACGAGAACAAAGAGACCCGATCGCCCCCAGGGAATTAACGATCGGCCACATCATGGCCGTTACCTCAGATCAAATTCGGGAAGGCAAGGGAGACCGTCGTCCCCGGCCTTACAACGCTGAAAAACTCAAGTTGTATAAATAAGAAAAAAATGTGTCTTCTTCTTTTGAAACAATGTAATTCTTATTGACATTGAATTAAATCTCCTGAGCTAGGTCCTCTTATAAAGGAGACCTTTTACACAACTCTTGTTTCTTTTCTCGGTTCCGAGACCTCTAGGTTTGTTTTAAAAAGTGTGTAAAATATACTGAGGTGGTAAAAAGAGCTTTCCTGCATGAACCATCCCTAGCGGGTAGCTTTCTACCCATCTACGCTAAGGATCAAAAGCCCTCATCGTGAGGCGGCCGAGTAGCTTCCTGCTCGGCTCATCCACAAGCCGGTATCTTCCTGCCCAACAATGCTGTGGATCGAAGCCCTCATTTCGAGGCCGCCGAGCACTGCTGGCCCATTCGCAGTGAGTATCTTCCTGCCCAACAATGCTGTGGATCGAAGCCCTCCTCTCGAGGCCACCGAGCAGCTTCCCTGTTCGGACCATCCCTAGCGGGTAGCTTCCTACCCATCTACGCTAAGGATCAAAAGCCCTTATCGTGAAGCGGCCGAGTAGCTTCCTGCTCGGTTCATCCATAAGCGGGTAGCTTCCTTTCCAACAACGCTGTGGATCGAAGCCTTCATCACGATGCCGCCGAGAAATTTCCTGCTGGCCCTTCCGTAGTAGGTAGTGTCACACCCCGCTTCCTAAAAGAATGTGAAGGATGATGTGGTATGGTCCGCAACCTAACTGTATTGAAGGTGGTTTATTCAATACAGTTACGTTAAGCGTATGAATATCTACATGCAGGATGTGTAGCAAAACAAAAACAATAAAAGCGAAAGGCATTTATTTCCATTAACCAAACTTTATTACGTCCCAAAAGAAAGAGTAAAATAAACTAAGTAGTTTAATTATATTGAAAAAGAAATAAAAGTCCTAAACATGTGAGCAACAACAAAAATTAAAACTAGCTAATCTTCTATCATCAAATCTGTGTAATCTTCATTTGTTGGCTCCACCCCTTGATCCTCGTCATAAAACACATTCTCATCTAACGGACATTCCAAAGATAGAGAGAGAGAAAGGAAAGTCCGTCAGCGAGTTACACTCAGGTAGGATTGCTTCATAAGAAAGTAAAGGTATAGAAACGAGCAGCTGTATATAAGTATGATGTATATGATGTACGTGGGTATAAAGGTATGAGGGATATACAACTAAGACATATTGACAGAGATGTATGTGAATATGAGTATGTTGTGTGAGGTGTATGTTAGGTAAAAGTTCAAGTCAAGTCAATCGGGTATTCAGTCTAAGAGTTAGATCAGGTTAAACAAGGTGTGTATTGATGGAATTACTGGTGGATGTACTCGTATCCTTGAGGTATCACATAACTAGTTGGAAGCAGTATGAGCTGGCGCTCGTGCCTGGAATGGCAATCAATGCGGGAGTGTGAACATCCCCGAAAGGTGTGCCATGACTACGATGGAGCTTTATCTAGTGTGAATATCACTCAAGTGTACAGGTATTTCCACCATTCAGTTCTATAACGAACAACAAGTCTAAACTGGTAAAATATCCACATTCAGGATACTAAATAATTCCGGTCTCATAAAGAAAGGTAGATAAAGTAACATGCGGGTATAGCACATGATATTATGTGAGTTTAGTGGTGAGCATCAATATGTATCTAATAAGTATTGTAATCGTTTTAGTTTGTCAAACAAGAGTTCGGATACTCGCGATTATTCGGTTGTGGCCACGGAACAACAACTGGGAAAGTGAAATATACCGTTTCACTTCTCAAGATCATGATCGAGTAGTAGGGGAATCCGAGTTCCGCATCTCCTTGCCTAATCAAACTACTCATCCCCGTTATTCAGTGTAAATATTTTGACGAATTAGAGTTAGTGCGTATACATCTAGGCATGGAATTTCCACATTGTATGTCATCCACATATTGGATCATTCGCCTTCAAGTAGGGTTAGTATTCGCCTGAATATCGGGTTAGTATTTGTCCACATATTGGACCATTCACCCCCAAAGTAGGGTTAGTATTCGTCCGAATATCGGGTTAGTAGTCGTCCACACATTGGACTGTTCACCCCGCCTGCAGGGATCCTCATATATAAGTATTTCATACACAGGTCCGCGCATTCTAACCCTAATCGTATCATGTGACATGTATGGTGTAAACTTATAATCAAGAAGTGATCTCATTTAACATGACCTTGCACAATCACTCATTTTATCTTGTTATCTTTTAAGGTTTGTAAAGTGTTTCGTATCATTTTATAGAAAGCTTAGTTAATAAAGGATGATAACGTTTAATGATATTTATTGTTTATAAGAAAACCATGACATTTGGAATATTTATCATTTTGGAAACCCATAGTATTTTACCGAGAAAATATCCTTTTAATAAAAGATTAGGGTATTTATTTGAAAATTATCTTTTAATAAGGTTTTAGATATTATTTTGAAAAATATCATTTATAAGGGTTATGGTCTTTGTTGAAAGTAGCCTTTTAGTAAAGGTCAAGATATTTAAATGAAATTATATTCTTTTCGGATGGATCAAGGTATTTTATTGTAATTAATAATTTTATAAAATTATGGTGTTTTAAGTTTGAGATAACATTTTAGAAAACACGTTCGCGTTGGCAACCACTGCACATGCGCGGCAGAATTTATGTCATTTTCAGAGATTATTGCCTATCAACCACGAAATATTTACGTAAAACATTACCCTATTAGGGTATCCTATTAAACTTTAGTTAACATGCTAAGAAAAATTAATATAAAAATATCCTCTCGAGTGAAAGGGGCTAAGTTGAAAAACCATATCACCGTTATTTAGATTTAGTATTACCCCCTTTTCAAAAGGTAAATGGATTTAACAAAACTAAAGTAGTTGGTGGATAAAAGTGTAAGTAAAAATATATCGTTTTAGTGTCTAAAACATTTATTCCAAATATCTTATCTCATACGGATATTGTAAACATACACGGCATTTTAAAAAAATAAGGGTATTTAGTGGAAATAACCTATTTCGAGATCATACTGGTAACATGAGTAAGTGGGGGGATTGATGTCCCATGATTATAACTTTAAGCATATCATATTTCATGTAGGATGAGAGAGCAATATTCACGCATATAGAGATAATTAATTAAACCATTTTAAGCATGGGGTCAAATTCTTATCATTAAGGGATACCAAAATAGGCATGCGGAAATATTTTAACATCATTTTAATACAAGATTGGTGATTAGAAGTTAAAACTAAGATCATTAAGAGAAGGAAGGTGACAGATGAATGGAGAGAGGCGGATCCTACATTCGGTTAGAATTGGATGTCGATGGGTCGAAAACGTAGGCTCGTACTAATTCCTCAATAGCTCCGCGCTCGGATTTTTCCACGATACTTGGGTGGAACCATAGCGTTGACGTCGTCAATACGAAGGCGTGGGTATTTTTTTCAGAATTTTTGAAGTTCTGAGATGTGAGAAATCAGTGTTTGAAGGTGTCTATTTATAGAGTCTTTTCCCCAACAATAAAATCCAAAATCTGTTTAAAAAATCCTAAGAATCCGCGCCCCAATCATTTCCCATGATTAGCCGCCGCCGCCTCTTCACCTCAGCCGTTGGATTATCATCCAACGGCCCAGATCGTGCCGCTACGCCCACGCGCCACGGGTCATGTGTGTGGGGATTACGCGTTTTCACGTGGTCCCCACCATGTGGGCGCCGACGAGTGTTCTGGGCCGTTGGATTTTTGCATCCAACGGTCCAGATTAAGGGGATTTAATATTTTTAAAAAATAAAATAAAATCTAACTATTTATTATTTAAAAATTGAATTTGGTTTTAAAAATATTGTAAAATATGGGAAAAATATGAGAAAATTCCAGAAAATATATTTTATTGTTATCTTCAGTTTAAAAATAATTTTGTGCTAAAACTAAATTATTTTCCCATATCTATGGTATTTGTTAGTTATCGAGATAATAAAAATCTATTTTATTCTCGAAAATATTTTAATTATGAAAATAATTATTTTAATTTATAATAAAATATGTAAATATTTGTTAGGGCATTATAAAAATTATTTTAAGCCCAGAAAAATATAAATAGCTTTTTAGAAAATTTAAATTCTTTACTAACATTACTTTGAAAAATAAAATCGTTAAAATAAAATATTTTTCTATCAATGAAACATGTAAAAAATACTTGGTACTAATTAAAAGACCATTTATTGGGTATTAGAAAACATGGTCGTTACAGGTAGCTTCCTACCCAACAACGCTGTGGATTGAAGACCTCCTCTCGAGACCACCGAGCAGTTTCCCTACCCGGTCCATCCCTAGTGGGTAGCTTCCTACCCATCTACACTAAGGATCAAAAGCCCTTATCGCGAGGCGGCCGAGTAGCTTCCTGCTTGGCTCATCCTGTAACAACCCCAAACTTTCTGTAAAACTTTCTGTGCAATTTTTTTCAAAATTTCAGAAAGGGGTATTTTTTCCTGAGCACAAATTATAAGTTTGTTTTGCTTTTTAATAGCAAACAAGAGCTTATAGCTCATTGGTAATACCTTACACTGCTGAATCAACCCACCAGAGTTCAAATCCCACACCCGACATTATTTTTAATATTGTTTTATTTTGAACTTTTAGAATACCAAGGGTTTACACGTGCATAACTCACAAAAACCCCACTACACATGAAAACCTAACAGTACCAGAGACTACATGAACCGACAAGGGACCTTCCGACCACCCGACTCGGTAGGGATCAGCCGAATCGGCCGGCGAGTGGGCCGACTCTGCCGGTGAGTGGGCCGACTCGGGCTGCCGCCGCCGGCCGGACTCGGCCGGACCGCCGAATCCCCAACATGAAAAAGTTGGATTTTCACATTTCCTGCACATCTGTATACTTTATTTCTTCAGACCGGTAACATAGACACTTTAAAACCCTAATTACTCCATTTTATTACATTTTATTACATTTTTTTCAATCCAACCTTTCACCTACCCCAAACTCTAGCCTTTGTCATGACCCGAAATTGGCACGTGACGGCCCTTAAACTACGCAACGTCTACAGGCGTAATACAATTTAAATAAGCTGAAAACCCAGCAATCTAAATTATCAAAAGTAGTAAGTGATAATAATATTTTTAAAACTTTTGAAATCTCAAACCAAATTCTTTAAAGTCTAACTTTATCTTCTTTAAAATTTGGCAGCACCTCCTTTGTAAAAACCAGCCCCAAAAATGGGTACAACAAAAATATAAGTAAAGCATCTCCAAACGGGAGCAAATACACGCCCAAACGCGGAAAGCAATCACCACGACAGATATATGACGCCGTAGCGAAGAAATAAAAGACGATATAAATAAAACTGCATAAAAGACCTCCAAGTCACAAAATAATATACAATATCGTGCTCACATCAAGTCTCTAAGTCATACATGAAAGTGGTAGATGGAGAGTACATAGTACAGCGAATATACAAAGAGCAATATCGGATAACCGCAAAACCCATCTATAGCAAAACTGTACACAGTTGGCCGTAACGGTATCCGCTGCAAAAGATGATAGGATAGATGAAAAGCCCTGCCTCGACTACTCTGAGGAACAACCTGCAAAACACTGTGGCACAACGGGGGTGAGTTGCCAACTCGTGAATAGTAAAGAACATATGCAGGTAATCGCAAGTATACACGTACAACGCGAATCTATCACATACAAGCTAATAGCAATAAATGGTCATATGCATGCAACAGTCATGAAAGGTACTCTAGCAGGTACAACTAATATATGAAGCAATAATATGGCAATATATATATGCAACAGTCATGAAAGGTACTCTATCAGGTACTACTAATACATGAAGCAATGCATATAAAATAAATGCGGAGTATGGGATAAAACATGTCATCCTCACGGAATCCTGATCTCGTGGCAGGACCAAAGTCCATCAAGACAATCAAAATCCCAAATTTCCTCAAATCAGCCCCCAAATTGGCTCTCATATCCTATAAATCTCATATATTCTGAGTGTCCAATATCAAGTAAATCTCATATATCCTAAGTGTCCAATATCAAGTAAATCTCATATATCCTGAGTGTCCAATATCAAGTAAATCTTATATATCCTGTATCCAATATCAAGTAAATCTTCTATATCCTGTATCCAATATCAAGTAAATCTCATGAAATGAATAAGTATATTTGCATGAATCATTATGATGATTTATATAAATTAGATATGTATACATATATATTAGCGTCCCATTACACTAATATATATATATATATATATATATATATATATATATATATATATATATAACAGTGTCCCATTCCACTATTATATATACTTAGGAGTAAATATATCATGAAAACAAGTGTCTAGCATCGACACATAAATACTGATCGATCAGGTGGTGTCACCACGACTGGCCCTGATAGGTACGTATCATACGGTATCTCGAAAACCCGAGTGCCCAGTTTCGACCCTCGCATTTCGACGTATCCATACATACATGACTCTGGTCGGTATCCCTACGATAACCGCCGAGTCTAAAATACTGTCACCGGTAGGTATGATTCCCCTGTCAGGCCTATCGGCGTGGTCCATCGACATACCTTTCTTACCCCGGGGTACCTCCGGGCCCCATCATGTACCCGCACACGGCCCACGACGCCTCTTCACATGGGGTATATACATCAGAACCGATAAATCTCATGGTGGCTGCTGAAATATCATATCAAGAGACACCGGGTTTTTCAAATAACGCATAATTTCATGAAACTACCACGGTCCTCAAATCCAGAAAACATTATGAAAATCCATATCTCAATGCGAAAATCCATGAATATAATATATACAACATAAAACTGTAATGTGAGCATACAAAGGAAAAGCCACTATTTAACTGCAACAAGTTAATATATATATCATGCGGCTCCTAATTTCTCCAAGTCCAATATAACATCAAATAAAGGTGAACATGTAGCTATAGCTAGATATATGTGTAAACATGTAGGTATAGTAAGGTACATGTAGCTGTTCCCCACCGAAACATGGAGACGCGACCGTGTAGGTCCGTCTTACCTGAATTTTGGGGCAGATGCTAATTGGTGCTATCCGTCCACCTCTCCGAAGATGCCAAGTTGATTTATGATACTGTATATCGAAGGTTTAAATAGATGCGGCCGATATAGCAGACTTCGTCAGATTCCCCCCTCATTTGAAGGGTTTTTGATTGTGGGGACGCTTTTCCCTGCAGGCGCAAGCCCCTGCAGTTAATTACGCTACCACATCGCGGTAACCACTTTCTCTTTCTCCAGTTGGTCACTTCGTGTTGTGTGTATTTGTTTTGTTTTTGGTTTCCCGTGGATTGTATACGGAGACTAATTTATGTTGTCGCCCGTAGGACGTGGATTAGTCCAAATCCGTATTTTCTTAGATTTAGGTTTGGGGTTGGGTTTAAGGATCGTTAATCTCATTTGAGACTAAGATAAACTTAAACGTTTGTTAAGGACACGTTAGTCTAATTTTAGACTAAGATCAACTCAACGGGATCGTTTAGATCCGACAAAAGAGCATTTGAGCCATATTGTTTAGTTTAGGGACATTGCGGTCGATTATCAGTTTAAGGACATGGTGGTCCAAGGTTAAGGACATCATAGTCCGTGGGTTTAAAGGGACCCCACAGTCCGAGGTTAAGGACATCATAGTCCATGGGTTTAAAAGGACCCCACAGTCCATGGAATGATTGGTTATCCGGACCCGTCACCTCTCTGAAGACGTTGAAGGATTACAACGACAAATATCAAAGGAGTGAAGATATGTACCTGTTTCCTGATTAAAAATCAAGAATTACCTCAATGGGGTATCACGTGTTCACACGTGACCAACGGTTACGTGATGACACGTGATGGTTAAAATCTCATCAAACAGAAATGAAAACAAACGGCTGAAAGATGGCTCAATTGGGGTCACGAGCTCCCACGTGACCAAACGTCACGTGCCAGCACGTGACAGGCTTTGAAAGCCTTACAGCTTAACAGAATTTAATTCTAAAAATCGGGAATTATCTCAATGAGGTATCATGTGCTCACACGTGACCAATGGTCACGTGTTGACACGTGACAATCAAAACAGAAATAAAATAACAAACGGCTGAAAGAAATACCTCAATGAGGTGTCACGTGCTTACACGTGACCAATGGTCACGTGTTGACACATGATGGTTACAACTGAAGCGTAAGTAAACGCTGAGAAAAGGACTCAATTGGGGGTCACGTGCTCACACGTGACCAAGGGTCACGTGTCAGCATGTGACTCGTTTCGAAAGCCTTACAGTTAATAGAATTAAATTCTAAAAGCTTCTAAATCTTTCCAAATGGAAAAAGGATTATGGGGACCGTTGGATTAAAGATCCAGGGGTGATTAAAAATCATCAATTTATGGAAAGATTTTAGACAAGGAAAGATTTCCCTAAAAATCTCACCAGAAATAACAAACAGAATATCTTTGGATTTAAAATCCAACGGTGAATAAAATTCACTGTATGATCTAAAGGCTCATATTAATTATGAAAACAGACAAAATCTTTCAATGAAAGATTTGCTAAACAAATTGATTCTTTTTCTTCTCCTATAAATAGGAGCCAAGAGAAGAGAAGGGAAGTTTTTTGGAGATAGAGTTTTGGGAATCTTGAAAATTCAGAGAGAAAAAGAAAGGAGAATTTAATTCTCAACAAAGAAAAACTCTAGGTGAGAAAGGAAAGGGGATCAAAACTTCAAAAAGAGAATTTAATTCTCAATCTAAGAGTTTAACTCTTCTGCAAAAAAAAGAACTTAGTTCTTGCTCTGGTTGAAGATCTGCAAAGAGCACATTTCCCCATAAATTAAGAATTTAATTCTCATCGGGTTGAGATCCTGCCATGCAGATCCAAAACTTAGAGGGAGAATTGAGTTTAGAGAATTTAATTCTCCCAAAACAAAATTAGGGTTTAACACTATATGAGAATTTAATTCTCCCAAAATTATAGGAATTTAATTCCTTCATGATGAACTTGGGGTTTAAACCCTATCTGAGAATTTAATTCTCCTACAATTATAGGAATTTAATTCCTTCAAGATGGACAGAATTAGGGTTTAACCCTAATTGAGAATTTAATTCTCTCAGATTTACAGGAATTTAATTCCTCCTCAATGATAATAGGGTTTCACTCTATATAAAAATTTAATTCTTTTACAATAGGAATTTAATTCCTCCAAAATCATAATTAGGGTTTAACCCTATTAAAGAATTCAATTCTTGAAAATAACAGAGAACTTAAAAGATCTCCATGCATGCAAAAGATTAAGGTCGCGTGTCCTCACGTGACCCCTGAAAAGATCCCCAAAATGAGAAGGGAAAAAGCTCGGAGGCAATGCCTCACGTGCTCCCACGTGACTCCTAAAACAAAAGAGAATAAATTCAAAGGCAGAACCATTCTTGGGCGCCCTCACGTGTCCCCACGTGACCCCTAGTAAAATGCTTTAATAATCAATGACTAGAAGCCCACCACGTGCCCATACGTGATGGCCTGAAGACCAAAAGTGTTTAACACTTATCTGAATATCCTGAGAACAAAATAAGGGGATCTGGCCCCACTTTTTGATGCTATCACGTGTAAGTCCACGGTAGCACCCCGGCCGTCTAACAGACGCCAAATGCGGAACAAAAACTTTTAACGAAACTGGCGCTATCGTGTACCGTAACCCGGATCTGCCATTAAAGCTAAACTAACAAACTACAAAGGGGTAGAAACGTTATACCGAATGATCCGAGTCCTTCGGTCTTCAACCATCATCCCACGCTTGTTGCGGCTGCCCTGATCTCCTGAAACTCCAATCTTGTCGTCCAGGTGGCACCACGTCGACGGATCTTTAAACGGGCTCCCGCCTCTGAACCGAGGCAACTCGATCGTCAAGTTTGCTAGAAGAGACGACCAAGATGAAGTAGAGAATGAGTAGAACACTTTGTCTCGTTACGTCCAAGGCTATGGACGAACGGTTAATGAAGTTGCCGAGGGAATCGGGTGATGGAATGAAAGGAGCTGTGAAATTCCATACACCGATAAAACCTATCATAATCTTTTCAAGTGAAAACTCAAGCAAGTGAGAGAGAGAGGAGGGGCCGGCCACTTATAGAAGTGGGGGGGGGTGATCGTAGGAGAGGGGAGAGTAACCTTAAGCAAAATATCATAATGTGAACACATGAAAATATCTTAAGGAAAACAAAACCTCATTGAAATCAAAGCATGAGTCATTAACCTTGTCATCAAATTCTAGAACCTTCTAGAACCTTCTAGAAGCATGACTCACCCTCATCCAAGAAAAGATAAATCCGTCTTTAACCGAATGTTAAAAGACGGCTGATAGAAAACTGGAAACTGGCAACTTCCAAAAGTGATCCTGAAACGAATTTCAGGATAACCCCGTATCAGTATAAACATACCCGTGTTTGTATTACGACCGAATACAAATGTAACTGAGACAAAGATATTATATCTACACAGTATAATACTGGGTTCCGGCTTAAACCAAAGCCTACCAGTATTATCTGCCCGAAAAACGACACGTGCGAAAACGCACGTGCTTTTTCCGAACCTAGCCATGAACCCATACGGCCTCTACAACGTTTCGCCCGAACTTGGGAAAGTGTCTGTGGGGGACTCTAATGACTCATCAACACATCGGCACTGGGTATAACCCCTAGCACGTCAGAGGTACAAGCTGTACGTAACGGTTTGCCTATGTATTGATTGGAAGGGAAGCTGACGAACGAACTCATCTATAAACCCTACTGAGCCTGACAGTGACAATGTATATACAGTCCGGTCCATTCGTCTAAAGAGTATCGCATATCGAGTCTAGGGGGTGGATAAAGTCAGACCCCTAATAACGCGATAAATCGTGTCGGCATGAAGCCCATCACCACCTGAGAAACTACTGATCCAAATCAGTAATCCTCCACTACCTCGGCTGAGGATTCCTAGTGATGGCCACCCGTGCACTGCGCGACATCAACCCCCAATACCGGGAGAGACGAATCCCCGAGATCCGCTCACTTGCCTCCAATGTGGCTCGGGACTGTACCCAAAAAAGACCTGTTTGCACAACTCCTTTGAGCGTGGTAGGGTAGAAATCAAAGCACAGTGGGAACTCACACGAGACAAATGATGACCTCAGGTCGATGAACTAACCTGTACACATGTCACCAGGGAATTGCTATCTGACGATATGTATAATACCAACTAGCAGATTCCCGGCGAGTCCTGTCCGGTGTACTCATAACTCAATGAGCACCTGTATACATCTTAGGTGATCCAACTGACACCAGTGGCTTGTGAGACCGGCCACCGCCCCTCGTCGGGGTCTCGACTGTATACACTAGTCTACTCTGGAGTATCGATGCCCTATCTCGAAACTCCCACGACTAGGGACACTTTTAAGGATATGCTTACAGACCCCAGCTCCCACGTATATGATCGCCATCATACTGCTGGTAGTCAAGCAAGAATCCTATGGGCTCCATCATCATGCAATAGTGAACTAAAGCATATATACGATGATAAAGTCAAACCAGATAGCATACTATCATCTCGAGCAAGACTGTCATATCGGTATAGGTCCTTCCTCAATCATTGCAATCACGTACCTGCGATCCAATAATTGACTATGAGGGCACTATCTCCAACAATCTCCCACTTGCACTCAAGGCTAATTATTGCGATGTCGCATACTCACAGCCCGTGTGATATCGAACATCCAACTCCTCTACTAATCAGTTTCACAAAGCTAGTTTGTAAAACTCTTGTGTTCGAGAAATAGCCTCAGTGAGTGGATCCGCCCTGATGTTTCTTTCTATATCTCTCTAAATCTCAAGTTCGAGGAGAAAGCCATCTCCCGAATTGAGTAATACCTGTCTTAGAATATGTCTGGATATCTGATGGGACCTCGTTCATAAATGAACTCCAAATCCAAACTTCTTAGACTGTTTTGATAACTGAACCTAATCAGTATCCAGCACCATGCCTCCCACAGTATCCTCTTGGACCACCTGTCCATAATACTGTCCCTTGTCAGAGGGAAAACTATAACTCTGACAATCACTCTGTCATCCATGTCACCTCTGAAGCCTGGAACGATAACCGTCTCCCGAAGGAGGCTGCCGTCATCAAATCCGTAGAACATGCACTTATGTTCTAAAACTGCTTCATTATGTTTCTTCAGGATTGGATTAATATAAACTTATCGCATCTAGTGCAAAAACAACATTTGGTGTGGTACTTGACATTTCATGATCGACTCAATTGCCTAAGCAAGTGATCTGCCAATCATGCACATCCCTCTCTGCTTTAGTCTATAAGACACCTTTAGAGAGGGTGACTCCATCACCTGCAGGTACACCACCATGCCAGGAGTCATCTATTCTAAAATACTATTAGAATACTGTCAAAGTACCCACATTGGGAAACTACCTAAATCTAGATCTAAAATCGTAGATCTAGTAACCGGAATGTTTGATATTACATCCATATCCTTTCTGAAGAAACAACTGTGTGACAACCAAAGTACGACCGATTGAAGTATAGGAATTTTACTTCCTACTCTGTGTATGTCATCCAAATACCAGGACATCACACTCTACTACCTTCTTAACAGATCCATCCCCTATTCTGATGAAGTCAAACATATGACTGTTGCATCAAAATAAGATGATCTTATCTCCGCTATATCTGCTCAAGTCTATAAATAGACATAAGCTACTTGTCCACTATACTTCCGCTGCTCCCACTGATTATGACAACCCTCTGGCAGAATAATATCTACGTACACTTCTAAAGCTGGTTTAGAACGACGTTATACTTATCCTCTTGCCGGGTCTCATAGTCTGGAACAACAGTAGTGTCAAGTCTGGGTAAACAAGAACCTCCCTGTCACCGTCTTTGAGGCTACCGGAGTACCTCTCGGGTGTCTGAGGTTACCCACCATATCTGCGGAGTGGCCATTGGAATGTCAAAACTGATTGAATATATAGGTCCTATTAAATTTTCCGTAATTGTTTGCGGTTCTGGAATCACTTCCAGTTCTACCATACTCCCACTTCTGTTTTCTGAAAAAATCCATTTTACTAAAACTGTGGCGAGTCAAGAACAATATCACTATTGATCTTCCAGATGGTAGAAATGTCAACCCTCGTCAAGGCCAGGGTCAACCCACAAACAGCCATTACAGAAACGTGCCCTGAGTTATCCAGAGTCTGGTTTTAAGCATAAGCTGGACAACTCCCCGTACCTTAACATCTTTTAAGGTACGAACTATTCTATATCCAATATAGAAACTTTGGCACTTATTTAATTGGAACCATATTCAAATCATGCAGCTGTCTCCAGTGCAAATCAACTTAATGGAAAGAGGCTAATCAGCATTACTCAACTTAGGAATCCATCCAATTATGAGTAACCTGAAAGAGAAACACGTTTCTCAAAACCATCACTATCATCTGAATACCAATCACAAGAATCTATATCTTCGATCTCTTTGAAGAATCCCGATACTTGTGATACCTGGTTCTCTACTTTATTCTTATACCCACAACTTCTCAAAACTTAGACCTTGTATTTCTACGAAACACTTGTCTAAATACTAGAGAAGTTATAAGTAAACAGAACATAGTACGAGGACCTACCCCTTTGTCCTGATGGACACTGGACAACATACAATATTCTGTATAAGTCCGCTGAGTTAAACAACTCAAAACCTGTGCGTCGTAGGTTGAAAACTGTACCCTGGCGATTTCCTCAAATATCAACAATTACAACGAATTCCGATATAATGAAGATGATCACTTAATTCCCAATAACTTACTCCCATTCATCATCTGTAAAACTATACAGATATGAGAATGGAACCTGGTAAATACATACCCTGGAGTAAGTATCTTAATCGGGAAATCAGTTTACTTTTAACAATGCGCAGTGAAACTGAAACATGAAAATGTTTCGTAGGGGTATTCTGGTATTCCTAGTAATGCTTCTTCCATAATCTAATTCATGATTTTAACCGTATATTTCTTTGCCATCTCTCCAAATCCCTTTATTTGTCTTTAGTCGTTACCTTCTGTACACCTCTTTAGGCTAAGTGGTTTTCTTCCTTCCCTACCGTTCGGCACCAGCCTATGGTTTGGAAGAAGACTATCCAGTAAGCATAATAGGTGTACCCTCCTCAACGTAGGAGTACTCGTATCTTGAGAGAAGGTGATGATAAAAAAACAACTGAATAATACTTTATTCTATTTCTCCCGAACTGGGGAAAAAGCAAAGGTGAAATAGGAGTAGCGATGAAGTACGCGGTTTGGTCGTGAATGATAACAGTCGCAATTTACTTTGCCCTCTTTCTAATCCCTTCATTTTGTCTTTACATATTACCTTCTGCACACCCTACTTAGGCTAATTGGTTTTCTTCATTCCCTACCTTTCGGCACCTGCCTATGGTTTGGAATAAGACTATCCAATAAGCGTAATAGGTGTACTCTCCTAAACTAAGGAGCTCTCGTAACCTGAGAGAAGGTGATAATAAAAGACAACTGAATAAACTAATTCTATTTCTCCTGAACCTGGATCCATCCTCGAAGAAGTCCCTTCGAGTTCGTATATAACCATACGATGGATCTATCCAATGGAAGTGGATATCCGTAGTAATACGGGGTGTTCTGAGAAATTCAAAGGGTAAAAGAAGGAGCGGCAATGACTTATGCAACTTGGACAATCCAAAAGCCAGTGTTTTAAGAAGGTTCGGTCAACTTGGTCACTGAGTCATAGTCTAGGGTCGGTCAAAGGTCGCTGCCAAAGAGAGAGAGAAAAGAAACACTCTGCGTGCACTCTAATCTAGATCAGAATGGTTATCACTTTATCTAATCAGGAAACCTCCCACTGTAATCTCAAATTCTCCTCCAAACCTGAAAGAAGAATTAGTCGGGATCACCCGAAGAGTATACCAACTCATCAGTGAGAATCGGGATCCAACTATCATCGCATGATAACTTGATGGAAGCCACTCAAGTTATCACACTCCAGAAGGTATGCGCATATCTGGCAAGTTTGCTTTATGTTTGAAACTCCCGATGTGATTTTTGCCTCATGCTCTTATGACCTTGACGAAGGTCAACAAATCATAAGTCACATGTCAAGTTCTACCCGTCATTGTCCAGGTTAATTTGAACCCACCCGCACAAGCCCTTGACGAAGGTCAACAAGGCTATACGACTGTCCCAAACCAACACATCTATCTATGCAACAAATTAATACCCCGCAGCTACCAAACACTATGCCTTGACGAAGGTCAACAAACATAGCTTGAATACTACTGACCATCCATAAGAAATGACGGAGGGCTACGGCTGGTTTTTGGCGAAAAACCTTTAACGTAATGAACTTGATCTCGTTGAAGGAAACTGATAGTTTTTATAAAATATAGTGACGAAAACGTTTTGCTAAGGAGGTCACTCCCGGTGAAGGGATCTCGGCTCTTTCCTCGTGGAATGAGGTGCCGGATATTCCAACTGAATACCGAGATGCAAAGCAACTTGTAATCGACTATATTGAAGTTATTACCCTGACGTAAACTTCTGCCCAAGGGGTCACTCCCGGTGAAGGGATCTCGGCCCTTGCCTCGTCGAATGAGGTGCGGGATATTCTAACTGAATATCACTATGCAAAACAAAATGAAACATCTTTGTAATAACACCTTTTTAAAATTTGTTCCAACAACATCAAATATTGGTTTGTTTTATCCTTGCATTGATTAGAATCAATGCAGTCCCATCAATCAATCATACCGGAAAAGAACGAAAATAAAATGTACGTAAATGCCATCCGCATTCGTCACTGGGTCCCGTCATCACCCGTTAGGTTACTTAACTAACGACAGAGCGGGGACTGGACTAGCGCGGGTGTAAAACATATACAACATC
Organism: Agapanthus africanus; assembly: GCA_030015575.1. NCBI lineage: Eukaryota > Viridiplantae > Streptophyta > Magnoliopsida > Asparagales > Amaryllidaceae > Agapanthus > Agapanthus africanus. Next base: position 562,346,457 of record CM057340.1, read on the forward strand.
TAATAGTATATAAACCAATATACAATAATCGCACCAGGCGTGATAATATGCAACATTACAGAAAAGTAATAAGCATCACAGAACAATACAGATAATCTGGGATCCCCGAGTTTCACAGAGCTGCTGCTGAAACCCGACGTTCCCCTGTCGTGTGGATAGCCTGTGCAATGAAACCTAGACCCTTACGGGTGCGGCAAGTTACCCGCCAAAACCTGAAGCGAGGTAGTCCCCACAGCATAGTGAATGGAACACCCGGCACTTCACGGAATCCGGTAAATTGAGCACCCCTCCTTGGGTCAACCTGTACCCCCTACGAGTGCGGCGAATAGTCTGCCAATTCTAGAGTGAGGTCCCTTTGCCTCTCAAAGCCATGAGATACGGACCCGTTGCCCTCCAAAACCCGGCTATCCGTGCACTCCTTCGCGGGATAAACCTAGTACAGAATTAAAAATAGTACAACAGGTACATCGACCGCAACCTGGTCGTGCCCCAAAAGAATATTATACAAACAGGCAGTGACGGCAGTCCACATGTTGGACGCTCGCCCCGCAATATCAAATGTACAAATAAATCCAAACTGCACTATCATTGCACCCTGCTATCCACCACGACATATCCGCAACAATACAGCACAACACAGAACATCAACGCGAATGTCACGTTCGCAAACCCGTCTAAAAGAACTATAGCAATCAGACGCGGTTTACCGATCAAATGACATTCCCGGTCGGAGATATAATGTAAATACTGTAAACTAACAAATTTAAAATTTCGATCGACTAAATATCACAAAGTGGGCCCCACGAACATCTGTAGAACAGTAACAAAATCTGGGCCCAAAATATATATACCAAAAACCACAATTTCCAGAGGGGAACACACTGTGCAAATTTGGGGGCATGATCGCCCAGAACTGCCGCGGATGCGCGGCCAAACCATGGGTTTGGCCGCGTTTCCGCGGCTGTCTTGTCGACTCACGTGCTCAAATTTGTACGTCGTTCTTAAAAATCCCTGCACAGTTTTCTGAGATGTGTGAAATATTTTTAGGACACCGTTTAAAATCAACAGAAACTGTCAAGTTGGAAAAATGCGATTTTTGATTTTCGGTTCGATCGATGTTTTAAACGCGTTAGCACAAGTTAGAATAGCTTAATGGTGAGGCTCTGATACCACTGTAAGTCCACGGTAGCGCCCCGGCCGTCTAACAGACGCCAAATGCGGAACAAAAACTTTTAACGAAACTGGCGCTATCGTGTACCGTAACCCGGATCTGCCATTAAAGCTAAACTAACAAACTACAAAGGGGTAGAAACGTTATACCGAATGATCCGAGTCCTTCGGTCTTCAACCATCATCCCACGCTTGTTACGGCTGCCCTGATCTCCTGAAACTCCAATCTTGTCGTCCAGGTGGCACCACGTCGACGGATCTTTAAACGGGCTCCTGCCTCTGAACCGAGGCAACTCGATCGTCAAGTTTGCTAGAAGAGACGACCAAGATGAAGTAGAGAATGAGTAGAACACTTTGTCTCGTTACGTCCAAGGCTATGGACGAACGGTTAATGAAGTTGCCGAGGGAATCGGGTGATGGAATGAAAGGAGCTGTGAAATTCCATACACCGATAAAACCTATCATAATCTTTTCAATTGAAAACTCAAGCAAGTGAGAGAGAGTGGAGGGGCCGGTCACTTATAGAAGTGGGGGGGGGTGATCGTAGGAGAGGGGAGAGTAACCTTAAGCAAAATATCATAATGTGAACACATGAAAATATCTTAAGGAAAACAAAACCTCATTGAAATCAAAGCATGAGTCATTAACCTTGTCATCAAATTCTAGAACCTTCTAGAACCTTCTAGAAGCATGACTCACTCTCATCCAAGAAAAGATAAATCCGTCTTTAATCGAATGTTAAAAGACGGCTGATAGAAAACTGGAAACTGGCAACTTCCAAAAGTGATCCTGAAACGAATTTCAGGATAACCCCGTATCAGTATAAACATACCCGTGTTTGTATTACGACCGAATACAAATGTAACTGAGACAAAGATATTATATCTACACAGTATAATACTGGGTTCCGGCTTAAACCAAAGCCTACCAGTATTATCTGCCCGAAAAACGACACGTGCGAAAACGCACGTGCTTTTTCCGAACCTAGCCATGAACCCATACGGCCTCTACAACGTTTCGCCCGAACTTGGGAAAGTGTCTGTGGGGGACTCTAATGACTCATCAACACATCGGCACTGGGTATAACCCCTAGCACGTCAGAGGTACAAGCTGTACGTAACGGTTTGCCTATGTATTGATTGGAAGGGAAGCTGACGAACGAACTCATCTATAAACCCTACTGAGCCTGACAGTGACAATGTATATACAGTCCGGTCCATTCGTCTAAAGAGTATCGCATATCGAGTCTAGGGGGTGGATAAAGTCAGACCCCTAATAACGCGATAAATCGTGTCGGCATGAAGCCCATCACCACCTGAGAAACTACTGATCCAAATCAGTAATCCTCCACTACCTCGGCCGAGGATTCCTAGTGATGGCCATCCGTGCACTGCGCGACATCAACCCCCAATACCGGGAGAGACGAATCCCCGAGATCCGCTCACTTGCCTCCAATGTGGCTCGGGACTGTACCCAAAAAAGACCTGTTTGCACAACTCCTTTGAGCGTGGTAGGGTAGAAATCAAAGCACAGTGGGAACTCACACGAGACAAATGACGACCTCAGGTCGATGAACTAACCTGTACACATGTCACCAGGGAATTGCTATCTGACGATATGTATAATACCAACTAGCAGATTCCCGGCGAGTCCTGTCCGGTGTACTCATAACTCAATGAGCACCTGTATACATCTTAGGTGATCCAACTGACACCAGTGGCTTGTGAGACCGGCCACCGCCCCTCGTCGGGGTCTCGACTGTATACACTAGTCTACTCTGGAGTATCGATGCCCTATCTCGAAACTCCCACGACTAGGGACACTTTTAAGGATATGCTTACAGACCCCAGCTCCCACGTATATGATCGCCATCATACTGCTGGTAGTCAAGCAAGAATCCTATGGGCTCCATCATCATGCAATAGTGAACTAAAGCATATATACGATGATAAAGTCAAACCAGATAGCATACTATCATCTCGAGCAAGACTGTCATATCGGTATAGGTCCTTCCTCAATCATTGCAATCACGTACCTGCGATCCAATAATTGACTATGAGGGCACTATCTCCAACATCACGTGCTCCCACATGACCCCTCCCTCTTCTAGTGTTTAACACTAATCTGATAATTTTGTTGCCAGTGTTTAACACTGTTATCTGTTAGTATTTAACACTAATTTGAGGATCATATTTCTAGTAATTTGATAATCTGATTACCAGTGTTTAACACTGTTGTTCTTTAGTGTTGAACACTAGCTTCAGCCCAATTGACTAATTTTCTAGAGGCAAAGCCTCCCCTTCAATGGACCAACAGAGGGCTAATATTTCAAACTTGATTGGACTTAGCCCAAGAAGGCCATAAGTCCTCAATTCAGACTTAACTGAGCCAATGTGCTCATAATATAATTAATTGATCTTAGTTCCAAATTGGACTACAGATCACTTAATCCACTTTGGTTCGAGGGTACATCTCTTCACTCCTTTGATATTTGTCGTTGTAATCCTTCAACGTCTTCAGAGAGGTGACGGGTCCCGATAACCTCACACTTCACAGACTATGACGTCTCTAAACTGGACTGTGGGGTCTTTAAACTCACGGACTATGATGTCCTTAACCTTGACTGTGAGGTCTTTAAACTCACGGACTATGATGTCCTTCACCTCGACCGTGATGTCGTTAAACTAACATTGGACCACTATGTCCTTAAACTGGTATTAGACCACTACGTCCTTAAACTGGTATTGGACCGTAATGTCCTTAAACTAATTATCGACCGCAATGTCACTAAACAAAACAATAGAGCCCAATTGCTCTCTTGTTGGATCTAAACGATCCCGTTAAGTTGATCTTAGTCTAAAATTAGTCTAACGTATCCTTAACAAACGTTTAAGTTGATCTTAGTCTCAAATGAGACTAACGTATCCTTAAACCCCCCAAACCCAAATCTAAGAAAGATACGGATTTGGACTAGTCCACGCCCTACGGGCGACAACATAATTTAGTCTCCGTATACAATCCACGGGCAACCAAACACAAAACAAACACCCACGACACGAAGTGACCATCTGGAGAAGGAGAAAGTTGTTACCGCGATGCGGTAGCGTAATTAACTGCAAGGGCTTGCGCCTGCAGGGAAGAGCGTCCCCACAATCAAAAACCCCTCAGATGAGGGGGAATCTGACGAAGTCTGCTACATCGGCCGTATCCATTTAAACCTTCGATACATGGTGCCATAAATCAACTTGGCATCTTCGGAGAGGTGGACGGATAGCACCAATTAGAATCTGCCCCGAATTTCAGGCAAGACGAACCTACGCGGTCGCGTCTCTATGTTCGGAGGGGAACAGATTCTGGCACGCCTGGTGGGACCTTTTCCTCTTTCCACTCCACACTTCGTGTGTCGTGTTCGCGAACCAATCGCGGTTTGCTAATGGTTGCCCTTGGGTTTCGAGGTACTAAGATTTGGCGTTTTGCTTGGTGCAGAAAGCAAAGGATCAATGGCGTTCACCTGCTCAAAGTGTTCCACATGCAACTGCAACCCGCGTCCTGCCTCAACTGGGGGCATAGCCTACGAGCCCCAAGCTGCTTCCCTATTCACGATGCCCGTGGAACAGGTCACTCAAGCCACTACAGGGTTATTTTTCGGGACCATGCTCCTGCCAACGAGCTTCACCGTTCCTGTGCCAACGCCGGAAGTTCCCAAGAAGTCGGTCTTCGATCGGCTTACAGCTACTACGACCCCTCTCAACGGGTCGTCCAGCACCGGCGCCTCGGTCTTCTCCAGATTGGGTCAAAGTTCAGGTGGGTCCATAATGAAGCCTGCACCTCCAGAGAAGGTTATTCCGAAGAGAGTAACCAGCCCTGCTCCTGAAGTCGTCAAGGCGGCTTCTCCTGCCAAGGGGTCGGTCTTTACAAGACTGACTGTCCTAACTCCCGCTCCCGCTACTCAAAGGACATCAGTCTTCAATAGGCTGACGCCAGCAGCAACCCTTCACCTGGAAAGGGGGGAAGACAAAGCCATTACTGAACTAATCCCAACAGTTCGACACGCTCGATGTCGCTACTGGCGCCGAGTAAGGAGGGCCGGGGGCAACTCCCCTTCTGGGTAACTCCACCGGCCCCAACGGCGGAAATTAATGCTGCTGTTCCAACCGGGAACAGCTTTGAGCCGCCGAACAAGGTATGCAGGAATTCTCCTACTGCCGTACTGAAAAGATCTCCTCCTCCGGTGGAGAATGTTGCGGAAGCTAAGCCAGAGCAGTCCCCTCAGCGGCTGTCCTCCAAGATCTACAAAGTCTGGCGGCAGGTTCGGAACTCAGTAGTTGATCAAGATTACCCTCGCCGACAAAAAAAGGGCGAAGGTTCAACAAGAAGAAAGCCATCCGGCCAAGCCACGAAAAGCTATTTGGGTGCCTACCGTGACGGCCCCCTCAACTTCGACCGCTCATAAAAAGAGAAGGCCGGAGAAGATTCCCGTGCCTGCGACAAATGTCAAAGGCACTGAGCCTAAATGCCCTAAGTCTGGGGGCATGGTGGTACATACTGTTTACATGGCATCCGGGAAGGAGGATAGCCGCGCTTCTACGGGCCACCGACCACTCACCCGATCCATCACAAGAGCTCAGGAACAGCAGCAGCAGAAGCTTTAGGAGATGCTGACTGCGATGGCTGCATTCACCGGGCCAAAAGAAAGCCTGGAAACATCCACGGAGCAGCGCCGTGATCAGGAAACTGATGTTGAATTCTTTCAGAGAATGCTTTAGAAGAAGGACAAAGAGGCTGCAGAGCAAGCGGCCAATATAAAGCAAATGGCCCTGCTATTCCAAGATATGGTGGGTATGATGATCCAACTGGATCCCCCAGCTGAAGACCCTCCAATCATTATTGAAGATGACAGAGGGGAGACGTCGAACCCTCCTCCGGCTCTTTCAGCAGCCAAGGAGAAAACTATTTCTAAGGCTGCCCTGGATGATTATATCGCTCGACAAATACGAGTTCACCAAGCAAATGAAGCGGCTGGCCAGGTCGTGAAGACTGGGCTGTTGGATATAGTGCCATCAGAGTCAATTATTGGATCACAGGCACGTGATTGCAATGATTGAGGGAGGACATATGCCGGTAGGACAATCTTACTCAAGATGATAGTATGCTATCTGGTTTATCTTTATCATCGTGTACTGTTTTAGGTGGCCTTACAGGTCACTATTGCACGTTGATAGAGCCCTTAGGATTCTTGCTTGACTACCAGCAGTATGAGGGCGATCATATACGTGGGAGCTGGGGTCTATAAGCACATCCTTAAAAGGTCCCTAGTCGTGGGAGTTTCGAGACAGGGCATCGATTCTCCAGAGTAGACTAGTGTATACAGTCGAGACCCCAATGAGGGGCGGTGGCCGGTCTCACAAGCCACTGGTGTCAGTTGGTACACCTAAGATGTATACAGGTGCTCATTGGGTTATGAGTACACCGGACAGGACTCGCCGGGAGCCTGCTAGTTGGTATTATACCTGACGTCAGATAGCAGTTTCCTGGTGACATGTGTACAGGTTAGTTCATCGACCTGAGATCGTCATTTGTCTCGTGTGAGTTCTCACTGTACTTAGATTACTACCCTACCACGCTCAAAGGAGACGTGAAAACAGGTTTTAGTTGGGTACAGTCCCGAGCCACATGGAGGCAGTGAGCGGATTTGCAGGGGTTCGTCTCTCCCGGTATTGGGGGTGAGGTCGCGCTATGTCTAGGAGAGCCAGTACATGAAAGTCCTTGTCCAAGGCAGGAGATTTACTGGTAGGTATTCCAGTAGTATCTCAGGATGTTCTGGGTTACTCTCCGACACGATTTGTACCGCTTTTGGGGGTCTGACTTTTACCACCCCCTAGGCCCGCCATGCGATACTCATAGACGAACGGACCGGACTGTACGGATATTGTCACTGACAGGCTCAGTAGGGTGTCAGGATGAGTTCGCTCATCGACGTCCCTTTTGGTCAATACCTGGTAGCCCGTCACGTATTGGCTAATACCTCTGACGTGCTAGTGGTTAAATCCAAAGCCATAGTATTGACGAGTCTTTAGAGTCCCCCACATACAGTTACTCAAGTTTCTGACGAAACGCTGTAGAGGCCGTATGGAGATATGGCAGGGTTCGATCAGATACGTGCGGTATTGCACGAATCGTGATCGAACGGATTTTACTAGCGGGCTTTGGTTTAAGCCGGATCCTAGTATTAGACAGTGTAGATTTTGTCTCTTTGCATTTGTATTCAGTGGGAATACAAATGCGGGCATGTATATGCAGTAGCGGAGTTTTCCTGTAATTTATTACGGGATCAGTTTTCTGAGGTTGCCAGTTTGCATTCCGTTCCGGCTGGTTTTCCTTTGTTCCTTCACGGTCGGACTTTTATGATTGAGAGGGGTTATTTGCAAGTTTGCAAATAACTTATTGTGGAGGGGGTTTCTTGCACTTTGTGGCTTCATGATACTTCTTTCATCATTAGATTCTTTTTGGGTCTTTTCTTTTGCATTAAATTATGAAAGGATAGGATTTGAAATGGTGTGACCATTTTTCATTATTATGATACCATTTTCTTCTCTTGTATTTTTGGATTGCTTTTTCCCTCCACCACCATATAGGGCCGGCCACATTAGGAGGAGAAAAGGGAGAAGTTCATTTTTTGATGGGTGGCATTTTTCTTCATCTCATTTTCTTGCTAGGAAAAATGAAAGCACCATTTTTCCTTATCTTCATTCCTCCACATCCATGGCAACTTCCAAAAACCCCAAAGAGACAACCATTCTACACTACACCTACAGTACCCTTGGACGCGTCGGCTTGCCAACTTCGCGCCCGAGTTGCCTCGGTCAAGAGGTGGGAGCCCGTAAAAGAAATCGGCTACGTGGTGCCTTTCCGAAGAGGAGGTGACGAACGGAGTTTCCGCGGGAGATCGGAGTGGAGACGAAGACCGAAGGACGCGGATCGCTCGGTATAGCTTCTCTACTCCTTTTCTTGTTTGCTAGAGTTAAGTTAATGGCCCGATCCGGGATATTAGTGCGCGGTGGTGCCGGTTTCTAGTTCTTAGAAAAGTTTCGTTTCCGCATTTTGGCCTCGTTCTGACGGCCGGGACGCCGCCGTGCACTTACATTGGTATCAGAGCCACGCCATTAAGCTAGTCTAGCTTGCTCTAGTATGTTTAGAACTTGATCGAACAAAAAAATCCCAAAACCGCATTTTCATTGCACATGTTTCTGTCGAAATTTTTTTTGGGCTCTAAAAATTTTTTAGGTTGTTTCAGAATAATGTGCAGGAAATTTTAAGCGTTCTGCAAAAATTTGGTGATGTGACGCTTCAGTACGACCGCGGAAACGCGGCCAAACCCTTGGTTTGGCCGCGGTTCCACGGTGGAAGAAATTCAATACCGTACTAAATTTTTCAAGAGGGCTTTCTACATGGAAATAGGGGTTTTGGAACATTCTTTTTGGGCCCAGATTTTCTGTGAGTGCTACAGTAGTGCTTGGGGCCCACTTGGGTATATTTGATCGATCGAGAATTTTAAACATGTTAGTTCACAGTATTTACATTATATCTACGACCGTGAATGTCATTCGATCGGTAAATCCAGTCTAACTACTATAGCCCTTTTAGACGGATTTGCGAACGTGACATTCACGTTGATGTTCTGTGTTATGCTGTGATGTTGGGGATTGGTCATGGGGGATAGCCTGGATGCAATGTTAGTACAGTTTTGGTATTTTTATGTACATTTGATATTGCGGGGTGAGTGTCCGACATGTGGACGCCGTCACTGCCTGTTTGTATTATTCTTTTGGGGCACGATCGGGTCGAGGTCGATGTACCCGTTGTATGTATATTTTACTTTCTGTACTAGGATTACCCTGCGGAGGGGTGCACGGGTAGCCGGATTCTATAGGGCAATGGGCCCGCATCTCATGGCATTGAGACGGAGGGGGCTTCACTCTAGAATTGGCGGGCTATTCGCCGCACTCGTAAGGGGTACAGGTTGACCCAGGAGGGGTGCCTAAGTTACCGGATTCCGTGAAGTGCTAGGTGGTCCATTCACGTTGTTGAAGGGGGCTGCCTCGCTTCAGGTTTTGGCGGGTAACTTGCCGCGCCCGTAGGGGTCTAGGATTTCATTGCACAGGCTATCCACACGACCAGGGGAACGTCGGGTTTCAGTAGCGGCTCTATGAAACCCGGGGATCCCAGATATCTGTATTGTTCTGTGATGCTTATTACATTTCTGTGATGTTGCATTTTATCACGCCTTGAGCGATATTATATATTGATATATATACTAGTAGATGTTGTATATGTTTTGCATCCGCGCTAGTCCAGTCCCCGCTCTGTCGTTAGTTAAGTAACCTAACGGGTGATGACGGGACCCAGTGACGAATGCGGATGGCATATACGTACATCATTATTTTCGTTCTTTGTGGTGTGATCAATTGATGGGACTGCGTTGATTCGGATCAATGCAAGCTAAACAAACCTATTCTGATGTTGTTGGAACATTTTTCAAAAAGCTGTTATTGCAAGGGCGTTCACTTTTGTTTTGCACAGTGGTATTCGGTTATGAATATCCAGCTCCTCAGTCGACGAGGCAAGGGCCGAGATCCCTTCACCGGGAGTGACCCCTTGGACAGAAGTTTGCGTCAAGGTAATAACTTCACTATAGTCGTTTACTTTTGCTTTGCATCGTGGTATTCAGTTGGAATATCCTGCACCTCATTCTACGGGGAAAGAGCCGAGATCCCTTCACCGGGAGTGACCTCTTTAGCGAAGGTTTTCGTCACTATATTTTTATAAAGCTATCCGGTTCCATCAACGATATCAAGTTCATTACGTTAAAGGTTTTCGCCAGAAACCATTCGTAGCCCTCCATCATTTCAGACGGGTAGCACGTAGTATTCATGCTATGTTTGTTGGCCTTCGTCAAGACATAGTGTATGGTAGCTGCTTGTTACCTTTCTGCCGCATAGATAGATGCGTTGGTTTGGGACAGTCATATAGCCTTGTTGGCCTTCGTCAAGGGCTTGTACGGGTGGGTTCAAATTAACCTGGACAATGACGGGTAGAACTTGACATGTGACTTATGATTTGTTGGCCTTCGTCAAGGTCATAAGAGCATGGGGCAAAAATCACATTGGGAGTTTCTAAAGAAACTGAAACTTGCCAGATATGCGCATACCTTCTGGAGTGTGATAACGTGAGCTGATTCCGTCACGTTATCATGCGATGATAGTTGGATCCCGATTCCCACTGATGAGTTGGTTTACTCCTCGGGTGATCCCGGCTAATTCTTCTTTCAGGTTTGGGGAAGAATTTGACGTTACAGTGGGAGGTTTCCAGATTAGATAAAGTGATAACCATTCTGATCTAGGTTAGAGTGCACGCTGAGTGTTTCTTTTCTCTCTCTCTTTGGCAGCGACCTTTGACCCGACCCTAGACTATGACTCAGTGACCAAGTTGACCGAACCTTCTTTAACACTGGCTTTTGGATTGTCAGAGTTGCATACCTCATTGCCACTCCTACTTTTACCCTTTTCTCCAGGACACCCCGTACTACTATGAACGTCCACTTTCATTGGACAAAACCATCGTATGGTTATATACGAACTCGAAGGAATTTATTCGAGGATGGTTTACGGTTCTGGAGAAAACGAATAGGACTATTCAGTTGTCTTTTCCTTTTACCTTCTCTCTGGTTGCGAGTACTCCTTGGTTTAGGAGTTAGTACACCTATTACGCAAATTGGATAGTCTTCTTCCAAACCTTAGGCTGGTGCCGAACGGTGGGGAATGAAGAAAACCAATTAGCATAACGGTGGTGTACAGAAGGTATTAAGTAAAGACATAGAAAGGGATTAGAAGGAGGGCAAAGTAAATTGTGACTGATATTCATGACCAAACCAAGTATCTAATTACCACTCCCATTTCACCTTTGTATTTCTCCAGGACACTCCGTATCACTACGAAGATCCACAGTTTATTGGATACTCCATCGTATGGTTATATACGAACTCGAAAGGAACTTGTTCCAGTTCGGGGATGGATTCTGGTTCAGGAGAAATAAGAATAAGGTTTATTCAGGTGTCTTTTATCTTCACCTTCTCTCGCGTTGCGAGTGCTCCTAGGATTAGGACAGTACACCCATTATGCTTATTGGATAGTCTTCTTCCAAACAATAGGCTAGTGCCGAACGGTAGGGAAGGAAGAAAACCATTTGGCCTAAAGGGGTGTACAGAAGGTAATGACTAAAGACATATAAAAGGATTTGGAGAGGTGGCAAAGAAATATACGGTTACAGTTGTGAATCTGGATAATGGAAGAGGCATTACTAGGAATACCTAGATACTCCATCGAAACATTTCAATGTTTCAGTTTCACCGTGTACTGTTAAAAGAAAACTGATTTCCCAATTAGACACTTGCTCCAGGGTATGTATTTACCAGGTTTGATTCTCTCATCTGTATGGTTTTACAGATGATGAGTGGGAGTAAGTTATTGGGAATTAGGTGATCATCCTCATTATATCGGGATTCGTTGTAATTGGTGATATTTGAGGAAATCGCCTGGGTTGTTTGCCGGACGGCAAATATTTGGTTTTGAATATCCGTTGTTGTGCACCAATTTCAAATTGATATATCTGTACGTCTATTTTTATAGAGTGAGATATAACTTTTTGAAATTATGTCTATGACATTTACCTATATCAGTGGATGGTTAGGTAAGGAGCATTAAACGGCGGTGTAATTCTTCTTAACTATAAGTACAGTTTTCAACCTACGACACACAGTGAATGAGTCACTAGACTCAGGGGACTTATACAGAGTATTGTATATTGTCCAGTGTCCATTAGGACAGAGGGGTTGGTCCTCGTACTATATTCAGTTTACTTATGACTTCTCTAGTTCTTAGACAAGTGTTTCGTAGAAATACAGGGTCCAAGTTTTGAGAAGTTATAGGTATAAGAGTAATGTTGAGAACCAGGTATTGCAAGTATCAGGATTCTTCAAGGTGATCGAAGATGAAGATACTTGTGTATGGTATTCAGTTAATAGTAATGATTAAGAGAACTTGCTTCTCTTTTAGGTTACTAATAATTGGAAGCATTCCTAAGTTGAGTAACGCTGATCGGCCTCCTTCCATTTAGTTGACATGCACTGGATACAGATGCATGATTTGAATCTGGTTCAATTAAATCAGTGCCTCTGTTTCTATATTGGATATAGAACAGTTCATATCTTGACATTGTTAAGGTACGGGGAGTTGTCCGGCTTATGCTTAAAACCAGACTCTGGATAACTCAAGGCACGTTTCTGTAATGGCTGTTTGTGGGTTGACCCGGGCTATGACGAGGGTTGATTTTCTACCATCTGGAAGAACAATAGTGATATTGTTCTTGACTCGCCACAGTTTTAATAAAAATGGATTTTTTCAGAAAACAGTAGTGGGAGTATGGTAGAACTGGAAGTGATTCCAGAACCGCAAACGATTACTGAAGATTTGATAAGAACCTAAAGATTCAATCTGGTTTGACATTCCATTAGCCACTCCGCAGATGTGGTGGGTAACCTCAGGCACCCGAGAGGTACTCCAGTAGCCTCAAGGACGGTGACAGGGAGGTTCTTGTTTACCCAGACTTGCCATTGCTGTTGTTCCAGACTATGAGACCCGGCAGGAGGATGAGTATAGCGTCGTTCTAAACTGGCTTTAGAAGTGCACGTGTATATGACTCTGCCAGAGGGTTGTCATAGTCAGTGGGAGCAGCGGAAGCATTGGTGGACATGTGGCTTATGTCTATGGACTAAAGCAGATATAGCGGAGATAGATCATCTATTTCTGATGTGACAGTCATAGGTTTGACTTCATCAGAATAGGGGATGGATCTGTTAAGAAGGTAGTAGGGTGATGTCCTGGTATTTGAATGACATACACAGAGTAGGAAGTGATATCCTATACTACGATCGGTTATACTTTGGTTGTCACACAGTGGTTTCTCCACATAAGGCTTGGATATTATATCAGACATTCTGGTTACTGGATCTATGGTATTAGATCTAGATTTGGGTGGTTTCCCAATCAGGGTACTTGACAGCATTCTAAAGGTATTTAGAATGGACGACTCCTGGCACGGTAGTATACCTGCAGGTGATGGAGTCACCCTCCCTAAAGGTGTCTTATAGACTAAAGTAGAGAGGGATGTGCATGATTGGCAGATCACTTACTTAGGCAATTGAGTCGATCATGAGATATCAAGTACCACACCAGATGTTGTTTTTTGCAGTAGATGCAATAGGTTGATATTAATCCAATCCTGGAGAAACATTCAGAAGCAGTTTTAGAACACAAGTGGATGTTCTAGGGATTTGATAACGGCAGCCTCATTCAGGAGACAGTTATTATTCCAGGCTTCCGAGGTGACATGGACGACAGGGTGGTCGTCAGAGTTATAGTTTTCCCTCTGACGAGGGGCAGTATTTTGGACAGGTGATCCAAGCAGATACTGAGGGAAGGATGGCGCAGGATACTGATTAAGTTCAGTTGACGATACAGTCTAAGAAGTTTGGATTTGGAGTTCATTTATGAACTAGGTCCCATCAGACATCCAGACACATTCTAAGACAGGTATTGCTCATTTCGGGAGATGGCTTTCTCCGCGAACTTGAGATATAGAGAGACATAGAAAGAAACATCAAAGCGGATCCACTCACTGAGGCTATTCCTCGAACGCAATAGTTTCGCAAACGAGCTTTCTGAGACTGACTAGTAGAGGAGTTGGGTGTTCGGTATCATACGGGCTGTGAGTATGCGACATCGCAATAATTAGCCTTGAATGCAAGTGGGAGATTGTTGGATATAGTGCCCTCAGAGTCAATTATTGGATCACAGGCACGTGATTGCAATGATTGAGGGAGGACCTATGCCGGTAGGACAATCTTACTCAAGATGATAGTATGCTATCTGGTTTATCTTTATCATCGTGTACTGCTTTAGGTGACCTTACAGGTCACTATTGCACGTTGATAGAGCCCCTAAGATTTTTGCTTGACTACCAGCAGTATGAGAGCGATCATATACGTGGGAGCTGGGGTCTATAAGCACATCCTTAAAAGGTCCCTAGTCGTGGGAGTTTCGAGACAGGGCATCGATTCTCCAGAGTAGACTAGTGTATACAGTCGAGACCCCAATGAGGGGCGGTGGCCGGTCTCACAAGCCACTGGTGTCAGTTGGTTCACCTAAGATATATACAGGTGCTCATTGGGTTATGAGCACACCGGACAGGACTCGCCGGGAGCCTGCTAGTTGGTATTATACCTGACGTCAGATTGCAGTTCCCTGGTGACATGTGTACAGGTTAGTTCATTGACCTGAGATCGTCATTTGTCTCGTGTGAGTTCCCACTGTACTTAGATTACTATCCTACCACGCTCAAAGAAGATGTGCAAACAGGTTTTAGTTGGGTACAGTCCCGAGCCACATGGAGGCAGTGAGCGGATCTGCAGGGGTTCGTCTCTCCCGGTATTGGGGGTGAGATCTCGCTGTGTCTAGGAGAGCCAGTACATGAAAGTCCTTGGCCAAGGCAGGAGATTTATGTAAGTCGATGTACTACACCCCAGAACTTGTGGGGAGGCGGAAATTTCAAAAACGATCTTGTTTAGTGAATGAACATCGACTAACCGCTTGAATCGAAGCTAAACTATAAATAACCAAACACAAAGTGTTTCTTAACTACTGTGTTTAGGGATTATACCTAATGAAACTAGTCCTTCGTCTTTACGATCTCCTTGTTCTCCTCGGCCTTCTCTAGGTAGTAGACGATCCACCCGAGAGCAAAACTCCAAGCTAAACCTCTAAACTTGAGGCAACTAACCTTCTTGGATTGCTAATCAAAGAAGCTAGGATGAAATAGAGTGATGGTTATGGATTGATTAGTCTTTCTAATCCTTTGATCTCAACACATGAGGTGTAAGGATTAGGGTTTGAAGATGAGAGCTTGAGGAGAGAGAATGTGAGAATGATCATGGAATAAGTTTATGAGTATCATAATAGATATGAAGCATTTTCTAATAATAAGAAAAGAATAAAGAGTGATGAATAATCATGCTTCATAAAATATCTAGTGGTGATTCATTAACATGAGTCATTAAGCAATAAATGTGCATTAATTAGATGAATGAATCACCACCATGACTCATATAACTCATTCAATGTATATGACACATAACCCTCCTTAGTCACCATCTTCTAGAAGCTTCTCGTACAATTACGAGTGTTGGATATATGTATGCCCTAGAGGCCATTATGTGATAGTGGATGTATCTATACATGTATATATATTCAGTTTGCATTCTTGCTCGACATGATAGTATGCTATCTGGTACTTCTTTATCTGACATGTTTATTTGATCATGCTTCTATTCATTCATACATGCTGATAAAGCCCTAAGGATATCGGCTTGACTACTCTGATTATGATGGAGATCATACTAGTGGGACATCTGTAGTCTATAAGCATATCCTGAAATGTCCCTAGTCGCAGGTGTATCGAGACGGGGCATCGATATACCAGAGTAGACTAGCGTATATGATACTAGACCCATGTGATGGGCGATGGATGTTCCCATATTCATCGATGTTTGACATCAAGATCATATACGGGTGCTCAGTGGTGACTGGGTACACTGGACGGACTCGCCGAGAACTCCTATATGGAATTATATCTATCGTCGGATAGCAGTTCTCAGGTGACACTGGTACAGGTTAGTCTGTAGATAGAGCCTTGTGTGTTCTCCCACTGTACTTTGATTGCCACCCTACCACGGCTCTACTGAGTCGTGCAAACAGGTGGCCGTTGGGTACAGTCCCGAGACACACGAAGGCAATGAGCGATAGGAGGGGTTTTGTCTCTCCCGGTATTGGGAGTTGATGTTGTGCTGTGTTCGACTGGTTATAACAGCAAGTCCCTGGCCAGGGCTGCTGAGATTTGCTGATAAGTGTTATCAGTAGTTTCTCGATCTGTTATAGACCATTCACCGACACGACTTATTGAGTTATTGGGGTCGACGTGACCATCCCTATGCTCGATATGCAGCATATCTGACGAAGAGACCGGACTGTACGGTAGTGTTGCCGGATGGCTCGACGGGAGTTGTAGCAGGTTCGCTTGTTGTCTTCTGATCGCTCAATACCCGGGTGGCCGTTACGTTTAGCTGACCGCTTGCGGCTTGAGGGCACTTGATATGATCATTACCCTCTGCCGGCGTATTGACGAGTCTTAGAGTCCCACAGAGGAGTTACCCAGTCCTGGCGAAACGTTGTGGTGCGCATATGCGATATGCGCATGCACCCGATTGAAATATGCGTATATGATACCGAACATTGATCGGGTGAATTGCTTTTGGTGGGGTCATATGAGATATGACCGGATTGATAAATCAAGTGTTGATTTATCATCTAACCATAAGTTATCTCACTTGAAACCTTTCTAGGGTTTGATAGATGCATGCATGCATGCATGTGTTTCTTTCTTCTTTTCTAGATTTATGCACATGTAGATGTGCATACATGTACACATACATACATCAAACTATCATGGTTGATTATATATGGAAATGGTGGCAATATAAGCCTCACACCATAGATTATACAATGGATAATTATTTAATTTTTGTTTTAAAAAGAAAATGAAAAGGAAAGGATAATTATGCTAGTTTCTACATGCTTCTTTTAACCTAACCATTCTCACCCACCACTAAACCATGGTTATCTTTTCCTTTATCATTCTAAACCCAAGTTAAATTAATCATCCATCATTTAATCATGGTTGGAGTCAAGAAGGAATAAATATATATAGTGATATTTATTTTCTTTTGTAAGCTTAACCTTATGGTTATCATTTTATCTCTTGAAAGAAAAAGCCACCATTTTCATCCTCCTTCATCTTCTCCTCTCTAGTTCTTTTCTAGTGAGTGAAGTATAACAAAAGAAAGGTTTTTGAAGTGAGATCCAAAGCCACAACACCATTCTACTCAAGTCTAGCCAACTTGATTAGAGTGTTTACTTCGATTTTACAAAGTAACGAGCTTGGACGGAGATCTCCGCGGTGGATCATCGTGGACACAAGGGGAGTTCAAGAGGACCTCGTTTCAACACCAAAGAGCCTAAGGAGCGAAGCAAAAACGGGAGCTACAAAGGTTGTAGCCTTCAAACCCTAACTTTTGTTAGCTTTAAGTTTAGTAAACCCTAATTTTCTAGGATCTATCCTTTGCATGTTAGTTTAGCACCTTAAAAATTAAAACTTTGGGTCATGTGATGCTTCAAAACTCTTCATAGGGTGCTATACTAACCTTACATTGGTATCAGAGCCGACCTAGAACGTTAGGCGACCTTTTTGCGAAGTAAAAAGTCCGATCGAAACAAAAATACGACTTTAAAGGATGCTCTCTGGAAATTTTTTAAAAACTGACTTTTTTCAGAATTAAAAATTCTCAAAAAATAGAGCAGGTAAAAATTAGACGATCTGGAAAATCCGTACCCATGAACAGTAACTTTCGCCGCGGAAGCGCGGCATAAGCATGCTTAGGCCGCGCATCCGCGGCAATATGAGGGGCTCTTTGACAATTTTCTGCACAGTAATTTTCTTTACCTGCTACAGTATATTTTGAGTATATTTAATCTGATTCTGCTGTTGAAAAATTCTGGAGATGTTTTGCGACTCGTGGTTTCGATCGGAATTTTCATTTCGCTTTCTTTTCCGGGTAAACTAGAAAGTATTGAAGTGTTTGAACGAATATCATTTACTCAATATTCATGGGGTTTAAATAGTTTGGAGATGCGTGCAAGTCTTTTTGCGGTGGTCCCTCTAGAAGACAACAAACCTTAACTCGATTATGTGACCGTCTCGAACTGCCCTTTGAACCCTAGGGTTTGGGGCAGTACGGCGTGCCACATGTGAGGCGTTGGCTTGACCCTTCTACGGCTGGACCGCCGCTACTGTGCCACACTCCGGATCTTTTGAACCCTGCTCAAGTGTTGAGCTTTAGTGAATCTTGGGTGCTTGATAGTTCGTTCGAAAACTTTAATACTGTCTGTTTGTCTGGAATGTGATACAATATGTGGAATTCATATGGTTTAGGCATGAAATACGAGATATGTGATATTTCGCATTTATGATGTCTAAAGAGAATCTGGATTCCAAATATTGTAGTTTTACACTTTCTTTTCTGTGACCGTAAGTGTAGTATGTTAGATATCGCCGGTTTCGTTGCTATACATCAACGACAATCGGGGTACGCATACTTGCTTACGTTGATGATATGTGATATTATGTGTTGCTGAGATATGATGTGCAGGATTGTCGCGATCGAATAGCCGGGGGGTTTTTGTGAGATGAGAGTTTTATATTTTCATTCATGTAAATTCAAATGTAATGTAATATTCTTTTATTTGGGGCACTTCCAGGTTGCGGTTGTGTCACCAGTGTTGTATATTATTTACTTTTCCGCATTAGGATGGACCCAAGGAGGGGAGCACAGGTGACCGGGTTCTGGGGTTCAGTGGGAGGCCATCTCGAGGAGTCGAGACCGGGTCTCCTAAACTCCAGGATTGGTAGGGTCACTTGCTGCTCTCGTAGGGGTCCAGGGTGTGGGCTTGGCTATTCATCGCGACTGTGGAATCCGTATTTTCTATTCTGGCTAAATACTAAATACGGACGTCCTAGTATATCCCATGTTATATCTATATTTCTGCTGCCTGTGTTCTGTGATATCTGAGACGAATGGCTTATTATATATATATATATGATATATAGTAGACGTTGCTTATGTTTTACACCCGCGCTAGTCCCGTCCCGGTATGCCGTTAGTTAAGTAACCTAACGGTGCATAACGGAACATTGCGGCGAATGCGGATGGCATAAGCGTACGTGTTATTTTCGTTTCTTTTCTGTGATTGGCTTTAGGACTTAAATGATGGGATTACATTAATGTGATTAATGTAAAGAAAATAAACCTAAAAGATGTTGTAGAATCGGATTTAAAAACTACTCGGCTATTTATGAAAAAGCTACATTTCAAAACTGCGGAGCTTAAGCCACTCCTTTTGAAAAACTGTTCGATTCTACAACGATATCAAGTTCAAAGCGTTAAAGATTTTCTTAAAAATCATTCGCAACCCTCCGTCATTTTAGGAAGTAGAGTACTTAGTATTCGTGCTACGTTTGTTGACTTTAGTTAAGGCGTAGTGTACGGTAGCTAAGTGATGTCTTCCTACACTGCATATGATGCAGATTAATTAGGACATTCATACGACTTTGTTGACCATAGTTAAGGGTCATATGGGTGGGTCTAATTGATCAAGAAATGACGGGTAGAACTTGACTGGTACTTATGATTTGTTGACCATAGTTAAGGTCATAAGTACTAGGGGTAAAAATTACATCGGGAATTTCAAGTGTTGAAATTTGCAATGAGATTGCATACCTTCCATGTGATGGTTGGATCCCGATCCCACTGTGGGCAATAGTTGCTCCTAGGAGAGTTTTACAGTTTACAATTAGCTAACTCATTAGGTGTCTAGAAAGGTGTTAACGGGGCTCCGCCTCTGGGAAAACGAGGTTTACTCTAATTAGGTCCGTGCGAAAGCACGGGGAACCTCCCTCAAAGTACCGACACTGGCCTGGCTGAACGGTTAGCGAAGTTGTAGACTGTAATTAATCCTGGCTAGTTTTTCTTTTTAAGGTTTGAAAGAAAAACTTGATAAAAAGCAGTGGGAAACATCGATTAGACAAGATAATAAACCAATCTAATCTATGCAAGAGCTTTCGCTGAGTGTATTCTTTTCTCTCTCTTAATGGCAGATACCAATGACTGGACTTAAGCTTCTACTAGATAAAAACAAACTGAATGGGACCAACTATAAAGACTGGCTAAGGAATCTGAAGATCGCCTTGACTTATGATAAAGTATCATATGTCCTCACGGCTTCAGCCCCGCCCGTCCCAGGCCCAAAATCTTCAGTTGCGGACATAGAAGTCCGCAAGTCATGGGACGCTGACTGTGCCACGGCAAAATGCCTCGCGCTTGCATCGATGGACAGCACACATCAAAAGCAGCACGAGGACATGGACATTCACGGGATACTGCTCCATACAAAGGAGTTGTATGGGGAACAGTCCCGCGTATTACGATACGAAGCATCAAGGAAACTGTTTCACATGCGAATGGCCCCTGGCACACCAGTAGGAGACCATGTGTTGAAGATGATAGCTCTTATAGAAGAGCTTGAGGACCTTGGATGGACAATGGACAATGAACAATATATAGATATTATTCTGCAGTCCCTCCCCTCCACCTTTGCTCAGTTCATAGTGAACTTCAACATGCATGGCATGGAGAAGGACCTCCCTGAACTCCTTAATATGTTAAGGAGTGCAGAGAGCACTATGAAGTCAGCAAAGACTCCCATTATGACCATTGGACAGTCTTCTTCTTCTCGCCCAAAAGCTAAGGCCAAGGGAAAGAAAAAGAAGAAACCCACTAATCCTAAGGGCGGAGTCAAAAAGATGAAGGGAAAGGGAAAGTCCACGGCTGGAGACCCAGGGAAAGGCGAGTGTTTTCATTGCCACAAGACAGGACATTGGAAGCGCAACTGCACGGAATACCTAAGTCTCAAGAAGAAGCATGGTGATGCTTCTGCTTCAGGTGCGTTTGTGACTGAAAACTGTTTTTCTATAAACTCTGCTTCCTGGGTATTGGATACCGGTTCAGGTTCTCACATTTGCAATTCTATGCAGGGGCTGAGAAATAGCAAGGTTTTGAGGACAGGTGACCATACTCTCCGCGTTGGAAATGGTTCCAATGTACATACAGTCGCAGTGGGAGAGTATCACTTGGGGTTGCCATCTGGATGTATTTTGATTTTGAATCCATGTTATTTTGTACCAACTATGCTATGTAATATAATATCCGTTTCTTTGTTGGACAATGAAGGGTATAATTTTGTGTTGCAGAACAATGTTATGAACATTCACCTAAATCAAATGTTGGTTGGGTATGGTACACTTAATAACGGAATATATGTCCTAAATTAACACACAGTTTTCAGTATACAACACACTAATAAAAGAAAACTTTCAGAATTAAATGAAGCTTTTCTTTGGCATTGTAGACTTGGTCATATTAACGAAACAAGACTAAACAAGTTACACAAAGATGGATATTTAAATTCTTTTGAATATAAATCTTATGCGACTTGCCAGTCTTGTATCAAGGGTAAAATGACCAAAACTCCGTTTACCGGACACGGAGAAAGAGCTACTCAGCTCCTGGGCCTCATACATAGTGATGTATGTGGGCCTATGTCTACACAGGCTAGAGGTGGTTTTTCATACTTCATTACATTCACCGATGATTTCTCAAGATTCGGTCATGTATTTTTGTTAAAGCACAAGTCCGACGCTTTTGAGAAGTTCGTTGAATATAAACAAGAAGTAGAAAAACAAACCGGCTTGAGTATAAAGATGCTTCGATCAGATCGAGGTGGAGAGTATCTCAGTACAGAATTTGCAAACTTCCTAAAAGAGAATGGGATTCTCTCTCAGCTCACTCCGCCTTACACACCACAGCACAACGGTGTGTCAGAACGACGGAATAGGACCCTATTAGATATGGTCCGGTCCATGATGAGTGACGCTGAGTTACCAGTCTCGTTTTGGGGGCATGCATTGGAGACTGCAGCGTTTCTGCTAAACAGGGTTCCAACCAAAGCCGTATCTACCACGCCATATGAGATATGGAATGGGAAGAGACCATCTCTTAAAAGAATTAAGATTTGGGGTTGCCCGGCCTATGTTAAAAAGCAGAATCCGGACAAACTCGAGACACGGTCAGTCATGTGTAACTTTGTGGGATATCCAAAGAATTCTTATGGGTATCTGTTCTACCACAAAGAGGAACAAAAAGTGTTTGTTTCTCAGTATGCCACATTCTTGGAAAAAGAGTTTTTCACAGATAGAGATGATGGCAAGGTAGTAGATCTAGAAGAGGTTCTGGAGACACAAACTACAAATGACGATTTGGTTGAACCGGCTGTTGCAACAGAAACTGAAGAACCTCGGCCACTCCGAAGGTCTGGTAGGACTTTTCGCCCACCGGAGAGGTACTACGGTTTCCTCATTGATGGTGACAGAGAAGACTGTATCATGGAAGATGATGATCCTACCAGTTTTCAGCAAGCTATCACGAGTGGTGACTCTGTGAAGTGGCTGGATGCCATGAGATCCGAAATGGAGTCTATGTACACCAACAAAGTATGGACTTTGGACGTTGTACCCCCTGGGGTAAAACCTGTAGGGTGCAAATGGATCTTTAAAAGAAAGATTGGTATGGATGGGCAGGTAGAGACCTATAAGGCAAGACTTGTGGCGAAAGGTTTTCGTCAAAGACCAGGTTTGGACTATGACGAAACTTTTTCGCCCGTAGCCATGCTTAAATCTATTCGGATCCTACTTGCTATTGCTGCTCACTACGACTATGAAATCTGGCAGATGGACGTTAAAACAGCATTTCTAAATGGAGATTTAGAAGAATGTGTTTATATGGATCAGCCAGAGGGCTTCATTGACAGTGGGAGCAACGAGAAAGCATGTAGATTGCTTAAATCCATATATGGGTTAAAGCAGGCATCACGGAGTTGGAACATCTGTTTCGATGATGTTATCAAAGAGTTTGATTTCATCAAAAATCCAGATGAACCTTGTGTTTATAGGAAGGCTGTAGGAAGAGCTGTCACATTCCTCGTATTGTACATGGATGACATTCTTCTGATAGGAAATGATATTCCTATGCTACAGTCGGTCAAATCATTCTTATCACTGAGGTTCTCCATGAAGGACCTGGGTGATGCCACATACATCCTGGGCATAAGGATCTATAGAGATAGATCCAAAAAGTTATTGGGATTGTCCCAAACCAGGTACATCAACACCATCCTAAAGAGATTTAGTATGGAAGACTCCAAGCGGGGTGCCTTACCCGCTTGCCATGGAGTCACTCTCTCCAAGGATTCTTGTCCAAAGACCGATGAAGAGAGAGCT
The DNA here is from genome assembly GCA_030015575.1 of Agapanthus africanus. Taxonomy (NCBI): domain Eukaryota; kingdom Viridiplantae; phylum Streptophyta; class Magnoliopsida; order Asparagales; family Amaryllidaceae; genus Agapanthus; species Agapanthus africanus. The sequence continues at coordinate 562,369,743 of CM057340.1, forward strand.
CGCATGAGCATTATACCTTATGCTTCGGCAGTAGGGTCTATAATGTATGCGATGTTATGTACACGCCCAGATGTAGCTTATGCACTTAGTGTTGTAAGCAGGTATGAATCCAACCCAGGGAAGAACCACTGGACAGCTGTGAAGAACATTCTTAAGTACTTACGAAGGACTAAAGAATTGTTCTTGGTGTATGGTAATAAAGATCTCCAAATGGAGGCCTTTACCGATTCGAGCTTCCAGAGCGATAAGGATGACAGCAAATCTATCTCAGGGTTTGTATTTACCCTCAATGGAGGGGCGGTAAGTTGGAAGAGTTCCAAACAGGATACCGTTGCAGACTCTACGATGGAGGCTGAGTACATTGCTGCAAATGATGCCGCCAAGGAAGCCGTCTGGATGAAGAAGTTCGTCTCGGAGCTAGGAGTAGTTCCAACCATTATTGATCCAATACCTTTGTATTGTGACAATAATGGGGCGATGGCATTAGCCAAGGAGCCCAGATCCCATCAGCGGTCCAGACATATCCTGAGGCGCTTTCATTTGATCCGGGAGATTGTAGATCGCCGCGAGATCGAGATTAAGAGAGTAGACACAAAGAACAACGCCGTGGATCCATTCACCAAGGCTCTCCCTCAGCCGCAGCATGAGCGACTTTTTGAGATGTTGGGTATGAGATACGCCAATAACTGGCCTTAGTGCAAGTGGGCGATTGTTGGATATATGTATGCCCTAGAGGCCATTATGTGATAGTGGATGTATCTATACATGTATATATATTCAGTTTGCATTCTTGCTCGACATGATAGTATGCTATCTGGTACTTCTTTATCTGACATGTTTATTTGATCATGCTTCTATTCATTCATACATGCTGATAAAGCCCTAAGGATATCGGCTTGACTACTCTGATTATGATGGAGATCATACTAGTGGGACATCTGTAGTCTATAAGCATATCCTGAAATGTCCCTAGTCGCAGGTGTATCGAGATGGGGCATCGATATACCAGAGTAGACTAGCGTATATGATACTAGACCCATGTGATGGGCGATGGATGTTCCCACATTCATCGATGTTTGACATCAAGATCATATACGGGTGCTCAGTGGTGACTGGGTACACTGGACGGACTCGCCGAGAACTCCTATATGGAATTATATCTATCGTCGGATAGCAGTTCTCAGGTGACACTGGTACAGGTTAGTCTGTAGATAGAGCCTTGTGTGTTCTCCCACTGTACTTTGATTGCCACCCTACCACGGCTCTACTGAGTCGTGCAAACAGGTGGCCGTTGGGTACAGTCCCGAGACACACGAAGGCAATGAGCGATAGGAGGGGTTTCGTCTCTCCCGGTATTGGGAGTTGATGCTGTGCTGTGTTCGACTGGTTATAACAGCAAGTCCCTGGCCAGGGCTGCTGAGATTTGCTGATAAGTGTTATCAGTAGTTTCTCGATCTGTTATAGACCATTCACCGACACGACTTATTGAGTTATTGGGGTCGACGTGACCATCCCTAGGCTCGATATGCAGCATATCTGACGAAGAGACCGGACTGTACGGTAGTGTTGCCGGATGGCTCGACGGGAGTTGTAGCAGGTTCGCTTGTTGTCTTCTGATCGCTCAATACCCGGGTGGCCGTTACGTTTAGCTGACCGCTTGCGGCTTGAGGGCACTTGATATGATCATTACCCTCTGCCGGCGTATTGACGAGTCTTAGAGTCCCACAGAGGAGTTACCCAGTCCAGGCGAAACGTTGTGGTGCGCATATGCGATATGCGCATGCACCCGATTGAAATATGCGTATATGATACCGAACATTGATCGGGTGAATTGCTTTTGGTGGGGTCATATGAGATATGACCGGATTGATAAATCAAGTGTTGATTTATCATCTAACCATAAGTTATCTCACTTGAAACCTTTCTAGGGTTTGATGGATGTATGCATGCATGCATGTGTTTCTTTCTTCTTTTCTAGATTTATGCACATGTAGATGTGCATACATGTACACATACATACATCAAACTATCATGGTTGATTATATATGGAAATGGTGGCAATATAAGCCTCACACCATAGATTATACAATGGATAATTATTTAATTTTGGTTTTAAAAAGAAAATGAAAAGGAAAGGATAATTATGCTAGTTTCTACATGCTTCTTTTAACCTAACCATTCTCATCCACCACTAAACCATGGTTATCTTTTCCTTTATCATTCTAAACCCAAGTTAAATTAATCATCCATCATTTAATCATGGTTGGAGTCAAGAAGGAATAAATATATATAGTGATATTTATTTTCTTTTGTAAGCTTAACCTTATGGTTATCATTTTATCTCTTGAAAGAAAAAGCCACCATTTTCATCCTCCTTCATCTTCTCCTCTCTATTTCTTTTCTAGTGAGTGAAGTATAACAAAAGAAAGGTTTTTGAAGTGAGATCCAAAGCCACAACACCATTCTACTCAAGTCTAGCCAACTTGATTAGAGTGTTTACTTCGATTTTACAAAGTAACGAGCTTGGACGGAGATCTCCGCGGTGGATCATCGTGGACACAAGGGGAGTTCAAGAGGACCTCGTTTCAACACCAAAGAGCCTAAGGAGCGAAGCAAAAACGGGAGCTACAAAGGTTGTAGCCTTCAAACCCTAACTTTTGTTAGCTTTAAGTTTAGTAAACCCTAATTTTCTAGGATCTATCCTTTGCATGTTAGTTTAGCACCTTAAAAATTAAAACTTTGGGTCATGTGATGCTTCAAAACTCTTCATAGGGTGCTATACTAACCTTACAACGAGAACGCCCCTCCGATCCGTAAAAATACGGAAAAACTTTAGACTGTAAAAATCCAATAACCGGATACCAGTAACTGGCTTAAACCAAAGCCGACTGGTAAAAACTGTCCAGACGACGTAAGTGTGTAAACACACATACGCGTCCGAACCCTTGTCGTAAAACCATACGACCTCTATATCGTTTTGCCTGGAATAGGAAACTCTCTGTGTGGGACTCTAGAGACTCGACTACTACGCTGGCAGTGGGTTTAACCACAGACCGCAAGCGGCACTAGCTGTACGTAACGGTCCCCAGGTAGTTGTCGATAAGAAGGCCGATGAGGAAACCCATCCGAACTCCTACTGAGTCTGATGTGACAATCTCCATACAGTCCGGTCCGTTCGTCCAAGACTATCGCATATCGGGCCTAGGGGGCGGCAAGCGTCAGTCCCCTAATAGCGGTATAAGTCGTGTCGGAGCGAAGCCCATTACACCCTGAGAAACTACTGGAACCTACCAGCAAATCTCGCTTGCCCTGGCCAGGGACTTTGCGTAATGGCTCTCTGACACAGCACGATATCTACTCCCAATACCGGGAGGGACGAATCCTGTCTAACCGCCACTGCCTCCAACTGCTCGGGACTGCACCCAACTGCTACCTGTTTGCACGACTCTTTTGAGCCGTGGTAGGGTAGCAATCTAAGAACAGTGGGACACACTCGAGGCGAAGTAGCAGTGTCAAGTCTGCGGACTATGCTGTACTCATGTCACCTGGGAACTGTTCACTGACGACTGGTATCAAACCAACCAACAGTTCCCCGTGAGTCCTGTCCGGTGTACCCGTAACCTAACGAGCACCTGCATACTATCTCCAGTACGACGTACTGACGGCTGTGGGACAGACCATCTCCCCAACTGGGATGAGAAGCGTACACACCAGTCTACTCCAGAGTATCGATGCTCTGTCTCGATAATCCAACGACCAGGGACCAGAATAAGGATGTGCTTGTAGACTACCCAGCCCCCACTAGTGTGACTGCCATCACAACGCTGGTAGACAAGCAAGATCCTAAGAGCTCTATCAATACGTACACTTACATATTAAGATAGAAAAACCAAGTAGCATACTACCATGTTTAGCAAGACTGTTATATACATGTGAATATCCCAAGCTTCCATTAAGTAATATACAAGCTAGTATGATACAGTAATGGCCTTCTAGGGCATAAACACTAACAATCTCCCACTTGCACTAGGGCCATGTACTGGCATATCGTAGACCGATGATCTCGAGTAGCCTCTCGAACTGAATCTGAGGTAGGGCCTTCGTGAATGGATCAACAATGTTCTCTTCAGTAGCAACTCTCCGAACCTCGATCTCCTGACGATCAATGATCTCCCTGATCAGGTGATACCGCCTCAAGATGTGTCTGGACTTCTGATGGGACCTTGGTTCCTTCGCTAAAGCTATAGCTCCGTTGTTGTCGCAATACAGAGGTATTGGATCAACTATGGTAGGAACCACCTGAAGTTCTGTTAGGAACTTCTTCATCCAGACTGCTTCTTTTGCGGCATTGCAAGCAGCTATATACTCCGCTTCCATCGTTGAGTCAGCAACGGTGTCCTGCTTGGAGCTCTTCCAGCACACCGCCCCTCTATTGAGGGTAAAGACATAACCCGACATGGACTTGGAATTGTCCTTATCACTCTGGAAGCCGGAATCAGCAAAGGCCTCCAACCTGAGGTCTTTTCCGCCGTAAACCAAGAACATCTCCTTAGTCCTCCTCAGGTACTTGAGAATGTTCTTTACTGCTATCCAGTGTTTCTCCCCTGGGTCTGACTGATACCGGCTTACCACGCTCAGTGCGTAAGCTACATCTGTTCTGGTACACAACATCGCATACATTATAGAGCCTACCGCAGAAGCGTAGGGTATAATAGACATGCGTTCCCTTTCCAAATCAGTCTTGGGAGACATCTCTTTGGAGAGGGTGATTCCGTGACAAGCCGGTAGATTACCGCGCTTAGAATCTTCCATACTGAATCTTTTCAGTACAGTGTCGATATACCTGGACTGCGAAGTCCCAACATCCTCTTGGATCTATCACGATAGATCCGGATCCCTAGAATGTAAGAGGCATCACCCAGGTCTTTCATGGAGAACCTGTGTGACAAGAATCCTTTGACAGATTGTAGCATAGGAATGTCATTTCCTATCAATAGAATGTCATCCACGTACAAGACGAGGAATACGACACTTCTGGCCACAACTTTACTATATATGCACGGTTCATCTGGATTTTTGATAAAGTCATATTCTTTGACTGTCTCATCAAAACAGATGTTCCAACTCCGCGATGCCTGCTTTAGTCCATAAATGGACTTAAGCAGCTTGCATACTTTCCCGCTGCTCCCACTCTGATTGAAACCCTCTGGCTGATCCATATAGACGCTTTCTTCTAAATTTCCATTCAGAAAAGTCGTCTTTACGTCTATCTGCCAGATTTCATAATCATGGAAGGAAGCAATAGCAAGAAGGACCCGAATGGATTTGAGCATAGCCACTGGAGAAAAAGTTTCGTCATAGTCCAAACCAGGTCTTTGACGAAAACCCTTTGCAACAAGTCTAGCCTTATAGGTTTCCACCTGTCCATCTACACCAATCTTTTTCTTGAAGATCCATTTGCATCCTATGGGTTTTACCCCATCTGGAGCAAAGTCCAAAGTCCATACTTTGTTGGTGTACATGGACTCCATTTCGGTCCGCATTGCATCTAGCCATCGTACCGAGTCGCCGCTCTGGATGGCCTGCTGGAAGTCAGTAGGTTCATCATCATCTATGATGCAATCCTCTCTATCCCCATCAATGAGAAAACCGTAGTATCTCTCAGGCGGATGAGACGGCCTACTACTCCTGCGGAGGGGTGCGGGAATGTTCTGTTCTTCTTGAACTACTGGTTCTACCAAACTTTCAGTATTAGTTTGTGGTTCTGGAATTTCTTCCAGTTCTATTTCGCTCCCACTTGATTCCTTTTCTAAAAACTGATGTTCTAGAAAATGGGCATTACGAGAAACAAATACCTTTTGTTCCTCTGCGTAATAGAATAGATATCCCCTGGAGTGCTTTGGATATCCCACAAACTTGCACTTTACTGATCGTGCCTCGAGCTTGTCCACATGCTGCTTTTTAACAAAAGCTGGACATCCCCAAATTTTTATATACTGTAGATGGGGTTTCTTCCCGCTCCACATCTGATATGGAGTGGTAGGCACAGTCTTGGTAGGTACCATGTTCAAAAGATATGCCGCTGATTCTAGCGCATAACCCCAGAAAGATCGCGGTAACTCAGCATTACTCATCATGGATCGTACCATATCCAATAGGGTTCGATTCCGTCTCTCCGATACACCGTTATGCTGTGGAGTGTACGGAGGAGTAAGCTGAGAGAGAATTCCTTTCTCTTTTAGGTAACCTAGGAACTCGGCACTCAAGTATTCACCACCTCGATCAGATCTAAGTGTCTTGATACTTTTGCCGGTTTGGTTTTCTATTTCATTCTTATACTCTTGGAATTTCTCAAAAGCCTCGGATTTATGTTTCATCAGATAAATGAATCCGTATCTCGAGTAATCATCCGTGAAAGTAATGAAGTAGGAATAACCACCTCTTGCATGTGTAGACATTGGACCACATACATCGCTGTGTATGAGTCCTAAGAGCTCGCTCGCTCTTACTCCTTGTCCAGTAAATGGAGTCTTTGTCATCTTTCCTTTGAGACAAGATTGACAAGTGTCATAGGTTTGATATTCGAATGTGTCCAAATATCCTTCTCTATGCAACTTAGTCAACCTTCTCTCATTGATGTGACCCAGTCTACAATGCCATAAGAAAGCTTTATTTAAATCTGGAGACTTTCTTTTTAGTGTGTTCTGGACATTGAAAATTTGGAGTTGGTTTAGAACATATATGCCGTTATTTAGAGTACCGGACCCAATCAAACCATGATTAAGGTGGATGTTGACAACATCTCTTACAAACGTGAAATCATAACCTTTATTTGATAACAAGGAAACTGATATGATATTACACGTTAAGCTTGGTACAAAATAACAGTTATGCAAAACCAAAATATGTCCACTCGTCAATCCTAGGTGATAATCCCCGACGGACGCAGCTCCCACGCTAGCTCCGTTAGCAACCCTGAGGATCATATCACCTTCCTTCAGCACTCTACGGTTTCTCAGTGCCTGCAATGAATTGCAAATATGAGATCCTGATCCGGTATCCAATACCCAGGAAGTAGAGTTGATCGACAGACAATTCTCAATTACAAACACACCTGAAGTCGAAGCCACAGCTTGCTTCGGTTCCTGGTTCTTGGCGATCCACGCCTTGCAATCCTTCTTCCAGTGCCCTTTTCTGTGACAATGGAAGCACTCATCCGGGCCAACTATCGGTACTGCTATCTTTTTCTTTCCCTTCTTTCCCACCTTACTAACACCTCCTCTAGGTTTGGGTGCGGCCTTCTTCTTCCTTCCTTTGGCCCTAGCCTTGGACCCGGAAGAAGATGCACCGCCAACAAACATAGCGGGTGTTTCCCTTGCCTTCTGCAAGGTGCCCTCTGCACTCCTTAACATGTTCAGGAGTTCCGCAAGTTCAACTTCTTTTCCTTGAAGATTGAAGTTGAGGATAAACTGGGCGTAGGTGGGAGGAAGGGACTGGAGAATAAGGTCTGTATAGAGCTCATTATCCAAAGTCGTCCCAAGGTCTGCGAGCTCTTCAATATAGCCGATCATCTTTAGGACATGTTCACCTACTGATGACCCGACAGCCAACCTCGCTCGAAACAAGTTCTTAGAGGTCTCGTATCTTGCTATACGAGATTGCTCTCCATAAAGTTCCTTTGTATGGAGAAATATGCCATCTAAGGACATATCCTCGTGCCTCCTCTGATGTTCGTTGTTCATTGAGGCAAGCACGATGCACTTGGCTCTCGCGCAATCTAAATCCCAGGTTTTGCGGATTTCCTTATCCGCATTGCTGGATTTGGGACCAGGGACAGCAGGTGCCGTAGCGGTGAGGACGTACCCCAGTTTGTCATAGGTCAAAGCCATTTTGACATTCCGCAGCCAATCTTTATAGTTTGGCCCCGTCAGTGTATTTTTTTCTAAAAGTAACTTAAGTCCAGTCATTTTCAGGGTCGCTGCAATTAGGAGAGAGAGAAGAAAACTCTTTAGCATGATGCTCTTGCAAGTTTAGAGTGGTTTTTAGTTTATCTAAACTGGATGGCTCCCACTGTTTCTCGAATCCTTCCTCAAACCATAAAAGAAGAATTAGCCAGGACTATTCTCACCGTACAATACTTGCTTAACCGTTCAGCCAGGCCAGTGTCGATACTTCGAGGGAGGTTTTCCAACGCTTTCGCGAAGTTCCTTAATTAAATAACCTCTTTTCTCTGGGGGCGTAACCCCGCTGACACCTTTCTGGACACCTACTAGGTTTATAGCATTGATCGTTAAGTGACGAATATCCTGATAAGTAGCATATACTCACAGTAGGATCGGGATCCAAATATCATCGTTTGATAATGTTGTAGGAATGCTACCAACATTCATCAAACTCAAAATGGTATGCATCTCTTTGCAAATTTCAGTTTCTTTAGAAATTTCCGATATAAGTTTTTGCCCCATGCTCTTATAACCTTGGCGTTAGGTCAAAATGTCATAAGTCACATGTCAAGTTCTACCCATCATTATCTTGTCAATTTGAACCCATCCGTATATATCCTTGACGTTCGGCCAAAATGATAATACGACTGTCCCAAATTAACTCATCTATCTATGCAACAAATGAATACCCAGTAGCTACCAAACACTATGCCTTGGCGTTAGGTCAAAATACATAGCTTGAATACTACTGAATACCCAGATGAAATGACGGAGGTCTACGAATGGTTTTGGCGAAACCGTGAACGTAGTGAACTTGATATAACCGAAGGAACCTGATAGCTTTTAAAAGGAGTAGTTAAAGCTCCGCATTTAAAAATATCTGTTTTTAAAAATAACCGAGTGGTTTCTTTTAAATTGTTCCAACGATTTTAAACTTGGTTTATTTTCTTTGCATTATAGATAATGCGTCCCATCATTAATCCTATCATTGCAGAAAACAACGAAAATACAACGTCCTCTTATGCCATCCGCATTCGCCACGGGGTCCCGTCATCACCCGTTAGGTTACTTAACTAACGACAGAGCGGGGGCTGGGCTAGCGCAGGTGTAAAACATAAGTGACGTCTAAATAGCTATCATATATATAGATATTTTACATTCGTCTGACGCAATGATATACATTCCAGAACACAGATAAACAATATTGGATTTGCAAGCAATCTGTATTTCTTTTGAGCCTGCAAGAAAAGACAGATTACACAGTTGTGATGAATAGCCGTTACCCCACCCTCGACCCCTACGGGTACGGCAAACTACCCGCCCGGCAGTTTGTGTACCCCACCTTGGGTCAGTCCTAGGAGCAAAAACAGTAAAATGAAATAATACAACGGTGGCTACAACCGCAACCTGGATATGCCCCGCAAAAATAATATTACAACAAATTGCATTTACAACAAATGAATTAAACAATAACCCATTGCATAACCCCGGCTATACACCACAACAGTCCAATACAGTTTATATGCACAAACAGATATAACCATTACAGAAATGTGCAACCCCCTGCCAACCGACATACTAGCAGTTAGGGGAGGTTTACGAACACATTTATCAATCATAGATATAATCCAACATGCAAATACTGTACAATTTCGATCGATTAAACATCTTTAATATTGCTCCAAAAACTGCTCTGTAAACTGGAAACCTGAGCAAAATTAAAATATTCCAGAAAACCCCAAACACCAGAGAGGACCCACACATGAAAGATGAGTCCATGACTCGGCAACTCGGCCGCGGAACCGCGGCGGATCGGTGGGATCCGCCGCGCTTCCGCGGCGCTTTAGCCGATTCATGGGCTCAAATTTCATGGGTGTTCTCCTGGACCCTTTTCAAGCTTTCTGAGCATCCCTGAAAAATTTTTAGACATCATTTTAAATTCGACAGAAACTTGACAGATTTAGGGTTTTCCGGCTTCGTTTTTCCGTTCGAAATTCGTACAAATTTGCAATTAAGTTATTTATTGTTTAGCGAGGCTCTAATACCACTGTAAGTCGATGTACTACACCCCAGAACTTGTGGGGAGGCGGAAATTTCAAAAACGATCTTGTTTAGTGAATGAACATCGACTAACCGCTTGAATCGAAGCTAAACTATAAATAACCAAACACAAAGTGTTTCTTAACTACTGTGTTTAGGGATTATACCTAATGAAACTAGTCCTTCGTCTTTACGATCTCCTTGTTCTCCTCGGCCTTCTCTAGGTAGTAGACGATCCACCCGAGAGCAAAACTCCAAGCTAAACCTCTAAACTTGAGGCAACTAACCTTCTTGGATTGCTAATCAAAGAAGCTAGGATGAAATAGAGTGATGGTTATGGATTGATTAGTCTTTCTAATCCTTTGATCTCAACACATGAGGTGTAAGGATTAGGGTTTGAAGATGAGAGCTTGAGGAGAGAGAATGTGAGAATGATCATGGAATAAGTTTATGAGTATCATAATAGATATGAAGCATTTTCTAATAATAAGAAAAGAATAAAGAGTGATGAATAATCATGCTTCATAAAATATCTAGTGGTGATTCATTAGCATGAGTCATTAAGCAATAAATGTGCATTAATTAGATGAATGAATCACCACCATGACTCATATAACTCATTCAATGTATATGACACATAACCCTCCTTAGTCACCATCTTCTAGAAGCTTCTCGTACAATTACGAGAACGCCCCTCCGATCCGTAAAAATACGGAAAAACTTTAGACTGTAAAAATCCAATAACCGGATACCAGTAACTGGCTTAAACCAAAGCCGACTGGTAAAAACTGTCCAGACGACGTAAGTGTGTAAACACACATACGCGTCCGAACCCTTGTCGTAAAACCATACGACCTCTATATCGTTTCACCTGGAATAGGAAACTCTCTGTGTGGGAATCTAGAGACTCGACTACTACGCTGGCAGTGGGTTTAACCACAGACCGCAAGCGGCACTAGCTGTACGTAACGGTCCCCAGGTAGTTGTCGATAAGAAGGCCGATGAGGAAACCCATCCGAACTCCTACTGAGTCTGATGTGACAATCTCCATACAGTCCGGTCCGTTCGTCCAAGACTATCGCATATCGGGCCTAGGGGGCGGCAAGCGTCAGTCCCCTAATAGCGGTATAAGTCGTGTCGGAGCGAAGCCCATTACACCCTGAGAAACTACTGGAACCTACCAGCAAATCTCGCTTGCCCTGACCAGGGACTTTGCGTAATGGCTCTCTGACACAGCACGATATCTACTCCCAATACCGGGAGGGACGAATCCTGTCTAATCGCCACTGCCTCCAAGTGCTCGGGACTGCACCCAACTGCTACCTGTTTGCACGACTCCTTTGAGCCGTGGTAGGGTAGCAATCTAAGAACAGTGGGACACACTCGAGGCGAAGTAGCAGTGTCAAGTCTGCGGACTATGCTGTACTCATATCACCTGGGAACTGCTCACTGACGACTGGTATCAAACCAACCAACAGTTCCCCGTGAGTCCTGTCCGGTGTATCCGTAACCTAACGAGCACCTGCATACTATCTCCAGTACGACGTACTGACGGCTGTGGGACAGACCATCTCCCCAACTGGGATGAGAAGCGTACACACCAGTCTACTCCGGAGTATCGATGCTCTGTCTCGATAATCCAACGACCAGGGACCAGAATAAGGATGTGCTTGTAGACTACCCAGCCCCCACTAGTGTGACTGCCATCACAACGCTGGTAGACAAGCAAGATCCTAAGAGCTCTATCAATACGTACACTTACATATTAAGATAGAAAAACCAAGTAGCATACTACCATGTTTAGCAAGACTGTTATATACATGTGAATATCCCAAGCTTCCATTAAGTAATATACAAGCTAGTATGATACAGTAATGGCCTTCTAGGGCATAAACACTAACAATTTACTGGTAGGTATTCCAGTAGTATCTCAGGGTGTTCTGGGTTACTCTCCGACACGACTTGTACCGCTTTTGGGGGTCTGACTTTTACCAACCCCCTAGGCCCGCCATGCGATACTCATAGACGAATGGACCGGACTGTACGGATATTGTCACTGACAGGCTCAGTAGGGTGTCAGGATGAGTTCGCTCATCGACGTCCCTTTTGGTCAATACCTGGTAGCCCGTCACGTATTGGCTAATACTTCTGACGTGCTAGTGGTTAAATCCAAAGCCATAGTATTGACGAGTCTTTAGAGTCCCCCACATACAGTTACTCAAGTTTCGGGCGAAACGCTGTAGAGGCCGTATGGAGATATGGCAGGGTTCGATCAGATACGTGCGGTATTGCACGAATCGTGATCGAACGGATTTTACTAGCGGGTTTTGGTTTAAGCTGGATCCTAGTATTAGACAGTGTAGATTTTGTCTCTTTGCATTTGTATTCAGTGGGAATACAAATGCGGGCATGTATATGCAGTAGCGGAGTTTTCCTGTAATTTATTACGGGATCAATTTTCTGAGGTTGCCAGTTTGCATTCCGTTCCGGCTGGTTTTCCTTTGTTCCTTCACGGTCGGACTTTTGTGATTGAGAGGGGTTATTTGCAAGTTTGCAAATAACTTATTGTGGAGGGGGTTTCTTGCACTTTGTGGCTTCATGATACTTCTTTCATCATGAGATTCTTTTTGGGTCTTTTCTTTTGCATTAAATTGTGAAAGGATAGGATTTGAAATGGTGTGACCATTTTTCATTATTATGATACCATTTTCTTCTCTTGTATTTTGGGATTGCTTTTTCCCTCCACCACCATATAGGGCCGGCCACATTAGGAGGAGAAAAGGGAGAAGTTCATTTTTTGATGGGTGGCATTTTTCTTCATCTCATTTTCTTGCTAGGAAAAATGAAAGCACCATTTTTCCTTATCTTCATTCCTCCACATCCATGGCAACTTCCAAAAACCCCAAAGAGACAACCATTCTACACTACACCTACAGTACCCTTGGACGCGTCGGCTTGCCAACTTCGCGTCCGAGTTGCCTCGGTCAAGAGGTGGGAGCCCGTAAAAGAAATCGGCTATGTGGTACCTTTCCGACGAGGAGGTGACGAACGGAGTTTCCACGGGAGATCGGAGTAGAGACGAAGACTGAAGGACGCGGATCGCTCGGTGTAGCTTCTCTACTCCTTTTCTTGTTTGCTAGAGTTAAGTTAATGGCCCGATCCGGGATATTAGTGCGCGGTGGTGCCGGTTTCTAGTTTTTAGAAAAGTTTCATTTCCGCATTTTGGCCTCGTTCTGACGGCCGGGGCGCCGCCGTGCACTTACATGGGCGACCATATCCGGGCTGGTATAACCAGATAAAATACCCGCCGGGATACACAATCCCCAAATTCCACGTATACAAGGGGACAGGTAATCCCCACCAGCACGTCGCCCAGTTCCGAGCTCTGTGCGGCAACACCGGGGGCGATGATAAGCTTTTGCTCCGTCAATTCGTCGGCAGCTTGTCGGAAACGGCGTTTGAATGGTACTCCGAACTTCCAAACGACTCCGTCAAAACTTTTACAGAAATGGAGTTGTTGTTCGCCCAGCGGTTCACGAGCGCAAGTGAACGCACCCCGATAACAGCTTTGATCAATGCAAGGGTAAAACCGGGCGAAACTTGGGTTAAATACGCAATCCGATGGCGGAATCTGTGGTCAAAGTGCGAACAACGCATCGAAGAAGCACCGGCGGTGGGCATGTTCGTGGGCACTCTAGACCCTCATGCAACTATTTCACAGTTCATGATGTTCTTTAAACCGACCACGTTCCAGGCTTTAATCGATAAGCTAGCCCAGATGGATCAAATGGGTCACAGACCGTCTCCAACGAAGCCGGAACCGCGGAACGACAAGGGTAAAAGGAAGGCGACCTTCATTGCGAACACCCAACAGCAGCCCAGTGCCCCAAAGCTAGCGGATCAACTGGAGGAGAGACGACGCTATTATAATGAGAAAATGAAGCGCCCTTATTCGTTCCCACGAGACAAAACGAAGAGGCTGTTTGAGCTGGCTATGCACAACAGGCTTATCAATTTGCCGAATCCAAGGCGACCACCGCAACTCAACAAAGTGAATAATCCCAATTATTGCCCTTACCACCAAACGGTAAGTCACCCGATCGAGGATTGCTTCATCTTTAAGGGATGGATAGAGGATCAATACCTACAAGGCAAGTTTGCGTTGTCTGAGAAGTGGAAAGTAAACCCACCACAACCGCACACTCCTAAGAAGACGGACACACCGGGGGCAACGTGCTCTTTTGTTGAAGAAGCTCTGTGGGAGGTCATGCTTTCAGCCAAAACCAAAAGGATGCTGAATGATCTTCAGACATGCCTGGCGATCAGGTGGAAGAACCCGCTGGAACCCCAGATCATCGAAGGGATGCTGAAGCCGCGCCCAACTCCAAAGATTGGTGGTGATAGCCAAAGTGCTCACACCCAGCCGCCGAAATCTTTGAAAAAGAAGAAGAAATCCAAGAAGCCCGTGAAGCCTGGCGACAAGCGCACGGACTTACAGAAGCAGATTGACGTGCTGGAAGAGTATAATCAGAAGGCGTGGACTCCAATCACGCTCCAAGAGTTCCTCGGCCACGTCCTTGAGGACGAAGAGGATGGAGAAGACTCGTCGAATGGATCTGAGGATTACGTAGCAAGTTGCCATGTGATCTCTCATTCATCGCTAGACAATGAAGAAGCTCCCTGCACAAAGAGACTGGAGGCAGATCCCGAGCCAGAACTTCTATGGCCGTTAGACGAAATGATCGACGCCTTCCTGAATGAGATTCATCTGAAAATTAAAGCCAATCGGGAGCATAAGATGGCCATATTTGAAAAAGCCAAACGCCAGCGACTAGACGAAAGAGTCGAGACACTCCCTCCGAATCAAGGATCATCCGTCGTGGATAAAAACAAGTTCAAGACAAGGAAAATGTTTGCTAAAGCCATATCAATGGGAATGAAGCTACCACCCTCTGAAGGAAACACTCCTGGTGAAACAGAAACACATCCTAGCTACTGCTCATATCATCGAAAAATTTCGCACCCTACCGAAGAGTGCGACGCTTTTAAAAATTGGTGGCAGGGATATGTTGCTCACCGGCAACATTTTAAGCGGATAAAACGCAAAACTCGTCGGGAGCAAAGAAGTGCGACCGAGGAGCATGAAAGAACTATCGGTAACTGTCGCATGGTCAACACCGGGGGATCACAGGTTCTCACTTTCGGAAGCGACTCTGACGAGGAAATGGCTCTAGGCTCTCTCTTTAAAGAATCCACCTTGGGGAAGGAGGAAGAACCGGAGGCCTGTGAAAATATTCAGCCGCGCAATCGTACACTTCCAGAAAAGAACCTCGGACCCGTAAACAGAAAAGATAAGGGAAAAGAAAAGGTCTCTGAAGGTATCGCCCTAGATGACCAAGTCATGAGAGAGCTGACCGCCAAGGACTCGCCAAAGAAAAGTAAGGTGGACTACAGCGTCCTGGCGCATCTAAGGAAGTTACCTTCGCAGCTCAGCATTCTCGACGCCCTTTTACTATCAAAAGAAGTAAGAGATTCATTGATCAAGGCGCTGCAAGAGCCAGAGCAATTCCAAGCTTTCCTCACCGAAGAAAAGATGAAGGACGAGCTGGAGGAAGTACACACAGCCGATATCACCTTCGGCGATGAAGACCTCCTCCTTGGGACGCGCGAACACAACCGTCCCCTCTATGTCTCAGGATACTGCCACGATATAAAGATAAGCAAAATCTTGGTCGACAATGGGTCTTCCGTCAATCTCCTCAACGTGCGAGTGTTGAAGGAAATATGCATGAGCGTTCAACACCTCGCTCGTGATAAGATCACCATCTCCGGGTTCGACTCCCAGTCATCACGGACCCTCGGGTTTGTAATACTGATGCTGCGCTTCGGGCTGCTTGTCACAGACATTAAATTTCACGTCATTGACGCTAAAACATGCTACAATGCTTTGCTCGGTAGGCCTTGGTTACATGAGTACAACATTATTCCTTCTACACAGCACCAGTGTATGAAGTATTTTAAAGATGGCCTCGAGTACACTGTGACGGGAGAGTTGAACCCATTCTCCGTGAACGAAGTCCGAAAGTACGAATATGCAAAATACTTCTTACCAGACTTCGAGGACACGGAGAGATGTCACAAACCGAAGGACAAAGCTATCACCACTATTCCAGTTTTCGGGAGTGACACCGAGGAGGAGGAAGAGATAGTTTATTCGGGGCCGCCTCAACACAACAACTCAGGACCGTCCGCCCCTATGTTGATCTTCGGCAGCGACTCGGAAGATGAGGTTAATGCTGTATTCTTCGCTCGGCCGTCAGTACAAGCTTTCGCTGGCAATAATCAGAGTCTGCAAATTATCATGGTTCCGCGGGAGCATTACAAAGATCTTGATGCACTCAAAGCTTATGGTGTGCAAGAACTGGAGACATTTTACGTCCCTCCCAGGTGAGAAGGTGAACAGGCGATCCTATTCTACCAATCTGGGGAAACCAAAGTGGAGAAAGAAATCTGGCACGGCGCCGATTCTGCGCTCGACAGACTCCAGCCTATCCGTCTGCCTAGGTATTACACAGAAGGCTTAAAGAGGCTGTTGAGGCGCCAGGGGGTACCTTTCAAACAGACCATTCGACAAGCTCGGTTCTACAACAGGATTTGGGATGTCCCTGGAACTCAGCGTAAGATGCCCAACGGGAGAATGGAAACGCTCGGGCTTGGATACGTGAAATCCGGGAAACGTGAACGAGTCCATGGTAGCTACGTCATATATGACTTCGATGAAGAAGAAAATGCCTTGTCAGAAAACACTGACCCTGAACCAAAACGAGATCCTGCAACCAAAATGCTGAGTCCGTCATTTGAAGAACGAATGGACAAGCTTATCAGGGAAGCAGGTCAAAAGATCCGGGATGACCACAATCGCGAAATGGCCATCTACGAGAAAGCCAGGACGCAACGCCTTCTTCAACAGGCTGCGAAAAATGAAAATGCCCCTCCCTGTCAACCTGTTGTGCAAAAGGCCCGACGCAGAGGCAGAAACAAGGCAAAGAGCGGAAAAGGCGTTCGACAGCGATAAAGCGGGACCAAGAAGTCACGCAATCGGGAATCGAGCGGTCCGGATTTATCCCTTATGAAGAAGATGAGTCGAGCATACTCTTTTCCTCAAGACAAGATAAAGAAGATACTTGATCTTGCCATAAGACATCAAATGCTTACACTCCCGGAGTCCAAGCACCCCGAGCAAGCTAACGAGGTCTCTCATCCAGACTATTGCTCTTATCACCGAGCAATAGGACATCCTCTCGAAGACTGCTTCACCTTCAAGAACTGGGTTGAAGACCAATATCAGCTCGGCAAGTTCGCTCTATCCGACAGTTGGAGGATAACTCCGCCACAGAGGCATGAACCCAAATCCACGAGAGTAGACCCAGATCCACATCGGTCTTGGAAGCGAGCTCGTACTTATCATATGATAACGATATCAAAAGAAGAACCCGAGAATATGGATGACCTCTCCTGGTGCTTCGAAAACAATGATGACGAGGTGATCTCAGAATTTCCACCGGCGCCAAAAGAGCTGGAAGATGGAATACATACCACTGCATATAACCTCAAGAAAATTGATTTGGAGACGACAAGTGACCCGCGACCGACATTCGTCAGTGAGTTGCTGTCTGAGGAAAGGGTAGCTACACTAAAAGACGTGCTTATGCAACATAAGGATTGCTTCGCGTGGAACTATTCCGAAATGCCAGGACTAGATCCAGAGATTGCTGTCCACAAACTGGCAATATCCCTGGATGTCAAGCCAATCAAACAAGCATCGAGAAGAATCTGGCTCGAGCTTGAGATGAGCATTAACGCCGAGGTCAATAAGCCGATCGACTCTGGCTTCATCCAAGAAGTTCAGTACCCTGACTGGATCGCTAACATCGTCCCAATAATGAAGAAGAATGGGACGGTGTGCATCTGTGTAGACTTTCGGGATCTCAATAAGCCTGCCCGAAGGACGATTTCCCAGTACCGGTCACTGAGCTGATGATAGATAACACGTTTACTCACGAAGTTTTCTCCTTCATGGACGGATCGTCGGGATACAATCAGATAAAGATGCATCCCGAAGACCAGAAGCACACCGCTTTCCGGACCCCTTTGGGTATATTCTGCTACAAGGTGATGCCTTTCGGTCTAAAGAACGCCGGTGCCACCTATCAGAGGGCCATGACGAAAATCTTCGATGACCTTATACATGAAATCGTCGAATGCTATATCGAAGACCTCGTGGTGAAAAGCAAATCATACGAGGAACATCTCGAGCATCTGAAGATCGTGTTTCAACGCATTCGGCAATACAATTTGAAGATGAACCCTCTCAAATGCGCGTTCGGGGTGTACTTAGGTAAATTCCTAGGATTCATCGTCCGACACCGAGGTATCGAGATAGATCCATCAAAGATCAAGGCGATCATGGAAATGCCTCCGCCAAGAACTCTCAAACAATTGCGGTCTCTCCAAGGGAAGCTCGCGTGTATCCGGCGATTCATAGCCAATCTCTCTGGCAAGTGCCGTCCTTATAGTCACCTGATGAAGAAGGGAACCCCGTTCGTCTGGGATCACAAATGCCAAGGCGTGTTGGACGAAATCAAGCAGTATCTGCAGAACCCGCCAGTGCTGGCCGCTCCGATTAAGGGAAAGCCTCTCATTCTTTATACAACCACCCTCGAAGGTTCCTTAGGCGCATTATGGGCACAAGAGAACGACCAAGGGAAAGAAAGAGCTCTCTATTACTTGAGTCGAGTTCTACTGGGGGCAAAAAGTAACTACTCCCCCATCGAAAAACACTGCCTGGCACTAATCTTCGCGATAATGAAGCTCCACTATGCGTTGGTGCATGAAGTCCGTCTCATATCGAAGGTGGATCCTCTTAAATATTTGATGTCAAAGGCCATATTAACGGGGCGGCTCGCTAAATGGGCCTTACTCTTGATGGAATTCTCAATAACTTATCATCCTCTTAAGGCAGTGAAAGGCCAAGCCATCGCCGACTTCCTCGCTGAGTATCCGATACCTGCCGATTCTCCTTTGAATTGCGAACTGCCAGACGAACATGCGTTTGACACGATCGACGGAGGTGATACCTGATGGGAACTTTACTTCGATGGAGCATCCTCCATGAAGAAGCGCAAACAAAACACTCCCATAATCAAATCAGGGGTAGGCCTCATCTTCGTAACTCCACGAGGAGGGATAATGCGCTTTGCCTTCTCCTTAACAGAGCCGAGGATGAACAATGAAGCCGAGTATGAAGCTTTGATAGCAGGTCTCGAGATCGCCATCGACATGGGGATTGATAACCTCCTCATATACGGAGACTCCCAATTGGTCGTTAGTCAAATAAACGACGACTACCAAACGTGCAAGCCAGAGTTGCTGAAGTACGGTGAGAGAGTACGACAACTACTGACTCAAATCCCTTCCTACACCTTGGAAAGTATACCGCGTGCAGAAAATAGCAAAGCGGATGCATTGGCCAAGCTCGCTAAGGAACTGGCCGACGAGAACCTCGATGACGTAAGGATAATTGTGCAAAGCCGTCGGGTTCTTACGCCGGCAGAAATATCTCCGGAGTCATCCGAAGAAAAGGGAGCGACCGAGCAAACGGCTTTGCAAGTAGAAGACCAGGAAAAGGTTCAGGATTGGAGAGAAGTCTTTATAGACTACTTCAAATCTCGTCGAACACCTGAAGATGCGTCCTCAAAACATCAGCTCATGAAGCGAACCCTATCTTTTGCCTTCGTCAATGATACTCTGTACAAGAGGTCATTTGATTCTCTGTGGTTAAGATGCCTGGGACCTGAAGAAGCAAAAAGAGTCGTCCAAGAGACTCATGATGGACTCTGCGGCTCTCACCAAGTCGGGCCGAAGATGAAGTTGAAGATCAAACGAATGGGTTATTATTGGCCCACGATGATCCAGGACTGCCTCGAGTATGCGAAGCAATGCCACTCATACCAAATCCATGGGGACTTTATCCATCAGCATCCGAATCCTCTACACCCAACGGTGGCTAGCTGGCCGTTCGAAATATGGGGGACTGATATAATCGGCCCCATCGAACCAGTATCGTCCAGAGGACATCGGTTCATTTTGGCGACGACTGATTACTTCTCCAAATGGGCAGAAGCATACCACTGAGGGAAGTGAAGACCGAGAATATACTCCATTTCTTCAAGACGCACGTCATTTATCGGTTTGGAACTCCGCGACGGATTATCTCCGATAATGGGCCAGCCTACAGAAGCCACAAGATCAGCCACTTCGCACAACAGCACAACATAGACTGGAGATACTCCTCAGTTTATAATCCCCGAGCTAACGGTCTAGCTGAGGCCTTCAACAAGACCTTGATGAAGATCGTGAAAAAGACGGTGTCACGAAGTAAGAAAGACTGGCACGAGAGACTGCAACAAGCTCTCTGGGCGTATCGAACTACGTTCAAGACGGCCACGAACACGACGCCATATGCGTTGGTATTCGGTACAGAAGCGGTACTTCGCCTCGAGATAGAGTTACCCTCTCTACGAATGGCAGTTCATTATGAGCTAACGGACGAAGAGAACGCTCACCTTCGCCTCGAGGAGCTCGATGCCCTTGATGAAACCCGGCTCCTGGCACAGCAAAATCTGGAAGCTTATAAAACAAAGATGACGCGCTCATATGAAAGATTGACCAGGCCGAGGACATTCCTCCAAGGCGAACTCGTGCTAGTGGTCAAATGACTTATGATCCCCAATCGCGCCAAGCAGGGAAAATTCGAGCCGAACTATGAAGGTCCGTACATTATAGACAAGGTCTATCAAGGTGGAGCCTATCTACTCATGGACATGCATGGCGAAAGGCCCTTCAGGCCAATAAATGGTCGTTTCCTGAAGAAATACTATGCCTAATGAGTCACGGCCTAGGTCAATGATAGATGACGGCGACTATGTCCGCTCGCTATCTACCTAAGCCCAAACTCTATAAGTAGTAGCCGGCTAACGGAATGAAACGTCCTTAAACTAACGACGGACCGAAACGTCCTTAAAACTAACAACGGACCGAAACGTCCTTAAACTAAGGACGGAATGAAACGTCCTTAAACTAACAACGGGCCACTGTGTCCTAAAACCAGCTGTTGACCGAGATTTCGATAAACTACGGTGGATTGTAGCATCCCAAAGTTGATACAAAAAAGAAAAAATATAAAAAAAGAGAGAGAAAACGGTATGTCCATAAGCAAAGTGGGCACGGATGAATACCTGAAAGGGCTTCGTGAGTAAAAACAGCAGGGCTACCGGCGAGTCTTGTGAAAACCTGAAAGGGCGCAACCTCATTTGAATAAAAAAAAGAAATAAAAAGAAAAAACAAAAAGGGGAAAAACGGTACGTCCACAAGCAAAATGGGCATGGATGTAAACCCGATAGGGCTCCGTGAGTAAAAATAGCAGGGCTACCGGCGAGTTTTGTAAAAACCCGAAAGGACGCAATCTCGTTAAAAGACACTTGCAAGGTCCTCTCGACCTTGTAAGGAGAAACCACCTGCGTGAGATACTTACGACTCACAAGGGAGCAACACACTTAAGGATCCCCACGATCCCTAAGGAGAAACCACACTTACGAGATCCTCACGACTCGTAGGGAGAATCCTCTTATGGGACCCTCACGGCTCATAAGATTTGAAAGTCTTAAGCTATGGGGATCTGAACCTGTTCTTAAGCAGCCCCCACAATCTTCAATACGGCCCTACAAGCGGTTCAGTATTGACCCTTGTATACAATCCACGGGCGCGGATAAGCATTTCCCTAACAAAGTCCTATCCGTGACTAGGGATATGTTTACACGGTGAACAGCCCTTGTAAGTCCTCTCGACTTATAAGGAGAAAGCACTATTGTAAGATCCTTACGACTTATAGGAGACCATGCACTTAGGAATCCTCGCGACTCCTAAGGAGAAAACGCACCTATGAGATCCTCACGACTTGTAGGGAGAAATACCTTTATGAGACCCTTACGGCTCACGAAGTCAAAAGCCTTAGTCGACAAGATCTTAACCCTGTCTACTAAGCTACCTTTGTTCGATATCGACAGAGGCAAATGATGTTCGCCCCCGGCAATATCCTGGTTGTAGCGATGCTGATGCCTAAATCGGTAT
This sequence comes from Agapanthus africanus, assembly GCA_030015575.1. Lineage (NCBI taxonomy): Eukaryota > Viridiplantae > Streptophyta > Magnoliopsida > Asparagales > Amaryllidaceae > Agapanthus > Agapanthus africanus. Next base: position 562,391,915 of record CM057340.1, read on the forward strand.
CAAAGTCCTTTCATGGTAAATGATGATTCGCTCCCGGCAATATTCCAGTCGCAGCGATGCTGATGCTAAGATTAGCACCAGATTCCAAGTGCCATACTCGTGGCGAAAAGTCAATGAGCCAAACATGCATACGAAATAGCCGAAATGATGGGGCAACTTGCAACAGAAGCAGCAAGTAAAAGAAAAAGGTATGCATGCAAAATAGCCGAAATGATTGGGCAACTCGCAATAAAAAACAGCAAGTAAAAATAAAAGAAATAGCCGAAATGATTGGGCACCGTGAAAATATCCGAAATGATTGGGCAATCGCGACCTTCGCGATATAAAAGCTGAAATGATAGAGCATCGCGGAAAGAAATAAAAAAAATGAATGAAATTGATGCCCTACAAGTGATATCATGTCAATCCCTGTATACAATCCAGGGGCGCAAACAAAGAAGGAGTCACACCCTTCGTCCCTAAGCTTCATCAGAAGGAGAGGCCAAATCTCAATGGTTCATAGACAGCCTAGAGATCATCTCAACATTCGTCTTATTACAACGGACACAACATCAAGCAAAGAGGAACAGCTGCAACTCCTAGTTCCATAACTCGGCGGTGTACAGATGACCGAGAGTCAAACTCCGACTCCGTAAAATGCGGATAAAGTCAACCCTTCCTGGTCACGTGGAACGCGGATAATGTCAACTCTGACCCCGTGTGAAGCATCCAGAGCGGAGCCTAGTCCTCACCGAACACGGCAGTGAACCTATGGGAAGCATCTAGAGCAAAATTTCTGGCTACGTGGAACGCAGATTATGTCACTTCTGACCCCGTGGAAAACGTCCAGAGCAGATCCTGGTCCTCGCAGAGCACGGCAGTGAACCCGTGTGAAGCATCCAGAGCGGAGCCTAGTCCTCGCCGAACACGACAGTGAACCCGTGGGAAGCATCTAGAGCAAAATTTCTGGCTACGTGGAATGCGGATTATGTCACTTCTGACCCCGTGAAAAACATCCAGAGCGGATCCTGGTCCTTGCAGAGCACGGCAGTGAACCCGTGGGAAGCATCTAGAGCAAAATTCCTGGCTACGTGGAACGCGGATTATGTCACTTCTGACCCTGTGGAAAACGTCCAGAGCGGATCCTGGTCCTCGCAGAGCACGGCAGTGAACCTGTGTGAAGCATCCAGAGCGGAGCCTAGTCCTCGCCGAACACGACAGTGAACCCGTGGGAAGCATCTAGAGCAAAATTTCTGGCTATATGGAACGCGGATTATGTCACTTCTGACCCCATGAAAAACGTCCAGAGCGGATCCTGGTCCTCGCAGAGCACGGCAGTGAACCCGTGTGAAGCATCCAGAGCGGAGCCTAGTCCTCGCCGAACACGGCAGTGAACCCATGGGAAGAATCTAGAGCAAAATTCCTGGCTACGTGGAACGCGGATTATGTCAATTCTGACCCCGTGGAAAACGTCCAGAGCGGATCCTAGTCCTCGCAGAGCACGGCAGTGAACCAGTGTGAACCATCCACAGCGGAGCCTAGTCCTCGCCGAACACGGCAGTGAACCCGTGGAAAGTATCTAGAGCAAAATTCCTGGCTACGTGGAACGCGGATTATGTCACTTCTGACCCCGTGGAAAACGACCAGAGTAGAGCCTAGTTCTCGCCGAACACGGTAGTGAACCCGTGGGAAGCATCTAGAGCAAAATTCCTGGCTACGTGGAACGCGGATTATGTCACTTCTGATCCCGTGGAAAACGTCCAGAGCGGATCCTGGTCCTCGCAGAGCACGGCAGTGAACCCGTGTGAAGCATCCAGAGCGGAGCCTAATCCTCGCCGAACACGGCAGTGAACCCATGGGAAGCATCTAGAGCAAAATTCCTGGCTATGTGGAACGCGGATTATGTCACTTCTGACCCCGTGGAAAACGTCCAGAGCGGATCCTGGTCCTCGCAGAGCACGGCAGTGAACCCGTGTGAAGCATCCAGAGCGGAGCCTAGTCCTCGCCGAATACGGCAGTGAACCCGTGGGAAGCATCTAGAGCAAAATTCCTGGCTACGTGGAACGTGGATTATGTCACTTCTGACCCCGCGAAAAACGTCTATAGCGGAGCCTGGTCCTCGCTGAGCACGGCAGTGAACCCGTGTGAAGCATCTAGAGCAAACATTAGACTGTGGAGTCCTTAAATCCACGGACTATGATGTCCTTAACCTCGACCGTGATGTCTTAAAACTAACATCGGACTGTAGAGTCCTTAAATCCATGGACTATGATGTCCTTAACCTCGACCGTGATGTCTTAAAACTAACAATCAATCGTAATGATTTTAAACTAATTTCATTTTGGTTCAAGGGTACATCTCTTCACTCCTTTGATATTTGTTGTTGTAATTCCTCAACGTCTTTAAAGAGGTGACGGGTCCCGATAACCACACATTTCATGGACTGTGAGGTCCTTAAACTCATGGACTATGATGTCCTTAACCTCGACCGCGATGTCTTAAAACTAACATTGGACTGTGAAGTCCTTAAACTCATGGACTATGATGTCCTTAACCTCGACCGTGATGTCTTAAAACTAATGACGGACTGTGGAGTCTTTAAATCCACGGACTATGATGTCCTTAACCTCGACCGTGATGTCTTAAAACTAACATCGGACTGTGGAGTCCTTAAATCCATGGACTATGATGTCCTTAATCTCGACCGTGATATCTTAAAACTTATAATCAATCGTAATGATTTTAAACTAATTTCACCTTAGTTCAAGGGTACATCTCTTCACTCCTTTGATATTTGTCGTTGTAATTCCTCAACGTCTTCAAAGAGGTGACGGGTCCCGACAACCACACATTTCATGGACTGTGAGGTCCTTAAACTCATGGACTATGATGTCCTTAACCTCGACCGTGATGTCTTAAAACTAATGATGGATGGTGGAGTCCTTAAATCCACGGACTATGATGTCCTTAACCTCGACCGTGATGTCTTAAAACTAACATCGGACTGTGAGGTCTTTAAACTCACGGACTATGATGTCCTTAACCTCGACCGCGATGTCTTTAAACTACGGTATCCTGGAAAACATCCAGAGCGGAGCTTGGTCCTCGCCAAACACGGCAATGAACCCGTGGGAAGCATCCAGAGCAACCCTTAACTCCGTGAAATGCGGATAAAAGACAACTTCATCCATCACTTGCGGGCCCTCACGGCTCGTAAGGGAGTAAATTCGCTTGTAAGGTCCTTACGACCTTCAAGAGAAAACACGCTTAGGAATCCTACGATTCTTAAGGAGAAATTACACCTACAGGATCCCCTCGACTTATAGGGAGAAAAACTCTTTATGAGACCCTCACGGCTCATAAAGTTGAAAAGTCTTAGGAGGAAGATCTTAACCCTGAATCCTAAGCCATCGTTGTCCTGCAAAGAGATCAAGATAGGCTATCCGCAGAATACATTCAATAAAAAGGGACGCACCGTTGAGAAGAAAAATATGTCTTTTATTCATGAACCAAAATGGATACAAAGTACAATTCGTGAAAGAACAAAATAATGTACTCTTATTCAGGAGTATGTACAAAGGAAAAACAAACAAAAAACATATACAAGTCTTCAGGCCGGTGGGCGATTTAGCAGCTTGGTCAGCTCATCCTTCTTTCGCTGGGCCTCGCCTTCGTTATTCAAAATCGCCAAGAGACGGGCCTTCGCCTGAGCTTGCTGGGCCTGATATGAGGCGAGCCGGCCTTCGAGCTCTTTCTCGGTAGCTTTGTGAGCCTCAACCCTTTCGCGAGTGAACACCGCGGCTTTATCGATGGCCACCACCTCTTTGATGGCCTCTTGAAGCACTCGCCAGAGTTCATACGCTTTATTGGCCTTGGCTGTAAGGTTGGCTTGGAGTTCGTTCAGCGCCTTCGAAGCCAGCTCCCTCTCCGAAAACTTGCGGCCGAGCCTCTTCTCACATGACACCATATTCGCCGTGCACCGCTCGATTAAGCCCCGTAAGCTCGCCTTCGCAGCCACAGCCTCCGAAGAAAGGCGAGTACACTCAAGCACATGCAAGCAAGCCTCCACCTGCCGACAAAACTCAACCGGACTTGCACCACCGCCTCATTATGATAGGTAGCAAGAAAGGGAAGAGAGCCGTTAGCTTCGGCAGCAAACGCTTCAGCTGTGATTGCACTGCCCGCACGAAGCTCCTCGATCAGGGATGACAGGGAGTCGAGGCTTAATTTCGCCAGACGGTCTGAGGCTCGCAAAGCATAAGGGCCGGGCGGCATGACGATGCGTGACTTCAGCGCTGTGAGAACTGGCAAGGCTGTTCAGATTTGTAAAAGATCAAAGAATCTTTTAAGCCAAAGAACAAGTGGGATAATATTGAGACTTCACTTACCCACAATCATGCAAGAAGGAGCTGAAAACTCCCCTGGTCCTTCGAGGACCTCAACCTCGTCGTCGGCTTCCAGAACTGTAAAGGACATCAACGTCATTTCGCAAAATAACAACAATGCTATGAAAAGATGGTAAACAACACTCACCTTGCCCAGACGAGAGGACAATGCGTTGATGAGATATCGCCTACGGAACGGCCATCTCCAGCAGGCGCTGAAAGGATCGCCGGGGAGACAGATCGACAATAGAGGCCGCCAGTCCGCGCAATTCTGAAAAGACAAAAGAGTTCAGATAACGGAAAGATTACTAGTTTAAAAAGTGGAAGGTTACCTTCGACGCTCCTCCCATTCTGAGCTGGAGGGATAGCAGCTTCAACGGCTTCCGCCGCAACCTCGGGTACAATATCAGGGACACGAGTTGGTGTAACGACCTCTGAGGAAGGAGCAGCAGCAGCCATTGCGGGCTCCAACGAAAGGGGGGTGGTCTCGACTATATCCATCCCAGCCTCTGGGCCGCCCTTAGGAAGATCCGTGGGGACGGCGACCACCAAGGGTGCCTCTCCCGAAGGAGCGAGTGCTTCGGGAGCAAGAACCACCGCAGGAGGCTCTATCGCGAGAGGGATAGTGTCGTCAACCCCCTCCATATCGAGCAATGTTTCATTAGGAGTGCCAACATGCTCTACCGTCAGTAAGCCTATGGGAACCTCCCCCATCGCCGAAGTCTCTACAACATACACACAAGAATAAGAATACATATATACAAGTGCAGGCAATATGAAATATTACAAAGAAATACAGGAACATACCAATGCGTAAGGAAGCTTTCAATATGGCTTCTTCAAGCCGATGCTCCTTCTCAAGGAGGTGTGCTCGCCAAGGTTCAAGAGTGGACTCATGGCCGCCAGTCCACCACGAAAGCGCGTCCGCAGCATCCTCCGAAGCAGCCTGCTTAAGGGCCCTTTCGCCCCATTCCTCCAAAGGGCCGATGAACCGTCGCCGGATCCACGAAGGGTCTTCGTAAAAGATTACGGCAGGGTAGGGCTTCTTCGGAACCCTTACGTTCTGAGACTCATCTTTAGAACGTCTTATAGCCTCAGCCAATTGTGCGGCTTCCTCAGCAGCTGAACTCGGAAAAAGTAAGCCAGCATCCGACTCTTGCACGGTCAACGGTTCATCCTGAAGAATGAGCTCAGACTCTACTAAAGAGTCGAGCAGGTTGGTAACCACCTTCCTCCGCCTCTTGGGTCCAGAACCGACCGCCGAAGCCGACCGTTTCCTCCCCCGTGAAGCCTTGACACGACGCTGACCCACCTCACCTTCAACACCCTCATTTCCAGCACCCTCGCTTGGCGGTGCTGCCGAGGACGACACGGCCATTGTCGACGCCGCCGGCGGTGGTACTTCTATTGACGCCCTTTTACCCCTTGACTAAGCTCGGGTATCTAACGGCATACCAATTATGGGGGTAAGGTCCGCCTCCGACTCCCCTAGAATGAGCGCAATACTGGTGTCCCTCAGGGGAAAGCGGACCGGTGCGCGCGGCCGTAGGGGAATTTCTGCGGCCTGAGCCGGAGCAAAAGTGCCATAGCCAAGAAGTAACCTCTTCTCCTCAGCAATAACCGGGTTACTCGATGAAGATACCAGCTTGTGAAGGACCCCACGCATCAGGGAGTATGATCTGCTTCGGGGATCATGAAGTAAGAACCAGTGTTCAACCTCACGAAGTGATGGGCGGCATCGCGAACAGCTGCGGGTGAAGGGACCGGCGCAACCGTAAAAGTCTCGAAGGGGATGCCTTGATCATATCCAAGCTGCCGGGCGAAGTGATGCGGATTGTACCGCATAAACAGAGCCGCACTGTTCTGACGAAATACAAGATAGCCCGGTCTGATCGCGTACAAGTGCGTGGCCTCCCCGGGCTTCAGAGAAGGCACCTCACCTTTCGACTGGTCGTGGAGTTGTTGAATCGGACATGGAGGAGCAGATAGAACCCGATCCATAAATACCAGTCCGCCCGCGCTAGCATAAGGAGCAATTAACACGCGAATAGCCCCGAACTGAGTCGGGTCGGGAGCAGAAGCGTCCACCAGCCGCATGAGTCGCGGAAAAGTGTAGGCGTCATAAAATGCGGGTCTCTGGTGCGCAGTAAAACCCCCAACACGTGCATCTCAATCCAAGATGTAAAGTAGTGAAGGGAGAAGTTTACTATGTCCACACCGGGAGTTGAGGTGTTAGCGGCGGGGCCCAATCCATGATAGAGATGCGCTAGCGCCGGGATGCCTATGGCCAGCCGTGTCCCCTCAGCGATACGATGAGCCGGATAGATAACCGAGACTCTTATGAAGCGGCGATGCATAGGGATGACGAACCAGCTGAGCCAGACACTGATAGAGCCCATAAAGAATGTCTCCTCGTCCACGCCGGGAGCTGCAATCGATTCAAAAGACACCGGCGACATGATAGGAATATAATACTGCGGTAAATCCGACTCCTTAGTCGGCCGCCTGTTCAAACCAAACCCAAAAAGGTCGTTGATGCTTGCAAACTTGGGAGCCGTCTTCGACAGGACATCCTCGCGAAGGAAGCAAGCGATGAAGCTCTTGAAAGTGACGCCCTGCTCCTCAGATTCTGTGAACAGTCTGTCGAAGATACCTAGCGCCTTGATCAAACTCGGACGCTTATGGCGGACGGCGTTCTCGGTAGACAAGCCGTCAAGCGTTGCGGGCTCAGTCTTAAAGACGTACTCGTCAGAAGGCAGCAATTCCTCGTAAAGTGTCCCTCTGATTGGCAGCCCCGAGATCTCGCGAAATTCTTCTAAAGAAATTGAAACTTCACGGTCCCCCAAGAGAAAAGTGTTGGTGGGAATATTCCACTGGTTCAGAAAGGCCTTAACTCACCAGACGTGGGGAGACTGGTAGTGGAAGAGGGATGCATATATCGCCTGATAAAGCCCAACCTTCTGCAGTCGCGCGCGATGGGCGGACAGGATGTATCGAGCCCAAAGGAGATAGCCCGTAGGGTGTCGAGGGGTGAGCCCTATTTTGTAGATCTGCCCCCATGGCTGGGCCTCCCCCTGGCAAATTCGGCGTCCCAGAATGTCTATGGTCGGGATCGGATGGTTCGGGATACCAGTCGTAGAAGGCTCGAGCCGTCCCATCGGAATCCAATTATGCATCTCCACGGCGAAGACAGTCCCTGGAGGATCCATCGGCAGGAACGGAAAGGTAGGCTCCGTCGGCACTTCGCAAAGAAAACTCCGGCGACCCCGGATAATATGACCATACCAGGTCCCCCACAAAAGCAAGTTGGTGCAGTTCGGGTCATGAGCCCTGATCATCGCCATCACTTCCTCATCAGATGGCGACTGAGGAAAAACGGCCTCCGAGCGAGTGAAAGGAAAGTACTGAACGGAAGTCATTGTACCTGAAATAAAATAAGGGGAAACTGTTAAAAGCGAGGCCAATGGTGTATATATATATATGACTATAAATATATACATATAAAAAGACAGTGGAAGAAAGAGACAGCGGACTCATTTTATGGGACCATTAGTTACAAAACACGTGGGTCCCACGAAATCAAGATGGCGGCTGGCTAATGATGAAGCAAAGCAATTATAATGAGACAAAAGGAAGATTCTCATTAAATAGACAGTGGATTTTAAATGACCCTACGCATTCCCCTAAAAAGAAATTCATCTTAGACTCTGTGGCAAATCAAACAGAATCAAGGGAATTAAATTCCCAGAAAGAGACATTGCAAGATTCTTCTTCTTGGTTGCAAAGAGACAACTCAGGGCAAGAAAACCCTAAGAAGCTCTCTGGGAAGAACTAAGTTCTTCAGAGGAATTAAATTTCTTTTGAAAAGGGGAATTAAATTCCCAGAAACATTTTTGAGATGGAATTAAATTCCATGGAAAAAGGCAAACACCACCATTAATCTCTGAAGATCAGAGAAACCCTAAAGGGCCTGTTGATTAAAGAATGAGTGGTTTTCTTCTTAAAGAACTTAAAAATGGGTTCTTGTTAAGAGGGAAAACCCTTGGTATGGATTTAAAATCCGAAGAGTTTTATATGTGTGAAAGTTCTTCGATCGTCCAAAGCCATTACCTGAAGAGATGGGTCTTTCTTAAACAGAGTTAAACTCTGAAGATCTTGGAACAGAGAACTAAGCTCTGAGAACGAGAATTAAATTCTCAAAAGAAAAGTTTGTAAGGAAGGAGAAGCAAGAGTGGAGGCGCTTCTGAAGAGATCCCTGCATTTATAGGATGTGATGGAAACGCTTCATCTCTCCGATTCCCTAGATGGATCCAACGGTCACAAAAGTGACAGCGTTGCACTCACGTGCAGACACGTGAGAGCAACACTGTGGGGGCATTTATTTCCTGATTAAAAATCAGGAATTACCTCAATGGGGTATCACGTGTTCACACGTGACCAACGGTCACGTGATGACACGTGATGGTTAAAACCTCATCAATTAGAAATGATAACAAACGGCTGAAAGATGGCTCAATTGGGGTCATGAGCTCCCACGTGACCAAGCGTCACGTGCCAGCACGTGACAGGCTTTGAAAGCCTTACAGCTTAACAGAATTTAATTCTAAAAATCAGGAATTACCTCAATGAGGTATCACGTGCTCACACGTGACCAATGGTCACGTGTTGACACATGACAATCAAAACAGAAATAAAATAACAAACGGCTGAAGGAAATACCTCAATGAGGTGTCACGTGCTCACACGTGACCAATGGTCACGTGTTGACACGTGATGGTTACAACTGAAGCGTAAGTAAACGCTGAGAAAAGGACTCAATTGGGGGTCACGTGCTCACACGTGACCAAGGGTCACGTGTCAGCACGTGACTCGTTTCGAAAGCCTTACAGTTAATAGAATTAAATTCTAGAAGCTTCTAAATCATTCCAAATGGAAAACGATTATGGGGACCGTTCGATTAAAGATCCAGGGGTGATTAAAAATCACCAATTTATGGAAAGATTTTAGACAAGGAAATATTTCCCTAAAAATCTCACCAGAAATAACAAACAGAATATCTTTGGATTTAAAATCCAACGGTGAATAAAATTCACTGTATGATCTAAAGGCTCATATTAATTATGAAAACAAACAAAATCTTTCAATGAAAGATTTGCTAAACAAATTGATTCTTTTCCTTCTCCTATAAATAGGAGCCAAGAGAAGAGAAGGGAAGTTTTTTGGAGATAGAGTTTTGGGAATCTTGAAAATTCAGAGAGAAAAAGAAAGGAGAATTTAATTCTCAACAAAGAAAAACCCTAGGTGAGAAAGGAAAGGGGATCAAAACTTCAAAAAGAGAATTTAATTCTCAATCTAAGAGTTTAACTCTTCTGCAAAAAAAAGAACTTAGTTCTTTCTCTGGTTGAAGATCTGCAAAGAGCACATCTCCCCATAAGTTGAGAATTTAATTCTCATCGGGTTGAGATTCTGCCATGCAGATCCAAAACTTAGAGGGAGAATTGAGTTTAGAGAATTTAATTCTCCCAAAACAAAATTAGGGTTTAACCCTATATGAGAATTTAATTCTCCCAAAGTTATAGGAATTTAATTCGTTCATGATGAACTTGTGGTTTAAACCCTATCTGAGAATTTAATTCTCCTACAATTATAGGAATTTAATTCCTTCAAGATGGACAGAACTAGGGTTTAACCATAATTGAGAATTTAATTCTCTCAGATTTACAGGAATTTAATTCCTCCTTAATGATAATAGGGTTTCACTCTATATAAGAATTTAATTCTTTTACAATAGGAATTTAATTCCTCCAAAATCATAATTAGGATTTAACCCTATTAAAGAATTTAATTCTTGAAAATAACAGAGAACTTAAAAGATCTCCATGCATGCAAAAGATTAAGGTCACGTGTCCTCACGTGACCCCTGAAAAGATCCCCAAAATGAGAAGGGAAAAAGCTCGGAGGCAATGCCTCACGTGCTCCCACGTGACTCCTAAAACAAAAGAGAATAAATTCAAAGGTAGAACCATTCTTGGGCGCCCTCACGTGTCCCCAAATGACCTCTAGTAAAACGCTTTAATAATCAATGACTAGAAGCCTACCACGTGCCCATACGTGATGGCCTGAAGACCAAAAGTGTTAAACACTTATCTGAATATCTTGAGAACAAAATAAGGGGATCTGGCCCCACTTTTTGATGCTATCACGTGCTCCCACGTGACCCTTCCCTCTTCTAGTGTTTAACACTAATCTGATAATTTTGTTTCCAGTGTTTAACACTGTTATCTGTTAGTATTTAACACTAATTTGAGAATCACATTTCTAGTAATTTGATAATCTGATTACCAGTGTTTAACACTGTTGTTCTTTAGTGTTGAACACTAGCTTCAGCCCAATTGACTAATTTTCTAGAGGCAAAACCTCCCCTTCAATGGACCAACAGAGGGCTAATATTTCAAACTTGATTGGACTTAGCCTAAGAAGGCCATAAGTCCTCAATTCAGACTTAACTGAGCCAATGTGCTCATAATATAATTAATTGATCTTAGTTCCAAATTGGACTACATATCACTTAATCCACTTTGGTTCGAGGGTATATCTCTTCACTCCTCTGATATTTGTCGTTGTAATCCTTCAACGTCTTCAGAGAGGTGACGGGTCCCGATAACCACACACTTCACAGACTATGACGTCTCTAAACTGGACTGTGGGGTCCTTAAACTCACGGACTATGATGTCCTTAACCTTGACTGTGAGGTCTTTAAACTCACGGACTATGATGTCCTTAACCTCGACCGTGATGTCTTTAAAGTAACATTGGACCACTATGTCCTTAAACTGGTATTGGACCACTACGTCCTTAAACTGGTATTGGACCATAATGTCCTTAAACTAATTATCGACTGCAATGTCACTAAACTAAACAATAGAGCCCAATTACTCTCTTGTTGGATCTAAACGATCCCATTAAGTTGATCTTAGTCTAAAATTAGACTAACGTATCCTTAACAAACATTTAAGTTGATCTTAGTCTCAAATGAGACTAACGTATCTTTAAACCCCCCCAAACCCAAATCTAAGAAAGATACGGATTTGGACTAGTCCACGCCCTACGGGCGACAACATAACTTAGTCTCCGCATACAATCCACAGGCAACCAAATACAAAACAAACACCCACGACACGAAGTGACCATCTGTAGAAGGAGAAAGTTGTTACCGCGATGCGGTAGCGTAATTAACTGCAGGGGCTTGCGCCTGCAGGGAAGAGCGTCCCCACAATCAAAAACCCCTCAGACGAGGGGGAATCTGACGAAATCTGCTACATCGGCCGCATTCATTTAAACCTTCGATACATGGTGCCATAAATCAACTTGGCATCTTCGGAGAGGTGGACGGATAGCACCAATTAGCATCTGCCCCGAATTTCAGGCAAGACGAACCTACGCGGTCGCGTCTCTGTATTCGGAGGGGAACAGTACCCTTGAACCAAAGTTGATTGGTAAATCTGTAGTCCAATTTGGAACTAAGATCAATTAATTAGATTATGAGCACATTGGCTCAGTTAAATCTGAATTGAGGACTTATGGCCAGCTTGGGCTAAGTCCAATTAGATTTGAATGTCGGCCCTTTGTTGGACTGTTGAACATTTGTCTGGGTTCAGCCCCTCATTATTTAGCAATGCTAAACAAAAGTTAGGGGAGGGGGGGCTCTGATAACATTTTGTTCTTGGCTGAGCACTAACCAGTATGGCTATAGATTTTAAGGTTCATTTGAAGGGGAGAATTTCCTCTGGAAAATTTGGTCAATTTGGGCTAGGCTGGTTTGAAAATAGTATTAAACACTAGCACATATTTGGTGATCACGTGTTCCCACGTGATGCGCTTTAAAACAGTGTTAAACACTGGGGACAAAATGCTCAAAATAGTGTTAAACACTAAAAGTGGGGTGATCACGTGGGGTCACGTGAGGCGTCTGAGAATTGGGCCAAACCTTTTTTATTTTACCCTCAAATCTGTAATTAAGTGTCAAACACCTAGCCTTCAGGCCATTACGTGTGAGCACGTGAGGCATCTGAAGATGGGGCCAGACTTCCTTTATTTTGTTCTCAGAATATTCAAATAAGTGTTAAACACTTTTGGTCTTCAGGCCATCATGTGTTGGCACGTGATGGGTATCCATGTATTGATTATTATAGTGTTTATTAGGGGTCACGTGGGGACACGTGAGGCGTCAAAAAATGATTCTGCCTTTGGCTTTGTTCCCTTTATTTTGAGGGTCACGTGGGAGCACGTAAGGCATTGCCTCTAAGTTTTTCTTTCTCATTTTGAGGAATCTGTTTTGGGGGTCACGTGGGGTCACGTGACCTAGTCTTGTTCTTTCTTTTCTGATTATTAAAGGAAGGGCACGTGTTGCCATGTAACCACGTTTACGTGCATGGATAATTTAAATCCTTTATTTGAGAATTAAATTTTTTGGTAGAGTTAAACCCTAATTTTGTTTAGAGAAATTAAATTTCTATGTATATGAAAGAATTAAATTCTTATGTAGGGTTAAACCCTAGTTTTATTTAGGGGAATTAAATTCCTATAAATTTGGGAGAATTAAATTCTCATATAGAGTTAAACCCTGGTTTCATTTGGAGAAATTAAATTTCTATGAATTTGGGAGAATTAAATTCTCTAAACTCAATTCTCGCTCTAAGTTTTGGATCTACATGGCAGAATCTCCCCGATGAGAATTAAATTCTCAACTTGTGGGGAGATCTGCTTCTGCAGATCTTCAACCAAAGGAAGAACTAAGTTCTTATTCAGAAGAGTTAAAATCTTAAATTGAGAATTAAATTCTCTTTTTGTTTTATGGAGCTTAGATCTCTTTCCCTTTTCTCATCTAGGGTTTCTTTTCTATGAAAAGATCTTCTTTTCTCTCTTGAGAATTAAATTCTCCTCTCTTTTTTCTCTCTGTTGTTGTTTTTTCTCCAAAAATCCAAGATCCTTCTCTTCTCTTCTTGGCTCCTATTTATAGGGGAAAGAAAGGAATCAATTTGTTTAGACAATCTTTCATTGAAAGATTTTGGTTGTTTCTGTAACCAACATGATCTTTTAGATCACTCAGTGAATTTTATTCACCATTGGATTTTTAATCCTGAAGATGTTTGTCTGTTATTCTTGGTGAATTTCAGGGAAATCTTTCCTTGCATAAAATCTTTCCATAAATTGGTGATTTTTAATCACCATTGGATTTTTAATCCAACGGTGCTCCACTTTATAGAGCACAATCTTTTTCCTTTCTGTTTGGAAAGATTTAGGAAAATATTAAGGTTTTTGATTTCCCTTAATTAGAATTTAATTCTATTAGTTCAGAAGGCTTAAAAGCCTATCACGTGTTGGCACGTGATCCCACTGTTTGATCATTAAAATAGAATTTAGTTCTATTAATTGAAGAACTTAGGCACGGGTCACATGCTGACACGTGACTTTCCTGATTATCATTTTAACCAGAATTTAATTCTGCCGTTTCAAAGAACTAAGGAACCATCACGTGTCAGCACGTGACCTTTGGTCACGTGTAGACACGTGATACCCCATTGAGATCTTTCCTTGCGGTTTTATCATGCCTTTTAATTCCTTTTTAGTGGGTTGGAGGGCCCATCACGTGTGGACACGTGATTCCCCTGATTGATCGTTTGACTAGAGTTTAACTCTATAAATTAGAGATCACAGAAACCCATCACGTGACCTCTGGTCACGTGTGGACACGTGATGCCCCATTGGGGTATTGTGATATTTTTATGAGGAAACAAATGCCCCAACAGCGTTGTTCTCACGTGTTTGCTCGTGAGTGCAACGCTGTCACCTTTTGTGGCCGTTGGATCTGCCTAGGGAAAGGGGTAGATGAGCCGTTTCCCATCACATCCTATAAATGCATGGGTCTTTTCAGAAGCGCCTCCACTTTTTCCATTTTCTTCCTTGCTCATTTTTCCTCTGAGAATTTAATTCTCTTTCCCAGAGCTTAGTTCTCTGTTTCAAAAATTTCCAGAGTTTAACTCTGTCAACAAAAGATTTCCTTTTTCAGGTAAGGATCTTGAACGGCCGAGGAACTCCTTGTAGAAATTTTATCTTGGATTTTAAATCCATACCAAGGGGTTTTCCCTTTAACAAGAACCCATCTTTTCAAAGTTCTTTAAAAAAAACCTGTTCAATCTTTAAATAATAAATCCCTTTTGTTAGGGCTCCTTTGATCTCAGGGATCGATGGCGATACTTGACTTTTCTCTGGAATTTAATTCCATTCTAAAGAGTCTTAGCTCTGAAAAAGTATTCTGGGAGTTTAACTCCTCCGTTTAAAAGGAATTTAATTCCTCTAAAGGACTTAGTTCTTAAGAGAAGATTTTTTGGGATTTTCTTGTCCTTAGTTGTTCTTTGCAAAACGTTTTCAGAAAGATCCTCCATGATTTGCATAGGGTTCTGCAGTGGGTCTTCTCTCTCTGTGGAATGTGTAGAGTTGTTTGAAATCGACTGTTCATTTATTGAGAATCTTCCTTTTGTTCTCATAATAATTACCCTGCCTCATCATTAGTGAGCCGCCATCTTGATTTTGTGGGGCCCTTGTGTTTTGTAACCAATGGTCCCATAAAATAAGTTATTTGTCGTTTTCTTCCACTGTCTTTTATATATACATATACATTTATAAATACATATATACGCGTGGGCTTCACTAACAGCTTCCTTTCCTTTGTTTCAGGAGTAATGGCTTCTCTCCCATACTTTCCCTTTACTCGCTCGGAGGCGGTTTTTCCTCAATCACCGTCGGACGAAGAGGTGATGGCGATGATCAGGGCTCATGACCCGAATTGCACCTGTTTCCCCCAATCAGAGCAAGGCTCTGTTTGAATTTCAAAAATTCAAAAATTAAAGCAACGCTTCAGATTCCTTGCGCTGCACGCAACGCGCCACATGTCAAAAACAGACACGCCAGCGCTGCGCCCAAGACAACGCACCCAATCAGAGCAAGGCTCTGTTTTAATAAAAATAAAGGAAGCAACGCTTCAGATGACTTGCGCTCTGCGCTCAAGCGCAAGTGCGCTTGCGCCAACTGTGCCGGCATTTAAACAAGAAAATTTTGGAAAGATCTTTCCAATCTTGTTAAAAACAAGAAGACTGCCTTCTGTAAAATAGAAGCCTTAGGATCAAAGATCCAACGGTGGGGAAATATCCCCAGATCAATCAGAGAAACATCTCTGTAACCAACCTAACAAACTAATTGGCCTTATATAAAGGTTCCTAGACTCCAAGTCTCACATATACAGAACTCCTCAAAATTTTTTGAGAAGAACTCGAAGAGAAAAAGGTAAAACCTTTGATAAAAAGAAGAATTTCTTCTAAAAAAGATCAAAGATCTAAGAACAAGATCGAGATCTTCAATAAGAATAAAAATAAAGAAGTAATCTACTTCATGATTAGATCTTTTGATCTATATAAAGGCATTGCCTTTTGATAAGAATCAGAACCATTGGTTCTTGAAATCTTTGGAATAAGAAAAACTTGTTTTCTTTGATCTAAATTTGATCAAGATGCGCTCTGTGCTATGGAACAGTGCCTTGCACTTCTGAAATGAGCCTCTGCGTTCTTGGGTTGGCGCAAGTCACCAGAACACGCCACGTGTCAACCCCAGAATAATCTGCGCCTCGCGCTTTAAAAAATGAGCATTGCGCTCTTGGATTGGCGCAAGTCATCAGAGCACGCCACGTGTCAGCAGTGTTGGATATAGTGCTCTCTAAGTCAATTATTGGATCGCAGGTACATGGTTGCAATGATTGAGGGAGGACCTATACCGATAAAACAGTCTTACTCGAGATGATAGTATGCTATCTGGTTTGTCTTTATCACTGTTACACTTTGATAGAGCCCTTAGGATCTTGCTTGACTATCAGCAGTATGATGGCGATCATATATGTGGGAGCTTGGGTCTATAAGCACATCCTTAAAGTGTCCCTAGTTGTGGGAGTTTCGAGACAGGGCATCGATACTCCAGAGTAGACTAGTGTATACAGTCGAGACCCCGACGAGGGGCGGTGGCCGGTCTCACAAGCCATTGGTGTTAGTTGGTTCACCAAAGATGTATACAGGTGCTCATTAGGTTATGAGTACACCGGACAGGACTCGCCGGGAACCTGCTGGTTGGTATTATACCTAGCGTCAGATAGTAGTTCCCTGGTGACATGTGTACAGGTTAGTCTGTCGACCTGGGATCGTCATTTGTCTCGTGTGAGTTCCCACTGTGCTTTGATTTATACCCTACCACGGGTCAAAGGAGTCGTGCAAACAGGTATTTTTTGGGTACAGTCCCGAGCCACATGGAGGCAGTGAGCAGATCGTCGGGGATTCGTCTCTCCCGGTATTGGGGGTGAGATCGTGCTGTGTTTAGGAGAGCCATTACACGAAATCCCTGGCCAGGGTAATCGAGATTTACTGGTAGGTATACCGGTAGTATCTCAGGGTGTTCTGGGCTACTCTCTGACACGACTTATACAACTATTGGGAGTCTGATGTTTACCAGCCCCCTAGGCCCTATATGCGATGCTCATAGACGAACGGACTTGACTGTACGGATATTGTCACTGTCAGGCTTAGTAGGGTTTCAGGATGAGTTCGCTCGTCAACTTCCCTTCCAATCAATACATAGGCAACCATTATGTACAGATAGTACCTCTGATGTGCTAGTGGTTATACCCAGTGCCAGTGTATTGATGAGTCATTAGAGTCCCCCACAGACAGTTTTCCAAGTTCGGGCGAAACGTTGTAGAAGCCGTATGATTTTATGGCAGGGTTCGGAAAATGCACGTGCGTTTTCGCACGTGTCATTTTTCGGGCAGATAATACTGGTAGGCTTTGGTTTAAGCCGGATCCGAGTATTATACTGTGTAGATATAATATCTTTATCTCACTTGCATTTGTATTCGGTCGTAATACAAATGCGGGTATGTTTATACTATTACGGGGTTATCCCGAAATTCGTTTCAGGATCGCTTTTGGAATTTGCCAGTTTCCAGTTTTCTATCACCCGTCTTTAACATTCGGTTAAAGATGGATTTATCTTTCCTTCTTTGGGTGAGTCATTGTGTGTGGAAGCTTCAAGATTAGTGACTAGGTTAGTGACTCATTCATTTGCATTAATGGGTTGATGGCTAGGTTTCATGATTCATTCTTTTTCATTTAATGCTTTAAGTGAGTCATTCTTTTCTTTATGTGTAATGATAACTATCCTTGATATAGTCACCTTCCTTGATTCCTACACTCACCCCTTTGCTCATCTTATAGTGGCCGGCCCCTTGTGGGAAAGATATAGAATTAATTCATTTGGCAAAAGCTTATGAAATTTGCTTCATGGAATTTTCATATGTTGATTTCTCATTTCACCCGATCCAAAAAGGAAACTTCATTAACCGTTCGTCCATAGCTTTGGACGTAACGAGACAAAGTGTTCTACTCCTTCTCTACATCAATCTTGGTCATCTCTTTTAGCAAACTTGATGATCGAGTTGCCTCGGTTCAGAGGCGGGAGCCCGTTTAAAGATCCGTCGACGTGGTGCCACGTGGACGACGAGACCGGAGATCGAGCGAGTTCGGATCAGCTGCAACAAAGCGTGGGATGATGGTTGAAGACCAAAGGACCTGGATCGTTCGGTATAACATTTCTACCCACTTTATAGTATGTTAGTTTAGCGTTAATGGCAGATCCTGGGATATAGTATACAATAGCGCTAGTTGTAAAAGTTTTGTTCCGCATTTTGGCGTCTGAAAGATAGCCGGGGTGCTACCGTAGACTTACACTGGTATCAGAGCCTCGCCATTAAGCTTTACTAACTTGTGCTAACACGTTTAAAATATCGATCGAACGGATTTTCGCAAAACTACAATTTTCTGTTCAAAGTTTCTGTCGATTTTAAATCAGGCCTAAAAATTATTTTGAACATCCCAGAAAATTATGCAGGAAATTCGAAGCAAATTGGTGAAATTTGGTCACGTGATCCTACATTATGGCCGCGGATCCGCGGCCCAAACCAGGGTTTGGCCGCTGATCCGCCGCGCTTTTGTGGGAACAGTGCGCCAAATTTTTCCAGTGAGTTTGCTATGGGAAATTGTGGTTTTTGGTATATTTCTTTTGGGCCCAAATTTTGTTACTGTACAGCAGATGTACGTGGGGCCCACTTCGGGAAATTTTGTCGATCGAAATTTTAAACTTGTTAGTTTACAGTACTTATATTATATCTCCGACCGTGAATGTCATTCGAGCGGTAAACCGCGTCTGATTGCTATAGTTCTTTTAGACGGGTTTGCGAACGTGATATTCACGTTGATGTTCTGTGTTGTGCTGTGATGTTGCGGATTTGTCGTGGTGGATAGCAGTGTGCAATGGTAGTGCTGTTTGGATTTATTTGTATATTTGATATTGCGGGACGAGCGTCCAACATGTGGACTGCCGTCACTGCCTGTTTGTATAATATTCTTTTGGGACACGACCGGGCTGAGGTCGATGTACCCGTTGTATATATTTTCTTTTCTGTACTAGGATTACCCAACGGTGGGGTGCACGGATAGCCGGGTTCTAGAGGGCAACGGGCCCGCATCTCATGGCATTGAGACGGAAGGGGCTCCACTCTAGAATTGGCGGGCTATTCGCCACACTCGTAGGGGGTACAAGTTGACCCAAGGAGGGGTTCTCAAGTCACCGGATTCCGTGAAGTGCTGGGTGGTCCATTCACTTTACTGTAGGGGGCTGCCTCGCTTCAGGTTTTGGCGGGTGACTTGCCGCACCCGTAGGGGTCTAGGTTTCATTGCACAGGCTATCCACACGACCAAGGGAACGTCGGGTTTCAGTAGCGGCTCTGTGAAACCCGGGGATCCCAGATTATCTGTATTGTTCTGTGATGCTTATTACTTTTCTGTAATGTTGCATTTTATCATGCCTGGAGCGATTGCTGTATATTGGTATATATACTATTAGATGTTGTATATGTTTTACACCCGCGCTAGTCCAGTCCCCGCTCTGTCGTTAGTTAAGTAACCTAACGGGTGATGACAGGACCCAGTGGCGAATGCGGATGGCATATACATACATTATATTTTCGTTCTTTTCTGGTGTGTTTAATTGATGGGACTGCATTGATTCTTATCAATGCAAGGATAAAACAAACCTATATTTGATGTTGTTGGAACAAATTTTAAAAAGAGTTATTACAAAGACGTTTCCTTTTGTTATGCACAGTGGTATTCGGTTATGAATATCCAGCACCTCATTCGACGAGGCAAGGGCCGAGATCCCTTCACCGGAAGTGACCTCTTGGGCAGAAGTTTGCGTCAGGGTAATAACTTCAGTATAGTCGATCACAAGTTGCTTTGCATCGCGATATTCAGTTCGAATATCCTGCACCTCATTCCACGAGGAAAGAGATAGGATCCCTTCACCGGGAGTGACCTCTTTAGCAAAGGTTTTCGCCACTATATTTTTATAAAAAGCTATCAGGTTCCTTCAACGAGATCAAGTTCATTACGTTAAAGGTTTTCCGCCAAAAACCAGCCGTAACCCTCCGTCATTTCTTTTGGATGGTCAGTAGTATTCAAGCTATGTTTGTTGGCCTACGTCAAGGCATAGTGTTTGGTAGCTGCTGGGGTATTCATTTGTTGCATAGATAGATGTATTAGTTTAGGACAGACGTACAGCCTTGTTGACCTATGTCAAGGGCATGTACGATGGACCTAAATTAATCAGGACAACGACGGGTAGAACTTGACATATGGCTTATGATTTGTTGGCCTACGTCAAGGTCATAAGAGCATGGGATAAAAAATTATATCGGGAGTTTCAAACATACAGGAAACTTGCAAAACTTGAGCATACCTTCTGGAGTGTGATAACGTGAGTGGATACCGTCACGTTATCATGAGATGAGAGTTGGATCCCGATTCCCACTGATGAGTTAGTTTACTCCCCGGGTGATTCCGACTAATTCTTCTTTCAGGTTTGGAGGAGAATTTGAGAAAACAGTGGGAGGTTTCCTGATTAGATAAAATGATAACCATTCTGATCTAGGTTAGAGTGCATGCACAGTGTTTCTTTTCTCTCTTTCTTTGGCAGCGACCTTTGACCGACCCTAGACTATGACTCAGTGACCAAGTTGACTGAACCTTCTTAAAATACTTGCTTTTGGATTGTCTAAGTTGCACAAGTCATTGCCATTCCTTCTTTTACCCTTTGCATTTCTCAGAACACCCCGTATTACTATGGGCATCCAATTCTATTGGATAAATCCATCGTATGGTTATATACGAACTCGAAGGATATTTTTTCGAGGATGGATTCTGGTTCAGGAGAAATAGGAATAAGGTTTATTAAGTTGTCTTTTATCATCATCTTCTCTCAAGTTGCGAGTACTCCTAGGTTTAGGAGGGTACACCTATTATGCTTACTGGACATTCTTCTTCCAAACCATAGGCTGGTGCCGAACGGTAGGGAAGGAAGAAAACCATTTTAGCCTAACGATGGTGTACAGAAGGTAACGACTAAAGACAAATAAAGGGAATTGGAGAGATGGCAAGGAAATATACGATTACAGTCATGAATCTGAATAATGGAAAAGGCATTACTATGAATACCCGGATACCCTTTCGAAACATATTCGTGTTTCATTTTCACCGTGTATTGTTAATAGAAAACTGATTTCCCAATTAGACCCTTTCTCCAAGGTATGTATTTACCAGGTATAATTCTCACATATGTATGGTTTTACAGATGATGAGTGGGAGTAAGTCATTGGGAATTAGGTGATCATCCTCATTATATCGGAATTCGTTGTAATTGGTGATATTTGAGGAAATCGTCTGGGTACAGTTTTCAACCTACGACGCACAGGTTTTGAGTTATTAAACTCAGCGGACTTATACGGAGTATTGTATGTTGTCCAGTGTCCATCAGGACAAAGGGGTTGGTCCTCGTACTATATTCTGTTTACTTATGACTTCTCTAATTTTAGACAAGTGTTTCGAAGAAATACAAGGTCTAAGTTTCGAGAAGTTGTGGGTATAAGAATAAAGTAGAGAACCAGGTGTCGCAAGTATCGGGATTCTTCAAAGAAATCGAAGATATAGATTCTTGTGATTGGTATTCAATTGATAGTAACGGTTTTGAGAAACTTGTTTCTCTTTCGGGTTATTCATAATTGGATGGATTCCTAAGTTGAGTAATGCTGATTAGCCTCTCTCCAATAAGTTGATATGCACTGGAGACAGTTGCATAATTTGAATCTGGTTCCAATTAAATAAGTGCCAAAGTTTCTATATTGGATATAGAATGCTTCATATCTTAACGATGTTAAGGTAAAGGGAGTTGTCCAGCTTATGCTTAAAACCAGACACTGGATAACTCAAGGCACGTTTCTTTAATGGCAGTTTGTGGGTTGACCCTGGCTTTGACGAGGGTTGATTTTCTACCATCTGGAAGATCAATAGTGATATTGTTCTTGACTCGCCACAGTTTTAGTAAAATGGATTTTTTTAGAAAACAGTAGTGGGAGTATGGTAGAACTGGAAGTGATTCCAGAACTGCAAACGATTACGGAAAGTTTAATAGGACCTATATATTCAATCAGGTTTGACATTCCAATAGCCACTCCGCAGATATGGTGGGTAACCTCAGATACCCGAGAGGTACTCCGGTAGCCTCAAGGAAGGTGACAGGGAGGTTCTTGTTTACCCAGACTTGACACTACTGTTGTTCCAGACTATGAGACCCGGCAGGAGGATAAGTATAGCGTCGTTCTAAACTAGTTTTAGAAGTGCACGTATATATTATTCTGCCAGAGGGTTGTCGTAGTCAGTGGGAGCAGCGGAAGCATAGTGGGCAAGTAGCTTATGTCTATTTATAGGCTTGAGCAAATATAGCGGAGATAAGATCATCTAATTTTTGATGTGACAGTCATGGGTTTGACTTCATCAGAATAGGGGATGGATCTGTTAAGAAGGTAGTAGGGTGTGATGTCCTGGTATTTAGATGACATACACAGAGTAGGAAGTAAAATTCCTATACTACGATTGGTTGTACTGTGGTCGTCACACAGTTGTTTCTCCACAAAGGATATGGATATAATATCTGACATTCTGGTTACTAGATCTATGGTTTTAGATCTAGATTTCGGTAGTTTCCCAATGTGGGTACTTTGACAGTAGTCTAACAACATTTTAGAATAGATGACTCCTGGCATGGTGGTGTACCTGCAGGTGATGGAGTCACCCTCTCTAAAGGTGTCTTACAAACTAAAGGGGAGAGGGAAGTGCATGATTGGCAGATCACTTGCTTAGGCAATTGAGTCAATCGTGAGATGTCAAGTACCACACCAGATGTTGTTTTTGCACTAGATGCGATAAGTTTATATTAATCCAATCCTGAAGAAACATAAGGAAGCAGTTTTAGAACATAAGTGCATGTTCTGCGGATTTGATGACGACAGCCTCATTCGGAAGACGGTTATCATTCCAGGCTTCAAAGATGACATGGATGACAGAGTGATTGTCAGAGTTATAATTTTCCCTCTGACGAGGGACAGTATTATGGACAGGTGATCCAAGTGGATACTGTGGGAGGCATGGTGCTGGATACTGATTAGGTTCAGTGATCACTACAGTCTAAGAAGTTTGGATTTGGAGTTCATTTATGAACTAGGTCCCATCAGATATCCAGACATATTCTAAGACAGATATTACTCGATTCGGGAGATGGCTTTCTCCGCGAACTTGAGATTAAGAGAGACATAGAAAGAAACATCAGGGCGGATCCACTCACTGAGGATATTTCTCGAACACAATAGTTTTGCAAACGAGCTTTGTGAAACTGATTAGTAGAGGAGTTAGATGTTCGGTATCACACGAGCTGTGAGTACGCGACATCACAATAATTAGCCTTAAGTGCAAGTGGGAGATTGTTGGATATAGTGCCCTCTAAGTCAATTATTGGATCGCAGGTACGTGATTGCAATGATTGAGGGAGGACCTATACCGATAAAACAGTCTTACTCGAGATGATAGTATGCTATCTGGTTTGTCTTTATCACTGTTACACTTTGATAGAGCCCTTAGGATCTTGCTTGACCACCAGCAGTATGATGGCGATCATATATGCGGGAGCTTGGGTCTATAAGCACATCCTTAAAGTGTCCCTAGTCGTGGGAGTTTCGAGACAGGGTATCGATACTCCAGAGTAGACTAGTGTATACAGTCGAGACCCCGACGAGGGGCGGTGGCTGGTCTCACAAGCCATTGGTGTTAGTTGGTTCACCAAAGATGTATACAGGTGCTCATTGGGTTATGAGTACACCGGACAGGACTCGCCGGGAACCTGCTGGTTGGTATTATACCTAGCGTCAGATAGCAGTTCCCTGGTGACATGTGTACAGGTTAGTCTGTCGACCTGGGATCGTCATTTGTCTCGTGTGAGTTCCCACTGTGCTTTGATTTATACCCTACCACGGGTCAAAGGAGTCGTGCAAACAGGTATTTTTTGGATACAGTCCCGAGCCACATAGAGGCAGTGAGCAGATCGTCGGGGATTCGTCTCTCCCGGTATTGGGGGTGAGATCGCGCTGTGTTTAGGAGAGCCATTACACGAAATCCCTGGCCAGGGTAATTGAGATTTACTGGTAGGTATACCGGTAGTATCTCAGGATGTTCTGGGCTACTCTCTGACACGACTTATACAACTATTGGGGGTCTGACGTTTACCAGCCCCCTAGGCCCTATATGCGATGCTCATAGACGAACGGACTGGACTGTACGGATATTGTCACTGTCAGGCTCAGTAGGGTTTCAGGATGAATTCGCTCGTCAACTTCCCTTCCAATCAATACATAGGCAACCGTTATGTACAGATAGTACCTCTGACGTGCTAGTGGTTATACCCAGTGCCAGTGTATTGATGAGTCATTAAAGTCCCCCACAGACAGTTTCCCAAGTTCGGGCGAAACGTTGTAGAAGCCGTATGATTTTATGGCAGGGTTCGGAAAATGCACGTGCGTTTTCGCACGTGTTATTTTTCGGGCAGATAATACTGGTAGGTTTTGGTTTAAGCCGGATCTGAGTATTATACTGTGTAGATATAATATCTTTGTCTCAGTTGCATTTGTATTCGGTCGTAATACAAATGCGGGTATGTTTATACTATTACAGGGTTATCTTGAAATTCGTTTCAGGATTGCTTTTGGAAGTTGCCAGTTTCCAGTTTTCTATCACCCGTCTTTAACATTCGGTTAAAGACGGATTTATCTTTCCTTCTTTGGGTGAGTCATTGTGTGTGGAAGCTTCAAGATTAGTGACTCATTTATTTGCATTAATGGGTTGATGACTAGGTTTCATGATTCATTCTTTTTCATTTAATGCTTTAAGTGAGTCATTCTTTTCTTTATGTGTTATGATAACTATCCTTGATATAGTCACCTTCCTTGATTCCTATACTCACCCCCTTGCTCATCTTATAGTGGCCGGCCCCTTGTGGGAAAGATATGGGATTAATTCATTTGGCAAAAGCTTATGAAATTTGCTTCATGGAATTTTCATATGTTGATTTCTCATTTCACCCGATCCAAAAAGGCAACTTCATTAACCGTTCGTCCATAGCTTTGGACGTAACGAGACAAAGTGTTCTACTCATTCTCTATATCAATCTTGGTCATCTCTTTTAGCAAACTTGATGATCGAGTTGCCTCGGTTCAGAGGCGGGAGCCCGTTTAAAGATCCGTCGACGTGGTGCCACCTGGACGACGAGACCGGAGATCGAGCGAGTTCGGATCAGCTGCAACAAAGCGTGGGATGATGGTTGAAGACCGAAGGACCCGGATCGTTCGGTATAACATTTCTACCCACTTTACAGTATATTAGTTTAGCGTTAATGGCAGAACCTAGGATATAGTATACGATAGCGCTAGTTGTAAAAGTTTTGTTCCGCATTTTGGCGTCTGAAAGACGGCCGGGGCGCTAGCGTAGACTTACAAGTAGTGCACTAGCGCAGCGTACTGCGCTAACAGACTTGCGCTCACCAGAGTGTGACACATGTTACCTCCACATCAGTTTGCGCCTTGCGCTCCTCAATCGGCGCAAAGCGCCCGACAGGCCACGTGGCGCGCTGTCATACTATTAAATGAAGTGCATTATTAAACAAGGGCAGAGCCCAATTAAAAGGTCTATCAGACCAAACAAAATGCTATGCATTATTAGAAAAGGGCAAAGCCCAATTAAAAGGTCCAACAGACCAAAACAAATGCTATGCATTATTAAACAAGGGCAGAGCCCAAATAAAGGCCTGACAGGCCAAACACAAATAAAATGTTGAATATTCTCAACTGGACTTAGCCCAATTCTGGCCATAAGCCCTCAAATTAAATTGAACTGAGCACAACTGCTCTCCCAAATCAATTTATGCCCGGTTCAAGGGTACATCTCTGAACTCCTCTGATATTTGTCGTTGTAATTCTTCAACGTCATCAGAGAGGTGACGGGTCCCGACAACCACACATTGATATGGACTGTGGGGTCCTTAAACTCATGGACTATGAGGTTCTTAAACCAATATTCGTCCCCAAAATGGGAATGTTGGACCACCATGTCCCTAAACTGGTAATATGGACTGTGCGGTCCTTAAACTCATGGACTATGAGGTCCTTAAACCAATATTCGTCCCCAAAATAGGAATGTTGGACCACCATGTCCTTAAACTGGCAATAGACCACCATGTCCCTAAACTGGCAATGGACCACTATGTCCCTAAACTAGAACAATAGAGCCCAAATGCTCTTTTGTCGGATCTAAATGATCCTGGTAAGTCGATCTTAGTCTCAAATTAGACTAACGTATCCTTAACAAACATTTAAGTTGATCTTAGCCTCAAATATGGCTAACGTATCCTTAAACCAAAACCTTCAAACAGACTTTAGTCCCAAATTAGACTATAGATCTCCCAACCAACATTGGTTCAAGGGTACATCACTGATCTCCTCTGATATTTGTCGTTGTAATCCTTCAACGTCCTCAGAGAGGTGACGGGTCCCGACAGCCATAAATTCCACGGACTACAATGGACCACCATGTCCCTAAACTGGCAATCGACCGCAAAGTCTCTAAACTAAACAATAGAGTCTAAATGATCTCTTGTCGGATCTAAATGATCCCGTTAAGTCGATCTTAGTCTCAAATTAGACTAAAGTCTCCTTAACAAACGTTTAAGTTGATCTTAGTTTCAAATAAGACTAATGTATCCTTAAACCAAAACTCCAAACCCAAATCTAAGAAAATACGGATTTGGACTAATCCACGTCCTATGGGAGACGACATAAATTAGTCTCCGTATACAATCCATGGGCAACCAAAAACAAAACAAACATCCACGACACGAAGTGACCATGTGGAGAAGGAGAAACTTGTTACCGCGATGCGGTAGCGTAATTAACTGCGGGGGTGTTTTCCCCAATCAGAGCAAAGCTCTGTTCAAATTCCAAGACGGGAAATGAAGCAACGCTTCTGTTTCCCCCAATCAGAGCAAAGCTCTATCTTAAAAATTCAAATAATAAAGGAAGCAATGCTTCAGATTCCTTGCGCTGCGCGCAACGCGCCACGTGTCAAAAATAGACACGCCAGCGCTGCGCCCAAGACAGCGCACCCAATCAGAGCAAGGCTCTATTTTAAAATAAAAATAAAGAAAGTAACGCTTCAGATAACTTGCGCTCTGCGCTGCCCGACACGTGTCAGCGCAGTTGCGCTGCGCTCTGCGTTGAGCGACACGTGTCAGCACAGTTGCGCTAGCGCAGTTGTGCTACGCTTTGCGCTGCGCGACACGTATCAAGCGCAGGTGCGCTTGCGCTAACTGTGCCAGCATTTAAACAATAAAATTCTGGAAAGATCTTTCCAATCTTGTTAAAAACAAGAAGATTACCTTCTGTAAAACAGAAGCCCTAGGATCAAAGATCCAACGGTGGGGAAACATCCCTAAATCACTCAGAGAAAGATCTCTTTAACTGATTTAACAAATCAATTGGCCCTAAATAAAAGCCCCTAGACTCCAAATCTAAAACACACAGAGATAGAGATATATACAACTCCTCTAAAAAAAACTTTGAGAAGAACTCGAAGAAAAAAAAGGTAAACTTTTGAAAAAAGAAGAAGTTCTTCTAAAAAGATCAAAAATCTAAGAATAAGATCAAGATCTTGAATAAAAAAAATAATAATAATAAAAAAAAGAAGTAATTTACTTCTTTACTAGATCTTTTGATCTATATAGAGGCATTGCCTTTTGATGAACCATCGGTTCTTGAATCTTGAGGTAGAACCTTTAAAAAGATTCTTTTCTTTGATCTAAATTAGATCAAGATGCGCTCTGCGCTACTGTACAGTGCCTTGCACTTCTGAAATGAGCCTCTGCGCTTTTGGGTTGGCGCAAGTCACCAGAACACGCCACGTGTCGACCCCAGAATAATCCGCGCCTTGCGCTTTTAAAAAATGAGCACTGCGCTCTTGGATTGGCGCACTGCACCAGAGCATGCCATGTGTCAGCAGCGTACTAGCGCAGCGCACTGGCACAGCGCACTGCGCTTGCGCTCTGCAGAGCGTGACACGTGTCACCTCCACATGCGCTAGCGCCTTGCGCTCTTTAATTGGCGCAAAACGCCTGACAAGCCACGTGGCGCGCCGTCAGACCATTAAATGCTCTGCATTATTAAAGAAAAGGGACAGAGCCCAATTAAAAAGGCCTAACAGGTCAAAATAAATGCCATGCATTTAAATAAAAAGCCCAATGCTGTGCATTATAATAAAAGAGGGCAGAGCCCAATCAGAGGCCTAACAGGCCAAAGGTGAATAAAATGTTAGACATTTTCTAACTGGACTTAACCCAATTCTGGCCGTAAGTCCTCAAATTAAATTGAACCGAGCACAACTGCTCTCTCAAATCAAGTTACACCCGGTTCAAGGGTACATCTCTGAACTCCTCTGATATTTGTCGTTGTAATCCTTCAACGTCGTCAGAGAGGTGACGGG
Source organism: Agapanthus africanus (assembly GCA_030015575.1). Lineage (NCBI taxonomy): Eukaryota > Viridiplantae > Streptophyta > Magnoliopsida > Asparagales > Amaryllidaceae > Agapanthus > Agapanthus africanus. The sequence continues at coordinate 562,420,345 of CM057340.1, forward strand.
TCCCGACAACCACTCATTGCTACGGACTGTGGGGTCCTTAAACTCATGGACTAATGCATCCTTAAACCAATATTCGTCCCCAAAATGGGAACGATGGACCACCATGTCCCTAAACTGGTAATATGGACCGTAGGGTCCTTAAACTCATGGACTAATGTGTCCTTAAACCAATATTCATCCCCAAAATGGGAATGTTGGACCACCATGTCCCTAAACTAGCAATGGACCACCATGTTCCTAAACTGGCAATGGACCACCATGTCCCTAAACTGGAACAATATAGCCCAAATGCTCTTTTGTCGGATCTAAATGATCCTGTTAAGCTGATCTTAGTCTCAAATTAGATCCTTAACAAACGTTTAAGTTGATCTTAGCCTCAAATATGGCTAACGTATTCTTAAACCAAAACCTTCAAATTGACTTTAGTCCCAAATTGGACTATAGATCTCCCATCCAACTTTGGTTCAAGGGTACATCTCTGAACTCCTCTGATATCTGTCGTTGTAATCTTTCAACGTCGTCAGAGAGGTGACGGGTCCCTACGGCCATACATTCGATGGACCACCATGTCCTTAAACTGGTGATGGACCACCATGTCCCTAAACTGGAACAATAGAGCCCAAATGCTCTTTTTTCGGATCTAAATGATCCCGTTAAGTTGATCTTAGTCTTGAATTGGACTAACGTATCCTTAACAAATGTTTAAGTTGATCTTAGCCTCAAATATGGCTAACGTATCCTTAAACCAAAACCCCAAACCCAAATCTAAGAAAATACGGATTTGGACTAATCCACGTCCTACGGGCGACAACATAAATTAGTCTCCGTATACAATCCACGGGCAACCACAAACAAAACAAACACCCACGACACGAAGTGAACATCTGGAGAAAGAGAAAGTTGTTACCGCGATGCGGTAGCGCAATTAACTGCAGGGGCTTGCGCCTGCAGGGAAGAGCGTCCCCACAATCAAAAACCCCTCAAGTGAGGGAGAATCTGACGAAGTCTGCTACATCGGCCGCATCCGTCTAAACCTTCGATACACGATACCATAAATCAACTTGGCATCTTCGGAGAGGTGGACGGATAAAACTAAATAGCATCTGCCCCAAATCTCAGGCAAGACGTTCTCTCGTCGCGCCGTCATTCGGAGGGGAACTGATTCTGGCACGCCCGGTGGGACTTGTTCTTTTGTTGAAGAAGCTCCATGGGAGGTCGTGCTTTCCGCCAAAACCAAAAAGATGCTGAATGACCTCCAGACATGCCCGGCGATCAGATAGAAGAACCCGTTGGAACCTGAGATCATCAAGGGGATGCTGAAGCCGCGCCCAACTCCAAAGATTGGTGATAGCCAAAATGCTCACACTCAGCCGTCAAAATCTTCGAAAAAGAAGAAGAAGTCCAAAAAGACCGTGAAGCCTGGTGACAAGCGCACGAGCCTGCAAAAAACAGATCGACGCGCTGGAGGAATATAATCAGAAGGCGTGGACTCCCATCACGCTCCAAGAGTTCCTTAGTCACGTCTTTCAGGAGGGAGATGATGGAGAAAGCTCGTCGGATGAATCTGAGGGTTACGTAGCAAGTTGTCATGTGATCTCTCACTCGTTTACAGACGATGAAAATGCTTCTTGCACAGAGAAACTGGGGGCAGGTCCCGAACCAGAACTGCTAGGTCCATCAGACGAAATGATTGATGCATTCCTAAACGAAGTCCGTCAGGAAAGCAAAGCCAATCGAGAGCGTGAACTGGCTATATTTGAAAAGGCCAAACGCCAACGACTGGAGGAAAAGGTCGAGACGCCCCGAATGGAGCAAAGCGTCCCTATCGCCAGCAAAAGCAAGCTTAAAATAAGGAAACGATTCGCTAGGGCCCTGGCAATAGGAATGAAGTTGCCCTCTTTCAAAGGAAATTCTCTTGGAGGTATACATCTTGATGAAGCGGATATACATCCTAACTTCTGTTTATACCATCAGAGGATTGCACAACCTACCGAGGAGTGCATAGCCTTTAAAAACTGGTGGCAGGGATATGTCGTCCATCGACAACACGTTCAACGAGTGCAGCGCAAGACTCGTCGGAAATAGAAAAGCACGACGACAGATGAGCATGAAAGAGCTGCTGACAACTGTCACATAGCCGACACCAACGGATCGCAAGTTATCACCTTTGGAAGCGATTCTGACGAAGAAATCACCCTCAGCCCTCTCTTCAAGGAATCCACCTCCGGCACAAAACATGTGAAGATTTGCGGCAAAATTTAGCTGCGTAATCATACGTTGACCTATGACCGAAACGTCGTTAAACTATTACCAACCCGCGGCATCCCCAAGCTGACGTGGTGTAAAAAAAAAGGGTATGACCATAAGCAAAATGGGCACGGATGAAAACCCGAAATGGCTCCGTGAGTAAAAACAGCAGGGCTACCGGCGGATCTTGTGAAAACCTGAAAGGGCGCAACCTCGTTAAAAAAAAGAATAAAAAGAATAAAAAAAAGACGGTATGTCCATAAGCAAAATGGGCACGGATGAAAACCCGAAAGGGCTCCGTGAGTAAAAACAGCAGGGCTACCGGCGAGTGTTTATAAAAACCCGAAAGGGCGCAACCTCGTTAAAAGACACTTACAGGGTCCTCTCGATCTTGTAAGGAGAAACCACCCGCGTGAGATCTTTACGACTCACAAGGGAGCAACACACTTAGGGATCCTCACGATTCCTAAGGAGAAAATACACTTGCGAGATCCTCACGACTCGTAAGGAGAATTCTCTTATGGGACCCTCACGGCTCATAAGATTTGAAAGTCTTAAGTTACAGAGACCTGAACCTGTTCTTAAGCAACCCCCATAATCTTCGATATTGCCCTACAAGTGGCTCAATACTGACCCTTGTATACAATCCACGGGCGTGAATAAACATTTCCCCAGCAAAGTCCCACCCGTAACTAAGGATATGTCCATATGGTGAACAACCTTTGTAAGTCCTCTCGACTTATAAGGAGAAAGCACTCTTGTAGGATCCTTACGACTTATAAGAGAACATACACTTAGGAATTCCCACGATTCCTAGGGAGAAAACACACCTACGAGATCCTCACGACTCGCAGGGAGAAATACCTTTATGAGACCCTTACGGCTCATGAAGTCAAAAGCCTTAGTCGATAGGATCCTAACCCTGTTTACTGAGCCACCTTTGTTCAACATCGACGGAGGCAAATGATGTCCGCTCCTGGCAATATCCCGGTTGTAGCGGTGCTAATGCCGAAATCGGTGTCTAATCCCAAGCTTGCGGCGAAAAGACAGCAAGCCACACATGCATACGAAATAGCCGAAATGATGGGGCAACTTGCAACAAAATCAGCAAGTAAAAATATATGCATGCAAAATAGCCGAAATGATTAGGCAACTCGTAATAAAAAGCAGCGAGTAAAAATAAAATAAATAGCCGAAATGATTGGGCAACTCGCAATAAAAAGCAGCGAGTAAAAAGAAAAATAGCCGAAATGATTGGGCATCGCGAAAAATGGCCGAAATGATTGGGCAATCGCAATCTTCACGATATAAAAGCTGAAATGATAGAGCATCGCTGAAATAAAATAATAATATAAAAAATGAATGAAACTTTTTCCCTACAGGTGTGATCAGGTCGATCCCCTTATACAATCCAGGGGCACAAACAAAGAAGGAACCATACCTTCCCAACAGGCTCCATCAGAAAGCGAAGCCAAATCTCGACGGTTCATAGACAGCCTAGAGACAATCTCGACATTTGTCGCAATATTGCAGACACAATGTCAACAGACGAAGCAAAAGCCAAATTCCTAGCTTCAGGGTCTTAACGGCAAGTCATATAAAGCCTGAAAGACAATCGGAGATCATCTCGCACCAGTGCGGAGTGGTCACCACTTCGACGTTCGTCTCGACACAGCAGACGCAACATCACCAAAAGGAGCCACGGCAAAATCCCTAGTTCCAAACCTCGACGGTTCACCAGCAACCTAGAGACAGCCGCGACATTCGTCTCAATACAGCAGACGCAATGCCAGCAAGCGAAGCGAAGGCCAAATTCCTAGCTTCAGGGTCTTAACGGCAAGTCATATAAAGCCTGAAAGACAATCGGAGATCATCTCGCATCAGTGCGGAGTGGTCACCAGCTCGACGTTCGTCTTGACACAGCAGACGCAACATCACCAAAAGGAGCCACGGCAAAATCCCTAGTTCCAAACCTCGACGGTTCACCAGCAACCTAGAGACAGCCGCGACATTCATCTCAATACAGCAGGTGCAATGCCAGCAAGCGAAGCGAAGGCCAAATTCCTAGCTTCAGGGTCTTAACGGTAAGTCATATAAAGCCTGAAAGACAATCGGAGATCATCTCGCACAAGTGCGGAGTGGTCACCACCTCGACGTTCGTCTCGACACAGCAGACGCAACATCACCAAAAGGAGCCACGGCAAAATCCCTAGTTCCAAACCTCGACGGTTCACCAGCAACCTAGAGACAGCCGCGACATTCATCTCAATACAGCAGATGCAATGCCAGCAAACGAAGCGAAAGCCAAATTCCTAGCTTCAGGGTCTTAACGGCAAGTCATATAAAGCCTGAAAGACAGTCGAAGATCATCTCGCACCAGTGCGGAGTGGTCACCACCTCGACGTTCGTCTCGACACAGCAGACGCAACATCACCAAAAGGAGCCATGACAAAATCATTAGTTCCAAACCTCGACGGTTCACCAGCAACCTAGAGACAGCCGCGACATTCATCTCAATACAGCAGATGCAATGCCAGCAAGCGAAGCGAAGGCCAAATTCCTAGCTTCAGGGTCTTAACGGTAAGTCATATAAAGCCTGAAAGACAATCGGAGATCATTTCGCACCAGTGCGGAGTGGTCACCACCTCGACGTTCGTCTCGACACAGCAGACGCAACATCACCAAAAAGAGCCATGGCAAAATCCCTAGTTCCAAACCTCGATGGTTCACCAGCAACCTAGAGACAACCGCGACATTCGTCTCGATACAACAGACGCAATGCCAGCAAGCGAAGCGAAGGCCAAATTCCTAGCTTCAGGGTCTTAACGGCAAGTCATATAAAGCCTGAAAGACAATCGGAGATCATCTCGCACCAGTGCGGAGTGGTCACCACCTCGACGTTCGTCTCGACACAGCAGACGCAACATCACCAAAAAGAGCCACGGCAAAATCCCTAGTTCCAAACCTCGACGGTTTACCAGCAACCTAGAGACAACCGCGACATTCGTCTCGATACAACAGACGCAATGCCAGTAAACGAAGCAAAGGCCAAATTCCTAGCTTCAGGATCTTAACGGTAAGTCATATAAAGCCTGAAAGACTATCGGAGATCATCCCATACCAGCGCGGAGTGGTTATGACTCATCGGGGCTCTCTAAAATGAGCCTAACCTCAAGTAAAAAGTGGCATGGTAAAATTCCTAACGCTTGCTCTTCTGACGGTCAAACTGCCTAGGAGGATTGCTTGAAGACGTCTTGTCCAATTCTCGAAGGGATCAGAGACACGACAATCGCAAGGCTACTCGAACAGCAAGATTGCCTATCGAGGAGTACATCAGCCAATGCGACGGTACGACGGACAAAACCCTAGTACCACAGACCCTAACGGACCTTTGTCATAAAGAGCAGAGGTTAACTGTGACGTTAGAATATTCTTGCGAGAAATGCTCGATTCGTCTCGACTCGTGAGGAAAAGCCTTAGGCAGCAGGATTAAAAAAACTGTTTCCTAAGCACTGGGGTCCTACAAGTCGGTCCAAAACAGACTCTTGCATACTATTCACGGACCACACTCTCCAAAGTCGAATCTCGACAAGGAGGGAAACAACCACTTACGAGTCCTCTCGACTTGTAAGAGGGAAAATTCTCTAGTGAGATCCTTACGACTCTCAAGAGAAAACACACTTAGGAGTCCTCACGACCCCTAAGGAGAAAATACACCTACGAGATCCTCTCGACTCGTAGGGAGAAAAGTCTTTGTGAGACCCTCACGGCTCATAAAGTTGAAAATCCTTAGGTAGCAGATCTGAACCTGCTTCCTAAGCCATCACTACTCCCCAAAGTATTCAAGACGGAATGTTCTATATCACCTACAGGCTATGCTTACTTAAGGAATATGCCAATAACAAAGCAGAAAATGAAAGGAAGGAGGCAAAAGATTTGTCATTCATACTTGGAAAATTCTTACATCAATAAAAACAATAAACAAAAACAGCATTGTTGAAATGCTATTACAATGGCAAAACCTCAAATCCAGGACACGGATTGAGGAACTCGAAAGTGACCTTGTCCAGGACTTTCCAAGCCTGGCGAACCATCCTAGTGTGCTTTCTTTCGCGAGCACGAGCATCGGGATCCCCACCGATGTCCTCCACCCTCCGATAAGCAGCAAGTATGGCGGACTGTTGAAAGGCCTGGTGCAGGAGATCGACAAGATTGTCTCGCCGTCTCTTCGAGATTAGGTTCATCAGGTACACCGAGTGCACCTTATCCTCGGCGGCATCTAACGCCCTGAGCGGCACGCCGGTAAAGAATAGGGGAAGCGCTTCCCAAATTGCTTCCACAATAAGCTTTAGGAGAGGAGAACGTCGAGGAAATAGTTGACCATTGTATGCGTCGAAGCGACTCATGATTTCGGCACACTCGGCGTTTGTGAATTATCGATTCTGGGAACGGCCGAGTCGGCGGATGTCTCCATAAGAAATGATCTCATCAAGGTCATACATGTGGGCGCCCATTACTCCTGTAAAAGAAAATCAGCAAAATTAGCAGACAGACTGATTAAGCGAGATAGAATGCCGTCTTTAACCTCCAAGATCCATGAAAAACTCTTAAGAGTTCTTCTATATGATCTGGAAGGAGCAAAGCTCCGTTAGTGAATTAAGAAAATACAAAGAAAATCTTTTAGAGAGCAGAACCCTAATAGAGTTCTCTTTAGTCCCCTTTAGATCCCTTTAGACCTATAGAGCAAAGCTCTGCTAGTGAAACCCTAAATGGGTTTTCTTTAGATCAGGGATATATTGAGAGCAATGCTCTTAAAATTAATTTAATTTAATCTAATTTAATTTTTACCTAAAATTTTTTCAGAGTTTCAACTTTTAAAAGTGCTTAAACAAAAGAGCAAGGCTCCGAATAAAAATTCTTACGAAGAGATGAAAATCATCTAAGGGACCAAAGGTCTTATTTATAGGCATTGAGAGCCGTTTCAACTTCCCAACGGTTGGAATTCTGCCACCGCTGCGCTCATGTCTGGGGCTACGTAAGCGCAACGGTGGGGCGACATTTGTTTCCCCCAATCAGAGCAAAACTCTGTTCAAATTCCAAGGCGGGAAATGAAGCAACGCTTCTATTTCCCCCAATCAGAGCAAAGTTCTATGTTAAAAATTCAAATAATAAAGGAAGCAACGCTTCAGATTTCTTGCGCTGCGCGCAACGTGTCAAAACAGACACGCCAGCGCAGCGCTCAAGACAGCGCATCCAATCAGAGCAAGGCTCTGTTTTAAAATAAAAATAAAAGAAACAACTTTTTGTAAGTGCACGGCGGCGCCCCGGCCGTCAATCCGACGCCGGAATGCGGAAGCGGTGAAAAACTTTAATTTTGCGGACTTAGCAAACCGGCACCACCGCGCACTAAACCCCGGATCGTGCCATTAAACTAGTCTAAGCTAACTAGAAGATGGGTTAGAGATATACCGACGATCCAAGTCCTCCGGTCTTCTCGTCATAGTCCCGATCTCCTGCGGAAAAGTCCCGTCTCCTCCTCGTCGCCGGAAGTGCACCACATCGCCTACTTTGTTTACGGGCTCCCACCTCAATGCCGAGGCAACTCGGGGACGAAGCCGGCTACTCGACGTACCCAAGATTTGCTGTAGAATATAATGTGGATTGCATGTCTCATTTTGGGATTATGGAGTTGCCTTTTTGTGGAGGAAATAAAGTGAACTTTTTGGAGAGGGAGTTGTAGGGATTTCTCAAAAACTCAAGATACAAAATTTCCCACCTCATGAAAATGAAATCCCCTCTCTCATAAGGAATGGCCGGCCCTCCCCAATATTGGTGTGATTGGAGAGAGAGAGAGAATGGCTTGAACAATAATGCAAAGAAAATGATGGCTTGAAAAGTCCAACACTCAACAACCATCTCTTCCCCCATCATCACAACCAAAGTCAAGAAATCATGAAAACAAAGTCAAGAAGACAAGGTAAGGTGCAACCATGATGAAGTCAAAAAGTCAAGCAAGGTCAAGGTATGGTGAGCCATCATGACACAAGGAAATATGCAAAGACCCCCTCCACAAATGCCTATTTGCAACAATGCAAATAAGCCCTCCTCCACCAATCTTCGGCCAATGAACGGAACAATGGAAATCGGCCGAAACGGAAAGCAAACTGGCAACTCCAGAAAACTGGTCCCGTAATAAATTACAGGAAAACCCCGATACTGTGCATACACACCCGCATCTGTATTTCGACCGAAATACAAATGCAATGAGACAAAATCTACACTGTACTATACTAGGATCCGGCTTATACCAAAGCCGGCCAGTAATATCCGTTCGATCCTGATCCGTGCAATACCGCACGTATCTGATCGAACCCTGCCATATATGCATACGGCCTATAGTACAGACTGTCCGATCCTGATCCGTACAATACCGCACGTATATGATCGGACCTTGCCATATCTCCATACGGCCTCTACAACTTTTCGCCCGAAAGCTGAGTAACTGAATGTGGGGGACTCTAAAGACTCGTCAACACCTCGGTTGTGGATTTAACCACTAGCACGTCAGAGGTATAAGCCAATACGTAACGGGCTACCTAGTATTGACTAAAAGGGACGTCTGTGAGTGAACTCAGCCTGACAACCCTACTGAGCCAGTCAGTGACAATATCCGTGCAGTCCGGTCCGTTCGTTTATGAGTATCGCATGGCGGGCCTAGGGGGTTGGTAAAAGTCAGACCCCCAAAAGCGGTACAAGTCGTGTCGGAGTGTAGCCCAGAACACCCTGAGATACTACTGGAATACCTACCAGTAAATCTCCTTGCCTTGGCCAAGGACTTTGTGTAATGGCTCTCCTAGACACAGCACGACCTCACCCCCAATACCGGGAGAGACGAACCCCTGAAGATACGCTCACTGCCTCCATGTGGCTCGGGACTGTACCCAACTAAAACCTGTTTGCACGACTCCTTTGAGCCGTGGTAGGGTAGTAATCAAAGTACAGTGGGAACTCACACGAGACAAATGACGATCCCCAGGTCGATGAACTAACCTGCACACATGTCACCAGGGAACTGCCATCTGACGTCTGGTATATGACCAACTAGCATGTTCCCGGCGAGTCCTGTCCGGTGTACTCATAACCCAATGAGCACCTGTATACATCTTAGGTGATCCAACTGACACCAGTGGCTTGTGAGACCGGCCACCGCCCCTCGTCGGGGTCTCGACTGTATACACTAGTCTACTAATGGAGTATCGATGCCCAGTCTCGAAACTCCCACGACTAGGGACCTTTTAAGGATAAGCTTATAGACCCCCAGCTCCCACTTATATGATCGCCCTCATACTGCTGGTGGTCAAGCAAGAATCCTAGGGGCTCTATCAACGTGTAATAGCGACGTGTCAGGTCACCTAAAGCAGTACACGATGATAAAGGTAAACCAGATAGCATACTATCATCTCGAGTAAGACTGTCCTACCGGGATAGGTCCTCCCTCAATCATTACAATCACGTACCTGTGACCTAATAATTGACTCTGAGGGCACTATCTCCAACAATCTCCCACTTGCACTCAAGGCTAATTATTGCGATGTCGCATACTCACAGCCCGTGTGATACCGAACATCCAACTCCTCTACTAGTCAGTCTCACAAAGCTCGTTTGCGGAACTATTGCGTTCGAGGAATAGCCTCAGTGAGTGGATCCGCTTAGTTGTTTCTTTCTATGTCACTCTATATCTCAAGTTCGCGGAGAAAGCCATCTCCCGAAAAGAGCAATACCTGTCTCAGAATATGTCTGGATGTCTGATGGGACCTAGCTCATAAATGAACTCCAAATCCAAACTTCTTAGACTGTATCGTCAACTGAACTTAATCAGTATCCTGCGCGCCATGCCTCCCTCAGTATTGCCTTGGACCACCTGTCCAAAATACTGCCCCTCATCAGAAGGAAAACTATAACTCTGACAACCTCCTTGTCGTCCATGTCACCATGGAAGCCTGGAATGATAACTGTCTCCTGAATGAGGCTGTCGTTATCATCTCCCTAGAACATCAATTTATGTTCTAAAACTGCTTCCTACGGTTTCTCCAGGATTGGATTAATGTCAACTTATTGCATCTAGTGCAAGAACAACATCTGGTGTGGTACTTGACATCTCATGATTGACTCAATTGCCTGAGCAAGTGATCTGCCAATCATGCACATCCCTCTCCCCTTTAGTCTGTAAGACACCTTTGGAGAGGGTGACTCCATTACCTGCAGGTACACTACCGTGCCAGGAGTCGTCCATCCTAAATACTCTTAGAATGCTGTCAAGTACCCTGATTGGGAAACCACCCAAATCTAGATCTAAGACCATAGATCTAGTAACCAGTATGTCTGATATAAAGTCCATTTCCTTTTTGGAGAAACAACTGTGTGACGACCAAAGTATAACCGATCGTAGTGTAGGAGTTTCCTTTCCTACTCTGTGTATATCATCCAAATACCAGGATATCACACCCTACTACCTTCTCAACAGATCCATCCCCTATTCTGATGAAGTCAAACCCATGACTGTCACGTCAGAAATAGATGATCTATCTCCGCTACATCTGCTCTAGTCTATAAATAGACATAAGCAACCTGTCCACCAATGCTTCCGCTGCTCCCACTGACTACGACAACCCTCTGGCAGAGTCATATAGACGTACACTTCTAAAACTGGTTTAGAACGACGCTATACTCATCCTCCCGCCGGGTCTCGTAACCTGGAACAACAGCAATGGCAATTGTGGGTAAACAAGAACTTCCCTGTCAGCGTCCTTGAGGCTACCGGAGTACCTCTCGGGTGCCTGAAGTTACCCACCTTATCTGCGGAGTGGCCAATGGAATGTCAATTCAGATTGAATCTTTAGGTTCCTTATCAAATCTTCAGTAATCGTTTGTGGTTCTGGAATCACTTCCAGTTCTACCATACTCCCACTACTGTTTTTCTGAAAAAATCCATTTTTAATAAAACTGTGGCGAGTCTAGAACAATATCGCTATTGTTCATCCAGATGGTAGAAAATCAACCCGCGTCATAGCCTGGGTCAACCCACAAACAGCCATTACAGAAACGTGCCTTGAGTTGTCCAGTGTCTGGTTTTAATCATAAACCGGACAACTCCCCGTACCTTAACATCGTTAAGATATGAACTGTTCTATATAGAAACAGAGGCACTGATTTAATTGAACCAGATTCAAATCATGCAGCTGTCCCCAGCGCATGTCAACTAAATGGAAGGAGGCCGATCAACATTACTCAACTTAGGAATACTTCCAATTATGAGTAACCTGAAAGAGAAGCAAGATCTCTAAATCATTACTATCAACTGAATACCACACACAAGTATCTACATCTTCAATCTCTTTGAAGAATCCCGATACTTGCTATACCTGGTTCTCTACTCTATTCAAATACCAATAACTTCTCCAAATTCGGATCCTGTGTTTCCACGAAACACCTGTCTAAAAACTAGAGAAGTCATAAGTAAACCGAATATAGTATGAGGACCACCCCTCTGTCCTGATGGACCCTGGACAACATACAATACTCTGTATAAGTCCCTTGAGTCTGATAACTCATTCACTGTGTGTCGTAGGTTGAAAACTGTACTTATGGTTAAGAAGAATTACACCGCTGTTCGATGCTCCTTACCTAACCATCCACTGATATAGGTAAATGTCGTAGACATAATTTCAGAAAGGTATGTCTCACTCTATGAAAATAGACGTACAGATATATCAATTTGAAATTGGTGCATAACTGCGGATATTCAAAACCAAATATTTGCCGACTGGCAAACAGCCCAGGTGATTTCCTCAAATGTTACCGATTACAACGAATCCCGATATAATGAGGATAATCACCCAATTCCCAATAACTTACTCCCACTCATCATCTGTAAAACCATACAGATGTGAGAATCATACTTGGTAAATACATACCCTGGAATAAGTATCTAATCGGGAAATCAGTTTTCTTTTAACAGTACACAGTGAGACTGAAACATTGAAATGTTCCGATGGGGTATTCTGGTATTCCTAGTAATGCCTCTTCCAGATTCACGACTGTAACCGTATAGTTCTTTGCCACCTCTCCAAATCCCTTCATATGTCTTTAGTCTTTACCTTCTGCACACCCTTTTAGGCCAAATGGTTTTCTTCCTTCCCTACCGTTCGGCACCAGCCTATGGTTTGGAAGAAGACTATCCAATAAGCATAATGGGTGTACTGTCCCAATCCTAGGAACACTCGCAATGAGAGAGGGTGAAGATAAAAGACAACCGAATAAACCTTATTCCTATTTCTCCTGAACCAGAATCCATCCCCGAACTGGAACCAGTTCCATTCGAGTTCGTATATAACCATACGATGGAGTATCCAAATAAACTGTGGATCTTCGTAGTGATACGGAGTGTCCTGGAGAAATACAAAGGTGATGTAGGAGTGGTAACGAAATATTTGGTTTGGTCGTGAATATCTGTTGCAATTTACTTTGCCCTCTTACTAATCCCTTGCTTTGTCTGAACTTAATACCTTCTGCACACCATCGTTATGCTAATTGGTTTTCTTCATTCCCTACCGGTCGGCACCAGCCTAAGGTTTGGAAGAAGACAATCCAATTTGCGTAATAGGTGTACTACCCCTAAACCAAGGAGTACTCGTAACCTGAGAGAGGGTAAAAGGAAAAGACAACTGAATAATCCTATCCGTTTTCTCCAGAACCGGAAACCATCCTCGAATAAATTCTTTCGAGTTCGTATCTAACCATACGATGGTTTTGTCCAATGGAAGTGGACGTTCGTAGTAAAACGGGGTGTCCTGGAGAAAAGGGTAAAAGTAGGAGTGGCAATGAGGTTTGCAACTCTGACAATCCAAAAGCCGGTGTTTAAGAAGGTTCGGTCAACTTGGTCACTGAGTCAAAGTCTTAGGGTCGGGTCAATGGTCGCTGCCAAAGAGAGAGAGAAAAGAAACACTCAGCGTGCACTCTAACCTAGATCAGAATGGTCACCAATTTATCTAATCTGGAAACCTCCCACTGTACCTCAAATTCTCCTCCAAACCTGAAAGAAGAATTAGTCGGGGTCACCCGAGGAGTAAACTAACTCATCAGTGGGAATCGGGATCCAACTATCATTGCATGATAACGTGACGGAATCCGCTCACGCTATCACACTCCAGAAGGTATGCGCATATCTGGCAAGTTTCAGTTCTTTTGAAACTCCCGATGTGATTTCTGCCCCATGCTCTTATGACCTTGGCGTGAGGTCAAAATATCATAAGTCACATGTCAAGTTCTGCCCGTCATTATCCAGGTTAATTTGAACCCACCCGTACATACCCTTGACGTAGGCCAAAATAGTAGTACGACTGTCCCAAACCAACGCATCTATCTATGCAACAGATAAATAACCGGCAGCTACCAAACACTATGCCTTGGCGTGAGGTCAAAATACATAGCTTGAATACTACCGAATATTTAACTGAAATGACGGAGGGCTACGAATGGTTTCTGGAAAAAACCTTTAACGTAATGAACTTGATATCGTCGAAGGAACGGATAGCTTTTAAAAATATAGTGACGAAAACCGTTGCTAAAGAGGTTACTCCCTGTGAAGGGATCTCGGCTCTTTCCCCGTAGAATGGGGTGCAGGATATTCCAAATGAATACCACGATGCAAAACAAAAGTAAACGTCCTTGCAATAACAGCTTTTTGAAAAATGTTCCAACAACATCAGATTAGGTTTGTTTTAACTTGCATTGATCCGAATCAATGCAGTCCCATCAATTGATCACACCAAAAAGAACGAAAATATACTGATGTACGTATATGCCATCCGCATTCGCCACTGGGTCCCGTCATTACCCGTTAGGTTAGCTAACTAACGACAGAGCGGGGACTGGACTAGCGCGGATGTAAAACATATACAACATCTACTAATATATATACCAATATATTATATTTCGCTCAAGGCGTGAAAAGAAATGCAACATCACAGAAATGTACAGCATCCCAGAAACAATACAGATATCTGGGATCCCCGGGTTTCACAGAGCCGCTGAAACCCGACGTTCCCCTGGTCGTGTGGATAGCCTGTGCAATGAAAACCTAGACCCCTACGGGCGCGGCAAGTTACCCGCCAAAACCTGAAGCGAGGCAGCCCCCTTCAGCAACGTGAATAGACCACCCAGCACTTTACGGAATCCGGTAACTTGGGCACCCCTCCTGGGTCAACCTGTACCCCCTACGAGTGCGGCGAATAGCCCGCCAATCCTAGAGTGAAGCCCCCTCCGTCTCAATGCCATGAGATGCGGGCTTGTTGCCCTCCAGAACCCGGCTATCCGTGCACCCCTCCGCGGGGCAATCCTAGTACAGAAAATAAAATATACATACAACGGGTACATCGACCGCAACCAGGTCGTGCCCCAAAATAATAATACAAACAGGCAGTGACGGCAATCCACATGTCGGACGCTCGCCCCGCAATATCAAATGTACATAATACAACAGAACCGTACTAGCATTGCATCCAGGCTATCCCCCACGACCGATCCGCAACATCACAGCAAAAACAAAACATCAACGTGAAAGTCACGTTCGCAAATCCGTCTAACCGGGCTATAGCAGTTAGACCGGATTTACCGATCAAGTGACATTCACGGTCGCAGATATAATGTAAATACTGTGAAAAATGTGTTTAAAATTTTCCGATTGACCAAAAAATTAACAAGTGGGCCCCCAATCAAAACTGTAGCACTCACAGAAAACCTGGGCCCAATTTTAATATTCCAAAACCCCTAATTACAGCCCATAAGCCCACTGCAAAAAAATAATCACACGATCCCACACTACTGCGGCGGAAGCGCGGCCAGAAGGGGGTTTTGGCCGCCCTTCCGCGGTCGTACGGAGGACTCGTGTCACCAAATTTTTCCAGTGTTCTTAGAACTCCCTGCACATCATTCTGAGACCATCTGAAAAATTTTTAGACTCAAAAAAAATTCGACAGAAACTGATGCGAAGGCAATACGGGTTTTGGAACTTTTTGATCGATCGGAAATGCAAACACATTACACAAAGCTAGACTAAGTTAATGGCGTGGCTCTGATACCACTGTAAGTGCACGGCGGCGCCCCGGCCGTCAATCCGACGCCGGAATGCGGAAGCGGTGAAAAACTTTAATTTTGCGGACTTAGCAAACCGGCACCACCGCGCACTAAACCCCGGATCGTGCCATTAAACTAGTCTAAGCTAACTAGAAGATGGGTTAGAGATATACCGACGATCCAAGTCCTCCGGTCTTCTCGTCATAGTCCCGATCTCCTGCGGAAAAGTCCCGTCTCCTCCTCGTCGCCGGAAGTGCACCACATCGCCTACTTTGTTTACGGGCTCCCACCTCAATGCCGAGGCAATTCGGGGACGAAGCCGGCTACTCGACGTACCCAAGATTTGCTGTAGAATATAATGTGGATTGCATGTCTCATTTTGGGATTATGGAGTTGCCTTTTTGTGGAGGAAATAAAGTGAACTTTTTGGAGAGGGAGTTGTAGGGATTTCTCAAAAACTCAAGATACAAAATTTCCCACCTCATGAAAATGAAATCCCCTCTCTCATAAGGAATGGCCGGCCCCCCCCAATATTGGTGTGATTGGAGAGAGAGAGAGAATGGCTTGAACAATAATGCAAAGAAAATGATGGCTTGAAAAGTCCAACACTCAACAACCATCTCTTCCCCCATCATCACAACCAAAGTCAAGAAATCATGAAAACAAAGTCAAGAAGACAAGGTAAGGTGCAACCATGATGAAGTCAAAAAGTCAAGCAAGGTCAAGGTATGGTGAGCCATCATGACACAAGGAAATATGCAAAGACCCCCTCCACAAATGCCTATTTGCAACAATGCAAATAAGCCCTCCTCCACCAATCTTCGGCCAATGAACGGAACAATGGAAATCGGCCGAAACGGAAAGCAAACTGGCAACTCCAGAAAACTGGTCCCGTAATAAATTACAGGAAAACCCCGATACTGTGCATACACACCCGCATCTGTATTTCGACCGAAATACAAATGCAATGAGACAAAATCTACACTGTACTATACTAGGATCCGGCTTATACCAAAGCCGGCCAGTAATATCCGTTCGATCCTGATCCGTGCAATACCGCACGTATCTGATCGAACCCTGCCATATATGCATACGGCCTATAGTACAGACTGTCCGATCCTGATCCGTGCAATACCGCACGTATATGATCGGACCTTGCCATATCTCCATACGGCCTCTACAACTTTTCGCCCGAAAGCTGAGTAACTGAATGTGGGGGACTCTAAAGACTCGTCAACACCTCGGTTGTGGATTTAACCACTAGCACGTCAGAGGTATAAGCCAATACGTAACGGGCTACCTAGTATTGACTAAAAGGGACGTCTGTGAGTGAACTCAGCCTGACAACCCTACTGAGCCAGTCAGTGACAATATCCATGCAGTCCGGTCCGTTCGTTTATGAGTATCGCATGGCGGGCCTAGGGGGTTGGTAAAAGTCAGACCCCCAAAAGCGGTACAAGTCGTGTCGGAGTGTAGCCCAGAACACCCTGAGATACTACTGGAATACCTACCAGTAAATCTCCTTGCCTTGGCCAAGGACTTTGTGTAATGGCTCTCCTAGACACAGCACGACCTCACCCCCAATACCGGGAGAGACGAACCCCTGAAGATACGCTCACTGCCTCCATGTGGCTCGGGACTGTACCCAACTAAAACCTGTTTGCACGACTCCTTTGAGCCGTGGTAGGGTAGTAATCAAAGTACAGTGGGAACTCACACGAGACAAATGACGATCCCCAGGTCGATGAACTAACCTGCACACATGTCACCAGGGAACTGCCATCTGACGTCTGGTATATGACCAACTAGCATGTTCCCGGCGAGTCCTGTCCGGTGTACTCATAACCCAATGAGCACCTGTATACATCTTAGGTGATCCAACTGACACCAGTGGCTTGTGAGACCGGCCACCGCCCCTCGTCGGGGTCTCGACTGTATACACTAGTCTACTAATGGAGTATCGATGCCCAGTCTCGAAACTCCCACGACTAGGGACCTTTTAAGGATAAGCTTATAGACCCCCAGCTCCCACTTATATGATCGCCCTCATACTGCTGGTGGTCAAGCAAGAATCCTAGGGGCTCTATCAACGTGTAATAGCGACGTGTCAGGTCACCTAAAGCAGTACACGATGATAAAGGTAAACCAGATAGCATACTATCATCTCGAGTAAGACTGTCCTACCGGGATAGGTCCTCCCTCAATCATTACAATCACGTACCTGTGACCTAATAATTGACTCTGAGGGCACTATCTCCAACACTTTTAAGATGACTTGCGCTCTGCGCTGCGCGACACGTGTCGGCGCAGTTGCGCTAGCGCAGTTGCGTTGCGCTCTGCGCTGAGTGACACGTGTCAGCGCAGTTGCGCTACGCGACACGTGTCAAGCGCAGATGCGCTTGCGCCAACTGTGCCAGCATTTAAACAATAAAATTCTGGAAAGATCTTTTCAAATTTTGTTAAAAACAAGAAGATTACCTTCTGTAAAACAGAAGCCCTAGGATCAAAGATCCAACGGTGGGGAAACATCCCTAAATCACTAAGAGAAAGATCTCTTTAACTGATTTAACAAATCAATTGGCCATATATAAAGGCCCTAGACTCTAAGTCTAAAACACACAGAGATAGAGATATATACAACTCCTCTAAAAAAAAAAACTTTGAGAAGAACTCGAAGAAGAAAAAGGTAAACCTTTGAAAAAAGAAGAAGTTCTTCTAAAAAGATCAAAGATCTAAGAACAAGATCAAGATCTTGAATAATAATAATAATAATAATAATAAAAAGAAGTAATTTACTTCTTTACTAGATCTTTAGATCTATATAAAGGTATTGCCTTTTGATGAACCATCGGTTCTTGAATCTTGAGGTAGAACCTTTAAAAAGATTCTTTTCTTTGATCTAAATTAGATCAAGATGCGCTCTGCGCTACTGTACAGTGCCTTGCACTTCTGAAATGAGCCTCTGCGCTCTTGGGTTAGCGCAAGTCACCAGAACACGTCACATGTCGACCCCAGAATAATCTGCGCCTTGCGCTTTTAAAAAATGAGCACTGTGCTCTTGGATTGGCGTACTGCACAAGAGCGCGCCACGTGTCAGCAGCGCGCTAGCGCAGCGCACTGGCGCAGCGCACTGCGCTTGCGCTCAGCAGAGCGTGACACGTGTCACCTCCACATGCGCTAGCGCCTTGTGCTATTTAATTGGCGCAAAGCACCTGACAAGCCACGTGGCGCGCCGTCAGACCATTAAATGCTCTGCATTATTAAAGAAAAGGGACAGAGCCCAATTAAAAAGGCCTAACAGGTCAAAATAAATGCCATGCATTTAAATAAAAAGCCCAATACTGTGCATTATAATAAAAGAGGGCAGAGCCCAATCAGAGGCCTAACAAGCCAAAGGTGAATAAAATGTTAGACATTTTCTAACTGGACTTAACCCAATTCTGGCCGTAAGTCCTCAAATTAAATTGAACCGAGCATAACTACTCTCTCAAATCAAGTTACACCCGGTTCAAGGGTACATCTCTGAACTCCTCTGATATTTGTCGTTGTAATCCTTCAACGTCGTCAGAGAGGTGACAGGTCCCGACAACCACACATTGCTACGGACTGTGGGGTCCTTAAACTCATGGACTAATGCGTCCTTACACCAATATTCGTCCCCAAAATGGGAACGATGGACCACCATGTCCCTAAACTGGTAATATGGACCGTGGGGTCCTTAAACTCATGGACTAATATGTCTTTAAACCAATATTCATCCCCAAAATGGGAATGTTGGACCACCATGTCCCTAAACTGGCAATGGACCACCATGTCCCTAAACTGGCAATGGACCACCATGTCCCTAAACTGGAACAATAGAGCCCAAATGCTTTTTTGTCGGATCTAAATGATCCTGTTAAGCTGATCTTAGTCTCAAATTAGACTAACGTATCCTTAACAAACGTTTAAGTTGATCTTAGCCTCAAATATGGCTAACGTATCCTTAAACCAAAACCTTCAAATTGACTTTAGTCCCAGATTGGACTATAGATCTCCCAACCAACTTTGGTTCAAGGGTACATCCTGAACTCCTCTGATATCTGTCGTTGTAATCCTTCAACGTCGTCAGAGAGGTGACGGGTCCCGACGGCCATACATTCGATGGACCACCATATCCTTTAACTGGTGATGGACCACTATGTCCCTAAACTGGAATAATAGAGCCCAAATGCTCTTTTGTCGGATCTAAATGATCCCATTAAGTTGATCTTAGTCTTGAATTGGACTAACGTATCCTTAACAAATGTTTAAGTTGATCTTACCCTCAAATATGGTTAACGTATCCTTAAACCAAAACCCCAAACCCAAATCTAAGAAAATACGGATTTGGACTAATCCACGTCCTACGGGCGACAACATAAATTAGTCTCCGTATACAATCCACGGGCAACCACAAACAAAACAAACACCCACGACACGAAGTGAACATCTAGAGAAGGAGAAAGTTGTTACCGCGATGCGGTAGCATAATTAACTGCAGGGGCTTGCGCCTGCAAGGAAGAGCGTCCCCACAATCAAAAACCCCTCAAGCGAGGGGGAATCTGACGAAGTCTGCTACATCGGCCGCATCCGTCTAAACCTTCGATACTCGATGCCATAAATCAACTTGGCATCTTCGGAGAGGTGGACGGATAAAACCAAATAGCATCTGCCTCGAATCTCAGGTAAGACGTTCTCTCGTCGCGCCGTCATTCGGAGGGGAACAAGGGGCTTGCGCCTGCTGAGAAGAGCGTCCCCATAATCAAAAACCCCTCAAGCGAGGGGGAATCTGACGAAGTCTGCTACATCGGCCGCATCCGTTTAGACCTTCGATATACGGTGCCATAAATCAACTTGGCATCTTCGGAGAGGTGGACGGATAGCACCATTTAGCATCTGCCCCGAATCTCAGGCAAGACGTTCTCTCGTCGCGCCGTCATTCAGAAGGGAACAGATTCTGGCACGCCCGGTGGGACCTTTTCCTCTTTCTACTCCACACTTCGTGCGTCGTATTCGCGAACGAGTCGCGGTTTGTTAATGGTTGCCCTCGGGTTTCAAGTTACTAAGATTTGGTCTCTTGCTTGGCGCAGAAATCAAACAGCAATGGCGTTTAACTGCTCGAACTGCTCCAACTGCAAATGCAACCGACGCTCCGCCTCACCTGGAAGTGTAGCCTATGGACCGCAGGAGACATCACTATTCACGATGCCGGTGGAACAAATTACCCAAGCTACTACTAGACTATTTTTCGGGACCATGCTCCCGCCAATGAGCTTCACTGCCCCAGTGCCCGTACCGGAAGCTCCTAAGAAGTCGGTCTTCGATCGGCTTTCTACTACTACGGCCCCTCTCAACGGGTCGTCCAATTCCAACTCCTCGGTCTTCACCAGGCTGAACTCGAGCTCCAAAGGGCCTACTAAGAAGCCCATAATACCTGAAGTGGCCATCCCAAAGAAGATTGCCATCCCTGCTCCTGAAGTCGTCGAAGCGGCTTCTCCTGCCAGAGGGTCGGTCTTCGCAAGATTGACTGCTCCCATTCCTGCTCCCGCTCAGAAATCTGTCTTTGACCGGTTGGACACGGCTTCTCAACTGACGTCAGTCTTCAAGAGGCTGACACCGGCAACATCCCCTCACCTGAACAGGGGGCAAGACAAATCCGTCGCTGAACCAATCCCAACAACTCGTCACGCCCGACGTCGCCACGGGCACCGGATAAGGTAGACTGGAGGCAACTCCCTCTCTGGGCTAACCCCACCAGCTCCAACGGTGGAAATTAATGCTGCTGTTCCATCTGGGAACAGGTTTGAGCTGCTGAATAGGGTACGCAGAAATTCGCCAACTGCGGTGCTCAAAAGATCTCCTCTACTGGTAGAGACCGTTGTAGAAACAAAGCTGGAGCAGCCCCCTCAACGGCTGTCTTCCAAAGTCTACAAGACTTGGCGACGAGTCCGAGAATCGGTGATTGATCCGAATTTCTCCCATCAACATAAGAAGTCGAAAGTCCGACAGGAAGACAACCGCCCTGTTAAGCAACGGAAGACGACGGCCACCTGGGTGCCCACAGCAACGACCCCCTCAACTTCGATGGCCCACAAGATAAGAAGGCCGGAGAAAGTCTCCACACCTGCTGCAAATGTCAAAGGCAGTGAACCCAAACGCCCCAAGTCTGGGGGCATGGTGGTGCACACTATTTATATGGCTTCCGGAAAGGAGGAAAGCCGTGCTTCGATGGGTCACCGACCGCTCACCCGATCCGTGACAAAAGCCCAGGAGCAGCAACAGAAGCTTCAGGAAATGATGACTGCAATGTCTGCACTTACCGGGCCAAAAGAAAACCCGGAGACACCATCAGAACAGCGTCACGAGCAAGAAACCGATGCTGACTTCTTACGCAGAGTCCTTGAAAAGAAGGACAAAGAAGCCGCAGAGCAAGCGGCTAACATAAAACAAATGGCGCTCCTCTTCTAAGATATGGTAGGGATGATGTTACAGCCGGACCCTCCAGCTGAAAACCCTCCGATCATTGTTGAAGACGATAGAGGGGAGACATCTAATCCTCCTCCGGCCCTTTCAGCAGCCAAGGAGGAAACCATTTCCAAAGCTGCACTAGACGACTATATAGCTCAGCATATACGAGTTCATCAGGCAAATGAAGCGGCTGGGCAAATGGTTAGAACCGGACGACCATATCCGAGCTGGTATGATCAGATCAAATACCCGCCGGGCTATACGATCCCAAAATTCCATGTCTACAAGGGGACAGGCAATCCCCATCAACATGTTGCCCAGTTCCGGGATCTTTGTGGCAACACCAGCGGCGATGATAAGCTCCTGCTTCGCCAATTCATCGGCAGTTTGTCGGAGACGGCGTTTGAATGGTACTTCGAGCTTCCGAACGACTCCGTCAAAACTTTCGCTGAAATGGAGTTGTTGTTTACCCAGCGTTTCGCAAGCGCCAGCGAGCGTACTCCGATAACAGCTTTGATCAATGCAAGAGTAAAGTCGGGCGAAACTTGGGCTTAATATGCAATCCGATGGCGGAACTTGTGGTCGAAGTGCGAACAGCGCATCGAAGAAGCGCCAGCGGTGGGCATGTTCGTGGGCACATTAGATCCTCATGCAACTATTTCACAGTTCATGATGTTCTTTAAACCAATCACGTTCCAGGCCTTGATTGACAAGCTAGATCAAATGGATCAGATGGGCCATAGACCGACTCCTCCAAAGCCGGACTCTCGAAATGAGAAGGGGAAAGGAAAAGCGATCATCGTCGCCAATGCTCAACAACAACCGTGCAACTTGAAGCCGGTTGTCCGTCAAAACAATATGCGTCCACGCCTATCCCTCGAGGAGAGGCTAGGACGTCCTTACTCGTTTCCTCAAGATAAAACGAGAAGACTGTTCGAGCTGGCAGTGCGCAACAGACTCATCAACCTGCTGGATTCAAAACGTCTGTTGCAGCCAAACGACGTCAATGATCCCAATTACTGCCCCTACCACCGAGTATTGGGTCATCCGATCGAGGATTGCTACGTCTTCAAAAACTGGATTGAAGACCAATACCAACAAGGCAAGTTCGCGTTGTCCGAAAAATGGAAGGTGAACCCACCGCAACCTCATACCCCTAGAAAGGTGAATATGCCGGGGGCAACGTGCTCCCCTGTTGAAGAAGCTCCGTGGGAGGTTGTGCTATCAGCCAAAACCAAAAGGATGCTGAATGATCTCCAGACATGCCCGGCGATCAGGTGGAAGAACCCGCTAGAACCCCAGATCATCGAAGGGATGCTGAAGCCGCGCCCAACTCCGAAGATCGGTGGTGATGGCCTAAGCACTCACACCCAGCCGTCGAAATCTTCAAAGAAGAAGAAGAAGAGATCCAAAAAGCCCGTGAAGCCTGGCGACAAGCGCACGGACTTACAGAAACAGATTGACGTGCTGGGGGAGTATAATCAGAAGGCACGGACTCCCATCACGCTCCAAGAGTTCCTCAGCCACGTCTTTCAGGAGGAAGATGATGGAAAAAGCTCGTCGGATGAATCTGAGGGTTATGCAGCAAGTTGTCATATGATCTCCCACTCGTTCACAGACGATGAGAAAACTCCTTGCACTGAGAAGCTGAGGGCAGATCCTAAACCGGAACTTCTGGGGCCATCAGATGAAACAATTGATGCATTCCACAACGAAGCTCTTTTGAAAAGTAAAGCTGATCGGGAACGCGAGACGGTCATATTTGAAAGGGCCAAGCGCCGGCGACTAGATGAAAGAGTTGAAACACTCCCGTCAAATCAAAAGACATCCATCGCGAATAAAAGCAAATTCAAGACGAGGAAAAGGTTTGCTAAAGCCATATCAATGGGGATGAAGCTGCCACCCTCTGAAGGAAACATTGCCGGCAAAGCAGAAATGCACCCTTCCTACTGCTTATATCATCGAAAGATTACGCACCCCACCGAAGAGTGCAAAACTTTCAATAAATGGTGGCAGGGGTATGTTGTTCACCTGCAACATTTTAAGCGGGAGAAACGCAAAACTCGTCGGGAGCAGAAAAGTACGACCGAGGAGCTTAGAAGAACTACCGACAATTGTCGCATGGTTAACGCCGGGGAAGCGCAAATTCTCACATTCGGGAGCGACTCTGACGAGGAAATGACTCTTAGCCCTCTCTTTAAAGAGTCCACCTCGGGAAAAAAGGAAGAGCCGAAGGCCTACAAAAATATCCAGCTGCGCAATCGCACGCTTCCGGAAAAGAATCTTGGATCTACGAGTAAGAAGGATAAGGGAAAAGAAAAGGTCTCCAAGGATATCACCCTGGACGACCAAGTCATGAAAGTGCTGACCGCCAAGGACCCACCAAAGAAAAATAAGGTGGACTACAACGTTCTGGCGCACTTGAGGAAGTTACCCTCGCAACTCAGTATTCTCGATGCCGTCTTACTATCAAAAGAAGCAAAAGATTCATTGATCAAAGCGCTACGGGAGCCAGAGCAATTCCAAGCTTTTCTCGCCGAAGAAAAGATGAAGGACGAGCTGGGAGAAGTGCACACAGCTGATGTCACTTTCGGTGATGAAGACCTCCTCCTTGGGACGTGCGAGCACAATCGTCCCCTCTATGTCTCAGGGTACTGCCACGATATAAAGATAGGAAAAATCTTGGTTGACAATGGGTCTTCCGTCAAACTCCTCAATGTACGGGTATTGAAGGAAATCTGCATGAGCGTCCAGCACCTCGCTCTGGATAAGATCACCATCTCCGGGTTCGACTCTCAATCATCACGGACTCTCGGGTCTGTGATACTGACGTTACGCTTTGGGCTACTCGTCACGGACATTAAATTCCACGTCATAGACGCCAAGACATGCTATAATGCTTTGCTCGGCCGACCCTGGTTACACGAGTACAACATCATCCCTTCTACACAGCATCAGTGTATGAAATATTTTAAGGATGGTCTCGAGTATACCGTAACAGGAGAGTTGAATCCATTCTCCATGAACGAAGTCCGCAAATATGAAGATGCAAAATACTTCTTACCGGATTTCGAGGACACAGAGAGATGTCACAAACTGGAGAACAAAGCTATCACCACTATTCCAGTCTTCGGGAGTGATACCGAGGAGGAAGAAGCGATGGTTTATTCAGGTCCACCTCAACACAACGAGCCAGGACCGTCCGCTCCCATGTCGATCTTTGGCAGTGACTCGGAAGATGAAGTCCATGCTATATTCTCTGCTCGGCCTTCAATACAAACATTCGCTGATGAAGAGCAAAGTCTGCAAGTCGCCATGGTTCCACCCAAATATCATAAAGAACTGGACGCGCTTGATACCTACAGTGTAGAAGAGCTGCGGACGTTCTATGTCCCTTCCAGGCGAGAAGGCGAAAAGGCGATCCTATTCTACCGCTCTGGGAAAACTAAAGTGGAGAAAGAAATCTGACACGGTGCGGACGGTGAACGACCCACGACCGACATTCGTTAGTGAACTGTTGTCTGAAGGAAGGGTGGCTTCATTAAAAGACGTGCTTATGCAGCATAAAGATTGCTTCGCATGGAACTATTCCGAAATGCCAGGACTAGATCCAGAAATTGCTGTGCATAAATTGACGATATCCCCAGACGTCAAACCAATCAAACAAGCACCGAGAAGAATGCGGCTCGAGCTTGAGATGAGCATTAACGCCGAAGTTAAGAAGCTGATCGACTCTGGGTTTATCCAGGAAGTTCAGTATCCCGATTGGATCGCCAACATCGTCTCGGTGATGAAGAAAAATGGGACGGCGCGCATATGTGTAGACTTTCGGGATCTCAATAAATCCTGCCCGAAAGATGATTTCCCAGTGCCAGTCACTGAGCTGATGATAGAAAACACGTCCACTCACGAGGTTTTCTCCTTCATGGACAGCTCATCAGGATATAATCAGATAAAGATGCATCCCGAAGACCAGAAGCACACCGCTTTCCGGACCCCTTTGGGTATATTCTGCTACAAGGTGATGCCCTACGGTCTAAAGAACGCCGGTGCCACCTATCAAAGGGCCATGATAAAGATCTTCGATGACCTTATACATGAAATCGTCGAATGCTATATCGACGACCTCGTGGTTAAGAGCAAATCATACGAGGAGCATTTAGAGCATCTGAAGACCGTATTTCAACGCCTTCGACAATACAACTTGAAGATGAACCCTCTCAAGTGCGCATTCGGAGTTTTCTCGAGCAAATTCCTAGGATTCATCGTCCGACACCGAGGTATCGAGATAGATCCGTCAAAGATCAAGGCGATCATGGAAATGCCTCCGCCAAAGACTCTTAAGCAATTGCGATCTCTCCAAGGGAAGCTCGCGTATGTCCGGCGATTTATAGCCAATCTTTCAGGCAAGTGCCGCCTTTACAGTCACCTGATGAAGAAGGGAACCCCTTTCATTTGGGATCATAAATGCCAGAGCGCACTGGACGAAATCAAGCAATACCTGCAGAATCCGCCAGTGTTGGCTGCTCCGGTCAAGGGAAAGCCTTTCATTCTTTATACAACCGCCCTCGAAGGTTCCTTAGGCGCATTATGGGCACAAGAGAACGACCAAGGGAAAGAAAGAGCTCTTTATTACTTAAGTCGAGTTCTCCTGGGGGGCAGAAAGCAACTACTCCCCCATCGAAAAACACTGCCTGGCGTTGATCTTCGCGATAATAAAGCTCAGGAACTATGCGTTGGCGCATGAAGTCCGTCTCATTTCGAAGGTAGACCCCCTTAAATATTTAATGTCGAAGGCCATATTGACAGGGAGACTCGCTAAATGGGCCTTGCTCTTAATGGAGTTTTCAATAACCTATCAGCCTCTTAAGGCAGTGAAGGCCAGGCCATCGCTGACTTCCTCGCTGAGCATCCGATACCGGCCGATTCCCCTTTGAATTGCGAACTGCTAGACGAATATGCGTTTGATGCGATCGACGGTAGTGATACCCGATGTGAACTCTATTTTGATGGAGCGTCTTCCATGAAGAAGTGCAAACAAAGCACCCCTATAATCAAATCGGGGGTAGGCCTCATCTTCATAACTCCACAGGGAGGGATAATGCACTTTGCTTTCTCCTTGACAGAGCCGAGGATGAACAATGAAGCCGAATACGAAGCTTTGATAGCAGGCGTCGAGATCGCCATTGACATGGGAATTGAAAACCTCCTCATCTACGGAGACTCCCAACTGATCGTTAGTCAAGTAAATGGCGACTACCAGACATGCAAGCCAGAGCTGGTGAAGTACGGCGAGAGGGTACAGCAACTGCTGAACCAAATACCTTCCTACATTCTGGAAAGCATACCGCGTGCGGAAAATAGCAAAGTGGATGCACTAGCCAAGCTCACTAAAGAACTAGCCGACGAAAACCTCGATGACGTAAGAATCATGGTACAAAGCCGTCGGGTGCTTGCCCCAGCAAAAATATCTCCGGAATCATTCGAAGAAAAGGGAGAGACTGAGCAAATGGCTATGCAAATAAAAGATCAGGAAAAGGCTAAGGATTTGAGAGAAGTCTTTATAGACTACTTCAAATCCCGTCGAATGCCTGAAGATGCGTCCTCAAGACATCAGCTCATGAAACGAGCTCTGTCTTTCGCCTTCTTCAATGATACTCTGTACAAGAGGTCGTTTGATTCTCTGTGGTTGAGATGTCTGGGACCTGACGAGGCGAAAAGAGTCATTTAGGAAGTTCACGACGGACTCTGCGGTTCTCACCAAGCAGGCCCGAAGATGAAGTTGAAGATTAAACGGATGAGCTACTATTGGCCCACGATGATTTAGGGCTGCCTCGAATATGCGAAGCAATACCACTCATACCAGATTCATAGGGACTTTATCCATCAGCACCCAAATCCTCTACATCCAACGGTGGCTAGCTGGCCGTTCGAAATGTGCGGGACTGACGTAATCGGCCTCATCGAACCAGCATCGTCCAGGGGACATCGATTCATCTTGGCGATGACTGACTACTTCTCCAAATGGGTAGAAGCAGTACCGCTGAGGGAAGTGAAGATGGAGAATATCCTCCATTTCTTCAAGACGCACGTCATTTATCGGTTTGGAACTCCGCGACGAATCATCTCCGATAACGGGCCAGCCTATAGAAGCCACAAGATCAGCCGCTTCGCGCAACAACACAACATAGACTGGAGATATTCCTCAGTTTATAATCCCCGAGCTAACGGTCTAGCTGAGGCTTTCAATAAGACCTTGACGAATATCGTGAAGAAGACGGAGTCCCGAAATAAGAAGGACTGGCACGAGAGACTGCAAGAAGCTCTCTGGACATATCGAACTATGTTCAAGACGGCCACGAACACAACGCCGTACGCGTTGGTATTCGGTACAGAAGTAGTACTCCCTCTCGAAATAGAATTACCCTCTCAACAAGTGGCAGTCCACTATGAGCTGACGGACGAAGAAAATGCTCACCTTCGGCTTGAGGAGCTTGATGCCCTTGATGAAACCCGGCTCATAGCGCAACAAAATCTGGAGGCTTATAAAGCAAAGATGACGCGCTCGTATGAAAGATTGACTAGGCCGAGGACGTTCCGCCAAGGCGAACTCGTGCTAGTGGTCAAAAGACCTATGATCCCCAATCGCGCCAAGCGGGGAAAATTCGAACCGAACTATGAAGGCCCGTACATCGTAGACAAGGTCTACCAGGGTGGAGCCTATCTACTCATGGATATGCACGGTGAAAGGCCTTTCAGGCCAATAAATGGTCGCTTCCTAAAGAAATACTACGCTTAACGAGTCACAGCCTAGGTCAATGATAGATGACGACGACTATGTCCGCTCGCTATCTTCCTAAGCCCAAACTCTATAAGTAGTAGCCAGCCTTCTTCAACAGCGGACTGAAACGTTGATAAACTACGGTGGATTGCAACATCCCAAAGCCGATACAAAAAAAAGAATAAAAAAAAACGGTATGTCCATAAGCAAAAAAGGCACGGATGAAAACCCGAAAGGGCTCCGTGAGTAAAAACAGCAGGGCTACCGGCGAGTCTTGTGAAAACCTGAAAGGGCACAACCTCGTTAAAAAAAAAAGAATATAAAAAAAGACGGTATGTCCATAAGCAAAATGGGCACGGATGAAAACCCGAAAGGGCTCCGTGAGTAAAAACAGCAGGGCTACCGGCGAGTGTTTGTGAAAACCCGAAAGGGCGCAACCTCGTTAAAAGACACTTACAGGGTCCTCTCGACCTTGTAAGGAGAAACCACCCGCGTGAGATCCTTACGACTCATAAGGGAGCAACACACTTAGGGATCCTCACGATTCCTAAGGAGAAAATACACTTGCAAGATCCTCACGACTCGTAAGGAGAATTCTCTTATGGGACCCTCACGGCTCATAAGATTTGAAAGTCTTAAGTTACAGAGACCTGAACCTGTTCTTAAGCAACCCCCACAACCTTCGATATTGCTCTACAAGTGGCTCAATACTGACCCTTGTATACAATTCACAGGCGCGAATAAACATTTCCCTAACAAAGTCCCACCCGTGACTAGGGATATGTCCATATGGTGAACAACCCTTGTAAGTCCTCTTGACTTATAAGGAGAAAACCCTTTTGTAAGATCCTTACGACTTACAGGGGAACATGCACTTAGGAGTCCTTACGATTCCTAAGGAGAAAACACACCTACGAGATCCTCACGACTTGTAGGGAGAAATACCTTTATGAGACCCTTACGGATCATGAAGTCAAAAGCCTTAGTCGACAGGATCCTAACCCTGTTTACTAAGCCACCTTTGTTCAACATCGACAGAGGCAAATGATGATTCGCTCCTGGCAACATCCCAGTTGTAGCGATGCTGATACCGAAATCGGTGTCTAATCCCAAGCTTGTGGCGAAAAGATAGCAAGCCACACATGCATACGAAATAGCCGAAATGATGGGGCAACTTGCAACGAAATCAGCAAGTAAAAATGTATGCATGCAAAATAGCCGAAATGATTGGGCAACTCGCAATAAAAAGCAGCGAGTGAAAATAAAATAAATAGCCGAAATGATGGGGCACCGCGAAAAATAGCCAAAATGATTGGGCAATCACGATTTTCGCGATATAAAAAGCTGAAATGATAAAGCATCGCGGAAAGAAATAAAATAAAAATATATATATAATGAAATTTATGCCCTACAGGCGATATCATAGCAATCCCTGTATACGATCCAGGGGCACAAACAAAGAAGGAAACACACCTTCCCTCCCCATGCTCCATCAGAAAACGGAGCCAAGTCTTGACGGCAAGTCATATAAAGCCTGAAAGACAATCGGAGATTATCTCGCACCAGTGCGGAGCGGTCACCACCTCGACGTTCGTCTCGACACAGCAGACGCAACATCACCAAAAGGAGCCAGGGCAAAATCCCTAGTTCCAAACCTCGACGGTTCACCAGCAACCTAGAGACAACTGCGACATTCATCTCGATACAGCGGACGCAATGCCAGCAAACAAAGCGAAGGCCAAATTCCTACATTCAGGGTCTTAACGGCAAGTCATATAAAGCCTAAAAGACTATCGGAGATCATCCCACACCAGCGCGGAGTGGTTATGACTCATCGGGGCTCTCTAAAATGAGCCTAACTTCAAGTAAAAAGCGGCATGGCAAAATTCCTAACGCTTGCTCTTCCGACGGTCAAACTGCCTAGGAGGATTGCTTGAAGACGTCTTATCCAGCCCCTGAAGGGATCAGAGACACGACAATCGCAAGGCTACTCTAACAGCAAGGTTGCCTATCGAGGAATACATCAGCCAACGCGACGGTACGACGGACAAAACCCTAAGTACCACAGACCCTAACGGATCTCTGTCGTAAAGAGCAGTGGTTAACTGTGACCTTAGGATATTCTTCCGAGAACTGCTCGATTCGTCTCGACTCGTGAGGAAATTAGTGTCTTTGCGAGAACTTCTCGATTCGTCTCGACTTATGAGATAAAGCCTTAGGCAGCGGGGATTAAAAAACCTGTTTCCTGAGCACTGGGACCCTGCAAGTCGATTCAAAATGGACTCTTGCATACTATTCACGGGTCACACTCTCCAAAGTCGAATCTCGACAAGGAGGGAAACGACCGCTTACGGGTCCTTTCGACTCGTGAGAGGGAAAATTCTCTTATAAGATCCTTACGACTTATAAGAGAAAACGCACTTAGGAATCCTCAAGATTCCTAAGGAGAAAATACACCTACGAGATCCTCTCGATCCGTAGGGAGAAAAGTCTTTGTGAGACCCTCACGGCTCATAAAGTTGAAAAGTCTTAGGCAGCAGATCTGAACCTGCGGCCTAAGCCATCACTACCTCTTGAAGAAGCCAAGACAGGATGCTCGCTCTATCATCTGTCGACCATGCTTACTAAGGTAACATGCTGATAATAAAAGAAGGGGGAAAGCACGGAGATGACACAAGACATTGCAAAAAAATGTGTGTATCTTTATTCATTAATTCAATTAAGTACAATGCGAATCGCATAAAAGAATAAAGAATGGATACATATTATTCAAAGATTACAAGTATATGATTGATACAAAATGTTCATGGTAAGGAAGCGTCTTCAACAAATCCGCAGGCTGCTCTTGCACTTCCTTCAACGCCTCCTCCTGAGTGGCTGCCGCGGCCACTTCTGCATCCACCTGGGCCCGCTGCTGCAGGTAGGATGAAAGTTGCTCCTCAACTGCCTGCTGAGCTGCCTCGCGATTTTGTGCATCCCGCTCGATGACGTCAAGCTGCTGCCTCAGTGTTAACCCGTCAGAGATGCATCGCCGAAGGCCTTCAAAGATAACCTTCAACTGTGCAGCATTTGCATCCACCTGAGCATGCAGTCGGGCAGACTCGCTTGAGATCTCTTGGCATTCCCTCCGCCTTAAAGTCGCTTCTTATTCCAGATAGCGGAAGTAGGAAGCGCTCTGCTCGATCCATGCCGCCCGTTGAGTACTCGCGGCCAAAATCTCGGGGGCAGGACGCATAAGCTCCAGCTGATGCAGGCGGGCCTCGATCTCCCTGCAGTGATTAACCCAAGACTTGACGACGCCTTCATTATGAAAATTTGCAAGCGTCGCCAGCATCGGATTAACCTCCGCAGCGAAATTTGCGGTGGATGTAGGAGCTTCTGCGTCAAGCTCCTCAACGCATCCGCTCAGCATGCTCAAACTCATCGCAGCACCCTTTGAGGATGGATGCCTGGAGAATGGGCCTGCCGGCATCATGATGCGAGACTCGAAGGGGCCAGAATCGGAATGACAACTGAAAAACAAAACACAATCAGATGACGGTTCAAGAAATATAAGAAAGTCATCAATAAGGGAGTTTACTATACCAGCTGCAGCAGGCGACAAAGCCGGGAGAACCGGTGGCGCGGCTGATCTTACATCTCCTCTTTCGATCTGTAGCACTGCAATCAGGGCAAGGAAGAATCAGAAATAATTCCATTATTTGAAAAAAGAAAGGACATTAATTGAAAACTATACTCACCAGCGCCACTGGAGGAAGCAAGTTCTGACGGGAAGGAGAAGTGTGGGTGCAGCACCTGGTACAGGTGATCAAAAAGCACTCCTGCAAAGACGCAATAGTATAACGTCAGTACATAAATTATGCAGCCAAGATAAGACTGATGGGTCACAAATCCATACCTTCCAGCATTTGCGATGGTGCGAGAGAAGGCAGAGGGGTGGTCACCGTCAGGGCGGTAACTGGCGGCGCTGTCTCGAGCAGCGCGACATCAACACCAGCCGCACCTGCGTTAAAAACAAGATAAACATTATTAGGAAAGATTGCAGAATAAAAAAAGGAAGGGCGGTGACCCAAGATTTACCTGAAAAGTCACCGGCCAGAGCCCTAACGAGGGCGTTACTTGATGTAACGGCGACGTCTTCCTCCTCCATTGAGACGGTCTCACCTCCCATTGCCTCATTGCCCGACTCTACAGGAGCCGTCGTCACGCTCGCGACACCAGAAGACGGCAAGGAACCGTAAACAGGGAGAGCGATGATCGAACCGATGCCCGACTCTTGAGAAAGAGCGGCCGTCTCGTCCTCAGCGATCATGCCCGTCTCACCCGCTACCACCTCGGGCTCGGCGGTCGCAGCCGTCTTGTCCACCGCTGCCATGGGTTCATCGGTTGCAGCCGCTCCATCCGCTGCCACCCCAGACTCGGCTGTAGCAGCCGTTTCATTTGCCGCTACCTCGGGCTCGGCATCGGCAACCTTCTTGGGCATAGTAGGCATGACCGTCTCGTCAGCCACTAGCTCAGGCCTGGCGACTACGGCCGCACTGCCCACCGTCGCCTCGGTTTCGGCTGTTGCCTTCTCCACCATCCCCTCAGGCTCGGCAGTCGCCGCCGCTCCTTCAGTTAGACTTGGCCCTGCAGGATAAAATGTATAAGAACCGGTAGTTTTACAACTCTTACAACAAAAGCCTCGAAAAACACGTTACCTGAGGTGGATTAATCGTTGGCTTCCCGAGCTGCACGCGCCGCCTGTCTATAAGCAGAAGACAAGGCGACCGGGGGCTCCTCGGAAGGAGAAGCAACAGGAATAACGGCGCTTGGGCCCGCTCCCACGGCCAAAGCAGCGCTACGCTCCTTCGTTGCGCGCCCCAAGC
Organism: Agapanthus africanus; assembly: GCA_030015575.1. Lineage (NCBI taxonomy): Eukaryota > Viridiplantae > Streptophyta > Magnoliopsida > Asparagales > Amaryllidaceae > Agapanthus > Agapanthus africanus. The sequence continues at coordinate 562,453,864 of CM057340.1, forward strand.
GCTTCCTCTCCTCCCGGGCCGTCACGACGGACCTCTTGGAAGCCTCCTTCAGCAAGGCGTCGTCGTCCGCGTTTAGAGTTGCCTCCAGAGCCTTCAAGGCATCCATCATCGGCCTTTTGAGCTGGGTCTCTTGCGGCAATTCCGAAGAGGCCGGAACATCGGTAGCTGGTCCGGGGAGAGTCCCTGCATCGGCTTGCGCAGTAGATCCCGCGGCCCCTGCAAAGAGACAAAGAAAAGGTTAGATTGGCCATAAGAAAAGAGAATAAAGACTCAATGAGCCGAGACGTACCAACGCCCGATAGAGCGCGTTTCCTTTCCTCCTCCTGGAAGGTTTTCAGAGAAGCAGCGATGGCTTCTTCGGTAGAAATGCCTGTTTAAAAAGAAAAGCATTAGTCAAAGACAATGATAAAAGTACGATGAAATGATGAAGAAGGCAACTAATGATTACCTGATTGAGCAAGTTTAGCCAACCACGCTTCGAGCCTTGCCGATCGCTCAGAAGCCACGATGGCGGCCCCTAGATCGGTGTCTTCTGGTTCTACCAAGAAACCCACATTGCTTCCGTACTCGCTTAGGCCTTCGGTAAGAGGGGCCTGAGGCTCTAAACCGAGCACAGCATCAAGAGAAAGAACGGACTTTTTCTTCCTCTTCTGCGCGCGAACCCCGGTCGCCGCCAAAATCAGCTTACGCTTCGCGGGCACCTTAGGACGGTGGGTCCCGATGTCCGAGCCCACACCAGATTCAGGCGAAACCACGTTCAGCGTCTCCACGGGAATGCGGGGCGCTGGGGGCACGTCCACGATATCATGGGGCAATCCGCGCGGGGGGCTTAGCACACGCGGAGGCTCATCTCCAGCATCTCTCAGCGGAGGAACGACAGGGATCCTTGGCCTCAGGGGAGCTTTGCGGTCGCTGCCAGGGGGCACACCCTTGCGGTCAACCAACAACCGCTTCTCTTCCCGGATGACGGCACCCATTGCGTGCGCATACCAAGCCACGTACACGTTGAGGGCCCGTGGGACGCAGCTCGGCTCGCTGATAAAGAAGTGGGAGCCCGTGTTCAGCCGCATAAAATGGTGCAGCACGCTCCGTATCCCTTCCCTGGTGGCCGCAGGCTCTTCCAAAAATGCCTCCAGTGGGACCCCCTGGTTATAGCTTGATTGTTGGGCGAACCGATGGGGGTTGTACCTCATGAAGAGCGCCATATCGTTTTGCCTGAACACCAGGAAGTCCGGCCGGATGGAGTATAAGTGAAGAATCTCCTGGGCTTTCAATACGGAGGCCCCGTCTTTGAAACCATCACGCAGCGCCAACACCGCCTTAGAGGTCTCCGGGCCGATGGTCATGACTTTGTCCATGAAAGAAATCCTCGCTCTAACCAGGTGCGGACGAAGAAGCAACCCTCTAGCCTCCCGTGGAGATGGATTCACAATCGAGGCGCCAATCAGCCGCATAACTCTTGGGAGCCTGCACTTCTCGAAAAACGAGGGGCTCTTATGAATGCCAAATACCCCGAGCATATGCATTTCCATCCACGAAGTGAAATAGTGCATCGGGAAATTGGCAGGTTGCACCCCAGGTTCATTTGCGTCCGCCGCTACGCTGAGTCCATGGTATAGGTGAGCCAGCCCGGCGATTCCGATCAACAATTTTATGCCAGCCACCATCCGATGCGCTGGGTAGAAAACGGACGGCCTCATGTAGCGTGGGTGCATGGGGAGCGCGAACCAGCAAAGCCATAATCCCATGAACCCGAGAAAGAAGGTCTCCTCATCGATGCCCGGGGCGGTGATTTCCGATAAGGGCATGATGGCGGCATCGGGGAGATAAAAACCTTTTTGATCGTCTTCCAGTTCTGGTTGACGATCAAATCCAAAGACGAAGGGGTCGTCGAGCTTGGAGAACTTTTCGCTCCGCTGCGATAGAACCTCCGGTCGAAGGAAGCGGGCGATGAAATCTCTAAAACTAACTCCCGTCCCCCCGATTCCAAGTAGAGGCTCTCATACATATTCAGCACCTTTACCAGACTCGGAAACTGGTGCTGAATAGCATTCTCCGGCGTTAGGCCCATTACCAAAGGCTTGGTGGCGAAGACATACTCATCCGGAGGAAGTAACTCCTCATAGTGCTCCCCCCCACCGGCAGACCGGAGATCTCAGCAAATTCTTCCAGGGGGATGGAGACTTCCCTGTCCGTCAGAAGAAAAGTATGGGTGGGGGTGTTCCATTGTTCCACGAATGACTTAACCCACCACCTCGGAGGAGCAGGGTACTCAAAGAGCGAGGCATAGACTGCAGGGTACAGACCAATCTTCATCAGGTGCATCTTCTTCGCTGACAAGATATACCTAGCCCACTGTAAATACCCGTCCGATTGTCGAGGGGTTAATCCGAGGTTATAAGTTTGTCCCCAAGGGCGCGCCTCACCCTGGCATATGCGCCGCCCCAAAATGTCCACGGCTGTAGGCGGCTGCACGGGAATGGCAGCAATCGAAGGCTGAAGAAGATCCTCCGAGTTCCAATTTACGACTTCCATGGCATAGTTCACCGGGGGTGCATCCGCATATGGGATCGACGAGATCGGCTCTGACGGCGTCGCACAAGAGAAGCTTCGGCGACCCTTGATGATTTCCCTATACCATCTGCCCCATAGATGAAGGTTCTTATGCTCTGGGTCGTGATCCTTAATCAGAGCGAGAACCTCCCGGTCCACTGGCGCCTCAGGGAAACCTCCCTCTGAGCGGAAGAACGGGAATGACAGATCAACATACATGTTGCCTGCAAAGAAAAACGAAATTCAGCTGTCAATATCATAATTTAATTTTAAAAGCCTGACGCTTGGTACTTTAAAATTTGTACCACACTGCAATGCAGTGGAAAGGGAACCAAAAGTGGACCCACAAAATCTTGATGATAATGCATCAGTTAATGAGACAGCCCCATCATTGGATGAGACTGTCAATTAATGAGGAGATCCCCAAAAGAATATTCTCATTAAATGAGAAATCCCTTGAGACAAGGAGAAAATCTCCCTTTTCAGAGTAAAGCTCTGTCACAAAGTGACACTTGTCAAACTCTGGTCACAAGGGAATAATATTCCTTAAAGAGCCTAGCTCTATAATAAGGATGGAAAAATCCATCAAAGGAAAATTAATTCCTAAAAATTAAAAAATTTGGGATCTTAAAGATCCATGAAAACTCTTAAGAGTTCTTCATTTTTAGATCGAAAGATCTATATTTTGTCCATGAGCAAAGCTCTGTTCATGGGTTAAGAAACCCTGAAACAAGATCTCTTTAGATCTATGGATTCTTGAGAGCAAAGCTCTGTATATGAAACCCCAAAGGGGTTTTCTTTAGATCAGAAGATCTATGAGAGCAAGGCTCTGTTGGTTAAGATTAATTTAAATTAAGTTAATTTTTACCTAAAGTTTTTCTAAAAGTTCTAACTTTGAAAATGAGAGCAAGGCTTTGAAGTTCTTGAAAACGAGAGCAAGGCTCTGGAAATATAAATCTTGAAGATGATAAACATCTGAGGAGGACCAATGGTCCTATTTATAGGCGCTTAAGCGCCCCTTCAACTCCTGAGTTGATCTGACGATTGGGATCTTACCACCGCTGCACTCACGTATGCGCCACGTGAGCGCAACGGTGAGGGGGCATTTGTTTCCCCCAATCAGAGCAAGGCTCTGTTTGAATTTCAAAAATTCAAAAATTAAACAACGCTTCAGATTGCTTGCGCTGCGCGCAACGCGCCACGTGTCAAAAACAGACACGCCAGCGCTGCGCCTAAGACAGCGCACCCAATCAGAGCAAGGCTCTGTTTTAATAAAAATAAAGGAAGCAACGCGTCAGATGACTTGCGCTCTGCGCTCAAGCGCAAGTGCGCTTGCGCCAACTGTGCCAGCATTTAAACAATAAAATTTTGGAAAGATCTTTCCAATCTTGTTAAAAACAAGAAGATTGCCTTCTGTAAAACAGAAGCCTTAGGATCAAAGATCCAACGGTGGGGAAATATCCCCAGATCAATCAGAGAAAGATCTCTATAACCAACCTAACAAACTAATTGGCCCTATATAAAGGCCCCTAGACTCCAAGTCTCACATATACAGAACTCCTCTAAAATTTTTGAGAAGAACTCGAAGAGAAAAAGGTAAAACCTTTGATAAAAAGAAGAATTTCTTCTAAAAAAGATCAAAGATCTAAGAACAAGATCAAGATCTTCAATAAGAATAAAAATAAAGAAGTAATCTACTTCATGATTAGATCTTTTGATCTATATAAAGGCATTGCCTTTTGATAAGAATCAGAACCATTGGTTCTTGAAATCTTTGGAACAAGAAAAACTTGTTTTCTTTGATCCAAATTTGATCAAGATGTGCTCTGCGCTATGGAACAGTGCCTTGCACTTCTGAAATGAGCCTCTGCGTTCTTGGGTTGGCGCAAGTCACCAGAACAAGCCACGTGTCAACCCCAGAATAATCTGTGCCCGCGCTTTAAAAAATGAGCATTGCGCTCTTGGATTGGCGCAAGTCATCAGAGCACGCCACGTGTCAGCAGCGCACTAGCGCAGTGCACCGCGCTAACAGACTTGCGCTCACCAGAGTGTGACACGTGTCACCTCCACATCAGTTTGCGCCTTGCGCTCCTCAATCGGCACAAAGCGCCTGACAGGCCACGTGGAGCGCTGTCAGACTATTAAATGCAGTGTATTATTAAACAAGGGCAGAGCCCAATTAAAAGGTCTATCAGACCAAACAAAATGCTATGCATTATTAGAAAAGGGCAAAGCCCAATTAAAAGGTCCAACAGACCAAAACAAATGCTATGCATTATTAAACAAGGGTAGAGCCCAAATAAAGGCCTGACAGGCCAAACACAAATAAAATGTTGAATATTCTCAACTGGACTTAGCCCAATTCTATCCATAAGCCCTCAAATTAAATTGATCTGAGCACAACTGCTCTCCCAAATCAATTTATGCCCGATTCAAGGATACATCTCTGAACTCCTCTGATATTTATCGTTGTAATTCTTCAACGTCATCAGAGAGGTGACGGGTCCCGACAACCACACATTGATATGGACTGTGGGGTCCTTAAACTCATGGACTATGAGGTCCTTAAACCAATATTCATCCCCAAAATGGGAATGTTGGACCACCATGTCCCTAAACTGGTAATATGGACTGTGCGGTCCTTAAACTCATGGACTATGAGGTCCTTAAACCAATATTCATCCCCAAAATAGGAATGTTGGACCACCATGTCCTTAAACTGGCAATGGACCACCATGTCCCTAAACTGGCAATGGACCACTATGTCCCTAAACTAGAACAATAGAGCCCAAATGCTCTTTTGTCGGATCTAAATGATCCTGTTAAGTCGATCTTAGTCTCAAATTAGACTAGCGTATCCTTAACAAACGTTTAAGTTGATCTTAGCCTCAAATATGGCTAACGTATCCTTAAACCAAAACCTTCAAATAGACTTTAGTCCCAAATTAGACTATAGATCTCCCAACCAACATTGGTTCAAGGGTATATCTCTGAACTCCTCTGATATTTGTCGTTGTAATCCTTCAACGTCCTCAGAGAGGTGACGGGTCCCGACAGCCATAAATTCCACGGACTACAATGGACCACCATGTCTCTAAACTGGCAATCGACCGCAAAGTCTCTAAACTAAACAATAGAGTCTAAACGCTCTCTTATCGGATCTAAACGATCCCGTTAAGTCGATCTTAGTCTCAAATTAGACTAAAGTGTCCTTAACAAACGTTTAAGTTGATCTTAGTCTCAAATGAGACTAACGTATCCTTAAACCAAAACCCCAAATCCAAATCTAAGAAAATACGGATTTAGACTAATCCACGTCCTACGGGCGACGACATAAATTAGTCTCCGTATACAATCCACGGGCAACCAAAAACAAAACAAACATCCACGACACGAAATGACCACCTGGAGAAGGAGAAAGTTGTTACCGCGATGCGGTAGCGTAATTAACTGCAGAGGCTTGCGCCTGCAGGGAAGAGCGTCCCCACAATCAAAAACCCCTCAAGCGAGGGGTAATCTGATGAATTCTGCTACATCGGCTGCATCCGTTTAGACCTTCGATATACGGTGCCATAAATCAACTTGGCATCTTCGGAGAGGTAGGCGGAGAGCACCAATTAGCATCTGCCCCGAATCTCAGGTAAGACGTTCTCTCGTCGCGCCGTCATTCGGAGGGGAACAACACCACTCTACTTTTATGGGGGACCTGGTATGGTCATATCATCCGCGGTCGCCGCAGCTTTCTTTGCGAGATACCGACACAGCCTACCTATCCATTTCTGTCGATGGATCGTCCACGGATCGCCTTTGCTGTGGAGATGTCGAATTGGACCCCTACGGGACGGCTTGAACCATCTACAACTGGGATTCCGAGCCACCCTGTGCCAGCTATAGATATCTTAGGGCGTCGCATCTGCCAAGGTGAAGCCCAGCCATTGGGACAGATTTACAAAATAGGGCTTACCCCTCGACATCCCACGGGCTACCTTCTCTGGGCCCGTTATATTCTATCTGCCCATCGTGCGCAGCTGCAGAGGGTCGGGCTCTATCAGGCAGTGTACGCGTCTCTCTTCCACTATCAGTACCCCCATGTCTGGTGGGTTAAGACTTTCTTAAACCAATGGAATCTTCCCACCAACACCTTCTTTCTAGGGGACCATGAAGTTTCAATTTCTCTGGAAGAGTTTCGTGAGATCTCGGGGTTGCCGGTCAGGGGGATGCACTATGAGGAAATATTACCTCCTGATGAGTATGTTTTCAAAACCGGGCCTGCTATGCTCGACGGCCTGTCGACTGAAAATGCCGTCCGCTACAAGCACCCAAGTTTACTCAAGACTCTGAGCATTTTTGAGAATCTATTCACAGAGTCAGAGGAGCAGGGTGTCACTTTCAAGAGTTTTATCGCCTGCTTCCTTCGCGGGGATGTTCTATCAAAGACGGCTCTAAAGTTTGCAACTATCAACGACCCTTTCGGGTTCGGTCTAAATAAGCTACCGACTAAAGAAGAAGATTTGCCGCAGTTCTACATTCCAATCCTGTCGGCTGTATCTTTTGAGTCAATCGCAGCCCCTGGCATAGATGAAGAGACTTTCTTCGTGGGTTTTATCGGTGTCTGGCTCAGCTGGTTCGCCATTCCCATGCACCGTCGTTTCATAAGAGCCTCGGTCATTTACCATGCTCATCGCATTGCCGAGAGGACGCGACTAGCTGTGGGCATTGCGGGGCTAGTGCATCTGTATCATGGGCTAAGCGCCGCGGCCAATACCTTAACCCCAGACATAGATGTGGTAAATTTCTCTCTTCATTACTTTACGTCATGAATTGAGATGCACGTGCTAGGGGCATTTGCCACGCATAAGAGACCCAGCTTTTATGATGCCTATACTTTTCCGCGGCTTATGAGATTGGTGGACGCTTCTGCTTCCGATCCGACTCAGTCCGGAGCTATTCGTGTGCTGATTAATCCCTATGCGAATATGGGCGGGATGGTATTCAATGATCGAGTCCTCTCTGCTCCTTCAGGACCGATTCAACAGCTTTGTGACTCGTCGAAAGAGGGAGTACCTTCCCTGAAGCCCAAGGAAGCCATGCACTTATATGCGATCAGACCAGGTTATTTGGTATTTTGTCAGAACGGTGTGGCCTTCTTTATGCGGTACAACCCACACCGCTTTGCTCGGCAACTCGGATATGACCAGGGTGTCCCCTTTGAGGCATTTATTGTGGAGCCTAACCCATCGTCAGAAGTTGTTCGTGACGCTGCTCATCACTTCATGCGGCTGAACACCGGCTCTCGCTTCGTGATTCCTGAAGCTGATTATATTCCTCGATGTGTGGGGTATTTCATGGGCTGGTACCTCCACCGAGTAAGTCCCATTATTGCCGAGGAGAGGAGGATGCTCCTCGGATATAGGGCTCCCACTCCGATCCAAGCCACAAGAGTTCTGCCGCGACCACGTGCAGTGGTTCGCCCTCCCCTGAGAGATACCGGTATCGTGCTTATTCCAGAGGCGGCGGAAGTGGATTTAACTCCCACAGCTGGTATGCCTCCGCGAACTAGAGCTCAATCAAGGGCCAATAGGGCGCCAGTAGCAGTATCAGCAGCTGCTGCATTAGCAATGGCAGTGTCGTTGTCGGTGGCACCGCCGAGTGAGGATATTGAAGGAAGTGGGTCAATGTTGCGCTAAAGCATCGAGGGGAAAGAGGCGATCGTCTTCTGCAGTTAGTTCTGGGTCCAAGAGGCTAAAGAAGATGGTCACCAATCTACTCGACTTTTTAGTGGAATCAGAGCCTATCCTCCAAGACAAACCACTAGCCATGCAAGAATCAGATGATGGTATACTTTTCCTGGATTCATCTGCCGAGGAAGCCGCATAATTGGCTGAGGCTATAAGACGCTCATAGGATGAATCCAACAATGTAAGGATCCCGAAGAGGCCTTATCCTGCCGTCATCTTTTACAAAGACCCTCCATCAATACGGCGGATATTTATAGGTCCTTTGGAAGAGGGAGGCGAGAGAGCTCTTAAACAGCCTATCTCGGCCGATACTGAAGACGCTCTTTCGTTGTGGACCGGTGTCCACGAGTCTACCCTCAAACCCCGGCGAGCATACCTCCTCAGAAAGGAGCGTCGGCTTGAACAAGCCATACTAGAAGCTCCTTTGCGCATTGGTACACTTATATATCCTTTTGTAGTATTTTGCACTGCTTATATATATACATATCCTTATCCTAGTGCAAACTTTGCAAGGACTTCAGCAATGGCGGAGGATCTGAGTTTGAGTCGCGCTTTGACTGTGGACTCCGCAAATATCCTCGATGAGACATTAATCAGTGTGGAGGGGGTCGATGCAACTGTTATTCCTGCCACGGAGCTTCAATCGGTGATTTCCGTTCCCTTGGTGCTTGCTCCCCCGGAAGAGGCATCTTCATTGGCCGCAGATTCTATGGATCTCTCTGGGGACGGCCCTGAGACTGCGGGACAGGTAGTTGAGGCACCGTCCTTTCATCGGAGCCTGCGGCGATGGCCACTGCTCCTCAACCGGAAGTTATTATACCGGCCCATATCCCCGATGATATGCTTGGGGGCATGGAGGAGGCCGCCGAAGCTGCTATCCCTCCAGTCCAAAGCGGGAGAAGCATCGAATGCATCCTTTTATATTTTATTTTAATAATCTCTCTATTATCTGAACCTTTCCATCTTTTAAGAATTGCGCGGGTTGGCGGCGTCTATTGCTGATCTGTCTCCCAGGAAATCTTTTCAACGTCTGCTGGAGATGGCCGCTCCGCAGGCAATATCCCCTCAACGCATCGTCCTATCTTCCGGGCAAGGTTAGTGTTGTTCGCCTTCTTCATGGTATTATCATTATTCCATATAACGATACTGATGTCTTCTCCAGTTCTGGAGGCCGATGACGAGGTTGAGATTCTTGACGGGCCTGGGGAGCCTTCAGACCCTTCTTGCATGACCGTGGGTAAGTAAAGTTTTAATGTTGTTCCATTCGCTCTTTACTTGTGAATCTCGCTAATTGTTTTCTATGAATCTTAACAGCTTTGCCAGTTCTTACCACGCTGGAATCTCGCATGACGATGCCGCTCGGCCCCTATGCTCTACGTGCCTCGGAACGGATGGCGAAGCTAAGCTTTCATTCCTTGTCAGCTCTGATTGAAGACCTTCGTGCTGGCAGTCTGATCACGGTCGAAGCATTTACCGCTGAAGCCAATGGTTCTCTTCCCTTTCTTGCTACTTACCATAATGAAACCTTGGTGCAAGTCTGGGTTGAGTTCTGTCGTCAGGTGGAGGCTTGCTTGCATATTCTTGAATCTACACGCCTTCCCTTAGAGGTTGTAGCTGTAAAGGCAAGCTTGCGGGGGCTGATCGAACGAGGCGCCTCAAATATGCTATCATGCGAGAAGAGGCTCAGCCGAAAGTTTTCGGAGAGGGAGCTGGCTTCCAAAGCGTTGAGAGAACTTCAAGCTAATCTTATGGCCCAGACCACTCGGGCATATGATCTTTGGCGAGGGCTTCAAGAGGCTATCAAGGAGGTGGTAGCCATATATAAAGCCGCCATTTTCACTCTCGAAATGGTCGAAGCTCATAAGGTTACCGAAAAAGAGCTTGAAAGTCAGCTTGACTCATACCAGGCCCAACAGGCTCAAGCGGAGGCCCGTCTTTTGACGATAATGAATCATGAAGCCGAGGCCCAGCGGAAAAAATATGAACTGGCAAACCTATTGAATCGTCTGCCGGCTTGAAGAATTGTATATATTTTTTTATTCTTCATTTGTAGATACTCCTGAATAAGAGTATTTTTTTATTCTTTCATAAATTGTACTTTGTATTCATTTTGATTCATGAATAAAAAACATATTTTGTTGCATGATGGCGTGTCCCATTTAGTAAGTGCATTTTGTGGATAATCTACTTTGATTTCCTTGTAGGACAGCGATGGCTTAGAAGTCAGGGTTAAGATCTGCTTCTAAGACTTTCAACTTTATGAGCCGTGAGGGTGTCATAAAAAATTTCTCCCTACAGGTCGAGAGGGTCCTGTAGGTGTAATTTCTCCTTAAGAATCGTGAGGATTCATAAGTGGGTTTTCTCTTGAGAGTCGTAAGGATCTCACAAAAGAGTTTTCTCCCTTACGAGTCGTGAGGACCCGTAAGTGATGGACGAGGTTGACATTATCCGCATTTCATGGAGTCAGGGGTTGCTCTGGCCATTTCCCACGGGGTCAAAATTGATTTTAGCCGTGTTCTATGGGACCAGGATTTGCTCTGGATGCTTCCCACGGGGTCAGGATTGACATAAGCCGTATTCCACAAGGACCAGGTTCCGCTCTGGACGCTTCCCACGGGGTCAGGATTGACATAAGCCGTGTTCCACGAAACCAGGATTTGCTCTGGATACTTCCCACATGGTCAGGATTGACATAGCCGTGTTCCATAAGGACCAGGTTCCGCTCTGGACGTTTCCCACGGGGTCAGGATTGACATAAGCCGTGTTCAACGAAACCAGGATTTGCTCCGGATGCTTCCTACGGGGTCAGGATTGACATAGCCGTATTCCGCAAGGACCAGGATCCGCTCTGGACGCTTCTCACGGGGTCAGGATTGACATAGTCGTGTTCCACGTAACCAGGATTTTCTCTGGATGCTTCCCACGGGGTCAGGATTGACATAGGCCATGTTCTGCAAGGACCAGGTTCCGCTCTGGATGTTTCCCACGGGGTCAGGATTGACATAAGCCATGTTCCACGAAACCAGGATTTGCTCTGGATGCTTCCCACAGGGTCAGGATTGATATAGCCATGTTATGCAAGGACCAGGATCCGCTCTGGACATTTCCCACGGGGTCACGATTGACATAAGCCGTGTTCCACGAAACCAGGATTTGCTCTGGATGCTTCCCACGGGGTCAGGATTGACATAGCCGTATTCTGCAAGGACCAGGTTCCGCTCTGGACGTTTCCCACGGGGTCAAGATTGACATAAGCCGTGTTCTACGAAACCAGGATTTGCTCTGGATGCTTCCCACGGGGTCAGAATTAACATAGCCGTGTTCCGTAAGGACTAGGATCCGCTCTGGACGCTTCTCACGAGGTCAGGATTGACATAGCCGTGTTCCGCAAGTACCAGGATCCGCTCTGGACGCTTCTCACGGGGTCAGGATTGTTAGTTATATGTATGCCCTAGAGGCCATTACTGTACATTGGATGTACATTGTAGTGGATGCTGGGATATATATAGGGAGGACTTTCTTGCTCGACATGATGGTATGCTATCTGGTTGCTCTTTACCTTAACGTGTACACTGATTGTCTCTCTGTTACATGTTGGTAAAGCCCTTAGGATGTGTACTTGACTACCTGGACTATGATGCGGATCATACTAGTGGGGACAGGGCAGTCCATAAGTACATCCTTCAAGGTCCCTAGTCGTGGGTGTATCGAGACAGGGCATCGATATACCAGAGTAGACTAGCGTATACCTTCTCGACCCATACAGATGGGCGATGAATGATCCCATATCCATTGGTGTTTGACATCAGAGATGATATACGGGTGCTCAGTGGAGACTGGGTACACTGGACGGACTCGCCGAGAACTCCCAGATGGTATTATACCTTACGTCAGATGGCAGTTCTCTGGTGACACTGGTACAGAGTAGTCTGTTGACCCGAGATCGTCATAGAGTCTTGTGTGGTTCCCACTGTGCTTTGATTTCCACCTTACCACGTCCAAGAGGGCGTGCAAAACGGTGGCTTTTGGGTACAGTCCCGAATCACATGGAGGCAATGAGCGATAGGAGGGGATTCGTCTCTCCCGGTATAGGGAGTTGATGTTGCGCTGTGTTCGATTGGCTATAACCGGAAATCCCTGGCCAGGGTTGCTGAGATTTACTGGTAAGTGTTACCAGTAGTTTCTCAAACTGTTATAGACTTCATATCGACACGACTTATCGAGCTATTAGGGTCTGACGTTTACCACCCCTAGGCGAGATATGCGATATATCAGACGACGAGACCGGACTGTACGGTAAGTGTTACTGGTTGGATTCACAGGAGTGTGAGCGGGCTTGCTCGTCGATCTTCTGATTGCTCAATACCCGGGTGGCCGTTACGTTTAGCAGACCGCTTGCGGCTTGTGGGTGTTTGATATGATCATCATCTGCTACCGGCGTATTGACGAGTCTTTAGAGTCCTACACAGAGGTTTCCTGGCTCAAGCGAAACGAAATAGGAGCGCATATGAGATATGTGCGGGACCGAGAATAATGCGTGTATGTGATACCGTATTTCATTCTCGCGATGAATGTGTCGAATAGTTGTATGCGATATAACCTAGTTATCGAATCAAGAATTGATTCGATAAAACGATACATTGTATACTAGTCGGTTGTGTGCGACATGACCGGATCATTGAATCAAGTGTTGATTTAATGATTTAATGCATAATTATATATTTGATATATTAATTTGCATTAACTAGTAGTGGTTCACTTTAAATGGATTTTCTCACTTGAAGTTCACAAGTTGTATATGTGATATATTTTTGTGCACTTGTTTGTATCATGTTTGATGATACATGCTCACTTGGGTTTATGTAAAGAATTAAACCATGGTTATAAGAATGGTTAGGGTTTCATTTCTTTTACTTATTCATTTATCTATTTATTGATTTATTTATTTATTTCTTTTTGGCAAATGAAGATAATGAGAGAAAATGGTGGCTTTATTTGTTTGATATTGAAGTTTCATGAAGCTTTGACCAAGTGACCATTTTGTCTCATGCTTAACCCTAACCATTCCACTCAACCATGATTCATTCTCTACACTTGACCATGGTTATATTATGATAAGGTTTATTATTCTTTTCTATTCAATTAACTCATCATAATATTCATCATCTTCATCTTCTTCTTCAAGAAGAAAAGCTTGCCTCCATCAATGGCAACTTGAGAAAAAGAGTGAGAATTCCAATTCTAAAGTGAACCCACTTCCTATTTCTTCATCCTCTACCTCTTGCCAAGTAGTATGGGGTGTTTTCTTCACAAGTTTCTTGACTTGGTGAAGTGGGAGCTTGATCTTGCGATGTCTCGACGTAGATCATCTTCGGCCTCGTAGTCGATGACCTAGCCCGTCCATTTCTCCGATGAAGCCGACGCTAGAGCCCGGGATTCGATTTGGACAGCGAGGAGACTTCATTGCGGAGCTATGGAGGTGAAGGACCGGATCTACAATGGTTGTATTTCCGTTCTTGTAGTTAAGTTGTTAACTAGTTTCATTTGTCGCCTAAAATCTAGTTAACGATCCGTATTAGGGTTTCTCGGCACCCGTAAAATTTTGAAATTGGCATAGTTGATGCCTTATGAGACCTCCTTGTGTGCCTAGGAACCCTACAGTGGTATCAGAGCCTAGCTAGAGCCTTAGGCGATGCGTAGACGATGTTAGAAACCCGATCGAACCTCGAAACCCTAACTTTTAACCCTCTCTGGACTTTTTCTGAAAAAGTGGTTTTTTCCAAATTAAAAATGCTTAAAAAATTCAGCAGGAAATTCAAAGAATTACGGTGCAAAAATTACCTAATGATCTTTCTAAAGCGCGGCGGAACCGCGGCATTAGCCGCCTATTGCGGCGGTTCCGCGCCCATTTAGTCTCATCAGCCAACCATTTTTGCACAGTAATTCCTATTTTATGGTGCTGGATTTTATGGGAATTTTTAATATTTATTATAGAGTTGAAATTTCTGGGTTGTATTGGGAGTTCGTAGATTCGATCGGATTGTCTAATCATGTCTATGTGTTTTCCGGATAATTTTTGAATATGTTAAAAAGTTCGACCGGATATAAATACCCACCTTTTCCCCTGTCGGGAAATTTCCAAGTGTTGGATTTTTCCGTGGTTTAAAGACGTTTTAAGTAGTGCAAGTAACGCGATGGACCCTCTAGAAGAAAACAAATCTTAACTCGATTATGTGACCGTCTTGAACTGCCCTTTGAACCTTAGGGTTTGGGGCAGTACGGCGTGCCACATGTGAGGCGTTGGCTTGACCCTTCTACGGCTGGACCGTTGGTACTGAGGCACGAAGTGAATGTTTTTGAACTTATTTCATGTGATGAGCTGTTTCGGGAGAACTTGGATGTTCGATTGTTCGATCGGAAAGTTTAACATTTTCTATCTTATTCGGAATGTGATACAATATTCGGAATTCACAAGTAGTTATGAGATAACTGAATGAATGTTATAAATCTAGCAGTTTAGTCTCACTTGATCGGTTGCCACGGAATTTTGATGTGACCAAAAGTCCGTCGCAATCACGTAGCGTACGCGGATACTCGCCGGGTAAACTTAATAGACAGCCTCATTCCATAGCCCCGACCAAGTGACTGTAGGAGAACCCTGTAGCCGAAAGCATCCGTAAGGGTGCTCACGGTAGCGGTGTTCCGCCTTGGTGCACTTCGTCGATGGAATCAGGGGTGCGGCCGCCTACTAAAGTTTGCGATGAGTATTCGATCGGGGTGTCGGGAATCTTGTTGAATTGCCCGACTTGATATTGAAAAGTGTTTTCGATTTTGAGACTAAAATGCGGGGTTTATAATTGTTAGGCATGCGATATCTAAGTAATTCATTTGGTCAGGCATGCGATGTCTGAGGAGGTTGCGGATTCCAACTGTTGTAGTTTTACACTTTCTTTTCTGTGACCGTAAGTGTAATATGTGATATCGCCGGTTTCGTTGCTATATGTCAACGACAATTGGGATGCGCATATTTACTTACGTTGATGACATGTGATGTTATGTGTTGCTGGATATATTATATTGGATCGTCGTGTTTGAATAGCCGGGGTTTTTTTTATGTGAGATGAGTGTTTTTTCATTTTCATTCATGTAAAATCTGTATGTAATATTCTTTTATTGGGGCTCTTCCAGGTTGCGGAAGATGTCACCCTCTGTATATTATTTACTTTTCCGCACTAGGATAGACCCAAGGAGGGGAGCACAAGTAACCGGGTTCTGGAGTCCAGTGGGAGACCCACTCGAGGAGTCGAGTCCGGGTCTCCTAACTCTAGAATTGGTAGGGTTGCTTGCCGCTCTCGTAGGGGTCTAGGGGTGTGGGTTTGGCTATTCATCGCGACCGTGGAATCCGTGTTTTATACTGGCTCGTATTGAAAACACGGACGTCCTAGTATATCCAATATTTCATATGATTCTTCTGCTGCGATATCTGTGATGTGATCATGTGATATGTTCTGTGATAGATACTGTATATAGTATATATGATATATTATATAGATGTTACTTATGTTCTACACCCGCGCTAGCCCTGCCCCGCTCTGCCGTTAGTTACCTAACCTAACGGTGCACGAGGGGACATCGAGGCGAATGCGGATGGCATAAGTGTACGTCGTATTTATCTGTGATGTTTAGGTACTTAAATGATGGGACTTCATTAATGTGATTAATGAAAGTAAAAGAAACCTAAAGATGTTGTAGAATCGAATTTCAAAATAAAACAGGTAGCTGCAGTTCTTGCTTTGCACAGCGGTATATATGATATATCCTGCACCTTATTCGATAAGGAAAGGGCCGAGATCCCTTCACCGGGAGTGACTCCTTTAGCAATAACTAGCAGATGCTACACACTCGGTTTGTCTTTTGATTGCTTTTAAGAGTTTTTGCTTTGCACAGTGATATATATGATATATCCCGCACCTCATTCGACGAGGAAAGGACCGACGATCCCTTCACCGGGAGTGACTCCTTTAGCAAGACTAGAAAAGCCTAAAAAACACTCCATTTTAAAATCATTTGATTCTACAACGATATCAAGTTCATTACGCAATAGGTTTTCAGAAAAACCTGTCGTAGCCCTCCGTCATTTCAGATAAGTAGTAGTTAGTATTCGTGCTACGTTTGTTGGCCTGCGTCAAGGCGTAGTGTGCGGTAGCTAACTATTATTTATCTGCTTATGCATATGATGCAGATTGGATTAGGGTAGTCGTGCGACTTTGTTGGCCTGCGTCAAGTGTCGTGCGGGTGGGTTTAATTCAATCAAGAAATGACGGGTTGAACTTGACTAGCGGACTATGGTTTGTTGGCCTGCGTCAAGGTCATAGGACGCTAGGGGTAAAATATTATCGGGAATTTCAAGTGTTGAAATTTGCAATGAGATTGCATACCTTCTATGAGATAGTTGGATCCCGATACCCGCTGCGAGTAATTGTTACTCCTGGGAGAGTTTTACACATTACCATTAGCCGATCAAGTAGGTGTCTAGAAAGGTGTTAACGAGGTTACGCCTCTGGGAAAACGAGGTTTACATTAATTAGGTTCGTGCGAAAGCACGGGGGACCTCCCTCAAAGTACCGACACTGGCCTGGCTGAAAGATTTGCGAACTTGTAGTATGTAATTAATCCCGGCTAGTCTTTCCTTTTAGGGTTTGAAGGAAGATTTGATAAAAAGCAGTGGGAGCCATCCTGATTAGAAAAAATAATAACCAATCTATTCTTGCAAGAGCATAAGCTGAGTGTTTTCTTCCCTCTCTCTCCAGGTAGCGACCATATCACGCCTTAATCAAGATAATAATACGGAAGTATTGACCGAACCCGCTTGTTATACGGAGCTGGGGAACGTTGGTCCCGCTCCAACTTATAATTGTTATAAGACAGAGCAGGAAATAGGGGATTACCAGAATTCCCGTGCCACCCAAACGAAG
This sequence comes from Agapanthus africanus, assembly GCA_030015575.1. Classification (NCBI taxonomy): domain Eukaryota; kingdom Viridiplantae; phylum Streptophyta; class Magnoliopsida; order Asparagales; family Amaryllidaceae; genus Agapanthus; species Agapanthus africanus. Next base: position 562,471,130 of record CM057340.1, read on the forward strand.
AGAGTGCATGCTGATGCATCATCTTCGGGTGTGTTCTTTATACAGAACTGTTTCTCTATTCTCTACGTCCTGGGTATTTGATACCGGATCAGGATTCCAGATATGTAATATGTTACATAGGGCTACAGAAAGGTAAAGAACTGAGAACGGGTGATAAGTTTCATGAGGCAGAAAACGGGGCAAGTGTTGCAGCCAAGTCTGTTGGTCACTGTCACCCTGTATTACCAATACATTGATTCTGAACAAATGTTATTAGATACCGAACCTGATATGCAAAATCATATCTGTCTCTTTATTAGTAAAGAAACGATAAAATTTTGTATTGTCGGATAATGTTTTGAACATTTCCTATATCAAAAGTTGATCGGTTCAGGCACGTTATCTAAAAGCATTGATGTTCTAAATCAAACTACAGTTCTTAGTATACGGAACACACACAAGAGGAAGAGTTCAGAAATGAACGAATCCTTCTTGAGGCATTGTAGACTAGGTCATATCAATGCGACCCGACTAGCTGAAGTTACTTGTAGATGCATATTTAAATCAGTTTGAATTTACATCTTATGAAACTTGCCAGTCATGTCACAAAGATAAGATGACCATAGCTCCGTTTACTGGAAACAGAGAAAGAGTAAGTAAACTCTTGGGACGATACATGTTGATGTATGTAGGTCCCCTGTCTACACATGCCAAGACTGGTTCTTTGTTCTTCGTTACATTCTCTGATAATCTCTCAAGATTCAGACATATGTTCCTGTTGAAACACAAGTCCGAACCTTTTGAGATATTCACAGAATATGATTTAGAAGTAGAAAACCAAAACAAGGGTATAAGTATTATGTCCTTTGATGAGATCGAGGAGGAGAATACTTGAGCACGGAAATCCTGGATTATTCTAAAGGAGAATGAGATTCTCTCTCAGCATTACTCCTCCGTATACACCATAGCACGATGGTATATCGGGGCGGAGCAATAGCACCCTATGTGATATGGTATGCTTTATGATGAGTACTACTGAGTTTCCTATTTCCTTTTGGGAGTTATGCACTTGAGAAGCTGCATACCAATTGAATTGGGTTCCAATCAAATCAGTTGCCTACCGCTTCATATGTGATATGGAAAGGGAAGAGCCCATATCTTAAGTTGGTTAAGATTTAGGGTTGTCCGGGCTATGTCTGAAAAGCAAAATCCGGACAAGCTCGAGGCAAGATCTGTTATGTAGAACTGGAAATGTTCCAGCTATACAAACAACAGCAGATGATTTGGTAGAACCAAAGGATTCAGTAGATTACCAACGAACCTCAGCCTCTCCGCCGATCTAGTAGGGTTCCTCACCCACCTGAGAGATATTTCGGTTTCTCTATGACAGTGGGAGCGAGGATTGCATCATGAGATGATGACCCAACTAGTTTCGAGCTGGCCATCAGGAGTGGGACTCTGTAAGAATGGCTGGATGCTTAGCGATCTGAGATGGAATCCATGTACACCAATAAAGTATGGACTTTGGTTGCTATATCTGAAGGGTTAAATCCCCATCAGGAGCAAGTATATCTTGAGAAGATTACTTGGTGTAGATGGAAAAGTTGAGACTTTCAAAGCTAGACTTGTTAAAGCTTTTCGTCATCGACCAGGCGTGGATTATGATGAAACCTTTTCAAGTGGCTATGCTTAAGTCCATCCAGATCCTACTTGCTACGGCTACATACCATGACTACGATATCTAGCGGTTGGGTGCCATGACTACTTTTCTAAATAATGATTTAGAAGAGAACGTCTATAAGAACACAGCCAGAGGGCTTCGTAGACAGTGGGAGCAACGGAAACGTGTGCAAGATGTTTTATATGATAAAGCAGGCATCGCGGAGTTGGAACATCTGTTTTGATGGATAAGTCAAACAGTTTGGCTTCATCAAAATGGTAGATGAACCTTGTATATACAAAAAGGTAGTAGGGAGTATGGTGGTGATCCTCGTAGAGTACGTGGATGACATACTCTTGATAAGAAAGGAGTTTCCTATGCTACGCTCGGTCAATCTCCGCTTATCACAATGATTCTCCATAAAGGATCAAAGTGATACCTCCTAAATCCTGGGTTTTGGATCTATGAGATAGATCTAATTGGATGTTAGGATTCTCACTAGTTGTAGTGAGATGGTATCAATTGGTCCTGGGGAGAATCGCTGAAAGTGTTCCAGGGTGATAAAGATGACTGAAAGTCAGTCACAGGCATTGTCTTAACCCTCAGCAAAAGGGACGGTATGTTGGAAGAGTTCCAAGCTAGATACCGTGGCATACTAGACGATAAAGGCAGGATACATCGCTACTTAAGATGCTACCAAAGAGGCTGTTTGGGTGTATAATGGTTCATGAAATGAACTTAGTTCCTCCCATTGTGTGACAATGGAGTTGTGGCTTATGCCAAGGAACGACCGTCCCATCAGTGATCCAGACATATTCTAAGGCAATGTCACCTGATCATGGAGATGGTTGATCTCCAAGGGATCAAGGTTAGAAGAGTAGACTCAGAGGACAACACGGCGGATCCACTCACAAAGGCCTTTTCCCAGAGAGACTCTTTTATGGGATGGTTGAGTATGAGATACTACAACCACAGCTATCAGATGACCCTAGTGCAAGTGGGAGATTGTTAGTTATATATATGCCCTAGAGGCCATTACTGTACATTGGATGTACATTGTAGTGGATGCTGGGATATATATAGGGAGGACTTTCTTGCTCGACATGATGGTATGCTATCTGGTTGCTCTTTACCTTAACGTGTACACTGATTGTCTCTCTGTTACATGTTGGTAAAGCCCTTAGGATGTGTACTTGACTATCTGGACTATGATGCGGATCATACTAGTGGGGACAGGGCAGTCCATAAGTACATCCTTCAAGGTCCCTAGTCGTGGGTGTATCGAGACAGGGCATCGATATACCAGAGTAGACTAGCGTATACCTTCTCGACCCATACAGATGGGTGATGGATGATCCCATATCCATTGGTGTTTGACATCAGAGATGATATACGGGTGCTCAGTGGAGACTGGGTACACTGGACGGACTCGCCGAGAACTCCCAGATGGTATTATACCTTACGTCAGATGGCAGTTCTCTGGTGATACTGGTACAGAGTAGTCTGTTGACCCGAGATCGTCATAGAGTCTTGTGTGGTTCCCACTGTGCTTTGATTTCCACCTTACCACGTCCAAGAGGGCGTGCAAAACGGTGGCTTTTGGGTACAGTCCCGAATCACATGGAGGCAATGAGCGATAGGAGGGGATTCGTCTCTCCCGGTATAGGGAGTTGATGTTGCGCTGTGTTCGATTGGCTATAACCGGAAATCCCTGGCCAGGGTTGCTGAGATTTACTGGTAAGTGTTACCAGTAGTTTCTCGAACTGTTATATACCTCATATCGACACGACTTATCGAGCTATTGGGGTCTGACGTTTACCACCCCTAGGCGAGATATGCGACATATCAGACGACGAGACCGGACTGTACGGTAAGTGTTACTGGTTGGATTCACAGGAGTGTGAGCGGGCTTGCTCGTCGATCTTCTGATTGCTCAATACCCGGGTGGCCGTTACGTTTAGAAGACCGCTTGCGTCTTGTGGGTGTTTGATATGATCATCATCTGCTACCGGCGTATTGACGAGTCTTTAGAGTCCTACACAGAGGTTTCCTGGCTCAAGCGAAACGAAATAGGAGCGCATATGAGATATGTGCGGGACCGAGAATAATGCGTGTATGTGATACCGTATTTCATTCTCGCGATGAATATGTCGAATGGTTGTATGCGATATAACCTAGTTATCGAATCAAGGATTGATTCGATAAAACGATACATTGTATACTAGTCGGTTGTGTGCGACATGACCGGATCATTGAATCAAGTGTTGATTTAATGATTTAATGCATAATTATATATTTGATATATTACTTTGCATTAACTAGTATTGGTTCACTTTAAATGGATTTTCTCACTTGAAGTTCATAAGTTGTATATGTGATATACTTTTGTGCACTTGTTTGTATCATGTTTGATGATACATGCTCACTTGGGTTTATGTAAAGAATTAAACCATGGTTATAAGAATGGTTAGGGTTTCATTTCTTTTACTTATTCATTTATCTATTTATTGATTTATTTATTTATTTATTTTTGGAAAATGAAGATAATGAGAGAAAATGGTGGCTCTCTTTGTTTGATATTGAAGCTTCATGAAGCTTTGACCAAGTGACCATTTTGTCTCATGCTTAACCCTAACCATTCCACTCAACCATGATTCATTCTCTACACTTGACCATGGTTATATTATGATAATGTTTATTATTCTTTTCTATTCAATTAACTCATCATAATATTCATCTTCTTCTTCTTCTTCTTCAAGAAGAAAAGCTTGCCTCCATCAATGGCAACTTGAGAAAAAGAGTGAGAATTCCAATTCTAAAGTGAACCCACTTCCTATTTCTTCATCCTCTACCTCTTGCCAAGTAGTATGGGGTGTTTTCTTCACAAGTTTCTTGACTTGGTGAAGTGGGAGCTTGATCTTGCAATGCCTCGACGTAGATCATCTTCGGTCTCGTAGTCGATGACCTAGCCCGCCCATTTCTCCGATGAAGCCGACGCTAGAGCCCGGGATTCGATTTGGACAGCGAGGAGACTTCATTGCGGAGCTATTGAGGTGGAGGACCGGATCTACAAAGGTTGTATTTCCGTTCTTGTAGTTAAGTTGTTAACTAGTTTCATTTGTCGCCTAAAATCTAGTTAACGATCCGTATTAGGGTTTCTCGGCACCCGTAAAATTTTGAAATTGGCATGGTTGATGCCTTGTGAGACCTCCTTGTATGCCTAGGAACCCTACAAGGATTTACATAGGCCGTGTTCCACGTAACCATGATTTGCTCTGGATGCTTCCCACGGGGTCATGATTGACATAAACCGTGTTCCGCAAGGACCAGAATCCGCTCTGGATGCTTCTCACGGGGTCAGGATTGACATAGGCCGTGTTCTACGTAACCAGGATTTGCTCTGGATGCTTCCCACGGGGTCAGGATTGACATAGGCCGTGTTCTGTAAGGACCAGGTTCCGCTCTGGACGTTTCCCACGGGTGCAGGATTAACATAAGCCGTGTTCCACGAAACCAGGATTTGCTCTAGATGCTTCCCACGGGGTCAGGATTGACATAGCCGTGTTCTGCAAGGACCAAGTTCTGCTCTGGACATTTCCCATGGGGTCAGGATTGACATAAGCCGTGTTCCACGTAACCAGGAAGGGTTGACTTTTGGTTGTCTGTGCATCGCCGAGTCATGGAACTAGGAACTTTGTCGCAGCTCCAATTTGTTGATGTTGTGTCTGTTGTAATGAGACGAATGTTGAGATGATCTTCAGGCTGTCTGTGAACTGTCGAGACTTGGCTTCTTTCGGATGGAGCCTGCGGGGAAGGTATGGTTCCCTCTTTATTTGTGCCCCTGGATTGTATACAAGGATCGATGTGATCTCATCTGTAGGGCAAAAAGTTTCATTTTATATATTTTCTTTCCGCGATACTCTATCATTTCAGCTTTTATATCGCGAAAGTCGCGATTGCCCAATCATTTTAGCTATTTTTCGCTGTGCCCAATCATTTCGGCTATTTGTTTTATTTTTACTCGCTGCTTGTTATTGCGAGTTGCCCAATCATTTCGGCTATTTTGTATGCATACATTTTTACTTGCTGATTTTGTTGCAAGTTGCCCCATCATTTCGGCTATTTCGTATGCATTTGTGGCTCGCTGGCTTTTCGCTGCAAGCTTGGAATTAGACACCGATTTCGGCATTAGCACCGCTACAACTGGGATATCGCTAGGAGAGAATCATCATTCGCCTTTGTCGATGTCGAACAAAGGTGGCTTAGTAAACATGGTTAAAATCCTGTCGACTAAGGCTTTTAATTTTACGAGCCGTAAGGGTCTCATAAAGGTATTTCTCCCCACGAGTCGTGGGGATCTTGTAGGCATACTTTCTCCTTAGGAATCATGAGGATTCCTAAGTGTGTGTTCTCTTATAAGTCATAAGGATCTTACGAGAGTATTTTCTCCTTATAAGTCGAGAGGGCTTACAAAGGCTGTCAACTGAGTAAACATATCCTTAGTCGCGGGTGAGACTTTGTTAGGGAAATGTTTATTCGTGCCCGTGGATTGTATACAAGGGTCAATACTGAACCGCTTGTAGGGTAGTATTGGAGGTTGTGATGGCCGCTTAAGAACATGTTCAGATCCCTGTAGATTAAGGCTTTTGAGTCCTATGAGTCGTGAGGGTCTCAAAGGGGGAATTCTCCTTACGAGTCGTGAGAATCTCGTAAGTGCGTTTCTCCTTAGGAATCGTGGGGATCCCTAAGTGTGTTGCTTCTTTGTGAGTCATAAGGATCTCACGCAGGTGGTTTCTCTTCACAAGGTCGAGAGGACTTTGCAAGTGTCTTTTAACGAGATTGCGCCCTTTCAGGTTTTCACAAAACTCGCCGGTAGCCCTGCTGTTTTTACTCACGGAGCCCTTTCAGGTTTTCATCCGTGCCCATTTTACTTATGGGCATACCGTTTTCTTCTCTTTTTTTATTTTTATTTTTATTTTTTTTGTGTCAGCATTGGGATGCTGCTGCCCGTAGTAGTTTATCGACGTTTCGGTCAACAATAAATTTTAGGACATGGTGGTCCATTATTAGTTTAAGGACGTTTCGGTCCGTCGTTAGTTTAAGAACGTTTAGATCCGTCGTTAGTTTCAGGAAATTTTGGTCTGTTGTTAGTTTAAGAACGTTTCGGTCCGTTGTTAGTTTCAGGACATTTCGGTCCGTTGTTAGTTTAAGGACGTTTCGGTCCGAAAAAAAAGCCGGCTACTACTTACAGAGTTTAGGCTTAGGAAGATAGCGAGCGGACATAGGCGTCGTCATCTATCGTTGACCTAGGCCGTGACTCGTCAGGCGTAGTATTTTTTAGGAAGCGACCGTTTATTGGCCTGAAAGGTCTTTCACCATGCATGTCCATGAGTAGATATGCTCCACCCTGGTAGACTTTGTCTATGATATACAGGCCTTCATAGTTCGGCTCGAATTTCCCCCGCTTGGCACGATTGGGGATTATAGGTCTTTTGACCACTAGCACGAGTTCGCCTTGGCGGAATGTTCTTGGCCTAGTCAATCACTCATATGAGCGCGTCATCTTTGCTTTATAAGCCTCCAGATTTTGCTGCGCTATGAGCCTGGTTTCATCAAGGGCATCGGGCTCCTCAAGCCGAAGGTGAGCGTTTTCTTCGTCTGTTAACTCGTAGTGAACAGCCACTCGTAGAGAGGGTAACTCTATTTCGAGAGAGAGTACCGCTTCTGTGCCGAATACCAATGCATACGACATTGTGTTTGTGGCTGTTTTGAACGTAGTTCGATACGCCCAGAAAGTTTCATGCAGTCTCTCATGCCAGTCCCTCTTACTTCGAAACACCGTCTTTTTCACGATCTTCGTCAAGGTCTTGTTGAAAGCCTCAGCTAGACCATTAGCTCGGGGATTATAGACCGAAGAGTACCTCCAGTCTATGTTATGTTATTGTGTGAAGCGGCTGATCTTGTGGCTTCTATAGGTTGGCCCGTTATCGGAGATAATCCGTCGCAGAGTGCTGATTGAATGATAGGTTTTACGATCAAAGAATTGTTAACCGCAATCAAGAACGACGTCGCTTGGTAGCTAGCCGGTGAGTACGGGTCGGTCCACAGGGATTTTGTGTATTCTTAATTTGTTCTAACGAGTTAATTCCAAACGGTGTTGGGTTGATTATCACTAAAAACTGAGTTGATTTAAACTAGGATTAGAATCTTGCTAGGGTTAGGTTTAGGTTAAGTTTGGAAATTTAAGATTTCCCACCGCTTTCAATGCCCTAATTTAGATTTATTTAGGTGTTATGGTAATAATTAATAAAGTGGATTAGTACCATCGGAAAGAAACGATGTTTCTTCCTCTAGGTTCTTGTCCTTCCTTTCTCAATTCTTACCCTAACCTCCATGGAAAACATATACAATCGGTCTTTTAAACTACGGTATCACCGCTACCTCATGGGGTAGGATGCCGTAGGGAGCGGTGTGTGTATGTATGCATGGAGTCCTATGAATTATTAAGTGATGGGCAAGAAAGGGGTGAGAGATTTTCATCTCTCAAATCTTTCCTATTCCTAACCCTAACAAGTGAGGAACTACTCACTCATTAGGGAATTAATTAACATGTTCTAAACTAATTAACTAGGGCAGATAATAAAAATTATACTAAGGCAGAAATAAAATTAAGAACTAGGGCAGATAATAAAATTCTTAATTTATTTGACGGCTCTCTCCAAATATTTACACCGAATTTAAATTCTGAATAGATGAAATAAAAAGAGGCATACCTCCAAAAGAGGTTTAGAATTTCTATTTATAGAGCACAGAAACCCTAGGGTTACATTCGATTCACATCTGCATTTACAAATATATCCTAAAGAAGACTAGTCAACACACTGCCGCACTGACATGAAATTGCACCGACACGGGCTTCATATGGCCGCGGATCCGCGGCCATATGGCAAGTTTGGCCGCAGTTCCACGGCCATGTTGAGAGCTTGTTGGCTGCATTTTTCTGGGTTTCTTCTGGTTGCCTTTGGATTCTTGTTTCTTCACTTGGTTTCTCAGATTGTTTTCTAGTTTTCTTCTCGATTTCCACAGTGAATGATGTTGTGGATTTTACCGTTTGCTTCGTGTCGAAGTCTTGAACCTTGCGCTGCCTTTGTACTTTGTGAAATTGTCCATTGATCTTCGTTTAGTCTTCAAACTGTATGCATGATCAAGATTCTTCCATTTGTTGGTCGTAGTCTCACTTTTGTGCCGTCTTTTCATCATTTTCACTGTTTTTGTTCCGAGAACCTGTAACCTGCAACTATGTAGCATGGATCAAAAGCACCTGTTTATTTGTAAAATGAATAAGAATGGGGAATATAATAATGCAAAATTATGTTATGAACAAATACCCCCAAACTTATCTTTTGCTCGTCTCGAGCAAAACTAGTTTATTCTCGAAAAAGTCTAACCTCACTTTCGCAGAGAAACACGATTGCACTGAGCTCGTGCAACAAGCCGTTAAATCTCTAGGTGTCCCTAGTTGGAGGAGCGTTGTCTCCTGAGGGTTTTCAGCAGATACTACCCACAAAATCCTATCAATTCGGCCCATTGACTTTTATTCTCCAATTAGGTTTTCTAACAAGAAACTCTATTATCTTTGACTCAGAAATTATCCACCCATATTTTTCACGCCTCCTTATCATTTAACTTAAGATTATATATGTTCTTATAAATTTACTTAGCTTTTAGCATCTTTTAAGTTTTCCTTCCAGGTTCTATCTCAACTTAGGAATTTTTATCATCTCTATAAAAGATACAAGTCCTATTTTTCATTCTTATCTCTCATCTAAACCCCAATCACATACCCCTACGTGTGTGTATATATCACCCCTACACTTGGAAATTCAAATCAAGCTATTATACTCTTATCCATCGTCCAAAATATTTTTAGTTGGTGAATTTTTAAATGAAATTGCTCACACATCCTTCATACGACCGTTAATACTTCTTGAGGTACTAACGACTGATTACAAAATGTGTTTGCACATTAAGGCGTAATTTCTAGTCTTGTAACACCTAAGGCTTCAGCAGTGACTCCTAAACCAGTTAGTCTAAGACACTAGGTGATAAAGCACCCTCGCTAAATTTTTTTTTCTATTTATGCAGCCTTAAGTGATTACAAAAACCAGTGTTCATTTTTTTTAATTCACACTTGTATTTTTATTTTATTTTCCTTCATACTAAGGACTTTAGACAAGAGCATTTCAAGGCCTCTTCTACTATTCCAAGTTTCAAGGTTCGTGTTTGTGCAATTTGTAGGGTATATATTTTCAGAATTTAGACTTAAGCTTAAGAATTATTTTTCAGACTTATAATTTAATAAAAATATCAATACTCTTCCTTTATCTTGACTTAGCCCAAGAAGTGAACTCAAAATTTGTCTATTTCTAAGTAAACTACAAAGACATATATTTTCTACCGTTAAATTTTAAGAAAGGTTATTTTTTAGGGTTTTTAATTTACTAAGTTTTGGATCTAGTTTTTCCTAGCCAGTCAACCGTCATGTCAAACTTAAGTCAAATATGACCAAAATTGAACTTTTCAACTTTTATAATTTTTTTTCTTATTTTTTATGGGTTTTAAAATAAGTATGCAAATGCAAAAATATACATATGAATGCGAAAGAAGAAACCTTACCGAGCACACCCCCAAACTTAAACTTGACAGTGTCCTCACTGTCAGGCTACACCAAGAGGGTCAAAATTGCCGGCACTCCCCTGTTTATTTTTTATTTTTTATATTTTTTTATATTTTTTATTGTTGAAAGAAAAACAAAACATATATACAAAAAGGTCCCCCCAAACTTGAGTTAAACAATGTTACAAGTCAATGCCAAGCTTTGCAAAGACCAAAAGTTAACACCAACCAGTTGAAAAATTTATCTGTGCAGAGTATCGGTTGGTGGAAGAACATGTTGTACAGAGGGAAGAAGAAGTGGGGAAGAGATAAGTGGTGGTATGGAAAGTGTTTGCATGTACGTGGAAGTGAAAAGATAGGAGGTGATGATGAATAAAAACGAGAATGTGAATGATCCGAAATCAGTGGAATATTGGCATTCTCGTATTTTATTAAAAGAAAAGGTGGTGGTTCAACTTCTATAGGAGGAGGTTGATTAACCACACAATCCCCGAGATGTTTCTGTGGATCCTTTACTGGCTTGGTATCATCCATCATATGCATATGATATTTAATTATGAGGGAACTAATCTCCTCGATATCCGCCATAGTCCAACTGAAAGCTTGCCGGTTATTTTGTAAGACCATTAAAAGGGCTTTCTCTTGCTCGAGAGCTAGAGATGCCGATATGATAACGGGAAAGGTCTCATTCTCTCCTAGGTAAGCATATTTAAGGTGAGACGGCAGAAACTTGAGTTCGAGTTTCGGAGGCGAAACAATTGAAGGTAAAATTGGGGAGGCTATCTCGAACTCGAAGGATTCCAACACTGGTTTGAAATCAATGTAAGCAATCAAATCGGATGGTTCAACTAACTCATCCAAAAATTCAAAGGACTCATACTCGGGCGGTGAGTCGTCAAAATCGTCCGAAAAAGTGAAACACTCGTAATCGTTATCGGTTGTGCAAACTGTGTCAGATCCAAGGAGGGACGCACTAGTGGCGTCAAAACTGCTGTTATCGAACAGAAATTTTTCAAGCTCGCAATCCTCCTGCGTGATTTCGTGGATCGAGTAAACTTCACGTATATTAGATTTAGGCACGGGGGGCAGACTTCCTATCTTGTAAATATTGAACTCACTAGATATCTTCCCGAAGGATAGAGTCATAGAGCCATTGCGACAATTGATTACGATATTGGAAGTGGCCAAAAATGGTCGACCGAGAATCACTGGAATTTAGTTCCGTGGGTTAGCAACAGGTTGTGTGTCCATAACAATAAAATCAACGGGGAAGATGAAGTCCCCTACTTTGATCAACACATCCTCTAACTCACCCTTAGGATGGGTGATCGATCGATCAGCCATGTGGAGAGTATAATGAGTGGGTTTCAACTCTCCAACACCTAATTGCTCATACACGGAGTAGGGAAGCAGGTTAACACTAGAACCAAGATCTAAAAGTGCTCGATTGATGTTCTTATCCCCAATTGTTATTGAAATTGTAGGACAGACAGGGTCCTTTCGTTTTTGGGGTAAGGGTTGAGGTTGGTTAATAGCATTGCTCACGGCACTAGCTACTAGCACTTTCTTGGGTATCTGAGACTTTCTCTTCGAGGTGCATAAGCCCTTTAAGATTTTCGCGTAAGAAGGGACTTGTTGGATTGCATCCAAGAGAGGTATGTTTATGCTAACCTGTTTGAATAACTCCACAATCTTCTCCATTTGAGGAGTTGGTTTATTGGATCTCAACCTGTTTGGAAAAGGAACATTTTGAAAATTTGTTGAGTCCAATGTCTGTGGAGTAGAATATGGAGTTGGAACGGATCCCAGTGTTGGTCCGTTAGTGATGTGAGATGTGGGTCCGTTAGATTAGAAGAAGAAGAGCCTTTTGAAGAATGAAGAACAGGCTCTGACGAAGAAGATGAAGATGAAGATGAAGAGGAAGAAGATGAAGAAGAAGCACCGGCAGGGGTCTCATCACTATTACCCACGTTATTGTGCAACACTCTTTCAGATCTTAACGTGGTCACAGCATTTACATTATGATTTTGTTGTTCATAAGCAACATGTGCATTGTGTGTGTGACCGGGATTTGGCAATGGTTGAGATGGAAGCTTTCCCTTTTCTTGCTCGCTCAACGCAGCATTTAGTTGTTCAATTTGGGCCTCAATTGATTTGATACTTTGATCATGTGAAGCACTGTTGTGCACCAAAGACTGAATGGAAGTCTCCAACCTTGCTGCGGATTGTGTAGATTGTTTTAGAAACGCATCTAGACTTCTTTCTAGCGAGGTAACCTTATCATCATTTGGTTGAACAAAATTGTTTGGAGGATAGGAGTTGTTGGGCACAAAATTATTCATTTGGTTTGGGTAAGGTTGTGGTAGGAAAGGTTGCTGGTATTGAGTTTGTTGTGGTGCTTGTTGTTGTGGAGGAGGAGGCCTTTGAAAGTTGTTGTTTCCTTGGAATTGTTGATTTTGATTCCAAGCAAAATTTGGGTGGCTCCTCCATCCCGGATTATAAGTCGAAGAGTATGGATCATTTCTTTGTCTTTGCTGAAAGGCAGCATTGACTTGATCTTGTCCTTAAACAGGTGGATTGTAAGGACACTCTTCAGTAAGATGTGATGGATCCGAACAACAAGCATAAATAGTTCGTGGGGGTAAAGCAGGGGCAGGAGAAGGCGATGAGATTTTGGTTTCAATTGCTTCTAGCTTTTTCGTAAGTGCGGCCATCTTGGCCTTCATTGCAATCGACATATCTAATTGATGTATGCCTGCCCTAGACTGACCTGTTGAAGAATATGAGGTGGTCTTAGTGCTTTCCCACTGAAGTGTTTGTTCAGTAAGATCGTCGAGAAACTGCCAAGCTTCCTCGCTTGATTTTGTTAGAAAGTGACCTTGACAAATGGTTTCCACCAACTGCTTCATTGCTGGGTTCAATCTTTCGTATAATGTTTGGCAAAGTTGCCAATTTTCGATACCGTGATGAGGGCATTGCACAAGTAGGTCTTTATATCTTTCAAAACACTTCCAAAAGGGTTCGGAAGGAAGCTGGGAAAATTGAATGATCTCATTTTGAATTCTCGCGGTCTTGTGATGTGGGTAAAACTTTTTAAGAAAAGGTTTAACAAACTCTTCCCAATTTTTAATTAAGTGTGATGCTGTGCTATACAACCATTTCTCGGCTAGGTCACATAAGGTGAAAGGAATGACCCTTAGCCTTATAGCATCATCAGACAGCTGTGTTGTCTTCATCATTGTGCAAACATTCTGGAATTTGTTTATGAAGATATAGGCATCTTCAGATTCCAGGCCGTGAAATTTTGGCAACATGTTGATGAAGTGGGGTTTGATCTCAAAGTTGTCCCCATTTACCGGTGAAAGTGAAAGACAAGTAGGTAAGGCGGTGCGAATAGGGTAGAAAAGATCCTGGAGCGCGATTCGTTGGGACGCTTCAATAGGTGGGGGTTGTGGGTTATTCGCACCTAACGGAGGTGGAATCAGTCCCATGGGTAAGGTGTTGTTAGGATTAAATCCCGACATCTTCTTAGAAGACGAAGAATGTGAAGGTGAAGGTAAGGAAGTGGAAGGAATTTCGACTTCGGAGTGGAAAGCGTCGTCGGTCGGTACCAACGAGACACGGACTAATCGGGCACTAGTGTCTCTAGTCCAACCGGACATACACTAAAGTGGTAGTGTAGTCAAAAAGGTGAAAAACAGAATGTGGGGGTAAGAAAACGTCAATGAAAAGAAAGTGGGTGTAAGTGGGGTGCACGGATTTCTTAGCGACAAGTTGCAAGTTTTTGTAAAAAATTTTCCTTTTTTCTTTTTGTGTTTTTTCTTATGTGGAGCTTTTTGCAAAAAAGATTTTCGATAAAAGGCTTAGACACACGTTCAATCAATCACAAATGCATAATCAAACCTAGATCTAGGGTCACCTAGGTCAGCTAAACAGCTCTTAACTGTTCCAAAAGGCAAGAAATAGGACCTCAAACCGCCTCTTCACCGCCAATTGTGGCCAGGTAAGCACAAGTAGAGAAAGGAGGGATCCGCTCACGAATCCCCGTGAGACGGACCTTTTAAAGTTACCTTTCACTACCTATCTAGCATAGGCACCACAAAGTCAGGTTAGGATCAACGGTCGATGCCTGCAACTATTCCTTTGTCCTATTGAGCGCGAAGTCCTTAGGGCTGAGCCTAATCTTTTTTAATTAGATTGATGGTCAATGCAATATGCCTTATGTGATTTTTGGGGTCCTGGGAAGGGTGATGAAATCCCCACTCAATCTGAATTGGTGTTCAAGCCCCTTAAAGTCAATTTAAATATGCAAAGTAGTAAACACAATCACTTGCAAACAAAAAAATTTTTTAGCGCGGCGCAAAGAATTCTTCACAAGATCAATTATTGGAGAAGGGAAGAAATTTTTGGCGCAAAGAATCCTGCAGGAAATTTTTACAGAGGAGATATTGGGGTTGCAAAGAAGAAGAGAAAACTTACAGCGATTTTTCCACGTGCTGACGTCACCCCACAACCGCGTTTCCGCCGCCAAAGGAGGGTTCCTGCCGCGGTTCCGCGGTACACTGTGCAGTTCAGATCCTGAAACTTTTCTGTTCCTCTGTTCTGATCGTCCTCTGCTTGTTCAGATCTGCTGTTTTCTGTTTTGCTCTCTGGATTTTTCCAGATCCGAACTTGTTCGTCGATCCTACAAAATTCAAACGAAACACCCTTCAAACAAAAACAAGATGATAAATTTTTTTCAGTTTTTATGAATTTTATGATTTATATTAACCCGAAATTGCAAAAAGAAAATACTACGTCATCCCCGGCAACGGCGCCATTTGATTAAATGATAGGTTTTACGATCAAAGAATTGTTAACCGCAATCAAGAACGGCGTCACTTGGTAGCTAACTGGTGAGTACGGGTCGGTCCACAGGGATTTTGTATATTCTCAATTTGTTCTAACAAGTTAATTCCAAACGGTGTTGGGTTGATTATCACTAAAAACTGAGTTGATTTAAACTAGGATTAGAATCTTGCTAGGGTTAGATTTAGGTTAAGTTTGGAAATTTAAAATTTCCCACCGCTTTCAATGCCCTAATTTAGATTTATTTAGGTGTTATGGTAATAATTAATAAAGTGGATTAGTACCATCGGGAAGAAACGATGTTTCTTCCTCTAGGTTCTTGTCCTTCCTTTCTCAATTCTTACCCTAACCTCCATGGAAAACATATACAACCGGTCTTTTAAACTACGGTATCACCGCTACCTCGTGGGGTAAGGTGTCGTAGGGAGTGGTGTGTGTATGTATGCAAGGAGTCCTATGAATTATTATGTGATGGGCAAGAAAGGGGTGAGAGATTTTCATCTCTCAAACATTTCCTATTCCTAACCCTAACAAGTGAGGAACTACTCATTCATTAGGGAATTGATTAACATATTCTAAACTAATTAATTAGGGAAGATAATAAAAATTATACTAAGGTAGAAATAAAATTAAGAACTAGAGCAGATAATAAAATTCTTACTTTATTTGATGGCTCTCTCCAAACATTTACACCGAATTTAAATTCTGAATAGATGAAATAAAAAGAGGCATACCTCCAAAAGAGATTTAGGATTTCTATTTATAGAGCATAGAAATTCTAAGGTTACATTCGACTCACATCTGCATTTACAAATATACCCTAAACAAGACTAGTCAACGCACCGCCGCACCGACACGAAATTGCATCGACACGGGCTTCATATGGCCGCGGATCCACGGCCAGAAGGCGTGTTTGGCCGCGATTCCGCGGCCATGTTGAGGGCTTGTTGGCTGCATTTTTCTGGGTTTCTTCTGGTTGCCTTTGGATTCTTGTTTCTTCACTTGGTTTCTCAGATTGTCTTCTAGTTTTCTTCCAGATTTCTACAGTGAATGATGTTGTGGACTTTACCGTTTGCTTCATGTCGAAATCTTGAACCTTGCGCTGCCTTTGTACTTTGTGAAATTGTCCATTTATCTTCGTTTAGTCTTCAAACTGTAGGCATGATCAAGATTCTTCCATTTGTTGGTTGTAGTCTCACTTTTGTGCCGTCTTTTCATCATTTTCACTGTTTTTGTTCCGAGAACCTATAACCTGCAACTATGTAGCAGACATGGATCAAAAGCACATGTTTATTTGTAAAATGAATAAGAATGGGGAATATAATAATGCAAAATTATGTTATGAACAAGTGATGGACCGGTAAATGACGTGTGTCTTGAAGAAATGGAGGACATTCTCCGTCTTCACTTCCCTTAGCGGTACTGCTTCTGCCCATTTGGAGAAATAATCAGTTGTCGCCAAAATGAATCGATGTCCTCGGGACGATATCGGTTCGATGGGCCCGATTATGTCAGTTCCCCACATTTCGAATGGCCAGCTAGCCACCGTCGGGTGTAGCGGATTCGGATGCTGGTGGATAAAGTCCCCTTGAACCTGGCACGCGTGGCACTGCTTCGCGTATTCGAGGCAATCCTTGATTATAGTGGGCCAATAGTAGCCAACCCTTTTGATGTTCAGCTTCATCTTCAGGCCAGCTTGGTGAGAACCGCAGAGTCCGTCGTGAGTTTCTTGGACGACTCTCTTTGCCTCTTCGGGTCCCAGGCATTTTAGCCATAGAGAATTAAATGATCTCTTATACAGAGTATCATTAACAAAAGCGAAGGATAGAGCTCGTTTCATGAGCTGATGCCTTGAGGATGCATCTTCAGGTGTTCGACGGGATTTAAAGTAGTCTATAAAGACTTCTCTCCAATCCATAGCCTTTTCCTAGTCTTTTATTTGTAGAGTCGTTTGCTCGGTCGCTCCCTTTTCCTCGGACGACTCTGGAGATATTTCTGCTGGTGCAAGAACCCGACGGCTTTGTACCACGATTCTTACGTCATCGAGGTTCTCGTCGGCCAATTCTTTAGCGAGCTTGGCTAATGCATCCGCTTTGCTATTTTCCGCGCGTGCTATGCTTTCCAGTGTGTAGGAAGGGATTCGAGTCAGCAGTTGTTGCACTCTCTCACCGTACTTTACCAACTCTGGTTTGCACGTTTGATAGTCGCCATTTACTTGACTAACGACCAGCTGGGAGTCTCCGTATATGAGGAGGTTTTCAATTCCCATGTTGACAGCGATCTCAAGACCTGCTATCAAAGCTTCGTATTCGGCTTCGTTGTTTGTCTTCGGTTCTGTTAAGGAAAAGGCAAAGCGCATTATCCCTCCTTGTGGAGTCACGAAGATGAGGCCTATCCCGGATTTGATTATGGGGGTGCTTTACTTGCGCTTCTTCATGGAAGATACTCCATCAAAGTAAAGTTCCCACTAGGTATCATTTTCTCTTCTCTCACCGTCGATCGTGTCAAACGCGTGCTCGTCTGGCAATTCGCAGTTCAAGGGATATTTGGCAGGTATCGGATGCTCAGCGAGGAAGTCGGCGATGGCCTGGCCTTTCACTGCCTTGAGAGGACGATAAGTTATCGAGAGCTCCATCAAGAGTAGGGCCCACTTAGCAAGCCGTCCCGTTAATATAGCCTTTGACATCAAATATTTGAGAGGATCCACTTTTGATCTGAGATGGACCTCATGTACCAACGCGTAGTGTCTGAGCTTCGTTATTGCGAAGATCAATGCTAGGCAGTGTTTTTCAATGGGAGAGTAATTTCTTTCTGCCCCCAGTAGAACTCGACTCAAGTAATAGAGGGCTCTCTCTTTCCTTTGGTCATTTTCTTGTGCCCACAGCGCGCCTAAAGAACCTTCGAGAGCAGTTGTATACAGAATGAGGGGTTTCCCCTTGACTGGAGCAGTTAGCACCGGAGGATTCTGTAGGTATTGCTTGATTTCGTCTAGTGCGCCTTGGCATTTGCGATCCCAGACGAACGGAGTTTCCTTCTTCATCAAGTGACTGTAGGGGCGGCACTTGCCGAAGAGATTGACTATGAATCGCCGGATATACGCGAGCTTCCCTTGAAGAGACCGCAATTGCTTGAGAGTTCTTGGCGGAGGCATTTCGATGATTGCCTTGATCTTCGACGGATCTATCTCGATGCCTCGGTGTCGGATGACGAATCCTAGGAACTTGCCCGAGGAAACTCCGAACGCGCATTCGAGAGGGTTCATCTTCAAGTTGTATTTCCGAAGGCACTGAAACACGATTTTCAGATGCTCTAAATATTCCTCGTATGATTTGCTTTTAACTACGAGGTCGTCGATATAGCATTCGACGATTTCATGTATGAGGTCATCGAAAATCTTCGTCATGGCTCTCTGATAGGTGGCACCGGCGTTCTTTAGACCGAAAGTGTAGGGTTCCTAGGCACCCTAATGAGGTCACACAAGGCATCGAACATGCCATATTAAAATTTTAACGGTGCCGAGAGACCCGACTACGGATCGTTTGCTAGAATTCTAGGCGAAACTAAAAGCTAGTTAACAGTTAACTACTGGGATACGGAAATTACAACTTTTGTAGATCCGGATATCCACCTCCACGGCTCCGCAAGGGCGTCCTCTCGCTGTCCATCTTGAAGCTTGAACTCTCGTGACGGCTTCATCGGAGAAACGTGCGGAATAGGTCGTCGGCTTCGTGTCAAAGACGATCTACGTCGAGGTTGCACAAACTCAAGCTCCGACTTCACAAACTTGTGAAACTTGTGAAGTAAACACCCAAAACAACTTGGCAAGAGGTAGAGGGTGAAGAAATAGGAGGTGGGTTCACTTTAGATTTGGAATTCTCTCACTAAAACTCAAGTTGCCATTGGAGTAGCAAGCTTGAAGAAGAAGAAGAAGATGAGCTCAAGAAAAGATTATGATAAGTCTTATGATAAAAATAAATTTAAATCAAATACTTATCATAACTTGAACTAGGGTTAAGTGTAGAGAATTAACCATGGTCACTTGGATGGGTTAGGGTTAAGCATGAAGATAAGGATGGTTGCTAAAGTCAAAGCTTCATGAAGCTTCAACAAATGACAAAGAAAGCCACCATTCTCATCTTATTCTTTTCCAAATAAATAAATAAACAAATAAATAAATAAATGAATATGCAAAACCCTAATTATCAAATTAACCATGGATTAATTCTATACACTTAACATAATGATCAAGTATCATCAAACATGATACAAAAAAGTGCACGAAAGCATATCACATATACAATGTGCATCAAGTGAGAAAAATCCGTTTAAAGTGAACCAATACTAGTTAATGCAATGCAATATATCAAATATATATAATTATGCATTAAATCATTAAATCAACATTTGATTCAATGATCCGGTCATGTCGCACATAACCGACTAGTATCTAATGTATCGATTTATCGAATCAATGATTCGATAACTAGGTCATATCGAATATAACCAATCGAAACATATATCGCGAGAATGAAATGCGGTATCACATACACGCATTATTCTCGGTCCTGCACATATCTCATATGCGCTCCTATTTCGTTTCGCTTGAGCCAGGAAACCTCTGTGTAGGACTCTAAAGACTCGTCAATACGCCGGTAGCAGATGATGATCATATCAAGCACCCACAAGCCGCAAGCGGTCTGCTAAACGTAACGGCCACCCGGGTATTGAGCGATCAGAAGATCGACGAGCTAGCCCGCTCACACTCCTGCGAATCCGACCAGTAACACTTACCATACAGTCCGGTCTCTTCGTCAGATACGTCGCATATCAAGTCTAGGGGTGGTATACGTCAGACCCCAATAACCCGATAAGTCGTGCTGATGTGAGGCTCGTAACGGGTCGAGAAACTACTGGTAACACTTACCAGAAAATCTCTGATCAGCCCTGGCCAGGGACTTCCCTGTTACGGCCAATCGAGCACAGCGCAACATCAACCCCCAATACCGGGAGAGACGAAACCCCTCCTATCGCTCATTGCCTCCATGTGACTCGGGACTGTGCCCAAAGACCACCGTTTTGCACGCCCTCATGGACGTGGTAAGGTGGAGATCAAAGCACAGTGGGAATCACACAAGACTCCATGACGATCTCGGGTCTACAGACTAACCTGTACAAGTGTCACCTGAGAACTGCCATCTGACGTGAGGTATAATACCATCTGGGAGTTCTCGGCGAGTCCGTCCAGTGTACCCAGTCTCCACTGAGCACCCGTACACCATCTCTGATGTCAAACACCAATGGATATGGGATCATCCATCGCCCATCACATGGGTCGAGAAGCGTATACGCTAGTCTACTCTGGTATATCGATGCCCCGTCTCGATATACCCATGACTAGGGACCTTGAAGGATGTACTTATGGACTACCATGTCCCCACTAGTATGATCTGCATCATAGTCTAGGTAGTCAAGTACAAATCCTAAGGGCTTTACCAACATGTAACTATAAGACAGTATAAAGAGACTAGTGTACATGTTAAGATAAATAGCAACCAGATAGCATACTATCATGTCGAGCAAGAAAGTCATCTCTATATATGTCCAAGCATCCAATATAATATACATAATCTGTACAATACTGGCCTCTAGGGCATACATACAACTAACAATCTCCCACTTGCACTAGGGCCAGCTGCTGTAGTATCTCATACCGAGCATCCCGAAGAGTCTCTCAAACTGTATCTGGGGAATGGCCTTCGTGAGTGGATCCGCCGTGTTGTTCTTCGTGTCAACTCTCCTGACCTCGATCTCCTGGCGATCAACTATCTCCCGGATCAGGTGATACCGCCTCAGAATATGCCTGGACCGCTGATGGGACCTGGGTTCCTTGGCCAAAGCCACCGCTCCATTGTTATCGCAATACAAAGGTATTGGATGCTCAATGGATGGAACCACTCCAAGTTCAGAAATGAACTTCTTGATCCAGACAGCTTCTTTAGCAGCATCGTTGGCAGCGATGTATTCAGCCTCCATCGTCGAGTCTGCCACGGTTTCCTGCTTGGAACTCTTCCAGCTAACCGCCCCTCCGTAAAGGGTAAAGACAAAGCCCGACTGCGACTTAGAGTCGTCCTTATCAATCTGGAAGCTCGAATCGGTAAAGGACTCCACTTGGAGTTCTCCATTACCATACACCAAGAACATATCTCTAGTCCTTCGCAAGTACTTGAGAATGCTCTTCACAGCTGTCCAGTGACTCTCTCCAGGATCAGCTTGATACCTGCTCACTACACTTAGTGAGTATGCCACATCGGGTCTGGTACATAGCATCGCATACATGATAGAGCCTACTGCCGAAGCATAGGGTATCCCTTGCATGCGAGCTCTCTCCAAATCAGTCTTGGGAGACATCTCTTTGGAGAGAGTGACTCCAGAGATCATGGGCATGTTTCCACGCTTGGACTCTTCCATACTAAACCTCTTTAGTATGGTGTCAATGTACCTGGATTGGGACAATCCCAAAATCCGTTTGGATCTATCTCTATAGATCCTGATCCCCAATATGCAGGAGGCATCACCAAGATCTTTCATTAAGAATCTTTGTGATAAGAAGAGCTTGACCGAATGCAGCATAGGAATATCATTTCCTATCAAGAGTATGTCGTCCACGTACAATACGAGGAAGACAACCTTACTCTCTGCCACCTTCTTGTAGATACAAGGTTCATCTGGATTTTTGACGAAATCAAACTCTTTGATAACGACGTCAAAGCAGATGTTCCAACTCCGCGATGCTTGCTTTAATCCATAAATGGATTTAAGCAGCTTGCACACCTTCCCGCTGCTCCCACTGTCTACGAAGCCCTCTGGCTGAGTCATGTACACGCACTCTTCTAAATCACCATTTAGAAAGGCGGTGTTAACATCCATTTGCCAGATTTCGTAGTCATGAAAGGCAGCAATGGCAAGCATGATTCGGATGGATTTAAGCATAGCCACTGGAGAAAAGGTTTCGTCATAGTCCACACCTGGTCTTTGACGAAAACCCTTTGCTACAAGTCTAGCTTTGAAAGTCTCCACTTTCCCATCTACCCCAAATTTCTTCTTGAAGATCCACTTGCTCCCAATGGGTTTCACCCCTTCAGGAGCAACTTCCAAAGTCCATACTTTGTTGGTGTACATGGAATCCATCTCGGACCACATAGCATCCAGCCATTTCACTGAGTCCCCACTCGTGATGGCCTGCTCGAAGCTAGTTGGGTCATCATCCTCCATGATGCAATCCTCACTACCACCATCAATGAGAAAACCATAGTATCTCTCAGGTGGATGAGAAACCCTACTAGATCGGCGGAGTGGCTGGGGTTCATCGGGAGCTACTGAATCCTCTGGTTCCACTAAATCTTCAGTTTGAGTTTGTGTTGCTGGAATTTCTTCCAGTTCTACCTCATCGCCACTAATTTCTTTTGCAAGAAATTCCTTTTCCAAAAAGGTGGCATGGCGAGAAATAAACACTTTTTGTTCCTCTGTATGGTAGAAAAGATATCCATGTGAATGTTTGGGATATCCCACAAACTTGCATAGAACTGACCGTGCCTCGAGTTTGTCCGGATTTTGCCTTTTGACATAGGCCGGGCAACCCCATATCTTAACTCGTTTAAGACATGGTCTCTTCCCACTCCATATCTCATATGGTGTGGTAGGTACAGATTTAGATGGAACTTGATTCAATAGGTATGCTGCTGTCTCCAGCGCATGACCCCAGAAGGAAATAGGTAACTCAGCTGTACTCATCATAGAGCGCACCATATCTAATAGGGTGCGGTTCCTCCGCTCCGATACACCGTTGTGCTGTGGTGTATATGGAGGAGTTAGCTGAGAGAGAATCCCATTCTCTTTTAGGAAGTCCAGGAATTCATTGCTCAAGTATTCACCTCCCCGATCTGATCGAAGGATTTTAATACTTTTTCCGGTTTGGTTCTCGACTTCTTGTTTATATTCTCTAAATTTCTCAAAAGCTTCTGATTTGTGTTTCATCAGGAACACATATCCGAATCTAGAGAGATCGTCAGTGAATGTAATGAAGTACGAAGAACCATCCCTGGCATGTGTAGACATGGGACCGCATACATCACTATGTATCAGTCCTAAGAGTTCGGTAACTCTTTCTCCGTGTCCCGTAAACGGAGTCTTGGTCATCTTGCCTTTGAGACATGACTGGCAAGTGTCATAGGATGAAAATTCAAACGGATTTAAATATCCATCCTTATGCAACTTAGCCAGTCGTGTCGCATTGATGTGACCTAGTCTACAATGCCACAAGAAGGATTCGTTGAGTTCAGAACTCTTCCTCTTGTGTGTGTTTGTTATACTGAGGACTGTTGATTGGTTTAGAACATAAATGCCATTGCACAACGTGCCTGATCCAACCAACTTTTGGTTATGGAAAATGTTCATAACATTGTCCTGTAATACAAAATTATATCCCTCTTTACTTAATAAAGAGACCGATATAATGTTGCATATCAGGTTCGGCATGTAATAGCATTCGTTCAGAACCAATGTATTACCAGTTGGTAATACAAGGTGATATTCCCCGACAGTCTTGGCTGCAACAATTGCACCATTTCCAACTCTTATGTCTTTATCACCTTCTCCAAGTTCTCTACCTTTCCTAAGCCCATGTAACTGATTACATATATGGGATCCTGACCCGGTATCCAATACCCAGGACGTAGAGCAAATGGAGAAACAGTTCTCAGTAACGAACACACCCGAAGAAAATGCATCAACATGTACTTTCTTCATTCGGGTGGCATGGGAATCCTGGTATTCCCCTATATCCTGTTCATTCCTATAACTCTTATAAGAAAGAACGGAACCAACGTTCCCCAGCACAGTATAACATGCGGGTTCGGTCAATACATCCATATTATTATCTTTATTAAGGCATGAAACGGTCGCTACCTGGAGAGAGAGAGAAGAAAACACTTTAGCGTAAGCTCGTGCAAGATCAGATTGGTTATTATCTTATCTAATCAGGATGGCTCCCACTGCTTTTTATCAAATCTTCCTCCAAACCCTAAAAGGAAAGACTAGCCGGGATTAATTACACACTACAGGTTCGCCAATCTTTCAGCCAGGCCAGTGTCGGTACTTTGAGGGAGGTCCCCCGTGCTTTCGCACGAACCTAATTAATGTAAACCTCGTTTTCCCAGAGGCGTAACCCCGTTGACACCTTTCTAGACACCTACTTGATCGGCTAATTGCAATGTGTAAAACTCTCCCAGGAGTAACTCTTACTCGCAGCGGGTATCGGGATCCAACTATCTCATAGAAGGTATGCAATCTCATTGCAAATTTCAACACTTGAAATTCCCGATAATATTTTGCCCCTAGTGTCCTATGACCTTGACAAAGGCCAACAAATCACAGGATGCTAGTCAAGTTCAACCCGTCATTTCTTGATTGAATCAAACCCACCCGCACGACCCTTGACAAAGGCCAACAAGGTCGTACGACTACCCTGAAACAATCTGCATCATATGCATAAACAGATAAGCACTATTCAGCTACCGCACACTACGCCTTGACAAAGGCCAACAAACGCAGCACGAATACTAAACAGTCTTTATTTGAAATGGCGGAGGGCTACGCAGGTTTTTCATAAAAACCATGAGCGTAATGAACTTGATATCGTTGTAGAATCAAATGATGTTTTGAAATGGAGTGATTTTGAGGCTTTTCTAGTTTTGCTAAAGGAGTCACTCCCGGTGAAGGGATCTCGGTCCTTTCCTCGTCGAATGAGGTGCGGGATATATCATATATATCGCTATGCAAAGCAAAAACGCAAAAGCAGTCAAAAGCAAACCGAGTGTGTAGCATCTGCCAGTTATTGCTAAAGGAGTCACTCCCGGTGAAGGGATCTCGGTCCTTTCCTCATCGAATAAGGTGCGGGGTATATCATATATACCGCTGTGCAAAGCAAGAACTGTAGCTACCTGTTTTATTTTAAAATTCGATTCCACAACATCGTAGGTTTCTTATCTTTCATTAATCACATTAATGAAGTCCCATCATTTAATACCTAAACATCACAGATAGATATGACGTACACTTATGCCATCCGCATTCGCCTCGATGTCCCCTCGTGCACCGTTAGGTTAGGTAACTAACGACAGAGCAGGGCAGGGCTAGCGCGGGTGTAAAACATAAGTAACGTCTATATAATATATCATATATACTATATACTATATCCATCACAGAATCAGAACACAGATATCGCAGCAGAATAAACATATGAAATATTGGATATACTAGGACGTCCGTGTTTTCAATACGAGCCAGTATAAAACACGGATTCCACGGTCGTGATGAATAGCCAATCCCATACCCCTAGACCCCTACGAGAGCGGCAAGCAACCCTGCCAATTCTAGGGTTAGGAGACCCGGACTCGACACCTCGAGTTGGTCTCCCACTGGACCCCAGAACCCAGTTACTTGTGCTCCCCTCCTTGGGTCTATCCTAATGCGGAAAAGTAAATAATATACAACGGGTGACAACTTCCGCTACCTGGAAGCGCCCCAAAAGAAAGAATATTACATACAAGTTTTTACATGAATGAAAATGAAAAACACTCATCTCACATAAAAAAAACCCGGCTATTCAAACACGACGATCCAATATAACATATCCAGCAACACATAACATCACATGTCATCAACGTAAGTAAGTATGCATACCCCAATTGTCGTTGACGTATAGCAACGAAACCGGCGATATGAACATACTACACTTACGGTCACAGAAAAGAAAGTGTAAAACTACAACAGTTGGAATCCGCAACCTCTTTAGACATCGCATGCCTAACAGATATAAATCCCGCATTTTAGTCTCATTATCGAAAACTCTTTTCAATATCATATGGGACTAAATTGCTAGATTTATAACATTCATTCAGTTATCACATAACTGTTTGTGAATTCCAATTATTGTATCTCATTCCGGATAAATAGAATATATCAAACTTTCCGATCGAACATTCGAACACCCAAGTTTTCCCGACACCGATCAACACATGAAATAGGTTCAAAGACATTCACTTCATACCTCAGTACCAACGGTCCAGCCGTAGAAGGGTCAAGCCAACGCCTCACATGTGGCACGCCGTACTGCCCCAAACCCGAAGGTTCAAAGGGCAGTTCAAAACGGTCACATAATCGAGTTAAGGTTTGTGTCTTCTAGAGGGACCATCGCGTTACTTGCACTACTTCGAACGTCTTTTAACCACAGAAAAATCCAACACTTGGAATTTTTTTTCGGCAGGGGAAAAGTTGGGTATTTATATCCGGTCGAACTTTTTAACATATTCTAAAATTTATCCGGAAAGCCACACAGACAAAATTTGATATTCCGATCGAAACTCCGAAACCCCAAAACCACCTCTGAGAATTCAACTCTTGAAAAATTATTAAAAATTCCCAGAAAAAGAAGCACTGGAAATGAAGAAATACTGTGTAAATAAAATAAAATAATTCGGCCGTACCGCCGCGGTACCGCCGCACGAGCCTTGCTCGTGCCGCGGAACCGCGGCAGTTTGAAAGAGATAGGGGCACGAATTTCACAGTTTTTCTTAAATTCACCTGCTTATTATTCTGAATATTTTTAATGTTGAAAAAACCACTGTTTTCAAAAAAGTACAGAGAGCAATTTTCCGGGTTAAGTTTTGGTTCGATCGGACTTCAAATTCCGTCTGGACTTCGCCTAAGGCTCTAGCTAGGCTCTGATACCACTGTAGGGTTCCTAGGCACCCTAATGGGGTCACACAAGGTATCGAACATGCCATATTAAAATTTTAACGGTGCCGAGAGACCCGACTACGGATCGTTTGCTAGAATTCTAGGCGAAACTAAAAGCTAGTTAACAGTTAACTACTGGGATACGGAAATTACAACCTTTGTAGATCCGGATATCCACCTCCACGGCTCCGTAAGGGCATCCTCTCGCTGTCCATCTTGAAGCTTGAACTCTCGTGACGGCTTCATCGGAGAAACGTGCGGAATAGGTCGTCGGCTTCGTGTCAAAGACGATCTACGTCGAGGTTGCACAAACTCAAGCTCCGACTTCACAAACTTGTGAAACTTGTGAAGTAAACACCCAAAACAACTTGGCAAGAGGTAGAGGGTGAAGAAATAGGAGGTGGGTTCACTTTAGATTTGGAATTCTCTCACTAAAACTCAAGTTGCCATTGGAGTAGCAAGCTTGAAGAAGAAGAAGAAGATGAGCTCAAGAAAAGATTATGATAAGTCTTATGATAAAAATAAATTTAAATCAAATACTTATCATAACTTGAACTAGGGTTAAGTGTAGAGAATTAACCATGGTCACTTGGATGGGTTAGGGTTAAGCATGAAGATAAGGATGGTTGCTAAAGTCAAAGCTTCATGAAGCTTCAACAAATGACAAAGAAAGCCACCATTCTCATCTTATTCTTTTCCAAATAAATAAATAAACAAATAAATAAATAAATGAATATGCAAAACCCTAATTATCAAATTAACCATGGATTAATTCTATACACTTAACATAATGATCAAGTATCATCAAACATGATACAAAAAAGTGCACGAAAGCATATCACATATACAATGTGCATCAAGTGAGAAAAATCCGTTTAAAGTGAATCAATACTAGTTAATGCAATGCAATATATCAAATATATATAATTATGCATTAAATCATTAAATCAACATTTGATTCAATGATCCGGTCATGTCGCACATAACCGACTAGTATCTAATGTATCGATTTATCGAATCAATGATTCGATAACTAGGTCATATCGAATATAACCAATCGAAACATATATCGCGAGAATGAAATGCGGTATCACATACACGCATTATTCTCGGTCCTGCACATATCTCATATGCGCTCCTATTTCGTTTCGCTTGAGCCAGGAAACCTCTGTGTAGGACTCTAAAGACTCGTCAATACGCCGGTAGCAGATGATGATCATATCAAGCACCCACAAGCCGCAAGCGGTCTGCTAAACGTAACGGCCACCCGGGTATTGAGCGATCAGAAGATCGACGAGCTAGCCCGCTCACACTCCTACGAATCCGACCAGTAACACTTACCATACAGTCCGGTCTCTTCGTCAGATACGTCGCATATCAAGTCTAGGGGTGGTATACGTCAGACCCCAATAACCCGATAAGTCGTGCTGATGTGAGGCTCGTAACGGGTCGAGAAACTACTGGTAACACTTACCAGCAAATCTCTGATCAGCCCTGGCCAGGGACTTCCCTGTTACGGCCAATCGAGCACAGCGCAACATCAACCCCCAATACCGGGAGAGACGAAACCCCTCCTATCGCTCATTGCCTCCATGTGACTCGGGACTGTGCCCAAAGATCACCGTTTTGCACGCCCTCATGGACGTGGTAAGGTGGAGATCAAAGCACAGTGGGAATCACACAAGACTCCATGACGATCTCGGGTCTACAGACTAACCTGTACAAGTGTCACCTGAGAACTGCCATCTGACGTGAGGTATAATACCATCTGGGAGTTCTCGGCGAGTCCGTCCAGTGTACCCAGTCTCCACTGAGCACCCGTACACCATCTCTGATGTCAAACACCAATGGATATGGGATCATCCATCGCCCATCACATGGGTCGAGAAGCGTATACGCTAGTCTACTCTGGTATATCGATGCCCCGTTTCGATATACCCACGACTAGGGACCTTGAAGGATGTACTTATGGACTACCATGTCCCCACTAGTATGATCTGCATCATAGTCTAGGTAGTCAAGTACAAATCCTAAGGGCTTTACCAACATGTAACTATAAGACAGTATAAAGAGACTAGTGTACATGTTAAGATAAATAGCAACCAGATAGCATACTATCATGTCGAGCAAGAAAGTCATCTCTATATATGTCCAAGCATCCAATATAATATACATAATCTGTACAATACTGGCCTCTAGGGCATACATACAACTAACAGAAAGGAATTACCTTGTAGCAGAATATGCCCAATGGGGCCCGGAAAGCGGTATGCTTCTGGTCCTCGGGATGCATCTTTATCTGATTGTATCCTGACGAGCCGTCCATGAAGGAGAAAACTTCGTGAGTGGATGTATTATCTATCATCAACTCAGTGACTGGTACTGGAAAGTCGTCCTTTGGGCAAGCTTTGTTGAGATCACGAAAGTCCACACATATGCGCACCGTCCCATTTTTCTTCATCACCGGGACGATGTTGGCGATCCAGTCAGGATATTGAACTTCCTGGATAAAGCCGGAGTCGATTATCTTCTTGACCTCGGCGTTGATGCTCATCTTAAGTTCGAGCCTCATTCTTCTCGGTGCTTGTTTGATTGGCTTGATGTCCGGAGAAATCGCCAATTTGTGGACGGCTATTTCTGGATCTAGTCCCGGCATCTCGGAATAGTTCCATGCAAAGCAATATTTATACTGTATGAGCACGTCTTTAAGCGTAGCCATCCTTTCTTCAGACAACAGCTCACTGACGAATGTCGGCCGTGGGTCGTTTTCCGTTCCCAAGTCGATTTTCCTGAGGTCATCTGCAGTAGTATGTATCCCATCTTCTAGCTCTTTTGGCGCCGATGGAAATTCTGAGATCGGTTCATCCTCATTGTTTTCAAAGCACCAAGAGAGGTCATCCACGTTCTCGGGTTCTTCTTCTGATAGCGTTATCGCGTGACAGGTACGAGATCGTTTCCAAGACCGATGTTGATCTGGTTCTACTCTCGCTATACGCGTCGCTTTCGGTTCATGCTTCTATAGCGGGCTTATTCTCCAACTGCTGGATAGAGCGAACCTGCCTTGTTGATATTGGTCTTTGACCCAGTTCTTGAAGGTGAAGCAGTCTTCGAGAGGATATCCTATTGCTCGGTGATAGGAGCAATAGTCTGGGTGAGAGACCTCGTTCACTTGCTCGGGGTGCTTGGACTCCAGGAGTGTCATCATCTGATGCTTTACGGCAAGATTGAATATCTTCGTTGTCTTGTCTTGGGAAAAAGAATATTCCTGACCCATCTTCTTTATAAGGGACGGATCCCGGCTACTCGATTCTTGATCGCGTGGTTTCTTAGACCCGCTTGGCCGCCGTCGAACGTTTTTTCCATTCTTTGGTTTATTTTTGCCTCTGCGCTGGGTCTTTTGTATGACAAGTTGGTGACGAGGAGCTTTGTCATTCTCTGTGGCTTGCTGAAGGAGGCGCTGCATTCTGGCTTTCTCGTAAATGGCCATTTCGCGGCTATGGTCGTCCCGGACCTTCTGACTTGCTTCCTTTATCAGCTTGTCCATCTGTTATTCAAACGACAGACTTGACGTTTTGATGGCGGGACCTTGTTTTGGTTCAGGGTTAGCGTCTTTTAACAGAACATCTCCTTCTTCGTCAAAATCATGTACGACGTAGTAGCCATGGAATCGCTCCCGTTTCTTGGATTGAATGTATCCAAGCTCGATCGTTTCCATTCTCCCGTTGGGCAATTTTCGCTGAGTTCCAGGGATGCTCCAGATCCTGTTGTAGAACTGAGCTTGTCTAGTAGTCTGTTTGAAGAGTACGCCTTGGCGCCTCAACAGCCTTTTTAATCCTTCTGTATAGTATCTGGGCAGACGGATGGGCTGGAGTCTGTCAAGTGCAGAATCGGCACCATGCCAAACTTCTTTCTCCACTTTGGTTTCCGTGGATTGATAAAAGAGGATCGCCTTTTCATCTCTTCGCCCGGGAGGGACGTAGAATGTCTGCAGTTCTTGCACACTATAGGTATCAAGCGCGTCAAGCTCTTTGTAATGCTCTTGCGGAACCATGGCAATTTGCAAACTCCGCTCATCGCTAGTGAGGGCTTGCATTGATGGCCGAGCGGAAAATACAGCGTTGACTTCATCTTCCGAGTCGCTGCCGAAGATCAACATAGGGGTGGACGGTGCCGGCTTGTTGCATTGGGGCAACCCTAAATAAACTATTTCTTTTTCCTCCTCGGTATCATTCCCGAAGACTGGAATAGTGGTGATAGCTTTGTTCTTCGGTTTGTGACATCTTTCCATGTCCTCGAAATCTGGTAAGAAGTATTTTGCATCTTCGTACTTTCGGACTTCATTCACGGAGAATGGGTTTAGTTCCCCTGTCACAATATACTCGAGACCATCCTTGAAATACTTCATACACTGATGTTGTGTAGAAGGGATGATGTTATACTCGTGTAACCAAGGCCTGCCGAGTAAAGCGTTGTAGCAAGTCTTGGCGTCAATGACATGAAACTTGATGTCCGTGACAAGAAACCCAAAGCATAGTGTTAATATTACAGACCCGAGTGTTCATGATGACTGGGAGTCAAACCCAGAGATGGTGATTTTATCGCGAGCAAGGTGCTGAGCGCTCATACAGATTTCCTTCAACACTCTTACATTGAGGAGGTTAACGGAGAACCCATTGTCAACCAGGATTTTTCCTATCTTGATATCATGACAGTATCCGGAGATATAAAGGGGACGGTTATGCTCGCACGTCCCGAGGAGGAGATCTTCATCGCCGAAGGTGATATCGGCTGTGTGCACTTCTTCCAGCTCGTCCTTCATCTTTTCTTCGGCGAGGAAAGCTTGGAATTGCTCGGGCTCTTGCGGTGCCTTGACCAAAGAATCTCTCGCCTCTTTGGATAGAAGAAGGACGTCGAGAATGCTTAGCTGTGAGGGTATCTTCCTCAGGTGTGCCAGAACGTTGTAATCCACCTTGTTTTTCTTTGGCGGGTCCTTGGCTGTCAGCTCTTTGACGACTTGGTCATCTAGGACGATATCCTCAGGGACCTTTTCTTTTCCCTTATCCTTTCTATTCGATCCACTGTTCGCAGGCCCGAGATTCTTTTTGGGCAGCGTACGATTGTGCAGCCGAATATTTTCACAGGTCTTCGGTTCTTCCTCTTTTCCTGAGGTGGATTCTTTGAAGAGAGGGCCGAGAGTCATTTCTTCGTCGGAGTCGCTCCCGAAAATGAGGACTTGCGATCCCCTATAGTCAACCATATGGCAGTTGCCGGCAGTTTTTTTGTGCTCATTTGTCGTGTTTTTCTGCTGTCGACGAGCTTCACGCTTCATCCTTTTGAAGTGTTGCCTGTGAGTGACATATCCCTGCTACCAGTTTTTAAAGGCTATGCACTCTTCAGTAGGGTGTGCAATCCTTCGATGATATAGACAGTAGTTAGGATGTATATCTGCTTCATCAGGAGTGTTTCCTTCAGAGGGTGGCGGCTTCATTCCCATCGATATGGCTTTGGCAAACCTTTTCCTCATGTTGAGCCTGCTTTTATTTGCGGCGGATGTACTTTGATCTGGTGGGAGTGTTTTAACCCCTTCGTCCAGTCGCCGACATTTGGCCTTTTCAAATACGGCCATTTCGCGCTCTTGATCAGCTTTGCTTTTAAGAAGAGGTTCGTTCAGGAATGCATCGATCATTTCGTCTGATGGCCCTAGAAGTTCCGGCTCAGGATCTGCCCCCAGTTTCTATGCATAAGGAACTTCTTCATAATTTATCGACGAGTGAGAGATCACATAACAACTTGCCACATAATCTTCAGATTCATCCGATGAGTCTTCTCCATTGTCGTCATCTCTATCCTCAAGTACTTGGTTGAGAAATTCATGGAGTGTGACCGGAGTTCGCGCCTTCTGGTTATACTCTTCCAGCGCGTCAATCTACTTTTGCAGGTCCGTGCGCTTGTCACTATGCTTCACGGGCTTTTTGGTCTTCTTCTTCTTCGAAGATTTTGACGGCTAGGTGCGGGCGTTTTGACTATCACTACCAATCTTTGGAGTTGGGCGCGGTTTCAACATTCCCTCGATGATCTCGGGTTCCAATGGATTTTTCCATCTGATTACCGGGCATGTCTGGAGATCTTTCAATATTCTTTTTGTTTTGGCTGAAAGAGAGACCTCCCATAGAACTTCTTCCACAAAAGAGCATGATGCCCCCGGTGTGTCCGTCCTTTTAGGAGCGTGCGGCTGCGGCGGGCTTACTTTCCAATTCTCGAACAGTGCGAACTTGCCCTGTTGGTATTGGTCTTCGATCCAACCTTTAAAGACAAAGAAATCTTCAATTGGATACCTTACGGCTTGGTGGTAGGGGCAATAATTGGGACTATTAGCCTCACTGGGTTGCAATGGGCGTTTTGGATTCGACAAATTAATGAGCCTGTTGTGCACCGATAGTTCGAACAATCTCCTCGTTTTGTCCCGGGGAAACGAGTAAGGGCGCTTCATTTTCTCATTATAAAATCGCCGTCCCTCATCTAGGCGATCAGTTAATTTTGGGCCGCTAGGCAGCATTGAGCATTGGCGACGAAGGTCACTTTCCCTTTTCCTTTTTCATTACGCGATTCCGGCTTCAAAGAGGAAGGCATGTGGCCCATCTGGTCCATTTAAGCCAGTTTTTCAATCAGGGCCTGGAACGTGGTCGGCTTGAAAAACATCACGAATTAGGAGATGGTCGCTTGAGGGTCAAGAGTATCAACAAACATGCCCACTGTGGGCACTTCTTCGATGCGCTGCTCACATTTCGACCACAGATTTCGCCATCGTATTGCGTATTGAACCCATGTCTCGCCTGGCTTCACCCTAGCGTTAATTAGTGTGGTAATCGGAGTACGCTCGCTAGTGCTTGTGAATCTTTGTGTGAATAGCAGCTCTATCTCTGCAAACGTTTTAACGGAGTCGTTCAGGAGTTCCGAATACCATTCGAACGCTGTTTCCGACAAGCTGCCGACGAACTGGCGAAGTAGTAGTTTATCGTCACCTCCAGTGTTGCCACATAGAGCCCTGAACTGGGCTACATGCTAGTAGGGATTGACCGTCCCCTTATATACATGGAATTTATGGATCGTATATCCTGGCGGGTACCTTATTTGGTCATACCAGCCCGGATAAGGTCGTCCAGTCTTTACGATCTGTCCAGCCGCTTCATTCGCCTGGTGAGCTCGTATTTGTTGAGCAATGTAATCATCCAGAGCGGCCTTGGAGACGGTCTCCTCCTTGGATGCTAAAAGAGCCGGAGGTGGGTTCGATGTCTCCCCTCTGTCGTCTTCAATGATAATCGGGGGGTCTTCAGCTGGAGGTTCCGGCTGTAGCATCATCCCGGCCATGTCTTGGAAAAAAAGAGCCATTCGTTTTATATTGGCCGCCTGTTCCGCGGCCTCTTTTTCTTTCCTCTCGAGCATTCTTCGGAGGAATTCAACATCAGTTTCTTGTTCCCGACGCTGCTCAGAGGTCTCTGGATTTTCTTTCGGCCCGGTGAGTGCGGCCATTGCAGTCAGCATCTCCAAAAGTTTTTGCTGCTGTTGCTCCTGAGCCTTTGTTATCAATCAGGTAAGCGGTCGATGACCCGTAGAAGCACGGCTTTCCTCTCGTCCAGATGCCATATAAACGGTGTGCACCACCATGCCCCCAGACTTAGGGCGTTTAGGTTCAGTGGTCTTGCGATTCGTCGCAGACTCAGGGATTTTCTCCGGCCTTCTTTTCTTATGAGCGGTCGAAGTTGAGAGGGCCATTGTAGTGGGCACCCCAGTAGCTGTCACCTTTTGTGGCTTGACAGGATGGTCCTCTTCTCGCTAAACTTTCTACTTTTTCTGTCGGCGAGAATAATCTTAATCAATCACCGAGTCCTGGACTTGACGCCAGACCTTGTAAATTTTAGAGGACAGCCGTTGAGGGGGCTGCTCTAGGTTCACCTTTGTAGCATTCTCCATGGGTGGAGGAGATCTCTTCAGCACGGCAGTCGGAGAGTTTTTGCACACCCTCCTTAGCAGTTCAAAGATGTTCCTAGTTGGAACAGCAGCATCGACTTTCACTGTTAGAGCCGGCGGAGTCAATCCGGAAGGGGAGTTGCCCCCAGCCTTCCTGAATTGGCGCCAGTGGCGACGGTGAGCATGTCGTGTGGATGGGATTTTTGGCGAAGGGTTGTCGCCGGTGTCAGCCTCTTAAAGACCGATGTCCATTGAGAAGCAATGTCCAATCTGTCAAAGACAGACCTCTGGGCATTGGAAGCAGCTTTGGGGACTTCGCCTGGAGCAGGAGTCGGAATGGCTAGCCTTGTGAAGACTGATTTCTTGGCAGAAGAAGCCTCTCCGATGATTTCGCCTGCTTGAGCCGGGATGGCTATCCGCTTTGGGATAGCTGCTTCGGGTATCGCGGGCTTTTTGGCGTTCTGGCCCAGTCTGTTGAAAACTGAGGCGTTGGAGCTGGACGACCCGTTGAGAGGGGCCGCAGTAGTGGTAAGTCGATCAAAGACCGACTTCTTTGGGGCTTCCTGCAACGGCAGTGGGGCATTGAAGTTCATAGGTGGGAGCATGGTCCCGAAGAATAGTCCAGTGGTGGCCTGAGTCACCTGGTCCACCGGCACCTGAGGCCCGTAGGTCACTCCTCCTGTGGGGACGGAGTGAAAGTTGTTGCCATTATTGCAGCTTGTGCAATTGAAAGCCATTTGATCTTCTTTTTCTGCACGAGAGCAAAACCAAATCTTAGTACCTCGAACCCAAGGGCAACCATATTAAACCGCGATTCGTTCGCGAACACGACACACGAAGTGTGGAGTGGAAAGAGGAAGAGGTCCCACCGGGTGTGCCAGAATCTGTTCCCCGCCGAAACACGGAGACGCGACCGCGTAGGTCCGTCTTACCTGAATTTCGGGACAGATGCTAATTGGTGCTGTCCGTCCACCTCTCCGAAGATGCCAAGTTGATTTATGACACCGTATATCGAAGGTTTAAACAGATGCGGCCGATGTAGCAGACTTCGTCAGATTCCCCCTCATTTGAGGGGTTTTTGTTTGTTGGGACGCTCTTCCCTGCAGGCGCAAGCCCCTGCAGTTAATTACGCTACCGCATCGCGGTAACCACTTTCTCCTTCTCCAGATGGTCACTTCGTGTCGTGTGTGTTTATTTTGCTTTTGGTTGCCCGTGGATTGTATACGGAGACTAATTTATGTTGTCCCCCGTAGGGCGTGGATTAGTCCAAATCCGTATTTTCTTAGATTTGGGTTTAGGGTTGGGTTTAAGGATCGTTAATCTCATTTGAGACTAAGATCAACTTAAACGTTTTTTAAGGATACGTTAGTCTAATTTTAGACTAAGATCAACTTAACGGGATCGTTTAGATCCGACAAAAGAGCATTTGAGCTCTATTGTTTAGTTTAGGGATACTGTGGTCGATTACCAGTTTAAGGACATAGTGGTCTAAGGTTAAGGACATCATAGTCCGTAGGTTTAAAGGGACCCCACAGTCCGAGGTTAAGGACATCATAGTCCATGGGTTTAAAAGGACCCCACAGTCCATGGAATGATTGGTTATCGGGACCCGTTACCTCTCTGAAGACGTTGAAGGATTACAACGACAAATATCAAAGGAGTGAAGAGATGTACCCTTGAACTAAAGTTGATTGGGAAATCTGTAGTCCAATTTGGAACTAAGATCAATTAATTAGATTATGAGCACATTGGCTCAGTTAAATCTGAATTGAGGACTTATGGCCAGCTTAGGCTAAGTCCAATTAGATTTGAATATTGGCCCTTTGTTGGACTATTGAACATTTGTCTGGGTTCGGCCCCTAATTATTTAGCAATGCTAAACAAAAGTTTGGGGGGCTCTGATAACATTTTGTCTTTGGCTGAGCACTAACCATTATAGCTCTAGATTTTAAGGTTCATTTGAAGGGGAGATTTGTCTCTGGAAAATTTGGTCAATTTGGGCTAGGCTGGTTTGAAAATAGTGTTAAACACTAGCACATATTTGGCGATCACGTGTTCCCACGTGATGCGCTTTAAAACAGTGTTAAACACTGGTGACAAAATGCTCAAAATAGTGTTAAACACTAAAAGTGGGGTGGTCACGTGGGGTCACGTGAGGCGCCTGAGAATTGGGCCAAACCTCTTTTATTTTACCCTCAAATCTGCAAATAAGTGTTAAACACCTAGCCTTCAGCCCATCACGTGTGAGCATGTGAGGCATCTGAAGATGGGGCCAGACTTCCTTTATTTTGTTCTCAGAATATTCAAATAAGTGTTAAACACTTTTGGTCTTCAGGACATCATGTGTTGGCATGTGATGGGTATCCATGTATTGATTATTAAAGTGTTTATTAGGGGTCACGTGGGGATACGTGAGGGCGCCCAAAATTGATTCTGCATTTGGCTTTGTTCCCTTTATTTTGAGGGTCACGTGGGAGCACGTGAGGCATTGTCTCCAAGTTTTTCTTTCTCATTTTGAGGTATCTGTTTTAGGGGTCATGTGGAGGCACGTGACCTAGTCTTGTTCTTTCTTTTCTGATTATTAAAGGAAGGGCCACGTGTTGCCACGTGACTACGTTTACGTGCATGGATAATTTAAATCCTTTGTTTGAGAATTAAATTCTTTGGTAGGGTTAAACCCTAATTTTGTTTAGAGGAATTAAATTCCTATGTATATGCAAGAATTAAATTCTTATGTGGGGTTAAACCCTAGATTTATTTGAGGGAATTGAATTCCTATGAATTTAGGAGAATTAAATTCTCATATAGGGTTAAACCCTGGTTTCATTTGGAGGAATTAAATTCCTATGAATTTGGGAGAATTAAATTCTCTAAACTCAATTCTCCCTCTAAGTTTTGGATCTGCATGACAGAATCTTCCCGATGAGAATTAAATTCTCAACTTGTGGGGAGATCTGCTTCTGCAGATTTTCAACCAAAGGAAGAACTAAGTTCTTATTCAGAAGAGTTAAACTCTTAAATTGAGAATTAAATTCTCTTTTTGTTTTATGAAGCTTAGATCTCTTTCCCCTTTCTCACTTAGGATTTCTTTTATCTGAAAAGATCTTCTTTTCTCTCTTGAGAATTAAATTCTTCTCTCTTTTTTCTCTCTGTTGTTGTTTTTTCTCCAAAAATCTAAGATCCTTCTCTTCTCTTCTTGGCTCCTATTTATAGGAGAAAGAAAGGAATCAATTTGTTTAGACAATCTTTCATTGAAAGATTTTGGTTGTTTCTGTAACCAATATGATCTTTTAGACCACTAAGTGAATTTTATTCACCATTGGATTTTTAATCCAGAAAATATTCTGTCTATTATTCTTGGTGAATTTCAGGGAAATCTTTCCTTGCATAAAATCTTTCCATAAATTGGTGATTTTTAATCACCATTGGATTTTTAATCCAACGGTGCTCCACTTTATAGAGCACAATCTTTTTCTTTTCTGTTTGGAAAGATTTAGGAAAATATTAAGGTTTTTGATTCCCCTTAATGTCACGCCCCGCTTCCCAGAGTACGCTAAGATGGGCACGTGACATAGCCAACCATGCTACCTGTGGATAGGAAAAAATCCCTCCACAGTCACATTACGGCTGTAGAGATATCAAGAACAGGAAAGTAAACTAACTATTTAGTACATGTCCATAAGCCAGAGTAAAAGAGTCAAGAAATAACAATATGCGGAAGCCAAAAGATACAATAAATGAACCACCTGGAAGTGAAACTACATACCGACAGGAACTTCACCGCTCGGTCTAACAGCGGCAATACTCCTGAACAGTCTGCAACAAAGGTAGAAGAATCTGGGCCATGCAAAATCCAGACGTCAGCGCGTCATAACATCAAGCAATAAAATATAAACAGGGTAACAGGCAATGCAAATATAATCATGAATGAAAAGCAGGTGTAACAGTAATGTAAATCAGGGCAACGAAGGGTAATGTGCAGTGAGTAAACTAAGCTGTTTTATTGGGTTATCTACTCTCAAGTCTTTGAAATCAATTTGAGTAATCCTCCATGTAACTCAAAGGATATGTCCCGTTACCTCCCAGGACCACGGATCAGGAATATGTGAACCAAGAGTGGTTCTGTCCCGTTACCCCCCGGGACCACGGATCAAGAATATGTAAGAGTCACGAATGGCTCTGTCCCGTTACCCCCCGGGACCACGGATCAAGAATATGTAAGAGTCACGAATGGCTCTGTCCCGTTACCCCCCGGGACCACGGATCAAGTAATACCCTTTTAAGTTACACTTTAGTTTACACTTTTGATTTCCCCATACCCCCAAGTTGTGTATGTCAGGTCAGGTATTCAGTAATCAAGAACTAATGCCAACGCAGGATCAGGTAAGAGCAGGTTTGTCTGGACAGACAACAGGAACGGTCCGTAAGGACTACATGTCAGGTTTGTTGGCATTAGACACGAGATCAAGTAACGGGTCAAGCCATGGTACATCAGGTCGAGTCAAGTAGTGTACGGTACCATGTCGGGTCAGGTAGTGTATAAAGGTGTCATGTCACGTCAGGAGTGTACAAGATATCATGTGGGTACTCAAAATCAAACTAGCATAATCACGGCATACAGAACAAGCATATGTACTAATAGAAACAACAAGCTGGAATTTATAACGTGAAATGCAATCAGGTACAGATTAAGGTATGTAGATGCACAGTTATCAGTTTGTATTTAATAGATGGTTTCAACCTTACTTGAATACAGCAAAACACATATGAATGTTAAAATCATGCTAATACGTACTAAATACTCTAGAGATGCAATGATATATAAAATACGTTCAATTAATGCCACTGGGTATTCGGGGTAGAAACTATTTAAAGGTGCTAGGAGTTATGCAGTTAATTAGTAAGCAAATTAAACACGGATGTGGGTATACAATATGGTGCTCTAACATGCAACGGATTATGATTTAAGATCTGAGTCTACCATGATATATTCTGACATCGAAATGCAATAATGAAGATTAACAGCCTTAGATTCCATTTACAGTCTTAAACATGAAATAAATATATATAGATGTTATAGTAGCATGTAGCAAGATTAACTTGCCTGGACGGATCAAGAACGGGAATACGGAACGTCTCACGTCGGCGGGAAACGCCGCGACGCGTGCACGGTATATGGAACAGATCCAAACCACGCACAGCGTGATCACACGGGTCAGGTACGCTCGCTGGGTCGTCAGGATCGTCGTCGGTACGACCGGATTCCGGCAATCCTCGAACAGTGAACACCAATTCCTAATACGTAAAGAAATACTATAGAAATACAGTAAATATAGAATGGAAAGGAGGAAGGAGAATGAGGCAAGAAGGATTGCTCACTGGGTAACACAGAGGAATGATGGCGTCAACGGCGATAGTCGGAGGAACTCCGACGATGAAATTAGGCTGTTAGGGGTTCGGTTAGGGTTACACCAAGTGTTTTGTTGGCTTGCCTCAAGGTGCAGAGGGATTCAAGGCAGGGGAGCGGATGAGAAGAGATAGAGGTGTGACGACGAGTCACAATCTCCGGCGATGGGTTGCCGGTGAAGTGTAAGGGTGTGCAAGGGGGTGCTCGGGTTCTAGGGTCGCAAGCTCCTCGGGGATGCTAGTGCAGGGTGGCGAGAAGGAAGAGTTGAGGAGGTGGAGACGATGACGACGGGGTTGAGGGATTGCCGGCGACGAGATGTTCAGGGCGATGGGTTCTCGTCGCGGTAGGTGCAGGAGTTACTAAGATGGGAGAGAAGAGAGAGAGAATGAGGAGAAGAGAGTGAGAAATAGATGATAGACACGAGGAGAGAAGGAGATGTCGGCGATGACGATGTGATCGGCGGCGATGGGGGTGAGTATGATGATGGGTTCTGGCCGTAGGGGTCTCGTGAAGTGCAGGCTCGGGTTAAGGAGGAAGAAGAAGATGGCGACGACGAGGAGGAGGAGGAGATGGGATGGAGGTGATGACGAGGTCGAGGAAAGGTCGAGGAAGCAAGAGGCGGTTAGGGCTCACGTGCTCGGGGTTTAAACGAAGGAGACGAAGAAGAAAGGATAGAAGGGAGGTAACGTTAGGGGAGGCAGCGGTGATGGCATTCAATCTCACCGTGAGAGGAGTGAGAGAGAGACGCGAGAGGAGAGAGGAAGAGAGAAGTGAGAGGAGAGAGAAAGGGGAGGAGAGAGAGAGAATCGTTTGCTAGCGGGTGAAAGATAGGAAAGAAAGAGAGAGAGAGAGAGAAAGAGAAGAAAAAGAGAAGGGGAGAGAAAAGAGAGAGAGAGATGGTGGGGCCAGCGAAGGAAACCTCTGATTGGGTGAAGAGAAGAGTTAGTTTAGGGAAAAAGTTGAATAAGATTTCTGGTGGTTAACAAATACACTGTGGGCTTAAAGAAAATCTAAGATAGGATGTGAATAAGAATTTCAGCCAGATTTAAAGATTAAAAGGTTTAAATAAATGGGATTTGGCAAGATGCAAAATATTTCCGAATTGTACCCGGGTCGGGTCCAAGGATTTGGATTTGACAAATGAAAAATATTAGCAAGTTCCAAAAATTAAAATGAAGTACTTTGTAACAGAAAAGCATACCCCCAAGAACGGACGCACGTACGTGCGCGTAGCCGTCCAAACACGTCCGTTTCACTGAACGGGACGAGAATACGATACAAGGACGCTACCACAGGGTTAGGGGTATCCGGCAGGCCATGAAATGCAATGTTAATTTATTTTCTCATGATTTAAATTGTTGTATGCAAAAGATGAGATATAGGATAAAAATATCAGTATACTAAATTATGAGGTGCACAGGTCCATGCAACAAGTCAAGGCAATCAATAATGAGAGTCAAACAGGTTCAAGCCAGCGGGTCGGATCGAATGCCTAGTAACATGTAAAAAAATACTATTCGCACCCAAACACGCTAAATCAGGAATAGACCAAGAATAAGTAAAAATACTGAAACTGGAATTGGTACACATGAACTCGGGTGTTACACTTAATTAGAATTTAATTCTATTAGTTCAGAAGGCTTAAAAGCCTATCACGTGTTGGCACGTGATCCTACGGTTTGATCATTAAAATAAAATTTAATTCTATTAATTGAAGAACTTAGGCACGGGTCACATGCTGACACGTGACTTTCCTGATTAAGCATTTTAACCAGAATTTAATTCTGCCGTTTCAAAGAACTAAGGAACCATCACGTGTCAGCACGTGACCTTTGGCCACGTGTAGACACGTGATACCCCATTGGGATCTTTCCTTGCTGTTTTATCATGCATTTTAATTCCTTTTTAGTGGGTTGGAGGGCCCATCACGTGTGGACACGTGATTCCCCTGATTGATTGTTTGACTAGAGCTTAACTCTATAAATTAGAGATCACAGGAACCCATCACGTGTCTGCACGTGACCTCTGGTCACGTGTGGACACGTGATGCCCTATTGGGGTATTCCTGATATTTTTATGAGGGAACAATAGCTATGTCTCATATGTTTATATACCTATCACTAATGGTACAATACCATATAGGTATATGGGTAACTAGCATGTAAGCATGTTAAGGCATATGTGTAAGCATATAGATATACAGGTATGCTATATGTCATATGCACAATGGAATATGAATCAATGTCTCAATATCCCTAACGAAACAATATCATATATGTATGTGTGTTGTGCCTGTCATGGCAATTATTGACGGTGTGAATGGCATACAATCAGTGCTCGTGCAAAATGAGCCGTCAATAATAGTGCAGTGTCCAAAGGGTATAAGTCCAAGCACAACAAGTAATAATATGCAATGAGGTGTATGCGCAAACTCTATATATGCAATAGAATATGCGACTAATATCATATCATCTCTAGCCCAGACGCATAACGCCATGCGGGCGATTCCCCTGTAGATGTTAAATCTACTCACCAACGCTCCTGACTAAGTAAAGCCAACCACCTGTTTTCCCTTCTTCGCAGCGTCCGAAGTCCCCGCCTGCGAACTTAAAACATAAAACAATAACAAGTATGTATATTAGCAAACGACCAATAACACGTACAAACTACGTTTGACCGACACGACAACTCCAAACAAACTCTCAAGTCGTCTAGTGGCTAACGCACATAGCAACACAACGAAACCAACTCAAGAGCAACAGATACACAAAGACACGAACCGTATCGGATAACGTAATGCGTGAAAACGAAACACAAGAAAACAAGCAAGTGATCCCAGATTTTGCTATACCAACAATTTGTAAAAGTTGCAAGTACCATGAGACCACATACAACCTCAGAGACCCCCAGACCAAAACCCAAACCCCAACTCCCCAGTCTGGCCGCAATTTGCGGCCAGAAGCAATATATTTGCGGCCCACTGTTCAAGGAATAGTGTCAGGTTTTTATGGTAGGTTCTAGGTCACTACACAAGGTCACTGTGATGGGAACTTTTCCAACAAATACCTGGTTTGATAGCAGATCATCCGAGACCCAAAACTACACTAAAAATACGATATTTGCACGAAATGATACAATACGCGATCTAAACTGAAACGAATAAGCTACGCAATACTAAAAAGACTTAATTAAGAGAAAGAGATCATTACCTACTCCCACAAACTCAAAAATCCTAGCTTTCTAAGCTCTCTAGGCATTTAAGAGGCAAAACAAGGTTAAAGATATGATTTTTGTGAGATTTGAAGAAGTTTTAGTGATGGATTATTGAATGATTATTGAGTGTTCAGTTGAGGGAAGAAGGGGATGAAGAAATATGAGACAGAGATAGAGTGAGAGAGAATGAGAGTGAATGAAATGATAAAGAAAGAGAGTGAGGTGAGATTAAGGTGAGTGCACCCTTGCATTAACTCTCAAATTAATGCAACCATGACTCACATGCCACCTCCTCTCCAAACAAAAACCCAAATGAAAATATCTCTCTCTCACAACAAATATCTAGGATTTAAGGTTAAGGCAAAGGAAATGATTGGGATTAGGGTTAAGTTGTCATGGTCACTAAAACAAGATTAGCACAAACAAACCCTCATATTAACGTACACACGTGCGTGCAAGCCATAACAAATAATAATAAATTATTAATTAAATGTTATAAAAAGTGAGAAACCCAAATTGGTAAACTTTTTACCAAAAACCCGCATTACCGTCTAATTAACACTAATCAAAATTTAAGGCGTTACAGCCTTACCCTATAAATACAACCCCTAAACACACACCCCTCACTCCAAAATTCTGATCAAAACTCTCAAGAAATTCCTAGAAGCTTAGTGTACTTTTGGAGTTAGCAAAAGGGCGAAACTCCGATGATCTTCCGACGACATTTCAAGGAGCAACCGGCGACGAAACGATGCACCGGCGATTCCTCTCTCACCCTCTATCTCCTCTCCTTCTTTTTAGTGAGTAATTCCTAATTCCTTCTTCACTTTACTATTCTCAAAATCCGTATTTTTAAAACCCGACGGAATCGGAATTAATCCGATTTCCGATTCGGTTCTTTCTAAAAATTCAACATTTTC
Source organism: Agapanthus africanus (assembly GCA_030015575.1). Lineage (NCBI taxonomy): Eukaryota > Viridiplantae > Streptophyta > Magnoliopsida > Asparagales > Amaryllidaceae > Agapanthus > Agapanthus africanus. The sequence goes on from CM057340.1 coordinate 562,515,597, forward strand.
TTAAATACAAATCATACCAAACTATTACATGTTACTATTAAATATTAATAAACATGTTGAACAAGTTTCATGACAATCTATTTAATTTTGTAAGTTTTACCGCTCTTTTTCATTAAAATACCATATAGTTTCATTTCGACATTAAAACACCACAAATTGCTATACCTTTAAGTAGATCACGAGATAATGACCTACCTCCTCACAACACTCATACACAACATAGCACAATACTTTCGGGAACCTAGAATACGGGAAAACGAAACCTTTCAAATAAATACCATTTACTAATAAAACCGTTTTCTAAAAAGATTAAGTATTTTACAAATCTTTGCAAAGCGCCGCTACAACCCATTTTGGAAAACCTGACTGGGATGGTGCGGATTATCGCACATCCCTGGGCTTAGTAGTGCGAGATGCAGACCTCCGCAAGGAGCATACGGTCTTGAGAAATTTAAAATACGAAAATCTTAAGAAAATGAGATTTCTAGAAATATAATGTATAGTAAAATTATTTTTATATAAATATATATGTATCATTAAAATATCTATTTTGTGATAATATAAATATTCAATTTTTTTTAATATTCCAAGGATCACTTTACATTAAAATACGATGAATTCCATACAAGTTCAATATTACAAATAAATACCATGTATTATGAAAAATAGGTTATTCTCACTAAAATTGTCACAAATATAAAATCTATATTTATTACAACTCTAAAGACGATAAATAAACACTTGGGGTGTATTTTGAAAATTATACAAAGTATTTTTATATAAAACCCCCTCAAGTTCTATAAATTACCCTAAGGACCCTAATAAATATAGGTTTAAGTGGGACCAATCTCTGGAGCCTCAGGGAGCCAGAGAAGTGGGTGCTTGCCTATTTAAGGTAGACAACTTAACAACAGTGTTATCAACACGGTAATCGTCTTTGAAAAAGACACAAATCCTGCCGCCCATGTGCAGCTGTTACCGATAACATCAAAACAATCAGGACTTCAATTTCTTTTCTAATTGTTCTGACTCAGACTAAGTCTCATTATAAATAATCTGACTTGAATACGATTCAAGTACAATCTACAAAAGTACAATTCAATATGAATTCATGAATCCATATATTCAATCTATTCAATCTGTATTGACTGAACCGAACCATGGATATACTTCCATTTTCATGATTCTCCAGTTACATCCATGATTCTCCAGTACATCTATTTTACTGATATCATGGTTTCGGCAAGTCATCCAAATATACAATCTATATTACAATTCAATTACAAGTTGAAATACAATACAAACAATACAATCAAGACATCGCGGGGTTTAAGGGTTAGATTGGTACGGAAGGTGTTAAAAGTGGCACGAGACTGCAAGATTAAGACACCTAACCTGAATCCAATTGCCGTTGTTCCGGGTTGTATAACGGAGCCTTGTACTTCCATTTGCCCTAATCTCTAGCATATAGAGACTCCTCTCGTATACACTGGCATCCTTCTGTACCAAGCTACAAACAACAGCGTTATTGAATACAACAGTATAACAATATAATACAACTTTAAAAACTACACTCTCTCTCTTACTCTCTGTCTTTTCTTCTTCTCATTTATCTTTGGGACTTACTGAGCGATTGTTCGCTGACAACATTCCTTCTCTTTCTTCTTTGGAATGTTATCAGGTGATGTGGACACTCAGGAGATCGAGTCTACTAGTGAGGACTTGGACCAGCTTTCCTACGACCCAGAGCTCTAGCTTCATTGTACACACTTTTATTTCAGTACTTTTCATTTCTGTTATGCCACTGTTTAGGCATTGGTTTCATTCAGTTGTATTTATTTTTCCATGTATTGTAAAAAGAATGTTAATAAATAAAGTTGCTGTTCAATTATACATTTTTTCTCTTGTGTACATTTCTTTTATATTGCTTAGTTACGCTTAATGTATTTACTTCAGAGTAAATACGTAGCGGTCTCGTCGCGTCCTCTTTCCGTATACTGAAAAGCGGGGCGTGACAGGTTTTGTTGGCGGCCCATACAGGTCAGAGCTGTATGAAATCCTATCATGCAGTTCTGTTCTGCGTGAACAACCTAAGCAATATAACACAAGAACTAGCAACTAAAACATTCTTTACAATTCATATTCCTTGAATCTTATCATTCCATATAGTTTGAATCTGTCCTAACCTAAATTTTCTTTCAAGGTTATGGATTCCCCGAACAACACCAGTACTAATGTCAACAACACACCTCCACCACTACCACTCACACCTGCCGTCCCTGCTCCGCTCAACGAGCAAACGGTTCTGCTTGAGGCAATCTGCAGCCTTCTCAAGGGACAGCAGTAGCAGACTGCTCTTTTAATGAACCGTCCTGAGGCAGAAACACCTGGGGTGAAGTAATTCAGGGCTTTGCACCCCAAACAGTTCTCAGGAAAGGAGAGCCCACTGGATGCTGAGGAATTGGCTCAGGGTATCGAAGATGATCTGGCAGTAGCAAAAGTGCCAGAAATAGCTTGGGTTCGTGTAGCAAAATTATAGCTCACGGACAATGCACGGAACTGGTGAAAGGCGGAAGAAAGCCGTCTTGAACAACCCATCGAATGGAAGACTTTCCGTGACATGTTCGACGCTATGTACTTCCCTAAGACTGCCAGATTAGACATGGAACAGCAGTTCATCCATCTGCAACAAGGTTCGATGTGGACCATGTCGGTAGATTAGTATAATGCTGAATTCACCATGCTCAGTCGGTAAGATATGTCTCAATAAATTCGATTTTCAAAATATCACATACTACACAGCTAACACAAGACCGCAACAGGTTTGCGGCCCATCTCATACCGACTGCTGAGATCAGAGCAAGAAGATTTCAGTAAGGGTTGGACTCGGAAATCCAAGCTGCTTTAGCTATAGGGGATTTCCCAACCCATGATTTGGCTTTGAAAGCTTTCCGAAGATACGAGACGATGGTGAAGAAGAAGGGCAGACCTCAATCTGCCGGAGTGAAGCGCCCTGCCAATCAGATGGCAGGAAGAGCCTTTTCAAGGCCAACGGTTGAACTCCGAAGACCGGAAGAAATTAGTAACCAACCAAGTCCAGACTTTTACTACTACTGCCATAAAAAGGAATGCTTGTGGAAGGACTGCAGGCACGCAAAAAGCTTGTGTCTAATTTGTGGCGCATTCAAACACGGAATTGGAAACTGTCCTTATAATAGCAACTCAGCTCACACACCCACCAACTACCCGCAACGCCCAGCTATTCAGGCTCCTACACCTCGTCCAGCACTCCCTGCCCCACCACCCTGTAACAACCCTAAATTTCCTATACAAATTTTTTTCAAAATATTTTTTTTCAAAATCCAAAAAGGGGTATTTTAGCCTGAGCACAAGATATAAGTAATTATTTTGCTTTTTAATTACAAGTTAAAAGAATGTAACAACTCCATTTTTTGTTTACAAAAATTTGCTTTAAAATTAATGTATATTTGGGGTATTTACATTTTCTGTGACTACTTTAAGTAATTAAATAGCTCCATAATTACAAGAAGGAGCTTGTGGCTCATTGGTAATACCTTGCACTGCTGAACCAAGCCACCAGAATTCAAATCCCATACCCCACATTATTTTTAATATTGATTTTTTTTAAAACCTTTAAAATACCAAGGGTTTACACGTGCATATCTCACAAAAACCCCACTACACCCAAAAATGTAACATTACCAGAGGTTAGATGAACCGTCGGGGGGGATCCCGGCCGTCTAACTCGGCCGGGAATCGGCCAACTCGGCCTCGACTCGGCCGACTCAATCCTCCGACCGAGTCACGGCTGAGTCACCCCCGAGTCGGCCGATTCTGGCGACGGCCCCAACATGAAAATTGTGTCTTTTCACATTCCCTATACACCTGCAAAATTTTAACTTCAGACCATTTCCAGAACTCTTTAAAAACCCTAATTACTCCACTTTTAATACATTTTTAATACATTTTATCACATTTTTCATTTTAACCTTTCATCTACCCTAACCCTAGCCTAAACCTATAAATACCACCCCTACCCTCTACCCTCTCACCCCAAAACTCTGAGTCAACTCTCTAAAATTCTCAAGAGATCTTGTTTACTTTGAAAACGAGCACGAAGCAAAGCTACGGCGAAATTCCTGGCAAACTTCCGGCGATCGTTCTAGGAGCTCTCGGCGATGAAGTGACACACCGACGATCCCTCTCCTTCCATCTCACTCTCATTATTTTCCAAAACCCGTAAGTCTCATTTTCTATCTCTCTTTTCTATTTAAAAAATACGGATTTACAAAACACGACGGAATCGGAACAAATCCGATTTCCGATTCGGTTTCTTATAAACTTCACTTCTCGTTAATACAATTATGCTTAAACTCTCTCATGTTGACTATTAAACACTAATCAACCAAATTGATCAAGTTTCATTTCATAAAATAATAGCTATTTCAATTTATCGTATTTTTCACTTAAATACCACATTGTTTCAATTCTACATTTAACCCCATTAAACTTGCTATACATTTAAGTAGATCACAAGGTAACGACCTACCTCCTCACACACTCATATGCAACATAACACGATACCCTCGAGAACTTAAAATACGGGAAAACAAACATTTTCATTTAAATACCATTTACTTAATAAAACCATTTCTAAAAGATTTAGTATTGATACATCTTTATAAATAAATACCACTTATTATGAAAATAGGATAAGATTGTGGGCATTCAGTCATTTATCTAAACCTGACTTTATGGTGTCTAGGCTAGACAAGTGAGAAAGGTAGCTTTAAAAGGCCCGTCTCACGGTGATTCGTGAGCGGATCCCTCTTTTCTTCACTTGTACTTACTTGGCAACAATTGACGGTGAAGAGGCGATTTGAGGTATCTCACAACTTGTCACTTTGGACCAGTTAGGAGCAGTCTAGTTGACTTAGGAGACCCTAAAACATAGAATACGGGAGAACGACACTTTTTCATTTAAATACCATAATTAATAAAACCGTTTCCCTTAATTATTAGTATTTATACAAATCTTTGCAAAGCGCCGCTACAACCCATTTGGGGAACCCGTTCGAGATGGCGCGGATTATCGCACATTCTCAGGCTTAGTAGTGCGAGATTCAGACCTCCGCAAGAAGCATTCGGTCTCGAAAAATTTAAAATACGATATCTTAAGAAAACGAGATTTCTAGAATATTATAGATATATACAAAAATTATTTTCATATAAATATATGTATATGTAACATAAACATATCTATTTTTGAAGTATTATAAATATTCCACCTTTTCTACAATATCACAAGAATCAATTTTACACTAAAATACCATGAATTCCATACAAATCAATATTACAAATAAATACCTTTATTTCTGAAATTAGGATATTTTCACTAGAAATATCATAATATATAATCCGCATTCATTACAACTCTAAAGACGAATAATAAATGCTTGGGATGTATTTTGAAAAGTATATAAAAGTATTTTTACATAAAACCCTCTCAAGTTCTATAATTTACCATAAGGACCCTAGTAAATATAGGTTTAAGCGGGGCCAATCTCTTGGGCCTCAGGGAACCGGAGAAGTGGGTGCTTGCCTACTTAAGGTAGACAACTTAATAATGGTGTTATCAATACGGTAATCATCTTTGAAAAAAACACAATTCCTGCCGCCCATGTGCAGCGGTTACCGATAACATCAAAATAATCAGGACTTCAATTCACTTTTCTAATTGTCTGACTCAAGTTTGAGTCTCATTATAATCTGACTTGAACATGATTCAAGTACAATCTACAATCTACAATCTACAATATTACAATCCAACATGAATCCATGAATCCATTATTCCATATATTCAATCTATCAATCTATACAGCTTGACTGAACCGAACCATAGATATACATTCCATTTACATGGTTCTCCAGTTACTCCATTTACATGATTCTACGGTTACATCCGTTTATTGATATTATGGTTTCGGTCAGTCATCCAATTATACAATCAATACAATTTATAATACAATACAATACAAATAAGACACTACGGAGTTTAAGGGGTAGATTGGTACGGAAGGTGTTAAAAGTGGCACGAGACAGTAAGACTTAATACACCTAACATGAATCCAGTTGCTGTTGTACCGTGGCATAAACGGTTCCTTATACTATACTTGCCTCTAGTCTCTGGCATATAGAAACTCCTCTCGTATACACTGGCATTCTTCTGTACCAAGCTACAAACAACAGCGTTAATACAACATTACAACAATATAATACAACTTTAAAAGATACCTTCTTATTCCGTCTATTCTACTTTCTCCCTTATCTTTGGGACTTACCAAGCGACCTGTTCGCTGACGACATTCTCTTTCTTTCTTCTTTGAATGTCGTCAGGTGATTTGGACACGTCAGAGATCGAGCCTACTGCTGAATACTTGGATCAGTTTGCTAAAGACCCAGAGCTATAGTTTCATTGTACACATTTCCTTTCAGTACTTTACATTCCTGTTATGCAATTGTTTAGGCATCGCTTTTATTTCAGTTGTATTTACTTTTCATGCATTGTACAAAAGAATGTTAATAAATAAAGTTGATGTTCAATTTATATATCTTGTCTCTTGTGTATTTACTTTTATATTGCTTAGATACTTAGCGTATTTACTTCACAGTAAATACGTAGCGGACCAGTCCCATCCTCTTCGCTGTATACCGGGAAGCAGGGTGTGATAGGTTTTGTTGGTGGCCCATGCAGGTCAGAGCTGTATAGGACCATACTATGCAGTTCTGTTCTGCGTGAACAAATCTAAGCAATATAAACACAAGAACCAGCAACTAAAACATTCTTTACAATTTCTGATCCTTGAATCCTACAATTTCATGTTCCTTGAATCCTATATTTTGAATCTGTCCTAACCTAAATTTTTCATTCAAGGTTATGGATTCCCCAAACAACACCAGCACCAACTTCAACAACACTCCACCACCACTACCAATCACACTTGCCGTTCCTGCTCCACCCAACGAGCAGACGGTTCTGCTTGAGGAAATCCGAAGCTTTCTGGTTGGACTGCAGCAGCAGACTGCTATATTATTGAACCGACCAGAAGCAGAAGCAACCGTCAGGAAACGCACTGCCACCCAGATAGCAAGAGGAGCAAACCCTACCCAACCTGGACAACCCAAGAGACAGGAGGAAATAATTAACCAGTCGAGTCCAGATTTCTGCTACTACTGCAGAAGAAAGGGACACTTGTGGAAGGACTGTAGACGCTCAAAAGGCCTGTGCCTAGTTTGTGGCGCATCCGATCATAACATTGGAAACTATCCCTATAGATGCAAATCAGCTCACACAACCACCATCTACCCGCAGCAGCCAGCTATCCAGACTCCTGCAACTAGTCTTGCACTCCCAGCACCCCCTTTACATGGACCATCTCTACCTAGTCAGGCATCAAGATACCGACTTACACAGAAAAAGGTGCCGAGACGCCAAGCCTCCACCTTAGCATCCTTAGAACCTGAGACTGTGAACCAAGGTAACCCAGGTAACTCCCTCACTTTGACTAAAACTTTTTGCAATATTTCTTTCTTCTAAATATTTTCATACACTACCAACAGTTCTGTCACAAAACTTTCTTTGAATTTGTTACACTTTCCTTTTACAAATTTCGAGGACGAAATTTTTTATAAGAAGAGTAGAATGTAACAGCCCAAAATTTCCTATACAAATTTTTTTCAAAATATTTTTTTTCAAAATCCAGAAAGGGGTATTTTAGCCTGAGCACAAGATATAAGTAATTATTTTGCTTTTTAATTACAAGTTAAAAAATGTAACAACTCCATTTTTTGTTTACAAAAATTTGCTTTAAAATTAATGTATACTTGGGGTATTTACATTTTCTGTGACTACTTTAAGTAATTAAATAACTCCATAATTACAAGAAGGAGCTTGTGGCTCATTGGTAATACCTTGCACTGCTGAACCAAGCCACCAGAGTTCAAATCCCATACCCCACATTATTTTTAATATTGATTTTTTTAAAACCTTTAGAATACCAAGGGTTTACACGTCCATATCTCACAAAAACCCCACTACACCCAAAAATGTAACATTGCCAGAGGTTAGATGAACCGTCGGGGGGGCGGGGGAGGGGGATCCCGACCGCCTGACTCGGCCGGGAATCGGCCAACTCGGCCTCGACTCGGCCGACTCAGTCCTCTGACCGAGTCACGGCCGAGTCACCTCCGAGTAGGCCGATTCCGGCGACGGCCCCAATATGAAAATTGTGTCTTTTCACATTCCCTATGCACCTGCAAAATTTTAGCCTCAGAACATTTCCAGAGCTCTTTAAAAACCCCAATTACTCCACTTTTAATACATTTTATCACATTTTTTATTTTAACCTTTCATTTACCCTAACCCTAGCCTAACCCTATAAATACCACCACTACCCTCTACCTTCTCACCCCAAAAATCTGAGCCAACTCTCTAAAATTCTCAAGAGATCTTGTGTATTTTGAAAACGAGCACGAAGCGAAGCTACAACGAAATTCTCGGCGAACTTCCGGCATCGTTCTAGGAGCTCTCGGCGATGAAGCGATGCACCGTGGATCTCTCTCCTTCCATCTCACTCTCATTATTTTCCAAAACCCGTAAGTCCTATTTTCTATCTCTCTTTTCTATTTAAAAAAATACGGATTTACAAAACCCGGCGGAATCAGAACAAATCCGATTTCCGATTCGGTTTCTTATAAAACTTCACTTCTCGTTAATACGATTATGCTTAAACTCTCTCATGTTGACTATTAAACACTAATCAACCAAATTGATCAAATTTCATTTCATAAAATGATGGCTATTTCAATTTATCGTATTTTTCACTTAAATACCATATTGTTTCAATTCTACATTTAACCCCATTAAATTTGCTATACCTTTAAGTAGATCACGAGGTAACGACCTATCTCCTCACACACTTATATGCAACATAACACGATACTCTCGAGAACTTAGAATACGGGAAAACAAACATTTTCATTTAAATACCATTTACTTGATAAAACCATTTCTAAAAGATTTAGTATTGATACATCTTTACAAATAAATACCACTTATTATGAAAATAGGATAAGATTGTGGGCATTCAGTCGTTTATCTAAACCTGACTTTGTGGCGTCTAGGCTAGACAAGTGAGAAAGGTAACTTTAAAAGGCCGTCTCACGGTGATTCGTGAGCGGATCCCTCCTTTCTTCACTTGTACTTATCTGGCCACAATTGGCGGTGAAGAGACGATTTGAGGTATCTCACAACTTGTCGCTTTGGACCAATTAGGAGCAGTATAGTTGACTTAGGAGACCCTAGAATATAGAACACGGGAAAACGATACTTTTTCATTTAAATACCATAATTAATAAAACCGTTTTCCTTAATGATTAGTATTTATAGAAATCTTTTCATACACTATCAGTACCTCAGTCACCAAACTTTCCTTGAATCTGTTACAATTTTCTTTTACAAATTTCGAGGATGAAATTTTTATAAGGAGGGTAGAATGTAACAACCCCAAACTTTTTGTACAACTTTCTGTACAATTTTTTTCAAAATTTCAGAAAAGGGTATTTTTTCCTGAGCACAAGTTATAAGTTTGTTTTGCTTTTTAATAGCAAGTAAGAGCTTATAGCTCATTGGTAATACCTTGCACTACTGAACCAACCCACCAGAATTCAAATCTCACACCCCACATTATTTTTAATATTGTTTTATTTTGAACTTTTAGAATACCAAGAGTTTACACATGCATAACTCACAAAAACCCCACTACACATGAAAACCTAACAGTACCAGAGGCTACATGAACCGACAAGGGACCCTCCGACCACCCGACTCGGCCGGGATCGGCCGAATCGGCCGGCACTCGGCCGACTCAGGCCGCCGCCACCGGCCGAACTCGGCCGGACCGCCAAGTCCCCAACATGAAAAAGTTGGCTTTTCATATTCCCTGCACATCTGTATACTTTATTTCTTCAGACCAGTAACAGAGACACTTTAAAACCCTAATTACTCCATTTTATTATATTTTATTACATTTTTTTCAATCTAACTTTTCACCTACCCCAAACCCTAGCCTTACCCTATAAATACAACCCCTAAACACACCCTCTAACTCCAAAATTCTGATCAAAACTCTCAAGAAATTCCTAGAAGCTTAGTGTATTTTTGGAGTTAGCAAAGGGGCGAAACTCCTGTAGGGTTCCTAGGCACACTAATGAAGTCTCACAAGTGATCAAACATGCACAAATCAAATTTTACGGGTGCCTACAAACCCTAATACGGATCGTTAACTAGATATATAGGCGAAGCAAGCATGTAATCGGAAATATAGCTAAAGGGAAGGGGCTACAACCTTTGTAGATCCGGTCCTCCACCTCCTAGGCTCCGTGATGAAGTCCTCTCCGCTGTCCAAATCGAACCATGACTCTCACGGTGGTTTCATCGGAGGAAAAACGGGCTAGGTCATCGACGACGATGCCGAAGATGATCTACGTCGAGGCATCGCTAGATCAAGCTCCAACTTCACCAAGTCAAGAAAACTTGTGAAGGAAACACCCTATACTACTTGGCAAGAGGTAGAGGATGAAGAAATAGGAAGTGGGTAGACTTTAGATTTGGATTTCACACACTTTTTCATCAATCACCATTGATGTAGCAAGCTTTCTTCTCATGTTGAAGAAGAAGAAGATGAAGAAAAAAGAATATCATAAGTATTATGTAAATGATAAATAAATCAATACTTATCATTTACAAACCCTTGGTTAGTTGTAGAGAATGGACCATGGTTAACTTGAATGGTTAGGGTTAAAGATGAGACAAGAATGGTGACTTAGTCAAAGTTTCAAGAAACTTCAACTACAAACAAATCAAGCCACCATTCTATTTTCTTTATCATTTCCTTTTTCCAAAATAAACAAAAAGAATAAATAAATGAATAAGTAAATAAAAAGAAAACCCTAATCATAAACTTAACCATGGTCTAATTCTTTACACTAACCCCAGCTTGCATGTATCATCAAACATGATACAATCATGTGCACAAAATATATCACATATACAATGTGCACAAACCAAGTGAGTAAATCCATTTAAAGTGAACCAATACTAGTTAATGCAAAGTAATATATCAAATATATAATTCTACATTAAATCATTAAATCAACACTTGATTTAACGATCCGGTCATGTCGCATATAACCGGCTAGTATCCAATGTATCGGCTTATCGAATCAATCCTTGATTCGATAACTAGGTTATATCGCATACAACCATTCGACACATTCAACGCGAGAATGAAATACGGTATCACATACACGCATTATTCTCGGTCCCGCACATATCTCATATGCGCTCCTATTTCGTTTCGCTTGAGCCAGGAAACCTCTGTGTAGGACTCTAAAGACTCGTCAATACGCCGGCAGCAGATGATGATCATATCAAACACCCACAAGCCGCAAGCGGTCTGCTAAACGTAACGGCCACCCGGGTATTGAGCGATCAGAAGATCGACGAGCAAGCCCGCTCACACTCCTGTGAATCCAACCAGTAACACATACCGTACAGTCCGGTCTGTTCGTCTGATATGTCGCATATCTCGCCTAGGGGTGGTAAACGTCAGACCCCAGTAGCTCGATAAGTCATGCCGACTTGAGGTCCATAATATTCGTGAAATTACTGATAACTCTTACCAGTATATCACTGCAACCCTGGCCAGGGATTTCCTGTTATGGCCAGTCGTGCATTACGCAACATCAACCCCCAATACCGGGAGAGACGAATCCCCTCCTATCGCTCATTGCCTCCATGTGAATCGGGACTGTACCCAATAACCACCTGTTTGCACAACTCAGTAGAGCCGTGGTAGGGTGGAAATCAAAGCACAGTGGGAGACACACAAGACTCTATGACGATCTCGGGTCAACAGACTAAGCTGTACCAGTGTCACCAGAGAACTGCCATCTGACATGAGGTATAATACCATCTGGGAGTTCTCGGCGAGTCCGTTCAGTGTACCCAGTCTCCACTGAGCACCCGCATACCATCTTCGATGTCAAACACCAATGGATATGGGATCATCCATCGCCCATCGCATGGGTCGAGAAGATATGCGCTAGTCTACTCTGGAATATCGATGCCCCGTCTCGATATTCCCTCGACTAGGAACATTTCAAGGATGTACTCATGGACTACCTAGGCCCCACTAGTATGATCTACATCATAGTCCTGGAAGTCGAGTACACATCCTAAGGGCTTTATCAACATGTAACAGAGAGACAGAAAGTATACACGTTAAGATAAAGAGCAACCAGATAGCGTACTATCATGTCGAGCAAGAAAGTCCTACCTATATATGTCCCAGCATCCACTACAATATACATCCAATGTACAGTAATGGCCTCTAGGGCATACATATAACTAACAATCTCCCACTTGCACTAGGGCCATCTGTAGCAGTGGTTGCAGTATCGCATACTCAACCATCCCCTAAAAGTCTCTCTTTGGGAAAAGGCCTTCGTGAGTGGATCCGCCGTGTTGTCCTTTGAGTCTACTCTCCTAACCTCGATCACCCTGGAGATCAGCTATCTCCATGATCAGGTGATGCTGCCCAGAATATGTCTGGGTCACTGATGGGACCATGGTTCCTTGGCCAAAACCACAATTCCATTGTCACACAATGGTGGAAACCTGGTTCATCTTATGAACCAATATACACCCAAACTGCCTCTTTGGTAGTATCTTTAATTGCGATGTTACCAGCCTTTATCATCTAGTTTGCCACGGTATCGAGCTTGGAACTCTTCCAACATACCGTCCCTTTACTGAGGGTAAAGACAGTGCCTGTGACTGACATTCAGTCGTCTTTATCACCCTGGAACACTTCCAGTGATTCTCCCCAGGATCGATTGATACAATCTCACTATACCTAGTGAGAACCCTAATATCCCTTTAGATCTATCTCATAGGTCCAAATCTCAGGATTTAGGAGGTATCATCTTTATCCTATTTAGAGAATCCTTGTGATAATAGGAGACTGACCGATCGTAGTATAGGAAACTCTTTTCCTATCAAGAGTATGTTGTCTACGTACAATACGAAGATGACCACCTTACTCTCTACTACCCTTTTGTATATACAAGGTTTGTCTACCATTTTGATGAAGTCAAACACTTTGACTATCACATCAAAACAGACGTTCCAACTCCGCGATACCTGCTTCATTATGTAAAGCAACTTGCACACGTTTCCGCTGCTCCCACTGTTTACGAAGACCTCTGGCTGTGTTCTTATAGACGTTCTCTTCTAAATCAGTATTTAGAAAAGCAGTCAGGGCACCCAACCACCAGATATCGTAGTCATGGTATGTAGCAATGTTAAGTAGGATCCGGATGGACTTAAGCATAGTCACTTGGAAAAGGTTTCATCATTATCCATGCCTGGTTGATGACTAAAACCTTTAATAAGCCTAGCTTTGAAAGTCTCAACTTTTCCATCTACACCAAGTAATCTTCTCAAGATATACTTGCTCCTGATGGGGATTTAACCCTTCAGATATCACAACCAAAGTCCATACTTTGTTGGTGTATAAGGATTCCATCTCAGATCACTAAGCATCCAGCCATTCTTACAGAGTCCCTACTCTCGATGGCCTGCTCGAAACTGATTGGGCCATCATCTCATGACGCAATCCTCGCTCCCACTGTCATCGAGAAACCGAGGTATCTCTCAGGCAGGCGAGGAACCCTACCAGATCGGCGGAGAGGCTGAGGTTCGTCGGGGACTATAGAATCCTTTGGTTCTGTTAAATCTTCAGCTGTAGTTTCGTATAGCTGGAACCTTTCCAGTTCTACAGAACTGACCTTGCCTTGATCTTGTCCGGATTTTGCTTTTGACATAGGCCGGACAATCCCAAATCTTAACTTATTTAAGAGATAGGATCTTCCCTTTCCATATCACATATGAAGTGGTAGGCAGTGATTTGATTCGAACCTAATTCAATAGGTATGCAGCTTCTCAAGCGCATAACATCCAAAAGGAAACAGGTAACTCAGTAATACTCATCATAGAGCACACGATATCTAATATTGTGTGATTGCTCCGCCCCGATACACCGTTGTGCTGTGGTGTATTCAGAGGAGTAATACTGAGAGAGAATCTCATTTTCCTTTAGAATGGTCCAGGAATGCCATGCTTAAGTATTCTCCTCCCTGATCTCATCATAGGACATAATACTTATACCCGGTTATTGGTTCTCTACTTCTAACTTATATTCTGTGAATATCTCAAAAGGTTCGGACTTGTGTTTCAACAGGAACATATGTCAGAATCTTGAGAGATTATCAGAGAATATAATGAAGTATAAAGAACCAGTACTGGCATGTGTAGACAGGAGACCTTACATACATCATCATGCATCAGTCCCAAGAGTTTACTAACTCTTTCTCAGTTTTCAGCAAACGGAGCTATGGTCATCTAATCTTTGCGACATGACTGACAAGTTTCACAAGATGTAAATTCAAACTAATTTAAATATGCATCTAAAATGTAACTTCAGCCAGTCGGGTCGCATTGATGTGACCTAGTCTACAATGCCTCAAGAAGAATTTGTTCATTTCTGAACTCTTCCTCTTGTGTGTGTTCAGTATACAAGGAACTGTAGTTTGATTTAGAACGTCAATGCTTTTAGATAACGTGCCTGAACCGATCAACTTTTGATATAGGAAATGTTCAAAACATTATCCATCAATACAAAATTATATCCTTTCTTTACTAATAAAGAGACTGATATGATTTTGTATATCAGGTTCGGTATCTAACAGCATTTGTTCAGAATCAATGTATTCGCAATACAGGGTGACAGTGACCAACAGACTTGGCTGCAACACTTGCCCCGTTTTCTGCCTTATGAAACTTATCACCCGTTCTCAGTTTTTCTACCTTTTTGTAGCCCTATGTAACAGATTACATATCTGGGATCCTGATCCGGTATCATATACCCAGGATGCAGAGGATACTGAGAAACAGTTCTTTGTAATGAACACACCCGAAGGAGATGCATCATATGCACTTTCTTCGTTTGGGCGGCATAGGAAATCTGGTATTCCCCTATTTCCTGCTCTGTCGTATAACAATTATAAGTTGGAGAGGGACCAACGTTCCCCAGCTCAGAATAACAAGCGGGTTCGGTCAATACATCCATTTTATTATCTTGATTAAGGCGTGATATGGTCGCTACCAGGAGAGAGAGAGAAGAAAACACTCTGCGTGCGCTCTTGCAAGATCAGATTGGTTATATATTTTATCTAATCAGGATGGTTCCCACTGTTTTTATCAAATCTTCCTTCAAACCTTAAAAGGAAAGACTAGCCGGGATTAATTACACTCTACAAGTTCGCCAATCTTTCAGCCAGGCCAGTGTCGGTACTTTGAGGGAGGATCCCCGTGCTTTCGCACGGACCTAATTATAGTAAACCTCGTTTTCCCAGAGGCGTAACCCCGTTGACACTTTTCTAGACACCTACTTGATCGGCTAATTGCAAAGTGCAAAACTCTCCCAGGAGTAACAATTACTCGCAGTGGGTATCGGGATCCAACTATCATATAGAAGGTATGCAATCTCATTGCAAATTTCAACACTTGAAACTCCCGATAAAGGTTTTTACCCCTAGCACCTATGACCTTAACTATGGTCAACAAATCATAAGTACCAATCAAGTTCTACCCGTCATTTCGTGATTAATTAGACCCACCCACATGACCCTTAACTAAGGTCAACAAAGTCACGCGACTGTCCTAACTAATCGCATCGACATCACTTAGCTACCGTACACTGTGCCTTGACTATGGTCAACAAACACAGCACGAATACTAAGTACTTTACTTTCTAAAATGACGGAGGGTTGCGAATGGTTTTTGTGAAAACCTTTAACGCTTTGAACTTGATCTCGTTGCGGAATCAAATGGTTTTTAAATGGAATGTTTTTGAGGCTTTTCTAGTTTTGCTAAAGGGGTCACTCCCGGTGAAGGGATCGTCGGCCCTTTCCTCGTCGAATGAGGTGCGGGATATATCATATATATCACTGTGCAAAGCGAAAACTATAGAAGCGATCAAAGACAAACCGAGGGTTGTAGCATCTGCCAGTTATTGCTAAAGGAGTCACTCCCGGTGAAGGGATCTCGGTCCTTTCCTCATCGAATAAGGTGCAGGATGTTCTATAATGAACACCGCAATGCAAAGCAAGAACTGTAGCTACCTGTTTTTATTTTGAAATTCGATTCCACAACATCAATTAGGTTTATTTTCTTTCATTAATCTCATTAATGAATATCCCATCATTAAGATCCACCTAAACATCACAGATAAATATAACGTACGCTTATGCCATCCGCATTCGCCTCGATGTCCCGTCTGCACCGTTAGGTTAGGTAACTAACGGCAGAGCGGGGCAGGGCTAGCGCGGGTGTAAAACATAAGCAACGTCTATATAATATATCATATATACTATATACTACATCTATCTGAACAGAGCACAGAACATCGCATGATCACATCACAGATAACGCAGCAGAAGAAACATATGAAATATTGGATATACTAGGACGTCCGTGTTTTCAATATGAGCCAGTATAAAACACGGATTCCACGGTCGTGATGAATAGCCAATCCCACACCCTTAGACCCCTACGAGAGCGGCAAGCAACCCTACCAATTCTAGGGTTAGGAGACCCGGACTCGACTCCTCGAGTTGGTCTCCCACTGGACCCCAGAACCCGGTTACTTGTGCTCCCCTCCTTGGGTCTATCCTAATGCAGAAAAGTAAATAATATACATCAACGGTGACAACTTCCGCAACCTGGAAGTGCCCCAATAAAAGAATATTACATACAAGTTTTTACATGAATGAAAATGAAAAACACTCATCTCACATAAAAAAAACCCGGCTATTCAAACACGACGATCCAATATAACATATCCAGCAACACATAACATCACATGTCATCAACGTAAGCAAACATGTGTATCCCAATTGTCGTTGACATATAGCAACGAACCGGCGATATCACATATTACACTTACGGTCACAGAAAAGAAAGTGTAAAACTACAACAGTTGGAATCCGCAACCACCTCAGACATCGCATGCCTGACCAAATGAATTCTTTAGACATCGCATGCCTAACAATTATAAACCCCGCATTTTAGTCTCATTATCGAAAACACTTTTCAATATCAAGTCGGGCAATTCAACAAGATTCCCGACATCCTGATCGAATGCTCGTCGCAAACTTCAGTAGGCGGCCGCACCCCTGATACCGTCGACGAAGTGAACCAAGGCGGAACACCGCTGCCGCGAGCACCCGGACGGATGCTTTCGGCGACGGGGTTCTCCTACAGTCACTTGGTCGGGGCTATGGAGTGAGGCTGTCTATTAAGTTTACCCGGTGAGTATCCGCGTACGCTACGTGATTGCGACGGACTTTTGATCACATCAAAACTCCGTGGTAACCGATCAAATGAGACTAAAGTGCTATATTTATAACATTCATTCAGTTATCACATAACTACTTGTGAATTCCAATTATTGTATCACATTCCGGATAAATAGAAAATGTTAAACTTTCCGATCGAACAATCGAACACCCAAGTTTTCCCGAAACAGCTCAACACATGAAATAAGTCTAACAACATTCAGTTCGTGCCTCAGTACCAACGGTCCAGCCGTAGAAGGGTCAAGCCAACGCCTCACATATGGCACGCCGTACTGCCCCAAATCCGAAGGTTCAAAGGGCAATTCAAGACGGTCACATAATCGAGTTAAGGTTTTTTGTCTTCTAGAGGGTCCATCGCGTTACTTTCACTACTTAGAACATCGTTAAACTACGGAAAAATCCAACAATTGGAAATTTCTCGGCAGGGGAAAAAGTGGGTATTTATATTCGGTCGAACTTTTTAACATATTCTAAGATTATCCAGAAAAGCACACAGACAGAATTAAACAATCCGATCGATATACCGAGTCCCCAATACGACTCAGAAAATGCAACTCTGTAAAAAAATATTAAAATCCCCAGGAAAGCCAGCACAGACAACTAAGAATTACTGTGCAAAATTGGATGCACAAAACGACAAAATGACCGCGGAACCGCCGCATGAGCATGCTCATGCCGCGTGTAACATTCTCAAAAATATAAAATGTTAATTTTGGGAATTTTTATAATTTAATATTTATTGATTATTTTAATATTAAATTTATAATTAAATGCAAATAAACAGGAAAAATGTTAGAAAAATTATGAAAAATTATGGAAAATTCTAAAATAGGGTAAATTAGAGAATTATGATATTTTAAAGTTTTTGTGATTAGTTTGACACTAATTTAGTGCTAATCGCGATTAAAAATCGCTAATCGGACCTTTTGGCTTTTTGTGCAAAACTTGCACATATCACTTTTTCTCACACTTGTGCATTTCTTGCTATGGTTCACTATGGATTTACTATTCTTGTGAGAAGGGTTTTGGAATTAAAGAAATAAAAAGGGGAAAAAGAAAAAGAAAAGAAATGAGGGTAGGTGAGAGAGAGAGGTGGACCATTGACTTGAATCCTTAGCCATTCTCCTCCATTCCTCAACACTCATTCCTCTCTCACTCTCCCTTGCTGCTGCTGCTGCCCTAGCCCATTCTCCCCCTCTTCAACTCCTCATTTCATCTCAAAAATCACCCCAAAACCCCATTCTCCTTTCATTAAAATTGTGCACGAGCCCGAGACCTACAAGATGGACCGTGAAAGCATGGATTTTGGCCACTAGGGGCAACTCAAGAAAATTCTTGAGTTGCCAAATGAGGTATTTTTCTGAACCATTAGCTTAGTTATAGCATTTCCTTTACCCCATGTTTAGTTTTGAATCGATAAAGTGCGATATTATGGATTTGAGAATAATCAAGTTAGGGTTTGAGGAAACTTGTGTTGTATTGGGAAATTAAGCTCAGTTAAGGTTATACCAACCCCCTAGTGTATGAATTGGAACCCAAAACCTGAAGCTAGAACCAGAAATACGGATTTTAGAAACCGATATCGGGGAATTTGTGAAATCTGTGCAGGTTAATTAGAATCTGCTATCACCCGAGACACTCTAAAATAATATTGTGTGGACTGTGACATGTGCAGGCACCATTGAACCATCACCCCAAACCCTAGCTCCCCACTCCAAAGTGAGGCCGCCGAAATTCCCTTTCTGGCCGCAATTTGCGGCCATAACAGTGAGGATTCTCCTCGTTTTCTGTGCACAGCCCCAGTTACTCTAGTGTTAACCCTGGGTACTTCTAGTTTTGACAGATTCTATCTAGGGTGAATCTGGGACATATATCCTAAGTTGCTATTTTGGTTTCGTGTTTCCGTATTTCCGTATTCTTGATTCTGAAATTGTGGATTGTGTTTAGCCTCGACTATTTGGCGTTTATACGACGATATAGAGGGTTTATTGATGGTTTTGAAGGCGTGCCATAGGTTCTAACCTATAGGCCCCTTATCGTATCGTTTTGGATTTCATGTGCCGTTTTAGCTTTGAGATGGTTTTAATGCGCATATGCGATACCTTGATGTGTAGGTACCTCATGAAGACTTCGGGACGGCAAGAAAGCGCGTGGCGACATCCACATATAAAGACGCAAGGTGACTAGATTATATCTACAGGGGGAAGTCGGGGGATGACGTATAGCACCCCCGCAGTCCGCAGTTGATATTCTATTTATGATAGTTACAGTGTGACATGGATATTGTGTTAGGTGTTTTATGGATAGTTTAGGCTTAGAAGTAAACTAGTGTAGTTCATAGCCACGAACCCTAGAATAGGTTTACACCCACACGCACACCCTTGCATATTCACTATATTTACACTGCGTTGATGATAATGTTGGATGACCTGGGAGATGAGTCAATGATATTGGGCTTGGTGCCGTGAGGCCGGTGATTTGATATGATTCGTATTTGGAATACGATATGTGATTCTTGCGGGCTTGGGATGTGTGTTTTATCCCCGCATTCATAATTATATAGATGGTATCGATTTATACTAGAATTAGATTCAGTATCCCGGATTATGTGTTATGATGATAAGAATACCAGGTACTTGATATGATAATGTGATTTGACCTGTACCCAGCTATTGGGATGCCGTACGACGACTTACCGTACGAGCTTTATGTTGATGATAGATCCGCACTCATGTCTTGAGGATTGTCATATGATATACTGTACTGTAAGCGATACTATTGAGGCGGGATCACTGACTATTTTATGTATATATATATGTTTGTATCGACTCAGACTTAGGTGGTGTCCTTACCCCTCCTGATTTACTTGATACTTAGATTTGTAGCTACACAGTGGATGTTAGGCTAGACCCGAGTCACCCTCTTTCAAATGGTATAACCGCATGACATGTACATATGGGTGTAGATTCTTTACTGTTACGTCGATTATTCAATGTCTGCATATTCCTGCTATTCACATTGCTTGCATATGTTAACCACTATATTACTATTATGTGGATAGGACACTAGCACCATTATCGATGATGCGTATGTTCCACGTACACTTGCTTGCCGGCTCACATACTTCTTCATCGATAATTGCCATGTCACTACACAGTAGCATTATTGCTTCAGGATATGACCTCGTATGTGCATACTATTATTTCATGTTGCATGATATAGTGTTATACTTGCACTTCATTTAGATGACACATACCCATACTTGTACTCATATATTGACAATTATTCATTTACCATTTATTCTACGGCTCACATTGCATTGCATGCTCATATATTAATGATTCATATTCCTTGTGCGCATGCCTTTACATAGTTGCATGCTTATATTAGTGTTCTTGTTGCATGTATTATAATTCATGGATTTCGCACTGTGATATGGTTGCATATGATGATTCTAGATTGTTTTACTTCTGCACATATATATCAGTGGTATGGGACGCTGAAATATATATATATATATATATATATACGCATACTTAAATATATCATCACGATGATCTATGCAAATTTACATATGCATTATGAGAGGAGCCTATGTGCTCGGAGCCTATGAGCTCGATTGGAGAGGAGCCTATGTGCTCGGAGCCTATGAGCTCGATTGGAGAGGAGCCTATGTGCTCGGAGCCTATGAGCTCGATTGGAGAGGAGCCTATGAGCTCGGGGCCTATGAGCTCGATTGGAGAGGAGCCTACGTGCTCGGGGCCTTTATGGTCGATGGTATATTATATCTCCCCTACCCCACACTCATTGTATATGCATTGCATCACATGTAGTAGTACCTGACAGAGTACCTGATTGGTAGAGATTTTACGTTCAAAAATATTAATTACCGCAATCAGGACGGCGTCGCTTCGCAGCTAGCCGGTGAGTACGGGTCGATCCACAGAGACGGGTAAATTTCTTTAAAGTGTTTTAACGAGTTGATTCTATTTGTAGTTTTGGTTGGTTTATAAAAATCTAAAGACTGGATCTAATTAATCTAATTAAGAATCTTGCTAGGGTTAGGATTAGGAGAAGTTTTGGAAATGAATATTTTTCCTCACCGCTTTCAATACCTTCCTTTTTTAGATCTATTAGGTGTTAAATTAATTATCAAGAAAGTGGATACAAATCTTTTGGGAAGATGTTTCTTCCTCTAAGTTTGTACCCTACCTTTGTTGATAATTATCCTAACCCTCACGGAAAACGCGCGGAACCGGCCCTTTATACTACGGATCATCGTTACCTCGAAGGGTAGGATGCCGCAGGGAGCGGTTGTGCTCGTATGCGTGAGGTTCTATTTCATTAGGTGAAGGTGGCATTGAAAGGGGCGAGAGATTTCATGTCTCAACCCTTTCCCTAAGGCTAACCCTAACAAGCGAGGAGACTACTCGCTCATTAGGGGATGAGAAGACATTATAATTAAAAGAATAAAAATACTTACTAGTTGACGGCTCCCTCCAAACAAGAAGAACAGATCTGAATTTTGCTCTCAGAAAATCTGAATTTTATTGATTGAAAAGAGGCATACCATTTTTAGATCTAAAATTACAATTTATAGGAAAATAGAAAACCTAGGGCTACAGGCTCTCGCACATGCAAAATTACAGATTTGCCCACTTAAAATCACAACACCCACAACAGCGCACCGTCATAGAAAAATTGCGCCGACACGCGCACTAGATGGCCGCGGAAGCGCGGCACCAGGTAGGGTTTGGCCGCTCTTCCGCGGCCAAAGAAAGGAATTGGGCTACGTGCTTTGTGGGTTTTCTTCAATGGTTCTTGGGCTCTGGATTGTCATATATACTTTCTCTGTTGGACTTCTGTATCTTTTCCAGATTTTTAGTGAAGACTTGTATTGGGCTTTTTAACCGTTTCACTTGACTTTTTGGACCTTGCACTGTTCTTCGACCATGCTTGACTGAGATCCGTCTAATTGTTGGTCAAAAGTCCCTTTTTCTTTTGTTTTGTGTCTTTCTCACTGTATTTGCTCCAGAAACCTGTAACCTGTAATATGCAACAAACGTGCGTCAAGAGTACCTGTTTATTTATAAAAAAGGATAAGAATAGGGGAATGATAAATGCAATATTATGGTCTGAACAAATACCCCCAAACTTACCTTTTGCTCGTCCTCGAGCAAACTTATTATTTTATTCTCTAAAAAAATCCTAACCGCACTTTCGCAGGGAAACGCGATTGCACTGAGCACGTGCAACAAGCCGTTAAACCTCTAGGTGTCCCTAGTAGGAGGAGTGTTGTCTCCTGAGGGTTTTCAGCGGATACTTCCCACAAAATCCTATCAACTCGGCCCATTGACTTTTGTTCTCCAATTAGGTTTTCTAACAAGGAATTCTATTATCTTTTGACTCGTAAATTATCCACCCATATTCTTCACACATCCTTATCATTTAACTTAAGATTATATATGTTATGTAGACCTACTTAGCTTTCGGCATCTTTTAAGTCTTCCCTCTAGGGTTTCATCTCTACTTAGGAATTTTCTATCAACTCCATTAAAGATACAAGTTTTATCTTTCATTCCTCTCTCTTATCTAAATTCCAATCACATACCCCCACTTGTGTGTAAAAGTCACCCCTACACTTGGAAATTCAAATTAAGCAATCAACCCCTTGTCCGTTGTCCAAAGTGCTAATTAGTGGTGAATTTAAATGAAATTTGCTTGCACATCCTTCATGCGACCGTTAATACTTCTTGAGGTACCAACGACCGATTACAAAATGCGTTTGCACTTTAAAGCATACTTCCTAGTCTTTGCAACACCCAAGACTTTAGCAGTGACTCCCAAACCAGTTGGTCTAAGGCACTAGGTGATGAAGCACCCTCGCTAAGTATTTTTCTATTTTTGCAGCCTTAAGTAATCACAAAAACCAGTGTCCATTTTTTTTTCTTTATTCACACTTTTTCATACTAAGGACTTTAGACAAGAGCCTTTCAAGGTCTCTTCTACTATTCCAAGTTTCAAGGTGCGTGATTGTGCAAATTGTAGGGTATACATTTTTAGAATCTAGACTTAAGCTAGGAACTATTTTTCAAACTTATACTCTAATGAGAACATCAATACTCTTCCCTTGTTTCGACTTAGCCCAGGAAGTGAACCCAAAATATGCCTAATTCTAAATAAACTACAAGGCATATACTTTCTACCGTTAAACTTTAAGGAATGTTATTTTTAGGGTTTTTAATTTACTAAGTCTAAGATCTAGTTTTTCCTAGCTAGTTAACCTATGTGTCAAACTCACGTCAAATAAGCCAAAATTGAATACATTAATTTTTATAATTTTTGAAATTTTTTTTTTCAAATTTTTATAGGTTTTTAAATAAGTATGCAAATGCAAAAATATGTACAAATGAATGCGAAGGAAGAAGACGTACCGAGCATACCCCCAAACTTGAACTTGACAGTGTCCTCACTGTCATACTAAACCAAGAGGGTCAAAATGTCGGCACTCCCCTGTTTATTTATTTATAGTTTTTTTTTTTATTGTTAAGAAAAACAAAAATATATACAAAAAGACCCTCCCCCAAACTTCATTTAAACTATGTTAGACATGACTGCCAAACTTTGCATCGGCCAAAAGTCAACACCAACCATTTGAAAAATTTATCAGTAAAGAATATTGGTGGGTGAAAAAATAAGTTGTGGTGGTCCGCAAAGAATTGGGGAAGATAGAAGTAGTGGAATGGGAGGTGTGGAGGTGAATATACAGGTGATGGTGATGCATCGAAACGAGAATGTAAATGATCATCAATCAGTGGAGTGTTAGCATTCTCGTACCTAATTAAAAGAAATGGGGGTATTTCAACTTCTAAGGGAGGAAGTTGGCTCACCACAATGCCCCCAAGATGTTCCTGTGGGTCCTCTATTGACATGGCATCATCCATCACATGTTTATGATATTCACTTATGAGGGAACTGATCTCCTCGATGTCCTCCATAGTCCAATTGGAAATTTGCCGCCTATCTTGTAAGACTTTTAAAATAGCGTTCTCTTGCTCGAAGGCTAGAGAGGCTGATATGATAATGGGAAAAGACTCATTCTCACTTATATGAGCATATTTAAGTTGAGGCGGTAAGGACATGAGTTCGAATTTCTGAGGCGAAAGATTCATTGCGGAATCCACCTCGAACTCAAAGGACTCTAACACAGGTTCGAAATCACTGCAAACAACCGATTCGGATGGTTCGACTGACTCATCCAAAAATTCAAACGACTCATATTCGGGCTGTGAGTCATCATCATCCAAAAAAGTGAAACATTCATAATCAACATCGGTTGTGTCAACGGTGGTAGGCTCAAGGAGGGACGCACTAGTGGCGTCAAAACTGTTTTCATCAAATAGAAATCTTTCAAGCTCGCAGTCCTCCTGCGTGATTTCGTGAATAGAGCAAACTTCTCGTGTACTAGCTTTAGGCACGGGGGGCAGACTTCCCATCTTATAGATATTGAACTCACTAGACCTCTTTCCGAAGGATAGAGTCATGGAGCCATTGCGACAATTTATTACAGCATTGGAAGTGGCCAAAAATGGTCGACCAAGAATCACCGGAATTTGGTTTCTTGGGTTAGCAACAGGTTGTGTATCCATAACGATAAAATCAACGGGGAATATGAATTCCCCGACTTTGATCAACACATCCTCTAGTTGACCCCTTGGATAGGTGATTGATCGATCAGCCATTTGGAGAGTGCAACGAGTGGGTTTCAACTCTCCAACCCCTAATTGTTCGTACACGGAGTAAGGAATCAGGTTAACACTTGATCCAAGATCTAAAAGTGCTCGATTAATATTCTTATCCCCAATTGTGATTGAAATAGTAGGACAGCCGGGGTCCTTTCGTTTTTGGGGTAAGGTTTGATGGTGGTTAATAGCATTGCTCACTGCACTAGCCACTAGCACTTTCTTGGGTACTTGAGATGCCTTTCTCTTCGAGGTGCACAAGCCCTTTAAGATTTTCGCGTATGACGGGACCTGTTGGATAGCATCCAAGAGAGGTATATTTATGCTAACCTGCTTAAAGATTTCCACAATCTTCTCCACTTGTGTATTTGGTTTATTAGGACTCAACCTATTTGGAAATGGTGCATTCTGAAAATTTGCTGAGTCAAAAGTCTGTGGAGTAGAATGTGGAATAGGAACGGATCCCAGTGTGGATGTGTTCGTGTTGTTAGAAATGGGTCCGTTCGAGTCAGAAGAAGTAGAGCCGTGTGAAGGGTGGAGAATAGGCTCTAAAGAAAAAGGTGAAGAAGGAAGTGAAGAAAATGAAGAAGGGGAAGAAGAACCACCGGCGGGGATGTCATCATTAGTTTCCACATTATTTTGCAACTCTCTTCCGGATCTCAACGTGGTCACCGCATTCACATTGTGATTGTTATATGCGTTTTGTGCGTGACTGGGATTGGGCAATGGTGGAGATGGAAGCTTTCCCTTTTCTCTCTCGCTCAACGCAGCAGTTAATTGTGCAATTTGTGCCTCAATAGATTTGATACTTTGATCGTGTGAGGCATTGTTATTCATTAAAGACTGCACATAACTTTCAAATCTTGCTGCGGATTCTGTCGTTTGCTTGAGAAATGCTTCAAGACTTTTCTCGAGCGAGCTAACCTTATCATCATTAGGTTGAACCAAATTGTTCGTTTGATTTGTATAAGGTTGTTGTTGGAAAGGTTGTTGGTTTTGAGTTTGTAAGGGTGCTTGTTGTTGTTGTGGAGGAGCTCTTTGAAAATTATTGTTCCCTTGGACTTGTTGATTTTGGTTCCAAGCGAAATTTGGGTGACTCCTCCACCCCTGATTGTATGTCGAAGAGTAAGGATCATTTCTTTGTCGTTGCTGAAATGCAGCATTGACTTGATCCTGTCCTTGAATAGGTGCATTATAAGGACACTCTTCGGTTAGGTGTGACGGGTTCGAACAACAAGCACAAACAGTTCTTGTGGGTAGAGTAGGGGCAGGAGAAGTCGATGAGATTTTGGTCTCAATGGCTTCTAGCTTTTTCATGAGTGAGGCCATCTCGGCCTTCATAGCTATCGACATATCTATTTGATGTATGCCTGCCCTAGATTGACCAACTGAAGAAGATGATGTGGTCTTGGTACTCTCCCATTGAATTGTTTGCTCACTTAGATCCTCAAGAAACTGCCAAGCTTCGTCGCTAGACTTGGAGAGAAAATGACCTTGACAAATTGTTTCTAGCAACTGCTTCGTTGCTGCGTTCAATCCCTCGTATAATGTTTGGCAAAGTTGCCAATTTTCTATCCCATGATGAGGGCATTGAACAAGTAGGTCCTTAAATCTCTCGAAGCACTTCCAAAATGGTTCGGAAGGAAGCTGTGAAAATTGTATGATTTCGTTTCGGATTCTAGCAGTTTTGTGGTGAGGATAGAATTTTTTTAGAAAAGCTCTTACAAACTCGTCCCAATTTCTAATGGAATGTGATGCGGTGCTGTATAGCCACTTCTCGGCTAGGTCACATAAGGTAAAAGGAATGACCCTTAGCCTTATTGCGTCATCACTTAATTGGGTTGTCTTCATCATGCTGCAAACGTTTTGGAATTTATTAATAAAAATATATGCATCTTCGGATTCCAAACCATGAAACTTAGGCAGCATATTGATGAAGTGTGGTTTTATTTCAAAATTATCCCCATTCGCCGGTGGGGGTGAAAGACATGTAGGTAAGGAAGTGCGGACGGGGTAGAAGAGATCCTGGAGCGCAACTCGTGCGGGCGCTACAACAGGCGGGAGATTCGGGTTATTCGCACCTGGCGGAGGTGGAATCATTCCCGTCGGTAAGGTATCGTTGGGGTTGAATCCCGACATACCTTCGAAAGAAGAATTTAAAGGTGGAGGTAAGGAAGTGGACGGAAGATCGACGAAGGGTTCGTCGAAGGGTTCGTTGGTCGGTACCAACGAAACACGGACTAATCGGGCGTTAGTATCCCTAGTCCAAGATGACATACACTAAAGGGTAGTGCAGTCAGAAAAAAAAAAAAAAAAAAAAAACAGAAGGTGGGGGTAAGATAACGTCAGTGAGAAGAAGTGGTGGAAGTGAGGTTTCAAGTTTCTTTAGCGGCAAGTTGCAAGTTTTTAAAAGATTTTATTATTTTTTTTTATTTGTGAATTTTGCAAGGAAGTTTTTGAAAACGGACTCGTGACACAACTGACTCAACCACACATGCACAATCAGGCCTAGATCTAGGGTCGCCTAGGTCTGCTAGACAGCTCCTAACTAGGGCTAGAAATAGACCTCAAACCGCCTCTTCACGGACAAATACGGCCAGGTAAGTGGGAAGGAACCACCACTACAGTGGGCCTAATTAAAAACCACTAGCCTAGACACCGCAATGTCGGTTAGGATAAACGGCCGATGCCTACCCTAGTCCTTTTCCTATTGAGCTCGCTGTCCTTAGGTCTGAGTCTAATCTTTTTTAATTAAAGGTGGTTGATGCAAAATGCTTAGGTGTTTTCTGGGGTCCTGGGAAGGGTGATGAAATCCCCACCCAATCTGGATTTGGTCAAATAGCCCCTTAGAGTCCGGTTAAATTATGCAAAACAAATAAAAATTCACTTGCAATCAGAATTTTTTTTTTTAGCGCGGCGCAAAGAAACCTGCAGAAATCTGTTATTTAGAAGGGGGAGAAAGACTTTTTACGCAAAGAACCCTGCAGAAAATTTTCACAGACAGAGATATGGAGGTTGCAGAGGGGAGGAAAAGAGAGCAAACCACACAAATTTTTAGGGCTGACGTGTCACTTAAAGCGCGGAAGCGCGGCAGGAACCCCCTGTATGCGGCGGAAGGGCGGTCAGGGAGTGGGTTCAGCCGCTGGAAAAAATTGTGTTTCTCTGTAATGATGGTTCCTCTCTTCTCTTATATGCAACTTTCTGATTTGCGCTCTGTAAAATTTCAGATCTTCGCTGTTCCTGCAAGACTCAAAAATAAACCCTTCAAACAGATCAAAATTCGATTATTTTTTTTATATTTTTTATATTTTCAGATTTTTATAATTTTTAAAATTTATATCAACCCGAAATCATACAAAAAGAGAAAATTACGCCATCCCCGGCAACGGCGCCATTTGATTGGTAGAGATTTTACGTTCAAAAATGTTAATTACCGCAATCAGGACGGCGTCGCTTCGCAGCTAGCCGGTGAGTACGGGTCGATCCACAGAGACGGGTAAATTTCTTTAAAGTGTTTTAACGAGTTGATTCTATTTGTAGTTTTGGTTGGTTTATAAAAATCTAAAGACTGGATCTAATTAATCTAATTAAGAATCTTGCTAGGGTTAGGATTAGGAGAAGTTTTGGAAATGAATATTTTTCCTCACCGCTTTCAATACCTTCCTTTTTTAGATCTATTAGGTGTTAAATTAATTATCAAGAAAGTGGATACAAATCTTTTGGGAAGATGTTTCTTCCTCTAAGTTTGTACCCTACCTTTGTTGATAATTATCCTAACCCTCACGGAAAACGCGCGGAACCGGCCCTTTATACTACGGATCATCGTTACCTCGAAGGGTAGGATGCCGCAGGGAGCGGTTGTGCTCGTATGCGTGAGGTTCTATTTCATTAGGTGAAGGTGGCATTGAAAGGGGCGAGAGATTTCATGTCTCAACCCTTTCCCTAAGGCTAACCCTAACAAGCGAGGAGACTACTCGCTCATTAGGGGATGAGAAGACATTATAATTAAAAGAATAAAAATACTTACTAGTTGACGGCTCCCTCCAAACAAGAAGAACAGATCTGAATTTTGCTCTCAGAAAATCTGAATTTTATTGATTGAAAAGAGGCATACCATTTTTAGATCTAAAATTACAATTTATAGGAAAATAGAAAACCTAGGGCTACAGGCTCTCGCACATGCAAAATTACAGATTTGCCCACTTAAAATCACAACACCCACAACAGCGCACCGTCATAGAAAAATTGCGCCGACACGCGCACTAGATGGCCGCGGAAGCGCGGCACCAGGTAGGGTTTGGCCGCTCTTCCGCGGCCAAAGGAAGGAATTGGGCTACGTGCTTTATGGGTTTTCTTCAATGGTTCTTGGGCTCTGGATTGTCATATATACTTTCTCTGTTGGACTTCTGTATCTTTTCCAGATTTTTAGTGAAGACTTGTATTGGGCTTTTTAACCGTTTCACTTGACTTTTTGGACCTTGCACTGTTCTTCGACCATGCTTGACTGAGATCCGTCTAATTGTTGGTCAAAAGTCCCTTTTTCTTTTGTTTTGTGTCTTTCTCACTGTATTTGCTCCAGAAACCTGTAACCTGTAATATGCAACAAACGTGCGTCAAGAGTACCTGTTTATTTATAAAAAAGGATAAGAATAGGGGAATGATAAATGCAATATTATGGTCTGAACAGTACCTTCATGAATGTCGCATACATGTCGGATATATGTTATATGTGTTTCATTGATATTTCGACCTTAGAGTCGCGCTTAAGTAGTGTTGCGGTTTTCATGCTCATCTGGGTTTCTTTTAAATTTGATCCTTGCCATTCGGCGTTGTATAGTGTATTGCTTGTTGTTTATTTATCCTTAAAGTGGTTTTAGATTTCTGGGCTTTCGGCTTACTTGGATCAGATGGAGTCCTATAGACTTCATACGGTTCAAGGGCCAGTCACGTGCTCTTTCGGGTCGTGACACCGCGGATCCGCGGCGCTTTTATGGAATCAGGCCCTCGAATTTTACAGTAAGCCTTAGATCTTCCTGCTGATTTTTCTGAATATTTTTAATCTACAAAAATCCACATTTTACAGAATTGTCCAAAGAGCATTTTTCAAGTCGGGGTTTTGGGTCGATCGGACTTCTAATTCCGTCGGGACTTCGCCTAAGGCTCTAGCCAGGCTCTGATACCACTGTAGGGTTCCTAGGCACACTAATGAAGTCTCACAAGTGATCAAACATGCACAAATCAAATTTTACGGGTGCCTACAAACCCTAATACGGATCGTTAACTAGATATATAGGCGAAGCAAGCATGTAATCGGAAATATAGCTAAAGGGAAGGGGCTACAACCTTTGTAGATCCGGTCCTCCACCTCCTAGGCTCCGTGATGAAGTCCTCTCCGCTGTCCAAATCGAACCATGACTCTCACGGTGGTTTCATCGGAGGAAAAACGGGCTAGGTCATCGACGACGATGCCGAAGATGATCTACGTCGAGGCATCGCTAGATCAAGCTCCAACTTCACCAAGTCAAGAAAACTTGTGAAGGAAACACCCTATACTACTTGGCAAGAGGTAGAGGATGAAGAAATAGGAAGTGGGTAGACTTTAGATTTGGATTTCACACACTTTTTCATCAATCACCATTGATGTAGCAAGCTTTCTTCTCATGTTGAAGAAGAAGAAGATGAAGAAAAAAGAATATCATAAGTATTATGTAAATGATAAATAAATCAATACTTATCATTTACAAACCCTTGGTTAGTTGTAGATAATGGACCATGGTTAACTTGAATGGTTAGGGTTAAAGATGAGACAAGAATGGTGACTTAGTCAAAGTTTCAAGAAACTTCAACTACAAACAAATCAAGCCACCATTCTATTTTCTTTATCATTTCCTTTTTCCAAAATAAACAAAAAGAATAAATAAATGAATAAGTAAATAAAAAGAAAACCCTAATCATAAACTTAACCATGGTCTAATTCTTTACACTAACCCCAGCTTGCATGTATCATCAAACATGATACAATCATGTGCACAAAA
Organism: Agapanthus africanus; assembly: GCA_030015575.1. Taxonomy (NCBI): domain Eukaryota; kingdom Viridiplantae; phylum Streptophyta; class Magnoliopsida; order Asparagales; family Amaryllidaceae; genus Agapanthus; species Agapanthus africanus. Next base: position 562,546,936 of record CM057340.1, read on the forward strand.
TATATCACATATACAATGTGCACAAACCAAGTGAGTAAATCCATTTAAAGTGAACCAATACTAGTTAATGCAAAGTAATATATCAAATATATAATTCTACATTAAATCATTAAATCAACACTTGATTTAACGATCCGGTCATGTCGCATATAACCGGCTAGTATCCAATGTATCGGCTTATCGAATCAATCCTTGATTCGATAACTAGGTTATATCGCATACAACCATTCGACACATTCAACGCGAGAATGAAATACGGTATCACATACACGCATTATTCTCGGTCCCGCACATATCTCATATGCGCTCCTATTTCGTTTCGCTTGAGCCAGGAAACCTCTGTGTAGGACTCTAAAGACTCGTCAATACGCCGGCAGCAGATGATGATCATATCAAACACCCACAAGCCGCAAGCGGTCTGCTAAACGTAACGGCCACCCGGGTATTGAGCAATCAGAAGATCGACGAGCAAGCCCGCTCACACTCCTGTGAATCCAACCAGTAACACTTACCGTACAGTCCGGTCTGTTCGTCTGATATGTCGCATATCTCGCCTAGGGGTGGTAAACGTCAGACCCCAGTAGCTCGATAAGTCATGCCGACTTGAGGTCCATAACATTCGTGAAATTACTGATAACTCTTACCAGTATATCACTGCAACCCTGGCCAGGGATTTCCTGTTATGGCCAGTCGTGCATTGCGCAACATCAACCCCCAATACCGGGAGAGACGAATCCCCTCCTATCGCTCATTGCCTCCATGTGAATCGGGACTGTACCCAATAACCACCTGTTTGCACAACTCAGTAGAGCCGTGGTAGGGTGGAAATCAAAGCACAGTGGGAGACACACAAGACTCTATGACTATCTCGGGTCAACAGACTAAGCTGTACCAATGTCACCAGAGAACTGCCATCTGACGTGAGGTATAATACCATCTGGGAGTTCTCGGCGAGTCCGTTCAGTGTACCCAGTCTCCACTGAGCACCCGCATACCATCTTCGATGTCAAACACCAATGGATATGGGATCATCCATCGCCCATCGCATGGGTCGAGAAGATATGCGCTAGTCTACTCTGGAATATCGATGCCCCGTCTCGATATTCCCTCGACTAGGAACATTTCAAGGATGTACTCATGGACTACCCAGGCCCCACTAGTATGATCTACATCATAGTCCTGGAAGTCGAGTACACATCCTAAGGGCTTTATCAACATGTAACAGAGAGACAGAAAGTATACACGTTAAGATAAAGAGCAACCAGATAGCGTACTATCATGTCGAGCAAGAAAGTCCTACCTATATATGTCCCAGTATCCACTACAATATACATCCAATGTACAGTAATGGCCTCTAGGGCATACATATAACTAACAACTCCGACGATCTTCCGACGATCTTCCGACGACGTTTCAAGGAGCAAACGGCGACGAAACGACGCACCGGCGATTCCTCTCTCACCCTCTATATCCTCTCCTTCTTTTTAGCAAGTCCCAATTCCTTCTTCACTTTACTATTCTCAAAATCCGTATTTTAAAAACCCGACGGAATCAGAATTAATCCGATTTCCGATTCGGTTCTTTCTAAAAATTCAACATTTTCTTACTACAAATCATACCAAACCATTACACGTTGACTATTAAACATTAATAAACATGTTGAACAAGTCCCATGACAATCTATTTCATTTTGTAAGTTTTACCGCTCTTTTTCATTAAAATACTATGTAGTTTCATTTCGACATTAAAACATCACAAACTTGCTATACCTTTAAGTAGATCATGAGATAATGATCTACCTCCTCACAACACTCATATGCAACATAGCACAATACTTTCGGAACCTAGAATACGGGAAAACGAAACTTTTCAAATAAATACCATTTACTAATAAAATCGTTTTCTAAAAAGATTAAGTATTTTACAAATCTTTGCAAAGCGCCGCTATAACCCATTTTGGGGAACCCGACTGGGATGGTGCGGATTATCGCACATCCATGAGCTTAACAGTGCGAGATGCAGACCTCCGCAAGGAGCATACGGTCTCGAGAGATTTAAAATACGAAAATCTTAAGAAAATGAGATTTCTAGAAATATAATATATAGTAAAATTATTTTTATATAAATATATATATGTATCATTAAAATATCTATTTTGTGATAATATAAATATTCCAATTTTTTTTAATATTCCAAGGATCACTTTACATTAAAATACCATGAATTCCATATAAGTTCAATATTACAAATAAATACCATGTATTGTGAAATAGGTTATTCTCACTAGAAATGTCACAAATATAAAATCTATATTTATTACAACTCTAAAGACAATAAATAAACACTTGGGGTGTATTTTGAAAATTATACAAAGTATTTTTACATAAAATCCCTTCAAGTTCTATAAATTACCCTAAGGACCCTAGTAAATATAGGTTTAAGCGGGACCAATCTCTTGAGCCTCAGAAAGCCGGAGAAGTGGGTGCTTGCCTATTTAAGGTAGACACCTTAACAACAGTGTTATCAACACGGTAATCGTCTTTGAAAAAGACACAAATCCTGCCGCCTATGTGCAGCTGTTACCGATAACATCAAAACAATCAGGACTTCAATCTCTTTTCTAATTGTTCTGACTCAGACTAAGTCTTATTATAAATAATCTGACTTGAATACGATTCAAGTACAATCTACAAAAGTACAATTCAACATGAATTCATGAATCCATATATTCAATCTATTCAATCTGTATTGACTGAACCGAACCATGGTATACTTCCATTTTCATGATTCTCCAGTTACATCCATGATTCTCCAGTACATCCATTTTACTGATATCATGGTTTCGGCAAGTCATCCAAATATACAATCTATATTACAATTCAATTACAAGTTGAAATACAATACAAATAATATAATCAAAACATCGCGGGGTGTAAGGGTTAGATTGGTACGGAAGGTGTTAAAAGTGGCACGAGACTGCAAGATTAAGACACCTAACCTGAATCCAATTGCCGTTGTTCCGGGTTGTATAACAGAGCCTTGTACTTCCATTTGCCCTAGTCTCTAGCATATAGAGACTCCTCTCGTATACATTGGCATCCTTCTGTACTAAGCTACAAACAACAGCGTTAATGAATACAACTGTATAACAATATAATACAACTTTAAAAGCTACACTCTCTTTCTTACTCTCTGTCTTTTCTACTTCTCCTTTATCTTTGGGACTTACCGAGCGATTGATCGCTGACGACATTCTTTCTCTTTGTTCTTTGGAATGTTGTCAAGTGATCTGGACACTCAGGAGATCGAGCCTACTAGTGAGGACTTGGACCAGCTTTCCTACGACACAGAGCTCTAGCTTCATTGTACACACTTTTATTTCAATACTTTGCATTTCTGTTATGCCATTGTTTAGGCATTGCTTTCATTCAGTTGTATTTACTTTTCCATGTATTGTAAAAAGAATGTTAATAAATAAAGTTGCTGTTCAATTATACATTTTGTCTCTTATGTACATTTCTTTTATATTGCATAGTTACGCTTAGCGTATTTACTTCAGAGTAAATACGTAGCGGCCTCGTCGCGTCTTCTTCCCGTAGACTGGGAAGCGGGGCGTGACACATCCACAAGCGGGTAAATTCCTGCCCAACAACGTTGTGGATCGAAGCTTTCGTCTCTAGGCTACCGAGCAGCTTCCCTGCCCGGTCCATCCCTAGCGGGTAGCTTCCTACCCATCTACGCTAAAGATCGAAAGCCCTCCTTTCGAGGCCACCAAGCAGCTTCCTGCTCGGTCCATCTGCAGAGGGTAGCTTCCTGCCCATCAACGTTGTAGATCGAAGCTCTCATCACGAGGCCGCCGAGCAATTTCCTAATGGCCCATCCGCGGTGGGTAGCATCCTTCCCAACAACGCTGTGGATCGAAGTCCTCCTCTCGAGGCTACCGAGTAGCTTACCTGCCCAGTCTATCCATAGCGGGTAGCCTCCTACCCATCTACGCTAAGGATCAAAAGCCCTCATTGCGAGGTGGCCGAGTAGCTTCCTGCTCGGCTCATCAACAAGCGGGTAGCTTCCTACCCAACAACACTGTGGATCGAAGCCCTCCTCTCGAGGCCATCGAGCAGCTTCCCTGTCCGGTCTATCCCTAGTGAGTAGCTTCCTACCCATCTACACTAAGGATCTAAATCCCTCTTTTCGAGGCCACCGAGCAGCTTCCTGCTCGGTCCATCCGCAATGGATAGCTTTCTGCCCATCAACGCTGTGGATCGAATCCCTCATCATGAGGCCGCCGAGCAATTTCCTGTTGGCTCATCCGCAGTGAGTAGCTTCCTGCCTAACAACGCTGTGGATCGAAGCCCTCCTCTCGAGGCCACCGAGCAGCTTCCCTTCCCGGTATATCCTTAGCAGGTAGTCTCCTATCCATCTACGCTAAGGATCGAAAGCCCTCATCGTGAGGCGGCTGAGTAGCTTCCTGCCCGGCTCATCTAAAAGCGGGTAGCTTCCTGCCTAAAAACGCTGTAGATTGAAGCCCTCCTCTCGAGGCCACCGAGCAGCTTCCCTGTCCGGTCCATCCCTAGCGGGTAGATTCCTACCTATCTACGCTAAGAATTGAAAGCTCTCATCACGAGGCCGCCGAGCAATTTCCTGCTGGCCCATCCACAGCGGGTATCTTCTATAGGGTTCCTAGGCACTCTTATGAAGGTCTATAAGGCATCAACTATGCCCGAATAAAAATTTAGACGTGCCGAACAACCCAAAGCCGGGATCTTTGCTACATTATTAGGGTTTAATATGTAGGTAAACATCTTTACAACTAAAAGTGAGGGATTACAACCTTTATAGTCCGCTCCTTCGCTTCATAAGCTCTGAGTAGAAGTCCCTTCACCGCGATCCACGATCTCCCGGACTCAAGAGAGGCTCCACGACTCGAACGATCCATACTAGCTTGTAGTGTTCCTTTTCTCCGATGATCTACGTCGAAGTTTCTATAACTTAAGCTCTCTCACTCTAATGAGGTGCACACCCTAATCTAATTGGCTAGATTAGATAAGGATGATGGAGTAGTATTTATGCTTTCTTTTTATATCAAATTCTCACACTTAAACATCACAAAATGAAAACCTAGTAAGATTTCTCAAAGCTCAAGGTTGAAGAAGAAGATGAAAAATGAATTAATTCCTTTTGTGATGAATAATGAAATGATATATGATTAATAATGCAACCATGGTCAAGGATAATTCATGTAGAGATTTAACTAGGGATAGGGTTTGGGTTGGGTTAAATAATAAGTCACAAGAAAATACCAACCATAATATCTTTTTCATGACAAAAGAAATCCTTCTAGAAGCATCAAGAAAGAACTGACCCAAATCAAACCCTAACCTTGTTTAATCTCCACTAAACATGTTTCATTATTAATCATATCATGTTACAATAATATATATCACATATATATTATATATTTGTAACAAAAGAAAATGATACAATTAATATATATCGCATATATATCAATGTATTATCCGGTGAGAAAATGAAATAATAAAGCGAGCCAATATCAGATAATGTAATGCAATATATCATATATATTATTATACATTAAATCATCGAATCAACACTTGATCCGACAATCCGGCTATATCGAATATAACCGACTAATATATCATGTACCGATTCATCGAATCAACACTTGATCCGATGACCCGGCTCATATCTAAATATCGCGAGAATATAATACGGTATCTCATATCGCATTATTCTCGGTCGTGCATATATCACATATGTGCCCCTACTCCATTTTGCCTGAGTCAAGAAACCTCTGTGTAGGACTCTAAAGAATCGTCAATACGCCGGTAGCAGGTGATGATCATATCAAACACCCACAAGCTGCAAGCGGTCAGCTAAACGCAACAGCCACCCAGGTATTGAGCGATCAGAAGATCAACAAGATAGCATGTACATTCTCCTATGAATCCAATCAGTAACACTCCCGTACAGTCCGGTCTCTTCGTCTGATATGTCGCATATCTAGTCTAGGAGTGGTATACGTCAGACCCCAGTAACCTATAAGTCGTGTCGATGTGAGGCTCATAACGGGTCGAGAAACTACTGATAACACTTACCAGTAAATCTCTATATCAGCCCTGGCCAGGGACTTCCAGTTATAGCCAATCGAACACAGCACAACATCAACTCCCTATACCGGGAGAGACGAATCCCCTCCTATCGCTCATTGCCTCCATGTGATTCGGGACTGCACCCAAAAGCCACCGTTTTGCACTCTTGGACGTGGTAAGGTGGAAATCAAAGCACAGTGGAAATCACACAAGACTCTATGACGATCTCGGGTCTACAGACTACCCTGTACCAGTGTCACTGGAGAACTGCCATCTGACGTGTGGTATATCACCATCTGGGAGTTCTCGGTGAGTCCGTCCAGTGTACCCAGTCTCCACTGAGCACCCGTACACCATCTTTGATGTCAAACACCGATGGATATGGGATCATCCATCATATGGGTCAAGATGCGTATACGCTAGTCTACTCTGGTGTATCGATGCCCTGTCTCAACACACCCTCGACTAGGAACAGTTATAGGATGTACTCATCGACTACCGTGGCCCCACTAGTATGATCTCATCATTGTCCCAGTAGTCGAGTACAGATCCTAAGGGCTTTATCAACATGTGAGAGTAAGACAGTAAACATATACAAGTCAACATGTTAAGATAAAGTAAAACCAAATAGCATACTATCATGACGAGCAAGAAAGTCCTCTCTATATATCCAAGCATCCATTATAATATACATCATATGTACAACAATGGCCTCTAGGGCATATACATAACTAACAATCTCCCACTTGCACTAAGGCCAGCTACTGTAGTATCTTATACTTAGCATCCCGAATAATCTCTCAAACTGTATCTGGGGAATGGCCTTCGTGAGTGGATCCACAGTGTTGTCCTTCGTATCAACTCTCCTGACCTCGATCTCCCGGCGATCAACAATCTCCCTGATCAGGTGATACCGCCTCAGAATATGTCTGGACTTCTGATGGGACCTGGGTTCCTTGGCCAAAGCCACAGCTCCATTGTTATCGCAATACAAAGGTATTGGATGCTCAATGGACGGAACCACACCAAGTTCAGTAATGAACTTCTTTATCCAGACAGCCTCTTTGGCAGCATCGTTGGCAGCGATGTATTCAGCCTCCATCGTCGAGTCTGCAACGGTATCCTGTTTGGAACTCTTCCAACACACTGCCCCTCCATTGAGGGTAAAGACAAATCCCGAGTGCGACTTAAAGTCGTCCTTATCACTTTGGAAGCTGGAATCGGTAAAGGACTCCACCTGGAGTTCTCCATTACCATACACCAAGAACATCTCTTTAGTCCTTCGCAAGTACTTGAGAATGTTCTTCACAGCTGTCCAGTGACTCTCTCCAGGATCTGCTTGATACCGACTCACTACACTTAGTGAGTATACTACATCGAGTCTGGGACATAACATCGCATACATGATAGAGCCTACTGCCGAAGCATAGGGTATCCCTTGCATGCGAGCCCTCTCCAAATCAGTCTTGGGAGACATCTCTTTGGAGAGAGTGAGTCCAGAGATCGTGGGTAGGTTCCCACGCTTGGATTCTTCCATACTAAACCTCTTTAGTATGGTGTCAATGTATCTAGATTGGGACAATTCCAATATCCGTTTAGATTTATCTCTATAGATCATAATTCCCAGTATGCAAGAGGCATCACCTAGATCTTTCATTGAGAATCTTTGTGATAAGAAGAGCTTGACTGATTGCAGCATAGGAACATCATTTCCTATCAAGAGTATGTCATCGACGTACAATACGAGGAAGATAACCTTACTCTCTGCAACCTTCTTATAGATACAAGGTTCATCTACGTTTTTAATGAAGTCAAACTCTTTAACTACAACATCAAAGCAGATGTTCCAACTCCGCGATACTTGCTTTAACCCATAAATGGATTTGAGCAGCTTGCACACCTTTCCGCTGCTCCCACTATCTACGAAGCCCTCTGGCTGAGTCATGTATACGCTCTCTTCTAAATCACCGTTTAGAAAGGCGGTCTTAACATCCATTTGCCAGATTTCGTAGTCATGGTATGCAGCAATGGCAAGTAAGATCCGGATGGACTTAAGCATAGCCACTGGAGAAAAAGTTTCGTCATAATCCACACCTGGTCGTTGACGAAAACCCTTTGCAACAAGTCTAGCTTTGAAAGTCTCAACTTTTCCATCTACACCAATTTTCTTTTTAAAGGTCCACTTACTCCCAATGGGTTTTACCCCTTCAGGAGCAACTTCCAAAGTCCATACTTTGTTGGTGTACATGGATTCCATCTCAGATCGCATTGCATCCAGCCACTTCACAGAGTCACCACTCGTGATGGCCTGCTCGAAACTAGTCGGGTCATCATCTTCCATGATGCAATCCTCGCTTCCACCATCAATGAGAAAACCGTAGTATCTCTCAGGTGGATGAGAAACCCTATTAGATCGGCGGAGAGGCTGGGGTTCGTCGGGAACTACTGAATCCTCTGGTTCCACTAAATGTTCAGTTGCAGTTTGTGTCGCTGGAACCTCTTTCAGCTCTACCTCATCGCCACTAATTTCTTTTGCAAGAAATTCCTTTTCTAAAAAGGTGGCATATTGAGAAACAAACACTTTTTGTTCTTCAGCGTGGTAGAAAAAGTATCCTTGGGAATTCTTAGGATATCCCACAAACTTGCAAAGAACTGATCGTGCCTCGAGTTTGTCCGGATTTTTCCTTTTGACATAGGCCGGACAACCCCATATCTTAACTCGTTTAAAATATGGTCTCTTCCCACTCCATATCTCATATGGTGTGGTAGGTACTGATTTAGACGGAACTTGATTCAATAGGTATGCTGCTGTCTTAAGTGCATAACCCCAGAAGGAAATAGGTAACTCAGCATTGCTCATCATAGAGCGCACCATATCTAATAGGGTGCGATTCCTCCGTTCTGATACACCGTTGTGCTGAGGTGTATAGGGAGGAGTAAGCTGAGAGAGAATCCTATTCTCTTTTAGATAGTTAAGAAACTCATTGCTTAAGTATTCTCCTCCTCGATCAGATCGTAGGATCTTAATACTTTTGCCCGTTTGGTTCTCTACTTCGTGCTTATATTCTCTGAATTTCTCAAAAGCTTCAGACTTGTGTTTCATCAGGAACACATGTCCGAATCTTGAGAGATCGTCAGTGAATGTAATGAAGTAAGAAGAACCGTTCCTGGCATGTGTAGACATTGGTCCGCATACATCACTATGTACCAGTCCTAAGAGTTCCGTAACTCTTTCTCCGTGTCCACTAAACGGAGTTTTGGTCATTTTGCCTTTGAGACATGAATGACAAATATCATAAGATGATAATTCGAACGGATTCAAATATCCATCCTTATGTAACTTAGCTAGCCGTGTCGCATTAATATGACCAAGTCTACAATGCCATAAGAAGGATTCGTTCATTTCTAAACTCTTCCTTTTATTTGTGTTTTGTAAATTAAGGACTGTATTTTGATTGAGAATGTATATGCCATTATATAACGAGCCTGATCCAATCAACTTTTGATTCAGGAATATGTTCATAACATTATCCTGTACTACAAAATTATATCCTTCTTTACTTAATAAAGAAACTGATATAATGTTGCACATCATGTTCGGTATATAATAGCACTCGTTCAGAATCAATGTATTACTGCTTGGTAATACAAGGTGATATTCGCCAACTGCTTTGGCTGCAATACTTGCACCATTCCTAACTTGTACGGAATGATTCTACCTTTACGTAGCCCACGTAACAATTTACATATGTGGGATCCTGATCCGGTATCTAATACCCAGGACGTAGGGTGAACTGAGAAACAGTTCTCAATAACTAACACACCTGAAGAAGATGCATCAGCATGCATGTTCTTCGTTTGGGCGGTATGAGAATCCAGATATTCTCCTGTTTCCTGATCAGTCTTATAACTCTTATAAGAAAGAACGGGACCAACGATCCCCCGCTCAGTATAATAAGCAGGTTCAGTCAATACATCCATTTTATTATCTTGATTAAGTCCTGACATGGTCACTACCTGGAGAGAGAGAGAAGGAAACACTTTAGCGTATGCTCTTGCAAGATTAGATTGGTTATCATCTTATCTAATCAGGATGTCTCTCACTGTTTTTATCAAATCTTCCTTCAAACCCTAAAAGGTAAGATTAGCCGGGATTAATCACACCCTACAATTTCATCAATCTTTCAGCCAGATCAGTGTTGGTACTTGAGAGAGGTTCCCCGTGTTCCCCTCCGAAAGACGACGCACAGGACTACGAAGTCCTGACACTGAGATTCGGGGCATATGCTAATTGGTTTTATCCGCCCACCTCTCCGAAGATGCCAAGTTGATTTATGGCACCGTGTATCGGAGGTTTAGACGGATGCGGCCGATGTAGCAGACTTCGTCAGATTCCCCCTCGCTTGAGGGGTTTTTGATTGTGGGGACGCTCTTCCCTGCAGGCGCAAGCCCCTGCAGTTAATTACGCTACCGCATCGCGGTAACAACTTTCTCCTTCTCCGGAATTTCACTTCGTGTCGTGTGTGTTTGTTTTGTTTGTGGATGCCCGTGGATTGTATACGGAGACTAAGTTATGCCGTCGCCCGTAGGACGTGGATTAGTCCAAATCCGTATTTACTTAGATTTGGGTTTGGTGTTTTAGTTTAAGGATACGTTAGCCATATTGAGACTAAGATCGACTTAAACTTTTGTTAAGGATACGTTAGCCTAATCTCCAGACTAAGATCTACTTAACGGGATCGTCTAGATTCATTTCCAGTTTAGGGACATGGTGGTCCATTTAATATATGGCCGTCGGGACCCGTCACCTCTCTGACGACGTTGAAGGATTACAACGATAGGAGTCAAAGGAGTTCGGAGATGTACCCTCGAACCGGATGTAAATTGATTTAAGAGAGCAGCTGTGCTTAGTCAATTTAATTTTGAGGACTTACGGTCATGATTGGGCTAAGTCCAGTTGAAAAATGTTCAACGCTTTTATTTGCATTTGGCCTATTAGGCCTGTGTTAGGGCTTTGCCCCTTTTTTAAATAAAGCATTGCATTATTTATTATGTTTGGGCTCTGCCCATTTATAAATGATGCAGAGTATCGATTTTGTTTGGGCTCTGCCCTTTTATTGCATTTTATTTTTGTTTGGGCTCTGCCCTTTTATAACAGATGCAGAGCATCAATTTTATTTGGGCTCTGCCCTTTTATTGCGTTGCAATTTATTTTGGCCTATTTGATTTGGGCCTGGCCCTTTAGTAAACAATGCATTGCATTTGTCAGGCGTTTTGCGCCAATCAATGAGCGCAAACGCTTGTTGTGATGACACGTGTCCCGCAAACGCTTGCGCTGCTGACACGTGGCGCGCTCTGGTGAGTTGCGCCAATCTCAGAGAGTAAGGCTCTTTCTTAAAAGCGCATAGCACAAGTGATTCAGATGCTGACACGTGGCGCTCTCTGGTGGATTGCGCCAACCCAGGAGCGCAACAGTGCAGTTTTTGCAAGTGCAAGGCACTATTTCAATAATCTTGAGAATCTTGAAGATTCCAGAACCAATGGTTCATAAAAAAGTGCAAAGCACTGTTTGATTTCTTGATCCAATTTAGATCAAAGAAAACAAGTATTTCTTGTTTTTCTTGTTCTCAAAGAACCAGTGGTTCATAAAAGAGTGCAAAGCACTTATTATTATATGAAGATCATTGATCTTGTTCTTAGATCAATGATCTATTAGAAGAAATTCTTCTATTTTATGAAGGTTTTTACCTTTTTCTTGAACTTTCTTCAGAGTTCTCTCTGTTTTGAGGTTCTTAATATCTCACCATGTTCATCCTCCTTTAAATTGGGGTCTAGGGGTATTTATATAGTGCCCATAGATTTGCTAAGTTTGTTAAAGAGATCCTTCTCTGAGTGATTTTGGAAATTTTCCCCACCGTTGGATCTTTGATCCAAGGGCTTCTATTTTACAGAAGGCAATTTTCTTGTTTTAACAAGAACAGAAAGATCTTACTAGAATTTAATTCTGTTTGGCGCAAACGCCCCAGCGCGTGACACGTGTCACGCAGTGCAGAGCGTAGCGCAACTGCGCTGACACGTGTCGCGCAGCGCAACTGCGATTGCGCAACTGCGCTGACAAGTGTCGCGCAGCGCACAGCGCAGCGCAACTGCGCTTGTGCTGACACGTGTCGCGCAGCGCTTGCGCTACTGTGCTTGCACAACTGTGCTTGCTGACACGTGTCGCACAGCGCAGCGCTTGCGCAACTGAAGCGCTACTTCCTTTAATTTTTATTTTAAATAGAGCCTTGCTCTGATTGGGCGCGCTTCCTTGGGCGCTGCTTTATCTGCGCTGGCGTGTCTGATTTTGACACGTGGCGCCCTGCGCACAGCGCAGTAGATCTGAAGCGTTGCTTCATTTATTAAAATTTAAATTTTCAAAGTAGAGCTTTGCTCTGACTGGGGGAATCAGAAGCGTTGCTTCATTTCCCGCCTTGGAATTTGAACAGAGCTTTGCTCTGATTGGGGTAAACAAATACCCCCCCCCCCGCCGGTGCGCTTACGTGGCCCCAATCGTGAGCGCAACGATGGCAGAATTCCAACCGTTGCGGCAACTTTTGGAAGTTGAAAGGGCGTTTGATGCCTATAAATAGGACCTTTGGCCCTCCACAGATGATCATCATCTCTTCATAAGAATTTTGTTCACAGCCCTGCTCTTGCCTTTAAGAACTCCAAGAGTTAGAATTTCTTAAAACTTTTTAGGTAAAAATTTTAATTTAATTTAAATTGAATCAATTTTAATTAACAGAGCCTTGCTCTCAATAGATCCCTGATCTAAAGAAAACCCATTTGGGGTTTCTTTTAGCAGAGCTTTGCTCTAAAGGGTTCTAAAGAGGACTAAGGAGAACCCTATTAGGGTTCCATTAGAGCTCTGCTCTCTAAAAGATTTTCTTGGGATTTTCTTAATTCATCAATGGAGCTTTGCTCCTTCCAAATCATTTAGAAGAACTCTTAAGGATTCTTCATGAATCTTGGAAGTTAAAGATGGCATTTTACATTATTATTATTATTATATCACCTTTGCAGAGCAAAGCTCTCAATGTTTTTAGGGGATTTTCCTCAAATTCCCCTCATTACTGATTTTGACAGGTGTCACTCCTGTCTGCAGAGCATTGCTTTCGAGGAATTTTAACTCCCTTTTTATCATTGCTAATCTTCCAATGATATTTCCTTCAGGCATTATGGCGGTGCGTCTGTACAGTCTGCATGAATTCATCGCCTACCAGGATATCCGTGTACAGGGCCGTCAACAAGACCAGGAGTTTACAGATGCCCAGTGTGCGGAGGTCATGGGTCGTCTGAACGCACGTGTTGGTTGGCTGCTCCCCCGCCGCTCTGCCCTCTTGAAAGTCGTGCTGGGAGCAATTTGGAGAGCACTCCCGGGGTTCCACGAGGCCCTACCGCTCAATGCGCTGGATGATGCCGAAGACAAAGTGCATTCAGTGTACCTGTCGGGGCTGATCTCGAAGAAATGGCGGGATAGCCTCATCGACATCCTGCATCAAATTTTCTAGCAGACGACGATAGTCGCTGCTTATCGAAGGCTGGGAGACTTGCCGAGGATCTTGACACACAGGAGCGCGAGAGGCTGCGCACAAGAATAATCAGAAAGGCCAGAAGAACTCTGGATGGCCTTACTTTTGACTTCCTCAATCCGTGCCCTGGATCTGAGATTATTCCATTGTAATAATATTTCTCATTTATTGCTTTATGATTGTAAGAATTTTTGGCAATATTAATGGAAAAGTTTTTATCCTAGCTTGTCTTATTTTTCATTCTGAGTCTTTTGCACATGCGTGAATGAGTGTGTCTCGAATGTTTAATCCAACGCCAATCAGATGTTCTTTCTGTCGCTTTCCTCTTTCTTTTATTATCCGCATGTTACCTTAGTGAACATGGTTGACAGATAATAGAGCGAGCATTTTGGTCTCTTCACGAGATAGCGATGGCTTAGGCCGCAGGTTCAGATCTGCCGCCTAAGACTTTTCAACTCTATGAGCCGTGAGGGTCTCATAGAGATTTTTCTCCCTACGGATCGAGAGGATCTCGTAGGTGGATTTTCTCCTTAGGAATCATGAGGATTCCTAAGTGTGTTTTCTCTTATAAGTCGTAAGGATCTTATAAGAGAATTTTCTCCCTTACAAGTCGAGAGGACTCGTAAGTGGTTGGTGAGTTGACTTGTTTCCGAGTCGAAGTATTGCTCCGACGGGGAGGTCGTTGGTTGACTTGTTTCCGAGACGGAGGTCATTGGCTGACTTGTTTCCGAGACGGAGGTCGTTGGTTGACTTGTTTCCGAGACGGAGGTCATTGGTTGACTTGTTTCCGCGACGGAGGTCGTTGGCTGACTTGTTTCCGCGACGGAGGTCATTTGCTAACTTGTTTCCGAGACGGAGGTCGTTGGTGACTTGTTTCCGAGACGGAGGTCGTTGGATGACTTGTTTCCGAGACGGAGGTCGTTGGCTGACTTGTTTCCACGACGGAGGTCGTTGGCTGACTTGTTTCCGCGACGGAGGTCGTTTACTGACTTGTTTCCGAGACGGAGGTCATTTGCTGACTTGTTTCCGCGACGGAGGTCGTTGGTTGACTTGTTTCCGCGACAGAGGTCGTTGGTTGACTTGTTTCCACGACAGAGGTCGTTGGATGACTTGTTTCCACGACAGAGGTCATTTGCTGACTTGTTTCCGCGACGGAGGTCGTTTGCTGACTTGTTCCCGAGACGAATGTCCTTTGCTGACTTGTTTCCAAGACGGAGGTCGTTGGCTGACTTGTTTTCAAGACGGAGGTCGTTGGCTGACTTGTTTCCGCGACGGAGGTCATTGGTTGATTTGCTTCCGAGACGGAGGTCGTTGGTTGACTTGTTCCCGAGACGGAGGTCGTTGGTTGACTTGTTTCCGAGACGGATGTCGTTGGTTGACTTGTTTCCGAGACGGATGTCATTTGCTGACTTGTTTCCGCGATGGAGGTCGTTGGTTGACTTGTTCCCGAGACGGATGTCCTTTGCTGACTTGTTTCCGAGACGGAGGTCGTTGGTTGACTTGTTTCCGAGACGGAGGTCGTTGGCTGACTTGTTTCCGCGACGGAGGTCGTTGGTTGACTTGCTTCCGAGACGGAGGTCGTTGGTTGACTTGTTCCCAAGACGGAGGTCATTGGTTGACTTGTTTCCGATACGGATGTCGTTGATTGACTTGTTTCCGAGACGGATGTCATTTGCTGACTTGTCTCCGAGACGGAGGTCGTTGGTTGACTTGTTTCCGCGACAGACGTCATTTGCTGACTCTAGGTTGTCTGTGAACCGCAGAGTCTTGGAACTGGAGACTTTGCCGTAGCTCCGATTGGTGATGTCACGTCCGTGTCCTGCTCGAATGAGGAGGAACGCCGCTGTTGGTCTCCAGGCTGTATATGTGGTCGTCGAGATCTGACTTCCCTTTGACGCAGCCTGGTGGGGAAATGTAGTCCCCTTTTTGTTTGTGCCCTTGGATTGTATACAGGGATCGATATGATCTCAACTGTAGGGCAAAAGTTTCATTCATTTTTATTGTTTCATTTCCGCAATGCTCTATCATTTCAGCTTTTATATCGCGAAGGTCGCGATTGCCCAATCATTTCGGCTATTTTTTTGCGGTGCCCAATCATTTCGGCTATTTATTTTATTTTTACTCGCTGCTTTTTATTGCGAGTTGCCCAATCATTTCGGCTATTTATTTTATTTTTACTCGCTGCTTTTTATTGCGAGTTGCCCAATCATTTCGGCTGTATTGTATACATACGTTTTTACTTACTGCTTTTTATTGCAAGTTGCCCCATCATTTCGGCTGTTTCGTATGCATGTGCGGCCTGCCGGCTTTTCACCGTAAACCTGAAATTAGACACCGATTTCGGCATCAGCACCGCTACAACTGGGATATTGCCAGGAGCGAATCATCATTTGCCTCCGTCGATGTCGAACAAAGGTGGCTTAGCGAACAGGGTTAAGGTCCTGTCGGCTAAGGCTTTTGACTTCATGAGCCGTAAGGGTCTCACAAAGGTATTTCTCCCTACAAGTCGTGAGGATCTTGTAGGTGTATTTTCTCCTTAGGAATCGTGAGGATTCCTAAGTGTATGTTCCTCCGTAAGTCGTAAGGATCCTACAAGAGGGTTTTCTCCTTGTAAATCGAGAGGACCTATAAGGGTTGTTCATCATACGTACATATCCCCAGTCACGGATGGGACTTGGTTAGGGAAATGTTTATTCGCGCCCGTGGATTGTATACAAGGGTCAACATTGAGCCGCTTGTAGGGCAATATCGAAGGTTATGGAAGTTGCTTAAGCACAGGTTTAGGTCTCTGTAACTTAAGACTTTCAAATCTTATGAGCCGTGAGGGTCCCATAAGAGAGTTCTCCTTACGAGTCGTGAGGATCCCGTAAGGGTATTTTCTCCTTAGGAATCGTGGGGATCCCTAAGTGTGTTGCTCTCTTGTGAGTCGTAAGGATCTCACGCGGGTGGTTTCTCCTTACAAGGTCGAGAGGACCCTGTAAGTGTCCTTTAACGAGTTTGCTCCCTTTCAGGTTTTCACAAACATTCGCCGGTAGTCCTGCCGTTTTTACTCACGGAGCCCTTTCGGGTTTTCATCCGTGCCCATTTTACTTATGGACATACATTTTTTTTTTATTCTCTTTTTTTTATATATATATTTTTTTACGAGGTCGCGCCCTTTCGGGTTTTCACGAACACTCGCCGGTAGTCCTGCTGTTTTTACTCACGGAGCCCATTCGGGTTTTCATCCGTGCCCTTTTTGCTTATGGACATACCGTTTATTATTATTATTATTTTTTTTATTTTTTTTATATTCCTTTTTTTTATTCATCTCGTCAGCCTAAGGATGCTGCAGTAATAGTTTAAAGACGTTTCGGTCCTTCGTTAGTTTAAGGACGTTTCGGTCCGTCATTAGTTTAAGGACGTTTCGGTCCGTCCAGGAGAAGGCTGGCTACTGCTTATAAGGTTTGAGCTTAGGAAGATAGCGAGCAGACATAGTCATCGTCATCTATCATTGACCTAGGCAGTAACTCGCTAAGCGTAGTATTTCTTTAGAAATCGACCATTTATTGGCCTGTAAGGCCTTTCACCGTGCATATCCATGAGTATATAGGCTCCACCCTGGTAGACCTTGTCTATGATATATGGGCCTTCATAGTTTGTCTCGAATTTTTCCCGCTCGGCGCGATTGGGGATCATAGGCCTTTTGACCACTAGCACGAGTTCGCCTTGGCGGAATGTCCTCGGCCGGGTCAATCTTTCATATGAGCGCATCATCTTTGCTTTATAGGCCTCCAGATTTTGTTGTGCTATGAGCCGGGTTTCATCAAGGGCATCAAGTTCCTCAAGTCGAAGGTGAGCATTTTCCTCGTCTGTCAGCTCATAATGGACTGCCACTCGTAGAGAGGGTAACTCTATCTCGAGGGGGAGTACTGCTTCTGTACCGAATACCAACGCATATGGCGTTGTGTTCGTGGCTGGCTTGAACGTAGTTCGATACGCCCAAAGAGCTTCTTGCAGCCTCTCATGCCAGTCCCTCTTATTTCGGGACACCGTTTTCTTCATGATCTTTGTCAAGGTCTTGTTGAAGGCCTCAGCTAGACCGTTAGCTCGCGGATTATAAACCGAGGAATATCTCCAGTCTATATTGTGTTGTTGCGCAAAGCGACTGATCTTGTGGCTTCTATAAGCTGGCCCGTTATCGGAGATGATCCGTCGCGGGGTTCCAAACCGATATATGACGTGCGTCTTGAAGAAATGGAGGATATTCTCCGTTTTCACTTCTCTTAACGGTACTGCTTCTGCCCATTTGGAGAAGTAGTCAGTCATCGCCAGGATGAAACGATGTCCCCTGGACGACGCTGGTTCGATGGGGCCGACTATGTCAGTTCCCTTCATCTCGAATGGCCAGCTAGCCATTGTCGGGTGTAGAGGATTTGGGTGTTGATGGATGAAGTCCCCATGAATTTGGCACGAGTGGCATTGCTTCGCATATTCGAGACAGTCCTGAATCATCGTGGGCCAGTAGTAGCCCATCCGTTTGATCTTCAACTTCATCTTTGGGCCTGCTTGATGAGAACCGCAGAGTCCGTCATGAACTTCCTGAACGACTCTTTACACTTCGTCAGGTTCCAGGCATCTCAACCACAAAGAATCGAACGACTTCTTGTACAGAGTATCATCGACGAAGGCGAAAGACAGAGCTCGTTTCATAAGCTGATGTCTTGAGGACGCATCTTCGGGCGTTCGACGGTATTTGAAGTAGTCTATAAAGACTTCTCTCCAATCCTCAGCCTTTTCCCGGTCTTTTATTTGCAGGGTCGTCTGCTGAGTCGCTCCCTTTTCTTCGGATGATTCCGGAGATATTTCCGCTGGGGTAAGCACCCGACGGCTTTGTACCATGATTCTTACGTTATCGAGATTCCCATCGGCCAGTTCTTTAGCAAGCTTGGCTAATGCGTCCGCTTTGCTGTTTTCCGCGCGCGGTATGTTTTCCAAAGTGTATGAAGGAATTTGGGTCAACAGTTGTTGCACCTTTTCGCCGTACTTCACCAACTCTGGTTTGCATGTCTGGTAGTTGCCATTTACTTGACTAACGATCAGTTAGGAGTCTCCGTATATGAGGAGGTTTTCAATTCCCATGTCGATGGCGATCTCGAGACCTGCTATCAAAGCTTCGTATTCAGCTTCATTGTTCGTCCTCGGCTCTGTTAAGGAGAAAGCAAAGCGCATAATCCCTCCTTGTGGAGTTACGAAGATGAGGCCTACCCCCGATTTGATTATAGGGGTACTTTGTTTGCGCTTCTTCATGGAAGACGCTCCATCAAAATAAAGCTCCCATCGGGTACCACTACCGTCGATCGCATCAAATGCATGTTCGTCTGGCAATTCGCAATTCAGAGGAGAATTGCTAGGTATCGGATGCTCAGTAAGGAAGTCGGCGATGGCCTGGCCTTTCACTGCCTTAAGAAGCTGATAGGTTATCGAGAACTCCATCAAGAGTAGGGCCCATTTAGCTAGTCGCCCCGTCAATATGGCCTTCGACATTAAATATTTAAGAGGGTCCACCTTCGAAATGAGACGGACTTCATGCGCCTACACATAGTGCCTGAGCTTTGTTATCGTGAAGATCAACGCCAGGCAGTGTTTTTCAATAGGGGAATAGTTGCTTTCTGCCCCCAGTAGAACTCGACTTAAGTAATAGAGAGCTCTCTCTTTCCCTTGGTCGTTCTATTGCACCCATAATACGCCTAAGGAACCTTCGAGGGCTGTTGTATACAGAATGAGAGGCTTTCCATTGACCGGAGCGGCCAGCACTGGCGGATTCTGCAGGTATTGCTTGATTTCGTCTAGCGCGCTTTGGCATTTGCGATCCCAGACGAAAGGGGTTCCCTTCTTCATCAGGTGGCTGTAAAGACGGTCCTCTTCCCGCTGATCTTTGACCTTTTTCTGTCGGCGGGGATAATCTTGATCAATTATCGAGTCTTGGACTTGACGCCGGACCTTGTAGATTTTAGAGGACAGCCGTTGAGGGAGTTGTTCCGGCTTCACCTTTGGAGTGCTCTCCATAGGTGGAGGAGATCTTTTCAGCACAGCGGTCGGAGAGTTCTCGCGGACCTTCCTAAGTGGTTCAAAGCTGTTCCCAGTTGGAACAACAGCATCAATTTCCGCCGTTGGAATCGGCGGAGTCAGTCCAGAAGGAGAGTTGCCCCCAGCCTTCCTTACTCGGTGCCAGTGGCATATCCCTAGTAGGAAGAGTGTTGTCTCCTGAGGGTTTTCAGCGGATTACACCCACAAAATCTTATAATAAAAGAGAGATGACGAAAGTTATATGAAGATAAGAACTATAAAAGAAAGAACTTGAAAATAAGAGTTTTCAACTATACCAGCTTTTCAGTTGCTATGAGCCCTATCATAATGGTCATGAAAAAATGTTAGAAATCGCATTATCCCTCAATAAAACATCGCCTTTAGTTTTCATTCCTACCTTTCTTCCAAACATTGATCATATACCCCTACGTGTGTGAACTGGACATCCCTACACTCAGAGAATTCAATTCAAGCAATCATACTCTTGTCCATCTACCTTAGTACTTTTAATAGATATTTAGATTTGCTCACACATTTTCATGCGACCGTTAATACTTCTTGAGGTACTAACCGACCGATTACTTATGTGATCGCTTATTAGGTGTATTTCCTCGTCTTGCACTACCTAAGGCTTAGCAGTGACTCCCGGACCAGTTGGTCTAAGGCACTAGGTGATGAAGCACCCTCGCTATATTTTTTTTATTGCTACCTTGGCGATAACAAAACCAGTGTTCATTTTTCTTCACCCTTTTATATTTTATTCAATTTTTTTTATTTCCTTCATACTTTGGCTTTTAGACAAGAACATTTCAAGGTATCCTCTACTATCCCGAGTTTCAAGATGTGTGTAAGTGCATATAGTAGGGTATCAACGTTCAAATTTTTGGCTTCCAGAATAGGAACTATTTTTCAGACTTATTTTTATCCTCAGATTAGTGACTTCCTTCATCTTACTAACCCTTGGGACAACGGCTCATAACTACTTATTACTAGTTTCATTTAATAAAACATCAAACTTTCTTGTTTTTCTTAAACTATTCCTATCTTTTAAATATAATTTTTCACTTTCTACTCTTTTATTATCACAATTTTTTTTTGTGCTTATATATAGTATAATGCAAAGTAGGGCGTAAATAAGCATAGGAGCGCTGAAAAATGACTTCTTGGGAGCTTCTTGCGATTGTACAGGAGCGCTGAAGCTCGTTGGCGGGAGCATGGTCCCGAAGAATAGCCCAGTGGTGGCTTGAGTTACCTGCTCCACTGGCATAGTGAAAAGGGAGGCCGCTTGGGGCCCGTAGGTTACTCCTCCAGATGGGACAGAGCGAGAGTTGTTGTTGCAGTTAGTGCAGTTTGAAGCTATTGATTTCTTGAAGAGCTTGAATATTCTGCCCCCTGCGTCGACCTTGGTCTTTGGCATGTGCCAGTTGTTTGAGGACCGATTCCGTCGGCAAGGCTGCTGCTTGGGGAGCCTGCCTGTGGACGACAGACATCCTCTGGGCTTCCTCCATCGGCGTTGAGGCACCGAGGGTGGGAGGTGGGAGCATCGACCCAAAAAGAAGCTCGTTGATTTTTTGAAGAGCCGTATTGCAGAGATTTGAGGCTGCAAGTGACCCATACTTGACTCCGCCGGATATGACAGAGCCTGAGTTGTTAGGGTGGGAGCAAATGCCATTCTTCATAGAGACGAAATGCCGGCTTCAATATCCACTCCGCTAAGGGCAACCAAAAACATACACACCGCGATTATTTGATCATGGGAAAAACACGACACACGAAGTGTGGAGTGGAAAGAGAAAAAGGTCCCACCGGGCATGCCAGAATCTGTTCCCCTCCGAAAGACGGCGCACAGGACTGCGAAGTCCTGACACTGAGATTCGGGGCAGATGCTATTTGGTTTTATCCGTCCACCTCTCCGAAGATGCCAAATTGATTTATGGCACCGTGTATCGGAGGTTTGGACAGATGCGGCCGATGTAGCAGACTTCATCAGATTCCCCCTCGCTTGAAGGGTTTTTGATTGTGGGGATGCTCTTCCCTGCAGGCGTAAGCCCCTTCAGTTAATTACGCTACCGCATCGCGGTAACAACTTTCTCCTTCTCCAGAATTTCACTTCGTGTCGTGTGTGTTTGTTTTGTTTGTGGATGCCCGTGGATTGTATACGGAGACTAAGTTATGCCGTCGCCCGTAGGACGTGGATTAGTCCAAATCCGTATTTATTTAGATTTGGATTTGGTGTTTTAGTTTAAGGATACGTTAGCCATATTGAGGCTAAGATCGACTTAAACTTTTGTTAAGGATACGTTAGCCTAATCTCGAGACTAAGATCTACTTAACGGGATCGTCTAGATCCATTTCCAGTTTAGGGACATGGTGGTCCATTTAATATATGCCCGTCGGGACCCGTCACCTCTCTGACGACGTTGAAGGATTACAACGATAGGAGTCAAAGGAGTTCGGAGATGTACCCTCGAACCGGATGTAAATTGATTTAAGAGAGCAGCTGTGCTTAGTCAATTTAATTTTGAAGACTTACGGCCATGATTGGGCTAAGTCCAGTTGAAAAATGTTCAACGCTTTTATTTGCATTTGGCCCATTAGGCCTGTGTTAGGGCTTTGCCCCTTTTTTAAATAATGCATTGCATTATTTATTATGTTTGGGCTCTGCCCATTTATAAATGATGCAGAGCATCGATTTTGTTTGGGCTCTGCCCTTTTATTGCATTTTATTTTTTTTTGGGCTCTGCCCTTTTATAACAGATGCAGAGCATCAATTTTATTTGGGCTCTGCCCTTTTATTGCGTTGCAATTTATTTTGGCCTATTTGATTTGGGCCTGGCCCTTTAGTAAACAATGCATTGCATTTGTCAGGCGCTTTGCGCCAATCAATGAGCGCAAGCGCTTGTGGTGATGACACGTGTCTCGCAAGCGCAGTGCGCTGCGCTTGCGCTGCTGACACGTGACGCGCTCTGGTGAGTTGCGCCAATCTCAGAGAGTAAGGCTCTTTCTTAAAAGCACATAGCACAAGTGATTCAGATGCTGACACGTGGCGCTCTCTGGTGGCTTGCGCCAACCCAGGAGCGCAACAGTGCAGTTTTTGCAAGTGCAAGGCACTATTTCAATAATCTTAAGAATCTTGAAGATTCCAGAACCAATGGTTCATAAAAAAGTGCAAGGCACTGTTTGATTTCTTGATCCAATTTAGATCAAAGAAAACAAGTTTTTTTCTTGTTTTTCTTGTTTTCAGAGAACCAGTGGTTCATAAAAGAGTGCAAAGCACTTATTATTATATGAAGATCATTGATCTTGTTCTTAGATCAATGATCTATGTAACGTTTTGAAAATCGTTTCAGTGAAATTTCGAAAAAACGGTAAAATAAGAGGGTTTTCTGTAAAAAGTCAAAATAAAAATATCTTTATTATAAAATTAAATATACATATTCTAGCTATGAAATTGCTAGTATTTGGTGTTTATTGAGCCACTGGTGAAATTTCAAATTTTCTGAAAATTTTTCCGAAATTAATTATTTTAATATTATTTTAAGCCGGTAAGAAAATACATTAAATTAGCGATAAATACAAATTTAAATGGGCTAATTTTAATCCTTAAAATCATGTTGATTAAAATCTAGTTGTAATATAAATTTTTAGTATTTTATTTCAAGTTTTAATTGATTTATTTTATGGAAAACAAAAATATAGTTATTTTGAACTAAAACTTGCAAATATGGTATTGTGGGGGGTCTTTTTGCATAGAATTTTTTTGTAAAGTCTCTCACACTCACCCTCACTCCCCTTGGCAGGCCCCACACTATTGTAGCAGCCCAAGAATTTTATTTCCCTCTTTTTGACCTTAAATCATGTGAGAAATGGGTTAAAATAAGGTTTTTATATATAGTAAAGTAGGTGGGGGTATTATGGTAATTTGGGAGGGGCTTTGACTTGGATTCTTTTCCACAACTCCCCCACACCTCTCCCCACTCCCTCCTCAGCCGAAATTCCTGCAATAAACAGCCCCAAAATTTCCCCTCTCATTTTTCTTCTAAACTCATCAAAATTCCATTTAAACTTCACAATTTCAAGCCCATCCTTCATCCATTCTTCTTAACCTTTCTTGCATGGATTTTGGATGCTAGGAGGCCATCTTTGGAGTCAAAATTTCTTGCTAGATCTCTAGATCTAGAGGTATAATTCTTACCCATTTAAATTCTTATGGTTAGATTTCTTTAAATGAGTTGTTTTAGTGTTAATATTGGTGCTATTTTCATCTAGGATCTTCAAGAGAATGGTTTGAGTTAAACTAGGGTTTTTAGCACACCATTATTAAGTTAATTATTCTATTTTGCTATCTAGTGTTTTATACAAACCAAATCTAAAAGTTTAACTTGCTTTTTGGGCTTCAAATTAGTGCTAATTTAGTGTTTCATGTATAGTTTGGGTTGGATTTTGTTAGCTATAAAATTCAAGAAAGGGTTTTAATGCAAGTTAGGGTTTTGTGAAATTGGTGTATGGTTGTGTAATGTATTAGGCTCTTATGGCTTGTTAAAACAAAGTTAGTAGCTAGTTGTTAATTGTTAGTTTAAAAATTATGATAATTACGCTAATTTGCTAACTAGCTATTTAAAATTGGTTAAATAATTGGGTTAAAAATGTAATTATGTTTTTATAACATCATTAACATTATTATGAGTGGTTTAATATCTTAGGTTATGCAAAACCAAGCTTAATTGTTGAATTGTGAATTTTGCTTTAAAAGGTGTTAAAAATTGATATTTTTGCAAACTAGGATTTTGGAATTTATGCAAATTGATGAGAATAAATTATAGGAATGGTTTATATGACTTTGTTATGATATTTAGTGAATATTGTGGATGCTAGGTTCGTTTATACATCGAGTTTTGTACTAAAACGGTGATTTGTGCTTGCTAGATTTTCGGAAAAATGACTTTTTTAAGTGAAATTGGGGTTTTTGTGAATTTTAAGCTATTTTATATTATAATTAGTGCTTGTAATTGTACAAATGAGTGTGTTGGGAGTTTTCTCGATGGTTTGGCGTTTGTACGCCGACATCGAGGGTTTTTGGGTCGATTTGTGAAAGCAACCATAGGTTTTGACCTATGTGGGATTCGTGAGTCGTTTTGGTCATGAGTCGGATTTTAATGTGATACGGTGCGTTATGATATGTAGGTACCCTATGTGA
Organism: Agapanthus africanus; assembly: GCA_030015575.1. Classification (NCBI taxonomy): domain Eukaryota; kingdom Viridiplantae; phylum Streptophyta; class Magnoliopsida; order Asparagales; family Amaryllidaceae; genus Agapanthus; species Agapanthus africanus. Next base: position 562,571,883 of record CM057340.1, read on the forward strand.
ACTTCGAGACGACAAGCAAGCGCGTGGCGACGTCGGCACCGGCGAGCGAGGACCAGGTGAGTAGATTTGTATCTACGGGGAGAAGTCGGGTGGATGGCGTATAGCACCCCCGCAGTCCGTGATGGTGTATACGGATGCGTATACACACCAACAATTTATTATATGTTATTTGGGATTAATAACGATGTTTAGGATGGATATTGGTGTGTTGGATTATTTTAGTGTTGCGAACCCTAAGGTAGTGTTGCACTACACATACACATATACATACTTGCATACATTCCTATTTATATGTGCTCATGGGATTCTTTATAGTTATGTGTTCACATGGGTATGAGACTATGTGTTCACATACGGATTTGAGAATGATACTTGGGATTGAGCTGACTCGATGAGATTTGTTTTGTGGTTGTGATATCGGTGATATGGCAGGATTCGTACTTGAGATACGTCCTGGTGTTATAGCGGATCTTGGGACGACGATACGGGTGAATAGTGTTGTTAATAAAATGGTCGACATGTGATCGTGATATAAGATATGATATGCTAGGATATTGATACTAGGCCGTATTGGGCGATGTATACCCCTTGATGATGATATGTGCTAATGATATCGGTTTGTACGAGATTGTCGATCAGTAGTCAGATCTTGAGTATCTTGAGGATATTAGTATTGTACTAGACATAGGTCAGTACCCTAGACTACGATCTTGAATAAAGTGGATACCAGAGGAATGGCGTGAGGAATATGATATTGACCCGTACCCAGATTTGGGGATGCCGTACGACGGATTTACGTACGAGCTATATCTTGATGATTGATCCGTACTCTTGACTTGGGATGTCTGATTGTAGATATGGTATCGGATATGATATTATTGAGGCGGGGTCACCGACTAATCTATATACAGGTATGTATATGGATCGACTCAGATGTTAGGCGGTTTCCTTACCTGTAGTCCAACTTGTTAGCTTAGCCCTTTAGTTTAGTTTAGTTGTTAGATTAGATTCGATTCTTACCTATTTCAAAAACTAACGAATCGTGGGTATTTTAAAAGACAGCCCAAGGGATCCTACGGATATTTCAAAAGACGTATCTTTTCATAAAAACACTGTAGCCCCTAGTTTCAAAACCCCATGATTCGTGTTATTTCAAAAGGCACCATTTGTAGGACTTATATTAGATTAATGCAGGTTAGTTACAGTTGCGTCTAGTATTCAGCTCCCGCTTATTATTGTGGTTCGCTTCGCATCGCATACTTATGTTAAAATTTCTTATTGCAATGTTGATATCATATTGTTAGGATACCAGCACCATTACCGATGATGCGTATGTACCACGTACACTTACTTGCCGGCTCACACACATCTTCATCGGTAATTGCCATGTTACGTACACCTTAGAAAATATTATTGCTTGACTTAGCTTGTTAGTTAGTAATTTGACATGATATTAGTGTACCTGCCTTATATGCCAGCTTAACATTGTAGTTATTACTTGTCACTTCATGCATACTGTTATTCATTGTTATGCCTATATTCATGGTTTTACATGCTATTGATGATTTGGATTCGGATTTCCATGAAATTTTCTGGATTTGGGGGGAAAACCGCAAAACTTATATAAACTGATTTCTCTCTTTTTAAATAAAAAAAAGGTGCGGTTTTTCCCATGATGTATGAGTCGTCCACCATGAGTTTGCTGATGGATTTCGAGACCCGATTCGAGGAGACGGATGAACCGTTTCGGGTACATGGTGGACCCGGTAAGGTACCCCGGGGCAAGAAGCGCGTGATGATGACGATGTGAGCCTGGCAGGGGAGCACTACCTACCGGTGATTTTACCCGATGCGTCGGATATCCGGAGGATACCGTCGTGGTCTTGAGATGGATGGTAGGGGCCGGTCTGGACTGACGGCGCCCTAGATATTGTGATTGAGACATTGAGATTTCGAGATATTGAGATACAGAGACTGTGATACAGAGATATCGAGATATTGGGATTACGTTTTGTGCCGATGCTAGGCACTGTTTTATGCTGATTTCATTGTGATACCTCATTTTAAAAATACAAAAGAAATCTCACTAAATTATGAAAATAGTTCTTCATTTACATGTATTTTGTTTCCATGCATTCATACCTCATTCATATGATATATTGCTACCTGAGGCACTGACACGGGCACATGAGATTACACTCGGGTTAGATATTTACCCTAGCCTTGTTATAGGTTGCATGTTATATATATAATTGAGGATATATTATAATCTTTGACCTAAATTGCGTTATTTATGCGATTTCTTTCCGTAGATGTTTTTCTATTCACGAGTTGGCAACTCACCCCCGTTGTGCCACAGTTTTTGCAGGTTTCGCCGTACAGGTTTCATTACGGCTTTGCTGGCACTACTTCCATTTCCGGATGATTTGCTAGTAGGTGGGTTTATTTGTATCGTACCCCCATTATATATCTTGTATATCATTATTCTGTTGTATCTAGAAGTTCCATCAACCAAACATGTATTTATTTGAGATAGAGACCGGTGATGTTTATTCTCTCGACCTTAGAGTCGCGCGTTGTATTTCTGTGGTTTTCTTGTGGTTTTTGAGTTTCCTTTTGAATTTTGATCCTCGCCCTTGGCGTTGTATATTATATTGCTTGTGGTTGTGACCGTCGATTGACGAAGAGCTAGCTCCCGCTTGGGGATGCCTTTTTATTGATTTCGTATACTATTCATGTTGTATCCCATTTGGGGGCCAGTATTTACAAAGGAGACTCTGCCGAAATTTTCAGGAAATATTTGATGTTTTTTTTAAACGCATAATTCGGCTATGCTATTAAAACTACTTGATTTAAATTGGTTTTCCTTCACTCTACTACTTTTCTTGGTTTGGATTTCTGGGTTTTCGGTTTACTTAGATTACGTACGCCTCGAGACGTTTCGTAGTTTAAGTGCCGGTCATGTTCCGTACTTTCGGGACGTGACAAAGTTGGTATCAGAGCGTTAGGTTTTACCTTCGGAGCGTAGGATGACCCTTGGTTGATGGAATAGGTGACTGGAGTAGAGTGACGTACCGTGGGTATGTTCCGCAGCATACTTACGACACGCCACTCCACTTAAGGAGTCTTAGGATGTACATTTCTTTGCTCAGTATTATATTCATTACTGATCTAGCCTCATCGGTACCAGTTATGGTTTGCTGCCACGATTACGGGAAGGGAGAGCTACGGCTAGAGTTGCGGTCAGCACGAGCTCGTTACGAACGAGGACTGACCAGAGCATAATTCCGGTGACACACGATTGTAGAGATGTGTCTTTTGATTGTGCTTTTGTGCCACGAGTGTTGGATGGATCGCTATATGAGATTACTTGGACGTGCCGATCAGCACTAGAGGATTGAGCCACTGACAGAGGCCAGCCAGATTTTGATGACCATTGGTATATTACTTACTCATGATGATTGAGGCACTGTTCAGCATGCGGACGAGTGAGCCAGTTGTTGCAGCGAACGATGGGATATCGCCCCAGATGTGGGAGCTATTGCAGTACAAGGTTGTACTAAGAGATGATAGAAGGTCGCTAGTCACCGAGAATGAATGACTAGGACATGTGGTTCGTTCGCTACTCCGATGAGAGGTCATCAGATAAATTGATTCCAGCTAGAGACGGCTTCACGCGGAGACGTTGAGTGTCGACAGAGACGATCGAATGTCAGAAACCTACTATTCCAAGTTTAAAGTAATCGGAAGGACATGCAGGCAATTCTATGGTCCCTCTAGAAGAATGAAACCCTAACTCGACTTAATGACCGTGTGAAAGCCTTTGAACCTTCGGGTTTGCGGCAGTTCTGCGGCGCCATTAGTGAGGCTTGGGTTTGCCCTTCTACGGCTGGACTACCGATGCTGTGGTATGTACTCGATACTATTATACTATGCCCAAGATGTTGAGCTCTTGGGTGATTATGAGGTTTTGACAAATCGATCGGATGGCTCGACTTAATTCGGATGCTGGGTGGTGAGATGCATTTCTTGGGAGACTCCAGATACGAGGATAGCCGTGGGAGCTCAGTCCATGCAGCCACGACGAGACGAGTCCGAAGCGGTCGACATTAGAGAAAAGTGAAGAAAGAGGTTCGTACCAGATCTAGATGAGATGACGTTCCACTCCGCCGACATCAGAGATGCGATGCGCATGCCGAAGCGTGGTACTTGGATTTACCTTCCAGAAGGAGCCGTGATGAGTATGCAGCCGTTCTGGAACGAGAACAGATCTAGTAAGGAACGATGACTTTCGGACAGTTCGGCAGAGGCGAGATTTGGGAGAGACCTCGACAGGACCTTTCTGGGACAAATTACGAGAAGAAATGGACCCAGGAGTGGTCGTGTTACGCACACCAGCAGGCCAGAGTTTATGATCATCGACGAGACGTCCCACTAGTGACCGCGACAGTTGGTCCGAGATTCTTAGAGGATGCACTTGAGCGGTACTATTCCGCCATTATTGATTTCGATGTTTTGGGTGATTGATTCGCATGATTTGATTTTGATGATTGAGGATTTACGATCTTTGCACAGTGTTGCACTTGATATCGTTTTCGTGCTTGGTTTCACATGTTTGCGATTTTACGGTTTTAGACATTTGAGTTGATTTTGTGCGTATATACGCACACGATTTGGTTTTTGCACGCGGTATAGTTCATATATGCTTGCAGCGCAGTGTTACGTATGTTGTGCATTTAGATGCCCTGGACTTTGATTTCGATGGTGATGTTCGATATTTGTTTTGTGCATCTTGTGCGCCTGATTTGATTTTGCGCATGTTCGGCACTTGATATTGGATTTCATGATTTCGTGCACGATGGATGCACCTGATTTGGATTTTCGTGCATGTTGGGCCCATGTTTTGAAGTATGATTTTGGTATACATCAGATGCACTAAATCGAGATTTTTCGTGCATGTCAGATGCACCTGATTTTGCTGTCAGGCACACATGTTGCCCATGACAGATGTTTCGTGCACACCCGATGCACTTAGATATTGTTTCTGTGCATATGTATGGCACATATTTGGATTTTGATTTCCGTGTGCACAAGACGCACGTAGTATTCATACGCGTATTTTGGGGATTGATTTTTCTTATAGAGCAGTACGTTTTTATGATATTGCTATGTGTTTTCGTACTGAGCAGGACTAGTCAGAGGACAGTACCTGAATATATTTTACATGTATAGTTTCGAGTTATATCATATTGGTTTTGCTTTGGATTTGGTATTGATGTCTTCCCCATGACTCCGATGATTGCGGGATGCTTGACGGAGTTCTGATTTGAGTTATATGCTCATTTTTCATGCGCATGCGTTGCGCTACGATTTGTTTTATGTATTTATGATTTTGGAGCCCCGGCGATTTGATGGTTTTGGCTGAAATATTTTAGTATTTGGGGGAAGTTTTAATTTAAATTCGGGGACCGAATTTCTTTAAGGGGGGAAGATTGTAACGTTTTGAAAATCGTTTCGGTGAAATTTCGAAAAAACGGTAAAATAAGGGGGTTTTCTGTAAAAAGTCAAAATAAAAATATCTTTATTATAAAATTAAATATACATATTCTAGCTATGAAATTACTAGTATTTGGTATTTATTGAGCCACTGGTGAAATTTCAAATTTTCTGAAAATTTTTCCGAAATTAATTATTTTAATATTATTTTAAGCCGGTAAGAAAATACATTAAATTAGCGATAAATACAAATTTAAATGGGCTAATTTTAATCCTTAAAATCATGTTGATTAAAATCTAGTTGTAATATAAATTTTTAGTATTTTATTTCAAGTTTTAATTAATTTATTTTATGGAAAACAAAAATATAGTTATTTTGAACTAAAACTTGCAAATATGGTATTGTGGGGGGTCTTTTTGCATAGAATTTTTTTGTAAAGTCTCTCACACTCACCCTCACTCCCCTTAGCCAGCCCCACACTATTGTAGCAGCCCAAGAATTTTATTTCCCTCTTTTTGATCTTAAATCATGTGAGAAATGGGTTAAAATAAGGTTTTTATATATAGTAAAGTAGGTGGGGGTATTATGGTAATTTGGGAGGGGTTTTGACTTGGATTCTTTTCCACAACTCCCCCACACCTCTCCCCACTCCCTCCTCAGCCGTAATTCCTGCAATAAACAGCCCCAAAATTTCCCCTCTCATTTTTCTTCTAAACTCATCAAAATTCCATTTAAACTTCACAATTTCAAGCCCATCCTTCATCCATTCTTCTTAACCTTTCTTGCATGGATTTTGGATGCTAGGAGGCCATCTTTGGAGTCAAAATTTCTTGCTAGATCTCTAGATCTAGAGGTATAATTCTTACCCATTTAAATTCTTATGGTTAGATTTCTTTAAATGAGTTGTTTTAGTGTTAATATTGGTGCTATTTTCATCTAGGATCTTCAAGAGAATGGTTTGAGTTAAACTAGGGTTTTTAGCACACTATTATTAAGTTAATTATTCTATTTTGCTATCTAGTGTTTTATACAAACCAAATCTAAGAGTTTAACTTGCTTTTTGGGCTTCAAATTAGTGCTAATTTAGTGTTTCATGTATAGTTTGGGTTGGATTTTGTTAGCTATAAAATTCAAGAAAGGGTTTTAATGCAAGTTAGGGTTTTGTGAAATTGGTGTATGGTTGTGTAATGTATTAGGCTCTTATGACTTGTTAAAACAAAGTTAGTAGCTAGTTGTTAATTGTTAATTTAAAAATTATGATAATTACGCTAATTTGCTAACTAGCTATTTAAAATTGGTTAAATAATTGGGTTAAAAATGTAATTATGTTTTTATGACATCATTAACATTATTATGCGTGGTTTAATATCTTAGGTTATGCAAAACCAAGCTTAATTGTTGAATTATGAATTTTGCTTTAAAAAGTGTTAAAAATTGATATTTTTGCAAACTAGGATTTTGGAATTTATGCAAATTGATGAGAATAAATTATAGGAATGGTTTATATGACTTTGTTATGATATTTAGTGAATATTGTGGATGCTAGGTTCGTTTATACATCGAGTTTTGTACTAAAACGGTGTTTTGTGCTTGCTAGATTTTCGAAAAAATGAATTTTTAAGTGAAATTGGGGTTTTTGTGAATTTTAAGCTATTTTATATTATAATTAGTGCTTGTAATTGTACAAATGAGTGTGTTGGGAGTTTTCTCGATGGTTTGGCGTTTGTACGCCGACGTCGAGAGTTTTTGGGTCGATTTGTGAAAGCAACCATAGGTTTTGACCTATGTAGGATTCGTGAGTCGTTTTGGTCATGAGTCGGATTTTAATGTGATACGGTGCGTTATGATATGTAGGTACCCCATGTGGACTTCGAGACGACAAGCAAGCGAGTGGCGACATCGGCACCGGCAAGCGAGGACCAGGTGTGTAGATTTGTATCTACGGGGAGAAGTCGGGTGGATGGCGTATAGCACCCCCGCAATCCGTGGTGGTGTATACGGATGCGTATACACACCAACAATTTATTATATGTTATTTGGGATTAATAACGATGTTTAGGATGGATATTGGTGTGTTGGATTATTTTAGTGTTGCGAACCCTAGGGTAGTGTTACACTACACATACACACATACATACTTGCATACATTCCTATTTATATGTGCTCATGGGATTCTTTATAGTTATGTGTTCACATGGGTATGAGACTATGTGTTCACATACGGATTTGAGGATGATACTTGGGATTGAGCTGAGTCGATGAGATTTGTTTTGTGGTTGTGATATCGGTGATATGGCAGGATTCGTACTTGAGGTACGTCCTGGTGTTATAGCGGATCTTGGGACGACGATACGGGTGAATAGTGTTGTTAATAAAATGGTCGACATGTGATCGTGATATAAGATATGATATGCTAGGATATTGATACTAGGCCGTATTGGGCGATGTATACCCCTTGATGATGATATGTGCTAATGATATCGGTTTGTACGAGATTGTCGATCAGTAGTCAGATCATGAGTATCTTGAGGATATTAGTATTGTACTAGACATAGGTCAGTACCCTAGACTACGATCTTGAATAAAGTGGATACCAGAGGAATGGCGTGAGGAATATGATATTGACCCGTACCCAGATTTGGGGATGCCGTACGACGGATTTACGTACGAGCTATATCTTGATGATTGATCCGTACTCTTGACTTGGGATGTCTGATTGTAGATATGGTATCGGATATGATATTATTGAGGCGGGATCACCGACTAATCTATATACAGGTATGTATATGGATCGACTCAGATGTTAGGCGGTTTCCTTACCTGTAGTCCAGCTTGTTAGCTTAGCCCTTTAGTTTAGTTTAGTTGATAGATTAGATTCGATTCTTACCTATTTCAAAAACTAACGAATCGTGGGTATTTTAAAAGACAGCCCAAGGGATCCTACGGATATTTCAAAAGACGTATCTTTTCATAAAAACACCGTAGCCCCTATTTTCAAAACCCCATGATTCGTGTTATTTCAAAAGGCACCATTTGTAGAACTTATATTAGATTAATGCAGGTTAGTTACAGTTGCGTCTAGTATTCAGCTCCCGCTTATTATTGTGGTTCGCTTCGCATCGCATACTTATATTATAATTTCTTATTGCAATGTTGATATCATATTGTTAGGACACCAGCACCATTACCGATGATGCGTATGTACCACGTACACTTACTTGCCGGCTCACACACATCTTCATCGGTAATTGCCATGTCACGTACACCTTAGAAAATATTATTGCTTGACTTAGCTTGTTAGTTAGTAATTTGACATGATATTACTGTACCTGCCTTATATGCCAGCTTAACATTGTAGTTATTACTTGTCACTTCATGCATACTGTTATTCATTATTATGCCTATATTCATGGTTTTACATGCTATTGATGATTTGGATTCGGATTTCCATGAAATTTTCTGGATTTGGGGGGAAAACCGCAAAACTTATATAAACTGATTTCTCTCTTTTTAAATAAAAAAAAGTGCGGTTTTTCCCATGATGTATGAGTCGTCCACCATGAGTTTGCTGATGGATTTCGAGACCCGATTCGAGGAGACGGATGAACCGTTTCGGGTACATGGTGGACCCGGTAAGGTACCCCGGGGCAAGAAGCGCGTGATGATGACGATGTGAGCCTGGCAGGGGAGCACTACCTACCGGTGATTTTACCCGATGCGTCGGATATCCGGAGGATACCGTCATGGTCTTGAGATGGATGGTAGGGGCCGGTCTGGACTGATGGTGCCCTAGATATTGTGATTGAGACATTGAGATTTCGAGATATTGAGATACAGAGACTGTGATACAGAGATATCGAGATATTGGGATTACGTTTTGTGCCGATGCTAGGCATTGTTTTATGCTGATTTCATTGTGATACCTCATTTTAAAAATACAAAGGAAATCTCACTAAATTATGAAAACAGTTCTTCATTTACATGTATTTTGTTTCCATGCATTCATACCTCATTCATATGATATATTGCTACCTGAGGCACTGACACGGGCACATGAGATTACACTCGGGTTAGATATTTACCCTAGCCTTGTTATAGGTTGCATGTTATATATATAATTGAGGATATATTATGATCTTTGACCTAGGTTGCGTTATTTATGCGATTTCTTTCCGTAGATGTTTTTCTATTCACGAGTTGGCAACTCACCCCCGTTGTGCCACAGTTCTTGCAGATTTCGCCGTACAGGTTTCATTACGGCTTTGCTGGCACTACTTCCATTTCCGGGTGATTTGCTAGTAGGTGGGTTTATTTGTATCGTACCCCCATTATATATCTTGTATATCATTATTCTGTTGTATCTAGAAGTTCCATCAACCAAACATGTATTTATTTGAGATAGAGACCAGTGATGTTTATTCTCTCGACCTTAGAGTCGCGCGTTGTATTTCTGTGGTTTTCTTGTGGTTTTTGAGTTTCCTTTTGAATTTTGATCCTCGCCCTTGGCGTTGTATATTACATTGCTTGTGTGGTTGTGACCGTCGATTGACGAAGAGCTAGCTCCCGCTTGGGGATGCCTTTTTATTGATTTCGTATACTATTCATGTTGTATCCCATTTGGGGGCCAGTATTTACAAAGGAGACTCTGCCGAAATTTTCAGGAAATATTTGATGTTTTTTTTAAACGCATAATTCGGCTATGCTATTAAAACTGCTTGATTTAAATTGGTTTTCCTTCACTCTACTACTTTTCTTGGTTTGGATTTCTGGGTTTTCGGTTTACTTAGATTACGTACGCCTCGAGACGTTTCGTAGTTTAAGTGCCGGTCATGTTCCGTACTTTCGGGACGTGACAATCTATTAGAAGAAATTCTTCTATTTTATGAAGCTTTTTACCTTTTTCTTGAAATTTCTTCAGAGTTCTCTCTGTTTTGAGGTTCTCAATCTCTCACAATGTTGATCCTCCTTTGAATTGGGGTCTAGGGGTCTTTATATAGTGCCCATAAATTTGTTAAGTTTGTTAAAGAGATCCTTCTCTGAGTGATTTGGGGAATTTTCCCCACCGTTGGATCTTTGATCCAAGCGCTTCTGTTTTACAAAAGGCAATCTTCTTGTTTTAATAAGAACAGAAAGATTTTACTAGAATTTAATTCTGTTTGGCGCAAATGCCCCAGCGCGTGACACGTGTCACGCAGCGCAGAGCGTAGCGCAACTGCGCTTGTGCAACTGTGCTGACACGTGTCGCGCTTGCGCTACTGTGCTTGCGCAACTGCGCTTGCTGACACGTGTCGCACAGCGCAGCGCTTGCGCAACTGAAGCGTTACTTCCTTTAATTTTTATTTTAAATAGAGTCTTGCTCTGATTGGGCGCACTACCTTGGGCGCTGCGCTCTCTGCGCTGGTGTGCCTGATTTTGACACGTGGCGCCTTGCGCGCAGCGCAGTGGATCTGAAGCGTTGCTTCATTTATTAAAATTTAAATTTTCAAAGTAGAGCTTTGCTCTGACTGGGGGAATCAGAAGCGTTGCTTCATTTCCCGTCTTGGAATTTGAACAGAGCTTTGCTCTGATTGGGGTAAACACCCCGTGCTTTCGCACAGACCTAATTAAAATAAACCTCGTCTTCCCAGAGGCATAACCCCGTTAACACCTTTCTAGACACCTACTTGATCGGCTAATTGTCCTGTGTAAAACTCTCCCAGGAGTAACTCTTACTCGTAGTGGGTATCAGGATCCATCTATCTCATAGAAGGTATGCAATCTCATTGCAAATTTTAACACTTGAAATTCCCGATAATACTTTTGCCCCTAGCAACTTATGACCTTAACATAGTCAACAAATCATAATTGCTAGCCAAGTTCAACCCGTCATTTCCCGATTGAATTAAACCCACCTGCACGACCCTTAACATAGTCAACAAAGTCGTACAACTACCCTAATCCAATCACATCTCATGTTTTAGCAGATAAGCACTAATTAGCTACCACACAATACGCCTTAACATAGTCAACAAACGTAGCACGAATACTAACCAGTCTTTATCTGAAATGACGGAGGGCTACGCAGGTTTTTCAGAAAACCATGAGCGTAATGAACATGATATCGTCGTAGAATAGAGTGATTTTGAAAAAGGAGTGTTTTTTAGGCTTTTCTAGTTTCGCTAAAGAGGTCACTCCCGGTGAAGGGATCTTGGCTCTTTCCCCATTGAATAAGGTGCAAGGTATATCATATATACCGCGGTGCAAAGCAAGAACTATATAAGCTGTCAAAAACTAATCCATGAGTTTGTAGCATCTGCCAGTTTTGCTAAAGAGGTCACTCCCGGAGAAGGGATCTCGGCTCTTTCCTCATCGAATAAGGTGCAGGGTATATCATATATACCGCTATGCAAAGCAAAACTGTAGCTACCCTTTTTATAAAGTTTTGATTCTACAACATCTTTTAGGTTTCTTTTCTTTTTATTAATCTCATTAATATATCCCATCAGTTTATGCTTCCTAAGCATCAAAGAAGAAACGAAAGCAGTAATATTTATATATCAGCATATATATATATAGTATAAGCATTCGTCTCAGACAGTAATATGATCTCATCACAGAACATTGCAGCAGAAGAACATATATGAAATATTGGATATACTAGGATGTCCGTGTTTTTAATAGGAGCCGGTATAAAACACGGATTCCACGGTCGCGATAAATAGCCAAACCCACATCCCTAGACCCCTACGAGAGCGGCAAGTAACACTGCCAATTCTAGGGTTAGGAGACCCGGTCTCGACTCCTCGAGATGGCCTCCCACTGGACCCTAGAACCCGGTTACTTGTGCTCCCCTCCTTGGGTCTACCTAATGCGGAAAAGTAAATAATATATACTGGTGACATCAACCTCATCCCGGAAGTGCCCCAATAAAAGAATATTACATACAAATTAATTTTACATGAATGAAAATAAAAAAACCCTTATCTCACATAAAACCCCCGGCTATTCAGAACACGACGATCCAATATAACATATCACAACAACACATAATATCTCATATCATCAACGTAAGTAAGTATGCATACACCGATCGTCGTTGATGTATAGCAACGAAAACCGGCAATACAACTACATACTACACTTACGGTCAGAGAAAAGAAAGTGAAAACTACAACATTTGGAATCCACAATCTCTTTAGATATCGTAAATCCGAAATATCACATATTTCACATTTCAAACGTAACTATATGAATTCCACATATTGTATCACATTCTAGATAAATAGACAGTATTAAACTTTCCGATCGAATAATCAAATACCCAAGATTTCCTAAATAGCTCAACACTTGAGCGGAGTTCAAATAATCCCAGAATATGTCACAGTACCGATGGTCCAGCCGTAGAAGGGTCAAGCCAACGCCTCACATGTGGCACGCCGTACTGCCCCAAACCCTAAGGTTTAGAGACGGTTCAGACGGTCACATAATCGAGTTAAGGTTTGTGTTCTTCTAGAGGGACCACCGCATTACTTGTACGTTTTTCCGAAAGATTTAAACCCAAGAAAAATTCAACACTTGAAATTTTTTTCGTGCCGGGAAAAAGTGAGTTAATGATATTCGTTCGAACATTTTAACAGTTTCTAAATTATCCGGAAAACAGAACGAAATTAAATTTTCCGATCGAATCAACGAATTCAAAATAATCCCCAGAACACTCAACACTTGAGTCAGATTAAAAATACCCAGAAATATGAACTAGCAGCTACGGTCATTACTGTGCCAAAAGAAAAGTCAAACCCAACTGTACGGCCGCGGATCCACGGCACAAGCAAGGTATTGCCGCGGTTCCATGACGGTCCGTACGGTTTACCTCCTCGTTTTTCACAGTGATACTTATAATTCCCTGCTGATTTTTTAAGGTATTTTTAATACAGAAAAAATCACATTTTAAAAAATTGTCCAGAGAGAGGGTTAAAATCGATATTTCGGGGTTCGATCGGAGTTTTAACTTCGTATACACGTCGCCTAATGCTTTAGCTAGGTTCTGATACCACTGTAGGGTTCCTAGGCACTCTTATGAAGGTCTATAAGGTATCAACCATGGCCGAACAACCCAAAGCCGGGATCTTTGCTAGATTATGAGGGTTTAACATGCAAGTAAACATCTTTATAACTAAAAGTGAGGGATTACAAGCTTTGTAGTCCGCTCCTTCGCTTCATAAGCTTCGAGTAGAAGTCCCTTCGCCGCGATCCACGATCTCCCGGACTCAAGAGAGGCTCCACGACTCGAACGATCCATGCTAGCTTGTAGTGTTCCTTTTCTCCGATGATCTACGTCGAAGTTTCTATAACTCAAGCTCTCTCACTCTAATGAGGTGAACACCCTAATCTAATTGGCTAGATTAGATGAGGATGATGGAGTAGTATTTATGCTTTCTTTTTATATCAAATTCTCACACTTAAACATCACAAAATGAAAACCTAATAAGCTTTCTCAAAGCTCAAGGTTGAAGAAGAAAATGAAAAATGAATTAATTCCTTTTGTGATGAATAATGAAATGATATATGATTAATAATGCAACCATGGTCAAGGATGACAAGGATAACTCATGTAGAGATTTAACTAGGGCTAGGGTTTGGGTTGGGTTAAACAACGAGTCACTTGAAAATATCAACCATAATATCTTTTTCATGACAAAAGAAATACTTCTAGAAGCATCAAGAAAGAACTAACCCAAATCAAACCCTAACCTTGTTTAATCTCCACTAAACATATTTCATTATTAATCATATCATGTTACAATAATATATATCACATATATATTATATATTTGTAACAAAAGAAAATGATACAATTAATATATATCGCATATATATCAATGTATTATCCGGTGAGAAAATGAAATAATAAAGCGAGCCAATATCAGATAATGTAATGCAATATATCATATATATTATTATACATTAAATCATCGAATCAACACTTGATCGGACAATCCGGCTATATCGAATATAACCGACTAATATATCATGTACCGATTCATCGAATCAACACTTGATCCGATGACCCGGCTCATATCTAAATATCGCGAGAATATAATACGGTATCTCATATCGCATTATTCTCGGTCTTGCATATATCACATATATGCCCCTACTCCGTTTTGCCTGAGTCAAGAAACCTCTGTGTAGGACTCTAAAGAATCGTCAATACGCCGGTAGCAGGTGATGATCATATCAAACACTCACAAGCTGCAAGCGGTCAGCTAAACGTAACAGCCACCCAGGTATTGAGCGATCAGAAGATCAACAAGCTAGCCTGTACATTCTCCTGTGAATCCAATCAGTAACACTCCCGTACAGTCCGGTCTCTTCGTCTGATATGTCGCATATCTAGTGTAGGGGTGGTATACGTCAGACCCCAGTAACTGATAAGTCGTGTCGATATGAGGCTCATAACGGGTCGAGAAACTACTGATAACACTTACCAGTAAATCTCTATATCAGCCTTGGCCAGGGACTTCCAGTTATAGCCAATCGAACACAGCACAACATCAACTCCCTATACCGGGAGAGACGAATCCCCTCCTATCGCTCATTGCCTCCATGTGATTCGGGACTGCACCCAAAAGCCACCATTTTGCATGCTCTCTTGGACGTGGTAAGGTGGAAATCAAAGCACAGTGGGAATCACACAAGACTCTATGACGATCTCGGGTCTACAGACTACCCTGTACCAGTGTTACCGGAGAACTGCCATCTGACGTGTGGTATATCACCATCTGGGAGTTCTCGGCGAGTCCGTCCAGTGTACCCAGTCTCCACTGAGCACCCGTACACCATCCTTGATGTCAAACACCGATGGATATGGGATCATCCATCGCCCATCATATGGGTCAAGATGCGTATACGCTAGTCTACTCTGGTGTATCGATGCCATGTCTCGACACACCCTCGACTAGGAACAGTTATAGGATGTACTCATCGACTACCGTGGCCCCACTAGTATGATCTCATCATACTCCCAGTAGTCGAGTACAGATCCTAAGGGCTTTATCAACATGTGAGAGTAAGACAGTAAACATATACAAGTCAACATGTTAAGATAAAGTGAAACCAAATAGCATACTATCATGACGAGCAAGAAAGTCCTCTCTATATATATCCAAGCATCCATTATAATATACATTATATGTACAACAATGGCCTCTAGGGCATATACATAACTAACATCTTCCTGCCCAAAAAAGCTGTGGATCGAAGCCCTCCTCTAGAGGCCACCGAGCATCTTCCCTTCCCGGTCCATCCCTAGCGGGTAGCTTCCTACCCATCTACGCTAAGGATCGAAAGCCCTCATCACGAGACCACCGAGCAGCTTCCCTGCTCGGTCCATCCCAAGCGGGTAGCTTCCTACCCATCTACGCTAAAGATCGAAATCCCTCATCACGAGGCCACCGAGCAGCTTCCCTGCCCGGTCCATCCCTAGCAGGTAGCTTCCTACCCATCTACGCTAAGGATCAAAAGCCCTCATCTCTAGGCCACCGAGCAGCTTCCTTTCCCGGTCCATCCCTAGCGGGTAGCTTCCTACCCATCAATGCTAAGGATCTAAAGCCCTTCTACAGAGGTCACCATGCAGATTCCTGCTCGGCTAATCTCCGAGGAGTAGATTCCTGCCCAATGAAGACATGGATCTAGGACCCACATTGAAGAAGAATCAGTTATGGCTGACCTATTCTAACTTGGCCGCTCTTCTACTCATGCTAAAATAGGTGGTCGTCACCTCAACTCCGAGGTACAGACTGATACCGACCTTCCTAGCCTTGGGATATCTTTTGATTCATCCTAAATGAACGATCGCCATCTCGACTTCGGGGAGCGGGGGGGTACCGTAACAACCTTCCCACACTTGGCTATTATTCGACTTACACTCGACGCACGATCGTCACCTAAAATGAAAACACTCGCGGGAGGAGAAGACTGACGAGCTAAAATACTCACGCAGAAAACAAACATTCATGCAGAGGAAAATAAGTTCTGTTTTATTTATATTTCAAATTCAAGGTATTTTGGGCTCCTCAGCTTTACAAAAATGCCCGAAGGCTTACAAAATTGTAAGAAGAAAGACAAAAACTCATAAGGGAAGATAGCTCAGGCCATGGGCTCTGCCGGGATTTTGCCCTGCTCGACACTGCCCTTGGGGGCCGGGGCTTCGGTCTTTTGAGCTGCTCTGCCTTCTGTGACCACCTCACCGCCCGCCCCCTACGGCATGTCCACGGAGAGCGGGTATTTAGCACGGAGCTTACCGTGGGCAAACTCCGGCATTGACGCCTTGACGGCGTCGAGGGCCTCGTACCAAACGACGGCCGAGGCTTCGGCGAGGTCGTCATAGAACTGGCCAGACGCCTTATACCTCTCCACGGACTTCACCGCTCGGACCTCAGCAAGCTGCACCGCATCGAGTGCCACCCGAGCATCCTTCCTGCTGGCATCTCTCGACTTCTTCATTGTATTATAGAGGTTACCAACCTTCTCCAACTTAGCTTGGATGGACCGGTTGGATTCACTCAGAAGTCGGTGAGACTCCTTATACTTAGAATTCGTCAGCTATTTGGTGACGACTCAAGCTTCGAGGGCGGCTATCTTCTCCTCCGCCTGCAGCAAGTGAAGGCGTAGATCCTCCTCCCGCGAGGACGATTTGCCCGCCTTTTTCATGGCCGGGGCTATCTCCTCGGATTACATATTGACAATGAGGGCACAATGGTGGGGACCTGAGGAAAGCAGCAAAAGGAGTTAGAAATGTTCAAACTAAAAAAAAATATACTTAAGAAAATTCTTAAAGGAAAACAGATACCGATCTGAACCGCCTCCTGAGCAATGGTTGCCACCTGGGCTTTAAGGGCCCCGCGAGGAATCTTTCCCCCAGCTTCTTGCTCCATGTCGGAGAGCAGGCTGTCGGCGACGGAGAGCCCCGAGGACACCCCGAAGCAGAAGTCCCCCTCCTGCACTGGAATTCCAGTAGTGGGCGCCCGAGGGACCGTTCTTTTTTGCCTTTTGAGAAGAATGTCGGTGGGTTCCTCCTCCTCCACCTCGCTCGCCCAGGATGCCGGGTCCCGCGCGTGCTTATGGCCCCCCCATAGCTTTCTTCCAGGGCTCGGGGCGCAGCGGAAGGCTTGCTCGGCGGAGCTGGCCTCAGGGCCGAACTCGAACCGGGTCGGGACGAACTTCCACCCCCGGTCCTCTTCTGGGCCTTCACGGTCATGGCAGCTAGGAACTTGGATCGGTCCATTTGCTTTGCAAAAAGAAGAATACATAAAAGAGAGTTAGTGACACTGAAAAGAGCAAGGAAAATTTATTAAAGTCTAAATAGATCTTCCATGGCCCTAACTTATCCAGAAAGCGCGCGGGGCTAAGCCCAGCTCAGCTCAGAGCCTGCTCAGAAAGCAAGACGTCGGCCCCCTGGATCGGCTCCCACAATAACACCGCCCTTTCCTCGGGTAAGGATGACGGTTTCGCCCTTGGAAAGTCAACCCTGTGCCACTGTGTAGGCACAGGCCAATTCTCGCCCTCGGGTGACCCGACGAATATGAACTTCTCCTTCCATTCATGGATGGAAGAAGGGACGGCTACCACACCCGACCCGCCCGTCCCGTCTTTACGTTTTTTGAAGGAAAAATACACCCATCTCGGCTCATCCTTTCTAGTGCCAGGGTGATTCTTATAATAGAGGAAGGAAATGAGGATGGTCAAACTGAAGGGGGTGTTTTCGAGTTTCAACCGGACCAGAAACCCGAAGAGGATTCTCTATGAGTTCAGCGCTAGCTATCCCGGGACAAGATGGAAGCAACGAAGCACCCCACATTTCTCGGTTGAGAAGGGCAGACGCATTCCGGCTCGGAATGCTTCCAAATACAGGGCAATCTCCTTACCCTACATTTGGTCCGCCTGCTCACCCTCTCTAGCTAAACTAAGCGAATAGCTGGAGGGAATATAGAATCGAGCCCGAATCTCAGTAAGCTCGTCCACACTCCTCAAGACGGAGGGCGCATCGCGGGCGTTCCCGATGCGCACCTTAGGGGTCCTTGTCGCCGCCCAACGACGAACGACATGGGTAGCCCTGGCTCTAGGGGCGAGCCCGACGCAGATGACGCAGCAGAAGAACCCTCTCGGCTATCTGAAGACGGAGGGAAGGAAGACCCACTGGACTCGGCTCAACAACTAGAGCCTTATCGTCCGACTCTACCCTAACTACCTCTACAGACTCCTCAGATGAAGACATCTAACCTGATCAAGGGAATGGGCTCGCCGAGGAAAAATCACGGGTGATCCGATTTAAAGGGAAGGAGTGCCAAGCAATCTTTGGCAACGAGAGTGAATTAGAGTAAAAGTGTTGGCCCTAGGATGGTCCCCTCCTATTTATACACTCCAAAGAAAGTATCCAGCGGCCCAGATCGATTCCCGCCAAAACGAAACGTCTCGCCTTCCAGCCGTCAGAGCTCCATGTGGCGATCAGCCATTGAGAACGTCCCTTCGGTTGCAGGTGACAGCAACAGCCTGTCGCGTCCGCCAACCCACATCGGACACATGGCCTGCAGCCCAACAGACGAACGAGCGAAATGGCGTACCCTCCTTAAGGCGCAATCATTTTACTGATCCGCTGATATCATCGAAGATATACGCAAAGATCCAAACTCCGGGGGGAGGTGCCACATGGCTTCAAAGATCGAAACGACGCAACTGCCCCATGCTACGTCTCCCCGGAAAATCCGCAGTAATGATTCTCGGCAACAGACTGGGCCGAGAAAAACCAAGCATGCCATTCTCGACCGGATCCATAAATAGGTCAGAACGAGAGTGAGGGGCTAATGATGATGCTCATAAGTGGGAATTCCTCAGATCACGACACGTGGAAGATGACGTGTCACCCGCGACAGCCCACTAGACTCCTGGGGGCTACCAAGGTAAAATCAGTGTGAACACTCCACTTCTTTCCCACGAGCAATCTGCCAGCCGAACTTGCACCCCTCCTCTTCTGCTCTCCTCCGACCTATTGCAGAGCTGAGCTTCCTCGGCCTCCCGGCTCGTCTTCGAGCCATCCGCCGAGCTAAGCCTCCCCAGCTTTCCTAACCGAGAATGCGGAGCCCAAGCGCCTCCGCAACGACTCTGCGTATCTCGCCAAGGCGAGATATCCACTGCCCTACACCCCGCGTCCCACGCTGGCGCATCCCCCATTAATGAGCGGATCCCATCATTAATGGAGGGATCCCATCATTCACGCAGACGTAACGTCAGGGGCGTAACTAACGGCAAAGATCTCGCACCTGCTCGTTCCATGCGACCACTGTAAAAACCTCTCTCAGACAACTCAGGTAACGCAATTTTAACTCCAATAAGCCACTACTCTGCCAATATTTCTCGACTCTAACTTGATCGTCGGAGGATCCTACGGTGGTCATCCATCCCGGGACTTACTTGCAGGTAGCTCGGCTTCCATCTCAAACTCAGCCTATTAAGATCCATATACTCTAAGAGATAACTTTTAACTCAAATCTTAACCGTTCAATAATGCTCGCTACAGATCGATGGAGGACATCTGAAGGAGATCCTATCCTCCATCACTTACACTGTCACTTCATTGTGGTGACCGTTTCATGCAAGCTTTCCTAATTGATAGCTATGGTATATAATCCACCTTTAATTTTGGGATCTAAAAAACAATGGTATTCAGTACCCTCTCTAAAAATTCTTCTCATCTGATTCCTTCCATAAAATCACCCAAAACCCATAAAATTTCTTCTCATCTTCATCCTTCCATAAAATCACTCAAAACCGAAACAAATATTAGAGATGGAGTAGATCTTGCAAAGGTTTTGGATGAACCCCAATAGATGAAGACAGGGTTTGGGACTTTTTAGATTTTATTATCATGTGATTGGATGTGATAAATCAACATCTATTTTAAAATAAAATCTTTGCAGACTTTTGGATCGATATCCTCTGAAATGGAAAGGCCTTGAATAAAATTTTGAGTCATAGTTACTAATCTTTGGAATTTTATTTTGCTCCAGTGTAATTATTATTTTCATTTGGTTCAATATTATAAGAATGTATGTTCACCACGGTGAAGGGACTTCGAATGTTGAGCATTCATTAATGGGTTGTAAGTTTTAATATCCATCAACCAAACAACCGTTTAGAAAAACACGTTGTTGGAGTTGCATCCCGGCCAAACACCGGAATGAGCTTACAACTTCAGCTTTTAGAACAATATGTAGTTGAAAATGCATTGTTTCTCCAACTATAAGTATCCAGACACATCCTAAATGTGCAATATATAACCAAAGGGAAAATGCATTAAGTTATAAGGAGATGGTAGCAAGTGCTCTTCGAGGAACTCGAAAAATAGACGATTCACAACCGGGCACAGTGCATCAAAATATAGGGATCGAAAATGAAAAATCAATATTTCCAATTGAAATTTCCGGCCTCTTAGATAGAGGAAAAGTAAGCAAGATAATTAAAACCTAATCATAGCTTTGATACCATGTTATCTTGAGTAACATCAAGATCCCCTATATTCACTCCGTAAATTTTACATTTAGTTTTCTGTATATTTGCCCTCCATGCTTGTTATAAAGGCCTAAAATTACTCCAATTATACCAGCAGCTTACTTTATATTTGCAAATTACTTCCCCCCTCCAATTAATCCTCTAATCATACTAATACTTTACTATATTTGCCACTAACGGCAGACAATTACTTTGCCAATTACACCAAAAACCTTGATTATTATTTTCTAACATACCTAGACTTCAGGAGAAATTGACATGCCAATAATTTTTGTATCTTATATAGTATATATCTTCGGAATTTGATGCATGCTTTATCAAAATAAGATACATACTATCACAACAAAACCAACAACTAATTGTTAAATTACTGATAATAAAGATTGAAATATAAATTTCATATTTGGGCTTAACTAAAACATCCAAAGTACATATGTGTTACTTATTTCTATCTGAGTTATAGTTTTGTAATGGTTGAACTTGAATAAGTTTTCTAGCATTAAGAAAATAAAATGAACATGTTAATAGACTATTGCTTTAAGAAAACATTTTCCAACATTTTCAGTTTAAAATTAATATTATTTTTGATATTAAGAATAGCTTTCTCATGGATTTACTTGGGCCCCCCAACCAATTTTTTCTGGCTCCGCCCCTGCATGCAAGGACTAATGTCACGCCCCGCTTCCCAAAATACGGAAAACGAGGGATGACTAGGCCAGCCATACTCCTACGGTCAAGGAATCATCCCGCCGTAGTCACACTTTGGCTTCTAGCACTACATGGTAATCAGTAAATAAAGCACAGTATTAAAGGAATCACATCACTAATTTATTACATTAAAATTCCATTGTTCACAAATTACAGATAATAAGAACAATAACTAACCAAGTTCAATCTCACGATCACTTTTATGGAAAGCAGTAAATGAAGAAAGTACACCAAACTATATCTCCGTGAACTCAAAGGGTAGGTCCGTCTCCTATGCTGGTTCTCCCGCGGGATCTGAGCATGCATACTCAGGTCGTCAGAGCGAGACAATAACAATATTATTATAATAAGATGAAACAGGTAAATGAGGTAATACTTGTATAAGAACAATGCAAGTAATCACTATGTCACTATATGATGCAGAATATGTTATGTGTCCCTATCGGTCTCTAGGTCATGTTTGAAATCACATAGTGGAAGGAGGATCATGTTTAACAGGAGTCTCGTACATACCCGAGACAACGGCCCACATGCCCGGGACATAACCCTGTCAGCCGGATCGCTAGATCCTACCCTACACGTATCAGTATCACGGTTCGAATGATCATCCTCTAAACACGGTCCCGCTAAATACGATACTCTTTCCACTTTGATTTCCCCTTTTTTCCCAGGTTTACACTATTTATGATATTGATCTAGTTGTGTACAAGTATACCAATGGCACGGTTTCATCACTGTTCACTGTATCAATCACTGTCACGAATATTCACTTTCCATTGGTGTACTCGTCACTCCTAAACCAACATCTATCACGCACGATAATACAATGTCCACACGCACTAACACTGAGTATATGGCAAGGGTATGATATATGTATTGTATGCTACCAATAAGCTCTGTATGTTATGAATCAACATGCATGTCATTAACTAAAGTAATTTGCATAAATTAATATGTTAAGAATTCAGCAAAATGATACAAGTAAGATAATTAGAACACTCAGTCAGAAATTCATCAAAATTTGTTTCAGTTCAATCGGGATTCCGGTTTTCAAGATATAGCTATTTCATTTTAAGTGCTCGCGGCTGGAAATTCAGTTTCAGAACTGAACGTCCGTTTCGCGACAAGAATTGCACCCGATTGGGCTCAGAATTTAGCGGTGCTACTGTTGAATGAAATCTAGGGTTTCTAATGGAGTATTCAACGCAACAGACGGATCCTCAATCGCATCTGTACGTTGAAAGTTATACACAGTTTAACCTCAGTGTGTCATTTCAAAATCTGTTCTGGACAGTTATACGTTCTGTCCTTTTAAATACAGTTTAAAATAGCAAACGGCGATGAATCGGAATGGAACCACCAGTTTTGTTCAACTAACAGAATTATATTTAATATACTGCAGGGTTCCGTAACATACGACTTCAGGAAACACAGTGACACAGGTCTTTGGACAGAACACAATAATCATAAACGCTCTGGACTGCAGTCCAGAGTCGCCTTCCGATCTAAATATATTCACAGTTACAGAACGGAAATCATTACAATTTTACGTAGGATTAAAGTTCATCGAGTCGGCTTCGATTTAAACCCTCGAACATATCATTACAGTATGTATATAATTTATGGTGATTTTATTCGTTTTCAGGTACGAGAGAATTCTAGTTTTGACGGCATATTTGGGGGTATCAATTTTTGTCACTAACAATCGTATTTTCCAGCGAGATTCATACACGATATTTATCATCGAAAGGGCCAACAGAAAATATCAGTTTCTGTCAAAATAAACTATTATTTCCATTGAGATCTAGCATCGAACACTTAGGTCACAATACGTATCGGGAATCGGTAAATTCGTAAACTAGATTATTTAAGTTTGTACCACTATTATTTTAGCATGAAGCAAGTAAACACTTGCCTGGAAACGTCTCGGGGTCGCAAGGCAGCAACGTCGTCACGAACGCGTGATGTACGCCGTGAAACCGATTCGCGCGAGCTTGGATCGAGATGCGGATTTGACGTCGGAGTTCTCGGAGTCGTCTCGCGCTCGCTGGAAGTATAGAGTGGTGCTCTGTGGGTCTCCCGGGTGCGCTGGGGTCGACGATGTCGGCGGTGGTCGCTCCGGCGACGTGCACAGTGAAATGCTTGGAACAAAAGTATGGGTTTTGGAATTTTGAAGAGAGGGAAAAGTTAAGCAGTGGGCTAGGAGATTGTGGTGATGGTGATGATGCTGAGGAGGTGGAGGTCGACGACGTGGTTCAGGTGAAGTGGGGGTTCGTCGGCGTCGGTTGCAGGCGGTGACCGTGGTTGGGTGCAAGTGGGTTTGGGAGTGCAGGGGATGCTTGGCGGGGCTCGGTTGATGAAGGGTGGAGTCGTGGAGGGAGAAGGTTGGTGGGGGAGGAGTAATCGAGGGTTGCCGAGGGGTTGTCGTCGTCGGAGGTGGAGGTTGCAGTGGGTTGTTCGAGGTTGGGGGTTCGGTAGGTGTAGCGAGAGAGATGAGGAGTGAGTTCGAGAGGGAGAGTGACGAGAGGAGTTGGAGACGAGGTTGAAATCGTGGGGGTAACGGCAGGAGCGGGGGCGTGGGCGTGGGCGTGAAACGCGGCGGAGGAAAGGGATCGCGCGCGGAGGGGAAGGTTACCGTTGGAGGAGAAGATGAACATGAGCGGGGTCGGGTGAGTTGAGGAAAGTGGGAAAGAGTTGGGCTTGGTTAAATTTTAAAACAATTCCCTTAAAATACTTCGTGGGCTGCAGGTGAAGAAACGGGCCGGTTCAATTCCAAAAATAATTTTGAGTGGGCTGAGGGAAATTAAAGGGGACGGGCCGGGGATTTATAAGGAAATTTATTTAAAAGAAATGTGTGGGCTTGGTAAAAGGAAACGGGCTGAGGGTTAAAATAGATTAGAGATTTATAAAAAAAACGAATGGGAATTGGCGGGCTAGGTGATGGGCTGAGGGAATTTTAGTAAAGGGTTTAATAAAGGAAATGAATGAGTGGGTTAGGGTTTTGTTGTTAAAATTTTGGTCTTAACTTTTAGGGTTATGGAAATTATAAATATTGGGATTCAAGCAACCACCTTCTACAGAATAATTACGAGGAAAAGTAAATCTCTGGAATTTAGAAAAAAATAAGAAAAACTTTCATTAGGATGGTAACGGGGATTTACATCATATCCCCCTTAACAAAAATTTCGTCCTCGAAATTTAGCAAGGATACAAGAATGCAATGTACTAAACAAAAAGATGTGGATAACGATCACGGATGTCTTCCTCCCGCTCCCAGGTGGATTCTCCTTGGGAAAGACCTCCCCAAGACACTCGGACTAACGGAATGACCTTATTCTTCAGCACTTTCTCTCTGCGGTCGAGGATGGTAGTAGGCTGCTCCTCGTACGATAAGTCGGTACCCAAAATTAGCTCCGAATGGTCCAGGACATGGCTCTCATCCCGAACATAACGCCGCAACTGTGACACGTGGAAGGTATTGTGCACACCAGCTAGCGATGGAGGCAAGGCAAGTCGATAGGCCACCTCTCCCATTCGCTCTAGCACCTCAAAAGGTCCAATAAAACGGGGACTAAGCTTTCCCCGACCTCCGAACCTGATAACTCCACGAGTAGGGGAAATCTTCAAAAACACATGATCTCCGACTTCGAACTCAAGTGCCCTTCTGCTGGTATCTGCCCAACACTTCTGTCGATCCTGAGCCGCCTTGATACGCTGTCTGATCATTTGGACTTTGTCGACTGTCTGAACAATGAGTTCGGGGCCCAGTAATCTTCGTTCTCCCACATCATCCCAACATACTGGGGATCGACACTTCCGCCCGTATAGTGCTTCAAAAGGAGCCATCTGAATACTAGCCTGATAACTATTGTTGTAAGAGAATTCGACTAGGTGCAGATGGTCCTTCCAGGAACCCTGAAAGTCCAACATACAGGCTCTCAACATATCCTCGAGCGTCTGAATCGTACGCTCGGATTGTCCATCCGTCTGTGGGTGATAAGCTGTGCTGAAATTTAGGCGGGTACCCAAGCTCTCCTGTAAGCTCTTCCAAAAGTGTGACAAGAATCTCGTGTCTCGGTCTGACACAATGCTAACTGGAACACCGTGAAGTCGTACAATCTCCTGCATATATCTTTCTGCCAGTGATTCTGTCGACTGTCCCACTCGGAAAGGTAGGAAGTGTGCAGCTTTTGTGAGGCGATCGACGATAACCCAAATGGCGTTATTGCCCCTAGGGCTCCGTGGTAAGGCCGTCACGAAATCCATAGTAATGTGCTCCCACTTCCATTCAGGTATCGGCAATGGTTGTAATAATCCTGCTGTCCTCTGATGTTCCGCCTTCACCTGCTGACATACCAAGCACCTGGATACGAACCTCGCAATTTCCCGCTTCATTCCGTTCCACCAAAAGTGCTGCTTTAGGTCCTGATACATTTTTGTACCTCCTGGATGCACAGAATAAGCTGAACTGTGTGCTTCGGCCAAAACTTCTTCTCGAACATCTCCTTTAGGTACGCAGAGTCTGCTACCGAATCTCAGGGAGCCATCTTCATTTATAATCAAATCCGTTCCCAGTCCAGCTTCCACTTGCTCTCTGAACTTTTGCAATCGGGGATCATCCGCTTGTGCAATCTTGATGCGATCCACCAGGGATGATTGCACTTGTAGTTGCTAAAGTTGACAGAGTGCGTTCGGCATAACGACTTTGTTCCCCTCCGAATGGCGGCGCGACATGAACGTCTCGCCTGAAATTCGGGGCAGATGCTAATTGGTGCTATCCGTCCACCTCTCCGAAGATGCCAAGTTGATTTATGGCACCATGTATCGAAGGTTTAAACGGATGCGTCCGATGTAGCAGACTTCGTCAGATTCCCCCTCGTTTGAGGGGTTTTTGATTGTGGGGACGCTCTTCCCTGCAGGCGCAAGCCCCTGCAGTTAATTACGCTACCGCATTGCGGTAACAACTTTCTCCTTCTCCAGATGGTCACTTCGTGTCGTGGGTGTTTGTTTTGTGTTTTGTTGCCCGTGGATTGTTTACGGAGACCGAGTTATGTCGTCGCCCGTAGGGCGTGGACTAGTCCAAATCTGTATTATCTTAGATTTGGGTTTGGGGGTTTGGTTTGAGGATACGTCAGCCATACTTGAGGCTAAGATCAACTCAAACGTTTGTTAAGGATACGTTAGTCTAACTTTGAGACTAAGATCAACTTAACGGGATCGTTTAGATCCGACAAAGGAGCGTTTTAGGCTCCATTGTTCCAGTTTAGGGACATAGTGGTCCATTGTATGTATGGCCGTCGGGACCCGTCACCTCTCTGACGACGTTGAAGGATTACAACGACAGATGTCAGAGGAGTTCAGAGATGTACCCTTGAACCAAAGTTGATTGGGGGATTTATAGTCCAATTTGGGACTAAAGTCTGTTTGAAGGTTTAAGGATACGTTAGCCATATTTGAGGCTAAGATCAACTTAAACGGTTGTTAAGGATACGTTAGTCCAGTTTGGGACTAAGATCGACTTAACGAGATCGTTTAGATCCGACAAAAGAGCATTTGGGGGCTCTATTGTTCCAGTTTAGGGACATGGTGGTCCAATAAATGTATGGCCATCGGGACCCATCACCTCTCTGACGACGTTGAAGGATTACAACGACAAATGTCAGAGGAGTTCCGAGATGTACCCTTGAACCAATGAGTTCGTTGAAAGAGCAGATGTGCTCAGTTCAAGATGATTTGAGGACTTATGGCCAATTTGGGCTAAGTCCAATTGTGTTTGAAATATTGGCTCTCTGCTGGTCCATTGAAGGAGAGGCTTTGCCTCTAGAAACTTAGCCAATTGGGCTAAAGCTAGTGTTAAACACTAAAGGTCAACAGTGTTGAACACTGGGAATAACATTAACAAGTTAGTGTTAAACACTAAAAGATAATCAGTGTTAAACAGGGCTTTCAAATTAGTGTTAAACACTAAAGCAAATCAGTGTTAAACACTGGGAACAAAGTCTTCAGATTAGTGTTAAACACTAAGGAGAGAGGGGTCACGTGTGGACACGTGAGAGCGCCCTGATTTCCTTTATTTTATTCTGCAGATCAGTGTTTAACACTTTTAATTTCCTGGCCATCACGTGTGGGCACGTGATGGAGGTCCCCGCTCTGGTCTGTTAGAATGCTCATTAGGAGTCACGTGGTGACACGTGAGGGCGCCCTAAATGTGGAGCCAGATCTTCTTTTGGTTTATCCTCAAATCTGCGAATAAGTGTTAAACACTTTTTATGTTTTCTTTGGAGCATCACGTGCTGCCACGTGAGGAGGATTAGTGCGCTGATTGTTAAAGCATTTGCTGAGGGGTCACGTGATAACACGTGAGAGCGCCCAAAGCTTTCATTTCCTTTGCTTTTTCTTTCTGCGTTTTGGGAGTCACGTGGGAGCACGTGATGGCATCAAAAAGTGGGGCCAGATCCACTTTATTTTGTTCTGCAAACAAGTGTTTAACACTTTTAATTTTCATAGCCATCACGTGTGGGCACGTGATATATACTCATGCCCTGATTTATTAGAACATTTATTAGGGGTCACGTGGTAACACGTGAGAGCGCCCAGAATTGTTTCTGCCTTTGCTTTTGTTCCATATATAATGAGGGTCACGTGGGAACACGTGAGGCATTGCCTCAAAGTTCTTTGCAGGGGATCTTTTCAAGGGTCACGTGGGAGCACGTGACCCTAGTTCTTTTCATGAACAGAGATCTTTTAAGAATTGAATTCTTTGTAGGGTTAAACCCTAATTATGATTTTGGAGGAATTAAATTCCTATCGTGAAAGAATTAAATTCTTATTTAGGATAAAACCCTGATTTCTTTTCAAAGAAATTAAATTCCCAGATATGGAAAAGAATTAAATCCTTGATTAGGGTTAAACCCTAGTTTTGTTTTAGGAGGAATTAAATTCCTGAAAGTTTGGGAGAATTAAATTCTCAAAACTCAATTCCTCCTCTGTGTTTTAGATCTGCATGGCAGGATCTCAACCCAATGAGAATTAAATTCTCAGTTCATGGGGAGATGTGCACTTTGCAGATCCTCAACCAGAGAAAGAACTAAGTTCTCTTCTTTATGTAAGAGTTAAACTCTTTTGAGAATTAAATTCTCTTTTGAAAGCTCTCTTTTCTTACCTAGGGTTTTTCTTTTGCAGAGAATTAAATTCTCCTCTCTCTGTTTTTCTCTCCAAAGAAGTAGATCCCCTCTCTTCTCTTCTTGGCTCCTATTTATAGGAGAAGGAAGAGAATCAATTTGTTTAGCAAATCTCTCATTAAGAGATTTGATTTGTATGTTGAGAGATTTGATTTGCATTCATCATTAATCTGGGCCTTTAGATTGTCAAGTGAATTTTATTCACCATTGGATTTTAAATCCAAAAGATATTCTATTTGTTATCTCGGTTAGATTTAGGGGGAATCTTTCCTTATTTGGGATTCTTCCATAAATTGGTGATTTTTAATCACCCTTGGATTTTTAATCCAACGGTTCCCCATGACCCTTTTCCATTTGGAAGGATTCAGAAACTTTTAGAATTCAATTCTATTAAATTATAAGGCTTTTAAAGCCAGTCACGTGCTGGCACGTGACCTTTGGTCACGTGTGAGCACGTGACCCCCAATTGGGTTCCTTTCCCAGCCGCTTATTTATGTTTCAGTTTTAACCATCACGTGTCAACACGTGACCATTGGTCACGTGTAAGCACGTGATACCTCGTTGAGGTATTTTCTGACTTTAAATTCCATTCATTATTTTAGAGGCTTTAAAAGCCCATCACGTGTCTGCACGTGACCCATAGTCACGTGTGAGCACGTGATGCCCCATTGGGGTCTTTTCTGAGTTTTTATTATATCTTTTGACTCCTCCAGCGGGTTCTTAAAGGCCCATCACCTGTGGACACGTAATTCCTCATAACTTTTGATCCCGAATGAATTACGAGGCCCATAATATATCAAATCGAAGGGTTTTTCGAGCCGCTTTCGATACCATCAGAATTTATCTGTTTCTCATTCGGGAGTTTGTCAAAAAACAGCCCGGAAGATACTGGTTCCCATTTTCTTAAGCGTATCGCCGCCATTTGATACCTTGGGCTCTTTTGCGCAGAAATTTTTGGCGGGAACAGACTTCAAGTTCAAGTCTCTGGAAATCCTCAATAATGCTCCTCTGATCGGGCAACATCATGACCGCTGGTTTGCGACTGAGCGTATCTGGTACAACATTGACCTTCCCCGGGTGATACTGAAGGTCCAAGTCATAATCTGCCATCAGCTCTAGCCATCGGCGTTGCCTCATGTTCAGTTCTTTCTGAGTGAAAACATACTTCAAACTTTTGTGATCTGTGTACACCTCCACTTTCTCACCCAAAAGATAGTGCCTCCAAATCTTCAATGCAAATACTACCGCAGCTAACTCCAAGTCATGTGTGGGGTAGTTCTTCTCATGGTTTCTCAGTTGTCGAGAGGCGTAAGCAACCACTCGGCCGTGCTGCATTAGAACACAGCCTAAACCCTTCCCAGAGGCATCACTGTGTATCACCAAACCACCGGAATTATCTGGTACTGTGAGAATAGGCGCCGTGGTTAACTTCTGCTTCAGTGTGTCGAATGCCTGAGTGCACTCCTCTGTCCATGTAAACAGCACGTCCTTCCGTGTCAGCCTCGTCAATGGTTCCGTGATTCTTGAGAAATCTTGGACGAATCTCCGATAATAACCTGCCAATCCCAGAAAGCTCCTGATCTCGGCCACTGACTTCGGCGTTGGCCAATCTCTGACAGATTCTATTTTTGCCGGGTCCACCGAGATGCCTTCGCCCGAAACAATATGTCCCAGAAACTGAACCTTGTCGAGCCAGAATTCACACTTGCTCAGCTTCGCGTACAGCTTCTCTTCCCGAAGAATTTGTAGTACCGTGCGCAAATGTTCAGCGTGCTCTTCCCGGGTCTTCGAGTAGACAAGTATGTCGTCGATAAACACAACGACAAACGTGTCCAAGTACTTTGCGAACACTCTGTTCATCAAGTCCATGAATATTGCTGGGGCATTGGTAACACCGAACGGCATCATAAGAAACTCGTAGTGTCCATATCGGGTCCTGAAAGCCGTCTTGCATATATCCTCGGCCGCTACTCTGATTTGATGATATCCAGAACGGAGGTCCAACTTCGAGAAAACCTTGGCTCCACTTAGCTGATCGAATAGGTCGTCAATGCGCGGGATTGGGTACTTGTTCTTTATTGTGACCTTGTTCAGCTCCCGATAATCTATACACATTCGCAGCGATCCATCCTTCTTCTTTACTAACAGGACTGGTGCACCCCACGGTGAAGCACTCGGCCGAATAAATCCCTTCTCCAAAAGTTCTTCAACCTGCTTCTTCAACTCCGCCAACTCAACTGGTGCCATTCTATATGGGGCTCTGGATACTGGGGCTGTGCCTGGAGTCAAGTCGATTGAGAATTCCAAAATTCGAGGAGGTGGTAGACCTGGTAGATCTTCAAGAAATACGTCCAGAAAGTCCCGAACAATTTCTGGGACTGGGCTCTTATCAATCTCCATAGCTGTCAGTGTTGGATATGTATGCCCTAGAGGCTTGTATTGTATAGGATACTAGGCATGTATATGTACAGAAATAATCTTTGCTCGAAATGATAGTATGCTATCTGGTTTATCTTTATCATAACATGTGATGTGTTGATGAAGCCCTTAGGACTATGCTTGACTACCAGGATTATGATGAGATCATACTGGTGGGACCTGGGCAGTCTACAAGCATATCCTTCAATAGTTCCTAGTCGAGGGTATATCGAGACAGGGTATCGGTATTACCAGATTAGACTAGTGTGTACGTTTCTTGACCCTGGGGGCGATGGTTGATTCCACAACCATTGATGTTTGACATCAAAGATTGTACACATGTGCTCATTGAAGAATGGGTACACCGAACAGGACTCGCTGAGAACTCCTAGATGGTATATATACCTATTGTCAGATAGCAGTTCTCTAGCGACACTTGTACAGGTTAGTCTGTAGACCCGAGATCATCATAGAGTCTTGTGTGATTCCCACTGTACTTTAATTTCCTCCCTACTACGGCTATATTGAGTCGTGCAAACAGGTGGATTTTGGGTACAGTCCCGAATCATATGGAGACAGTGAGCGATAGGAGGGGTTTCGTCTCTCCCGGTATAAGGAGTTGATGTCGCGCTATGTTTGATCGGCTATAACACCTAAATCCCTGGCCAGGGTTCTCGAGGTTTATTGATAAATGTTATCAGTAGTTTCTCGAACTGTTATGAGCCATAAATCAGCATGACTTATAAAGTTACTGGGGTCTGACATTTACCACCCCTAGACTTCATATGCGACGTATCAGACGAAGAGACCGGACTGTACGGTAAGTGTTGCTTGCAGGCTCGTAAGGGTTGTGATGAGTTCGCTCGTTGGCCACCTTTTCGTCATGTACCTGGGTAGCCGTTACGCACAGCTAGTGCCGCTGACGTGCTTGTGGTTAAACCCACTGCCAGCGTACTGTCGAGTCTTAGAGTCCCACACAGAGAGTTCCCTC
Organism: Agapanthus africanus; assembly: GCA_030015575.1. Lineage (NCBI taxonomy): Eukaryota > Viridiplantae > Streptophyta > Magnoliopsida > Asparagales > Amaryllidaceae > Agapanthus > Agapanthus africanus. The sequence goes on from CM057340.1 coordinate 562,604,224, forward strand.
GTTCAGGCGAAATATGTAGAGGCTGTAAGTTGTTATGGCGGCCGTAAGCTGTTACGGCAGGGTTTCGATTATGTTCCTGTAATTATTACAGGAATAATAATCGAAAGGATAATACTAGTAGACTTTGGTTTAAGCCAGATACCGGTATTATATTATTGGATTAATTGTATTCGTATTTTTCGGATACGGGTATACGGTATACGGAGGAGGGGTATTTTTGTAATTGTTGCAAGAATACCTTCTAGAAGGTGCCACCTCATAATGATATCATAATGACATCATTTATTTTATGAAAATAAATAAATGAGGTGGAAATTAAAAAGATACAAGCATGGTTGAAATGATGGGTTTTATTTCTTATATAGTTTTGGAGTTACTATTGAAGCATGGTGCTAATTTATATAATGCATGCTTCAATTATTTCATTTAGTGCTATACCCTTTTTCATCATGCTTGAACTCTTTAAATCATGACAAACACTTACTCCTTCTCATCTCCTCCTTCTCCTTCTTCTTATAAATAGCTTCACATGAGATGTGAATGTTAAGTGAATCAAGAGAAGGTTAAGAGAAAGAAATGCTAAAGATTTCAAGTTAATCCAATACACTCATCTCTACATAATCCTAGTGACCTATTCTAGCAAAATTGGTCTCTAGGTTAAACTCTTATGAAGAGTTTCTAGCTCGCACGATAACTCTCGGGTGGATCATCTAGGTCTTGGGTGGCCGGAGATCGAAGACATCGGCAACATCTAAAGGAGCTAAGGAGTTCATCAAAGAGAAGACCCGAAGGACCGTATCATTGAGGTATAATCCCTAACATAATAGATAAGATCTCTAGTTAGTTTTTTTCTAGTTGTGGTTTAGACAAGATCTTCGGTTAAGTGTGTGTTGTATGCCAAGAAAATTTTCGTTCACCGCTTCCGCCGCGCCACAAGAGTTGTGGGAGCACAAAACACACACTAACATGGTATCAGAGCCTAACTAAACCACAATTAGATGTTAGCCAAAAGTTAGAAGCTCGATCGACAGTTTTTTCTCCCGAAAACTCGTATTCTGCCCTTGCTGCTGTCAGTTTTTGAAAGTGTTCCAAAATTAATTTGACATGTCTTAAAAATACAAGCAGGGTTTTCTAAGAACACTGTAGAAATTCGGAGTCCTAACTCGACTAAAGCACCGCGGATCCGCCGCCAAACCCATGGTTTGGCCGCGGATCCACCGCCGAGTTGAGGCCGCGTCGACCCAGTTTTCTACAGTGATCTTATATTGAAGAATTAGGGTTTTGGGGATATGTAGAATTTTACAAAGGTGTTTGTACAGGGACATGTCAAGTGTTGGCATGGTTTAAAATTATCGATCGAAATTCTAATAGTGTTTGGCTAATCGGGTTTTCATTTTTGTTATATGTGTTTGAAACGTCCGCTAATTGCTATATGACGATTAGTGATGGTTGCACATATGGATATCATGAGATGGTATGTGTATATGAATGTGTTGGATCGTCGTGATGAATGGCCGGGGGGTGTGAGAAGAGCGTTTTTCCTTTTCTTTCATTCCATGTAATTTGTAAAATGCCATGTAATATTGTTTTACGGGATACATCCGGGATGAGGTTGTAGCCACCGTTGTATAATTTCTTTTTACTGTTTTTGCTCCTAGGATAGACCCAAGGTGGGGTGCACAAACTATCGGGTTTTCGAAGTGCCGAGTGGCCTACTCAATTGTTGAGGAAGGTTGCTAAACTTCGGGAATTTGGCGGGTAGTTTGCCGCACCCGTAGGGGTCTAAAGGGGGGGTTTTGGCTATTCATCACGACCGTGGAATCCATTTTTCATTAAGGGCTTGAATGAAATACGGAATTCCTAGTATATCCAATGCATTCATCTGTGATCTGAAATGGTTATATTTATATATGAGATATATAATAAACGTTGCTTATGTTTTGCACCCGCACTAGTCCAGCCCCCGCTCTGCCGTTAGTTAAGTAACCTAACGGTGCATGACGGGACCCAGTGACGAATGCGGATGGCATAAGCGTACGTTCTATTTTTCCGTTTCTTTTCTGTGATGTTTAGGAAACGTAAATGATGGGACTACATTAATGTGATTAATGATAAGAGAAAGAAACCTAAAGATGTTGTAGAATCAAATTTTTAAAAAAAAGGGTAACTCTAGCTTTTGTTTTGCATAGCGGTATTCTTGAATATCCTGCACCTCATTCGATGAGGAAAGGGCCGAGATCCCTTCACCGGGAGTGACCCCTTTAGCGAAACTGGAAAATGTTACAAAGAACTCGATTTGATTTTATAGTTGATCTAACTTTGCTTTGCATCGTGGTATTTTCATATCCAGCACCTTATTCGATAAGGAAAGAGCCGAGATCCCTTCACCGGGAGTGACCTCTTTAGCAAAATTAGAAAGATACTACAAAACCATTCGATTTTTAAAACTGGAGCTTAAACCACTCCTTCCCACTCGATTCTACAACGATATCAAGTTCAAAACGTTAAAGGTTTTCATAAAAACCATCCGTTGCCCTCCGCCATTTTAGGAAGCAGAGTACTTAGTATTCGTGCCATGTTTGTTGACCATAGTTAAGGCGTGGTGTACGGTAGCTAAGTGGTGAATTCTTACAAAGCATTTGATGCGATCGATTAGGGCATTCTCATGACTTTGTTGACCATAGTTAAGGGTCATGTGGGTGGGTCTAAATCAATCACGAAATGGCGGGTTGAACTTGACTAGTACTTATGATTTGTTGACCATAGTTAAGGTCATAAGTCACTAGGGGAAAAAATCATATCGGGAATTTCAAGAGTTGAAATTTGCAATGAGATTGCATACCTTCTATATGATAGTTGGATCCCGATCCCACTGTGAGTAAAAGTTACTCCCGGGAGAATTTTGCACTTTTCGGTTAGCGAACTTGTAGATTGCAATTTATCCTGGCTAGTTTTCTTTTTAGGTTTGAAGGAAAATTTGATAAAAAGAAGTGGGAGACAACAATTAGATAAGATTAATAACCAATCTAATTATGCAAGAGCAATCGCTGAATGACTTCTTTTCTATCTCCTAATAGCAGATACCGATGTCGGGACTTAAACTTTTATTAGACAAAAACAAACTCACTGGACCGAATTATAAAGATTGGCTAAGGAACGTGAATATTGCCCTGACATATGATAAGGTCGAATACGTCCTGACTACTCCAGCCCCTCCTAGCCCAGGCCCTGATTCTTCAGTTGCGGATAAAGAAATCCGCAAGAAATGGGATACAGACTGCGCAACAGCCAAGTGCCTCGCGCTAGCTTCTATGAACAATGAACATCAGAAGCAGCACGAGAAGATGGATGTCCAATCCATCTTTCTCCATACAGAGGAGTTGTATGGAGAGCAATCTCGTACTCTCCGATACGAGGCATCTCGAAAGTTGTTTCAGATGCGGATGGCTGCTGGCACGTCTGTAGGTGACCATGTATTGAAGATGATTGGACTTATCGAAGAACTTGAGGACCTGGGTTGGACCATGGAGAACGAACAGTATGTTGATATTGTTCTACAGTCCCTTTCCCCTGCCTTTGCTCAATTCATTGTAAACTTCAACATGCATAAAATGGAGAAGTCTTTACCAGAACTCCTCAATATGTTGAGGAGTGCAGAGAGCACGCTAAAGGTAGCGAAAACTCCCGCTCTTATTGCTGGGCCATCTTCTTCCTCCATCCCGAAAGCCAAGGCCAAGGGAAAGAAGAAGAAGAAGAATCCCATCAAGCAGAGAGGCGGAGTGAAAAAGGCATCGGGAAGGGACAAGAAAGGGGCTGCTGCGACAGGTCGTGGGGAATGTTTCCACTGCCACCAGACTGGGCACTGGAAGAGAAACTGTGTTAAATACTTGGCCGACCTCCAGAAGAAGAAGCATGGTGATGCTTCCACTTCAGGTGTGTTTGTAACAGAAAACTGTTTTTCAATTAACTCTGCTTCCTGGGTATTAGATACTGGATCAGGATCTCACATCTGCTATTGTCTGCAGGGGCTGAGAAATAGCAGGTTGTTGAAGAAAGGTGATCACACTCTCCGGGTTGGGAATGGTGTTAGTGTATATGCCCTAGAGGCCATTACTGTATCATACTAGTTTGTATATTACTTGATGGAAGCTTGGGATATTCACCTTGTATAAACAATCTTGCTCAATATAGTAGTATGCTACTTGGTTTGTTTCTACTTCAATGTGTACTTGTGTTTATTTCAGTATATCACTTATACACATTAGTGGAGCCCTTAGGATCTTTGCTTGATTACCAGCGTTGTGATGGCAGTCACACTAGTGGGGGCTGGGTAATCTATAGGCACATCCTTTTACAGGTCCCTAGTCGTAGGACTATCGAGACAGGGCATCGATACTCCGGAGTAGACTAGCGTATGCGCTTCTCATCCCAGTGTGGGAGATGGTCTGTCCCACAGCCATCAGTACGTCGTACTGGAGATAGTATACGGGTGCTCGTTGGGTTACGAGTACACTGGACAGGACTCGTCGGGAACTGACAGGTTGGTATTATACCTATCGTCAGTTATCAGTTCCCAGGTGACATGAGTACAGCTTAGTCCGCTGACTTGACACTGACACTTCGCCTCGAGTGTGTTCCCACTGCACTTTGATCACTACCCTACCACGGCTCAAAGGAGTCGTGCAAACAGGTGGTGGTTGGGTGCAGTCCCGAAGCACTTGGAGGCAGTGACGGTTAGACAGGATTCGTCTCTCCCGGTATTGGGGGTTGACATCGCGCTGTGTCTAGGAGAGCCATTACACGAGTAGTCCCTGGCCAGGGCAAGCGAGATATACTGATAGGTTTCCAGTGTTATCTCAGGGTGTTTTGGGCTTCACTCCGACACGACTTGTACCGCTATTGGGGGACTGACGTTTTACCGCCCCCTAGGCCTGCCATGCGATGTATCAGACGAACAGACCGGACTGTACGGAGAATGTCACATTCAGACTCAGTAGGAGTTCAGATGGGGTTTCACCTCGTCAGCCTTCTTGTCGGCATCTACCTGGGGACCGTTACGCACAGCTAGTGCCGCTTGCGGTCTGTGGTTAAACCCACTGCCAGCGTAGTGTCGAGTCTTTAGAGTCCCACACAGAGGGTATTCGTCTCTGGGCAAAACAGAGTGGAGGTCGCATGGTTTTGCGACAGGGTTCGTTCTCATCCGCGCACTTGTGCACGTTTGGAGTCCGGACGGATTATACTGGCAGGCTCTGGTTTGAGCCAGATACTGGTATATGTTTTGGGGGTTGCTTTTATATCTTGGTATTCTTGTTCCTCGGAACGAGAATGCAGGTGTGTATGCACAGTTGCTTGAGGCGGAGAATGAGGTTTTTCATTAGGGTTTCGGATCGGGTGCGTATGCACAGTTGACAGTTATCATTTTCCAAACCCTAATGGATTTGTTTATTATCTATTAATAATAGTAATTAAATGAGAATTATGTTATGGTTGATTTTTTGTTGACTTGTTGACCTTGGTTGACTTGTTGACCTTTGACCACCATCATGCTTTGAAGATCCTCCTTGATTCATGCTTACACTTCATTTAAAGAAGCATGATAGTGGTCATTCCTAAAATAACCATCAACTATTCTTATTTCAATTATTATCATTTAGATAATTCTTTTCTTTTTGCAATATGGTTGCAAGAAAGAGAAAATATTGCTCATTCTATCATTCTCACTCTCTCTCCTCATTTCATCTTCTTCTTCCTCTTGAAAAGAGAAACCTTCTCATGTGTTGAGAATCATTCTCTTTAGATAGAAAAGCAAACCCTAATCACTCTCTACTCTTTCTAGGATGAAGGTTTAGCAAGCCGGAAACCCTAGTTCACTCAAAGATCGAGGAAGAGCCCAAAGTCGAACCTTCGAGGTGGATCCATCTTCGACGGGAGAAGGCGACGAAAAGAGAACCATCAACCTCTACTAGGTTTGAAGAAGAAGGAGTTCAAGTTTAGGTATAACCATCTTCCATAGTAGCTAACTCTCTTTAGCTTGTTAACTAGTTTTAGTTTAGACAACGATCCCGACAAAGTTTAGTCCATGTTGCCTCTTGCGATAAAAATTCGTTTTTTATACCGTTTCCGCCTCCCCGTAAGTACCGGGGGTCGCAATATGGACTTACAGTGGTATCAGAGCCTAACTAAACTTAAACTAGCTTGGTAGTAAGGTGTAACGAAGTTCGGAACCGAAAAATCGCAAAACCGGAAAATCAAAACCCTAACTTTCTGTTGAATTTTTTTCTGCTCAAATTGAAAAAATTTATACTTGTAAAATCGTCTCAGGGTTTTCTAAGAACACACAAGAAAAACGATATCATGTTCTCTCCAAACCGCCGCGCTTCCGCGGCCTCACCTATTCATCTGGCCGCGGAACCGCCGCATGTTGGTGTCTTCTTTGCATCGTTTTTCGTGCAGTGTTCTTCTGTGTTGGTTTTGGGATTTTTAAGATATATTATATGTACCCAGATTTTCCAGAACTGAAATTCACTTTTGGGGTCCTATAATTCCGTATTTTTTTCCGAACTTCACTGCACTTTGGCTATGTTGGTTATATCTGTGATGTTTGCATGTATTGAACGTCGGCTAATCGCTATAAGTCGATTAGTCGGGGTTATACATGATCTGTAATGTTCTGGAATGTGTATATGAATGTGTTGGACTGTCGCGGGTGAATAGCCGGGGTGGATGTGAGATGAGCTTTTGTTTTTTCTTTCATTCATTGTAAATGTAAATTGATGTAATTATATTATTTGTTTGGCCGCACAACCGGGTCGGGGTTGTAGCCGTCATTGTATAATTCTTTTTACTGTTTTTGCTCCTAGGATAGACCCATGGTGGGGTGCACAAACTACCGGGAACTTGGCGGGTAGTTTGCCGCACCCGTAGGGGTCTTGGGTGGGGTATTTGCTATTCACCGCGACCGTGTTATCCGCTTTTCGTTTCAGGCTCGAAAGAAATGCGGATTGCTAGTATATCCAATGTATTCATCTGTGATCTGTAATGTCTATCATTGCTTTCTATTTAGGCGTTGCTTATGTTTTACAGCCGCGCTAGCCCAGCCCCCGCTCTGTCGTTAGTTAAGTAACCTAACGAGTGATGACGGGACCCCGTGGCGAATGCGAATGGCATAAGCGTACGTCATATTTTGGTTGTTTTCTGCAATGGTAGGAATTAAATGATGGGACGCATTAAAAGAACTAATGCAAGAATATCACGCATTAAAAGAACTAATGCAAGATAATAAACCAAGTTTAAGTCGATGGAACACTTTCGAAAAACCACTCGGTTCTTTTCAAAAACTAACTTTTAAATGCGGAGCTTGAGCCACTCCTTCTAAAAGCTATCTCGTTCCATCGATTATATCAAGTTCACTACGTTCACGGTTTCGCCAAAACCATTCGTAGCCCTCCATCATTTCAGTTAGATATACGGTAGTATTCAAGCTATGTATTTTGACCTCACGCCAAGGCATAGTGATTGGTAGCTGCCGGATATTTATCTGTTGCATAGATAGAATGCGTTGTTTTGAGACAGTCGTACCACCATTTTGGCCTACGTCAAGGGTAGGTACGGGTGGATTCAAATCAACCGGGATAATGATGGGAAGAACTTGACATGTGACTTATGACATTTTGACCTCACGCCAAGGTCATAAGAGCATGGGGCAAAAAAAATCCACATCGGGAGTTTCATAAGTACTGAAACTTGCTAGATTTGCATACCATTTGGAGTGTGATGATTATGGTAGGATTCCTTCATTTTCGTCACGCGATGATATTTGGATCCCGATCCTACTGTGAGTATATGCTACTCCTCGGGAAATTTCTCACTAAACGATCAATGCTATAAACCTAGTAGGTGCCTAGAAAGGTGTTAGCGGGGCTACGCCCCCAGGGAAAAGAGGTTCTTAAATTAAGGAACTTCGCGAAAGCGTTGGAAAACCTCCCTCGAAGTACCGACACTGGCCTGGCTGAACGGTTAAGCAAGTATTGTACGGTGGGATTGATCCCGGCTAATTCTTCCTTTGTGGTTTGAGGAGGGATTCGAGAGACAGTGGGAGCCATCCTGTTTAGACAAATTAAAAACCATTCTAAACTTGCAAGAGCATCGTGCTAAGTGTTTCTTCTCTCCCCCTGCAGCGACCAAATCGAAATGACTGGACTTAAGTTACTTCTAGCAGAGAGGCGGAGTGAAAAAGGCATCGGGAAGGGACAAGAAAGGGGCTGCTGCGACAGGTCGTGGGGAATGTTTCCACTGCCACCAGACTGGGCACTGGAAGAGAAACTGTGTTAAATACTTGGCCGACCTCCAGAAGAAGAAGCATGGTGATGCTTCCACTTCAGGTGTGTTTGTAACAGAAAACTGTTTTTCAATTAACTCTGCTTCCTGGGTATTAGATACTGGATCAGGATCTCACATCTGCTATTGTCTGCAGGGGCTGAGAAATAGCAGGTTGTTGAAGAAAGGTGATCACACTCTCCGGGTTGGGAATGGTTCCTCAGTACATGCTACTGCAGTGGGAGAGTATCATCTTGGTTTGCTGTCGGGTTCTATATTGGTTTTGAACCCATGTTATTTTGTACTTTCGATGTTATGTAATATTATATCTGTATCGTTGTTGGACAATGCTGGATATAATTTTGTATTGCAATCTAATGTTATGAACATTAACCTTAATCAAGAGTTGATTGGGTATGGAACATTAAATAACGGGATATACATCCTAAATCAGCATACAGTTTTTTATATACAACACGGAAACAAAAGAAAGGTTTCAGACATAAATGAAGCTTTCATTTGGCATTGTAGACTTGGTCATATTAATGAAACAAGACTAACCAAGCTACATAAAGATGGATATTTAAACTCGTTTGAATATAAATCTTATGCGACTTGCCAGTCTTGCATCAAAGGTAAAATGACCAAAACTCCGTTTACTGGACACGGAGAGAGAGCTATTGAACTCTTAGGCCTCATACATAGTGATGTATGTGGACCAATGTCTACACATGCTGGAGGTGGTTTTTCATACTTCATAACCTTCACTGATGATTTATCGAGATTCGGGCACGTGTTCTTGTTGAAACATAAGTCCGAAGCCTTTGAAAAGTTCAAGGAGTATAAATCTGAAGTAGAAAAACAAACAGGCTTAAGTATCAAGAAACTTCGATCGGATCGTGGAGGTGAGTATCTAAGCTCAGAGTTTCTAGATTTCCTAAAAGAGAATGGGATTCTCTCTCAGCTCACTCCTCCGTATACACCACAGCACAACGGTGTATCGGAAAAAAGGAATCGCACATTATTAGATATGGTACGATCTATGATGAATGATGCTGAGTTACCAATATCATTTTGGGGGCACGCATTGGAGACTGCGATTTATCTATTGAATAGGGTTCCGACCAAAACCGTGTCTACCACTCCATATGAGTTATGGTATGGAAAGAGACCATCTCTTAAAAGAATTAAGGTATGGGGTTGTCCGACTTATGTGAAAAAGCAGAATCCAGACAAACTTGAGACACGATCGATTTTGTGTAAATTTGTGGGATATCCAAAACACTCGTATGGATATCTATTCAACCACAAGGAGGAACAAAGGGTGTTTGTTTCTCAGTATGCCACATTTTTAGAAAATGAATTTTTTACAAATGATACTGTTGGCAATGCGGTAGAACTGGAAGAAGTTCCAGATGCACAAACCATTACCGATGATTTGATTGAACCTGAGGTTTCAATATAACCTGACATACCTCAGCCACTCCGTAGATCTAGTAGGACTTCTCGCCCACCTGATAGATACTACGGTTTTCTAATTGACGGCGATAGAGAAGATTGCATCATGGATGATGATGACCCTACTAGTTTTCAGCAAGCTATCACGAGTGGTGACTCGGTGAAATGGTTGGATGCCATGAGATCCGAAATGGAATCCATGCACACCAACAAAGTATGGACTTTGGAGGCTGCACCTTCTGGAGTAAAACCCATAGGATGCAAATGGATCTTTAAAAGAAAGATTGGTGTGGATGGTCAGGTGGAGACCTATAAAGCTAGGCTGGTAGCAAAAGGATTTCGTCAAAGACCGGGCTTGGACTATGATGAAACTTTTTCACCAGTCGCGATGGTCAAATCCATTCGGATCTTGCTTGCTATAGCTGCTTACTATGATTATGAGATCTGGCAGATGGATGTTAAAACGGTATTTCTAAATGGTGATTTAGAAGAATGCGTTTTTATGGATCAGCCAGAGGGCTTCATTAATAGTGAGAGCAGCGGAAAAGCATGCAGGCTGCTTAAATCCATCTATGGATTAAAGCAGGCATCACGGAGTTGGAACATCTGCTTTGATGATACAATCAAAGAGTTTGGTTTTATCAAAAATGTGGATGAACCATGTATTTATAAAAGGATTGTAGAGAGTACTGTTACATTCCTCGTATTGTACGTGGACGACATTCTCTTGATAGGAAATGATATTCCTATGCTACAATCGGTCAAACTATTCTTATCGCAGAGGTTCTCCATGAAAGACCTGGGTGATGCCTCGTACATTCTGGGGATTAAGATCTATAGAGATAGATCTAAGAAATTATTGGGATTGTCCCAATCGAGATACATTGACACCATACTAAAGAGGTTTAGTATGGAAGATTCCAAGAGGGGTAATTTACCCGCTTGTCATGGGATCACCCTCTCCAAAGAGATATCTCCAAAGACTGATGAGGAGAGGGCTCGCATGAGCATTATACCCTATGCTTTGGCAGTAGGATCTATAATGTATGCGATGTTATGTACTCGCCCAGATGTAGCTTATGCACTAAGTGCAGTAAGCAGGTATCAATCCAACCCAGGGGAGAAACACTGAACTGCTGTGAAGAACATTCTAAAGTACTTGAGAAGAACTAAAGAAATGTTCTTAGTGTATGGTAACGGAAATCTCCAAATGGAGGGCTTTACCGACTCCAGCTTCCAGAGCGACAAGGATGATAGTAAGTCCATCTCAGGGTTTGTATTTACTCTAAATGGAGGGGCGGTATGTTGGAAGAGTTCCAAACAAGATACCGTCGCTGACTCCACGATGGAAGCTGAGTATATTGCTGCTAATGATGCCGCAAAAGAAGCGGTCTGGATAAGGAAGTTCATTTCAGAACTTCAAGTGGTTCCATCCATTGCTAATCCAATACCTCTGTATTGCGATAACAATGGAGCCATGGCTTTGGCAAAGGAACCGAGGTCCCATCAGAAATCCAGACATATCTTGAGACGGTATTACCTCATCAGGGAAATAGTGGATCGCCAGGACAACGAAGTTCGGAGAGTAGACACGAAAGACAACACAGCAGATCCATTCACTAAGGCTATCCCTCAAGTACAGTTTGAGAAACTGTTTGAGCTGTTGGGCATGCGGTACGCCGGAAACTGGTTCTAGCCGGTACTTATTGCATTAATTACAGGCCTTAGTGCAAGTGGGAGATTGTTGGATATGTATGCCCTAGAGGCCTGTATTGTATAGGATACTAGGCATGTATATGTACAGAAACAATCTTTGCTCGAAATGATAGTATGCTATCTGGTTTATCTTTATCATAACATGTGATGTGTTGATGAAGCCCTTAGGACTATGCTTGACTACCAGGATTATGATGAGATCATACTGGTGGGACCTGGGCAGTCTACAAGCATATCCTTCAATAGTTCCTAGTCGAGGGTATATCGAGACAGGGCATCGGTATTACCAGATTAGACTAGTGTGTACGTTTCTTGACCCTGGGGGCGATGGTTGATTCCACAACCATTGATATTTGACATCAAAGATTGTACACAGGTGCTCATTGAAGAATGGGTACACCGAACAGGACTCGCTGAGAACTCCTAGATGGTATATATACCTATTGTCAGATAGCAGTTCTCTAGCGACACTTGTACAGATTAGTCTGTAGACCCGAGATCGTCATAGAGTCTTGTGTGATTCCCACTGTACTTTAATTTCCTCCCTACCACGGCTATATTGAGTCGTGCAAACAGGTGGATTTTGGGTACAATCCCGAATCATATGGAGACAGTGAGCGATAAGAGGGGTTTCGTCTCTCCCGGTATAGGGAGTTGATGTCGCGCTATGTTTGATCGGCTATAACACCTAAATCCCTGGCCAGGGTTCTCGAGGTTTACTGATAAATGTTATCAGTAGTTTCTCGAACTGTTATGAGCCATAAATCAGCATGACTTATAAAGTTACTGGGGTCTGACATTTACCACCCCTAGACTTCATATGCGACGTATCAGACGAAGAGACCGGACTGTACGGTAAGTGTTGCTTGCAGGCTCGTAAGGGTTGTGATGAGTTCGCTCGTTGGCCACCTTTTCGTCATGTACCTGGGTAGCCGTTACGCACAGCTAGTGCCGCTGACGTGCTTGTGGTTAAACCCACTGCCAGCGTACTGTCGAGTCTTAGAGTCCCACACAGAGAGTTCCCTCGTTCAGGCGAAATATGTAGAGGCTGTAAGTTGTTATGGCGGCCGTAAGCTGTTACGGCAGGGTTTCGATTATGTTCCTGTAATTATTACAGGAATAATAATCGAAAGGATAATACTAGTAGACTTTGGTTTAAGCCAGATACCGGTATTATATTATTGGATTAATTGTATTCGTATTTTTCGGATACGGGTATACGGTATACGGAGGAGGGGTATTTTTGTAATTGTTGCAAGAATACCTTCTAGAAGGTGCCACCTCATAATGATATCATAATGACATCATTTATTTTATGAAAATAAATAAATGAGGTGGAAATTAAAAAGATACAAGCATGGTTGAAATGATGGGTTTTATTTCTTATATAGTTTTGGAGTTACTATTGAAGCATGGTGCTAATTTATATAATGCATGCTTCAATTATTTCATTTAGTGCTATACCCTTTTTCATCATGCTTGAACTCTTTAAATCATGACAAACACTTACTCCTTCTCATCTCCTCCTTCTCCTTCTTCTTATAAATAGCTTCACATGAGATGTGAATGTTAAGTGAATCAAGAGAAGGTTAAGAGAAAGAAATGCTAAAGATTTCAAGTTAATCTAATACACTCATCTCTACATAATCCTAGTGACCTATTCTAGCAAAATTGGTCTCTAGGTTAAACTCTTGTGAAGAGTTTCTAGCTCGCACGATAACTCTCGGGTGGATCATCTAGGTCTTGGGTGGCCGGAGATCGAAGACATTGGCAACATCTAAAGGAGCTAAGGAGTTCATCAAAGAGAAGACCCGAAGGACCGTATCATTGAGGTATAATCCCTAACATAGTAGATAAGATCTCTAGTTAGTTTTTTTTCTAGTTGTGGTTTAGACAAGATCTTCGGTTAAGTGCGTGTTGTATGCCAAGAAAATTTTCGTTCACCGCTTCCGCCGCGCCACAAGAGTTGTGGGAGCACAAAACACACATTAACAGTCAGTTCCTTGGGCTTTGCTCTGTACTTAGCTGGCTCCAAAGATTCACTTCCGTCCTCGAAAATAAACTCCGGGTGATTGGGGATGCGGAAGATCACCTTCCTTGCACGACAATCGATAACTGCATGGAAAGTGCTCATCCAATCCATCCCGAGAATTGCGTCGTAACTGCCTGTCCCAATCAGAAGGAAATTCGCATAGAATTCCCTGCCACACACTACAACTGGGCATAATCTACATTCTCGACTAGATATTATAATGCCATTACCCGTATGAATTTCCCATCCCTTGGTTAGTGGTTCATGTGGTATTGAGTGTGTATTAGTGAAATGCTCAGACAAGAAACAATGCGATGCTCCCGAATCAAATAGTACTCTAGCTGGTAAGGAATGTACGAGTAGAGTACCTGTAACCACGTCTCCTGACGCCTCTGCCTGCTAGGCGGTCAAGGTGAAAGCCCGTCCATGACCGCGACCTGTAAAGGGTTGCCTCTGTTCCTGCGGCCTCTGCTGTGGTAGTCCAGAACCTCCATGTATCTCTGCTCGCTCAGGGCAACTGTTAATCTGGTGCTGACTGGAACCGCAAATCAAGCACTGTCCCTTGGCACGGCGACAGTCCTTCTGGGTGTGCCCTCCTCTACCGCAATAGCCGCAAACTACGCCCTGTCTCTGGGGCGATGCTGTGGTACGAACGGGTGCTTCATTTGTGTCGTTCCTGCTCTGTGAACCGGTATGGCTCCTCGAGAAGGCGCGTGGGTACGTGCTGGAACGACTGGGGGTCTTCTGAATTTGTTAATCAATTGCTCCTGAACTCTCGCCGCGTTGAGTACCTGTGCGAAAGTCTGCAAATCCAACGATGCAATCAACTGCTGCAACTCGAAATCTAACCCCTGAAGGAAGCGTCTAGCCCTGGTGGCCTCTGATTTGACCATGTATGGAGCAAAGCGGCTCAGACGGTTGAACTCTGCCGTATAAACGTCCACTGGGCGTCCATTTTGCTTCAAAAGAATAAACATTTCCTCCATTTCTGCCTTGGCTGTGGGAGGAAAATAATGATCTAAGAAGCACTCCTTAAACTTGCTCCATTCAATCGGCTCGTCAAGTCTGCTTTCTTCCACCGACCACCATGTACGGGCTTCGTCTTCTAATTGAATCTTTATCACGTCCACTCTGTCTTCCTCTGGAACCCTGGCGGCTGTCAATAAATTCTCCATGTTCACCAGCCATTGCTCAACCTCAAGGGGTTCAGCTAGCCCTGTGAAACAGCTGAGTGTAACCGTCGAAAGTCTGATACGGTACCAGCCCTAGTCTGATAAGCTGGTGGAGTAGCGCCCTCGGGAGCGGTAATGAGTGCGGAGGGTCCTCCTGCGGCGGTAATTGCCCTGAGTCCCTCAGTGAGTAAATCTGTCTTTCCCTCCTGAGCTTCCGCGAGAGTGGTCAGTGCACTAAGTATTCTTTCCGTGCGGTCCTGTGAGCTGGAGTCCGAGGAGGGGTCGTTCGGGGACGTCATATCACTGAAAGATTCAAAAGGATAGGATCAGATTCAAGGATGAAAATTAAGTGTAGTGAAACAAGAATAACGTAATACAGTATAGTTAATGTTATTCCTTGATACTAAACACAGGCTCTGATACCAACTAAACCATGTCACGCCCCACTTCCCAAAATACGGAAAACGAAGGATGACTAGGCCAGCCATGCTCCTACGGTCAAGGAATCATCCCGCCGTAGTCACACTTCGGCTTCTAGCACTACATGGTAATCAGTAAATAAAGCACAGTATTAAAGGAATCACATCACTAATTTATTACATTAAAATTCCATTGTTCACAAATTACAGATAATAAGAACAATAACTAACCAAGTTCAATCTCACGATCACTTTTATGGAAAGCAGTAAATGAAGAAGGTACACCAAACTATATCTCCGTGAACTCAAAGGGTAGATCCGTCTCCTGTGCTGGTTCTCCCGCGGGATCTGAGCATGCATACTCAGGTCGTCAGAGCGACACAATAACAATATTATTATAATAAGATAAAACAGGTAAATGAGGTAATACTTGTATAAGAACAATGCAAGTAATCGCTATGTCACTATATGATGCAGAATATGTTATGTGTCCCTATCGGTCTCTAGGTCATGTTTGAAATCATATAGTGGAAGGAGGATCATGTTTAACAGGAGTCTCGTACATACCCGAGACAACGGCCCACATGCCCGGGACATAACCCTGTCAGCCGGATCGCTAGATCCTACCCTACACGTATCAGTATCACGGTTCGAATGATCATCCTCTAAACACGGTCCCGCTAAATACGATACTCTTTCCACTTTGATTTTCCCTTTTTTCCCAGATTTACACTATTTATGATATTGATCTAGTTGTGTACAAGTATACCAATGGCACGGTTTCATCACTGTTCACTGTATCAATCACTGTCATGAATATTCACTTTCCATTGGTGTACTCGTCACTCCTAAACCAACATCTATCACGCACGATAATGCAATGTCCACAAGCACTAACACTGAGTATATGGCAAGGGAATGATATATGTATTGTATGCTACCAATAAGCTCTGTATGTTATGAATCAACATGCATGTCATTAACTAAAGTAATTTGCATAAATTAATATGTTAAGAATTCAGCAAAATGATACAAGTAAGATAATTAGAACACTCAGTCAGCAATTCATCAAAATTTGTTTCAGTTCAATCGGGATTCCGGTTTTCAAGATATAGCTATTTCATTTTAAGTGCTCGCGGCTGGAAATTCAGTTTCAGAACTGAACGTCCGTTTCGCGACAAGAATTTCACCCGATTGGGCTCAGAATTTAGCGGTGCTACTGTTGAATGAAATCTAGGGTTTCTAATGGAGTATTCAACGCAACAGACGGATCCTCAATCGCATCTGTACGTTGAAAGTTATACACAGTTTAACCTCAGTGTGTCATTTCAAAATCTGTTCTGGACAGTTATACGTTCTGTCATTTTAAATACAGTTTAAAATAGCAAACGGCGATGAATCGGAATGGAACCACCAGTTTTGTTCAACTAACAGAATTATCTTTAATATACTGCAGGGTTCCGTAACATACGACTTCAGGAAACACAGTGACACAGGTCTTTGGACAGAACACAATAATCATAAACGCTCTGGACTGCAGTCCAGAGTCGCCTTCCGATCTAAATATATTCACAGTTACAGAACGGAAATCATTAGAATTTTACGTAGGGTTAAATTTCATCGAGTCGGCTTCGATTTAAGCCCTCGAACATATCATTCCAGTATGTATATAATTTATGGTGATTTTATTCGTTTTCAGGTACGAGAGAATTCTAGTTTTGACGGCATATTTGGGGGTATCAATTTTTGTCACTAACAATTGTATTTTCCAGCGAGATTCATACACGATATTTATCATCGAAAGGGCCAACAGAAAATATCAGTTTCTGTCAAAATAAACTATTATTTCCATTG
The DNA here is from genome assembly GCA_030015575.1 of Agapanthus africanus. Lineage (NCBI taxonomy): Eukaryota > Viridiplantae > Streptophyta > Magnoliopsida > Asparagales > Amaryllidaceae > Agapanthus > Agapanthus africanus. The sequence goes on from CM057340.1 coordinate 562,621,191, forward strand.
AGATCTAGCATCGAACACTTAGGTCACAATACGTATCGGGAATCGGTAAATTCGTAAACTAGATTATTTAAGTTTGTACCACTATTATTTTAGCATGAAGCAAGTAAACACTTGCCTGGAAACGTCTCGGGGTCGCAAGGCAGCAACGTCGTCACGAACGCGTGATGTACGCCGTGAAACCGATTCGCGCGAGCTTGGATCGAGATGCGGATTTGACGTCGGAGTTCTCGGAGTCGTCTCGCGCTCGCTGGAAGTATAGAGTGGTGCTCTGTGGGTCTCCCGGGTGCGCTGGGGTCGACGATGTCGGCGGTGGTCGCTCCGGCGACGTGCACAGTGAAATGCTTGGAACAAAAGTATGGGTTTTGGAATTTTGAAGAGAGGGAAAAGTTAAGCGGTGGGCTAGGAGATTGTGGTGATGGTGATGATGCTGAGGAGGTGGAGGTCGACGACGTGGTTCAGGTGAAGTGGGGGCTCGTCGGCGTCGGTTGCAGACGGTGACCGTGGTTGGGTGCAAGTGGGTTTGGGAGTGCAGGGGATGCTTGGCGGGGCTCGATTGATGAAGGGTGGAGTCGTGGAGGGAGAAGGTTGGTAGTGGAGGAGTGATCGAGGGTTGCCGAGGGGTTGTCGTCGTCGGAGGTGGAGGTTGCAGTGGGTTGTTCGAGGTTGGGGGCTCGGTGGGTGTAGCGAGAGAGATGAGGAGTGAGTTCGAGAGGGAGAGTGACGAGAGGAGTTGGAGACGATGTTGAAATCGTGGGGGTAACGGCAGGAGCGGGGGCGTGGGCGTGGGCGTGAAACGCGGCGGAGGAAAGGGATCGCGCGCGGAGGGGAAGGTTGCCGTTGGAGGAGAAGATGAACAGGAGCGGGGTCGGGTGAGTTGAGGAAAGTGGGAAAGAGTTGGGCTTGGTTAAATTTTAAAACAATTCCCTTTAAAATACTTCGTGGGCTGCAGGTGAAGAAACGGGCCGGCTCAATTCCAAAAATAATTTTGAGTGGGCTAAGAGAAATTAAAGGGAACGGGCCGGGGATTTATAAGGAAATTTATTTAAAAGAAATGTGTGGGCTTGGTAAAAGGAAACGGGCTGAAGGTTAAAATAGATTAGAGATTTATAAAAAAAACGAATGGGAATTGGCGGGCTAGGTGATGGGCTGAGGGAATTTTAGTAAAGGGTTTAATAAAGAAAATGAATGAGTGGGTTAGGGTTTTGTTGTTAAAATTTTGGTCTTAACTTTTAGGGTTATGGAAATTATAAATATTGGGATTCAAGCAACCACCTTCTACAGAATAATTACGAGGAAAAGTAAATCTCTGGAATTTAGAAAAAATAGGAAAAGCTTTCATTAGGATGGTAACGGGGATTTACAACTAATATGGAGTCGAGAGCCAAAGAACGGTGGCCAAAGGAGGGAGATGAAAACACAAATTTCTTTCATAAAATGACGAGTTCTAGAACAAGAAAAAATAGCATGCATCCATGTATTAGAGGATGAAGGAGAGATCGTAGCCACCGATAACGAAATCTTGAGCCGTGCACAAAACTATTACAAAAGACTTATGGGTGGCAAAAGTGACATTAGATGGGAAGCAAATGAAGGGATGTGGTCAGCCTTAAGTGACGAGATGAAGTTAAAGATAAACGAATTAGAAAAAGATTTCGAAATTGAAGAAATTAAAAGGATGATTGGGAGCTGGGTTCCTGATGGGTTTCCAATGTTGTTTTATTAACACTTCTGGAACTTGGTGAAAAATTAAGATTTGTGCGCTATTTCATGAACTGTACGACCGAAGGTTGAGGTGGAATAAGTTGAGCTATGCATTTGTCAATTTGATTCCGAAAAAAGAGGGGGCGAGGAAACTTAAAGAGTTCTGTCCAATTAGTTTGGTTAACTGTTCGGTGAAGATCGCTACAAAGGTCTTAGCAAATAGACTGAAATTGGTAGCATATAAGTTAGTGCATGAAAATCGAACGGGATTTATAAGCGAAAGTTTTATTTTGGATGGTTTAGCTACGGCATAGGAAGCAATACCACACTCAAAACGAAGAAATTTGGAAGGTTCTAAGTTGAAACTGGATTTTGAGAAGGAATATGAAATGGTGGATTGGGTATGTATTGAGGAGACTGTGATAATGAAAACGATTGGAAGAAAGTGGATTAGTTGGATTAACTAATGGTTGGGATCATATATGACCAAGGTTCGTGCAAATGGCATGGAAGGGAGGAGTTCAAATGGCGAAGGGGTCTTAGGCAAGGAGATCTATTGTCACCATTAGTGTTTGTGCTGATCGCTGACGGTTTGAACAGAATGTTTGAAAGCTAAGGTGGTAGGTTGTTGGGAGATTTGGGTTGGGGGAAGATAAGAATGCAATAGTCAACTTACAATATGCCGATGATACGGTAATATTTAGAAGAGCGAATGAGAACTAGATGAAGATAGTGAAATGGATTTTGTATTGTTTCAAGCTTTGGTCAGGATTGAAAATCAACTTTCAAAAGAGCTCGGTGATTTGTCTAGGAAATCATTACAAATGGGAAGAGAACCAGACGAAGATAGTGAAATGAATTTTGTATTGTTTCGAGCTTTGGTCAGGGATTGAAATTCAACTTTCAAAAGAGCTCAGTGATTTATCTAGGAAATCATTACAAATGGGAAGAAAGACTACAAGAAAACTTCAATTGCAAAATCGAACGGTTCCCCTTCAAATACCAAGGTTTACCTATTAGATCGAGGTCTTTAAAAAAGAATGATTGGTTGGAATTGCTGGATAAAATTCAAGGAAAGTTAGTAGGATGGAAAGGAAAATTGTAGTCTTTAGGATCAGGAATTACCTTGTTAAAATCGGTCTTATCGGCACAATCTTCATATTATATGTCATTTTATTGGCTACCGGACTGGGTGATTGAACGGATAAATCGATTAAGACATAAATTTCTTTGGAATGGAGTTAATAAGAAAAAATACGGGTATCACTTAATAAAATGGGAAAATGCATGTAGATCTAAGGAAGAGGGAGGTTTGGGAATAAAAAATTTGAGATGTATGAATAAGGCTTTATTAAGGAGATGGTGGTGGATATCGTGTACGCTACCGGATGCAGTTTAGATGAATTGTGTTAAAAGTGCATGTGTAGGAAAAATCAACGCATGGAATGGTAAAGAGAAAAACAATTATTCTAGTTCAGGATTTTGGAATGAGATGATGGAGATTAAGATGGCTTTTTTTTCTCAAGTACTGTTTTTACAATTGAAGATGAAAAGAACATAAGTTTTTGGAACGATAGATGGTATGGAGAGGAAAAGCTTGGTTTGCAATACCTATCGTTGTATAACCCAGCCAAAGACAAAGAGGCGTCAGTGTTGTCTCGGTGGAGGGGTAAAAGCCGGTGGCAAAGATTTCTGAGAGCATTATCGAATGAAGAGAGAAGATGCAGAAAAAATCCCATAGTTTTCTGAGAGAATTAGAAACCAATGGAAGGAGGAAAGGAAGATCGTGCAGTTTGGAACAGGGAGAGTAACATTAAGTTCACGATCAAGTTGTTCTATGATATACTTAATTTTGGAGGCTAAAATGTAATTATTTTGAAGCAATTTGGAACGCTAGAGTACCATTGAAAGTGAGAGCATTCATGCGGTTATGTATTAACAATGCAATCTTAACTTAGGAAAATCTTTCAAGAAGAAAATGGGTGGGAGATAAGAATTGTGTTCCATGCATGCTACAAAGAGACTAAAACAATTGACTATTTGTTCATAAATCGCGTGTACTCTGTTAATATATGGTCATGGTTCGTTATAATTAATGTTAATTTGAAACCTGAACCGTAACACGACATTTGGGCTCTTTGGAGGGAAAAGGTTAAAAAAGGGCATTGTAAAATTTTGGATATAGGGATAGCAGCACTAATATGATCAATTTGGCATGGAAAAAATGAAAGAATTTTTAATAAAATGTTTGAAAATGCAAATCAATTAGAATGTGGTAATGAAGCTCTCCTTGTTTTCTGGACAGGTTTAGCGGGGCACATGTGGAAAAAGAGAGCGAGGTTGAGCAGCTCGGAGCGAAAGATAGAGGATGTCGGTGGAGTCGATGCAGGAAGTTTGAAGTCGCAGAAAGGTGTTTTTGGCAGGCATGTATGTATTATTATTAATGGCTGGTTATATTTTTTGCATATTTCAATAGTGTATTATGTTTTGTGGGGGTAAAACTTAGCGTTTTATAGCCCCTTGCTTAGGTGTGTGCTTTTGTTTGGTCTTTAAAACTTTGTTGGTTCTAGCATGTTATCCAATGTTGTGAACATGTGTTTGGAGGAGCGGGTTAGCTCTTACCTTCATGTTTAGCTTTTGGTGGTTACTAGCGTTTGATATTGTATCTTTAATTCCCTTGCTTTGTTTCTTTCCTTTCTAATCTTTGTAATGTTTCGTTAAGCCTTTTTAATGAAACGCGGGAAGAGTCTCTCCCCGCGTTTGTTAATAAAAATGCAAGGAACATTGAACACAGTCCACCTCTCTCTCTCTCTGACTCTGGCCTAATAATTTGAAGCTTATTAGCAATGGACAAGAGCGAAAAAAGGTAGAGCAAGGCAAAGCTGCAAAAATTGCAACAGTCACGTTAAAGTCAACTTGAAAAAGAAAAGGAAAGGGGAAAACAACAAACTTGCAATAAATTACAAGTATCCAGATAAAAGATAAAAGCTGTGTCATTATTATTTTGAAAGCAACCAGACACTCTCACTGCACCATGTCAGCAAATTTATTCACAAGCAAATAAAATGGAATGCAAAAGAAAATTAAATTTGGAAGAGCCGTGGCCATAAGAAGCAAATGGAAGCTGTGGCCCAAGGCACACACTGTGGACTTCACAAAAACCTCTCCCATGCTACCAAACACCTTCCATTTATTTCAACTCGTCCATCTTCCAGTTGTCCCCCCCAGACCCCCCCCCCCCAACATCGTCTACATGCCATCCAACACCAAACTCTCAAAAATACTCCATCCCCAAACCGCCACACGAACCTTTCCTCTCTCTGAATCTTACCGTAGAGTTCTGATTTGACATTTTGGGGTATAAATTGGTTATCCGTTATGATGTGATACATGGACGATTTAGTTTTGAAGAAGAATCAAGATTTGAGGAATTTTTTTTTCTTTTACGTTATTTTAACAGGTGAAGATCCCGCATAATCCTCATCTCATGCCTTTAAGTAGAAGTTGTTTATTAGCCATCTATGTTGTGATACACAAGAGCGAGGTATACCTTCTCTCTCTCTCTCCAACACTAGTAAAATAGGGGGTTGCCCCTACGGATGGGATTATCCGTTGGGGCAGATTTTACTTGGACCTACGGATTAATCCGTAGGGCTAAAGGGTTGCCCCTACGGGCACTGACTTTCAAGAATAAAAAATTTGATTCTTAATTTGGTGTTTGCCCCTACGGTGGCGCAAACAAAGGACCTACGGACATATCCGTAGGGGCAAGTAAATATCGATTTAAAACAAATCCAGATCGAAAAGCCTACGCTCATTTTCTCTCTCTCCCTCAAACGCGCGCGAAAAACCCTAAATCGCCACCGTCGCGTCGCCACCGTCGCCGGCCGTCGTCGCCACCGTCGTCGCCACCGCCGATTTCGTCGCCATCCTCGTCGCCACCGCCAGTTTCGTCGCCACCGTCGTCGCCACCGCCGGTTTCTTCGCCAATTCGACGCCGTCGTCGCCACCGCCCGTTCAGGTATAAATCTCGAGGTAAATTAAAGCATTTTTGGATTATTCATGGCTGGGTCTGGGTTGCGCGCGCGAGAGTTGGGTTTGGGCAGGGGCGCGGTGGCGGTCGGGGTCGGGGTCGGGGTCGGGGTCGGGGTAGGGTTAGGGTTGGGGTTCGGCTGCTGCTGTGGTGGGGCTGGGGTTAGGGTTACGGTGGGGCTGGGGTTAGGGTTACTGTGGGGCTGGGGTAGGGTTACGATGGGCTGGGGTTAGGGTTGGGGCTAGGGTTAGGGTTACTGTGGGGCTGGGGTAGGGTTACGGTGGGCTGGGGTTAGGGTTGGGGCTAGGGTTAGGGTTACTGTGGGGCTAGGGTTAGGGTTATGAGAGGCATGTCAGCATATTTATGTGTAATAATTGAGAGGATCAAGCTAAGTTCTATGCAAGCAGTCCCTCAGAATACATAGAAAGCTAGCCTTACATTTTAAATTAACATATTCCATAGTTGTCTTAATCGTAAGGCAGATACCCATATTGTGTAAGAGCTGACATTAATACAACCATAGGGAGCTGACTGATTACATCTCATGTGGCATTAAAATCTATAAATGGACATACGAGATAATGCAAAGAAAGAGCAATAGATCAAGACTCAATCAACTTTCCTATGCTTTATGATTTCAGCGGATAGCTCAACTTTAGTTTCAACTTTATATTCTTATTTTTCTCTCTTTTTTCTTTAGTGCTTCTTCCTCCATTTCTTTGAAGAGTCTCTCACAGCGAAATACACTCCATTTTTTCTTAATGGGATAGAATCCTACCCCCGACAGCCGGAACACATACATACAAACGCATAATTAGAGAGCGACTCGAGATGTTCGGGTTAAAACCAATATATGATACTCGATGATGATATGAAACTTTCATATTCCCATCGATACCCGTATATGAAACTAAAACGCCACTTAGTCCCCGTCTATCGGTTAACATACGTGCGATGCTCGTCGTGACCTAGAACTATACGAAGGTTGTTAAATATCGGACAGTATAGCTCGATACTAACAACCGTCGTATAGTCTGCGCGACAAGAAAATTCAATCGTATGGTAACCCATAGATTTGTCCCGTGTGGACAAGTTAAGAATGTATAAAGCAAACGCCTTCATTCACTTGTGTTTTCATCCGTTTCGAGATATTTCGTCGGTACCTTTCCGCTGGTTCTCCGTGTACAAAGATAGATTAGATGTTCATTTCAACGTTGTTTCACAGCTTTGAAATGATTATCTATTCTATTACAGTGTACTCGGAGAACAGCGGGGAGGTGCTGCCGAAATTTACTCGAAACGGTTGAAAGCACAAGTGATGGGCGTTCGCTCTATACATTCTTAATGGGATAGAAGCCTACCCCCGACAGCCGGAACACATACATACAAACGCATAATCAGAGAGCGACTCGAGATGTTCGGGTTAAAACCAATATATGATACTCGATGATGATATGAGACCTTCATATTCCCATCGATACCCGTATATGAAACTAAAGCGCCACTTAGTCCCCGTCTATCGGTTAACATACGTGCGATGCTCGTCGTGACCTAGAACTATACGAAGGTTGTTAAATATCGGACAGTATAGCTCGATACTAACAACCGTCGTATAGTCTGCGCGACGAGAAAATTCAATCGTATGGTAACCCATAGATTTGTCCCGTGTGGACAAGTTAAGAATGTATAAAGCAAACGCTTTCATTCACTTGTGTTTTCATCCGTTTCGAGATATTTCGTCGGTACCTTTCCGCTGGTTCTCCGTGTACAAAGATAGATTAGATGTTCATTTCAACGTTGTTTCACAGCTTTGAAATGATTATCTATTCTATTACAGTGTACTCGGAGAACAGCGGGGAGGTGCTGCCGAAATTTACTCGAAACGGTTGAAAGCACAAGTGATGGGCGTTCGCTCTATACATTCTTAATGGGATAGAAGCCTACCCCCGACAGCCGGAACACATACATACAAACGCATAATCAGAGAGCGACTCGAGATGTTCGGGTTAAAACCAATATATGATAATATGAAACCTTCATATTCCCATCGATACCCATATATGAAACTAATTAAAAGCGCCACTTAGTCCCCGTCTATCGGTCAACATAACGTGCGATAATTTATTCTTTTCAACGACAAACGCACACACAAAGCATCTACATGGATTTTCTCCTTTGTCAGTAACTATCCCGTTCTTATATTTCTCAATATAGTCAGCATAACCTACAATTTATATGTTATTCAGTCTAACATGGCCCATGAGTACGTCAGAGTTAAGGACTGGATGTATGTGGATTGGAAACAACGTATGCAACCTACGTTTGTCGCAGGGGTTGCTGCTTTCCTTGAATTTGCACGAGCACATAATAAGATCATATTAGAGAAGATTCTCTGTCCGTGCGATAGATGTGGCAATAAGTACTGGCAGAAGGTAGAATTGGCAGAGCTTCATATTGTAAAACATGGGTTTACTAGACTTTATTCAATTTGGAAATATCACGGGGAAGGAGAAGAATGCAGTACTGCGGTAGAAGGAGAACACGATAATGCGGCAGGAGAAGAAGAAGAATTCGGTAATACGGCAGGATACGGAAATTTATTTCCATCAGAAGAAATGGAGGATATGGTAGAGGCTGCCCTAGGTGAATCTATTCGTACCGAAGATGACATTCCTTCCGGTCAAGGACCGCGTGCGGATAAATATGAAAATTTCATGAATGATGCTAGGAAACCAGTTTATGAGAATGCGAAGTATTCCACCCTCTCATGGTTCGTCCAACTTTTCCAAATTAAGTGCCTAAATGGATGGAGCAACAAGTCATTCACAATGCTTCTTTCGTTCTTGAAAGATTCTATGCCTCCGGGAAATAATGTGCCCGAAAGCTGGTACGAAGCCCAGAAAATGATGTCTGATTTGGGTCTAAAGTGCGAGAAGATTCAAGCATGTCCTAAAAATTGCGTGTTGTACCGGAAAGAGAATTCAGATTTGAAAGAGTGTCCAACATGCGGAGAGGCCAGGTATAAGCCGAAAGATTCTGATAAGAAGCCTGATATACCTGTGAAGATAGCACGATATTTTCCCATAACACAGAGGCTACAGAGGCTATTCAGGTGCAAGAAAACAGCCGAGGCAATGATTTGGCATCATCGTGCTCCTCCAAGCGAAAATGGAAAAATGAGCCATCCAAGAGATTCACCGGCATGGAAGGATTTCGATAGGAGGCACACAATATTCAGTAGCGATCCCCGCAATGTCCGGCTCGGACTGGCTGCCGATGGCTTCTGCCCATTCAACTATATGGCTGGAAGTCACAGTACATGGCCCGTTGTAATGATAATTTATAATCTGTCGCCTTGGTTGGCTATGGACCAATCATACTTTATGATGCCTCTTCTTATCGACGGACCAAACTCACCGGGGAACAATATCGACGTCTATCTCCGACCTCTGATTGAGGAGCTGAAAACTTTGTTTATTGATGGTGTAGAGACATATGATTCAAACACAAATACAACCTTCATACTGCGTGCGGCTTTAATGTGGACAATTAATGACTTTCCTGCATATGGAATGCTTTCAGGTTGGTCCGTACATGGTCACAAAGCATGTCCTCATTGCCATGAACACACAACATCAAAATTTTTGAATTTTAGCAGGAAGGTTTGTTATTGCGGCCATCGACGTTTTCTGCCTCCAGACCACCCCTACAGGTTAGACACGGTTCACTTTGATGGTCATCAGGAGCTTCTTGGGCCTCCATCCCCATTGTCCGGAGAGGACGTGACTGCTAAATGGGATGGTTACAATAACGTGACCTTCGGGATGGATCCGACGAGACAGGTCAAACCACAATATTGGAACAAGTTAAGCATTTTCTTCGAGCTTCCGTACTGGTCTACAAATTCAGTGCGTCATTGTCTGGACGTCATGCATATAGAGAAGGGAGTATCAGAGCACATACTTAACTTGCTTCTGTGTAAAGACGGGAAATCGAAAGACAACATGAATGCCCGGATGGATCTACAAGAGTGGGGAATAAGAAGTGAACTGCACCCTAAACCGGTAGCGGGTAAACCGGGCAAGTTTGTACTTCCCAATGCCGCTTATCATATGTCACAACCGGAGAAGAAAAGATTCCTGCAGGTGTTGCATGATTTGAAAGTCCCCACAGGTTTCTCAGGATCATTCAGCAAGAAAATAAAAATTGTGAAGGGCAAGATCGATGGGCTGAAAAGTCATGACCACCATGTTATCGTGGAGCACCTTCTTCCATTAGCCCTCAGGACTTCTCTCCCCGACTCGGTTGGTCTAGTAATCAACGACCTATGTTGTTTTTTCAGGGAGTTGTGTGCTAAAACGCTGGAGGTTGCGACGCTGGATAAACTACAAAATTCTATTGCGTTGATACTTTGCAAGTTTGAGCGTATTTTCCCACCGTCATTCTTCGATATCATAATACACTTGACGGTTCATCTTGCAACTGAGGCGAAGTTAGCCGGACCGGTACAATATCGATGGATGTATCCCGTCGAGAGGTACATGTAATTTTTCGTTTCGCGCAATTTATAAATTTATTTTTGTCATGTATGCCCGTGTTTATTTATTCAACATATTCTCATTAGGTACCTTTACACTCTTAAGAAGTATATACGCAATAAAAATCGACCAGAGGGTTCTATCATGCAAGGTTATCTTCTTGATGAAGCAACCACATTTTGCTCCCGCTATCTGGACGAGAACATTGAGACAAGGCTTAACCGACCTCGAAGAATTCAAGACGGGCCATATGGTAAAGCCGAGTATAAGAGGGTAGACACTATGTTTATCAACAAGATATACCGGTTTATCTTGCTTAATTGCGAATGTCTTGAACAAATTAGAGAGTAAGTTCTTTTGGATTAATTGTTATATCTGTGTTTGTGTGTGTATGAAATGACATAATATTAATGTCACAATTATTTGTCGAAAACAGAACTCATTTTAACGAGGTACGTGAGGGGTATCCTGATTGGAACGAAGAGCGTTTGGAAAAATACCATCAGGATAATTTTTGTGATTGGGTCACAGAGCATGTAAGTTATTCGAATTACATTTTATTGCTATCAGTTTTAATCTAAACTTGTATCGTTATGTATTTATCGTAAAATTTGTTTTGTTAGATCCACGATCCGAACTTGTCTGCATCATTTGAGAGTGATTCAAGATGTTTAGCTCAATTTCCTAGTATGGAGGTTGCACATTACAAAGGATTTGGTGTCCTTGGATACAAATTCGAAATTAAGGACATAGAAACATCTAGAATCACTCAGAATAGTGGTATTGCGACGGTAGGATCGGACGGTGTGATTTACTATGGGTACTTAAATTGTATACTCGGCATCCACTATCCCGGACGATCAGAACCCTTTTATATATTCCACTGTACTTGGTACGATCCGCGAACCGATACAGACAGGTGGAGAAGCAGTCTTGGGACTTGGAAAGATGAATATGGATTGACCAGTGTGAACACACTTCGATTTTACGGTCAAGACGATCCGTTTATCTTTCCGAACCAAGCGTTCCAAGTATACTACTCACAGTGTTTGAAGCATCCGGGGTGGAGTGTTGTATGCCGATGGAAACCTAGAGATGTCTACGATGTCCCAGAATACGAGGATAGCGATGAGGACGAAGAAGAGAGAAGTCTTAAAGTGCTCCGACCGTCTGTTTCGAAGGACGGGTTGTCTTCGACCGATCATGAAGTTACGTGGGTTAGAAATGACATCGACGATGAAATCCAAGTAGATATGTATGATGCGCCCACGAAACGAAAAAGGTTATCAGTAATGTTATATTATTACTTCACATTTTACGCTCTAGAGCATATATAGTCAATACTTTTAATGATTGTCTAATGCGTTCACGAACCGTTTATCTAGATTGGATGACGATGTCGGGAGCAGCGAGGGGCGGCAGGAGCTCCAGCCGCGGCAGAGGCAGAGGCAGAGGCAGAGGCAGAGGCAGAGCGGTTCTGCCGCCCGGAGAGCTCCGTAGGGAGCTTCAGAGGGCCGGTCTTGCACCCAGATCGGAGACCCCTTCGGATGCCTCCTTCCGTGTGGATTTTGCCACACCTCCAGGTATACTGCACGCATATCCATTTTCAATTTAATATTACAGATATTCATGCCTGTTTATGTCAAAATTACTTATATTGTCAATGTTTGATTGTCTAGTTGTTGGTCCTGCGTCCACATCTGGGACAGAGGCCACCCCCGCTCCTCCAGGTATGTTTATATATCATATAGTGCATGCATATTGATTTAGAACGTTATATTATTGATCTAGAACGTTATATTATTGATCTACACATTCTTTTTGCAATTACTTATCAAATCTATTTTTAATTGTCTAGTTGTTGGTCCTGCGTCCACATCTGGGACAGAGGCCACCCCCGCTCCTCCAGGTATGTTCATATATCATATAGTGTATGTATATTGATGTAGAATGCTATATCATAAATACACATTCCTTTTGCTCTTACTTAGCAATTTTTATTATTGTCTAGCTGTAGGTGGTGACACCACCGCACCTGCGGGTATGTTTATATGTCCTATAGTTCATGCATATTAATTTAGAACGTTATATTATTGATCTACACATTCTTTTTGCAATTACTTATAAAATCTATTTTTAATTGTCTAATTATAGGTGGTGCGTCCACACCTTCCACAGGGGCCACTCCTGCCGCTTCCGTACCCTCCGCATCGTCTGCAGGTTAGTATGAATAAATTTAAAATATTTATTTATTTTACATATGCTCTATAGCATAAATATGAACTTCATGGAGATTTAGCGTCGATGTTTATTTTATAGTTGGAGGGGATGCGTCCGGGTCCGGGACCCCGGTTGTTCCTCACCGGAGGAACTATCGTCCCGCTCGTGCTGCTGCTCGGGCCCAGGCTCGTGCGTTATTCACCGGAGGTATATATCACACTTGAATTTTTGTTTAACCTTGATTTCTTAATACAACTTTGTATTATTATTGATTGTCTTGATATTTCGTGCAGACGCAGGGCCTCTCCATCCCCAGAGGGGGACTCGAGGCCCGAATCAGTCCCATAGGCTGAGGCCTAATAGAGCTAGGGGGGAGGCAGCATTCCCCCTATTTTTTACCCTTGACTATCGCTATACCGGTCCTCATGCCGAGAGGTTCGGCCGGTATTTGGGGGACGAGAGCCGGATCGTGAAAAACTATCCACTTCACGTTGAGTGGGGCGAGCAGCACCAGCGCTCATTCGCCCTCTTCTTTGAACAGGCTCAGGTATGTATTAATATATATTTTCATTTGATCTATCCAATATATTTATTATTAACACTTGCAATCTAATAACAATGTTTTTTTTTTGTATTTTCAGTTGGATTACGATTTTCAGCCTGTAGCCGACCCTGATCACTCGGGGAGGGTGCTCGACCTTCATGCTCTGTACAATGGCCTGATGAAGAACATGCAGGCCAAGGTCCGATACAACAGGAATGAGCTGAAGGCCGACTGCTACTCCCTATGGATAGCGACCCCCGAGGCAGAGAGAGCGGCCCTCCTATCTACTCCGGCGTTTGCGAGAGTCGACGTAGAGACATGGCCTCTATTGTGCGCTTATTTCGACTCCGAACGCAAACAAGTAGGTATTTTAAATTTAATTCATTATTTATGATATAATTTATTTCTTTGTGTTTCTTAATTAGAAAACTAAATGTTAATGCGTTGTGCAGAAACAGGCCGCTCAGAATACAGAGAACAGGAAGTCGGCGAAGAGGGGTCGCCCCACTTACACAGGTGGCTCGAGGAACATTACTCGAGCCATGGAGTTATCGGTAAATTAAGTGTTATTCTCTAATATTCTGCAATATTAAGAGTTATTCTCTAATATTTCTAATATTAAGAGTTACTTTCTAATATTGCAGACATCTCGGACCGTGGCGTCAGGTGGTACACCGAGCGTGCTGTCCGCATATCTTGCCGTCCACGGCACCTCGACAGATCCCGCCACGGGCGAGCTTCGATGTCCCGACGTCGCTACCCAGGAGTACTGCGTAAGTGTTAATATTTTTTCTACCCAAATTTGAAATTTTAGTTTTGGAAGGTTCAAGTTTAAATTTTATACTTATACTTTACTGCTTAATGTGGGTGTAGGAGCGGGTGGTTGAGCAGGCCCAGGCCTCGGGGATCGATTTTACCGGACAGAACGATCCGAGGCTGCTGACCCCAGTTCTGGACGCCGCACACGGAGGGCACCACGGAGGTTGGGAGAGAGGCCGGGGATTGGGCCCTAGCAGGGCCCATATGAGGTTGGACTCCACCCCGGCGGTTACTTCCTCCGTCTCCAGTGGCCGGCATGTCCATCAGGAACTGGATAGCTTGAGGGCCACCGTTCAGGAGTTGAAGGAGATGCTGGTATGTATACTACTTTATAGTAAAATATCATTTCATATTATATACATATCAACACAACCCTTATTAGTACGTAAGTCTGATTAATCATACATACATATGTAATTAAAATAAACAACGCTTTTCCAAACTAGATATCCAAACAGGGTTTCGAAATAACTTAATAATGAAACGAATTCGAATAATACACAGTTCTTAGACGCTTCTTACACACGTTATGTCCAGACGCGACAGGGTAGATCGGCCGAGCCTCCACATGCATCTCCTTCGGCTGCGGCTCCGCAAGCCACTACATCGGCTGCGGTTCCGCAGACAGCTCCTGTAGCTCCACCGCCCACTCAGACTCCCGCAGCCGCGGCTCCGCAAGCGACTACCTCGACGGCGGCTGCGCAGACCACGACGCCAGCTCCACATGCCGCTCAGACTCCTTTATTTGCAGTATTGGATAGTGTATTTACCGAGGAGCAGGCGCGCGTTATTCGAACGTTACTCGGAGGTGGAGCTGGACCGAACTAGGGTAGCTTTTTGGTTCTTATTTTTTGAAACATGTATTTATTTATATCACATTGTACTACATTTTGAAACGATATTGATATTGGTTTGAATTTATATCATATTCAGTTTTTGGGTTTCTTTTGTATATTATATATATGCGTGGGATGTGATTATGAATACTGTAATATATGATTTGATTGATGTATATAGTATTGTGCACAGGGCGGGAAAAAATCTAGCAGCCCTTTTTTAAAAAAAAATACAGAAAACATGTACCTACGGATTACTCCGTAGGTAAATATATTGCCCCTACGGGGTTATCCGTAGGGGCAAACTATCAGGAAACCTGATATCAGGAAACCTGATATCAGTGTAGGGTGTTGGATGTGCCCCTACGGATATATACGTAGGGGCCAATATATATCCCCTACGTATATATCCGTAGGGGCAAAATATCAGTTTCCCTGATATTTTCCCCCCGCGATCTCAGTGCATTGTGTAGGGAGTGGCCCCTACGGAAACAGCCGTAGGGGCTACTTTATATCCCCTACGGCTGTATCCGTAGGTATATACAATATATTCAAAAAAAAAATTAAATATATGATTTTATTACCCCTACGGGGTACTCCGTAGGGGCTATAGCACCTACTGAGTTATCCGTAGGGGAATATATTTATCCGTAGGGCCAAGTTCAGGACCTCAACTTGCACCTGCGGCCTTTGCACCTACGGGGTGTTTTTACGTCCCTACGTATATATCCGTAGGGGCAGTAGGTTGCCCCTACCGATAAATCCGTAGGGGCAACCCTTATTTGTAGTAGTGCAAATCTCAAGTCCATGTATCACAATAACATCAAGGTTGCCTAACCAGCCTGACCCAATCCTCTCTCGTAATGTTGTATCCTATCCGTTTGAATCCTTTACAGATTCTCATTTGATATTTTTAGATAGAAACTGGTTATCCATGGTGTGTGGTGCAATACACGGATAATTGAAAGAAAAATCAAACCTTTACAAAATTATAATGGGGAAAGATCCAAAATAATCTCCATTTGATGGTTTAAATAGAAGTTGGTTATCGACCGTCTATGGTGTAATATACAAGCGGTGAGATGAAGACATATTAAATCTTATTTATGAGCATATTAGGAATGTAAATGGACCGGATACGGATCGTACATAGGTGTTACCATTCATTTATGACAATTTTAGACGGATTCAACTATAGATACGGATAGTTATTGGAAATAAAAACTACTGTCTGTATTTGGTAAAGTCGATGCGGATACGAAATAAATATTAGAAAAAATGCACTTATTAAAGCCAAATATTAGGTACGGATACCGAACGGATATGGTGCTCCCATATCCGTATTCGATGTCTAGTGTCAGATGGTCATCGGAAATGAGAATCCCCATCTTTATAAAAATCGGATCTGGATACGGATACAGAGCTGGCTCGGATTATCCGCCTAAAGCATATTCTTTCTCTCTCACCCAATCTTAAGTTCGTGTATCACAACATGACGGTTGCGTAAGCAGTTTTTATCTAAAAATGTCCGATGAGAATTCAAGATGATATGTACCTAAATTTAACTGTATATCTATTCGAAGCGGTTGATAACCAGCTTTCTACCGGATCCTTGTTCGTTGCTTGCAATGTCTCATGCAGCGGATCCTGAATAAGACGCTTTTATTCTAACGGGTAAAGAATCCAACGGTGGACTTGTGATCTGTAATTAATTTCACAGATTCTCTCTCCCTCTCTCTCACTTGCATTAAATTTTGAAGAGAGAACAAGATTCTTCTAGGGTTTCGAGCTCTCGCCATTACTCTTCTCCAATTCCCAAAACCTCAGTCCTAGCCCTAGCCCTAGCCTCGCTCACATTTAATGCGCTTCGCTTTCTACTCCTTCAACTCCTCAGTCAATGCCCCAGTGAAAAAGATCGCGGCTAGTATAAGCTAAAAGACGAGCCTTTGGAGAGAAATCACTGGAGCTTCAGAGCTCGGCCATGGCGTCGCCTTTCGTTTCTTGCTACATTGCCTTCTCGCTCCTTTGCTTGTGCGCTCTCAGCACCGAACCGGTTGATGAGAAGAAGCCCCCTTTCTCGTTCGAATTCGACCGATTCGAGCAAGATCGCAGCTTTGATTCAAGGATCGCCCTCTACGGCGACGCCGAGGTTAGCAACTCAACCATCCAATTGTTTAGCAAAGCAAGGGCTATGTGCAAGAAACCCATCAGATTTCTCGGCACAAACCCTAGCTTTTCCACCAACTTCTCTTTCTCGATCTCGAAAGGAAATGGGGGCTGCTTCGCTTTCTTGCTCGTTCCGAAAAAATCTAAGTCTAAGTCTAAGATTTTGCCTAAATTTCTTGCTGTGGAATTTGCTAGCGATTACAATGGAACCCACCTTGCAGTTGATGTAGCTGGGAAAATTTCTAATGTCGATTTGGGCTTGGATGGTAGTCGAAAGCTGCATTCTTGGATCGATTATGATGATGCTTCGAAGACGATCGAAGTGAGAGTGAGCGAATTCGGGGATTTGAGGCCTTCAAGCTCTCAAATCTCGTTTTCGATTGATTTATCATATGCTTTGTGGAGAGAGAGAATGTATGTTGGCTTAAGCTATTCAAGTGAGAACTCAACCCAAAGTAGTAATGTATATTCATGGAGCTTTGTAGTTAAGCATGGAGCTCCTTATCTAATGCATTCCCGGCCTTTGAATCCCGAATCATTCGCTGAGAACTCTTATGAAGATTCTATGACTCATTCAAGGAGAAGCTTTCATTGGAAAATTCTCATGGCTTTATTGGTTGGTGCCATTTTCGGGGCCTTCATTGCATCGATCGCGTTCTCGTTGAGATCTAAGGTTGTTAATAGACATCGAAATCCGATCGCGCCTATAGTCGAAGCCGAGCATGAGAAGATTGTAGTGGATTCGAAGAAAGATTCGGCCGATGGAATGAAATAGAAGTTTTGAGGTGAGTGTTGTTGTATTGTACATCTATGCTGCTATTAATCCTGTTTTGTACTCCAATGATTGATGGAAAATGTAGCTTTTGTGCCAAAACTTATGCAAATGCTAGGCTTTCCATCAAGAATTGAAATTATTGTATCTTCGAGTATGTCCAGTAGTTAATGTAGATTATTTCATTGTTGTTTGGAAGTTTAATCTTTTTCTATAAATGGATATGTGACAAATTTAAGATGATGCAACTTGATGTTCCGTTGTCATGATCTTATTACCGTTCTGCATTTCATCATTGGTTGGTATGTTTCTCTATTTAGGCCCTACCGATATGGTATAAGCCCTCTTTTGGATGAGCATGCACTTGAGCCTTGAATTGAAGTATGAAGTAAACGAACCGTGCAGGACCTCCTCCTCAATCTGAATCAAGCACACCGAGAACGACAGACACGTGACTCTAAAATTGGAGTTTGCAAATTTTGGTTTGCAAGGCTCAAACTCAAAAAATGGAATTAACAAACTTTGGACATATTGGAGTTGAGATACTTGCAGGTATCTCAACTTTTGGTCGGAGATACTTGCTGTTATCTCAACTCCAATATGGTTATCAACCAAGGGAAAGTCAGCATTTTGGAGTTAACTTTGGCTAACTTTATGAAACACTCCATTCCCAAACACGGCCTTATTGATTAGAATGTATAGGCACCTCTTAGCTCATGCCATAAGAATTATTAATATTTGCATCAAAGTAGATTTTCATCATTTACTAGTAATTGTTAAATAAATTGCAAAATCTTAGCATGGGGCCAAAATTGTTCTTATGTCATTTAAATTGATTTAGTTTGCATAACACAGGAGATGGGAAAAAGTCATGTGTGATGCTCATTGCTCTTGATTGGGAGGGACAAACCATTTACTCAATAATTTGGATTAGGGGTAATCGAACAGAGCCGACTCAGGTTCGGCTCAATAAAAGCTTGTTCAGATCTGGCTCATTAGTAAATGAACCAAAACTGGAGCCAGAAATCCAGCTCGTTTAGCAAGCCGAACTCGAGCTCAAGTTCGGTTTATTTATAATTTATAGGTTTTATATTTTAAATTTAAACCCATTAATCCAATACCATACGCCCAAGAATCGATTTGATGCGCTTTCTCTCAAGCATACCCTAATCGCAATTCCTACCTCTCATTTAGAAGCGGCACTCCTCTCCCATCTTCAACACATTGATATGGGACCCTATCTCGGCGACGCTGGGACCCTGGCTCTTCTTGGCGCTCTCTAAATCACAACCACCTTTCTCCTTCAGCTGATTGGGGCCCCTATTTCTCTTCTTCGCCCCCTTCATTTTCAAATTCAAACAACCATAATCCGAACTTTGATTTCCTCTAGATCTCCTGCTGCATCTCCTTCAACTGATTCGATTATAGGGACTTAGAAACCGAGTCATCGGCTTGTTTATGAGGTCATCAGCTCAAAGCCAATGAGCTGAACGAAATGGGAATATGAGCCAGCTTCTTTGGGCTCGGAATGAATTCAAGCTTGAGCTAAATTTAAGCTAACCGAACTCAAGCTGATCCCAGCTCGCTTGAGTTTGGCTCAATTAGCAGCCCTAATTTGGATTGTTTCAGAATGTAGGTATTAGTTTGAAATCTGTCATAAGATCTTCTATGCAATTTGTTTCGAAATCAGTTCAAGATGATAGAATAAACATCAAACAGACATGTTTGTGATGAAACACCGAAGCGCTGTTTTTCTTAAATAGCTTGTTCAATTTGTTTACGCATGCGACAACCAGCTACAACCATTTCTAAGCACAGGGAGTCTCTTTATTTATATTTATTTATAGCTAACTGATGGTTTCCTTTAAATTTGCAAAACCGGTTGTTTTTTCCTTCAGCATTTTCAACCAAAAAAATCTTCTACATGCTATTAATTCTACAAGAACTTCTACTGTGGTTTGTAAGAATGCTCTACTTGCCAGCAAAATTGGGAAAATGCCACATGCTTTATTTTCTCTATATTCACTTTCTATTACAATTTTGACCAAGAGAAAGGTCCATTGTCATCTCAGTTAAAAAAATTAAAAGAAACTCTGCGAGAAATAGAACTGTAATCAAGAAGAGGCATCAGTTAACGAAATCAAAGCTGTTAGTTCTCCGAGAAACCAGAATCGAGTCGCTTGTGTTTTATAAAGTTGTTAATCTCTTGATAACAAGATGCCATCATTAAAAGAAAAACGTTTATCTTAATGTGCTGCATGTCGCAGGGACTCCAACTTTCTTGTTGCAAGGCATGCATTGTATCATAAATGAATATTAAAAACCTTAGCGCTGCATAGACATTGTTGTATATTTATCAGCATTGTGTTCCAGAATCAAGTTCTTTCCTCCTGGTCTTGTTATAAGACTGCAGAAAATGCGCTAAATCACATCTACACGGCAGCAACAAAAGAATTGATGTGCAGTTCAACTCAAGTCAGCTGTTTCATTTCTCGGTTCTAAAAATCATTTCCCATTAACTGAAGTGGTAAAAGAACAAAACTTTGTGGCCAAAAATGCGAAAAAGAGGGTAAAACAATTGAAAATACAATAATTATAGCATACCCAGCAAACTACAAAGCATTATATTCCACACTCAATTTGCATTTACGAGCATCACTTGGATATTCGTAATATTCTTCACTGTAAACATAAACATTCTCCCTTTACCCATGTAAACGAAGATAAACTCAGCACTACCTTCTCAAATTACAGGTGCCATAATATAGAATAACCAACCCCAACAATGGCATGCCATTAATTAACTTGCAGCTGCTGAGCAATAACAATGTTTAGGCCACATAAAATCTTCTGTGTACATTGACAATGTTAGTAATCCCCTCAACAAATTAGTAAGAGTTTCTGATTAAAAATGAAAAAGCAAATTATAAGAGTTTTTATTCTGCACGACGATCACCACGCATGCAGTGGTGGGCACGATAATAAAGTAAGATGAGGATAATAAATTAGCGGCTAAATTGCCCGAAATGAAGAAAATCCTAACCTTGTATCCACTTTACCAATCCATATTTGTTTCTGTGACTCTCTTTTCAAATTACCTCAATGAGATTAACTTTGCAATCGAACTGGAAAAAAAAAATTGGGGGAAAAAAGAAGACAGCAAAAAGGATACAAGTCCAAGGGTGGATTAGACAAATAAAAATAGCAAAATAAGATTTCTGACAGTTGCAAAAGCAGAGACGCTAAATTGCAGATATTTAAAAGATAGAAATGTTTTCCCTCTGTATGGCCAAAAGTAAAAGAGGTTTCCTACTTTCTGTAGCCTAAACTAGAAGTTGGGAAGCTCTAATGCATACATCATAGAAGAGCTTCAATATCAAGGGCCATGCACTCATCTGCATTCTGAATGGTAGTTTTTCAATGTCGTTTGAGTAGGTGAAAAGTCTCGGCATCCGATTTGCTGTTGCATTACAGGGCTCAACAACTTTAAGGTTCTCGCCATTGATCCGGTTCCTCCAACCAAGTGGGCATCTCTAAAATACGGAGTGATGATGAATGCCGAGTAAAGATGATGATGATATTCTTCAACATAAAAAGTAATCTTTCTCAGTGATTACAATCGTATCAAGATGATCCAGGAGCGATCACATATAACTAGCTTTAGATGTCAAACACATCTAAACTGCTTAGAAATAAATTAAGAAGATAAAATTAGAAAGAAAACTTGGACAAGGTTCTTTCAGATTTCCATATATTTCCATCGCGATGAGCATACGAATCAAACTAAAGAAATAAAATTCCAAAAATCGATAGTCAACGAAAGGAGCTTCTTTTCTCTTTCTTCCTTTTATTTTGGAATACATCTTAGGCGGTTGACTTGAGTTTGTTGTTAAAATTCTGACGCCAAACCTTTCCCCCTTAACGCACTTCATGCAATACATTTTGAATGGGTACCCATTGGGTAACTTCAATTCTCTGAGTTTAATGCAGGCAGGGATGTAAAATGCTACCAAGTCTGCTTACAGACTACCTTGGGATACAACGCAAATTGCTCCTCACGATTACAACATTTTCTACATGGCTGGTGGGATTTTGATTTCCCCACCAGCCTTGTAATAGGTGGCATGTCTCTATAATACATTTCTCTACCGGTGCAGAGAAATCCATATAGGCTACATGGATTCCCATCGGATACAAGGTGGGTCATGTTATCCACTTACCTAGGAACTTGTATCATATAGCTCACCTTGTATCCAATGGAAATCCATATAGCCTACATGGATTCCACTGCACATGTGGGAAAAGTATTACTCCTATCAATGACATCATCCCCCCTTGATGACGTCGCCGATAGTGACATGCCACCTATCATAAGGCTGGTGGAGAATCAAAAACCTAACAGCCTATCACAAGGATTGGCATTTCTCCTCACTCACTAAGTATGTTGTTTGAGAACAAAATTTGGGTACTTTAAAGAAAAATAAAGCAGCCGCCATTTGGAAACTTTCTACTACTAGGAAAACAATGCTGCCCTTAGCCTGAGCCTATTCTTTTTCATGTGAAAAGAAGGAAAGTAAAATGAGTGCCGTTTTGCATCCCCCACGCAATTAAGCCTAGTGATAATCGAAAGCAAACTATGCCAGATGAATGCCAACATCGCTTTCATGCAGGGCATTAAAACTGCCTAAATAGTATGCCTATTTGAGATTATATAAGTTGTGTTATCTATGGGATTCATTCCCTTCTATCCTAAATATATATAGGATCGATATCCTCTTCACTGACTGGGAAAAACCAACACCCTATTGAGGGGTGGGTGTGCATAATCACATAACCACACCTTATGACAGTATTATGCCATTTGAAGTACCCATTTGGATTACTTTCTATTCCTCGAGGTAATTTGCTGGAACTAAAAATGGGTGTTATTTTGCATCCCCTTGCAATCAGCCAATGAAGTAAACCAAGCAAAGGAATGCCAAACCCAGCTTTTATGATCACAAAACTGGAGCATGTTCTAATATTTTGATCACACAACTGGAGCATGTTCTAATATTTTGACACATGTTGTGGTGGCATTAGATATGTTGTAATATGTTCTCTAACAATAGGATCCATATCACATATCAGTCTTCCCATTGGCATAGAGAATGAGGTGGATTGCACCAACTTCATGAATTGCAACTAATGGCAAGACTGGTAGATGATATGGAACATACTCAATTGGTAGAAAACATTAAAAGATGTAATCAAAGGCGCTCAGGAGTGTATCTAAATGCTGCCTCATGATGAATCAATTTAGTGGCTCATTGAGATACCCTAACAAGGGAACAGGTGACACTCAGAGAGATGTGTGTGTTTTGAGGGAATTAAGTGCAATCAAGGAGATAAATTCTATGAGATATCAATAAATTAATATACGGTAACAATTCCTACCTTGAATTAGCATCTCAATGTTAATTTTAAAGGGATTGGTTGATATTACTCAAAATGAACCTTGAGAGGAGGGATGAATCAGCACCAAAATCCTCGATCAAAGATGTACTCTATAAGAGATTGGTAGGAATTATCCAACTACCATTTCCTACTTAAGGAATTATTTGAAATTGGGGTGACAAAATAAGGCTTCTTATTCCTAGACAAACTGCTTTTTCTCCATCAGCCTTTTGAAGAAATTTTATTCCAATCACTTCTGGTAAGAGATATTTGGAAAATGCACAAACAAATGGACACAAAAGTTGCCAAGGACTATGAGCAATTAGAATGTGGCTATTGTCCTTTCCTTCATGTCACATGTGTCCTTCCCTTCATGTCACGTGTCCTTCCAATTTCTATGGACAAATTTCTTGCTACTAACAAACAAGAAGTTTGCACCAAAATCTGGTGAAAATTACTTTACCTAATCGCATGCATGCAACTCACATGTCTACCCGGAGGCTAACATGGTTGTACCATGGATCTCGCTCCCACATCAGCCTCTAAAAAGGCATGCGAATAGACGTGGATGTGAGCTGATAAAGTATTTACTCGGTCTAAAGACGTAGTTTCAGTTTACAACTTTACATTCCAGCAAACAAGGAAACCAGAATTCCAAGGGTCAATCAACCAGGAAAATATGATGTCCCAGATTTCCATATTTTTCACTCCTCAAAACAAGCATCTCTAAACTAGAGCATGGAGTGAAGGTATTACCAAGTTCCCTGTACTCAACAAAGGTGCAACTAATTTGACGCACAAGTGACAAGTATTCTGCTTTTTACGCCAATCCCCTAAACAAATCAATTTTACTTTTGAAATGCTATTTATGAAATAATTAACCTAATCATAATCAAAAGATATTGGATCAGTGGACCCAAACAGAAATTTTCAGATATTGATTGAACAAGATGAAAGATCCACATTAAAAACATAAAAACACCCTTCAGAGCACACAATTCAAATATCAGTTATGGAAATCTGCAGATATAATCTTATTGCTCTGGAATCTTAATGGTACTTTCTAACATTCTAAGTCTTGGCAGATAGTAGATACGTTTGTTAACCCAAAAGAGCATAAATTTTACACGAGGGTATGACCAACTATTATGAAGGAAGGTCGTAATCATGAAGATAATACTTGAGTTTAGATGGAGAATCCAAGACAATAACTTCAAAATATTATGACAGTATTCAATACATTTTGAAAGCACAGGGGCCAACCATCTTAATGACTAATCGAATAAAATCAAACTTACAGATATGTTTCTTAATGAATCCAAACAAAAAACTTCAGATAAAAAATTAGTTCACAGAAACAATTCAAAACAATTCTATCAAACTTGAAAATATATAATCCACATATCAAATCACAAACCAAACAACATAGCTAGGTATTATACCTTGTAAACAGTCACAGTTCCTCCTGTCCTTTCCAACATCAAGCACCGAATTGATGCTCAGCGTTCTCTACTAGCAGGTGGACTGATATAATTGCATTGCAAGTGTTGGCTATAGTGCCCTTAAGTCAATTATTGTAATCGCAGGCACGCGATTGCGATGATTGAGGAAGGACCTATACGGATAGAACAGTTTTACTCGAGATGATAGTATATTATCTGGTTTGTCTCTATCATCATGTACATACTTTGTGTTATTACAGATCACTATTACATATTGATAGAGCCCATCGGATTCTTGTTTGACTACCAGTATTATGATGGCAATCATATACGTGGGAGCTGAATGGTCTATAAGCACATCCTTAAATGTCCCTAGTCGAAAAAGTATCGAGACTGGATATTGATACTCCGGAGTAGACTAGTGTATACTTATCGAGACCCCGACGAGGGGCAGTGGCCGGTCTCACAAGCCATTGGTGTTAGTCAGTCATCTAAGATAGTATACATGTTCTTATTAGGTTATGAGTACACTGGACGGACTCGTCGGGTATTATACCTGTCAGATAGCAGTTCCCAGATGACATGTGTACATCGACCTGAGATCGTTATTTGTCTCATGTGAGTTCCTATTGTGCTTTGATCACTATCCTACCATGGCTCAAAGGAGTTGTGCAAACGGCTTTTAGTTGGGTACAGTCCCGAGCCACATGGAGGCAGTGAGCGGATCGTCGGAGATTCGTCTCTCCCGGTATTGGGGGTTGATGTCGCGCGGTGCACGGGTGGCCATCACCAGAAATGCTTGGCCAAGGTAGACGAGAATTGCTGATTTGGATCAGTAGTTTCTCAGTGGGTAATGGACTTCATACCGACACGAAATATCGCGTTATTAGGGGTCTGATTTTATCCACCTTTAGACTCGATATGCGATACTCTTAGACGAACAGACCGGACTGTACGGATATTGTCACTGACAGGCTCAGTAGGGGCTCGGATGAGTTTGCTCGTCGGCCTTCCTTTCACTCAATACCTGGGTAGCCGTTACGTACAGCTAGTGCCGCTGATGTGCTTATGGTTAAATCCACTGCCAGCGTACTGACGAGTCTTTAGAGTCTCACAAAGAGAGTTTCCCTGGTTCTGGCGAAATGATGTAGTAGCCGTATTGGATATGTATAGGGTTCCGATCGAATGAATGTACTTGTTACCCGGACTTTCGATCGGACGGTTGATAATACTAGCCGGCTCGGGTTTGAGCCGGATTATTAAATCAGGTATTGATTTAATAATTTACGTATATATATTTCGATATGTATATTTTAGTATTATGTTTTTTGTGTTATTCCATCTCTTTGGGTATTCGTATTTCGGTACGAATATATGTATGTATATACAGTAGAATGTAATCCGTATTTATCCAGAAAACATTCTAGAAGATGGACACCTCATTTTGGTTCTGACCATTTATTTTAAATGGATAATGAAGTGGATTATTGAGAGAGGGGAGTATGGTGAGAACCATGCTTGCATAGTGTGCACAAATGAATTATTAATTTATTTATGTAAACTATTCAAGCATAGGCTTGATTTTAAATTGAAAAGAAATGTTTTACAAAACCAAGCATGTCATTTTCTCTCACATGGTTGGCTCATTATTTTTGGAGATGAATTTTTCTTCTCACCATTAGCTCCTCTCTTCTCTCTAGGGTTTTTCATGAGTTCCTCCACCTTCAACCTTACCCTCCTCTCTACAATCACATGAGTTGAGAATCAAGAGAGAAGGTGAGATAAATAAATACTTGGATCCATTCACTACATCCTAGACACTCTAGACTAGCTATCTTGAATTCCTAGTTGCTTCACTTGTTTATGGTGTGGAGCTATAGCCAAGAGCTACATCCCTCGGGCGGATCATCTTAGACAGAGGAAGACCGGCGGCCAAGTTCAGTCGGGGACGCCTTAAAGAGCTTGAGAAGATGGTAGAAAACCGAAAGACATGGTTTATTCGGTATAACATTTTCTAACCTTGTAGTTTAGCTCCTTTGTAGTTGCTAGTATTGGTTTATGGTTCGATCTAGACTGATATGTTAGCGCCAAAATTTTTAAACGCCAGTTTTTATTCCGCACCGGCCACGGTTGATGGTCAGGACGCTGACGTAACCCAACGTGGTATCAGAGCCACCCCATAAACCATTACTAGCTAGTTCGCACAAGGTTAAAATCTCGATCGACCAATTTTTCCGAATCGTTTATCCAATTTACCATGCCATCTGTCGATTTTAAAATGTGTTCAAAAAATCTTTCAGAGCATCTTAAAAATACATGCAGGCATTTATAGGGCACTAAAAGAAATTTGAATACTTGAACCTATAACCTTGCTGCGGAACTACGGCATAACATGTGCATTGGTCGCGGTTGCGCGGCTGTTTCAAGGTTGTTTTGTGCGAAATTTCATATGGCGCCCTATTTATTGGAAATATGATTTTTGGGATATTTGGTTTTGGCCCAGATTTGTTTGAGTGCTGGATTGCATTTGGGGCTAATTTGGAAAAGTTTAATCGATCGAAATTTTAAGTTTGTGTTTATCAGTGCATGTGAATATATCTGCGACCGTAAATATCATTGCGTGGTACAACCTGACTAGTTGCTATATATTCGACTAGACGGGTTTGCGAACGTGATATTCATGTTGATATTCTGAGTTGTGCTGATATTGTGGTTGGATTGTCGTGGTGGATAGCAAATGGTGCAATGATAGTAGTACCGTTCAGATTCATTTGTATGTTTGTTATTGCGGGACGAGCGTCCGACATGTGGACAACCGTCTTTACCAGATTGTATATTCTTTTATTGGAGCACGACCGGGTTGGAGTCGGTGTCGCCATTGTATATATACTTTTCTTTTTTATACTAGAATTACCCCGCGGTGGAGTGCTCGAATAGCCGGGTTCTAGAGAGCAACAGGCCCGCATTTCATGGTGTTGAGACGGAGGGGGGCCTTACTCGAGAATTGGGCGGGCTATTCGCCGCACCCGTAGAGGTATAGGATGATCCACGGAGGGGTGCTCAAGTTACCGGATTCCGTGAAGTGCTGAGTGGCCCATTCACTTTGTTGATTGGGGTTTCCTCACTTCTGGGATTGGCGGGTAACTTGCCGCGCTCGTAGGGGTCCAGGTTTTCATTACACGGGCTATCCACACAACCGGGAACATCAAAATTCATTTGCAGCTCAAAGGAAATCCGAGGTTCCAAAATAATTCACCATTCTGTGTTGCTTGTTAATGTTCTGTGATATTGCTTATATCATGTCTGGGACGAATGTTTTATATATTTATATATACTAGTAGATGTATATATTTTGCATCCACGTTAGTCCAGCCCCCGCTCTGCCGTTAGTTAAGTAACCTAACGGTGCATGATGCGGCCCATGGTGAATGCAGATGGCATATACGTACATTGTATTTTCGTTTCTTTTTCTGGTGTGATATGCATTAATTGATGGGACTGCGTCAACATTGATTAATGCAAGGAAAACAAACCTATATGATGTTGTTAGAACCAATTTTAAAAAATTGTTATTACAGACGTTTCGTTTTGCTTTGCACAGTGGTATTCGGTTATGAATATCCAGTATCTCATTCGACGAGGTAAGAGCCGAGATCCCTTCATAAGGAGTGACCTCTTGGGCAAAAGTTTGCAGCGGTATAATAACTTCACTACAGTCAATTCTTTTGCTTTGTATCGTGGTATTCAGTTAGGAATATACTGCACCTCATTCGATGAGGAAAGAGCCGAGATCCATTCACAGGGAGTGACCTTTTTAGCAAAAGTTTGCGCCACTATATATTTGTAAAACAGTCGGTTCCTTCAACGATATCAAGTTCATTACGTTAAAGGTTTTTCGCCAAAAAACAACCGTAGCCCTCCGTCATTTCAGATTAATATTGCTTAGTATTCGTGCTACGTATGTCGTGCTCTACCGAGACGTGGTGTTTGGTACGAGGTAAAGAAAATCGAATCAACAGATCTTGTCTGCGAATCGAGCTAGTTCCAATTTTAATATGTAGTACTCTTCTGTTGCATGGTGATGCGATTGGTTAGGACAGTCGTATGGTCATGTTGGCATTGTTAAGGACTCGTACGAATGGGTTTAACGCAATTAAGATAATGACGGGTTGAACTTGACTAGGACCCTTTAATATGTTGGTATTGTAAAGGTCACTTGGGTTCTAGGGGTAAAAACCACATCGGGAGTTTCGAACATACAGGAAACTTGCCATGCATGCGCATACCTTCTGGAGTGTGGTGACTTGAGTGGCTTCCATCAAGTTATCATGCGGTGATAGTTGGATCCCGATTCCCACTGTGAGTAGGTGTTACTTTCCAAGTGATTTTCAGATGATCCCGACTAATTCTCCTTTTAGGGTTTGAAGGAAAATTCGAGAAAACGGTGGGAGCCATCCTGATTAGATAAAGTGATTAATCAATCTAATCTAGGTTAGAGTTGTTGGGTTTACCTAGCACCTACAGTAGAGTATGGAAGCCTCACATATGCCACTTTAAAAATTTTAAAGGTGCTAAAGCAAACAAAACTAGAATCTTAACTAGAATTTTTAGGGTAACAAAACTTTAACCTAAAAATTCTAGTTAAGATTTGTATCACATACAAAGAACATATTATCACTAAGTGAAGAAATTACAACCATTGTAGACTTTCCTTGGTGACTCCTTGGCACTTTGAGAGTTTGGAACGGATCGATGGAGGTCTTCCTTGTCCACGATGATCCACCCGAAGTCCTTTTGCCCAAAACTCCTTACTTTACTTGATCTTGGAAAGAAGTATAGCAAACACCCTACACAAATGGGCTAGATGTGTGTAGAATGATGAGGTGGTCTGTATTCTATAATCAAAACCCTTTCTTTTTTACTAACCCACTCCTTTTTAAATCTCAAGAGAGAGAACGAGGAAGAAGAAGATAATGGTAAAGCTTGAGCTCAAAGTGTTTTGTGATGAATAATAATATGCGATAAGAATGAATAATCAATATTAAATCATTCTCTCCTCAAACCATGGTTAATATCTAGATATTTATCATTGAGTTTAAAAGCCAAAAGAAAATTAACTCATGGTTACAAGTTAGGTCAGGAATGGTCAAAGAAGATAAACATTAACCATGAGTGAATTATCTCTTCTTTAACTCAAAATAAATAAATATATACATATTTACAACCATGTGAGTCTTGCATTGCCACAATTTGTGTATCAACAACCATGATACAATGTATGTATGTATGTGTCCATGCACATCATCATGTGCATACATCAACAAAGAAAAGGGTTTAATAAAGAATTAATCTAAAAGTCAAATGTTAAATCAACACTTGATTTAATAAACCAATCATATCACATACGACCCGACCAATAGAAAAACGCCCGATTAAATATACGGTATCACATACACGCATTTAATCGGGTCCCCGCGCATATCTCATATGCACACCACATCTTTTCGCCTGAGTCAGGAAACTTCATTATGGGACTCTAAGACTCATCAATTGGCCGGCAGTAGGTGATGATCATATCAAACACCCACAAGTCGCAAGCGGTTAGCTAAACGTAACGGCCACCCGGGTATTGAGCGATCGGAAGAAAACCAGCAAAGCTGTCAAAATTCCCGTCGAGCCAACTGGCAACACTTACCGTACAGTCCGGTCTCTTTGTCAGATATGCAGTATATCGGGTCTAGGGATGGAATCGTCGACCCTAATAACTCAATAAGTTATGCCGGTGTATGGCTAATAACAGATCAAGAAACCACTGATAACACTTATCAGTAAATCTCAACAGCCCTGGCCAGGGACTTCCTGTTATAGCCAATCGAGCATAGCACAACATCAATCCCCAATACTGGGAGAGACGAAACCCCTCCTACCGCTCATTGGCTCCATGTGCCTCGGGACTGTACCCAAAGTCCACATGTTTGCACGACTCAGTAGAGCCGTGGTAGGGTGTGGAGATCAAACTACAGTGGGAGGACACACAAGACTCTATGACGATCTTGGGTCTACAGACTAATCTGTACCAGTGTCACCTGAGAACTGCTATCCGACGATAGATATAATACCATATAGGAGTTCTCGGCGAGTCCGTTCAGTATACCCAATCTCTACTGAGCACCCGCATACAATCTTTGGTGTCACCACACCAGATGGATATGTGATCATCCATCGCCCATCATATGGGACAAGAATGGTATGCTTTAGTCTACTCTGAAATATCGATGCCCCGTCTCGATAGACCCACGACTAGGAACAGTTAAAGGATATGCTTATAAACTACAAGTGTTCCACTAGTAGGATCTACATCATAGTCCCAGTAATGAAGCAAATATCCTATGGGCTTTATCAACATGTACCAAATTAGTAATATGCATGATCAAATGAACATGCCAAGATAAAGTAAACCAGATAGCATACTATCATGTCGAGCAAGAAAGTCATATATATACATATATACATGTCCAAGCATCCACTATACATATAATGGCCTCTAGGGCATACATATATCCAACAATCTCCCACTTGCACTAAGGCCAATTATTGGCGTATCTCATACCCAACATCTCAAAAAGTCGCTCATGCTGTGGCTGTGGAAGGGCCTTGGTGAGTGGATCCGCGGTGTTATTCTTTGTATCTACTCTCCGAATCTCGATCTCTTGGCGATCTACTATCTCCCGGATTAAATGATACCACCTTAGGATGTATCTGGACTTCTGATGGGACCTTGGTGCTTTGGCTAATGCCATAACTCCATTATTATCACAATACAATGGTATTAGATCAACAATGGTTGGAACTACTCCTAGTTCCGCGATGAACTTCCTCATCCAGACGGCTTCCTTGGCAGCATTATTTGCAACAATATACTTAGCTTCTATCGTGAAGTCTGCAACGGTATCCTGTTTGGAACTCTTCCAACTAACCACCCCTCCATTGAGGATAAATACAAACCCTGAGATAGATTTGCTGTCATCCTTATCATTTTAGAAGCTGGAATCGGTAAAGCCCTCCATTTGGAGATCCCCATTACCATACACCAAGAACAATTCTTTAGTCCTTCGTAAGTACTTAAGAATGTTCTTCACTGCTATCCAATGTTTCTCTCCTGGGTTGGATTGATACCTGCTTACTACAGCTAGTGCATAAGCCACATCAGGGCAAGTACATAACATCGCATACATTATAGATTCTACGGCTGAAGCGTAGGGTATAATGCTCATGCGAGATCTCTCTTTATCAGTCTTCGGACAAAAGTCCTTGGAGAGAGTGATTCCATATAAGTGGGCAAGGCACCACGCTTAGAGTCTTCCATATTAAACCATTTTAGGATGGCGTCTATGTATTTTGATTGGGACAATCCCAATAACCTCTTGGACCTATCTCTATAGATCCTAATACCCAAAATGCAAGAGGCATCACCCAGGTCCTTCATGAATAACCTTTCTGATAAGAATAGTTTGACCGATTGTAGCATAGGAATATCATTTCCTATCAGGAGAATATCATCCACGTACAATACGAGGAATGCGACAGTACTCCCTACAATCTTCTTATAAATGCATGGTTCATCTATATTTTTGATAAAATCAAACTCTTTGATTGTATCATCAAAACAGATGTTCCAGCTCCGTGAGTCCTGCTTTAATCCATAAATGGATTTAAGCAACCTATATGCCTTTCCGCTGCTCCCACTGTCAATGAAGCCCTCTAGCTGATCCATATAAACGCATTATTCTAAATCACCATTTAGAAATGCAGTTTTAACATCCATCTGCCAGATTTGATAGACGTAGTGAGCAGCAATAGCAAGTAGGATCCGAATGGATTTAAGCATTGCTGCTGGAGAGAAAGTTTCATCATAGTCCAATCCTGGTCTTTAACGAAAACCTTTCGCTACAAGCCTTGCTTTATAGGTCTCCACCTGTCCATATATACCAATTTTTCTCTTAAAGATCCATTTGTATCCTACGGGTTTTATCCCAGGAGGTGCAATGTCCAAAATCCATACTTTGTTGGTATACATGGACTCCATTTCGGATCTCATGGCATCCAGGCACTTCACTGAGTCACCACCCGTGATAGCTTGCTGAAAACTAGTAGGATCATCATCATCCATAATGCAATCCTCTCTATCACCATCAATGAGAAACCCATAGTATCTCTCTGATGGACGAGAAGTTCTACTAGATCTCCGGAGTGGCTGAGGTTCTTGAAGTTCTACTGCATCAGTTTCAACCAATTCGTTCTGAGTAATTTATGTCTCTAGAACCTCTTCTAGTTCTACCGCATTACCATCATCACCTTTTATAAAAATCTCATTTTCTAAAAATATGGCATGTTAAGAAACAAACACCTTTTGTTCCTCTTATGGTAGAATAGATATCCATACGAATGTTTTGGATATCCCAAAAATTTACACATGACCGATCGTGTCTCGAGTTTATCCGGATTCTGCTTTTTGACAAAAACCGGACAACCCCATATTCTAACTCTTTTAAGAGATGGTCTCTTTCCACTCCATATCTCATATGGAGTGGTAGACACGGTCTTGGTTGGAACCCTCTTTAACAGATACATTACTGTCTCTAATGCATGCCCCCAAAAGGAAAACGGTAACTCAGCATCACACATCATGGACCGTACCATATCTAATAGGGTATGATTCCTCCATTCTGACACACTATTGTGCTGTGGTGTGTACGGAGGAGTGAGCTGAGAGAGAATCACATTCTCTTTTAAGAAGTCTGAAAACTCTGTACTCAAATACTCTCCACCTCGATTTGATCGAAGTTTCTTGATACTCAAGCCTGTTTGTTTTTCCACTTCAAGTTTATATTTCTTGAATTTCTCGAAACCTTCGGATTTATGCTTTAACAAAAACACGTGTCCGAATCTTGAGAAATTATCAGTAAAAGTAATGAAGTATGAAAAACCGGCTCTTGCATGTGTAGACATTGATCCGCATACATCACTATATGTGAGGCTTAAGAGTTCCACAGCTCTTTCTCCGTGTCTAGTAAACGGAGTTTTGGCATTTTACCTTTGATACAGTACTGGCAAGTCGCATAAGATTTATATTCAAAAGGCTTCAAATATCCATCTTTATGTACCTTGTTTAGTCTTGTTTCAT
The DNA here is from genome assembly GCA_030015575.1 of Agapanthus africanus. Taxonomy (NCBI): domain Eukaryota; kingdom Viridiplantae; phylum Streptophyta; class Magnoliopsida; order Asparagales; family Amaryllidaceae; genus Agapanthus; species Agapanthus africanus. The sequence continues at coordinate 562,654,882 of CM057340.1, forward strand.
TAATATGACCAAGTCTACAATGCCAAAGAAAAGCTTCATTTATATCCAAAAACTTTCTTTTATTAGTATGTTGTATATTAAAAACTGTGTTGGTTCAGAACGTAAATACCGTTATTTAATATACCATACCCAATCAACTGTTGATTCAAGTTAATGTTCATAACATTATTTTGCAACACAAAATGATATCCTTCATTGTCCAACAAAGAAACGGATATTATATTACATAGCATACTAGGTACATAATAACAAGGGTTCAAAACCATAATACAACCCGAAGGCAACCCCAGTGATACTCTCCTACGGATACAGCATGTACATTGGAACCATTTCCAACCCGCAAAGTATGGTCACCAGTCTTCAAAACTCTACTGTTTCTCAATCCCTGCATACAATTGCAGATGTGAGAACCAGAACCGGTATCTAATACCCAAGATGCAGAGTTTATTGAAAAACAGTTTTCAGTCACAAACACACCTGAAGCGGAAGCATCGGCATACTTCTTCTTGAGATCAGCAAGATACAGAGTACAGTTGCATTTCCAATGTCCCGATTTGTGGCAGTAAAAACATTCTCCTTTTCCACTTCACGCGGCCCCAGATTTGTCTTTCCCATTCGCCTTTCGAACTCCACCTTTCGGTTTGATGGGTTTCTTCTTCTTCTTTCCCTTGGCCTTGGCTTTTGGGACGGAAGAGGAAGATGACCCATATGACAGAGCGGGAGTTCTTGCTGTCTTAAACGTGCTCTCTGCACTTCTCAACATATTGAGAAGTTCAGACAATGATTTCTCCAAATCGTTCATATTGAAATTTACTATGAACGGGGCAAAGGGGGGAGACTGTAGAACAATATCCGTATATTGCTTATTATCCATGGTCCATCCCAGTTCCTCAAGTTCTTCTATAAGACCAATCATCTTCAGAACATGTTCTCCTACTGATGTGCCAGGGGCCATTTGCATCTGAAACAACTTTTTAGATGCATCGTATCGTAAAGTCCGAGATTGCTCTGCATACAACTTCTTTGTATGAAGAAAGATGGATTGTACATTCATATTCTCGTGTTGCTTCTGATGAATACTGTCCATAGAAGTAAGCGCGAGGCACTTGGCCGTATCACAATCAATATCCTATGTTTTTCATATCTCCCTATCCGAAACGGATGATTCAGGTCCTGGGACGGATGGGGCTTTGGTAGTGAGGACATATGTACTTTATCATATGTGAGTGCAATATTCAAGTTCCTCAACCATTCTTTATAATTCGGTCATGTCACTTTATTTTTATCTAAAAGAAGCTTAAGTCCCGTCATCGGTATCTGCCATTAGGAGAGAGAAAAGAATACACTCAGCGAAATGCTCTTACAAAGAATTAGATTGGTTATTATCTTATCTAATCGATGTCTCCCACTGCTTTTATCAAATTTTCTTTCAAAACCTGAAAAGAAAACTAGCCAGGATTAATTACATTCTACAGTTTCGCTAACTGGTCAGCCAGGCCAGTGTCGGTATTTTGAGGGAGGTTCCCCGTGCTTTCGCACGGACCTAATTAAAATAAACCTTGTTTTTCCATAGACCATACCCCGTAGACACCTTTCTAGACACCTACTGGATTAGCTAATTGTAAAGTGCAAAACTCTCCTGAGAGTAACTCTTACTCACAGTGGGATCGGGACCCAACTATCATATAGATGGTATGCAATCTCATTGCAAATTTCAACTCTTGAAACTCCCGATATTGTTTTTACCCCTAACTGCTTATGACCTTGGCTATGGTCAACATATCATAAGCACTAGTCAAGTTCTACCCGTCATTTCGAGATTAACTAGACCCACCTTGACTATGATCAACATAATCACATGAACGTCCTAACTGATCGCATCATATGCTTTGTAAGAAGACATCACTTAGCTACCGTACACGAGGGGTAGGTCCTTCGTGATCAACACACCTTATAACTCTTATTTGGATACTTACTAAATATATTTTTATACCTTCTAAGTGAGGAAAGGGGGCCTACGCAACCAACCCCTCCGCAACTCCTGCTTAAGTAAAGACAAAATGGGGTGTGGGGCCGCTGTCCCTTTTGTGATTTTACCAGGTGTGCTCCATACAGGATCCATCATCTCCTATCTTAAATACATAAGATCACTATATTCTCTAACCAAAAAAGAAACGGACCCCTCCTGAAGGTGGGTCTGCTTAGTCACACCTAGTAATAGTATGTCTTTTTGAGTACCCATTTGTATACTTTCTATTCCCGATGTAAAATGCATGAAGGAAAGTGAATTGGCTGCCATTTGGAAACTTTGCATCCCCCAAGGTGAATGCAGGAACCACAAATGGCTGTCATTTTGCATCCTGTTAAGCCAAGGGCTAGAGAAAGTAAACTAAGGCAGCGGGCGGAATGCTGGACTCAGCTTTATGCAATGTATTAAAAAGGGAAATAGTATAATATGGTTCCTGAGTACTAATAATGGCCTCCGAGGTGACATGCTGGAAAGAACGAAAAATGACTGCCATTTTGTATACCCCAATTACACATCAAACTAATGAATTACTAAGAGGAAGGGTATAAAGGCTGGTGGTTTTTGATTCCCCACCAGCCTTAGCCTTCTTTCTGTTGGGTACACGTCACTTTCAATGATGTCATCGCAGGGGGATGACATCATTAAAAGTAACATGTATCCACTAGGAAGGCCGGTGGGGAATCAAAAACCCACCAGCCTCGTAGATTTGGCATTTTTCATAGCGTTCCCAAAAGAATAAGCTTTTCTGATGGGTAATGCAACAAGAACTCAACTAGAGTATGTTTTTGAATGCTTCGACTTGTACTCAAATGAGTAATTGTTTCGATTTTGACACACTTTGTAGTGGGCATTTGATACAGACATATTGGGTAGGATCAGCGTCACATACCGGCCTTTCCATTGGTGGTGGAGAGAATGTGTTCTGAATAAACTCTTAAATTCCAACTAATGGCAAGACGGGCAGACAATCGTAGATACTACTCAAATTGATAGAAGAATTGAAATGTAATCAATGACAGCTCTGGATGTATGTAATTAGAATTACCCAGAAAGGTACATAGGGATGTACAGAATACTCAACGAGTTACCTCAGGATGGATCAAAGTACTCACTCATAGAGGAATTCTAACACTGGGATTGGTGACACCCATAGGTGTATGCTTGTCTTAAAGGAGTTGCGTGGAATCAGGGAGATTAAATTCTATGGGAGAGCACTAAAAATGCTATTGGATATCAATTCCCAGCTGGATAGCATCCTAATGCTTGTGTTAAAGGGATTGGCTGGAATTCCTCAAACAGACACCTCAAGAATACAAATGAATCAGAACCAAAATCTTCATCCAAAGAGGTGCTGGGATAGAGATAGGCAAGGCTTCTGATTACTGATTATTGACTACCTTTCGTAACAAAGTGTTTGCAAGGAATTAAATCCTAACCGGGGAGACAACATACAATGGGCTATCAACTCCTAGGCAAACTGAATCATTCATTTATACCAAGATTCAAGAGAGCTAATTCCAAAGCGGGCAAAAATGCTGGTATGAGCATGTTTCAAGGTAGGTTTCTGTCTTTCTGGACAGTTCCGAAACAACATGTACACAACAACACGCACAATTTCACATCGGTGGTGGTTCAATCAAATCGTACCTATTTGTGACAGTTCAGTCTGAAATTTGATCCGTTGAGGGAAGTCTCAGCCAAAACTTCATCTTTGTTTGAAAGTTTCGGCCGGAACCCATATATTTGCCAAAACAGGTCAGTCATTGCCATGGATGCTTCCACTGCTGGATCTCAGAGAAAAAAACACTTTACCTAATTGCATGCATACATTCTCACATGTCTACTCAAAAACTGATATAGTGGTCACTATGGATCCCACTTATCAGCCTCTAAATAGACATGTGAGCAGGCATGTATGCAAGTAAATAAAGTACTTGCTCAATCAAAAAACCTAATTTCAACTAAAAGCTTCACATGCAAACAAACCCGTGATGATGTCCCAGGTTTCCATATTTATTACTCCTCCAACCCCCCCCCCCAACCCCAACCCCACCCCCCCAAAAAAAAAAAACTAAAATCCAATGAAATGACATGAAGGTTTAACTTTCTTGCTGTCCAACGGTGGAGTCATGGGGCTTATGGTTCCCGAGCCATATATGCTACTGAATCAGATTTCATTTACATACCAGCTAAGTGCAGAGGTGACGAGTCTTTTGCTTTTCATGCGATTCCTTTAAACAGATCAATTTTGATAAAGGTATTAGCTAAGGTACTTTCTCTTTTTTGGGGTTTTTTTTTTGGTGGGGTGGGGGGGGGGGGGAGGGTTTAAAAAGTTACCAGGACAGTGGACCCAAAAAAAATCTTAAGATATTTGCTTAACAAGATGAAAGAGAGAAGATCCCCAAATCAAAAAATATTCAAAGTTCAAACACCAATGGAGCGAACTTCAGATTCATCTAAATTCAAGCAATTACAAACACTCGGTCATGGCATTTGCAGAGTCTAACCAAGAAGAGCACAAACTATAACATGAGGCAAAGATTAGCGATAATGAAGGAAGCGTCGTAAACAGCATGAAGGTTAAATTAGAATTGGGAAACCAGCGACAAAAACCTCAATAACTTCTGGCAGTACTTAAAAATTCTGACAAAAACAAGTTCAAACGATCTTAATAACTAATCGTATAAAACTACATTTAAAGCTAAACTTTGACTTCAAATATGTTAATATATCCAAACAAACAAAAAATTCAGATAAAAAGTGAGTTAACTGGAACAATTCAAAATAGTTCAGATCAAATTTGAAAAGAGCAAAACCTACATATCAAATTATGAACTAAACAACATAGGTAGAAATCATGCCTTGCAAGAAGTCACAGTTCAGCTCTTTTCCAACAATATCAAGCACCGAATGCGAGCTAGCAGTCCTAGTTGGATTGTATGGTTCAACAACCAATCTAGGGCTATGATGAGCAGAGACAAGGCAACACTAAATTTTCAAAACAATTTGATACTTAAATGAGATTCGTATCTGTAACTACTGCTGTTTTAAAACTGAAAAGTGTTCATGACGATTGAGTCAGTAGTCTCGGTTAAAACTGAAAAGTGTTCAACAACAACAACAACAACAACAACAACAACAACATCATCATCATCATCAAGCACGGCATCGCTTGAGTCAGTAGTCTCAGTTACATTGTTAGGTTGAACAACCGTTCTGAGACTGATGAACAGAAACAAAGCAACACTGAATTTTCAAAATAATTTGTTATTTAATTGAGAATTGTAACAGTATTTGTATAGCTACTGCTGTTTGCAAAACAAGTTTAAAAAAACCATTAAAATAAATAACTTAAGATTATATTCTAGGGCATAAACAACCTTCTTCGATATAAAGTTTAAAGTAATCATTTCCAACAGTGTGCATTTCAATTATCATGACACTAGTGTCGTCTCGAATCATGTAGGAAGCATGAAGGGAGCGGGTATACATATAGCACTTCCTGATTAGTTGCACTAGAAGACATCAACATCAACTTACCTACCAGTCTTCTAGGCTTGAACCAGTAGCACCAAATTCCTGAAAGTAATACTTTCAAAAATGTTAGTGTAACTTGAATACATACTTAAGCAAACTGGCAGCACTGAATATTTGTAGACAAATTTTTTTTTAACAGCTATCATCCTCCTTAAAATTTATTTTATATTCAAACACATGTTTTTCTCCCTTGCAAACCAGCCTCTTCCCATCAAATATTCTCAAAGTGCAATCTTAAATATATTTATAAAAGCCGCATCTCTACCTATGCATGGGATCAACACCGAAAAAGGGCCAGCAATTTCTTCCCTCTTGAGTGCCCTTTGGGTGCTTCTATTTCCAAAGATGAATGCATATAGGGAATCAAAATAACTATCTTTCTTCCCCACTACAATCCATCTCGGAATCTAGAAAGAACGTTTTCTGGCTTTATGCTACTTCACAACATGCATCTTCAGTTGGTATAAATTAGGGTACTTTCTGTTTCCCTGAGGTAAATGCAGCTAGGGGTGTAAGATTGATGCTCTTTCCGCATCCCCGGCTTCAGTCCACCTAGGGATATAAAGTATCTGAAGCCTAGAATGCCAAAATTGACTTCATGCAAGACATTAAAATGGCACGCCATAGTAAATAGGGTTATTTCCGCTCCCCTCATCAAAATGAAACCAGCATTACTGTTCGGGTGGGTCCATCATCAATCATACCTTATAATTCAATTTGGATATGAGCAATATGGCCCTATAGCCGGCAATAGGCAAATTGCCTGTGGCCAGCGCACAAAACTAGCTAACAAAGAGATGGAGACCACGTTGACTGTGGGGCCGCTTTCTTTTTTGGCCTCTTTTTGTGCACTAGACACAGACAACTTGCCTGTAGCCAACCATATGCCATTTTCTTCTTTGGTTATTCAACTTCGAAGTTATAGCATCTTGATACCTCATTACTCAATTTGGATACTTTATACTCATCCAAAGTATAGCTTCTTGATACCTTTTAACTCGATTTGGATACTTTCCATCCCCCCCCCCCATATAACATGCATGAAGAAAGGTACAATGGCTTCCATTTGGATACTTTCTATTTCCGACGAAAATGCAGGAAGGGGAGTAAAATAGCTGCCATTTTGCATCCCCATCACAACTAGCCTTGTAGATAGAAAGTAAACCAAGCCAGAGGAATGCCAAAATCGATTTCATGCAAATCATTAGGAAAATGCTACATGCAAGATTATACAAGGTGTGATCCATACGGTATCCATCCTCTCCTCTACTAAATAACTGGGGTTGTTTTCTCTTCCCTAATTGTAAAGAAACCAACACCTATTGAGGGGCCCTATTAAGGGGTATAAGTCTGCATGATCACAATTAATAACAAAGGATGTCTTGAGTACCCTTTTGGAGGAACAATACAGTTTAAGAAATGGCTGCAATTTGGATTAATTTCTACCCCCCAAAATAGATGAAGAAACTAAAAATGCCTGTCATTTTGCATCCCCTTTTCAATAAACCAAGGAATAGAGAAGGTAAATAGGAACATCAAACTCCATTTTATCCAAGAAACTAAATAGGAAAATAATATGGTATGGTTGGCAAGTAACACTATCTTTGCCGAGTAATGCCATCACTCCATGGTGAAATGCTTAGAAGAATGTAAAATGACAGCCACTTTACATACCCCAATAGAAATAATAGTGGAAACACCACTACATCCCATCTCACCCTCCATTGTTGAATGGATGGTGCGGTACAAAATTCATCTCATCCAATGAATGGTGAAATGGGATGTAGTGGTGGTATCTCCACTGTTAGTTCTAATGGAGACACCCAAACCACCTAATAGCAATCCATCTAGAGATTTTAGATATATAGCATATCTAAAAGAATAAAGCTTTTCGAATGGTAATGCTTAGGGTTGCATCCAGTTCCGAGATATCCGGATCCGGATATAGATTTTATCCAGCGTATCTAGTCGGAAAAGGATACAGATGTATATTTAAATATTTTCCAGATAGATATTATAGTTTTAAATAAATTCTCCACATACAAATATCCGATAATATGAAGTCGAAAACAGATTCGGATATCTTCATACAAATACATGAAAATGTATTCTTAAGGTAATAATACTTGATTAAACCATACATTTTTTGGTCATTTTCTATATTATGCATGTAAAAGAATTTTTTGATTTATTATTTCATTCTTTATCTTTTTTTGCAAAATACTACTCATATGTAAACTATATATTTTATAACATATTTAATTATTCACACATACGAGGAAAATGTATCTACATCCAGAGAATTTCACTATGGCTCAAGTCCAAATCACATGGGAAACCGTGTGGGTTCAATGCGCATGCGGTGGGGATCACATGTTTTCTCATGTGATCTATACTAGAGCCATAAAGAATTCTCTATGGCTAGATATAGAGACATCTTTCTCTCTCTATATATAATGGAGGAAAGGTACCATAGGAGAGAGTTTCCTCCTATGGCGTCAAAAAAATACACCTCCACGATTTTCTTCAACGATCGACACCCATCATCATGTAAGATATAGGTACACCAAATTTCATGTGATTCCATCATATTTTCACCGTTGTTTTAGTGGATGCAAAATTAACGATTTATCAACAATAGAACTTTTTACATTGCCAATTCAATGGTGGAATCACATGACATTTGGTGTATTCGCATCTTACATTATAAAGATGATGATGATGAGTGCCGATCGTCGAAAAAAATATGGAGGATATAGATATTTGACGCCACCTAACGGAAAAACCTCACAGGGCCTCTCTCTCTCTCTATATATATATTCATTTGTATGTATATTTGTCTTTATCAAATATTTTAAGTACCCATATTAAATAACCATTCGAATTCATTTTTGGAATGCATCAATTCCACAGTTCTTTTATCTTGAATATTTTTTTATAACTATATCCGACTCGTATCTGATCCGTCTATTTAATATCCACTTTGTATCCGTATCCGATATCTACGGGTATAGTTTTTTTTATTACCGAACTATATTTATTTCAGTATCCATATTTGTCTCTAGAAAATAAATATGGATACGGTAATGCTCATATTCGCATCGTACATGCAACCCCGATAATGCTACTAGAATTTAAATGAAGCATGTTTTAATATTCTGATACACCTCAAGTGGCCTTTGATATGTAGTAATACTTTTTCTACTCGTAAGGTAGGATCCAATCACAATGCAGCCTTTCCGTTGATGGGACGTGGTGGACTGCACAACTCCATTACTTGCAATAAATGGCAATGCCAGTAGATGATATGTATCCTATTCAATGGATAGAAAAATCATTGACATGTAATCAAAAGCTGATTCGAATTATCAAGAAGGTACATGAGGACATATCAGAGTACTTAAATAAACAAAGTATTCACTTATAGAGGTACTCTAACAAAGGGGTAAGTGACTCAAAGTGATGTCTGTTTTAAAGGACATCCCTGTTATCAAGAAGATGAAATTTTATGGGATGGTACTCTAACAAAGGGGAAAGTGACCCAAAGTGATGTCTGTTTTAAAGGAAATCCCTGTTATCAATTCATACTAGATTTAGCTCCTTGATGTTTGTTCCGAGGTATCGGTTGGAACTACTTAAAAAGGTACCTCAAAAGATGGATGAACCAGACTCGAAATCCTCGATCAAAGAGCTATGCTAATAAGAGATAGGTTAGGCTTCCAATTATTGATTACCTATGGTTCTGTTCCCATTATTGTAAGGAATTAAATGAAATTGGGAAGACAAAGTACAATGGGCTATCAATTCCTAGGCAAAATACATTATACGACATCATCCATGTCAGGAGATTTAATTCCAATCATTGATAGAAAGAATTGGTTAAAATTAAATAAAAATTCGAAAAATCTATGAACAGATGAACACAAATGTTGCTAAAAACAACATTCAGGTTAAAGGTTGGTTTTGACCAGTTCGGACAGTTTGGAAAGGAACCGGTCTGAAACACCACATAAAATTTTGTATTGGTGATGATTTGATCAACTCAAATTTGTTTGTAACAATCTGTCCACAACTTTATTTTGTTTCGAAAAGGTTTGGCCAAAACTCAGATACTTTATTTGCAGAGCAGGTCATTTGCTATCATGGACGTTGGATCTCATACGGAAAAAAACACTTTACCCAATCACATGCATGCATACTCGCATGTCTACTCAGAGACTGACATGATGGTCACCTTCACTCCCATATCAGGCTCTGAATAGACATACGGGTAGACATGCATGCGAGCAGATAAAATATCTTCTCGGTCAGAAGAACCAATTTAAACAGACAGCCTTGCGTGCAAACAAACAATGAAATTGGAATTGGAATCGACAAACAAAACAAGAAATATGATGTCCCATATTTCCTTATCTTTCAATCTTCAAAACAAGGACCTTCCTAAATCCAACTAGAGCATGGATGGAAGTGTAACTAACTTCTCCCTGCACTCAACAAGTGTGGAGTCGTGTGTCGTGGCTTGGGGTTATCAATGTCAGATTTTAATTAGATCATGGGGTTATCAATGTCAATGTAGCTAATGGCATAATTTTATCACAATAAATTGACAAGCAGGTGACTAAGTAATTTGTTTATGATGCCAATAACATAAATTGATCAAATTTTTTTTGGAAAAAAATATTTATACCAATTGCATTGTTTGAATAATTTGTCTTATCAGAATTGAAAAGATATTGGAACAGTGAATCCAAAGAGAAATCATCGGATATTAGTTGAACCAAATCTACAAAAAGGAATTACAGATCAAAAACATAAGCATGGCTTCAATGCATACAATTCAGAGCATATTAGCTCTAAACATACGGAAATTTACTATTAGCTCTAAACATACGGAAATTTACTATCACTTCATAACTATCAAGCATTATTAGTCTTGCCAAAAACAATGGTCTATGCAGTAGAGCATGAACTACATGGGGCTACTAACTATTATGAAGGAAGCATCGTAAGTAGAGTTCAGATTCTTTAGAAGGGAATTACATGACAATAACTTCAACAAATTCTGACAATATTCAATAGATTCTGAAAGCATAAGTTCAAACCATATTACTGACTGACTGTATAAATTCAAACTTAAAAAATTCCGACTACAACTCTGCTAACGAATCCAAAGTCCAAAAGAAATAGAAACATTAAATAACAAAACAGAAACAAAAAAATCAAACAAAGCTCAATTGACTAAAACAATTCAAGATATAAATGTACATAGCAAATCACAAACTCAACTACATAGCTAGATATCATACTTTGCAAGCAGTCATAGGTGTCCAACTGTTTGCCAACAACATCACAGAACAAGTCGTTCGACTTGCTGTTCTCTGTCGGTAATTTACTGACGAGTAGCAAAATAAGGTTCGACAACCACTCCTAGACTGTAGATGAGCAGACACAAAGCGATACTATATTTACAAGATAAATAGATAATTAACTAAGAAACTGTTAACACTTGAAAACAACCCCAATATGTGTGTTTTTTTATATTGAAAACAACATTTTAAGTCAAAAGAAAAAGGAAAGACTATCCTAGTGATAAGCTCATGATTATATTCTAGATTCATCAACCTTGATGAGCAATATGTAAAATCCACAGTTAAAAGAAAGAGAGGATGAAAAACTCAGTTTCACTCACACAAGCTTGACAGATCAAATGTAATTGTTATGAATATAATTAGCTTTGGTCTTCAGTCCCATATTGCCTCTAATAGGAGAGGTGGTCTAATACACCTCTCTCTCTCTCTCTCTCTATATATATATATATAGTAGGAACTCTCATATTATTATGCCAATAAAATATTTCTTCTTGATTCTTTTCATGGTATTAGAGTTAGGTAAAGAATTGAGGAAACCCTAATTTTCCTGGCCCTAATATCCTCTTTCCCAAAACCTAACCCTAATCCTCTAGTCGTCTCCTCTCCTCCTCCCCTCCCCACTTCCTTGCCTTCCTCTCCTCTGCCCTCACCATGCCGCACCCGCAACCGTACCACGCCGACCCGCACCACGCAGCATCAGCCACACCTTGCTCCACACCAGCATCACGCGGTATCAGCTGCGCCACACCACGTAGCACCCTGCTCCGCACCATGCTGCACCCTGCTCTGTAGCCAACACCTCCAAATCACTCGCCACCTCTAGTCACCGCCTCTCTTGAAATCCTAGCCACATGGCACTAGCCGTCTTAATAATCTATTATATCATCTTGCTCCGACTTGTTTGTACTCGCTTGTGGGTTAGACAACCTTTACTCTCTCTCTCGGGATCTACTTATGCACCGTCCATCTTGGATTTTGGTAGATTAAGCTCTCTCGGCACAAGTATGCACTCGATTTTCTATCTGAGACGGGATTTCTGGGATGTAAATCAACAAACACTCATATGGATTCCATAGTCAAGCTATCTCGATTGAGCACTCGCTCGGATCCTCCACTGCCTGACCCAGGACAATATCGACGTCTGATTGGGAAGCTTATGCAAAATCCTAACCACGCCTCACTGTTGCTTGTCCTGGCATTGCCTTTGTTGTTAACAGAGTCAGTATATACAGAATCCTTTAAGCTCTCACCTTAGAGTAGTTGAGTGTATTCTCAGATACATCAAAGGTTTTTCAGGACAAGAACTTCTCTACAAACCATCTACGTTGTCGCTCTCAACCTTTCCGGATGCTGACTTTGCGGGATCCATTGACGATCGCCGTTCCACTAGTGACTACTGTGTCTTTTTGCGAGGAAACTTGATTACGTGGAGTAAGAAGCAGAATGTAGTGGCTCGTTCTTCTGCTGAGGCAGAGTATAAATCCATGGCGCATACAGTTGCCGAGTTAGTATGGCTTACCTCATTCCTAACAGATCTTGCGGTTCCATCTTCTCCTCCGACTACACTTTTTTGTGATAACAAGGCCGCGATCCACATTGCTGAGAATCCAGTTTTTCATAAGAGGACCAAACATATCGAGATAGATTGACGCTTCATTCATGACAAGATGACAGACAAGATGGTTGCACTAACATATTTCCTCTTCGGCTCAACCGGCAGATATCCTTACCAAATCTCTTTCTCGACAAGGTGACAGACAAGGTGGAAGATATCTTCTGTCCAAGCTCGGAATGATTGACATCTATACTCCAGCTTGCAAGGAGTGTTATGAATATAATTAGGTTCAGTTTTTAGTCCTACATTGCCTGCAATAGGAGAGGTGATCTAATACACCTCCTATGCACATGTAGTAGGAACTCTCATATTATTATGCCAGTAAAATATTTCTTGATTCTTTTCAGTAATATCTATAATTAGCAGCAAGATTATGGAAAGCGGATCGAAGCGGTGGGGCGCTTTAGCTTTAGCGGGCTCTAGCGATGCTTTATCAGAAAAAAGCGCTTAACCTATTTTTGAATATAAATATTTAATATACATATATTATATATAAAATAGTTTGATAATAATAAAATAATCCAAATAATTATGAAAAATATAATAAATTTTTTAAAAGTAGTAAACTATTTAGAGTTTGGTAGTAAAATATTTAATATATTTACATTATTACGTCGAGTATAGTCACATCACTTATATCAAAAAACCATCTTGTATCCGACCCGCTTTATCCAAACCTGCTTCCTTTACCCACTTCACTTTCTTCATGACCGCTAAAGCACCGGTTTTTTTGCTTTGAAACCTTAACCAAACGCTTTATACCACCGCTTTCCTCCATATCAAAGCGGAGACCCCCTCAAAACGCTTTAGCGGAGGTTTCAAACGCTTTTTACAACGGTGATTAGCAATAAGGGATGAAACTCAATTTAACACAAGGCGGTAAATGGTAAAGTCGCATCAGTTAATATTCAATTCCATGACATGTGGGTCCTAATCTCATTAATTGCATCGGTTCTTTTGGATTGTACACAACTACCCAATGTTATAAAACACGGATTCGGAGTTTTTTTTGATTGGCCAGCGAAAAAGAAATATCTGGTTTATTCGGTGAATAATCGTTTTTTTCGGATTATGCGGCCATCAATATTTTTATATAAATATTACATATAAAAAATTGAAAAAAATAATAAAGCCATAGAATACTAATATACATGTGGTCTAATGATAAAGCGTCTGAACTAAATCAGAAGATTGTAGGTATATTATTATTAAATATGGGTCTCACTTATTTTTTATTTAATTTGTGGGTCTCACTTGTATTGTTAAGTTTTGGGTTTTTTTGGGCCTAATATTCGACCGAATATTCGTGGTATTCGATCGATTATGCGGTTTGTGCAACGAATATTGAGTTTATGCAGCGAATATTCGGTTTGACCGTATATCGGATCAAATATTGCATTTTCTACTCGGTTAGCCACGGAATCTGAATATTCGATTGAAAATTCCGCTTTTTTTAACACTGCAACCACCAAATCAAAGATAATTTTGAACACTACGTTTGACAACAATCTAATTAAGCTATAACTCAAGGATGCTTAATACGGCTGTTCGCTAGTGTAGGGTGTTTTTCGTCACCCCATTGAGATGGGAATACGCGCGCGCTTGTCGGACGCATTACAGATTCCCCCTGCCTAGGATAGACCGGGGCTTATTGATTGCGAGGATCCGAATCTCCGGCAGCCGCGGACTAAGCTGCCGTTAATTACCCCTTGCCTTTAGAGCGAGAGAACCTCCGATTGACGGGTTAAACTGGACATACGAACTCAACGTGCAGTGTTGTGTTTTGAAGGGGTTTTGGATATATCGGGGACCCCGCAGAGTTTTTACGGGGGTCCCGCTACCCGGATAGCGGGTGTAACACCCGAGTTCATTTATACCAATTCCAGTTCTCGTATTTCTTTATTCATGATATTCTTGATTTAACGTATCGTGCATACGAATGGTATTTTTACACTTTACTTTGCAGTCGACCCGACCCGCTTGCTTGAACATGTTTAATTCTTATTTATAGATTATCTTGACTTGTTGCATGGACACGTGCGTCTCATGATTAGTACATGCTCGTATTTTACCTGATATCGCATCTTTTATCATATAACATTCTAGGTTACAGAAAATAATTTAAAATTTCATTTCATAGCCTGCTTGATACCCCAAACCCTGTGCTAGCATCCGCGCATCTTGTTCTCGTCCCGTTCAGCGAAACGGACGCGTTTGGATGGCTACGCGCACGTGCGTGCATCCGTTCTTGGGGTATGCATTTTCGTTACCTGAGTACTTGTTTTAAAATTCGGACGTCGCATATATTTTTCATATTTTTAATCTGAATTTTTAGACCCGACCCGGGCATGTTTTGGAGTGAGTTTGTATTTGCCAAAATCTCAAACGGACTAATATTATAATATTATATTATTTCTTATTCATTCAACATTTATTTAATTAATATAATATTTCCGTAATACTAACTGTATGCATTTCTGTTACATAATCCTTCATTTCAAATTTTGGAACTTGCTAATAATTTTCGTATTTCAAATCCAAAACTTTGGACCCGATCCGGGCGCAATTCTGAAATATTTTGTATACCGCCAAATCCAATTTATTTTTAAATTTCTTTAATCGGTTTAAAAATATTTTTCAGCTTACAATCTTTCTTCAGCTAACAAAATGATTCTTTAAAATAGTAAATCTTTTATAAATTTTTTCCAAAACCAATTCCTAATTCCCCAGCCAATCAGAGCGTTAAAAAATCTTAATTTTATTAATTTTCTTCACAGCACTATTAAAACTCCTTTATTTCACATTAGTTTGGTTTGGCCTCCGCCCGGTACGGTAGCTAATAAGTTAGGAAGTGTGCACATCCATTTGATGAGATTTTTCTTTTGATCCCCTCCGAAAATTATAAATGAAATACGAATCATTTTAAATGAATCAACTTGCCCCTGTACTGAGCCATTAATGAAATCAAGTTATATATATACTTAAATATCTGATTAATGAGACTTTTGCTTAGTACCACCAAGCTATTTGCAAGCGCCGCTACGAAGAGGTCTATGTTCAAATTCACTTGCACCGCCAAAAGATAAAAGAAACCCAACCGACTCCAAACCCTAGCCGCCGGAACCTGCACATCCCTACACGTTCCCTGGCCGGAGCTCCGACGATCTCACGCCGCCATCTCATCTCCCCGTTGTGTTGCCGATCCAACCCCAGTAAGCCGTCTCTCTCTCGTACCTCTTTTCTTCTCTCGGTTTACTTCTCTTTTCTTCTCCTGTACATGTTTCTTTCCTGTAAAAATATTTAACCCCTATATTGGTTGCTGGAACGCTGATGACGGCGATGTTCACAACGACCCAGCAGCATCTCTGACCCGTGTGCTTTAGCGTTATTTGGACTCTTTCCGTGTACCGTGCGCGCGACGCGACCGTTCTCGCCGACGTGTGACGTTCTGTATACCGTATCGCGATCCGTAGAGGCAAGTGAAAACTTGCTACATACTATCTATAATATAATTTTATACCTATTAAACTGCACAATAAAACTGTAGATTACTTATAGCACCGCATGTTCCATTTTTCCTTTTCGATGTTCCGTATGTCATATTAGTTTCGGATCTTGAATTATAACTTGTTGCGTGTTAGAGTACAATATCGTGTACCCACATTCGTGGTTAAATTACTTACTAATTAACTGCCTAACCCATAGCACTTTAAATAGTTTCTACCCCGAATACCCGGTTGCATCGTTTGAGCGTATTTTATATATCATTGCATCCCTAAATTACTTAGTACATATTAACATGATTTTATCATCCACATTCGTTATACCGTATTCATGTAATGTTGAAGCTATACCTTAAACACAAACTGATAACTGTGCATCTACATACCTTAATCTGTACCTGATTGCATTTCACGTTACAAGTTCCAGCTTGTTGATTCTATTAGTACACATGCTTGTTTTGTATACCCATGCTTATGCTAGTTGATTGTGAGCACCCACATGATATATTGTACACCCTGACATAACTTGTTACACCTACTACTTGACACGACATGGTACCGTGCAACTCTTGACATGACACGACACTTGTATACAATACTTGACCTGACCTGATGTACCATGGCTTTACCTGTTACCTGATCTGGTTACTAATGCCAACAGACTTTACCTGTAGTCCTTACGGACCGTTCCTGTTGTCTATCCAGACAAACCTGCACCTACATGCTCCTGTGTTGGCATTAGTTCTTGATTACTTAAACACCTGACTTGAACACATAGAACTTGGGGGTATGGGGAAATCAATGATGAAACCTGACTTGTAACTCGACAGTTCGATACCTGTTCTGATCAGTCTTACGGGCTAGGCCAGCCCCGGGGTGATGATGCTGACATCACTCATCTGTACATGCTACATCTTACTGCCTAGCGGCACGTCTCAGATTCAGCCCGAGAATCTTGACCGTGGTCCCGGGCACGCACAGGATACTATTGAGTTACATCGACGATTCATCATATTGATTTCAAAGACTTGAGAGTAATTAACCCAATAGACCAGTTTAGTTTACTCACTGCACACTACCCTTCACTGCCCTGATCTATATTGCGGTTACACCTGCTTTACCATTTATGAGTATACTTGCATGTCTTGCTACCCTGTTTATATTATTGCTTGATGTTATGACACGCTGACGTCTGGGTTTTGCATGGCCCAGATCCTTCTACCTTTATTGCAGACTGATCAGGAGTATTGCTGCTATTAGACCGAGCGGTGAAGATCCTGTTGATATGCAGTTTTACTTTCCATGTATTTCATTTATTGTATCCTTTGCTTCCGCATATTATCATTTCTTGACTCATTTACTCTGGCTTATGCACATGTACTAGATAGTTTACTTTACTTTCCTGTTCTTGATATCTCTACAGCCGCAATGTGACTGTGGAAAGATTTTTCCTATCCACAGGTAGCATGGTTGGCTATGTCACGTGCCTATCTTAGCGTACTCTGGGAAGCGAGGCGTGATATGGTTCTTTTGGTATCAGAGCCATAGGTTATAGGTTAATCGAGTTTGATTCTTTTGTAGTTGGGTAATGGACCCAATACACGAATCAGAATACTCGTGATTAGGAGCATGTCCTGCCAACTTGTAATCGTGATTCTTGAATCATATCCTTCTCTTATCCTTTACCTTGACGATATGCAAACCACTTGCATCTCGACTCGAAACCTTTTTGGTTCTCTATTGTTTATCCATGTTTCTTGATTTTGATACTAGGATTTGGACGACTTAAGTGGAGTTATGTAATTGTACCCATGAACTGCAGCATGGTTACAATGCGGTACTCTATTTAGGTAACTTGGAGTCCTGGTCTCGATTCATTACCTTACTTCTCTCGGTGTCATTGCTTACCAGTTATTGTTTCATCGCCAGCTCGAATCAAGTTTACCGTGTTTAATCCTCTTCAGTATCTTGACTTCGGATGAAGTCATCTCGGTATCTTACTTGTTCATATTTTCCCCGCATTAGAATTATTCAATTCTGGTGCATCCCTCGTTTGTTGTCGTCTTGGGAATGGATTTTCGCGGCACTTTCCACGCTCATATTAATTGTAAGGAAAGGAAAGTGATTCTCCAGATTCCGGACATCCGGAACTTGTTTTGTTGGAGGAAGCGGTTCTGTCGGGCCAGTCGAGTTTAGGGCTAGGCCGACAAACCAGGTTCTTTCATCGATGGAAGTTGATAAGGAAGAAGCACCGGCTATAGTTCTAGAATTCATGGACGTGTTCGAAGACACCTCAGGTTTACCGCCGAAACGAGACGTGGAGTTCGCGATTGATTTTGTTCCTGGTGCAGCGCCAATCTCAAAGGCGTATTATCCAATGGCACCAGTAGAGTTGGAAGAAGTCAAGAAGCAGGTTGCCGAATTACTTGAGAAGGGTTGGATTCGCAGCAATAACTCACCTTGGGGAGTCCAGTTCTTCTAGTAAAGAAGATGATGTCACAAGGAGGATGTGCATCGATTATCGAGAATTAAACTGGGTGACTATTAAGAATAAGTACCCGATCCCTCGCATTGGCGAATTATTTGAGCAGCTTAATGGCGCGAGAGTATTCTCGAAGCTGGATTTGCGATCCGGATATCATCAGGTCCGAGTTAAATCAGAAGATAATTGCAAGACTGCGTTCCGAACTCGGTATGGACATTACGAGTATTTAGTGACGCTATTTGGAGTAACGAATGCACCGGCGATAATTATGGACTTGATGAACCGAATCTTTCACCGTTCTTGGACCAGTTTATAGTGGTGCTCATCGATGATAGTCTGGTCTACTCGAAGAGCATTGAAGAGCATGCAGAACACTTGAAGATCGCGCTGCAGATATTGAGGCAAAAAAGAATATATGCAAAGATGAGTAGGTGCAAGTTTTGTCTTGAAGAAGTGAAGTTTTGGGGCACGTTGTGGCTGGAGATGGAATCGCTGTTGATCCCGAAAGATTGCAGCAGTTCAAAATTGGCCGATTCCGAAGAACGTAGCAGAGATCAGAAGCTTTCTTGGACTTGCCAGGTATTACAGAAGGTTCATGGAGAATTTTGCCCATTTGGCTGAGCCTTTGACCAAGCTTACGCGAAAAGAAGCACCGTACGTATGGACGGAGAAGTGTGCGTCAGTTTTTGAGGCGTTGAAGCAGAGATTGATAACCGCTCCTATTCTGACCATGCCAGACAGTTCCGGAGGAGTGGTAATTCACAGTGATGCATCTGGGAAAGGATTGGGATGTGTTTTGATGCTGCATGGGAAGGCTATAGCGTACGCATCGAGACAGTTGAAGACCCAAGAGAAGTATTGCCCAACTTCTGACTTGGAGCTAGCAGCTGTAGTGTTCGCTTTGAAGATTGGAGACACTACTTATTGGGCGAAAGGGTCGAAGTTTTCACCGATCACAAAAGCCTAAAATACGTGTTAACACAGAAAGAGCTTAATATGAGACAGCGTAGATGATTGGAGTTGATGGCTGACTACGATCTCGATCTTAAGTACCATCCGGGAAAAGTTAATGTTGTACCGGATGCGCTTAGTCGGTTGCCAGCAATTCAGATGTTGACTACACAGAAGGGACTTATTGAAGACTTTCGGAGATTCGATTTGGAACTTGTGCTACCGCATTCTTTGGGACAGTTGATGTCGCTGCAAGTACATTCGTCGTTGATTGAGAATATTAAAGCGGCGCAATCGCAGGACCCTACATTGCAAAAGTTCCGGGAACAAGTTGAAGCTGGACTTCAAACCGACTTACTGATCCATGAAGACGGTTCGTTGAGTTATGGTAGCCGTTTGTGTGTGCCAAAGGGAGATTCGCGAAGAACTTTTGAAGGAGGCACACAGTTCAGCGTATTCCGTATATCCAGAAGGCACGAAGATGTACCGAGATATACGACAGCATTTCTGGTGGGAAGGCATGAAACGAGAGATTGCCCGCTTGGTGGCAAAGTGCTTGGTGTGCCAGTAAGTTAAGGCTGAACATCAAAGGGTTGCTGGTTTATTGCAACCACTTCCGATTCCTCAGTAGAAGTGGGAACATATAACCATGGATTTCGTGACGACTTTATCGCGAAGACCAAAGGGCAACAATGCAGTTTAGGTGATTGTTGACGGATTGACCATGGCAGCTCATTTCATCTCTTTTAGAGATGATTAATCAACAGAAGTTTTGGCAGAACAGTGCATACAGGAGATAATAAGATTGCACGGAGTACCGGTGAGCATCGTGACCGACCGTGACAACCGTTTCTTATCATACTTTTGGAGGAACTTACAGGAAATTTTGGGGACTAGTTTGAAGTTTAGTACTGCTTATCATCCTCAGATAGATGGCCAGTCGGAGAGAACGATCCACACTCTTGAAGACATGTTGAGAGCTTGCATGTTGGACTCCAAGGGTTCATGGGAGGATCGTCTACATTTGGTAGAGTTCTTACAACAACGGTTTCCAGACGGCTATTCAGATGGCTCCATTCGAAACTTTATATGGTCGCAAGTGTCGTTCACTTGTTTGTTGGGACGATGTTGGTGAACGAAAATTGTTGGGACCAGATTTGGTAGTGCAGACAGTCGAGAAGGTTAGCAATATCCGAAATCTTATGAAAGCACGCAAGATCAGCAGAAGAATTGGGTCGATACATCGAGAAGACCTCTAGAGTTCGCTGTTGGTGATCTAGTATTCTTGAAGACATCACCGACTAGAGGGGTGATCCGTTTCGGAAGTCGAGAAAAGCCTAGTCCTCAGTTCGTTGGACCTTTTGAGATCTTGGAGTGTGTTGGAGAAGTGGCGTATCAATTGGCGTTACCGCAATTCCTGGTGAATGGTCGTGACGTGTTTCTCGTACCTCAACTTTGTAAGTATGCTCGAGATGAAATACATGCGTTGGAACATTCGAAACTGACTGTACGAGAAGATTTGACTTTTGAGGAGCGACCGATGTCGAATTATGGATCGAAGAGACAGGTTCTTAAGAACAAGTTATCCCTCTTGTACTTATTTCTTGGGGTAATCGCTCACATGGAGAGTCAACTTGGGAACGAGAAGATAAAATCCGGCAGAAGTTTCCACATCTATTATTGCAACTTCTGATTGTTTATCCTTTCTTGTTCTTGGAATTTCGAGAACGAAATTCTTTTTGTAGTTGGGTATAATGTAACACCCGAGTTCATTTATACCAATTTCAGTTCTCGTATTTCTTTATTCATGATATTCTTGATTTAACGTATTGTGCATGCGAATGGTATTTTTACACTTTACTTTGCAGTCGACCCGACCCGCTTGCTTGAACATGTTTAATTCTTATTTATAGATTATCTTGACTTGTTGCATGGACACGTGCGTCTCATGATTAGTACATGCTCGTATTTTACCTGGTATCGCATCTTTTATCATATAACATTCTAGGTTACAGAAAATAATTTAAAATTTCATTTCATAGTCTGCTTGATACCCCAAACCCTATGCTAGCATCCGCGCATCTTGTTCTCGTCCCGTTCAGCGAAACGGACGTGTTTGGATGGTTACGCGCATGTGCGTGCATCCGTTCTTGGGGGTACGCATTTTCGTTACCTGAGTACTTTATTAAAATTCGGACGTCGCATATATTTTTCATATTTTTAATCTGAATTTTTAGACCCGACCCGGGCATGTTTTGGAGTGAGTTTGTATTTGCCAAAATCACAAACGGACTAATATTATAATATTATATTATTTCTTATTCATTCAACATTTATTTAATTAATATAATATTTCCGTAATACTAACTGTATGCATTTCTGTTACATAATCCTTCATTTCAAATTTTGGAACTTACTAATAATTTTCGTATTTCAAATCCAAAATTTTGGACCCGACCCGGGCGCAATTCTGAAATATTTTGTATCCCGCCAAATCCTACTTATTTTTAAATTTCTTTAATCAGTTTAAAAATATTTTTCAGCTTACAATCTTTCTTCAGCTAACAAAATGATTCTTTAAAATAGTAAATCTTTTATAAAAATTTTCCAAAACCAATTCCTAATTCCCCAGCCAATCAGAGTGTTATAAAATCTTAATTTTAATAATTTTCTTCACAGCACTATTAAAACTCCTTTATTTCACATTAGTTTGGTTTAGCCTCCGCCTGGTACGATAGCTAATAAGTTAGGAAGTGTGCACATCCATTTGATGAGATTTTTCTTTTGATCCCCTCCGAAAATTATAAATGAAATACAAATCATTTTAAATGAATCAACTTGCCCCTGTACTGAGCCATTAATGAAATCAAGTTATATATATATATATACTTAAATACCTGATTAATGAGACTTTTGCTTAGTACCACCAAGCCATTTGCAAGCGCCGCTACGAAGAGGTCTATGTTCAAATTCGCTTGCATCGCCAAAAGATAAAAGAAACCCAACCGACTCCAAACCCTAGCCGCCGGAACCTGCACATCCCTACACGTTCCCTGGCCGGAGCTCCGACGATCTCACGCCGCCATCCCATCTCTCCGTTGTGTTGCCGATCCAACCCCAGTAAGCCGTCTCTCTCTCGTACCTCTTTTCTTCTCTCGATTTACTTCTCTTTTCTTCTCCTGTACATGTTTCTTTCCTGTAAAAATATTTAACCCCTATATTGGTTGCTGGAACGCTGACGACGGCGATGTTCACAACGACCCAGCAGCATCTCTGACCCGTGTGCGTTAGCGTTATTTGGACTCTTTCCGTTAACCGTGCGCGCGACGCGACCGTTCTCGCCGACGTGTGACGTTCCGTATACCGTATCGCGATCCGTAGAGGCAAGTGAAAACTTGCTACATGCTATCTATAATATAATTTTATACCTATTAAACTGCACAGTAAAACTGTAGATTACTTATAGCACCGCATGTTCCATTTTTCCTTTTCGATATTCCGTATGTCATATTAGTTTCGGATCTTGAATTATAACTTGTTGCGTGTTAGAGTACAATATCGTGTACGCACATTCGTGGTTAAATTACTTACTAATTAACTGCCTAACCCATAGCACTTTTAAATAGTTTCTACCCCGAATACCCGGTTGCATCGTTTGAGCGTATTTTATATATCATTGCATCCCTAAATTACTTAGTACATATTAACATGATTTTATCATCCACATTCGTTATACCGTATTCATGTAATGTTGAAGCTATACCTTAAACACAAACTGATAACTGTGCATCTACATACCTTAATCTGTACCTGATTGCATTTCACGTTACAAGTTCCAGCTTGTTGATTCTATTAGTACACATGCTTGTTTTGTATACCCATGCTTATGCTAGTTGATTGTGAGCACCCACATGATATCTTGTACACCCTGACATAACTTGTTACACCTACTACTTGACACGACATGGTACCGTGCAACTCTTGACATGACACGACACTTGTATACAATACTTGACCTGACCTGATGTACCATGGCTTTACCTGTTACCTGATCTGGTTACTAATGCCAACAGACTTTACCTGTAGTCCTTACGGACCGTTCATGTTGTCTATCCAGACAAACCTGCACCTACCTGCTCCTGTGTTGGCATTAGTTCTTGATTACTTAAACACCTGACTTGAACACATAGAACTTAGGGGTATGGGGAAATCAATGATGAAACCTGACTTGTAACTCGACAGTTCGATACCTGTTCTGATCAGTCTTACGGGCTAGGCCAGCCCCGGGGTGATGATGCTGACATCACTCATCTGTACATGCTACATTTTACTGCCTAGCGGCACGTCTCAGATTCAGCCCGAGAATCTTGACCGTGGTCCCGGGCACGCACGAGATACTATTGAGTTTTATCGACGATTCATCATATTGATTTCAAAGACTTGAGAGTAATTAACCCAATAGACCAGTTTAGTTTACTCACTGCACACTACCCTTCACTGCCCTGATCTATATTGCGGTTACACCTGCTTTACCATTTATGAGTATACTAGCATGTCTTGCTACCCTGTTTATATTATTGCTTGATGTTATGACGCGCTGACGTCTGGGTTTTGCATGGCCCAGATCCTTCTACCTTTATTGCAGACTGATCAGGAGTATTGCCGCTGTTAGACCGAGCGGTGAAGATGCTGTTGGTATGCAGTTTTACTTTCCATGTGTTTCATTTATTGTATCATTTGCTTCCGCATATTATCATTCCTTGACTCATTTACTCTGGCTTATGGACATGTACTAGATAGTTTAGTTTACTTTCCTGTTCTTGATATCTCTACAGCCGCAATGTAACTGTGGAATGATTTTTCCTATCCACAGGTAGCATGGTTGGCTATGTCACGTACCTATCTTAGCGTACTCTGGGAAGCGGGACGTGACAGCGGGCTGGGGGTCAAGGGGGCTAGCAGCTCCCTTACGGGGTGCGGGGCAGCGCCCCGTTAGAAATTTTTTCTAACGGGGGAGGTATTTTTTTCTAACGGGGGAGGTATTTTTAGTGTGGAGTGTATATAAAATGAGGGGGGAAATGGCATCCAAAGGTCGCATTAGCGCCAGCGCCTCACGTGCCTAGCTCGCGGGCGCTGGGCGCTCAGGCGCCAGCGCCCCACGTGCCCGGCACGCGGGCGCTCGGGAGCCAACGCTTTGGGCGCTAGCGAAAGGAAGGGGTTTTTACCCCAGAAATAAAAGTTAAACTCCAAAAGAGGATTTTGAGTGGAGTTAAACTCCAAAAGGTCTGGATTAGGAGTTAAACTCCTTTGAGGATTTAAGTCTTGGAGTTGAACTCCCTAAAAATCTTCAGAGGTTATTCTCTCTTAAGCCTCGGATCCTTCCCAAATGGGATATTTGGAGATGGTTCTCCTTGCTCCTCTTCTGTTGGCCGGCTCTTGGAGAACAAAAGGGGTGAGATTTTAAAAATCTCTCCATTTTAAGATCTGATGGAAGATCCAAGCTTCTTTTTATGGATTTTGTGGTGAAAAACTATTTAGTTTTGGAAAAGAAAGAGTAAAACTCTTGATTTAATTCAAAAGAAAGAAAGTTTGAAACCTTAAGGAAAGAGAAGGTGTCACAAAAACCCTAGAGTTTTTTAGAGAATGAAAAGTGTATCTTTTATTCATCATCGTGTTTCCTTATATAAGCTTACACATTTACCATATAGCCCCTTGGGCTTTACAAAATGGCATTTTGCCCATCCCATGCCTCATGTACTATTTCTTTTTGCACATAAGCCATGAGCTTTACAAAAATTCGGCTTTATACCCATTCATGCATAAAAAATTATATTAAAATTATTTATTACATGATTTTTATGTTGGCATGGGGAGGCTGGCCGCGGGCTCGACTTGGGCATGGGCCCACTTGGCCTGGGCTTGAGCCCACCTGGCTTGGGGTTGACTTTGACATTGACATGGTCAACCATGGTGCAATTTTTGACCCCAATAGCTAGGTAATAATTGGGACCAAAAAAAATCTTTTATACCAACATGGTCTTATCCGTCTACATATTCATTTCTATGGCATATGGGCCTTCCCTCCATAAATCAAACCAGTCCTTGTAATGGCACACAGCTACCAATGAAAAAGCTTATACCGATGAAAAAGCTTATACATGTGGGCCTTCCCTCCATAATTCAAACCAGTCCTTGTCCTTAAAAAAGGTTGTAATTGCATTCAGCTTATAAGAACAATGGCGAGCTAATGTGCCCTTTTTGAGTACATCTATACTTTCTATGCCTTCGATGTGGTAAGAAGGAATGTAAAATTATTGCCATTTTCCATTCTCCGAATCAATCCCCGTATGAGATATAGAAAGTAGACAAAAAATGCTCAAAGGTAGAACACACCATTTCCCAAAAGAATACTGCTTTTCTGATAGGTAATGCTACAAGCACTCAACTTGAGTACGTTTGTGTATTTTGATGGGCACTCAAATAAATATGCTTTATTACATATTTCTGCACCCTGAAATATGGGTCATTGTTCTTTAATTTATACTCAGATGCATCAAATTACTAAGGAATGAACCTTGGAATTCATCAATATTCTCAAACAGGTACTTGAAACAAAAGGTTTTGCCACGTTTATAAAATTAACTTTTTCATCAGTTATTGTATGCAAGCCACAAGGAGCGGTGCAGTTTGCAGAAAATGAGACCCATATGTTATAGTAAATAATAAGAAAAACATAAAAAATCATGAAGGTATAACAGATACTTTGCCTTTACATTTGTGTGACAAATCTTAAAAAAAGTATCAAGTACTTCCATTTAAGCGGATTTTAGTAACCAAGTAAATCCCTCACAAGGCATTACCATGTGGAGGGTTGGACATTTCTTCCCCGACATGAGAGTCATGTGTAGCTTAGGGTTTCACATGTCAAAAGCTCATAAGTCAAATTCTAGTTGGTAATAATGGATCTAATGGTAAATGGTAGTAGTACTAATTGCACAATTCTGTCCTACAAGAACATGCAATTATGTGGTAGCTATTTCACTTTTCACATCAATGTGAATCCTCAGGAAGCATGCCATCTTTTCACATCAATCTAGCATACTCTGTGATTAAACATTTGAAAGAAGGTAACCAAAAAGCTTTTATAGATCGTGTAGTCCAAGAAGCGGATTGACAGTCGGAAGGTGATCCAGACAAAACATAGAACAAAATGGCTAGTTGTATCAAGAAGGTAACTAGAGATCTACTTGGTGAGTCGAGAGGTGGTGCTCCAGCATTTAAGGACATATCATGGTGGAATGAAGATGTAAAGGCTGCTATTAAAATTAAAAGGGGTTCTTATAAAGATTTGAAGAAAAGTAGAGATGTGGAAAGATTTGAGAAGTACAAAATGGCTAAAAAGGAAGTTAAGAAAGCTGTTCGGGAAGCTAAATCTAAGGTCTACAAGGACGTGTACGAGAAATTAGACACTAAAGAGGCTGCAAATGATATATACCGGATTGCTCGGATGCGGGAAAGGAAGACTAGAGACTTATGTGCGGTGAAGTGTGTCAAAAATAAAAATCAGAAGGTTTTAGTTCGAGATGAGGATATCAAGGAAAGATGGAGAGATTATTTTGACAAATTGTTCAATGAGAGCTTTACTAAGAATTTGGATGGACTTGTCATTCAATCTCAAGATATAAACCGTGATTTCATGCGTAAAATAAGACTACCTGAGGTTAAAGAAGCATTGAACAGAATGAGTTTAAAAAAAGCGGTTGGCCCTGACGGGATTGCTATCGAGATTTGGAGATGCTTAGGAGAAATAGGCGTTAAATGGCTGACATATATGTTTAATAAGATTTGGCAGACAAAAAAGATGCCAAATGAATGAAGAAAAAGTATTCTTGTATCTATCTACAAGAACAAGGGTGACATTCAAAGTTGCTCAAACTACCGGGGAATAAAACTTATGTGTCACATCATGAAACTTTGGGAGAGAGTGATTAAACACAGGCTAAGGAAGGATATTAAGATAACAGAAAACCAGTTTGGGTTCATACCTGGACGATCAACGACAGAGGCTATTCATTTGCTTCGTCAACTTGTCGAGCATTTTCGAGAGAAGAGAAGAGATTTGCATATGATATTTATTGATTTAGAAAAAGCGTACGACAAGGTACCTAGAGAGATATTATGGGAGACAATGATGAAGAAGGGGGTCCCCGTAAAGTATATTGACATAATCAAGGATATGTACGATGGAGTAGTGGCAAATGTCAGAACTTGCGGCGGCTTAACGAGTGATTTTCCGATTACTATTGGTTTACATCAAGGATCTGCATTAAGCCCATTCCTGTTTACCATCGTGATGGATGAGCTTACTAGAACTATCCAAGATGAGGTACCTTGGTGTATGCTATTCGCTGATGATATTGTTCTAGTAAATGAGACGAAAGCAGGGGTTAATGCCAAATTGGAATTATGGAGGCAAACATTGGAATCTCGGGGATTCAGATTGAGCAGGTCCAAGACAGCATATATGCATTGCAAATTTAGTAACCAGAGAAGTCAAAACCATATTGGTATAACATTGGAAGGGCAAGAGATATCACCGAGCGACCAGTTTAGATATCTAGGTTTCATCATCCAAAAGAATGGGAAGATCGATAGTGATGTTAATCAAAGGATCCAAGCTGGTTGGTTGAAATGGAGGAGTGCAACAGGGATTTTGTGTGATCGTAACTTTCCGTTAAAATTGAAAGGGAAGTTTTATCGGAGCGCTATTCGGCCTGCCTTATTATATGGTACAAAATGCTGGGCTCCTAAGAAGCATCATACACAGAAGATGCACGTAGCGGAGATGCGCATGCTTCGTTGGATGTGCGGTAACACTAGAAAAGATAAAGTGCGAAATGAGGATATTCGTACAAAAGTTGGTGTCGCACCTGTGGAGGAGAAGATGCGGGAAAACCGGTTAAGATGGTTTGGTCATGTGCGACGCAGACCTATAGAAGCACCGGTCCGACGAATAGATACTCTCGATATGGGCAATGGCAAAAAGGCAAAAGGGAGACCGAAGAAAACATGGATGGAGGTGATACGAAACGATATGGTTGCCAAAGGACTCAATGAAAGTATATTGTTCGATAGGAGTGAGTGGAGGCAGAGGATTCATGTGCTGGACCCGGCGTAATTCTTATGTTGGTTCATGTAGCCTACCCCATATGCTTGGGATAAAAGGCTCAGTTGTTGTTGTTGTTGTTGTGAAGAAGTCAAACTTTGGTTCACACAAAGCAAGGCAAGGCAATGATAATATTGTACATTGCATTGATTTCTTAAGTGTCAATTAGGTAATTCTTGTCCCCTAAGGTGAAATGCAAAAAGGAATGTAAAATGTGCCACATTTGCATTCCCCTTGCATCTATACAAGGATTACAAAAGTAAACTTAGTGATGCCAAAATCTGTTTCATCCAAGGCATAAAAATTAGGAAGGCGGTATGGTATAACACCAATATGGGCTCTTGTGCGCAAAAGATCACGAAGAAAAATGTTCTGCCTACTCGCATGCAGGCATGCCTACTCGCATATCTACTTTGTGGTTAATACACAAGACCTCTCCACAGAACACAAGTATGCCACATCAGTCAATCTCCAAGTAGGCATATGAATGAACATGCAGGCGAGTAGGTTAAGTATTAATCATTCAACAATCCCAATTTTAGCTGACATTTTTATATGCATGGAACATGCAAACACGCATGAACATTTCCTGTGCGTACAGGAATAAAACAATGGCAGGAAACGGATCCCACTCATGTGAGTGAGATGCACCCCTGTATTGTTCCTGCGCGGACAGGGAATCTTCCTCTACAATTGTGTAGGAACACTATCCTTAATTCTAAAATGAGGAAAGTGTTCCTACACCACTTCCCTAAACAACTACTACACAATAAGAAACTAAAAAGGAGTTTTGGGACCCACACATATTAGTGGGACCTATTATCTCTCTCTCTCTTTTGTTTCTCGTAGTGTATGAGTTGTGTAAGAAAGTGTTGTGTAGGAACACTTTCCTCTACACAAACACTTTCCTCTTCTAAAATATAGAGATATCAGAACTTCGTAACCTGCTAGCATGTCTACTATGACGTTAATACTCAAATCTCCCTACATACTGTTGCTAGGCTCCATCATGACAGTCTTTCAATAACCATGTGAAAAACATGTGGAAGAGTAGGTAAAGTATTATCATCAAACAATCCCAATTTTAGCAGACATCTTTAAATGCTTAGAAAATTCCATAAAGGGAAGCAGCTTACAAAACCCGGCATGTTTCATATTTCTTTATTTTGCTCCTTATACATAAACCCCTGCAACTAAAACCGGATTCAAGAGCAACGAGTGGTGGTCTATAGGGCATCCTTCCCTGAACTCAACATGGAGACTGTGTTCGCTAAGCGTACTTGATGGCATAAGCTCCAGATCATTTAAGTTAAATAGTAAGTGTTAGTAAGACGGTTCCTTCCCAAAAATATTGACCCACAGCTATTTCTCTTTTCATGCCGCCCACGTACATAAAGTGCTAGGTATATGGCTCTCTTTTATAAATAGTCTAGAATTTTAATAATATTAAATAGTAACTTTTTTATAAAAAAAACTAACAAGAATCAAAAGATATTAAAAGGTGGACCCAGACAGAAATTTTCAGATAATAAATAGCTGAATAAGATCGATACATAAAAACATCAGACACCTTCCCAGTGAACAATTCAAAACAATTTAGATCGAATCTGTATCATCTTATGTTAAAGAAATCATGTCAATACTTCTAAACAGACTTGGTATTTAGAAAATTTATCCAAAGATATAATAACTTCGTCCAAAGCAAAGGATATAACAAGTAGCATTCAATAATTTCTGAAAGCACAAAGGGCAAACAATCTTGATAACTAATCATATAAACAAACATAAACATAATTCTGGTTATAACGCTAAATACTGGATCCAAATGAAAATTTTCAGATCAAAGTTGGAAAGAACAATGTAAAATTTCCGCATAGCATAGACATTAAAATCTCATGAGCAATCGCTCTAACAGTGTTCAGATTTACCTGAAAAGATCTTAATCTCAAATTAATCTGTCTACAATAGATCTAGAAATTATAACATTGCAGTAATTAAAAAAGAATAGTTGTTGTATTTGAAATCAGCTTGGTACAAGAACCATTACTGAGTTTCCATGCAAAAAGAAGAACATGAGATGTTAGTGTATAAGAATTTTATAACAGCAAAATAGTGCTAGTTAGGGAGCCATGTAGACACACAAAGAAATGCACCATAATCATTGAGATGCTTGTTGGAATCAGCAAAGACAACTACCATGCATATTATCTTATGAGCTCCACTTTTAAAGACAACTACCATGCATATTATGACAAGCATGACCTTAGGATGCAAAGACTCTGGGATAATATAAAACAAGTCCCTCATTGGCATTGGGAGGTGTATATTAGAGTTATAAAGCCATAACAGAGGTGTGTTACAATTGTAACTATCCTGTTTACTGGTTTACAAAGCTTGTAACACCTTATTTTCTTTCTTCTTGAATGTGTGGCCTGCGTATGACTTTTATAGCCAAACAATTATCATTTATCACATGTCATCCTCTCTTGATACTTAAGGTAATTCTATGAAGCTGAGGGTTGATAAGCTATCCACTTTATCTCTACCTTTATTGCTTTCCTCCTCCTCAGATGGAGGACATGCAATTGACTCTCTCCTCCAGTCTTCTAATTCTTCCTTTCTTTCTCCTTTCTAACCTTTGTTACTAATTTCCGGTCTAGTATATGCTACTGTGCTGTTCTGCGCCCCTCTCTTACTAGTTAATGTAGTTCTGAGAAGCTCATGATTGATGAGCCATCTTCATTATCCTCGCCTTTCATGCTTTCCTCCTATGATGAGCAACCAACTCTCTCCCCCGGTCTTTTAATTTTTCCCTCCTCCTTTCTCGCCATTGGTTACTACCTACTACTTTTCATTCTGGTATATGCTACTGTGCTTTTCGGAATCCTGTCCTGTTAGTATTTTCGTTTGTTAATGGATGTATGCGGTAAATACATAGATACATACATAATTGTTCTTCTAACAATTAATGCTACAATTACTCAATCGAGTGCTGCTACAAGTGATGATATAGTGCTCTGTTTCTGACTACCATTTGGGTGCTTCTTATATCTGGATCAAATGCAGTGGAAAGCAAAAGGACTATTTTGTATTTCCTTTTGCAATCCTCCTATGACTTATAGAAAGTAAACAAATGACTACAACCAAAGGAAGGACACATAGCACTTCCAAAAGAATGAAGAACTTTTGATGAATAAAGCTACAGTTGTAAGCCTTCAAGCACCCGACTTTATGTATGTCTTTTCAGCATAGTTTGATTATTTGAATACTTTGACAAGCATGAAATGACATTCGATATGTAACCAAAGACACGCTAACATGCAGATAAGTACTCATAAAGGTGTTTGGTAATGGGACGGGCAGCGCCCATCACTATCTTTGTTCATCTAAATAATAATGTCTTACACACTTGTATTCATGTCCACGCACATGCACACTCAGATGCTGACATGGTGAGACCTATTAATGACATGGCACATGAACAGCTCATATGTCACTTCTTTGTCAAATTCCAAGGATTCTTGCAAGTGAACATGCATACGAGTTTGTAATGCATTTTCTATATAAATATAGTCTTTCCACACAAAATCTAACACAAGATCATGAACTTGTGATAAAATACCCCTAACTCAACATAAGTGGTCGTTTGTGACTAAGGGTCCCAATGTCACCATACATATACATCTATACAATAAAACTACGCATGATATCACCGGGTAGGTACCTCCCAAAAAAGGTTATTCGATGCAAACATTAGCCATGAATGGAACCACCCAAACAAAATGTGGATAAATAACATGCATGATAAAAAGAACACAGAGTTAAACTAAAACTAAAAAAGGTCCAATCACTCTCCAAAATGAAAAGGAAAGACCAAAAATAAAAGATGGGAGAGCATCTAAATGAATGCGTGTAGAATATTTACAAGGTATCTCAGTCCATAATTTCCCCCATAGGTCTCATCATTGGATATCATAGTGCAAGGGTAACTAAAGGAAGAAAATATCACAGATGCCAAAATAGAAAAGAATGAAACAAAATGCATAACACCGTAAAAAGGAGTTATAATATGTTTCTAATGTCACGCTATAATATGAATAATAACAAGAACTAAGAAAAATGACCCAATTCATTGAACTAATTAAGAGAGAAGTAAGAAATGAATACAAAAGAAAGAAAGAAAAAACTATGAGGAGTTTGAAATGAGAAAGAGATACTAGCAATAACAAAACATGACATTCATGCACAAATGAAAAAAAAATACAACCTATGTGGCAGCTGGCTGCAGACTTGCACAATGTGTAAAAAAAAACATAAGAGGCGTAATTCATGAGTGAGTACCACGATTCATGAGGATTGTCCAAAATTTTCAGGTTTAATCTATCATCAGGAACCCCAATCCTCTCTAAGGGTGGGCCAGAAATATAGAGTTTTAAATTTAAACAACCATTCCGTAAGCTAAAACTATGGAGTTTTATGATCCAAATTATATATGTATACATATGCATAAGAAACAGCCAGTTTGAACTTATAAGATCATAAGCTAACGTTAAGCATGTTATAAAAGACGAAAATATCTTAGCTTGATTTAACCCTCAACCTGTATAGGCATTCAAAATTCACTTTTCAGCTTGTATAGAGGGATGTCTATCCAGAACAGCAAAAACAACAACATCGAGTGTTTTCTGGTAACTGCTAGCAGATCCACATAAACAATCCTCATAGAAAATAAATCAAACTTCTTATGAGCAAATGATTCAGCTCAGTTTAGATTTTTTCCCGCAGATTTCTCTTGTTCCTGTTGCCTAGTTAGCGAGCGAATCACAAAGCAAATACAGCTAACACTTGACGAGCAAACAATTCAAAACGGTTGGAGTCTAAATCAACCGATCCAAACACAAACTAGGCAACAAATTCTGGTATCAAATCAAAAAGTTCAAAACAGTTCAGATCTAATTGAAAGAGGCCTAAAATTTACAGATCTGATTATAAACTAAACGATTAGAGCTTCAAGTGATACCTCGCAAGCAGTGAATTCAACATCAAGATCCATGAGAGCCTCTCTCTCTCTCTCACTGTATTTTCTAGGGTTTCTCGATCTAAAGTTCTAGTTGGAAGAAAATAGGGCAGGAGTTGAGAGGGGGGCTTCACGGGCTGTTTTTTTAATTAAGCGTTAAAGCTGAGAGGAGTTTGAACGGTTAGGATTAGCTCGGGTACAACGGCCGTGCTATGAACGGCTGGATATTGATTCCTTTTTTCGTTTTTCAAAATTTGGAGAGCACGTGATGGCGGGGAGCTCGAGCGTAGCTGACTTTAACGTTTGGTGACGGCCTTAAGCCGACTTTTGACGGCAAGGACTGATTTCTAGGAAGCAGGAAGGACGCGGATAACACGAAGATCCGTATTCGTATTTGAATTTTATTAAAATGAATGTTGATTTTTATTTTCAATGCTTATCCGACTCCCTATCCGTATTCATGTCGGTCCATGAACAGCAACCGATTTCTTTTCTTAACCCAACAATCAGCGACACTTGGTCGCCTCTGTCATGGGGTGCTCCAAATTTAGCCCCATTCACAACGTGGCCCATGATACTGTTCTCTGTTAGGGCCAGCTCATGGATGTCCTTGTCAAATAAAAGGTTTGCAAGTCTCAGGCCCACAAACAACATTTGATTGACCCTTCAAGAATAAAACTCAATATTTTGCCTCTAAAAATAGCCAACAGCCTGCTCCCTTGATAGGCCAATTGCATTGCCGGTGTCTGGTTGTTTGTGGCCGGAGAAATAATACATCTGCTAACGTTATTCATTTGTTTGGTCAAAATATTGTTCTTGCTGTATGTTTTGTTAAATACGTGTGTTGCTTGAATATGGTTGTAATGATTGTTTTGGGCTTAAGTATTTTAGATGGAAGCTCGACTGTTTCTGAAGCCGGTGCTTGCGCACTCTAAAAGCACAATGCAGATTCTTAAAAATCCTAACATGGTATGAGAGCCCGTACCAAAAGTATCTATGGGAGAGTAGTTTATAAGCAGAGTATAATAGATGCATTTGAGAGATTGGCTCTACAAGCATTGTAGGTGATCAATCCACGCCCAAAAAAAGGAGTAAAATGTATTAAAAGATATATAAGAAGAAAAAGAAGGGTGGAGGGGGAAAGGAGGAAGACTGTGATTGAATACATGGGGAAGGGTTATGGCTGCACGCAAACCAAAGGCGTTTGAGTAATCCCAAATTGCAAACAACCAACGGGGTTGGAATAGCCACCCCATGCAGCTTCTCCCCTTCCAAAAAAGCAAGATCGAAGGCACCCTCCTCGCTAACCATGTCATGATACAAATAAGCAAAATCAATTATTATTCTTTTTTAAGATAACCAATCCGCCAGTTGGTTGGCAGTTATCTAAATCCGTTAGGGAAAAATGAATGAGTCGAGAAATGAGAAATATTTTTCTTACAGATGTGGTGGAATACACATAAGCCATCAACGTTCTTATTGGATATAAGATGTGATACATGGTTCAAGTATTTAGACAGTGGATGATATAACCCACCTTATATCTAATAAAATCATTAGTAAGATAGTAAAAATATTATCTGTTTAGAAACCATTAATGTATTTTTTTATGTCAACTATGACAAAACCACCGTTCAATGATGTCATATAAAAAAGGAACGTGGAAATATCTCATGTAATTTGATATCAAAATAAATAATTTAGGTTGGCGGGTTGAGTAACCACCGAACTCACGCAAGCTGAAAACAGAAGGCTGCCATCATCAAATCCATCGCTTTTTGAAGCGCGCGAGCCTTCTCAATTATTCGCCGATTTCATCAAAAGCGAGCCCTAAATTCACCGATCTCACCTTTCTCTCTCCTCTCTCTCTCTCTCTTCGAATCTCTGTCTTCTATTTATAGATCCCCTCGATTCTTGCTCGCGGCTGCAATGGTTCATGTAAGCTCAATGAATCTCTTTCCTCTTTCGATTTGAAATTTAACTCCAATCGCTCGATTTGAATGCATTTTGCTGTCAAAGTTACCTTTTTTAGGTGTCGGTGAGGGTAGCGGCAGAGGCGGCGGAGGAGGAGGATACGGTCACCGCCTTATTGCTTTCCGGAGGAGGAGGGGATTCGACGGCGACGATCAAGGGCAGGGCTGAAGAGGCGAAGGAGGAGAGGTTGGTGATTGAATCGGCGGCAGATGAGACTGCTCACCAAATCAGCACTGGTATTAATCATTTTTTGATACTTTTGGCAGTCCAAGTAAAAATTGGAATTTTTGTTTTTTTATAATAAAACTTTTGAGCAAAAAATGGATATTTGAAGGTGAATTTCATTAATTGTGCAAATATAATTGCTTCCCTTTTCGTGGGTCAACGTAATTGCATCTCGTTAGTGCCAAAGCTACTACATATGTAAATAACAAATAACAAAAAGAAAAAGCTGTTAACTTTTGGGGTCGGCTGCTATCGCCTTGACCAAACCGACAAAACAGTAGTATCATGGAATTTTCTAAACTTCAAAATGTTGTGTATTCACACTTTTTGGATTTTAGAAAACTTATGTTGGATCGAAGATTTTGGCCCTGTTTGGATATGGAGTTAGGATAACCGTGGTTTATTTTTAAGTGGAGGTAGAGAGGTTGCAAACTGTGGTTTGCAAGTCCCAAACTCCAAAAAATGGAGTTTACAAAACTTTGGTCAGATTGTATACTCCGTTTTTTTGGAGTTTACAAAAAATGCAGTTATTTCAACTCGAGAATGGTTGCCAATCAAGGCTAATTTAGCATTTTGGAGTCAAGTTTTGCTAACTTTATGAAACTGCAGTTTAGAAAACTTATCTCTATTTACAAACAGGGCCTTCTAAGCTCTTCTAACCTCCGATTGTCTCAACTTTGGAGTTTGATTACCGGAGTTCTCTAAACTTCAAAATGAATGCCATATATAGTATAGTTAGGATTTTTGGAGTTAAGTTGACAATTGCGTTGGTATATATGTTAATCGCAGTTACTAATTCGGGAGAATGAAGAACCGAGGGATAATGATAGGTCTAAGTGGTTAAAAAAGTCAGTTCTTAATTTAATCAAGGACATATATGCTTAGGATAGATGAGTGGAAGAAAAATGGCTCGTGTCGTTGATACTAAAACTTTGAGGTAAAGTCTTGTCATGTAGCTGACGTCAAGAGTTTGCAATAACGGGTTCTTCTTCTTGTTGTTATGTGCATTGCGGTCAACTTTGAATTTCCATACATCAAGATACTAAACAAAATCTCTGTGAAGCATGCATGTGCTTGAGAAATCAATTAATTTCCCCTATCTATAGTCGGGTTTTTTGTTCTTACTTAGTTGATACTAAAACTTTGAGGTAAAGTTTTGTCATGTAGCTGACCTCAAGAGTTTGCAATAACGGGTTCTTCTTCTTGTTGTTATGTGCATTGCGGTCAACTTTGAATTTCCATACATCAAGATACTAAACAAAATCTCTGTGAAGCATGCATGTGCTTGAGAAATCAATTAATTTCCCCTATCTATAGTCGGGTTTTTTGTTCTTACTTAGTTGATACTAAAACTTTGAGGTAAAGTTTTGTCATGTAGCTGACCTCAAGAGTTTGCAATAATGGGTTCTTCTTCTTGTTGTTATGTGCATTGCGGTCAACTTTGAATTTCCATACATCAAGATACTAAACAAAATCTCTGTGAAGCATGCATGTGCTTGAGATATCAATTAATTTCCCCTATCTATAGTCGGGTTTTTTGTTCTTACTTTGAAGGAGAAAAAAAACATCTTTATGTAGTAAAAGTAAAGTTCTTTTGTTACTCCTTGAGAATTTCTCTAACAACAAAGTAACTACTTTATGTTTACTTATTGGTTTGATCAGATCCTTGGTATCAAGTTGGATTTGTCCTATCAACCGGGGTAAATAGTGCGTATGTGTTGGGATATTCTGGATCTATTATGGTTCCTTTGGGATGGGTAGCTGGTGTACTTGGTCTAATTTTCGCGGCTGCCGTATCCCTTTACGCAAACACCCTTGTTGCTCATCTTCACGAGATCGGTGGTAAAAGGCATATCCGATACAGAGATCTTGCTGGTCATATCTATGGTATGCTACTAATTAAATTACCCTTCATTGATCTAGGGTAAACTACAGTACTCATAACTATGAGTGTTTTTCGGTGAATTACCTTAAACCTTTTCTTAAAAACAATTACAGTTAGCTCCCTTAAAGCGTTACCTCTAAGGGTATTCTAGTGGGAATAAAATGCTCCCTTAAAACCAAAGTTCAATGGAATTTACTGTTATGATATAACCTTAAGGTAGTCTAGTAAACACTTATGTAGTTAAGGGTAGTTTGGGGCTTTATCTAATTCAGCCTTATATTCAATATTTTATTAAAAACTGTTTTAATATGAATTATGAACAAGTCACATCTTACACACATGTGTACCTATTAGTTTTTGCTTCAAGTTTTAAAATTTAGGTGAAGGTTTTCGCCACTTCCTTATGCTCACAGGTTTCTCCTTTGTTTTGATCAATTTAGGAAGAAAAATGTATTCTATCACATGGGGTTTGCAGTATGTCAACTTATTCATGATTAATACTGGATACATTATCTTGGCTGGACAAGCATTAAAGGTAGGATATATAATTATTTCTTTTGATCTTCTTGTACAAACTACACTAAAAGCTCTCTTTTATATAAAATAAAATCTCATTTAAATATGTCACAATGTTCATTTATCTTGCTTGATTTTTGTAGTAATATGGACATATTAAAGAACATTAAGTCGTAATTGGTAGTGTTCATGCAATGATTGTGCTATGATTAAATTCACATATTTATTGTTAAATTATTAACATGCCATATGTATGCTATAATCTTTTTGAAAGTTTGTCTTAAGCTTACCACACAACATGCCAATTGTTTTTCTTGTAGGCCATATATGTCCTTTACATGGATGATGATGCATTGAAGCTTCCCTATTGTATTGCAATCGCCGGTCTCGTTTGTGCAATATTTGCTTTCGGGATACCTCACCTATCAGCTCTAAGGATTTGGTTGGGGTTCTCAACATTCTTTAGTCTTGTATATATTATTGTGGCATTTGTGCTCTCTCTCAAGGATGGGTATTGTTCATTCAATTGTTACTCTTCTACGAATCGTAGCTGATTTTTATTTCATATTCATATTAATACTGTAGTACTGTACAGATACACACCTATTCAGGTTTGTTCATAACACTTAATCATAATCAATCTATGCATATAATTACACTGTATGTGTGTGTTTATGAAATCGATTGGTTATGCTGATAGAAACAAAAATGGTTAATACTTGTACTCTGACCGAATTGGTGCCTAATCAGCAATTCTTAACTGAATATTTAATATTATAAAATGCTTGTAAAATATCTTCTTTCTTAACATTTCTGTTTAGCATTTCCATATGTAGATGCATTGATTAGTTTTATCAAAAAAGTTTAGCTTTCATTAAATATTCTGGAGAATCTTTGTGCATGGCCTGCTTGCCTATGTATACATGCTGTTGCTTTTAGTTATATATTTTGTTAATAGATCATCATCAAAGATGTCAACTTGTTACTTACATTGACTGAGTAGACCTAGAAGTTGATATGAACCACTGATTTTTTTGGATGTTTGTTCTATTACTGTAAGCCATAGAAATTGACTGCAAGAGCACTGTTGCTATTATTTATGAGATTGACTTTTTCTTAAAATTATAAAAACAGGAATAAATACCCCAACTCGGGATTATGGCATTCCAGGATCACACACTAGTAAAATCTTTAGTACCATCAGTGCAGTGGCAAGTCTAGTATTTGCTTACAACACAGGAATGTTGCCAGAGATACAGGTATGTTGATCAAACGCAAATATACCTAGAAATTTTAGATATTTTGTCAGTTCCCTTTGATAATCTTAATTTTTATAATTAAAGGCAGTTATTTTTCTTTTACCCATTTCTACGTTTTTTCCGTGCTAGTTTATGATATTATTATGTTGAAGTGCCAATGCAACTTTGATACTTGTCTGTTAAAATATAAAATTATATTCCTTAATCCTCATCAGTACTTCGGAGTTTTGGTGTAGAGGCGTGGACATCTAAGAAATTCACTTATATCAGTGCTTTTCCATAGTAAACTAAAGTAACAACCTTTAATGTACTCTATTTGCTTCACCGTGTAGAAAAGGATCTGTATATGAATTTGTATCCAACTTAAAATATTCTCTTGACCTTTTGTTATCATCACAGGCCACGATAAAACCACCAGTGGTCAAGAACATGGACAAAGCTCTTTGGTTTCAGTTCACTGCTGGTGTCTTGCCATTGTATGCCGTAACATTTATGGGCTATTGGGCTTACGGCTCTTCAACATCAACATATCTCCTTAACAGCGTCAAAGGCCCGATTTTGGTGAAGACATTTGCCAATTCCGCAGCATTTTTGCAGACTGTCATTGCTTTGCATGTATGCAGATTTTCTTTCTTATTTTTGCACGCACCATATATTTTCTTTCATTTTCTTGTATAAGTGTAAACATAATGAGTTAAAAGATCCATAGGCAAGCTAGAAAAAATAAAATTCACATGGGAGACGTAAACTTCGTGATGAATCGACGAATAAAGTATGAAGGTCGACATTGGAGGCCCCATAGTAGTACATTTAATCAGTGAATTCTAGGCATATTAATCTGTGGCGTTGGAACAAAATCCGTAAGTCACACCATTTAATCTCTGAATTTGGCAATCATAAATATTTTTTACTTTTGATGCCCTTTATGTTGTTTATGATGTATCTTTCTTCAATTGTTTTTTTGCTTAACCATTAGATACTTTATGCATGACTGCTCTCGTTTACATCACAAACACAGGACAAGGCATTTGCATCTTCTTCTTTCTTTTAATCCTCAGAAAACATCTATCTTTACCCCTTTCCCCACAGCTATAAAGCTCATCGCCTTTTTTTCTTAGTAAGAAAGGTAGCTTTAGTGTCAAATAAAATAGTTATGATAGGGAATATCCTTGCTATAATTTTGTTTGACCGTGTGAGCATGGTTGCTGTATGAAATGAAAATTGAGAATAAACCTAAGTTTTCATTGTTTTATCCGAAATTAGGGTATTTTTTCAGGTTTTGGTTGGTGTTTTGCTTTAAGCTAGTGATTTAATTTTCAGAGAGTTTCAAATTGTTCTATGGTTTTGTTAGTTTTATGGTAAAACTCTAATTTAACCAAATCAGAAGCTAAATCAGTTTTAAAATAATCAAATGCAGAGTGATTTAAATTGTTATATGGTTTGGTTAGTTTTATTGTGACACTCTAATTTAACCTAATTAGAAACCAAAATCAGTAGTAAAATAGTCAATTGCAACAACAAACCAACAAAAACCGAGAAAGTTTACCCGATGAAGACAACTAGTTGAATGAACTATTACCTATCATTCAAATTTTATGGCCCAACTCCATCCTATCCTCAAAATAAGTTATAAGACATCGTTTGTTTTCATAGTTTGCACTACACTGATTCTTTGTCTTAATGTTTGCCCTCACTTCTTCCTCTGAGCACGAAGCATAGTGATATTGATGTAGTGCATCTTAATGCGTACGTCACGCACGAGCGCGACCAGCTCAAGATCGAGCAGAACGCAAATCTGTGATTTTTTCAATCAATTAGGATTTATCTATATTTGGATATATCATAATTGATTGGATTGATCATAATTAGATTTTCAATCAATTAGGATTTCTCAGTATTTCCATATTTGGATAGACCATAATTGATTGGTTTGATTTACTTTTATTAGGCTAGATTTGTTTTTGAATATTTTCCTTACTATATTAGGATTGCTTTTATTCCTAGTTATCTATTAGCCTTTAACCGACTTGCTTCTCAAGACGATATTTAGCTATAAATAAAGCCCATGATTTCTTGTAAAGGTGATCTTGAAAATTAAGAAAAGCTTAAGTTTCTCTGTCCCGTGGATTCGGCACGGTCGTGGATTCGGCACGGTCGTGGATTCGACCAAATTCTACGGTCCCGTCTTCTTGTCCTTAACAGCGGCACGTCTAGTTATCCGGGCTTGTAGAACTTAACAGTTCTCTGCATCCCAATACATGGTTCGGTCCTCTTCGGATACTGTGCCACGTCAGATGGTATCAGATGTTGGCTATAGTGCACTCAAGCCAATTATTGTAATTGCAGACACGCGATTGTGGTGATTGAGGGAGGACCTATACGGATATAACAGTCTTACTCGAGATGATAGTATGCTATCTGGTTTGTCTCTATCATGTACATGTTTTATGTGGTATTACATATCACTATTACATGTTGATTGAGCCCATAGGATTCTTACTTGACTACCAGCATTATGATGGCGATCATATACGTGGGAGTTGGGTGGTCTATAAGCACATTCTTAAAAGTCCCTAATCGAGGTAGTATCGAGACTGGGCATTGATATTCCAGAGTAGACTAGTGTATACATATCGAGACCCCGACGAGGGGCGATGGCCGGTCTCACAAGCCATTGGTGTTAGTCAATCACCTAAGATAGTATACATGTGCTCATTGGGTTATGAGTACACTGGACGGACTCGTCGGGAACATGCTAGTTGGTATTATACCTATTGTCAGATAGCGGTTCCCAGGTGACCGTTCCCCTCCGAAAGACGCGACGAAGACGCGGCGAACGCCTTGCCTGAAATTCAGGGCAGATGCTAATTGGTGATGTCCGTCCACTTCTCTGAAGATGCCAAGTTGATTTATGGCACCATGTATCGAAGGTTTAAACGGATGCGGCCGATATAGCAGACTTCGTCAGATTCCCCCTCGTTTGAGGGGTTTTTGATTGTGGGAACGCTCTCCCTGCAGGCGCAAGCCCCTGCAGTTAATTACGCTACCGCATCGCGGTAACAATTTTCTCCTTCTCCAGATGGTCACTTCGTGTCGTGGGTGTTTGTTTTGTTTGTGGTTGCCCGTGGATTGTATACGGAGACTAATTTATGTTGTCGCCCCCGTAGGGTGTGGATTAGTCCAAATTCGTATCTTTTTAGATTTGGGTTTGGGGGTTGGGTTTAAGGATACGTTAGCCTCATTTGAGATTAAGATCAACTTAAACGTGTGTTAAGGATACGTTAGTCTAATTTCTAGACTAAGATCAACTTAACATGATCATTTAGATCCAACAAGAGAGCATTTGGGCTCTATTGTTTAGTTTAGGAACATTTCGGTCGATTTCCAGTTTAGGGACATAGTGGTCCAATGTTAGTTTAAAGACATCCCGGTCAAGGTTAAGCACATCATAGTTTAAAGACCTCACAGTCAAGGTTAAGGACATCATAGTCCGTGAGTTTAAGGACCCCACAGTCCAATGTTAGTTTTAAGACATCACGGTCGAGGTTAAGTCCGTGAGTTTAAAGACCCCACAGTCAAAGGTTAAGGACATCATAGTCCGTGAGTTTAAAGACCCCACAGTCAAGGTTAAGGAAATCATAGTCCGTGAGTTTAAAGACCTCACAGTCAAGATTAAGGATATCATAGTCCGTGGGCTTAAGGACCCCACAGTCCGATGTTAGTTTAAAGACATCACGGTCGAGATTAAGGACATCATAGTCCATAAGTTTAAGGACCCCACAGTCCAGTTTAAAGGCGTCATAGTCTATAAAATGTATGGTTGTCGGGACCCGTCACCTCTCTGAAGACGTTGAAGGATTACAACGACAAATATCAGAGGAGTTCGGAGATGTACCCTTGAACCAAAATTGATTTGGGGATCTATAGTCCAATTTGGGACTAAAGTCTGTTTGAAGATTTATGAGCATATGGGCTCAGTTGATATGAGTTGAACATTTTATTGTTCTGGCTATTGAGCCTTTACTTGGGCTCGACCCTTTTAATAATGCTGAGCATTAGATCATGACAATTTTTG
Organism: Agapanthus africanus; assembly: GCA_030015575.1. Lineage (NCBI taxonomy): Eukaryota > Viridiplantae > Streptophyta > Magnoliopsida > Asparagales > Amaryllidaceae > Agapanthus > Agapanthus africanus. The sequence continues at coordinate 562,698,488 of CM057340.1, forward strand.
TCTTCATCAGAACAAGTTGTGTTCTGACAGTGCGCCACGTGGCGCGCCAGGCGCTTTGCGCCAGTCAAAGAGCGCATTGCGCTTCTGTCAGGTAGCGCATACGAAGATGACACGTGTCGCGCTTAGCGTTAAGCGCTAGTTTGTTAGCGTTAAGCGCTAGTTTGTTAGCGCATTGCGCTTTTAGTTTATGAGCACATTGCGCTGTAGTCTGTTGGCGCACCAGTGAGTGACACGTGGCGCGCTTGGCGCTGAGCGCCAGCCCATGAGCGCAATGCTCTGTTTCAGAAGCGCAAAGCGCAAGCGGTGTCTGTGGTTGACACGTGGCGCGTTTTAGCGTTGAGCGCCGGTCCAAGGAGCGAAAAGATCAGTTCATGAGTGCAAGACACTTTTTAATAGCACAAAGCGCTTCTGATCGGTTTTAAGATCAAAGAACAGATTTATGTTCTTCAAAGGAGGCTTTGCCTCAAGATCAAAGAACAAAAGTTCTTGTTTTTTATAAAAGGCTCTGCCTTTATAGATCAAAAGATCTGTGAATGAAGTAAAAATACTTCTTTTATTATTATTATTAGATCTTTTGATCTTTTTCTTTTTATCAAAGACCCTGGCCTTTTTTTATAGATCTATGATCTTTTTAGAAGATAGTTCTTCTTTTTACGAGATGATTTCATCTCTGTTGTTCAAGAATTAATTCTTTACCTTTAAAGATGAAGAAATGATCTTTCTTCTAAAGGCTTGCCTTTCTTTCTCTTTGGATTTTCCTCAAAATTTGCAGAGGGTTTTTTCTATCTCTTTTTTGTCTTCTGTATATTTTAGACTTGAAGTCTAGGGTCCTTTATATAGAGCCAAATGATTTATTAAATCAGTTGAAGAAATCTTTCTCTGATTGATCTGGGAATATTTCCCACCGTTGGATCTTTGATCCTAAGGCTTCTGTTTTACAGAAGATAATCTTCTTGTTTTAACAAGATCAGAAAGATCTTTCCATACAGAATTTATTCTGTCTTTTGGTAATTTTTATTTACCATTGGATCGTTGATCCAACGGTACTCTGATTTACAGAGCACAACCTTATTATTTGGAAAGGTTTTGAGGAATCTTTCCTTAACAGAATTTAGTTTCTGATTAATTAATGATTTATCATTATTATTAGATCTTTGATATGACGGTTGGGGAGCTTTTAGGTTCCAACACTGGCGCATCCGTGCTTTGCACGTGGTGCGCTGCTCAGAGCGCAGCGCAACTGCGCTAGCCCACCCGTGTCTGACACGTGGCGCGCAGCGCAGAGCGCAGGACAACTGTGCTAGCGCACCCGTGTGTGACACGTGGCGCGCAGCACAGAGCACAATGCAACTGTGCTAGCGCGCCCGTATTGACACGTGACGCGCAGCGTACGGGATTTGAAGCGTTCCTTCAATTTTTAAATTTTGAATTTTGGAGTAGAGCTTTGCTCTGGTTGGGTGCGCTGCCTAGGGCGCAGCGCTCCTTGCGCTGGCATGTCTGCTTGTGACACGTGGCGCGCAACGCGTAGAATCTGAAGCATTGCTTCAATTTTTGAATTTATATTTTTGATACAGAGCTTTGCTCTTTATTGGGAAAAGGAAGCGTTGCTTCATTTCAAATCTTGGAATTTGAACAGAGCTTTGCTCTGATTGGGGAAACAGTGACATGTGTACATGTTAGTCTGTCGACCTGAGATCGTCATTTGTCTCGTGTGAGTTCCCACTGTGCTTTGATTACTACCCTACTACGGTTCAAAAGAGTCGTACAAACAGGTTTTAGTTGGGTATAGTCCCGAACCACATGGAGGCAGTGAGCGGATCTTCGGGGGTTCGTCTCTCCCGGTATTGGGGGTTGATGTCGTGCGGTGCACGGGTGGCCATCACTAGAAATTCTTGGCCAAGGTAGACAAGAATTACTGATTTGGATCAGTAGTTTCTTAGTGGGTGATGGGTTTCATACCGACACGAAATATCGCGTTATTAGGGGTCTGATTTTATCCACCCCCTAAATTCAATATGCGATACTTTTAGACGAACATATCGGACTGTACGGAGATTGTCACTGATAGGCTCAGTAGGGGTTCGGATGAGTTTGCAAGTCGGCCTTCCTTTCGCTCAATACCTGGGTAGCCGTTACGTACAACTAGTACCGCTGATGTGTTTGTGGTTAAACCCACTGCCAGCGTGTTGACGAGTCTTTAGAGTCCCACACAGAGAGTTTCCCTGGTTCTGGCGAAACGATATAGTAGCCGTATTGCATACGTGCAGGGTTCCGATCGATTGATTGTACTATATACCCGGACTTTCGATCGGACAATTGATAATACCAGTCAGCTCGGGATTGAGCCGGATTATTAAATCAGGTATTGATTTAATAATTTACGTATATGTATTTCGATATGTATATTCTAGTATTATGCTCTTTGTGTTATTCTATCTCTTTGGGTATTCGTATTTCGGTACGAATACATATATGTATATACAGTAGAGTGTAATCCGTATTTTTTTTATATATAACATTCTAGAAAGTGGACACCTCATTTTGGATTTATCCATTTATCATAAATAGATAATGAGGTGGAAAAGGAAAAGGGGAGTATGGTGAGAACCATGCTTGCATAGTGTTGCATAAATGAATTAACAATTCATTTGTGCAAACTATTCAAGCATATGTTGTATATTAAATCGAAAAATTAGTTTTGATAAAACCATTCTTCATGTGATATTTTCCTCACTTGATGAAAGATGAAAAGGAAAAGAGTTGGATGGTTCATTATTTTTTTGAGCATGCCATCTTCATTCTCACCATTAGCTTCACCCCCTCATTCATTTTCTTGAGTTTCTCCACTTTCATCTTCAACCTCCTCTCTATCCTCTCATATGTTGAGCATCAAGAGAGGATGTGAGAAAAAGATACACTTAGAACACTCCACTACATCCTAGGCATTCTAGACTAGCCATCTAGAATCCCTAGCTGCTTCACTTAATCTTTTATGTGGAGCTAGAGCCATGAGCTACATCCCTCGGGTGGATTATCTTCGACGGAGGAAGACCGGCGGCCAAGCTCGATCCAAAGGACCTCAAGGAGCTAAGGGAGATGGTGGAAGACCGAAGGACATGGTTCGTTCGGTATAACACTCTATCACAGTAGTTAGACTCCTTTAGATTACTAGTTTCATATTTGGATTCGATTCTAGGTAGTTGTTTCTAGCGCCAAGTTTTTTAAACGCCCAAATTTTTGTTCCGCATCGACCACGGTAGATGACCAGGACGCTAGGAACCCCAACAATTAGAGCCTCCCTTCGTCGCCCCTCAAGCACCCTCGCCGCACCAGTGCCTCACCCTCACGCATCTTCGCCGCATCCTCGCTACACCAGCGCCTCGGTTTCTGCAGTAGCGTTTCTTCTTCCCCTCTTCACCGATCTTCATTTTCCATCATGACGGGAGCCCGCAACGCCCGTGAGGAGCACGATACCCTTAGTGACAAAGTAGACATTCTCGACAACAAAGTTGAGATTCTCAGCGTCGATATGCAATGTGTGAAGGCACAATTGGCAGAGATTGTGGCGCTCATCAAGGGCAACCAAGCGACTACCTCAACAATTCCTCGTCAATTGGCCCCTAATGTTCGTGAACTCCTTACTCGCCATAACGACGAAGAACCCAACCAAAATGTACAGCACTACTACCAAGAAGGCCGCTACGAGCACAACATCAACAATGCATATCACATCAAAACAAGATTCCTCCTTTTGATGGAAGTCTCGAAGCCGAAGATTTGTTGGATTGGTTCGTCAAGGTCGAGACCTTCCATACCGCCGAAGTTCCCCTTCATTGACAAATCCTTATGGTGGAAGAACGGTTTGAAAAAGGAGCTCTCGCATGGCGGACAAAATACAAGAAAGATGGCGAAATATCAGCTATCCCGATGTGGCTATATAGCAAGAGATGGTGACCGCCATCCGTCGAAGATTTCTTCCGGAAGATTGGTGGCACGACGTGTTCTAAAAATTTCAGCGTTGCACACAAGGAAAACGCTCGGTGCATGAGTATGGACGGAGTTTAGCGCGCTCCAAGCCCGTCTCAATGTCCAAGAAGATGATGAGCTACTATGATCGCGGTTTGTTGGCGAATTACGACTGAGATAGTGAGAGCCATCCGATATGAGTGTATTACCTCTCTTGCGAAAGCTCATACCGTTGCGAAGAGAGCCGAAGAAGACCTTCAAACACCGATGTAGGGAGGACATCGCCCCAACTTCAAAAGCCTCCAAAACAAGATAATGCAAGAGAAGCAGTCCATGATTAGCCTTCCCAGCAATCAGGAAGCCGACGACCTAAAGAATCAATTTTCCCTACCACCGGTGAAGGTGGGACCATCTCAGGTGCAAAGAACCCGTATGAGAAGCCGAGTGAACCCAAATGCTATCGATGCTACGAGTTTGGACATAGATCCAACGTGTGTCCCACTTGATAAACGGTAGGCCTAATTGAAGGCGGAAGTCTAGATGAAGATAACGGACATCAGAAAGAAGTCGAAGGATACGACAACTTCGAGCCTCAAGACAACGACGAACACCTCTCCTTCGTCCTCTATCGTATCGTGCTTGTGCCCCAGGAAGAAACACAAATTCAGCGGCATATCTTCCGTACCCAATGCACCATACAACGAAAGGCTTGCATTGCCATCATCGACAACGAGTGCACCGAAAATGTCTTCTCTAAAAGCATGGTGGAAAAACTCCAACTATCTACTTTAAGAGAAGGCGAACTCGTACAAGATTAGGTGTATCAAGCGTGACATTAGCCAAGTCATCTCCAAGACATGCAAGATCTCTTTCGGCAACCTATACTCCAACGAAGTCATCTTCGACGTGGTCGATATGGATATGCGCCATCTCATTTTGGAGTGACCATGGTGTAGAGTGTTTTTCGTTATCCTATTAAGATAGAAATGCACGTCACTTGTCAGGCATATTACAGATTCCCCTGTTTGGGGTAGGCTGGGGTTTAATGATTGTGGGGATCCAAATCTTCTGCAGCCGCGGACTAAGCTGCCGTTAATTATCTCTCGTTTTAGAGCAAGAGAACCTCCGATTGACAAATCAAACAAATCATATGAACTCAATATATAATATGTGCGTGTTGTGTTTGGGAACAAGTTGAGAGCGTTTTGGACATATCGGGGGCCTTCCAGATTTTTTACGGGAGGCCCACTACCCGAATGGCGGGCTGGGGGTTAAGAGAGCTAGCAACATGGTAAGGTGATAAGTGTATATATGTCAAGTGTGCACGTGACAAGTGTGCACCCGCCGAGACGCGGACCTAGCAAGGGGCGCACTTGACAACTGCGCATTTCGTAAGGTGCGCACTTAGCAAGGTGTGAGAAAGTGAAGTGGGCCAAAGGGTCTCGAATGGGCCAAAAGGTCCAGTAAGATGCGTATTTAAGGAAGTACGCACCTAGCGAGATACGTGTTGGGGTCAAAAGTTATACCCTAATCGACCAAGTCAAAGTCAATCAACCCCAAGCCAAGTGGGCCTAAGCCCAAGTCAGGACCAACCATGGAAGGGGTCGGCTCTATGCCCAGAATGAAGCAATAAATTAGTTTAATGCAATTTTTTAGAAATAAATATATGAAAAACGGGCAGAAAGCCAAAATTTTGTAAACCTCATGGCTTATGTGCAAAAAGAAATAAACACATAAGGCATGGGGGACACAAGTGCCATTTGGTAAAGCCCAAGGGGCTATATGTAAAGTGCGTGCCTATAAAGGCAAACATGATGAAAATATCAAGAACAACTTTTTTATTCTCTAAAAAATTAGGGTTATGTGCCTCTTTCTTCCTCAAGGTTCTACCTTTTTTGGAATTAAATCAAGAGTTTTAACTCTTTTTTTCCAAAAAGAAACAGTTTTTCACCGTAAAACCCTTAAAGGGTGTCAAAATCCCCTGCCCTCGAATCTGCTCTGAAGGCGGGGAGCTCGGGTCTTCCATCAAATCCCCAAAAGGGGAGATTTTTAAGTTTCACCCCCGTTTTTCCAAGATCCAGCCAACAGAGAGGAGGAAGGAGACCCATCTTCAAAAACCCTGCTTCGGGAAGATTCAAGGCTCAAAAGAAGATCCAGGGCTAAAGGGGAGAAGAAAGAGGTCCCCTTTGATCATCTCCAAAGATTTCTGGGAGTTCAACTCCATTTGTCTAGATCTTTTGGAATTTAAATTTATAAATAAAACCCTTTTAGGAGTTTAACTCCACTCAAAATTGTCACGCCCCGCTTCCCAGAGTGCGCTAAGATCGGCACGTGACAGAGCCAACCATGCTATCTGTGGCTAGGAAACATCCCTCCACAGTCACATTACGGCTGTCTAGAGATATCAAGAACAGGAAAAATAAAAGAAACTATCTAGTACATGTCCATGAGCCAGAAATAACGAGTCAAGAAATAATATGCGGAAGCAATAGATCCAATAAACAATAATAATCTGGAAAGTATGTCCCATAATACGGGCTCACATCAGGAATGGAAATGCGAAATAAAACTAAACTAACTAGCAACTGACAAGATCTTCATTGCTCGGCTTGTTGGTCAAAATATTCCTGAACTGCCTGTGACAGAGATAGAGGATCCGGGCCATGCAAAACCCAGACGTCAGTGCGTCATGATATCAACCAATAATAAATGAACAGGATACACGAGATATGCAGGCATGAATCAGAAACAGTAACATGAATGTAATAAGTAAACACGGATATAGAACAATGAAGTGTATCAATATATGTGACGTGCAATGATCAATCTAAACTGTGCTACTGGGTTATCTATTCTAAAGTTTGTTTGAAATCAATTAATGTAATCCTCCATGTAACTCAAAGGATATGTCCCGTTATCCCCCGGGACCACGGATCAGGAAAATGTGAACCAAGAGTGGTTATGTCCCGTTATCCCCCGGGACCACGGATCAAGAATATGTAAGAGTCATGAATGGCTCTGTCCTGTTACCCCCGGGACCACGGATCAAGTAATACCCTTTTTAGTTGCACTTTAGTTTACACTTTTGATTTCCCTATATCCCAAGGTTATGTGTTCAAGTCAGGTATTGATAATCTGGAGCTAATGCCAACACAGGATCAAGCAGGTACAAGTTTGTCTAATTAGACAACATGATATGTCCGTAGGGACAACAGGTCAAGATTGTCGGCATTAGTAACAAGATCAGGTATCAAGTCAAGCGGTGGTATATCAGGTCATGACAGGTAGTGCACATGTGTCAAGCGGATGCTCATAATAAAACTGTAGCGAGTACGGGTGTACAAATAAAAGCATGGATGCACAAATATCTATCAGGGGTTACATCATGACTATGTAGGATGCACATTATCAAGTATGGGGTACTAATGTATTAATAATAAGAGTTAATATAATATGAGGTGTAACTAGGTACGCAGAATTAATGGTATGAATACACAAATAAACATGGATGCATAACTAACTATTAGGGATTGCAATTATAGCTCCATTACTAAGTATGATGCACTTTATTAAGCATGAGGTGTTACTACAATAATAATATGAATTAATGTAATCTATAGATACGGTTATATATATTTTAAACGATATGGATGCAAACGGGTATCCGAAAACTGTAAAACTGTAAAATGGATGCACAATGTGATAAATGGGTAACATTTACTCATATGGATGCACGATACTATACCTAGCATGTAGTAAGGTGAATTAGCATGCGACTAGACATGTAAATAATGATACGGATGCACACGGATGTCCGAGAACAGTAAAATAGTAAAATGATAATATAGGATGCATGATTTAAAATACAAGTGTTATATTTATTCAAATAGATATAAATACAGTAACATAGTATGTAGCAAGATAAACTTGCCTCGATGGATCACGATACGGATACGCACGGCACGTCTGACGTCGGTAAAACGTCGCAACGCACGCACGGCACACGGGACGGGTCTAAACAATGCAAGAGAGCGATCACGCAGGTAAGATACGTCCACTGGGTCGTCTGGAACGGCAGTGACGTCGCAACTCCGGCGATCGCTGCAATTCCAAGATTCAAGAACAAGAAAAGAAAGGAAAAAGAAAAGAAGAAGAGGAAGAAGAAAGGAGAAGGGTTGTGTTCATTGGGTTATGCACAGGGATCAGGGAGACGATGTGAGGGCGACGACGAGATCAACGGTGCTCCGGCGATGCAATGCGTGTGCAGGGTGCTCGGCTGTTAGGGTTTGAGTGCAAGGCTGGTGCTTGGGTGTGCAGGCTCCTTGGTGTAGGAGGGAGAAGTGCCGAGGAGAGGGAGAGAGTGATGAAGGTGGAGGCGAGAGGAGGAGGTGATCGGCGGCGATGGAGGTGTGCAGGGTGGTGATGGGTTCTCGGGTTCTGTGGGTGCAGGGTGCTCAGGAAGAAGAAGGAGATGAGGAGGGGAGATGGAGTTGAGGGCAGTGAGGAGGCAGAGGAGCTTTAGGGTTAGGGCTGCGATGAGTTGTGGGTTTTCTCGTGGGGCTCGGGGGTTTAAAAGGAGAAGAAGAGGAGAGAAAGAAGGAGGGTGAGTGTAGCGGGAGCGGCGGTGACGAGATCTCGCTCACCGCGAGAGGAGAGAGAGGCGCGAGAAGAGAGAGACTCAGCGAGGAGAGAGGAAAGAGAGAGAAAGAGAAAGAGAGAGGAGAGAGACAGGGCGAGAGAGAGGTGAGTGGGGCAGAGGGAGAGAGAGAGTTTGTTAAAGAAAAGATTTTAGATAAAAAAAATTTGTAAGTTACCTAAAATTTAATCTGTCGATTTATTTTAATAAAAATATTATATTAATAAAATTTGATTTTCTGGTAAATACAAACTTAGTCCAAAACATGTCCGGGTCGGGTCTAAAAATTTAGTTTCAAAATACGAAAAATATATGCAACGACCAAAATTAAAAATGAATGTCCGGATAACGAAAATGCATACCCCCAAGAACGGATGCACGTGCGTGCGCGTAGCCATCCAAACAAGTTCGTTTCACTGAACGGGATGAGAACAAGATGCACGGATGCTACCACGGGATTAGGGGTATCAAGCAGGCCATGCAATGTACAAATAAATGAAAGTACATGAGTCCATGTAACAGGTCAGGATAAATCATAAACATGAATCAAGACAGGTTTCAAGCATGGGGTCGGGTAGAATGCAAATACAGATATCAAAATACTATTCGCACCCAAAACACGGTAAATCAAGAAAATACCATAAATAAAGAAATACTTGAACTAGAACTGGTATAAATGAAGTAGGGTGTTACAAAAATCTTTTGGAGTTTAACTCCATAGATAAAAATCCTTTTCGGGAGCTCTACTCCTAATTCCGAGGCTAAGCCCCTTCTTTCTCCAAGCGTCCACGTGTCGGGCGCGTGAGGCGCTGGCGTGCATGAGGCGCTAACACCCAGTGCCCAGCGCCCGTGTGTCGGGCACGTGAGGCGCCAGCGTCCACACGTCTTTAGGACGTTACACACTGTTTTTAACAGGACCCTCGTAAACTTTGCGAGGCCCCGATATACCCAAAACCCCTCAAGACACATACACACACTACACATTAAGTTCGCATGACTAGTTGACCCGTCAATCGGAGGTTCCTTCGCTTCAAAGGCGAAAGGTAATTAACGACAGCTTAGTTCGCGGCTGCTGGAGATTCAGATCCCCATAATCAATAACCCCTGGCCTACCTGGGCCTATCCTGGGCAGGAGGATTCGGATCCTGGCTGCCGGAGATTCGGATCCCCACAATCAATAAACCCTGGCTTACCCTAGGCAGGGAGAATCTGTAATGCGCCTGACACGCTCGCGTATTCCCATCTCAATGGAGTGACGAAAAACACCCTACAGTACGCACCTGGGCCGGTACACACCTGGCTCGATATGTACCCAATGGGGTGCGCACCTAGCACGGTGCAAGTAGGGTCGAAACCAAATAAAGCAACCGTCTAAAAACACAAAGATTTTGACTTTTGAAAATCAAAAGGAGCTTTTCCCCCCTTTTTCGAAGCCTCCTGACATGTTTACTTTAAAAAAAAGAAAGGAAGAGAGAAAGAGACTTGTGCACTAAAGAGCAGCTCAAAACTCAAGATTTTGATTTTTGGGGGAATCGAGATTAGTTTTTTTATTTTCAAATCATCATGGGGGCCTTTTATAGGCTTACCTCTTTTCATTCAGCCCCATGGCTTATGCAAAATTGGCATTTTGCCTATCCCATGCCCATGTGCTTATTTCTTTTTACACATTAGCCATGAGCTTTATAAAATTTGGCTTTTTTCCCCGTTTATTTTACATTTATTCATGAAAATCACATCAAACCCGGCACGTCCCGCTTCCCAAAATACAAAAATTTCGGGACATAACAAAGCCGGCCATGCTGCCTACGGTAAGGAAATATTCTCTTATAGTCACATTACGACTGTCTATCAGTAATCAAGAACAATAATATAACTGTCTATCTCTAAATATGTTCAATAGCCACAAACGATAACAGGAAATAGCAGCGGAAGCAATAAAGATCCAAAGAATAACTAACCATCAATAAGAGCTATATCAGTGAGATGGTCCTCAGTGATCGACGATTCTGTCAAAGTACTTACGTGCTTAGTCAAGTATATAGGCCATGCAAAAACCCGACGTCGGTACGTCATAAATATCATGATAATAGTAATAACCAGAACAATGTTCTATACAGGATATCACATGCAAAATAAGTTACAAGTATAAACAAACAATCACAGATGTTATAACATGTTGTAGGTATGTCACGTGTATCGTAAAATCTGTGTTTCTAGGTTATCTATCCTAACGGTATTTGAAACCAATTAATATAATTCTTATCGTAACCCAATAGTATCTCATGCGTGTCCGGGACCACGGTCATGATTTTCGGCACTGAATCCGAGATGTGCCGCTAGACAGTAAAAACAATGTCATGTACAGATGAATGATATCAGCATCATCATTCCGGGACCCGAAGCCCGTATCGACTGGTCAGTCTCTGGGAAGTAGTGAACTGTTGAGTTACAAGTCGGGTTTCATTATTGATTTCTCTTAGATTTCGTATTCAAGTCAGGTATCAATAGAATATCTACTCCATCAGGACAACATGTCCGGTCAATCAGGTTAATATCAGGATTGATAGCATTGGTAAACATTAAATCGCAAGTATGTGCTAGCACGATAACGATAACGAGATAATATGGATACATGAATCAATCAGTGTATTAGTATGATTAGGAGTAATATCGGTTTAAGTAAACAATCAATGTAATGATACAACAATAACAATAATTGCAATAATTATCTATATTATAATGATAATTATAAATAAACATGTAAATTATACCACTTAAGTTACCGTGCATGCTATATTGAACTAGTTTAATAACTATATAGCAACATTGATGCCTACATAAAACTGGATCGAAATTGTGCATGCATACCACACGAGACATACAATAAATTGAAATTAGTACCTTTACGATATAGAGTAATTTGAATCACCCGACTTTAATTAAATAATATTATATATCAAGACATATGTTGACCCTGATTTAAACATCTTTACTAAATAATTATTTGTTGATAAAGTATATCGTTGACTATATAACAATAAATGATGGTGAAACAATTATGCATTATTCTAATATAACAATTGTTGTAAAGAAAACTGTAGTATAGTGAACTCAAATTAAACAAGCACTGACTAAAAATATAATCAATATGCATACATATATCAACCAAACTATCAATCATAATAGTAAATATTAATTTAACCATATTTGTATTAAACTCATGTCGATCTAGTTTGTAAAAATATCAATCTATCAAATAGAAAATAATAATATTACGAAACCAATAATAATATTGTTATGCCATATATGATCCGGCCGTAACTAGCATGCAACAAGTATTTCGAAATACTTGCCTCGGTTATGAACACACGAACGAAACGATACCACGACGGTGCACAATACGATCGGAACTTGCTTGAGACAAATCTGATGATCTCGACGACGATGGATGCGACGTGGCGGCGAGACAGCAGTAACGGCGGTCAAGTCGGAGTTGGAAAAGAGAGATAGAAAGAGAGGTTTATTTTATATTAAACTATATGAATTATATGTATTATATATATATTGTATTGTTTATTAGGTTATATATATATATATATTATATTATAGGTTTTAAGGTATATAGATAATATCAAACTACAATCAATCTCCACAAAAATCTCATCAAATATATATTTTGGAAAAAAAATCACATACGTAAACTTTTAAACCATAATGTAAGAATATAATTTAAATAAATTATATCCTCTAATATAAGATTAAAAATGATTTTAAATATATATCCAGATTTAACAAATATTTGGTATTAGATATTTTGAAATTTAAACATAATAGATAAAAGTAAAAAATAAGATATAGGAAGATTAACCATGTAATGGAAGCTAGCAAAATATAACTTATTCTTAGCCTATGGCTACTAAAATATATTTGATGATCTAGAAATATGATACATATATTATATTATATTCATATAGATTCAGTTTACTGATAAATATCAGATATAATCTAGCACCATAATGGGTTTCACACATGCGGGTCAGGTCGGATAACTACTTCCACTGTTCGAATCGATCGTAATCCAAATGAATAAAATAGAAGAAATATAAAGCAAGTGAGATACCAATTGACATTGTATAATCGTACTAGGGTGTTACAAAACCTATTTATTGCTTGATGATTATTCCTTTAGCATGGGGGCTAGTCTGGGCTTTGAGCCCACCTGTTTGGACTTGGGTTTGGGCGTGGGCCCGTCTTGTGTTCGAGCGTGGGGTCCATTTGGTTTCGCTTAAGTCTATTTGTTCGCGGTTTGACTTTGACTTTTAGTCAATGGGGTGCAAATTTTAAGCCAACACGTAGTAATATGACCACGACATCACATACCGCGGAAGATACAACGTTCTGGAGATAAAGAAGGGACATTGAATCATTGCTTTGAAGCCATTGAAGCGAGATCCTAAGCCAAGAGCGGCAAAAAATAATTTGAAGGGGAAGCATCTAAAGTCCAGCAGATGATAGTTATCGTAGATAAAGATGAAGATTCAACACCGATATCCCCGCTTTCTAACACTGTGAAGACCCTGCTGGAAGAGTTCAAAATGGTGCTATCCGACGATCTACCCGAAGAACTCGCACCAATGCGAAATTTTCAACATGAGATTGATTTTGGGCCCGGCTCAAGACCCTCAATCTTCCCCACTACCGCATGAGCCCCAAGGAAAATGAAATCGTACAACCGCAAGTGGAAGATCTCCTCAAGAAAGGCTTCGTTCGCGAGAGCCTTAGTCCATGTGCTGTATCCACGCTACTCATACCCAAGAAGGACGGAACATGGAGGATGTGCGTCGATAACCGAGTAATCAACAAAATTACAATAAAGTATCGGTTCCCCATCCGTCAGCTAGAAGACATACTGGATACATTGGCGGGTGTCCGTGTCCTCTCGAAGATCAATCTCAAGAGCGGCTACTATCAAATTCGCATACGGTCCGGAGATGAATAGAAGACTGCCTTTAAAATACGAGGACTCTACGAGTGGCTCGTCCTGTCGTTCGGTCTTTCCAACGCACCAAGTACTTTTATGCGGATCATGAACCAAGTCTTAAAGCCCTTCATTGGTAAATCCTTAGTCGTTTACTTTGATGACATTTTAATTTTCAACCATAATGAAGATCATATGTTGCACTTGAGGAAGGTTATGCTAGTACTGCAGGAAAATAAATTGTTTATCCAACTCAAGAAGTGATTTCATGATGAACCATTTGATCTTTCTCGGATTCGTCGTAAGCGCGGAAGGCATCGCCGTCGATGAGGAAAAGATTCATGCGATCCGTGATTGGCCTACATCGACTACCGTGACCGAGGTCTGCAGTTTCCACGGTCTTGCTACCTTCTACCGTCGATTTGTTAAAAATTTCAGCAATATTATGGCACCAATCATCGAGTGCACGAAGAAAGGGTCGTTTCATTAGACACCCGAAGCTGAAGCAAGTTTCCAGGAGAAGCTCGCCAACTGCAAGATCGGCCCTTACCGCGTGCTCAGGAAAATCAACGACGACGCTCGCGCCATCAACCTTCCAGAAGAGTTCAATATCTTAAGGACGTTCAACGTGGCAGATCTTTTTAACTACTATCCACTGGAAGAGAAATCAGAGCTTTCCGTACACATCACTACTAACTTGAGGACGAGTTTTTTTGAAGCCGGGAAGTCTGGTGTAGTGCACCTTAATGCGTACATTACGTACAAGCGCGACCGGCCCGAGATCGAGCGGCTGGAAGGCAAATCAAGGATTTTTTTCCAATCAATTAGGATTTATTTATATTTGGATAGATCATAATTAGATTTTTCAATGAATTAGGATTTAGCTATATTTCCATATTTGGATAGATCATAATTGATTGGTTTGATTTACTTTTATTAGGATAGATTTGTTTTGAATCTTTTCCTTATTAAATTAGGATTGTTTTTATTCCTAGTTATCTCTTAGTCTTTAAAACCGATTTGCTTTTCAAGACGGTATTTAGCTATAAATAAAGCTTATGGCCTCCTGTAAAGGTTATCTTAAAAATTAATAAAAGTTTGAGTTTCTCTCTGTCCCGTGGATTCGGCGCGGTCGTGGATTCGACCAAACTCTACGGTCCCGTTGTCTTGCCTTTAGCAGCGGCGCGTCCAGTTATTCGGGCTTGCGGAACTTAACAGTTTTCCGCATCCCAATACGTGGTTCGGTTTCGGATACCATGCCGCACAAGATATTTTTACCCCACTCTATTCTCTAATTTGAAGTCCAGTGAACATATTCTATCTTATAATCATGTCATCAATTGATGCTGTCTCTTTTTTTACAGAAGAATTCTAGAAATGTAAAAGATCTCCCAATCAATTTTCTCATTTTAAGTCATCCACATCATTATCCCATTCAATTTTTTTTTGACTAATTTACATTCAAAATGCAAACGCCATATTATCCCCCCCCCCCCCCCCCCCAATCTATCTAGGCACCAATTTCTGTTTTCAGAGGCATCTGCATAACTTAATTCTAAAATCAAACTAATTAAATCACGTGTGCAAAAAAACTAGTATCTACTAATTATAGCGTTGGTGCGAACTCAATACTTGGCACAGTTAGAAGGTTGTAAACAATTTTCCATGATAGGCTACTTTATCTCTTTATAGAGTACCGAGTACTAAACTGAGTAAAGATGAAATATCCATTTAATTTGCCATATCCATTTAATTTGCCGTTTCATCTTTGTTAGTACCTATACAACAGATATTTCATTTGTGTATTAACATTGCCATTTCATTTGTGTTTAGATATTTGCTAGCCCAATGTACGAGTACTTGGACACACGATACGGTCGAGGAAAAGGGAATGCTTTCTCCTTCCACAACGTTTCGTTTCGCATCGCTGTAAGAGGAAGCTATCTTACTATAAGTACATTTGTAGCAGCTCTTCTTCCATTTCTCGGAGATTTCATGAGCTTGACCGGTGCGTTGAGCACATTTCCCCTCACTTTTGTTCTCGCGAATCACATGTATTTAAAGGCGAAGAAAAATAAATCATCCGTTGTTCAGAAGAGTTGGCATTGGCTAAATGTTGTAGGGTTCAGCTGCTTAGCTGCTGTGGCTGCGGTTGCGGCTCTAAGGCTCATTGTGGTTGATTCTCGGACGTATCATTTATTTGCTGATCTCTAGTTAAAGTTTATAGTTTAAAATTTACCATTTATATCAAATTCAGCTGAAGATTGTTCTTTACTTCTGATTGTGTGAGGAGTAAAATTTATGTACAATGATTAACAGAAAATGATAGTCATGACTATTGGTTGCTTGATTTTTTGTACATATATATGTGGAGATTGGCTATACTCATTGCAATAGATTTGTCCTTTTATAAAATATCCATTCCTATGTCTAGAACGGTTTTGGTTGAAATGCAGATGGTTATATAAATGCCAATTGCTTATGCTATATTCTCATCATGTCCTGTTTATAAGTCTTAATAAACATGACAACCTAGTTAATTGTGTTCGTGCTAACATGGAAGAGAAAAGGAGATGGATATTTCTGGGGAAAAAACGAAAAAAAAATATTGAGTCACAGTCAGTGCAAACATGGAATGTTTAGTCTTGATAGGTTTTTTCTAGAGCTGTCAAACCTTTTGATGGTTCTAGTCGGTGCAAACATGGAACCGTAAGTGTTCGACAGTTTTCTAGAGTTTTCAAACCTTTTGATAGTTATCTGCCAAACGATGCCAAACGATCCCATAGTTCATAAGTCCTCAAGTCCCAAATGAGAAAAGAAAAATGCTTATCCTATTGGACTTGAAATCCTACCATAAATATAAACGCTATAAGCCCACTTGTTTGGCACTAGTATTCAGATGCTGTGGGTCTCATCATTTTGCCTCTTGGGTAGATTGGAGCACAAAAGAAAAATGCTTCTTCTATCGGGCTTAAAATCCTACCAACAATCTACCCAGGATACAAACACCATAGGCCCACTTGTTTGGCACTGATATTCAGGTGTTGTGGATCTCATCATTTTGCCGATTGGAGCACGATTCAAGCCGGTGGCTAAAGTATTAGTCTTGACTAACCTATGCTAGTTATCAATGCTTGTAGCTTTTAGAGAATCCAAATGGGCCAAATGTATAAAGCCTTATATGAGGCCTTAAACCAAGTTTGCCTCCAACGGCCCATTCAAACGCATCCACTAAGATGGATTGGATAATCAACAGATCGCTACTACAGCAGCTCATCTCACTAGCAGAACGGCGTGCTGCTACGATTTTGCCCTAAACTTCCGCCATGGCCGCCATCAACCTCTTCTGCACTCCTCCTCCATCGAATCCTCGATCCCTCAGCCCTAGAAGAACCTCACTGTCCTCCATCGCCTCCATCAACGGCGCCTTCGAATCTGCCCCCAAACCCACTCGCAAGCCAAGAAAGAAACCCTCGCCCTCGTCCACATCCTAATCCTCTCCCGTCAAAATATCGACTCGCTTCAAGAAAAAACTCCCAAAAAACGATCAAGATCTCTCCGTCGCCGATGACGATATCGATGTCCCCTACGAGTTCCCGCCGCTGGTGTGCTGCTTCGGCGCCGCGCAGCGGGAGTTCGTGCCGAGCGTGCGCGTCTCCGACCGCCAGATGTACCCCGATCAGTACTCCTCGTGGAAGAACCTCCAGTGGGCCCCGCCGGAGTTCGCGCGTGCCCCTGGGGGCCCGCCGTCCAACGTGGCGGTCTCCCACGCGCGGCTCGGCGGCCGGGTGGCGTTCATGGGGAAGGTCGGCGACGACGACTTCGGGAACGATCTGGTGTATAGGATGAACCTGGAGAGGGTTCAGACGAGGGCCGTGAAGATCGATGACGGTGCGAAGACGGCTGTCTCCTACATGAGGATCGAGTTTAGAGACGACGGGAGGTTGAAGGCCGAGACTGTGAAGGAGTGTGCCGAGGATTCCATGTTGGAGACCGAGATCGATGTTTCTGTGCTCAAAGAGGTAGATTCGCATCGCACGTTTTGATTTGAAAATGGATGTGATGTTAGTATAGAGGTTCTCTGATTTTGGGAGATTGAGTTGAATTTTAGGTGAAATGATGTGGCTTGGGTAGAACGTTATGCCCTGTTTGGGAACAAAGTTAGGGTAACTATGGTTTGTTTTTAAGCGGAGTTTGGAGTTTGCAAAACTATGGTCCGCAAGCCCAAAACTCCACTTAAAGATAAACTGCGGTTGATACAAAAAGTGGCGTTTGGTCCTGTCACGCCTGCTTCCCAAAATACGGAATACGACACGCTTCCCAAAATACGGAATATGAGGGGTGACAAGGCCAAACATGCTCTTACGGTCAAGAAAATATCCTGCTGTAGTCACACTTCGGTTTCTAGTATTACGTGGTAATCAGTAATCATAGCACGCGTAATGAGAAATGCAGTCACTAATTCTGTCAAAACAGATAGAAAACTAATCAGATAGAGTCAAAGAAAAAGATAGCGCCGACGTCGCTGATCTAGATGTTCGCAGTATCCTCGAGGTAAGGCAGGTCCTGATCCGAGCTAAATCCACTCCTCACTCTTAGCATCCATACTCAGGTCGTCAGAGCGACACAATAATATATATATATATATATATATATATATATATATGTAATATGTGCAATGATGATAAGCATGAAGCAGTAACATAGAGCAATGACGCGAGCATAAAATAACCGGTATATGTAACGATAAAGCAATTGTATCAAATCAGTAATCAATGCAATGTCCATGTCACTAAAGCTATCGGTCTCTAAATCTCAAAGTCCAAGCCACTAAACCTATCGTCAGTCCAAGTGTGAGCGTCAACCACCGCAGGAGTATCCCAACCCAAGGGTAGGCCCCAGGGGCAAGGGAACACAGGCTCGAATCACGCTCGCTAATAATCAGAAATACCATCCATACAACTCTTGAAATCGCTATATATGCCGGCAGTGGGACTCCTGAGATTCCGTTGATCGAACTTACACTTAAACTACCTCACACCCTGTGGTCTACATCAACACCGACCATGAGTCCAAATACTAGTCGTTCCATGACAAGTCTACGCGAGAACTGGAGACAGGGTCTCCATCAAGCATGTCTTGACTGGTATCCAAGATAAATGGACAGTGCTCGATGTCTTACCTATGACACTAATATAAATGCTTCCATAACCGTTCCATACCAGTTATAGTTACACTTATATATGTCCCATAGGCGTCGACAATCTAATAACTAATTGGTTCCGTTGATTGTGTATAAGTACGTGTCACTTTCACTATTCAATCACGTTTTTACACTAACGTACTTGCCACAATCCAATCACTAATATTTATCACTTGGTAATGTAATACGGTCACCAGGATGTCGATGCAAATGAACACTATTTACAAAGGTATAACAATCATGCACATGATGTAGATATAGTGAATGCACTACTGAATATATATGAGCAACCGGTGTCGGTTGGATTAGAAAAATCACATAAAATAATACGTGCATAATTACGCAAAACGATATAAAAGGAGTAGACAGTATATTTAATTATTTGTACAGCAAAATTAGTTTCGTGTCAATCGGGTTTCAGGTTTGATAGTTATGATCATTCCATTTTAAGTGTTTACTACTGGAAATCCAATTTTTGAACTGGATGTCCGTTTCGTAACACGTTTTACTTTCCGTTGAGAGCATAATTAGGCGACGCTGCTGTTCAACTAATTGTAAGGCTATGAGTTAATTTTACAGCGCAGGAGACGGATCAACAATAGTCATCTTGGTTTAGGAGTTATGATCAGATTACCGATGAAGGTGTCACGCTCCGCTTTCAAGAGTGCGCTAAGATCGGTACGTGACAGAGTCAACCATGCTACCTGTAGTTAGGAAACATCCCTTCACAGTCATATTACGGTTGTATATAAGATATCAAGAACAGTAAAATAAAATAAACTATCTAGTACATGTCCATATGCCAGAATAAACGAGTCAAGAAATATAAATGTGCGGAAGCAATAAATCCAATAAGCAACAACATCAGGAAAGTACGTCCCAAATACGGGCTCACATCAGAAAATGAAAGTGCGGAAAGAAAAACTAAACTAAACTAAACACCAACATGCTCCTCACTGTTCGGCCTGTCGGCTGAAGCACTCCTGGCCGGCCTGTGAAAGAGATAAAGGATCTGGGCCATGCAGAACCCAGACGTCAGTGCGTCATAATATCAAATAATAGATTATAACCAGGAGGTAACAAGATATGCATGTATGAAATATAAACAATAACATGAATGTAATAAGTAAACGTGGATATAGAACAGTGAAGTGTATCAGTATATGTGACGTGCGGCGATCAATCTAAACTGTGCTACTGGGTTATCTATTCTGAAGTTTGTTTGAAATCAATTAGTGTACTCCTCCATGTAACTCAAAAGAATATGTCCCGTTATCCTCCGGGACCACGGATCAGGCAGTGAGAGTCACGAATGACTCTGTCCCGTTATCCTCCGGGACCACAGATCAAGCAGTGAGAGTCACGAATGACTCTGTCCCGTTATCCCCCGGGACCACGGATCAAGTAAGAATCACGAATGATTCTGTCCCGTTATTTTCCGGGATCACGGATCAAGTAATACCCTTTTAAGCCACACTTCAGTTACACTTTTGATTTTCCCATACCCCTAAGGTTATTTGTTCAATCAGGTATTGATAATCTGGAGCTAATGCCAACACAGGATCAAACAGGTACATGTTTTGTCTGAATAGACAACAGGATACGTCCGTCAGGACGACAAGTCAAGATTGTTGGTATTAGGAACATGATCAGGTATCAAGTCAAGCAGTGTATCAAGTCATGTCAGGTAGTGCACATGTATCAAATGGATGCCCAACAGTAAAATGTAGCAAGTATTGAATCATGGTAAAAGTACGGATGCACAGTAAAATATAGATGCACAAATAGTAATCAGTGATAACATAATATTAGTCCATAAGTCGTATAATGCATACTAGCAAGTATGGTATATGAATTTAACAGTAACATGAAGCATTCAGGTTCCGGTATGCAATTAAATATCTAATATACAGTACGAATATGAAAGAGTATCGTAAAACAGTAAAACGGTAACATGGATGCATAACTAAACAATATGTAGTACTATTATTCGCATGAATGTAAAACATAGCAGTATAGCATGTAGCAAGATAAATTTGTATGCGACTAGATATGTGATAAACTGTACGGATGCGAACGTGTATTGTAAAACTGTAAAACTATAACATATGATGCACGATTCAATAAACATGTAATATTTTTATTCATATGGATGTAAAATATATATCATAGCATGTAGCAAGGTAAACTTGCTTGATCGGATCTTAATACGGGGTGCGTACGCCGCGTCCGACGTCGGTAAATGTTGCGATGCACACGCGAGCGTACAGAACTGAACCAGGCAAAGCAAGAATGTTACCACGCTGGCTGCAGACGTCAACTGGGTTGTCCGGATCGTCGGTGACGACACGGCTCCGGCGGTGATCGGAAAATGCGGAATCAAGAAACAAGAAGAAAAGAACATGAAGAAGAAGAAGAGAAGATTCTGCTCAGGAGTTTCGTGCTCTGGGGTCATAGGAGGTGGCAAGGTGATGCTGTCGGGGTCGTCGGCGGTGAGGGAACGGCGACGACGGCGAGGTACGTGGGTTTGGCAGTTCTGGGTTGTTGCAATGGGTTACAGGTCGGGGTTAACGTTGCAGAGGGTGTGCAGGGGAGAAAAGAGGGAGAGGGAGTAGTGACGAGGCGGGGAGACACCGGCGAGGTTCGGATCTCCGGCGACGAGGGTGCATCGAGGGTGTCATGGTCGTGGGTTGCAGGAGGTGCTCGGTGCAGGGTCTCGAGGTTTGGGTTGTCGGGTTGGAGAGGAATCGACGTCGAGGGTGGAGGCGATGGTGGCGACGACGGCGAGCGGTCGGGGATGCAGGCGATCGCGAGCGTGGGTTTCGTTCGTAGGCGGGAAAACGTGAAGAAGAAAGGGAACAGTAGGTTTGTTTAACGGGTTAAAAAAATATATTAACATATATAATATATTATTGGAGAGAGAGGGAGAGGGGACTGGGGTTTGTTAGGATAGATTTGATTTTAAAAATACTTTTTTAGGTTTAAAATTGAAGTTAGAATATATTATAACCGTTGAAATATATATTAGAATATAATATTGTATATTTGAGATTTTGGCTAAAATAAAAAAATAGTCCAAAACAGGTCCGGATCAGGTCTAAAATTACGGTTTAAAATACAGATAATATACATATCAACCAAAACCAAAATAGGATATCCGGGTAACAAAAATGTATACCCCCAAGAACGGATACACGTAGTGTGCATGTAGCTATCCAAACGGGTCCGTTTCAATGAACGGGACGAGAACACGATGTACGGATGCCATCATAGGGTTCGGGGTATGATGCAGGCCATGCTAAATATTTTTAAAATATATTATTAGATTATAATTGTATTATAAAAAATGCAGATGCCAGATATAATGCAAGTATATAGGACATACAACATGAAAGTGCACGGATTCTCATAACTAGCAGGGATAGATCACAAACAGGAATCAAGACGGATTTTCAGCATGTGGGTCGGGTCGGATGCAAACACAGATACCAATTATACTATTCGCACCCATAACAACAATAAATCTAGAAATAACCACTCGATATATAAATTAATCAAATCAAGTATGGTATAACGAACTAGGGTGTTTCATTAGGGTGCAAACTGAAATGGCAGAAATCTGCCGTACATGACATCCGTTTAAAATATAATTTAAATACCAAATGATACTGGAATTTAGTGAAACCGGTACCATTGGAAAGCTAAAACAATTGCCTACACAGCAGTAATTAGCTCCACACACTACACAATTAAACATTAAGGTTTCACGTGTGTAAAAACATATCAAGGGGTAAGTTCATGCTCTGTACTGCAGTCCAAGGTCAGGTAAGTTCTTTGGCAAGTGTGTTCAGAGGATACATCTAACCGTAAACCCACTCGTCGTGTTAAAGATTATGCAGTACCCTTCGCAACGAACCCAGGCACGCTGCGATTGGATTTTTCTGGAATTAATTATGAATTTAACGGTGTTAGGTGTCCGGTAAAACGCAGTTTCGGTAATGAAGTTAGGGCGTCACTTTATGTATGAAAACGATATCGATTTGCCACCAAATTTCTACAAGGTGTTCGTTAACGGTATTAGAGTCTAAACATCATGAGTTCGGCCATTTTAGACTTTGTTTTCGTATAAGGTTCGCACCGAACATCTCGATTATATATGTATACGATATTCCAACGAATTATCGGGTTCTTTTATTCAGTCACACGAAAATCATTACATGAAATTCTTACCTGATATAAACATGGACAGTATCCTTTAGAAGGTCCCAACGTTAAATTAACAAGATGATTAGCAGTAATTATTTGGATCTAGGTAGCATAAGAGTGTGTGTATTCTGGATATTAATTTAGCATGTTAAACAAGTGAATATGGATTTCACTTGCGAATTCATCGACCTTAGCTAGCATTTTCAGTGGTTTGCGCTGGTTTAGGTATACCGCACATTGTAAAAGAGATTCATGCATGTAGCCTAAAACATGGATTTGTCGAGGATGTGGTAGTCACGAGTGCTTTAGTTGATCCTTACTCAAAATGTGGCGAACGACAAGATGCCTGTAAGGCTTTTGACGAGACAAGAGTCCGCGATGCCATCCTTCTCAACACCATGATCAATATTTACTCTAATTGTGGGATGATTGATGAAGCAAGAATGATCTTCGATTCAATATCAAACAAGACCGTTTCTTATAATTTGTGGTTTTGTACCATATAAAATAAACACTTTATTGACTGGTTTAAAAATTAAAGCCTTAGTCAGGATCATCTCTTATGCTTGCCGTATTGGAAATGAGGCATTCAAAAGGACACAGATTTTGAAGGATAAAATGAAATTGTGATGCACTCAGAAAAGGCCTGCAAATTTTGCTCGTAGAATCTGACACAGTTTAAACCATAGCATGATATAAGCAAGTGTTAAACTTGCCTGGCGACGTTCGCGACGATGGATGGCACGGTCTCGACTCACGGGCTAGACACGACACGGCAACACCAAGGCTCGGCTTGGAGCTCGGCTGCAGAGTCAGGGAGAACGAGACGACGACAATGGATGCCCTGGCTTGGGCATGAGCTATCCACGGTGCGGTGTACTGCCAAGCACAGCTGGGCACGACGAGAAGGTGGCAAGGAGCGTGCTGACAGCCATGATGAGGTGGCTGTGGCGATCGGTGTTTGGAGGTTTGGAAAATGGGGTCGCCGGTGCACAGTGGAGCTTGGAGCTGGTGGAGTTGAGTTGGGGAGGAGAGGAGGATGGGACGGCGGCGAGGTGGGTTGTGGGGGTTGTTGTTGTTGGTGGACGGCGAGGGTGCAATGGGCGGCGGTGGTTTGAGAGAGGGGGAAGTGGGGAGTGGAAGTGTGAGGGGAACAAGTTAGAGGGGGAAAAAGGGAGCGAGAGAGAGGGGTTGTTAGAGATGAGGGGGCGAGCACGGGGATCTCGGTGAGCAATTTTGGAGAGCTCGGTCGTGGGTTGAGCGGGTCGCGCGGAGGCGTCGGCGAGAGGGGGAGAGAGAGGGGATCTAGTTAGGATTTGGGGGAGGTGATCTCAGGGAGTTGGCGAGCGGGGGCAGCGTTGACGAGGGTTGGGTTGTGGCGAGCGCGAGAAGAGGGGAACGTGGGAAAAAGAAGCGGGAAGAGAAAAGGAACGAAGAAGAAGTGGTAGGGGAGTGAGTCGGGTCGGGTAGGTAGGTTTAGGATTGGGTTGAGGGAGTTGGGCCGGGGTTAAGAAATTAAGAATTTGAAAAAATATAAAAAGGGGATAGGGTTTAATTAGGGTAAAGGTTTAGAAGTTAGGTTTTAGAAAAATATAGAAAATTATGTAGGAAAATTTGGGGGAAAATATTTGAAAATTATTTATTAAAACACGGATACGGTATATCTGAACTGGGTATTACAGGTTCAAAATGGAGTTATTTTAACTCTATTTCTTAATATATATGTTAACTGATGTAATTACCTGTCATTTTTTTCAATCGCTTTCCTCTCTTCTCAATCAATTCCTAAGCTGGCCAAATCAATTCCCAAGCACAGTGTACTATCCTGTATTATTTCCTAAACAACATCAAACTATTTTCTAAGCAAAATCGAACTATATCCTATGCAAAGTTTTACTCTGTTCATATGAATCCTTATATTCCCAACTTATGCCTTCTCGTCAATTGCTTTGTATAAATATCACCTGAACTCATTTTCTTCAAATTACCACTTATTTGCTTTATATAAATATCTCATTCGCTTTATATAAATCTATTTGAAAAAAGGAAAAAATAAATTACAAGAGAACAATAGCTTCGAAATAAGATTTCAAGACAGCAATGACATCAAAATAAAATTTCAAGAGAAACCCTAACCTTCGATTTTGGGCTTCAAATTAGGGTTTTGAATAGGGTTTCGAATAAGGATTGTGAAGATCAAATGTCAAAATTTCACACAAATTTAAGATACTTTTACAAACTATATGATAAATTTAGAAAAAAAACCTTACCTTCGATTTGGGGGTTCTAGACAACAATAGCTTCGAAATAGGGTTTCAAGACAGGAAAATTTTCGATTTGGAGATTCGAAGCAGCAATATCGAGGGAGCGGGGAGAATTTTCGAGCACGAGGGAGAGGAGATGGGGAAACGAGTGAGAAGCGGAGGTGTTTTTTTTCGTTCTGAGAGAACGTAGTTATCTAAACTTTGGTCAGACTAGTGTTTTGATAAGTGCAGTTTTCTCAATGTTAACTGCAGTTATCCTAACTCAAAAAAAAGACCCAATCAGGGTCTACTTAAGATTTTGGAGCTATCTTTTCTAAACTTTATGAAACCGCAGTTTAGAAAAGTTAACTGTGTTCCCAAACAGGGCCTTAGTTGTTTTGTTTAATGGTTTTATGATGATTTTTGATGAAATCTGAGAAATTCTGTGGAATGTTTGTATCAGGCCCTTCAGTTTTTGCGAATTGAATTGAATTGATTAGGTAGAAAAAGGAAACTTGAGTGGTTTATCGGAAACCTGCAGTAGATTTTTGTAATATGCAAGTTTTAGTAACTAGGTTGTAATTTCAAATTTGTGATGATTTCCCCATTAGTGATAAGTAATCTAAATTTAGGCAAAATTTTGCATCAACCCTCGATCTTTAGACGCTTTGAAACTTGAGTATTCATGTGAAATCCACCGCATCTGTATTTACAGTATGCAAATGAGTAACTAATAGAAAAGTTGGTAAACCGAGGGACGAGAGTGGTCACTATCTGAAGTCTTGCCTTAACCAACATTTTGTGATGAGTCTTCACAATATATTACCCGACTTTTAAAGTGTCAAAAATGTCTACTGAATGCAACTTTCTTATTAGGTGCCCTCGCCGTGATACAAAGTCAGTGATGATAAGTAACTGAACTAAATTTGGAGCACACTACCTGACTACCAAATTTGGTGAGTTTGGATGTAGATTCAGTAAAGGGGTAAAGTTCTGAAATTGATGCTTTGAGTTTGATATGCAGGCTAAGATCTTTCACTTCAATTCGGAAGTTCTCTTGTGCCCGTCGATGCATCCCGCACTCTTCAGAGCCATTTCCTTATCTAAAAAGTACAACAACAGCGTGTTCTTCGATTTGAATCTGCCACTTCCTCTTTGGAAATCCCGTGATGAGACAAAAGAATTGATTAAAGAAGCATGGAGTCAAGCTGACCTCATCAAGGTTTCAAAGCAAGAGCTCGAGTTCCTCTTGGATGAAGACTATTACAAGAGGAAACGAAACTACAGACCTCAATACTACTCCGAATCCTATGAGAAAACGAGGAAATTTAGGGATTACTATCATTACACTAGGGAAGATATCGCGCCTCTTTGGCATGAAGGAATAAAAATATTGTTTGTAACTGATGGGACACTCCGTATACATTACTATACGCCGAAATTTGATGGAGCGGTAATTGGAACCGAAGATGTGCTTATTACTCCATTCACATGTGATCGAACTGGTTCTGGTGATACTGTAGTGGCTGCTATAATGAGAAAATTAACCATAGACCCAGAGATGTATGATGATCAAGACAAATTGGAAAGGCAGCTTAGGTTTGCTGTTGCTGCTGGGATCATTTCTCAGTGGACTATTGGTGCTGTGAGGGGGTTCCCAACTGAGAGTGCCACTCAAAATTTGAAAGAGCAAGTCTCTGTCCCATCAATGTGGTAATCTCCGTTATGAGCAGAATGACTTTTGTGACATCACAGCTGGTAAAAACTTTCGTCCATGTAATGTATTGGAGTGAGGAATTTCTAAGCAGGCACGATGCGCATCTAGGAAAATTCCTTTTCATTTGGTGAAGAAAGAGAATTAGTGGCATCTGATGATGATGATCTTATAGAGTAATAAGATTGCATATTGAGAAGAGGTATGTCATGTTTTCTATGCTAGGTTATTCATACCAAATTAGCGGAAGTTTTTTTTGTTCCTCTCTTTCTCATGTTTAATTGCTGTCATAAATTTACTTTCTTTGTTGTAACCTTGTGACCATTTTTTTAATATTGAATTGATGGAATCATTGATTTGAAAATTTAATCTTATTTGATATTCACATTAATCTTCTTCTTTATAACCAGTTGCCAAGCATGATGATATTAAAATTGCCTCGACTGTTTATCTCCAATGCAGGAAATGGGAATATGGTAAAATGTCCGCATTTTGCAAGTTAACCATTTACAGAGCAGTGACCTCAGATAGAATCTCTCCATTTCCAGGTTCATCGTTCCATCTAAATGCATTATGGATCAATTTTGTTATGCACCGTAGCTTTCTCTATGATATTCTCCAGTTCTGGGTCTTTATTTTTCAGTATAAATTATTTTTGTGATCATGAAAATGCCAATCTTCATTGTTCTGAACTACAACTTATATGATATTTATGCTGTACTGTTTTAGATTTTCCACCCTAGATTGTCAGCCTTCTTGGTTCTAGTTTGTAAGTGCCAGGGTTCTATGGTTCCTTAGTCACAGCATACTACATATCTATTCTTTCAAAAACTAAGGAGCCAGGTTGCCATAAACTTCTCAGTATTCTCTAATGTAAGCTGTGTATTTAAGAATATTATCTTTAATGTACTGTTTGTTTTTTTTTTGAAAAGAACTTATGTACCGTTTATAAGGTTGTTTTTGCTGCTATAGTGTTCTTGGACACCTGTACGTCATTCTTGTCTTTTATGCTCACCATTATGATTGCGTTGCGTGCATCAACACTGAATAAATGTGCGGGTTGAAACCTAAAAATCTATGAATGGAACTCGTCAAATACTAATAAGAATGTCTGCAAGTTCATATTAACCAATGTGACTAAATGCCGATCAATGTTAATCTTCCATGCGAACAAGTAACATAAAATACGTAACATTGGGCGCAGGGGACATTTGAGCAAAAAAGAGTTAATGTTCTAAGTAGAAATTGCCCATTTTCAAAATCATCTGGGCTACAAATCATACTACTACTTTTTTGATCTTCCTCTTTCAAAAAGTTAAGAAAGTAATCTTATCTATACAACCGATCATCAATTTATTGTATAACATTGAATTTGCAACCGCTTTCATGAACTGTCAAAGGTCACCGAGTATTTTGAAAAATGTTAAATCAGGGCTATATTCCACTCTCCATTTTCTCTTTTAAAATGATCTTTGTATATGGTTTCCATGTAGTATCAGTGCTCAATTCTAGCAAAAAAGTATTATGAACTTTGTTTGTAAAACATCGTTCAAGATTCACTCTTTGATTTGCAAAGGCATCCGGGGAGAGGATTTGCATAGAAGTTCTCTTCTAGCCTTCGCGTTGAACCCAGTTTTCTTTCATAGGGACCTCCAAGTCTATTAGCATGCTGCTGCTGTACCATATACTGAAATTTCTCCCAAGATATAGCCCCTTTGTCCATTTGATCTATTAGCTCGACAAATGTTTGCCTGCATTAATAATAAATAGTTTGAACTCCAACTTTTTGATTGTACACCAATGAAGAAATAAAAAAAAGAATGATTCAATTAAGACTATCATTATGAATTAAAATAGGTTGATACACATTGTTAATCCTCAACCCAATAGTATAAGCTTTCATGTAATGTTCTTGACGTCAAAGAATTAGGTTTCAAGAGTACCTAGGTTCAAACCTTATTATTTTATACTAAATTACACTAAAATAACCTTAACTGTCATTGTTTTCACTAAACTACATTAATGCTTTTTTTATTACAGTAAACTCCCATTATCTTTGGTTCTAAGAAAGCTTTTTCCCCCTTCTAAAATACCCTTAAATGTAGCACATTAATGGAGCTTACTGTAATTTAAAAAACACCTTAAGGAAGTTTAATGAAAAGGGATTCTTAGGGGTATTTAGCTTTCTCTCAACTTTATCTCCATTTCTGCCTTTTAAAGTGAGTCATGTTCCCGCTAAAGGCCCCTTCACGTGAGGGGAGTATTAAGTTTGATATGCATTGTTGATCCAAAAAGTCCAAAGCTTAAGCCCTTGCATATCGCAGTTCTTTTCAACTAGAAATGTACCTGTCAGGATTGATTGTCTTGAGAAATCCTTCAAATCTCCGATGACCCTGCAACACCTTAGCCATATGGCCATCATAAGTGTACACAAACACATCACTCTTCAGCGCGACAATATAATCCACCGCTGCAAGTCTATTTTGATGCATTTTCAAAGGCGCTAACTCCTCTTCTGTTGCCAAACTATAGTGTGTATGAATGTTAGGGTATTCTTCCCTTAAAACATCCATGCTGTGAGCACCGTAAATTTTCCCTGCAACAATGTATATATTTGTTGTGGAAGGATAGCCCATGGCCTTCAGAAACATAGCAGCCTCTCGAGGAGTCATAGGACAACCTCCTAATATTCTCCTTTCTTTGGTATTGATTTCTTTCTCTTTCCAGTGTTTTACATGATAGCGCATCGCTTGGAGTTCTTGTGCTTCCTTTGATGTTAGGTTGTGGCTACAACCAGTAAAAGCAAGCATGTCCTTCTCATATCTGCAATGTGCAAAAAGAAGGGACAATAAATATCTGAACCTTTTGAAACTTATCATGTGTACCTTGGAAGAACCTATAGAAATTTTGTTTTGTCTAAATTGTGGAAGAAAACCCCATATCCGACTTTAAAACCCTGCACTTCACATCCAAAATTTAACATTTTATTATTATTATTATTATTATTATTATTATTATTATTATTGCACTTTTTTCTTCTCATAATACCCCTGATTTGGGAAGAAAAGGAAAAAAGGTACCACCAACTGCTGATTTTAGGGGTAGTATGCAAGTTTTGGAAAGTTAAGGTAATATTCAGCTATGTGGGCAATATCGAGGGGGGACTCCTCCTAGTTAGTCTCTCTTTTCAAAACGCTGCTTATACTCCTTATAGAAGGATCTATAGCAATTTTATCTTGGCTAATTGCACCGTATATCCCCATTTTTAACTGTATAACATTATACCACCTTAACTTTTAAAAAAAACTTGCACTTCATACCAAAATTTTAACAACCATCAGTATTTTTTCCTTCTTTCTTCTTATAGTACCCCTGATTTGAGAAGAAAGGTAACCAAAAATAAAAATTACTTCTTGTAGTACCCCTGATTTGGGAAGAAAGGAAACCGAAAATAAAAACTTTGATCAAAACCGTTAAATTTAGTGGTAATGTGTGAGGTTTTAAAGGTTAAGGTGATATTATGTTATTTGGGCAAAAAAAGAGGCCAGCATGGCTTCTCTTTACAAACTTTTTTTTGGGGGGTGGGGTGGGGTGGGGTGGTGGTGGTGGAGGGGGGCATTCTGAGCTGCTTTAAGTACCTTAGATGGAGGGCAATATAATAGTTACTTCTGTTTCTGAGTCTTTCAACAAGTGTTTTTCCAACTTCTTCGATTTGTGGTGTATACCGAAGCGCCTTGTAGTTTGCACGACACCTTAGCTTTTGTATCGAAGGGGCAAGTCCATTGTTTGCCATTCGAGAATCTGTGTGGGTAAACTTAACGACCTTAAACTTCTTTAGAACTTTCTCATAGTTTTTGTAATGAAATGCCTGCAAATTAAGATATTGTTTAATTACTTGGTCGATCAAAGCCTTAGGGATAAATTTCAATAAACTACCCTTATCAAAGCATTTTTCACTAAATTACCTTAAAGTTTTGTCTATATTTGCAGTAAGCTCCCTTAAATTGCTTCAAAACTAAAGCTTAAGGGAGTTTATTGTAACAAAAACTTAAGGCAGTTCAATTAGTGAAGGGTTTTAGTGTAATTAGCCCAGCCTTGCATGTATCTTGGTAGCTGAGCCCCAAATCTTTACCTTGGACCAAGAAGTAGGTGCCCTAACAAAGGGTCTGATCGCTTTATACTTAGGCGGTAGAGTCTCCACAATCTCAATATCATCTTTCAAGACATCTACAAAATGTTTCCAATCAAATATATCTTTGAATTCACTGCAGTCATTTTCAAGATGAAGATTATATTCCAAACACAATCTATTATCGAATACTAAGCTACTGTCTGAAAGCAAATATCACATACCTTTTATCTGTCCAAAATGAAGAATGATCGAGTAACGGAAGCACAAGCGTCGCATTCATTAGTTTCGCAGCAGCAACCATGTCACATATCTGCAATCGAATTGTTCAAATTATGATACGACTGAGATTAGGATTCCTGCAATACCTGTGGAATTATATTACACAAAACCACTCTGTAGTTTGCTCTGCATAGCACTGATACCCTCTCTAGTGATTTGTTAGCGCAGACACCTGTCTGTTCGTCGACTAAATCCCATAAAAACACTCAAATTCTACTCTAAACAACAAACAAGTTCTAGAGTTAAAGTAGACAATTAAGTTGGTTAGAGCTTTTTTAACCGTTTCGGCAATGAGCAGAGGGATGTTTGCTCCAAACAAATCACTTGCGGGGTTATAACTTATAAGTGCTACTCGAGCGAAATTACAGAGGAATTATGTGCAATAAACCCTTTCGTATGTACCTCTGTCGAAATTCGATCCAGTTTCTATGATTATGGATTGTGGGGATGTATCAGTTGATTATGAGAATTATTTTATTCCATCACAAAATTTTATGTACGTTTACAATATTATCGATTAGAGTAGGTTGCTTACCCCTGTTCTCATCTGATTAAGACCACCATTAGCATGAACTACAAGATATCCATTGGTCCTTGAACCAGCAACTCCTGTAAATCAAAAACTGTTTTGCATCACAAAATGTTTTTATATGTGATTTTAATATGCATGAGTATGTAAACATACTGATTTTATCTTTTGGTCTCGCGATGCACTGATCGAAGCCGTTACTATTTGGTTTCTTCCATATTTCAGGGATCTGCATGATTCAAACTTACCGTCAGAGCCTTAGATATACCAGAAACCGATTCAGCATTATTTCTTTTTCACTCTGTTTATCACAGTATTCGTTGATTTCCAATTTTAGCTGTTGCATGAAATATATCTGCTCAAATTGTTCACCACAAGTACTTGTGTGATTCAGATGCTGAACCCAAATATCATCCTTGTTTCTTGTAGACAGTCTCGATTCATTTAGATGTGATTGTCATGATATATTTTCGTTGAATATTTCTTTTATAGTGGTAAATTACACTAAAATACCCTCAACTACGGCGCTTTTTCACTAATATACCTTAAAGTTTATTATAGTAAAATACCGTAGCCGCTATTTTGAGGG
This sequence comes from Agapanthus africanus, assembly GCA_030015575.1. Taxonomy (NCBI): domain Eukaryota; kingdom Viridiplantae; phylum Streptophyta; class Magnoliopsida; order Asparagales; family Amaryllidaceae; genus Agapanthus; species Agapanthus africanus. Next base: position 562,730,963 of record CM057340.1, read on the forward strand.
TATTTTAGTAAAAAAAAATCCCTAAAAACCATAGAGCAAGGTACTTTACTGTAATCAATTTTTTTTAAAGATATTTTAGTGTAATTTACCCTTTTCTTTTAGTGTTTATGAATATATTTCGGAAAAAAAAATATTTATGAAATCATGGGTGGTGATGAGACTGAAACATTTTATTACATATATGGCTGTCTTGAGAATTCGCTGGTTAATTTATATTAGCGTGTTTCAATTATTAACTGCTTTCTTAATTTTGTATTAGTGATCTTAAGCAACCTCGCTATCTCAGCATATTTGTCACACCTTGGGCTCGTATCAAATAATTATGTATTCATTATCTTGTGCTGACGTTTTCTGCTTGCTTGTAATTTTTATATCCTTGGTCACACACATACTCAAGAGCTGCCTTGCTTCATTCCTTTATGGAGTTAATTTATTTGTTTATTTATTCATTTATATTTTGTTGCAAGATTAATATGCATAGTTTTCTTATTTGCAGGACAGTAACATTAGATGACCTGTAAAAAGTTGCAAATTCGCCAACGATAAAAAAAACATATAAAATCCAGATCTATGGGTCACAACTTATAACTCAAAGAAAAGATAACGACATAGCGTGTTATATTTTACCCCGAAAATTAGAAGTGAAATGCAATAGTTGATTCAAGAAATATGAAGAAGCTCTATAGGCAGAAAGTTATATGAAAACTCATCCTGTAAATTCTTTTTTTTTTCCCTTCTCTTTTTAAAATTACATGATCCCACATCTACACCTAAACTGAGCTGCAAGTTAGACGGCTCAATACCCAAAAGATTACTGACCTTAGCACGTAATGCCCGATGTTTATATTTTGATTTTTACATACTCAAAGTTTTTAGATCTTGGCACTGCGGCTCACGTGAGTTTTTTAGACTCTTTGATCCTCGGCAGTTGAAATGAAAAAGAGGGACAGGATTAGGTTAGGCTTTCTTGTTCCCAAATTCTTCAGACCCAGCCTCTTCGTTTTACTAATGGCTTCTTCAAAAACTTTTCGGGTCTCCAAATTCAATTCCCTGTCTCACAAATTTTATTGCGACGGGTCACCGCAAAGAGATTGTGTTCAATTCCAGAGCTGGGATAATTTAAAATTTTGAAAAGTTTGATGGAGAGATCTCAAACTCATCTCCCTCTTGCACTCAATTTTACTTAGGTGGTTTCTAAGATTGGGATCGAGGGAGAATCAAAATTGAGGGAAAGAGAATTTTATCTTTAAATCTTTTTTCTCACTTGGTGAACAAAGTCAATGCGGCAGTGGAGAAGAGGGTTAAAAGTCCATTTCCCACTCATAGTTAATGCCGTAGGTAGCAAAGTGCTACTGTGAAACATTCGGTGTTTATGTGTAAAAAAATAACATTGGGTATTTATGTACTAAGGCAAACTTTGAGTTTTTTTGGAGCCATTTAGCCATTAATTGCACCTAATTATCATAACTTGAACGCAAGAATAATCCAAACTTCAAAAGCAATTGCATGATGCATTAGTTGGTTCATATTGGAAGCAATAGTGCCTACAAGAACTTTCAAGCTGATGTTTCCTTGTAAAGATCACCTTAATAATAGTTATCGTACTGCTTGGCTTGGATTATACCATAATCAAATCCTATTGAAGTAACTTAATAATAAAAAAAGTAGTCACCATATCTAGTTAATTAGATGGGTGAAATATTGATTATTTAAAGGGCCCTAATATCTAAATATAAGGAAAAAAAACCTCAATAAGTATTTTGCTAGTGGATATTGTTAATTTACTATTACCAGTTGTATTTTTTTTTGGGTCTATAATATTCTTAGCATAAAATAAAATGGAATTAATTTTGATACGGATTAAAATAGCCTTGATGTTTAGGGAGGGATTCTTTGAACTTTTTATTTGACGGTCTTGGGTAGAAATAAATTATTCACCATGTACGGTGTAATACACGAATGACTGGAATTAAAAGAAAAATCAAATCTTATTTCAAGTGTATTTTTTCTCTTTCATAACCGTTTGTGTATTACATAATGAACGTTGAATAATCAGCTACTGCTTAGAAGATACCAACGGTGAATTCTACAGGTTCCTTACCTATGTGTGTTTTGGTGCCCTATCCAATTCCATTAGAAAGGTAATGTATTTATATGATGATAATATGATGATGTGATAACTTGCTCTTATAAGAATCTACACATAATCCCATTTGCACTTACTAATACATTGCTGACATACACATGTTTAAATTATAGGGTTAGTTTGATATAACCCCCATCGAAAATTTTCATATTTTGATAAAATACATTCGGAGTATGGTATTTTTAAATACCACATCCAAAAGTTAAAATTAAACTAAAAGCAACACTATATTAACTTATGTTGGTTTAAGTTAGGTAATTAAGTTGACTTGGGTAAAATTAAGGCTCACAATTCCTTACTTACCCCTGTAAACTACTTTTTTATTGTTTCTCTACTCACTATATCTCTCAATTGCTCATCTCAGCCTAAAAAAAAATGAAATTGTAAGAGCAAAACATAGATGGGGCTGAGAGATTGACAGAGAGAGAGAGATAGAGGGGCCTAGGGAGAGGGGAGGGGGAGAGGGAGAAAGAGAGGGAGAGGCGGTACGGAAGATGAGCAAAACAATGCGGGGGAGAGAGATTTGAAGAGGCGGCAACGGTAACAGGAGAAAAAGAAAATCATGCGGATGAGAGAGAAAGATGAGACTAAAAAATGTTGAAGACAGGATATATCCCTTTAAAAAAGGGTATTTTGGTATTTTCATTACTTTAACGACTATATTTAACGATGGCTTAACAAAATACCAACAGAAGTTAACCAGAATGTTGTTTTTAGTTTAATTTTAACTTTTGGGTGTGGTATTTACAAATACCAAACTTTGAGTGTGTTTTATCAAAATATGAAATTTTGGATGGGGTATATCAAAATAATCCTTAATTATAGGATTTTTTACTTGTAGCCTCCCAAAACATATCAAATTCCTTTCTATCCCAAAAAACTTAGTATTTACTTTTTACCCCCCAAACTAATAAGATACATTATTTACCCGTTTTACGATTTACGTCAACTTTTAACGGTATAACATCAGGTTTTTCTTTAAAATATCCTAACTACTTTTATTATTTGGAAATACTTAATTTCTTCTATAAATTGAAATTCGAGTCTAGATTTGTGCTGCATCTTTCTCAAAATCTGCCGTGAAATCATGAGCATCTTCAACGCCCTTCTTGAGCCAATAAGAAGTTGAATGCTTCCGCGGTCATACTTGTTGTTTCGGGTAAATAGTAAATATAAAATTTATAAAGAAAAATTAAAATTAAAGTTAACGGGGTTTTTTTCCTGACGGAAATCGTAAAGGGGGTAAAATGATATAACTTATTAGTTTTGGGAAGGGGGTAAAAAGTAAATACTAAGTTTTGAGAGGGTAAGAAAGGAATTTGCTATGTTTTGAATGGGCTATAAGCAAAAAAAACCCTTAATTATATCCTTGAACAAAGACCCCAAGCAAAACTAACATATATATAAAGAAGGGCCGGTTTGGTTGGACGTTTTGCGCTCCCAAAAGCTCCTTTGGAGCTAAAAAAACACTTTTGAAGAAAAAATACCAACGGAGTTTTGAGCTCCTCTTTTGGAGCAAAAAAAACACATTTAAAGAAAAAAATATCAAATATGTTCTATGCCCAAAAACTCTTTTGGAGCTGAAGAAGAAAAAGAAAATTTTCTTTTTTCAGAAGTTAAAATATGAAGATTTTGGGAAAAAAATCTTTCTAATTTTTTTTATTCCTATTATCTCATCATCATCATTACCCCAGCCCGACCCTTGCACCTGATTTCTCTCTTCATCATCTTCACAGTTCGAAGTCCTAGACGATCGAGGTGATCGAGGCCCCAGATCAAAGCCATAAAAGATGACGACGACGAAGAACTCCAGACGATCGAGGCCTTTGAGCTCGACGCAATCATCGAAAGGTTGATCGAAGAGATCCAAGTTTTGAGTTTCATGCATTAGGCGATCGAAGTCTCTCGACTTCGACGAAGAATCCATAGGTTGAAGGGATCTTAAATATTTTTTTGCAAATCTTTTGATCTTTGTGAATCTTTTGATATTTGCGAATCTTTTAAAAGTAAATTGGAAATTAAAAAAATTATGTTTTCTTTCATTGATTTCTTTCGAATGTTAAGAAAAATGATACCGGTCATTTAAACAGTCAACAACATTTTTACAACTCCTAACAGTATTTTGAACCAAACAACTTTTCAAATCAAAAAGCACATTTTATAACAGCATTTTTGCTTAAAGAGTTTTCTTCAACAACACTTTTGCTAAAATCTCTTTTCGCAACAGGCCAACTAAACAAGCTCTTAAGGTATTATATTATTATAAATTCTAAAGACAATAAGAAGAGTCAAAACTAAATAAAAAATGCATGAGGGTTCGCCCAAACAGTAACAAAACTTGAGGGGCACTTGTTTACAACTCTAATCCGAATAAAATGAAAAAAATATAGTCAAGTTTAAGGAATAACCTCAACAAGCACCAAAAACAAAGATTGATGAATACTAAAAGAAGCAAACTTTGATAATTAAGACAAGCAAGAACAATAACTTCCATAACAAAAGATAACTAGCAAAGATAGATCAATTAGATATCTTTTTTCCGTAATTAAAGCAAGATTAATTCTGCGACGAAGTAGTGTAAAAGATTTGATAAAGTTTTAGGATAGATTCACAATCTTATACTGCACGCTTTGATTGGATTTTTTAATCATTTCTTTCGGTACATCAGACTTTTATTTTCTTATATTATGATTCGTTATTCACTTCTTCATAGTTTCGGCAATCAAAATTTGGTTCTTATATCTTGTTTTGGTAAGTGACAGATTGACATCATGTTGACAGCTTTTCATAAAACTTTGTCAATTTTTTTACGAAGAAGTTCCTGTTTTCTTGTGAACACGTGCGCGCAGTGCTTAGGATCAACTGAGAAAGAAATGCCAATAAAACATGAGAACAAAAATACCAATCTTGCTTGAACATACCAATCTTTGAGACTCCCTCCTGATGCTCGTTCTAATGCTTGTCAAATTCTCCTCCTCCTCTTTCAAACCCAATTGCACATAACCACCACCAATTTGATGCACAAAACTAGTCTTTTCTCCAACTCCACCACCAATTTGAGAAATCTTTGAGACCCCAACGATCACCAACACAAAGAACACAACCAACACCAATCCCATTGCCTTCATGTACTTTGAGATTCTCCCACTTTTATTAACATTAACCTTTTTACTATAGTTTTGAGCTTCACTTTCATCATCATGCTCATTGATCATATCACCATCTTCCAATTGTAAATATTTCTCAGAGTCGCTCGATTCCGGCAGCCTCCGCCTCGTGCCCGGGCCTGGCCCGGAGATCCTCGACGCCATGAGAGAGAGAGAGAGAGAGAGAGGAGAGAGAGAGGTTTGTGAGTTCTTGCTCCTAAATAAGAGGAGTTGTGGTAGGGTTGGAAGTATAACACGTTGAGGTGTGAAGACTGAGTTTGATCGATCGATTTCTTACCAATAACTGAATTTGTAAATGGTTGGTTAAAATCTTGGATTTGGAAAATTGGACATTAATTAATAGCTTAATATTTTGATGTTTATTTAAGGAAAGATTTGTTGATCTCATCCTATACGTTGGATTTGGTCTCTAACATTTATAGAACTAAATATGTTATTTGGAACAGGTGTTGCCGATGTCGCATCAGAGACCAAAAACTTTAAAGTGTATAATCTTTTATGGACTCGTAGAAATCTAGACATCTTTGAACGAGTTTTACATGCTTCGAGTCCGAGTTGTTTGGTGCAATATTATATATATCTATATATATATATATATATATATAGAATAATGGAGGAAAGAAGCCATAGGAGGGAATTTCCTCCTATGGTGTCGAAAACACACACCCTCCATCGTGTTTTCCGACGATCGGAATGCATCATCTTCATCGTTATAATCTAAGATGTCGGTGCACCAAATTTCATGTGATTCTACAACCTTTTCACCGTTGATTTAACAATGCAAAAAGTTCTATTGTCGGTAAACCGTTAATTTTGAACCCACTAATTCAACGGTGAAAAAGTTATAGAATCACATGAATTTTGGTGTACCCACATCTTAGATAATAACGATGAAGATGATGCATTCCGATCGTCGGAAAACATGATGGAGGATGTGTTTTTTCGACGTCATAGAAGGAAATTCCCTCCTATGGCATTTTTACTCCATTATTCTCATATAGATATGATAAATGTTGAATGACTTTTTACTCGATGAAACTAATTAAATGGGTAAATTGTCAAACCACCCTCCTCCCCCCCCCAGCAGTTTTTACGTTGACAAAAACCTTGTGGAAAATTTTAATGCAATATCTGTAAAGTTGCCAGCGATACTAGTTCATATATATTGCAGTCAACTGCTTGGATATCGCACGCAACTGTATAGATATCGCATAATAACTAGATATAGCATGCAACTATATAGATACCACAGACAGGTTTTTTTTGACAACTGGAAAAAAAATCCAGGTGGTTTTTTACCTACGCTTCGAGGCCAAGGAGTTTTTGTCAGTGGAAATAATTGCTTGAGGGGTTTTGATAATTTGCCCAACTTAAAATATATGTAGCGGAGAGAATAATATTTACTGTAAATTGCCAAAAAAAACCATGACAAACTTTTCCGCGGTCAAAAACTCCTTGGCTGCAGTATTTGTATAGTTATTTGCAATATCTAGTTAGCTGCATATATATTACAGGAAACTATATAGATATGTAAGTTATATGCAACAAACTATTGCAGAAAACTAGTCAAGAGGGTTTTGATAGCAGAAAAGTTTGTCAGTTTTTTTTCCCGATAAGATTCTTTCGGCCAGAGATCGGTTTTTTGACGGCGGTAATGTTTGTCTTTGACGAGGACAAAGAAAAATAGTTTTATTTTCATGGATGCAAATGCAAGACACAGTAAGTCATTGATGATGACAAGAATAAGGAAATGGTAGGTGGATGAAGGAGTCTATTATATTTGGTTTCGTTGGTTTTTTCTTTAACTCGTCTTTTGTAGGAGACTCGTTAAGATGCACGTGAATTTAATTGATTAATGTCTAGGAGTTTTTAAGTGAAAACCTTATGATTTCTTTCATTTTCCATCTCTTTTATATTTGTAGTAATCATCTTCATGTGTATGTGAAAGTGTAGTTCCATAAAAAAAGGGTGGGTTTATGGTACAAAGACTAGTAAGCAGTAACTACTCTTTTAAGTAGTATATAGTAGGTAAATTAGGCTCGATTAATTGTCAAATCTTGTTTACACAATCATTAGAGTCTGAGTCTATTCTTGGCAATAATTGGGTTTATGATGGAGGTGTACTACTTTGCAATATTTGATATAAAAACTAGGGTAAATTGTTGGAAACCTCCGGAACAAGTAAAACATGGCGAAGACTCCCATTGTATTTTCTAATTAGGACGTCTACTTTTAAAAATCTTTGTCTAAGCACTCCTTGGCCCAATACCAAGTAAGGTATGGGTATTATAATTTTGTGGATGGACGAAAATACTTCCCATTTATTCACAACCGTTCAAAATTTCTCTCGCTCTCTCTCGGTCGATCTCAAAGAACCCAATTTGCCTTTTGTCGTCGTCGTCGCCGGTGTCGCCATCGTCGTCACCGCCATTGCCATCGTTGTCGTCATTATCTCGCTCGATCACAGAGAACCCAATTTTTTTTCTGTTCTCCCCAAAACCTCTCTTTCTTTCTCTCCCTTCAACCCAAAATATCTCGACTTGATCAAAATCGATGGCAGACGAAGCGCTATGGCGGCGGCGGAAACGAAGAAGCTCGAGGAGAAGAAATCGTGGGTGGATATAGCGGAAGAAGAATAGACGGCGGAAGCAACGACGGCGGTAGTGGCGACGAAGAGAAGGAGGAGGAGGAGAAAGCCGCAGAGGAACTGAACAAGATCGAGTCCCTCTCGATCTTGGACACTCCTGATGGCGATCGCTTGGATGATCCTGACGATTACTATATCCAATCGGTGAGGAATTGAAACCCTAGTTAGGATCTTTCTCTCTCACTCTCTCGATTTCTATTCAATCTTTTATGACAAATTTTGTGATAACGAATGAAATTAGGGTTTTAAAAAACTAAATTATGAGTTTAAACTAAATTCTGAAGTCCATTGAACTCAACCAGCATTAGTTCATGGTTTTGAGTAGCGATTTGTTCATAATTATTGTAGTAAAACTGGGAGAATGATGGACCTGTCCAAATTTGTTACAGACAATGTAGAAATTACACGCAACTGGTTAGAAATTGCAGGCAGCCGCTTACAAGTCACAACAAGTGGTTAGATATTACAATAAGTGCTTACAAGTTACAGGCAACTGCTTACAAGTTACAGGTAACTGTCTTGTATATCCTTGATTAAGTTTTTTTAAAACATTTTTGACTGTTAAGGGTTATAATAATATGCGTTTGTTAACGTTGTTGGTTAACAGTTCTGATTGCGGCGTGTTTGTTTATTTATTCATGAAGGCATTGATTGAAGGTCGGCGGATTCCGGATGCCCTGAAGGGAAAAGGGTCGATACAGTGGCGGCCGATATTTACGGCACAAATTCTATTGACGAACGAGAAAGAAATGGCTTGATATTCTTTCAGTTTTTGTTTGACCGAAATTTGAACTCTTTGTTATTTGTACATGTATTCATCTATTTATATTTGGCTGATATTCATCGATATTATTACTTGTTTTGAGTGAGAATGACAAATTGCTTATATGTTATCGGTTTGTCTAATGAATATAAAAAATTATTGATGTATTTACTTTAATATTGCAGATATTAACTGATGTTGTGATACAAATGATATTTTTGTTGACATTATCTGTTTTATATAATCGATGTTGGCCGATACTGTGATATGAATGATATTTTTATTGATGTTATTAGTTTTATATAACCGATATTGGCCGATACTATAATATGAATAATATTTTTATTGATTTTATCAGTTTTATATAGCTGATGTTACAGGCAATTTATTAGAGGTTACAAGTGTTAGTGATATATGTCATAGAGACCATTATTATATAGTACTGGATTGTATATTATATTTTGGAAGCTTGGGATATTCACAGATATAATAACAGTCTTGCTCAAAATGGTAGTATGCTACTTGGTTTGATTCTACCTCAATATGTGTATATGTTTCTTTTAGCATATCGCTAATACATATTGGTAGAGTCTTTAGGATTTTCGCTTGACTACCAGCGTTGTGATGGCAGTCACACTAGTGGGGGTTGGATAGTCTATAAGCACATCCTTATAAAGGTCCCTAGTCGTAGAATTATCGAGACGGGGTATCGATACTCCAGAGTAGACTAGTGTATACGCTTCTCATCCCAGCGGGAGAGATGGTTTGTCCCACAGCCATTGGTATGTCATACCGGAGATAGTATATATGTGCTCATTGGGTTATGAGTTACACTGGAGTGACTCGTTGGGAACTGCTGGTTGGTATTATACCTATCGTCAGGTAGCAGTTCCCGGATGGCATGAGTACAGGTTAGTCCGTTGACATGACATCACTATTCGTCTCGAGTGTGTTCCCACTGTACTTAGATTACTACCCTACCACGGCTCAAATGAGTCATGCAAACAGGTAGTGGTTGGGTGCAGTCCCGAAGCACTGGGAGGCAGTAGTGGTTAGATAGGATTCGTCTCTCCCAGTATTGGGGGTTGATATCGCGCTGTGTTTGAAAAACCATTACACAAAGTCCCTGGCCAGGGAAAGCGAGATTTACTGGTAGGTACTTCAGTAGTTTCTCAGGGTGTATTGGGCTCTACCCCGGCACGACTTATTGCGCTATTAGAGGTCTGACGGTTACTATCCCCTAGGCCCGATATGCGAGTATCTTAGACGAACAGACCGGACTGTACGGAGATTGTCACAGATAGGCTCAGTAGGAGTTCGGATGAGTTTGCTCATCGGCCTTCTTATCGACAGATACCTGGGTAGTCGTTACGTACAGCTAGTACTGTTGACAGACTTGTGGTTAAACCAGCTGCCAGCATACTGTCGAGTCTTTAGAGTCCCACACAGAGAGTTTCCCTACTTCGGGAGAAACGATGTAGAGACCATATGGTTTTTACAGCAGGGTTCCAATCACATACGTGCACTGGCTGCACGGATGTAGTTCAGATGGATAATACTAGTGGGCTTTGGTTTAAACTGGTTTTCCAAGTTGCTGGTTTTGTTCTGCGGCTTTTTATGAAATTGGTTTTGGTATTTGACATTGTGTTTCTGTCGTGTGGCGTTTGAACGCCAACGACTAGGGTTATTGGTCGTGTTTTTCATACGAGGCTATAGGTTTTGACCTATGAGCGAAACGTGTGCCATTTTGGTTTTCCGACTTAATTTTAAGACGCATTTACGATTGTGTATATATGTAGGTACCCCCATGTGGATTCGAGATGATAAAGAAGATGATGGCGACATCGACATCGGCAAGCAAGAGCAGGTGAGTAGATATATATCTACGGGAAAAGTCGGGTGGATGGCTGTATAGCACCCCCACAGTTTCGTAATAGAACGCGAATGCGTTATATCTATATTATATTTATACATATACCGATGTGATATGGAATGACTTTGGATTAGTATAGTGTACTTGTAAGTTAGTGTTTAGTCGCGAATCCTAGGGTAGTGATTTGCATACACGCATACATTCATTTTATTTACCTGTGCGTATATGGGGATATGTATACACACACACACACACACACACACACACACATGGGTATAGGACTATGTGTGTGTGTGTGTGTGTGTATTGTTAGTTGTATGTATGCCCTAGAGACCAGTATTGTACAGATGATGTATATTATATTGGATGCTTGGACATATATAGAGAGGACTTTCTTGCTCGACATGATAGTATGATATCTGGTTGCTCTTTATCTTAACATGTGTACTTGTCTCTTTATACTGTCTTATAGTTACATGTTGGTAAAGCCCTTAGGATGTGTACTTGACTACCTGGACTATGATGCGGATCATACTAGTGGGGACATGGTAGTCCATAAGTACATCCTTTAAGGTCCCTAGTCGTGGGTGTATCGAGACGGGGCATCGATATACCGGTGTAGACTAGCGTATACGCTTCTCGACCCATGAGATGGGCGATGGATGATCCCATATCCATTGGTGTTTGACATCAGAGATGGTATACAGGTGCTCAGTGGAGACTGGGTACACTGGACGGACTCGCCGAGAACTCCCAGATGGTATTATACCTCACGTCAGATGGCGGTTCTCTGGTGACACTTGTGCAGGTTAGTCTGTAGACCCGAGATCGTCATAGAGTCTTGTGTGATTCCCACTGTGCTTTGATTTCCACCTTACCACGTCCATAAGGGTGTGCAAAACGGTGGTTTTTGGGTACAGTCCCGAGTCACATGGAGGCAATGAGCGATAGGAGAGGTTTCGTCTCTCCTGGTATTGGGGGTTGATGTTGCGCTGTGCTCGATTGGCCGTAACAGGGAAGTCCCTGGCCAGGGCTGATTAGAGATTTACTGGTAAGTGTTACCAGTAGTTTCTCGACCCGTTATGAGCCTCATATCGGCACGACTTATCGGTTATTGGGGTCTGACGTTTACCACCCCTAGACTTGATATGCGACGTATTAGACGAGGAGACCGGACTGTACGAGAAGTGTTACCGGCAGGCTTTTACAGGAGTTGGAGCGGGCTTGCTTGCTGATCTTCTGATCGCTCAATACCCGGGTAGCCGTTATGTCCAGCGAGTACCGTTGACGGCTTGTGGGTGCTTGATGTGATCATCACCTACTGCCGGTGTATTGACGAGTCTTTAGAGTCCTACGTAGAGGTTTTACTAGCTCAGGCAAAACGAAATAGGAGCACGTATGTGATATGTGCGGGACCGAGAATAATGCGTGTATGTGATACCGTATTCTATTCTCGCGACTTTTTGTATCGCAAGGTTATATGTGATATAGCCGGGTTATCGAATCAAGTGTTGATTCGATAAGTCGATACATTGGATGTTAGTCGGTTATATGTGATATGACCGGATTATTAAGTCAAGTGTTGATTTAATAATTTATTGTATAATTGTATATTTGATATACTAGTTTACATTAACTAACACTTGTTCACTTTAGGGTTTTTCTCACATGAGCACAACTTTAATGTATATATGATATATATTAAAATGTGTTTTCTTTTTTGTATCATGGTTGATGATACACATGACTTGGGTGTATGAGACTTACACCATGCTATTTATTTATGTTGGATTTTAATATTCAAAGTAATTACAAAATTAGTGGAGGATTAGCTAAATGCTTGAAGCTTGTGGAAGCTTGTGGAAGCATTGACTAATTCCACTAAATTTATTTTTACTATGGATATTTCTTAACCCAACCATAAGCATTAGCCATGGGTTTAGTCTCTACAAGAGTTAGTATATGATACTCACTTACCATGGTTAGACTTCTCACTTGATCATTATCCTCATCTCTTTCTTTTGTTCTTCTTCTTCATTGTGAAAAAGAAAAAGCTTGCTATGGTTTGATCCAAAGTGAGAAAGATTGTGAGAAATAAAATTCTAAAGAGAACCCACTTCCTATTTCTCCATCCTCTACTAGACTAGCACTTTAGTTTAGGGTGTTTACTTCACTAATTCTCAAGTTAGTGAAGTAGAAGCTTGAGTTGGCATCCCCTCGACGTAGATCGTCTTCGGCCTCGAAGACTTCAAGCAAGGACGCGTCTTTCGCCTCGTGAAGCCATGAAAGGGTCCGGGAGAACCATGATCGCAGCGAAGGGACTTCAACAAGGAGCTAAAGAAGTGAATGACCGATCTACAAAGGTTGTATTTCGTATTCACTTAGTCGTAAACGTAGTTTACTAGCATATGAAACCCTAATTTTCTAGCAACGATCTTGCTTAGGGTTATTCGGCACGGCTAAAATTTTAAACGGACATGTTTGATACTTCCTTAACCCTTGTTAGAGTGCCTAGTAACCCTACAGTGGTATCAGAGCCTATCTAGAACATTAGGCGATGTGTTAACGAAGTTAAAACTCCGAACGAACCCGAATACGTCAAAGTTAACCCCCTCTCTGTACATTTTTTCAAAACTGTGTATTTTCAGTATTAAAAATACCTAAAAAATTTAGCAGGGTTTTCTAAGAATTGTGGTGAAAAACGACAGCATATGTCGTACAAGACACCGCGGAACCGCGGCCATACCCTGCTTGGGCCGCGGTTCCGCGGCCGTACAGAGGGAATATGCCATCATTTTTATACTGTAATTTCTATTTCTTTAATTGATATTTTATGGGTATTTTTAATCTGACTCAAGTGTTGAGTATTCTGGGGTTTATTTTGTAATCGTCGATTCGATCGGAGAATTTAATTTTGTTCTGTTATTCCGGATAATTTAGAAAGTATTAAAATGTTCGAACGGATATCATTAACTCAATTTTTCCCGGTACGAAAAACATTCAAGTGTTGAATTTTTCTCGAGTTTAAATCTTTCGGAAAAACGTGCATGTGACGCGATGGACCCTCTAGAAGACAACAAACCTTAACTCGATTATGTGACCGTCTTGAACTGCCTTTTGAACCTTAGGGTTTGGAGCAATACGGCGTGCCACATGTGAGGTGTTGGCTTGACCCTTCTATGGCTGGACCGTTACTACTGTGACGTATTCTGGAACTTTTGAACTCCGCTCAAGTGTTGAGCTATTATGGAAATCTTGGGTGTTTGATTATTCGATCGGAAAGTTTAATACTGTCTATTTATCTGGAATGTGATACAATATGTGGAATTCATATAGTTAGGCATGAAATGCGAAGTATGTGATATTTCGGATTTACGATATCTAAAGAGATTGTGGATTCCAAATGTTGTAGTTTTACACTTTCTTTTCTGCGACCGTAAGTGTAATATGTGATATCGCCGGTTTCGTTGCTATATGTCAACGACAATTGTGATGCGCATATTTACTTACGTTGATGACATGTGATGTTATGTATTGCTGGATATGTTATATTGGATCGTCGCGTTCTGAATAGCCGGGTTTTTTTTATGTGAGATGAGAGTTTTTATTTTCATTCATGTAAAATTAAATGTATGTAATATTCTTTTATTGGGGCACTTCCGGGATGAGGTTGATGTCACATTTTGTATATTATTTACTTTTCCGCACTAGGATTGACCCAAGGAGGAGAGCACAAGTAACCGGGTTCTGGAGTCCAGTGGGAGACCAACTCGAGGAGTCGAGTCCGGGTCTCCTAACTCTAGAATTGGTAGGGTTGCTTGCCGCTCTCGTAGGGGCCTAGGGGTGTGGGTTTGGCTATTCGTCGCGACCGTGGAATCCGTGTTTTATAGAGGCTCAAAATAAAGCACGAACGTCCTAGTATATCCAATGTTTCATATGTTTCTTCTGCTGCGATATTTGTGATGTGATCATTTGATGTTCTGTGATAAATACTGTATATAGTATATATGATATATTATATAGACGTTACTTATGTTACACACCCGCGCTAGCCCTGCCCTGCTCTGCCGTTAGTTACCTAACCTAACGGTGCACGAGGGGACATCGAGGCGAATGCGGATGGCATAAGTGTACGTCGTATTTATCTGTGATGTTTAGGTGAATTAAATGATGGGACTTCATTAATGTGATTAATGAAAGAAAAGAAAGCTAAAAGATGTTGTAGAATCAAAACTTTATAAAAAAGGGTAGCTACAGTTTTGCTTTGCATAACGGTATATATGATATACCCTGCACCTTATTCGATGAGGAAAAAGCCGCGATCCCTTCACCGGGAGTGACCTCTTTAGCAAAACTGGTAGATGCTACAACACTCGGTTTGACTTTTGACTGCTTTTGGAGTTTTGCTTTGCATAGCGATATATATGATATATCCTGCACCTTATTCGATGAGAAAAGAGCCGAGATCCCTTCACCGGGAGTGACCTCTTTAGCAAAACTAATGAAAGCCTCAAAATCACTCCATTTCAAAATTCACTCGATTCTACAACGATATCAAGTTCATTACGCAATAGGTTTTCAGAAAAACCTGCCGTAGCCCTCCGTCATTTCAGATAAGTCTTACTTAGTATTCGTGCTACATTTGTTGGCCTGCGTCAAGACGTAGTGTGCGGTAGCTAACTAGTATTTATCTGCTTATGCATATGATGCAGATTGGATTAGGGTAGTCATACGACTTTGTTGGCCAGCGTCAAGAGTCGTACGGGTGGGTTTAATTCAATCAAGAAATAACGGGTTGAACTTGACTAGCGCACTATGGTTTGTTGGCCTGCGTCAAGGTCATGGGACGCTAGGGGCAAAAATATTATCGGGAATTTCAAGTGTTGAGATTTACAATGAGATTGCATACCTTCTATGAGATAGTTGGATCCCGATACCCACTGCGAGTAATTGTTACTCCTGAGAGAGTTTTACACAGGACAATTAGCAGATCAAGTAAGTGTCTAGAAAGGTGTCAACGGGGTTACGCCTCTGGGAAAACGAGATTTACTTTAATTAGGTCCGTGCGAAAGCACGGGGAACCTCCCTCAAAGTACCGACACTGGCCTGGCTGAAAGATTGACGAAATTGTAGAGTGTAATTAATCCCGGCTAGTCTTTCCTTTTAAGGTTTGAAGGAAGATTTGATAAAAACAGTGGGAGCCATCCTGATTAGATAAAATAATAGCCAATCTGATTTTGCAAGAGCATACGCTAAAGTGTTTTCTTCTCTCTCTCTCCAGTTAGCGACCATATCATGCCTTAATCAAGATAATAATATGGATGTATTGACCGAACCCGCATGTTATACTGTGCTGGGGAACATTGGTTCCGTTCTTTCTTATAAGAGTTATAGGACTGAACAAGATATAGGGGAATACCAGGAATCCCATGCCACCCGAATGAAGAAAGTACATGTTGATGCATTTTCTTCGGGTGCGTTCGTTACTGAGAACTGTTTCTCCATTTGCTCTACGTCCTGGGTATTAGATACCGGGTCAGGATCCCATATATATAATCAGTTACATGGGCTTAGGAAAGGTAGAGAACTTGGAGAAGGTGATAAAGACATAAGGGTTGGAAATGGTGCAATTGTTGCAGCTAAAACCGTCGGGGAATATCACCTTGTATTACCAACTGGTAATACATTGGTTCTGAACGAATGCTATTACATGCCGAACCTGATATGCAATATTATATCGGTTTCTTTACTGAGTAAAGAGGGATATAATTTTGTATTACAGGATAATGTTATGAACATTTTCTGTAACCAAAAGTTGGTTAGATCAGGCACGTTGTGCAATGGCATTTATGTTCTAAATCAATCAACAGTTCTGAGCATAACAAACACACACAAGAGGAAGAGTTCAAAACTGAACGAATCCTTCTTATGGCATTGTAGACTGGGTCACATCAATGCGACACGGCTAGCTAAGTTGCATAAAGATGGATATTTAAATTTGTTTGAATTTCCATCTTATGATACTTGCCAGTCACGTCTCAAAGGAAAGATGACCAAAGCTCCGTTTACGGGACACGGAGAGAGAGTTACAGAACTCTTGGGACTGGTACATAGTGATGTATGCGGCCCCATGTCTACACATGCCAGGAATGGTTCTGCGTACTTCATTACATTCACTGACGATCTCTCTAGATTCGGATATGTGTTCCTGATGAAACACAAATCAGAAGCTTTTGAGAAATTTAGAGAATATAAACAAGAAGTCGAGAACTAAACCGGAAAAAATATTAAAATCCTTCGATCTGATCGAGGAGGTGAATACTTGAGCAATGAATTCCTGGACTCCCTAAAAGAGAATGGGATTCTCTCTCAGCTGACTCCTCCATATACACCACAGCACAACGGTGTATCGGAACGGAGGAACCGCACCCTATTAGATATGGTGCGCTCTATGATGAGCACAGCTGAGTTACCTATTTCCTTCTGGGGGTATGCACTGAAAACAGCTGCAGACCTATTGAATATGGTTCCCACCAAATCTATGCCAACCACTCCATATGAGATATGGAAAGGAAAGAGACCATATCTTAATTATGTTAAGATATGGGGTTGTCCGGCCTATGTAAAAACACAAAATCCGGACAAACTCGCGGCAAGGTCCATTCTGTGTAAGTTTATTGGATATCCCAAACATTCGCGCGGGTATATTTTCTACCACACCGAGGAACAAAAGGTGTTTGTTTCTCGACATGCCACCTTTTTAGAAAAGGAATTTCTTGAAAAAGCGATTAGTGGCAAGGAGGTAGAACTGGAAAAGGTTCCAGCAATACAGACCACAACAGAAGATTTAGTAGAACCAGAGGATTTGGTAGTTCCCGATGAACCCCAGCCACTCCGCCGATCTAGTAGGGTTCCTCACCCACCTGAGAGATACTACGGTTTTCTCATGGATGGTAGGAGCGAAGATTTGCATCATGGTTGATGATGACCCAACTAGCTTCGAGCAGGCCATCACGAGTGGGGACTCAGTGAAATGGCTGGATGCAATGCGGTCCGAGATGGAATCCATGTACACCAACAAAGTATGGACTTTGGAAGATGCTCCTGAAGGGGTAAAACCCATTGGGAGCAAGTGGATCTTCAAGAAAAAACTTGGTGTAGATGGGAAAGTGGAGACTTTCAAAGCTAGACTTGTTGCAAAAGATTTTCGTCAAAGACCAGGTGTGGACTATGACGAAACCTTTTCTCCAGTGGCTATGCTTAAATCCATCCGGATCATGCTTACCATCGCTGCATATCATGACTACGAAATCTGGCAAATGGATGTTAAGACCGCCTTTCTAAATGGTGATTTAGAAGAGTGCGTGTACATGACTCAGCCAGAGGGCTTTGTAGATAGTGGGAGCAGCGGGAAGGTGTGCAAGCTGCTTAAATCCATTTATGGATTAAAGCAAGCATCGCGGAGTTGGAACATCTGCTTTGACGTCGTTATCAAAGAGTTTGATTTCGTCAAAAACGTAGATGAACCCTGTATCTACAAGAAGGTGGTAGAGAGTAAGGTTGTCTTCCTCGTATTGTACGTGGACGACATACTCTTAATAGGAAATGACATTCCTATTCTGCAATCGGTCAAGCTCTTCTTATCACAAAAATTCTCAATGAAAGATCTTGGTGATGCCTCCTGCATATTGGGAATTATGATCTATAGAGATAGATCTAAACGGATATTGGGATTGTCCCAATCCAGGTACATAGACACCATACTAAAGAGGTTTAGTATGGAAGAGTCCAAACGTGGGTTTTTACCCACGATCTCAGGGCTCACTCTCTCCAAAGAGATGTCTCCCAAGACTGATTTGGAGAGAGCTCGCATGCAAGGGATACCCTATGCTTCGGCTATAGGCTCTATCATGTATGCGATGCTATGTACCAGACCCGATGTAGCATACTCACTAAGTGTAGTGAGCAGGTATCAAGCTGATCCTGGAGAGAGTCACTGGACAGCTGTGAAGAGCATTCTCAAGTACTTACGAAGGACTAAAGAGATGTTCTTGGTGTATGGTAACGGAGAACTCCAAGTGGAGTCCTTTACCGATTCGAGCTTCCAGAGTGATAAGGACGACTCTAAGTCGCACTCGGGATTTGTCTTTACCCTTGACGGAGGGGCGGTAAGCTGGAAGAGTTCCAAGCAGGAAACCGTGGCAGACTCGACGATGGAGGCTGAATACATCGCTGCCAACGATGCTGCCAAAGAGGCTGTCTGGATCAAGAAGTTCATTACTGAACTTGGAGTGGTTCCATCCATTGAGCATCCAATACCTTTGTATTGCGATAACAATGGAGCTGTGGCTTTAGCCAAGGAACCCAGGTCCCATCAGCGATCATGGCATATTCTGAGGCGGTATCACCTGATCCGGGAAATAGTTGATCGCCGGGAGATCGAGGTCAGGAGGGTTGACATGAAGAACAACACAGCGGATCCACTCACGAAGGCCATTCCCCAGATACAGTTTGAGAGACTCTTCGGGATGCTCGGTATGCGATACTACAGCAGCTGGCCCTAGTGCAAGTGGGAGATTGTTAGTTGAATATTTGCCCTAGAGACCAGTATTGTACAGATGATGTATATTATATTGGACGCTTGGACATATATAGAGAGGACTTTCTTGCTCGACATGATAGTATGCTATCTGGTTGCTCTTTATTTTAACATGTGTACTTGTCTCTTTATACTGTCTTATAGTTACATGTTGGTAAAGCCCTTAGGATGTGTACTTGACTACCTGGACTATGATGCGGATCATACTAGTGGGGACATGGTAGTCCATAAGTACATCCTTCAAGGTCCCTAGTCGTGGGTATATCGAGACGGGGTATCGATATACCGGTGTAGACTAGCGTATACGCTTCTCGACCCATGAGATGGGCGATGGATGATCCCATATCCATTGGTGTTTGACATCAGAGATGGTATACGGGTGCTCAGTGGAGACTGGGTACACTGGACGGACTCACCGAGAACTCCCAGATGGTATTATACCTCACGTCAGATGGCAGTTCTCTGGTGACACTTGTGCATGTTAGTCTGTAGACCCGAGATCGTCATAGAGTCTTATGTGATTCCCACTGTGCTTTGATTTCCCCCTTATCACGTCCATGAGGGCGTGCAAAACGGTGATTTTTAGGTACAGTCCCGAGTCACATGGAGGCAATGAGCGATAGGAGGGGTTTCGTCTCTCCCGGTATTGGGGGTTGATGTTGCGCTGTGCTCGATTGGCCGTAACAGGGAAGTCCCTGGCCAGGGTTGATTAGAGATTTACTGGTAAGTGTTACCAGTAGTTTCTCGACCCGTTATGAGCCTCATATCGGCACGACTTATCGGTTATTGGGGTCTGACGTTTACCATCTCTAGACTTGATATGCGACGTATCAGACGAGGAGACCGGACTGTATGGGAAGTGTTACCGGCAGGCTTTTACAGGAGTTGGAGCGGGCTTGCTTGCTGATCTTCTGATTGCTCAATACCCGAGTAGCCGTTATGTCCAGCTAGTACCGCTGACGGCTTGTGGGTGCTTGATATGATCATCACCTACTGCCGGCGTATTGACGAGTCTTTAGAGTCCTACATAGAGGTTTTACTAGCTCAGGCAAAACGAAATAGGAGCACGTATGTGATATGTGCGGGACCGAGAATAATGCATGTATGTGATACCGTATTCTATTCTCGCGACTTTTTGTATCGCAAGGTTATATGTGATATAGCCGAGTTATCGAATCAAGTGTTGATTCGATAAGTCGATACATTGGATGTTAGTCGGTTATACGTGATATGACCGGATTATTAAGTCAAGTGTTGATTTAATAATTTATTGTATAATTGTATATTTGATATACTAGTTTACATTAACTAACACTTGTTCACTTTAGGGTTTTTCTCACATGAGCACAACTTTAATGTATATATGATATATATTAAAATGTGTTTTCTTTTTTGTATCATGGTTGATGATACACATGACTTGGGTGTATGAGACTTACACCATGCTATTTATTTATGTTGGATTTTAATATTCAAAGTAATTATAAAATTAGTGGAGGATTAACTAAATGCTTGAAGCTTGTGGAAGCTTGTGGAAGCATTGACTAATTCCACTAAATTTGTTTTTACTATGGATATTTCTTAACCCAACCATAAGCATTAGCCATGGGTTAATTCTCTACAAGAGTTAGTATATGATACTCACTCACCATGGTTAGACTTCTCACTTGATCATTATCCTCATCTCTTTCTTTTGTTCTTCTTCTTCATTGTGAAAAAGAAAAAGCTTGCTAGGGTTTGATCCAAAGTGAGAAAGATGTAAGTCCACGTTGCTCACCCCGGTTCTTACGGGGAGGTGGAAACGACGAAAAACAATGATTTTGGCGCAAGGCAACATGGACTAAAAGTCGGGATCTTTGCTAAACTAGAAACTAGTAAACACTAAGAGGTTTTAACTACTATGCTTGTAGAAAGTATACCTCACGGAACCGGTCTTTCGGGTCTTCATTCCGCTGTCCCGCTCGTCCATCCAAGCTCCAAGCGTCGATCCGGACCTTGGGCACCTCCGCGGCCTTCTTGAGTCGAAGACGATCCACCCGAGAGTTGTACACTAAGCTTCGCCTCAAGCCAAGGCAACTAGGGCAAAGAGATTGCTAATCTAAATGCCTTAGGTTGTGTAGAAGAGAAAGATGGATGTGTTTGTCTATGTGGATTCTTTTTCTCTCAACACATGAGATCAAAAGAAGAAATCAAGAGGAGGAAGAAGAAGGAGAAAGTTTGCAACCATGGAGCTTTTCTTTTTCTTCTCACTTCATGAGAGAGAATGAGAAGAGAATAATGAAAAAGGATTAAGCCAAATGAAATGAACCATGGTTGCAATAATACACAATAATCATCATTACTAATCCTATCATGAAAGACTTGATGGCACATTGAATTGACCATTATCATAACACAAGAAATAAAAAGAAAATAAAAGAAGAGTGTAGATCTCTCTTGAAGGTCAATGGTCAACACGGTCAACTGGTCAACAAAGTCAAGAGGGGTCTAAGAGGTCAAATAGTCGATGCAATTAGCCATCACTAATCTATCACTAAAAGGATTAATAAACAATGTCTCTCTACTCATAACGGTTTTGACCAAACGAATTGTCAAAACCCTAATGAGTGTGCCACATTACGGTTTTGGCCGAACCAACTGCCAAAACCCTAATGGGGCACCTCCTCCTTCATCGCTCCTCAAAACTATGCATACACACCCGCATCCGCATTCCGTCGAATGCGAATGCACAAAAGACAAATCAAATCCATCTGTGCAGTACTAGGATCTGGCTTAAACTAAAGCCCACTAGTATTGCCTGCCCGAACAGCATACGCACACAAGTGCACTTAAGTGATCGAAGCCCTGCCGTAAAACCATACGGCCTTTACACGTTTCGCTCAATGCAAGGAAACTCTCTGTGTGGGACTCTAAAGACTCGACACTACGCTGGCAGTGGGTTTAACCACAGACCGCAAGCGGCACTAGATGTACGTAACGGTCCTCAGGTAGATGTCGATAAGAAGGCCGATGAGGTAAACCCATCCGAACTCCTACTGAGCCTGTATGTGACAATCTCCGTACAGTCCGGTCTGTTCGTCTGATACATCGTATGGCGGGCCTAGGGGGGCGGTGAACGTCAGTCCCCTTAATAGCGGTACAAGTCGTGTCGGAGTGTAGCCCAGAACACCCTGAGATAACACTGAAAACCTACCAGTCTATCTCGCTTGCCCTGGCCAGGGACTACTTGTGTAATGGCTCTCCTAGACACAGCGCGATGTCAACCCCCAATACCGGGAGAGACGAATCCTGTCTAACCGTCACTGCCTCCAAGTGCTTCGGGACTGCACCCAACTACTACCTGTTTGCACGACTCCTTTGAGCCGTGGTAGGGTAGTAATCTAAGTACAGTGGGAACACACTCGAGGCGAAGCGACAGTGTCAAGTCGGCGGACTAAGCTGTACTCATATCACCTGGGAACTGATAACTGACGATAGGTATAATACCAACCAACAGTTCCCGACGAGTCCTATCCAGTGTACTCGTAACCTAACGAGCACCCGCATACTATCTCAAGTACGACGTACTGACGGCTGTGGGACAGACCGTCTCCCCCACCGGGATAAGAAGCGCATACGGTAGTCTACTCCGGAGTATCGATGCCCTGTCTCGATAGTCCAACGACTAGGGACCTGTATAAGGATGTGCTTATGGATTACCCAGCCCCCACGAATGTGAGCGCCATCACAACGCTGATAATCAAGCAAAGATCCTAAGGGCTCTACTAATATGTATATAAGCGATATGCTAAAAGAAACACATGCACATATTGAAGTAGAGACAAACCAAGTAGCATACTACCATTTTGAGCAAGATTGTCTATACAACTGTGAATATCCCAAGCTTCCATCAAGTAATATACAAGCTAGTATGATACAGTAATGGCCTCTAGGGCATATACACTAACAATCTCCCACTTGCACTAAGGCCATGTACTGGCGTATCGAAGACCTATCATCTTGATCAGCCGCTCGAACTGAGTCTGGGGTAGGGCCTTCGTGAGTGGATCTGCAGTGTTGTTCTCCGTATTTACTCTCTTCACCTCGATCTCCCGGCGATCTACGATCTCCCTGATCAGGTGATACCGCCTCAAAATGTGCCTGGACTTCTGATGGGACCTGGGTTCCTTCGCTAAAGCTATAGCTCCGTTGTTGTCGCAATACAGCGGTATTGGATCAACAATGGTAGGAACCACCTGAAGCTCCGTGAGGAACTTCTTCATCCAGACAGCTTCCTTTGCGGCATCGCAAGCAGCTATGTACTCCGCTTCCATAGTTGAGTCTGCAACGGTCTCCTGCTTGGAACTCTTCCAGCAAACCGTCCCTCCATTGAGGGTAAAGACATAACCCGACATGGACTTGGAGTCATCCTTGTCACTCTGGAAGCTGGAGTCAGCAAAGGCCTCAAGCTGGAGGTCTTTTCCGCCATACACCAAGAACATCTCCTTAGTCCTTCTCAGATACTTGAGAATGTTCTTTACCGCTATCCAGTGTTTCTCCCCTGGGTTCGACTGATACCGGCTTACAACGCTCAATGCGTATGCTACATCTGGTCCGGTACACAACATCGCATACATTATAGAGCCTACCGCAGAAGCGTAGGGTATAATAGACATGCGATCCCTTTCCAAATCAGCCTTGGGAGACATCTCTTTGGAGAGGGTGATCCCGTGACAAGCCGGTAGATTACCGCGCTTGGAATCTTCCATACTGAACCTTTTCAGTATGGTGTCGATGTACCTTGACGGTGAAAGTCCCAACATCCTCTTAGATCTATCACGATAGATCTGGATCCTCAGAATGTAGTTGGCATCGCCCAGGTCCTTCATGGAGAACCTCTGCGACAAGAATCCTTTGACTGACTGTAGTATAGGAATATCATTTCCTATTAGGAGAATGTCATCCACGTACAAGACGAGGAATACCACAGTTCTCCCTACAATCTTACTGTAAATGCATGGTTCATCTGGGTTTTTGATAAAGTCGAATTCTTTGACAGTATCATCAAAGCAGATGTTCCAACTCCGCGATGCCTGCTTAAGTCCATAAATGGACTTGAGCAACTTGCACACTCTACCGCTGCTCCCACTCTGAATGAATCCCTCCGGCTGATCCATATAGACGCACTCTTCCAAATTTCCATTTAGGAAAGCCGTCTTTACGTCCATCTGCCAGATTTCATAATCGTGGAAGGCAGCAATGGCAAGAAGGATCTGAATGGATTTCAGCATAGCCACTGGAGAAAAGGTCTCGTCATAGTCCAAACCAGGTCTTTGACGAAAACCCTTTGCAACAAGTCTAGCTTTATAGGTCTCAACCTGCCCATCTACACCAATCTTCTTTCTAAAGATCCATTTGCAGCCTACGGGTTTTACCCCTTCTGGTGGAAAGTCCAAAGTCCAAACTTTGTTGGTGTACATGGACTCCATCTCGGCCCGCATTGCATCCAGCCATTTTACCGAGTCGCCGCTCTGAATGGCTTGCTGGAAGCTAGTAGGCTCACCATAATCCATGGTGCAATCCTCTCTATCCCCGTCTATGAGAAAACCGTAGTATCTCTCGGGTGGATGAGACTGCCTACTACTCCCGCGGAGTGGCGCAGGGATGTCCGGTTCTCTTGAAACTTCTGGTTCTTCCAAGCTTTCAGTAACAGCTTGTGGTTCTGGAATTTCTTCCAGTTCTATTGCGCTCCCAATTATCTGATTTTCTAAAAATTCAGTTTCCAAGAAGTGGGCATGCTGAGAAACAAAAACCTTTTATTCCTCTGCGGAATAGAAAAGACACCCCCTGGAGTTCTTTGGGTATCCTACAAACTTACACAGTACTGAGCGTGCCTCAAGCTTGTCCGCATGCTGCTTTTTTACAAAAGCTGGACATCCCCATGTCTTAAGGTACTTGAGACAGGGTTTCTTCCCACTCCACATCTGATATGGGGTGCTAGGCACAGTTTTGGTTGGAGCCTTGTTCAAGAGATATGCAGCTGTTTCTAGCGCATAACCCCAGAAGGATCGCGGCAACTCAGCCTTACTCATCATGGAACGAACCATATCCAATAGGGTTCGATTCCGCTTTTCCGATACACTGTTGTGTTGTAGTGTGTATGGAGGAGTAAGCTGAGAGAGAATTCCATTCTCTTTTAAGTAGCCCAGAAACTCGGCACTCAAGTATTCACCACCTCGATCAGATCTCAGTGTCTTAATACTTTTGCCTGTTTGTTTTTCAACTTCATTCTTGTATTCTTGAAATTTCTCAAAGGCCTCGGATTTGTGCTTCATCAAGAAGACATGCCCGTACCTAGAGAAATCATCTGTGAAAGTAATGAAGTATGAATAACCACTTCGCGCATGTGTAGACATTGGACCACACACATCACTGTGTATGAGTCCCAAGAGCTCACTTGCTCTTTCTCCGTATCCAGTGAACGGAGTCTTTGTCATCTTCCCCATGAGACAAGATTCACAAGTGGCATAAGACTGATACTCGAACGGATTCAAGTATCCCTCTCTATGTAACTTTGTTAACCGTGTCTCATTAATGTGACCTAGTCTACAATGCCATAAGAAAGCCTGATTTAATTCCGGAGACTTTCTTTTAAGTGTGTTCTGGACACTGAAGACCTGAGCTTGATTCAAAACGTATATACCGTATTTTAATGTACCTGACCCAATCAGCACTTGATTTAGGTGGATGTTTACTACATCGCTTACAAAAGTAAAATCATATCCTTCCTTAGAAAGTAAGGATACAGATATGATGTTACAAGTCGCACCTGGTACATAAAAACAGTCACGCAGAATCAATATCTGCCCAGTTGTCAGTCCTAAATGATATTCCCCTACGGATTCAGCATACATGCTCATTCCGTTAGCAACCCTGAGAGTCATATCACCTTTCCTGATAAACCTACGGTTTTTCAGAGCATGTAATGAATTACATATATGAGATCCTGATCCGGTATCCAATACCCAGGAAGTAGGGTTAACTGACATACCGTTCTCAATTACAAACACACCCGAAGCCGAAGTCACAACATACTTCGAATTCTGGCTACTGGCTTTGCAAGCCCTGCAATCCTTCTGCCCATGTTCATTCCCGTAACAATAGGAACATCCCTCTTTTACTGCATCCATTCCCGAAACTTCTGCCTTTCCCTTTCTTTCTACTTCCCTGGTTTCCTTCAGGATAGTAGGTAGAGACTGTTGAACTAAGTCAGCATCTGACCCGTTCATCAACGTGGTCTTCAGGTCCGAGAGCTCAAAAGAGCTGGTCTCTGTAAGGACGTTTCCCCCTACAGATGGCCCGATAGCCAACCTCGCTGGAAGCAATTTGATCGAGGCTCATATCTTGCGATACGAGATTGCTCTCCATATAAAACTTTGTTATGGAGGAAGATAGAAGCTGAGTCCATCTTCTCGTGCTGCCTCTGGTATATACCATCAACTGAGGCTAACACGAGGCACTTGGCTTTCGCACAGTCTTCTTCCGATGTCCTACGAATATCAATATCCGTGACAGGGGAAACTGGACCTGAGACGGCAGGGGTTGGATCAGTCAAGAGATGTCCCAGCTTGTCCTGGGCAATGGACATCTGGACAGACCTTTGCCAGTCATAACAGTCAGATTCAGTCATTTTATTATCTAGATGTAACCTAGGTGCGGTCATTGGGTCGCTGCAATTAAGAGAGAGAGAAGAAAACACTTAGCATGATGCTCTTGCAAGTTTAGATTGGTTTTTAATTTATCTAAACAGGATGGCTCCCACTGTCTCTCGAATCCCTCCCCAAACCATAAAGGAAGGATTAGTCAGGATCAATCTCACCGTACAATACTTGCTTAACCGTTCAGCCAGGCCAGTGTCGGTACTTCGAGGGAGGTTTTCCAACGCTTTCGCGAAGTTCCTTAATTAAGTAACATCTTTTCCCTATGGGCGTAGCCCCGCTAACACCTTTCTAGACACCTACTTGGTTTATAGCATTGATCGTTAAGTGAAAAAGTTCCCGAGGAGTAGCATATACTCACAGTAGGATCGGGATCCAAATATCATCGCGTGATAAAACCGAAGGAATCCTACCAGAATCATCACACTCCAAATGGTATGCAGCGCTAGCAAGTTTCAGTACTTATGAAACTCCCGATGTGGATTTTTGCCCCATGCTCTTATGACCTTGACGAAGGTCAACAAATCATAAGTCACATGTCAAGTTCTACCCGTCATTATCCAGGTTAATTTGAACCCACCCGTACATACCCTTGACGAAGGTCAACAAGGTAGTACGACTGTCCCAAACCAACGCATCTATCTATGCTACATATGAACACCCAACAGCTACCAATCACTATGCCTTGACGAAGGTCCACAAACATAGCTTGAATACTATTGAATATCCATACGAAATGGCGGAGGGCTATGAATGGTTTTGGCGAAACCGTGAACATAGTGAACTTGATATAATCGATGGAACGAGATAGCTTTTAAAAGGAGTGGTTCAAGCTCTGCGTTTAAAAGTTTAGTTTTGAAAAGAACCGAGTGGTTTTCAAAGTGTTCCAATCGACTTTTACATGGTTTATTTTCTTGCATTAGTTCTTTTAATGCGTCCCATCATTTAATCCTACCATTGCAGAAAACAACCAAAATATGACGTACGCTTATGCCATTCGCATTCGCCATGGGGCCCCGTCATCACCCGTTAGGTTACTTAACTAACGACAGAGCGGGGGCTGGGCTAGCGCGGCTGAAAAACATAAGCAACGTCTAAATAGTTATCATATATAAATATATATCAATGACAGACATTACAGATCACAGATGAACACTTTGGATATACTAGGAATCCGCGATTCGTTCGAGTCTGCAACGAAAAACGGATTACACGGTCGCGATGAATAGCCAAACCCCACCCTAGACCCCTACGGATGCGGCAAACTACCCGCCAAGTACCCGAAGCGAAGCAACCTCCCTCAACCCGTGAGTAGGCCACTCGGCACTTCGAGATACCCGGTAGTTTGTGCACCCCTCCTTGGGTCTATCCTAGGAGCAAAAACAGTAAAAAGAAATTATACAATGACGGCTACAACCCCGACCCGGTTGTGCGGCCATACAAATAATATTACATCAATTTACAACTTTTACAATGAATGAAAGAAAAAGAAACACTCATCTCACACCCATTCCCGGCTATTCATCCACGACAATCCACCGAGTTCATATACACAAACTATCAACATTACAGATCACAGATATGTATAACCCCCACTAATCGACGTATAGCGATTAGCGAACGTTGAATACATATATCACATCACAGATAATATCCATTAGTCAAAGAGTACGGAATATCGATCAAAATACGGATTTTTAGCCACCCGAAAAGTCAATTTGCTCTCTGGAAAATCTGGGTAGAAAAAACATGTATTAAAAATCCCAAAACATCCAAACTAAAACACTGCACAAAACCCGATCCAGTGCCGAGTCAAAACGGCGGCGGAACCGCGGCAATGAGCATGTCATTGCCGCGGAACCGCGGTCGTTTGATCGAATCACTGGATCGTTTTTCTGCAGTGTTTTCATAAAACCCTGAGACGATTTTTGAAGTATGATTTTTTATTTTTAGAGCAGAAAAAAAATCAACAGAAAGTGGTGGTTTTGCGGATGTGTTTTGCGACTTTTTTCCGATCGATGTTCTTAACACTTTGCTAACTTACTAGTTTATGTTTAGCTAAGCTCTGATACCACTGTAAGTCCATGTTGCTCACCCCGGTTCTTACGGGGAGGCGGAAACGACGAAAAACAATGATTTTGGCGCAAGGCAACATGGACTAAAAGTCGGGATCTTTGCTAAACTAGAAACTAGTAAACACTAAGAGGTTTTAACTACTATGCTTGTAGAAAGTATACCTCACGGAACCGGTCCTTCGGGTCTTCATTCCGCTGTCCCGCTCGTCCATCCAAGCTCCAAGCGTCGATCCGGACCTTGGGCACCTCCGCGGCCTTCTTGAGTCGAAGACGATCCACCCGAGAGTTGTACACTAAGCTTCGCCTCAAGTCAAGGCAACTAGGGCAAAGAGATTGCTAATCTAAATGCCTTAGGTTGTGTAGAAGAGAAAGATGGATGTGTTTGTCTATGTGGATTCTTTTTCTCTCAACACATGAGATCAAAAGAAGAGATCAAGAGGAGGAAGAAGAAGGAGAAAGTTTGCAACCATGGAGCTTTTCTTTTTCTTCTCACTTCATGAGAGAGAATGAGAAGAGAATAATGAAAAAGGATTAAGCCAAATGAAATGAACCATGGTTGCAATAATACACAATAATCATCATTACTAATCCTATCATGAAAGACTTAATGGCACATTGAATTGACCATTATCATAACACAAGAAATAAAAAGAAAATAAAAGAAGAGTGTAGATCTCTCTTGAAGGTTAATGGTCAACACGGTCAACGGGTCAACAAAGTCAAGAGGGGTCTAAGAGGTCAAATGGTCAATGCAATTAGCCATCACTAATCTATCACTAAAAGGATTAGTAAACAATGTCTCCCTACTCATAACGGTTTTGACCAAACGAATTGTCAAAACCCTAATGAGTGTGCCACATTACGGTTTTGGCCGAACCAACTGCCAAAACCCTAATGGGGCACCTCCTCCTTCATCGCTCCTCAAAACTGTGCATACACACCGGCATCCGCATTCCGTAGAATGCAAATGCACAAAAGACAAATCAAATCCATCTGTGCAGTACTAGGATCTGGCTTAAACCAAAGCCCATTAGTATTGCCTGCCCGAACAGCATACGCACACAAGTGCACGTAAGTGATCGAAGCCCTGCCGTAAAACCATACGGCCTCTACACGTTTCGCTCAATGCAGGGAAACTCTCTGTGTGGGACTCTAAAGACTCGACACTACGCTGGCAGTGGGTTTAACCACAGACCGCAAGCGGCACTAACTGTACGTAACGGTCCCCAGGTAGATGTCGATAAGAAGGCCGATGAGGTAAACCCATCTGAACTCCTACTGAGCCTGTATGTGACAATCTCCGTACAGTCCGGTCTGTTCGTCTGATACATCGCATGGCGGGCCTAGGGGGGCGGTGAACGTCAGTCCCCTAATAGCGGTACAAGTCGTGTCGGAGTGTAGCCCAGAACACCCTGAGATAACACTGGAAACCTACCAGTATATCTCGCTTGCCCTGGCCAGGGACTACTTGTGTAATGGCTCTCCTAGACACAGCGCGATGTCAACCCCCAATACCGGGAGAGACGAATCCTGTCTAACCGTCACTGCCTCCAAGTGCTTCGGGACTGCACCCAACTACTACCTGTTTGCACGACTCCTTTAAGTCGTGGTAGGGTAGTAATCTAAGTACAGTGGGAACACACTCGAGGCGAAGCGCCAGTGTCAAGTCGGCGGACTAAGCTGTACTCATGTCACCTGGGAACTGATAACTGACGACCAACAGTTCCCGACGAGTCCTGTCCAGTGTACTCGTAACCTAACGAGCACCCGCATACTATCTCAAGTACGACGTACTGACGGCTGTGGGACAGACCGTCTCCCCCGCTGGGATAAGAAGCGCATACGCTAGTCTACTCCGGAGTATCGATACCCTGTCTCGATAGTCCAACGACTAGGGACCTGTATAAGGATGTGCTTATGGATTACCCAGCCCCCACGAGTGTGAGCGCCATCACAACGCTGGTAATCAAGCAAAGATCCTAAGGGCTCTACTAATATGTATATAAGCGATATGCTAAAAGAAACACATGCACATATTAAAGTAGAGACAAACCAAGTAGCATACTACCATTTTGAGCAAGATTGTCTATACAACTGTGAATATCCCAAGCTTCCATCAAGTAATATACAAGCTAGTATGATACAGTAATGGCCTCCAGGGCATATACACTAACAATAGATTGTGAGAAATAAAATTCTAAATAGAACCCACTTCCTATTTCTCCATCCTCTACTAGACTAGCACTTTAGTTTAGGGTGTTTACTTCACTAATTCTCAAGTTAGTGAAGTAGAAGCTTGAGTTGGCATCCCCTCGACGCAGATCATCTTCGGCCTCGAAGACTTCAAGCAAGGACACGTCTTTCGCCTCGTGAAGCCATGCAAGGGTCCGGGAGAACCACGATCGCAGCGAAGGGACTTCAACAAGGAGCTAAAGAAGTGAAGGACCGATCTACAAAGGTTGTATTTCGTATTCACTTAGTCGTAAACGTAGTTTACTAGCATATGAAACCCTAATTTTCTAGCAACGATCTTGCTTAGGGTTATTCGGCACGGCTAAAATTTTAAACGGACATGTTTGATGCTTCCTTAACCCTTGTTAGAGTGCCTAGTAACCCTACACACACACACACACACACACACACACACATATATAAATACATGGATTATAAGGATAGTACTTGGGATTGGAGATGAGTCGATTAAGATTGGGCTGGATGCCATGAGATCGGTGATATGACGTGGTTCGTGTTATGAGATACGACACGATGTATAGCGGGTCCTTTAGGCGTGGTGTTTTCATACACACGTATGCATATACATAGATGGTATCAGATTGTACTAGACGTAGATCAGTACCCCCAGATCATGATATATGATGAAAATGATACCAGACGAATAATGAGATAAATGTGATATTGACCCGTACCTATATTTGGGATGCCGTACGATAGATTTACCGTACGAGCTATATTGATGACAGATCCGCACTCTTGACTCAAGGATATCATATTATATTTATATTGTAATACGTGATACTATTGAGGCGAGATCACCGACTATTATATTTATATGTATCGACTCAGATTTTGGTGGTTTCCCTTACCCTTTCGGTTAGACTGTTCGTTTAGTCCTGTAGTTTAGACTAGGCTCGAGTCATACCTATTTCAAAACTAACGAATCGTGAGTATTTTAAAGACATGCCAAGTGATTATACGGATATTTTCAAAAGACGCATCTTTTCTAAAATACCGTAGCTCCTATTTTCTAAACACCACGATTCGTGTTATTTCAAATGGCAAAACTGTATGACACATATATATTGATGTAGATTCTTCATTGTTGTGCTTATTATTCAGCTCCCGCATATTATTGCTGTTTGCATCGCATTTGCATGCTTATATTGTGTTTTCATATGCCATTATTGAGATCATGCTGTCAGGACACCAGCACCATTACCGATGATGCGAATGCTCCACGTACACTTGCTTGCCGGCTCACACACATCATCATCGGTAATTGCCATGTCGCGTACACTTTAGTGAATATTATTTCATTGACATAGCCTGCTAGCTGATAGTTGCAATATGTTATCGCTTTCATATGCTAGTTTAACTATTGCACCCATTGCATTCATATACTCAATAGTTATGCAGTATTATGGGGTTTTATGTCGATATTCACTGTTTGCTTACTCTGTATTTTTAGACTTCGGATTTTCATAAGATTTCGGGATTTAGGGGAAAACCACAAGAATATATATAAACTTCTCTCTCTCTCTTTTTAAAATGCAAGTTGCGGTTTTCTCATGATGTATGAGTCGTCCACCATGAGTTTTCATGATAGCTGTTGGATTTCGAGACCCGTTTTGAGGAGTAGTATAAACCGTCTCGGGTACATGGTGGACCCGATATGGTACCCTGGGACGAGAGTGATTTCATAGAGGATGATGAGCCTGGCAGGGGCAGACTGCCTACCGGTGATTGTTTGGCGCGGCGGATATCCGGAGGATACCGTTCGTGGTCGTGTGATTGATGATATGGGCCGATCCGGACTGACGGAGCCCGAGGTATTGAGATATTGAGATTTGAGGTATTGAGGTATTGAGATTTGATGATACAGGCCAGTCCAGATAGCCGGAGCCTGGGATATTGGGATTTTATGTTTTGTGTCGATACTAGACACTGATTATGTTGATTTTATTGATGATATCTCGTGTTATAAAAACAGAAATCTCACTAAAACAAAGAAAACGGTTTCTTCATGTACATGCATTCTGTTTTCATTACATTACATTCATATCTCATACATATGATATATTGCTACCAGAGGCACTGACACGAGCACATAGGATTACACTTATGTATAGATGTTTACCCTTGCCACCATTTCATGCTTCAGACTTTATCATTTGAGGTTGTATATATGTCACGCCCCGCTTCCCAGAGTATGCTAAGATGGGCACGTGACATAGCCAACCATGCTACCTGTAGATAGGAAAAATCCTTCCACAGTCACATTACGGCTGTAGAGATATCAAGAACAGGAAAGTAAACTAACTATCTAATACATGTCCATAAGCTAGAGTAAAAGAGTCAAGAAATAACAATGTGCGGAAGCCAAAAGGTACAATAATGAAACCTGGAAAGTGAGACTACATACCGACAGGAACTTCACCGCTCGGTCTAACAGCGGCAATACTCCTGATCAGTCTGCAACAAAGGTAGAGGATTTGGGCCATGCAAAACCCAGACGTCAGCGCGTCATGTCATCAAGTAATAAAAAATTCAAACAGGGTGACAGGCAATGCAAATATAATCATGAATGAAAAACAGGTGTAACAGTAATATAAATCAGGGCAGTGAAGGGTAGTGTGCAGTGAGTAAACTAAACTGGTCTATTGGGTTATCTATTCTAAAGTCTTTGAAATCAATTTGATGAATTATCGATTTAACTCAATAGTATCCCGTGCATACCCGGGACCACGGTCAAGATTCTCGGGTTGAATCCGAGACATGCCGCTAGGCACTAAAACAGGAAATATGTACAGATGAATGGTGTCAGCAGTATCATCCCAAGGCTGGCCTAGCCTCTAAAACTGATCAGAACAGGTATCGAACTGTTGAGTTACAAGTCAGGTTTCACCATTGATTTCCCCATATCCCCAAGTTATGTATGTCAAGTTAGGTATTCAGTAATCAAGAACTAATGCCAACACAGGATCAGGTAAGAGCAGATTTGTCTGGATAGACAACAGGAACGGTCCGTAAGGACTACATGTCAGGTTTGTTGGCATTAGACACAAGATCAAATAGCAGGTAATACCATGGTACATCAGGTCAAGCCAG
Source organism: Agapanthus africanus (assembly GCA_030015575.1). NCBI lineage: Eukaryota > Viridiplantae > Streptophyta > Magnoliopsida > Asparagales > Amaryllidaceae > Agapanthus > Agapanthus africanus. Next base: position 562,765,276 of record CM057340.1, read on the forward strand.
GTAATGTCTACAGGTGTCATGTCATGTCAAGAGTGTACGGTACCATGTCATATCAAATAGGAAGTGCAACAGGTCATGTCAGGAAGTACAAATAATATGTGGGTGCTCACAAATCAACTAATATAAACATGGTTATAAATAAACAAGCATGGAATTATCAGAATAATAAACTGGAACATGATATGCAAATAGGTACAGAGTGAACTACTAGGATGCACGGTTATCAGTTTGGGTTTAAGGGATAGTTTTAACATTTCTCAACTACAGTTTAACAATATGGATGATAAAAAAAAAGTTAATATGTATTAAATAATCTAAGATGCAATGGACGATAAATCAGGTTAGACGTACGCGAACGGTCGTCCGACAGGTATAAAGTATAAAGAGGGGTACTGTGGGTCATGCCAGTAATTGTTACAAGATTTAAATATGAATGCGCATACTACGTACAACAGAACTAAAAGCAAACTGGTATGTTTCGAGCCATAATTATAAAATGATATAACGGGACGTCGACATGTTAAAGAAAAATGGGATTCTGGTATTAAATGGAACTACAGATCCACCGTGCACTCTAATAGGCACAAATTAATTTAAATAGCATATGTATTAGTTTAAATAGCATGTAGCAAGATTAACTTGCCTCGACGGATCGCGACACGGAAAACAGAACGTCTCGCGTCGGCGGGAAAGGTCGCGACACGCGCACGGTACACGGAATGAGTCCAAGCGACGAACAGTGGAATCACACGGGTCAGGGGTCCTCGCTGGGTCATCGGGGATCGTCGTCGGCCCGACCGGTTTCCGGCGATCAACGAACAGTGAACTCTAAACATTAACAGTAAAGAAATGTCATAGAAAGAAAGAAAGAGTGGAGAATGTAAAGGAGGAATGAGCATGAGGCAAGAAGAATCTCTCACTGGGTATTCAGAGGAATGATGGCGTCGACGGCGATGGTCGGAGGGACTCCGGCGATACGAGAAGGTTGTAACGTTTTGAAAATCGTTTCAGTGAAATTTCGAAAAAATCGGTAAAATAAGGAGGTTTTCTGTAAAAAGTCAAAATACAAATATCTTATTATAAAAATTAAATATACATATTTTAGCTATGTAATTGCTAGTATTTGGTGTTTATTGAGCCACTGGTAAAATTTCAAATTTTCTGAAAAAAAATTATTTTATTATTATTTTAAGCCGTCACTAATACATTTAATTAGGGAAAATTACAAATTGGAATGAGTTGAAACAAATTTTGTGCATCATAAAATATTAAATAAAATTTTATCATGTGGTTTTTGAAACAAAATCGTTTGCCAAAACGGTTTAGAAATTATTGAAGAAAAAAGGCTTTTTTTTAGTGTAAATGGATGTTTGGGGTATTGTATTTATCATTTTCCATCACCCCACACCCATACCCACACTCACACCCCCCCATTTAATTATTCCCTTGGCTGAATTCAGCAGCCCCATCAATTTTCCCCACTTGAATTTCAAAGAAAAGAAAAGAAAGAAAAGAAAAGAAAAGCATAGAAAATGATAGAAATTGAGTGGACTTTGACTAGATTTATCTTTCCCCACCTCACTCTCTCTCCTCCCTCACACAATCCCCACCAATTCTGGCCGAAACCTGCACACAAATAGCCCCCTCTTAATTCTTCTCTATTTCATTGCAAAACCCACAAAATTCCACAAAAAATCCAAGTCAAAAATCCCACAAAAACAAAATCCAATCTCTACCCATTATTTCTTTGCCCAAGCTAGCATGGATCTTGGAGGAAATTTGGCATTTTGGAGGCCATGATCTTCATGTTGATCTCTTGATCATGAGGTATAAAAATTCTTCCATATTTGTTAATTGTTAGTTGTATGTTTAAAGCAAACTTGTTTAGGTGTTTAAAAAAAAATATAAATAAAGGGGTTTTGAATTCAAGTTTATAAATTCAAGTGGATGGTTTTGGATTATAGTTAGGGTTTTGTTGTATGATTATGGTTGCAAGTGGAATTCTTCTTTTTGTGGAATGTGAAACATAATCAAGTTATTAGTTGTAAATTGTTAAGTTGAAATTGTAATATTTAAGCTATTTTACTTACTAGATTTTTGGAAAATTATTGAATGTCTTAGATTAAAATATAATTATGGTTTCATAGCATTATTAATATTATATTGAGTTGTTTAATGCCTTTAGTTCATGAAAATCCAAGCTAGATTGTAGTTTGTGCATTTTTGCTATAAAATTGTTAAAATTGGTTAATATTGCAAACTAGGTTTTTGAAATCGAATTAAATTGTGGGTTTAAAATTTACGTAATGGTTTCTATGGCATAATTAAGATATTAAGTTATCATCTTGGTCACTAGAATTGTTAAAACATCATGTTTTGTACAAAAACGGCGAATTGTGCTTGCTAGATTTTCGGAAAAATGACTTTTTAAGTGAAATTGGGGTTTTTGTGAGTTTTAACCTATTTTATATTAAAATTAGTGTTCGTGAATGTGCAAATGAGTGTATTTGGGTTTTTCTCGATGGTCTGGCGTTTGTACACCGACGTCGAGGGTTTTTGGGTTGATTTGTGAAAGCAACTATAGGTTTTGACCTATGTGGGATTCGTGCGTCGTTTTGGTCATGAGTCGGATTTTAATGCGATATGGTGCGTTACGATATGTAGGTACCCCATGTGGACTTCGAGACGACAAGAAAGCGCGTGGCGACATCGGCACAGGCGAGCGAGGACCAGGTGAGTAGATTTATATCTACGGGGAGAAGTCGGGTGGATGGCGTATAGCACCCCCGCAGTTCGTGGTGATGTATACGAATACGTATACACACATATATATATTGTTTATAGATTGTTTGAGTTATTGATGATAAATATGGATATTTGGTGTTCTTGGATGATTGAGTGTCGCGAAACCCTAGAGTAGCGGTCGCACCACACTTGCACGCACACACCCATACTTGCATACTTTCTTCTTTCTTTTGTGCTCATACGGGAATATATAGTTATGTGTTCACATACGGATTTGAGGATGATACTTGGGATTGAGATGAGTCGATGAGATTTGTGTTGAGATTGTGATATCGGTGATATGGCAGGATTCGTACTTGAGGTACGTCCTGGTCTTATAGCGGATCTTGGGGCGACGATACGGGTGAATAGTGTTATAAATAAAGTGGTCGACATGTGATCGTGATATGAGATATGATATGCTAGGATATTGATCCTAGGCTGTATTGGGCGATGTATACCCCTTGATGATGATATGTGCTGATGATATCAGTTTGTACGAGACTGTCGATCAGTAGCCAGATCATGACTATTGATGATATCGGTATTGTACTAGACATAGGTCAGTACCTTAGACTATGATCTTTGATAAAAAGGATACCGGATGAATAGTGTGATGAATATGATATTGACCCGTACCCAGATTTGGGGATGCCGTACGACGGATTTACGTACGAGCTATATTTTGATGATTGATCCGCACTCTTGACTTGGGATGTCTGATTTTAGATATGGTATCGGATATGATATTATTGAGGCGGGATCACCGACTAATATATATATACAGGTATGTATATGTATCGACTCAGATGTTAGGCGGTTTTCTTACCTGCAGTCCAGCTTGTTAACTTAGTTCTTTAGTTTAGTTTAGTTGTTAGATTAGATTCGATTCTTACCTATTTCAAAAACTAACGAATCGTGGGTATTTTAAAAGACAGCCCAAGGGATCCTACGGATATTTCAAAAGACGTATCTTTTCATAAAAACACCGTAGCCCCTATTTTCAAAACCCCATGATTCGTGTTATTTCAAAAGGCACCATTTGTAGGATTTATATTAGGGTAATGCAGATTAGTTATCGTTGTGTTTAGTATTTAGCTCCCGCTCGTTATTACTGTTCGCTCCGCATCGCATACTTATATTATAATTTCTTATTGCATTGTTGATATCATACTGTTAGGACACCAGCACCATTACTGATGATGCGTATGTACCACGTACACTTGCTTGCCGGCTCACACACATCTTCATCGGTAATTGCCATGTCACGCACACCTTAGAAAATATTATCGCCTAATGTAGCTTGTTAACTAGTAGTTTTGACATGATGATTAGTTGCTTGCATTATATGCTAGTTTAAACATTGTAGTTGTTACTTGTCACTTCGTGCATACTGTTATTCATTATATGCCGTATTCATGGATGCTCATGCTTATATTCATGGTTTTACATGCTTTTGATGATTCGGATTTCCATGATATTTTCTGGATTTGGAGGAAAACCGCAAAACATATATAAACTGCTTTCTCTCTTTTTAAATAAAAAGATGCGGTTTTCCCATGATGTATGAGTCGTCCACCATGAGTTTGCTGATGGATTTTGAGACCCGATTCGAGGAGATGGATGAACCGTTTCGGGTACATGGTGAGCCCGGTGCGGTACCCCGGGGCGAGAAGGTCGTGTTGTTGACGTTGAGCCTGGCAGGGGAGCGCTACCGACCGGTGATTTTACCCGACGCGTCGGATATCCGGAGGATACCGTCGTGGTCTTGAGATAGATGGTAGGGGCCGGTCTGGATTGACGGCGCCCTAGATATTGTGATTGAGATATTGAGATTTTGAGATATTGAGGTACAGAGATTGTGATACAGAGATATCGAGATATTTGGACACTTGTTTTGTGTCGATACTGGGCACTGTTTTATGGTGATTTCATTTATGGTACCTCACTTTTAAAATACAGAAATCTCACTGATTTATGAAAGCAGTTTTCTTCAGTACATGCATTCTGTTTCATGCATTCATACATCATCCATATGATACATTACTACCTGAGGCACTGACACGGGCATATGGAATTACACTTGGGTTAGATATTTGCCCTAACCATTGTTATGGGTTGCTGATTATATATTTGAGGTTATATTATGATCATTGACCTAGGATTGCGTTATTTATGCGATTTCTTTTCGTAGATGTTTTTCTATTCACGAGTTGGCAACTCACCCCCGTTGTGCCCCAGTTTCTTGCAGGTTTGCCGTACAGGTTTCATTATGGCTTTGCGGACATAGTTTCCTTCGGGTGATTTACTAGTAGGTGGGTTTACTTGTATCGTACCCCCATTTTATATCTTGTATATCATTATTCTGTTGTATCTAGAAGTTCCATCAACCAAACATTTATTTATTTTGAGATAGAGACCAGTGATGTTATTCCTTCGACCTTAGAGTCGCGCGTTATATTTCTGTGGTTTTCTTGTGGTTTTGAGTTTCCTTTTGAATTTTGATCCTCGCCGTTGGCGTTGTATAATATATTGCTTGTGTGGTTGTGACCGTCGATTGACGAAGAGCTAGCTCCCGCTTGGGGATGCCTTTTTATTGATTTCGTATACTATTCATGTTGTATCCCGTTTGGGGGCCAGTATTTACAAAGGAGACTCTGCCGAAATTTTCGGGAAATATTTGATGTTTTTTTTAAAACCGCATAATTCGGCTTATGCTATTAAAACTACTTGTTTTAAATTGGTTTTCCTTCACTCTACTACTTTTCTTGGTTTAGATTTCTGGGTTTTCGGCTCACTTAGATTACGTACGCCTCGAGGCGTTCGTAGTTTAAGTGTCGGTCATGTTCCGTACTTTCGGGGCGTGACAAAGGTGCAGAGCTCGGCTGGAGGGTTTAAGTGTGCAAGGGTGTGAGGTTCATGTTGGCTGGAGTCGCTGGTAGAAGAGGCGAGGACAGGAGAGGGTTGTGGTGAAGAGGAGGTTGCCGGCGATGAGACGGCGACGAGTTGGCGCAGGTTAGGGCGTCGGTGTGAGGTAGGATGCAGGTGGAGGTGGTGGTGATGCTCGGGAGAAGAGTAATGTGTGGGGTGAGCACGAGGGTAAGGTTGAGGAGGTAAGGACGAGGAAAGGACGAAGAGTTGATTGGTGGCGAGGCGAGCTCTGGTGAGGGGTTGCAGGGATCGAGTCCGGTGAAGGCTATGGGTCATCGTTGTCAGGTTGCTCGAGGAGATGAAAGGAGAAGAAGGTGATGTGGAAGGGGTGAGAAAGGAGGCGACGTCGATGAAGCGAGACGAGGCCGAGGAACGGTCGAGGAAGAAGAAGGCGGCTAGGGTTCTCGTGGGCGCTCGGGGTTTCGAAGAAGAGAAGAAGAAGAGATTGAAGGGAGGTGACGGTAGGGAAGCGGGAGGTGATGCGACTCCGTTCACCGCGAGAGGAGAGAGGGAGAGATCGCGAGAGGAGAGAGATAGAGATAGAGGAGAAAGAATTTTGGAGCGTTGTGGAGGAGAGAGGAAAAGAGAAGAGAGAGAGAGAGAAAGGAAAAGGAGAAACAGCGAGAGAGAGAGAGAGAGAGAGAAAAGAGAAGGAGAAAGGAGAGAGAGTCGTGGGGACCGGTACACGAAGCGCTGCGATTGGCTGAAGGAGAAAAAGTAAAAGATTTATGGGGTTAGTTTTCTCTTGATTGGCTAAGGAAAATGAAAAAGATTTATTTTGATATTTTACAGAAGATTTCCTTCAACGAATAAGATTTCAAAAACCCAAAGAAATTCTTCCTAATCTGCTGGAAAATATAGGTTAAGTAAAATGAATTATTAAATAATCATAATTTGGCGAGATACAAAATATTTCAGAATTGCGCCCGGGTCGGGTCCAAAAATTTGAATTTGAAATATGAAAAATATTGGCAGGTTCCAAAAATTAAAATGAAGGATTTAGTAATGAAAAAGCATACCCCCAAGAACGGACGCATGTACGTGCGCGTAGTCGTCCAAACACGTCTGTTTCACTGAACGGGACGAGAACACGATGCAAGGACGCTACCACAGGGTTAGGGGTACCAAGCAGGCCATGCAATGTATTATAATAAATATTTCCAGTGACTAAAAGTTATATGTTAAAATATGCGATGCCGGATGAAATGCCGATATGCAGTTTATACTAGATGCACGTGTCAAAGCAACGAGTCAGGATCAACTATAAATAAAACAAGTTCAAGCAAGCGGGTCGGGTCGACTGTGATGTACCAAGTAACTACCATTCGACCCAAATATGCTAAATCAAGAAAAGACCATGGATAGGTAATTACGGAAACTGGAATTGGTATAAGCGAACTCGGGTGTTACATTATACCCAACTACAAAAGAATTTCGTCCTCAAAATTCCAGGATCGAGAGAGGATAAACAATAAGAAATCTCAAGAATAGATGTGGAAAACTTCTGCCGGATTTCACCTTCTCGTTCCCAAGTTGGTTCTCCATGCAAGCGATTACTCCAAGAAACAAGCACAAGAGAGATAACTTTGTTCCTAAAAACCTTTTCACTTCGATCCACAATTTACATCGGTCGCTCCTTAAAGGTTAAATCTTCTCGTACAGTCTGCTCCGAAAGATCCAATATATGTATTTCATTTCGAGCATACTTACGGAGTTGGGATATAAAAATACGTCCTAAACATTCTCCAAAGATTGCGGTAACACCCAACGATACACCACTTCTCCAATACGCTTCAAAATCTCAAAGTGTCCGACGAATCGAGGACTAATCTTTCCTCGACTTCCGAAACGGATAACTCCTCCAGTCGATGATGTCTCCACAACTCCAAATCACCAACCGCGAACTCCAGAGGTCTTCTCGATGTCAGCCTAACTCTTCTGTCGGTCTTGTGCTGTCTATAAAGATTCCGGATAGCGTTACCTTCTTAACTGTCTGCACAACCAAATCTGGTCCCAACAATCTTCGTTCACCGATATCGTCCCAACAAACAGGTGAACGACACCTGCGACCAACTAACGCTTCGAATGGGGCCATCTGAATCGTTGCCTGGAAACTGTTATTGTAAGAAAACTCCACCAAAAGTCAAGGATCCTCCCATGAACCCTTGAAGTCCAACATGCAAGCTCTCCACATGTCTTCAAGAGTTTGGATCGTTCCCTTCGACTGGCCATCCGTCTGAGAGTGATAAGTCATACCAAACTTCAAACTAGTCCCCAAACCTTCCTGTAACTTCCTCCAAAGTGCGATAAGAATCGGGTGTCACGATCGGACACGATGCTCACCGACATTCCACGAAATCTTACAATCCCCCCGCTCGTACCGTGCTGCCAAAACTTCTGTTGATTGACCAACTCGAAAGAGATAAATGAGCTGCCTTGGTCAAACCGTCAACGATCACCCAAACTACATTGTTGCCATTCGGGCTCCTTGGTAGAGCCGTCACAAAATTCATGGTTATATATTCCCACTTCCATTAAGGGATCGGAAGTGGTTGTAATAAACCAGCAACCTGCTGATATTCAGCCTTAACTTGCTGACACACCAAGCACTTTGCTACAAAGCGGTAATCTCCCGTTACAAGCCTTTCCCCCAGAATTGCTGTCGTAAAACTCGGTACATCTTCGTGCCTCCTGGTTGTACGGACTACACGGGACTGTGTGCCTCCTTCATAATTCCTTCACGGATATCTCCCCTTGGCCCACACAAGCGGTTACCACAAACACCTTCATGAATCATTAAGTCCGTTCGAATGCCAGCTTCAACCTGTTCTCGAAACCTTTGCAATCTTGAGTCCTTCAATTGCACTGCCTTAATATCCTCGATCAACAACAACAGTACTTGCAGCTGCATCAACTGTCCTGAAGAATGCGGTAGCACGACTTCCAAATCGAATCTCCGAAAGTCTTCACTAAGTTTCTTCTGTGTAGTCAACATCTGAATTGCTGGCAACCAACTAAGTGCATCCGGTACAACACTAACTTTTCCCGGATGGTACTTAAGATCGAAATCGTAGTCAGCCGTCAGCATCCACCATCTTCGTTGCCTCACAAATAGCTCCTTCTGGGCGAACACGTACTTTAGGCTTTTATGATCGGTGAATATTTCGACCCCTTTCGCCCAATAAGTAGTGTCTCCAAATCTTCAAGCGAAAATCCCAACCGCAACCTCCAAGTCGTGAGTTGGGTAATTCTTCTCATGGGTCTTCAACCGTCTCAACGCGTAAGCTACAACCTACTCATGTTGTACTGATACACACCCCAATCCTTTCTCAGATGCGTTGCTGCGAAACACCAATCCTCCGGAACTGACTGGCACGGTTAAAATGAAAGCGGTTATCAAACTTTGCTCCAACGCCTCAAAAGCTGACGCACACTTATTTGTCCACCCCAATGGTACTTTCTTGTGCGTAAGCTTGGTCAGAGACTCAGCCAAACGAGCGAAAATTCTTCACGAGCCTTCTATAGTATCCCGCAAGTCCAGGAAACTTCTGATCTTTACAACGTTCTTCGGAATCGGCCAGTTCTGAGCTGCTGCAATCTTCCCTGGGTAAACGGCGATTCCATCTCTAGCTACGATATGTCCAAAAACTTTACTTCTTCAAGTCAAAACTTGCACTTACTCATTTTTGCATGAAATCTTTCTTGTCTCAATGTCTGTAATGCGATCTTCAAGTGTTTTGCATGCCCTGCAATGCTCCCCGAGTAGATCAGAATATCTTCAATGACCCTTACTAAAACTGGTCCAAGAATGGTGGAAAGATTCAGTTCATCAAGTCCATAAATATTGCCGGTGTATTCGTTACCCCGAAGGGCATCACAATACTCGTAATGTCCATACTGAGTTCGGAACGCAGTCTTGCAAATATCTTCTGATTTAACTCGGACCTGATGATATCTGAACTGCAAATCCAGCTTCAAGAATACCCTCGCGCCACTAAGCTGCTTAACACTTCGCCGATGCGATGGATCGGGTACTTGTTCATAACAGTCACTCGGTTTAATTCTCGGTAGTCAACGCACGCCTTCCCTGTGTCATTTTTCTTCTTTACTAGGAGAACTGGAGCTTCCCCAGTTAAGTTGTTGCGGCGAAACCAACCCTTCTCAAGTAATTCCGCAACCTGCTTCCTGACTTCTTCCAACTCCACTGGTGCCATCAGTAATACGCCTTTAAGATTGGCGCTGCACCAGGAACAAGTTCAATTGCGAACTCCACGTCTCGCTTCGGCGGTAAACCTGATATGTCTTCAAACACGTCCATGAAACTCTCAAATATAGCCGGCGCTTCTTCCCTATCCACCGCCATTGACGAAAGAACCTTGTTTGTCGGCCTAGCCCTAACTCAACTGGCCCGACAGAACAGCTTCCTCCAGCAAACAACTCCCGAATGTCCGGGAATCTGGAGAATCACTTTTCTTTCCTTACAATCAATATGAGCATGGAAAGTGCCGCGAAAATCCATTCCCAAGACAACAACAAACAAGGGGGCGCACTTGGATTGAATAGTCCTAATGCGGGGAAAACAAGAACAAGTAAGATATCGAGATGACTTTATCCGAAGTCAAGATACTGAAGAGGATTAAGCACGGTAACCATGATTCAAGCTGGTGATAAAACAGGAACTGGTAAGCAATGAAACCGAGAGAAGCAAGGTAATATAACAACCATGACACAAGGAAGTGAATCAAGACCAGGACTCCAAGTTACTTAAATAGAGTACCGCATTGTAACCATGCCGTAGTTCATGGGTACAATTACATAACTCCACTCAAGTCGCCTAGATCCTAATATGAGAATCAAGAAACAGGGAGAAACAATAGAGAATCAAAAGATTTCAGGTCGAAATGCAAAGTGGTTTGCATATCGCCCAAACAAAGGATCGAGAGAAGGATATGATTCAACAATCACGATAATCAAGGTGGCAGGACATGTTCCTAATCACGAGTATTCTGATTCGTGTATTGGGTCCAATACCCAACTATAAAAGAATCAAATCGATCAACCTATATCCCATGGCTCTGATACCAAAAGAACCATGTCACGCCCCGCTTCCCAGAGTATGCTAAGATGGGCATGTGACATAGCCAACCATGCTACCTGTGGATAGGAAAAATCCTTCCACAGTCACATTACGGCTGTAGAGATATCAAGAACAGGAAAGTAAACTAACTATCTAGTACATGTCTATAAGCCAGAGTAAAAGAGTCAAGAAATAACAATGTGCGGAAGCCAGAAGGTACAATAATGAAACCTGGAAAGTGAGACTACATACCGACAGGAACTTCACCGCTCGGTCTAACAGCGGCAATACTCCTGATCAGTCTGCAACAAAGGTAGAGGATCTGGGCCATGCAAAACCCAGACGTCAGCGCGTCATGTCATCAAGTAATAAAAAATTCAAACAGGGTGACAGGCAATGCAAATATAACCATGAATGAAAAACAGGTGTAACAGTAATATAAATCAGGGCAGTGAAGGGTAGTGTGCAGTGAGTAAACTAAACTGGTCTATTGGGTTATCTATTCTAAAGTCTTTAAAATCAATTTGATGAATCATCGATGTAACTCAATAGTATCCCGTGCATACCCGGGACCACGGTCAAGATTCTCGGGCTGAATCCGAGACATGCCGCTAGGCACTAAAATAGGAAATATGTACAGATGAATGATGTCAGCAGCATCATCCCAAGGCTGGCCTAGCCTCTAAAACTGATCAGAACAGGTATCGAACTGTTGAGTTACAAGTCAGGTTTCACCATTGATTTCCACATATCCCCAAGTTATGTATGTCAAGTCAGGTATTCAGTAATCAAGAACTAATACCAACACAGGATCAGGTAAGAGCAGGTTTGTCTGGATAGACAACAGGAACGGTCCGTAAGAACTACATGTCAGGTTTGTTGGCATTAGACACAAGATCAAATAGCAGGTAATACCATGGTACATCAGGTCAAGCCAGGTAATGTCTACAGGTGTCATGTCATGTCAAGAGTGTACGGTACCATGTCATATCAAATAGGAAGTGCAACAGGTCATGTCAGGAAGTACAAATAATATGTGGGTGCTCACAAATCAACTAATATAAACATGGTTATAAATAAACAAGCATGGAATTATCAGAATAATAAACTGGAACATGATATGCAAATAGGTACAGAGTGAACTACTAGGATGCACGGTTATCAGTTTGGGTTTAAGGGATAGTTTTAACATTTCTCAACTACAGTTTAACAATATGGATGATAAAAAAAAGTTAATATGTATTAAATAATCTAAGATGCAATGGACGATAAATCAGGTTAGACGTACGCGAACGGTCGTCCGACAGGTATAAAGTATAAAGAGGGGTACTGTGGGTCATGCCAGTAATTGTTACAAGATTTAAATATGAATGCGCATACTACGTACAGCAGAACTAAAAGTAAACTGGTATGTTTCGAGCCATGATTATAAAATGATATAACGGGACGTCGACATGTTAAAGAAAAATGAGATTATGGTATTAAATGGAACTACAGATCCACCGTGCACTCTAATAGGCACAAATTAATTTAAATAGCATATGTATTAGTTTAAATAGCATGTAGCAAGATTAACTTGCTTCGACGGATCGCGACACGAAAAACGGAACGTCTCGCGTCGACGGGAAAGGTTGCGATGCGCGCACGGTACACGGAATGAGTCCAAGCGACGAACAGTGGAATCACATGGGTCAGGGGTCCTCGCTGGGTCGTCGGGGATCGTCGTCGGCCCGACCGGTTTCCGGCGATCAACGAACAGTGAACTCTAAACATTAACAGTAAAGAAATGTCATAGAAAGAAAGAAAGAGTGGAGAATGTAAAGGAGGAATGAGCATGAGGCAAGAAGAATATTTCACTGGGTATTCAGAGGAATGATGGCGTCGACGGCGATGGTCGGAGGGACTCCGGCGATACGAGAAGGTGCAGAGCTCGGCTGGAGGGTTTAAGTGTGCAAGGGTATGAGGTTCATGTTGGCTGGAGTCGCTGGTAGAAGAGGCAAGGATAGGAGAGGGTTGTGGTGAAGAGGAGGTCGCCGGCTATGAGACGGCGACGAGTTGGCACAGGTTAGGGCATCGGTGTGAGGTAGGATGCAGGTGGAGGTGGTGGTGATGCTCGGGAGAAGAGTAATGTGTAGGGTGAGCACGAGGGTGAGGTTGAGGAGGTAAGGACGAGGAAAGGACGACGAGTTGATTGGTGGCGAGGCGAGCTCTGGTGAGGGGTTGCAGGGCTCGAGTCCGGTGAAGGCTATGGGTCATCGTTGTCAGGTTGCTCGAGGAGATGAAAGGAGAAGAAGGTGATGTGGAAGGGGTGAGAAAGGAGGCGACGTCGATGAAGCGAGACGAGGCTGAGGAACGGTCGAGGAAGAAGAAGGCGGCTAGGGTTCTCGTGGGCGCTCGGGGTTTCGAAGAAGAGAAGAAGAAGAGATTGAAGGGAGGTGACGGTAGGGAAGCGGGAGGTGACGCGACTCCGTTCACCGCGAGAGGAGAGAGGGAAAGATCGTGTGAGGAGAGAGATAGAGAGAGAGAGGAGAAAGAATTTTGGAGCGTTGTGGAGGAGAGAGGAAGAGAGAAGAGAGAGAGAGAGAAAGGAAAAGGAGAAACAGCGAGAGAAAGAGAGAGAGAGAGAGAGAAAAGAGAAGGAGAAAGGAGAGAGAGAGAGTCATGGGGCCCGGTACACGAAGCGCTGCGATTGGCTGAAGGAGAAAAAATAAAAGATTTATGGGGTTAGTTTTCTCTTGATTGGCTAAGGAAAATGAAAAAGATTTATTTTGATATTTTACAGAAGATTTCCTTCAACGAATAAGATTTCAAAACCCCCAAAGAAATTCTTCCTAAGCTGCTGGAAAATATAGGTTAAGTAAAATGAATTATTAAATAATCATAATTTGGCGAGATACAAAATATTTCAGAATTGCGCCCGGGTCGGGTCCAAAAATTTGAATTTGAAATATGAAAAATATTGGCAGGTTCCAAAAATTAAAATGAAGGATTTAGTAATGAAAAAGTATACCCCCAAGAACGGATGCACGTACATGCGCGTAGTCATCCAAACACGTCCATTTCACCGAACGGGACGAGAACACGATGCAAGGACGCTACCACAGAGTTAGGGGTACCAAGCAGGCCATGCAATGTATTATAATAAATATTTCCAGTGACTAAAAGTTATATGTTAAAATATGCGATGCCGGATGAAATGCCGATATGCAGTTTATACTAGATGCACGTGTCAAAGCAACGAGTCAGGATCAACTATAAATCAAACAAGTTCAAGCAAGCGGGTCGGGTCGACTGTGATGTACCAAGTAACTACCATTCGACCCAAATACGCTAAATCAAGAAAAGACCATGGATAGGTAATTACGGAAACTGGAATTGGTATAAGCGAACTCGGGTGTTTCAATATATATTCGATCGTATTGACCTATGATGAGTCATACATACGATTTCTGCTCGGTGATGTTTTCTACTCACGAGTTGGCAACTCACCCCCGTTGTGCCACAGTTTCTTACAGGTTTTGCCGTACAGGTTTCGTTATGGCTTTGCTGGCACACTGCTTCCATTTCGGATGATTTGCTTTGGTAGGTGGGTTCACATGTATCGTGATCACCATTGTACTTTATTTTATTCATTGTATCTAGTAACTTCATCAACCAGACATGTATATTATTTCAGACTTAGAGACCTGTTGTATTATTATTTCGACGTTAGAGTCGCGCGTTGTATTATTATGGTTTTCATGATGATTTGAGTTTCCATTTTGAGTTTGATCCTCGCCCTTCGGCGTTGTATATTATATTGCTTGCGTGGTTATGGCCGTCGATTGACGAAGAGCTAGCTCCCGCTTGGGGATGCCTTTTATATATTATGCATGTTGTACCCCTTTTGGGGCCAGTATTTACAAAGGAAACTCTGCCGAAATTTTCAGAAAAGACTTGATGTTTTAAAAACGCATATTCGACTTATTTTATCAAAACACTTTCTTTAAAATGGTTTAGATTTCTGGGATTTTGGCTTACTTGAATTAGATGGAGCCTTATAGACTTCATATGATTCAAGTGCCAGTCACGTGCCATTTTCGGGTCGTGACACTTACAGATTTGGGTCCGCATCGAATCACTTCTTAACAAATCAATGGTTAGATTTCAAAAGAAATCTCAATATATTCTTCTTCTTCTTAAACCCAGCGCTAGGGCTAGGGTTAGGCTTTCGTTCATCTCCCCAATCAAATCGCCGCCGATTCATCTCTATCATTGATGATGCTCGATAACGGTAATTCCTTAGATCATGACACGTGGCAGATGACGTATCCCAGAGCTCACAAGAAAGGGGCTACAGTGGCCGACCAGACCACTCCTGTGCCCATCCTACAAGCAAACGCTGGCTCACCTCCGAGCCCCTGCACAATTGGTCTCCTCGGCCTACCAGCTCATCTCCGGGCTACCACAGAACCAAGATACCTCGGCTCTCCCGCTCGTCCGTGAGCTCTCCCGCCGAGGTTATCTTCCTCGGTCTCATCGACCGACCAACGGCACCGCTCACAGGCGCAACCGCCATCCCGCGAATCTCGCCATGCGTGAGATATCCACCAGTCACATCCAACGTTCCACGCCATCACGATTCTCCATTAACGAGCCTGTCTCGCCATTAATGGGAGATCCCGCTCATTACGCGGGAGTGACGTCGGGAGCGTAACTGCCGGCATGATTCTCGCGCCTGCACTGCCTGCTGCCACCGTTATATAAACCCCTTCTTCAGACGGTTAAAGTAAGCCATTTTTACTCTATTAAGCCGTTACTCTGCTCGGATCTCTAGTCTAACTTGACCGTCGGAGGGTCCTCGGTAGTACAACCATCCCGGGACTTTCTTGCAGGTAGCTCGGCAACCACAACCTCAAACCCATTGAGATCCACACGCTTCAGGAGCGACAGCCTCCAGATCCAATCTCAGCCACCCATCGCCGCCATCAGCAGATCAATGGAAGGCAACATCTTGGCGCGATCTGGGTCGCGTCAGCTGGCGCCGTGTGTGGGAAACCTTGATTCCATAAAAACAAAAGTTCATCTTCCAATCTTACTCTAATGGCGAGCGATCATCACGACGATCCCAGTACCAGCCGCCGCCTCCCCCTCAACGGAGGCGCGGAAGAACCTCCTCCGCCGAATGCCATCAACGCCCTTACCGGCCGGATAGACCGGCTAGCGTCTGTCGTGGAGGCGCTCATCCGTGTCCAAACGGAAGGGCAAGTTCCCCAGGTCGCCGCTCCTCCGCCTCGAGACCGGGACCCCTACAGAGGGAGAGAAGACTCTACTCGCGTCGGTTCAGTCGACCACCGCCTCATTGCCTCCCACAGCCCCTCCGGCGCTAGTGGTCAAAGCCCTCACCAAGAGGCAGCAGAGCGGCTACTCTGCTCGGCTATCCCTGGCTGGTAGCTCCCTATCTCACAACGCCAGGGATCAAAGCCCTCACCAAGAGGTAGCCGAGCAGCTACCCTGCTCGGCTATCCCTGGCTGGTAGCTCCATACCCCACAACGCCAGGGATCAAAACCCTCGCCAAGAGGAAACTGAGCTGCTTCACTGCTTGGTCAATCCTTAGCAGGCCTCCCATGGCCCCTCCAGCGCTAAGGATCAAAGCCTTCACCAAGAGGCGGCCGAGCGGCTACCCTGCACCGCTATCCCTGGCCGGTAGCTCCCTATCCCACAACGCCAGGGATCAAAGCCCTCGCCAAGAGGCAACTGAGCAGCTTCACTGCTCGGTCAATCCTTAGCAGGACTCTCATGGCCCCTCCAGCGCTAAGGATCAAAGCCCTCACTGAGAGGCGGCCGAGCGACTACCCTTCTCGGCTATCCCTGGCCGGTAGCTCCCTACTCCACAACGTCAGGGATCAAAACCCTCGCCAAGAGGCAACTGAGAAGCTTCACTGCTCGGTCAATCCTTAGAAGGCTTTCCATGGCCCCTCCAGCGCTAAGGATCAAAGCCCTCACCAAGAAGCGACCGAGCGGCTACCCTACTCGGCTATCCCTGGCTGGTAGCTCCCTACCCTACAACGCCGGGGATCAAAGCCCTCGCCAAGATGCAACCGAGCAGCTTCACTACTCGGTCAATCCTTAGCAGGCCTCACATGGCCCCTCCAGCGCTAAGGATCAAAGCTCTCACCAAGTGGCAGTCGAGCGGCTACCCTGCTCGGCTATCCCTAGGTGGTAGCTCCCTATCCCACAACGCCAGGGATCAAAGCCCTCGTCAAGAGGCAACTGAGCAGCTTCACTACTCGGTCAATCCTTAGCAGGCCTCCCATGGCCCTTCCGGCGATAAGGATCTAAGCACTCACCAAGAGGCAGCCTAGCGGCTACCCTGCTCGGCTATCCCTAGCTGGTAGCTCCCCTACTCCACAACGCCAGGGATCAAAGGCCTCACCAAGAGGCAGCCGAGCAGCTACCCTGCTTGGTTATCCCTGGCTGGTAGCTCCCTACCCCAACAATGCTAGGGATCAAAGCCCTCACCACGAGGCAGCCGAGTGACTACCCTGCTCGGCTATCCCTGGCTGGTAGCTTTCCTACCCCACAACGCTAGAGATCAAAGCCCTCGCCAAGAGGCACCGGACGGCAACCCTGCTCGGTCATCCTTAAGGACAAAAAGCCCTCGCCAAGAGGCACCGGGCAGTAACCCTGCTCGGCCATCCTTAGTAGGCCACTTACGGCCCCTCCCGTGCTAAAGATGAAAAGCCCTTGAAAGAGGCAACCGGGCCCACCCTTGCTCGGTTATCCCTGGCTGGTAGCTCCCTACCCCAACAAACCAGGGATCAAAGCCCTCGCCAAGAGGCAACCGAGCCCACCCTTGCTCGGTTATCCCTGGCTAGTAGCTCCTGACCTCAACAAATCAGGGATCAAAGCCCTCGCCAAGAGGCACCGGGCAGTAACCCTGCTCAGCCCGTCCTTAAGAATCAAAGCCCTTATGTAACACCCTAGTTCATTTATACCAATTCCAGTTTCCGTATTTCCTTAATTATGGTATTTTACTGATTTATCGTATTTTGGGTGCGAATGGTATTTTACATTTTACATTGCATTCGACCCGACCCCGCTTGCATGAAACCTGTTTGATTCATGTTTACGAATTATCCTGACTTGTTACATAGACACGTGCATTTTCATGAATACTGCATACTGGCATTTTATCTGGCATTGCATCTTTTACCATATAACATTTTAAGCCATATAAAATAATTTAAAATTACATAACATGGCCTGCATGATACCCCTAATCCCGTGGTAGCATCCGCGCATCTTGTTCTCGTCTCGTTCAGTGAAACGGACGTGTTTGGATGGCTACGTGCACGTACGTGCATCCAATCTTTAGGGTATGCTTTTTCGTTACCTGAGCATTCATTTTGAAATTTGAACATCGCGTATATTTTTCATATTTAAAACTAAATTTTAGACCCGACCCGGACGCGTTTTGGAATATTTTTGTATCCCGCCAAAATTCAAATTTAATTAATATAATATTTATTTTAATCGACAGTTAAAATTTTATTCTTATAACTTACCAAATATTTTTAAATAAAATCAAAACCTATTTAACAAACTCAACTTCTCCTCTCTCCTCTCTCTTCCCTCTCTCTTTCTCTCTCTCGCGCAGATCTCTCTCTCTTCTCTCTTTCTCTCTCCCCGCTACCAACAACTTCATCTCTCCCCCCCTCTCTCTCCTCTCGCGGTAACCGCGCTCTCGTCACCTCCCCGATGCGCTATCGTCACCTCCCTTAACAAACCCCATAATCATCGTCTTCCTCTTCCCTTATAAAAGCCCAGCGAGCCTCCTCTTCACAACCCATTACCACTCCTCTGTCTCCTCTAACCCTAAACCTAAAAAAATCTTTGCCTCCTCCTCATCGTCGCCATCCCTTCCTCCTTCGCCATCTTCTTCGTTCTCCAGAGCCCCCTGAAACTCCACTGCACACCCAAGAACCCGGCACCACCACCTCATTCCATCGCCGCCGAGCACCTCTCGTCACCATCTCCTTCCTCTCCTCCTCTTCCTCTCCTCTGCATTCTCCCTCTACACCAACCCTACATACCCTAGCAACAGAACCGAGCCAAACCTTAACCCTAACTCCTCTAAAATAAAACCCTAGACCGCCGGAGCCGTGACGTCGCTGCTGTTCCTGACGACCCAGACGACGTACCTTGACTGCGTGATCACCCTCGTGCGTTATTTGGACCCGTTCCGTATACCGTGCGCGCGTCGTGACATTTCGCCAACGTAGGACGTACCGTACATATCCGTTTCACGTTCCGTCTAGGCAAGTTAATCATGCTACATGCTATAATACCATAATCTATATCTATTTGAAATATAATACTTCAAAATGGTTAATTTTGCAATCCACATTATTGTTTCAGTTTTATCGATTTATTCGATGTCCGTTTACATTCATATAATACATTTCAAGATCTAGGGCATGCAATTCAATCTTAATACATGCTACATTACTTTATATGCATCTATTTTAACAAATATAATACTTGGATTTCAAATCGTGCATCCCAAGTTCTTGTTTTACAGTTTTACGATGTCCATATAGATCCATTCATATCATTTTAGATCTAGGTCATGATAATCTGTATTGTTACTTATTATACTATAATATATTGCATCCAGTTTAGTATAACAGTTCATATTATTTAAAATGTACTTTCCGTAATTACCAGTTTATCATTTTACGGGTATACGATATCCGTTTGCATCCATATCATATAGAATGTATATAGCTGCATCTACAGATCTCATTAATAACCTAATATTGATGTTGTAACACCCCATATTTAATAAAGTGCATCCTAATTAGTATTAGAACTATAAATGAAACCCTAATCGATAATTGTGTATCCATTGATTTTATACCTACCATGTTACATTATTTCATTGTATTTTTATATTTGATTTTGTGCATTCATACTTATTACAGTTGATTATGATTACCCATTAGTTACCTGTGCACTACCTGACTTGACCTGATACCCTATTGGACATGACTTGATACATGTGCACTACCTGACTTGACCTGATACCTATTGGACATAACTTGATATATGTGCACTACCTGACATGACTTGATATATTACTACTTGACTTATTACCTGATCTTGTTACTAATGCCAACAATCTTGACCTATTGTCCCTACGGACATATCCTGTGTCTATTTAGACAAAGCTATACCTACTTGATCCTGTGTTGGCATTAGCTCCCGATTTATCAATACTTGACTTACACACATAACCTTGGGAGTATGAACGGGACATAGACTCACAGTCTATTATATATTGTACCGTGGTCCCGTGGGGAATGAACGGGGCATAGACCGATGGGTTACGATGAAGAGTACATTAATTGATTTCAAATAACTTTAGAGTAGTTAACCCTATAGCACAATTTAGACTACTCACTGCAGCTCACCTATAATATATCATGTTCGCCGATCTTTATTCATGTTACTATTTATTTCCTAATAACTTGTTACTGTTAGTTATATGTATGCCCTAGAGGCCATTACTATACATAGGATGTATATTGTAGTGGATGCTTGGACGTATATAGGGAGGACTTTCTTGCTCGACATGATAGTATGCTATCTGGTTGCTCTTTAGTTTAACGTGTACACTGATTGTCTCTCTATTACATGTTGGTAAAGCCCTTAGGATGTGTACTTGACTACTTGGACTATGATGCGGATCATACTAGTGGGGACATGGTAGTCCATAAGTACATCCTTCAAGGTCCCTAGTCGTGGGTGTATCGAGACAGGGCATCGATATACCAGTGTAGACTAGCGTATACCTTCTCGACCCATACAGATGGGCGATGGATGATCCTATATCCATTGGTGTTTGACATCAGAGATGATATACGGGTGCTCAGTGGAGACTGGGTACACTGGACGGACTCGCCGAGAACTCCCAGATGGTATTATATCTTACGTCAGATGGCAGTTCTCTGGTGACACTGGTACAGGTTAGTCTGTAGACCCGAGATCGTCATAGAGTCTTGTGTGATTCCCACTGTGCTTTGATTTCCACCTTACCACGTCCAAGAGGGCGTGCAAAACGGTGGCTTTTGGGTACAGTCCCGAATCACATGGAGGCAATGAGCGATAGGAGGGGATTCGTCTCTCCCGGTATAGGGAGTTGATGTTGCGTTGTGTTCGATTGGCTATAACCGGAAATCCCTGGCCAGGGTTGCTGAGATTTACTGGTAAGTGTTACCAGTAGTTTCTCGAACTGTTATAGACCTCATATCGACACGACTTATCGAGCTATTGGGGTCTGACGTTTACCACCCCTAGGCGAGATATGCGACATATCAGACGACGAGACCGGACTGTACGGTAAGTGTTACTGGTTGGATTTACAGGAGTGTGAGCGGGCTTGCTCGTCGAGCTTCTGATCGCTCAATACCCGGGTGGCCATTACGTTTAGCAGACCGCTTGCGGCTTGTGGGTGCTTGATATGATCATCATCTGCTGCCGGCGTATTGACGAGTCTTTAGAGTCCTACACAGAGGTTTCCTGGCTCAAGCGAAACGAAATAGGAGCGCATATGAGATATGTGCGGGACCGAGAATAATACGTGTATGTGATACCGTATTCTATTCTCGCGATGAATGTATCGAATGGTCATATGCGATATAACCTAGTTATCGAATCAAGGATTGATTCGATAAGTCGATACATTGGATACTAGTCGGTTATATACGACATGACCGGATCATTGAATCAAGTGTTGATTTAATGATTTAATGTATAATTATATATTTGATATATTACTTTGCATTAACTAGTATTGGTTCACTTTAAAAGGATTTTCTCACTTGATGTGCACATTGTATATGTGATATATTTTTGTGTGCACTTGATTGTATCATGTTTGATGATACATGCTAACTTGAGTTTGTGTAAAGATTAAACCATGGTTATATGAATGGTTAGGGTTTTGTTTACTTATTCATTTATTTATTTTGTTTATTTATTTTGGAAAAGATAAATAGAAATGGTGGCTTTCTTTGTTTCTTTCATGAAGCTTCATGAAGAGTTAAAAGTTTGACCATTTTTGTTTGCTTCCCTTGACCTAACCATTCACCTAACCCTAGTTTACTCTCTACACTTGACCATGGTTAGTATATGATAAGTATTCATTTTATTTTCTATTTTAAAAATAACTTATCATATTATTATCATCATCATCTTCTTCTTCTTCTTCAAGAAGAAAGCTTGCCACCATTAATGGTATCTTGAGAAAAAGAGTGAGAAATCCAATTCTAAAGTGAACCCACTTCCTATTTCATCATCCTCTACCTCTTGCCAAGTAGTATAGGGTGTTTTCTTCACAAGTTTCATGACTTGGTGAAGTGGGGGCTTGATCTTGTGTTGCCTCGACGTAGATCATCTTCGGCATCGAAGTCGACGACCTAGCCCGCCCTTTTCTCCGATGAAGCCGACGCTAGAGCCCGGGATCCGATGATCGCAGCGAGGGGACTTCATCATGGAGCTATGGAGGTGGACGACCGGATCTACAAAGGTTGTATTTCCGTTTACCCTTTAGTTAAGTTGTTAACTAGCTTCTTGTTTCGCCTAAAGTTCTAGTTAACGATCCGTATTAGGGTTTCTCGGCACTTGTAAAATTTGAAATTGGCATGGTTGATGCCATGTGAGACCTCATTAGTGTGCCTAGGAACCCTACAGTTACTGCTTATACTTCATGCCTGCATATTTCATTACATCCTGCTTGCTTAAAATGATTAATATTATGACGCACTGACGTCTGGGTTTTGCATGGCCCAGGTCCATTATCTTTGTCGCAGGCAGTCCAAGAGTATTTTGATCAACAGGCCGAGCAGTGAGAACCTGTCATTATTTTAGTTTAGTTTTCCTTTCAGTATTTTTCATTCCTGATGTGAGCCCGTATTTTGGGACGTACATTCCAGATTATTGTATTTGAATCTTTTGCTTCCACATTATTTTATTTCATGACTCTTTCATTCTGGCTTATGGACATGTATTAGATAGTTTGGTTTATTTTACTATTCTTGATATCTCTAAACAGCCGTAATGTGACTGTGAAGGATCTTTCCTATCCACAGGTAACATGGTTGGCTCTGTCACGTGTCGATCTTAGCACACTCTGGGAAGCAGGACGTGACACCTTGCAAGAGGCAACCGAGCCCGCCCTTGCTCGGTTATCCCTGGCTGGTAGCTCCCTACCTCAACACACCAGGGATCAAAGCCCTCGCCAAGAGGCACAGGGCAACAACTCTGCTCGGCCCCGTCCTTAGTAGGCCCCTTACGGCCCCTCCCGCGCTAAGGATTGAAGCCCTCACCAAGAGGCAGCCAAGCGGCTACCCTGCTCGGCTATCCCTGGCTGGTAGCTCCCATACTCCACAACGCCAGGGATCAAAGCCCTCACCAAGAGGCAGCCGAGCAGCTACCCTGCTCGGTTATCCCTGGCCGGTAACTCCCTACCCCACAACGCCAGGGATCAAAGCCCTTACCAAAAGGCAGCCGAGCGGCTACCCTGCTCGGCTATCCCTGACTGGTAGCTTCCCTACCCCACAACGCCAGAGATCAAAGCCCTCGCCAAGAGGCACCGGGCAGCAACCCTGCTCGGCCATCCTTAAGGACAAAAAGCCCTCACCAAGAGGCACCGGGCAGTAACCCTGCTCGGCCATCCTTAGTAGGACACTTACGGCCCCTCCCGCACTAAGGATGAAACGCCCTCGAAAGAGGCAACCGGGCCCGCCCTTGCTCGGTTATCCCTGGCTGGAAGCTCTCTACCCCAACAAACCAGGGATCAAAGCCCTCGCCAAGAGGAAATCGGGCCCGCCCTTGCTCGGTTATCCCTGGCTGGTAGCTCCCTACCCCAACAAATCAGGGATCAAAACCCTCGCCAAGAGGCACCGGGCAGTAACCCTGCTCGGCCCGTCCTTAAGGATCAAAGCCCTCGCAAGAGGCAACCAGGCCCGCCCTTGCTTGGTTATCCCTGGCTGGTAGCTCCCTACCCCCAACACACCAAGGATCAAAGCCCTCGCCAAGAGGTACCGGGCAACAACCCTGCTCGGCCCATCCTTAGTAGGCCCCTTACGACCCCTCCCGCACTAAGGATCGAAGCCCTCATCAAGAGGCAGCTGAGCGGCTACTCTGCTCAGCTATCCTCGGCTAGTAGCTCCCTACCCCACGACGCCAGGGATCAAAAGCCCTCGCCAAGAGGTACCAGGCAGTAACCCTGCTCGGCCTGTCCTTAGTAGGCCCCTTACGGCCCTTCCCACGCTAAGGACCAAAGCCCTCGCCAGGAGGCCACCGAGCAGCTACCTTGCTCAGCGCATCCCCACCGGGAAACCTCCTGCTCATCCGACGCTGAGGATCTGAAGCCTTCATCGTGAGGCCGCCGAGGCCCTTCTCCTGCTCGGCGCATCCCTAGCGGGCATCCTCCTGCCCATCAGACGCTGAGGATCTGAAGCCCTCATTGTGAGGCAGCCGAGTCCCTTCCTGCTCGGCGCATCCCCAGCGAGCATCCTTCTGCCCATCAGACGCTGAGAATCTGAAGCCCTCATCATGAGGCCGCCGAGTCCTTTCCTGCTCGGCGCATCCCCATCGGGTATCCTCCTGCCCATCAGACGCTGAGGATCTGAAGCCCTCATCGTGAGGCCGCCAAGTCCCTTCCTGCTCGGCGCATCCCCAGCAGGCATTCTCCTGCCCATCAGACGCTGAGGATCTGAAGCCCTCATCGTGAGGCCGCCGAGTCCCTTTCTGCTCGGCGCATCCCCAGCGGGTATCATCTTGCCCATCAGACGCTGAGGATCTGAAGCCCTCATCGTGAGGCCGCCGAGTCCCTTCTTGTTCGACGCATCCCCAGCGGGCATCCTCCTGCCCATCAGACGCCGAGGATCTGAATCCCTCATCGTGAGGCCGCCGAGTCCCTTCCTGCTCGGCGCATCCCCAGTGGGCATCCTCCTGTCCATCAGATGCTGAGGATCTGAAGCCCTCATCGCGAGGCCACCGAGCAGCTACCCTGCTCGGTGCATCCCCGGCGGGCAACCTCCTGCCCATCCGACGCTGAGGATCTGAAGCCCTCATCGCGAGGCCGCCGAATCCTTTCCTGCTCGGCGTATCCCCGGCGGGCATCCTCCTGCCCATCAGATGCTGAGGATCTGAAACCCTCATCGTGAGGCCGCCGAGTTCCTTTCTGCTCGACGCATCCCAGCGGGTATCCTCCTTCCCATCAACGCGATGGGTCCAAAGCCCTCCTCGTGAGGCCGCTGGGTAGCTTCCTGTTTGGCGCATCCGCAGCGGGTAGCTTTCTATCCTACAAAGACACGGATCTAAGACCCGCCGAATAAACTCATACTCAACGCGCGATCAGCGCCTCAACTCCGGCAAAGGGAGGATACCGACCTTCCCACACTCGTCCTTCGTTCGACTTATACTCGATGCGCGACAACAAAAACGCCGTGTCGTCCCCGAACAATCCACCACGAGGAATTACCAGCGCCAATCCGCACAGAAAGAACCAAGCAGTCCACCCTCGACCCGACCCACGAATAGATCGGAACGAGAGTGGTGGGCTAATGATGATGCTCGATAACGGTAATTGCTTAGATCATGACACGTGGCAGATGACGTGTCCCAGAGCTCACAAGAAATGGCCTAAAGTGGCCGACCAGACCACTCCTGTGCCCGTCCTACGAGAAAACGCTGGCTCACCTCCGAGCCCCTGCACAATTGGTCTCTTCGGCCTACCAGCTCGTCTCCGGGCTACCACAGAACCAAAATACCTCGGCTCTCCCGCTCGTCCGCGAGCTCTCCCGCCGAGGTCATCTTCCTCGGTCTCATCGACCGACCAACGGCACCGCTCACAGGCGCAACCACAATCCCGCGAATCTCGTCACCGCTCACAGGCGCAACCACAATCCCGCGAATCTCGTCATGCGCGAGATATCCGCCGGCCACATCCCACGTTCCACGCCATCACGACCCCCCATTAACGAGCCTATCTCGCCATTAATGGGAGATCCCGCTCATCATGCGGGCGTGACGTCGGGAGCGTAACTGCCGGCGTGATTCTCGCGCCTGTCCTGCCTGCTGCCACCGCCATATAAATCCTTTTTTCAGACGGTTCAAGTAAGCCATTTTTACCCAACTAAGTCGTTACTCTGCTCGGATCTCTAGTCTAACTTGACCGAGGGTCGCGTCAATCATCAACAATGGTGAAGCAACGCCAAGGA
This sequence comes from Agapanthus africanus, assembly GCA_030015575.1. Taxonomy (NCBI): domain Eukaryota; kingdom Viridiplantae; phylum Streptophyta; class Magnoliopsida; order Asparagales; family Amaryllidaceae; genus Agapanthus; species Agapanthus africanus. The sequence goes on from CM057340.1 coordinate 562,791,341, forward strand.
GAGAGCGTCAGGTTCAAAACTTTCCCCTTTGTCAGCTCCCAATCCCCTTCGATTCTCGCATCAATTCCTCATCTTTTTACAAAAAATTTCAATCGCAGGCTTTACGTTCGAGGGACGATCCTTGGGTACAAGCGATCGAAGTCGAACCAGTACGAGAACACGTCGCTGATGCAGATCGAGGGCGTGAACACCAAGGAGGAGGTCGCATGGTACTGCGGAAAGCTGCTGGCTTACATCTACAAGGCGAAGACGAAGAAGGATGGGTCCCATTATAGGTGCATTAGGGGGAAGGTTGCTCGCCCCCATGGCAACAGTGGGGTTGTTAGGGCTAAGTTCAAGTCCAACTTGCCCCCTAAATCCATGGTGAGTGGCGATGGTTGGTTTGTGTTAAATTTATCAATTTTGGGATTTATTTTGTTGATTTGTTTGTTGTGATTGTTTGTGTAGGGAGCGAAAGTTAGGGTTTTTATGTACCCGAGCAACATCTGAGGTAAACGATGCTTTGAAAGTTCATTTCTTTTGATATGATCATAGATGCTGCTATTTGTTAGTTATTTGTTTGTTTATCAGCTAAATATTATTTATGGCCAGAAGATCTTTGAATTTTATAATTAGATTTTTGCTTAGGTAGTAATGGTTTATGCTGTCAATCGAGTGAGCTGTGCTGTTGCGAATTCGCGTCCCCCTCACTGATGAATTAATTGTTTTTTTTTACTTTTTTGTTTACTGATGAATAAACTATTAAAGAGGGACTCAACTATTCGGTGTTTGTTACAAGAATTGTCTCCTTGCTTTTGTTAGATTGGTATTTATGAAGAAAATAATTAAAAAAGAAATAAGAATGATAAACAAGCTCCTTGTCAATTAACATAATGTTGCGAAACTTTTAAAAAAAGTTTATCTACATTTATGTTAAAGTTCCGTCGTGTATCAATCCTGTAGCGCATAGAATTTTTAGCGGTACCACCTTTCACCTCAATTTCCAATATCCAAGCTTTGAAATCCACTTCCGCAACTTTCATTAGTGGAAAATGCAATAATGAAGATAGCTTAGTGTTTAACAATGTTGCTCTTAAGAAAGTAGTCTTCAATTAGAGAAATACCTTTTATACCGGCCTGGTAGGAAAAAGATACCTACCGGGCTTGCCATTGGATGGTTGTCCCATCAACTTGGTGGGACACCCATCCTATAACAAATCCGGTATGGGTAATACTTTTCCTACCACCCAGTAGAAAAAGTATTACTCTCATAATTATATTATTTAGATGAATAGTACATTAGTTTTAAAATTAATCTTAATTAAACAAAAGTTTTCTCCCAAAAAAATAATAAACACAAGTTTTAAAAGAAATCAAACCATATACATGACCAAGAATTATGCTTGAACATAATGATCAAGTCAAGAGTGTTTATTTAAAATTTCCTTTTCTTTTTTTAGTATTTCTTTTGTAACCTATTTTTAATATATATTTTAGTCTTTCAATGGTATAGCATCACTATTGATTTATGAACAAGTGGACTATCACTTAGAAAAGAATATACTGATAGAAAGAGAACCTTAAACAATAAAAAATAGAACACCGTTAGTATATATTTTTAATTCTAATCGTAATATTTTCATTTATTTATGATATTTGTGTCCATCACTTCTACTTGCTATCAAGAATTCAACCTCATCTTCAATAGGTGGGGTCCATGCCATAGTAAAAAAAAAAATTTGCCGCTGGCCTATAAGCCCTAACCTACGACAAACCCACGCACACCACACCCCCCAACACCCACACACCCAGGTGAACAGGGTCAAGTTCCCCGAAAGCGTTAATTTATGTAACGAATATTGATGCACATTGCATGGTATTGTTTTGAAAATAAAAGGTCTTCAGTATAAGTTGCACTTTAAATTTTTGTCTTCTACATATCCAAAGAGAAAAATGGGAACTTGATACTGTTCACCTGCATACACATGCTTATATTAGCATCTTAATAGACACACTTATATTCATCGTTTGAGTCGGTTCAAAATTATTGTCAATTAATCACAGTAGTCAATGTTCAACAATTTTCATATTAAAATTAATTTCATAGGAAATCCCACCGATCCATGCAATAAATTTTGTTGAGAATTGATAAGTTCTTTAATATTTGTTTTAAAATAATAAAATGGTTTGGCATAATACAATATTTGATCTCTACTGGGTAAAAAGAGTGCTTATCAATTTTACTCTTATGGAATTTCGTAGAATATCACAAAATTTTGGAGAAGTACAATTTTCCGTAATATGATATAAATATTATTTTAAACTCAAAATGATATTTTACTTTTTCTAATTTGTAGCTGGAATTTCGTAAAACAAAGGGAGTTGACTTGGTACTTCTTTCAAGCAACTTATTTGTGACTTGTTTTAGAATATTATTTTAATCTCATAACAGTAAATATAACAAACCGCCCACCCTGCGCTATTGCAGGTTTATGTGCTAGTAAGTATTGAACCATGATCGGATTAGGTACTTTTCAATTGCGAAAAATGAAATACAAAATGTAAATCACACCCATAAGATGATTTCAACTGTATGCCCCTCGAATATTCTCCATTACTTGATATAGTCCGCGAGCCTGGGAGATAACTTTTGAGGTATGCGTTTTCTGCTGAAAACCCAATTATTTTTTATCTCAATGTTCTTTCGCAATATAACTAAATGGAAGGTAACTGACTAAAAATGAAACAATTATATTCAAGTTATCGCTGGTCATCGTTGTTATCTATGTTTAGGTTTTGAAATATTGCTTATATTATTGGCCATTGGAGAACGCACTGCGTACGTGTGCTTGGGTTTATAAATCTATTGTAAAGAGCATTGGCCATCATTGAGCAAAACTTTATCTGTGCTTGAGTTCATAACTTAAAGTTCTTTATCTCAGCAAATGTTCCTTATATAGTGTATGTTCTGAATTTGAGCATAGTTAAAACTGTGCGCTTTTGGGGGGGAAGTTCCTTGTCTCAGTAGGCAACATACCTTATATTGCTATAAGTTCTGAATCCGAGCATATAGATGAAGTTGTGTTGATTTGTGGCGATTATTCTGTAGCGATTATTCTGTTGCATATGTTATGAAGTCAGGCAGTATGACATGGATATTGTTGTTTAATATTTAAAACACATGTGCAATAATTATTTTGATTATATGCGCTTTATATGAATTTAACTGTCTCCATATCCTTTAATTCACTATAACGGCTAAGGTATTTTATTCACTGCCTGTTTTCTGAAGAGATTTTTATTGTTCATCTTGCAGCTTATCGTCGATGTCATGGAGAGTGCTTTAGCTGGACTACTACTTTATGAGGATGCATTCTCGCTTTATTTTCTTGTGAACATCAAGATTTTGCACGTATAGATTTCTTGAGATATGTATTTTGTGTTGAGATTTATCCTCTTCTAGACTATGAACTTCTACTTTAGTGTCCATTTATATCTAAAATGAATGCTGCTGTTTTAGCACCTGCATATCTGCACTCACATTTGCGAGCAATATTTTCTTTTCTAATATGCTGCATTGTGCTCTGAGATAAATGGTTGAAACTTTAGTTGTCATCGATTCCGTTTGTAATTTGCACTAGGGCAATACTATCTATGAGTTTTATGTGTGTTCCCTGCAAGTGCTGTTTGTTGGTGTTAAAATTGCATTAAATGGTATTAGAATCCAAATGTGCTAATCTGGAAGTTTAGAAGATTTTTTGTTAATAGAATTGTAGTAAATGAATAGGAAAGTGTAATATGTGAAATTATAGTTAACTTGTTGATGTGATGAGTAATTGTTTGTGCATGTTTCATCAACTGTGAGTGCTGAAAATGAGAGGGCAATTTGGGAATAAAAAAACTGAAAAACTGTAAAAACTAACCAATGGAGATTTAACTACTCTAAATTCTTAATAGGAAGAAGTGTACGAGTTAAACGCCCCTTAATTCTTAAATAGCGGCTGACAGGAAGACGAGAACAATTTGGATATAGAAAAAAATGCTGAAAAGTGTAAATACTAACCAGCTAAACCAAACTGTCCTTGAATTCTTATGCGGTTGAAACACGAGGAGGAAGACAATTTCAACTACTTCCAAATTGTTAAGTAGCCGATATACGAAAAGAAAAACAATTGTCATATAACACTGAAATCTTAAGTTGTGACATATGAAGATAAGGGCATTTTCTGGGTTAGAGAGCCTGAAAAGTGTAGAAACTAATAATCAAAGAGGTGTTGATCGATAGAAGATAACTTACAGAAGGAGTTTTTAAAAAAAAAGTAGACTAAAAATCAAAAGCCCAAAACGCTGAAAATCAATATCAGAGCCAGGTTTCGATCCTGGGACCTGTGGGTTATGGGCCCACCACGCTTCCGCTGCGCCACTCTGATTTGTTGAATGCTATCAAGTTTTATTTACCTATAATGACTTTGAAAGAAAATGGGTCATTATTACATGTTTGCCTGATCAAGACATTAAAGGCTCAATTTGCCTTGCGCCGACGCAGGTATGAGGGTATATTCGTAATCATAAGCTGCATTCAAGGAATCCTAAATGACACTGACGACGATTCGATTGCCTTCAAAAACTTTTGGAACCAAAAGGGGAACCAAACAGAATTCCATTTCTAAAAGTTTCTCATTTCTTTAAATAAATAAAAATCAATTGTCTGAACCCTAAACCCCTAATTTCTATCTCATTTTCCCAAAAATAATTTCAAAAATGGGAGATCACGGATCCAAAATGGAGATCTCGTTCGCTGGTAGATTCGTCAGCAGCGCAATCGCCGCTTGTTTCGCTGAGGTGAGGTATCTATCTCTCTCTCATTTCTTTGAAAATTTGGTGCCCTAATGAGCTCAATCTTGGCATCTGCCTGCTGAGATTTTAGGCGTAGTTTTCGATTTGCATTTTTGAAATTCCTTGTTTGGTTTGACTTTTTGAGATGCCCTCTCTGCTTGCTGCGGATTCAGATTGCAAAATTTTTACTTATTTTTATCAAATTTCAATGTAAACACTTGTTATCCACTTCATTTCAACAGGAAAAACTAGTTCTTTTCCAGTAGAACTGATACAAAGAGATTCCCATTGGTAACAAGTAGAACTAGTTTCCAGCTGGTAGCTTGTTTTTGTTATAGTTATGGAGATGATGTGATTACACCAGCATCGGCATCAATTTAGTTTTTGCTGGAAAGTACGCCGCCTAATTAATCTAAGAATGCTTCGGTGTGACGTTCCAGTGTATGTTGTCAGAAACAGCTCCAGTTTCTCTGTCTTTTGTTGCATTAGAACCTGTTTTCACTTCAGCCGTTACCAAATCCATCCATTAAGTAGATTATGTCTGTCATTAGATAATCATTTTAATTCATCTTTTTTTTTGTTGTTGTTGTTGTGTTTTTGTTTAGGATCCTAGTAAGTCCTCATTTTATTACTAGCTCAAAATTGTGTACAACATTTTATCAGGTTTTATAAAACTTGGAAAGGTACAAAAAAGAGCATATTGCTAAACTTGCAACTGAATACGATCAAAGCAATGATCCTGATTCCTGGGTAAACTTGACTAGAAATTTTGAAGGCTGGATATGAACAACTTGTTTTGGAACTTTGAGCTTATTTAGCAAGATAGTCAGCAACAATATTATTCTGTGTGTGGGGGGGGGGGGGGGGAGAGAGAAGACCCTAGAAGGCTTTTTCGTTAGGTGGCGTCAAAAATCTATTTTTTTGGACGATTAGCACTCATCAGCATCATCTTTATCATGTAAGATGTGCAAACATCAAATTTCATATGATTGCACCACTTTTTCACCGTTGGATTAACAATGTAAAAAGTTCTATTGTCGGTAAACCGTTAATTTTGCACCCACTAAATCAACGGTGAAAAAGTGATGGAATCTCATGAAATTTGGTGTATCCACGTCTTAGATGATAAAGATGAAGTTGATGGGTGCCGATCGTTGAAAAAGATCGTGGAGGATGTATTTTTCCGACGCCATAGGAGGAAATTCCCTCCTATGGCACCTTTCCTCCATTATCCTCATGTGTGTGTGTGAAACCTTAGCTTCTGTTTTCTTCAGAAGAAATTTAATTGCTTTGACAATGTAATCGAGAGTCCAAGGTATTCTACATTCCCCATTTATGCAATCAGCTAATATCTTTTTCAACAAAAATCCTTTTGATGTGCAGAAGATGGCATTCTAAGAGGCCATCTAGCATGGCTTTTCTGTTATAAAAATTTCATCTTCGTCATAGTAGAATTTTGAGGCAAATGCAACCTCACCTTGTCTTTTTTGAGAATAACACATCTTGCTGCAGAACCAGATATGTTTTAGCTAGTACCATCTGTGTTAAGCTTATAATAGCCTTCCGGAGGCTTAGACCAATTAGTGAGGAAATTTTAACTATTTGTTTATGTTTGGTGAATCTAGAATGAAAAGATATTTCAGATCCGTGTCTTTGATTACCCTTTGGTTGTTGATGTCAAATGTTATAGATGAAGATGGGTATTGGTGGAGAGTTTTATTCTTATTCTTAAGGAGACGAGTTAGGATGAATTAAAATGCAAAAATTATCCAAGTTAACTCATGTGGGTCCTTGGAATGATCATTGATATATATCTTTAATCCAACTCCTAGGATTCAGGCGGAAATCATGCACACATGTGTTAAGGGTTCAGGAAATAGCTTTAGCTTATGAATAAAACAAAGCATGTAAACAAAGTGTGGGTTGCTCCTTAACTCATGATGGTGCCATGGAAGAGCGTTGAATTGACAAAATTCAGAATCCGCATCAACTGTGTAAAAACTTTCTTCACTAGGATTAACCTTCGTGTATCTAGACTGATATATTATATAATGGTTGTCCACTTTGGATCTCTTGCAGATCTGCACAATTCCTTTGGACACTGCAAAAGTAAGGCTTCAACTGCAGAAGAAAGCAGTTGCAGAGGATGCAGTGGCTGTACCTAAGTACAGAGGAATGCTGGGAACCATTGCTACAGTTGCTAAAGAAGAAGGCTTAGCAGCTCTTTGGAAAGGCATTATACCTGGATTGCATCGTCAATGCATTTATGGAGGCCTAAGGATTGGATTGTATGACCCGGTAATTTTACAGCCAACACAATAGAACTAGATGGATCACATTACATGTGCATTAACATATAGGCATTGCTGGCAGGTCAAATCATTATATGTTGGTGACAATTTTGTTGGAGACATTCCTTTATCCAAGAAAATACTTGCTGGTCTCACAACTGGTGAGTACATCTCTACTTATTTAACTCGAGGAGAGAGGGGGGGGGGGGAGGGGGTCTCAAATTGAAATCCCAATTTGATTCTGAGCACATGCGGCAAGAAAAGATCCTCAAATTCTTGACAAAAAATAGTATTTAGAAAAAATAAATTCTAACCGCTTAAATCTTTAACATTATCTACCAAAAATGTTCAAAAATCAATATTATATCTGATCAACAACTATCTCAAATTTTCTTCCATTATATATATCTACCAAATGCACACGTGCAAAAATAGTAGTAGTTTTATAAATGAAAATGTCAACTGTTTTTGTGGTATTATAATTTGAGCAGCAGTGCTTTCAGTAACTACTTGTTCCACATCACTATCCAGAAGCATTGGAGACATTATTGTCTGCTCATTATTCTTTTTCTTGATGGATGAATTAGATTTGCTCTGAACTTATTAGGTGCATTGGCAATTGCGATAGCAAATCCAACTGATCTAGTGAAAGTAAGACTTCAATCTGAAGGGAAGCTTCTCGCTGGTGTTCCAAGACGATACTCGGGAGCACTAAGTGCTTATTCAACAATAATCAAACAGGTTTTACATTGGTTTTAATTTACTGGCCCTTAATGTTTTGGTTAACTTGATATTCTGATGATTTATTTTTGAACCATGCAGGAAGGATTCGCGGCACTGTGGACTGGTATTGGACCTAACATTGCACGAAATGCTATCATAAATGCTGCAGAATTGGCTAGCTATGATCAAGTGAAAGAGGTATATAATTCCCTATTCAAAGGCACTTCGAAGGGCACCGATGTTTGCAACTTATTTGATTGTTTTCTCTGTCCTCTTGTTTTCATGTATTTCACTCTTAACTATCATGTTTGTTTTGGCACAGACCATACTAAAAATTCCAGGATTTTCAGACAACGTATTCACTCATCTATTAGCTGGTCTTGGGGCTGGCTTTTTTGCTGTTTGTATCGGCTCCCCTGTCGATGTGGTAAGATTTATTCACCAGTCAACGAACAGTTGGCATGACCAAAATATTTTCGTTGTTCTCATTTTACTTGTAGGAGATGCTATTGGAAATGAAGAATGCAAATTATGAGCACATACCACAAAGTAAACTTAGTGTTCCTTTTGAATTATTGATGCATGTTCTAAATATATATGGATTTCGGATAATCCACCATGATCCTTAATATTCAATTCCTTGTTTCTTCTGGTCTGAGAGTTAGTTGATCATGAATTCACATAATTTTTTTTAGGGGAAAATGGATCTAAGTCCTTGGATCTAGAAACCAATAGGAAAAACTCCCTAGGCAAAAAAATCCAGTAAAAAACTCTCTAGAACCAAAAAGTTATATGTTTAAGTCCATATAGTACAACCAATTACTTTTTACTTTTTAACATTCCAATATTACCCTTGTCAAGTTCTGACAGATAACTGCTACATTTATTAACAGGTAAACTGCTATATTTAACATGTACATTGCTACATTTGATAAATGTAGCAGTTATTTGCTAAGTGTACAGTTAATGTAAACTGCTGTTTTTGATAAATGTAGTAGTTATGATAAATATAGCAGTTATTTGCTAAGTGTAGCACTTAATATAGCGGCTTACATATTAAATGTAGCGGTTATCCGGCAGAAATTGACAAGGGTAATATGGACATATTAAAAATTAAAAGGTGGTTGGTTGTAGTATAGGGACTTAAACCCGTAACCTTTTGGATCTAGCAAGTTTTTCACAGATTTTTTTTCTGGGTTTTTTTCCTATTGCTTTTCAAACCTAGGGAGTTATACATTTTCCCCATTTTTTTAATAGTACATTTCTAATATTTATTTTTTTTAAATAAAAAAACTGAAGAGACATTCTCACAGTGTAAGATGGGAGGCCTTACACAATATGAGGCTCGAGGGGAAAAAAACAATATATTAATAACGCCTTCATTGATTTTTCTATTATGTTCTAAAATTCTTGTAGACTATGTAAGAATAAAACTGTTGCTGTAATGTTAATTTTCTTAATGTTCTTAATACTTCACTATTATAATGTTATGCTGTATTCTAATTGAGCTCAATGGTTATTTAGTCCTACTAGATTGCTTTTACATTGGATAAGTGCCATGAATATAAACATCTTGGGTGCTTTTTAGATATTCGAGTTTATATTTCTTTTATTCAATTTCCGGCTGAGCAGCATACAAATGGCCATTCACAGGTAAAGTCAAGAATGATGGGAGACTCAACATACAAAAGCACGCTCGACTGTTTCATCAAGACACTAAAAAATGATGTATGTTCTTTTTCGTTCATCTCATATATATTTTTTCAGTGAGAATTGGATGAAATAGTTTTGTACATTCAACCACTTATGAATGTATGGTGTATATTACTTCGCTGACAACTTTTGCTTTTTGTCATTTTAAACCTCTTGCCTAAATCTTTCTTCATGTTGGAACATATCTTTGTAATGTATGGTATGGTGCATATCCACATTAATATTGTTCGACTGTGGTAAATAATTTGGGTTTGTGACCTGTGTATATAACTTGGCTCGTATTAGAGTTTTAACTTATAATGATTCGGATATGCAGGGACCTTTTGCTTTCTACAAAGGATTCATTCCAAATTTTGCTAGGCTGGGATCATGGAACGCAATTATGTTTTTAACTTTGGAGCAGGTAACATAATAACCATATTTCGTACACTTGAGTTATCTGTGTGCGTGCGCACGTGTGCACATGCGTGCTTGCGCTTAGTCCAAGGACCAAGTTCATGTTTGGTTGTAAGCCATTAACCAGCAAAAACATAAAAGTAAAAATAGATAAAGCAGAAAAAATTAGATAAGAGTAAAATTAAAACATAGAAGCAGCTTCATGCTCACTGTTCAGCAACCACCACAGAAACCGATCAATCTTCAAAAAAGAAGGGGGGAGGGGGGGGGGGGGGGAAGAATTTTCCGTGTACGGAAATGTCCCCGTTCTGGGTAACATTGATTTGAGCTATGGAACTGACATAACCTTTTTTTTGGGCTGACAGGTCAAGAAATTCTTTGCAAGAGAAGTGCCTTTTTGACACACAATATGTTCAGTGAAGGATTAAAAAGCAGATGAATGAAGTCTCGATGAGGCGATTTTATTGGCCGATGGGATTTTACTGCTCCCCCCATAGAGGTGCCATTCTACTTCATTGCGCATTTTGATCTCAATATCATAGAATTCTTGTTATAGCAACTGATAAGTCTATTATACCACCTGTAATATTTGATTGACTTTACTATATTTCTGCCTGTTATATTTGATCTATTTTACTATATTTTCCCAGCAATTTCTGGGAAATCAAACCCAACATTCATAAAAATTATGTGTAATCCATTAATTTCCTAATAAGTGCAGAATTACTTATTAATTTGTTCTTGTCCATATTATTCTGATATAGTCCAAATATTATATAACTAGCTACCTTAAAACCTAATGCATGAATATGAATGCAGAGAAATTTGCTAAAAGCAACAGAGGATGTGAAATCAAATCATCATTTCCCAAAATTTGTGAATTCAGAAGTTATACAGACTACAGCCATACGCTGGAAATTACAAAGGATGCAATTTAAAACCTAGCATCACCTGAAGCCACCCAAAAAGGAAAGGGGGAAAAAATGAGGAGAAAAACTCGATCTCAATCTCCGCGCGCAAACACATAACATTATCATCAACAACAACGTCAACTTTCCTTTTTTATCTTCAGAATCCACTCCATAGCTTTGCTAAAACACTCGGCACATATTTCTTCATACATGTGCAACTTTACTAGAGCCAGAATCACACATCTATCGATGCTATCTTCATACTTCTCGTATAGCACAGGCAAGGTGAGTATGATAGCAAGACCTGCAAATTATCGTAACAGCATTTAAAAACTCTAAAGGTAAATTTAGAGACAAATCTACAATCATTCTCATTAATTATTCTTCCATTATGAAATCTAGTTTCTTATGTAGGTTTAAATTATAATATGTCATGAAAGTATTCCCCCCTGTTTCAAAATGTAAGTCCTTTTTTTTGTTTCAAAATGTAAGTCCTTTTACATGGATCAAAAACCTTTTATTATTACCAGGACACTATTGCTACTTGATTTTCTAAACTACCCTCAATAAATTCCTTAGCTTCATGCTTATTCAAGTATGAAGAAAGTAATGAACATTAATAGGGTTAAAGTGGGTATTTTGCATTCATGTAATCATAGGTTTAAATTTTCTTAATAGGTATGTAAAAGCAAAAATGGATTTACATTGTGAAACGGAGGTAGCAACTTACTAGAGTAGGCAAATGATAGCAAATCAGTACAGCCGCCAATCGCAGAGCAATAGGCATACAGAAACTCTGTGATAAAGCTTTGAATCCTTTCCATGTGCAATGTCATGAAAGATCGATAGCACAGCATTCGATCAGCACAGCATTCGATCGAGAACGCATGAAGTTCGCTGCTTCGCTTAAAACTTCTTCGGAGATTTGCATCCCTGGTATAGGTGGAGGATCCCTGCATTTAGATTTTCAGCTGATATTTAAGATCGAATTACATAGTTAAATTTAATTCAAATTTACTTCGACACTAAAATTACTTATGTACTCTAAATTTATGGGTATATTTTTATTATAAAAAAAACACCATCGAACTTTAAGATATTTTAAGATAGCACCATTAAACTTCAAAAATATCATGAGCCTCCTCTGAACTGGCAATGTTGCCTGAAAATACTGCTTTCATTAACTTGTTTGAGATGTAAATTGACTGAATAATCCTAAATTGGTCTTTTACATGGACTAAAATAGCCCCAAAATGAATTGAATATGGTATCTTCTTACAAAAACACCCTTCAAATTTTTGACCCCTACAGGTATTTCTAAAGTTCAATAGTGCTATCTCATAAACCCTTAAAATCCGATACTGTTTTATAAAATTTACCCCTGAATTTATAGTCCATTTAGTTCTGCGAACTCTAAAGCAACCTGAACGATATTCTTATTTGCATATAACATTGAGGAGATGATGCAAAATGTGAACCTAGTTTGGGTTCCTCAATGCCTGGATGATCAAGGAACTCGTCATTCCTCCAAAAAACATGTCAATTGATTTTGTATTTGATAGACTCCATTTGGATACAAATGTTGCTAGTTTAGCACCTGTCAAATCCTTATTTGTAAACGTCGGAATTCTAGTTAGTGGAGTTTTCCACATGAAAGTGCAGTAAATCGATCGACAGAAGCTAGAAGCAAGCCTAAATGAAAAGGCATACAGCATTCAGAAAAACAAAAAGGAAGGAAAATGTGAGATATTAACTTAACCGAGAAGACGAACCTTGACAAGGTGGAACGGAAGAAATGTTCATGTGAACAACCATATTACAACCTAAAGGATTAAGATCTAAAAAGACTTGAGATCACTTGCCTATTGAGAACCTCTGCAGGCTACGCCCACACAAAAAGGGTAGAGATCAAGAACAGCAGAACATTAGAAACAAGAGAGAGCAGAGTGTATCCAGAAAATTCAAATAAAACCCAAGCTGCAAGAGCCCCTGTGAATATCCCAATTGTCACATCTCTCCTCCTCCATAGGATCACATCTGCAACTGTAATATTCACCAAACAAAATTGAGAATGAAAATATAATATGAGAAACATGAATGAATTAGTGATGAAATACTTGCTGAATCCCCCTCCAAGAATTTGGTGAGCACTTCTTTGCCTTGCAAATAATCTAATGGATGAACCCATTAGTGAAGGATTGCCTTTTCTGTTGTTTGTTGCTTTTGTGATCATTGGGTGATGCGGTGCTGGAATTGGAGTTGGTTTGGTAAGGGCCGGTTTGGTTGCAGGATTATGGAATTTGGATTCCAAAATAGTAGTGTTGAAATTTCTGGTAATTTGTTGTTTGGTTGGTTTTGGATACCTAGTATTGGATTTGTAGATCTTTGTAATCTTTGTTTGGTTGGTGAAAAAATAGTGGGATTTGAATTTGAGGATTTTAGAGAGAGATAGATACAGAGGATTATTAAATAAATAAAGTACACGGTCCTAAAAGTACAATAAATAGTGTCAAATCCTTGAAATTTTTTAGGATTCAAGAATCCTTGTTTTGTGGTGGGCTCCTCAGAAAAAACAAAGGAATTCCAGAAATCCAAATCTATCACCCAAAGACAAAATTATGGAATGGATTCCACGATCCAAATCCATAATCCTGCAACCAAACAGTCCCAAAAGGAGAAAGTGGGATGGGCCTGTAGGAATCCTGATCAGTACAGCCTCGAAAGTTGAAAAGAAAAATTATTAATTACCTTTTTATCTAATTTGAAAATTGGAAGGAGATGATGGGAGAGACAATAATTAACAGTCAAAGCAGCTGCGTTTATCCATCTCACCTAGTTCTTTTTTCTATCAAAATCAATTTGGGTATAAGGAAATAATAATTTGACAAAGGTTTATAGACCAGACATCATGTTTTCCCTTGGTGTCAAATTTCTAACCAAAACTCATGGTGGCGTTACTTCACCACAGCTCCAAAGTTACGATGAGAATCGGGAGGTTCATTTTTATATTCTAACATACTGGACAGGTGCATGGCAATATTATAAATATAGATTGATTCGTATCTAATATATGTATGGTGGGACTTGAGACTGCGCTGACACCAAATTAAAGTCTACGTCACTGCACAACGACTCCGAACGACTCCGAAATTATGATAAAGTTTGAGAGATATTTTTTATATTCTAACCAAAGATTGTTAAGATTTTTCTTGGAAGAACTCTGACCTCCCACTTAGGGGAGGAAGATATTGCCACCGGGCTCTTTATAAATGAAAGACGGTGAAAAAAGAAGAAGAAGAAATTCATTATCCAAGTTGGAGGAAGGGTCTAGAAAAAGAATTTTAAATACATTAAAAGAAAAGCTATGATAGAGTTGCATTTCACTTCAACTGATAAAGCAAAGCCAAAAAGAAGAAGATCTCTCATCGCCCCTTATCTAAATTTCGCCCGTCCTGCTCGGAAGTTGTCTGAAACCTTTGATATTTTCAAAATTGTTGGGAAGGGCTTAATGTTCAAAATCTTTGTGAGAAAACCTATGGGCCGCATTTCATTTATGTCTTTATTCTCTTCAGCTGCATAGATGTTACGTGCAACTAGTATAAATGGGGTTTAAATTGGGCCAAGGTTTTTTTAATGAGATCAAAAGCCCCAGGGGTTTTTACACAAGTTTGAAACGGGCTGGGGGCTTTTTGACAATTTACCCTAACAATAATAGTTAGTGTTGGGTTTATAAGTTGTTAATTAGTTGGCGGATGCCTGAGACCAGACCAGAGAAGCAATGCCATCTACTCTCATGTTGTTAATTAGTTGGCGGGTTTATAGGTTGTTAATTAGTTGGCGGGTTTATAGGTTGTTAATTAGTTAGTGTTTCAGTGTCTGATGAGGTATTGTGGGACCCACAACAAAACCATCTACTCTCATAAAACAATACAAAATATTAACAAAAGACAAGAAGAAGAAGAAGAAGAAGAAGAAGAAAAGAAAAAAAGATGATGGGAAATAGAAAAATAGATGAATACAGCAGCCAATGAAAAGTAGGCACCTATATTTCCACCATCAAAAAGCATGCAAATAAGGATCAACTAGGTCCATATAGACAACCATGCAATGCGAGAGATTATAACAGCCCAGAATAAATAGTTGAGGAAACCATATGACAACACAAAATCACATCTCTGGCACCAAACATCCACATCTATATCACATAATCTCTCTTACTCTACGAACCAAGTAAACCCTGGCTCGGACCACCGACCCGTTCCCAAGCTTAAACCCAGGCCCCACCGAGAACCCCACCACCCATCCACCACCACCACCACCACACCCGCCTGCGGGCATCCTCACCACACTCTCCATGTACTCGGGGTGAAACTTCACCCCCTTGCTAGCCTCAAAGTGGCTTGGGGATGGATCAAGAGCAAATGCCAGCAGATGCAACAGCCATACCGCCTTCGCCAGTCTTAGGTACTCCCCATAGAATCCAGTCCTTGGGTGTGTCCCTGCCAGTACCTGTTGCAACAAAAATTCAATATCATTTTGTCACGACAGGGGTTGGCATACTTCTAAAGAATGAAAGAGTTAGTTGAGCATGAAAACTGCGGTAAGAATGTCACAGGTTTGGAAATCAAGTCTATCAGAAAGGAAGATTATATTTATATTAAACATTGAGAGAATAGGACGGTACCACATGCATATACACCCAACAACAAATCTGAAGGGGGGAAAAACCTATAAAGGAAAATACGGTAGGGTCTATTTTTTGCGCAGTATTCCCAAGTATAATGATATCAAAACGGAAGTAGTATGTACCAATAATAAGACGGAAGTATCCAATATCAGCATGGTACTTCACAGACATAGACGATTAATTTAGATTTGGTTTTGGGACGGTTTAAATAGTCAAGGCAATCCGGCAGGTTCTATTTTTGGCGGTCTCTATTTTCTCCTATATCCAGAACAAGGTTTTAAAAAGCGCTAGACGGTGCTAAATGGTCGGGGGTACTGCCCAACAGCCGCTATAGGATGTTTAGTGTGTGTGTGTGTGTGTAAAACTAGCGAAAGATGAAAAGAAAATCACAAAAGTTAAAAAATATACAAAAAGTTTGTTATCAAGTGTAGCGAATATGCATAGAATTATCTAAATTAAAGGGGCTAGACTCTTAGTCTTATAAACTTAAAGTCTTAATCGCCCGCCTGGCCGCTTAGTCGGTTAATTAGATCATTTAATCAAAAGTCAGGTCGGTTGTGCACCGCTCTCATCTAGAAGGATGTCCATATCGCTTACAACAACATTGTACTCACCATGTCGGCACCTTAAAGTACTAAATACATTTTCTTATGTAGATTTCATTGAGGTCTGAAGATTGGATAAGCAAGGTAGTACTTTCTGAGGGGCTGTGTATGTTCTGCAAACATTTTGAGGAGCGGTATATGTTATGCAAAATTAAGTTTGCAAGACTTGTAGTGGATCTTAGATTACTCGGTTATCGCTATTTCTTCAGCAAAATTTAAGATGTAACTAGTTATCTAAACTTCAAATCAAAACCAAACACGATAGAATTATAAATTTGAAGTTAAGTTAACTCTGTATAAGTAGTTACCATGTGGCCTTAATCGTAAACTTATGAACTATATATTGTTAAATGAGATGCTGCATGCACACCTGTCGCCTTTGCTCCGCTATCCCGAACAACGACTCCTCCATCTTTGGATGAACAATGGCCAAGTATTTCTTCCCCGCAAACTTACCTGTTAATAGCATGCATATTACTATAAAGTAATGTTGATATTATTAGGACTCCTATTAGGAACTAACATATTCAGGCTATATCTCAAAACATCCCCCCACCCCCTCACCCCCCCTCCAAAAAAAAAATGCGCGGAAATTATACCGTTAGTTACAGGCTCAGATACTATGCCAAATGAAGAATATTTGGCCTGCATATACACAAGTGTAGTCTTAAGATGATAAGGTTAATTGCACAAAACCCCCTTAAGTTTGCCATGTGTAGCTTTCATACCCCTTCAAGTAATTTATTGGTGCAAACACCTCCTCTATTCATTAGGAAAAAGCAAAAAACCCACCCCCCAAAAAACACTAAAATTTAAATTCTAATCTAAACAATACAAACAAGTTGTAAGTTATATTAGAATCATGTGAGTTGTTTAGAATTGAATTTGAGTGTTTTAAAGATTTTTTGTCTATTAGCATCGCGGCGTTTGTGCTAATCAATCATTTAAAGAGGTATCAGTGCTATACAGGGGTGAACTAAAGCGGGGGTTTGTGCAACAACCCTTTAATAAAGAAACTCAATCATAATCCAAATATTAATTACCGAATTGACAAGTCGGCAGAATGTCAAGGATCTCTCCAGGGTCCATTGACTGCATATCCCTAAACTGAGCGAAACAATCTCTACGGAACTCCAATGGATGCAACAATGAAGTTAGGGACCCATCAATGTAAAATGTCTCATTCTCGAATCCATGAAAAATTTTGCGAGTAATATAAGACTCAAGCGCGTGTTTCGCATGGTTGGGCTCCACGCTGGGGATGGTGAGGTGGTCAGTGTTTGTACCGTCGTCGGCAGTGGAGCTTTCGATGATGGAACGAGCGGCGGCGGAGATGTCCCAATGAGCGGCACGCATGAGGGAAAGGAGGTGTGCGGTGAAGGCTTTGGATGTGGATTTCACTTCTTCCATGCAGGCTTCGAAGAGTTCCGATGTTGGCGATGCTAACGGTGTACCTATCAAATACACCCAAACATCACGATTTCGCTTTTTTAATTACAGTAAGCTTGCTTAAAGTGCTACATTTGAAGGGTATTTTAAGTGGAAACAACTCTTTAAAACCAAAGATTAAGGATTTTACTGCACTAAAAAGACTTAAGGTAGTTCAAACAACGATAGTTAAGGGTATTAACTATTAAAATTACCCATGGTTTAATTAAAGGGGCTTATATATGTCTATATGTTTTTTACATGTTCGTCACTCTAAACTTCTAAAGCTAAGCTTTTCATACTTTTTAGCTTACATGCCTTGGCTTGGCAAGGTACAAACTAAAGTGAAAGAGGGGTTTTAGGAAGGGAGAATACTGGCTGTGTCAAAAACATTACATGCAAATACAATTTTTTTGACACAAAAAAGGGATAAATAAAGGGTTTTTTAAAAAAAAAATCCATAAAAGTACCAAGGAATTACTCCCTATGTTTTATAATACTAGTCTTTTATTTTTTGCACTTTCCCCCCATCAAATTATTTGTCCTTTTGGAATATTAGAATATTAAGAATTATGTTTTACTCTATGCTTCTATTGCCAATGCACTTTAGCTATAGGATTCCAAATCTAACCTTAAAAAATGCAAAATGCAATTGATGAAACCATTATAAAGTTTAAATGGTATTGTATAAAAATTATACTCTTCTTATTTAGTATGCACGAGGAACAAAACTAGAATTGTGGATAGAGGTGGTATCATTTTTTGTGCAATAAATACCATGAACTAAATCATTTAAAGAAAAATACCAACTACCATAACCCAAAAGTACTCTTAAATAATGGAGTGTCGGCAAACATTAGCATAAACAGTGATATCATCCAAAAACTTCATGTTTTGACCATTTTACCCGTCTTCTTCCTCCTCTCCTCCACTTTCCTCTTTTTTCTTCTCCTTTCACCAACAATGCCTAGTTTCCTCACCACAACAATGTTACTTGAAACGCGGAACGTTTCGGTACGCAAAACAAAAGCGGAAACAGAACGCCACTTACGGTGGAACGCAGTACAATAAGGGTAGTCTTCTTCCACATGCTTATATGGGATGAAAAACGTACCTCTAAAAAATGAAGTGTTTTTGGACTGTTTGTATGTATGTGTGTATTGATGTATAATATACATAAATATAATTTAATTTCTTTCGCTAAAAACTAAATATTTTTTAGTATAATTTAACACAAACGCAATTATATGTCCTCGTTTAACTTAAACTTCTATCGGAACAGTGATTCTTTCGATTCGGAACGTCAGTGTTCCCGAATTGGTATGATCGTACGAAATCGCAATTCGCTAGCGGCTTAACGATTGATGGTAACATAGTGTTGAGAATGTGGTCAACATATTCCCACATCGGGAAAATTGTGGGATGCATGTGGGTATAAAATATAAGTTGGGATAAGCTCACTTGAGACTTTTGGATGGAGTCATATTATATTAAAAGCTCATGTGCAATTTTTTGTGGGTCCAAACCGAGTTTTTTACATGGTTTACATGGTATAATCCCATCCTCCGTAATTCCTAAATCTCTAAATTCCTAAGTCTCAAAATCTCTATATCATCAAATTTGGAAATCTCCCTTTAAATCACTAAATCCTAAATTTTTATATCCCTAAATCTCCAAGTTTGGAAATCCCTACCCTCAAAATCTTTACATGCCCACCTACAAAATTTCTTTAAGTTCTAAAAAACTTGATCTTTTCCTCCGTTTTTCTCCTTCCTTTGCTTATCCTCCACCATCAACCCGATTCATCACTCCTCCAATCTTCAATCACATTTTAATAATCATCCTTTGTGTAATTTTTAGCTTGTAATCCACTGTTTTGTAACTTGTTATATTTTTATAAAGAAAAATAATTTAAACTCAGAAACGAGCATCACAACTCAATTATAAAAAAATTTACGGTGTATGGTAGTTATGCCTAACAATAATAGTTTTCGTCTCTTTTTTAAATAAGTTCATGATACTTCTCTCACAAAAATGGAAAGTTCAAGGGTATTTTTATGCTCGATTGATTAATTCCAAGTTTGCCAAATGCTAATAAAATCAAATCTATGAGTTCAGAATGTGATCATATATGCAATTAAGTTCTAATACGATCTTTGAGAAATAAGGAACGGGTCTCCCTCTCTCTCTCTCTACACACACAGGGGAGTGCTCCATTGCAAACCGGTCCATGTTTTTAAAAAAGGAGAACTCCCGGTCTACGACATATTTTAACGATTTGATCCATTCAAGTTGATCACCCTGCCCTCAAATATATGTGTACGAAAATTCAAAGGATTTGAATACCTCTAGCCTATGCATCGATGCATGCAAAAATGGACGTCTTTAGATAATACAATATAAACTTAATCTGATGCATAAGCTAGAGGTTCTTAAATCCTTTAAATTTTCGTACACATATATTTGAGCGTAGGGTGATCAACTTGAATGGATCAGATCAGATCGTTAAAATATGTCGTAGATCGGGAGTTCCCGTTTTTAAAAAAACGTGAACTGATTTGCAATGGATCATTCCAATATATATATATATATATATATAAGAATAATGGAGGAAAGAGACCGTAGGAGGCTTTTTCGTCATGTGACGTCTAAAATTTATATCCTTCGTGACTTTTTTCGACAATCGACACCCATCATCATCATTTTTATCATGTACGATGTGACTACACCAAATTTCATGTGATTCCACCACTTTTCCACCGTTGAATTAGCAATGTAAAAAGTTATATTGTCGGTAAACCGTTAATTTTGCAACCACCAAAATCAACGGCATAAAACTATTGGAATCAAATGAAATTTGGTGTATCAACATCTTAGATGATAAAGATAAAGATGATGGGTGCCGATCGTCGAATAAAAACATGGAGGGTGTATCTTTTCGACGCCATAGGAGGAAATTCCCTCCTATGGCACCTTTCCTCGCGCCCGTGCTCTCTCTCTCTATATATAAAAGAATAATGAAGAAAAGCATGACTTCAAAAAAAAAGTCAGAATATTAAATATATTCCTTCAACTCTCATCAAAACTTCGGGGTTTTGATGCAGCGGCAGGAACATTTCACATTATATCAAAGCAACCCAGGTTCGACTTCTACCGGATGCGTATTAAATACGGATTTATTTAAATTAAAATACTGCTACGCAAAAGCTCAGGTTTCGGCCCAAATGGCCTTTGTCCCGTAGGGACATGTTAGAAATAAAATATATTTCACATAAGTTACCGCATCAGAAAATAAATAATATTTTTTTAAAGCTTGATTTAAAAAAAAACTACTAAATTCTTTGTCTCGATTACGAGAACCTACCAAAATTATGAGAAACTATCGGAAGTTTTGTGGTAAAACACCTATTGTTTTTAAGGGACTTTATTTCGCTAGAATAAGCTCATGGTATTTTCCCCATAAGAGACCTTGGAAAAGAAGCAAGATTCATACGGTTATATCTGCAAACAGAGAAAACTTCAAAGGACTGATCAGCAAAAACAGCACACGCTCACCTAGTCCACTGATGCATCCAACTCTTTTCCCATATGGAGGAACCCTCGCTTTCCTCGCAGATCCCCTCGGCATCGTCGCCGCCGCGGTCCTCAGCCTCTCCCTCAGCCTCTCGATCTCCGCCTCCTTCGCCCTCATCTCCCTCCTCATCTCCTCCATCGCCGCCTCGTACGGGGCCGCCACCTCCCTCGCCGGCGCCGCCCCCGCCCCTCCACCTCCGGCGGCGCCCCTCCTGAAGCGATCCCTCAGCCTTCCGATCCTTCGCAGCTCCGCCACCACCGCCACGTCGGCGATCCTCATCCTCTGCGGGTCCCAGGGGCTGTGCGCATCCTGCAGGCTAACGTACGCCCTCTTCATCGCCGAAACCGCATCGAACACCTCGCTCGTCAGCGCCTCCGTCTCCTTCAGCCTCTTCAGCATCGTGGCCTCCATAGCTTCGACCGGGTTCGTGTTCTCGTCGTCGTCGTCTCCGTCGTCGTAGATGCTGGCTAGGGTTAGGGTTTCGGTCGAGGACTGATCCCGTTCTTCTTCTGATCTCTCGTGATATGAGTCCCATTCCTCTTCTTGCTTTTGATGCTGGTGTTGGCGTTGATCGATCGTGAGGCAAGAGGAGGTGACGCGATGGATGAGATCGGAGAGGGTGGGGGCTTTGAGCATCGCCATTTCTCGCTTTCTGCTGCTCACTTGCTTGATTTCTTCTTCGTTTCTGCTAAAAATTAAAAGATTTGTTCAGAGAGTGGAGAGAAGAGTGTGGCCTAGTTCAAACTTGAAGCTGTGGAATTGTTGTAATTAATAATGCCATTTGCATCGCTGCAGACATTGGACTGCATAAATTAAACTGGTCAAAGTCCATTTTTTCAAATTTTAGGGGCGTGAGATCAGTTTATAACGGATGGTAGCATCTGCATGCTCCAACCAGAGTTGTTAAAATTGCATATATATTTGGGATTCAAATCCCGCTTGCATGCAGGAACATCATGTTAGCATCGGTTATTATAAAATGGAAGGAAAAGAAATGCTTATTGTTAAAATTTTGGTCTTAGATCTATGTCCAACCGGTTGTAAAACCTTTTTCGGAAAAAAAATATAGAAGCCTCAATTTAAATAAGGCATATCTAGAGTTTGCTTTCATGATCGGCGTCGTCTATCTTGATTTTCGTCACTTAGCGCATAGTTGTGTCGATTTTTATGTCGTTAGAATTCTTTGGTACTGCATGTGATGGCGGGATAATTGATGATTTTTTCGATGATAATATGCTTGATATCTTAGATCCGCATTCGGAGATTATTCAAACTGCATGAATTTTTTTGATGATCAAAATAAATGGCATCGATCAATTAAAAAATCAATAGATATTGATCTTGCAAGTTGTTCTTAGAAAGCAGCAAGTTGCTCTCTTGTCCATGGTTCTCTATGCAAGACTTCATTTTCTGAGATATGACTCTCTATCGGTATTACCTGTCTTTTTTATTGACTCGAAGAGTGCCGCCAGCATGGTTTGTCTTTTGTTTTCTATTGCAATTCGCAGAGAAACATTGCATATCACGGCCGTTCACATTTTCCGCAATGGTCCCGAGATCATCCTTTTTCTTCCTAAAACCGCAAAAGACACATGCACAAGTCAATTACTATTCAACAATATTATAAAATTAAGGGTAAACTTTACAAAATTGCTATTGAACTATCCAGTTTTTGAATAAGCATTAACGGTACTATGCACTTAAAGTTTGATGATGTTTTACCCTAGAATTAATGATAATAAATTCTACAAAAACACGCCATAATTTTGCGAAGTTTGGAGACTAATTCCAATCCCGATTCGGACTCCATTTTGATTATGAAGCAATACGACAATTTCAGTTATTTCTAAAGTTTGGACCTTCAACATCAAAATTGTAAATTCTGTTGTCAAAACCGAGGTCCGTATCCTCTGCGCTGATCATTAGTAAAATCAATTAATGCAATTAAAGATGCACGGATTCAATCAATAAGTTTATAACAAACTAAATACAGGTGGCAATCGGACAACCGATTTTATCCGACCATGGTTTGATTTGATCGGTGCAACTCTGTACCGATAAAACCAGCGAAGAAAAGTTGTTCCGCCAAAGAGCTCACCTGTGAAGAAGCCTGTCAAAGCCGAAGCACATGCGAGGCAACATCTTCTCCGATCAGAGACGCAAAAGAATGGAGAGATCTTCTTGCATGCTTAATTGCGAATTCGTGGGCTGTTTATAAAACAGAAACTTTCGACTGATGGAACGGACACGTGGCGCAATTGATTTCTTTTCCTTTTTGAGGCCCCATGTCATGACTAAGGGTCTTATTATTAGACCGGTGAATTTGTTTACTTGTGCTTGTTGTTTGCATGGTGAAGTTAGCAATTATTTTAGCTTTTGCTTTTCTGCTGTATATTCTGCTGGGCTTTAAATGTATTCGATAGACGTTTGCACATGTTCTCCATGTGTATATGGGTTAAAAAGTAATGCAAAAAAAGAGTAATACTGTTACTGTCGGTATGGTGGAATCCACGGAGGCTACCAAGGCTCTCATTAGATACAAGATGAACCATATTATCCACCGTCTACATACTTGTATCATATATCTCGTCTTGTATCCAATAAGAGCCATGATAGACTATGAGGATTTCATCGCACCGGCGGTAAAAGGTATTACTCAAATTGTAAATGCAAATCTTCTTCAATTATAACCAGAGCTCAACAGGGAGCATGTGCATTTTGTCTATTTTCTGGTAATAAGGTTTCCCTTTTTCTCTCTCTTCCTCCCGTCCTCCCCTCCTCATGCAATATCATACATGCATCAAGGAAACTAAAACGGAAAATCATACATAACCCTTTCAACATTTATCAATTTATACAATTTTTTTTAATGAAACACTCTCTCTTATCTTTCACTCGCATATTGGCAAATGCATAAGAATCTATTTTGTGGTGTGTGCACGCAGGCATTTTATGATGAGCTGGACAATTGGGAATAAAGAAAAATGTGAAGAAAAATTCATATTTTTGGGAAAAAATGAGAGGACACGGCAAATCTTGAGTTTGGGTTATAACGATAAAGATATATGTGAAATCAAGTTTCAACTATAATCCTATCTTCTAGAATATAAAATGTATTCTCTCTTCCACTCATCAAAATTCAAAAATTATAATGAGAGTTGAAAGAATACATTGAGTTATGGAGGGTTGAGAGAATACATTTTATGTTCTAACACCGTCAATACATACTTAGCAAACAAATAAGGCAACGTAAATGTATGGAAGTGTAACAATTCAATTGCTAGATCTAGAAGCTATTGGTGATAATGGTGTAAACGCTATGGAAATGTAACAATTCAATTGCTAGATCTAGAAGCTATTGGTGATAATGGTGTAAACACAACGGAAGATAAAATTAAAAAATTTCCATTAACACCAGGCAGGGTTTATAAATTAGCTTAATTATTAATAAAATCAATTAATTTTTAACTGATTCGAAAAGATAATACTTTTGCACAAATTCGGATTTGCATATCGTTCGTTGTGCTAGCGATTCCTTCTCCAATCAAGACGACTTAATTTCACCTTGACGATTTCCTTACTTGTCTCCACACGAATCTCCAAGAACAATAAACTCTAATTAATTAGTTAGCTGATCTAATTAATTAGATAGAATTATAATTAAAGAAGTGAAATTAAAAATATAATTTTTAATTTATTTTTTCTAATAAATTTCGGCTAAAAGAAAAGAGGGATGGCCAAAATTTTTAGTAAGCGATGAAGGAATTGATTAGGGTTTGTGTTTGTATCAAATAAAAGCCTATATATAGGAATATAGTTTTCTAATAAAACCCTCACAATTAATTAATTTATTTAATCTCTTAAACAAACTAATTGGTTATTACTTAATACATGTTGGCCCACACATATACATATGCATAAAATATTTAATACACATCAAATGCACAATAATATTATGTGTGTGTGTGTTATATTCATAATATAATTAATACATATATATGGACATGTATTATTTACTCATTTAATATCGTAAATTATTTTGAGTAGCACGTCAAATACGTATTTGACAATTTTACCCTTATTTAATTAGTAGTATATCAAATATACTAATTTAATTAAATCTCTTTTGTACATCAACTATATACTATCTCTTCTTTGGGTTTATAGTTCTATATTTGGTAAGTAGGAGTTCACATATGTGTGACTCCGGAGGCTCGACGTTTACTCAGCAGTAGATAATTAATTCGAACAATTCGAGCTAATTCTGTAAGTAGTAAAATCCACAAGTGTATAAGGACGATAACTATATAATTAGACGATCTGGGTAAACTGTCAATGACTGGATTGGAATAGGAAAATACTATCCAAGCAAATTAATACCTATCGGTAACAACTACAGTACGGTCCGATCTGTTCGTCTACTTGTACTCCTTATTTGGTTTAGGGCTTGGTAGTACTGTCAAACCCTAATAACTTAAATAACTATTGTATTGATATTATCACGTATTCCTGAGATCAAACTAATAACCACTTATCATTTGATCGCTAGTAGTCTGACCAGAGATTTTAGATCATTGATATATCACATACTGTAGAACACTGTTCTCTATATACCGGAGAAACGAATCCCATGTTAAGTCCTCACAACTTTCATATGTATTCGATCATACCCAATTACTACCGTCATACACAGTATCAATGGATCTGAGGTTGAGTAGTAACTAAAGTAATCTCCCACACACGCAAGATACTATGGCGAGTCTCGGGTTTGGAGACCAAGTCGTACCAGTTGTCATTATATGAATTTCTATCTGACAGTTACGTATAATTACCAATTGGACTAGTTAGGTATACTTATCATCTATAAGTACCTGCATACGATACTCTAATGTTACCACACCAGATGACTATGAGAACAGCCTTCATTTACTCTGATGAGTAAGCATAATATACACTAGTCTTCCGGAGTATCGATGTCCTGTCTCGATCTCCTACGACTAGGAACATTCAAGAATATATTTATCGACTAGTTAGGTCTCACTATTGTGTTTACATCACAATCCTGTAGTCTAGTATTATTCTACGGACTTTATTAGTAATCAATAATAAACAGAGTAATAAAAAATATACCAATAAAGAAATAACCAAATAATATATTATTATTACGAACGAGAAAGTTCTTTACATATATGTCACAATTACAACTAATTGTCTCTAAGGGTACCTACATCTAATAATGTCCCACTTGCACTTAGTGTGACGACTCTGAAACCCCTATACAGAATTATTTGTTTAAATATATAGAAAGGGATACTTCAGCATGCTGTCAATTTATAAGTTATTTTTGTTCAATAAAAACAAGAAGTAACTTATAGCTCACTGGTAAAGCCTCTACACTGTTGCGACATAGCCTGTGTGTTTGAATCCCATCAGACCTAATTATTTTTTAAGATTTTTCTTTTTAATTTTTCGGAAGCCCAATAGTTGCACATGCAATTCATAGAAAAACGAAAAGTTTCAGAAAAATTAAACATGCACAAAAAGGAGTAAACAATGATTAAAACTGGTGGCACGAATCTCAAGGCAATTGCCTAAGATTCGACCGTCCATTCTTGGCTTTTGGCCAGCGCTGACGGTTCGATTGGCTCCAATCGCCTCCATGCTTTACACACTAGTCCCTTCGACTCCCCTCAACTCCGCTGCACTGTTTGATTTTCCTGCAATTAAACAGTGACCCTTCAATTCACCATTTAACACCATTTTATTTCTTTTAATCCAAAATTTTAATTCCCAAACCCTAATTCTTCACTATAAATACCATCCTATACCCTAGCTTCCCTCTATTCTGAAAATTTCTATCAAAATTATCCTAAAAGTTCCTAAGTGTAAGTGGAGTCAAGTGGAGTTAGCGACTAAACCTTTTCATCAAAGATCAAAACCGTTTCCGGAGCTTCCGCGACTCCACGGAATCCCCTTCTTTTCTTTAACATCTTTCCAAGGCTACACAATGAGTAAGTCTCCTCTTCTCTCTTCTTCTTTTATCTCAAACCACCTTCTAAAAATATATCGGTAAAGTAGAGTTAACTCCGATATGTGTAGTTTTAACCTTTATACTCCCCTTTTTAAAACAAATTAGGTTAAACTAACTTTCTCATATTAATCGTAACGTTGTTTACAATCATTAGTTTTGAGTTTAACCAAAATTTTCATGTGAAACAATCATGTAACGAACTTTTCATTAAAATACCATGAACTTTAGTATAACCCTTTTTCGATAACTAGTATACCCATGTTTAGAATATTCACGGGGTAACGACCCACCCTACACGTACACTATAGTTTCATACGCACACTATGGTTTCATAGCACGGTATTATAAGAATATGGGTAATTTTAAAAAAATATCTTTTTCATTAAAATACCACACTTAATCGGCATTTTTATAATTCTTGGCAATTACGCCTCTATAACCCTCGTTAAGCGACCTGCTAATAGATGGTGCGGATTATCGCACATCCTCTGGACAGTAGAGTGAGATGCAGAACTCCTCATGGAGTATTCGGTCTTAAAAGGAAATAAAAATACGGTTTTTAAGAAATACGACTTTTTTAAATAAATATTAAATTTTGGAAAATTATATAAAACTATGAATTCGTATTTTCAATAAAAACATATTATGAAACTATATTTATAAAATGAAAGATTAAAATTTTAATAAAGTAACATCAAGTTTCCAAAAGATCTAGTTTTCATAAAAAAAAATACCATAAACTTTTAAAAGCTAGGTTTTTATCATTAAAACACCCCAACAATTAAAAAACATGTTCATGAAAACCCTAAATATTACAAATCACTCTCAATATTGTATTTTAAACTACATTAAAGTATTTTTCATAAAACCTCCTCGAGATATGCAAACAATATTTTAAGGACTCTAGAATAATATAGGCTTAAGCGGTATCATTTCTCTTTAGCCTCGGAGAGCCGGAGAAAGTGAGTACTTGCCTATTCAGGCTAGACAACTTAACGGAGTTTTCAATGATAATTGTCTTGAAAAAAGATACAAATCCTGCCATCCATGTGCAGCAGTTGCCGATTACTTCCGAACCTAAGAATTTCAAAAGCCAAATCCGTTCACAAGTTTCTGACTTCAACCTGAATTCAAACTCAAATCAGAATCCAAAATCAAATACAAACTTGAATATTTGATCATGAACCTGAACACTCGAATTCAAATATCAAATTCAAACTTTGTCACGTCCTGCTTCCCAGTAGACGGAAACGGTGACGTGGCAGGCCGCAACGTATTTACTAAGAAATAAATACGTTAAGCGTAATTAAGAAATATATAAATGTATAAGAATGACAAAAGTATTAAAATAAAACAACAACTTTATTTATATTCATCTTTACATACAACTGTTTGAAAATAAAAGATACAATGAGTAAAACAGTGCCTAAACAATGACATACAGGAAAGTAAGTGCAAAAGAACTAGTAGTCAGGCTGTGCCGCAAGCTGGTCTAAGTCCTCCTGGCTCAGCTCAATCACTTCGGTGTCTGGTCCTCCTGACGAACATTCCAAAGAAGAAACAGAAAGGAATGTCGTCAGTGAACTAACGCTCGGTAAGTCCCAAAAGAAGAAAGTGAAAAAGTGTATAGAAAGAAATGAACAGTAAAATGTATATAACAGATTACTGGTATATGATAGTTATTATAACGTGGTTGTTTGTAATTTGGTAAAGAGGATATTCATGTATACGAGAGGAGTCCATCTTACCTCGTGGACTATGGTAACATGTAGTATAAGGCCCCGTCATAACTCATGGGACAACGACACGAGAATTCATGTAGGTGTCTTTTAAGTGACCTCTCGTGCCACGATATACGTTCCGTACCAATCTACCCCTTTATCCCCGTGTAATGTATTGTATAGATTATGTTTACAAATCTTGCCGAAACTATGGATACAAAATGTTCAAGTATTCATGTTTAGGATATAATCATGTATTCAAGTAGTCAAGTCAAGTTCAAGTCAAGTTATAACCATGGTTCGGTCAAATCAAGTCAAGTATACATATTTGATATTGATGATTGAATTCGAGTATTCATTTTCATGATCAAGTATTCGGGTTTGATTTTGGATTTAAATTTGAAGTTAGACTCAGACTGAGTCAGACGCTTGTACTGATTTAATTCTTGAATTCTTAGGTTCGGAAGTCATCAGCAACTGCTGCACATGGATAGCAGGATTTGTGTTTTTTTTCCGAGACAATTATCATTGATAACACCGTTAAGTTGTCTATCTTAAATAGACAAGCACCCACTTTCTCCAGCTCCCTGAGGTTCAAGAGAATTGATCCCGCTTAAACCTATATTTACTAAAGTTCTTAAAATATTGTTTTTATATAACTCGAGGGGGTTTTATGAAAAATATTTTAATATAGTTAAAAAGTAAATCTCGAGGGTAATTAGTATTACTTAGGGTTTTCATGAGCATGGATTTTAAGTATTGGGTATTTTAGTGATAATTACTTACCTTGGAAAGTTCATTGTATTTTATTGAAAAACTTGTCCTTTTTGGTATCTTGATAGTATTTTATTGTCATTTATTAATCTTTCATTTTTAAAAAAATATAGGTTTATTATATTTTGAAAATATGGATTTATAATTTTATATAATTTTTCTAAAAATTAATTTTATTTTATTTAGAAAAATTCGTATTTCTTAAAAACGTATTTAAATCCTTTCAAAATCGAATGCTCCATGAGAAGGTTTGCATCTCGCTCTATTAGCCCGAGGATGTGCGATAATCCGCACCATCCATTAGCGGGTCCCCTAACAAGGGTTGTAGGTGTATAATTGCAAAGGAAATGAAATACCGCTTTTAAAAGAAACCCGGTTTTAGAACTATATGGTATTTTATTGTAATGCTATTCTTCTAACCAAAACTACATACAAATAGGTATCGTGCTATGAAACCAAGTGTGCGTGTGGGGTAGTTCGTTACCCCGTGAAGTTTTTCTAAAGGTATTGTTAAGCAATTTTGTCGAAAAGATGTGATAACAAAATTCATGGTATTTTAATGTAAAAGTTCAAATATGGTTGTTTTACATGAGATTCTTGATTTAAACTTGATTCCAAATATTGGTATTAAGATTATAAATGAAATGGTAAAATTGGTTTGACCAAATGATAAAAGGAAATGGAGTTATAGGTTTTAGAAAAGATGATATCGGTAATAACTCCACTTTTACTGATTTTGATTAAAAATGAAATTCAATGAAGAGAAAGGGAGTTTGAGAGGGACGTATGGTTTAGAAAATTCAAAGAAAGGTTAAAGAAGAGAGGATGAAATTCGTGGTGTCGCGGAAGCTCCGGAATTGGCTTCGATTTTCGCCGTAACCAATTTGCTCGCTAACTTCACTTTACTCGACTTGCACTTAGAAGCTTTTTAGAGAGTTTTGGCTAGAATTTTCAGAATGGTGTTGAGCCAAAATGCGGGGTGGTATTTATAGTGGAGAATTAGGGTTTAGGAATTAAAAATGTGGATTAAATGCATTAAAATTGTGTTAATTGGTGAATTGAAAGGTCTCTTTTTGATGCAGGGAAATCAAACAGCGCAGAGGGGTTAGGGGTAGCTGAAGAGTAATGTGTACAGAGCATGGGGCAATTTGGGCACCATCTGACCGTCCCCGCCGGTTTTATTTCAAGTTTGGCCGGTCGATCTCGAGGCAAATGCCTCGAGATTCACGCCACTTGATTAAATCTCTGTTTAAACCATTTTGCACATATTTGATTTTTCTGAACTTTTCATTTCTCGTGTATTACACATGAAATCTTTTGGGCTTCCAAAAATGTAAAAAGAAAAATCAGAAAAAATAATTGTGTCTGATAGGAATCGAACACAGGGGCTACATCACAGCAGTGCAAGGGCTTTACCAGTGAGCTATAAGTTATTTCTTGCTTTTATTTAATAAAAGTAATTTATAACTCATACACAGACTGTAATACTTATTTCTGTACATTAACAGTGAAATTTTCTATACAAAGATTTCAGAGTCGTTATATTCTACCATCCTTATAAAAATTTCGTCCTTGAAATTTACAATTACATAGGGACTAACTTTAAAAAAGATAAGGGTATCTTGCACGATGTCTTCTTCTCGTTCCCATGTTGATTCTCCTGGCAAATCTTTTTTCCACATCACTCGGACCAAGTTTACTTCCATGTTCCGCAATGTCTTCACCATTCGGTCTAGCATCTCAACCGGTTGTTGCTCACAGGTTAGGTCAGTCTGTACTGTGAGCTCTGAGTGATCAAGTATATGACTGAGGTCGCTCACATATCGTCGCAGTTGGTATATATGGAACACGTTGTGCACTCCTTCCAATAAGGGTGAGAGTGCTAAACGGTATGCCACTTCTCCAACTCGTTCGAGTATGTCGAACGGTCCTATATATCTTGGACTTACTTTACCCCTCTTGCCAAAGAAGATCACTCCTCTGTTTGGAGATATCTTTAGAAAAACAGGGTCTCCAGGTTGAAACTCCAGATGTCGACGCTTAGCATCTGCCCAATGCATCTGTCGGTCTTGGGCTATGCGCATCCTTTCCCTGATCGTGCGAACTACGTCCACGGTTGCCACGATCTTCTCTGGTCCAAGGAGTTCACGATCTCCAATATCGTCCCAACTTAGTGGTGAACGAAACTTCTGTCCGTAGAGTGCTACGAATGGTGCCATTCCAATTCTTGCTTGATAGCTGTTGTTGTATGAAAATTCCATAAGGTGTAGGTGATCTTCCTACGAACCTCCGAACTCTAACATACAAGCTCTTAGAACGTCCTCCGGAATCTGAATTGTTCTCTCGGACTGTCCATTCGTTTGTGGATGATAAGCCGTGCTGAAATTCAGACTCATTCCCAGTCTAGCTTGCAGACTCTGCCTAAATTGTGATCGGAATCTGGTATCACGACCGGAGACGACACAAACAGGTACTCCATGTAATCTCACGATCTCCTGCATAAGTTCATGGGTATCAAATATGGTACATTTTGAAGGTTTAAATATTACTATGGATTTATGTTTACCTCCATGTACTTCTTTGCTAATGTCTCGGTTGATTGACCAACTCGAAATGGAATAAAATGAGACGACTTGGTGAGTCGATCCACAATAATCCATACCGCGTCGTTATCTTTCATGCTGCGAGGAAGGGAATTCACGAAGTCCATAGTAATGTGCTTCCATTTCCATTCTGAGATTGGTAACGGCTGAAGTAGACAAGCAGTTCTATGATGTTCAGCCTTCACTTGCTGACACACCAAACACTTGGCTACGCTCCTTGATACTTCGCGCTTCATTCCATACCATTAGTAGTGTTGCCGTAGATCCTTGTACATTTTTGTACCACCAGGGTGTACAGAATAAGGAGAGATGTGAGCTTCTTTCATCAACTCTTCTCAAACTGGGCCGTTTGGTACACATAATCGACTTCCATATCGCAAGGATCTATCTTCGTGAATGATGAAGTCAGTTCGAAGTCCACTTTCTACTTGTTCTCGGATCTTTTGTAGCTTGGCATCATTTTCTTGAGCTGTCTTGATCTGATTGACAAGAGTGGAATGGACTTGTAAGTTCATCAAATATGACGCGTTACCCGGCATAACTAAAGGGTTCCGGCAGCGCCCCGGCCATCAAAACGCGGCCAATATATGGAACAAAATTTTTCTAAATTGGCGCTACCACTACCCGATTTACGGATCGACCTTAAAACCTAAACTAGCATGCTAACTAAGAGTTGGAATCGTTATACCGAGTTGATCCGTGTATTTCGGTCTTCATTCCAAGCTCCTAGCGGCTCCTTGATGTGGTTTGGTCGCTTGTCTTCCTCCATCTCCGATGATCCACCCGAGCGAAACGGTGCAAGCTCCAACCTCGACGAACGAGGTAACCGACGCTCCAAAGTCGCTAGCTATGGAGAGTCGAGGTGTAGTAGTGTGTCGCTATGTTTTTCTCTCTACCCTTGAGCTCAAGAGAGCATCCATAAAAGATGAATGGAGTGAGAAAACTATGGTATGAAGAGCTAATAAAATGGCTAAGTATTTTTTTTAAGCATGAGAGAGTGAGAGAGAGAGCTCAGTGTAATAATGTGATCATGAATCAAAATGAAAATGAGCCCCCCATCCTTAGTGGCCGGCCCCTCTCTCTCTCCCCCATCAAAAAATCCCCACCATTTCTTTTTACAATTAAAACAATAAACAATGCAAACCATGCTTTGCTACATGCCTCACAACATGCACAAAACCATGCTTTGACCATGTTCATGCCATGTCACCCCTCCACCTCATTTCCCAAAAGATTTTCAATAAAGAAAATCAATAATGAGGTGGTATCTTCTAGAAGCTATTCCGTATAAAATACGGAATACTTCCCGGTACATGTATCGAAATACATATACGCGTACTCGTATAAAAATACGAATAGCCGAGAGAGAAAACGAATAGTGAACAATAATACTAGAATACATATATATAAATACATATGTAAATTATTAAATCAAAACCTGATTTAATAATCTGGCTTAAGCCTAAGCCGCTGGTATTATCAACCGTCCGATTAAAATCTGCGCAGCATGTGCACATATTTAACCGGACACCTGTATGTACCAACATACCTCATGTACACCATATCGTCTGAACCGTGAAAACCCTCTGTGTGGGACTCTAAAGACTCGTCAATACGCTGGCAGTGGGTTTAACCACAAGCACGTCAGCGGCAGTAGCTGTACGTAACGGCTACCCAGGTAATGAGCGAAAGGGAGGCCGACGAGCAAACTCATCCTGAACCCCTACTGAGCCTGTCAGTGACAATATCCGTACAGTCCGGTCTGTTCGTCTAAGAGTATCGCATATTGAGTTTAGGGGGTGGATAAAGTCAGACCTCTAACAACGCGATATTTAGTGTCGGCATGTAACCCATCACCTCCTGAGAAACTGTCGATCCTGGATCGGTAATCCTCGTCTACCATGGCAATGGATTTTTGGTGATGGCCATCCGTACACAATGCGACATCAACCCCCAATACCGGGAGAGACGAATCCCCGACGATCCGATCACTGCCTCCATGTGGCTCGGGACTGTACCCAACTAAAACATGTTTGCACGACTCCTTTGAGCCGTGGTAGGGTAGTAATCAAAGTACAGTGGGAACTCACACGAGACAAACGACGATCTCAGGTCGACAGACTAACCTGTACACATGTCACCTGGGAACTGCTATCTGACAATAGGTATAATACCAATTAGCAGGTTCGCGGCGAGTCCGTCCAGTGCACTCATAACCCAATGAACACCTGCATACTATCTTAGGTGAACAAACTAACACCAATGGCTTGTGAGACCTGGCCACCGCCCCTCATCGGGGTCTTGATCAGTATACACTAGTCTACACTGGAGTATCGATGCCCGGTCTCGATACTCCTACGACTAGGGACATTTAAGGATGTGCTTAGAGACCCCAGCTCTCATATATATGATCGCTATCATAATGCTGGCAGTCAAGCAAGAATCCTATGGGCTCTATCAACATGTACATGATGATAAAGACAAACCAGATAGCATACTATCATCTTGAGTAAGACTGTTTTATCGGTATAGGTCCTGCCTCAATCATCATAATCACTAGTCCGCGACTATGATAATTGCCTTGAGGCCACTATAGCCAACAATCTCCCACTTGCACTTAAGGTTAATTATTACGATGTTGCATACCCACAGCCCGTATGATACAGAACACCCAACTTCTGTACAAATCAGTTTCACAAAGCCCGTTTGCGAAAATGATTGCGTTCGAGAAATAGCCTCAGTGAGTGGATACGCTCCAATGTTTCTTTCTGTATCTCTCTATATCTCAATTTCGCGGAGAAAACTATCTCCCGATATACCTGTCTTAGAATTTGTCTGGATATCTGATGGGACCCAGTTCATAAATGAACTCCAAATCTAGCAAACTACTCAAACTGTATCGTCCACAGAATTTAATCAGTATCATGCGCCATGCATTCCCTCAGTATCCGCTTGGACCACCCGTCCAACATACTGTTCATCATAAAGAGGGAAAACTATAACTCTGACAGTCACTCTGTCATCCAGGTCACCTTGGAAGCCTGAAATGATAACCGTCTCCCGAAGGAGACTGCCGTAATCATTTCCCAAGAACATCCATTTATGTTCAATAACTGCTTCCCAATGTTTCTCCAGGATTGGATTAATATATCTGCTTATTGCATCTAGTGCAAAAGCAATATCCGGTGTGGTACTCGACATATCATGAATAACTCAATTTCCTAAGCAAGTGATATGCTAATCATGCACATCCCTCTCCCCTTTAGTCTGTAAGACACCTTTAGAGAGGGTGACTCCATCATCTGCAGGTAAACTACCATGCCAGGAGTCGTCCATTTAATGTCAAAGTACCCAGATTAGGATACTTCCCAAATCTAGATCTAAAACCATAGATCTAGTAACCAGAAAACTTGATATTATTTCTATATCCTATGTGGAGAAACAACTTTGTGACAACCAAAGTATAACCGATCGTAGTATAGGAATATCCCTTCCTATCAAGTGCATGTCATCCCAATACCTGGACATCACTCTCTACTACCTTCTTAGCAGATCCATCTCCTATTCTGATGAAGTCAAAACCTATGACTGTTACATCAAAAAATAGATGATTTATTTCCGCTATACCTACTTTAGTCTATAAATAGACATAAGCTACTTGCCCACTATTCTTCCGCTGCTCCCACTGACCACAACAACCCTCTGGCAGAGTCATATACACGTGCATTTCTAAAGATAGTTTAGAACGACGCTATACTTATCCTCCTGCCGGGTCTTATAGTCTAGAACAACAGTAATGGCAAGTCTGGGTAAACAGGAACCTCCCTGTCACCGTTTCTGAGAAGACCGAAGTACTTCTCGGGTGCCTGAGGTTACCCACCAAATCTGCGGAGTGGCTAATGGAATATTAAATCCAATTGAATTCTTAGGTTCTATTAAATTTCCAGTAATCGTTTGTGGTTCTGGAATAACTTCCAGTTCTACCATACTCCCACTTCTGTTTTCTGAAAAAATCCATTTTACTAAAACTGTGGCGAATCAAGAACAATATAAATATTGATCTTCCTGATGGTAGAAAGTTAACCCTCGTCAAAGCCCGGGATAACCCACAAACAACCATTACTGAAACGTGCCTCGAGTTTATCCGGATTCTGGTTTTAAGCATCAGCCGGACAACTCCCTATACCTTAACATTGTCAAGATATAAATTGATTCTATATATATATCTGATATAGAAACAAAAGCACTAATTTAATTGGAACCGGATTCAAAATCATGCAGTTGTCTCCAGCACATATCAACCAAATGGAATGATGTCAATCAGCATTACTCATCTAAGAGTGTATCCATATATGAGTAACCTGAAAAAGAAACTAGTTCTCAAAGCCATTACTATTAACGGAATACCAAACACAAGTATCTACATCTTCTACTTCCTCGAAGAATCCTGATACTTCCAACAAATGATTCTCTAATTTATTCTTATACCTATAACTTCTCAAAATCTGAACCTTGTATTTCAACGAAATACATGTCTAGAATGAGAGATGTTATGAGTAAACAGAATACAGTGTGAGTACCAACCCCATTGTCCTAATAGACACTGGACAACATACAATACTTTGTATAAGTCCCCTGAGTTCAATAACTCAAACTCTGTGCGTCGTAGGTTGAAAAACTGTACTATGGTTAAGAAGAATTACACCGCTGTTGAATGCACCTTACCTAATCACCAGCTAATATAGGTAAATGTCACAGACATAATATCAAAAAGTTATATCTCACTTTATAAAATAAATGTACAGATATATCAGTTTGAAATTAGTGCATAACAACGGATATTCAAAACTAAATATTTGCCATCCGGCAAATCCAGATGATTTCCTCAAATATCACCAATTACAACGAATTCCGATATAATGAGGATCTAATCACCCAGTTCCCAATATCTTACTCCCACTCATCATCCGTAATAACATGCAGATGTGAGAAACTGATCTGGTAAATACATACCCTGGAGTTAGATTCTGATTAGGAAAACAGTTTTCAATTAACATTGCACAGTGAAACCGAAACTTGAAAATGTTTCAAAAGGGTTAACTGGTATTCCTAATAACGCCTCTTCCATTATCTTGAATCATGACAGTAACTATATACTTACCTGCCCTCACTGCAATCCCTTTATTATGTCTTTACTTATTACCTTCTGTACACCTCCTTTACGCTAATTGGTTTTCTTCATTCCCTACCTTTCGGCACCAGCCTAAGGTTTGGAAGAAGACTATCCAATAAGTGTAATAGGTGTACTCTCCTAATCTTAGGAGCCCTCACAACCTGCGAGAAGGTAAAGAGAAAAGACATCTGAATAATCCTATTCTATTTCTCCTGAACCAGAATCCATCCTCGAAAAAGTTCCTTCGAGTTCGTATGTAACTATACGATGGATTTATCCAATGGAAGTGGATATCCGTAATGATACGGAGTGTCCTAGAGAAATACAAAGTGGATGTAGGAGTGGCAGGGGTATACCTGGTTTCGTCGTGAATGATGGTGATCGCAATTTCCTTTACCATTATTCTAATCCCTTTATATGTCTTTACTTATTACCTTCTGTACACCACACTTAACCTTAATTGGTTTTCTTCCTTCCCCACTTTTCGGCACCTGCTTATGGTCTGGAGGAAGACTATCCAATAAGCTCAATAGGTGTACCCTCTCCTAATCCTAGGAGCTCTCACAACCTGAGAGAAGGTAAAGAGAAAGGACAACCGAATAATCCTATTCAATCTCTTCATAACCAGAATCCATTCTCGAAAAAGTTCCTTCGAGTTCGTATGTAACTATACGATGGATTTATCCAATGGAAGTGGATGTTCGTAGTGATACGAGGTGTTCTGGAGAAATGTAAAGGTGATATAGAAGTGGCAATGATGTATGCGACACCGTGATATTCCAAAAGTCAAAGTGTTTTAAGAAGGTTCGGTTAACTTGGTTTCATGAGTTTTAGTCAAAGGTCGGGTCATAGTCGTAGCCAGAGAGAGAGAGAGAAAAGAAATACTCAGCGTGCACTCTAACCTAGATTAGAATGGTTAATTATTTTATCTAATCTGGATGGCTCCCACTGTTTCCTCGAATTCTCCTCCAAACCCAAAAGGAGAATTAGTCGGAATTACCCGAGGAGTAATCCTACTCATCAGTGGGAATCGGGATCCAACTATCATTGCATGATAACCTGATGGAAGCCACTCAAGTCACCACACTCCAGAAGGTATGCGCAAGCCTGGCAAGTTTTCTGTATGTTTGAAACTCCCGATGTGATTGTTACCCCTAGGACCCAAGTGACCTTGACGGAGTCAACAAATCAAAGAGTCCTAGTCAAGTTCAACCCGTCATTATCTTGATTGCATTAAACCCACCCGCACGAGCCCTTGACGGAGTCAACAAGGCTGCACGACTGTCCTAACCAATTACATATCCATGCTACAAACAAGCACCACTCAGCTACCTCACACTACGCCTTGACGGAGTCAACAAACGCAGCACGAATACTAAGTACTACTTGTAGGAAATGACGGAGGGCTACGGCTGGTTTTTGGCGAAAAACCTTTAACGTAATGAACTAGATCTCGTTGAAGGAATCCAAGTGGTTTTATAAATATATAGTGGCGAGAACTTTTGCTAAAGAGGTCACTCCCGGTGAAGGGATCTCGGCTCTTTCCCCGTAGAATGAGGTGCAGGATATTCCAAACTGAATACCACGATGCAAAGCAAAATAATCGACTATAGAAAAGTTATTACGTTGACGCAAACTTTTACTCAAGGGGTCACTCCCGATGAAGGGATCTCGGCCCTTGCCTCGTCGAATGAGGTGCTGGATATTCCAAAATGAATACCACGATGCAAAGCAAAAGTGTACGTCTGTAATGTCAGTTTTTTAAAAAACTTGGTTCCAACAACATCATATTTGGGTTTGTTTTATCCTTGCATTGATAAGAATCTATGCAGTCCCATCAATTAATCACACCAGAAAAGAACGAAAAAATGTACGTATATGCCATCCGCATTCGCCACTGGGCCCCGTCATCACCCGTTAGGTTACTTAACTAACGACAGAGCGGGGGCTGGACTAGCGCGGGTGCAAAACATATACAACATCTACTAATATATATAAATATATTTATAACATTCGTCCCGGACATGATATAAAGCAACATCACAGAAATATCACAGAAGCAACACAGAATGGTGGATAATCTGGAGCCCCGAGTTTCACTTGAGCCGCAAGTGAGACCCGACGTTCCCTGTCGTGTGGATAGCATGCGCAATGAAACCTAGACCCCTACGAGCGCGGCAAGTTACCCGCCAAAACCAGAAGTGAGGCAGCCCCCTTCAACAACGTGAATGGGCCACCCGGCACTTCTCGGAATCCGGTAACTTGAGCACCCCTCCTGGGTCAACCTATACCCCCTACGAGTGTGGCGAATAGCCCGCCAATTCTAGAGTAAGGTCCCCTCCGTCTCAACGCCATGTGATGCGGACCAGTTGCCCTCTAGAACCCGGCTATTTGTGCACTCCACCTCGGGGTAATCCTAGTACAGAAAATTAAAATAATATACAAGGGTGACATCGACCTTAGCCCGGTCGTGCCCCAAAAGAATAATATACAAACTGGCAATGACGGCAGTCCATATATCGGACGCTCGCCCCGCAATATCAAATGTACAAATGAAAACAACTGTACTATCATTGCACCATTGCTATCCACCATGACGATCCAACCAACATCACAGCACAACACAGAACATCAACGTGTATGTCACGTTCGCAAACCCGTCTAAAATACATATAGCAATTAGACGAGTTTACCGATCAAGTGACATTCACGGTCGCAGATAGAAATGTATGTACTGTTAAACGCACACTTAAAATATCGATCGACTAAGTTCCAAATTGGCCCCAATAGCAAAACAACACTTCATTGAAATCTGGGCCAAAACAGAATATCACAAAAATCACAATTCCAAGTAAATGAGCTACAGAAAAATTTTGGACGCCCGTTGCTACTAAATAGCTGCGGAACCACCGCCAATAGGGGCTACGTGCGGCGGATCCGCGACGCTTTAGAGGAATCATGAGCCCAAAATTTTTAAGTACCCATAAAATTGCCTGCACGGATTTTTAAGATGCCTGAAATAATTTTTTGACCACTTTGGAAAATCGGCAGCAAACCCAAAAATGAAATCGTGATTTTGGTAAATTCCATTGATCGATCTTTTAACCATGTTTAAACAAGCTAGTAAGGGGTTTAAAGGGTGGCTCTGATACCATGAAGGGTTCCGGCAGCGCCCCGGCCATCAAAACGCGGCCAATATGCGGAACAAAATTTTTCTAAACTGGCGCTACCGCTACCCGATTTACGGATCGACCTTAAACCCTAAACTAGCATGCTAACTAAGAGTTAGAATCGTTATACCGAGTTGATCCGTGTCCTTCGGTCTTCATTCCAAGCTCCTAACGGCTCCTTGATATGGTTTGGTCGCCGGTCTTCCTCCATCTCCGATGATCCACCCGAGGGAAACGGCGCAAGCTCCAATCTCGACGAATGAGATAACCGACGCTCCAAAGTCGCTAGCTATGGAGAGTCGAGGTGTAGTAGTGTGTCACTATATTTTTCTCTCTACCCTTGAGCTCAAGAGAGCATCCATAGAAGATGAATGGAGTGAGGAAACTATGGTATGAAGAGCTAATAAAATGGCTAAGTATTTTTTTTAGGCATGAGAGAGTGAGAGAGAGCTCAATGTAATAAGGTGATCATAAATCAAAATGAAAATGAGCCCCCCATCCTTAGTGGCCGGCCCCTCTCTTTCTCCCCCATCAAAAAATCCCCACCATTTCTTTTTACAATTAAAATAATAAACAATACAAACCATGCTTTGCTACATGCCTCACAACATGCACAAAACCATACTTTGACCATGTTTATACTATGTCACCCCTCCACCTCATTTCCCAAAAGATTTTCAATAAAGAAAATCAATAATGAGGTGGCACCTTCTAGAAGCTATTCCGTATAAAATACGGAATACTTCCCAGTACATGTATCGAAATACATATACGCATATTCGTATAAAAATACGAATAGCCGAGAGAGAAAACGAATAGTGAACAATAATACTAGAATACATATATATAAATACATATGTAAATTATTAAATCAAAACCTGATTTAATAATTTGGCTTAAGCCTAAGCCGCTAGTATTATCAACCGTCCGATTAAAGTCTGCGCAGCATGTGCACATATTTGACCGGACACCTGTATGTACCAACATACCTCATGTACACCATATCGCCTGAACCGTGAAAACCCTCTGTGTAGGACTCCAAAGACTCGTCAATACGCTGGCAGTGGGTTTAACCATAAGCATGTCAGCGGCAGTAGCTGTACGTAACGGCTACCTAGGTATTGAGCGAAAGGGAGGCCGACGAGCAAACTCATCCTGAACCCCTACTGAGCCTGTCAGTGACAATATCCGTACAGTCCGGTCTGTTCGTCTAAGAGTATCACATATCGAGTCTAGGGGGGTGGATAAAGTTAGACCCCTAACAACGCGATATTTAGGGTCGGCATGTAACCCATCACCTCCTGAGAAACTGTCGATCCTGGATCGGTAATCCTCGTCTACTATGGCCATGGATTTGTGGTGATGGCTACCCGTACACAATGCGATATCAACCCCCAATACCGGGAGAGACGAATCCCCGACGATCCAATCACTGCCTCCATATGGCTCGGGACTGTACCCAACTAAAACCTGTTTGCACGACTCCTTTGAGCCATGGTAGGGTAGTAATCAAAGTACAGTGGGAACTCACACGAGACAAATGACGATCTCAGGTCGACAGACTAACCTGTACACATGTCACCTGGGAACTGCTATCTGACAATAGGTATAATACCAACTAGCAGGTTCCCAGTGAGTCCGTCTAGTGTACTCATAACCCAATGAGCACCTGCATACTATCTTAGGTGAACAAACTAACACCAATGGCTTGTGAGACCTAGCCACCGCCCCTCATCGGGGTTTCGATCGGTATACACTAGTCTACACTGGAGTATCGATGCCCGGTTTCGATACTCCTACGACTAGGGACATTTAAGGATGTGCTTATAGACCCCAGCTCCCACATATATGATCGCCATCATAATGCTGACAGTCAAGCAAGAATCCTATGGGCTCTATCAACATGTACATGATGATAAAGACAAACCAGATAGCATACTATCATCTTGAGTAAGACTGTTTTATCGGTATAGGTCCTGCCTCAATCATCATAATCACTAGTCCGCGACTATGATAATTGCCTTGAGGGCACTATAGCCAACAATAACTACTTCGATCGCCAATCCGTGCAATTCCTGTTGTAGCTTCCACTGAGCGGTGAGTTTCATTGCTAATGGCTGGTGGGTAAGTGCATCAGGAACTACGTTCACCTTCTCAGGATGATGCTGTAGGTTGATGTCGAAGTCCACCATGGGTTCTAGCCATCTTCTCTGCGCATGTTTAGTTCCTTTTGAGTAAATACATATTTCAGACTCTTGTGGTCAGTGTATATATCCACTCGTTCTCCCAAGAAGTAGTGGCGCCAAATTTTAAGTGCGAAGATGACGGCTGCCAACTCCAGATCATGTGTTGGATAGTTGCGCTCATGAACCTTTAACTGTCTTGATGCAAAAGCCACAACTTTTCCATGCTGGTGTAGAACACATCCTAATCCTTTACCGGGCGTATCACAATGCATAACGAATTCTCCAGATTGATCCGATATTACAAGAATAGGAGCAACGGTTAATCTTGACTTGAGTTCTACAAAAGCTTTTTCACATGCTTCTGACCACGCGAATACTTTATCTTTACATGTGAGCTTGGTCAAGGGTGTTGCAATTTTTGAGAAACCTTCAATGAGTCGTCGGTAGTATCCTGCTAATCCTAAGAAACCTTCATTTATCCTTCACCGTCTTTGGTGTCGGTCACTCACTGACAGCTGACACCTTAGCTGGATCTACTGAGATTCCTTCACCTGAAACAATATGTCCGAGAAATCTGACTTGATCTATCCAAAATTCACATTTGCTGTACTTGGCATAGAGCTGATGTTGTCGCAATATCTCCAGGACAATCTGTAAGTTATCGGCGTGTTTTTTCCGATCCTTTGAATACACCAGGATATCGTCGATGAAGAAGACAACGAACCTGTCTAAGTACTCTCGGAAAACTTAGTTCATCAGGTTCATAAAGATGGCAGGTGTATTGGTCGCTCCAAATGGCATTACGAGATATTCAGAATGACCATATCGAGTCCTAAACGCCGTCTTCGGAATATCAGACTCTTTGACCTTCACTAGATGATAACTCAAACAAAGATCTAGCTTCAAAAATACACAAGACCTACTTAGCTGATCGAAAAGATCATCGATGCGTGGTAGTGGATACTTATTCTTGATCGTCACTTTGTTCAGAGCTTGATAATCTACACACATCCTGTATGAACCTTCTTTCTTCTTCACGAGTAATACTGGAAATCCCAAACTTGAAGTACTGGGACAAATCTAATCTTTCTTTAGGAGTTCATCCAACTGAATGAGGATCTCCTTCAATCCTTCTGGACTTAACCGGTACGGAGCTTTGATTACAGGTTACGCTCCAAGTTGTAAATAAAAACTAAACTCAAGAGCTCGATCGGGAGGCAAACCTGATATGTCTTCAGGGAACACATCCTCGAACTCTCGAACTACCTCGGGATTTTCTTCTTCTACCGGTAGAGAGAACACTTATGCATCCTTCGGTTTAGCACGGTATCTTCCTGGCTCCAAAATTCTATCTCCACTCTTAAAATAGAAGACTGGGTGATCTGGTATCTCAAATACCACCCTTCTTTAACGGCGGTCAATAGTAGCATAAAATACTCCCAGCCAATCCATTCCTAACACAATATCGAAATTTGGGATGTCCAGTACTTTGAAATTCGCGTAGAATTTTCGTCCGCAAACTACAATTGGACACTGATCAAACCCCATAGTTGCTTTCAGAACTCCATTCCCAGAACCGACATTCTAATTTGAAATGAGTGGCTTCACGGGAATCGTATGCGTTCTCACGAATCGTTGGGACATGAAGCAATGTGAAGCTCCAGTGTTGAAAAGTGTGAGTGCAGGAAGGGTGGCTACTAGTATATTATATAAGTTGTGTGAGGTTGGGTTTAGATAATAGAAAAGTATAGGGATATACAAGGATTGAAAAGTTGAAAGGATGGGAATTACCAGTGATGACTTATCCTGTGGCTTCGGCTTCCTCGACCGTCATTGTAAA
Organism: Agapanthus africanus; assembly: GCA_030015575.1. Classification (NCBI taxonomy): domain Eukaryota; kingdom Viridiplantae; phylum Streptophyta; class Magnoliopsida; order Asparagales; family Amaryllidaceae; genus Agapanthus; species Agapanthus africanus. The sequence goes on from CM057340.1 coordinate 562,835,982, forward strand.
AGCCTGATGTCGTGGTACATTCCTCCTTGCTGGATGCACATTCCTCTGTCCTTGGGGCACGTTTCTCTGTCATTGAGGCATGTTTCTCTGTGCCTGATGAAATTGACGTTGAGGCTGTGCAGGAGGACCATGTGGAGCTGGTGCAGGGAGAGCTAGGCGAGGTGCAGGAGCCTGAATGGATGGCGGCTGCGATGCTGTGATTGCCGGTCTGTGTGCTGGTGCTGTGTTGAAACGGTATGGGCATGCTCCTATAGAGTGAGTGGATGCACCACAAACCAAACACATGCCATTTGCACGCCTGCAGTCCTTCGCCAAGTGTCCAGTCCTCCTGCAGTAGAAACAAAACTCTGGACTGGACCGGTTAAATGATCCTCCTGGTCTCTTGAGTGCAAAATTTAGCCTAGAAGATGGTCCTCCTGTCATCTATGTGGAAGGGCATTTCACACCGGCAGTCTGCGGTCTGCCCTTCTTCTTCACAACTGCCTCATAGCATCGGGCAGTCTTCAGAGCAAGTTCATAGGTTGGGAAATCCTCCGTAGCGAGTGCAGTTTGGATTTCTGGATCCAACCCTTGCTAAAATTGTCGTGCCCGGATCTCAGCAGTAGGAATTAGGTGTGCAGTAAACCTGTTACGACCTTGTGTTAGCAGTGTAATGAGTGAGATCAGGAATTTGACTTTGAGACAATATATCACCTGCTGAGTATGGTAAATTCAGCATTGTATTCATCCATAGACTTGATCCATATCAAGCCTTGTTGTAGATGGATGAACTGTTGTTCCATGTCAAAACGGACAGTCTAAGGAAAGTACTTCGCATTGAACAGATCGTGAAACGTCTTCCACTTTATGGGTTGAGTGAGACGGCTTTCCTCAACCTTGCACCAGACTCTGGCGTTGTCGGTCAATTGCAACTTAGCAACTCTCACCCATGCAATATCTGGCACTTGAGCTGCTGCCAGATCATCTTCGATCGCTTGAGCCCATTCTTCTGCCTCAAGTGGGCCTCTCTTTCCTAAAGAAATGTTTTGGGTGCAGTGCCCGAAATTGCTTAACACCGGGTGCCTCAGCTTCGGGGCGGTGCATGAGGATAGCAGTCTGCTGCTGCTGACCATCCAACAGGCTCTTTATAGCCTCAAGTAGTACCGTTTGCTCATTCATAGGAGCTGCAACGGTAGGTTGTGGTGGTAGAGTAGACGGTGGGGTATTGCCGTTGACATTGGTACTGGTGTTGTTGGGAGAATCCATGATCTTGATAGAAAAAGGAATGGTTAGGATAGATTTAAGAAATTTAAAATGTAAGGAATGTATAGTTGCTGATTCTTATAGTTTTTATGATATATTGTGTAATACTTCATGAAAAACTGACCTGTATAGGCCGCCATAAAATCTGTCACACCCTGCTTCCCAGTAGACGAAAACGGTGACGCGGCAGGCCGCAACGTATTTATTAAAAAATAAATACGTTAAGCGTAATTAAGCAATATATAAATGTACAAGAATGACAAGAGTATTAAAATAAAACAGCAACTTTATTTACATACAACTGTTTGAAAATATAAGATACAATGGGTAGAGCAGTGCCTAAACAATGGCATACCGAAAAGTAAGTGCAAAGGAACTAGTAGTCAGGCTATGCCGCAAGCTGGTCCAAGGCCTCCTGGCTCGGCTCAATCTCTTCGGTGTCCGGTCCTCCTGACGAACATTCCAAAGAAGAAATAGAAAGGAATGTCGTCAGCGAACTAACGCTCGGTAAGTCCCAAAAGAAGAAAGTGAAGATAATGTATAAAGAGAAATGAACAGTAAAGTGTATATGACAGATTACTGGTATATGATAGTTATTATAACATGGATGTTTGTAGTTTGGTAAAGAAGATATTCATGTATACGAGAGGAGTCTATCTTACCCCGTGAACAATTATAACATGTAGTACAAGGCCCCGTCATAACCTATGGGACAACGGCATGTGAATTCATGTAGGTGTCTTTTAAGTGACCTCTCGTGCCACGATATACGTTCCGTACCAATTTACTCCTTTATCCCTGCGTAATGTATTGTATAGATTATGTTTACAACTCTTTCTGAAACCATGGATACAAAATGTTCAAGTATTCATGTTCAGGATGTAATCATGTATTCAAGTTCAAGTCAAGTTATAACCATGGTTCGGTCAAGTCAAGTCAAGTATACATGTTTGATATTGATGTTTGAATTCGAGTATTCATGTTCATGATCAAGTATTCGGGTTTGATTTTGGATTCAAGTTTGAAGTTAGACTCAGACTGAGTCAGACGCTTGTACTGATTTAACTCTTGAATTCTTAGGTTCGGAAGTCATCGACAACTGCTGCACATGGACGATAGGATTTGTGTCTTTTTCCAAGACAATTGCCATTGATAACACCGTTAAGTTGTCTACCTTAAATAGACAAGCACTCACTTTCTCCGGCTCCATGAGGCTCAAGAGAATTGATTCCGCTTAAACCTATATTTACTAAAGTCCTTAAAATATTGTTTTTATATAACTCGAGGGGGTTTTATGAAAAATATTTTAATATAGTTAAAAAGTAAATCTCGAAGGTGATTAGTATTACTTAGGGTTTTCATGAGCATGGATTTTAAGTATTGGGTATTTTAGTGATAATTACTTAGCGTGGAAAGTTCATGGTATTTTATTGAAAAACTTGTCATTTTTTGTATCTTGATGGTATTTTATTGTCATTTGTTAATCTTTCATTTTTAGAAAAATATAGCTTTATTATATTTTGAAAATATGGATCTATAATTTTATATAATTTTTCTAAAAATTAATTTTATTTTATTTAGAAAAATTTGTATTTCTTAAAAGACATATTTAAATCCTTTCGAGTCGAATGTTCCGTGAGGAGGTCTGCATCTCGCTCTACTAGCCCAAGGATGTACGATAATCTGCACCATCCATTAGAGCGTCCCCTAACAAGAGTGTAGATGCATAATTGCAAAGGAAATGAAATATCGCTTTTAAAAGAAATCCGGTTTTAGAACTATGTGGTATTTTATTGTAATGCTATTCTTCTAATCAAAAATGCATACAAATAGGCATCTTGCTATGAAACCAAGTGTGCGTGTGGGGGTAGGTTGTTACCCTGTGAAGTTTTCCTAAAGGTATTGTTAAGCAATTTTTTCGAAAGATGTGATAACAAAGTTCAAGGTATTTTAATGTAAAAGTTTAAATATGGTTGTTTTACATGAGATTCTTGATTTAAACTTGATTCCAAACATTGGTATTAAGATTATAAGTGAAGTTGTAAAATTGGTTTGACCAAATGATAAAAGAAAATGGAGTTATAGGTTTTAGAAAAGATGATATCGGTAATAACTCCACTTTTACCAATTTTGATTAAAAATGAAATTCAATGAAGAGAAAGGGAGTTTGCGAGGGACTTGCGGTTAGAAACTTCAAATAAAGGTTAAAGAAGAGATGATGATCTTCGTGGCGTTGCGGGAGTTCCGGAATTGGCTTCGATTTTCGCCGGAACCAACTTGCTCGCTAACTCCGATTTACTCCACTTACACTTAGGAACTTTTTTGAGAGTTTTGGCTAGAATTTTCAGAATGGCACCGAGCCAAAGTGTGGGTTGGTATTTATAGTGGATAATTAGGGTTTGGAAATTAAAAATGTTGATTAAAAGCATTAAAATTGTGTTAATTGCTGAATTGAAAGGTCTCTGTTTGATTGCAGGGAAATCAAACAGTGCAGAGGAGTTAGAGATAGCTGAAGAGTCATGTGTGTAGAGCACGGGGCAATTTAGGCACCATCTAACCGTCCCCAAAGATTTTATTTCAAGTTTGGCCGGTCGATCTCGAGGAAAATGCCTCGAGATTCGTGCCACTTGATTTAATCTCTGTTTAAACCATTTTGCACATGTTTGATTTTTTGAACTTTTTATTTCCCGTGTATTGCACGTGAAATATTTTGGGCTTCCAAAAAGTTAAAAAGAAAAATCAGAAAAAATAATTGTATCTGATAGGAATCGAACACAGGGGCTACGTCACATCAGTGCAAGGGCTTTACCAGTGAGCTACAAGTTGTTTCTTACTTTTATTTAATAAAAGTAACTTATAACTCATTCACAGGTTGTAATACTTATTTTTGTACATTAACAGTGAAATTTTCTGTACAAAAATTTCAGAGTCGTTACAAACTTGAATACTTGACACGATTTGACCGAACCATGGTTATAACTTGACATGAATATCTGAACACATGATTACATCTTGAACATGAACCTGAATATTTTATATCCATGGATTTGGCCAAGACCTGTAATCTTAAAACAATACAATACAATACAATACGTGGGGATAAAGGGGTAGATTGGTATGAAACGTATATCGTGGCACGATAGGTCACTTTAAAAGACACCTACATGAATTCACGTGCCATTGTCCCGTAGGTTATGATGGGGCCTTGTACTACATGTTACCATAGTCTACGGGGTAAGATGAACTCCTCCCGTATACATGAATACCTTTGTTATCAAATTGCAAACAACCACGTTAGAATAATTATCTTATACCTGTAAGTGAACATGTTTACATACTCTCAAATACAACCATTTCTGTTTACTTTTACTTGGTTTCTATTCATATCATATACCATTCATTCATTTTTCTAGTACTTCTTTCAGGGACTTACCGAGCGCTAGTTCGCTGACGACATTTCTCTCTGTTTCTTTCTTGGAATGTTTGTCAGGAGGACCGGATTCCGAGGAGATAGAGCCGAGCCCGGAAGACTTGGACCAGTTTGCTACTCAGCCAGACTACTAGCTCCTTCCAGCCTGCACTTACTTTCAGTGTGCTATTGTTTAGGCATTTGCTTTTATTATTGTATTTTTTATTTTTAGACAGTTGTATGAACGTTGAATATAAATAAAGTTGCCGTTTCATTTTATTACTTTTGTTATTCTTGCACATTATTACATTACTTAATTACGCTTAACGTATTTTCTTAGTAAATACGTTGCGGGTTTGTCACGTCACTGTTTCTATCTACTAAGAAGCGGGACATGATACTTAGGGCCAATTATTGTGGTATCCTATACATAACATCTCAACGAGTTTCTCGAACCGCGGTTGAGAAAGAGTTTTAGTGAATGGATCCGCTATATTATCTTTCGTATCTACTCTCAAAACTAGATTCAGTAAACGCCTCATCCTTGATATCACCTTTACCGAATATAAGGTACATCTCCTTAGTATTTCTCAAATACTTGAATACAGCCTACCGACAATCCAGTGTTGTTCTATAGGATTAGAATGATATCGATTAACTGCACCAAGTGCATAAGCCATATCAGGTCTAGTACATAATATCACATACATGATAGACCCAACTGCTGAAATATATGGCATTTTATCCATGCATTTTCTCTCCTCATCTGTCTTGGGAGACATATCCTTTGAGAAAGATATACCATGCCTAGTAGGTATATTACCATGCTTGGTCATCTTGGTATGTTCCATACTGAAACTCTTTATTATATCATCTATGTACTTGGATTGGGATAAGCCAAGCATTCTCTTAGATCTATCTCTATAGATCTTTGTACCCAGTATGTAGCATACTTCACCCAAATCCCTCATCAAGAAATTTTGTGATAGCTAGATCTTTACTGACTGCAATGTTGGTACTCATTGCCTATTAGAAGTATGTCGTCCACATACAATATGAGGAATACGACATTACCCCCTACAACCTTCCTATAAAGATATGGTTCATCATCACTTTTGATGAAATCAAACCCTTTGATTACTTCATCAAAACAGATGTTCCATCTCCTAGATACTTTCTTTAGTTCATAAATGGACTTAAGCAACTTGCATAAGTCCATAAATAAACTTAAGAAACTTGCATACTTTATCGCTGCTCCTACTGACCTCAAAACCCTCTGGCTGTGTCATATAGACTCTCTCTTCTGAAGTACTAGTTAGAAAAGTCGTCTTGACGTCCATCTGCCGTATTTCGTAGTCATAATAAGCAGCGATTGTAAGTATAATTCTTATCGACTTAAGTATCACAACTGGAGAAAAGGTTTAATCAAAATCCACACCCGGTCTTTGACGGAAGCCTTTTGCCCCCAGTCTAGCTTTGAAGGTCTCCACCTTCCCATCTGCACCGATCTTCTTCTTGAAGATCCATTTGCTCCCAATGGATTTTACCCCTTCAGGAGCATCCTCCAAAGTCAATAATTTATTGGAGTGCATCAATTCAATTTCAGATTCCATGGTATCTATCCATTTTTGAGAGTCTTTACTCTCTATGGCTTATCGATAAGTGATAGGATCATCATTTTCTATGACACAATTTTCGATGTCACCATCAACGAGATACTCATAATATTTCTTAGGTGCTCTAGATTGCTTACCATATCGACGGAGCGGTTCCGCTAGATCAGGTAATACTGGAGTTTCAAGTTTAATTTGGTTTTCCGTAATTGCTTGTTCTTCTTCAATCTCTTCCAGTTCTACCGCGCTTCCACTAATTTATTTTTTAAGAAATTCCTTCTCTAAGAAGGTAGAATGTTTAGAGATAACAATACGTTATTTCTCTGGGTAGTACCCTTGCAATGCATTGGATATCCTATGAACTTGTAAAGTACGGATTGTGTCTCTAATTTGTCAGGATTCTGCTTTTTAACAAAAGTAGGACAACCACATATCTTAACAAACTTAAGATTATGTTTCTTGCCTTTCCATAACTCATATGGAGGCAAGGGCATTGATTTTGATGGAACCTGGTTCAATAAATATGCAGCAGTCTCTAGTGTATACCACAGATGAAAGAGGTAACTCAGCATTACTTATCATGGAATGTACCATATCCAATATGGTACGATTCCTCCTTTCTGATACGCTATTATGCTGTGGTGTGTAAGTTGGAGTAACCTGAGAGAGAATCTCATCCTTTTTTAAGTAACTAAGGAATTCTGTACTCAAATATTCACCTCCTCGATCCGATCGAAGATTCTTAATATTCTTTCCAGTTTGGCTTTGCATTTCATTTTTATACTCTTTGAACTTCTTAAATGCTTCAAATTTATACTTCATTAAGTATATGTGTCCGAAGCGTGAGCAGTCATCTGTAAAACCACTGAAGTAGGAGTATCATGCTCTAGCTTGAATAGACATTAAACCACATATATCACTATGTACTAGTCTTAAGAGTTCATCAACTCTTTCTCTGCTTCCACTAAACGGAGAATTAACCATCTTTCTTTTAAGACACGACTTGCAATTATCATACGACTCAAAGTCAAATGAATGTACATAACCATTCTTAAGTAATTGCTTAAGTCTCGTCTCATTTATATGGCCAAGTCTATAATGCCATAAAAGAGTTTCATTCATTTCTGAACTTGTTCTTTTACGAGTATTATGTGTATTATAAACATCAGCAAGATTCAATATATAATGACCATTAAATAAATTCCAAAAAGCAACTAATTCGTTATTACAATGAATGTTCACAACACCATTGGACGTAACAAAGAATATTCGTCCTTATCTAATAAAGAAGCAGAGATAATGTTGCATAACATGCTAGGAATATAAAAACAATTATTTAAAACTAAAGTCTTGCCATCTGGCAATGATAGATGATAATCTCCTACTGCTCGTGATGCAACACTTGCTCCATTTGCAAGTATGAAAATCATCTCTTCTTGTGCCAGCTTCCTACTTCTTTTCAGCCCCTGTAAAAAATTACAGATGTGAGAAGCGGAACCAGTAATCAATAACCATGAAATAGGTGTAACTTGAAAACAATTTTCAATAACAAAAATACCTAAAGATGAAGCTTCAACAAACTTCTTCATTTTCAGCTCCTCTAAATAGGTAGTGCAATTTATCATCCAGTGCCCCGTCTTATGACAGCGAAAACATTCTCCTTGTACATACTTTGTTTCCTTTGCCCTGCCTTTACCCTTAGCCTTTTTTATGTCTTCGGTTGGTTTGTTTGGATTCTTCTTTCCCTTTCCTTTAGTTTTTGCCTTAGTAAAGGAAGAAGAACTCCCCACAAACATAACATAGGACTTCTTCTTCTTTAAGAAGGTCTCAGCTTGCACCAATATATTGAGCAGCTCTGAAAGTCTAACTTCCATTTTGTTCATATTGAATTGCATTATGAATGGAAAAAAGGCATTCGGTAGAGAGGAAAGGATTTTATCAACATAAAACTTCTTAGGTAAAGGAAAACCCAAACGCTCAAGTCGATTGATCAAATCAATCATTTTGAAGACATAGTCCTGCACGGGTGTACCAAGCTTCATCTTCAGATCGAAAAATTCATTCGATATTTCGAATCTAGCTATTCGAAATCGTTCTCCATACAGTCCTTGGAGACGAGTGAATATAGTCTGAATATCTATTTTCTCATGTTGCCTCTGTAAATCATCATTCATATAGACAAGAGTGAGACAATGGGTCCGGTCACAATCGAGCTTCCACTGAGCGTAGATATTTCGATCCACATCTCTAAGATTATCACCTGGAGAGGGAGGTGGTGCAAAAGTGACAACATAAATCACTTTTTCATAAGTGAGGGCGATTTTGATCTTGCGTAACCCGTTTTTATAGTTGTGACCCGACAGTTTATCTTTTTCAGCTATCAGTTTTAATCCAGTCATGATTAACAACAGTAAATCTGAGAGCAGTAGAAAAATATTTTAGCGGATGTTCTTAATATCAAAATAGATTTGAAAAATATTTAATTTATCTATTATATGGCTCCCACTATTTTAGCGCATTTTCATGAAAACCATAACATTTGAAAATCGTGAACTTTTTAAAAGTTTAAAGTGGGAATCGAAATTCAACTATCATGATATAGTGGCCTTGACAACTAACCAACAAGTCACCATACACCATAAAAGGTGGAAAAAACTATTTTGTCGATCACATTTGTGACTTTCAATTATAAGTTTTACCCCCAAATTTATTATAAGCTTGACAACAAATCAACCACAACTCATAACAATCTAGTCAAGTCATACCTACACATTTCTTGAGTAGTTGGATCAATAATGTGACCCTTGGCAACTTGCCAACAATAAAACTTCATTATTGGTTCATCTACTCTATATCACATGTATTAGCAATCAAATATTATCCAATACCACATACTATGGCTTGACAACTCGCCAACAACCATAGCATGAATATTGGATACTCTATTTGATTGAAATGGTGGAAGGAAATATATAGTATTGAAAAACATTCTTAACGTTGTTGACTTGATTTAAATTGAAAAACGTTTTTAGAAGAAAAAAAACTATGTTTTTGAGTTATTACTAACTCCTCTATTCATTTTTAAAAAATTGTTTTTCAATTTTAAGCGGTTTATTATACTTAATAATTTCATCATTAATTATCTCATCGTTTTCTTGTTAAAACTCCTTTTAACAGTTTTTATTATCGTTTTAGAAAAATTCATTTTTAGTAAAATCTTGTTTTTGAAAAATTGTGTAATGAAAATAAAACAACTTTTAGAATATTACAGACATGCAAATCCATAAAATAATTTCTAAGGCATTATAGACATGCATATCATAAAGACAGACTTATACTGGAATGGATTGGACGGGTGTGATTTATCATACTTTTATTCGAGCGCTAGAATTAAAACACGACAATTCACTTTAGGCTTTTTACATCACATGTATATAAACTAAAATAAAAGAGAAGATTTTGAGCCATTTGAATGCTCCATCGAACTTTTTCAATCACGCCTAGCTCTTGCTTCAAAACTTTTCCCTCATGAAAATTACACACTAGTGCATAAAATAAATCGAGGCATGCAGGCGCCATTTGGTTAAACCATTATCAAGTGACTCGCATGGCCCTATAAATAATTATAACACAAATCACAGAGGGTTTATCCAATTCCATTCCAATATACTAATCTAACCATCGCATATCACATACAAAGAAAAAACATTTCAGGCATATGATCACATCACAATCATAACTTATTATATCACATGTAATTAGAAATAAAAATGTTTAATTATCTTTAATAACAACTTACAAATATAACTAAATAGATTATGTTGTATGTTAACAACTTAACATGTGTGCATTTCTGTGTCAAAATAAAACAGAAAAAAATCTTAAAACGTATTTATAACGAACTCCAACAAATTTGGAATAGATTTGAAAAAAAGATTTTCAACAAACTCCAACAAATTTGGAAGATATTTGAAAATAGATTTTCAACAAACTCTAACAAACTTGGAATTAAAATTTAAGTAACCTCCAAAACAAAAAAAACAACAAACTCCAACAACTTGGATTTTGTTTTATTTTTTATTTTAAAAATATTGGCCTACCCTATTGATAGGATATGGCCGAAAATTTTGTTGGTGAAAAAAAATCTTTTGTTTTGCTGTTAATTTTCTTGTTTTAAAAATTTCCAAAATTTTTAAGCAAACACAATTTTAAAGGTGATATTTTTAATACCATTAAAAACATCTAATGTATCAAATCTAATCCTATTAAATTTTATATAATTTTGACATATGCACTCAATAATATTCTAATGCTTAGAACATATTGATTAATCCTAATTATAACAACAATAATATATAAAAATACATGTACATAATTAATATATGCAATTCTCAAGAACGAATCAAGATAAAATTAATTAACTTAATTTATAAATTTCCGCTCTGATACCATGTTAGTGAAAATGGTGTAAACGCAACGAAAAGGAAAATTAAAAAAATTCCATTAACAAAAATTACGGTTTATAAATTAGGTTAATTATTAATGAAATCAATTAACTCAATTGATTCGAAAAGATAATATCTTTGCGCAAATTTGGATTTGCATATCGTTCGCTGTGTGTTGATAAAATTATAATACCGCAAGTGCACGACTCGTTTGTAGCAAGTGCATAAGTACGGGTCGATCCCATAGGGAAGACTGTTAGTTAATTATTTACTCAATCAGATTAAAAATAAAAATCTAGTTTTTATACTCAAAAATTGAAAAGATGATTTTTACCACTTCAAATTAAAATAGCAAATAAGATTAATTAAATTTAATGATAAAAGGGCATACCTAGGGTGTTGAATCCCCTAAACTAGTTATAAAGGAAATCGACATAAATCATAATCTTAAATTTCGTATTTTTATAACCTATGATCTAGTTTGAAAGTATAGACTATATGGACTTTGATCTTATATAACCTATCAAGCTATCTAATTAGTAAGTTTATAAAAACACGATTTTTAATATTCTAATGCAAGTTAAATCTAAATATAATCTTACCCATTCCAAATATAAGTTATGAGCATTGCTAAATAACCTATCAAAGTGATATAGAAAAATCAATCTATATTCATCCTACATTTATTTTTTAAGTGCATCTTTTTAGAATAATAATTTATACGATTAACCTTTCTACTAGTTTAGGCTACCTTAGGCATGCTAATATTTAGCTACTCATACTGAAATTAACGACACAAGAATTGCATAAATTAAAAGAAGAAAACATCATGTCGAAGGCAGAGAAGAGAGCATGCAAAGTAATAGACATCAATTAAAATAAAAAGAGAAAAGAAATTATTGATTAAAACAGACTTACAACTTTAATAAGAAAGGTCTTTAACTCCAAAGCAAGTACAAAATAAGAAAAGAAATATACTTGCCTAAAAAAATAAACTAAAGGAGAAGACCCTTTTTAATTTCCAAAACCACAAATTTATAGAAATACAAAAGAAACCCTAACCCTAAAATAAATCAGAGCCGTACGCCAAAATTCAACGGAAGATATGCAAGTGGAGCCGAGTTTTCTCAGGGTTGACCGAGTTTTCTCGGTTTGATCGCGGTCGTTTGTGCTGTTTTTTGGCTGTGCTCTCCTGATTTTATTTGGTTAGTTCTGATTGCATCTTATCTCGAATCTCTTGTCATCTTTACGCGGTTTTGTGGATTCTCTTCCAGTTTTCAAATCAGGCTGATACGATTTGATTTGATCTCCTTCTCTTCTTTGTTAAAACAGTTAAACATGTACTATCTGATATTATTCACTCAACAAATGCCTTTTGTAGCATTTAAATATATAAATCATTTTAATTCCAATAAATCACAATGATTATTGATTTCCTTTTTCTTGCATTTATTACTTAACAAAAGATAGTGAAATGGTGATAAAAATATGTAATAAAATGAACTAATCAAATACCCTCACACCTATTTTTTGCTAGTACTTTAGCAAAACTAAGACAAGAAAATCCTATAAAAATAGAAAACTAAATAAATCCTATCTCACTTTCGCAGGTATCACGGTTGCACTTAGCACGTGTAACAAGTCGTTGAATCTTTAGGTGTCCTTAATATGAGAAGTGTTGTCTCTTGAGGGTTTTTTTGTGAATTACACCCACAAAATTCGTAAAGAGAAGAAAAGAAACAAGAAAATGAAGATTAAGAAATGTTTCAAAAGTATCTCGCAAGCTTGTAAAGTCCTAAGCTTTCTTGAGTTTTCATTCTAAAGTTTAGTCTCTAATCAAAAAATTCTATCCTCCCTCAATAGAACTTAATTCTAGCCTACACTCCTATCTTTCCTTCAAATATCGATCATATTCCCCCTACGTGTGTGTAAAATATCCCTAGACTTAATAATTCAAATCAAGCTATAGTATCGATGTCTCATATCTTCGTATTTTATTTAATATAACTATATATAGATATGCTCACATATCTTTCAATGCGACCGTTAATACTTCATGAGCCACCAACCAACGGATTACTCAATGTGTGAGTTTAATTCTGCTTAGTCTTGCAACTACCTCGGATCTTCAGCGGTGACTCCCAAATCAGATGGTCTAAGACACTAGGTGATGAAGCACCCCTTAGACTGAAGATTTACTCCCCCTAAGTAATAACAAAACCAAACTAATTATATTTATACCTTTTTTTCTTTTTCTTTTACTTATATATTGAGACAAAGATATTTTTAGGTATTCTCTATCATCTCAAGATTCAAGATTTGTGTTCGTGTAATTTGTAGGGTGTATAATCACTAAATTTAATTTTAAGATAAGTAATTATTTTTCAGATTTTAGTTATATCCTCAGATTTAATAATTTTCTTTCATATTAAGTTCACCCGAGAACTAGACTCAAGATTACTCGTTTCCAAACAAACTAATTTAATCTTAAGAAAATTCTTCCTTTATCTTTTTTTCTTTATCTCTAAATTTCTCTTCTTTTTTTCTTTTTTTTAAATTTATTTTTTTAAACTAACCTACATCCTAGGTCTAAGAATGGTACGTGGCATCAAAGTGTTCATCATCTTGCCATAAAATCAATGAAAACACTCATTACTATATACGGGTAAGGCCATGTATGGATCTACATTGCGCATGAAACACTCTCGACACTTTTGAGGTGGTGGTGGAAGACGTGGATGTAGTGCTGATGGTGGTGTTGGTGGATTCATTATAAATTTTTTAATCTAATGAAAGCAAAAGAAAATCTAAAGAAATAAAAACTGAAAGTAACTCACAGGGAAGTCTGTACGGGTAATTTTGTTGATAAAATTATAATACTGCAAGTGCATGACTCGTTTGTAGCAAATGCACAAGTACGGATCGATCACATAGGGAAGACTGTTAGTTTATTTATTTGCTCAATCAGATTAAATGAAAAGTTGGAATTTTATGTCGATTAAAGAAAAAACTAATGACTTGAATTAAAAATCAAATAATAGAAAGCATACCTATGGTTAAAATCCCCTAGGCTAAACATATAATAAAGCTGCATTTTCCCCCCTCTCATATAGATCCAATTAATCTATTCTAAAAATCTGGTTTTTATTTCTAAGTATAAGATATATGCTTTATTTACTACATACCCTATCAAAATCTGTAAAAACTATATATTTATTCTAGATCACTTTAGACATGTGTAGATTTTAAATTAAAATGAGATAAACTACAAGAATAACTTATAGGTTATTTACTTTAATAAATTATCAAAAGAGTAGGAACACTATGATTATCATATTCTAATTTATCATTTTAATTAAGCCCAAAATATTGAGGAAAAAAACTACGTCTTTATCACATTCTAGCCCAGTTTCATCATACCCCAAGTATTCCCACGTTTAGCTATTCATGTTGGAAAAGAAAAACATGCATGAATTAAAAGATGAAAACATCATGTCGAAGGCAGAAAAGAGAGCATGCAAAGTAAATTAAAATAATTAAAATAAAAAGAGAAAAGAAATTTATTGATTAAAACAGACTTATAACTTTAACAAGAACGGTCTTCAACTCTAAAGCAAGTACAAAGTAAGAAAAGAAATATACGTGGCCTAAAAAAACTAAACTAAAGGAGAAAACACTTTTTAATTCCCAAAACCACATATTTATATAAATACAGTAGAAACCATAACCTTAAAATAAATCAGAGCCATACGCTAAAATTCAACGGCAGATATGCAAGTGGGGCCGAGTTTTCTCAGGGTTAATCGAGTTTTCTTGGTTTGATCGTGATTGTTTGTGCTGATTTTTTGACTGTGATCTCTTGATTTGATTTGGTGAGTTCTGATAGCATCTTATCTCGAATCTCTTGTGGTTTTGTGAATTCTCTTCCAGTTTTCAAATCAGGCTGATGCGATTTGATTTGATCTCCTTCTCTTCTTTGTTGAGACAGTTAAACCTGTAATATCTGCAATTATTCACTCAACAAATGCCTTCAGTAGCATTTAAATATAAAAATCATTCTAATTCCAATAAATCATAATTATTTTTGTTTTCCCTTTTCTTGTATTTATTACTTAACAAAAGATAGTGAAATGATAATAAAATATGCAATAAAATAAACTGATCAAATACCCTCATACCTATCTTTTGCTTGTCTTCTAACAAAACTAAAACAAGAAAATCCTATAAAAAAGAAAACTAAATAAATCTTATCTCACTTTCACAGGTATCACGGTTGCACTTAGCATGTGCAACAAGCCGTTGAATCTTTAGATATTCTTAGGAGGAGGAGTGTTGTCTCCTGAGGGTTTTCAGTGAATTACACCTGCACAATTCGTAAAGAGGAGAAAAGAAACAAGAAAATGAAGATTAGAAAAAGTTTCAAAAGTATCTCGCAAGTTTTTAAAGTCCTAAACTTTCTTGAGTTTTCATTCTAAAGTTTAGTCTCTAATATAGAAATTCTATCCCCTTCAATAGAACTTAATCATAATCTTCACTCCCATCTTTCCTTCAAATATCGATCATATTCCCCCTATGTGTGTGTAAAATATCCCTAGACTTGAAATTCAAATCAAGCTATAGTATCGATGCCTCATATCCTCGTATTTTATTTAATATAACCATATATAGATATGCTCACACATCTTTCAATGCGACCGTTAATATTTCATGAGGTACCAACCAACCGGTTACTCAATTTGTGAGTTTAATTATGCCTAGTCTTGCAACTACCTCAGACCTTCAGCAGTGACTCACAAATCAGATGGTCTAAGACACTAGGTGATGAAGCACCCCTAAGACTAAAAATTTACTCGTCTTAAGTAATGAAAAAACCAAACTTATTATATTTATACTTTTTTCTTTTTTCCCCCTATTTTTTACTTAGATATTGAGGCAAAGATATTTCTAGGCATTCTCTACTATCTCAAGCTTCAAGATTTGTGTTCGTGCAATTTGTAGGGTGTATAATCACTAAATTTGATTTCAAGATAAGGAATTATTTTTCAGATTTTAGTTCTATCCTCATATTCAATAAGTTTCTTTCACATTAAGTTCACCTGAGAACTAGACTCAAGATTACTCGTTTACAAACAAACTAATTTAATCTTAAGATCTTTTCTTTTCTTTATCTCTAAATTTCTCTTCTTTTTTTCGTAATTTATTTTTTTAAACTAACCTACATCCTAGGTCTAAGAATGATGTGTGGCCTCAAGGTGTTCATCATCTTGCTATAAAATCGATGAAAACACTCATTATTACATACGAGCAAGATCATGTATAGATCTACATTGCGCATGAAACACTCTTGACACTTTTGTGGTGGTGGTGGAAGACGTGGATGCAGTGCTGGTGGTGGTGTTGGTGGATTCATTATAAATCTTTTAATCTAATGAAAAGAAAAGAAAATCTAAAAAAAGAAAAACTGAAAGTAACTCCCCCCAAACCTGAGTATGACAGTGTTTTCAATATCACGTCACTTATCCAATTAGATGAAAAGCAACATTATACGTGCAATTAGACTCAAAATAACTTCTGCCATGTTTATAAAATAAATTGTAGTAATTGGGGTGAAATTAATGCTAAAAGCTCTGAAGAAAAAGAAAAATTAATTTACATTTGTACCAAAAATCTTGATTCAATCAAGTGTAATGTGGTTCATGAAGGATCATTAGTTCCTCCTCCTTGTTCTCCTCCTTGTTCTCAGTAAATTCTAAAAATGGTTTTAATTGCTGACTATTAACCTTGAAGGTTTCACCATTCTTAGATTCCTCAATTTCTATAGCTCCATAAGGGTACACCGTTTTAACAATGTATGGTCCAGTTCATCTTGATTTAAGTTTGCCCGGAAATAAATGCAATCTAGAGTTATAAAGGAGCACCTTTTGACCTACATTAAACGTCTTACGCAGTATGAATTTATCGTGGAAAACCTTAGTTTTCTCCTTATAAATTATAGCATTTTCATAAGACTCGTTCCTTATTTTGTCCAATTCATTTAATTGTAGCTTCTTATTCGAACCGTCCATGTCTAAGTCTAAATTTAACTGTTTAATAGCTCACATGGCTCAGTGTTCCAATTCGACTGGCAAGTGATAAGTCCGACCAAAAATTAAACTGTAAAGAGACATGCCTAAATTGGTCTTATAAGCTGTACGGTAGACCCATAAGGAATCCACCAACTTAATAGACCAATCTTTTCTATTTGTACTTACCGTTTTCTCCAATATTAGCTTAATCTGTTTGTTTGACATTTTGACTTGTCCACTCGTTTGTGGATGATAGGGAGTTGATAACTTATACGTGATGGAGTATTTTTTCATTAGAGCCTCGAATGATCGATTACAGAAATGTGTTCCATTATCGCTTATAATGGTTCGGGGCATGCCAAACCTTGAAAAATATTTTTTAAAGGAATTTAAAAACAACTTTGTTGTCGTTGGTCTTGCAAGGCACAGTCTCGATCCATTTTGATACGTAATCGATAGCTACTAGAATGTACAAATTCCCAAATGAATTTGGGAACGGACCCATGAAATCGATACCCCACACGTCAAAAATTTCTACGATAAGAATAGGTCGCAAAGGCATCATGTTTCTTTTAGTTATTCGACCCACATATTGGCAGCGTTCACATGTTATGCAAAAATCAATTGCATCTTTAAAAAATGTGGGCCAATAAAAACCACACTGCAAAACCTTTTCAGCAGTTTTCTTGGGTCCAAAATAGCCCCCGCATGCTTGATCGTGACAGAATGAGAGAACACTTCTTATTTCGTCATTCAGAACACATCACCTAATAATTTGGTTGGGACAATACTTGGCTCATCCTATGTGAAATAATTCACTTGAGATAAGAATTTGTATTGATCCTGTTTCGACCAGTTGGATGGTGCCCTCTTTGTGACTAGATAGTTGACTGTATCGGCGAACTATGGTTCATCCTATATAGCAAGAAGTTGCTCGTTTGGAAAGTGATCGTTAATTGGTGTGTCACCAATTGGTGCATTGGGAAGACGTGACAGATGATCTGCCACTACATTTTTAGATCTCTTCTTATCTTTAATTGTTATATCGAATTCTTGCAGCAATAGGATCCATCTTAAGAGTCGAGCTTTAGCGTCCTTTTTAGTCAATAGATGCCTAAGTGCTGAATGGTCTGTATAGACCGTGACGAGCGAACCAATTAGATATGAATGAAACTTTTCAATAGCAAAGACCGCAGCTAAAAATTCTTTTTTAGTGGTAGAGTAGTTAAGCTTTGCGTCATTGAGAGTCCTACTTGCATAATGGATGACATAAGATAACTTGTCTATGTGTTTTCCTAAGACTGCACCTATCACATAGTCAGAAGTATCGCACATTAGTTTAAATGGTTGACCCCATACTGGTGCGTGAATGATTGGAGTAGCAACGAGCTCATTCTTGATGCGCTCGAATGTTGTTAGACATTTGGGGTCAAAATTAAAAGGAACATCTTTCGCTAGAAAAGACGTCAAGGGTCTAGCAATTTTGCTAAAATCCTTGATGAATCTGCGATAAAAGCCCGCGTGGCCTAGAAACGACATAATGCCCTTTACAGTTTTAGGAGGAGGTAGATTAGATATGGCATCTATTTTTCGATCTATCTACCTCGATACCCTTTTGAGAAATTATATGTCCCATGACTATGTCTTATTTCACTATAAAGTGGCATTTCTCCTAATTGAGAGTTAAATTCTTCTCTCAACAACATGTTAATACCAGCTCTAAGTGATCTAGACATTGATTAAACGAGTCACTAAAGATTGAAAAATCTTCCATAAATATCTCCAAAAAAACGTTCGACCATGTCGGAAAATATAGATATCATGCACCTTTGAAATGTGGCCGGTGCATTGCATAACCCAAATGGCATGCGACGATACGCAAATATGCTAGATTGGCATATAAAAGTGATCTTCTCTTAGTCTTCAAGAGCTATGGAGATTTGATTATATCCCGAATATCCATCCAAGAAGCAATAATATTCACGTCCAGCTAAACGCCTTAGCATTTGGTCGATGGAAGGAAGGGGAAAGTGATCCTTTCTCGTAGCTGTGTTTAGCTTTCTATAATTGATACAAACTCTCCAACCAGTTTGGGTTTGAATTGGAATGAGTTCGCTTGTATCGTTTTTAATCACAGTTATGCCAGACTTCTTTGGCACAACATGGATCGGACTAACCCAAGAACCATCGGAGATTGGTTAGATAATGCCATTGTCTAAACATTTTATAGTATCGTTTCTCACTGCTTCTTTCATTACTGGATTCAGCCTACGTTATGGATCTCTCATGGTCTTGGCATTATCAACTAGATGAATCATATATTATACAACAGAAGGGCTAATTCCCTTTATATCAGCCATGGTCCAGCTAATGGCTTCACGATTAGCGCAAAAGATTCCTAGTATGCTTCCTCTTGCTCGTTGGAAATATCACTAGCGATTATAACCGGCAAGGTTTCGTTTTCTCCAAGATAAGCATATTTTAAATGAGATGGTAGAGTTTTAAGCTCTAATTTAGGTGGACTTCCACTGAGGGAAGTGGTTGCGGTCTTGGTTCCACAGTTAATTATTCATGATTGTCCCAACGTGAGTATAACACTTGACCATCTGATGAGTCTAACTCATCTTCAAATTCGATCTCATTGAAAATCTGTTCTAAGTTAAAATCAAAATCTTCCTCACAAGACACTTCCTCTATCATGCTTACAGCATGCGTTTCTTCAATTGGTTCACTATATTGGTTCCCTATATTAAAGATGTTAAGATCAACCGTCATGTTTCCAAAAAATAGTTTCATGGATCCATTACGGCAGTTGATTAATGTTAGGAATATATATGCCCTAGAGACCATTATTGTATGATATAGTGGATGCTTGGACATATATAGAGGAATTTCTTGCTCGACATGATAGTATGCTATCTGGTTACTCTTTATCTTAACATGTATACTTGTATTATAATATTGTCTCTCTGATACATGTTGATAAAGCCCTTAGGATGTTTGCTTGACTACCAGGACTATGATGCGGATCATACTACTGGGACTTGTGTAGTCCATAATCACATCCTTTAAATGTTCCTAGTCGAGGGAGTGTCGAGACAGAGCATCGATATTCCTGAGTAGACTAGTGTGTATGTTTCTTGACCCTGTAGGGGGCGATGGTTGATCCCATAACCATTGATGTTTGACATCAAAGATTGTACACAGGTGCTCATTAGAGAATGGCTACACCGAACAGGACTTACCGAGAACTCCTAGATGGTACCATACCTATCGTAAGATAGCAGTTTTCCGGTGACACTGGTACAGGTTAGTCTATATACCCGAGATCGTCATAGTGTCTTGTGTGGTTCTCACTGTGCTTTGATTTCCTCCCTACCACAGCTCAAAGGAGTCGTGCAAACAGGTGGATTTTGGGTACAGTCCGAGTCGCATGGAGGCAGTGAGCGATAGGAGGGGTTTCTTCTCTCTCGGTATTGGGAGTTGATGTTGCGCTATACTTGTTTGGCTATAACAGCAAGTCCCTGGCTAGGGCTGATGATATTTACTGGTAAGTGGTATCAGTAGTTTCTCGAATCGTTATGAGCCACACATCGGCATGACTTATCAAGTTACTGGGGTCTGACGATTCCACCCCTAGACTCGATATGCGACATATCAGACGACGAGACCGGACTGTACGGTAAATGTTACTTGTAGGC
This sequence comes from Agapanthus africanus, assembly GCA_030015575.1. Lineage (NCBI taxonomy): Eukaryota > Viridiplantae > Streptophyta > Magnoliopsida > Asparagales > Amaryllidaceae > Agapanthus > Agapanthus africanus. The sequence goes on from CM057340.1 coordinate 562,856,457, forward strand.
TTCATGGGAGTTTGGAAAATTTTGCTTGTTGATCTTCTATCCGCTCAATACCTGGGTAGTCGTTACGTCTAGCTAGTACCATTGACGGCTTGCAAGTAACTGATGTTATCATTATCTACTGCTGGCGTATTGACGAGTCTTTAGAGTCCCATACAGAGGTTTCATAGTTCAAGTGAAACGAAGTAGGGCACATATGCTGATATGTGTGAGGGCCTAATTAAATACGAGTATGTGATACCGTATTCTAATCTGGCTATAATTTGATATCGATTAAGTTATATATGATATAACCGGATTATTGAATCAAGTGTTGATTTGATAATATGATATACAGATAAATGATATTAGTCGGTTATATATGATATAACCGGATTATTAAATTAAGTGTTGATTTAATAATTTGATATATATTTATATTTGATATAATTATATATTAACTAATATTATTACTCACTAATTATTTTCTTCTCTTAATATATATATATATATATTAATATATATGTGTGTGATATATATATAAATATATGTATAATGAAGCATGGATTATCTATTTTGTAAAAATAGATAATTGAGGTGGAAAATAAGAGATATTTTGGGCATGGGTAAAGTATGGCTTTGTTCTTTATTTTATTCATTTTCCATTCACTATTGAAGTATGATTGGATTTTATATTGATATATTATCCATGTTTCAATAAGTGAGTAAGTGTGAGAGCCATTCTTGACTCAATCATTTTACCTTAGCTCATTTGTTTGCTCTCCATTTTTCTTCTTCATCTTCCTCCAAGCCGTAACACTCACATGAGTTGTGAACCTTAAGGCTTGTGAGCTTATACGCCTACTTCATCATCCTAGTCTAGATTAGCACTTTAGATTAGGTTGTTTCAATCACTAATAGTAGATTAGTGAAGAGGTAATTTGACCTAGATAAACTTCGGGTGGATCATCTTCGACATGAAGATCGCGAAGCAAGCTCGATCCTTCTTCAAGTGGAGCTACGAGGAATCATAGGGACTACTACCCGGAGCTTTAGAAGTGAAGGACTTGGTCTACAAAGGTTGTAAACTCTTTCACTTAGTATAAAACTTCTTATATCATGCATTAAACCCTAATGATCTAGTTAGATTCTAGGTTAGTGTAGTTTAGCACCTGTTTCCCCAATTAGAGCAAAGCTCTGTTCAGAATTCAAAATTTGAATTAAAGCTGCGCTTTTATAAAAGCGCTGCTCCATAAACAGCGCACCCCGTGCAAAACGCATAAGTGCTAGCGCCAGATGCGCTGCGCTCCAAGTAGCGCACCACGTGCAAAGCACGTGTGCGCTAGCGCTAAGATCACTGCGCTCCAAGTAGCGCATCATGGGCAGAGCGCATAAGCGCTAGCGCTGGAACTAAATGTTACTCACCATTGGATCAAATATCCAACGGATATGATTAAATCATCAATTAACAAGAATGAAATTCTGTTGAATCTTTCCAAACAGAAAAGATTGAGCCCTGAATTTGGAACACCGTTGGATCAATGATCCAATGGTGATTGAAAATCACTAAAAATACAGAACAAATTCTGTTAAGGAAAGATTTCTCAAAATCTTTCCAAACAACAAAATTGTACTCTGTAAATCAGAGCACCGTTGGATCAATGATCCAATGGTAAATAAAAATTACCAAAGACAGAATAAATTCTGCATGGAAAGATTTCCCAATCTTGTTAAAAACAAGAAGACTGCCTTCTGTAAATCAGAAGCCCTTGGATCAAAGATCCAACGATGGGAAATTCCCCAAATCAATTGGAGAAAAGATCTCTTTAACTTATTTAACAAATCAATTTGCCCTATATAAAGGCCCCAAGACTTCAAGTCTGATATAGAGAAACCCCCTTACAAACTTTGAGAAGACTCAAAGAAAGAAGGGCAAGCTTTTAGCAAAAAGAAGATCATTTTCTTCAAGGTAAAGAACATGAACAATGAACACAGAGATGAAATCACCTCATGAAAGGAAGAATCATCTTCCTAAAAGATCATAGATCTATAAAGACCAAGGTCTTTCATAAAAGAGATCAAAAGATCTCATCAAATAATAAAGAAGAAAATATTCTTCATAAAGATCATTGATCTACAAAGGCAACCCCTTTCAAAAATAAGAACTATTGTTCTTGAATCTTGAGGCAAAGCCTCCTTTAAAAAGAACATAAACATGTTCTCTGATCATAAATTTAATCAAATGCGCTTTGCGCTACTGAAAAGTGCCTTGCACTCATGAACTGCGCTTTTGCGCTCCTTGGACCGGCGCTCAACGCCAAAATGTGCCACATGTCAACCACAGATACGACTTGCGCTTTGCGCTTTTGAAATAGCGTACTGCGCTTAGGGGCTGGCGCTCAGCGCAAAACGTGCCACGTGTCACTCACTGGTGCGCCAACAAACTAGAGCAACGCGCTCATAAATTAAAAGCGCAATGTGCTTACAAACTGGCGCTTAGCGCTAAGCGCAGCACGTGTTCTCTTCGTGTGCGCTACTTGGCAGAAACACAATGCGCTCTTTAATTGGCGCAAAGCGTCTGGCGCGCCACGTGGCGCGCTGTCAGAACACACACTGTTCTGATGAATGCTATGCATTCAATAAAAGACAAAAAAATGTCAGGATCTAATGCTCAACATTATTAAAAAGGGCCAAGCCCAAATAAAGGCTCAACAGCCTAGAACAATAAAATGTTAAACATTTTAATCTTATTGGACTTAGCCCAATATTGGCCATAAGTCCTCAACTTATATTGAACTGAGCCCATCTGCTCACGAATATTTAACAGATCTCAGTCCTAAACTGGACTACAGATCCTTCAACCAATTCACACCGGTTCAAGGGTATATCTCTTTACTCCTCTGATATCTGTCGTTGTAATCCTTCAACGTCTTCAGAGAGGTGACGGGTCCCGACAACCATACATCTTATAGACTATGACGTCTTTAAACTGGACTGTGGGGTCCTTAAACTCACAGACTATGATGTCTTTAAACTGGACTGTGGGGTCCTTAAACCCACAGACTATGATGTCTTTAAACTAGACCGTGAGGTCCTTAAACCCATGGACTACGATGTCCTTAATCTCGGACTCTGGGGTCCCTTTAAACCCACAGACTATGATATCCTTAACCTTGGACCACCATGTCCCTAAACTGGCAATTGACCGCAAAGTCCCTAAACTAGAACAATAGAGCCCAAATGCTTTTTTGTTGGATCTAAATGATCCTATTAAGTTGATCTTAGTCTAAAATTGGACTAACCTGTCCTTAACAAACGTTGAGTCGATCTTAGTCTAAAATTATACTAACGTATCCTTAACAAACGTTTAAGTTGATCTTAGTCTCAAATGAGACTAACGTATCCTTAAACCCAAAGCAAAACCCAAATCTAAGAAAATACGGATTTGGACTAATCCATGCCCTATGGGCGACAACATAAATTAGTCTCCTTATACAATCCACGGGCAACCACAAACAAAACAAACACACACGACACGAAGTGACCATCTGGAGAAGGAGAAAGTGGTTACCGCGATGCGGTAGCGTAATTAACTGCAGGGGCTTGCGCCTGCAGGGAAGAGCATCCCCACAATAAAAAACCCCTCAAACGAGGGGGAATCTGACGAAGTCTGCTATATTGGCCGCATCTTTTTAAACATTCGATACACGGTGCCATAAATCAACTTGGCATCTTCGGAGAGGTGGACGGATAGCACCAATTAGCATCTGCCCCGAATTTCAGGTAAGACGTCCTACGCGTCTTCGTCCGCGTCTTTCGGTGGGGAACAGATTCTGGCATGCCCGGTGAGACCTTTTCCTCTTTCCACTCCACACTTCGTGTGTCGTGTTCGCGAACGAATCGCGGTTTGCTATGGTTGCCTGTGGATTCGAGGTACTTAGATTTGGTGTCTTGCTCCGTGCAGAAAATAGAAGATTAATGGCTTCAAACTGCACTAACTGCAACTCTCGCTCCGTCCCGTCTGGAGGAGTGACTTACGGGCCCCAAGCGGTCTCCATCTTCACTATGCCGATGGAACAGGTGACTCAGGCCACCACTGGATTATTCTTTGGGACTATGATCCCACCCGTGTGTTTCAGTGCCCTGATGTTGTCGCAAAAAGCCCCAAAGAAGTCGGTCTTTGATCAACTTACCCCTACCGCGACCCCTCTTAACGGGTCGCCCAAGTCCAATACCTCAGTCCTTGATAAGCTGAGCCGAAGCTCAGATGGGCCCATCATGAAGCCCGCGATACCTGAAGCAGCCATCCCAAAGCGGATAGCCATTCCTACTCCTAAAGTCGTCAAGGCAGCTTCCCCTGCTAAAGGGTCGGTCTTCACAAGACTGTCCATTTCAGCTCCTACTCCATGCGAAGTCACGAAGGCTGCTTCCCCTGTTCGAAAGTCGGCCTTTGCAAGACTGACTATCCCCTCTCAACGGACGTCAGTCTTCGACCGGCTAGCGCCAATAACAGCCTCTCCTCAAAACAGGGGGCATGACAAAGCCATCCCCATAGCCGAACCAACACCATCTGCACGACATGCTTGCCGTCGTCACTGGCGCCGAGTACGGAAGGCTGGGGGCAGCTCTCCGTCTGGATTCACTCCACCAGCTCCAACGGTGGAGATCGATGCTGCTGTTCCAACCGGGAACAGGTTTGAATTGCTTAATAAGGTGTGCAGGAACTCTCCTACTGCAGTGCTGAAGAGATCTCCTCCACCTGTAGAGAATGCACCGAAAGCGAGGCCAGAACAACCTCCTCTTCGGCTTTCTTCCAAAATTTACAAAGTCTGGCAACGGGTTCAGGACTCAGTAATCGATCAAGATTACCCTCGGCGACAAAAGAAAGTGAAAGTTCAGCAGGAAGAGAACCATCTTGCCAAGCCACAAAAGGCAAAAGCTACTTGGGTGCCCGCTGCAACGGCCCCCTCGACTTCAACTGCTCAAAAGAAAAGGAGGCCAGAAAAAGCCCCTGTGACTGCGGCAGACTACAAAGACGCTGAGCCCAAATGCCCCAAGTCTGGGGGCACAACGGTGCCTACTATTTATATGGCTTCCGGAAAAGAGGAAAGCCGCACTTCGACGGGTCATCGACCGCTCACCCGATCCGTGACAAAAGCCTAGGAGCAGCAACAGAAGCTTCAGGAAATGCTAACACAAATGGCCGCACTCACCGGGCCAAAAGAAAGCCCAGAAACATCATCAGAACAACGTCAAGAATAAGAAACCGATGCTGACTTCCTCCGCAGAGTCCTCGAAAAGAAGAACAAAGAGGCAGCGGAACAAGCTGCCAAAATAAAACGAATGGCGCTTCTCTTACAAGACATGGTCGGGACGATGTTACAACCAGAATCTCCAGCTGAAGACCCTCCTATCATCATTGAAGACGACAGAGGGGAGACATCGAACCCTCCTCCGGCTCTTTCAGCAGCCAAAGAGGAAACCATCTCAAAATCCACGCTCGATGATTATATAGCTCAACAAATACGAGCTCACCGAGCGAATGAAGCGGCCGGCCAAGTTGTTAAAACCGGGCGACCGTATCCAGGCTGGTATGACCAAATAAGGTACCCGCCGGGATACACGATCCCTAAATTTCATGTTTACAAGGGGACAGGCAATCCCCATCAACATGTCGCTCAGTTCAGGGCTCTATGTGGCAATACTGGAGGCGATGATAAGTTGTTACTTCGTCAGTTCATCGGCAGCTTAGCAGAAACAGCCTTTGAATGGTATTCAGAGCTTCCTAACGAATCTGTCAAAACATTTGCGGAGATGGAGCTGCTGTTTACACAAAGATTTGCAAGCGCCAGCGATCGCACCCCGATCACCGCATTGATCAACGCCAGGGTAAGGCCAGGCAAAACATGGGTTCAATACGCAATACGATGGCGGAATCTGTGGTCAAAATGCGAACAGCGCATCGAAGAAGCGCTTGCGATAGGCATGTTCTTGGGTACTCTTGACCCTCAAGCAACTATTTCCCAGTTCATGATGTTTTTCAAGCCAACTACTTTCCAGGCCTTGATTGACAAGCTGGCCCAAATGGACCAGATGAGTTATAGACCATCTCCTTCAAAGACGGATCCTCGGAATGAAAAGGGGAAAGGAAAAGCAACTTTCGTCGCCAACTTAAAGCTGGTTGTTCGCCAAAACAATATGCGTCCATGCCCATCCCTCGAGTAGAGGCTAGGACGTCCTTACTCGTTTCCCCAAGATAAAACGAGGAGACTGTTCGAACTGGCAGTGCGCAATGGGCTCATCACTCTACCGGAGTCGAGACACCCAACGCGACCGAACGACGTCAAAGATCCTAATTACTGCCCCTACCACCGAGTATTGGGCCATCCGATCGAAGACTGCTACGTCTTCAAAAACTGGGTTGAAGACCAATACCAACAGGGCAAGTTCGCGCTATCCGAAATTTGGAAGGTGAATCCGCCACAACAGCACACTCCTAAAAGGGTGGACACACCGGGGGCATCGTGCTCTTTTATAGAAGAAGCTCCATGGAAGATCGCTCTTTCAGCCAAGACGAAAAGAATGCTGAAGGATCTTCATACATGCTCGGCAATCAGGTGGAAAAGCCCGCTAGAGCCTGAGATCATTGAGGGAATGCTAAAACCGTGCCCGATGCCGAGAATTGGTAGCGATGGTCAAAACGCTCAGGCCCAGCCGTCAAAGTCTTCAAAGAAGAAGAAAAAGCCTGCGCAGTTTGATGACAAGCGCACGGATCTACAAAAGCATATTGACGCGCTGGAGGAATATAACCAGAAGGAGCGAACCCCGGTCACACTCCAAGAATTTCTCAACAATATCCTTGAGAGCGAAGATAACGACAATAACGAAGGGGATGACTCGTCAGAAGAATCTGAGGACTATGTGGCAAGTTGCCACATGATCTTTCATTCAGCGTTAACTAACGAAGAAGCTCACTCGACGATAGAAGACAACATAAAAGAGCTGGGGGCAGGATCGAAGCCAAAACCCTTGGAACCGTCTGACGGGATGATCGACTTGCTACTGAACGAAACCCGTCAGAAAAGCAAAGCAAATCGAGAGCGCGAACTGGCTATATCCGAAAAAGCCAAACGCCGCCGACTGGATGAAAAGGTCGAGGCACCCCAACCGGGTCGAAGCATCCCTATCACCAGCAAAAGAAAGCTTAAAGTAAGGAAACGATTCGCCAAGGCCCTATCAATAGGAATGAAGTTGCCCTCTTTGAGAGGAAATTCTCCTGGCGTTATACATCTTGATAAAGCGGACATACATCCTAACTTCTGCTTATACCATCAGAAGATTGCACACCCTATCGAGGAGTGCATAGCCTTTAAAAAACTGGTGGCAGGGATATGTTGTCCACCGACAACACGTTCAACGAGTGAAGCGCAAGGCTCGTTGGGAACAGAAAAACACGACAGATGAGCGCAAAAGAGCCGCTGGAAACTGTCACATAGCCTACACCAAGGGATCGCAAGTTATCACCTTTGGAAGCGACTCTGACGAAGAAGTCGCCCTCAACCCTCTCTTCAAGGAATCCACCTCCGACACAAAAGATGCGAAGACTTGCGAGAAAATCTAGCCGCATAATCGTACGTTGCCCGAAAAATTTCGGACCTAGAACCGAAATGTCCCTAAACTAACAATGGACCGCAATGTCCTAAAACTTGCAACTGACCAAGACGTCTATAAATTACTACGGACCGCAGCATCCCAAGGCTGACGTGGTAAAAAGAAAAAAGAAGATATGTCCACAAGCAAAATGGGCACGGATGAAAACCCGAAAGGGCGCCGTGAGTAAAAACAGCAGGACTACTGGCGATGTTTGTGAAAATCCGAAAGGGCGCAGACTCGTAAAAAATAAAATAAAAAAAATAAAAATAAAAAAATAAAAAAAAACGGTATGTCCACAAGCAAAATGGGCATGGATGAAAACCCAAAAGGGCGCCGTGAGTAAAAACAGCAGGACTACCGGCGAGTTTTGTGAAAACCCGAAAGGGCATAATCTCGTTAAAAGACACTTGCAAGGTCCTCTCGACCCTGTAAGGAGAAACTGCCTGCGTAAGATCCTTACGACTCACAAAGGAGAAATACACTTAGGAATCCTCACGATTCTTAAGGAAAAACTACGCTTACGAGATCCTCACGACTCGTAAGGATAATTCCCCTTTGAGACCCTCACGGCTCATAAGGTTCAAAAGCCTTAAGTTACAGGGATCTGAACCTGTTCTTAAGCCATCACAACCTCCAATGCTGCCCTACAAGCGGTTCAATATTGACCCTTGTATACAATCCACGGGCACGAATAAACATTTCCCTAACAGAGTCCCACCGGCGACTAGGGATATGCTCACACGGTGAAAAAACACTTGTAGGTCCTCTCGACTTGCAAGGGGAAAACACTCTTGTAAGATCCTTACGACTTATAAGAGAACACACACTTAGGAATCCTCACGATTCCTAAGGAGAAAAAGCACCTACGAGATCCTCACGACTCGAAGGGAGAAACACCCTTATGAGACCTTTACGGCTCATGAAGTCAAAAGCCTTAGTCGACGGGATCCTAACCCTGTTTGCTAAGCCACCTTTGTTCGACATCGACAGAGGCAAATGATGATTCACTCCTAGCAATATCCTAGTTGTAGCGATGCTGATGCCTAAATCAAGATCAATTCCAAGCCCTTTCACGGCAAATGATGATTCGCTCCTGGCAATATTCCAGTTGCAGCGATGCTGATGCTGAGATTGGCGCCGGATTCCAAGTTCCACACTCGCGATAAAAAATCTGCGAGCCAAAAATGCATATGAAATAGCCAAAATGATGGGGCAACTTGCAACGAAATCAGCAAGTAAAAATGTATGCATACAAAAACAGCCGAAATGATTGGGCAACTCGCAATAAAAAGCAGCGAGTAAAAAGAAAAATAGCCGAAATGATTGGGCATCGCGAAAAATAGCCGAAATGATTGGGCAATCGCGATTTTCGCGATATAAAAAGCTGAAATGATAGAGCATCGCTGAAAGAATAAAAAAAATGAAAGAATAAAACTTTTTGCCCTGCAGGTGAGGTCACGTTGCCCCCTGTATACAATCCATGGGCACAAACAAGAAGGGAACCATATCGTCCCACCAGGCTTCGTCGAAGCGAAGCCAAATCTCGACGGTTCATAGATAACCAAAAGACAATCTTGACATTCGTCGCAATGTTGAAGACACAATATCAACAAACGAAGCGAAGGAAGATCCCTAGCTTGAGGGTCTCGACGTCAACATCGAAAACTTAGGGATCAACACCGGCGTTCTTCCTCCCTCCATTCGGATGCAGACGCAACATCAACAAATGGAGCCACGGCAAAGTCCCCTAGTTCCAAATCTCGACGGTTCACAGACAGCCTAGAGACTACCCCGGAACCATGGAAAAGTCCCCTAGTTCCATATCTCGACGGTTAACAGACAGCCTAGAGACTACCCCGGAACCGTGGCAAAGTCTCCTAGTTCCAAATCTCGACGGTTCACAGACAGCCTAGAGATCACCAACGGCGTTTCTCCTTACTCCAGCAGGATGCAGATGCGACTTTAACAACCGACCTCAGAGTCGTAACGAAGCGGAGCTATGGAAAAGTCCCTAGTTCCAAATCTCAATGGCCACATCTACGGGCCAAAGTCCAACAACGGTGTGCCTCCTCATTCCAGCAGTACACAGATGCTACACCATCAATTGGAGCCACGACAAAGTCCCCAGTTCCAATACTCTACGGTTCACAGACAACCTAGAGTCAACCATGACATCGCAGAAAATGGAATACGTCATCCAATGGCTCCGTCTCGGAAACAAGTCAATCAACCCCAGGGAAATCAGTGTCCTTGGCAAAAACCTCGATTCAGGGAAATCAGCGTCCTTGACGAGAGCATCATGATTCGCGTCGACCCGCAGAGAACTCAGTGTCTTTGCAGGAAAATATCGATTCGTCTCAACCCCAGGGAAACCAGTGTCCTTGGCAAAAACCTCGATTCAGGGAAATCAGCATCCTTGACGAGAGCATCTTGATTCGCGTCGACTCGCAGAGAAATCAGTGTCTTTGCAGGAATACCTCGATTCTTTTCGACCCCAGGGAAATCAGTGTCCTTGGCAAAAACCCCTCGATTCAGGGAAATCAGTGTCCTTGACGAGAGCATCTCGATTCGCGTCGACCCGCAGAGAAATCAGTGTCTTTGCAGGAATACCTCGAATCGTTTCAACTCCGAGGAAATCAGTGTCCTTGGCAAATACCTCGATTCAGGGAAATCAGCGTCCTTGAGGAGAACATCTCGATTCGTGCCGACCCGCAGAGAAATCAGTGTCTCTGCAGGAATATACAACGTCAGCAAAGCGGAGCCGCGGCAAAGTTCCCAATTCCATGACTCGGTGGTGCACAGACAACCCAAAATCAACCCTTGACCTCCCTGTTGAAGCAATGCTTTGACTCGGGAGTAGGTCAACTCATCAATCACTTACGAGTCCTCTCGACTTGTAAGGAAGAAAATACTCTTGTGAGATCCTTATGACTCTCAAGAGAAAACACACTTAGGAATCCTCATGATTCCTAAGGAGAAAATACACCTATGAGATCCTCTCGATTCGTAGGGAGAAAAAAATCTTTATGAGACCCTCACGGCTCATAAAGTTGAAAAGTCTTAAGCGGCAGATCTGAACCTGTTTCCTAAGCCATCGCTTCTTATCTCGATTCAGGGAAATCAGCGTCCTTGACGAGAATCTCATGATTCGTGTCGACTCGCAAGGAAATCAGTGTCTTTGCAGGAATCTCTCGATTCGTCTCAACTTGCGGGAAATTAGTGTCCCTATGCATAAAAAAATTCTTTTGTCGGATTCTTACGAGGAGAAAACGCACTTAGGAGTCCTCACGACTCCTAAGGAGAAAAAACACCTACGAGATCCTCATGACTCGTAGGGAGAAAAGCCTTTGTGAGACCCTCACGGCTCATAAAGTTGGAAAGCCTTAGGCAACAGATCCTAACCCTGTTTTCTAAGCCATCGCTACCTTATAAAGAGTTCAAGATGAACTGTTATCTACCATCTATGGGCCACACTTGCCAAAGCAACATGCCACTGAAATGGAGAAGTTACTCATGAGCATATAAACTACTTCACGCCAGAGTAAAACATAAAGAAATAGAAGGGTGCGGCTCATGGAGCTGAGGGTTTGGAATTATATCCCTTAAGAGTCGAGATTTGAGTCAATGATAAATGACGACGCTTGTGTCCGCTCGTTATCTTCTCAGATCAAGATTCTGAAAATTATATACCAACCCGAAACTGGTCCTATGCTATAAATTACTCTGCACTACTTCACCCACGTATATACTTACGTGTAAAAAGTAGTGGGGGGCATTTGTTTCCCCAATTAGAGCAAAGCTCTTTTCAGAATTCAAAATTTGAATTAAAGCTGCGCTTTTATAAAAGCGTTGCTCCATAAACAGCGCACCCCGTGCAAAACGCATAAGCGCTAGCATCAGATGCGCTGCGCTACAAGTAGCGCACTACGTGCAAAGCACGTGTATGCTAGCGCTAAGAGCACTGCGTTCCAAGTAGCGCATTATGGGCAGAGCGCATAAGCGCTAGCGCTGGAACTAAATGTTACTCACCGTTGGATCAAATATCCAACGGATATGATTAAATCATCAATTAACAAGAATGAAATTCTGTTGAATCTTTCCAAACAGAAAAGATTATGCCCTGAATTTGGAACACCGTTGGATCAATGATCCAATGGTGATTGAAAATCACTAAAAATACAGAACAAATTCTGTTAAGGAAAGATTTCTCAAAATCTTTCCAAATAACAAAATTGTGCTCTGTAAATCAGAGCACCGTTGGATCAATGATCCAATGGTAAATAAAAATTACCAAAGACAGAATAAATTCTGCATGGAAAGATTTCCCAATCTTGTTAAAAACAAGAAGACTGCCTTCTGTAAATCAGAAGCCCTTGGATCAAAGATCCAACGATGGGAAATTCCCTAAATCAATTGGAGAAAAGATCTCTTTAACTGATTTAACAAATCAATTTTCCCTAGATAAAGGCCCCAAGACATCAAGTCTGATATAGTGAAACCCCCCTACAAACTTTGAGAAGACTCAAAGAAAGAAGGGCAAGCTTTTAGCAAAAAGAAGATCATTTTCTTCAAGGTAAAGAACATGAACAATGAACACAGAGATGAAATCACCTCATGAAAGGAAGAATCATCTTCCTAAAAGATCATAGATCTATAAAGACCAAGGTCTTTCATAAAAGAGATCAAAAGATCTCATCAAATAATAAAGAAGAAAATATTCTTCATAAAGATCATTGATCTACAAAGGCAACCCCTTTCAAAAATAAGAACTATTGTTCTTGAATCTTGAGGCAAAGCCTCCTTTAAAAAGAACATAAACCTGTTCTCTGATCATAAATTTGATCAAATGCGCTTTGCGCTACTGAAAAATGCCTTGCACTCATGAACTGCGCTTTTGCGCTCTTTGGACCGGCGCTCAACGCCAAAACGTGCATCGTGTCAACCACATATACGATTTGCGCTTTGCGCTTCTGAAATAGCACACTGCGCTCAGGGGCTGGCGCTCAGCGCAAAACGTGCCACGTGTCACTCACTGGTGCGCCAACAAACTAGCACAACGCGCTCATAAATTAAAAGCGCAATGCGCTTACAAACTGGCGCTTAGCGCTAAGCGCGACACGTGTCCTCTTCGTGTGCGCTACTTGGCAGAAGCACAATGCGCTCTTTAATTGGTGCAAAGCGCCTGGCGCGCCACGTGGCGCGCTGTCAGAACACACATTGTTCTGATGAATGCTATGCATTCAATACAAGACAAAAAAATGTCAGGATCTAATGCTCAACATTATTAAAAAGGGCCAAGCCCAAATAAAGGCTCAACAGCCCAGAACAATAAAATGTTAAACATTTTAATCTTATTGGACTTAGCCCAATATTGGCCATAAGTTCTCAACTTATATTGAACTGAGCCCATCTGCTCACGAATATTTAACAGATCTCAGTCCCAAACTGGACTACAGATCCTTCAACCAATTCACACCAGTTCAAGGGTACATCTCTTTACTCCTCTGATATCTGTTGTTGTAATCCTTCAACGTCTTCAGAGAGGTGACGGGTCCCGACAACCATACATCTTATAGACTATGATGTCTTTAAACTGGACTGTGGGGTCCTTAAACTCACAGACTATGATGTCTTTAAACTGGACTGTGGGGTCCTTAAACCCACAGACTATGATGTCTTTAAACTGGACTGTGAGGTCCTTAAACCCATAGACTACGATGTCCTTAACCTCGGACTGTGGGGTCCCTTTAAACCCACGGACTATGATGCCCTTAACCTTGGACCACCATGTCCCTAAACTGGCAATTGACCGCAAGGTCCCTAAACTAGAACAATAGAGCCCAAATCTCTTTTGTTGGATCTAAATGATCCTGTTAAGTTGATCTTAGTCTAAAATTAGACTAACCTATCCTTAACAAATGTTGAGTTGATCTTAGTCTAAAATTAGACTAACGTATCCTTAACAAACGTTTAAGTTGATCTTAGTCTCATATGAGACTAACGTATCCTTAAACCCAAACCAAAACCCAAATCTAAGAAAATACGGATTTGGACTAATCCATGCCCTACGGGCGACAGTATAAATTGGTCTCCGTATACAATCCACGGGCAACGACAAACAAAACAAACACACACGATATGAAGTGACCATCTGGAGAAGGAGAAAGTGGTTACCGCGATGCGGTAGCTTAATTAACTGCAGGGGCTTGCGCCTGCAGGGAAGAGTGTCCCCACAATCAAAAACCCTCAAACGAGGGGGAATCTGACGAAGTCTACGACATCGGTCGCATCCGTTTAAACCTTCGATACACAGTGCCATAAATCAACTTGGCATCTTCGGAGAGGTGGACGGATAGCACCAATTAGCATCTGCCCCGAATTTCAGGCAAGACGTCCTACGCGTCTTCGTCCACGTCTTTCGGCGGGGAACAGCACCCAAGAAATTTTTAAATTGCATACTTGATGCCGGAATAAACCTTGTGGTGGTGCTAGGAAACACTTTCATGGTATCAGAGCCAAGCTAGAGAATTAGATAATATTTGTAGAATTACGAAATCGAAACAACTCCGAAAACCGGAATCCGAAACCCAAGTTTCTTTAAATTTTAAAATTTTCTTTGAAATTTTTTTAAACAAGTGCAGAATGTTACATGTGATGTAACTAGAACACCAGAGAAACTCGAGGCCTAAACTCCAAAATCTCACCGGCCACATTGCTATTTTGGCCAGCCTGGCCGGTCCCCCTACACATGTTTGGGCTCGAGTTTGTTTGGTGTTCTGATGGTTTGGATTTAGGGTTTCAGGTACTGTTTGTTTTTGCCAAGATTGCATGTAATGTTTTCTTTCTGTTAGGGCAATTCTGAGTGTTTCGTAGTCGCAATTTTAATATCGTTTCGGATTTAAGTTTGATATGTGATACAATATTTGGAATCCACATTTAATTAGTTTTGTGAAAACTGGTTTGCTAATTGTAAATCTAGTATTTTAGTCTCTATTGATCGATTGCCATGGAGTTTTGATTCGGATCAAAACTCCGTTGCAATCTTATATAGTACGTGAATACTCGCCGGATAATACTACTAGATAGCCATACCCTATAGCCCCAACCAAGTGACTGTAGGTGAACTCCGTTGCCAAAAGCATCCACTCGGGTGCTCGCGGCCACGATATTCCGCCTAAGTACACTTCATCGATGGCATCGGGGGTGCGGCTATCTACTAAAGTTCCCGACAAGCATTTGATCAGTTAGTCGGGAATCTTGTTGAATTATCCGACCAAGTTATTGAAAAGTGTATTCGATTTGAGACTAAAATGCAAGGTTTATAGGGTTAGGCATGAAATCAGGAATATGAGATATTCCGGGTTTATGATGTCTAACGATTAATGCGGATTCTAATTATTGTAGTTTTTCATTTCATTTCTGCGACCGTAAGTGTAATATGTGGGGTATCCCCGATCTCGTTGCTATGTATCAACGATATTCAGGATACGCATATTTACTTACGTTGATGACATGAGATGTTATGTGTTGCTGTGATATGTTATATTGGATCGTCGTGATTGAATAGCCGGGTTTTTTTTTACATAAGATGAGAGTTTTTCTTTTTTCATTCATGTAAAAGTTGTATATAATATTCTTTTATTGGGACACTTCCGGGTTGAGGATGATGTCACTATTGATGTATATTATTTACTTTTCCGCATTAGGATAGACCCAAGGCGAGGAGCACAAGTAACCGGGTTCTAGATTCCAGTTGGAGACCAACTCGAGAAGTCGAGACCGGGTCTTCTAACTCTAGAATCGGCAGGGTTGCTTACCGCTCTCGTAGGGGTTTAGGGATATGGGTTTGACTATTCATCATGACCGTGGAATCCGTGTTTTTTATTACTGGCTTAATTTAAAACACGGACCCCCTAGTAAATCCAATATTTCATATGTTGACTTCTGCTGCTTGTGTTCTGTGATGTGATCATATAACTGCGTAAAACGAATGCTATATATATGCTATATATAATAAACGTTGCTTATGTTTTGCACCCGTGCTAGTCCAGCCCCTGCTCTGCCGTTAGTTAAGTAACCTAACGGTGCATGACGGGGCCCCATAGCGAATGCGGATGGCATAAGCGTACGTTCTATTTTCGTTTCTTTTTTGTGATGTTTAGGAAACATAAATGATGGGACTTCATTAATGAGATTAATGGAAAGATAAGAAAGCTAAAGATGTTGTAGAATTAAAATTTTCAAAAAGGTGGCTCTAGTTCTTGCTTTGCATAGTGGTATTCCTTGATGAATATCCAGCACCTCATTCGATGAGGAAAGAGCCGAGATTCCTTCACCGGGAGTGACCTCTTTAGCAAAACTAGAAAATGCTACAACCCACATGGTTTGTTTTGAAAACTAATCGATTTTAAAAGCGGAGCTTAAACCACTCCTTTTCAAATCACTAGATTCGACAACGATATCAAGTTCATTACGCTAAAGGTTTTCTTCAAAACCAGTCGTAACCTTCCGATGGAATATTTTAGTATTCGTGCTGCGTTTGTTGGCCTTCGTCAAGGCGTAGTGTATGGTAGCTGATTAGTGCTTATCTGCCGCATGTGATGCGATTGGATTAGGGTAGTTATATGGCTTTGTTGACCTTATTAAGGGTCGTGCGGGTGGGTTTAATTCAATCACGAAATGACGGGTCGAACTTGACTAGCGTTTATGATTTATTGACCATAGTTAAGGTCATAAGTCGTTAGGGGTAAAAACAGATATTGGGAATTTCAAGTGTTCAAATTTGCAATGAGATTGCATACCTTCTATGAGACAGTTGGATCTCGATACCCACTGCGAGTAAGTGTTACTCATGGGGAGAGTTTTCCACTTTACAATTAGCTGATCCAGTAGGTGTCTAAGAAAGGTGTTAAAGGGATTATCCCCCTGCGGAAATGAGCTTATTTAATTAGTTCTATGCGAAATCATGGGGAAACTCACTCGGAGTACCAATACCTGCCTGGCTGATCGATTGGTGAACTTGTAGAGTGTAATTAATCCCGGCTAATCTCACCTTTTAGGGTTTGAAGGAAGATTTGATAAAAACAGTGAGAGCCATCTTGATTTGATAAGATAATAACCAATCTAATCTTGCAAAGAGCGCACGCTAAAGCGTTTCCTTTTCTCTCTCTCCTGGTAGCGACCATAAAACGTCTTAATCACGATAATAAGATGGATGTATTGACCGAACCCGCTTATTATACTAAGCTGGGGAACGTTGATTCTGTTTTTTCTTATGATTTTCATAAGTCTGAGCAAGGAATAGGGGAATATTAGGATTTCCATGCAACCCGAACGAAGAAAGAGCATACTGATGTATCTTCTTCAGGTGTATTCATTACCAAGAACCGTTTCTCAGTATGCTCTACATCCTGGGTATTGGATACCGGATCAGAATCCCACGTATGTAATTTGTTATATGGGTTAAGGAGAGGTAAAGAACCGGGAAAGGGTGATGTCTCTCAAAGTAGAGAATGGAGCAATTGTTGCAGCCAAAGCAGTTGGCGAATATCACCTAGTATTACCAAATGGTAATACATTGATTCTGAACGACTGTTATTACGTACCAAAAATGATGTACAATATTATATCAGTTTCTTTGTTGCATAAAAAGGGATATAATTTTGAATTAGAGGATAATGTTATGAACATTTTTCTATATCAAGTGTTGATTGGGTTTGGTATGTTATGTAATGGTATATACGTTCTAAATCAAACTACAGTTCTAAATATACAGAACACACACAAGAGGAAAAGTTCAGAAATGAACGAAGCCTTCTTGTGTCACTGTAGACTAGGTCATATCAATGCGACAAGACTAACTAAGTTATATAAATATGGATATTTAAATCTATTTGAATTTACATCTTATGAAACTTGCCAGTCATGTCTCAAAGGGAAGGTGACCAAAACTCTGTTTGTTGGACACGAAGAAAGAGCCACTGAACTCTTGGGACTGATACATAGTGATATATGCGGTCCTATGTCTACACATGCTAGGAATGGTTCCTCATACATCATTACATTCACCGATGATCTCTCAAGATTCGGACATGTGTTCCTGTTGAAATACAAATTTAAAGTTTTTGAGAAATTCAAGGAATATAAGAACGAAGTAGAAAACCGGACGGGTAAAAGTATTAAAATCCTACGATCTGATCGGGGAGGAGAATACTTAAGCATGTAATTCCGAGACTACTTAAAAGAGAATGGGATTCTTTCTCAGCTTACTCCTCCGTATACACCACAGCACAATGGAGTATCGAAGCGGAAAAATCGCACCCTATTAGATATGGTGCGCTCTATGATTAGCGTTGCTGAGTTACCTATTTCCTTTTGGAGTTATGCACTTGAGACAGCTGCATACCTATTGAATATGGTTCCTACCAAATCTGTGCCCACGACTCTATATGAGATATAGAAAGGGAAGAGACCATGTCTTAATTTTATTAAGATATGGGGTTGTCCGGCTTATGTGAAAACACAAAATCCGGACAAGCTCGAGACAAGGTCAGTTCTGTGCAAATTTGTAGGATATCCCAAACATTCGCGAGGGTATATCTTCTACCACACCGAGGAACAAAATGTGTTTGTTTCTCGACATGCCACCTTTTTAGAAAAATGAATTTGTTGTGAAAGAAATTAATGGAGATGGGGTAGAACTGGAAGAAGTTCCAGCTACACAAACTATAACTGACGATTTGGTAGAACCGAAGAATTCAATAGTCTCCAACGAATCTCAGCACTCCGCAGATTTAGTAGGGTTCCTCATCCACCTGAGAGATACTACGGTATTCTCATAGACAGCGGAAGCGAGGATTGTATCATGGAAGATGATGACTCAACTAGTTTTGAGCATGACATCACAAGTGGAGACTCTATGAAATGGTTGGATGCTATGCGATCTGAGATGGATACACCAACAAAATATGGATTTTGGAAGTTGCTCCTGAAGGAGTAAAACCCATTGGGAGCAAGTGGATCTTTAAGAAGAAAATTGGTGTAGATGGAAAGGTTGAGACCTTCAAAGCTAGACTTGTTGCTAAAGGTTTTCGTCAACGACCTTGTGTTGATTATGATGAAACTTTTTCTCCGGTCGCTATGCTTAAGTCCATCAGGATCCTACTTGCCATTGCTGCATACCATGATTACGAAATCTGGCAGATGGACGTCAAGACCGCTTTTCTAAATAGTGATTTGAAAGAGAGCGTGCACATGACACAGCCAGAGGGCTTCGTAGACAGTGGGAGCAGCGGAAAAGTGTGCAAGTTGCTTAAATCAATCTATGAATTAAAGCAGGCATCGGGAGCTGGAACATCTATTTTGATATGGCGGTCAAAGAGTTTGACTTCATCAAAAATATAGATGAACCTTGTATATACAAAAAGGTTGTAGAGAGTAAGATTGTCTTTCTCATATTGTACGTAGATGACATACTCTTGATAGGAAATGATGTTCCTATGCTACACTCGGTCAAGCTCTTCTTATCACAAAAGTTCTTCATGAAAGATCTAGGTGATGCCTCATACATCCTGGGGATAAAGATCTATAGAGATAGATCTAAGCGAATGTTGGGATTGTCCCAATCTATGTACATAGACACCATACTAAAGAGATTTAGTATGGAAGATTCTATTCATGGTAATTTACTCGCTTTGTTCAGGAATCACTCTCTCCAAAGAGATGTCTCCCAAGACTGATTTGGAAAGGGATCTAATGCAAGTGATACCCTATGCTTCTGCAGTTGGGTCTATCATGTATTCGATATTATGTACCAGACCAGATGTAGCTTACACACTAGGTGTAGTGAGAATGTATCAATCAGATCCTGGGAAGAAGCACTGGACAGCTGTGAAGAACATTCTTAAGTACTTGAGAAGGACTAAAGAAATGCTCTTGGTGTATGGTAACGGAGAACTCCAGGTGGAGTCCTTTACCTATTCGAGCTTCCAGAGTGATAAGGATGACAATAAGTCGGTCTCAGGTTTTGTCTTCACCCTCAATGGAGGGGCGGTATGTTGGAAGAGTTTCAAGTAAGATACCGTAGCAGACTCGACGATGGATGATGAATACATCGCTGCCAACGATGCTGCCAAAGAGGCTATCTGGATGAACTTGGTGTGGTTCCATCTATTGAGCATCCAATACCTTTGTATTGTGATAACAATGGAGCAGTGGCTTTGGCCAAGGAATCCCGGCCCCATCTGAGATCCAGACATATTCTTAGGCGGTATCACCTGATCTGGGAGATAGTAGATCGCCGAGAGATCGAGATCAGGAGAGTAGATACGAAGGACAACACGGTATATCCACTCACGAAAGCTCTCTTCCAGACGCAGTTTTAGAGACTTTTTGGGATGTTGGGTATGAGATACTACAATAACTGGCCTTAGTGCAAGTGGGAAATTGTTAGGAATATGTATGCCCTAGAGGCCATTATTGTATGATATAGTGGATGCTTGGACATATATATAGAGGACTTTCTTGCTCGACTTTTTTGCTCGACATGATAGTATGCTATCTGGTTACTCTTTATCTTAACATGTACACTTGTATTTTAATACCGTCTCTCTACCAGGACTATGATGCGGATTATACTACTGGGACTTATGTAGTCCACAAGCACATCCTTTAAATGTTCTTAGTCGAAGGGGTATCGAGATAGGGCATCGATATTCCTGAGTAGACTAGTGTGTACGTTTTTTGACCCTGTAGAGGGCGATGGTTGATCCCATAACCATTGGTGTTTGACGTCAAAGATTGTACACAGGTGCTCATTAGAGAATGGGTACACTAATTGATCGTGAAAAAGTATTTGTAGAATAACCGCAATCAATAATGGTGTCGTTCGTAGCTAGCCGAGATGAGTACGGGTCGTCCTCAAGGAAACGTGGAACCTTTATCTTGCTTTAGACGAGTTGATTGAAAAGAGATAGAATAGTTTTAAGATCTATTTTAAATACGGATATAGATTTTATAAGGAAAATGCTCGTAAGGTTCATAGGATTTAGTAGTTGATGGATGACTAATAAAGATGACCCATTTTATCTTTTGATAGATTTAAAACTAGACTGATAGTGGTGAATGAGAATAAGGGTTTTTGGAAGAAACTAGGGTTTCCCCACTATTGACCCTTGTCCCTTCATTGATCTCTATTCATGTCTAGCCCTTAACAAAACAATTGTTAATCTAATCTCAAATCGCAATTGAGACTATCAATAAATTGGTAGCGCGCCCGATAAGGATGTTAACGATTCTTTTGCTAAAGTTTATAAACTTAATAAGAT
Organism: Agapanthus africanus; assembly: GCA_030015575.1. Lineage (NCBI taxonomy): Eukaryota > Viridiplantae > Streptophyta > Magnoliopsida > Asparagales > Amaryllidaceae > Agapanthus > Agapanthus africanus. The sequence goes on from CM057340.1 coordinate 562,877,411, forward strand.
ATAAAAGAAGTTAAAATATTTTCTCATCCATTGTTCTACCCTAATCCTACGAACCCTAGCAACTTAGGAATTACTTACGCATGTTGTGAGAAGAAGAAGAAAAGATAGAGAATGAGATCATAATTAAAATGCAGAAATTAAAAATACAGAAAATAAATTATTAAACAAAATGATCCACCTTTATTAATCAACTTCACAAGTAAATATCCTACGAGTTTAGATTACAAGAGGAAAAAGTTGCTCTCTGTCTCTGCCTCGTAGGAAGTAGATGCTCCGTCGATTTTCACGTCGTCCTATCACGTCGAATCATGGATCTGTCGTGGATTTTTTGTTCTTTGACGGTGATTTGATTAGTGTAAAGGTGATGAGTTTTAACTTTAGCCCTCGGTCCTTTATATAGTCCTCAAATTAGAAACCCTAGATCTCATACATTTAGACTTGCCATAAAGATACGCTTTCCAAGTTTTCAGATCTACGGCTATGTTGAAGCCGTGGATCCGCCCCAATTAGGGCACTTTGGCCGTGGAAGCACCGTGCTCTGAAGGAGTTAGGGTTTTTTTTTCTGTGGCTTCATGTTGACACGTGGAGATCCTCTAAATATCTGGATTTTGGAAATATTTTCTGAGTTTCTGCCAGTATTGATTCTACGATTTTAGCAGATTTTTGATCCTGACATCTTGAAAATTTTGATCTCCTGACCTGAGCTAATCTTTCACAATATCTCCATGAATAATGTTAGTACTATTTATTAAATTAGAGAGAGTATCTTAATCACTTTATATGGTAATAAATCTTTAAGAAACTTGATTAAGAATATTTGATATGCTATGCATCTTTTAATTACTAAAATATTATACAAATATAAAATGCATATATTTTCCTTCATATTGTTAATTATAATATATAAACATATGATAAATAATATTTTGCAGATAAACCCAAATACATTCTATATTTATAATAAACACCTTTAAATATTTAAGGAAAGTAAGGAAAATGTTATATCAAAAGTGTAATATTTTCGACTGAACAAATACCTCCAAACTTTACTTTGATCGTCCCGAGCAAACTATTTATTCAAGAGAGAGAGGAAAAAAAAGAAAAAGAAAAACCTAGCACACTTTCGTAGGCAATCATGATTGCACTTAGTACGTGCAACAAGCCTTTAAACCTCTAGGTGTCTCTAGTAGGAGGAGTGTTGTCTCCTGAGGGTTTTCAGCGGATTACACCTACAAAATCATATAATCAAAGAAAGATGGTGGAAGTTACATACATAGATATGAACATATAAAAAAAAGAACTTGAAAAGAAGAGTTTCCAACTACACTACCTTTTCGGTTGCCATGAGCCCTATCTTAATGGTTATGAAAAGATGTTAGAAATCACATTATCCCTCAATAAAACATTGCCTTTAGTCTTCTTCCCTACCTTTTATCCAAACATTGATCATATACCCCTACGTGTGGGTAAAAGACATCCCTACACTTAGAGAATTCAATTCAAACTATCATACTTTTGTCCATCTGCCAAAGTACTTTTTAGTCGGTGAATACTTCAGATGGATTTGCTCACACATCCTTCATGCGATCGTTAATACTCCTTGAGGTACTAAACGACCGATTACCAAATGTGCTTGCTTATTTAGGCGTAATATTCTCATCTTGCAACACCTGAGGCTTAGCAGTGGCTCCCAAACCAGTTGGTCTAAAGCACTAGGTGATAAAGCACCCTCGCTATATTTTTTTTATACTGCCTTAAGTAATTACAAAACCAGTGTTCATTTTTTTCACTAATTTTTTTATATTTTATTTTTATTATTCTTCATACTAAGGCTTTTAGACAAGAGTATTTTAAGGTATCCTCTACTATCCCAAGTTTCAAGATGTGTGCAAGTGCGTATAGTAGGGTATCAATATTCAGATGTTTGGATTAAAGAATAGGGACTATTTTTCAGACTTATTTTTATCCCCAGATTAGTAATTTCCTTCATCTTAGTAACCCTTGGGACAACGGCTCATAACTACTTATTACTAGCATCGTTTAAGAAAACATATAAGTTTCTTGCTTTTCTAAAACTATTCCTACCTTTCATATGTAATTTTTCACTCTCTAATCTTTTATTATTACAAAATAAAATTTATAGTGCCTAGTGCCAAAAGATAATTTAGTGAATACAAATCTCCCCTCACAAACCTGTTTTCAGCAGTGTCCTCACTGGTGTTTGTCACGACCCGAAATTTGGCACATGGCGGCCCTTAAACTACGCAACGTCTCCAGGCGTAACGTAATTCAAGTAAGCCGAAAACCCAGCAATCTAAACCAACAAAAGTAGGAAGTGATAATAAAATGGTTAAAACTTTTGAAATCTCAATCAAATTCTTTAAAGTACAAATTTACTTCCTTTAAAATTTGGCAGCACCTCCGTTGTAAAACCAGCCCCCAAAAAGGGTACAACATAAATATATAAGTAAAGCATCCCCAACGGGAGAAAATCCACGCCCAAAGGCGGAAAACAACCACCACAAGCAAATATACGACGCCGTAGCGAAGAAAAAGACGATATAAAGTGAAACTGCATAAAAGACCTCCAAGTCACAAAATAATATACAATATCGTCCTCACAACTCGTCTCTAAGTCAATACATGAAGTAGTAGACGGAGAGTACTAGATACAACGAATATACAAATGAGCATCATCGGATAACCGCAAAACCAACCTAGCAAAACCGTACACAGTTAGCCGTAGCAGTATCCACTGCAAAAGATGATACGATAGGAAGAAGAAAGCCCTGCCTCTGATTGCTCTGAGGGACAACCTGTACAACCCCGTGGCACAACGGGGGTGAGTTGCCAACTCGTGAATAATAAATAACATATGCAGGTAATCGCAAGTATGTACGCACTGCGCTAATCTATCACATGCAAGCTGATAGCAATAAATAGCAATATGTATATGCAACAGTCATGAAAGGTACTCTATCAGGTACTACTAATATATGAAGCAATGCATATCAAATAAATGCGGAGTATGGAATAAAACATGTCATCCTCACTGAATCCTCATCGTGGCAGGACCAGTGTCCATCAAGACAATCTAAATCCCAAATTCCTTAGATCGACCCCCATAGCGGCCCTCACATCGGACACATAGGCCCCTCACATCGGGCACATAGACCCCTCACATCGACCATAATATCAGCCCATATATATAATGAATAAGTATATTTGCTTAGATCATTATGATGATATATTATGTAGGTGTGCAAGTGCGTATAGTAGGGTATCAATATTCAGATGTTTGGATTAAAGAATAGGGACTATTTTTCAGACTTATTTTTATCCCCAGATTAGTAATTTCCTTCATCTTAGTAACCCTTGGGACAACGGCTCATAACTACTTATTACTAGCATCGTTTAAGAAAACATATAAGTTTCTTGCTTTTCTAAAACTATTCCTACCTTTCATATGTAATTTTTCATTCTCTAATCTTTTATTATTACAAAATAAAATTTATAGTGCCTAGTGCCAAAAGATAATTTAGTGAATACAAATCTCCCCTCACAAACCTGTTTTCAGCAGTGTCCTCACTGGTGTTTGTCACGACCCGAAATTTGGCACATGGCGGCCCTTAAACTACGCAACGTCTCCAGGCGTAACGTAATTCAAGTAAGCCGAAAACCCAGCAATCTAAACCAACAAAAGTAGGAAGTGATAATAAAATGGTTAAAACTTTTGAAATCTCAATCAAATTCTTTAAAGTACAAATTTACTTTCTTTAAAATTTGGCAGCACCTCCGTTGTAAAACCAGCCCCCAAAAAGGGTACAACATAAATATATAAGTAAAGCATCCCCAACGGGAGAAAATCCACGCCCAAAGGCGGAAAACAACCACCACAAGCAAATATACGACGCCGTAGCGAAGAAAAAGACGATATAAAGTGAAACTGCATAAAAGACCTCCAAGTCACAAAATAATATACAATATCGTCCTCACAACTCGTCTCTAAGTCAATACATGAAGTAGTAGACGGAGAGTACTAGATACAACGAATATACAAATGAGCATCATCGGATAACCGCAAAACCAACCTAGCAAAACCGTACACAGTTAGCCGTAGCAGTATCCACTGCAAAAGATGATACGATAGGAAGAAGAAAGCCCTGCCTCTGATTGCTCTGAGGGACAACCTGTACAACCCCGTGGCACAACGGGGGTGAGTTGCCAACTCGTGAATAATAAATAACATATGCAGGTAATCGCAAGTATGTACGCACTGCGCTAATCTATCACATGCAAGCTGATAGCAATAAATAGCAATATGTATATGCAACAGTCATGAAAGGTACTCTATCAGGTACTACTAATATATGAAGCAATGCATATCAAATAAATGCGGAGTATGGAATAAAACATGTCATCCTCACTGAATCCTCATCGTGGCAGGACCAGTGTCCATCAAGACAATCTAAATCCCAAATTCCTTAGATCGACCCCCATAGCGGCCCTCACATCGGACACATAGGCCCCTCACATCGGGCACATAGACCCCTCACATCGACCATAATATCAGCCCATATATATAATGAATAAGTATATTTGCTTAGATCATTATGATGATATATTATGTAGGTGTGCATATATAACAGCGTTCCATACCACTGATATATATATATATATATATATATACATACATACACGTATATATACATATGTATATCAGCGTCCCATACTACTGATATATATACGCAGGATTAAAACATCCAGAAAAACATCATATGAAAACCATATTACAATACGAAATCCATGAAATATAATATATGCAACATGAAACAGTAATATAAGTATATAAAGGAAAAACCGCTATTTAACCGCAACAAGTTATTAAATATATCATGCGGTTCCTAATTTCTCCGAAATCCAACGCAACATCATATAAAGGTGAACATATAGCTATAGCCAGGTATGCATAACCATGTCGGTATAGCAAGATATGTGTATCTACCTATCAATAATGATGTAATACCCTACAGGTATATGTGTAGCTATATCAAGGTATACGGGTGTACATGTAAGTATGTATGCAAGATGAACATGTAGCTATGTCTCATATGTGTATATACTTATCTCTAATGGTACAATACCATATAGGTATATGGGTAGCTAGCATGTAGTCATGGCAAGGCATACGTGTAAACATGTAGGTATACAGGTATGCTATATGTCATATGCATAATGAAATATGAATCAATGTCTCAATGTCCCTAACCATACAATATCACGTATGTATAGGTGTTAACTATATCTCGTATGTATATGGGTTGTGCGTGTCATGGTAATTATCGACGGTGTGTGTGGCATATAATCGGTGCTCGTGTAACATGAGCCGTCAATAATAGTGCAGTGTCCAATGGGTATAAGTCCAAGCACAACAAGTAATAATATGCAATGAAGTTTATGCGCAAACTCTATATGTGCAATATAAACATGTGACTAATATCATATCATATCTAGCCCAGACGCATAACGCCATGCAGGAGATTCCCCTGTAGATGTTAAATCTACTCACTGATGATTTTGGGCTAAGTAAAGCCAACCACTCGCTTTCCCTTCTTCGCAACGTCCGAAGTCCCCGCCTGCGTCCCTAAGATCATAAAACAACAATATAACCAGTTTATATTAGTAATTGACCAATAATACGTATCAACTACGTTTGACCAAAGCACCAACTCCAAACATACTCTCAAGTATTCGTCTAGTGGCTAACGTGCATAGCGACACTATGAAACCAACCCAAGAGCAAAGCTACACAAAGTACACGAACTGTGTCGGATAACGTAACGCGCGTAGTCGAAATACTAGAAAACAAGCAAAGTGATCCCAGATTTTTCTACACAGACAATTTGTAAAAGTTGCACGTACCACAAGACCACACACAACCCCAGAGACCCCCAGACCAAAACCCAAACCCAAACCCAAACTCCCTAGTCTGGACGCAAATTGCGGCCAGAAAGCAATTTATTTGCGGCCCAGTTTTTGTGGAATGGTCTCAAATTTTTATGGTGGGTTCTAGGTCACTACACAAGGTCACTGTGATGGGAACTTTTCCAACAAATACCTGGTTTGATAGCAGATCATACGAGACCCAAAACTACACTAAAAGTACGATATTTGCACGAAACGAAACTTTACGCGTTCTAAACTGAAACTAACAAGCTACGCAACATTAAATAGGCTTACTTAACAGAAAGATATCATTACCTACTCCCACAAGCTCAAAGATCCTAGCTTTCCAAGCTCCAAGGCATCTAAGAGGCAAAACAAGGATTAAGAAGTGATTTGGGTGTGATTTTGTCAAGTTATGTGTAGGATTAGTGAAGGAAATGATAAGTGTTCAGTTGAGCTGATGAGGAGATGAAGGAAATGATGAGAAAGAGATAGAGTGAGAGAGAATGAGAGGGTGAGGGTTAAGGAGAGAGAGAGAGGTGAGAATAAGGGTGGGTGCACCATGCATTAATTCATCATTAAAGCAAGCATGACTCTCTCATGAGTCACCATGCCACCTCCTTTCCAATCCAAAACTCAAAGGAAATATCTACTCTCACAAAAAAAAATCTAGGGTTTAGGGTTAAGCAAGGATAGGATTAAGATTAGGTTAAGTTGTCATGGTTGCTAAACTAGATTAACACAACAAACCCTCACATTAATATGCACATGCGTGTGCAAGCCATAACAAATAAAAATAAATTATTAATTAAATGTTATAAAATGTGAGAAAACCAAATTGGTAAACTTTTTACAGAAAACCCGCATTAACGCTTAATTAACACTAATCGCATTCTAAGGTGTTACAATCTCCCCCCTATAGAAAATTCGTCCCCGAATTTAAAATTCTTACTATGCATCCTTCAAAAAGATGAGTGCAAATCATCCACATCTCGCTTGCAGCCTCCTAAGTGATCTCCTCACTAGACGGCTACGCCAAAAGAAACCTCCACAGATGGCAAGACCCTTGACCGAAGTTTCTCCACCTGCCGATCCACTAACATTATTGGCTGCCGGTGGACAAAAAGATCTCGTCAAAACCGAATGGTCTGGTGCTGAATCATGTGAGAAAGGTCATGAAGGTAATTGCAAGTATCAACACAAGGAATACGAGATGAATACTCAAAAATCTGGGCGGAAGTGCTAAATTATAGGCAACGGTACTAACTCGCTAAAGGATTTCAAAAGGACCTACAATTTTGGGACTAAGCTTCCCAAAACACAACACGCCGTTCATCGGAAAAATCCGTAGGAATTCATGATCTCCCACCGCGAACTCAAGTCTTCGACCACCACGGTCGGCATAAGACTGTTGTCTTCACTGGGCCGCTCTCATCCTGACCTAAACCACTGGATCATCTCTGAAGTCTCTAGACTAGCTGGGGTCCAAAAATCCTGCTCTCGCGGAGTCAGTAAAACAGACTAGCGATCGACACAACCTACCACACAAGGCCTAAAAGTTGCCATCTGAAACGTCTCCTGATAACCATCATCGTAGGAGAACTGCATCAATGGCAAGTAACGATCCCAACTGCTAACAAGCAATTAGTACGTATGCACAATCATATGCTCCAGAGTCTCTATAGTTCGCTCTGTCTGACCATCGGCCTATAGATGGAAAAACGGAGCTAAAGCTCAACCAGTACCCAAGGCTTCCTGAAGCTTCTGCTAATGACGGCTAGCAAACTGGATGCCTCTATCGGATACAACACATGAAGGAACTCCGTGCAAACACACAAACTTACCGAAGAACAACTGAGCAAACTGAGCATAACCGGACAACAATCACCCAAATGGAGTCACACCCTGTCTAAACCTGGGTAGATAACACAATGAAATTCATGGAGATCTACTCCCATTCCTACTCCGGAATAGTAAAAAGGTTGCAACTCTCCAGCCTGTCTCAAATGCTCAACCTTAGCTCGCTGACAAGCCAAGCACCTCAAAACGAAATTCGATACTTCACTCTTAACCCCTGCCCACCAGTAACCAACTCTCAAGTCACGTTACATCTCGGTGGTACTTTGATGAACACTGAAAGCTAACTGATGTGCCTGCTCTAGGACCTCGCGTCTCTACCTATCAGTATCGGGTACACGCCATCGAGTCCTTAACATAGCACACCCTGGTCATAAATCAAGAACTCCGAATCTTTACCCAGCCGAACATGCTCAAGAATCTCTGACAAACAAGCATCGGCGGGCTGTGCCTCATGAAAACGATTAAGTAAAAGTGGATGGGCGCGGACATGAGAAAGCTGTCCCCTCGGTAGAGAAGAACTTAAGCTATACTCAACGGTCGCACAAGAACTGTAAATCTGTAGAAGGCTGTCTCCGAACTGCGCACAACTGGAACAATCTACCCCGCGGCCTATAACTCAAGCATCAGCTATCACAATCGTCTTGCCACGGGTAATAAAGGATCTCACAGTCATAATCGTTCACAAACTCCATCCAACGGCGCTGTCTCAACAATCAAAACCCGCTGCAGGAAGATGTACACTAAGCTCTGGTGGTCCATGAAAATCTGACACGACTCTCCGTATAGGTAGTGTCCCCCAAATCTCCAGCGCAAGACCACCGCGGCCATCTCCAGATCATGAGTGGGATAAATCCTGCTCGTACTTTCTCCAACTGTCGGGAAGCATAAACGATAACTCTATCATACTACATCAGTACACAATCGAGCCCCACTCGCGAAACATCACAATAAATGAAAAAGTCAGCCGATCCAGAAACAAGGATAGAACTGGTGCAATCGTCAACCGAGTCTTCAACCTTGAAAAACTCAGCACGCATGCCTCAGTCTAAAGAAAAGGAACTCCTTCCTTTCTGGTCAGTCTGGTCAACGGTGCAGCGAATACACAAGAAATCTTGCACGAAACGGCGGTAAAAACCGGCTAAGCCTTAAAATCTGCGGACCTCTGTCCCTGATCAGGTCTGGGCCAAAGCTGTACGGCCTCCATCTTCCTCGGGTCCATACGAATACCGTCTCCCGTAACCCCATGACCTAGGAAGTCAACACCATCAAGCCTGAAGGAACACTTCAAGAATTTAGCAAACAGTTAGTGCTCTCTCAATGCCTGCAAGGAAATCCTCAAGTGCTACTCATGTTCCTCACGACTCTTAGAATAGACCAGAATGTCATCTATAACACAAAAATACACTAGTCGAAGAACGACCTGAAGAATCCAGTTCATCACATCCATGAATGCTGCTAGGGCACCGGTGAGTCCAACGACACCACCAAAAACTCATAAAGCCCGTAGCGCGCACAAAAGCAGTCTTCGGAATGTCATCACTCCGAACACGCAACTAATGATGACATGATCCCAAAACAAACTTAGAAAATTGTCTCGCACCCTAGAGTTGATAAAAAAAATCGTCAATGCGAGGTAAAGGATTCCTAATCCGCACCGTAACTCGGTTCAATTGACGATCAATCAATACACAACCTTAAACTGCCGTCCTTCTCCTTGACGAACAGAGTAGGAGCTTCCCAAAGCGAAACACTCGGACGCACAAGTCCCCCTATCTAGCAACTCTGCAGCAAAATCTTAAGCTCCCTAAGCTCCGCCGGCTCATCTGGAACAACGTCGGAAAACTCTCGCACGATAGGAACCCGGTCCAACGAACCCACTGTGGCTCCGGTATCACTAATGGAAGCCAAGAATCCTCAAAAGCCGACTAGCAAAAAAGGCTGAAATCAAGCTGTGAGGGGCGGCACCACATTCCCCCTGCACAACAAGAACTGACTCGTCGGGAAAACAAAACCTGACTGTCTTCTCGCGACAATCCACAGACGCATAACACGTAGCTAACCAGTCCGTACCCAGGAGAACGTCAAAGTCCAACATCTCTAGAAGGATCAAATCGACGGACGAATCTCTATCTCCTATCCGATTGGCACATGATCGAAACACGTGTCGCGCAACAAAAGGATCGCTAACAAGAGTAAACACAACAAACGGCTGATCTAGCATACACGACTCTCGGTCCAACCTCGGCACGAAGTGTGTAGAACAAACGAGTGCATAGATCCCGAATTAAACAACATGTGCAACAAAAGAACATATAAATAAGATTACCTAAAAACTCTGCATTGGACGCCCGCGCGTCCCGATGAGTAGAAGCAAACGCTCATGCCTGCCCTCTACCAACACCCGGCTGTCCTCCTCCTTTACCATCCTGTACTCTCGGAACAAATCCTCCACGACCACGACCTCTCTGAACATATGCCTGACGCAGATCAACAACAGGCGCAACAGGCGACTCTCCCTGAGGTGAAGGTGGTAAGGTATCATATGGTACAGCTGTCCCACCCTCACATGGCTCAGTACAATCTCGAACATGATGACTCAAACTCCCGCATTGGTAACATCCAGAAGAAAACTGCTGACTCTCCTGGGGATAAGAGCTAAATGGTTGTCCTCATCCAAAACCTCTGCTACTCCCACGACGTAAATGGAATCTGTCACGGCGACTAAGTCTCTGTCTCTGGGCTGATACACCTGTACGAGCCCTCCTCGGTCTCGGAACTCCCAAAGTCTCTGGAAGACGCTCCTCAGCTAAACGGGCTGCATCCACTGCTGCTGTATACGTGACATAATGCTGTGTGCTGATAGCAAGGACTAATTGGATAACAGGGGTGGCAACCTTCTATCGCTGCACTCGACTGGCCTCAACCAACGACCTCATCATCTGGCGCAAGTCCTGCATATCTGCTTCAAGCCTAGCTATACGATCTATCGAAGGCGGATCAATCTGCTCCTGTGCAACGAGCGTACCGTCCTGGTCAGTCCTCGTCCCAAATGAGTCAACTCTGACCTCGGCCCTTGCTGCCTCTCTTTGAGCCCTCATAGTCATCGGCGGTATAAGGCTATAAATGGAAATAGAATTCGATAAGAACACAAAAATCGAATCACAAGGTTATGTATCATTAATGAAGGAATTTCAAGCAATTAGCACCTAGGTCACTTAGGCAGAGTACCGTGTCGTAAGTATGCCGTGGACATACACACGCTACATCACTCTGCTTAAGCTACCTACTCCATCATACCAAGGTCATCCTACACTCCGAAAGGTAAAACCTAGCGCTCTAATACCAACTTTGTCACGACCCGAAATTTGACACGTGACGACCCTTAAACTACGTAACGTTTCCAGGCGTAACGTAATTCAAGTAAGCCGAAAACCCAGCAATCTAAACCATCAAAAGTAGTAAGTGATAATAACATTGTTAAAACTTTTGAAATCTCAATCAAATTCTTTAAAGTCTAAATTTACTTCCTTTAAAATTTGGCAGCACCTCCTTTGTAAAACCAGCCCCCCCAAAAGGGTACAACATAAATATAGAACCAAAGCATCCCCAACGGGAGCAAGTCCACGCCCAAAGGTGGAAAACAACCACCACAAGCAAATATACGACGCTGTAGCGAAGAAAAAGACGATATAAAGTGAAACTGCATAAAAAACCTCCAAGTCACAAAATAATATACAATATCGTCCTCGCAACTTGTCTCTAAGTCAATACATGAAGTAGTAGATGGAGAGTACTAGATACAACGAATATACAAATGAGCATCATCGGATAACCGCAAAACCCACCTAGCAATACTGCACACAGTCAGCCGTAGCGGTATCCGCTGCAAAAGATGATACGATAGGAAGAAGAAAGCCCTGCCTCTGACTGCTCTGAGGGACAACCTGTACAACCCTGTGGCACAACGGGGGTGAGTTTCCAACTCATGAATAGTAAATAACATATACAGGTAATCGCAAGTATGTACGTACTGCGCTAATCTATCATATGCAAGCTGATAGCAATAAATCGCAATATGTATATGCAACAGTCATGAAAGGTACTCTTTCAGGTAATACTATTACATGAAGCAATGTATATCAAATAAATGCGGAGTATGGAATAAAACATATCATCCTCACAGAATCCTCATCATGGCAGGACCAGTGTCCATCAAGATAATCTAAATCCCAAATTCCTCAGATCGGCCCCCATAACGGCCCTCACATCGGGCACATAGGCCCCTCACATCGGGCACATAGCCCCCTCACATCGACCATAATATCGGCCCACATATATAATGAATAAGTATATTTGCATAGATCATTATGATGATATATTATGTAGGTGTACATATATAACAGCGTCTCATACCACTGATACACACACACACACATATGTATATCAGCGTCCCATACCACTGATATATATACGCAGGATTAAAACATCCAGAAAAACATCATATAAAAACCATATTACAATGCGAAATCCATGAAATATAATATATGCAACATGAAACAGTAATATGAGCATATAAAGGAAAAACCGCTATTTAACTACAACAAGTTATTAAATATATCATGCGGTTCCTAATTTCTCCGAAATCCAACGCAATATCATATAAAGGTGAACATATAGCTATAGCCAGGTATGCGTAACCATGTCGGTATAGCAAGATATGTGTATCTACCTATCAATAATGATATAATACCCTCCAGGTATATGTATAGTTATATCAAGGTATACGGGTGTACATGTAAGTATGTATGCAAGATATACATGTAGCTATGTCTCATATGTGTATATACCTATCTCTAATGGTACAATACCATATACGTATATGGATAACTAACATGTAGTCATGGCAAGGCATATGTGTAAGCATGTAGGTATACAGGTATGCTATATGTCATATGCACAATGGAATATGAATTAATGTCTCAATGTCCCTAACCATACAATATCACGTATGTATAGGTGTCAACTATATCTCGTATGTATATGGGTTATGTATGTCATGGCGATTATTGACGGTGTGTGTAGCATATAATCAGTGCTCGTGCAACATGAGCCGTCAATAATAGTGTAGTGTCCAATGGGTACAAGTTCAAGCACAACAAGTAATAATATGCAATGAAGTTTATGCGCAAACTCTATATGTGCAATATAAACATGCGACTAATATCATATCATATCTAGCCCAGACGCATAACGCCATACGGGCGATTCCCCTGTAGATGTTAAATCTACACACAGATGATCTTGGGCTAAGTAAAGCCAACCACTCGCTTTCCCTTCTTCGCAGCGTCCGAAGTCCCTTCCTGCGTCCCTAAGATCATAAAACAACAATATAACCAGTTTATATTAGTAATCGACCAATAATACGTATCAACTACGTTTGACCAACGCACTGTTAGTTGTATGTATGCCCTAGAGGCCAGTATTGTACAGATGATGTATATTATATTGGATGCTTGGTCATATATAGAGAGGACTTTCTTGCTCGATATGATAGTATGCTATCTGGTTGCTCTTTATCTTAACATGTATACTTGTCTCTTGATACTGTCTTATAGTTACATGTTGGTAAAGCCCTTAGGATGTGTACTTGACTACCAGGACTATGATGCAGATCATACTAGTGGGGCCATGGTAGTCCATAAGTTCATCCATTAATATTCCTAGTCGTGGGTGTATCGAGACAGGGCATCGGTATACCAGAGTAGACTAGCGTATACGCTTCTCGACCCATGGGATGGGCAATGGATGATCCCATATCCATTGGTGTTTGACATCAGAGATGGTATACGGGTGCTCAGTGGAGACTGGGTACACTGGACGGACTCGCCGAGAACTCCCAGATGGTATTATACCTCACGTCAGATGGCAGTTCTCTGGTGACACTTGTGCAGGTTAGTCTGTAGACCCGAGATCGTCATAGAGTCTTGTGTGATTCCCACTGTGCTTTGATTTCTACCTTACCACGTCCAAGAGGGCGTGCAAAACGGTGGTTTTTGGGTACAGTCCCGAGTCACATGGAGGCGATGAGCGATAGGAGGGGTTTCGTCTCTTCTGGTATTGGGGGTTGATGTTGCGCTGTGCTCGATTGGCCATAACAGGGAAGTCCCTGGCCAGGGCTGATTTAGAGATTTGCTGGTAAGTGTTACCAGTATTTTCTCGACCCGTTATAAACCTCACATCGGCACGACTTATCGGTTATTGGGGTCTGACGTTTACCACCCCTAGACTTGATATGCGACATATCAGACGAGGAGACCGGACTGTACGGGAAGTGTTACCGTTAGGCTTTTACAGGAGTTGGAGCGGGCTTGCTTACTGATCTTCTGATCGCTCAATACCCGGGTAGCCGTTACGTCCAGCTAGTACCACTGACGGCTTGTGGATGCTTGATGTGATCATCACCTACTGCCGGCGTATTGACGAGTCTTTAGAGTCCTACATAGAGATTTTACTGGCTCAGGCAAAACGAAATAGGAGCGCATATGTGATATGTGCGGGACCGAGAATAATGCATGTATGTGATACCGTATTCTATTCTCGCGACTTTTATATCGGTCGGTTATATGTGATATAGCCAGGTTATCGAATCAAGTGTTGATTCGATAAGTCGATACATTGGATGTTAGTCGGTTATATGAGATATAACCGGATTATTAAGTCAAGTGTTGATTTAATAATTTAGTGTATAATTGTATATATGATATACTAATTTACATTAACTAATATTTGTTCACTTAAGGTTTTTTCTCACATATGCCCAACTTTAATATATATGTGATATATATTAAAATGTGTTTTTTTTGTATCATGGTTGTTGATACATCATTCATGGGTGTGCAAAATATACACCATTCTATTTTAAATGGTGGTTTATATTTATTTAAGGTAATTACAAATTAGTGGAGCTTTTGTCATAAGCATGAAGCTTGTAGAAACTTGTGTATGCTTTGACAAAGTCCACTAACTTTGTTTTACTTTAGATTTTTATTAACCTCACCATTTTGGATTAGCCATGGTTATGTCTCTACATGAGTTAGTATATGATACTCACTCACCATGGTTAGCTTTCTCACTTGATCATTATCCTCATCTCATTTTTCTTCATCTTCTTCCTTGAGCTCAAAAGCTTTCTAGGTTTTGACTAAGTGAGAAATAAATGTGAGATAAATAATTCTAAGGTGTACCCACTTCCTATTTCCTCATCCTCTACTAGACTAGCACTTTAGTTTAGGGTGTTTGCTTCACTAATTCTCTAGTTAGTGAAGTAGTAGCTTGAGTTGGTATTCTCTCGACGTAGATCATTTTTGGGCTCGAAGACTTCAAGCAAGGACGCTCCTTCTGCCTCGTGAAGCCATGCAAGAGCCTGGGAAGACCATGATCGCAGCGAAGGGACTACAACAAGGAGCTTTAGAAGTGAAGGACCGATCTACAAAGGTTGTATTTTGTATTCACTTAGTCGTAAATGTTATTTACTAGCATATGAAACCCTAATAATCTAGCAAAGATCTTGTTTAGGGTTATTCGGCACGACTAAAATTGTTAGAGTGCCTAGTAACCCTACAGTGGTATCAGAGCCTAGCTAGAGCATTAGGCGACGTGTTTACGAAGTTAAAACTCCGATCGAACCCCGATACGACAAAGTAGACCCCCTCTCTGGAAATTTTTTAAAACTGTGATATTTTCTGTATTAAAAATACCTAAAAAAATCAGCAGGTAAATATAAACATTGCTGTAGAAAACAAGAACCTAATCCGTACGGACCGCCGCGGAACCGCGGCCATACCTCGCTTGGGCCGCGGATCCGCGGCCGTACTGTAGCAATGGGCTTTTGTTTTTGTACAGTAATATCTATATCTGTTAGTGTATTTTTCTGGGTACTTTTAATCTGACTCAAGTGTTGAGTGTTCTGGGGATTATTTTGTATATGTTGATTCGATCGGAAAATTTAATTTCGTTATGTTTTCCGGATATTTAGAAACTGTTAAAATGTTCGAACGGATATCATTAACTCATTTTTTCCCGGCACGAAAAACTTTCAAGTGTTGAATTTTTCTTGAGTTTAAATCTTTCGGAAAAACGTGCAAGTAACGCGATGGACCCTCTAGAAGAACACAAACCTTAACTCAATTATGTGACCGTCTGAATCGCCTCTAAACCTTAGGGTTTGGGGCAGTACGGCGTGCCACATATGGGGCGTTGTCTTGACCCTTCTACGGCTGGACCGTTGGTACTGTGACGTATTCTGGAATTTTTGAACTCCGCTTAAGTGTTGAGCTATTAAGGAAATCTTGGGTATTTGATTATTCGATCGGAAAGTTTAATACTGTCTATTTATCTGGAATGTGATACAATATGTGGAATTCATATAGTTAGGCATGAAATGCAAAGTATGTGATATTTTGGATTTACGATGTCTAAAGAGATTGTGGATTCCAAATGTTGTTGTTTTACACTTTCTTTTCTGTGACCGTAAGTGTAATATGTGATATCGCCGGTTTCGTTGCTATATGTCAACGACAATTGGGATACGCGTATTTACTTACGTTGATGACATGTGATGTTATGTGTTGCTGGATATGTTATATTGGATCGTCGCGTTCTGAATAGCCGGGGGTTTTATGTGAGATGAGGGTTTTTATTTTCATTCATGTAAAATTAAATGTATGTAATATTCTTTTATTGGGGCACTTCCGGGATGAGGTTGATATCACTATTTGTATATTATTTACTTTTCCGCACTAGGATAGACCCAAGGAGGAGAGCACAAGTAACCGGGTTCTGGAGTCCAGTGGGAGACCAACTCGAGGAGTCGAGTCCGGGTCTCCTAAATCTAGAATTGGAAGGGTTGCTTGCCGCTCTCGTAGGGGTCTAGGGGTGTGGGTTTGGCTATTCATTGTGACCGTGGAATCCGTGTTTTATAGAGGCTCAAAATAAAACGTGGATCTCCTAGTATATCCATTATTTCATATGTTTCTTCTGCTGCGATATCTGTGATGTGATCATTTGATATGTTGTGATAGATACTGTATATAGTATATATGATATATTATATAGACGTTACTTATGTTTTACACCCGCACTAGCCCTGCCCCGCTCTGCCATTAGTTAGCTAACCTAACGGTGCACGAGGGGACATTGAGGCGAATGCGGATGGCATAAGTGTACGTCGTATTTATCTGTGATGTTTAGGTGACTTAAATGATGGGACTTCATTAATATGATTAATGAAAGAAAAGAAACCTAAAAGATGTTATAGAATCAAAATTTTCAAAAATGGTAGCTACAGTTTTTGCTTTGCATAGCGATATATATGATATATCCTGCACCTTATTCGATGAGGAAAGAGCCGAGATCCCTTCACCGGGAGTGACCTCTTTAGCAAAACTGGCAGATGCTACAACACTCGGTTTGTTTTTTGATTGCTTTTGGAGTTTTTGCTTTTCATAGCGATATATATGATATATCCTGCACCTTATTCCATAAGGAAAGAGCCGAGATCCCTTCACCGGGAGTGACCTCTTTAGCAAAACTAATAAAAGCCTCAAAATCACTCCATTTCAAAATTCACTCGATTCTACAACGATATCAAGTTCATTACGCAATAGGTTTTCAGAAAAACCTGTCGTAGCCCTCCGTCATTTCAGATAAGTCCTGCTTAGTATTCGTACTGCGTTTGTTGACCTTGTCAAGGCGCAGTGTGCGGTAGCTGACCAGTATTTATCTGCTTATGCATATGATGCAGATTGGATTAGGGTAGTCGTACGGCCTTGTTGACCTTGTCAAGGGTCGTACGGGTGGGTTTAATTCAATCAAGAAATGACGGGTTGAACTTGACTTACGGTCTATGGTTTGTTGACCTTGTCAAGGTCATAGATCGTTAGGGACAAAATATTATCGGGAATTTCAAGTGTTGAAATTTGCAATGAGATTGCATACCTTCTATGAGATAGTTGGATCCCGATACCCACTGTGAGTAATTGTTACTCCTGGGAGAGTTTTACACAGGACAATTGGCCGATCAAGTAGGTGTCTAGAAAAGTGTCAACAGGGTTACGCCTCTGGGAAAACGAGGTTTACTTTAATTAGGTCCGTACGAAAGCACGGGGAACCTTCCTAAAAGTACCAACACTGGCCTGGCCGAAAGATTGGCGAAATTGTAGGGTGTAATTAATCCCGGCTAGTCTTTTCCTTTTAGGGTTTGAAGGAAGATTTGATAAAAACAGTGGGAGCCATCCTGATTAGATAAAATAATAACCAATCTGATCTTGCAAGAGCATACGCTAAAGTGTTTTCTTCTCTCTCTCTCCAGGTAGCGACCATATTATGCCTTAATAAAGATAATAATATAGATGTATTGACTGAACCCGCATGTTATACTGTGCTGGGGAACGTTGGTTCCGTTCTTTCTTATAAGAGTTATAGGACTGAACAGGATATAGGGGAATACTAGGATTCCCATGCCACCCGTGTGAAGAAAGTACATGTTGATGCATTTTCTTCGGGTGTGTTCGTTACAGAGAACTGTTTCTCCATTTGCTCTACGTCCTGGGTATTAGATACCGGGTCAGGATCCCATATATGTAATCAGTTACATAGGCTTAGGAAAGGTAGAGAACTTGGAGAAGGTGATAAAGACATAAGGGTTGGAAATGGTGCAAATGTTGCAGCTAAAACCGTTGGGGAATATCACCTTGTATTACCAACTGGTAATACATTGATTCTGAATGAATGCTATTACATGCCGAACCTGATATGCAACATTATATCAGTTTCTTTACTAAGTAAAGAGGGATATAGTTTTGTATTACAGGATAATGTTATGAACATTTTTCTGAACCAAAAGTTGGTTGGATCAGGCACGTTGTGCAATGGCATTTATGTTCTAAATCAATCAGCAGTTCTGAGCATAACAAACACACACAAGAGGAAGGGTTCAGAACTGAACGAATCCTTCTTGTGGCATTGTAGACTGGGTCACATCAATGCGACACGACTAGCTAAGTTGCATAAGGATGGATATTTGAATCCGTTTGAATTTTCATCTTATGACACTTGCCAGTCATGTCTCAAAGGAAAGATGACCAAAACTCCGTTTACGGGACATGGAGAAAGAGTTACGGAACTCTTGGGACTGGTACATAGTGATGTATGCGGCCCCATGTCTACACATGCCAGGGATGGTTCTTCGTACTTCATTACATTCACTGACGATCTCTCTAGATTCGGATATGTGTTCCTGATGAAACACAAATCAGAAGCTTTTGAGAAATTTAGAGAATATAAACAAGAAGTCGAGAACCAAACCGGGAAAAGTATTAAAATCCTTCGATCTAATCGAGGAAGTGAATACTTGAGCAATGAATTCCTGGATTCCTAAAAGAGAATGGGATTCTCTCTCAGCTGACTCCTCTATATACACCACAGCACAACGGTGTATCGGAACGGAGGAACCGCACCCTATTAGATATGGTGCGCTCTATGATGAGCACAGCTGAGTTACCTATTTCCTTCTGGAGGTATACGCTGGAGACAGCAGCATACCTATTGAATCAAGTTCCATCTAAATCTGTACCTACCACACCATATGAGATATGGAGTGGGAAGAGGCCATATCTTAAATGAGTTAAGATATGGGGTTGTCCGGCCTATGTCAAAAGACAAAATCCGGACAAACTCGAGGCACGGTCAGTTCTTTGCAAGTTTGTGGGATATCCAAAGAACTCATATGGGTATTTTTTCTACCACAGTGAGGAACAAAAGGTGTTTGTTGCTCAACATGCCACCTTTTTGGAAAAGGAATTTCATGTAAAAGAAATTAGTGGCAAAGTGGTAGAGCTGGAAGAGCTTCCAGATACACAAACTGCAACTGAAGATTTAGTGGAATCGGAGGATTCGGTAGTTCCCGATGAACCCCAGCCACTCCGCCGATCTAGTAGGGTTCCTCACCCACCTGGGAGATACTACGGTTTTCTCATGGATGGTGGGAGCGAGGATTGCATCATGGAAGATGATGACCCAACTAGCTTCGAGCAGGCCATCACGAGTGGAGACTCAGTGAAATGGCTGGATGCAATGCGGTCCGAGATGGAATCCATGTACACCAACAAAGTATGGACTTTGGAAGATGCTCCTGAAGGGGTAAAACCCATTGGGAGCAAGTGGATCTTCAAGAAAAAACTTGGTGTAGATGGGAAAGTGGAGACTTTCAAAGCTAGACTTGTTGCAAAGGGTTTTCGTCAAAATCCAAGTGTGGACTATGACGAAACCTTTTCTCCAGTGGCTATGCTTAAATCCATCCGGATCATGCTTGCCATCGCTGCGTATCATGACTACGAAATCTGGCAAATGGATGTTAAGACCGCCTTTCTAAACGGTGATTTAGAAGAGAGCGTGTACATGACTCAGCCAGAGGGCTTCATAGCTAGTGGGAGCAGCGGGAAGGTGTGCAAGCTGCTTAAATCCATTTATGGATTAAAGCAAGCATCACAGAGTTGGAACATCTGCTTTGACGTCGTTATCAAAGAGTTTGATTTCGTCAAAAACGTAGATGAACCTTGTATCTACAAGAAGGTGGCAGAGAGTAAGATTGTCTTCCCCGTATTGTACGTGGACGACATACTCTTGATAGGAAATGACATTCATATGCTGCAATCGGTCAAGCTCTTCTTATCACAAAGATTCTCAATGAAAGATCTAGGTGATGCCTCCTGCATACTGGGAATTATGATCTATAGAGATAGATCTAAAAGGATATTGGGATTGTCCCAATCCAGATACATTGACACTATACTAAAGAGGTTTAGTATGGAAGAATCTAAGCGTGGGAACTTACCCACGATCTCTGGACTCACTCTCTCCAAAGAGATGTCTCCCAAGACTGATTTGGAGAGAGCTCGCATGCAAGGGATACCCTATGCTTCGGCTGTAGGCTCTATCATGTACGCGATGCTATGTACCAGACCCGATGTAGCATACTCACTAAGTGTAGTGAGTAGGTATCAAGCTGATCCTGGAGAGAGTCACTGGACAGCTGTGAAGAGCATTCTCAAGTACTTACGAAGGACTAAGGAGATGCTCTTGGTGTATGGTAACGGAGAACTCCAAGTGGAGTCCTTTACTGATTCGAGCTTTCAGAGTGATAAGGACGACTCTAAGTTGCACTCGGGATTTGTCTTTACCCTTTACGGAGGGGCGGTTAGCTGGAAGAGTTCCAAGCAGGAAACCGTGGCAGACTCGACGATGGAGGCTGAATACATCGCTGCCAACGATGCTGCCAAAGAGGCTGTCTCGATCAAGAAGTTCA
The DNA here is from genome assembly GCA_030015575.1 of Agapanthus africanus. NCBI lineage: Eukaryota > Viridiplantae > Streptophyta > Magnoliopsida > Asparagales > Amaryllidaceae > Agapanthus > Agapanthus africanus. The sequence continues at coordinate 562,898,580 of CM057340.1, forward strand.
TTACTGAACTTGGAGTGGTTCCATCCATTGAGCATCTAATACCTTTGTATTGCAATAACAATGGAGCGGTGGCTTTAGCCAAGGAACCCAGGTCCCATCAGCGATTCAGGCATATTCTGAGGCGGTATCACCTGATCCGGGAGATAGTTGATCGCCGGGAGATCGAGGTCAGGAGGGTTGACACGAAAAACAACACTGCGGATCCACTCACGAAGGCCATTCCCAAGATACAGTTTGAGAGACTCTTCGGGATGCTTGGTATGCGATACTATAGCAGCTGGCCCTAGTGCAAGTGGGAGATTGTTAGTTGTATGTATGCCCTAGAGGTCAGTATTGTACAAATGATGTATATTATATTGGATGCTTGGACATATATAGAGAGGACTTTCTTGCTCGATATGATAGTATGCTATCTAGTTACTCTTTATCTTAACATGTATATTTGTCTCTTGATACTGTCTTATAGTTTCATGTTGGTAAAGCCCGTAGAATGTGTACTTGACTACCAGGACTATGATGCAGATCATACTAGTGGGGCCATGGTAGTCTATAAGTTCATCCTTTAATGTTCCTAGTCGTGGGTGTATCAAGACAGGGCATCGGTATACCAGAGTACACTAGCGTATACGCTTTTCGACCCATGGGATGGGCGATGGATGATCCTATATCCATTGGTGTTTGACATCAGAGATGGTATACGGGTGCTCAGTGGAGACTGGGTACACTGGACGGACTCGCTGAGAACTCCCAGATGGTATTATACTTCACGTCAGATGGCAGTTCTCTGGTGACACTTGTGCAGGTTAGTCTGTAGACCTGAGATCGTCATAGAGTCTTTTGTGATTCCCACTGTGCTTTGATTTCCATCTTACCACGTCCAAGAGGGTGTGCAAAACGGTGGTTTTTGGGTACAGTCCCGAGTCACATGGAGGCGATGAGCGATAGGAGGGGTTTCGTCTCTCCCGGTATTGGGGGTTGATGTTGCTCTGTGCTCGATTGGCCATAACAGGGAAGTCCCTGGCCAGGGCTGATTTAGAGATTTGCTGGTAAGTGTTACCAGTAGTTTCTCGACCCGTTATGAGCCTCACATCGGCACGACTTATCGGTTATTGGGATCTGATGTTTACCACCCCTAGACTTGATATGCGACATATCAGACGAGGAGACCAGACTGTACGGGAAGTGTTACCGTTAGGCTTTTACAGGAGTTGGAGCGGGCTTGCTTACTGATCTTCTGATCGCTCAATACCCGGGTAGCCGTTACGTCCAGCTAGTACCGCTGACGACTTGTGGGTGCTTAATGTGATCATCACCTACTGCCGGCGTATTGACGAGTCTTTAGAGTCCTACATAGAGGTTTTACTTGCTCAGGCAAAACGAAATAGGAGCGCATATGTGATATGTGCGGGACCGAGAATAATGCGTGTATGTGATACCGTATTCTATTCTCGCGACTTTTTGTATCAGTCGGTTATATGTGATATAGCCAGGTTATCGAATCAAGTGTTGATTCGATAAGTCGATACATTGGATGTTAGTCTGTTATATGAGATATAACCGGATTATTAAGTCAAATGTTGATTTAATAATTTAGTGTATAATTGTATATATGATATACTAATTTACATTAACTAACATTTGTTCACTTAAGGTTTTTTCTCACATGTGTACAACTTTAATATATATGTGATATATATTAATTTGTGTTTTTTTTGTATCATGGTTGTTGATACATCATTCATGGGTGTGCAAAACATACACCATTCTATTTTAAATGGTGGTTTATATTTATTTAAGGTAATTACGAATTAGTGGAGCTTTTGTCATAAGCATGAAGCTTGTAGAAGCTTGTGGATGCTTTGACAAAGTCCACTAACTTTGTTTTACTTTAGATTTTTATTAACCTAACCATTTTGGATTAGCCATGGTTATGTCTCTACATAAGTTAGTATATGATACTCACTCACCATGGTTAGCTTTCTCACTTGATCATTATCCTCATCTCATTTTTCTTCATCTTCTTCCTTGAGCTCAAAAGCTCTCTAGGTTTTGATTAAGTGAGAAATAAATGTGAGATAAATAATTCTAAGGTGTACCCACTTCCTATTTCCTCATCCTCTACTAGACTAGCACTTTAGTTTAGGGTGTTTGCTTCACTAATTCTCTAGTTAGTGAAGTAGTAGTTTGAGTTGGTATTCCCTCGACGTAGATTATCTTCGGCCTCGAAGACTTCAAGTAAGGACGCTCCTTCTGCCTCGTGAAGCCATGCAAGAGCCCGGGAGGACCATGATCGCAGCGAAGGGACTACAACAAGGAGCTTTAGAAGTGACGGACCAATATACAAAGGTTATATTTCGTATTCACTTAGTCTTAAATGTTATTTAGTAGCATGTGAAACCCTAATAATCTAGCAAAGATCTTGTTTAGGGTTATTCGGCACGACTAAAATTTTTATTCGGGCATGGTAGATGCCTTATAGAACCTTGTTAGAGTGCCTAGTAACCCTACACGCACCAACTCCAAACATACTCTCAAGTGTTCGTTTAGTGGCTAACGTGCATAGCGACACTACGAAACCAACCCAAGAGCAAAACTACACAAAATATACGAACCGTGTCGGATAACGTAACACGCGTAGTCGAAATACTAGAAAACAAGCAAAGTGATCCCAGATTTTTCTACGCTGTCAATTTGTAAAAGTTTCACTTACCACAAGACCACACACAACCCCAGAGACCCCCAGACCAAAACCCAAACCCAAACCCAAACTCCCCAGTCTGGCCGCAAATTGCGGCCAGAAGCAAATTATTTGCGGCCCAGTTTTTGTGGAATGGTCTCAGATTTTTATGGTGGGTTCTAGGTCACTACATAAGGTCACTGTGATGGGAACTTTTTCAACAAATACCTGGTTTGATAGCAGATCATCCGAGACCCAAAACTACACTAAAAATACGATATTTGCACGAAACGAAACTTTACGCGTTCTAAACTGAATCTAACAAGCTACGTAACATTAAAAATGCTTACTTAATAGAAAGATATCATTACCTACTCTCACAAGCTCGAAGATCCTAGCGTTCCAAGCTCCAAGGCATCTAAGAGGCAAAACAAGGATTAAAAAGTGATTTGGGTGTGATTTTGTGAAGTTTTGTGTAGGATTAGTGAAGGAAATGATAAGTGTTCAGTTGAGGTGATGAGGAGATGAAGGAAATGATGAGAAAGAGATAGAGTGAGAGAGAATAAGAGGGTGAGAGTTAAGGAGAGAGAGGTGAGATTAAGAGTGAGTGCGCCATGCATTAACTCATCATTAAAGCAAGCATGACTCTCTCATGAGTCACCATGCCACCTCTTCTCCAATCCAAAACTCAAAGGAAATATCTACTCTCACAAACAAATATATAGGGTTTAGGGTTAAGCAAGGATATGATTAGGATTAGGTTAAGTTGTCATGCTTGCTAAACTAGATTAACACAACAAACCCTCATATTAACATGCACAAGTGTGTGCAAACTATAACAAATAAAAATAAATTATTAATTAAATGTTATAAAATGTGAGGAAACAAAATTGGTAAACTTTTTACAGAAAACCCGCATTAATGCTTAATTAAGACCAATCGCATTCTATGGTGTTACAATGTTGTTCTTTGAGCGCATAGACCTGTAGACTTGGGGAGAGAAAATAATAGGGGTAAAATAATAGTTAATTGAAAACTACCCCCAAACATATACCTTAGCACGCACAGATATTTAGTTAAATCCTTTTTCACTCACCTCCATTCTTAAGATGAGACAATGTTACCAAAATATGGAGGTGAGGCGGAGAAAATTTAGTTATGATAAAGAGGCTTCAGTAAAAATAGGAGCTCCTCCGCTGGGTCAGCAGAAAAATACGATTTCAATCTATGCCCATTTACTTTAAAAATTGAACCGTTTTTAATATTTTCAACTTCTACTGCCCCGTGCGGGTACACATACCGCACTACAAAAGATCATTTCCAAAGAGATTTTAGCTTACCCGGATGAAGATGGAGACAGGAATCGTAAAGAAGGAATTGTTGTCCCGGAGTGAAGGTTTTTGTAAAAAGATTTTATCGTGGAATACTTTAGTCCGGTTCTTTACTATAACCGCATTATCGTAAGCTTCATCGCGGAGTTCGCTTTGCTCATTTAATTGCAGCTTCCGATAGCTGCTGGTTTGATCAAAATCGAAGTTAAGCTCTTTAATAGCCCACATTGCTTTATGTTCGATCTCGGCAGGAAGGTGGCATACCTTTCCAAACACAAGGCGGTATGGAGACATACCAAGATCAGTCTTATAAGCGGTACAAAATGTCCAAAAAGCATCTGTCAATTTGGTTGACCAAATTTTATGGTTCTTAGAAACCGTCTTCTCCAAAATTTGTTTGATCTGCCTATTGGAAATCTCAGCTTGCCCGCTCGTCTGGGGATTGTTTACCGCCGAAGACCGGGAAGACAAACGTCTAGCCTGAATTTTGGGGAAGATGCTATTTGGTTTTATCCGTCCACCTCTCCGAAAATGGCAAGTTGATTTATGACACCATATATCGGAGGTCTGGACAGATGCGGCCGTTGTAGCAGATTTCGTCAGAATCCCCCTCATTTAAGGGGTTTTTGATTGTGGGGACTCTCTTCCCTACAGGCACAAGCCCCTGCAGTTAATTACGCTACCGCATCGCGGTAACAACTTTCTCCTTCTCCAAATGGTCACTTCGTGTCGTGTGTTTTTTTTTTTATTTTTGGTTGCCCGTAGATTGTATACGGAGACTAATTTATGTTGTCGCCCGTAAGGCGTGGATTAGTCCAAATCCGTATTTTCTTAGATTTGGGTTTTGGTTTGGGTTTAAGAATCGTTAATCTCATTTGAGACTAAGATCAACTTAAACGTTTGTTAAGGATACGTTAGTCTAATTTTAGACTAAGATCAACTTAACCGTTTGTCAAGGATACGTTAGTCTAATTTTAGACTAAGATCTACTTAACAGGATCATTTAGATCCAACAAAAGAGCATTTGGGCTCGATTGTTTAAGTTTAGGGACGTTGCGGTCCATTGAGTGTCTGGTTGCTGGGACACGCCACCTCTCTGAAGACGTTGAAGAATTACAACGACATATATCAGAGGTATGAGGAGATGTACCCATGAACCAGTATCAGTTGAGAGATCTGTAGTTGGATTGATTTAAGGATCGTTAATCTCGTTTGAGATTAAGATCAACTTAAGTGGATGTTAAGGATACGTTAGTCTCATTTTAGGATAAGATCTACTTAACAGGATCATTTAGATCCAACAAAAGAGCATTTGGGCTCTATTGTTTTAGTTTAGGGACATTGCGGTCCATAAGTTTAAGGACATCATAGTCCATGGAGTTTAAAGACATCATAGTCTATAAAGTTTAAAGACATCATAGTCTATGAGTTTAAGGACCTCGCAGTCTATGGTAGTTTAGAGACATCATAGTCTGTAATGTTTAAGGACATAATAGTCCATGAGTTTAAGGACCCCACAGTCCGTGGAATGTCTGGTTGTCAGGGCCCGTCACCTCTCTAAAGACGTTGAAGGATTATAATGACATATATTAGAGGTATGAAGAGATGTACCCTTGAACCAATGTTGGTTGAAAGGCTCTGGGAATTACTTTGAATGCCATATGAGATGATCAATTTTGGAAGACAAGAGTATAGTTAGGTTCAGTTGAGGGGGAAGGGTCTTGCCTCTGGAAGACTTAGCTAATTTGGGCTAAGATTGGTTTGAATATAGTGTTAAACACTAGAGTATACTCAGCGCTCACGTGTTCCCATGTGAGGCGCTTAAAGTAGTGTTAAACACTAAGAATGAAGCGCTTAAAATAATGTTAAACACTAAGAATGAAGCGCTCACGTGGGGTCACGTGAGGCGCCTGAAGATTGGGCCTTACTTCTTCTATTTTACTCCCAGAATATGCATATAAGCGTTAACAACTTGATCTTTATGATCATCACGTTTGGACATGTGAGGGTACCCATGCGTTGAATATTAATCCTTCAGTTTTACCTAATTTTCTCTTTAAAAAGGTGTTTGTCAAGGGTCACGTGGAGACACGTGAAGCATCCTTTAGGCGGGCATTGCCTTTGGGTAGAATCCTCGTTTCTATGAGTGTTTAATAATTGATAGGGGTCACGTGGAAACACGTGAGACACCCAAAAAGTGAAACTGCCTTGACTTTACTCCCTTTTTATTTTGAGAAGCTTGTTCAAGGGTCACGCGGGAGCACGTGAGATGCCAGAAAGTGAAATGCCTCGTCTTTACTCCCTTTTTATTTTTGGAAGCTTATTCAAGGGTCACGTGGGAGCACGTGACCTAAACTTATTCGTTCTCTTTTGATCATTGAGGGGGAGGGGGCTCACGCGGACACACGTGATTATGTTGGTACTGATCTCTTTTACGTGCATGGAGAGTTAAAACCCCTTGTTTAAGAATTAAATTCTTTTGTAGGGTTAAACCCCAATTTTATTTAGAGGAATTAAATTCCTCCATGTTTGAAAGAATTAAATTCTTTAAACCCAATTCTCCCTCTAAGTTTTGGATCTGCATGGAAGAATCTCCCCAGTGAGAATTAAATTCTCAACTTATTAGGAGATCTGCTTCTGCAGATTTTCTACCAGAGGAAGAACTGAGTTCTTATTTAGAAGAGTTAAACTCTTGGTTTGAGAATTAAATTCTCTTTTGTTTTATGGGAGCTTATAGAATGATCTCCTTCCTTCTCTTACCTAGAGTTTCCTTTTCTCTGAAAAGATCTTCTTTTCTCTCTGAAGAATTAAATTCTCTTCTCTTTTTTCTCTTCTGTCTTCTCTCTCTGTTGTTGTATCCCTCATTTCTCTTCTTTTCTTGGCTCCTATTTATAGGAGAAAGAAAAAAATCAGTTTGTTCAGCCAATCTCTCATTGAGAGATTTTGATTGATTTTATAACCAACATGATCTTTTAGATCATGCGGTGAATTTTATTCACCAATGGATTTTTTAATCCATAAGATATTTTATTTATTATTCCTGGCAAATTTTAGGAAAATATTTCCTTGTACATAATCTTTCTATAAATTGGTGATTTTTTTAATCACTATTGGATTTTTAATCCAACGGTGCTCCACTTTACAGAGTGCAATCTTTTCTGTTTGTAAAGATCTAGGGAAATATTTTTCCAATTAGGGCTTTCGATACCTTTTAATTAGAAGTTAATTCTATTGGTTCAGCGGGTTTAGGAATCCATCACGTGTTGACACGTGACCCCACTGATTAAGCATCTAATTAGAATGTAATTCTATTAGTTCCAAGGGCTCAAGAACCCATCACGTGTTGGCACGTGACCCCATCAATTAGGCATTCAGGCGCGGATAGACTTTGCTCATAAAAGGTTACGTGTCTGTACTTGAGGCCCGTTCACGTGTGGACATGTGATGCTCCATTTTGGGGGGTTTCCCTTCTGATTCGTATTTTATTCAGTTCCCATGAGGGAACAAATGCCCCCATAGTGTTGTTCTCACGTATTTGCACGTGAGTGCAACGCTGTAACCTTTGTGGCCGTTGGATTTCCTAGGGAACGGGAAAGATGAACCGTTCCTATCATGTCTTATAAATGCAAGGGTCTCTTCAGCAACGCCTCCACTCTTTCATCTTCTTCCTTCCTTGTTCTTGCCTTGAGAATTTAATTCTCTTTCTCATAGCTCAATTCTCTGTTCAACAAAACAAAATTCAGAGTTTAACTCTGTCAACAAAAAGGATCTTGAACGGCCGAGGAACTTTTCTTCTCCTTTTATAAAATTCTCTTTGGATTTTAAATCCACACCAAGGGTTTTTCCCTTTAATAAAAACTCATCTTTCCGAGCTCTAAGAATGCACAATCTTTAGGTAATAAGCCCCCAATGTTAGGCGTTTTTTCTGATCTTAGGGGGTTGATGACAGCACATATTTTATTCTGGAATTTAATTCCATTCCAAAGAGCTCAGCTCTGAAAATTTTCTTGGAATTTAATTCTTTTGTTAAAACGAATTTAATTCCCCCTATAGAACTTAGTTCTAACGATCAAGAAGATCTCTTGGGATTTTTACTCAGCTGTTCTTGACAAAAAATTTTAAGAAAGATTCTTCTTTGATTTGCACAGAGTTGGTGATGGGTTTTTTCTTGGGGGAATGTGCAGAGGTGTTAAAACTCCACTATTCATTTATTGAGAATCTCCCTTTTGTTCTGATAATGATTACCCTGCCTCATCATTAGTGAGCCGCCATATTGATTTTGTGGGGCCCATGTGTTTTGCAATCAATGGTCCCATGGAATAAGCTGCATGTCATTTTCTTCCATTGTCTATATATATCTCTGTGTGTGTGTGTGCACGTCTGGGTTTCATTAACAGTTTTTCCTTCCTTTATTTCAAGAACAATGGCTTATCTTCCATACTTTCTTTTTACCCGCTCGGAGGCTGCTTTTCCTCAGTCACTGTTTGACGAAGAAGTGATGGCAATGATTAGGGCCTATGACCCGGATTGCACCAATCTGCTTTTGTGGGGAACCTGGTACGGTCATATCATCCGTGGTCGCCGAAGTTTTATTTGCGGGGAGCCGATGGAGCCTCTTCGTCCTATATTGCCGATGGAACACCCACAGACTGCTTATGCAGTGGAACTGACCAATTGGACTCTTTCAGGCCGACTGGAGCCCTCTACCTCTGGGATACCTAACCAGCCCCTGCCAGCTATAGACATCTTGGGGCGTCGTATTTGCCAAGGTGAAGCTCGACCTTAGGGCAGGTTTATAAAGTAGGTATCACCCCCAGCACCCAGTGGGCTACCTTATTTAGGCTCGCTATATTCTTTCTGCCCACCGCGCAAGACTGTAGAAGGTTGGACTATATCAGGCGGTATATGAATCGCTCTTTCATTACTATGCTCCTCACGTATGGTGGATCAAAGCCTTCTTGAACCAGTGGAATCTGCCCACCAACACTTTCCTACTAAGGGATCGAGAGGTGTCTATCTCATTGGATGAATTTCGTGAGATTTCAGGATTGCCCATTAGGGGGAGCATTACGAGGAACTGCTGCCTCTTGATGAATATGTTTTCTCCACCATGCCGGCTATGCTCGATTGTCTGACAGCCGAAACCGCCGTCTGTCATAAGTATCCCAGTCTGATCAAGGCCCTAGGTATTTTCGATAGATTGTTTGCGAAGTCAGAAGGGCAGGGTGTCACCTTTGAGAGCTTTATCGCCTGTTTCATTCGGGGGATATTTTATCTAAGGAGGCCTCGAAGTTTGCGAGTATTGATGACCCTTTTGGGTTTGGTCTGGATAGACTGCCGGTTAAAGCAGAAGATCTACCACAATTTTACATCCCAATCTTGTCAGTCGTTCCTTTTGGTTCAATTGCGGCTCCCGGCATGGACGAAGAGACCTTCTTTGTTGGTTTTATCAGCCTTTGGCTTAGCTGGTTTGTGATACCGTCACACCGACGCTTCATGAGAGCTTTTGTCTTCTATCCCGCCCATCGTGTAGCTGAAGGGGCAAAGTTGGCCGTCAGCATCGCTGGACTATCGCATCTTTATCATGGGTTAAGTGTTGCGGCCAACACTTCGACTCCAGGTGTAGATGTCGTGAATCTCTCCCTTCATTACTTCACATCTTGGATCGAAATGCATGTGTTGGGGGCATTCGCGGCACATCAACGGCCGAAATTCTATGACTCCTACACCTTCCCTCGAGTTATGAGATTGGTGGATGCTTCTGCTCCCGATCCGACTCAATTAGGGGCCCTCCGTGTTCTACTCAATACATATACCCATGAGGGAGGAATGGTGTTTATTGACCGCGTTCTTTCTGCTCCAGCAGGGCCTGTTCATCATCTATTCAACTTGTCGAAAGGGGGAGCACCCTCGCTAAAGCCTAGGGAGATCATGCATCTGTACTCGGTCAGACCGGGCTATTTGGTGTTTCGCCAAAATGATACGGCTCTCCTTATGCGGTATAATCCGCACCGCTTTGCCCGGCAACTGGGCTATAATCAGGGCGTCCCCTTCGAAGCGTTCTTGGTTGAGCCTACTTCATTGTTGGGAGTTATTCGCAACGTTATTCATCATTTTACGCAGCTGAATATTGGCTCTGTGTTCATGATCCCAGAACCTGACTATCTCCCCAGGTCTGTGGGCTCCTTTGTGGGCTGGTATCGCCACTGGGTTGGTCCTATCATTGCCAAGGAAAGGAGGGTGCTCTTCGAATATAAGACTCCTACCCCAACCCAAGCTACTAGCGTTTCGCTGCGACCGCGGTCAGTCGTTCGCCCTCTTTTGAGGGATGGTGGTGCGGTCCTTATCTCGCAGGCCGCAGAAACCGAGCCAATTCTTCCCACTGTAGGGATGCCGATGCGTACTAGAGCTCGAGCAAAGGCTTCCGCTGAAGCACCAGCGGCCACTCCATTATTGCCGACGTTATCAGCAGCGGTGTCGCCAAAAGGGGACAGTGAAGGTGAAGTGGGTCAACATCGTGCCAAAGCGCCGAAGGGAAGGAAGCAATCATCTTCCAACGTTAGTTTTGGGTCAAAGAGGAGAAAGAAGACGGTCACCAACCTGCTTGACCTTTTGATAGGATCCGAGCCTATTGTTCAAGACGAACCAATATCCATGCAAGAGCCGGATGATAGTTTTCTCTATCCGGGTTCATGGAAGCCGCACAATTGGTTGAGGCTATAAGACGTTCCCAGGATGAGACCGAGAACATGCGAGTCCCGAAGAGTTCTTATCTTGCCGTCATATTCTACGAAGATCCTCCATCAATACGGCGAATATTTATAGGTCCTCTGGAAAAGGGAGGCGAGATAGCTCTCAAGCAGCCTATCTCAGCCGCTTCTGAAGATGAGTTGTCGTTGTGGACTGGCGGCCATGAATCTACCCTAGAACCCCGGTGAGCATACCTTCTTAAGAAGGAACGTCAGCTTGAAAAAGCCATACTAGAGGCTTCTTGGCATATCGGTATGCACGTTTTCTGTATTTTTCCTTCGGCAAGTAATTTGTTTCGCTTTCTATGTCTTCTTATCTTCGTAAAACATTGCAGGGACTTCGGCAATAGCAGAGAATCTGATCTCAAGTCGCGTCTTGACCGTGGACTCTATAAATATCCCCAATGAGACACCAGTAGGTGTGGAGGGGGTCGTTACAGTTGCTATTCCTGCTGCAGAGCTTCCATTGGTAGCTTCTGTTCCCCCTGTGCCTGTTCACCGTGAAAAGGTGTCCTTACCGGCCATGGATTTAATGGACCTTTCTGGTGATGGCCTGGAGTTGGTTGAACAGGTAACTGAGATCGCCGTCCCTGAAGTGGCGGCCGTTGCCCCTCGACTGATAGCCTTCACACCAGCAAATGTCTACGATGATGTGCCTGAGGGTATGGAGGAGGCTGCCGAAGCTGCTATCCCTCCTATTCAAAGCAGGAGGAGTATCGAAGGTATTCTTCTATATTTTGTTTTAATGATCTCTTCATTATCTGAATCCTTCCGTCTTTTCAGAATTACGAGGATTGGCGGCGTCCATCGTGGATCTATCCCCCAGAAAGTGTTTCCAGCGTTTGCTCGAGATGGCTGCTCCACAGGCGATATCCCCGCAACGCATCGTCCTCTCTTCTGGGAAAGGTTAGTATTATTTGACCCCCTCATTGCATTATCATTATTTCGTATAACGATGCTAATGCCTTCTGTAGTTCTGGAAGCTGACGACGAAGTTGAGATCCTCGAAGGGCCTGGGGATCTTTTGAACCCCCTTGCATGATTGTGGGTAAGTAAAGTTTTGACGTTGTTCCATCTATTCTTTGTTTGCAAATCTCGCTGATTATTTATGAATCTTGACAAATTTTCCTATTCTTACCCTGCTGGAATCTCGCATCATTACGCCACCTGGCCCTTATGCCCTACGCGCGTCTGAACGGATGGCGAAGCAAAGCCTTCACTCTTTGTCGGCTCTTATCGAAGATCTTCGTGCTGGTAGCTCGATCACGGCCGAAGAATTTGATGCTGAAGCCAACATTTCTCTCCCCTTTCTTGCTGCTTACCATGATAGAACACTGGTGCATGTCTGGGTCGAGTTTTGTCGTCGGGTGGAGACTTGCTTACATAGCCTTGAGTGCACGCGCCTTCCTTTAGAGGTCGTGGCTGCCAAGGTGAGCTTGCGGGGGCTGGTTGAACGGTGTGCCGCAAATATGCATTCATGTGAGGAGAGGCTCAACCGAAAATTTTCGGAAAGGGAGCTAGCTTCAAATGCGCTGGGGGAACTTCAAGAAGAATTCACGGCTAAGACCACTCGTGCATATGAACTTTGGCGGGTGCTTTAAGAAGCTATCAGGGAGGTGGTAGCTATTGATAAAGCCGTTATTTTTACTCGCGAGATGGTTGAAGCCCACAAGGTTGCTGAAAAGGAGCTTGAAAGTCGGCTCGCCTCGTATCAGGCCCAACAGTCTCAAGCGGAGACCCGTCTCATAGCAATAACGAATCATGAAGCTGAGACCCAGTGGAAGAAAGATGAACTGACGAATCTATTAAATCGTCCGCCGACTTAAAAAAATGTATATGTCTCCTTTTGTACTTACTCCTGAATGAGAGTATTTTTTGATTCTTTTATAGATTGTACTTTGTATTCATTTTGATTCATGAATAAAACACATATTTTGCTTCATGGTGCTGTGTCCTTTTTTAGCAAATGCGTTTTGTAGATAACCTATTTTGATCTTCTTGCAGGACAGCGATGGCTTAGGAGTCAGGTTTAGATCTGCTTCCTAAGGCTTTCCAACTTTATGAGCCGTGAGGGTCTCATAAAGATTTTTCTCCCTACGAGTCGAGAGGACTTCACAGGTGTATTTTCTCCTTAGGAATCGTAAGGATTCCTAAGTGTGCTTTCTCTTGAGAGTCGTAAGGATCTCATAAGAGAATTTTCTTCCTTACAAGTCGAGAGGACTCGTAAGTGATTGATGAGTTGATCTGCTCCCGAGTCAAAGCATTGCTTCGACGGGGAGGTCGAGGGTTGACTTTGGCCGTTTTCCACGGGGTCAGGATTGACTTTAGCCGTGTTCTACAGGGTCAGGGGTTGACTTTGGCTGTTTCCCACGGGGTCAGGATTGACTTTAGCCGTGTTCTACGGGGTCAGGGGTTGACTTTGGTTGTTTCCCATGGGGTCATGATTGACTTTAGTCGTGTTCTACGGGATCAGGGGTTGACTTTGGCCGTTTCCCACGGGGTCATGATTGACTTTGGCCGTTTTCCATGGGGTTATGATTGACTTTAGCCGTGTTCTACGGGGTCAGGGGTTGACTCTCGGTTGTCTGTGCACTGCCGAGTCCTGGAACTGGGAACTTTGCTGCGGCTCCGCTTTGCTGATGTTGCGTCTACTGTAACGAGACGAATGTCGAGGTGGTCTCTAGGTTGTTTATGAACCGTCGAGATTTGGAACTAGGGACTTTGCCTCCGCTTTGCTGACGTTGCGTCTGCTGTAATGAGACGAATGTCGAGGTGGTCTCTAGGTTGTCTGTGAACCGTCGAGAGTTGGAACTAGGGACTTTGCCATGGCTCCGATTGATTGTCGCGTCTGAATCCTGCTGGAATGAGGAGGAATGCTATTGTGGGTCTCCAGGCTGTAGATGTGGCCGTCGAGACTTGGCTCTCTTTCTGATGGAGTCTGGTGGGATGATATGGTTTCCTTTTTGTTTGTGCCCCTGGATTGTATACAAGGATTGATGTGATCTCATCTTTAGGGCAAAAAGTTTCATTTCATTCTTTTTTCTTTCCGCGATGCTCTATCATTTCAGCTTTTTATATCGCGAAAGTCGCGATTGCCCAATCATTTCGGCTATTTTTCGCGGTGCCCGAGCATTTCGTCTATTTTTTCTTTTTTACTCGCTCCTTTTTATTGCGAGTTGCCCAATCATTTTAGCTATTTTGTATGCATATATTTTACTTGCTGATTTTATTGCAAGTTGCCTTATTATTTCTGCTATTTCATATGCATTTATGGCTCGCTGACTTTTGTCGCAAGTATGGAACTCGGGATCCAATACCAATTTAGGCATCAACATCGCTACAACTGAGATATTGTCAAGAGCGAATCATCATTTGCCTTTGTCGGTTCGAACAAAGGTGGCTTAGCAATCAGGGTTAGGATCCTGTCGACTAAGGCATTTAACTTCATGAGCCGTAAGGATCTCATAAAGGTGTTTCTCCCTACGAGTCGTGGGGATCTCGTAAGTGCGATTTCTCCTTAAAAATCGTGAGGATTCTTAAGTGTATGTTCTCTTATAAGTCGTAAGGATCCTACAAGAGTGTTTTCTCCTTACAAGTCGAGAGGACTTACAAGGGTCGTTCACCGTATGAGCATATCCCTAGTCGCTGGTGGGACTCTGTTAGGGAAATGTTTATCCGTGCCCGTAGATTGTATATAAGGATCAATATTGAAACGCTTGTAGGGCAATATTGGAGTGTATGACGGCTTAAGAACAGGTTCAGATCCCTGTAGCTTAAGGCTTTTGAATCCTATGAGCCGTGAGGGTCTCAAAAGGGAATTCTCCTTACGAGTCATGAGGATCTCTTAAGTGTAACTTCTCCTTAGGAATCGCGGGGATCCCTAAGTGTGTTGCTCCCTTGTGAGTCGTAAGGATCTCGCGCAGGTATTTTCTCCTTACAAGGTCGAGCGGATCTTGCAAGTATCTTTTAACGAGATTGTGCCCTTTCGGGTTTTCACAAACTCGCCGATAGCCCTGCTGTTTTTACTCACGGAGCCCTTTCGGGTTTCATCCGTGCCCATTTCGCTTATGGACATACCGTTTTTTTTGCGTCAGCCTTGGGATGCTGCGGTCCGTAGTAGTTTATAGAAGTCTCGGTCAGGCATAGTATTTCTTCAAGAAACGACCGTTTATTAGCCTGAATGGTCTTTCATCATGCATATCCATGAGCAAGTAAGCTCCACCCTGGTAGACCTTGTATATGATGTACGGGCCTTCATAGTTTGGCTCGAATTTCCCCCATTTGGCACGATTGGGGATCATAGGTCTCTTGACCACTAGCACGAGTTCGCCTTGGCGGAATGTTCTCAGACCAGTCAATCTCTCGTATG
Organism: Agapanthus africanus; assembly: GCA_030015575.1. Lineage (NCBI taxonomy): Eukaryota > Viridiplantae > Streptophyta > Magnoliopsida > Asparagales > Amaryllidaceae > Agapanthus > Agapanthus africanus. Next base: position 562,913,706 of record CM057340.1, read on the forward strand.
ACCGCGTCATCTTTGCTTTGTAAGCTTCCAAGTTTTGCTGCGCCATGAGCCGGGTTTCGTCGAGGGCATCAAGTTCCTCAAGCCGAAGATGAGCATTCTCTTCGTCCGTTAGCTCGTAATGAACTACCACTCGTAAGGAGGGTAGCTCTATCTCCAAAGGGAGTACCGCTTCTGCGCCGAATACTAACACAAAAGGCGTTGTGTTCGTGGCCGTTTTGAACGTGGTCCGATACGCCCAGAGAGCTTCATGCAGTCTCTCATGCCAGTCCTTCTTATTTTTGGACACCGTCTTTTTCATGATCTTCGCCAAGGTCTTGTTGAAAGCCTCAGCCAGACCATTAGCTCAGGGATTGTAGACCGAAGTGTATCTCCAGTCTATATTATGCTGTTGTACGAAGCGGCTGATTTTGTGGCTTCTATAAGCCGGCCCGTTATCGAAGATAATCCGTCGCAGAGTGCCGAACCGATAGATTACATGTGGCTTGAAGAAATGGAGGATGTTCTCCGTCTTCACTTCTCTTAGTGGTACTGCTTCTGCCAACTTAGAGAAATAATCAGTTGTCGCCACTATGAATCGATGTCCTCTGGACGACGCTGGTTCAATAGGCCCGATTATGTCAGTTCCCCACATTTCGAACGGCCAGTTAGCCACCATTGGATGTAGCGGATTTGGATGCTGGTGGATAAAGTCCCCGTGAATCTGGCACGAGTGGCACTGCTTCGCGTATTCGAGGCAGTCTTGGATCATTGTGGGCCAATAGTAGCCCATTCTTTTGATCTTCAGTTTCATCTTCGGCCCGGCTTGATGAGAACCGCAGAGTCCGTCGTGAATTTCTTGGATGATTTTACTTGGTTCTTCAGGTCCCAGACATCTCGGACATAGAGAGTCGAACGATCTCTTATATAGCGTGTCATTGACGAAGGCGAAGGACAGAGCTCGTTTCATGAGCTGATGTCTTGAGAACGCATCTTCAGGTGTTCGACAGGATTTGATGTAGTCTATAAAGACTTCTCTCCAATCCTTAGCCTTTTCCTGGTCCTTTATTTGTAAGGCCGTTTGCTTGGTCGCTTCCTTTTCTTCAGACGCTTCCGGAGATATTTCTGCCGGTGCAAGAACCCGACGACTTTGCACAACGATCCTCACGTCATCGAGGTTTTCGTCAGCCAGTTCTTTAGCGAGTTTGGCTAACGCATCCGTTTTGCTATTTTCTGCATGCGGTATGCTTTCCAGGGCGTAGGAAGGGATTCGAGTCAGCAGTTGTTGCACTCTCTCACCATACTTTACCAACTCTGGTTTGCACGTTTGATAGTCGCCATTTACTTGACTAACGACCAGCTGGGAGTCTCCGTATATGAGGAGGTTTTCGATTCCCATGTCGACTGCGATCTCAAGACCTGTTATCAAAGCTTCATATTTGGCTTCATTGTTCATCCTCGGCTCTATTAGGGAGAAGGCAAAGCGCATTATCCCTCCTTATGGAGTCACGAAGATGAGGCCTACCCCCGTTTTGATTATAGGGGTGCCGTGCTTTCGCTTCTTCATGCAAGATGCTCCATCGAAGTAGAGTTCCCATCGGGTATCACTCCCTCCTCTTTCCCTGTCGATCGTGTCAAACGCGTGCTCGTCTGGCAATTCGCAATTTAAGGGTGAATCGACAGGTATAGGATGCTCAGCGAGGAAGTCAGCGATGGCCTAGCCTTTCACTGCCTTGAACGGTCGATATGTTATCGAGAATTCCATTAAGAGTAGGGCCCATTTAGCGAGCCACCCTATTAGTATGGCTCTTGACATCAAATATTTGAGAGGATCCACTTTTGATATGAGGTGGACCTCATGCGCCAATGCGTAGTGTCTGAGTTTCGTTATCGTGAAGATTAACACCATGCAATGTTTTTTGATGGGGGAGTAGTTGTTTTCTGTCCCCAGGAGAACTCGACTCAAATAGTAGAGGGCTCTCTCTTTCCCTTGGTCATTTTCTTATGCCCATAATGCGTCTAGAGAACCCTCAAGGGCGGTTGTATACAGAATGAGAGGCTTTCCCTTGACCGAAGCGGTTAGCACCGGAGGATTCTGCAGGTATTGCTTGATTTCGTCCAATGCGCTTTGGCATTTGCGATCCCAAACGAACGGGGTTCCCTTCTTCATCAAGTGACTGTAGGGACGACATTTGCCGGTGAGGTTAGCTATGAACCGTCTAATATATGCAAGCTTTCCTTGAAGAGACCGCAGTTGCTTGAGAGTTCTTGGCGGAGGCATTTCCATGATCGCCTTGATCTTTGATGGGTCTATTTCGATGCCCCGGTATCGTACGACGAATCTTAGGAATTTACCCAAGGAGACTCTGAATGCGCATTTGAGAGGGTTTATCTTCAAGTTGTATTTCCGAAGACGTTGGAACACTATTTTTATATGCTCCCAATGCTCCTCGTGCGATTTGCTTTTTACCACGAGGTCGTTAATATAGCATTCGACGATTTCATCTATGAGGTCATCGAAAATCTTCATCATGGTCCTTTGATATGTAGCGCCTGCGTTCTTCAGACCAAAAGGCATCACTTTGTAGCAGAATATGCCCAGAGGAGTCCGGAAAGCAGTATGCTTATGGTCTTCAGGATGCATCTTTATTTGATTGTATTCCGACGATCCGTCCATGAAGGAAAAGACTTCGTGAGTGAACGTATTGTCTAACATCAGCTCGGTAACCAGCATGGGGAAATCATCCTTTGGACAGGCTTTGTTGAGGTCCCGAAAGTCTACGCAGATGCGCACCGTCCCGTTCTTCATCATCACCGGGACGATGTTAGCAATCCAGTCGGGGTATTGCACTTCTTGGACGAAGCCTGAGTCGATTAGCTTCTTGACCTCGGCGTTGATGCTTATTTCAAGTTCGAGCCGCATTCTTCTTGGCGCTTGTTTGATTGGCTTGATGTCCGAAGATATCGTCAATTTGTGCACAGCTACTTCTGGATCTAGTCCCAGCATTTCGGAGTAGTTCAATGCGAAACAGTCTTTATACTGCATGAGCACGTCTTTGAGCGTAGCCATCTTTTCTTCAGACAACAGCTCACTAACGAACGTTGGCCGTGGGTCGTTTGCCGTTCCCAAGTCAATTTTTCTGAGGTTATCTGCAGTAGTATGTATCCCATCTTCCAGCTCTATTGACGCCGGTGGAAACTTTGAGATCACTTCGTCATCATCGTTTTCGAAGCACCGGGAGAGGTTGTCCGTATTCTCGGGCCCTCCTTCTTCTGTCAACGTTATTATGTGACAGGTACGAGATCGTTTCCAAGACTGATGTTGATTTGGTTCTACTCTCGCTGCATACGTGGCTTTTGATTCATGCTTCTGTGGCGGGGTTACCCTCCAACTGCTGGATAGAGCGAACCTGCCTTGCTGATACTGGCCTTCTACCCAGTTTTTTAATGTGAAGCAATCTTTGAGAGGGTGTCCTATCGCTCGATGATAAGAGCAGTAGTCTTGGTGATGAACCTCGTTTGCTTGATCGGGATGCCGAGACTCCGGGAGTGTCATCATTTGATGTTTCATGATGAGGTCGAAGATTTTCCTTGTCTTTTCTTGAGGGAAAGAATATGCTCGACCCATTTTCTTTATCAGCGATGAATTCCGGCCGCTCAATTCTCGATCGCGTGGCTTCTTGGACCCGCTTTGCTGTTGTCGAACGTTTTTTCCGTTCTTCAACTTGTTTTTGCTTTTGCGTCGGGTCTTTTGTACGACGGGATGGCGACGAAGGGCATCGTCATTCTCCGTAGCCTGCTGAAGGAGGCGCTGCGTCTTGGTTTTCTCGTAAATGGCCATTTCGCGGTTGTGGTCATCCCGGACTTTTTGACCCGCTTCCCTTATTAGCTTGTCCATCTGTTCTTCGAACGACGGACTTGTCACTTTCATGGCAGGACCTTGTTTTGGTTCAGGGTTAGCGTTTTCTATCAGAGCATCTCCTCCTTCATCAAATTCATGTATAACGTAGCAGCCATGGAATCGCTCTCGTTTCTTGGGTTGAACATATCCAAGCTCGATCGTTTCTATTCTCCCGTTAGGAAATTTTCGCTGAGTTCCAGGGACGTTCCAGATCCTGTTGTAGAACTGAGCTTGTCGAGCAGTCTGTTTGAAGGGTACGCCTTGGCGCCTCAACAGCCTTTTTAATCTTTCTGTGTAGTATATGGGAAGATGGATGGGCTGGAGCCTGTCAAGCATAGAATCGGCACCATGCCAGATTTCTTTCTCCACTTTATTCTCCGCGGATCGATAAAAGAGGATCGCCTTTTCATCTTTCCGCTTGGAAGGGATGTAGAACGTCTGCAGTTCCTGCACACTATAGGTATCAAGTGTGTCAGGCTCTTTGTAATGCTTTCACGGAACCATGGCGATTTGCAAACTCCGTTCATCGCCATTGAAGGCTCGTATTGATGGCCGAACAGAAAATATTGCATTAACCTCATCTTCAGAGTTGCTGCCGAAGATCAACATAGGGGTGGACGGTTCTGGTTTGTTGCATTGGGGCAGTCCCGAATAAACTATCTCTTCTTCCTCTTCGGTATCGCTCCCGAAGACAGGAATGGTAATGATAGCTTTTTGCTTATTCTCCGGTTTATGGCATCTTTCCGTGTCTTCAAAGTCTGACAGAAAATACTTCACATCCTCGTATTTGCGGACTTCATTCATGGAGAATGGGTTCAGTTCTCCTATCACGGTATACTCGAGGCCATCCTTGAGATACTTCATACACTGATGTTGTGTAGAAGGGATGATGATGTACTCGTGTAACCAAGGCCTGCCGAGCAAAGCGTTGTAGCAAGTCTTGGCGTCAATGACGTGAAACTTGATGTCAGTGACGAGCAATCCAAAGCGTAACGTCAAAATTACAGACCCGAGCATCCGTGATTACTGGGAGTTGAATCCGGAGATAGTGATTTTATCCCGAGCGAGGTGTTGAACGCTAATGCAAATTTCCTTTAGCACTCTCACATTTAGGAGGTTGACAGAGGACCCGTTGTCAACTAGAATCTTCCCTATCTTGATGTCATGGCAGTATCCGGTGACATACAAGGGACGGTTGTGCTCGCATGTTCCGAGGAGGAGATCTTCATCACCGAAAGTGACGTCAGCAGTATGCATTTCTTCCAGCTCGTCCTTCATCTTTTCTTCGGCAAGGAAAGCTTGGAACTTCTCGGGCTCTTGTAATTCCTTGATCAAATAATCTCTCACCTCTTTAGATAGCAGGAGGGCATCGAGAATGCTCAGTTGAGAGGGTGTTTTCCTCAGGTGTGCTAGAATGTTGTAATCCACCTTGTTTTTCTTGGGCGGGTCCTTGGCTACCAGCTCTTCGACGACTTGATCATCGAGGGCGATATCCTCAGGGACTTTTCATTTCTCCTTATCTTTTCTATTCGATCCTTTGTTTGCGGGTCTAAGATTCTTTTCGGGTAGCGTACGATTGCGCAGCTGAATGTTCTCGCATGTCTTCGTCTCTTCTGCTTCAGAGATGGATTCCTTGAAGAGAGGGCCGAGAGCTATTTCTTCATCGGAATTGCTCCCGAAGGTGAGAACTTTCGATCCTTTGGTGTTAACCATGTGACAGTTACCGGCAGTTCTTTTGCGTTCATCTGTCGTATTCCTCTGCCGTCGGCGAGCTTCACGCTTCATCCTCTTGAAGTGTTGCCTGTGAGTGACATACCCTTGCCACCATTTTTTAAAGGCCATGCATTCTTCAGTAGAGTGTGCAATCCTTTGATGGTATAAACAGTAGCTAGGATGTGCATCCGCTTCGCCAGGGTATATCCTGTCGGGAGTGTTCCCTTTGGAGGGTGGCAGCTTCATTCTCATTGATAGGGCTTTGGCGAACCGTTTCCTCGTCTTAAGTTTGCTTTTGTTTGCGGCGGATGTGCTTTGATCTGGTGGGAGTGTTTTAACCCTTTCATCCAGCCGCCGGCGTTTGGCTTTTTCAAATATGGCCATTTCGCGCTCTCGGTCAGCTTTGCTCTTTTGACAGGCTTTGTTCAGCAGCATGTCAATCATCTCGTATGACGGTTCTAAGAGTTCCGGTTCGGGATCTGCCCCTAATTTTTCTGCATCAGGAGCTTCTTTGCCATTTATCGAGTGAGAAATCATGTGGCAGCTCGCTACATAGTCTTCAGGCCCTTCTGAAGAATCGTCTCCTTCATCAGCGTCATCGCCTTCATTCTCAAAAACATGCTTAAAAAATTCGTCCAACATGATTAGGGTCCATGCCTTCTGGTTATATTCTTCCAGTGCATCGATGTATTTCTGTAAACCTGTACGGCGGTCTTCAGGTTGGACAGGCTTCTTGTCCTTCTTCTTTTTCTTTAAAGACTTTGGAGGCTTGACTTGAATGTTTTGTTCACCTTCACCAACTTTCAGCGTTGGGAACGGCTTCAGCATCCCCTCAATAATCTCGGGTTCTAGCGGACTTTTCTACCTGATCGCTGAGCATGTTTGGAGATCCTTCAGCATTCTTTTCGTTTTGGCTGAAAGAGCGACCTCCCATGGAGTTTCTTCTATAAAAGAGTACGATACCCCCAGTGTGTCCACCTTTTTAAGAGCGTGCGGCTGTGGCGGGCTTATCTTCCAATTCTCAGACAGCGCAAATTTTCCTTGCTGGTATTGGTCCTCAATCCAGTCTTTGAAGACGAAGCAATCTTTGATTGGATGGCTTACTGCTCGGTGGTAAGGGCAGTAATTAGAATTGTTGGCATCACCGGGCTGTAATGGAAGTTTTGGATCCGGCAAGATGATGAGCCTGTTGCACATCGCCGGCTCGAACAGTCTCCTCGTTTTATCCCGGGGAAACGAATAAGGGTGCTTCAGTTTCTCATTAAAGAATCACCTCCTATCGTCTTGGCGATCAGTTGGTTTTGGACCACTGGGCTGCTGCTGAGCATTAGCGACGAAGGTCACTTTCCCTTTCCCCTTTTCGTTTCGAGATTCCATCTTCGAAGAAGATGGTCTATGACCCATCTGATCCATTTGGGCCAGCTTGTCAATCAAGGCCTGGAAGATAGTCAGCTTGAAAAACATCATGAACTGGGATATGGTCGCATGCGGATCGAGGGTTCCCACAAACATGCCCACTGCAGGAGCTTCTTCGATGCACTGTTTGCACTTCGACCATAAATTTTTCCATCGTATCGCGTACTGGACCCATGTTTCTCCCGACTTCACCCGGGCCTTGATCAACGCCGTGATTGGGGTGCGCTCGCTAGCGCTCGCGAAACACTGTGTAAACAGTAGCTCCATTTCTGCAAATGTCTTGCAGAGTCATTCGGGAGCTCAGAGTATCATTCAAACGCTATCTCCGACAAGCTGCCAACAAACTGGCGAAGCAGCGGTTTGTCGTCACCCCCAGTATTACCGCACAAGGCTTTGAATTGAGCAACATGCTGATGTAGATTCCCCGTCCCCTTATATACGTGGAATTTAGGGATCGTATATCCTGGCGGGTAGTTTATTTGATCATACCAACCCGGATAGGGTCGTCCAGTTTTAACGATTTAGCCAGCCGCTTCGCTCGCCTGATGAGCTCGTATCTGTTAAGCTATATAATCATCGAGGGCGGCTTTGGAGATCATCTCCTCTTTGGCCGTTGATAGAGCCGGAAGGGGGTTCGATGTCTCCCCTTTGTCGTCTTCAAGGACAATCGGAAGGTCTTCAGCTGGAGGATCCGGCTGTATCATCATCCCGACCATATCTTGGAATAAAAGCGCCATTCGTTTTATGTTTGCCGCTTGTTCCGCAGCCTCCTTGTCTTTCTTTTCAAGGATTCTGTGGAGGAACTCAGCATCGGTTTCTTGTTCATGACACTGCTCTGATGATGTCTCCGGGCTTTCTTTTGGCCCAATGAGTATGGCCATATGTGTTAACATTTCCTGGAGCTTCTGTTGTTGCTCTTGGGCCTTTGTTACGGATCTGGTGAGTGGTCGATGACCCCTAGAGATATGGCTATCCTCTTTCCCGGATGCCATATAAACAGTGTGCACCACCATAACCCCAAACTTGGGGCGTTTAGATTCAGTGCCCTTGAGGTTCGTTGCGGACGCGGGGACTTTCTCCGGCCACCTTCTTTTATGGGTGGTCGAAGTTGAGGGAGCCGTTGCAGCGGGCACCCAAGTAGATGACACCATCTGTGGTACAACAGGGTGGTCCTTCCCTTGCCGAACTTTCGTCTTCTTCGGTTGGAGAGAGTAGTCTTGGTTAATCACAGAGTTTTGGACCGTCACCAGACCCTGTGAATTTTGGAGGACAACCGCTGAGGGGTTGTTCTGGCTCTACCTTTGTAACATTTTCCACAGGTGGAGGAGATCTTTTCATTACGGCAGTCGAAGAGTTCTTGCGGACCCTCCTGAGTGGTTCAAAGCTGTTCCCAGTTGGAACAGCAACATTAACTTCCACTGTTGAAGCCGGCGGGGTAAGTCCAGATGGGGAATTGCCCCCAACTTTCCTCACTCGACGCCAGTGGTGACGTCAAGCTTATCGAGCAGACGGTACTGGCTCAGCTATGGGGGTGGCTTCTTCATGCCCCTTGCTCTGATAAAGGGCTGTTGTTGTCGTTAGCCTGTCGAAAACCGACGTCCGCTGAGAGGGGATGGCCAACCTGTCGAAGGCATACTTTTGAACAGGGGTAGCAGCCTTGGTGACTTTGTCTAGAACGAGATTTGGAGCGGCCAGTCTTGCAAAGACTGATTCTTTAGCAGGAGAATCCACTTTGATGACTTCATTTATTGGAGCAGGGATGGCTATCCGTTTCGGGATAACCACTTCAGGTATCGCGGGCTTCTTCACGGGCCCATTGGAGTTTTGGCTTAGCCTATCAAAGACTGAGGCGTTGGATTTGGGCAACCCGTTGAGAGGGGCCGCGGTAGTCGTAAGCCGATCAAAGACTGACTTCTTCGGAACTTCTTGCGACGGCAGTGGGGCGTTGAAGCTCATTGGTGGTAGCATGGTCCTAATGAACAGGCCAGTGGTGGCTTGCGTCACCTGTTCCATTGGTATCGTAAAAACGTAGGCCACTTGAGGCCTATAGGTCACTCCTCCAGTAAGGACGGAGTGGGAGTTGTTGCAGCTAGTGCAGTTGGAAGCCATTTTCTCTACACGGGAGAAAGACAGCAATTCTTAGTACCTCGAATCCAGGGGCAACCTTAGCAAACTGCGATTCGTTCGCGAAACACGACACACAAAGTGTGGAGTGGAAAGAGGAAAAAGGCCCAATGGGCGTGCCAGAATCTGTTTACCGCCGAAAACCGGGAAGACAAACGTCTAGCCTGAATTTGGGCGCAGATGCTATTTGGTTTTATCCGTCCACCTCTCCGAAGATGCCAAGTTGATTTATTGTTAGTTATATGTATGCCCTAAAGGCCATTACTGTACATACGTTGTATATTTTAGTGGATGCTTGGACATATATAGGGAGGACTTTCTTGCTCGACATGATAGTATGCTATCTGGTTGCACTTTATCTTGACATGTACTCTGATTGTCTCTATGTCACATGTTGATAAAGCCCTTAGGATGAGTACTAGACTACCAGGACTATGATGCAGATCATACTAGTGGGGAAAGTGTATTCGCCAAATACATCCTTCAAATGTTCCTAGTCGTGGGAGTACCGAGACAGGGCATCGGTACTCCAGAGTAGACTAGCGTATGCGTTTCTTGACCCATATGATAGGCGATGGATGATCCCATATCCATTGGTGTTTGACATCAGAGAAGGTATACAGGTGCTCAGTGGAGACTGGGTACACTGGACGGACTCGCCGAGAACTCCCAGATGGTATTATATCTCACGTCAGATGGCAGTTCTCTGGTAACACTGGTACAGGTTAGTCTGTAGACCCGAGATCGTCATAGAGACTTGTGTGATTCCCACTGTGCTTTGATTTCCATCATACCACGTTCAAGAGGGCGTGCAAAAAGGTGGCTTTTGGGTACAGTCCCGAATCACATGGAGGCAATGAGCGATAGGAGGGGTTTCGTCTCTCCCGGTATAGGGAGTTGATGTTGCGCTGTATTCGATTGGCTATAACTGGAAATCCATAGCCAGGGTTGCTGAGATTTACTGGTAAGGGTTATCAGTAGTTTCTCGAACTGTTATGGACCACATATCGACACGACTTATCAAGCTACTGGGGTCTGATGTTTACCATCCCTAGGCGAGATATGCGACATATCAGACGAAGAGACCGGACAGTACCGGAGTGTTACCGGTTGGATTCACGAGAGAAAGATGCAAGCTTGCTTCCGATCTTCAATAACAAAGATGATCTACCTTGAAGAAACTCAAACCCAAGCTCTTGCTTTGCTAATCAAGTATTAATAAAGCAAACACCCTAATCTAAGCGGCTAGAATAGATGAGGATGATGAAGTAGGAATTTAGCTCTCATTTGTTTTCGATTTCTCACTCATTTTCATCACATATGAAAAAGCTAGAAAGCTTTTCATTAAAAAGGAAGAAGAAGAAGAAGCAAATCTCTTTGTGATAAATAATGAATCAAGTCTATGGTTAGAAATACAACCATGGGTTAAGTATGAAGACTTAACACATGTAGAGAATCAATTATGGTTAAAGGGTTGGGTTGGGTTAAGGAAATATCTATGCAAAATATCCAAGTCAAAGTCAAAGCTTCAAGAAGCTTCTTGAAAGCTTCATGAAAGCTTAACCCTAATCCAAACCCTAACCATATTTAAACTCCACAAATCATGTTGCATTTATAACCACAACATGTTACAATATTATATATCACATATACAATATTTATTGTAACAAAATAAAATAATACAATTAACATATATCACATATATATCAATGTATTACTCAAGTGAGAAAAAGAATCTTTAAGTGAGCTTATATTAGTTAATGTAATTTAATATATCAAATATATAATTATACATTAAATTATCGAATCAACACTTGATCCGATAATCCGGGTATTTCATAAATAACCGACTAATATAATCTGTATCAGTTCATCGAATCAACACTTGATCCGATGACCGGGCTATATCACATATACCCGGCCGATATTTCATATCGCGAGAATCTAATACGGTATCTCACATCGTAATATTCTCGGTCCCACACATATCGCATATGTGCTCCTACTCCGTTTTGCTTGAGCCAGGAAACCTCTGTGTAGGACTCTAAAGAATCGTCAATACGCCGGCAGTAGGTGATGATCATATCAAACACCCACAAGCTGCAAGCGGTCAGGTAAATGTAACAGCCACCCAGGTATCGAGCAATCAGAAGATCAACAAGCAAGCCTGTACATTCTCCCGTGAATCCAACCAGTAACACTCCCGTACAGTCCGGTCTCTTCGTCTGATATGTCGCATATCTCGCCTAGGGGTGGTAAACGTCAGACCCCAGTAGCTTGATAAGTCGTATCGAGATGAGGTCCATAACAGTTCAAGAAACTACTGATAACACTTACCAGTAAATCTCAGCAACCCTGGCCAGGGATTTCCAGTTATAGCCAATCGAACACAGCGCAACATCAACTCCCTATACCGGGAGAGACGAAACCCCTCCTATCGCTCATTTCCTCCATGTGATTCGGGACCATACCCAAAAGCCACCTTTTTGCACGCCCTCTTGGACGTGGTATGATGGAAATTAAAGCACAGTGGGAATCACACAAGACTCTATGACGATCTCGGGTCTACAGACTAACCTGTACCAGTGTCACCAGAGAACTGCCATCTGACGTGAGATATAATACCATCTGGGAGTTCTCGACGAGTCTGTCCAGTGTACCCAGTCTTCACTGAGCACCTGTATACCTTCTCTGATGTCAAACACCAATAGATATAGGATCATCCATCGCCCATCATATGGGTCAAGAAGCGCATACGCTAGTCTACTCTGGAGTATTGATGCCCTGTCTCAGTACTCCCACGACTAGGAACATTTGAAGGATGTACTTGGCGACTACACTGTTCCCACTAGTATGATCTGCATCATAGTCCTGGTAGTCAAGTACTCATCCTAAGGGCTTTATCAACATGTGACATAGAGACAATCAGAGTACATGTCAAGATAAAGAGTAACCAGATAGTATACTATCATGTCGAGCAAGAAAGTCCTCCCTATATATGTCCAAGCATCCACTACAATATACAACGTATGTACAGTAATGGCCTCTAGGGCATACATATAACTAACAATCTCCCACTTGCACTATGGCCATCTGTTGTGGTATCGTATACCCAACAATCAGCTATGGTTGAAGTATCTCATACTCAACCATCCCATAAAAGTCTCTACTGGAAAATAAGCCTTTGTGAGTGGATCCGCCCTGTTGTCCTCTATGTCTACTCTCCTAACCTAGATCTCCCTGGAGATCAACCATCTCCATGATCAGGCGATACTGCCTAAGAATATGTCTGGATTTCTGATGGGACGGGGTTTCCTTGGCCTAAGTCACAACTCCATTGTCACACAATGGTAGGAACTAAGTTCATCTCATGAACTATTATATATATCCAGAGTGCCTCTTTGGTAGCATTCTTGGTAACGATGTATCTTGCCTTTAATCGTCTAGTAAGTCACGGTATCTAGCTTGGAACTCTTCCAACATACCGTCCCTCCAATGAGGGTAAAGACAATGCCTGCGACTGTCATTCAGTCGTCCTTATCACCTTGGAACCTTTCCAGTGATTCTTCCCAGGATCGATTGATACCATCTCACTACAACTAGTGAGAATCCTAACATCCAATTAGATCTATCTCATAGATCCATAACCTAGGATTTAGGAGGTATCACCTTGATCCTATATGGCGAATCTTTGTGATAAGAAAAGATTGACCGATCGTAGCATAGGAAACTCCTTCCCTATCAAAGGTATGTCATCCACGTACTATACGAGGATCACCATCATACTTTCCACTTCCTTTTTGTATATACAAGGTTCATTTATCACTTTGATGAAGTCAAACTCTTTGACTACCACATCAAAACAGACGTTCCAACTCCGCGATGCCTGATTTATCACATAAAATAATTTGCACACGTTTCCGCTGCTCCCACTATCTACGAAGCCCTTTGGCTGTGTACTTATAGACGCTCTCTTCCAAATCATCATTTAGAAAAGCTGTCATGACACCCAACCGCCAGATTTCGTAGTCATGGTATATAGCCGTGGCAAGTAGGATCTGGATGGACTTAAGCATAGCTTTGAAAGTATCAACTTTTCCATGTACACCAAGTAATCTTCTCAATATATACTTGCTTCTGATGGGGATTTAACCCTTCAGATAAAGCAACCAAAGTCCATACTTTGTTGGTGTATAAGGATTCCATCTCAGATCGCTAAGCATCCAGCCATTCTCATAGAGTCCCCACTCCTGATGGCCTTCTCAAAACTAGTTAGGTCATCATCTCATGATGCAATCCTCTCTCCCACTGTCATAGAGAAACCTAAGTATCTCTCAGGTGGATGAGGTACCCTACCAGATCGGTGGAGAGGCTGAGGTTCGTTAGATACTATTGAATCCTTCGGGTTTACCAAATCATCAGCTGCAGTTTGTATAGCTGGAACTCCTTCCAGTTCTACCTCATGACCACTAATTTCTTCTCAAGAAATTCTTTTATTCTCAAAAAGTGGTATGCCGAGAAATAAAACATCTTTTGTTTCTCGGTGTGGTAGAAGATATTCCCTTGCGAATGCTTGAGATATCCAACAAACTTCTACAGAACTGACCTTGTCTCGAGCTTGTCCAAATTTTGGTTTTGACATAGGCCGGACAACCCCAAATCTTAACTTCCTTAAGAGATGGGCTCTTCCCATACCATATCACATATGGAGTGGTAGGCATCTGATTTGGTTGGAACCCTATTCAATAGGTATGCAACGTCTCAAGTGCATAACCCCAAAATAAAATAGGCAACTCAGTAGTACTCATCATAGAGCATACCATATCACATAGGGTGTGAGTGCTCCGACCCGATACACCGACGTGTTGTGGTGTATATGGAGGAGTAATGCTGAGAGAGAATCTCATTCTCCTTTAGAATAGTTCAGGAATTCCGTGCTCAAGTATTCTCCTCCTTAATCTCATCAAAGGACATAATACTTTATACCCGTTTTTGGTTCTCTACTTATAACTTATATTCATTGAATTTCTCAAAAGTTCCAGACTTGTTTTTCAACAGGAACATATGTCCGGATCTTGAGAGATAATCAGTGAATGTAATGAAATACAAAGAACCGGTCCTGGCATTTGTAGATAGGGGACTTTCATACATCAGTATGTATCAATCCCAAGAGTTCACTAACCCTTTTTCTGTTTCTAATAAACGGAGCCGTGGTCATCTTATCTTTGTGACATGACTGGCAAGTTTCACAAGATGTAAATTCAAACAGATTTAAATATGCATCCAAATGTAACTTCAGCTAGTCGGGTCGCATTGATATGACCTAGTCTACAATACCTCAAGAAGGATTCGTTTATTTATGAACTCTTTCTCTTGTGTTTGTTCTGTACATTAAGAAATGTGGTTTGATTTAGAACGACTATGCTTTTAGATAACGTGCCTGAACCGATCAACTCTTGATATAGGAAATGTCCAAAACATTATCCAACAATACAAAATTATATCCTTCTTTACTAATAAAGAGACTGATATGATGTTGTATATCATGTTCGGTATCTAATAACATTCATTTAGAATCAATGTATTCTGGTAATACAGGGTGATAACTGCCAACAGACTTTGGCTGCAACACTTGCATCATTTCCAACTCTTAAAACTTATCACCCATTCTCAGTTCTCTACCTATCTGTAGCCCATGTAACAAATTACATTTGCGGGATCCTGATCCGGTATCTCATACCCAGGACGTAAAGGATACTGAGATACAGTTCTCGGTAATGAACATACCCGAAGATGATGCATCAACATGCACTTTCTTCGTTTGGGCGGCACGGGAATTCTGGTAATCCCTTATTTCCTGCTCTGTCTTATAACAATTATAAGTTGGAGCGGGACCAACGTTCTTTAGGGCAGTATAACAAGCGGGTTCGGTCAATACATTCGTATTATTATCTTGATTAAGGCGTGACATAGTCGCAGCCAGGAGAGAGAGAGAGAGAGAAGAAAACACTCAGCGTATGCTCTTGCAAGATTAGATTGGTTATTTAATATATCTAATCAGGATGTCTCCCACTGTTTTAGTCAAATCTTCCTTCAAACCCTAAAAGGAAAGACTAGCCGGGATTAATTACACCCTACAAGTTCGCCAATCTTTCAGCTAGGCCAGTGCCGGTACTTTGAGGGAGGTTCCCCGCGCTTTCACACGGACCTAATTAAAATAAACCTCATTTTCCCAGAGGCATAACCCCGTTCACACCTTTCTAGACACCTACTTGATCGGCTAATTGTAATGTGTAAAACTCTCCCAGGAGTAACTCTTACTCGCAGCGGGTATCGGGATCCAACTATCTCATAGAAGGTATGCAATCGCATTGCAAATTTCAACTCTTGAAATTCCCAAAAATATTTTTCCCCTAGCATACTATGACCTAGACTCATGCCAAACAACCCATAGTCCGCTAGTCAAGTTCAACCCGTACATTTCCTGATTGAATTAAACCCACCCGTACGACCCTTGACGCATGCCAAACAACGCTGTACGAATACCCTAATCCAATCGCATCGTATGCTAATAGATAAGCACTAGTTAGCTACCGTACACTACGCCTTGACACATGCTAAACTACCGTAGCACTAATACTAAGTAGTACTTATCTGAAATGACGAAGGGCTACGACAGGTTTTTAAGAAAACCCTTTGTGTAATGAACTTGATATCGTTGTAGAATCGAGTGATTTTAAATGGAATGTTTTTGAGGCCTTTGCTAGTTTTGCTAAAGAGGTCACTCCCGGTGAAGGGATCTCAGCTCTTTCCTTATCGAATAAGGTGTAGGATATTTCACAAATACCGCTATGCAAAGCAAAAACTATAAAAGCAATCAAAAGACAAACCGAGTGTGCAGCATCTGCTAGTTTCGCTAAAGAGGTCACTCCCGGTGAAGGGATCTCGGCTCTTTTCTTATCGAATAAGGTGCTGGATATTCTACAAGGAATATCGCTATGCAAAGCAAGAACTAGAGCTACCAGTTTTTAAACAAGTTTCTACAACATCTTTAGGTTTCTTTTAGTTTTATTAATTTCATTAATGAAGTCACATTTGATTATGCTTCACAAGTATCATATTTGAAATGAAATTAACAATATATATAATATATATCTCATATATATAATATAAACATTCGTCTCAGGCAGTAATATGATCTCATCACAGAACATTGCAGCAGAAGATAACATATGAAATATTGGATATACTAGGATTTCCGTGTTTTATGCGAGCCTGTATAAAACACGGATTCCACGGTCGTGATGAATAGCCAAACCCACATCCCTTATTGGAGATAGTGCCCTCACAGTCAATTATTGGATCGCAGGTACGTGATTGCAATGATTGCGGAGGACCTATACCGGTCGGACAGTCTTACTCGAGATGATAGTATGCTATCTGGTTTGCCTTTATCAGTCGTGTACATGTTCAGGTGACTGATTGCATGTTATACTTTGATAGAGCCCTTAGGATCTTGCTTTACTACCAACAGTATGATGGCGATCATATACGTGAGAGTTGGGTAGTTTATATGCATATCCTTAATTGTGGTCCCTAGTCGTGGGAGTTTCGAGACAGGGCATCGATACTCCGGAGTAGACTAGTGTATACAGTCGAGACCCCGACGAGGGGCGGTGGCCGGTCTCACAAGCCACTGGTGTCAGTTGGATCACCTAAGATGTATACAGGTGCTCATTGGGTTATGAGTACACCGGACAGGACTCGCCGAGAATCTACTAGTTAGTACTATACCTATCGTCAGATAGCAGTTTCCTGGTGACATGTGTACAGGTTAGTTCATCGACCTGAGGTCGTCATTTGTCTCGTGTGAGTTCCCACTGTGCTTTGATTTCTACCCTACCACGGCTCAAAGGAGTCGCGCAAACAGGTAGCTTTTGGGTACAGTCCCGAGCCATATGGAGGCACGTGAGCGGATCGGCAGGGGATTCGTCTCTCCCGGTATTGGGGGCGAGGTCGTGCTGTGTCTAGGAGAGCCATTACACATAGTCCATGGCCATTGCAGGAGATTTACTGGTAGGTACTCCAGTAGTATCTCAGGGTGTTATTGGGCTACACTCCGACACGACTTATACTGCTATTGGGGGTCTGACGTTTCTAGCCCCCTAGGCGGATATGCGATACTCATTGACGAACGGACCGGACTGTATATACATTGTCACTGTTAGGCTCAGTAGGGTTTCTGGATGAGTTCGCTCATCGGCCTCCCTTGAGTTCGCTCATCAGCCTCCCTTGAGGTCAGTCCATGGGCAGCCGTTACGCATAGCTAATGCCGCTGACGGTTTATGGTTAAACCCACTGCCAGGGTACTGACGAGTCATTAGAGTCCCCCACAGACAGTTTCCCAAGTTCGGGCGAAACGTTGTAGAGGCCGTATGGTTTTATGGCAGGGTTCGGAAAATGCACGTGCGTTTACGAACGTGTCAGTTTTCGGGCAGATGATACTGGTCGGCTTTGTTTTAAGCCGGATCCGAGTATTATATTGAGTAGGTATAATATCTTTGTCTCAGTTGCATTTGTATTCGGTCGTAATACAAATGCGGGTATATTTATACAGTTTCGGGGTTATCCTGAAAGTAGTTTCAGGATCACTTTTGGAAGTTGCCAGTTTCCAGTTTTCTATCAGTCGTCTTTTAACATTCGGTTAAAGACGGATTTATCTTTTTTTGGATGAGAGTGAGTCATGCTTCTAGAAGGTTCTAGATTTGGTGAGGTGTCTTGTGACTCATGCTTTGATTTTAACAATTTCTTGTTTTCCTTAAGATATTATTTTGTGTTCACATTATGATATTTACTTAAGGTTACCCCCCTCTCCTACGATCACCTCCCTCTTTGCTATAAGAGGCCGGCCCCCCCTCTCTCTCTCCACACATTCTCTCTCACTTGATGTTTCATTTGCTAGAAAAGATTATGATAGGTTTTATCGGTGTATGGAATTTCACAGTCCATTTCATTCCATCACCCGATTCCCTCGGCAACTTCATTAACCGTCCGTCCATAGCTTTGGACGGAACGAGACAAAGTCATCTACTCATTCTCTACATCACTCTTGGTCGTCTCTTCTAGCAAACTTGACGACCGAGTTGCCTCGAGTCAGAGGCGGGAGCCCGTTTAAAGAATCGTCGACGTGGTGCCACCTCGACGAGGATATCGGAGATCGAAGAGATCGGAGCAGCCGCAACGGAGCGTGGGATGATGGTTAAAGAACGAAGGACTCGGATCGTTCGGTATAACCTTTCTACACTATTTACAGTTTGTTAGTTTAGCAATAATGGCAGATCCGGGTTAAAGTATACGATAGCGCCAGTTAAAAAGTTTTTGTTCCGCATTTGGCGTCTGTAGACGGCCGGGGCGCTAGCGTAGACTTACAGTGGTATCAGAGCCTCACCATTTTGCTATACTAACTTGTGCTAACGCGTTTAAAACATCGATCGAACCGGAAATTAAAAACTGCAAAATCCAAGCTTGACAGTTTCTGTTGATTTTAAACGGTGTCCTAAAAATATTTCACACATCCCAGAAAATCAAGCAGGGTTTTTTAGGAATACTGTAGAAATTCGAGGAAGTGACTCCACTGTTCCGCCGCGGATCCGCGGTCTAAGCCAAGGTTTGCCGCGGATCCGCCGCAGAAAAGTGAGATCACTCACTCAATTTTCTACAGTGCATTCCATGTTGGAATTTGGGGTTTTTGGTATATATCTTTTGGGCCCAGGTTTTGTTACTGTTCTCCAGATTTGCGTGGGGCCCACTTTGTGATATTTAGTCGATCGAAATTTAAACATGTTAGTTTACAGTGCTTACATTATATCTCCGACCGGGAATGTCATTTGATCGGTAAACCGCGTCCGATTGGTATAGTTCTTTTAGACGGGTTTGCGAACGTGACATTCGCGTTGATGTTCTGTGTTGTGCTGTGATGTTGCGGATTTGTCGTGGTGGATTGCAGTGTGCAATGGTAGTACAGTTTGAGTTTATTTGTACATTTGATATTGCGGGGCGAGCGTCCAACTTGTGGACTGCCGTCACTGCCTGTTGTATAATATTCTTTTGGGGCACGACCAGGTTGCGGTCGATGTACCTGTTGTACTATTTTTCATTACTGTACTAGGTTTTGCCCCGCGACGGAGTGCACGGATAGCCGGGTTCTGGAGGGCAACAGGTCCGCATCTCATGGCTTTGAGAGGCAGAGGGGCCCCACTCTAAAATTGGCAGACTATTCGCCGCACTCGTAGGGGGTACAGGTTGACCCAAGGAGGGGTGCTCAATTTATTGGATTCCGTGAAGTGCCGGCTGTTCCATTCACTATGCTGTGGGGACTACCTCGCTTCAGGTTTTGGCGGGTGACTTGCCGCACCCGTAGGGGTCTAGGTTTCATTGCACAGGCTATCCACACGACAGGGGAACGTCGGGTTTCAGCAGCGGCTCTGTGAAACCCGGGGATCCCAGATTATCTGTATTGTTCTGTGATGCTTATTACTTTTCTGTAATGTTGCATATTATCACGCCTGGAGCGATTATTGTATATTGGTTTATATACTATTAGATGTTGTATATGTTTTACACCCGCGCTAGTCCAGTCCCCGCTCTGTCGTTAGTTAAGTAACCTAACGGGTGACGACGGGACCCAGTGACGAATGCGGATGGCATATACATACATTTTATTTTCGTTCTTTTCTGGTGTGATTGATTGATGGGACTGCGTTGATTCTGATCAATGCAAAAAGTTAAACAAACCTGTTTACAGTTGTTGGAACAAATTTAAAAAGTGTTATTGCAAAGACGTTTCCTTTTGTTTTGCATAGCGGTATTCAGTGGAATATCCTGCACCTCATTGGACGGGGCAAGGGCCGATATCCCTTCACTGGGACTGACCCCTTGGGCAGAAGTTTGCGTCAGGGTAATAACTTCACTATAGTCGATTACAAGTTGCTTTGCATAGCGGTATTCAGTGGAATATCCTGCACCTCATTCCACGAGGAAAGAGCCGAGATCCCTTCACCGGGAGTGACCTCTTTAGCAAAAGGTTTTCGCCACTATATTTTAAAAAGCTATCAGGTTCCTTCAGCGATATCAAGTTCATTACGTTAAAGGTTTTTTCGCCAAAAACCAGCCGTAGCCCTCAGTCACTTCTTTTGAGTATTCAGTAGTATTCAAGCTATGTATTTTAGCCAAAGTTAAGGCATAGTGTTTGGTAGCTGCTGGGTATTTTAATTGTTGCATAGATAGATGAGTTGGTTTGGGACAGTCGTTCTGCCGATTGGCCAAAGTCAGGGGCATGTGCGGGTGGGTTCAAATTGACAAGATAGTGACGGGTAGAACTTGGCATGTGACTTATGACATTTTGACCAAAGCCAAGGTTATAAGAGCATGGGGCAAAAATCAGATCGGGAGTTTCTAAAGAAACTGAAACTTGCCAAGTATGCGCATACCTTCTGGAGTATGAGTAACGTGGATGCATTCCATCACGTTATCATGCGATGAGAGTTGGATCCCGATTCCCACTGATAAGTTGGTTTACTCTTCGGGTGATCCCGATTGATTCTTCTTTAGGTTTGGAGG
Source organism: Agapanthus africanus (assembly GCA_030015575.1). NCBI lineage: Eukaryota > Viridiplantae > Streptophyta > Magnoliopsida > Asparagales > Amaryllidaceae > Agapanthus > Agapanthus africanus. The sequence continues at coordinate 562,934,455 of CM057340.1, forward strand.
AGAATTTGACAGGACAGTGGGAGGTTTCCGGATTAGATAAAGTGATAACCATTCTGATCTAAGTTAGAGTGCACGCAGAGTGTTTCTTTTCTCTCTCTCTCTTTGGCAGCGACCTTTGACCGACCCTAGACTATGACTCAGTGACCAAGTTGACCAAACCTTCTTAAAATACTGGCTTTTGGATTGTCCGAGTTGCATAAGTCATTGCCACTCCTTCTTTTACCCTTTGCATTTCTCAGAACACCCGTATTACTACGGACATCCACTTCCATTGGATAGATCCATCGTATGGTTATATACGAACTCGAAGGGACTTCTTCGAGGATGGATCCAGGTTCAGGAGAAATAGAATTGGTTTATTCAGTTGTCTTTTATTATCACCTTTTCTCAGGTTGCGAGGGCTCCTTGGTTTAGGAGAGTACACCTATTACGCTTATTGGATAGTCTTATTCCAAACCATAGGCAGGTGCCAAAAGGTAGGGAATGAAGAAAACCAATTAGCCTAAGTAGGGTGTGCAGAAGGTAATATGTAAAGACAAAATAAAGGGATTAGAAAGAGGGCAACGTAAATTGCGACTGATATCATTCACGACCAAAACCGCGTACTTCATCGCCACTCCTATTTCACTTTTAAAGGAATAAGGTATTATTCAGTTGTCTTTTATCATCACCTTCTCTCGAGATGCGAGTACTCCTTGGTTTAGGAGGGTACACCTATTATGCTTACTGGATAGTCTTCTTCCAAACCATAGGCTGGTGCCGAACGGTAGGGAAGGAAGAAAACCATTTAGCCTAACGATGGTGTACAGAAGGTAACGACTAAAGACAAATAAAGGGATTTGGAGAGATGGCAATAAAATATACGGTTGAAGTCATGAATTGGATTATGGAAGAGGCATTGCTATGAATACCAGGATACCCCTACGAAACATTTTCATGTTTCAGTGCATTGTTATAGAAAAACTGTTTTCCCGATTAGATACTTACTCCAAGGGTATGTATTTACCAGGTTTCATTCTCATATCTGTATGGTTTTACAGATGATGAGTGGGAGTAAGTTATTGGGAATTAGGTGATTATCCTCATTATATCGGAATTCGTTTTAATTGGTGATATTTGAGGAAATCGCCAGGGTACAGTTTTCAACCTACGACGCACAGGTTTTGAGTTGTTCAACTCAGCGGACTTATACAGAGTATTGTATGTTGTCCAGTGTCCTTTAGGACAAAGGGGTAGGTCCTCGTACTATGTTCTGTTTACTTATAACTTCTCTAGTATTTAGACAAGTGTTTCGTAGAAATACAAGGTCTAAGTTTTGAGAAGTTGTGGGTATAAGAATAAAGTAGAGAACCAGGTATCACAAGTATCGGGATTCTTCAAAGAGATCGAAGATGTAGATTCTTGTGAAAGGTATTCAGATAATAGTAATGGTTTTGAGAAACGAGTTTCTCTTTCAGGTTACTCATAATTGGATGGATTCCTAAGTTGAGTAATGCTGATTAGCCTCTTTCCATTAAAATGATATGCACTGGATACAGCTGCATGATTTGAATATGGTTCCAATTAAATAAGTGCCAAAGTTTCTATATTGGATATAGAATGGATCGTACCTTAAAAGATATTAAGGTATGGGGAGTTGTCCAGCTTTTGCTTAAAACCAGACTCTGGATAACTCAGGGCAGGTTTCTGTAATGGCTGTTTGTGGGTTGACCCTGGCTATGACGAGGGTTGATATTCTACCATTTGGAAGATCAATAGTGATATTGTTCTTGACTCGCCACAGTTTTAGTAAAATGGATCTTTTTCAGAAAACAGTAGTGGGAGTATGGTAGAACTGGAAGTGATTCCAAAACCGCGAACGATTACGGAAAATTTAATTGGACCTATATATTCAATCAGGTTTGACATTCCATTAGCCACTCCGCAGATATGGTGGGTAACCTCAGACACCAGAGAGGTATTCCGGTAGCCTCAAGGACGGTGACAGGGAGGTTCTTATCTACCCAGACTTGACACTACTGTTGTTCCAGGCTATAAGACCCGGTAGGAGGGTTGTCGTAGTCAGTGGGAGCAGCGGAAGTTTAGTGGGCAAGTAGCTTATGTCTATTTATAGACTTGAGCAGTTATAGCGGAGATAGATCATCTAGTTTTGATGTGACAGTCATGGGTTTGACTTCAATCAGAATAGGGGATGGATCTGTTAAGAAGGTAGTAGGGTGTGATGTCATGGTATCTGGATGACATACACAAAGTGGGAAGTAAAATTCCTATACTACGATCGGTTGTACTGTGGTCGTCGCACAGTTGTTTCTCCAGACAGGATATGGATATAATATTTGACATTCTGGTTTCTGGATCTATGGTTTTAGATCTGGATTTGGGTAGTTTCCCAATGTGGGTACTTTGACAGTATTCTAATGGTTTTTAGAATAGATGGCTCCTAGCATGGTGGTGTACCTGCAGGTGATGGAGTCATCCTCTCTAAAGGTGTCGTATAGACTAAAGGGGAGAGGGAAGTGTATGATTGGCAGATCACTTGCTTAGGCAATTGAGTCAATCATGAGATGTCAAGTACCACACCAGATGTTGTTTTTGCACTAGATGCAATGTGTTTGTATTAATCCAATCCTGGAGAAACATAAGGAAGCAGTTTTAGAACATAAGTGGATGTTCTACGGATTTGATGACGGCAGCCTCCTTCGGGAGACGATTATCATTCCAGGCTTCAAAGGTGACATGGTTGACAGAGTGATTGTCAGAGTTACAGTTTTTCCCTCTGACGAAGAGGGACAGTATTATGGACATGTGGTCCAGGTAGATACTGTGGGTGGCATGCTGTCGGATACTGATTAGGTTCAGTGATCGATACAGTCTAAGAAGTTTGGATTTGGAGTTCATTTATGAACCAGGTCCCATCAGATTTCCAGACATATTCTAAGACAGGTATTACTCGATTCGGGAGATGGCTTTCTCCGCGAACTTGAGATTTAGAGAGATATAGAAAGAAACATCTAGGCGGATCCACTCACTGAGGCTATTTCTCGAACACAATAGTTTTACAAACGGGCTTTGTGAAACTGATTAGTAGAGGAGTTGGATGTTCGGTTTCACACGGGCTGTGAGTAGTCGACATCGCAATAATTAGCCTTAAGTGCAAGTGGGAGATTGTTGGAGATAGTGCCCTCATAGTCAATTATTGGATCGCAGGTACGTGATTGCAATGATTGCGGAGGACCTATACCGGTCGGACAGTCTTACTCGAGATGATAGTATGCTATCTGGTTTGCTTTTATCAGTCGTGTACATGTTCAGGTGACTGATTGCATGTTGTACTTTGATAGAGCCCTTAGGATCTTGCTTTACTACCAACAGTATGATGGCGATCATATACGTGAGAGTTGGGTAGTTTATATGCATATCCTTAATTGTGGTCCCTAGTCGTGGGAGTTTCGAGACAGGGCATCGATACTCCGGAGTAGACTAGTGTATACAGTCGAGACCCCGACGAGGGGCGGTGGCCGGTCTCACAAGCCACTGGTGTCAGTTGGATCACCTAAGATGTATACAGGTGCTCATTGGGTTATGAGTACACCGGACAGGACTCGCCGGGAATCTGCTAGTTAGTACTATACCTATCGTCAGATAGCAGTTCCCTGGTGACATGTGCACAGGTTAGTTCATCGACCTGAGGTCGTCATTTGTCTCGTGTGAGTTCCCACTGTGCTTTGATTTCTACCCTACCACGGCTCAAAGGAGTCGCGCAAACAGGTAGCTTTTGGGTACAGTCCCGAGCCATATGGAGGCACGTGAGCGGATCGGCAGGGGATTCGTCTCTCCCGGTATTGGGGGCGAGGTCGTGCTGTGTCTAGGAGAGCCATTACACATAGTCCATGGCCATGGCAGGAGATTTACTGGTAGGTACTCCAGTAGTATCTCAGGGTGTTATTGGGCTACACTCCGACACGACTTATACTGCTATTGGGGGTCTGACGTTTCTAACCCCCTAGGCGGATATGCGATACTCATTGACGAACGGACCGGACTGTATATACATTGTCACTGTTAGGCTCAGTAGGGTTTCTGGATGAGTTCGCTCATCGGCCTCCCTTGAGTTCGCTCATCAGCCTCCCTTGAGGTCAGTCCATGGGCAGCCGTTACGCATAGCTAATGCCGCTGACGGTTTATGGTTAAACCCACTGCCAGGGTACTGACGAGTCGTTAGAGTCCCCCACAGACAGTTTCCCAAGTTCGGGCGAAACGTTGTAGAGGCCGTATGGTTTTATGGCAGGGTTCGGAAAATGCACGTGCGTTTACGCACGTGTCAGTTTTCGGGCAGATGATACTGGTCGGCTTTGTTTTAAGCCGGATCCGAGTATTATATTGAGTAGGTATAATATCTTTGTCTCAGTTGCATTTGTATTCGGTCGTAATACAAATGCGGGTATATTTATACAGTTTCGGGGTTATCCTGAAAGTAGTTTCAGGATCACTTTTGGAAGTTGCCAGTTTCCAGTTTTCTATCAGCCGTCTTTTAACATTCGGTTAAAGACGGATTTATCTTTTCTTGGATGAGAGTGAGTCATGCTTCTAGAAGGTTCTAGAAGGTTCTAGATTTGGTGAGGTGTCTTGTGACTCATGCTTTGATTTTAACCATTTCTTGTTTTCCTTAAGATATTATTTTGTGTTCACATTATGATATTTACTTAAGGTTACCCCCCTCTCCTACGATCACCTCCCTCTTTGCTATAAGAGGCCGGCCCCCCCTCTCTCTCTCCACACATTCTCTCTCACTTGATGTTTCATTTGCTAGAAAAGATTATGATAGGTTTTATCGGTGTATGGAATTTCACAGTCCATTTCATTCCATCACCCGATTCCCTCGGCAACTTCATTAACCGTCCGTCCATAGCTTTGGACGGAACGAGACAAAGTCATCTACTCATTCTCTACATCACTCTTGGTCGTCTCTTCTAGCAAACTTGACGACCGAGTTGCCTCGAGTCAGAAGCGGGAGCCCGTTTAAAGAATCGTCGACGTGGTGCCACCTCGACGAGGATATCGGAGATCGAAGAGATCGGAGCAGCCGCAACGGAGCGTGGGATGATGGTTAAAGAACGAAGGACTCGGATCGTTCGGTATAACCTTTCTACACTATTTACAGTTTGTTAGTTTAGCAATAATGGCAGATCCGGGTTAAAGTATACGATAGCGCCAGTTAAAAAGTTTTTGTTCCGCATTTGGCGTCTGTAGACGGCCGGGACGCTAGCGTAGACTTACATCCCTAGACCCCTACGAGAGCGGCAAGCAACACTGCCAATTCTAGGGTTAGGAGACCCGATCTCGACTTTTCGAGATGGTCTCCCATCGGGACCCTAGAACCCGGTACTTGTGCTTCCCGCCTTGGGTCTACCTAATGCGGAAAAGTAAATAATATACAATGGTGACATCATCCTCAACCTGGAAGTGCCCCAATAAAAGAATATTACATACAATAAATTTTACATGAATGAAAATAGAAAAACTCTCATCTCACGCAAAACCCCCCGGCTATTCAGTCACGACGATCCAATATAACATATCACAGCAACGCATAACATCACATGTCATCAACGTAAGTAAATATGCGTATCCCAGTTGTTGTTGTTGTATAGTAACGAAACCGGCGATACTCCACATATTACACTTACGGTCGCAGAAAAGAAAGTGTAAAACTACAACAGTTGGAATCCGCAAGCTCCTTAGACATCTCACGCCTAACCAAATGAATTGCTTAGACATCACATGCCTAACCATTATAAACCCCGCATTTTAGTCTCAATATCGAAAACTCTTTTCAATATCAAATCGGGCAATTCAACAAGATTCCCGACATCCTGATCGAATGCTCGTCGCAAACTTTAGTAGACGGCCGCACCCCCGGCTATGAGGCGTGGCTATCTATTAAGTTTACCCGGCGAGTATCCGCGTACGTTACGTAATTGCGACGGACTTTTGATCACATCAAAATCCCGTGGCAACCGATCAAATGAGACTAAACTGCTAGATTTATAACATTCAAATTAGTTATCTCATAACTACTTGTAGATTCCAAATATTGTATCACATTCCAGATAAATAGACAATGTTAAACTTTCCGATCGAATAAACAAACACCCAAGATTTCCCAAATAGCTCAACACTTGAGCGGAGTTCAAAAAGTATCCATCACATGCCACAGTACCAATGGGCCAGCCGTAGAAGGGTCAAACCAACGCCTCACATGTGGCAACGCCGTACTGCCCCAAACCCTAAGGTTTAGAGGCGGTTCAGACGGTCACATAATCGAGTTAAGCTTTGTGTTCTTCTATAGGGTCCACCGCGTTACTTGCATGACTATGAATGTTCTTTAATTAAGGAAAAAATCCAACACTTGGAAATTTTCCGGTAGGGGAAAAAGTGAGTTATTGATATCCGTTCGAACTTTTTAGCATATTCTAAATTACCTGGAAAACGTTAAACGAAGTTAAACTTTCCGATCGAATCAACGAATACAAAAGATCTCCAGAAAACTCAACACTTGAGTAGAATTAAAAATTCCCAGAAGCATGCATAAGTACCTACGGATATTACTGTAGCAAAATCTAACCCTAATTCCCCTTTTGGGCCGCGGAACCGCCGCTCAAGGCAGGGTATTGCCGCGGTTCCGCGGCGCTTTAAAGGGATTATGGGCTCGTTTTTCACAGTAATCCTTAGAATTCCCTGCTTAATTTTCTGAGTATTTTTAATACAGATAAAATCAACATTTTAAAAAATTTCCAGAGAGGGGGGTGTATTGCGACGTTTCGGGGTTCGATCGGACTTTAAACTTCGTCTAGATATCGCCTAAAGCTCTAGCTTGGCTCTGATACCACTGTAGGGTTACTAGGCACAGTCACAAGGGTCTATAAAGCATCAACCATGCCCGATTTAAAATTTAGACGTGCCGAACAACCCTAACCAAGATCTTAGACTAGAGATTAGGCGAAACAAAGCAAGTAAACAACTTTATTTCTAAGAGTTTGGGATTACAACCTTTGTAGTCCGTTCCTTCACTTCAAAAGCTCTGTGTTGAGGTCCCTTCGCTGCGATCATTGAGTACCCGGACTCAAGAGAGGCTCCATGAAGAGAAAGATGCAAGCTTGCTTCCGATCTTCAATAACAAAGATGATCTACCTTGAAGAAACTCAAACCCAAGCTCTTGCTTTGCTAATCAAGTATTAACAAAGCAAACACCCTAATCTAAGCGGCTAGAATAGATGAGGATGATGAAGTAGGAATTTAGCTCTCATTTGTTTTCGATTTCTCAATCATTTTCATCACATATGAAAAAGCTAGAAAGCTTTTCATCAAAAAGGAAGAAGAAGAAGAAGCAAATCTCTTTATGATGAATAATGAATCAAGTCTATGGTTAGAAATACAACCATGGGTTAAGTATGAAGACTTAACCCATGTAGAGAATCAACTATGGTTAAAGTGTTGGGTTGGGTTAAGGAAATATCTATGCAAAATATCCAAGTCAAAGTCAAAGCTTCAAGAAGCTTCTTGAAAGCTTCATGAAAGCTTAACCCTAATCCAAACCCTAACCGTATTTAAACTCCAAAAATCATGTTGCATTTATAACCACAACATGTTACAGTATTATATATCACATATACAATATTTATTGTAACAAAATAAAATAATATAATTAACATATATCACATATATATCAATGTATTACCCGAGTGAGAAAAAGAATCTTTAAGTGAGCTTATATTAGTTAATGTAATTTAATATATCAAATATATAATTATACAATAAATTATCGAATCAACACTTGATCCGATAATCCGGGTATTTCATAAATAACCGACTAATATAATCTGTATCAGTTCATCGAATCAACACTTGATCCGATGACCGGGCTATATCACATATACCCGGCCGATATCTCATATCGCGAGAATCTAATACGGTCTCTCATATCGTAATATTCTCGGTCCCGCACATATCGCATATGTGCTCCTACTCCGTTTTTCCTGAGCCAGGAAACCTCTGTGTAGGACTCTAAAGAATCGTCAATACGCCGGCAGTAGGTGATGATCATATCAAACACCCACAAGCTGCAAGCGGTCAGCTAAACATAACAGCCACCCAGGTATTGAGCAATCAGAAGATCAACAAGCAAGCCTGTACATTCTCCCGTGAATCCAACCAGTAACACTCCCATACAGTCCGGGTACTCGATGATCGCAGCGAAGGGTCCTCAACACAGAGCTTTTGAAGTGAAGGAACGGACTACAAAGGTTGTAATCCCAAACTCTTAGAAGTAAAGTTGTTTACTTGCTTTGTTTCGCCTAATCTCTAGTCTAAGATCTTGGTTAGGCTTATTTGGCACGTCTAAATTTTAAATTAGGCATGGTTGATGCCTTATAGAACCTTGTGACTGTGCCTAGTAACCCTACATTTATGACACCATGTATCGGAGGTCTGGACAGATGCGGCCGTTGTAGCAGATTTCGTCAGATTCCCCCTCATTTAAGGGGTTTTTAATTGTGGGGACGCTCTTCCCTGCAGGCGCAAGCCCCTGCAGTTAATTACGCTACCGCATCGCGGTAACAACTTTCTCCTTCTCCAGATGGTCACTTCGTGTCATGTGTGTTTCTTTTATTTTTGGTTGCCCGCGGATTGTATACGGAGACTAATTTATGTTGTTGCCCGTAGGGCGTAGATTAGTCCAAATCCGTATTTTCTTAGATTTGGGTTTTGGTTTGGGTTTAAGTATTGTTAATCTCATTTGAGACTAAGATCAACTTAAACGTTTGTTAAGGATACGTTAGTCTAATTTTAGACTAAGATCAACTTAACCGTTTGTCAAGAATACGTTAGTCTAATTTTAGACTAAGATCTACTTAACAGGATCATTTAGATCGAACAAAAGAGCATTTGGGCTCGATTGTTTTAGTTTAAAGACGTTGCGGTCTATTGAGTGTCTGCTTGCCGGGACCTGCCACCTCTCTGAAGACGTTGAAGAATTACAACGATATATATCAGAGGTGTGAGGAGATGTACCCATGAACCAGTGTCAGTTGAGAGATCTGTAGTTGGATTGATTTAAGGATCGTTAATCTCGTTTGAGATTAAGATCAACTTAAGTGGTTGTTAAGGATACGTTAGTCTCATTTTAGACTAAGATCTACTTAACAGGATCATTTAGATCCAACAAAAGAGCATTTGGGCTCTATTGTTTTAGTTTAGGGACATTGCGGTCCATAAGTTTAAGGATATCATTGTCCATGGAGTTTAAAGAAATCATAATCTATAAAGTTTAAAGACATCATAGTCTATGAGTTTAAGGACCTCACAGTCTATGGTAGTTTAGAGACATCATAGTCTGTAAAGTTTAAGGACATCATAGTCCATGAGTTTAAGGACCCCACAGTCTGTGGAATGTCTGGTTGTCGGGACCCGTCACCTCTCTGAAGACGTTGAAGGATTACAATGATATATATCAGAGGTATGAAGAGGTGTACCCTTGAACCAATGTTGGTTGAAAGGCTCTGGGAATTACTTTGAATGCCATATGAGATGATCAATTTTGGAAGACAAGAGTATAGTTGGGGTTCAGTTTAGGGGGAAGGGTCTTGCCTCTGGGAGACTTAGCTAATTTGGGCTAAAATTGGTTTGAATATAGTGTTAAACACTAGAGTATACTCAGCGCTCACGTGTTCCCACGTGAGGCGCTTAAAGTAGTGTTAAACACTAAGAATGAAGCGCTTAAAGTAATGTTAAACACTAAGAATGAAGCGCTTACGTGGGGTCACGTGAGGCGCCTGAAGATTGGGCCTTACTTCTTCTATTTTACTCCCAGAATATGCATATAAGCGTTAAAAACTTGATCTTTATGATCATCACGTGTGGACACGTGAGGGTACCCATGCGTTGAATATTAATCCTTCAGTTTTACCCTATTTTCTCTTTAAAAAGGTGTTTGTCAAGGGTCACGTGGAGACACGAGAGATATCCTTTAAGCGGGCATTGCCTTTGGGTAGAATTCTCTTTTTTATGAGTGTTTGATAATTGATAGAGGACACGTGGGAACACGTGAGACGCCCAAAAAGTGAAACTGCCTTGGCTTTGCTCCCTTTTTATTTTGAGAAGCTTGTTCAAAGGTCACGTGGGAGCACGTGAGACGCCAGAAAGTGAAATACCTCGGCTTTACACCCTTTTTATTTTGGGAAGCTTATTCAAAGGTCACGTGGGAGCACGTGACTTAAACTTATTCATTCTCTTTTGATCATTGAGGGGGGCTTACGTGGACACACGTGATTATGTTGGGTACTGATTTTATTTACGTGCATGGAGAGTTAAAACCCCTTGTTTAAGAATTAAATTCTTTTGTAGGGTTAAACCCCAATTTTATTTAGAGGAATTAAATTAAATTCTTTAAACACAATTCTCCCTCTAAGTTTTGGATCTGTATGGCAGAATTTCCCCGATGAGAATTAAATTCTCAACTTATGGGGAGATCTGCTTCTGCAGATTTTTCAACCAGAGGAAGAACCGAGTTCTTATTTAGAAGAGTTAAACTCTTGGTTTGAGAATTAAATTCTCTTTTGTTTTGTGGGAGTTTATAGAATAATCTCCTTCCTTCTCTTACCTAGAGTTTCTTTTTCTCTGAAGAGATCTTTTTTTCTCTCTGGAGAATTAAATTCTCTTCTCTTTTTTCTCCTCTGTCTTCTCTCTCTGTTGGTGTATCCCTCCTTTCTCTTCTCTTCTTGGCTCCTATTTATAGGAGAAAGAAAAGAATCAGTTTGTTCAGCCAATCTCTCATTGAGAGATTTTGATTGATTTTATAAGCAACATGATCTTTTAGATCATGCAGTGAATTTTATTCACCATTGGATTTTTTAATCCATAAGATAATTTATTTTTTGTTCCTGAAAAATTTTAGGAAAATATTTCCTTGTACAGAATCTTTCTATAAATTGGTGATTATTTAATCACCATTGGATTTTTAATCCAACGGTGCTCCACTTTACAGAGTGAAATCTTTTCTGTTTGGAAAGATCTAGGAAAATATTTTTTCAATTAGGGCTTTCGATTCCTTTTAATTAGAATTTAATTCTATTGGCTCAGCGGGTTTAGAAATCCATCACGAGTTGGCACGTGACCCCACTGATTAAGCATCTAATTAGAATTTAATTCTATTAGTTCAGAGGGCTCAGGAACCCATCACGTGTTGGCACGTGACCCCATTAATTAGGCATTTAGGCGTGGATAGACTTTGCTCATAAAAGATCACGTGTCTGCACGTGAGGCCCGGTCACGCGTGGACACGTGATGCTCCATTTTAGGGGTTTTCCTTGCTGCTTTATTCGTATTTTATTCAGTTTCCATAAGGGAACAGGGATGATAGGGCGTATAAATTTTGTGGTTGATTGAATATTTCCGTATCAAAGGCTTGAAAGACCGATTACAGAAATGCGTCTCGTTGTTGCTAATTATAGCGCGAGGGTGTCCGAATCGCGAAAAGATATTTTCTTTAAGGAACTTAATAACAACCTTGTTGTCATTAGCGCGACACGGTATTGCTTCCACCCATTTTGAGAAATAATCAACCGCTAACAAGATATATAAATTCCCAAAAGAATTGGGAAAAGGGCCCATAAAATCAATACCCCAAAAATCGAATATCTCCACAACTAAGATAGGTTGTGTTAGTGTTTATGCCCTAGAGGCCATTACTGTATCATACTAGTTTGTATATTACTTAATGGAAGCTTGGGATATTCACAGTTGTATTAACAGTCTTGCTAAAAATGGTAGTATGCTACTTGGTTTGTTTCTATTTTAATATGTGCATGTGTTTCTTTTAACATATCGCTTATACATATTAGTAGAGCCCTTAGGATCTTTGCTTGATTACCAGCGTTGTGATGGCAGTCACACTAGTGGGGGCTGGGTAGTCTATAAGCACATCCTATACAGGTCCCTGGTCGTAAGATTATCGAGATGGGGCATCGATACTCCGGAGTAGACTAGTGTATACGCTTCTCATCCCAGCATGGGGAGATGGTCTGTCCCACAGCCATCGGTACGTCGTACTGGAGATAGTATGCAGGTGCTCGTTAGATTACGGGTACACTGGACAGGACTCGCCGGGAACTGCAGGTTGGTATTATACCCATCGTCAGATAGCAGTTCCCAGGTGACATGAGTACAGCTTAGTCCGTCGACTTGACACTGCTACTTCGCCTCGGGTGTGTTCCCATTGTTCTTAGATTACTACCCTACCACGGCTGAAAGGAGTCATGCAAACAGGTAGTAGTTGGGTGCAGTCCCGAAGCACTTGGCGGCAGTGGCGGTTAGACAGGATTCGTCTCTCCCGGTATTGGGGGTTGATATCGCGCTGTGTATGGAGAGCCATTACGCAAAGTCCCTGGACAGGGCAAGCGAGATTTACTGGTAGGTTCCAGTAGTTTCTCAAGGTGTAATGGGCTACACTCCGACACGACTTATACCGCTATTAGGGGTCTGACGTTTACCGCCCCCTAGGCCCGATATGCGATAGTCCTAGACGAACAGATCGGACTGTACGGAGATTGTCACATCAGGCTCAGTAGGAGTTCGGATGGGTTTCCTCATCGACCTTCTTATCGACATCTACCTGGGGACCGTTATGTACAGCTAGTACCGCTTGCGGCCTGTAGTTAAACCCACTGCCAGCGTAGTGTCGAGTCTTTAGAGTCCCACACAGAGAGTTTCCCTGCACCGGGCAAAAGGTGTAGAGGCCGTATGGTTTTACGGCAGGGCCGCGATCACTTACGCACACTTGTGCACGTACTATGATCGGGCAGATAATACTAGCGGGCTTTAGTTTAAGCCAGATTCTAGTATTATACAGATGGATTTATTCAGTCAAAGATTATCTGTGTTTTTTTGGAAATACAGATTGGAGGGGCAGTCTCGTAAATTCTCGGGAAGCTTCTAGAAGAAGGTGACTCATTTGTGTTTATTTCCTTTTGTGATTTAAACTAAATGAGGTGGAGGATGAGTTGCATGTATGCATTAAATGATCCATGACTCATTGGGTGATTCACTAGATGATTCACCTTATGAATTAAATGAAGCATGATGAATATTAGATCTTTATTCTTTTTTATAATATTGTTATGCTTCATGATATTCACAAAGTGAGAAGGATTATTTGATTATTACAAAACACTTCTCTCTCCTCAAGTCTTCATCTTCTTCCTCAAACCCTAAAAGCTCTCATGAGTTGAGAATCCTAGGGTTTAAATGACTAATTAATCCATTTAAATACTCTACACCCTCTAGGACTTCTAGACTAGCAAGCTAGAAGCCGTAGTTATCTCATATTTGAGATTGGAGCTCGGATTATAGACTCTCGGGTGGATCGTCTTTGACTCGAGGAGGCCGTTAAGGTACCCATGTTCCATAGAGCCTACGAGATGTGGAGTACAACAATGAAGACCCGAAGGACTTGTAACGTGAGGTATAATTTCAAATCCGAGTAGTTAAACCTCAAGTAGTTTGCTAGCTACGGTTTGTGTTCGATCCTTGGTTTGAGTCGATGTTGCGAAGCTCGTAAAAATCATTTTTTGCTAATTCCGCCTTCCCGCCGATACGTGGGGTGCGTGACATCGACTTACAGTGGTATCAGAGTCATTCATAAACCTTAGATAGCTTGTAGCGATGTTAGAATTCCGCCGTTTTTGTCGCCGGAAAACTGTCGACAAAAACAGTTTTGAAAAGTGAGGTTTTGAGTTGTTTGCACACCCCACGGGCTCACGATTTGAACCGAGAAACCGCGGGGTGAAGTGTGTGTATCCCCAGGACACCCGGGAGGGACCAACGGCCGGGAATACCCCCCAAGAACACCAAGTGGTAGCCTTGGGGGCCGCTGACTTGAGAGACCAGCAACTAGTCTCTCAGGTTTGTCCTCCTTTGGGGGCCACCTCATGGTGGACCCCAGGGGTGGGCACCCTCCCGAGGCCTCCCCACTCGACGTATTATCATGTATCTTCATCTCCGTGAAAATTCGGGCGGGTTTCGAGTTCGTTTCGACTCCCGGATTGGCTCAAAACTCTCAGCTTTTAAAATTTAGCTCACTGGATTTTCGGGTTTTGGAAAATTGGATGTGTTTGCTAATTGTGTGCGGGATTCTAATGTCGTTGTTACTTTACAAGCTTGGTGATGTTTATATGTGTTCGTAAACCTCCGCTAATTGCTAGTATGTTGGTTAGTTGGGGGTTGCACATTTCTGTAATGGACATGTTGGTTAGTGTATATGAACTTGTTGGATTGTCGTGGATGAATAGCCGGGGATGTGAGATGAGGGTTTTTCATTCTTTCATTCAAATGTAAATTGTAAATTTGTTGTAATATTATTTCGTGGGGCACATCCGGGTTGAGGTTATAGCCACCGTTGTATTATTTCATTTATTGTTTTCTGCTTCTAGGATAGTCCCAAGGTGGGGTGCATAAACTACCGGGTACTTTGAAGTGCTTAGTGGCCTACTCACGTCGTTGAGGGAGACCGCTTCACTTCGAGTACTTGGCGGATAGTTTGCCATACCCGTAGGTGTCTAGGGTGGGGTTTTGCTGTTCATCACGACCGTGTAATCCGTCTTTTGTTGCAGGCTCAAACGAAACGCGGATTTCTAGTATATCCAATATGTTCATCTGTGATCTGGAATGCCTATTATTGCGTCTGATGAATGTACAATATCTATATATGATATCTAGTAGGCGTTGCTTATGTTTTGCATCCGCGCTAGCCCAGCCCCCGCTTTATCGTTAGTTAAGTAACCTAACGGGTGAATGACGGGACCCAGTGGCGAATGTGGATGGCATAAGCGGACGTTGTATTTTTGTTGTTTTCTGCAATGATAAGATAAATGATGGGAAGCTGAATCGTTAGAACAAATTTAAAAGAAACCACTCGGTTATTTTAAAAGAGCAGAATTTTTAATTGTAGAGCTTTAACCACTTCTTTTAAAAAGCTATCAGGTTCCTTCGGTCATATCAAGTTCACTACGTTCACGGTTTCGCCAAAACCAGTCGTAGCCCTCCGTCATTTCATATGGATGGTCAGTAGTATTCAAGCTATGTTTGTTGGCCTTCGTCAAAGCATAGTGTTTGGTAGCTATTGGGGTATTTATATGTAGCATAGATAGATGCGTTGGTTTGGGACAGTCGTATTACCTTGTTGGCCTTCGTCAAAGGTATCTACGGGTGGGTTCAAATTAACAGGGATAATGATGGGCAGAACTTGACATGTGACTTATGATTTGTTGGCCTTCGTCAAGGTCATAAGAGCATGGGGCAAAAATCCACATCGGGAGTTTCTAAAGAAACTGAAACTTGCTAGCGTTGCATACCATTTGGAGTTTGATAATGTTGGTAGGATTCCTTCAGCATTATCACACGATGATATTTGGATCCCGATCCTACTGTGAGTATCCGCTACTCATCAGGAGATTCGTCACTTAACGATCAATGCTATAAACCAAGTAGGTGTCTAGAACAGTGTTAGCGGGGCTACGCCTCCAGGGAAAAGAGGTTATTTAATTAAGGAACTTCGCAAAAGCGTCGTAAAACCTCCCTCGAAGTACCAACACTAACCTGGCTGAACGGTTAAGCAAGTATTGTACAGTGAGATCAGTCCTGACTAATTCTTCTTTTATGGTTTGAGGAAGGATTCGAGAAACAGTGGGAGCGATCCAGTTTAGATAAACTAAAACCAATCTAAACTTGCAAGAGCATCATGCTAAAGTGTTTTCCTCTCTCTCTCTCTTAATTGCAGCGACCATGCGACCATGACTTGGTTACATCTAGATAACAAGTTGACTAAATCTGATTTATTTGACTGGCAAAGGTCTGTCCAGATGTCCATTGCTTATGACAAGTTGGACCACCCTATTACTACTCAAGCCCCCGCCGTCCCAGGTCCAATTTCCACCGTCGCGGATATGGATATCCGTCAGACAAGGGAAAAGGAAAATGCGAATGTCAAGTGCCTCGTGTTGGCTTCAGTTGATGGTATATACCAAAGCAGCACGAGAAGATGGACTTAGTTTCCATTTTCCTCCATAACAAAGATTTATATGGAGAGCAATCTCGTATCGCAAGATATGAGACCTCGAACGAATTGCTTCAAGCGAGGTTGGCTGTCGGGTCATCTGTAGGGGACGGCGCCCTTACGATGACTAGCTATATTGATGAGCTCACGGACCTAGAGATCACGTTGGGAAACATGTCATATGCTGACTTATTTCCATAGTCCCTACCCTCTACTTACACCTTGAAGGAAACCAGGGAGACACCCGCTCTGCTTAATAGGGGACTTTCTTCTTCTGCATCCAGGGCGAAAGCAAAGGGTGAAAAGAAGAAGACCTCCATAAAACCGATATGCGGTGTCAGTGAAGTAGAAGGAAAGGGAAGAGCAAAAGTTTCGGGACTTGGTGTAGAGAAGGAAGGATGTTCCTATTGTTATGGGAAGGGGCATTGGCAGAAGGATTGCAGGGCTTTGGAAGCCAGTAGCCAGGATTCGAAGCATGTTGTGGCTTCGGCCTCGGGTCTGTTTGTAATTGAGAACTGTTTGTCAATTAACTCTACTTCCTGGGTACTAGATACCGGAGCAGGATCTCATATATATAATTCATTACATGCTTTGATAAACCGTAGAGTTATTAGGGTAGGCGATTTGTCTCTCAGAGTTGCGAACGGAATGAGCATGGACGCTGAATCCGTAGGAGAATATCGCCTAGGTTTGACAAGTGGGCAGATATTGATTTTACGTAACTGTTTGTATGTACCTAGTTTGACTTGTAATATCATATCAGTGTCCTCACTTTCGAGAGAGGGATATGATTTTACATTCGTAAGCGATGTGGTTCACATCAACCTAAATCAAGTTCTGATTGGGTCCAGTACATTAGATGACGGTATATACGTATTGAATCAAGCTCAGGTTTTCAATGTCTAGAACAAACTTAAAAGAAAGTCTCCGGAAATAAATCAGGCTTTCTTATAGTATTGTAGACTAGGTCACATCAATGAAACACGGTTGACTAAGTTACATAGAGAAGGATATTTGAATCCGTTCGAATATCAATCTTATGCTACTTGTGAATCTTGTCTCATGGGAAAGATGACAAAGACTCCGTTTACTGGATACGGAGTAAGAGCGAGCGAGCTCTTGGGACTCATACACAGCGATGTGTGTGGTCCAATGTCTACACATGCACGAGGTGGTTATTCCTACTTCATTACTTTTACAGATGATTTATCTAGGTACGGACATATCTTCTTGATGAAGCATAAATCCCAGGCCTTCGAGAAATTCCGGGAATACAAGAATGAAGTGGAAAACCAAACAGGCAAAAGTATCAAGACACTGAGATCTGATCGAGGTGGTGAATACTTAAGTGCCGAGTTCCTGGGTTACATAAAAGAGAATGGAATTCTCTCTCAGCTTACTCCTCCATACACACCACAACACAACGGTGTATCGGAAAGGCGGAATCGAACCCTATTGGATATGGTTCGTTCCATGATGAGTAAGGCTGAGTTACTGCGATCTTTCTGGGGTTATGCACTAGAATCAGCTGTATATCTTTTGAACAAGGTTCCAACCAAGACTGTGTCTACCGCACCATATCAGATATGGAGTGGGAAGAAACCCTATCTTCAGTACCTGAAGACATGGGGATGTCCAGCTTTTGTTGAAAAGCAGCATGCGGACAAGCTCGAGGCACGCTTAGTACAGTGTAAGTTTGTGGGATATCCAAAGAACTCCAAGGGGTATTATTTCTATTACGCAGAGGAACAAAAGGTTTTTGTTTCTCGTCATGCCCACTTCTTGGAAGCTGAATTTTTAGAAAATCAGAAGAGTGGGAGCGCAATAGAACTGGAAGAAATTCCAGAACCATAAGCTGTTACTGAAAGTTTAGTAGAACAAGAAGGTTCAGAAGAAAGGGACATCCCAGTGCCTATCCGCAGAAGTAGTAGGCAGTCTTATCCGCCCGAGAGATACTACGGTTTTCTCATAGACGGGGATCAAGAAGATTGTATCATTGATAATGATGACTGATTGAGACATTGTTTTGCGCTTATGCGTTTTGAAATCAAAGAATAGAATACCGCAATCAAGACGGTGTCACTTGGTAGCTAGCCGGTTGAGTACGGGTCGGTCCACAGGGAAAACGTGTTCTTTTCTAGTTGTTCTAACGAGTCAATTCCTATTTGTGGTAGGTTTTGATTTTCTATAAAAACTGAAGTTGAATTTGATTTGGATTAAAACCTTGCTAGGGTTCGGATTAGGTTAGTTTGGAAAGTTAATTCTCTCACCGCTTCCTTTGCCCTAATTAAGAATGTAGGCATTAGAATAATAGCTAACAAAGGGGATTAGCACGACTAGGAAGAAACTATGTTTCTTCCCTTTGGTCCTTGTCCGTCCTTTCTTAACTCTTATCCCTAACCTCTATGGAAATCAACCATAACTGGTCTAACTAGAGAATCACTGCTATCTCTTGGATAGGGTGTCATAGTGAGCGGTGTGTGTTTGATTTGCATAGAGTCCTAATTTAAAATATTGAACGGGCAAGAAAGGGGTGAGCGATTTTCATCTCTCAAATCTTCCCCAAACCTAACCCTAGCAAGTGAGGAACTACTCACTCATTAGGGGATTAACGAATGAATTCATTTTTTATTTTTATTTTTAATTATCTAATTAACGTGCAGATAATAATAGACAGATATGAAAAAATGCAAAAATATAAATTGCAAATAAGGAGAATTCAAAATAAAAACTTACTTTTATTGATGCACTCTTTGACGATTACAATAGAAATAAAATTTAATCTAAGAAATTAAAAAGATGCATGCTCCAAAAAGAGCTGTAGGCTTCCTATTTATAGGTAGGAAAACCCTAGGGTTTACATCTGATCCACATCTGAATTCACAAGACTACCCTAAGAAAACCGGGTCAATGCACCGACTCCCACCGACACGCATCGACACGCACCGACACGTGCGATGCACGGCCGCGGATCCGCGGCCATAAGCCTTGTTTGGCCGCGGATCCGCGGCCATATAGTAGGCTCTCTGTCTCATTTTTCCAGGGTTGCTTCATGTTGCCTTTTTCTTCTGGTTTCTTCACTTGGTTTCTCAGAATATCTTCTATTTTCTTCCAGATTTCCACAGTGCAGAATATTGTGGACTTTTACCGTTAGTTTCGCGTTGAAGTCTTGAATCTTTGTGCTGCCCTCATACTTTGTGCCATCGAACTGTGCATTGATCTTCATTTGTTCCTTAAACTGTAGGCGGCATCATAAAAATTCTTCTATTTGTTGGTCGTAATCTCACTTTTGTAGCGTCTTTTCACCATTTTCACTGTATTGTTCCGAGAACCTGTAACCTGCAACTATGTAACAGACATGGATCAAAAGCACTTATTTATTTGTAATATGATTAAGAATGTGGAATATATAATGCAAAATTCTGATATGAACAAATACCCCCAAATTTATCTTTTGCTCGTCCCGAGCAAAACTAGTTTTATTCTCGAAAAAACCTAACCTCACTTTCACAGGGAATCGCGATTGCACTGAGCTCGTGCAACAAGCCGTTAAAAATCTAGGTGTCCCTAGTAGGAGGAGTGTTGTCTCCTGAGGGTTTTCAGCGGATACTGCCCACAAAATCCAATCAATTTGGCCTGTTGACTGTTATTCTTCAATTCGGTGTTCTAGCAAGAAATTCTATTATCTTTAACTTAGAAATTATCAACCCGTATTTTTCACACTCACTTATCATTTAACTTAAGATTGTATATCTTCTGTAAATTTATTTAGCTTTCAGCATCTTTTGAGTTTTCCTTCTAAGGTTCCATCTCAACTTAGGAATTTTTATCATCTCTACTGAAGATATAAGACCTATTTTTCATTCCTATCTCTCATCCAAACCCCAATCATATACCCCTACGTGTGTGTATGTATCACCCCTACACTTGGAAATTCAATTCAAGCTATCATACTCTTGTCCATTGTCCAAAGTGCTTTTAATTGGTGAATTTTAGATGAAATTGCTCACACATCCTTCATGCGACCGTTAATATTTCTTGAGGTACTAACGACCGATTACAAAATGTGTTTGCGCATTAAGGGGTAATTCCTCGTCTTGTAATACCTAAGGCTTTAGCAGTGACTCCCAAACCAGTTGGTTTAAGGCACTAGGTGATAAAGCATCCTCGCTATATATTTTTATTTTACGCACCCTTAAGTAATTACAAAACCAGTGTTCATTTTTTTATATCTCTTTATTCACACTTTTATTTTCCTTCATACTAAGAATTTTAGACAAGAGCATTTCAAGGTATCCTCTACTATTCCAAGTTTCAAGATACGTGTTTGTGCAGGTTGTAGGGTATATATTTTCAGAATTTAGACTTGAGGTTCGGAATTATTTTTCAGACTTACACTTCAATAAAAATTTCAATACTCCTCCTTTATTTTGACTTAGCCCAAGAAGTGAACTCAAAATTTGCCTATTTCTAAGTAAACTACGAGGACATATATTTTCTACCGTTAAATTTTAAGAAAGGTTATTTTTAGGGTTTTTAATTTACTAAGTTTAGAATCTAGTTTTTCCTAGTTAGTTAACCGTCTTGTCAAACTTAAGTCAATTATGGCCAAAATTGAATTTTTCAATTTTTATAATTTTAAAAAAAAATGCAATTTTTTATTTGATTTTTTTTCTTTTATATTTTTTTTCATTTTTTTTAATTTTTATAATTTTTTATAAAAATGCAATGCAGAATTAAACATGCAAAAGAAAAAGAAAAATATGTACAAAAATAAAAATATGCAATGCAATGATAACTATTTACAATCACCTTCTCCCCCAAACTTACCAAAAGCAGTGCCCTCAGTGCTTAGGCCCTCGCCGTCCCTTTGAGCGTGAACGGGAACGCTCCTCCCTAGCTAGCAGGGTTCTGACCCCTGCTCCACTTCTATCAGACGCTGATCATGCTGCGCCATCATCCCCGTCAAATTGTCAATCCCCCTAATGGCTCTTCTCATTAAACGTGCATGTTCTAAGGGGGTGAGCTCTTCCTCGCTCGCGGTCGAGCTGGAGCTGGGTGTTCTGGTAGGCACGTGTTCCGTCGGTCCTGTTCGTGACTAAACATCAGTCAAGCGGGTATAGGACATGGATACGCCCTCAATAGGAGGCCTGATGGGTATACCTCCATGCATATAGAATTCAAATTCCTCCACATGGAGGAAATAGCGACACAGTTGTACCACTAACATGGGGCATGGGTAATTCGCGGCCCTTTTGCCAGTACCAATTGAATAAAACAAAACCGTGCACATATTAAATCTAGGGTTCCTAGTCATTAGGGTGTGCACGATATAACGTGACGGGGTGAAAAATGTGGTATTATGTGAACTCCCAAAAATATTGTTTTGTGCCCACCGGCACACAGTTAAAACATTAACGAAAAGGGTTCTCGCTTGTATTCCCTTCCTTGGTTCTCTCGAATAGGCATTACCCATTAAGGGCATGTAATCTTCAAACTGAAGGGGTTGGTCGTGAACAGGTAATATAGGGATTAAACTGATTTCATGGATGAAGTCTCTGTCAATAATTATCTCCCTATCGCCCCAAAGTAGTTTGATAAAACCGTATTGTGCAAGGCAGCCTTCTTCCATGCACTCGTAAAAACGAGTGACTAGATCTGAAAGGGCGTAACCATTGGGATGATTATAGATTAAAAAATTCCATCCCCTCCGTATGATTTCATCACGAAAATAGCTCCCGTAAATGGTGTGTGAAAAGATTTATGAAAAATCACGCTTTAATTGCATATTCGGAGCCATCACAGAAAATTTACAGATCTAAAAAAATTTAACAGAGAAGGAGAAGAAGTTGCAAACCGCCTCTGAAAGATTCAGAGGGTGACGACACAGAAACGCGGCGGGAAGACGGTTTCAGCGGCGGTTGCACGGCGCGGTGAAGCGATCTCCTTGCTCTGGCTGCGGCGGCGCTAGGGTTTTCTGAGGGGATTTGTTTTTAGGGTTATGAAAACAGAGAGGGGTCAGGGTTTATTTATAGTGGGGGAATGTGTTGGTTATTTGTAAAAATCCCCTCTTAAAGAGAGGAAATTATTTGTAAATAAAATTTTTATTTTTATTTTATTAAATTTGGAAATTTACAAAAATACCCCCAAAAAATTTTATTTTCAAATTTTCAATTTTTTATGTTATTTTGTTTTTATATAATTACAAATGATACATACCCCCAAACTTGTTTGAAATGGTGTTTTAGCTAAAAAAAATCAAAAATTTAGGGGTAGATGGAGGAAGATCAGTCAATGTAGATCGGCTCCTATAAAAACATGAGCTCCTCCGAAAGATCCGCAGTGAGGAATGGTTTAAGTCGATATCCGTTCACTTTAAACAGTGAACCGTCCTCCGGGTTTTCTAGATCGACCGCACCGTGCGGATATACGGTGCGTACCAAAACTGGCCCTTTCCATCGAGATCTGAGCTTCCCGGGATGGAAATGTAACCGAGTATCGTAAAGTAAAACCTGTTGACCAGGTTTGAAAGTCTTGCGCATAAGGTGTTTATCGTGGAACACCTTCGTTTGGTTTTTAACAACTACTGCGTTCTCATAGGCTTCATCCCGCAGCTCGTCTAATTCGTTCAATTGCAGCTTTCTATTGCTACCCGCATCTCCCAAAGATAGGTTCAACTCTTTAATTGCCCGAAATGCCTTATGCTCTATTTCAACTGGAAGGTGGCAAGCCTTTCCATAAACAAGTCTGTATGGAGACATGCCAAGATCGGTCTTATAGGCAATACGGAATGCTCAAAGGGCATCAATCAGTTTTGATGACCAATCTTTACGGTTTTTGGAAACCGTTTTCTCCAATATCTGTTTAATCTGCCGATTCGAAATCTCGGCTTGCCCAGAAGTTTGGGGATGATAGGGCGTTGACAGCTTATGAGTAATGGAGTATTTTCGCATTAAGGACTCGAAAGTCATATTACAGAAGTGAGTTCCATTATCATTGATAATCGCGCGAGAATGCCCAAATCAAGAAAAAATGTTTTCTTTGAGAAATCTAACGACAACCTTGTTGTCATTAGTTCGGCTGGGCACAGGCTCGACCCATTTTGAAACATAGTCAACAGCAAGTAGAATATACATGTTCCCAAAAGAGTTGGGAAATTGTCCCATAAAGTCTATCCCCCAAAAGTCAAAAATTTCAACAACCAAAATTGGTTGGAGCGGCATTTCATTTCTCCGAGATATCCGGCCCAAGTGTTGGCTGTAAGTCTACGGTAGCGCCCCGGCCGTTAGTCCGAGGCCAAAATGCAGAAACAAAAACTTTTCTATAACTAGAAATCGACGCTACCGTGGACTAAAAACCCGGATCGGACCATTAACCAACTACTAGCTAACTAGAGAAAGGGTAGAGAGCTATACCGAGCGATCCATGTCCTTCGGTCTTCGGCCACCATCCCGATCTCCCCGCGGAATCTCCGGTCTCGATCTCCTCGTCGGAAAGGGCACCACATCACCGAGTCTTTTTACGAGCTCCCACCCCTGAACCGAGGCAACTCGGACACAAAGTTGGCTAGCCGACGTGTCCAAGATTGCTGTAGACTGAGTGTAGAACGGTTTGTCTCAAGGGGTTAATGAAGTTGCCACAATGGAGGTGGAGGATAAATTTATGGAGATGAACTTTGAAATGGAGCTTGTGCAAGCAAATGAGATCAATTTCCCACACCCAAAATTTTTTTGGACAGCCCCCCTCTCTAGTGGCCGGCCCCTTGAGGGAAAATGAAGAGGAAAGAGAGATAGCATAACCAAATGTGTGATGATAATGATGAAGATATGTCACACCAAAGACCAACTCAATCCTCTCACAATCCCATCAAATAAAGCAAGTAATGATGCACAAAAATAATCATAAGAGGCTAGAACCATCTTGAACCCTCCATCACAAAAAACACCCTCCATTTTGCTAATTTGCACATGTGCAAATAAGCCCCTCCATGGAAAATTCAGCCAAGGAAAGAAAGAAAGGAAAATGGCCGAAACGGAATACAAACTGGCAACTTCAAAAAGAAGATCCCGTAATAAATTACAGGAAAACCCCGCGACTGTATATACATACCCGCATTTGTATTCCGACCGAATACAAATGCAATGAGACAAAATCTACACTGTATAATACTAGGATCCGGCTTAAACCAAAGCCCGCTAGTATTATACGTCTGAACCATAACACGTGCACAAGTGCACGCGTACGTTTGAACCCTGCCATAAACCCATACGGCCTCTACAGCGTTTCGCCCGAAACTTGAGAAACTGTCTGTGGAGGACTCTAAAGACTCGTCAATACTTTGGCTGTGGATTTAACCACTAGCACGTCAGAGGTATTAGCCGTACGTAACGGGCTACCAAGTATTGACCAAAAGGGAGGTCGATGAGAGAACTCATCCTGACACCCTACTGATCCTGTCAGTGACATTATCCGTACAGTCCGGTCCGTTCGTCTATGAGCATCGCATGGCGGGCCTAGGGGGTTGGTGAAAGTCAGACCCCCAAAAGCGGTACAAGTCGTGTCGGAGTGTAGCCCAGAACACCCTAAGATACTACTGGAATACCTACCAGTAAATCTCCTGCCTCAGCCGAGGGCTTTGTGTAATTGCTCTCCTAGACACAGCGCGATCTCACCCTCAATACCGGGAGAGACGAAACCCCTTCCGATCCGCTCACTGCCTCCATGTGGCTCGGGACTGTACCCAACTAAAAATTGTTTGCACGACTCCTTTGAGCCGTGGTAGGGTAGTAATCAAAGTACAGTAGGAACTCACACGAGACAAATGACGATCTCAGGTCGATGAACTAACCTTTACACATGTCACCAGAGAACTTCTATCTGACGTCAGGTATAATACCAACTAGCATGTTCCCGGCGAGTCCTGTCCGGTGTACTCATAACCCAATGAGCACCTATATATATCTTAGGTGAACCAACTGACACCAGTGGCTTGTGAGACCGGCCACTGCCCCTCGTCGAGGTCTCGACTATATACACTAGTCTACTCTGGAGTGTCGATGCCCTGTCTCAAAAACTCCCATGACTAGGGACCTTTTAAGGATGTGTTTATAGACCCCAGCTCCCACATATATGATCGCCATCATATTGCTGGCCGTCAAGCAAGAATCCTAAGGGCTCTATCAACGCGCAATAGTGACCTGTAAGGTCACCTAAAGCAGTACACGATGATAAAGATGAACCACGGTAGCATACTATTCTCTATCAATGTGTAATAGTGAACTACAATGTCACCTAAAGCATGTATACGATGATAAAGACAAACCAGATAGTTTACAATCATCCTGAGTAAGATTGTCCTACCGGTATAGGTCCTCCCTCAATTATTGCAATCACGTGCCTGCGATCCAATAATTGACTCTGAGGGCACTATATCCAACAATCTCCCACTTGCACTCAAGGCTAATTATTGCGATGTCGCGTACTCACAGCCCGTGTGATACCAAACACCCAACTCCTCTACTAGTAAGTCTGACAAAGCCCATTTGCGAAACTATTGCGTTCGAGGAATAGCCTCAGTTAGTGGATCCGCTCTAATGTTTCTTTCTATTTCTCTCTTTATCTCAAGTTCGCGGAGAAAGCCGTCTCCCGAATTGAACAATACCAGTCTTAGAATATGTCTGGATATCTGATGGGACCTAGCACATAAATGAACTCAAAATCCATACTTCTTAGACTGTATCGTCAACTGAACTTAATCAGTATCCTGCGTCATGCCTCCCTCAGTATCCGCTTGGACCTCCTGTCCAAAACACTGCCCTTCGTTAGAGGGAAAATTATAACTCTGACAGTCACTCTGTCATCCTGGTCACCTTGGAAGCCTGGAATGATAACCGTCTCCTAAAAGAGGCTGCCGTTATCATATTCCTAGAACATCCACTTATATTCTAAAACTGCTTCCGAATGTTTCTTCAGGATAGGATTAATATCAACTTGTTGCATTTACTGCAAAAACAACATCTGGTGTGGTACTTGACATCTCATGATTGACTCAATTGCCTAAGCAAGTGATCTGTCAATCATGCACATCTCTCTTCTCTTTAGTCTGTAAGACACCTTTAGAGAGGGTGACTCCATCACCTGCAGGTACACTACCATGCCCGGAGTCGTCCATTCTAAATACCTTTAGAATGCTGTCTAAGTACCCTGATTGGGAAACTACCCAAATCTAGATCTAAAATCATAGATCTAGTAACCAGAATATCTAATATAATATCCATGTCCTTTGTGGAGAAACCACTGTGTGACAACCAAAGCATAACCGATCGTAGTGTAGGAACTTCACTTCCTACTCTGTGTATGTCATCCAAATGCCAGGACATCACACCCTACTACCTTCTTAACAGATCCATCCCCTATTCTGATGAAGTCAAACCTATGATTGTCACATCAGAAATAGATAATCTATCTCCGCTATATCTGCTTTAGTCCATAAATAGACATAAGCTACTTGTCCACTATACTTCCGCTGCTCCCACTGACTACGACAACCCTCTGGCAGAATAATATACACGTGCACTTCTAAAGCTAGTTTAGAACGACGCTATACTCATCCTCCTGCCGGGTCTCACAGTCTGGAACAACAGCAATGGCAAGTCTGGGTATACAAGAACCTCCCTGTCATCGTCTTTGAGCATACCGGAGTACCTCTCGGGTGCCTGAGGTTACCCACCATATCTGTGGAGTGGCCAATGGAATGTCGATCCAGATTGAATCTTTAGGTTCTTATCAAATTTTCGGTAATCGTTTGCGGTTCTGGAATCACTTCCAGTTTTACCATACTCCCACTTCTGTTTTCTGAAAAAATCCATTTTTATCAATCTGTGGCGAGTCAAGAACAATATCACTATTGATCTTCCAGATGGTAGAAAGTTAACCCTCGTCATATCCCGGGTCAACCCACAAACAGCCATTACAGAAACGTGCCTTGAGTTATCCAGAGTCTGGTTTTAAGCATAAGCCGGACAACTCCCCGTACATTAACAATGTTAAGATATGAACTATTCTATATCCAATATAGAAAAAGAGGCACGGATTTAATTGGAAACAGATTCAAATCATGCAGCTGTCTCCAGTGCATGTCAACTAAATGGAAGGAGGCCGATCAGCGTTACTCAACTTAGGAGTGCTTCCAATTATGAGTAACCTGAAAGAGAAGCAAGTTCTCAAAACCATTACTATCAACTGAATACCATACACAAGTATCTACATCTTCGATCACCTTGAAGAATCCCGATACTTGCAACACCTGGTTCTCTACTTTATTCATATACCTATAACTTCTCAAAACTTGGACCTTGTGTTTCTACGAAACACTTGTCTAACAACTAGAGAAGTCATAAGTAAGCCGAATATAGTACGAGGACCAACCCCTCTGTCCTAATGGACACTGGACAACATACAATACTCTGTATAAGTCCCTTGAGTCTAATAACTCATTCCCTGTGTGTCGTAGGCTGAAAACTGTACTTATGGTTAAGAAGAATTACACCGCTGTTTAATGCTCCTTACCTAACCATCCACTGATATAGGTAAATGTCATAGACATAATTTCAAAAAGTTATATCTCACTTTATAAAAATAAACGTGCAGATATATCAATTTGAAATTGGTGCATTACAACAGATATTCAAAACCAAATATTTGTCGTCCGGCAAACAACCCAGGCGATTTCCTTAAATATCACCAATTACAACGAATTCCGATATAATGAGGATAATCACCTAATTCCCAATAACTTGCTCCCACTCATCATCTGTAAAACCATACAGATGTGAGAATCATACCTGGTAAATACATACACTGGAGCAAGTGTCTAATCGGGAAATCAATTTTCTATTAACAATGCACAGTGAAACTGAAACATGTAAATGTTTCGAAGGGGTATCCGGGTATTCCTAGTAATGCCTCTTCCATTATCCAGATTCATGACTATAACCGTATTGTTCTTTGCCATCTCTCCAAATCCCTTTATATGTCTTTAGTCATTACCTTCTGTACACCCTTTTAGGCCAAATAGTTTTCTTCCTTCCCTACCGTTCGGCACCAGCCTATGGTTTGGAAGAAGACTATCCAATAAGCATAATGGGTGTACTCTCCTAATCCTAGGAGTACTCGTAACCTGAGAGAAGGTGAAGATAAAAGACAACTGAATAAACCTTATTCCTATTTCTCCTGAACCAGAATCCATCCCCGAACTGGAACAAGTTCCTTCGAGTTCGTATATAACCATACGATGGAGTATCCAAATAACTATGGATCTTCATAGTGATACAGAGTGTTCTGGAGAAATACAAAGGTGAAGTAGGAGTGGTAATGAAATACTTGGTTTGGTCGTGAATAGCAGTCGTATTTTACTTTGCCCTCTTTCTAATCCCTTTATTTATCTTAACTTATTACCTTCTGTACACCATCGTTAGGCTAATTGGTTTTCTTCATTCCCCACCGTTCGGCACCTGCCTATGGTTTGGAAGAAGACTATCCAATTTGCGTAATAGGTGTACCGTCCTAATCCAAGGAGCACTCGCAACCTGAGAGAAGGTAAAAGGAAAAGACAACTGAACAGTCCTATTCATTTTCTCCAGAACCGGAAACCATCCTCGAATCTGGAACAAGTTCCTTCGAGTTCGTATATAACCATACGATGGTTTTATCCAATGGAAGTGGACGTTCATAGTAATACGGGGTGTTCTGGAGAAAAGGGTAAAAGAAGGAGTGGCAATGAAGTATGCAACTCAGACAATCCCAAAGCCAATGTTTTGAGAAGGTTCGGTTAACTTGGTCACTGAGTCATAGTCAAGGGTCAGGTTATGGTCGCTGCCAAAGAGAGAGAGAAAAGAAACACTCAGTGTGCACTCTAACCTAGATCAGAATGGTTATCACTTTATCTAATCAGGAAACCTCCTACTGTAACCTCAAATTCTCCTCCAAACCTGAAAGAAGAATTAGTCGGGGTCACCCGAGGAGTAAACCAACTCATCAGTGGGAATCGGGATCCAACTATCATTGCATGATAACCTGATGGAATCCACTCAAGTCATCACACTCCAGAAGGTATGCGCTTGCCTGGTAAGTTTCAGTTTCTTTAGAAACTCCCGATGTGTGTTTTTATCCCTAGGACCCAAGTGACCTTGACACAGTCAACAAATCAAAGAGTCCTAATCAAGTTCTACCCGTCATTATCCTGGATTGCATTAAACCCACCCGTACGAGCCCTTGACACAGTCAACAAGGCCGCACGACTATCCTAACCAATCCCATTAATATGCCACAAACGAACACTACTTAGCTACCGTACACTACGCCTTGACACAGTTAATAAACGCAGCAGGAATACTCAGTAATACTTGTAAGAAATGACGGAGGGCTACGTCTAGTTTTTGGCGAAAAACTTTTAACGTAATGAACTTGATATCGTTGAAAGAACTGCATAGCTTTTTATAAAAATATAGTGACGAAAACCTTTGCTAAAGAGGTCACTCCCGGTGAAGGGATCTCGGCTCTTTCCCCGTAGAATGAGGTGCAGGATATTCCAACTGAATACCACGATGCAAAGCAAAAAGTAATCGGCTATAGTGAAGTTATTACCCTGACGCAAACTTCTGTCCAAGGGGTCACTCCCGGTGAAGGGATCTCGGCCCTTGCCTCGTCAACTGAGGTGCTAGATATTCATAACCGAATACCACTGTGCAAAAAAAAAGAGAACGACCTTGCAATAACAGCTTTGTTTTTGAAAATTGTTCCAACAACATCAGAATAGGTTTGTTTAGCTTACATTGATCCGAATCAATGCAGTCCCATCAATTGATCACACTAATAAAGAACAAAAATACGATGTACGTATATGCCATCCGCATTCACCACTGGGTCCCGTCATCACCCGTTAGGTTACTTAACTAATGACAGAGCGGGGACTGAACTAGCGCGGGTGTAAAACATATACAACATCTACTAGTATATATATCAATATATAATAATCACTCAAGGCGTGATAAAATGCAACATCACAGAAATGTAATAAGTATCACAGAACAATACAGATAATCTAGGATCCCCGGGTTTCATAGAGCCGCTACTGAAACCCGACGTTCCCCTGGTCATGTGGATAGCCTGTGCAATGAAATCCTAGACCCCTACGGGCGCGTCAAGTTACCCGCCAAAACCTGAAGCGAGGCAGCCCCCTTCAACAACGTGAATGGACCTCCCAGCACTTCACGGAATCCGGTAACTTGGGCACCCCTCCTTGGGTCAACCTATACCCCTACAAGTGCGGCGAATAGCCCGCCAATTCTAGAGTGAAGCCCCCTCTGTCTCAAAGCAATGAGATGTCGGCCCATTTCCCTCTAGAACCCGGCTACCCGTGCACCCCTCCGCGGGGTAATTCTAGTACAGAAAGTAAAATATACAACGGGTACATCAACCTCAGCCCGGTCGTGCCCCAAAAGAATAATATACAAACAGGCAGTAACGGCAGTCCACATGTCGGACGCTCGCCCCGCAATATCAAATGTACATAATAACCAAACTGTACTAACATTGCAACCAGGCTATCCACCACGACAAATCCGCAACATCACAACACAACACAGAACATCAACGTGAATGTCACGTTCGCAAATCCGTCTAAAAGGGCTATAGCAATTAGACAGGATTTACCGATCAAATGATATTCACGGTCGCAGATATAATGTAAATACTGTGAACTAACATGTTTAAAATTTTTGATCGACAAAAATTCCCGAAGTGGGCCCCAAGCACAATACCCAGTACTCAAATAAATCTGGGCCCAAAATAAAATTACCAGAAACCCCTTTTCCAAGTCAGAGACCTACTGAAGAAATTTGGTGCACTGTGGCTACAGTACGGCCACGGATCCGCGGCCAAAACGTGGGTACGGTCGCGGATCCACCGCGATACAGTGATATCAGCCCACCAAATTTTCTCAGTTCTCTTAAAAAACCCTGCCTGATTTTCTGACATGCCCAAAAAAATTTTTAGAGCACAAAATAAAATCGACAGAAACTGAAAAATTTGAAATGCGGTTTTTGAAAATTTCGTTCGATCGATATTTTAAACACGTTAGAGCAAGCTAGTAAAGGTTAATGGCGTGGCTCTGATACCATGTAAGTCTACGGTAGCGCCCCGGTCGTCATTCCGAGGCCAAAATGCGGAAACAAAAACTTTTCTATAACTAGAAACCGGCGCTACCGCGGACTACAAACCCGGATCGGACCATTAACCAACTACTAGCTAACTAGAGAAAAGGTAGAGAGCTATACCGAGCGATCCGTGTCCTTCGGTCTTCGGCCACCATCCCGATCTCCCCGCGGAATCTCCGGTCTCGATCTCCTCGTCGGAAAAGGCACCACATCACCGAGTCTTTTTACGGGCTCCCACCTCTGAACCGAGGCAACTCAGACACAAAGTTGGCTAGCCGACGTGTCCAAGATTGCTGTAGACTGAGTGTAGAACGGTTTGTCTTAATGAAGTTGCCACAATGGAGGTGGAGGATAAATTTATGGAGATGAACTTTGAAATGGAGCTTGTGCAAGTAAATGAGATCAATTTCCCACACCCAAAATTTTTTTGGACAGCCCCCCTTTCTAGTGGCCGGCCCCTTAAGGGAAAATGAAGGGGAGAGAGAGATAGCATATCCAAATGTGTGATGATAATGATTAAGATATGTCACACCAAAGACCAACTCAATCCTCTCACAATCCCATCAAATAAAGCAAGTAATGATGCACAAAAATAATCATAAGAGGCTGGAACCATCATGAACCCTCCATCACAAAAAACACCCTCCATTTTGCTAATTTGCACATTTGCAAATAAGCCCCTCCATGGAAAATTCAGCCAAGGAAAGAAAGGAAAATGGCCGAAACGGAATACAAACTGGCAACTTCAAAAAGACAATCCCGTAATAAATTACAGGAAAACCCCGCGACTGTATATACATACCCGCATTTGTATTCCGACCGAATACAAATGCAATGAGACAAAATCTACACTGTATAATACTAGGATCCGGCGTAAACCAAAGCCCGCTAGTATTATCCGTCCGAACCATAACACGTGCACAAGTGCACGCGTACGTTCGAACCCTGCCATAAACCCATACGGCCTCTACAGCGTTTCGCCTGAAACTTGAGAAACTGTCTGTGGGGGACTCTAAAGACTCGTCAATACTTTGGCTGTGGATTTAACCACTAGCACGTCAGAGGTATTAGCCGTATATAATGGGCTACCAAGTATTGACCAAAAGGGAGGTCGATGAGCGAACTCATCCTGACACCCTACTGAGCCTGTCAGTGACAATATCCGTACAATCCGGTCCGTTCGTCTATGAGCATCGCATGGCGGGCCTAGGGGGTTGGTGAAAGTCAGACCCCCAAAAACGGTACAAGTCATGTCGGAGTGTAGCCCAGAACACCCTGAGATACTACTGGAATACCTACCATTAAATCTCCTGTCTCGGCCGAGGGCTTTGTGTAATAGATCTCTTAGACACAGCGCGATCTCACCCCCAATATCGGGAGAGACGAAACCCCTGCCGATCCGCTCACTGCCTCCATGTGGCTCGGGATTGTGCCCAACTAAAACCTATTTGCAAGACTCCTTTGAGCCGTGGTAGGGTAGTAATCAAAGTACAGTGGGAACTCACACGAGACAAATGACGATCTCAGGTCAATGAACTAACCTGTATACATGTCACCATGGAACTGCTATCTGACGTCAGGTATAATACCTGTTAGTGTATATACCCTAGGGGCCATTATTGTATCATACTAGTTTGTATATTACTTAATGGAAGCTTGGGATATTCACATGTATATAACAGTCTTGCTAAACATGGTAGTATGCTACTCGGTTTTTCTATCTTAATATGTGAGTATACGTATTGATAGAGCTCTTAGGATCTTGCTTGACTACCAGCGTTGTGATGGCAGTCACACTAGTGGAGGCTGGGTAGTCTACAAGCACATCCTTATTCAGGTCCCTAGTTGTAGGATTATCGAGACAGGGCATCGATACTCCGGAGTAGACTAGTGTGTACGCTTCTCATCCCAGTTGGGGAGATGGTCTGTCTCACAGCCGTCAGTACGTCGTACTGGAGATAGTATACAGGTGCTCGTTGGGTTACGGGTACACCGGACAGGACTCGCAGGGAACTGTTGGTTGGGTTTTATACCAGTCGTCAGTTAACAGTTCCCAGGTGACATGAGTACAGCATAGTCCGCAGACTTGACACTGCTACTTCGCCTCGAGTGTGTCCCACTGTTCTTAGATTGCTACCCTACCACGGCTCAAAGGAGTTGTGCAAACAGGTAGCAGTTGGGTGCAGTCCCGAGCACTTGGAGGCAGTGGCGGTTAGACAGGATTCGTCTCTCCCGGTATTGGGAGTTGATATCGCGCTGTGTCAGAGAGCCATTACGCAAAGTCCCTGGCCAGGGCAAGCGAGATTTACTGGTAGGTTCCAGTAGTTTCTCAGGGTGTAATGGGCTTCGCTCCGACACGACTTATACCGCTATTAGGGGACTGACGCTTGCCGCCCCCTAAGCCCGATATGCGATAGTCTTAGACGAACAGACCGGACTGGACGGAGATTGTGACATCAGGCTCAGTAGGAGTTCGGATGGGTTTCCTCATCGGCCTTCTTATCGACATCTACCTGGGGACCATTACGTACAGCTAGTGCCGCTTACGGTCTGTGGTTAAACCCACTGCCAGCGTAGTAGTCGAGTCATTAAAGTCCCACACAGAGAGTTTCCCTATTCCAGGCGAAATGATATAGAGGTCGTATGGTTTTACGACAAGGGTTCGGACGCATACGCGTGTTTACACACGTACGACATCCGGACAGTTTTTACTAGCCGGCTTTAGTTTAAGCCAGTTTCTAGTATCCGGTTATTGAATTTATACAGTATAAAGTTTTTCCGTGTTTTCACGGATAGGAGGGTCGTTCTCGTAATTACGCGAGAAGCTTCTAGAAGATGATGACTTGGGGGTTAAGGTGGCATATGCATTAAATGAGATTAGTGAGTCATATGAGTGATTCATCCATGTCATTAATGCATCATAAATACTTAATGACTCATGGAGATGAATCACCCTTAGATATTTATCAAGCATGGTTGTAAATCCTTTATTTTCTTTTATTGGATAAATGATAATGCTTGATATATATTATGATACATCATTATCTCATCTCATTCTCATGCTCGCCTTCTCTCTCCTCAAGCTCTCTCTCTTCAAACCCTAATCCTACCCTCTCATGTGTTGAGTACAAGGATTAGATTAGACTACTTAATCCTTAACTATTCTCTATATCACCTAGGTTGCTTAGATTAGCGATTTAAGAAACCTAGTTACCTCAAGTTAGAGGTGAAGCTTGTAGTAAAGCTCTCGGGTGGATCTTCTACTACATAGAGAAGGCCGGAGAGGACGTGGAGTACGACAAGACGAAGGACTCGGATCTTTAGGTATAATCACTTATCATAGTAGTTAACTCTTCTATGGTTTCTTGTTAGTTATAGTTTAGCTTCGATTCTTGCGGTTAGTCGATGTTTAAGCAAAGAACAAGATCGTTTTTCATATTTCCGCCTCCCCGAAAGTTGTGGGGTGTTGCACATCGACTTACAGTGGTATCAGAGCCTCGCTAAACAATAATTAACTCATTAGCAAAGTCGTAAGTATTTCGAACGCAAAAAGAACCGGAAAGATCATCATATTAACACAGTTTCTGTCGATTTTAAAACAGGCCCTAAAATTTTTTCAGGGACCTTCAGAATAACAAGTATGAAATTATAGGGCTACTGATGAAATTTGGACTCCTAACTCGGCTAACTCACCGCGGAACCGCGGCGGATCCATACGATCCGCCGCGGATCCGCGGCCAAGTTAGGGCCGAGTCGGCCCAAATTTTTCCAGTAACCCTTTTGTGTTAACAGTGATATTTCTGGATATTTTATTTTCTGCTAAAATTTCAGGTGCACAGAGAAGTTTTGCAGTAGAATCTAAAGTATTTTGCTTGATCGAAATTTTAAGATGTTTGCTAATATGATTATATCTGTGATTGTATAATGTGTTCGTAAACCTCCCCTAACTGCTAGTATGTCGGTTGGCAAGGGGTTGCATATTTCTGTAATGGTTTTTACTGTTTGTGGATGTGAACTGTATTGGACTGTTGTGATGATTAGCCGGGGTTTGAGATGGGTTGTTATATTCATTCATTCAATGTAATTGTAATATGTTGTAATATTATTTTGCGGGGCACATCCAGGTTGCGGTTGTAGCCACCGTTGTATTATTTCATTTTACTGTTTTTGCTCCTAGGACAGACCCAAGGTACGGTACACAAACTACCGGGTACTTTAAAGTGTTTAGTGGCCTACTCACTTTGTTGAGGGAGACCGCTTCACTTCGGGTATTTGGCGGGTAGTTTGCCATACCCGTAGGGGTCTAGGGTGGGATAATGGCTATTCATCACAACTGTGTAATCCGTCTTTTTGTTGCAGGCTCTAAACAAACGCGGATTGCTTGCAAATCCAATAAAGTTCATATGAGATCTGGAATGCCTATTATTGCGTCTGACGAATGTACAATATCTATATATGATAGCTATTTAGACGTCACTTATGTTTTACACCCACGCTAGCTCAGCCCTCGCTCTGTCGTTAGTTAAGTAACCTAACGGGTGATGACGGGACCCAGTGGCGAATGCGGATGGCATAAGAGGACGTTGTATTTTCGTTGTTTTCTGCAATGATAGGTTAATGATGTGACGCATTATTTATAATGCAAAGAAAATAAACTAAAAGGATGAATCGTTGGAACAATTTAAAAGAAACCACTCGGTTATTTTAAAACAGATGATATTTTTTAAATTGCGGAGCTTTAACCACTCCTTTTAAAAGCTATCAGGTTCCTTCGGTCATATCAAGTTCACTACGTTCACGGTTTCGCCAAAACTATTCATAGCCCTCTGTCATTTCATTTAGGTATTCAGTAGTATTCAAGCTATGTATTTTGACCTAACGCCAAGGCATGGTGTTTGGTAGCTGCTGGATATTCATTTGTTGCATAGATAGATGAGTTAGTTTGGGACAGTTGTATTATCATTTTGGCCGAACGTCAAGGATATATACGGATGGGTTCAAATTAACAAGATAATGATGGGTAGAACTTGACATGTGACTTATGACATTTTGACCTAACGCCAAGGTCATAAGAGCATGGGGCAAAAATATATATCGGGAATTTCTAAAGAAACAGAAATTTGCAAAGAGATGCATACCATTTGGAGTTTGATGAATGTTGGTAAGATTCCTTCAACATTATCATACGATGATATTTGGATCCCGATCCTACTGTGAGTATATGCTACTTATCAGGAGATTCGTCACTTAACGATCAATGCTATAAACCAAGTAGGTGTCAAGAAAGGTGTCAGCGAGGTTACGCTCCCAGAGAAAAGAGGTTATTTAATTAAGGAACTTCGCAAAAGCGTTGGAAAACCTCCCTCGAAGTATCGACACTAGCCTGGCTGAACGGTTAAGCAAGTATTGTACGGTGAGAATAGAACTGGCTAATTCTTCTTTTATGGTTTGAGGAAGGATTCGAGAAACAGTGGGAGCCATCCAGTTTAGATAAACTAAAAACCACTCTAAACTTGCAAGAGCATCATGCTAAAGAGTTTTCTTCTCTCTCTCCTAAGTGCAGCGACCCTGAAAATGACTGGACTTAAGTTACTTTTAGAGAAAAATATACTGACAGGACCAAACTATAAAGATTGGCTGCGGAATGTCAAAATGGCTTTGACCTATGACAAATTGGGGTACGTCCTCACCGCTAAGGCACCTGCTGTCCCTGGTCCCAAATCCAGTAATGCGGATAAGGAAATCCACAAAACCTGGGAGATAGATTGCGCGAAGGCCAAGTGCATCATGCTTGCCTCGATGAACAATGAACATCAGAGGAGGCACGAGGATATGGATCTAGAATCCATATTTCTCCATACAAAAGATCTGTATGGGGAGCAATCTCGTATAGCAAGATACGAGACCTCAAAGAACTTGTTTCGAGCGAGGTTGGCCGTCGGATCATTGGTAGGAGAACATGTCCTAAAGATGATAGGCTATATAGAAGAGCTTGCAGACCTTGAGACGACTTTGGATAATGAGCTCTATACAGACCTTATTCTCCAGTCCCTTCCTCCCACCTACGCCCAATTTATTCTGAATTTCAACATTCAAATAAAAGAAGTTGAACTTCCGGAACTCCTTAACATGTTGTTGAGTGCAGAGGGCACCTTGCAGAAGGCAAGGGAAACACCCGCTATGTTTGTTAGCGGTGCTTCTTCTTCCGGGTCCAAGGCTAGGGCCAAAGGAAGGAAGAAGAAGAAGGCCGCCACCAGACCCAGAGGAGGTGTTAGTAAGGTGGGAACGAAGGGAAAGAAAAAGATTGCAGTGCCGGTAGTGGCCCAGGATGAGTGTTTCCATTGTCACAGGAAAGGGCACTGGAAGAAGGATTGCAAGGCGTGGAACGCCAAGAACCAAGGACCGAAGCAAGCTGTGGCTTCGACTTCAGGTGTGTTTGTAATTGAGAATTATCTGTCAATCAACTCTACTTCCTGGGTATTGGATACCGGATCAGGATCTCATATATGCAATTCATTGCAGGCACTGAGAAACCGTAGAGTGCTGAAGGAAGGTGATATGACCCTAAAGGTTGCTAACGGAGCTAGCGTGGGAGCTGTGTCCG
The DNA here is from genome assembly GCA_030015575.1 of Agapanthus africanus. Lineage (NCBI taxonomy): Eukaryota > Viridiplantae > Streptophyta > Magnoliopsida > Asparagales > Amaryllidaceae > Agapanthus > Agapanthus africanus. The sequence goes on from CM057340.1 coordinate 562,972,379, forward strand.
TCGGGGATTATCACCTGGGATTGACGAGTGGACATATTTTGGTTTTACATAACTGTTTTTATGTACCTAGTTTAACGTGTAATATCATATCAGTTTCCTTGTTATCAAATAAAGGTTATGATTTCACGTTTGTAAGCGATGTTGTTAACATCCACCTTAATCATGGTTTGATTGGGTCCGGTACACTAAATAACGGTATATATGTCTTAAACCAAATCCAGATTTCAATGTCCAGAACACACTAAAAAGAAAGTCTCCAGATTTAAATAAGGCTTTCTTATGGCATTGTAGACTAGGTCACATCAATGAGACAAGGTTAACTAAGTTACATAGAGAAGGATATTTGGACTCGTTCGAATATCAAACTTATGCCACTTGTGAATCATGTCTCAAAGGAAAGATGACAAAGACTCTATTCACTGGACATGGAGTAAGAGCGAGCGAGCTCTTAGGACTCGTACACAGCGATGTATGTGGTCCAATGTCTACACATGCAAGAGGTGGTTTTTCCTACTTCATTACTTTCATGGATGATTACTCAAGGTACGGATTCATTTATCTGATGAAACATAAATCCGAGACTTTTGAGAAATTCCAAGAGTATAAGAATGAAGTAGAAAAACCGGTAAAAGTATCAAGACACTAAGATCTGATCGAGGTGGTGAATACTTGAGTGCCGAGTTCCTAGGTTACCTAAAAGAGAAAGGAATTCTCTCTCAGCTTACTCCTCCATACACTCCACAGCATAATGGTGTATCGGAGAGACGGAATCGAACCCTATTGGATATGGTACGATCCATGATGAGTAATGCTGAGTTACCGCGATCTTTCTGGGGTTATGCGCTAGAATCAGCGGCATATCTTTTGAACATGGTTCCTACCAAGACTGTGCCTACCACTCCATATCAGATGTGGAGTGGGAAGAAACCCCATCTTCAGTATATAAAGATTTGGGGATGTCCAGCTTTTGTTAAAAAGCAGCATGTGGACAAGCTCGAGGCACGATCAGTAAAGTGTAAGTTTGTGGGATATCCAAAGAACTCCAGGGGATATCTATTCTATTACGCAGAGGAACAAAAGGTTTTTGTTTCTCGTAATGCCCATTTTCTAGAACATCAATTTTTAGAAAACAAGTGGGAGCGAAATAGAACTAGAAGAAATTCCAGAACCACAAACTAATACTGAAAGTTTGGTAGAACAAGTAGTTCAAGAAGAACAGGACATTCCCGCACCCCTCCGCAGGAGTAGTAGGCCGTCTCATCCACCTGAGAGATACTACGTTTTTCTTATAGATGGGGATAGAGAGGATTGCATCATAGATGATGATGAACCTACTAGCTTCCAGCAGGCCATCCAGAGCGGCGACTCGGTATGATGGCTAGATGCAATGCGGACCGAAATGGAGTCCATGTACACCAACAAAGTATGGACTTTGGACTTTGCTCCAGATGGGGTAAAACCCATAGGATGCAAATGGATCTTCAAGAAAAAAATTGGTGTAGATGGACAGGTGGAAACCTATAAGGCTAGACTTGTTGCAAAGGGTTTTCATCAAAGACCTGGTTTGGACTATGACGAAACTTTTTCTCCAGTAGCTATGCTCAAATCCATTCGGGTCCTTCTTGCTATTGCTGCCTTCCATGATTATGAAATCTGGCAGATGGACGTAAAGACGGCCTTTCTGAATGGTAATTTAGAAGAGTGCGTCTATATGGATCAGCCAGAGGGTTTCAATCAGAGTGGGAGCAGCGGGAAAGTATGCAAGTTGCTTAAGTCCATTTATGGACTAAAGCAAGCATCGCGGAGTTGGAACATCTGTTTTGATGAGACAGTCAAAGAATATGACTTTATCAAAAATCCAGATGAACCATGTATATATAGTAAAGTTGTAGCCAGAAGTGTCGTATTCCTCGTCTTGTACGTGGATGGCATTCTATAGATAGGAAATGACATTCCTATGCTACAATCTGTCAAAGGATTCTTGTCACACAGGTTCTCCATGAAAGACCTGGGTGATGCCTCTTACATTCTGGGGATCCGGATCTATTGTGATAGATCCAAGAGAATGTTGGGACTTTCGCAGTCCAGGTATATCGACACTGTACTGAAAAGATTCAGTATGGAAGATTCTAAGCGCGGTAATCTACCGGCTTGTCACGAAATCACCCTATCCAAAGAGATGTCTCCCAAGACTGATTTGGAAAGGGAACGCATGTCTATTATACCCTACGCTTCTGCGGTAGGCTCTATAATGTATGCGATGTTGTGCACCAGACCAGATGTAGCTTACGCACTGAGCGTGGTAAGCCGGTATCAGTCAGACGCAGGGGAGAAGCACTGGATAGCAGTAAAGAACATTCTCAAGTACCTGAGGAGGACTAAGGAGATGTTCTTGGTTTACGGCAGAAAAGACCTCAGGATGGAGGCCTATGCTGATTCCGGCTTCCAGAGTGATAAGGACGATTCCAAGTCCATGTGAGGTTATGTCTTTACCCTCAATGGAGGGGCGGTGTGCTGGAAGAGCTCCAAGCAGGACACCGTTGCTGACTCGACGATGGAAGCGGAGTATATAGCTGCTTGCGATGCCGCAAAAGAAGCGGTCTGGATGAAGAAGTTCCTAACAGAACTTCAGGTGGTTCCTACCATTGTTGATCCAATACCTCTGTATTGCGACAACAACGGAGCTATAGCTTTAGCGAAGGAACCAAGGTCCCATCAGAAGTCCAGACACATCTTAAGGCGGTATCACCTGATCAGGGAGATCATTGATCGTCGGGAGATCGAGGTTCGGAGAGTTGCTACTGAAGAGAGCATTGCCGATCCATTCACGAAGGCCCTACCTCAGATTCAGTTCGAGAGGCTACTCGAGATCATCGGTCTTCGATACGCCAGTACATGGCCCTAGTGCAAGTGGGAGATTGTTAGTGTATATGCCCTAGGGGCCATTATTGTATCATACTAATTTGTATATTACTTAATGGAAGCTTGGGATATTCACATGTATATAACAGTCTTGCTAAATATGGTAGTATGCTACTTGGTTTTTCTATCTTAATATGTGAGTATACGTATTGATAGAGCTCTTAGGATCTTTCTTGACTACCAGCGTTGTGATGGCAGTCACACTAGTGGAGGCTGGGTAGTCTACAAGCACATCCTTATTCAGGTCTCTAGTCGTAGGATTATCGAGACAGGGCATCGATACTCCGGAGTAGACTAGTGTGTACGCTTCTCATCCCAGTTGGGGAGATGGTCTGTCCCACAGCCGTCAGTACGTCGTACTGGAGATAGTATACAGGTGCTCGTTGGGTTACGAGTACACCGGACAGGACTCGCAGGGAACTGTTGGTTGGGTTTTATACCAGTCGTCAGTTAACAGTTCCCAGGTGACATGAGTACAGCATAGTCCGCAGACTTGACACTGCTACTTCGCCTCGAGTGTGTCCCACTGTTCTTAGATTGCTACCCTACCACGGCTCAAAGGAGTCGTGCAAACAGGTAGCAGTTGGGTGCAGTCCCGAGCACTTGGAGGCAGTGGCGGTTAGACAGGATTCGTCTCTCCCGGTATTGGGAGTTGATATCGCGCTGTGTCAGAGAGCCATTACGCAAAGTCCCTGGCCAGGGCAAGCGAGATTTACTGGTAGGTTCCAGTAGTTTCTCAGGGTGTAATGGGCTTCGCTCCGACACGACTTATACCGCTATTAGGGGACTGACGCTTGCCGCCCCCTAGGCCCGATATGCGATTGTCTTAGACGAACAGACCGGACTGTACGGAGATTGTCACATCAGGCTCAGTAGGAGTTCAGATGGGTTTCCTCATCGGCCTTCTTATCGACATCTACCTGGGGACCGTTACGTACAGCTAGTGCCGCTTGCGGTCTGTGGTTAAACCCACTGCCAGCATAGTAGTCGAGTCATTAGAGTCCCACACAGAGAGTTTCCCTATTCCAGGCGAAACGATATAGAGGTCGTATGGTTTTACGACAAGAGTTCGGACGCATACGTGTGTTTACGCACGTACGACATCCGGACAGTTTTTACTAGCCGGCTTTAGTTTAAGCCAGTTTCTAGTATCCGGTTATTGGATTTATACAGTATAAAGTTTTTCCGTGTTTTCACGGATAGGAGGGTCGTTCTCGTAATTACACGAGAAGCTTCTAGAAGATGATGACTTGGGGGTTAAGGTGGCATATGCATTAAATGAGATTAGTGAGTCATATGAGTGATTCATCCATGTCATTAATACATCATAAATGCTTAATGACTCATGGAGATGAATCACCCTTAGATATTTATCAAGCATGGTTGTAAATCCTTTATTTTTTATTTATTGGATAAATGATAATGCTTGATATATATTATGATACATTATTATCTCATCTCATTCTCATGCTCACCTTCTCTCTCCTCAAGCTCTCTCTCTTCAAACCCTAATCCTCCCCTCTCATGTGTTGAGTACAAGGATTAGATTAGACTACTTAATCCTTAACCATTCTCTATATCACCTAGGTTGCTTAGATTAGCGATTTAAGAAACCTAGTTACCTCAAGTTAGAAGTGAAGCTTGTAGTAAAGCTCTCGGGTGGATCTTCTACTACATAGAGAAGGCCGGAGAGGACGTGGAGTACGACAAGATGAAGGACTCGGATCTTTAGGTATAATCACTTATCATAGTAGTTAACTCTTCTATGGTTTCTTGTTAGTTATAGTTTAGCTTCGATTCTTATGGTTAGTCGATGTTTAAGAAAAGAACAAGATCGTTTTTCATATTTCCGCTTCCCCGCAAGTCGTGGGGTGTTGCACATCGACTTACAATACCAACTAGTATGTTCCCGGCGAGTCCTGTCCGGTGTACTCATAACCCAATAAGAACCTGTATACATCTTAGGTGAACCAACTGACACCAGTGGCTTGTGAGACCGGCCAGCGCCCCTTGTCGGGGTCTCGACTGTATACACTAGTCTACTCTGGAGTGTCGATACCCTATCTCGAAAACTCCCACGACTAGGGACCTTTTAAGGATGTGCTTATAGACCCCAGCTCCCACGTATATGATCGCCATCATACTGTTGGTCGTCAAGCAAGAATCCTAAGGGCTCTATCAACGTGCAATAGTGACCTGTAAGGTCACCTAAAGTAGTACACGATGATAAAGATAAACCACGGTAGCATACTATTCTCTATCAACGTGTAATAGTGAACTACAATGTCACCTAAAACATGTACACGATGATAAAGACAAACCAGATAGTATACAATCATCCTGAGTAAGACTGTCCTACCGGTATAGGTCCTCCCTCAATCATTGCAATCACGTGCCTGCGATCTAATAATTGACTCTGAGGGCACTATATCCAACATTGGCACCGGGAGCTTGTCTTGCAGTATTCGTATGCGTCTTTAAAAAGTCGTGGCCAGTAGAAACCACACTGCAAGATTTTTTCTGCTGTCTTTTTGGGGCCAAAATGCCCGCCACACGCTTGCTCGTGGCAGAATGACAGCACACTCTTAAACTCGTTGTCGAGGACACACCGACGAATGATTTGGTCGGAACAGTATTTGAAGAGATACGGTTCATCCCAGTAAAAATATTTTACTTGGGACTGGAATCGGAGTCTGTCTTGATTCGACCAATCGTTTGGTATCAGTCCGATGGCCAAATAATTTACGATATCAGCGAACCAAGGTTCGCATGACACAGTTAAGAGCTGCTCTGTTCCCCTCCGAAAGACGGCGCGACGAGAGACGTCTTGCCTGAGATTCGGGGCAGATGCTATTTGGTTTTATCCGTCCACCTCTCCGAAGATGCCAAGTTGATTTATGGCACCGTGTATCGGAGGTTTAGACGGATGCGGCCGATGTAGCAGACTTCCTCAGATTCCCCCTCACTTGAGGGGTTTTTGATTGTGGGGACGCTCTTCCCTGCAGGCGCAAGCCCCTACAGTTAATTACGCTACCGCATCAAGGTAACAACTTTCTCCTTCTCCAGATGGTCACATCGTGTCGTGGGTGTTTTTTTTGTTTGTGGTTGCCCGTGGATTGTGTACGGAGACTAATTTATGTCGTCGCCCGTAGAACGTGGATTAGTCCAAATCCGTATTTTCTTAGATTTGGGTTTGTGGTTTTGGTTTAAGGATACGTTAGCCATATTTGAGGCTAAGATCAACTTAAACGTTTGTTAAGGATACGTTAGTCTAATTTGAGACTAAGATCAACTTAACAAGATCATTTAGATCTGACAAAAGAGCATTTGGGGGCTCTATTGTTCTAGTTTAGGGACATAGTGGTCCATTGCCAGTTTAGGGACATGGTGGTCCAACATTCCCATTTTGGGGACGAATATTAGTTTAATGACATATCGGTCCAACATTCCCAATTTGGAGACGAATATTAGTTTAATGACATTTCGGTCCATGAGTTTAAGGACCCCACAGTCCGTATCAATGTGTGGTTGTCGGGACCCGTCACCTCTCTGACGACGTTGAAGAATTACAACGACAGATATCAGAGGAGTTCAGAGATGTACCCTTGAACCGGGTGTAAATTGATTTGGGAGAGCAGTTGTGCTCGATTCAATTTAATTTGAGGACTTATGGCCAGAATTGGGCTAAGTCCAGTTGAAGATGTTCAACATTTATTTGTATTGGGCCTATTAGGCCTTTACTTGGGCTCTGCCCTCCTTTTTCTTTTTTATTATAATGCACAACATTTATTTCTAGCCTGTTAGGCCTTTTTAATTGGGCTCTGCCCTTCTTAATAATGCATAGCATTTTTTTTGGTCCATTGGACCTCTTAATTGAGCTCTGTCCTTTAATAATGATGCAGAGCATTTAATGGTCTGACAGCGCACCACGTGGCCTGTCAGGCGCTCTGCGCCAATTAATGAGCGCAAGGCGCTAGCGCATGTGGAGGTGACACGTGTCACGCTCTGCTGAGCGTAAGTCTGTTAGCGCAGTGCGCTGCGCAAGTGCGCTGTTGACACGTGTCGCGCTCTGCTGAGCGCAAGTCTGTTAGCGCAGTGCGCTGCTGACACGTGGCGCGCTCTGGTGACTTGCGCCAATCCAATAGCGCAACAGCGCAAATTATAAGTGCAGGACACTGTTCAGTAGCGCAGAGCGCATCTTGATCAAATTTAGATCAAGGAAACAAGTTTTTCTTGTTCCAAAGAGATTCTACCTCAAATTTCAAGAACCAGTGGCTCATCAAAAGACAATGCCTTTATATAGATCGAAAGATCTAATAAAGAAGTAAAATTACTTCTCTTTTTTTTATTGGATCTTCTTTGATCTTTTCTTTTTTATGAAAGATCTTGATCTTGTTCTTAGATCATTGATCTTTTTAGAAGAACTTCTTCTTTTTTCAAAGGTTTTACCTTTTTCTTTTCTTCGAGTTCTTCTCAAAGTTTTTAGAGGAGCTCTGTATCTCTATCTCTGTATCAATCTCTGTATGTTTTAGACTTGGAGTTTAGGGGCCTTTATATAGTGCCAATTAGTTTGTTGAGTTAGTTACAGAGATCTTTCTCTGATTGATTTAGGGATGTGTCCCCACCGTCGGATCATTGATCTTAAGGCTTCTATTTTACAGAAGACAATATTCTTGTTTTTTACCAAGATTGGAAAAATCTTTACAGAGTTTTAATTCTGATTAATGAAATAATTTATTGTTTAAATTTTAGTGCTGGCACAGTTGGCGCAAGCGCATCTGCGCTTGACACGTGTCGCGCAGCGCAGAGCGCAGCGCAACTGTGCTAGCGCAACTGCGCTGACACGTGTCGCACAGCGCGGAGCGCAAGTCAACTGAAGCGTTGCTTTCTTTATTTTTAAAATTTTAAATTTTAAAACAGAGCCTTGCTCTGATTGGGGGAAACGGAAGTGTTGCTTCATTTCCCGCCTTAGAATTTGAACAGAGCTTTGCTCTGATTGGGGGAAACATGATCATCTGGAAAAAGTCTTTAATTGGAATTTGAAGTGTAGGCGAAGAAGGGAGTCGTGAAAGGTGGTCGGCGACTATGTTTTCGCATCCTCTCTTGTCTCTTATGACAAGGTCAAACTCTTGTAGCAAGAGAATCCAACATATAAGCCGAGATTTAGCATCCTTCTTCACGAAAAGATGGCGAAGAGCTGAGTGGTCCATGTAAACGATAACTGGAGAGCCGATTAAATAGGGCCTGAATTTTTCTAGTGCAAACACAACAGCTAAGAATTCTTTTTCAGTTGTTATGTAATTCAATTGGGCCTCGTTTAATGTTCGGCTAGCGTAATAAATTACGTGCGGCATCTTTTTTATGTGCTGTCCAAGGATAGCACCAATGGCGAAATCAGATGCATCGCACATAATTTCAAATGGATGCGTCCAGTCGGGAGATGAAAGAATGGGCGCGGAAATAAGTGAGTTTTTCAACGACTCGAACGCCTTCTGCAGGTTGAGTCAAAATCAAAAGTGGTGTCCTTGGCCAACAAAAGAGTCAAGGATCTAGCTTTCTTGCTAAAATCCTTGATGAACCGTCTATAGAAACCGGCATGGCCAAGGAAGGCTCGGATGTCTTTGATGCACTTGAGAGGAGGAAGATTGGAAATGACTTCAATTTTAGCTTTATCAACCTCAATTTCATTTTGCGAGATGATATGTCCTAAGACAATACCTTCTCATACCATAAACTGGTACTTCTCCCAATTTAAAGTGAGGTTCTTATCCCTACAACGGGTAAGAACTGCGTCTAAATGTAGCAAACACTCTTCAAAGGAGTCGCCGAAAATGGAGAAATCATCCATAAAAATCTTCAAGAATTTTTCCACCATGTCTGAAAAAATGCCCATCATACACCGCTGGAAAGTAGCGGGTGTATTGTATAACCCAAAGGGCATGCGACGGTAAGCGAATGTACCGAAAGGACAAGTAAATGTGGTCTTGTCTTGGTCCTTTTCGGCGATAGGAACTTGATTATAGCCGGAGTAGCCATCCAAAAAGCAGTAAAACTCATGCCCAGCCAATCGTTCTAGCATTTGGTCAATAATAGGTAATGGAAAGTGGTCTTTCCGTGTCGCGGCGTTGAGTTTTCTATATTCAATGCAAACTCGCCACCCAGTTTGGGTGCGAGTAGGTATTAACTCATTCGCCTCATAGTTATGACCGTTATCCCCGATTTTTTTGGGACAACGTGAATGGGGCTAACCCACTGGCTATCAGAGATAGGGTAAATGATACCACTATCAAGACATTTTACAATCTCCTTTTTAATAGCCTCCTTCATTATAGGGTTGAGGCGTCTCTGTGGATCCCTTACTGGCTTGGCATCATCCATCATATGTATATGATGTTCAACTATTATGGGACTAATCCCTTTGATGTCCGCCATAGTCCAGCCAGAAGCTTGCCGATTATTTTGTAAGACCATTAAAAGGACTTTCTCTTGCTCGAGAGCTAGAGATGCCGATATGATAACAGGAAGGGTCTCATTCTCACCTAAGTAAGCGTATTTAAGGTGAGACAGCAATAACTTGAGTTCGAGTTTTGGAGGTGAAACAATTGAAGGTAAAATTGGTGAAACTGTCTCGAACTCGAAGAATTCCAACAATGGTTCGAAGCGAGTGTAAGAAACCGAGTCGGATGGTTCAGCTAACTCATCCGAAAATTCAAAGGACTCAAACTCGGGTGGTGATTCTTCAAAATCGTTCGAAAAAGTGAAACACTCGTAATCGTTATCGGGTGTGAAAGCTGTGTCGGATTCAAGGAGGAACGCACTAGTGGCGTCAAAACTGCTGTGATCGAACAGAAATTTTTCGAGCTCACCGTCCTCCTGAGTGATCTCTTGGATCGAGCAAACATCAAGTATATTAGCGTTAGGCTCGGAGGGCTGATTCCCCAACTTAAAAATGTTGAGCTCAATTGTCATATTTCTAAAAGATAGGTTCATCGAACCATTTCAACAATTGATCACCGCATTAGAAGTCGCAAGGAATGGTCGACCGAGTATCACCAGAATTTGACTCCGGGGGTTAGCTACAGGCTGTATGTTCATAACAATGAAATCTACGGGGAAAATGAAGTCCCCTACTTTAATTAACACATCTTCTAACTCACCCCTAGAATGGGTGATGGATCGGTCGGCCATTTGGAGAGTACAATGTGTGGGTTTAAGCTCTCCAACGCCTAATTGTTCATATACTAAATAGGAAAGCAAATTAACACTGGCACCAAGATCTAAAAGTGCATGATTGATGTTCTTATCCCCAATTGTTATTGAAATTGTAGGATAGCCAGGGTCCTTACGTTTTTGGGGTAAAGGTTGGGTAAGAGCATCACTTACTGCACTAGCCAAGAAAACTTTCTTAAGTACCTGCGATTTTCTCTTCTTGGTGCATAAGTCCTTTAAGATTTTAGCGTAAGAAGGGACTTGTTGGATTGCATCCAAGAGAGCTATGTTAATGCTAACCTGTTTGAATAACTCCGCAATCTTCTCCATTTGTGGAGTAAGTTTATTGTATCTCAACCTGTTTGAAAATGGAATATTTTGAAAATTTGTTGAGTCCAATATTTGTGGAGTAGATTGTGGAGTTGGAACGGATCCCAGTGTTGGTATTTTCGTAGAGTGAGATGTGGGTCCGTTAGAATTAGAAGAAGTAGAGCCTTGTGAAGAATGAAGAACAGACTCTGAAGAAGATGAAGGAGATGAAGAAGAAGAAGAAGAAGAAGCGGAGGCCGGGGTGTCATCATTATTACCAACATTATTGTGCAATACCTTTTCAGATCTCAATGTAGTCACGGCACTCACATTATGATCTTGTTGTTCATGAGCAACATATGTATTTTGTGTGTGACCGGGATTTGACAGTGGTTGAGATAGAAGTTTTCCCTTCTCTCGCTCGCTTAACACAGCATTCAGTTGTGCAATTTGGGCTTCAATTGTTTTGATGCTTTGATCATGTGAAGCAGTGTGTTGCACCAAAGACTGAATGGACGATTGGATGCTGGCTGAGGATTGCATAGATTGTTTTAAAAACGCATCCAAACTTCATTCTAGCGAGGAAACTTTATCGTTATTTGGCTGAACAAAATTGTTTTGAGGATAAGAGTTGCTTGGTGCAAAATTGTTCATTTGGTTTTGGTAAGGTTGGGGTTGGAAAGGTTGCTGATATTGAGTTTGTTGAGGGGCTTGTTGTTGTGGAGGAGGCCTCTGAAAATTGTTGTTGCTTTGGAATTGTTGATTTTGATTCCAAGCGAAATTTGGGTGGCTCCTCCAACCAGGATTATAAGTTGAAGAGTGTGGATCATTTATTTGTCTTTGCTGAAATGCAGTATTGACTTGATCTTGTCCTTGAACAGGCAGGTTGTAAGGACACTCTTCGGTTAGATGGGATGGATCCGAGTAACAAGCGCAAATAGTTCGTGGGGGTAAAGCTGGGGCAGGAGAAGGCGATGAGAATTTGCTCTCAATTGCTTCTAGTTTTTTCGTGAGTGCAGCCATTTCGGCCTTCATTGCAATCGACATATCAAGTTGATGTATGCCTTCCCTAGACTGATCTGATGAAGTAGATAAAGTGGTCTTAATGCTTTCCCACTGAAGTGTTTGTTCAGCAAGATCGTCGAGAAATTGCCAATCTTCCTCGCTTGATTTTGTAAGAAAGTGACCTTGACAAATGGTTTCCAACAACTGCTTAGTTGCTGTGTTCAGTCATTCGTATAAAGTTTGGCAAAGTTGCCAATTCTCGATACCGTGGTGAGGGAACTGAACAAGAAGGTCCTTAAATCTTTCGAAACACTTCCAAAAAGGTTCGGAAGGAAGCTGGGAAAATTGAATAATTTCATTGCGAATTCTCGCGGTCTTGTGGTGTGGGTAAAACTTTTTTAGAAACGCCTTAACAAACCCTTTTCAATTTTTTATGGAGTGCGATGCTGTGCTATATGACCATTTTTCAGCTAGGTCACATAAAGTTAATGGAATGACACGTAGCCTTATAGCATCATCAGAAAGTTGGGCGGTCTTCATCATTGCGTAAACATTCTGGAATTTGTTAATGAAGATGTAGGCATCTTCGGATTCCAGCCCGTGAAATTTGGGCAACATATTGATGAAGTGGGGTTTAATTTTGAAGTTATCCACATTAGCTGGTGGAAGTGAAAGACAAGTAGGAAGTGCTGTGCGGATGGGATCGAAAAGATCCTGGAGCACGATTCGTTGGGGCGCTTCGACAGGAGGGTGTAGTGAGTTATTCGCACCCAGTTGAGGTGGGACCAGTCCCGTAGGTAAGGGGTTGTTATGATTAAATCCCGACATCTCCTTAGAAGATGATGAATTTGAAGATGAAGCTAAAGAAGTGGAGGGAATTTCGACTTCGGAGTCGAACGCGTCGTCAGTAGGCACTAACGAGACACGGACTAAACGGGCGCTAGTGTCCCTAGTCCAGCTGGACATGCACTAACGAGGTGTAGTGTAGTCAAAAGGTAAAAATAGAAGGTAGGGGTAAGAAAACGTCAATGAGAGAAAGTGTGTGCAAGCAGGGTGCAATGGATTTCTAAGGACAAAATGGCAAGTTTTTGTAAAAAAATTTTGTTTTGTGGGTTTTTTTTATATGGAGTTTTTGCAAAGGATTTTTTATAAGGAGCTTAGACACACTTTCAAGCAATCACGATATGCACAATCAAGCCTAGAGTTAGGGTCTCCTAAGTCAACTAGACTGCTCCTAACTGTTCCAAAGGACAAGTTGTGAGATTCTCGAATCGACTCTTCACTGCCAATTGTGGTCAGGTAAGCACAAGTAAAGAAAGGAGAGATCCGCTCATGAATTACCGTGAGACGGGCCTTTTAAAATTACCTTTCCCACTTGTCTAGCCTAGGCACCACAAAGTCAGGTTTAGATAAACGACCGATGCCTACAACCTTTCCTTTGTCCTAATGAGCACGATAGTCCTTATTGGCTGAGTCTAATATTTTTTAATTAACTCGAAGGTTGATGCAAATTCTTTTTGTGATTTTTGAGGTTCTAGGAAGGGTAATGAAATTCCCACCCAATCTGGATTGGTGTTATAGCCCCTTAAAAGTCCGTTTTAAAAGATGCAAAGCAGTAAACACACAAAAATCCAAAACACTTGCCAAAAAAATATTTTATTTTATTTGCGGCGCAAAGAATCCTGCACAAAATTGATTTATTGGAAAGGGGGAAGAAGTTTTGCGCAAAGAATCCTGCAGGAAAATTTTTCAGAGGATTTCAAAGGGCAGAAAAGAGTAAATGAATGCTTACAGAGAAGTTTCGAGTTGCTGACGTCAGCAAGGTGCGGCGGATCCACGGTCAAAAGCAAGCATTTTTGCGGCAGTTCCGCAGTGAAAATGTTTGTTCAAGCTTCCAAAATTCTTCTGTTGTCTGTTGTGGTTCTCCACTGTTTGTTCAGATCTGCTATTTGCTGTTTTGTTCACTGGATTTTTCCAGATCTGAATCTGTTCATCTTTCCGATCCTGCACAATTTGCACGAAAACCCTTCAAAAGATAACAAGATGATAATAATTTTTTTTTGTTTTTTATATTTTTCAGTTTTTATGATTTTTAATTTTTAATTAACCCGAAATTACAAAAAGAAAATAACTACAATTATCCCCGGCAACGGTGCCATTTGATTGAGACGTTGTTTTGCGCTTATGCGTTTTGAAATCAAAGAATAGAATACCGCAATCAAGACGGTGTCGCTTGGTAGCTAGCCGGTTGAGTACGGGTCGGTCCACAGGGAAAACGTGTTCTTTTCTAGTTGTTCTAACGAGTCAATTCCTATTTGTGGTAGGTTTTGATTTTCTATAAAAACTGAAGTTGAATTTGATTTGGATTAAAACCTTGCTAGGGTTAGGATTAGGTTAGTTTGGAAAGTTAATTCTCTCACCGCTTCCTTTGCCCTAATTAAGAACGTAGGCGTTAAGGTAATAGCTAACAAAGGGGATTAGCACGACTAGAAAGAAACTAAGTTTCTTCCCTTTGGTCCTTGTCTGTCCTTTCTTAACTCTTATCCCTAACCTCTATGGAAATCAACCACAACCGGTCTAATTAGGGAATCACCGCTATCTTGTGGATAGGGTGTCGTAGTGAGCGGTGTGTGTTTGATTTGCATAGAGTCCTAATTTAAAATATTGAACGGGCAAGAAAGGGGTGAGAGATTTTCATCTCTCAAACCTTCTCCAAACCTAACCCTAACAAGTGAGGAACTACTCACTCATTAGGGGATTAACGAATGAATTCATTTTTTATTTTTATTTTTAATTATCTAATTAACATGCAGATAATAAAAGACAGATATGAAAAATTGCAGAAATATAAATTGCAAATAAGGAGAATTCAAAATAAAAACTTACTTTTATTGATGCACTTTTTGACAATTATAATGGAAATAAAATTTAATCTAAGAAATTAAAAAGACGCATGCTCCAAAAAGAGCTGTAGGCTTCCTATTTATAGATAGGAAAACCCTAGGGTTTACATCTGATCCACATCTGAATTTACAAGACTACCCTAAGAAAATCGGGTCAATGCACCGACTCCCACCAACACGCACCGACACGTGCGATGCACGGCCGCGGATCCGCGGCCATAAGCCTTGTTTGGCCGCAGATCCGCGGCCATATAGTGGGCTTTCTGTCTCATTTTTCCAGGGTTGCTTCATGTTGCCTTTTTCTTCTAGTTTCTTCACTTGGTTTCTCAGAATATCTTCTATTTTCTTCCAGATTTCCACAGTGCAGAATGTTGTGGACTTTTACCGTTAGCTTCGCGTTGAAGTCTTGAATCTTTGTGCTGCCCTTGTACTTTGTGCCATCGAACTGTTCATTGGTCTTCATTTGTTCCTTAAACTGTAGGCGGCATCATAAAGATCTTCTATTTGTTGGTCGTAGTCTCACTTTTGTAGCGTCTTTTCACCATTTTCACTGTATTGTTCCGAGAACCTGTAACCTGCAACTATTTAACAGACATGGATCAAAAGCACCTATTTATTTGCAATATGATTAAGAATGGGGAATATAATAATACAAAATTCTGATATGAACAATGACACTACTAGCTTCCAGCAAGCCATTCAGAGCGGCGACTCGGTAAAATGGCTGGATGCAATGCGGACCGAAATGGAGTCCATGTACACCAACAAAATATGGACTTTGGACATTGCTCCAGATGGGGTAAAACCCGTAGGATGCAAATGGATCTTCATAAAAAAGATTGGTGTAGATGGACAGGTTGAAACCTATAAGGCTAGACTTGTTGCAAAGGGTTTTAGTCAAAGACCGGGTTTGGACTATGACGAAACCTTTTCTCCAGTGGCTATGCTCAAATCCATTCGGGTCCTTCTTGCCATTGCTGCCTTCTACGATTATGAAATCTGGCAGATGGACGTAAAGACGGCTTTTCTAAATGGTAATTTGGATGAGTGCGTCTATATGGATCAGCCAGAGAGATTCATTCAGAGTGGGAGCGGCGGGAAAGTGTGCAAGTTGCTTAAGTCCATTTATGGACTAAAGCAGGCATCGCGGAGTTGGAACATCTGTTTTGATGATACTGTCACAGAATTCGACTTTATCAAGAATCCAGATGAACCATGAGTATACAGTAAGATTGTAGGGAGAGCTGTAGTATTCCTCGGCTTGTACGTCGATAACATTCTCCTAATAGGAAATGATATTCCTATGCTACAGTCAGTCAAAGGATTCTTGTCACAGAAGTTCTCCATGAAGGACCTGGGTGATGCCACCTACATTCTGGAGATCCAAATTTATCGTGATAGATCAAAGAGGATGTTGGGACTTTCGCAGTCCAGATACATTGACACCATATTGAAAAGATTCAGTATGGAAGATTCTAAGCGCGGTAAGCTACCGGCTTGTCACGGAATCACCCTCTCCAAAGAGATGTCTCCCAAGACTGATTTGGAAAGGGCTCGCATGTCGATTATACCCTACGCTTCTGCAGTACGCTCTATAATGTATGCGATGTTATGTACCAGATCAGATGTAGCATACGCATTGAGCGTTGTAAGCCGGTATCAGGCAAACCCAGGGGAGAAGCACTGGATAGCAGTAAAGAACATTCTCAAGTACCTGAGGAGGACTAAGGAGATGTTCTTGGTGTATGGTGGAAAGGACCTCCAGATCGAGGCCTTCGCTGACTCCAGCTTCCAGGGTGACAAGAATGACTCCAAGTCCATGTCGGGTTATGTCTTTACCCTCAATGGAGGGGCGGTCTGTTGGAAGAGTTCCAAGCAGGACAACGTTGCTGACTCGACGATGGAAGCGGAGTACATAGCTGCTTGCGATGCCGCAAAAGAAGCTGTCTGGATGAAGAAGTTCCTCACAAAACTTCAGGTAGTTCCTACCAGTGTTAATCCAATACCTCTGTATTATGACAACAACGGCGCTATAGCTTTAGCGAAGGAACCTAAGTTCCATCAGAAGTCCAGATACATCTTAAGGCGGTATCACCTGATCAGGGAGATTGTAGATCGCCGGGAGATCGAGGTGCAGAGAGTAGATACGGAGAATAACACTGCTGATCCATTCACTAAGGCCATTCCTCAGACGCAGTTCGAGAGGCTATTCGAGATGATAGGTCTGCGATATGCCAGTACAGGGCCCTAGTGCAAGTGGGAGATTGTTGGTGTTTATGCCCTAGAGGCCATTACTGTATCATACTAGTTTGTATATTACTTAATGGAAGCTTGGGATATTCACAGTTGTATTAACAGTCTTGCTAAAAATGGTAGTATGCTACTTGGTTTGTTTCTACTTTAATATGTGCATGTGTTTCTTTTAATATATCGCTTATACATATTAGTAGAGCCCTTAGAATCTTTGCTTGATTACCAACGTTGTGATGGCAGTCACACTAGTGGGGGCTGGGTAGTCTATAAGCACATCCTATACAGGTCCCTGGTCGTAGGATTATCGAGATGGGGCATCGATACTCCGGAGTAGACTGGTGTATACGCTTCTCATCCCAGCATGGGGAGATGGTCTGTCCCACAGCCATCAGTACGTCGTACTGGAGATATATGCAGGTGCTCGTTAGGTTACGGGTACACCGGACAGGACTCGCCGGGAACTGCAGGTTGGTATTATACCCATCGTCAGATAGCAGTTCCCAGATGACATGAGTACAGCTTAGTCCGTCGACTTGACACTGCTACTTCGCCTCGAGTGTGTTCCCACTGTTCTTAGATTACTACCCTACCACGGCTCAAAGGAGTCGTGTAAACAGGTAGTAGTTGGGTGCAGTCCCGAAGCACTTGGAGGCAGTGGCGGTTAGACAGGATTCGTCTCTCCCGGTATTGGGGATTGATATCACACTGTGTATGGAGAGCCATTACATAAAGTCCCTGGCCAGGGCAAGCGAGATTTACTGGTAGGTTCTAGTAGTTTCTCAAGGTGTAATGGGCTACACTCCGACACGACTTATACCGCTATTAGGGGTCTGACGTTTACCGCCCCCTATGCCCGATATGCGATAGTCCTAGACGAACAGACCGGACTGCACGGAGATTATCACATCAGGCTTAGTAGGAGTTCGGATGGGTTTCCTCATCGACCTTCTTATCGACATCTACCTGGGGACCGTTACGTACAGCTAGTACCTCTTGCGGCCTGTGGTTAAACCCACTGCCAGCGTAGTGTCGAGTCTTTAGAGTCCCACACAGTGAGTTTCCCTGCACCGGGCAAAAGCTGTAGAGGCCGTATGGTTTTACGGCAGGGCCGTGATCACTTACGTACACTTGTGCACGTACTATGATCGGGCAGATAATACTAGCAGGCTTTGGTTTAAGCCAGATTCTAGTAATATACAGATGGATTTATTCAGTCAAAGATTATCCGTGTTTTTTTGGAATTACGGATAGGAGGGGCAGTCTCGTAAATTCTCGGGAAGCTTCTAGAAGAAGGTGACTCATTTGTGTTTATTTCCTTTTGTGATTTAAACTAAATGAGGTGGATGATGAGGTGCATGTATACATTAAATGATCCATGACTCATTGGATGATTCACTAGATGATTCACCTTATGAATTAAATGAAGCATGATGAATATTAGATATTTATTCTTTTTGATAATATTGTTATGCTTCATGATATTCACAAAGTGAGAAGGATTATTTGATTATTACAAAACACTTCTCTCTCCTCAAGTCTTCGTCTTCTTCCTCAAACCCTAAAAGCTCTCATGAGTTGAGAATCCTAGGGTTTAAGTGACTAATTAATCCATCTAAATACTCTACACCTTCTAGGACTTCTAGACTAGCAAGCTAGAAGCCGTAGTTATTTCAGATTTGAGATTGGAGCTCGGACTATAGACTCTTGGGTGGATCGTCTTTGACTCGAGGAGGCCGTTAAGGTACCCATGTTCCATAGAGCCTACGAGATGTGGAGTACAGCGATGAAGACCCGAAGGACTTGTAACGTAAGGTATAATTTCGAATCCGAAGAGTTAAACCTCAAGTAGTTTGCTAGCTACGGTTTGTGTTCGATCTTTGGTTTGAGTCGATATTGCGAAGCTCGTAAAAATCAATTTTTGCTAATTCCGTCTCCCCGCCGACACGTGGGGTGCATGACATCGACTTACAGGTTGGAACGGCATCTCATTTTTTCGTGAAATCCGACCCATGTGTTAACACCGTGGGCAAGTTTTGCAATGATCATATGCATCTTTAAATAATGTTGGCCAATAAAAGCCACATTGCAAAATTTTCTCCATCGTTTTACATGGACCAAAGTGGCTTCTACATGCCTGATCATGACAAAATGACAATACACTCTTGAATTCATCATTAGGGACACATCTGGGAATGATTTGATCGGAAAAATACTTAAACAAATAAGGTTCATCCCAGTAAAAGTGTTTTACTTGGGATAGAAATCGAAGATTGTCTTGTTTCGACCAATCGCTGGGAATAAGTCCCGTTGCTAGATAATTCACAATATCCACGAACCAAGGTTCGTAGGATACGGTCAAGAGCTGTTCGTCTGGGAAGGAGTCGTTTATTGGCAAGATCAACGTTGGTAAAAAATTGATGCGTGAAAGATGACCGGCTACGATGTTTTCATATCCACTCTTGTCTCGTATGACAAGATCAAATTCTTGTAACAACAGGGTCCAACGTATTAGCCTGGCCTTAGCATCCTTCTTCGATAAAAGGTGTCGTAGGGCGGAGTGATCGGTGTAAACCACTATTGGTGAGCCAATCAAGTAGAGCCTGAATTTTTCGAATGCAAATACAACTGCCAAGAGTTCTTTCTCGGTAGTTGTGTAATTAATTTAGGCATCGTTCAAGGTCCTACTTGCAAAATAAATTACATGTGACATCTTATCAATGTGTTGTTCTGAGACTGCACCAATAGCAAAATCTGATGCGTCACACATAAGCTCGAACGGGTGGTTCCAATCCAGAGATGATAGAACAGGTGCTGTAGTGAGGGAAATTTTAAGTGATTCAAAAGCATCCTTGCAATCCGAATCGAAGTGAAATGTTATATCCTTGGCCAAGAGAAGGGTTAAAGGTCTAGCAATTTTGCTAAAGTTCTTAATGAATCTCCTATAAAATCCTGCATGACCAAGGAAAGATCGTATATCTTTGACGTAATTGGGAGGAGGACGGTTATGGATGACATCTATTTTAGCTCTGTCTACCTCAATGCCTTTTCGTGAAATGATATGTCGAAGGACAAAACCTTCTTGGACCATAAAATGGCATTTTTCCCAATTTAAAATTAAGTTCTTATCCTTACGGCGGGTAAGAACCGCGTCAAGATGACGTAGGCATTCCTCAAAAGAGTCCCCAAATATAGAGAAATCATCCATAAATATCTCCAGAAAATTCTCGACCATGTCTGAGAATATCCCCGTCATACACCGTTGAATGTAGCGGGAGCGTTGCATAACCCAAATGGCATGCGTCTATAAGCAAAAGTACCGAAATGAAAAGTAAATGTTTTTTATCTTGATCCTTTTCAGCGATGGGGACCTGGTTATAGCCAGAGTATCCGTCCAATAAACAATAATATTCATGTCCAGCTAATCGTTCCAACATCTGGTCAATGAAAGGTAGAGGGAAGTGATCTTTCCTTGTTGCGGCATTGAGTTTTCTATAATCAATACATACGTGCCACCCAGTTTGGGTGCGTGTTTGGATCAACTCATTAGCCTCATTAGTTATGACCGTGATGCCAGACTTTTTAGGGACCACATAGATAGGACTTACCCATTGGCTATCAGATATTGGGTAAATTATACCACTGACTTGGCACTTGACGATTTCTTTCTTTACCACCTCCTTCATAACGGGATTTAACCGTCTTTGTGGGTCTCAGGCTGGTTTGGCTTCATCCATCAAATGAATATAATGTTCAACAATCAAGGGACTAATCCCTTTGATGTCCGCCATTGTCCAACCAAATGCTTGCCGATTTGATCTCAATACTGTCAAAAGAGCGTTCTCTTGCTCTAAAGCTAGAGAAGCAAATATGATCACGGGCAAAGACTCATTCTCACCTAAATATATATATTTAAGATGAGAAGGTAGCGGTTTGAGATCTAGTGTCGGCAGAGAGACGATAGAAAGCGGGGTAAGGGAATGATACTCGGACTCCCTAAGAGGTTCATAACTTGCGTAGGATATTGACTCGGAAAGCGCTAATGAATTTTGTGATGAGTTAAAGGATTCGAACTCGGGGGTGGACTCGTCGAAGGTGTCCTCACTATAACAATTTGATAGATCAAACAATATCGCACTAGTGTTGTCGAGATTATTATTGCAAAGTTCCTCAACTTCGCAGCTGTCGGAAGCTATCTCGTTGATAGAACAGACATCGATTAGATGAGCAAAAGGTTCAAATGGTTGACTTCCTAGCTTGTAAATATTAAGCTCAATTGTCATCTTCCCGAAGGATAAGTTCATAAAACCGTTATGACAATTAATTATAGTATTGGAAGTTGCTAGAAAAGGTCGACCTAGTATCACCGGGATTTGGTTACGTGGGTTCGCCACAGGCTGTGTATCTAAAATAATAAAGTATACAGGGAATATTAATTCCCTGACTTTGATTAACACGTCCTCTAGCTCACCCCTAGGTTGGGCGATAGATCGGTCTGCCATCTGGAGAGTGCAGTGGGAAGGTTTCAACTCTTCTATACCTAGCTGCTCATAGACAGAATATGGGAGCAAGTTAACACTAGCGCCTAAATTAAGTAGAGTACGATTGATGCTTTTTCGCCCAATAGTTATAGATATTGTAGGACAACCGGGGTCCTTATGCTTCTTAGGAAATTGTTGGGTAAAAACCATGCTCACGTTACTCGTTAAGAATACCTTTTTCGGTACTTGAGTTTTTCTCTTCCTAGTGCACAAGTCCTTAAGGATTTTTGCATAAGATGGAACTTGTTGAATATCATCTAGGAAAGGAATCTTTATGGAATATTTATGTTAACTTGCTTAAACATTTCCACAATCTTCTCCATTTGTGCGTTAGGTTTGTTGGCCCTCAACCTGTTTGGAAACGGAGCTTTATTAATAAGTTTTGGGTCCAACATTTGTGGAGAAGTTTGTGGGGATGGAATCGATCCCAGAATTGGAGTTAGGATCGTTTTAGGTTGACTCAAGGAAGTGGGCGGAGGGTTCGAACCTAGTGGGAAACGGAGAATAAGCTCGGAAGAAGGTGGGAGACTAGACGAATTAAGGCAAGAAGTGGAAGCCGGGGTTTCGATTGATTCCTCATCATCAATCTGTTCACCCACTTGGTTGTTCAGCACTCTTACCGATCTCAACATGGTTACGGCACTCACATTATGACTTTGTGAGTGGCCAGGATTTGGTAGGGGTTAAGATGGAAGTTTCCCTTTCTCTCTCACACTCATCGCGGTATTTAACTGCACAAGTTGTTCTTCTATCAACTTTACTTTCACCGTGGGAGGTGGTAGTCTGCGTTAACGTTCGGATAGAAGACTTTAATTCATCCATCGTTTGCTTGGAATATTTAATAAACATATCCACGCTTCGTTCGAGTGCAGATGAGTTTTCGGTACCGGTCGTTTGGAAAGAATTATTATAATGTGTAAAATTGTTGGCCGGATTTTGAAAAGGTTGCGATTGAAAGGGGTGCCGACTCTGTGGTGGTGGTTGTTGTTACTGTGGAGGAGGTCTTTGATAATTGCTTGGGAACTGGTTTTGATTTTGGGTTTGGTTTTCGTTCCAAGCAAAATTAGGATGATTCCTCCATCCCTGATTGTATGTAGAAGAATAAGGATCGTTTCTAGGTCGTTGCTAAAAAGCAGCATTAGTGTGTTCTTGACCTTGAAACGGAGGATTCAAAGGACATTCTTCCGTCAAATGCGATGGGTCGGAACAGCAACCACACACGGTTTTGGGAAGTGTAATTTGGTTTAGGGAGGCTGAGGAAACTTTGTTTTCCATAGCATCGAGTTTCCTTTGTATAGCGGCCATTTCGGCTTTTACTACGATGGAAATATCGAGCTGATGGATACCTCCCCTAGACGATGATGGTCTAACGCTTTCCCACTGCAAAGTTTGTTCAGCGAGATCTTCTAGAAATTGCCAATCTTCACCATCGTCTTTGGACATGAAATGGCATTGACATATGGTTTCAAGCATCTTTTTTGTCGCTGGATTAACACCCTCATATATAATTCGGCACAGATCCCATCTATTTATTCCGTGATGAGGACATTGGACAAGCAGATCTTTAAACCATTCAAACCATTTCTAAAATGGTTCATTGGGAAGCAGGGTAAACTGGTTGATCTCGCTCCGAACACGGACGGTCTTATGATTGGGATAAAATTTCTTAAGGAATGCTATAACGAATTCATCCCAATTGGAAATAGAGTGTGCGGCAGTGTTATAAAACCATTTTCTGCTAAATCACACAAAGTAAAAGGGAGAAGACGCAATCTCATAGCATCTACTGAAAGTTGTGAAGTGCCTATCATTGCGCATACGTTTTCAAATTTGGTGATAAAAGCGTATGCGTCTTCAGACTCAAGCTGAAATTTAGGCAACAGGTTGATGAAGTGGGGTTTAATTTCAAAATTATCCCCATTGGCTGGTGGAATAGATAGACATATAGGAAGGGGACCGCGTATAGGATAGTATCTTTCTTGGAGAGAGATGCGCAGTGGATTCTGTGCACCAACAGGTGGTGGCAGGGTGGTGTTATAATCTGATGGAGAACCGTCCATCTTGGTCGATGTAGTGGGTGGAGGGGAAAAGAAGATGAAGAAGTACCGACTTCGAAGTCGATAGCAGGAACGCTGACAAGACGGGCACTAGAATCCCATATCCAGCCGAGCATGCACTAAGCGGGTTTAGTGCAAGTGACAGCGTGTGAACGATAAAAAAATATGGTTTATTTTGAAAAATACGGACGTGAGACAAATCACACAAAAATGCAAAATCAACCCTAGAACTAAGGTCACCTAGGTCAAGTCACTAGACCGCTCCTAGACTTCCATAGGACAAGCCGCAGGATCAATTCTCTACCACCTTTTTATTACTCTTGTAGCCAGGTAAGTGTCAGGTAAATGGGAGGTATCCGCTATACGAATCATCGAAAATAGCGGGCCTAATTAAGTAACCACTTGCCTTAGACACACTTGCCTTAGACACCACGAAAGTAATACGGATAAGCGATAGATTACCTACGACCTTCCTCTGTTCTAATTGAGCGCGGCGGTCCTTAGAGTCTTGGTCTAGATATTTTAATTAATGTAGGATGATGCGGATGTTCATTTTGTGATTTGTGGGGCCTAGGAAGGGTGATGAAATCCCCACCAAATCTGAATTTTGGTCTTGCCCCTTAAAGTCCGTATTAAAATATGCACAAACAAACCAATTACAAAACTCGCAAAAAGATTTTTGAGCGGCGATATTTTGCAAAGAATCCTGCAGAAAAATATTTTATTGGATTTCAGAGGAGAGAGAAAGATATGTAGAGGGTACCAGAGGAGTTTGGGTGTATGATCCTTCAACGCCGTCGTGGTTCCACCGCCAAAATTTTCTTGTTGCCGCGATTCCGCCGCGTGAATGATGGTTCCTTTGAAATGTTTTCTACTGTGGCCTCCTTTTCTCCTCTGGCGCTCTCTGAAAGTCTCTGAATCTTAAATTCCTCGTTCAAGTGACTCCAGATTCTCTTGCAAAATTCGTACAATAATTTTTAAATACACAATTTGCTGTTTTGTTTTATTATGATATTGATCGAATAAGAATTCTACCCGAATAGCAAGAAAAAAATTACGCATGTATCCCCGGCAACGGCGCCATTTGATTGATCGTGAAAAAGTGTTTGTAGAATAACCGCAATCAATAACGGTGTCGCTCATAGCTGGTCGAGATGAGTATGGGTCGTCCTCAGGAAAACGTGAAACATTTATTTTGCTTTAGACAGGTTGATTGAAAAGAGAGAGAATAGTTTTAAGATCTATTTTAAATACGGATATAGATTTTATAAGGAAAATGCTCGTAGGGTTTATAAGATTTAGTAGTTGATGGATGACTAATAAAGATGACTCTTTTTATATTTTGATAGATTTAAAACTAGATTGATAGTGATGAATGAGAATTAGGGTTCTTGGAAGAAACTAGGATTTCCCCACTATTGACCCTTGTCCCTTCATTGATCTCTATTCATGTCTAGCCCTTAACAAAACAATTGTTAATCTAATCTCAAATCACGATCGAGACTATCAATAAATTGGTAGCGTGCCCGATAAGGATGTTAACAATTCTTTTGCTAAAGTTTATAAACTTTGTAAGATGTAAAAGAAGTTAAAATATTTTCTCATCCATTTTTCTACCCTAATCCTACGAACCCTAGCAAGTTAGGAATTACTCACGCATATTGTGAGAAGAAGAAGAAAGGATAGAGAATGAGATCATAATTAAAATGCAAAATGTAAAAATACAGAAAATAAATAATTAAACAAAATGATCTACCTTTATTAATCAACTTCACAAGTACAAATCCTACGAATTTAGATTACAAGAGGAAGAAGTTGCTCTCAATCTCTGCCTCGTAGGAAGTAGATACTCCGTCGATTTTCACGTCGCCCTATCACGTCGAATCGTGGACCTGTCGTGGATCTCTTGTTCTTTGACGGTGATTTGCTTAGTGTAAAGGTGATGAGTTTTAACTTTAGCCATCGGTCCTTTATATAACCCTCAAATCAGAAACCCTAGATCTCATAGATTTAGACTTGCCATAAAAATCCACTTTCCAAGTTTTCAGATCCTACGGCTATGATGAAACTGTGGATCCGCCGCAATTAGGGCACTTTGGCCGCGGAAGCGCCGCGCTCTGAAGGAGTTAGGGTTCGGGTTTTCTTCTGTGGCCTAATGTTGACACATGGAGATCCTTTAAATATCTGAATTTTGGAAATATTTTCTGAGTTTCTGCCAGTATTGATTCTACGATTTTAGCAGATTTTTGATCCTGACATCTTGAAAATCTTGATCTCCTGACCTGGGCTAAATCTTGCACAATATCTCCATGAATAATGTTAGTACTATTTATTAAATTAGAGAGTATCTTAATCACTTTATATGGTAATAAATCTTTAAGAAACTTGATTAAGAATATTTGATATGCTATGTATCTTTTAATTACTAAAATATTATATAAATATAAAATGCATATATTTTCCTTCATAATGTTAATTATAATATATAAACATATAGTTAATAGTATTTGCAGATAAACCCAAATATGTTCTATATTTATAATAAACACTTTTAAATATTTAAGCAAAGTAAGAAAAATGTTATATCAAAAGTGCAATATTTTCGACTGAACATACACCGAACAGGACTCGCCGAGAACTCCTAGATGGTACTATACCTATCGTCAGATAGCAGTTCTCTGGTGACACTGGTACATGTTAGTCTGTAGACCCGGGATCGTCATAGTATCTTGTGTGGTTCCCACTGTGCTTTGATTTCCTTCCTACCACGGCTCAAAGAAGTCGTGCAAACAGGTGGATTTTGGGTACAGTCCCGAGCCACATGGAGGCGGTGAGCGATAGGAAGGGTTTCATCTCTCACGGTATTGGGAGTTAATGTTGCGCTATGCTCGATTGGTTATAACAGTAAGTCCCTGGCCAGGGCTGATGAGATTTTCTGGTAAGTGTTATCAGTAGTTTATCGAACTGTTATGAGCCACATATCGACATGACTTATCAAGTTACTGGAGTCTGACGATTCCACCCCTAGACTCGATATGCGACATATCGGGCGAAGAGTCCGGACTGTACGGTAAGCGTTACTTATAGGCTTCATGGGGAAAGAACAAGTTTGTTTGTTGATTTTCTATTCGCTCAATACCTGGGTAGCTGTTACGTCCAGCTGGTACCGCTGATGGCTTCTAGGTAACTGATGTGATCGTTACCTACTGCTGGCGTATTGACGAGTCTTTAAAGTCTCACACAGTAGTTTCATAGTTCGAGCAAACAAAATAGGGCACATATGCTGATATGTGCGAGGGCCTGATTAAATGCGAGTATGTGATACAGTATTCTAATCTGGCGATAATTTGATATCGATTAGGTTATATGTGATATAACCGGATTATTGAATCAAGTGTTGATTTGATAATATGATATACAGATAAATGATATTAGTCGGTTATATATGATATAACTGGATTATTAAATCAAGTGTTTATTTAATAATTTGATATATATTTATATTTGATATAATTATATATTAACTAATATTATTGCTCACTAATTATTTTCTTCTCTTAATATATATATTAATATATATATGTGTGTGATATATATATATATATATATATATATATATATATATATATATATATATATATATATATATATATATATATATGTCTGTGTGTGTGTGTAATGAAGCATGGATTATCTATTTTATGAAAATAAAAAATTGAGGTGGAAAATGGGAGATATTTTGGGAATGGGTAAAGCATGGCTTTATTCTTTATTTTATTCATTTATCATTCACTATTGAAGTATGGTTGGATTTTATATTGATGTATTATCCATACTTCAATAAGTGAGCAAGTGTGAGAGCCATTCTTGACTTGATCATTTTACCTTAGCTCATTTGCTTGCCTCCATTTTTCTTCTTCATCTTCCTCCAAGTCCTAAAACTCACATGAGTTGTGAATCCTAGAGCTTGTGAGAATTCTAAGTGAGCTTATACACCTACTTCTATTGGGTTACGGCAGCGCCCCGGCCGTCAATCCGACGCCAAATGCGGAACAAAAATTTTATCAAAACTTGACGCTACCGCAACCAATACCCGGATCGTTCCATTAACCGTTAACTAGCTAAATGTAAAATGGGTTCAGAAATTATACCGATCGATCCATGTCCTTCGGTCTTTAATCTCCGCACCAAACTCCCCGCTGCTGCGCCGACGGAGTCCGCTCACCGATCTCGCTCGTCGAAGTGGCACCACGTCATCGAATCTTTATACGGGCTCCCGCCTCTGAACCGAGGCAACTCGGATATAAAGTTTGCTAGCTGACATGTCCAACATTGATGTAGAGATAGTATAGAATATTTTGTTTCAAGGCACCCAATGCATCGCGTGAAAGTTAATGAAGTTGCCATTTTAGTAGAGATGAAGTGAGCTTGGGAAATTTGCAATGAAGAAAAATGAGCATGCACAAAATGGGCTCGGCCAAGCTCAGGGGAAAAAAAAAAGAATGGGAGAGGTTCTCTGTGAATTCTCATGATCAAGTGTGTGTGTGTGTTGATTAATTAATCAACAAAGAATTCCCCCCCCCCCCCCCCCCCCCACAAAATTCCAGCACACTCACAATATTTGCCACCTCACCCCTCATCACCTTGCTGCCCACGTTTTGCCCATCCCACACAATGCCAGCACAACAAATGCACACATTAATTTTAGTGCAAGAATGATTTGCACAATTAAGGAAAAGGCCAAAAGAATTGGATACTCATTCAAAAACAATTAATTAAACATTGAGGCTAATGTTTAACCGAAGAAAGAAAAACTGGCAACTTCAAAAGTAATCCCATAACAAATTACAGGATTACCCCACAACCATATATACATACCCGTATTTGTATTCCGGCTGAATACGAATGCAACGAGACAAAAATGTTCCTACACAATATAATACTAGGACCTGGCTTAAACCAAAACCCACCAGTATTATATGTCCGAAGCATGACACTTGCACAAGTGCATGTGCATGTTCGAACCCTGCCATAAAACCATACGGCCTCTACAACGTTTCTCCCGAACTTGGAAACTGTCTGTGGGGGACTCTAATGACTCATCAATACACTGGCAGTGGGTTTAACCACAAACACGTCAAAGGTACTAGCTGTACGTAACGGTTGCCCATGTATTGATCGGAAGGGAAGCTGACGAACGAACTCATCCAGAAACCCTACTGAGTCTGACAGTGACAATATCCGTACAGTCCGGTCTGTTCGTCTATGAGTATCGCATATCGAGTCTAGGGGGTGGATAAAGTCAGACCCCTACTAACGCGATAATTCGTGTCGGTATGAAGCCCATCACCACCTGAGAAGCTACCGATCCTAGATCGGTAATTCTTGACTACTTTGGCCAAGATTTTCTGGTGATGGCCACCCGTGCACTGCGCGATATCAACCCCCAATACCGGGAGAGACGAATCCCTGACGATCCGCTCACTGCCTCCATGTGGCTCGGAACTGTACCCAACTAAAACCTGTTTGCACGATTCCTTTGAGCCGTGGTAGGGTAGTAATCAAAGCACAGTGGAAACTCACACGAGACAAATGACGATCTCAAGTCGACAGACTAACCTGTACACATGTCACCTGGGAACTGCTTTCTGACAATAGGTATAATACCAACTAGCATGTTCCCGGCGAGTCCGTCCGGTGTACTCATAACCCAATGAGCACATGTATACATCTTAGGTGAACCAACTGACACCAATAGCTTGTAAGACCGGCCACCGCCCCTCGTCGGGGTCTCGACTGTATACACTAGTCTACTATCGGAGTATCGA
Source organism: Agapanthus africanus (assembly GCA_030015575.1). Classification (NCBI taxonomy): domain Eukaryota; kingdom Viridiplantae; phylum Streptophyta; class Magnoliopsida; order Asparagales; family Amaryllidaceae; genus Agapanthus; species Agapanthus africanus. Next base: position 563,001,403 of record CM057340.1, read on the forward strand.
TGCCCAGTCTCGAAACTCCCACGACTAGGGACACTTTAAGGATGTGCTTATAGACCCAGCTCCCACGTATATGATCGCCATCATACTGCTGGCTGTCAAGCAAGAATCCTATGGACTCTATCAACATGTACATGATGATAAAGACAAACCAGATAGCATACTATCATCACGAGTAATACTGTCTTACCGGTATAGGTCCTCCCTCAATCATTGCAATCACGTACCCGCGATCCAATAATTGACTTCGAGGGCACTATATCCAACAACTTCATCATCCTAATTTAGATTAGCACTTTAGATTAGGTTGTTTCATTCACTAATAGTAGATTAATGAATAGGTGGATTGACCTAGAGAAACTTCGGGTGGATCATCTTCGACACGAAGATCGCAAAGCAAGCTTGATCCTTCTTCAAGTGGATCTACGAGGAGTCGTAGGGACTACTACCCGGAGCTTTAGAAGTGAAGGACTTGGTCTACAAAGGTTGTAAACTCTTTCACTTAGTATAAAACTTCTTATATCTGCATTAAACCCTAATGATCTAGTTAGATTCTAGGTTAGTGTAGCTTAGTACCCAAGAAATTTTTAAATTGCATACTTGATGCCGGAATAAACCTTGTGGTGGTGCTAGAAAACACTTTCAATTAACGCATTTGACGTTGCAAGGAACGATCGTCCTAGAATGACCCGAATTTGGCTCTTTAGGTTAGATGGTGGTTCAATTTCAAGGACTATGTAGTCCACTGGGAATATGAATTCTCCTACCTTAATCAAAACATTCTTGATCTCTCCTTTCAGTGTTTTGATTGATCAATTGGTTAACTGTATAGTTACCTTAGTCGGGTTCAATTCGCCTAAATCTAGTTGATTGTGAACTGAGTATGGAAGCAAGTTTACACTTGCTCCCAAATCTCGCAACACTCTGTTTATGAACTTGTTACCTATTGTGTATGAAATGGTAGGACAACCGGGGTCCTTATATTTCACAGGAATTGAGCTAGATAATACTTCGCTAATATTAGCAGCTAGGAAGATTTTTTTAGGCACATTAGTGTGTCTTTCTTGGCACACAAGTCTTTTAGAAATTTAGCATATGATGGAACTTGTTGTATAGCATCAAGAAAAGAAATATTGATTTTAACTTGTTTAAACATCTCAAGAACTTTTTCCATATTAGCTAACTGTTTGTTCGACTTTAACCTATTTGGGTAGGGCACTTTGGTTTCGATAGGTCTATCTAACCTAACAATTGGAGGTTCTTGTTTAGACTCTTGGTTCAAGTCATCTTGATTCGGTTCATCATTTTGGTGAGATTTGGAATGGGAAAATTTTGGTTGAGATTGTAGTCCGTTCGACTTGGTAGGAATGACAACTTGGTTGTCCACTAGCTTACCTGACATAAGAGTTGTGATCGTGTTGACTTGATCAATCTGGTTTCCTTGAACCATGTGCTAATTTGTATTTGCTTGCTGATCTCTTGGGTTTGTAATGGGTTGACTAGGTAATTTCCCTTTTTCCCTTTCACTCATTTGAGCAGCTAGTTGGCCCATCTATATTTCTAGCCTAGCTGTTGATTGGGTATTTGCACTAAGCATTTGCCCACTAAATTGCATGAACATGGCTAGAGTAGACATAGTTTGTGTAGAATTTTTTATCAACGCTTCTATGTTGGCGTTAGTTTGATCGGTTGTTTTAAGCAATTTTTCTACCCTTTTCTCTAAGATGGAGACCCTTTTTTTTCATTTTCAATATCAAAGCCCTGTGGAGCATAGGTAGGGTTTGACTAATTCGCATTATTAGGTTGACCTACTCTATTTTGGTATGACTGATATTGATTATTCGTGTTATTATTAACTTGAAACTTATTGTTCAAGTTATTATTAGGAGAATTTTGATTCTATGTGAAATTTGGATGATTTTTCCAACCGGGATTATAGGATGGCACAAACGGATCATTTCTAAGTCTATTAAATGCTGCATTAACTTGATCTAAACCTTGGGAATTATTAAGATATGGACATTCTTCTGACAAGTGGTTAGGATTTTGACATGTGTTACACAATGACCGCGACACCTGATTAACTTAACTCACTTGACTAGGCATTTTCATCTCTATGGCTTCCATCCTACGCATTAAGGAAGTTAGTTTTTTTTTCGAGACTGTAGATAATTCAACTAGACTTGCATTACTCCTAGAGTAGATCGATTTCTCGTTCGAACCTTCCCATTGCATGGTTCTTTCGGCTAATTCTTCTAAGAATTTCTAAGCATTATCCTCATCCATAGACGAAAAATCTCCTTGACACATGGATTCTAACATGGTCGTAGATTTATAATTTAACCTTTCATAAATTATTTGACATAGTCTTTATTTTTCTATACCGTGGTGGGGACACTTGATCAAAAGATCCTTGAAGCGGTCTAAGTACTTCCAAAACGATTCTTCCCGTATTTGATGGAAGTTGTTTATTTCATTTCTAATCTTGGACTGTTGGGGTAAAAATTTACATCCCGGTTGACCGAGTCAAAGTCAAGGTCAACCCCAAGCCAGGTGGGCCCAAGCCCAGGTCAAGTGGGCCCATGCCCAGGTCGAGTCCGAAACATGAAGCGGCCGACCCTTTCCATGCCAAAAATGAAATCATGTAATAAATAATTTTTATGTAATTTTTTATGCATGAATGTAAACAAAATGGGTATAAAGCCAAATTTTTGTAAGCTCATGGTTTATGTGTAAAAAGAAATGGCACATGAACCATGGGATGGGCAAAATGCCATTTTGTAAAGCCCAAGGGGCTATATGTAAATGTGTAAGCCTATATAAGGCAACATGATGATGAATAACATAGGACTTTTTTCATTCCCTCAAAAACTAGGGTTTGTTCCTCCACTCTCTCTTTTTCAAGTTCTTCCTCTTCCTTTTCATTTCCCAAATAAATCAAGAGCTTAGCTCTCTTTTTTTTTAAAACTAAATAAAGTTTTACCATAAACCCATCTCCAAAAACTCCATCAAGAGAAGAAAAAGGGTCTTTTTTTTATCATCCAAGATCTAGATCTTGGAGTTTCAAGAGAACCCATTTTGGGTTTCTTCTCAAAGGAGAAAGGAGAAAATCTTTTGGAGTTCAACTCCACAAATAAAATTCTTTTAGAGTTCAACTCCACCACCAGGAAAATTATTTTGGAGTTCAACTCCACTACAAAAATTCTTTTGGAGTTTAACTCCACAGTAAAAATCTTTTGGAGTTCAACTCCACAAATAAAGTTCCTTTGGAGTTCAACTCCACAAATAAAATTCTTTTGGAGTTTAACTCCACTGCAGAAATACTTTTGGAGTTTAACTCCACAAAAAAAATACTTTTTTTGGGGAGTTTAACTCCACATTATAATTTTTTTGGCCATATAAAATTCTTTTGGAGTTAAACTCCACGTTCACAAAAAAAAAAAGGGGCAGTCACATGCAAAGCATGTGACCCCGTCACATGGTTAACATGTGACGTGGGTCACATGCTATGCATGTGACGGGCATGTGACCCCATCACATGGTTAACATGTGACCTGAGTCACATGCTAAGCATGTGAGGGGTCAATGAGGGGTCACATGCTAACTTGTGACCCTCCATGTCACATGCTAGCATGTGACCTCCCTCATATGAGGGGTCACATGCTAACATGTGACCCCACTTTAAAATTTTTTTTTCTCTTTTCTTCTTTCTTCCTCTTTTTTTTATTTTAAAATAAAAATAAATAAATTATAAATAATATTTAAAAATTAAAAATAACATAATTATTTTCTTTTCTTCTTTTCTTTATTTAATCCCTTTTTTATATATAATAAATATTAAATAAATTATAAATAATATTTTAAAATTAAAAAAAATAATAATAAATTTTTTTTAAAAAAAATCTCTAAATATTTATTTACTTATTTATTTTTGTTTTTATATATAGAAAATATATATATGCATATATATCTCTTTTTACAAGTAGAACAAAACCAAAAATACACACACACCAACGCACCGCATATTGAGTTCGCATGACCAGTTTAACCCGTCAATCGGAGGTTCCTTCGCTCCAAATGCGAGGGGTAATTAACGGCAGCTTAGTCCGCGGCTGCCGGAGATTCGGATCCCCACAATCAATAAACCCCGGCCTACCCTAGGCAGAGGGAATCTGTAATGCGCCTGACAAGCGCGCGCGTATTCCCATCTCAATGGGGTGACGAAAAACACCCTACAGATTCTGGCACGCCCGGTGGGACCAATCTCTCCTCCCATATTTCGGGTTAAACGTTCATGCGAACTCAATCAATTTACATGTCTATATTTATACTAAAATAATACTTTTTCATGCAGATTTTCAAGCAATCACCTTCCGACGATGTTTTCGATGATGAACTCAGCTCCTGTCTCCTACACGATGAAGATAGACTCCAGGACGATCCTTCCGGCCAGTCTCGGGCGACAATGGGAGGAGCCGCTGCTACCATTCGGCTCTATTATGTTCATACCAATTGGCGCCATCCCAGCTCCTCAAGCCCCGGTGGCAGACAAACCGGTCTCGAAAGGCAGGAGACCAAATGTGGTGGTCGCGAGGGCACCTCAGCCCAAGCGCAAGTCCGTTTCCGAATGACTCTCCATGGCCCCAGCTGGGGGCAAGGCCACCAACACCAACAAAGCTACAATGCGTCCCGAGCATACTCCAGCGGTGCCCTTGACCACTGCTCAATCGGGTGTCTTCTCTAAGCTCCCCTCTGATCAACTCACAATGGCTTCCCGGGTAGCGGATGCCCGCCAAGCCTTCAAAATCGAGAAGCTGAGGGAGAAAAGGCTCAGATATAGAGCCAACAAAAGGGATAGGGCTCCTGCTAGGCTGAACCTCATGAGGTTCGAAGAACAGGGTTACCCCGCCGAAGATGAGGAAATGGTTGGATATGTGATCCACACTGTCTACACGGTGGGCAGGCGCAGCAAGAGTAAGGATGGGGCTACCACATCTCAAACCCGATCTGCCTTGAATGTGGTGGCCGCTTCCTAAGAACAGCCGCCTCTGCTGGGTGATGAAAACCCTCTTGATGAGGATGATAGGCAGAAAGACCCTTCGGTCCATGAGGAGTCGGGCTCGGAAAGCGAAGAAGAGCCAACTTTCCGTCCCAGGACCGCGGAGCAAGAGCTGCTTCAAGAGCTCCGAAAGCAGATTAGAAAAAAAGACAAGGAGATGGCCAAACTCTACTCCAAAATCGATGACTTGACGAATGTCGTGATGCAGCTCACGGCCCGACTTGCCTCTCAGCCGCCCAATCAAGCGGAGGGCTCTACTCGTGAACCGGGAAGTGGTGTGCCAAAGCAGCCGACGCCTATTCCCTCAAATCCAAAAGTGGGCGAACTACATGAAAATCAGTCGCATCCTATCTCGGGAAATGTCTTGGCTACCGATGACAATAGCCCGCTAACTCAAGATCAAATCATGGATTTGGTTGCCAGCAAAGTCAAAACATTGGTGGCCGAAGCCGAAGCCCAAAAAGATATCGGCAGTAGTGGGAGACCATATCCTGCTCAGTATGATCTGGTAGAATTTCCTAGCGGCTATGTCATCCCCAAATTTGGAAGATTCGATGGGACGGGAAATGTGAATCAGCACATCGCCCATTTCAAAGCCTCATGCGGGAATACTGGGGGCAACGACGCGCTTCTCCTCCGCCAGTTCGTTAATAGCTTGACCGATGTTGCTTTCGACTGGTACGCGAGCATACCAGATGGCTCCGTTACTACTTTCGTCCAAATGGAATCTTTGTTTCGACAAAGGTTCATGAGCGTCAGCGATAAGATCACCATTGCGGAGCTCGTAAGGACCAAGCCCAAGAACAATGAAAGCAGCACGGATTTTATAACCCGATGGCGCAATCTCTCCGTCAAATGCGAACCACCGATAGAGCAAGACCAATCTGTCAGTCTCCTCGTCGGAAATCTCAACAATTGGATGGCCCCGTTTCTATGCACCGCGGGTCTCAAAACATTCCAAGAGCTGACCAGGAAAGTTCAGATGCTGGAGCGCTCAAAGCAGGAGTCCTCCTCGGATTCCCAAAATAACAACAGGTCATGGAGAAACCGAAAGGACGATAATCGCAAAGGCGGAAATTCCGACGATTTTGAGTCTTTCAATGCCTCGGCCAACCGAAATAAGCAAGGGTTGAGCGGGCCTAGCGCCAACCAGCCTCGGAAGCCAATGTTCGGAGAGGGAGGAGAATCTCCACTGAAAGAGAAGCTGGATAAGTTCTATTCCTTCAGAAGGGACAAAATCCGTAAAATATTCAAAGACGCCCTGAAGAACGGTCTACAACTGCCAGAGTCAAAAAGACCGCAGGAAGCGAATAGGACCGACGACCCCAAATACTGCCCCTATCACAGAGTGATAGGTCATGCCATTGAGGACTGCTTCGTCTTCAAAGATTGGGTCGAAAAGCAATACAAGGCAGGAGAGATAGAACTGTCCAAAGGCGTGTTAGTAAACAGTCAAGATGCGACCGCCAATTTCATACAAACGGAGACCGAAGTTCTTCGTGAAACTAATTCTCTCAGACATCTGCCTTTCTCTGAACACAGTTGACCACCACGTCATTAAACTGGGAACAATCAACCTCTAAGTCGTTAAACTGGGAATGTAAAAAAAATGTAAATAAAAAAAATGTGTAAATAAAAGAAAAATAAAGAAAAGCCGAAATGATGGGGCAACTCGCAATAAAAATCAGCGAGTAAAAATAAAAATGAAAATAAAGCCGAAATGATGGGGCAACCGCGAATAAATAGCCGAAATGATAGGGCAATCGCGACCTTCGCGATAAGAAAAGCTGAAATGATAGAGCAATCGCGGTAAAAAAAAACAAAAAAAAAACAAGGGCGGATGATGAGCTGCTCCTGGCATTATTCCAGTGCAGCAATGCAGACGCCAAACAAAAATCCAATTTCCCAAAATTCTTTCAGCCCTACGGCCAGTCCCCAAATTGACTACCGTATACAATCCACGGGCTCAAATAATTCTCAGCATACCCATGCCCTACCGCAACCACCAGTTACGCGGCTGGTCTCCGCCTTTGGAATTATGCTTCATTGGAAAGACCCACTCATGTGTCCTCACGATGCATGAGGAGAACAAACCTTCGTGAGATCCTTACGACTCACCAAGGAAAAACACACTTAGGAGTCCTCACGACTCTTAAGGAGAAAATACACCTGCGGGATCCTTACGACTCGTAGTGAGAAAATACTTTTATGGGACCCTCACGGCCCATAAAATTGAAAAGTCTTAGGTGATAGGGATCCAAACCTGTCTCCTAAGCCATCGCTCCCCAATCCCCAAGTGGCGAATGATGAGTCGCTCCTGGTACCATATTCCAGTGCAGCGATGCAGACGCCAACCAAATTCCAAATCCCAATCCCCAACGGCGAATGATGAGTCGCTCCTGGTACCATATTCCAGTGTAGCGATGCAGACGCCAACCAAATTCCAAATCTCATACCAACGGCGAATGATGAGTTGCTCCTGGTACCATATTCCAGTGCAGCGATGCAGACGCCAACAAAGTCCTGAAATGTTTCTGGCCCTACGGTCTGGATCATACATCCTGCAAAACCGTATACAATCCACGGGCGTAAAACAATCCCGATCTCTCCCAAAAAAAAAAGGAAAAGAAAAAAAAAGAAGAACGGTATGTCCACAAGCAAAACGGGCACGGATGAAAACCCGAAAGGGCTCCGTGAGTAAAAACAGCAGGACTGCCGGCGAGTTTGTGAAAACCCGAAAGGGCGCAAACTCGTAAAAAAAAATATTAAAAAAAAAGAAGAAAGAAATAAAATGCACTCGCAAAGTCCTCTCGACTTTGTGAGGAGAAAATTCCCGCGTGAGATCCTTACGACTCACAAAGGAGCAACACACTTGGGGGTCCTCACGACTCCTAAGGAGAAAATACACCTACGGGATCCTTACGACCCGTAGGGAGAAAATGCTTTGTGAGACCCTTACGGCTCACAAAATGGAAAAGCCTTAGGTGACAGGGATCTAAACCTGTCTCCTAAGCCAACAATTCCCAAATCCTCTCGGCGCAAATGATGAGTTGCTCCTGGCATTATTCCAGTGCAGCAATGCAGATGCCAAACCAAAAAACCAATTCCCAAATCCTCTCGGGGCAAATGATGAGTTGCTCCTGGCATTATTCCAGTGCAGCAATGCAGATGCCAAACAAAAAAAACCAAAATCCCCAAACCCTCTCATGACAAATGATGATTCGCTCTTGGTACCATATTCCAGTGTAGCGATGCTAATGTCAACCCAAATCAAATCAAACCAACAACCTCTACGGCGGAATCATGCTCCGTCCCAGAATTTACCCCGTGTCGAAATCATGTTTCGCCTCGGGATATCTACCTTCCCTGCCGGAATTATGCTCCACCTCGGAATCAAATCAACCAACCAGCTCTACGTCGGAATCAAGCTTCGTCTCAGAATGTACACCCCGTATCGAAATGATGCTTCGCCTCGGTGTACCTACCTTCCCCGCCGGAATTATGCTCCGCCTCGGAATCAAATCAACCAACCAGCTCTGCGTCGGAATCAAGCTTCGTCTCAGAATGTACACCCCGTGTCGAAATGATGCTTCGCCTCGGTGTACCTCCCTTCCCTGTCGAAATTATGCTTCGCTTTGGAATCAAGTCAACCGACAAGCTCTGCGCCGGAATCATGCTCCGTCTCAGAATGTACCCAATGTCGAAATCATGCTTCGCCTCGGAGTATTTGCCTTCCCTTGTCGGAATTATACTTCGTCTAGGAATCTACCTCTGCATCGAAATCATGCTTCGGTCAGAATGTCTGCCGCTCATCGGAATGATGCTCCGATCCTTGGAATCATGCTCCGCCCTTCGGAATGATGCTCCGAATCCTGGAATGATGCTCCGCCCATCGGAACGATGCTCCGATCTCTGGAACTATGCTCCGCTCTTCGGAAAGATGCTCCGAACTTTGGAATCATGCTCCGCTCTTCGGAAAGATGCTCTGAACTCTGGAATCATGCTCCGCCCTTCGGAAAGATGCTCCGAACCCTGGAATGATGCTTCGCAAATTGGAATGATGCTCCGATCCTTGGAATCATGCTCCGCCCATCGGAATGATGCTCCGATCCCCTGGAATGATGCTCCGCCCATCGGAATGATACTCCGATCCCTGGAATGATGCTCCGCAAATTGGAATGATGCTCCGCCCATCGGAATGATGCTCCGCCCATCGGAACGATGCTCCGCCCATCGGAACGATGCTCCGATCCCTGGAATCATGCTCCGCTCTTCGGAAAGATGCTCCGAACTCTGGAATCATGCTCCGCTCTTCGGAACGATGCTCCGATCATCGGAACGATGCTCCGATCTCTGGAATTATGCTCCGCCCATCGGAACGATGCTCCGATCCCTGGAATTATGCTCCGCTCTTCGGAAAGATGCTCCGATCCCTGGAATGATGCTCCGCAAATTGGAATGATGCTCCGATCCTTGGAATCATGCTCCGCCCTTCGGAACGATGCTCCGACCCCTGGAATCATGCTCCGCCCATCGGAATGATGCTCCGATACCCTGGAATGATGCTCCGCTCTTCGGAAAGATGCTCCGAACTCTGGAATCATGCTCCGCTCTTCGAAATGATGCTCCGAATCCTGGAATTATGCTCTGCTCTTCGGAATGATGCTCCCGGAATGATGCTCCGAATCTCTGGAATTATGCTCCGCTCTTCGGAATGATGCTCCGAATCCTGGAATTATGCTCCGCTCCTCGGAAGGATGCTCCGAATCTCTGGAATTATGCTCCGCCCATTGGAACGATGCTCCGATCTCTGGAATTATGCTCCGCTCTTCGGAAAGATGCTCCGATCTCTGGAATTATGCTCTGCCTTTCGGAATGGTGCTCCGAACCCTGGAATCATGCTCCGCCCATCGGAACGATGCTCCGATCCCTGGAATCATGCTCCGCCCTTCGGAATGATGCTCCGAACTCTGGAATCATGCTCCGCCCTTCGGAATGATACTCCGAATCCTGGAATTATGCTCCGCTCTTCGGATGGATGCTCTGAACCCTGGAATAATGCTCCGCCCATCGGAACGATGCTCCGATCTCTGGAATTATGCTCCGCTCTTCGGAAAGATGCTCCGATCTATGGAATTATGCTCTGCCTTTCGGAATGATGCTCCGAACCCTGGAATCATGCTCCGCTCATCGAAATGATGCTCCGATCCCCGGGAATCATGCTCCCCGGGATGATGCTTCGCCTCTGGAATGATGTTCCACCTCGAAGTTCAGCTTCAAGATCCATCAATTTCATGCACACAACTCAAATGTGCGGTGTGCATTTATTGATGGGGGGCACTTTGTTGGGGTAAAAATTTACACCCCGGTTGACCGAGTCAAAGTCAAGGTCAACCCCAAGTCAGGTGGGTCCAAGCCCAGGTCAAGTGGGCCCATGTCCAGGTCGAGTCCGAAACATGAAGCGGCCGACCCTTTCCATGCCAAAAATGTAATCATGTAATAAATAATTTTTATGTAATTTTTTATGCATGAATGTAAACAAAATAGGTATAAAGCCAAATTTTTGTAAGCCCATGGTTTATGTGCAAAAAGAAATGGCACATGAACTATGGGATGGGCAAAATGCCATTTTGTAAAGCCCAAGGGGCTATATGTAAATGTGTAAGCCTATATAAGGCAACATGATGATGAATAACATAGGACTTTTTTCATTCCCTCAAAAACTAGGGTTTGTTCCTCCACTCTCTTTTTCAAGTTCTTCATCTTCCTTTTCATTTCCCAAATAAATCAAGAGCTTAGCTCTCTTTTTTTTTAAAACTAAATAAAGTTTTACCACAAACCCATCTCCAAAAACTCCATCAAGAGAAGAAAAAGGGTCTTTTTTTTATCATCCAAGATCTAGATCTTGGAGTTTCAAGAGAACCCATTTTGGGTTTCTTCTCAAAGGAGAAAGGAGAAAATCTTTTGGAGTTCAACTCCACAAATAAAATTCTTTTAGAGTTCAACTCCACCACCAGGAAAATTATTTTGGAGTTCAACTCCACTACAAAAATTCTTTTGGAGTTTAACTCCACAGTAAAAATCTTTTGGAGTTCAACTCCACAAATAAAGTTCTTTTGGAGTTCAACTCCACAAATAAAATTCTTTTGGAGTTTAACTCCACTGCAGAAATACTTTTGGAGTTTAACTCCACAAAAAAAATACCTTTTTTGGGGAGTTTAACTCCACATTATAATTTTTTTGGCCATGTAAAATTCTTTTGGAGTTGAACTCCACGTTCACAAAAAAAAAAAAAAGGGGCAGTCACATGCAAAGCATGTGACCCCGTCACATGGTTAACATGTGACGTGGGTCACATGCTATGCATGTGACCCCATCACATGGTTAACATGTGACGGGTCACATGCTAAGCATGTGAGGGGTCAATGAGGGGTCACATGCTAATATGTGACCCTCCATGTCACATGCTAGCATGTGACCTCCCTCATATGAGGGGTCACATGCTAACATGTGACCCCACTTTAAAATTTTTTTTTCTCTTTTCTTCTTTCTTCCTCTTTTTTTTATTTTAAAATAAAAATAAATAAATTATAAATAATATTTAAAAATTAAAAATAACATAATTATTTTCTTTTCTTCTTTTCTTTATTTAATCCCTTTTTTTATATATAATAAATATTAAATAAATTATAAATAATATTTTAAAATTAAAAAAAATAATAATAAATTTTTAAAAATAAAAAAAAATCTCTAAATATTTATTTACTTATTTATTTTTGTTTTTATATATAGAAAATATATATATGCATATATATCTCTTTTTACAAGTAGAACAAAACCAAAAATACACACACACCAACGCACCGCATATTGAGTTCGCATGACCAGTTTAACCCGTCAATCGGAGGTTCCTTCGCTCCAAATGCGAGGGGTAATTAACGGCAGCTTAGTCCGCGGCTGCCGGAGATTCGGATCCCCACAATCAATAAACCCCGGCCTACCCTAGGCAGAGGGAATCTGTAATGCGCCTGACAAGCGCGCGCGTATTCCCATCTCAATGGGGTGACGAAAAACACCCTACATGGACGTTTTATGAATTGGGTAGAATTTCTTAAGGAACATTTTTATGAATTCATCCCAACATGTGATTGAGTTGGTGAGAATGCTATATAGCCATTTCTTAGCATTATCTTTCAAGGCAAATGGTATAAACCTAAATTTTATTGTATCCTCACTCAACCTTGGCAATTTAATCATTACACACATTTCTTCAAACTCACTTACAAAAATATATGCGTCCTCCCAGTCTGAACCGGTAAACTTAGAAAGCAAATTAATGTACCACGGTTTAATTTCAAAATGGTTTCCATTAGCGACCGGTAAGCTGATGCACGAAAGCAAAGACGACTTGACCAGGTAACATCTATCTCTAAATGTGGTAAGAGCTATAACGCTATCCATTTCTTCTTCTATAATGATTTTTCGGATTAAGCATTTCGTATTGTCACGAGCCCAAACTCTCATGCACTATGAAAGTTTTTATGGATTTTTTTATATTAATATTTTTTCTTTTTAAAAAAAGATTAAATCTAAAGAAAAATCTAAGACTAACAAGCAAACCAAGCAACCAATCTAATCGATTAGAGCAAACCTAGACCTAGCCAGCTCCTAAATTAACCGTTAGGCTGGCTAAATCCAAAGTAGACTAATCAGTCAGTCAGGTAAGTGCCAGGTATGTGAGAGGTATCTGCTATACGAATCACCGAAATAGCGGGTCTAATTAAATAATCACTTTCCTTGGTCACACTTGCCTAGACACCAACTGACAGACCCTTCGAAATATTGGTTAGCTTAAAAGTCAACTTTTCCAAATGATCTATGTGAGTCCTTAGGGTTTTAAGTCTAATGGATTTTAATTAGAGACTTGGGTTCATGCAATATGGAAGATGATTTGTAGGCCAAGAAAGGGTGATGAGATCTCCACCTTATCTTTTATGATTTGCCCTCAAGATATTTTAAATATGGGCGCAACAAATCAACTCCAGACAAATCTAATCAGAAAATACAACTTTTTTATAAAAATGACACAAAAAAGTCCTGCAAGAAATAGAAGAGAGATATCAAGACTGAGAGAGAAATAAGCAGAAAGTACTCACAAAAAACTTGAGCTTTAGATGCCTTAAAATGGCCGTGTTTTCGCTGTCTTGATAGGGTATTTGACTACGTTTTAGCGATCGAATCGTGGTTTCTTGTTCCAAATTTTTGCAAAGAGCTCCCTCGTTCCTTACCGCTCCTTTGAAAACCTGAAATCTAAAAGAAAAAAATTAAAAATAACTGTTAATCCGAAAAACAAATAAAACTAAAACCGTCTGTCCCAACAGCAGCGCCAAAAACTTGATGTATAATTTTATTATTAACCGTAAGTGCACGGTGTACAGTTGTAGCACTTATGCGTTTAACGGGTCGATCCACAGAGAATACTTTTAGTATATTTTTTCGCTCAATCAGATTAAATAAAAAGTTGGAATTTTTATGCTGATTAAAGAAACAACTAATGACTTGAATTAAAAATCAGATAATAGAAAGCATACCTATACTTAGAATCCCCTAGGCTAAACATATAATAAAGCTATATTTTTTCCTCTCATATAGATCCAATTAATCTATTCTAAAAATCTGGTTTTTATTTTTAAGCATAAGATATATGCTTTGTTTACTACATACCCTATCAAAGTCTGTAAAAATTATACTTTTATCCTAGATCACTTTAGATATGTGTAGAGATTAAATTAAAATGAGATAAACTACAATATTCTTTCCTTAAGAATAACTTATAGGTTATTTACTTCAATAAATTATCAAAGGAGAAGGAATTTTATGATTATCATATTCTAATTTATCATTTTAAATAAGCCCAAAATATTGAGAGAGAAAACTACGTTTTTATTACATTTGAGCATAGGTTCATCATAACCTAGGTATTCCTACGTTTAGCTACTCATGTTGGAAAAGAAAAATATGCATGAATTAAAAGAGTAAAATATCATGTCGAAAGTAGAAAAGAGTGCATACAAAGTAATAGACAGTAATTAAAATAAAAAGAGAAAAGAAATTTTTTGATTAAACTCGACTTACAACTTTAACAAGAACGGTCTTCGACTCCAAAGCAAGTACAAAGTAGGGAAAGAAATATACTTGGCCTAAAAAACTAAACTAAAGGAGAAGATCCCTTTTAATTTCCGAAACAACATATTTATAGAAATACAGTAGAAATCCTAACCCTAAAATAAATTGGAGCCATACGCCAAAATTCAACGACAGATATGCAAGTGGGGTCGAGTTTTCTCAGGATTGACCAAGTTTTCTCGGTTTAATCGCGGTCATTTGTGCTGATTTTTTGGCTGTGCTCTGCTGATTTGATTTGGTTAGTTCTGATTGCATCTTATCTCGAATCTCTTGCCATCTTTACGCGATTTCGTGGATTCTCTTCTAGTTTTCAAATCAGGCTGATACGATTTAATTTGATCCCCTACTCTTCTTTGTTGAGACAGTTAAACCTGTAATATCTGCAATTATTCACTCAACGAATGTCTTTAGTAGCATTTAAATATATAAATCATTTTAATTCCAATAAATCACAATTATTATTGATTCCCTTTTTTTGCATTTATTACTTAACAAAACATGATGAAACGATGATAAAAATATGCAATAAAATGAACTGATCACTGTGCTAGTGATTCCTTCTCTAATCAAGACGATTTGATTACACCTTAATGATCTCCTTACTTGTCTCCACACGAATCTCCAAAATCAATGAACTATAATTAATTAGTTAGCTGATCTAATTAATTAGAGAGAATTATAATTAAAGAAGTGGAATTAAAAATCGAATTTTTAATTTATTTCTTCTAATAAATTTCGGTTAGAAGAGAAGAGGGGATGACCAAAACTTTTAAGACGGGAATGAATGAATTGATTAGGATTAGGGTTTATATCAAATAGAAATCTATATATATGGATATAGTTTTCTAATAAAACCCTCACAATTAATTAATTTGTTTAATCCCTTAAACAAACTAATTAGTTATTACTTAATACATGTTGGCCAACACATATACAGATGCATATAATATTTGATACACATCAAATTCACAACAATATTATTTTATAAATATTTATATATATCAACATATATATTTATATATTTATAATTACACACACAGACATATGGGCATGTACTATTTATTCATTTAATATCGTATATTATCTTGAGTAGCACGTCAAATCGTATATGACAATTTTACCCTTATTTAATTAGTAGTATATCAAATATACTAATTTAATTAAATCCTATTTGTACATCAATTATATACTATTTATTCTTTAGTTTATAGTTCTATATTTGGCAAGTAGGAGTTCACCTATGTGTGACTCCGAAGGCTCGATATTTACTCAGCAGTGAATAATTAATTCGAACAATTCGAACTAATTATGTAAGCAGTAAAATCCACAAGTCTATATGGACAATAGTTACGTGTTTAGACTACCTCGGTAAACTGTCGACGACTAAATTGGAATAGGAAAATGCTATCCAAGAAAATCAATACATATTAGTGGTAACTACCGTACGGTCCGATCTCTTCGTCTACTTATGCCCCTTATTTCGTTTACGATTTGGTAGTATTGTCAAACCCTAATAATTCAAATAACCATTGTGTTATTATCACTTAATCCTGATATCAAACTGATAACCACTTATCATTTGATCTCTAGTATTCTGGCCAGAGATTTTAGATCACTGATATATCGCACACTGAAGAACACTGTTCTCCATATACCGAAGAGATGGATCCCATGTTAATTTCTCACAACCTTCACATATATTCGATCATACCCAACTACTACCGTTATACACAGTATCAATGGATCTGTACTTGGGTGGTAACTAAAGTAATCTCTAGCACACGTAAAGTACTATGGCGAGTCTCAGGTCTGGAAACTAAGTTGTACCAGTTATCACTATATGAATTTCCATCTGACAGTTATTGTAGGGTTACTAGGCACTCTAACAAGGTTCTACAAGGCATCAACCATGCCCGATTAAAATTTTAGCCGTGCCGAACAACCCTAAACAAGATTTTTACTAGATCATTAGGGTTTCACATGCAAGTAAATATCAATTACGACTAAGTGAATGCGAAATACAACTTTTGTAGATCGGTCCTTCACTTCTTAAGCTCCTTGTTGTAGTCCCTTCGCTGCGATCATCGAACTCCCGGACTCTCGGACGGCTCCATGAGAAGAGGGCTACGGTTTTGCTTGAAGTCTTCGAGGCCGAAGATGATCTACGTCGAGAGAATACGAACTCAAGCTTCTACTTCACTAACTAAAGAATTAGTGAAGCAAACACCCTAAAGTAAAGTGCTAGTCTAGTAGAGCATGGTGAAATAGGAAATGGGTACACTTTAGAATTTCTTTTCTCACAATATTTCTCTCTCTTTATCAAACCCTAGCAAGAATTTGAAGGAGGAAGAAGATGAGCTCAAAAATGGGAATGAAAACGAAATCATAAGAGAGAGCTAACCATGGATGAGTGGGTATCATATACTAACTCATGTAGAGACATAACCATGGCTAATTATAGTGGTTAGGTTAATTAATATCTCAAGTAAAACAAAACTAGTGGACTAAGTCAATACAACCATAAGCTTCATGAAGCTTCATGCACTTGAGCTTATCATTCACTAATTTTAGAATTACTTTAAATATATAAAAACCTAACACTATAATTAGTATGGTATAAGTCTTATACACCCATGTAAGTTGTATCAACAACCATGATACAAAATGAACACAAATAAATATATATCACATATATATTAAGTTGTGCATAAGTGAGAAAAACAAATGCTTAAGTGAACCAATATTAGTTAATGTATATTAGTATATCACATATACATTTATACACTAAATTATTAAATCAACACTTGACTTAATAATCCGGTTATATCACATATAACCGACTAACACATAATGTACCAACTTATCGAATCAACACTTGATTCGATAACCCGGCTATATCACATATAACCGGCCGATACAATAGTCGCGAGAATAGAATACGGTATCACATACACGCATTATTCTCGGTCCCACACATATCACATATGCGCTCCTATTTCGTTTTGCCTGAGCCAGTAAAACCTCTATGTAGGACTCTAAAGACTCGTCAATACGCCGGCGGTAGGTGATGATCATATCAAGCACCCACAAACCGTCAGCGGTACTAGCTAGACATAACGGCTACCCGGGTATTGAGCGATCAGAAGATCAGCAAGCAAGCCCACTCCAACTCCTGCAAAAAGCTTGACAGTGATACTACCGTACAGTCCGGTCTGCTCGTCTGATATGTCGCATATCAAATCTAGGGATGGTAAACATCAGACCCCAATAACCGATAAGTCGTGCCGATATGAGGCGCATAACGGGTCGAGAAACTACGGGTAACACTTACCAGTAAATCTCTAACCCAGCCCTGGCCAGGGACTTTCCTGTTATGGCCAATCGAGCACAGCGCAACATCAACCCCCAATACTGGGAGAGACGAAAACCCCTCCTATCGGTCATTGCCTCCATATGACTCGGGACTGTACCCAAAAACCACCGTTTTGCACGCCTTCTTGGACATGGTAAGGTGGAAATCAAAGCACAGTGGGAATCACACAAGACTCTATGGCGATCTCGGGTCTAAAGACTAACCTATACCAGTGTCACCAGAGAACTGCCATCTGACGTGAGGTATAATACCATCTGGGAGTTCTCGGCGAGTTCGTCCAGTGTACCCAGTCTCCACTGAGCACCCGTATACCATCTCTGATGTCAAACACCAATGGATATGGGATCATCCATCGCCCATCTATATGGGTCGAGAAGCTATACGCTAGTCTACTCTGGTATATCAATGCCCCGTCTCGATACACCCACGACTAGGGACCTTGAAGGATGTACTTATGGACTACCATGTCCCCACTAGTATGATCTCATCATAGTCCTGATAGTCAAGTACACATCCTAAGGGCTTTACCAACATATAGCAGAGAGACAATCAGTGTACACGTTAAGGCAAAGAGTAACCAGATAGCATACTATCATGTCGAGCAAGAAAGTCCTCCCTATATATGTCCAAGCATCCACTACAATATACATCCCATGTATAGTAATGGCCTCTAGGGCATACATATAACTAACAATCTCCCACTTGCACTAGGGCCATCTAGTAACAGTGGTTGTAGTATCTCATACTCAACCATCCCATAATAGTCTCTCTCTGGGAAAAGGCCTTTGTGAGTAGATCCGCCGTGTTGTCCTCTGAGTCTACTTTCCTGACCTCGATCCCCTGGAGATCAACCTTCTCCATGATCAGGTGACACTGCCTTAGAATATGTCTGGATCATTGATGGGACGGGCGTTCCTAGGCAAAAGCCACAACTCCATTGTCACACAATGGTAGGAACGAAGTTCATCTCATGAACTAATATATCTATCCAGGCTGCCTCTTTGGTAGCATCCTTGGTAACGATGTATCTTGCCTTTAATCGTCTAGTAAGTCACGGTATCTAGCTTGGAACTCTTCCAACATACCGTCCCTTTTTTGAAGGTAAAGACAATGCCTGTGACTGATATTCAGTCGTCCTTATCACCCTGGAACCTTTCCAGTGATTCTCCCCAGGGTCGATTGATACCATCTCACTACAACTAGTGAGTATCCTATCATCCAATTCGATCTATCTCATAGATCCAAACCCAGGATTTAGGAGGTATCAATTTGATCCTATATGGAGAATCCTTGTGATAGGCGGAGATTGACCGAGCGCAGCATAGGAAACTCCTTCCCTATCAAGAGTATGTCATCCACGTACTCTACGAGGATCATCAACATACTCCCTACTACCTTTTCGTATATACAAGGTTCATCTACCATTTTGATGAAGTCAAACTCTTTGACTATCAAAACAGACGTTCCAACTCCGCGATGCCTGCTTTATCCTATAAAGCATCTTGCACACGTTTCCGCTGCTCCCACTGTCTACGAAGCCCTCTGGCTGTGTACTTATAGACGCTCTCTTCCAAATCAACATTTAGAAAAGCTGTCATGACACCCAACCACCAGATATCGTAGTCATGGTATGTAGCAGTGGCAAGTAGGATCTGGATGAACTTAAGCATAGCTTTGAAAGTCTCAACTTTTCCATGTACACTAAGTAATCTTCTCAAGATATACTTGCTCCTGATGGGGATTTAACCCTTCAGATAAAGCAACCAAAGTCCATACTTTGTTGGTGTATAAGGATTCCATCTCAGATCGATAAGCATCCAGCCATTCTTATAGAGTCCCACTCCTGATGGCCTACTCGAAAATAGTTGGGTCATCATCTCATGATGCAATCCTCGCTTCCACTGTCATAGAGAAACCGAAATATCTCTCAGGTGGATGAGGAACCCTACTAGATCGGCGGAGAGGCTGAGGTTCGTTGGTTACTATTGAATCCTTCGGTTCTACCAAATCATCTGCTGTAGTTTGTATAGCTGGAACTCCTTCTAGTTCTACCTCATGACCACTAATTTCTTCACAAGAAATTCCCTTTCACAAAGGTGGCATGTTGAGAAACAAAACATCTTTTGTCCCTCGGTTAGGTAGAAGAAATTCCCTCGCATATGCTTGGGATATCCAACAAACTTCCACAGATCTGACTTTGCCTCGAGCTTGTCCGGATTTTGCTTTTCAGACATAGGCCGGACAACCCCAAATCTTAACAAACTTATGATATGGGCTCTTCCCTTTCCATATCATATATGAAGTGGTAGGCAATTGATTTGATTTGAACCCTATTCAATAGGTATGCAGCTTCTCAAGTGCACAACTCCCAAAAAGGAAATAGGAAACTCAGTAGTACTCATCATAGAGCACACCATATCACATAGGGTGCTATTGCTCCGTCCCGATATACCATCGTGCTATGGTGTATACGGAGGAGTAATGCTGAGAGAGAATCTCATTCTCCTTTAGAATAGTCCAGGAATCCCGTGTTCAAGTATTCTCCTCCCTGATCACATCAAAGGACATAATACTTATACCCGTTTTTGGTTCTCTACTTCTAACTTATATTCTTTGATTATCTCAAAAGTTTCGGACTTGTGTTTCAACAGGATCATATGTCTGAATCTTGAGAGATCATCAGTGAATGTAATGAAGTACAAAGAACCGGTCCTGGCATATGTAGACTAGGGACCTTCATACATCAGCATGTATCAATCCCAAAAGTTCACCAACTCTTTCTCTGTTTCCAATAAACAGAGCTGTGGTCATCTTATCTTTGTGACATGACCGACAAGTTTCACAAGATGTAAATTCAAACTAATTTAAATATGCATCTAGATGTAACTTCAGTTAGTCAGGTCGTATTGATATGACCTAGTCTACAATGCCTCAATAAGGATTCGTCCATTTCTGAACTCTTCCTCTTGTGTGTGTTCTGTATACTAAGAACTGTAGTTTGATTTAGAACGTCAATACTTTTAGATAGCGTGCCTGAACCGATCAACTCTTGATATAGGAAATGTTCAAAACATTATCCAACAATACAAAATTATATCCTTCTTTACTAATAAAGAGACTGATATGATGTTGTATATCAGGTTCGGTATCTAATAACATTCGTTCAGAATCAATGTATTCTGATAATACAGGGTGATAACTACCAACAGACTTGGCTGCAACACTTGCACCGTTTCTATCTCATGAAACTTATCACCCGTTCTCAGTTCTCTACCTATCTGTAGCCCATATAACAAATTACATTTGCGGGATCCTGATCCGGTATCTCATACTCAGGACGTAAAGGATACTGAGAAACTGTTCTCTGTAATGAACACACCCGAAGATGATGCATCAACATGCACTTTCTTCGTTTGGGCGGCACGGGAATTCTGGTAATCCCCTATTTCCTGCTCTGTCTTATAATATTTATAAGTTGGAGTGGGACCAACGTTCCCCAGCTCAGTATAACAAGCGGATCCGGTCAATACATCCGTATTATTTTCTTGATTAAGGCGTGATATGGTCGCTACCTGGAGAGAGAGAGAAGAAAACACTCAGCGTATGCTTTTGCAAGATTAGATTGGTTATTATTTTATCTAATCAGGATGGCTCCCACTGTTTTTATCAATCTTCCTTCAAACCCTAAAAGGAAAAACTAGCCGAGATTAATTACACCCTACAATTTCGCCAATCTTTCATCCAGGCCAGTGTCGGTACTTTGAGAGAGGTTCCCCGTGCTTTCGTACGGACCTAATTAAAGTAAACCTCGTTTTCCCAGAGGCGTAACCCCGTTGACACCTTTCTAGACACCTACTTGATTGGCTAATTGTCCTGTGTAAAACTCTCCCAGGAGTAACAATTACTCGCAGTGGGTATCGGGATCCAACTATCTCATAGAAGGTATGCAATCTCATTGCAAATTTCAACACTTGAAATTCCCGATAATATTTTGCCCCAAGCATCCCATAACCTTGACGGAGGTCAACAAACCACAGGGTGCAAGTCACGTTCAACCCGTCATTTCTTGATTGAATCAAACCCACCCACACGACCCTTGACGGAGGTCAACAAGGTCATACGACTACCCTAATCTAATCTGCATCATATGCATAAACAGATAAATACTAGTTAGCTACCGCACACTACGCCTTGACGGAGGTCCACAAACGTAGCACGAATACTAAGTAGGACTTATCTGAAATCACGGAGGGCTACGACAGGTTTTTCTGAAAAACTATTGCGTAATGAACTTGATATCGTTGTAGAATCAAGTGAATTTTGAAATGGAGTGATTTTGAGGCTTTCATTAGTTTTGCTAAAGAGGTCACTCCCGGTGAAGGGATCTCGGCTCTTTCCTCATTGAATAAGGTGCAGGACATATCATATATATCACTATGCAAAGCAAAAACTCCAAAAGCAATCAAAAGACAAATCGAGTGTTGTAGCATCTGCCAGTTTTGCTAAAGAGGTCACTCCCGGTGAAGGGATCTCGGCTCTTTTCTCATCGAATAAGGTGCAGGATATATCATATATATCGCTATGCAAAGCAAAAACTGTAGCTATCCTTTTTGAAAATTTTGATTCTACAACATCTTTTAGGTTTCTTTTATTTCATTAATCATATTAATGAAGTCCCATCATTTAAGTCACCTAAACATCACAGATAAATACGACGTACACTTATGCCATCCGCATTCGCCTCGATGTCCCCTTGTGCACCGTTAGGTTAAATAACTAACGGCAGAGCGGGGCAGGGCTGGTGAGGGTGTAAAACATAAGTAACGTCTATATAATATATCATATATACTATATACAGTATCCATCTCAACATATCAAATGATCACATCACAGATATCGCAGCAGAAGAAACATATGAAATAATGGATATATTAGGAGGTCCGTGTTTTATTTTGAGCCTCTATAAAACACGGATTCCACAGTCGCGATGAATAGCCAAACCCACACCCCTAGACCCCTACGAGAGCGGCAAGCAACCCTTCCAATTCTAGAGTTAGGAGACCCGGACTCGACTTCTCGAGTTGGTCTCCCACTGGACTCGAAAACCCGGTTACTTGTGCTATCCTCCTTGGGTCTATCCTAGTACGGAAAAGTAAATAATATACAAATGGTGACATCAACCTCATCCCGGAAGTGCCCCAATAAAAGAATATTACATACATTTAATTTTACATGAATGAAAATAAAAACTCTCATCTCACATAAAACCCCCGGCTATTCAAAACGCGACGATCCAATATAATATATCCAGCAACACATAACATCACATGTCATCAACGTAAGTAAATATGTGCATCCCAATTGTCGTTGACATATAGCAACGAAACCGGCGATATCACATATTACACTTACGGTCGCAGAAAAAAAGTGTAAAACTACAACATTTGGAATCCATAATCTCTTTAGATATCGTAAATCCGAAATATCACATATTTCGCATTTCATGCCTAACTATATGAATTCCACATATTGTATCACATTCCAGATAAATAGACAGTATTAAACTTTCCGATCGAATAATCAAATACCCAAGATTTCCTTAATAGCTCAACACTTGAGCGGAGTTCAAAAATTCCAGAATACGTCACAGTAGCAACGGTCCAGCCGTAGAAGGGTCAAGCCAACGCCTCACATGTGGTATGCCGTACTGCCCCAAACCCTAAGGTTTAGAGGCGGTTTAGACGGTCACATAATCGAGTTAAGGTTTGTGTTCTTCTAGAGGGTCCATCGTGTTACTTGCACGTTTTTCCGAAAGATCTAAACTCAAGAAAAATTCAACACTTGAAAGTTTTTCGTGCCGGGAAAAATTAAGTTAATGATATCCGTTCGAACATTTTAATACTTTCTAAATTATTCGGAAAACATAACGAAATTAAATTTTCCGATCGAATCAACGAATACAAAATAGTCCCCAGAACACTCAACACTTAGGTCATTTTAAAAATACTCAGAAATATGCAGGAATAGTAACGGATATTGCTGCATAAAGAACCGTCCCCAATACACTATTCATGCCGCGGAACCGCCGCGACAAGTAGCCTATTGCCGCGGTTCCGCGGCCATATTAAAGAATTGGGGGCTCGTTTTTCATGGTAATTCTTACAATTCCTTGCTAATTTTTTTAAGTATTTTTAATTCAGAAAAATCACAGTTTTTAAAATTTGTCCAGAGAGGGGGTCTAGTTCGATATATCGGGGTTCGATCGGAGTTTTAACTTCGTAAACATATCGCCTAATACTCTAGCTAGGCTCTGATACCACTATAGGGTTATTAGGCACTCTAACAAGGTTCTACAAGGCATCAACCATGCCCGATTAAAATTTTAGCCGTGCCGAACAACCCTAAACAAGATCTTTGCTAGATCATTAGGGTTTCACATGCAAGTAAATATCAATTACGACTAAGTGAATACGAAATACAACCTTTATAGATCGGTCCTTCACTTCTTAAGCTCCTTGTTGTAGTCCCTTCGCTGCGATCATCGAACTCCCGGACTCTCGGACGGCTCCATGAGAAGAGAGCAACGGTTTTGCTTGAAGTCTTCGAGGCCGAAGATGATCTACGTCGAGAGAATACGAACTCAAGTTTCTACTTCACTAACTAAAGAATTAGTGAAGCAAACACCCTAAACTAAAGTGCTAGTCTAGTAGAGGATGGTGAAATAGGAAATGGGTACACTGTAGAATTTCTTTTCTCACAATATTTCTCTCTCTTTATCAAACCCTAGCAAGAATTTGAAGGAGGAAGAAGATGAGCTCAAAAATGAGAATGAAAACTAAATCATAAGAGAGAGCTAACCATGGGTGAGTGGGTATCATATACTAACTCATGTAGAGACATAACCATGGCTAATTATAGTGGTTAGGTTAATTAATATCTCAAGTAAAACAAAACTAGTGGACTAAGTCAATGCAACCATAAGCTTTATGAAGCTTCATGCACTTGAGCTTATCATCCACTAATTTTAGAATTACTTTAAATATATAAAAACCTAACACTATAATTAGTATGGTATAAATCTTATACACCCATGTAAGTTGTATCAACAACCATGATACAAAATGAACACAAATAAATATATATCACATATATATTAAGTTGTGCACAAGTAAGAAAAACAAATGCTTAAATGAACCAATGTTAATTAATGTATATTAGTATATCACATATACATTTATATACTAAATTATTAAATCAACACTTGACTTTATAATCCGGTTATATCACATAGAACCGACTAACACATAATGTACCAACTTATCGAATCAACACTTGATTCGATAACCCGGCTATATCACATATAACCGGCCGATACAATAGTCGCGAGAATAGAATACGGTATCACATACACGCATTATTCTCGGTCCTGCATATATCACATATGCACTCCTATTTCGTTTTGCCTGAGCCAGCAAAACCTCTATGTAGGACTCTAAAGACTCGTCAATACGCCGGCAGTAGGTGATGATCATATCAAGCACCCACAAGCCGTCAGCGGTACTAGCTGGACGTAACGGCTACCCGGGTATTGAGCGATCAGAAGATCAGCAAGCAAGCCCGCTCCAACTCCGGCAAAAAGCCTGACAGTGATACTACCGTACAGTCCGGTCTCCTCGTCTGATATGTCGCATATCAAGTCTAGGGGTGGTAAACGTCAGACCCCAATAACCGATAAGTCGTGCCGATATGAGGCGCATAACGGGTCGAGAAACTATGGGTAACACTTACCAGTAAATCTCTAAACCAGCCCTGGCCAGGGACTTCCCTGTTATAGCCAATCGAGCACAGCGCAACATCAACCCCAATACTGGGAGAGACGAAAACCCCTCCTATCGCTCATTACCTCCATGTGACTCGGGACTGTACCCAAAAACCCCCGTTTTGCATGCCCTCTTGGACGTGGTAAGGTGGAAATCAAAGCACGGTGGGGATCACACAAGTCTCTATGGCGATCTCGGGTCTACAGACTAACCTATACCAGTGTCACCAGAGAACTGCCATCTGACGTGAGGTATAATACCATCTGGGAGTTCTCGGCGAGTCCGTCCAGTGTACCCAGTCTCCACTGAGCACCCATATACCATCTCTGATGTCAAACACCAATGGATATGGGATCATCCATCGCCCATCTATATGGGTCGAGAAGCTATACGTTAGTCTACTCTGGTATATCGATGTCCTGTCTCGATACACCCACGACTAGGGACCTTGAAAGATTTACTTATGGACTACCATGTTCTCACTAGTATGATCTCATCATAGTCCTGGTAATCAAGTACACATCCTAAGGGCTTTACCAACATGTAGCAGAGAGACATTCAGTGTATACGTTAAGGCAAAGAGTAATCAGATAGCATACTATCATGTCGAGCAAAAAAGTCCTCCCTATATATGTCCAAGCATCCACTACAATATACATCTCATGTATAGTAATGGCCTCTAGGACATACATATAACTAACAGTTATATGTATAATTACCAACTGAAAATTCAAAATGAGTCGTTCAATATACTTATCATCTATAAGTATCTGCATATAATACTCTGATGTCACCACACTAGATGACTGTTATATGAGTAAGTATAATATACACTAGGCTTCCGGAATATTGATGTCATATCTCGATCTCTTACGACTAGGAACATTTAAGAATATACTTATCGACTAGTCAGATCTCACTATTGTGATCTACATTACAATCCTGTAGTCTAGTATTATTCTTCGGATTTTATTAGTAATCAATAATAAACAGAGTGATAAAAGATATACTAATAAAAAAACCAAATAATATACTATTATTACGAACGAGAAATATACATGTAGGTCACGATCAAAATTAATTGCCTCTAAGGACACCGACATCTAAAAAGAGCAATAGGCTTTTCTACAAGGCTCCAAATTTTTGGAACTTAATTAATGCTTAGGCCTTTCATAGGCTTATTTGGGAAATTAATAGGACATAAAAAGAGAATTAGAATATAGGAAAGTAGTAAGAAGAAAGCGTTTCCCCCAATACTTCACAAAAAATACCTTGGCTACAGGGATGGTAGAATCCATGTAAACTACATAGATTCTTACTGAGTAAAAAATGCACATGATATATATTATATAGAGAATTGCACTTTCTATCCCATCTTGCAGCGAATAATAATCCTAGATGATCTACCATATGGGATGGAAAACTATTTCTCATATTTCACCACCAAATCTTAGCAGTCATCCTAAAGACCATCCCTCTTACTTCAAAATGTTTGAATCTTCACCAAAGATGGGTTATGTTTACCAAGGCTGTTGTTTTATGGAATATAAAACCCGCCTACCTTTTTTCCCACTACTACATACCCCCTTGAGAGTACCAAATGTGGGATACTGGAATGCTCGTATTCCTAGAAAAAATGAGAGCACGGGTGAACTCGTACCCTTAATTTGGGAGTACGGGTGACCCCATACTCGAGTGGGGGGAACCAATCCATAGGGTACCGACGGTTTTCCCTATGGGTATGAGCATACCTGTACCCAGAAACCCTTAGGGGTACGGGTTCAAGCTCTCTCCTTTGATGTTCTTCTCCATAATTTGTAAGAACTCCACACACTCTCTCCCACCACCACCCAATAAAAAAGGGAAATGTTTTTTTGAGAAAAATCCTAATGTTCTGGTTTTTTTATTGTCTCGAAGAGTGCAGTAAGTAGGGTTCGTCTTTTGTTTTGTATTGTAGTTCATTGAGAGATGCTGCAGCAATACGCCTATTTACATTTTAAATGACTATTCCAAAAACATCCTTTTTCTTTCTAAAAGCGTAAGAAACAAATGCATAAGTCAACCATTATTCAACATTATTACAAAATTAAGGTAAAGCTTCTAAAAAGTAATATAAACTATCGAAATTTTGAGTAAGCCCCATTAAACTTGAAAAATGTTTTCTAAAGCTTAATAACACTAAAAGTTTAATGATGTTTTATAGAAGTTTTCCTAAAATCAATAAATATAAATTCTACGAAAACAATAAGAAATAAGAATCCAAAACCATATTTTTGTGAAGTTTGGAGACTGCTTCCAATACTGGTTTGGATTATATTATCAAACAATACCACAATTTCAATCATTTCTAAAGTTTGGACGGAACATCAAAGTTGTAATTTTTGTTGCCAAGGCCTTAATCCTTTACACCAATCACCAATGGAATCAATGTAAAGGTGCACTGATTAAACCAATAATTTTATAGCAAACTAAATACAGCCGAGGATCGGTCAACTAATTTTATCCCATCAGAGTTGGATTTGATCAATGCATCCGAAAAAATTAGCGCATAGAGGCTGATTTGCCAAAGAGCTCACCTGGGAAGAAGCCTGTCAAAGCCAAAGCACATGCGAGGCAACATCCCTTCTGATGAAAGACGCAAAAGAATGGAGAACTCTTCTTATTGTTTAGCAGAAGAGCGATACTTTTCCTATCCGCAATTTGCTTACCTAAAAGTTTGCCCAAGAGACAAAATGGTAGGACCCACAACACCTAAGTAACAGTGTCAAACATGTAGGTCCATGATGCTTGTATCTTTGGTAAAATTTTGGATATAAAGTATTTTTTTTAATAGAAGCACGTGGATTGATAGGAAGGACACGTGGCGCAATGAAGTTCTTTTAAGAGGGCCCTCATGTTTAAGGGCCTCATTGGCTAGTTGTTTGCATGGTAAAGCTAGCAATTATTTTAGCTTTCGCTTTTCTTCTTTATTTTCTGCTGGGCTTTAAATGCATTTTTTTGTCCAATAAAGCTTCAGCTATACTCCTACCTATATTTAGCAAACAAAAAAATGGAATACAATTCCATTGCAGGATGTAAGAGAAATGGGCTTTTTACGAGCTGAAATGTTGTGGAGCTTAATTGAAGCTAGGGCCTTAGATGGGCCTGCTTAGTAAATGGAAAAAGGAAAGAAAGTTGGAAAATCTGAAAGTGGTAAAAATCATACAAAGAGAGGGACCACTTGTTTTTGCTCTCGAAGTAAGTGAGAAAGATAATGCGACCTTATGCAGCATTGAAATTTTGTACGTGAAATAGGTATATTTATAAGAAGCACCATTCATGTTACCATATGAATGGATAGTGATGCAGCCTAGATTACCTCGCAGCTCTAATGAGCCTGTGGGCCTTACCTCGGGGTGAAAAGAAGTGTCAGCCGATTGCCTGTCCTGGGCTATCCACAATTGTTTTTAAGGGTCATCGACGATAGTTGGCTACTATCACTTCCCACAATTGATGTCACAAAAAGGACAACGAATGCCCCAAAAGACCAAATTGCCATCCACATAGAATATAAGTAAGCTTATTCAAACACTAGAGAGGTATGCCAAAAAAAACTTTTTAAAAAGAAGGGCTTTTTACTAAAAGTCCCCTTCTCACTAAAAAACCCTTTCTATACTTTATATTTAGTTAAAAGACCACACATACATTTAAATTGCACTAAAAAAACCCCTAGGTATTTTTCCATCAAAAATTAGCGTTCCGTTAGGAAGATGGAGCTGAAATTTGTGTTTAAACTATTTTCTTACTTTCTAGGTATTTAGATAGGTCTTTTTTTCATTAAAAAAAGTCATGTTCTCGCTTAGTTAAGGATTGGGATTTGGCGCCTCTAAAGATAACTCTCCTTCAAATAAGATTGCCTATGAACTCGAAACTTACAATCGAAGAGACGACAGCACTCGACAAACTCCTTGCTAGAGAATGTCGAGAAAGATAAGCCAATTTTCATGATCAATTTGTGAGATCTTTGATCGAAACCTTAATTCTAAAACCAGTTTGACGGAAAATTTATGAATTTTGGAAAAAGAAGAGGGGTTGTGAAAGCTTTAAAACCCTAACCGGATACTGTTAGTTTCTTAACAGAGTAATGGAAGATGTCACAATTGTTGGCTATAGTGCCATCAAGGCAATTATTGTAATTACAGGTAGACGATTATGATAATTGATGGAGGACCTATACAGGTGGAACATTCTTGTTCGATATGATAATATGCTATTTGGTTTGTCTTTATCATTGTCTGTATACGTTTTACTCGCTATTACGTGTTGCTAATACATAATGATGAAGCTCGTAGGATTTTTGCTTGACTACTAGCATTATGATGGCGATCATATCCGTAGGAGCTGGGTGGTCCATAAACACATCCTTTAATGTCCCTAGTCGAGAGAGTATTGAGGCTGTGCATCGATATTCCAGAATAGACCAGTGTATACGTTTCTAGACCCCGACGAGGGGCGGTGGCCGGTCTCACAAGCCATTGGTGTATTTTCATCTAAGATAGTATACATGTGCTCACTGAGTACACCGGACAGACTCACTGAGAACTTCTAAATGGTATTATAACTATCGTCGGATAGCAGTTCTCTAGTGATATGAGTACACGATAGTCTTTTACCTGAGATCGTCATTTTTCTCCTATGAATTTCCACTGTACTTAGATTACTACCTTACCACGACTCAAGAGAGTTGTGCAAATAGCTTTTACTTGGGTACAGTCCCGAGCCACATGGAGGCGGTGAGAGATCATCGAGGATTCGTCTCTCTCGGTACAGAGAGTCGATGCTGTGATGTGTTTGGTTGGCTATCACCATAATTCCATGGCTATGGCGGATGAGATTTACGGATTGGAGATCAATAGTTTCTCGATTGGTGATGAGCATGACAGTGTCACGACTTATCGAGTTATTAGGGGTCTAACGTATTCCACACCTAGACCCGGTATGCGACATTCTTAGATGAAGAGACCGGATTGTACAGAGATTGTCACATTCAAGCTCAGTAGGGTACGGATGGACTTGATTTTCGACCTCCCTTTCGACATATACCTGGGTAGCCGTTACGTACAGTTAGTGGCATCGACGTGCTTGTGGTTATGGATTTATCCAGTAACTCACTGTTAGCATATTGTTGAGTCTTCAGAGTCCTATACAGAGAGTTTTCCCGATTCAGACGATATGATGTAAATGTTGTGTACCGATACGTGCAGTGGTCCGATTAAATTTGTGTACTGGCTACACGGACTATAATCAGACGGTTGATAATACTAGCCGGCTTAGGATTAATCCATATTATTAAATCAAGTTTTGATTTAATTACTTACATATATATATTTTTAATATATATATTTTCATAGCATGATGTTCTAGATATATGGTTAATTCAAAGAATAGGTTTTTCATTTAAATACCATATTTTTACAAAAAAGGTTTTCTTTAATCGATATTTTTAAATTCTTGGCAATTGCGTCTTTACAGCCCTCGTTAGGAGACCCGCTAATGGATGGTGCGGATTATGGCACATTCTTGAGATAGTAGAGCGAGATGCAGAGCTTCTCACGGAGTATTCAGTCTTGAAAGGAAATAAGAAAATACGGTTTTTAAGAAATACGAATTTTTCTAAACAAAACTAATTTTTGGAAAATTATATATAATTATGAAACCGTATTTTCAGTAAAACAAATTATGAAAATCATATTTTCAAATGAAAGGTTAAAGTTAAATGAAAAATACCATCAAGTTTCCAAAAGAGCCGGTTCTCATAAAAATATCATAAACTTTTAAAAGCTAGGTTTTATCACTAAAACACCATCTAAATTAAAATACATATTCATAAAAACTCTAAACATCATAAATCACCCTCGAGATTATTTTTAAACAATATTAAAGTATTTTTCATAAACCCCCCTCAATAGATGCAAACAATATAAATATAATGTAAACAACAATAATAAATATTTAAGGACTCTAGATTAATATAGGTTTAAGCGGTATCATTTATCTTGAGCCCCAGGGAGCTGGAGAAAGTGAGTGCTTGCCTATTCAGGTTAGACAAGTTTAAAGAAGTTATCAATGACAATTGTCTTGGAAAAATACATAAATCCTGCCGTCCATGTGCAGCAGTTGCCCGATTACTCCCAAACTTAAGAAATTCAAGAACTAAATCCTTTCATAAGATTCTGACTCCAACTTGAATCCAAACTCAAACCAGAATCCAAAATTAAACACGAACTTGAATACTTGATCATGAATATGAACACTCGAATTCAAATATCAAACTCAAATTTGAACACTTGATTCGACTTGACCGATCCATGGTTATAACTTGACATGAATACCTGAATACATGATTACATATTGAACATGAACCTGTATATTTTATATCCATGGATTCGGCCAAGACCTCTAATCTTAATCTATACAATACAATACGCGGGGATGAAGGGGTAGATTGGTACGGAACGTATATCGTGGCACGAGAGGTCACTTTAAAAGACACCTACATGAATTCACGTGCCGTGTCCCGTGGGTTATAACGGGGCCTTGTACTACATGTCACCATAGTCCACGGGGTAAGATGGACTCCTCTTGTATACATGAATACTTTCTTTACCAAACTACAAATAAACACGTTAGAATAACTATCTTATACCCATGAATGATCATATACAATTTTACCGTCCACTGTTCATTCGGTTTCTATTCACATTATATACTATCTTCTCTTACTTCTTTTGGGACTTATCGAGTGCTAGTTCGCTGACGACATTCCTGTCTGTTTTCTTTCTTTCAAATGTTCGTTAGGAGGACCGGACTTTGAGGACATAGAGCCGGGCCAGGAGGACTTGGACCAGTTTGCTACTCAGCCAGATTACTAGCTTCTTACTACCCGTACTTACTTTCTTTATGCCATAATTTAGTTATTTATGCCATAATTTAGGCATTTGCATTATTATTGTATCTTTTATTTTCAGACAATTGTATATAAAATTGAATGTAAATAAAGTTGTTGTTTCATTTTATTACTCTTGTCATTCTTTCTCATTGTTATATTGCTTAATTACGCATAACGTATTTTCATAGTAATACGTTGCGGGCATACCACGTCACCGTTTCTGTCTACTGGGAAGCGAGGCATGACGGGTTTTGTTGGTGGCCTATGCAGGTCTGTTCTGCATGAAATCTTGAGTAATATATTACAAGAATTATAACAATCAACAACTATACATTCCTTACATTTCAAAATTCTTAAATCTATCCTAACCTTTTCTTTTCAATCAAGGTGATGGATTCTCCCAACAACACCAGCACCAACGTCAATGACAACACACCACCACCTAATTTACCACCTCCTCCTACCGTTGCTGGTTTGATCAATGAACAGATGGTGCTTCTAGAAGCCATCAAAAGTATTCTGGAGGGCCGGCAGTAGCAGACTGATATTCTTATGAACCGCTATGAAGCCGAAGCACATAGAGTAAACCAATTTTGGGTGTTGCACCCTAAGAACTTTTTAGGAAAAGAGAGTCCTCTTGAAGCTGAAGAATGGGCTAAAAGTATCGAAGACGAACTTATAGCAGCGCATGTACCAAACCTAGCTTGGGTTCGTGTGGCCAAGCTCTAGCTCACCGACAATGTAAGAGTTTGGTGGAAAGCCGAGAAAAGCCGTTTCACACAACCAATAGAGTGGAAGACGTTCCGCGATCTGTTCGATGTGAAGTTTTCCCCCGAGACTGCTCGTTTTAAGATAGAACAACAGTTCATCCACCTGCAATAAGGCTCCATATGGGTAAAATCAGTAGATGAATACGATACCAAATTCATCATGCTTAGCAGGTAAAGAATTCGTATCAAATTCTGTTCCGTAAAACACATTTCTATCCTGACATCAACATCTTATCAGGTTCACGGCACACTTGATCTCGACCGATGAGATTCGGGCTAGACGATTCCAATAGGGCTTAGACCCGGAGATTCAGGCGGCTTTAGCTATAGGCGACTATCCAACTCATGATCTCGCACTGAAAGCAGCATGTTTTGAAGCTGTGGTCAAGAAGAATGGTAAGCCTCAAGTATCCAAAATCAAACGCCCTACTACCCAGATGACAGGAGGAGCCTCTTCTTGGCCGACTTTTGCACCCAAGAGGCCAGGAGGATCGTTTAACCTGTCCAGTCCAGATTTCTGTTTCTACTGCAAGAGAACTGGACACTTGAAAAAGGACTGCAGATGTGCAAATGGCCTGTGTTTGATTTGTGGCGCATCTACTCACGCTATAGGAGCATGCCCATATCGTAGTAGCACAGCACCAACACCTAAAACCGCAATTCCAGCTCCGCAGAGGCTAGGCATTCAGGCACTTGCACCCCGCTTAGCTCTTCCTGCACCAGCTCCATGTAGACCACCTGCACAGCCTCAGCGTCAATTCTATCAGGCACAGAGAAACGTGTCTCAAGGGCAAAGGAATGTGTCTCGAGATGACAGGCTTTTACAATGACGGTCGAGGAGGCCGAAGCCACATGACAAGTGATCACCGGTAAATTCTCCCATCCTTTCAACCTTTCAATTCTTATGCATCGTTATATTTTCCCTATATCTAAACACAACTTCACATAATTTAGGTACTATACTAGTCGCCACCCTTCCTGCACTTCCACTTTTCGACACTGGAGCTTCATACTGCTTCATGTCACAACGATTCGTGAGAACGCACGCGATTTCCATGAAGCCACTCATTTCAAGTTGGAATGTCAGTTCCGGGAACGGAGTCTTGAAAGCAACTTTGGCATATGATCAGTGCCAAGTTGTTGTTTGTGGTTAAGAATTCTACGCAAATTTCAAAGTACTAGACATACCAAATTTTGATGTTGTGTTGGGAATGGATTGGCAGGGAGTATTTTATGCTACATTGAATGCCCAGTTTTCTATTTCAAGTGGAGACAGAACCTTAGAGCCAGGAATCTACCGTGCTAAACCGAAAAATGCAGAAGTGTTCCCTCTACCAGTTGAGGAAGAACAACCTGAGGTAGTTTGAGAGTTCGAGAATGTGTTCCTTTAAGATATATTAGATTTGCCTCCTGATTGAACTCTTGAATTTAGTATTGATTTACAACCTGGTGGAAAACCTGTAATCAATGCTCCATACCAATTAAGTCTGGAGGGATTGAAGGAGATTCGTATTCAGTTGGACGAATTACTGAAGAAAGGTTGGATCCGGCCCAGTACTTCAAGTTGGGGATCTCTGGTGTTATTAGTGAAGAAAAAGGAAGGTTCCTACCGGATGCGTGTGGATTATCGAGCTCTGAACGAAGTGACAATTAAGAATAAGTATCCACTACCACGTATCTATGACATTTTCGATCAGTTAAATGGATCTTGTGTCTTTTCAAAGCTAGATCTTCGTTCAGGATATCATCAGGTGAAGGTCAAAGAGTCCGACATTCCGAAGACGGCGTTTAGGACTCATTATGGCCATTATGAATACCTCGTAATGCCATTTGGAGTGACCAATGCACCTGCCATCTTAATGAACCTGATGAAATAAGTTTTCCGAGAGTACTTAGACAGGTTTGTTGTTATCTTCATCGACGATATCCTGTTGTATTCAAATAATCGGAAAGAACATGCCGAGCACTTACTCATTGTCCTGGAGACATTACGACAACACCAGCTCTATGCCAAGTACATCAAATATGAATTTTGGCTAGATCAAGTCGGATTTCTCGGACACATCGTTTCAGGTGAAGGAATTTTGGTGGATCCAACTAAGATGTCGGCTGTCAGCGAGTGGCCGACACCAAAGACGGTGAAAGATATAAGAAGTTTCTTGGTCTTAGTAGGATACTACCGAAGCTTCATCGAAGGATTCTCAAAGATCGCAGTACTCCTGACTAAGCTCACACATAAAGACGAAGCATTCGTGTGGTCAAAAGCATGTGAGAAGGCTTTTGTAGAACTCAAGTCGAGATTAACCTCTGCACCATTCTTGTAATACTGGATCAATCTGGCGGATTTGATGTACATTGTGATGTGTCCGGTAAAGAATTAAGATGTGTTCTACATCAGCATGGAAAAGTTCTGTCTTTTGCATCAAGGCAGTTAAGAGTTCATGAACGTAACTATCCAACACATGATCTAAAATTGGCAGCCGTCATCTTCGCCCTAAAGATTTGGCATTACTACTTATTGGGAGAGCGAGTGGATATATACACTGACCACAAAAGTTTGAAGTGTGTATTTACGTAGAAGGAACTCAACATGCGGCAGAGAAGATGGCTCGAGCTCATAGCGGACTTCGACATCAACCTACAGTATCATCTCGGAAAGGTGAATGTAGTTTCTGATGCTCTTAGTCGCCATTGCAATGAACATCACCGCTCAGTGGAAGCTACAACAAGAATTACATGGATTGGAGATCGAAGTACTTGTGCCAGGTAACACTTCATATTTGATGAACTTACACATCCAGTCCACTCTTGTAAATCAGATCAAGGCAGCTCAAGCAAATGATGCGAAGCTATATCCGAGAACAAGTATAAAGGGGACTACGAACTGATTTCATCATCCATGAATATGGATCCTTACGATATGAAAGCCGTTTATGTGTACCAGTTGGCTTTGTTTGAGAAGAGTTGATGAAAGAAACTCATAGCTCTCCGTATTCGGTACACCCCGGTGGTACAAAGATGTAAAAGGATCTACGACAATATTACTGGTGGCATAGAAAAGAAGTAGCAAGGAGCGTAGCAAAGTGTCTAGTATGTCAGCAAGTGAAGGCTGAACATCACAGAACTGCTGGTCTATTTCAGCCGTTACCAATCCCGGAATGAAAATGGCAGCACATTACCATGGACTTTGCGACTGCTCCCCCTCGCAGCACGAAGGGTAACAACGCGATTTAGGTTATTGTGGATCGACTCACTAATTCAGCTCACTTTATTCTATTTCGAGTTGGCCAGTCAACCGAGACGTTAGTAAGGAAGTACATGGAAATGAGTATAAATCTAAAGTAAGATTTAAACCTTCAAGATATACTATACTTGTCTTGATACCCATAAACTCATGCAAGAGATCGTGAGATTACATGAAGCGCCTGTTTGCATCATCTCCAATCGTGATACGAGATTCCGATCACAGTTCTGGCAGAGTCTGCAAGCTAGCCTGGGAATGAGTCTGAATTTAAGCACGGTGTATCATCCATAAATAGACGGACAGTCCGAGCGAACAATTCAGATCTTGGAAGACATGCTGAGAGCTTATATGTTAGATTTCGTAGGTTTGTGGGAAGACCACATACACCTTGTAGAGTTTTCATATAACAACAGCTACCAGGCAAGCATTGAGATGTCACCATTCGCAGCACTCTACGGACGGAAGTGTAGTTCCCCGCTGAGTTGGGATGACGTTGGAGATCGTGAACTCCTTAGACCAGAGATGATCGTAGCAATTTTAGATGTAGTTCGCATGATCAGGAAAAAGATGCGCATAGCCCAAGACCGGCAGAAACATTGAACAGATGCAAAGTGTCGACACCTGGAGTTCCAACTTGCAGAGCATGTATTCCTGAAGATTTCTCCGAACAGAGGAGTGATACTTTTTGGCAAGAGAGGTAAACTCAGTCCAAGATACATAGGACCGTTCGACATACTCGAACGAGTTGGAGAAATAGCATACCGTTTAGCACTACCGCCCTCATTGGAAGGAGTGCACAACGTGTTCCATATATCCCAGCTACGATGATATGTGAGCGAACACAGGCATATACTTGATCACTCAGAGCTCACGGTACAGACTGATCTAACTTGCGAGCAGCAACTAGTTGAGATCCTGGACCAAAAGGTGTAGACATTGCGGAACAAGGAGGTGAACTTGGTCCGAGTGATGTGGAGAAAGGATTTTCTAGGTGAATCAATTTGGGAAAGAGAAGAAGATATGCGTGCATCATACCCTTACCTTTTTGAAAATTAGTCTCCATGTAAATGAAAATTTTGAGGACGAAATTTTTATAAGAATGGTAGAATGTAACGACTCTGAAATCCCTGTACAGAATTATTTATTTAAATGTATAGAAAATGGTATTTCAGCTTGTCGTGGAGTTATAAGTTATTTTAGTTCAATAAAAGAAAGAAACAATTTTTAGCTTACTGGTAAAACCTCTACACTGTTGTGACATAGTCTGTGTGTTCGAATCCCATCAATCTCAATTATTTTTAAGATTTTTCTTTTTAATTTTTCGGAAGCCCAAGAGTTGCACATGCAATACACGGAGATTCGAAAACTTTCAAAAAAATCAAACGGGATAAATGAAGAGTAAACACTGATTTCACCACGTGGCACGAATCTCGAGACAAATCGACAAGATCCGACCGCCCATTTCCTGCTTCTGGCCACCACCGACGGTTGAGATGACCCCAATCACCTCCGTGCTTTGCACACACACCCCTTCAGCTCCCCTCAACTTCCCCGCACCGTTTGATTTTCCTGCAATCAAACAGAGACTCTTCAAATCCCTAATTAACACTATTAAATCTATTTTAATTCATTTTATTTCACACCCTCTCTCATTTTTACCTTATAAATACCACCCTATACCTTAGCTCTCCCCTATTATGAAATTTCTATCAAATTTCTCCCAAAATTTTCTAAGTGCAAGTGGAGTCAAGTGGAGTTAGCAACCAAGTTCTCTTTCATTGAAGATCGGAGTAGTTTCCGAAGCTACCGCGATGCCACAGAGCCCCCCTCTCTTCCTTACTCTTTTCTCGACGTTATAAAATCGTAAGTCCTTTCCCCCTCTCTTTGTTTTCAACTAAAATCGCATTCTTAAAACATATCGGTAAAGCGGTGTTAGATAAGATATTACTTTTTTTTCAAATCTTTTCATCCACTTGATGAGCAAAATAAATCACAACAATACTATAAAACCACTCTTAGCCTTATTCACATTATTTAGCTTTTTAGTGTAATGAAAATTTCCATATGAATACTCATATAGCGAACGTTTTCATTAAAATATCACGAACTTTAGTATAACCCTTAATTAGCATAAATACCTTAGGAAAATTCACGGGGTAACGACTTATCCCATACGCATACTATGGTTTTATAGCACGATATTCTAGATGTATGGTTAATTCAAAGAATAGGTTTTTCATTTGAATACCATATTCTTACAAAAAAGGTTTCCTTTAATCGATATTTTTGAATCCTTGGCAATTGCTCCTCTACAACCCTCGTTAGGGCACCCGCTAATAGATGATGCAGATTATCGCACATCTTTGAGATAGTAGAGCGAGATGCAGAGCTCCTCACGGAGTATTCGATCTCGAAAGGAAATAAAAAAATACGGTTTTTAAGAAATACGAATTTTTTCTTAAAAAAACTAAATTTTGGAAAATTATATATAATTATGAAACCGTATTTTCAGTAAAAAAATTATGAAAATCATATTTTCAAATGAAAGGTTAAAATTAAATGAAAACTGCCATCAAGTTTCCAAAAGAGCTAGTTTTCATAAAAATACCATAAACTTTTAAAAACTAGATTTTATCACTAAAACACCATCAAAATTAAAATACATATTCATAAAAACTTTAAATATCATAAATCACCATCGAGATTATTTTTAAACAATATTAAATTATTTTTCATAACACCCTTTCGAGAGAGGCAAACAATATAAATATAATGTAAACAATAATAATAAATATTTAAGAACTCTAAATTAATATAGATTTAAACGGTATCATTTCTCTTATGCCCCAGAGAGCCGGAGAAAGTGAGTGCTTGCCTATTCAGGTTAGACAAGTTTAATGGAGTTATCAATGGCAATTGTCTTGGAAAAAGACCCAAATCCTGCTGTCCATATGCACCAGTTGCTCGATTACTCCCTGTTCAGTCGAAAATATCGCACATTTGATATAATATTTTCCTTACTTTTCTTAGATATTTAAATGTCTTTATTATAAATATGAAACATATGAGGGTTTATCTATAAAATATCTATTTTCATATGTTTATATATTATAATTAACATTATGAAGGAAAATGTATGCATATAATATTTATATAATATTTTGATAATTTAAATATGCATATTATATCAAATATCCTTAATTAATATTCTTAAAATATAATATAATATAAAATGGTTAGGATAATATCTCAAAAATACCAAATATTACTAATATTATTCATTGAGACATTGTGCAAGATTTAGCTCAGGTCAAGGGATCGAGATATTGAGATGCCGGGAATCAAAAATCTGCTGATAAAGTTAAATAAAATCGAAGAATCAATACTGGCAGAGACTCAGAAAATATTTTCAAGTTCCAGAGATCAAATAAATCTCCATGTGTCACAACGAAGCAGTCCCAAAATTTTGAAGCCAAGATCCCACCAAATGACCGCGGTTCCGCGGCCAAACCATGCAATATGCGGCGGATCCGCGACCGAGTCAACGAGTTAGGGTTTGGGATTTTTAGGTTTGGATCTTCACAATAACCACTGATTATTGGGATCTATAGTTTCTGGTTTTGGGACCATATAAAGGACCGATGGCTAACCTAGAAATCATAATCTTTTACACGAAGCAAATCACCATCAAAGAACAAGTTTTCCACGACAGGTCCACGATTCGACATGATAAGAAGACGTGAGATTCGACGGAACATCTACTTCCTATGAGGTAGAGATCGAGAGCAACTTATTCTTCCTCTTGTTATCTAAACTCGAAGAATTGTAATTATGAAGTTGATTAATAAAGGTAGATCATTAGTTTAATTATTTAGCATTTATTTTCTGTATTTACATTATGATCTCTATCCGTTTTCCTTCTATCTCCATTATGTGTGAGTAATTCTCCGCTTGATAGGGTTCGTAGGATTATGGTAGAACAATAGATAGAAAATACTTTAACTTCTTTTAAGTCTTATGAAGTTTATAAATTTTAGCAAAAGAATCGTTAACATCCTAATCGGATGCGCTACCAATTTATTGCTAGTCTCAACCGCGATTTGAGGTTAGATTAACAATTGTTTTGTTAAAGAATAGACATGAATAGAGATCAATGAAAGGACAAGGGTCAATAGTGTGGAAACCCTAGTTTCTTCCAAGAACCCAATCCTTATTCATCACTATCAATTTAGTTTTAAATCTATCAATAGATAAAAGGAGTAATTTTTATTAGTCATCCATGACTACTAAATCCTAACGAACCCTACAAGTCTTCTTCTTATATATTCTATATCCATATTAAACTAGATCTGTA
The DNA here is from genome assembly GCA_030015575.1 of Agapanthus africanus. Lineage (NCBI taxonomy): Eukaryota > Viridiplantae > Streptophyta > Magnoliopsida > Asparagales > Amaryllidaceae > Agapanthus > Agapanthus africanus. Next base: position 563,042,134 of record CM057340.1, read on the forward strand.
TTCTACATCCGTGTTTAATACAGATCTAGAATCTATTCTTCACTATTTTTTATTGTTCTATTCTTCCTCTTTTCAATCAACATGTCTAAAGTAATATTAAAAGATTCCACACATCCCTGCGGACGACCCGTACTCATCTCGGCTAGCTACACGCGACATCGTTATTGAATGCGGTTATTTACTACAAACTCATATAGAAATCAATCAAATGGCGCCGTTGCCAGGGACACGTGCGTAATTTTTTTCTTGCAATTCGTGTTGAATTCTTATTCGATTAATATCATAAATATAAAACAAAACCGCATTTTGCATATTTAACGATTAGTGTGCGATTTTTGCGAGGATATCTGGAGTCGCTATAGCGAGGAGATAAATATTCAGAGGCTTTCTGAAAGGACCAGAGGAGCAAGGGAGGCCACCGTAGCAAAAAGTTTCAATAGATCCCTCCATTCTGCGGTGCTTCTGCGGCTAAAGCACCATATTTGTAGAAGAACCGCGATGGAATTGGGGAATAGTGCCTCCAAAATTCTCTGGTAACTTCCTCTATACTTTCTCTCTCCTCTAAAAAATCCAATAATATATCTTTCTGCAAAATTCTTTGCAAAATATCGCCGCTCAAAAATCTTTTTGCGTGTTTTGTTTTGCGGGTTGTTTTTGCATATTTTAATACAGAATTTAAGGGGCAAGACCAAAATTCAGATTTTCATCATCCTTCCTAGGCCCCACAAATCACTAAACGAGCATCCGCATCACCCTATTTTAATTAAAAAATATCTAGACCAAGACTCCAAGGACCGCCGCTCTCAATTAGGACAGAGAAAGGTCATGGGTAATCTATCGCTTATCCGCATTTCTTTTGTGGTGTCTATGTTGAGATTTCCTTAACACCTAGCCTAGGGTTTGCAAGCATCAAGCATGCCACAACAAAAATTTAAAGGGGTGCTAAGCAAACATCCAAGGATTCATACTAGAAAACTAGGGTAACAAAACAAAGTAATCAAACATTACAAGTATTGAAGTGGGAATACAACCTTTGTAGACTGGTCCTTTACTTCTAAAGCTCCGTGTTGACGTCCATTCACTGTGATCATCGATCTCCCGAACTCTAGTATGGGTTCCCTCGGAGAAATGAACAAACTTGCTCGTAGTCTTCGAGGCCGAAGGTGATCTATGTCGAGAAGACTCAAACTCAAACTAACCCTTCACTAGTGTCATGACCCGAAGGTACGGAACGTGACTGGCACTTAGATTACGAGACGTCTAAAGGCGTACCGTAACCTAAGTCATCCAAACCCAGAAAATCTAAACCAAAATCAAAAGAGAGTGAAGGAAAACCTTACATGAAAACGATTTGTAAATCAATTAAGTTGCATTGAAACCCTTTCTAAAAACATCATAAATTTCTGAAAATTTCGGCAGAGTCTCCCCTGTATTTTCTATCCCCCAAAATGGGTACAACAAGATAATAAACCTGTAATCATAAAATGGCATCCCCAAGAGGGAGCTAGCTCTTCGCCCAAGGCGGATCACAACCACATGCAATATAATAGCAATATCAAGAAAAGAGCATAAAGAAACGCAAAATACCAGAAAACACACGTCGGCTCAAGTGAGCTCGACCCAAAAGAAACCACAAATATACATATCTCTCAGTCTCATCACTAGGTCGCATATACAATATGAAGTGGTAGATGGAGAATACTAGATACAATGATAAAGTAAAAGAAATAAAGTGTGCTCGCAACCCACCTACGGGCGATGTCGCGAGTCTGAGCAAAAGGAACTGATGATAAGATAGCCCGCCGCTACAAGACTGACGGGTCCGACCTGCAAGACACTGTGGCACAACGGGGGTGAGTTGCCAGCTCGTGAGTAAATATAACATCTAATAAGGCAATCGTAAGAATGCACGCAATGCACCACAACATGCATGTCCATATGTGATATAATAGCTCTAGTATGCATGCACATGTATACAATGCCATTTCTAACTCTTTAGGTGTTTTAAATGCAAAGGGTACCGCGTTCTTAACTTTAGAAAATGAATATCTGTATAATAGCTAAGTACCATCAAGAAATCATCTGAAAACCCGTGTCAAGTATCGACACCAAATAGGAATCATATCTGTCTCAATATCGGGCTCCGTCAGTCCGGATCGGCCCATATCATAAATCTCACGACAACGGTCGGTATCCTCCGGATATCCGCCGCGCTAGACATCACCGGTAGGTAGTCTTCCCCTGCCAGGCTCATCGTCTACAACTCGATCTTCTTGCCCCGGGGTACCATACCGGGCCCACCATGTACCCGAGACGGTTCATCCACTCCTCGAATCGGGTCTCGAAATCCAACAGAAAACATGAAAACTCATGGTGGACGACACATACATCACGAGAAAACCGCAACTTTGTTTTAAGAAAATGATGAATATAAGCTTTTGTTAAATTCTTGCGGTTTTCCCCAAAAATCCAGAAATCGCAGAAATACTGAAATCCTCAAGAAAATCATAATGTTCACATGTTATATATATAATAAATGTCTATGATATCAATGTATATGATGTGAATTTTAGCTAGAATCTATGTAAATATGATGATGATACGAGGTATATGCATGCTATGCAATTTCATATATCATGTATGAATGCAAAAGGCGATATTAAGTTAAACAGGTTTTCTAGTGCACGTGGCATGGCAATTACCAAAGGCGTGTGTGTCACATGAATAGTGCGCGTGCAACAGATGCCAATGGTAATGGTGTTCGTGCCCTACGAAGTGTTATCGCATATGTGCATATGAATATCCATGCAATCTAGCATATTATTAACTATAAGGGTATGCAATGTCAATGAAGGGGTAAACTAACTAACAACATGAATCTTACAAGGGATAAGGAAATCCTAACTAGGGGGCGCATCGCGCCATCCAGACGATTCCCCCATAGATGAATACATCTACTCACCTGAAATCCCCGCTAATCCGATCCGGCCACCGCCTTGCCTTTTCGCGCCGTATCCGAAGTTTCCCCGACCGATCCTATATTTGCACAATATCAAGCATAAGATTACAAAACCTAACACAATGCAAGTCACAACATACAATTATCCACGCTCTCGTATTAATCATAGCATGCACTCGGTGCGCGGAAAAACGCACGAAAATCGCTAATCGTTAATTAGAATCGTCATTTCGGGGAAATCGACAAAACTACAACCCGACTAGACGAAACCCCGCGTTCGCGCACTCTAATAGTCCTATACGAAGCTAATTATATCGCTAACATAACGTAATTCGGTCGCATTCCACTTTTCATAAAAATCTAGCCAGCAATTTTTTAGCCGATTCGATACAAACATCGCAATTTGTCGATTTAGCAAGCATATCATTACCCAATTAACCATTCTAATCAATTAGATAACCAAAACCCTAGCTTAATTTTTACAACCATGTTTCAAACCCTAACTCAACATCAAAACCCATTCTTGATTTTTCATGAACAAGGATTTACACTAAATTAATACTTCAAAATTAGATTTTAGCACAATTAAACTACTAGTTAGCAAACTAGTTTAGAATTTTTACCTCACCAATTGAATCCTAGCATGATCAAGTCACCAAGAGAGCCTCCTTTCATCAAGTTCTCAAACAAATTAGGGTTTGGGAAAGGTTGGATTAGGGTTTTGGTTTGAATAGAGATGGAAATTGTGAATTTTTGTTGAATTTTTAGCAAGAAAAGAAGCAAAAAGAAGTGGGGAGAATGGGGAATTCTGCAGCAAGAGGGGTCGGCCAGCAGCATGGGAGAGGAAATGGGGAAATTTTGAGAAGTTTCTAGGTTCCAAAACACCCCATAATATCATTTAATGCTTTCATGTCAACCTTTTTACAAAAAAACCCATTTTTACTTCATTTTTTCACAAATTTTCCCACCCTAAAATCAAAAGTTTGCAAGACATCATATAATTTTATTAACACCATATTTTAGCTTATAAAGACTCCTAATTATGAAATTTACCTAATTACATTTGTATTTATCACTAATTTAATGTATTTAAAAAGGCTTAAAATAATAAAAAAAATAATTAATTACGAATTTTTTTTTATTTAACTAGAAAATTATAAGTGATATTTTAGTGACAAAATTACAGTAATATCTTATCTAAATTTTGTATAATTAGGTCTACAATGAAAAATACCTATTTTGACTTTTTACGGAAAAAGCCAAAAAATTAGCCGATTACCGAAAAACTGCCTAAACGATTTTCGAAGGGTTACAATCTTCCCCCCTTAAAGAAATTCGGTCCCCGAATTTAGAATTTAACTACGCGTACTTTCAAAAAGATGGGGATATCTCTTCCTCATCTCGACCTCGGTCTCCCAGGTGACCTCCTCGCTGTTCGGGCCACGCCAAAGGACTTTGACGGACGGTATAACCTTCGACCTCAATTTCTTCACCTGCAGATCCAGAATGACCACCGGCTGCTCGGTGAAAGAAAGATCACGCTCTAGCTGGATCGTCTGGTGCTGAATCGCCTGGGAAGGATCATGAAGGTACTTGCGGAGCATCGAGACATGGAATACGGGGTGAACATCGGGGAAGCTGGGCGGAAGAGCTAACCGATAAGCGACTGGACCAACACGCTCTAGGATCTCGAAAGGACTAACATATCTAGGACTCAGCTTTCCTTTCCGCCCAAATCTCATCACACCTTTCATCGGAGAGACCTTCAGGAAAACATGATCGCCAACAGCGAACTCGAGTCGGCGACGGCGCCTGTCAGCATATGATTTCTGCCTGCTCTGTGCCGCTCTCATCCTATCCCGAATCAACTGTATCTTCTCGGTCGTCTCCTGTACGATCTGAGGCCCCAAAATACTGCTCTCCCTGAGCTCTGTCCAACATACAGGCGATCGACATCTCCTCCCATATAATGCCTCGAAAGGTGCCATCTGAATCGTCTCCTGGAAGCTATTATTGTAGGAAAACTCGATCAAAGGCAAATGACGATCCCAGCTACCACCGAAATCTAAAACGCAGGCTCTGAGCATGTCCTCAAGAGTTTGAATAGTACGCTCTGACTGACCGTCAGTCTGCGGATGAAAGGCTGTGCTAAAACTCAATCGGGTGCCCAAAGCTTCCTGTAGTTTCTGCCACAATCGGCTGGTAAACTGGGTGCCACGGTCGGACACGATGCAAGTCGGAACACCATGCAGTCGCACTATCTCATCAATATAAACCTGGGCATACTGAGAAAATCCAAAAGGGGTCTTCACTGGCAGGAAGTGAGCCGCTTTCGTCAGTCGATCAACAATCACCCATATAGAGTCGTACCCTCGACTGGTCCTGGGTAGACCTACAATGAAGTCCATGGAGACCTGCTCCCACTTCCACTCAGGGATGGGCAAAGGCTGTAACTCGCCGGCTGGCCTCTGGTGCTCGGTCTTGACTTGCTGACAAGTCAGGCATCTCGACACAAAGTCTGTAATATCATTTTTCATCCCGTCCCACCAGTAAACCTCTCTCAAATCACGGTACATCTTGGTAGAACCTGGATGCACGCTGTACACTGATCTATGTGCCTCTTCGAGAATATCACGCCTCAGTCCCTCTGAATCTGGCACACACAGTCGAGTCCCAAATCGAAGTATCCCTTGATCATCAATCATGAACTCAGAAACTCTGCCCTGCCGAATCTGCTCAATAATCTCTAAGATACGGGCATCGCCGGACTGTGCCTCGCGGATACGGTCAAGTAACTGTGGGCGTGCTCTGAAATGGGCCAGCTGACCCCCTGTAGGAGTAAACTCGATCTGCACTCTGCTATCACATAAAACCTGCCAATCCGCCGTCGACTGCATCTGTACTGCACTCAAACAAGATAAACTACCTCCGGGCCTCCTACTCAAAGCATCTGCCACCACATTCGCCTTGCCCGGATGGTATAGAATCTCGCAGTCATAATCCTTCACCAACTCCATCCAATGGCGCTGCCTCAGGTTCAAATCTCACTGCTGGAAGATATACTTCAAACTCTTGTGGTCAGTGAATATCTGGCACGACTCACCATATAGGTAATGTCTCCAGATCTTAAGTGCAACTACCACTGCAGCCATCTCTAAATCATGGGTGGGGTAGTTCTGTTCGTGTTTCCTTAGCTGCCGAGAAGCATACGCGATAACTCTGTCGTGCTGCATCAATACACATCCCAGCCCCACTCTAGAAGCATCACAATATACCACGAACCCGCCTGATCCTGAAGGCAATGCTAACACTGGTGCAGTAGTCAGACGATTCTTCAACTGCTGGAAGCTATCCTCACATGCCGGGGTCCAATCAAAAGGAACCCCCTTCCGGGTCAACCCGGTCAACGGTGCAGCAATGCGGGAGAAATCCTGGACGAAACGTCGATAATAGCCGGCCAGACCTAGAAAGCTGCGAACCTCTGTAACTGATACTGGTCTAGGCCAACGCTGAACTGCCTCGATCTTCTTCGTGTCCACGCAAATACCGTCTCTCGTCACCACATGACCCAAGAAATCGACACTGTCTAACCAGAATGCGCATTTGGAAAATTTGGCGAACAGCTGATGCTCCCTCAAAGTCTGCAATGTGATACGTAAGTGCTGCTCATGCTCCTCCCGGCTCCGAGAATAAACCAAGATGTCGTCAATGAACACAATGATGAACTGATCGAGATACAGCCTGAATACGCAGTTCATCAAATCCATAAAAGCTGCCGGGGCATTAGTGAGCCCGAACGACATCACCAAGAACTCATAATGACCATATCGAGTACGAAAAGCGGTCTTCGGAATATCCTCCTTCCGAACCCGCAACTGGTGATAACCTGATCGTAAATCAACCTTCGAGAAGAACCCTGCACCCTGGAGCTGATCGAATAAGTCATCAATGCGGGGTAGGTGATACCTGTTCCGCACAGTAACCCGGTTCAGCTGACGATAATCAATGCATAAACGCATACTTCCGTCCTTCTTCTTAACAAACAAGACGGGAGCACCCCAAGGTGACACACTCGGTCGGATAAGCCCTTTGTCCAGCAAGTCTTGTAACTGATCCTTTAGCTCTCTCAGCTCCGCCAGGGCCATCCGATAAGGCGGTATAGAGATAGGCCCCGTGCCAGGGATCAAGTCAATACAGAACTCAATCTCGCGCTCTGGTAGCAGACCAGGCAGCTCGTCAGGGAATACATCAGGAAACTCTCTCACAACAGGGACCTGGTCCAACGGAACCTCTGTGGAGCTAGTATCATAAATATAGGCTAAGAATCCCTGACACCCTTTTCTTAAGAGCTGACCAGCGCGAAGAGAAGAAATCAAGCTGGGAAGGGTAGCACTACGATCTCCCTGAATAATAAGAACCGGCTCACCAGGAAAACTGAATCTGACTGCTTTTTCACGGCAGTCCACGGATGCATAACAGGTGGCTAGCCAGTCCATACCAAGAAGAACGTCAAAGTCTAGCATATCGAGGAGAATCAAATCAACTGAAGAATCTCTCTCTCCGATACGAACGGAACACGATCGATACACAAAACGGGCAACAAAAGACTCGCCTACCGGGGTAATAACGACAAGCGGCTGATCTAACGGAGAAGACTCTCGGCCCAACCTCGGTGCAAAGTACGTGGATACATAGGAATGTGTGGAGCCTGGATCAAATAATACCCGTGCATCAAAAGAACATACTGGCAGAGTACCTGTCACGACGGCATTGGATGCCTGTGCATCCTGAGGAGTCAATGCGAACACTCGGGCCTGTCCACCACTAATAGCTGGCTGTCCTCTGCCTCTACCTCGGCCTCTCGGAACCGGACCGCCACGCCCACGGCCTCTAGAAGCATCTGGCTGGCGTGAAGCATCATCAGGAGTAGGAAGTAAAGCTCTCTGAGAAGGTGGTGAGGGTGGTAAAGTCACATGCGGGACTGTCGCCGCGCCCGGACGTCCCATGGTACAGTCTCTGACACGGTGGTACTGACTCCCACACCGAAAACATCCTGGAGACGACTGCTGGGTCTGTGGATATGAACCAAATAACTGACCTCGTCTCAATCCTCTGCCTCCACCATCTCCCGGAAATAATCTATCACGATGTCTGCCCATCTGCCGCTGAGCTGGCGTATCAGTACGGATCCTCTTTGGCCCAGAAACGACCGGAGTCTCAGAAATACGCTCCTCCAAAAGTAAGGCTGCGTCCATCGCGGCTGCGTATGTATCAAAGTGCTGGGTGCCGATGGAAAGGAATAGCTGTGTATCAAGCCCTCGTACAAACCTCTTTATTCTCTTCTCTTCTGTGTCGACTAGGTACGGAGCATATCGAGACAACTGGGTAAACTGTATATCATACTCCGACACTGTCATCCCAGGAGTCTTGCGCAAAGACTCAAAACTACGGGCTCGAGCATCTCGGACACTCTCCAGAAGAAAACGGGCAAGAAATGCAGATGTAAACTCATCCCAGGTCATAGAAGGCAGACCTGCAGCTCGGCCTCTCTCTACTGAGTCGTACCATGTCTGGGCAAGACCCTCCAGACGAAAACTCGCAAACTCCACCAATCTATCATCAGAACACCTCAACGAACGGCAAATCCGAGCCATCCTATCAAGAAATGCCTGTGGGTCCTCTGTCACATCTGTACCGGTAAAAGCTGGAGGTCTCAATCTCATGAACTCCTGTAGTGAAACAGGGATAGTCTCCGTAGTAGCAGCAGGAGTGACCATCTGTGCAGCAGGTACGATCGTGGTCTGTGCGATGGAAGGAACGTCCTCGGATCTCTGTGCCCGGCTGGACTCAACTAAAGATCCCATCATATGCCGCAACTCTTGCATGCCGGCCTCTAATCTGGCAATACGGTCAGGATAAGGCGGATCAGTATGACCCTGAGGGGTAGGCGTATCCTCCCGCTCGATCCTCGCCTCAGACGGGCCCGCCCGAATCTCATCCCTAGCGGCAGCCCGTTGAGCTCTCGTAGTCTTTGGCGGCATCGAAGCTGGAATAAGAAACAGGACTGATAAGGACATTGCAATTGAATCAAGGAATGCAAGGAATCAAGAAAGGAAATACAAGAAATTATGTCCTAAGGTCACTTAGGCGGAGTACCGTATCGTAAGTATGCCGTGGATCATATCCACGCTACGCCACTCTGCTTAAGTCACCTACTCCATCTACCAAGGTCGTCCTACACTCAGAAAGGTAAAACCTACGCTCTGATACCAACTTTGTCACGACCCGAAGGTACGGAACGTGACTGACACTTAGATTACGAGACGTCTAAAGGCGTACCGTAACCTAAGTCAGCCAAACCCAGAAAATCTAAACCAAAATCAAAAGAGAGTGAAGGAAAACCTTACATGAAAACGATTTGTAAATCAATTAAGTTGCATTGAAACCCTTTCTAAAAACATCATAAATTTCTGAAAATTTCGGCAGAGTCTCCCCTGTATTTTCTATCCCCCAAAATGGGTACAACAAGATAATAAACCTGTAATCATAAAATGGCATCCCCAAGCGGGAGCTAGCTCTTCGCCCAAGGCGGATCACAACCACATGCAATATAATAGCAATATCAAGAAAAGAGCATAAAGAAACGCAAAATACCAGAAAACACACGTCGGCTCAAGTGAGCTCGATCCAAAAGAAACCACAAATATATATATCTCTCAGTCTCATCATTAGGTCGCATATACAATATGAAGTGGTAGATGGAGAATAGTAGATACAATGATAAAGTAAAAGAAATAAAGTGTGCTCGCAACCCACCTACGGGCGATGTCGCGAGTCTGAGCAAAAAGAACTGATGATAAGATAGCCCGCCGCTACAAGACTGACGGGTCCGACCTGCAAGACACTGTGGCACAACGGGGGTGAGTTGCCAGCTCGTGAGTAAATATAACATCTAATAAGGCAATCGTAAGAATGCACGCAATGCACCACAACATGCATGTCCATATGTGATATAATAGCTCTAGTATGCATGCACATGTATACAATGCCATTTCTAACTCTTTAGGTGTTTTAAATGCAAAGGGTACCGCGTTCTTAACTTTAGAAAATGAATATCTGTATAATAGCTAAGTACCATCAAGAAATCATCTGAAAACCCGTGTCAAGCATCGACACCAAATAGGAATCATATCTGTCTCAATATCGGGCTCCGTCAGTCCGGATCGGCCCATATCATAAATCTCACGACAACGGTCGGTATCCTCCGGATATCCGCCGCGCCAGACATCACCGGTAGGTAGTCTTCCCCTGCCAGGCTCATCGTCTACAACTCGATCTTCTTGCCCCGGGGTACCATACCGGGCCCACCATGTACCCGAGACGGTTCATCCACTCCTCGAATCGGGTCTCGAAATCCAACAGAAAACATGAAAACTCATGGTGGACGACACATACATCACGAGAAAACCGCAACTTTGTTTTAAGAAAATGATGAATATAAGCTTTTGTTAAATTCTTGCGGTTTTCCCCAAAAATCCAGAAATCGCAGAAATACTGAAATCCTCAAGAAAATCATAATGTTCACATGTTATATATATAATAAATGTCTATGATATCAATGTATATGATGTGAATTTTAGCTAGAATCTATGTAAATATGATGATGATGCGAGGTATATGCATGCTATGCAATTTCATATATCATGTATGAATGCAAAAGGCGATATTAAGTTAAACAGGTTTTCTAGTGCACGTGGCATGGCAATTACCAAAGGCGTGTGTGTCACATGAATAGTGCGCGTGCAACAGATACCAATGGTAATGGTGTTCATGCCCTACGAAGTGTTATCGCATATGTGCATATGAATATCCATGCAATCTAGCATATTATTAACTATAAGGGTATGCAATGTCAATGAAGGGGTAAGCTAACTAACAACATGAATCTTACAAGGGATAAGGAAATCCTAACTAGGGTGCGCATCGCGCCATCCAGACGATTTCCCCATAGATGAATACATCTACTCACCTGAAATCCCCGCTAATCCGATCCGGCCACCGCCTTGCCTTTTCGTGCCGTATCCGAAGTTTCCCCGACCGATCCTATATTTGCACAATATCAAGCATAAGATTACAAAACCTAACACAATGCAAGTCACAACATACAATTATCCACGCTCTCGTATTAATCATAGCATGCACTCGGTGCGCGGAAAAACGCACGAAAATCGCTAATCGTTAATTAGAATCGTCATTTCGGGGAAATCGACAAAACTACAACCCGACTAGACGAAACCCCGCGTTCGCGCACTCTAATAGTCCTATACGAAGCTAATTATATCGCTAACATAACACAATTCGGTCGCATTCCACTTTTCATAAAAATCTAGCAAGCAATTTTCTAGCCGATTCGATACAAACATCGCAATTTGTCGATTTAGCAAGCATATCATTACCCAATTAACCATTCTAATCAATTAGATAACCAAAACCCTAACTTAATTTTTACAACCATGTTTCAAACCCTAACTCAACATCAAAACCCATTCTTGATTTTTCATGAACAAGGATTTACACTAAATTAATACTTCAAAATTAGATTTTAGCACAATTAAACTACTAGTTAGCAAACTAGTTTAGAATTTTTACCTCACCAATTGAATCCTAGCATGATCAAGTCACCAAGAGAGCCTCCTTTCATCAAGTTCTCAAACAAATTAGGGTTTGGGAAATGTTGGATTAGGGTTTTGGTTTGAATAGAGATGGAAATTGTGAATTTTTGTTGAATTTTTAGCAAGAAAAGAAGCAAAAAGAAGTGGGGAGAATGGGGAATTCTGCAGCAAGAGGGGTCGGCCAGCAGCATGGGAGAGGAAATGGGGAAATTTTGAGAAGTTTCTAGGTTCCAAAACACCCCATAATATCATTTAATGCTTTCATGTCAACCTTTTTACAAAAAAACCCATTTTTACTTCTTTTTTCACAAATTTTCCCACCCTAAAACCAAAAGTTTGCAAGACATCATATAATTTTATTAACACCATATTTTAGCTTATAAAGACTCCTAATTATGAAATTTACCTAATTACATTTGTATTTATCACTAATTTAATGTATTTAAAAAGGCTTAAAATAATAAAAAAAATAATTAATTACGATTTTTTTTTTATTTAACTAGAAAATTATAAGTGACATTTTAGTGACAAAATTATAGTAATATCTTATCTAAATTTTGTATAATTAGGTCTACAATGAAAAATACCTATTTTGACTTTTTACGGAAAAAGCCGAAAAATTAGCCGATTATCGAAAAACTGCCTAAACGATTTTCGAAGGGTTACAACTAGGTTATAAACTTTGTGAAGAGAACACCCTATAATACCCAAGCAAGTGTATAGGATGATGAAATAGGAAGTGGGCTCACTTTAGATTTTATTTTCTCACATGATATCACCATTTTCCTTGGAGTTAGAGAGCTAGAGGAAGAAGATGAAGAAAAATGAAGAATGAAAAGATCAAGTGGTGAATTGCAACCATGAGTGAGTTAGTATCATGCACTAACTCTTGTAGAGACATAACCATGGCTAATTATAATGGTTTGGTTAATAAATATCTTAAGTGAGACAAAATAAGTGGACTTTGTCAAAAATGCTTCAACTTCTCCAAGCTTCCAAGCACGACAAAATGCTCACTAATTTTGAATTATTAAGATAAATAAAAACCTAAATTATAATTAGCATGGTGTATGTCATACACACACCCATATTTGCATGTATCATCAATCATGATAGAAACATATACACTAGTATATATCACATATATACTTAATACATTATCAAGTGAGAAAAACAATCTTAGTTGAACCAATATTAGTTAATGTAAAGTAATACATCAAATATATAATTATAAATTAAATCATTAAATCAACAATTGATTTAATGATTCGGTCATATCATATATAACCGACTAATATCTCATGTATCAATCTATCAAATCAACACTTGATTCGATAACCCGGCTATATAGCATATAACCGACCGATGATACAAATCGTGAGAATAGAATACGGTATCAAATACACATATTAATTTCGGTCCTGCACATATCTCATATGTGCTCCTACTCCGTTTCTCCTGAGCCAGGAAACCTCTGTATAGGAGTCTAAAGACTCATCAATACGCTGCCAGTAGGTGATGATCATATCAAACACCCACAAACCGCAAGAGGCGTCCTAAACGTAACGGCCACCCGGGTATTGAGCGATCAGAAAATCAACAAGCAAGCCTGCTCATACTCCTGTGAATCCAATCAGTAACACTACCACACAGTCCGGTCTGTTCGTCTGATCTGTCGCATATCTCGCCTAGGGGTGGTAAACGTCAGGCCCCAGTAGCTTGATAGGTCATGCCGATGTAAGGTCCATAACGGGCGTGAAACTACTGATAACACTTACCATTAAATCACATCTACCCTAGCTAGGTATTTCAGTTATGACTAATCGAGTATAGCGCAACATCAACCCCCAATACCGAGAGAGACGAATCCCCTTCTATCACTCATTTCCTCCATGTGACTCGGGACTGTACCCAAAAACCTCATGTTTGCACGACTCAGTAGTGCCTGATAGGGTAGAAATCAAAGCACAGTGGGAGATACACAAGACTCTATGACGATCTCGGGTCGACATACTAACCTGTACCAGTCACCAGAGAACTGCTATCTGACGTGAGGTACAATACCATCTAGAAGTTCTCGGCAAGTCCGTTCAGCGTACCCAGTCTCCACTGAGCACCCGTATACCATCTCTGATGTCAAACACCAATGGATATGGGATCATCCATCGCCCATCATCTGGGTCGAGAAGATATATGCTAGTCTACTCTGGAATATCGATGCCCCGTCTCGATATTCCCATGACTAGGAACATTGAAGGATGAACTCATGGACTACCCAGGCCCCACTAGTATGATTTGCATCATAATCCTGGAAGTTAAGTACACATCCTAAGCGCTTTATCAACATGTAACAGAGAGACAATAAGTATACATGTTAAGATAAAGAGCAACCAGATAGTGTACTATCATGTCGAGCAAGATAGCCATCCCTATATATGTCCCAGCATCCACTATAATATGCATCTCATGTACAATAATGGCCTCTAGGGCATACATACAACTAACAATCTCCCACTTGTACTAAGGCCAGTTGTTGCAGTATAGGATACCCACTACCCTATAAAAGTCTCTCGCAGGAAAGGCCTCAGTGAGTGGATCCGCCGTGTTAACCTCTGAGTCTATTCTCCTAACCTCGATCTCTTGGAGATCAACCATCTCCATGATCAGGTGATACTGCCTTAGAATATGTCTGGGTCACCGATGGGACCGGGGTTCCTAGACCAAAGCCACACCTCCATTGCTACACAATGGTGGGAACCTAGTTCATCTCATGAACAAATATACACCCAGACTTCCTCTTTGGTAGCATCTTTGGTAGCGATGTATCAAGACTTTATCGTCTAGTTTGTCACGGTATCTAGCTTGGAACTCTTCCAACATACCGTCCCTCCACTGAGGGTAAAGACAATGCCTGTGACTGACATTTAGTCGTCCTTACCACCCTGAAAGCTATCCAGTGATTCTCCCCAGGATCGATTGATACCCTCTCACTACACCTAGTGAGTATCCTAACATCCTCTTAGATCTATCTCATAGATCCAGAAACCAGATTTAGGAGGTGTCACCTAGATCCTATATGGAGAATCTATATGATAAGAGGAGATTGACCGAGTGTAGCATAGGAAACACCTTCCCTATCAAGAGTATGTCATCTACGTACAATACGAGGAAGACCACCTTACTCTCTACTACCTTTTTGTATATACAAGGTTCATCTTCCGTTTTGATGTAGTCAAACGCTTTGACTACCATATCAAAACAGATGTTCCAACTCCGCGATGTCTGCTTTAAAGCAACTTGCACACATTTCTGCTGCTCCCACTGTTTACGAAGCCCTCTGGCTGTGTTCTTATAGACGCTCTTTTCTAAATCACTATTCAGAAAAGCAGTCATGACACCCAACCACCAGATATCATAGTCATGGTATGTAGCAAATGGCAAGTAGGATTTGGATGGACTTAAGCATAGGTACTGGAAAAAGGTTTCATCATTATCCACTCCTGGTCAATGACGAGAACCTTTAACAAGTCTAGTTTTGAAAGTCTCAACTTTTTCATCTACACCAAATAATCTTCTCAAGATATACTTGCTCCTGATGGGAATTTAACCCTTCAGATATAGCAACCAAAGTCCATACTTTGTTGGTGTATATAGATTCCATCTCAGATCTCTAAGCATTCAGCCATTCTTACAGAGTCCCCACTCTTGATGGCCTGCTCGATACTAATTGGGTCATCATCTCATGATACAATCCTCGCTCCCACTGTCATCGAGAAACCTAAGTATCTCTCAGATGGATGAGGAACTCTACCAGATCGGCGAAGAGGCCAAGGTTCGTTGGGAACTATTGAATCCACCGGTTCTACCAAATCATCAGCTGTAGTTTGTATAGCTGGAACTCCTTCCAGTTCTACATACTGACCTTGTCCGGAATTTGCTTTTAGACATAGGCCGGGCAACCCAAATCTTAACTTGCTTAAGACATAGGTTCTTTCCATACCATATCACATATGGAGTGGTAGGCACTGATTTGATTGGAACCAAATTCAATAGGTATGCAGCTTCCCCAAGCGCATAACCCCCAAAAGGAAATAGGTAACTCAGTAGTACTCATCATAGAGCGCACCATATCTCATAGGGTGCGATTGCTACGCCCCGATACACCGTTGTGCTGTGGTGTATACGGAGGAGTAATACTGAGAAAGAATATCATTCTTCTTTAGAATAATCCAAGAATTCCATGCACAAGTATTCTCCTCCCTGATGTCATTAAAGGACATAATACTTTTACCCGTTTTTGGTTCTCTACTTCTGACTTATATTCTATGAATTTCTCAAAAGCTTCAAAATTATGTTTCAATAGGAACACATGTCTGAATCTTGAGAGATCATCAGTGAATGTAAGGAAGTACAAAGAACCAGTCCTGGCATGTGTAGACAAGGGACCTACATACATCGCTATGTATCAGTCCCAAGGGTTCACTAACCCTTTCTCTGTTTTAAGTAAACGGAGCTATGGTCATCTTATCTTTGTGACATGACTGGCAAGTTTCACAAGATATAAATTCAAACCGATTTAAATATGCATCTAAATGTAACTTAGCTAGTCGGATCGCATTGATATGACCTAGTCTACAATGCCTCAAGAAGGATTCGTTCATTTCTGAACTCTTCCTCTTGTGTGTGTTCTGTACGTTAAGAACTGTGGTTTGATTTAGAACATATATGCTTTTAGATAATGTGCCTGAACCGATCAACACTTTGATATAGGAAATGTTCAAAACATTATCCAGCAATACAAAATTATATCCTTCTTTATATGATAAAGAGATTGATATAATGTTGCATATCAGGTTCGGTATCTAATAATATTCGTTCAGAATCAATGTATTTAGTAATACAAGTTGATATCTGCCAACACCTTGGCTGCAACAATTGCACTATTCTCTATACTTAGAGACATATCACCTATTCCCAGTTCTCTACCTATCTGTAGCCCATGTAACAGATTACATATGCGGGATCCTGATCCAGTATCACATACCCAGGATGTAGAGAATACTGAGAAACAGTTCTTTGTAACGAACACACCTGAAGTAGATGCATCTATCATGCACTTTCTTCATTTGGGCGGCATAGGAATCCTGGTATTCCCCTATTACCTGCTCGATTTTATAACAATTATAAGTTGGAGCGGGACCAACGTTTCCCAACACAGTATAACAAGCGGGTTCGGTCAATACATCCATATTATTATCTTGATTAAGGCGTGACATGGTCACTACCCGGAGAGAGAGAGAGAAGAAAACACTCTGCGTGCGCTCTTGCAAGATTAGATTGGTTATATATATTTTATCTAATCAGGATGGCTCCCACTGTTTTTATCAAATCTTCCTTCAAACCTTAAAAGAAAAGACTAGCCAGGATTGATTACACGCTACAAGTTCGCCAATCTTTCAGCCAGGCCAGTGTCGATACTTTGAGGGAGGTTCCCCGTTCTTTCACACGGACCTAATTAAAATAAAACTCATTTTTCCAGGGGCGTAACCTCGTTGACACCTTTCTAGACCTCTACTTGATCGGCTAATTGTAAAGTGCAAAACTCTCCCAGGAGTAACAATTACTCGCAGTGGGTATCAGGATCCAACTATCTCATAGAAGGTATGCAATCTCATTGCAAATTTCAACACTTGAAACTCCCGATAATGGTTTTTACCCCTAGCACTTATGACCTTGGTTATGGTCAACAAATAATAAGCACTAATCAAGTTCTACCCGTCATTTCGTGATTAATTAGACCCACCTACATGACCCTTGGCTAAGGTCAACAAAGTCACATGATTGTCCTAACTAATCGCATCATATGCTGTGTAGGAAGACATCACTTAGATACCGCACACTACGCCTTGGCTAAGGTCAACAAACGTAGCACGAATACTAATACTCTACTTCCTAAAATGACGGAGGGTTGCGGATGGTTTTTAAGAAAACCTTTAACGCTTTGAACTTGATATCGTTGTAGAATCGAATGGTTTAAAATGGAGTGTTTATGAAGCTTTTGCTAGTATCGCTACGGAGGTCACTCCCGGTGAAGGGATCTCAGTTCTTTCCTCGTCGAATGAAGTGCAGGATATTCACAATACCACTATGCAAAGCAAGAACTAGAAAAGCAATCAAATGACAAAACTGAGGGTTGTAGCATTTGCTAGTTATTGCTAAAGAGGTCACTCCCGGTGAAGGGATCTTGGCTCTTTCCTAATCGAATGAGGTGCTGGATATTCTACAAGGAATACCACTATGTAAAGCAACAACTAGAGCTACCTATTTTTGAAAATTCGATTCCACAATATCTTTAGGTTTATTTTCTTTCATTAATCACATTAATGAATGTCCCATCATTTAAGTTACCTAAGCATCACAGATAAATACAACGTACGCTTATGCCATCCGCATTCGCCTCGATGTCCCGTCATGCACCGTTAGGTTAGGTAACTAACGGCAGAGCGGGGCAAGGCTAGCACGGGTGTAAAACATAAGCAACGGCTATATAATATATCATATATACTATATATAGTATCTATCTCAATATATCAAATGATCATATCACATATATCAGCATCAGAAGACAATATGTGAAATATTGGATATACTAGGATGTCCATGTTTTATTTTGAGCCTGTATAAAACACGGATTCCACGGTCATGATGAATAGCCAAATCCCACATCCCTAGACCCCTACGAGAGCGGCAAGCAATCCTACCAATTCTAGAGTTAGGAGACCCGGTCTCGACGCCTCGAGATGGTCTCCCACTGGACTCTAGAACCCGGTTACTTGTGCTCCCCTCCTTGGGTCTATCCTAATGCGGAAAAGTAAATAATATACATCAACGGTGACATCTTCCTCAACCCGGAAGTGCCCCAATAAAAGAATATTACATACAATGAATTTTACATTACTGTAAATGAAAAACTCTCATCTCATATATGTAGGGTTCCTAGGCACCCTAATGAGGTCTCACAAGGCATCAACCATGCCAATTTAAAATTTTACGGTGCCGAGAAACCCTAAACTACGGATCGTTAGCTAGATGTCTAGGCGAAAAAGCAACCTAGTTAACACTTAACTAAGAGTACGGAAATACAACCTTTGTAGATCCGGTCCTCCACCTCCACGGCTCCGTGATGAAGTCATCTCCGCTGTCCAAATCAAAATCCGGGCTCTAGCGTCGGCTTCATCGGAGAAATGGCGAGCTAGGTCGTCGATGTCCATGCCGAAGATGATCTATGTCGAAGCATCGCTAAATCAAGCTCCGACTTCACCAAGTCAAGAAACTTGTGAAGAAAACACACTCTACTACTTGGCAAGAGGTAGAGGATGAAGAAATAGGAAGTGGGTAGACTTTAGAATTGGATTTCTCACTCATTTCCATCAATCACCATTGATGGAGCTTAGTTTCTCTTCTTGAAGAAGAAGAAGAAGAAGAAGATAAAGCATGATAAGTTAATTCAAAAAAGAAAAGAATAATCAAATCTTATCATGACTAAACCATGGTCAAGTGTAGAGTATTAATCATGGTTGAAAGGAATGGTTAGGGTTAAGCATGAGACAAAATGGTCACATAGTCAATACTTCATGAATCTTCATGAATAAAACAAAGAATGCCACCATTTCATCTTATGTTTATATTTTCCAAAAATAAAAACAAATGAATAAATGAATAATCAAATAAAAACCCTAACCATTTCTTTAACCAAGGTTTAATTCTTTACACAAACCCTAATTTGCATGTATCATTAAACATGATACAAACAAGTGCACAAAATCATATCGCATATGCAATGCGCACAAGCGAGCGAGAAAATCCGTTTAAAGTGAACCGATACTAATTAATGCAAAGTAATATATCAAATATATAATTATACATTAAATCATTAAATCAACACTTGATTTAACGATCCGGTCATATCGCATATAACCGACTAGTATCCAATGTATCGGCTTATCGAATCAATCCTCGATTCGATAACTAGGTTATATCGCATACAACCATTCGACACATTCTTCGTGAGAATGGAATACGGTATCACATACACGCATTATTCTCGGTCCCGCACATATCTCATATGCGCTCCTATTTCGTTTCGCTTGATTCAGGAAACCTCTGTGTAGGACTCTAAAGACTCGTCAATACGCCGGCAGCAGATGATGATCATATCAAACACCCACAAGCCGCAAGCGGTCTGCTAAACGTAACGACCACCCGGGTATTGAGCGATCTGAAGATCGACGAGCAAGCCCGCTCACACTCCAGTGAATCCAACCAGTAACACTACCGTACAGTCCGGTCTGATCGTCTGATATGTCGCATATCTCGCCTAGGGGTGGTAAACGTCAGACCCCAATAGCTCGATAAGTCGTGTCGATATGAGGTCTATAACATTCGAGAAACTACTGGTAACACTTACCAGTAAATCTCAGCAACCCTGGCCAGGGATTTCCTGTTATAGCCAATCGAACACAGCGCAACATCAACTCCCTATACCGGGAGAGACGAATCCCCTCCTATCGCTCATTGCCTCCATGTGACTCGGGACTGTACCCAAAAACCACCGTTTTGCATGCCCTCTTGGACGTGGTAAGGTGGAAATCAAAGCACAGTGGGAACCACACAAGACTCTATGACGATCTCGGGTCTACAGACTAACCTATACCAGTGTCACCAGAGAACTGCCATCTGACGTCAGGTATAATACCATCTGGGAGTTCTCGGCGAGTCCGTCCAGTGTACCCAGTCTCCACTGAGCACCCGTATATCATCTCTGATGTTAAACACCAATGGATATGGGATCATCCATCGCCCATCTGTATGGGTCGAGAAGGTATACGCTAGTCTACTCTGGTATATCGATGCCCCGTCTCGATACACCCATGACTAGGGACCTTGAAGGATGTACTTATAGACTACCATGTCCCCACTAGTATGATCCGCATCATAGTCCAGGTAGTCAAGTACACATCCTAAGGGCTTTACCAACATGTAACAGAGAGACAATCAGCATACACGTTAAGGTAAAGGGTAACCAGATAGCATACTATCATGTCGAGCGAGAAAGTCCTCCCTATATATGTCCCAGCATCCACTACAATATACATCCTATGTATAGTAATGGCCTCTAGGGCATACATATAACTAACAATCTCCCACTTGCACTAGGGCCATCTGTAGCAGTGGTTGTAGTATCTCATACTCAACCATCCCATAAAAATCTCTCTCTGGGAACAGGCCTTTGTGAGTGGATCCGCTGTGTTGTCCTCTGAGTCTACTCTCCAAACCTCGATCACCCTGGAGATCAACTACCTCCATGATCAGGTGATGCTGCCTCAGAATATGTCTGGATCACTGATGGGACGGGCGCTTCTTGGCATAAGCCACAACTCCATTGTCTCACAATGGTTGGAACGTAGTTCATCTCATGAACCTTTATACACCCAAACAGCTTCTTTGGTAGCATCTTTAGTAGCGATGTATCCTGCCTTTATCGTCTAGTATGTCACGGTATCTAGCTTGGAACTCTTCCAACATACCGTTCCTTTACTGAGGGTAAAGACAATGCCTGCGACTGACATTCAGTCGTCTATATCACCCTGGAACTCTTCCAGTGATTCTCCCCAGGATCGATTGATACCATCTCACTACAACTAGTGAGAATCCTAACATCCATTTAGATCTATCTCATAGATCCAAAACCTAGGATTTAGTAGGTATCACTTTGATCCTATATGGAGAATCATTGTGATAAGCGGAGATTGATCGAGCGTAGCATAAGAAACTCCTTTCTTATCAAGAGTATGTCATCCACGTACTCTACGAGGATCACCACCATACTCCCTACTACCTTTTTGTTTATACAAGGTTCATCTACCATTTTGATGATGTCAACTTCTTTGACTAATCCATCAAAACGGATGTTCCAACTCCGCGATGCCTGCTTTATCAGATAAAACATCTTGCACACGTTTCCGCTGCTCCCACTGTTTACGAAGCCCTCTGGCTGTGTACTTATAGACGCTCTCTTCCAAAGCATCATTTAGAAAAGCAGTCATGACACCCAACCACCAGATATCGTAGTCATGGTATGTAGCCGTGGCAAGTAGGATCTGGATGGACTTAAGCATAGATCCTTAGAAAAGGTTTCAACATAATCCATACCTGGTTAATGATGCAAACCTTTAACAAGTCTAGCTTTGAAAGTCTCAACTTTTCCATGTACACCAAGTAATCTTCTCAAGATATACTTGCTCCTGATGGGGATTTAACCCTTCAGATATTGCAACCAAAGTCCATACTTTGTTGGTGTATAAGGATTCCATCTCAGTTCACTAAGCATCCAGCCATTCTTACAGAGTCCCACTCCTGATGGCCAGCTCGAAACTAGTTGGGTCATCATCTCATGATGCAATCCTCGCTCCCACTGTCATAGAGAAACCGAAGTATCTCTCAGGTGGGTGAGGAACCCTACTAGATCGGCGGAGAGGCTGAGGTTCGTTGGTTACTATTGAATCCTTTGGTTCTATCAAATTATCAGCTGTAGTTTGTATAGCTGGAACTATTCCAGTTCTACATAACAGACCTTGTCTCGAGCTTGTCCGGATTTTGCTTTCAGACATAGCCCGGACAACCCCAAATCTTAACCAACTTAAGATATGGGCTCTTCCCTTTCCATATCACATATGAAGTGGTAGGCACTGATTTGATTTGAACCCTATTCAATAGGTATGTGGCTTCTCAAGCGCATAACTCCCAAAAGGAAATAGGAAACTCAGTAGTACTCATCATAGAGCACACCTTATCATATAGGGTATGATTGCTCCGCCCCGATATACCATCGTGCTATGGTGTATACGGAGGAGTAATGCTGAGAGAGAATCTCATTCTCCTTTAGAATAGTCCAGAAATTCCATGCTCAAGTATTCTCCTCCTCGAACACATCAAAGGACATAATACTTATACCCGTATTGGTTCTCTACTTTTATCTTATATTCTATGAATATCTCAAAAGGTTCGGACTTGTGTTTCAACAGGAAAGTATGTCTGAATCTTGAGAGATTATCAGAGAATGTAATGAAGTACAAAGAACCAGTCTTGGCATGTGTAGACATGGGACCTACATACATCATCATGTATCATCCCAAGAGTTTACATAACTCTTTCTCTGTTTCCAATAAACGGAGCTATGGTCATTTTATCTTTGTGACATGACTGGTGAGTTTCACAAGATGTAAATTCAAACTAATTTAAATATGCATCTACATATAACTTCAGCTAGTCGGGTCGCATTGATATGACCTAGTCTACAATGCCTCAAGAAGGATTCGTTCATTTCTGAACTCTTCCTCTTGTGTGTGTTCCGTATACTAAGAACTGTAGTTTGATTTAGAACATTAATGCTTTTAGATAACGTGCCTGAACCGATCAACTTTTGATATAGGAAATGTTCAAAACATTATCCAACAATACAAAATTTTATCATTTCTTTACTAATAAAGAGACTGATATGATTTTGTATATCAGGTTCGGTATCTAATAACATTCGTTCAGAATCAATGCATTTGGAATACAGGGTGACAGTGACCAACAGACTTGGCTGCAACTCTTGCCCCGTTTTCTGCCTCATGAAACTTATCACCCGTTCTCAGTTCTCTACCTATCTGTAGCCCTATGTAACAGATTACATATCTGGGATCCTGATCTGGTATCACATACCCAGGACGTAGAGGATACGGAGAAAAAGTTTTTTGTAATGAACACACCCGAAGATGATGCATCAGCATGCACTCTCTTCGTTTGGGCGGCACGGGAATTCTGGTAATCCCCAATTTCCTGCTCTGTCTTATAACAATTATAAGTTGGAGCGGGACCAACGTTCCCCAGCTCAGTATAACAAGCGGGTTCGGTCAATATTCCGTATTATTATCTTGATTAAGGCGTGATATGGTCGCTACCTGGAGAGAGAGAGAGAAGAAAACACTCAGCGTGCGCTCTGTCAAGAATAGATTGGTTATTATTTTATCTAATCAGGATGGCTCCCACTGCTTTTTATCAAATCTTCCTTCAAACCCTAAAAGGAAAGACTAGCCAGGATTAATTACACACTACAAGTTCGCCAATCTTTCAGCCAGGCCAGTGTCGGTACTTTGAGGAAGGTCCCCCGTGCTTTCGCACGATCCTAATTAATGTAAACCTCGTTTTCCCAGAGGCGTAACCTCGTTGACACCTTTCTAGACACCTACTTGATCGGCTAATTGTAATATGTAAAACTCTCCCAGGAGTAACTCTTACTCGCAGCGGGTATCGGGATCCAACTATCTCATAGAAGGTATGCAATCTCATTGCAAATTTCAACACTTGAAATTCCCGATAATATTTTGCCCCTAGCTCGCTATGACCTTGACGGAGGCCAAACAACCCATAGTCCGCTAGTCAAGTTCAACCCGTCATTTCCTGATTGAATTAAACCCACCCGCACGACCCTTTACGGAGGCCAAACAACGCCGTACTAATACCCTAATCCAATCGCATCATATGCTAGCAGATAAGCACTAGTTAGCTACCGTACACTACGCCTTGACGGAGGCCAAACAACCGCAGCACGAATACTAACTAGTACGTATCTGAAATGACGGAGGGCTACGACAGGTTTTTCTGAAAACCTATTGCGTAATGAACTTGATATCGCTGTAGAATCAAATGATTTTAAAATGGAGTGCTTTTGAGGCTTTTCTAGTTTTGCTAAAGGAGTCACACCCGGTGAAAGGATCGTCGGTCCTTTCCTCGTCAAATGAGGTGCGGGATATATCATATATATCACTGTGCAAAGCAGAAACTATAAAAGCAATCAAAAGACAAACCGAGTGTGTAGCATCTGCCAGTTATTGCTAAAGGAGTCACTCCCGGTGAAGGGATCTCGGTCCTTTCCTCGTCGAATGAGGTGCAGGATATATCACATATACCGCTGTGCAAAGCAAGAACTGTAGCTACCTGTTTTATTTTGAAATTCGATTCTACAACATCTTAGGTTTCTTTTATTTCATTAATCACATTAATGAAGTCCCATCATTTAAGTACCTAAACATCACAGATAAATACGACATACACTTATGCCATCCGCATTCGCCTCGATGTCCCCTCGTGCACCGTTAGGTTAGGTAACTAACGGCAGAGTGGGGCAGGGCTAGCACGGGTGTAAAACATAAGTAACGCCTATATAATATATCATATATACTATATACAGTATCTATCACAGAACATATCACATGATCACATCACAGATATCGCAGCAGAAGAATCATATGAAATATTGGATATACTAGGACGTCCGTGTTTTCAATACGAGCCAGTATAAAACACGGATTCCACGGTCGTGATGAATAGCCAAACCCACACCCCTAGACCCCTACGAGAGCGGCAAGCAACCCTACCAATTCTAGAGTTAGGAGACCCGGACTCGACTCCTCGAGTTGGTCTCCCACTGGACTCCAGAACCCGGTTACTTGTGCCCTCCTCCTTGGGTCTATCCTAGTGCGGAATAGTAAATAATATACAACAACGGTGACAACTTCCGCAACCTGGAAGTGCCCCAATAAAAGAATATTACATACAAGTTTTTACATGAATGAAAATGAAAAACACTCATCTCACATAAAAACCCCCGGCTATTCAAACACGACGATCCAATATAACATATCCAGCAACACATAACATCTCATGTCATCAACGTAAGTAAATATGCGCATCCCAATTGTCGTTGACATATAGCAACGAAACCGGCGATATCACATATTACACTTACGGTCACAGAAAAGAAAGTGTAAAACTACAACAGTTGGAATCTGCAACCACCTCAGACATCACATGTCTGACCAAATGAATTTCTTAGACATCGCATGCCTAACAATTATAAACCCCGCATTTTAGTCTCAAAATCGAAAACTCTTTTCAATATCAAGTCGGGTAATTCAACAAGATTCCCGGCATCCTGATCGAATGCTCGTCGCAAACTTCAGTAGACGGCCGCACCCCCGACGCCGTCGACGAAGTGCACCAAGGCGGAACACCGCCACCGCGAGCACCCAAACGGATGCTTTCGGCGACGGGGTTCTCCTACAGTCACTTGGTCGGGGCTATGGAGTGAGGCTGTCTATTAAGTTTACCCGGCGAGTATCCGCGTACGCTACGTGATTGCGACGGACTTTTGATCACATCAAAATTCCGTGGCAACCGATCAAGTGAGACTAAACTGCTATGTTTATAACATTCATTCAGTTATCACATAACTCATCGTGAATTCCAATTATTGTATCCCATTCCAGATAAATAGAAAATGTTAAACTTTTCGATCGAACAGTCAAACACCCAAGTTTTTCCGATACAGATCAACACATGAAACAAGTCTAACAACATTCAGTTCGTGCCTCAGTACCAACGGTCCAGCCGTAGAAGGGTCAAGCCAACGCCTCACATGTGGCACGCCGTACTGCCCCAAACCCGAAGGTTCAAAGGGCAGTTCAAGACGGTCACATAATCGAGTTAAGGTTTGTTGTCTTCTAGAGGGTCCATCGAGTTACTTGCACTACTTAGAACGTCGTTAAACTATGGAAAAATCCAACACTTGGAAATTTCCCGACAGGGGAAAAATTGGGTATTTATATCCGGTCGAACTTTTTAACATATTCTAAAATTTATCCGGAAAGCCACATAGACAAAATTTGATACTCCGATCGAAACACCGAATCCCCAAATCAATCCCAGAAAATTCAACTCTAGAAAAAATATTAAAAATTCCCAGAAACATCACCACTGGAAACTAAGAATCACTGTGCAAAATAAATTAAATATTGTGGCCGTACGGCCGTGGATCCGCCGCATGAGCCTTGCTCATGCCGCGGAACCGCGGTGGGAAAGTTAAATTAGGTCCACGAAATTTACAGTAATTCCTAGAAAACCCTGCTTGATTTTCTGCATATTTTTAATGTTGAAAAATCCCAGATTTTATAAAAAGGACAGAGAGCATGTAGGAAATGGGTTTTCGGGTTCGATCGGACTTCAAATTGCGTCTAGACTTCGCCTAAGGCTCTAACTAGGCTCTGATACCACTGTAGGGTTCCTAGGCACCCTAATGAGGTCTCACAAGGCATCAACCATGCCAATTTAAAATTTTACGGTGCCGAGAAACCCTAAACTACGGATCGTTAGCTAGATGTTTAGGCGAAAAAGCAACCTAGTTAACACTTAACTAAGAGTACGGAAATACAACCTTTGTAGATCCGGTCCTCCACCTCCACGGCTCCGTGATGAAGTCATCTCCGCTGTCCAAATCAAAATCCGGGCTCTAGCGTCGGCTTCATCGGAGAAATGGCGAGCTAGGTCGTCGATGTCCATGCCGAAGATGATCTACGTCGAGACATCGCTAAATCAAGCTCCGACTTCACCAAGTCAAGAAACTTGTGAAGAAAACACACTCTACTACTTGGCAAGAGGTAGAGGATGAAGAAATAGGAAGTGGGTAGACTTTAGAATTGGATTTCTCACTCATTTCCATCAATCACCATTGATGGAGCTTAGTTTCTCTTCTTGAAGAAGAAGAAGAAGAAGAAGATAAAGCATGATAAGTTAATTCAAAAAAGAAAAGAATAATCAAATCTTATCATGACTAAACCATGGTCAAGTGTAGAGTATTAATCATGGTTGAAAGGAATGGTTAGGGTTAAGCATGAGACAAAATGGTCATATAGTCAATACTTCATGAATCTTCATGAATAAAACAAAGAATGCCACCATTTCATCTTATGTTTATATTTTCCAAAAATAAAAACAAATGAATAAATGAATAATCAAATAAAAACCCTAACCATTTCTTTAACCAAGGTTTAATTCTTTACACAAACCCTAATTTGCATGTATCATTAAACATGATACAAACAAGTGCACAAAATCATATCGCATATGCAATGCGCACAAGCGAGCGAGAAAATCCGTTTAAAGTGAACCGATACTAGTTAATGCAAAGTAATATATCAAATATATAATTATACATTAAATCATTAAATCAACACTTGATTTAACGATCCGGTCATATCGCATATAACCGACTAGTATCCAATGTATCGGCTTATCGAATCAATCCTCGATTCGATAACTAGGTTATATCGCATACAACCATTCGACACATTCTTCGTGAGAATGGAATACGGTATCACATACACGCATTATTCTCGGTCCCGCACATATCTCATATGCGCTCCTATTTCGTTTCGCTTGATTCAGGAAACCTCTGTGTAGGACTCTAAAGACTCGTCAATACGCCGGCAGCAGATGATGATCATATCAAACACCCACAAGCCGCAAGCGGTCTGCTAAACGTAACGGCCACCCGGGTATTGAGCGATCTGAAGATCGACGAGCAAGCCCGCTCACACTCCAGTGAATCCAACCAGTAACACTACCGTACAGTCCGGTCTGATCGTCTGATATGTCGCATATCTCGCCTAGGGGTGGTAAACGTCAGACCCCAATAGCTCGATAAGTCGTGTCGATATGAGGTCTATAACATTCGAGAAACTACTGGTAACACTTACCAGTAAATCTCAGCAACCCTGGCCAGGGATTTCCTGTTATAGCCAATCGAACACAGCGCAACATCAACTCCCTATACCGGGAGAGACGAATCCCCTCCTATCGCTCATTGCCTCCATGTGACTCGGGACTGTACCCAAAAACCACCGTTTTGTACGCCCTCTTGGACGTGGTAAGGTGGAAATCAAAGCACAGTGGGAACCACACAAGACTCTATGACGATCTCTGGTCTACAGACTAACCTGTACCAGTGTCACCAGAGAACTGCCATCTGACGTCAGGTATAATACCATCTGGGAGTTCTCGGCGAGTCCGTCCAGTGTACCCAGTCTCCACTGAGCACCCGTATATCATCTCTGATGTCAAACACCAATGGATATGGGATCATCCATCGCCCATCTGTATGGGTCGAGAAGGTATACGCTAGTCTACTCTGGTATATCGATGCCCCGTCTCGATACACCCACGACTAGGGACCTTGAAGGATGTACTTATAGACTACCATGTTCCCACTAGTATGATCCGCATCATAGTCCAGGTAGTCAAGTACACATCCTAAGGGCTTTACCAACATGTAATAGAGAGACAATCAGCATACACGTTAAGGTAAAGGGTAACCAGATAGCATACTATCATGTCGAGCGAGAAAGTCCTCCCTATATATGTCCCAGCATCCACTATAATATACATCCTATGTATAGTAATGGCCTCTAGGGCATACATATAACTAACAACATAAAAACCCCCGGCTATTCAAACACGACGATCCAATATAATATATCCAGCAACATATAACATCACATGCCATCAACATTAGTAAATATGCGTATCCCAATTGTCGTTGACATATAGCAATGAAACCGGCGATACACCGCATATTACACTTACGGTCGCAGAAAAGAAAATGAATAATTACAACAGTTGGAATCCGCAACCACCTTAGACATCACATGCCTAACCAAATAAATTCCTTAGAAATCGCATACATAATAATTATAAACCCCGCAATTTAGTCTCGATCTCGAAAACACTTTTCAATATCAAGTCAGGCAATTCAACAAGATTCCCGACATCCTGATCGAATGCTCGTCGGAAAGTTTAGTAGATGGCCGCACCCCCCGATATCGACGACGAAGTGCACTAAGGCGGAACACCGCTGCTGTGAGCACCCTAATGGATGCTTTTGGCGACGGGGTTCTCCTACAGTCACTTGGTCGGGGCTGTGGGGGCGTGGCTATCTAATAATGCTACGCGGCGAGTATTCTCATACACAACGTGATTGCGACGGACTTTTGATCACATCAAAATCCCGTTGCAACAGATCAAAAGAGACTAAATTGCTAGATTTATAAAATTCAAATATTATGGATTCCAAATATTGTATCACAATATACTAGGCGATGTTAAACGTTTCGACCGAATCAACCAACACCCATATCACCCGATCAGATCAACATTTGAGCAAAGTTAAAGTATCCAAAACGTGCCACAGTACCTATGATCCGGCCGTAGAAGGGTCAAACCAACGTCTTACCTATGACACCGCGGAACTACGGGAAACCCTAGGGTTCAAGTCGCAGTTCCGAGGGCATAGAATTGAGTTAAGGGTTTTGTTCTTCTAGAGGGTCCATAGAGTTACTTGCACGATCATCGAATATAATTAACTTAGAAAATTCCAACTCTTGGAAAATTTCAGAGAGGGTCATGTGGTGATGTTCGAAGTTCGTTCGAACTGTTAAACATAGCCTAGGTTACAATTACAATGTTAAATTATATGACTACGAAACACTCCGTATTAGTC
Source organism: Agapanthus africanus (assembly GCA_030015575.1). Lineage (NCBI taxonomy): Eukaryota > Viridiplantae > Streptophyta > Magnoliopsida > Asparagales > Amaryllidaceae > Agapanthus > Agapanthus africanus. The sequence goes on from CM057340.1 coordinate 563,072,201, forward strand.
CTATATCAAAATTTACATCACATGATATTTTGGACTAAACAAACAATACCTGAAAGCCTAAATCCTAGAGTACAAAGCACAGAAGAAATTTGAGATGAAAAGGAGCCCAATGGGCCGGCCTCCTCGGAAATATTGGGAGAGTGCTCGGGTCAATTCCGAGCAATGGGTCTCAATTTTTTTCTGTGCACTATATGTACCACATACATGACTCTGCAGTTGTTTAAATAATTTTTACAGACCTTTTCAAAATCGACAGAGAGCAAAATCTGCAGGGTTTCAGAAATCGTATTTCGGAGTTGTTTCGGTTTCGTATTAATCTAAAATCGTCTAAGTTTCTAGTTTGGCTCTGATACCATGTTGGGATTTCCTCAGCACTTAGCCTAGGGTTTGCAAGCATTAAGTATGCCACAACAAAAATTTAAGGGGGTGCTAAGCAAACATCCAAGAATTCATACTAGAAAACTAGGGTAACAAAACAAAGTAATCAAACATTACAAGTAGTGAAGTGAGAATACACCCTTTGTAGACCGGTCCTTCACTTCTAAAGCTCCGTGTTGACGTCCCTTCGCTGCGATTATCGATCTCCCGAACTCTAGTATGGGTTCCCTCGGATAAATGAACAAGCTTGCTCGTAGTCTTTGAGGCTGAAGATGATCTATGTTGAGGAGACTCAAACTCAAACTAACCCTTCACTAGGTCATAAACTTTATGAAGAGAACACCCTATAATACCCAAGCAAGTGTATAGGATGATGAAATAGGAAGTGGTCTCACTTTAGATTTTATTTTCTCACTTGATATCACCATTTTCCATGGAGCTAGAGAGCTAGAGGAAGAAGATGAAGAAAAATGAAGAATGAAAAGATCAAGTAGTGAATTGCAACCATGGGTGAGTTAGTATCATGCACTAACTCTTGTAGAGACATAACCATGGCTAATTATAACGGTTTGGTTAATAAATATCTTAAGTGAGACAAAATAAGTGGACTTTGTCAAAGATGCTTCAAGCTTCTCCAAGCTTCCAAGCATGACAAAATGCTCACTAATTTTGAATTATTAAGATAAATAAAAGCCTAAATTATAATTAGCATGGTGTATGTCACACACACACCCATATTTGCATGTATCATCAACCATGATACAAACATGTACACTAGTATATATCACATATATACTTAATACATTATCAAGTGAGAAAAACAATCTTAGTTGAACCAATACTAGTTAATGTAAAGTAATACATCAAATATATAATTATACATTAAATCATTAAATCAACACTTGATTTAATGATCCGGTCATATCACATATAACCAACTAATATCTCGTGTATCAATCTATCAAATCAACACTTGATTCGATAACCTGGTTATATCGCATATAACCGACCGATGATACAAATCGCGAGAATAGAATACGGTATCAAATACACATATTAATCTCGGTCCCGCACATATCTCATATGTGCTTCTACTCCGTTTCGCCTGAGCCAGGAAATCTCTGTGTAGGACTCTAAAGACTCGTCAATACGCCGGCAGTAGGTGATGATCATATCAAACACCCACAAGTCGCTAGAGGCATGCTAAACGTAACGGCCACCCGGGTATTGAGCAATCAGAAGATCAACAAGCAAGCCTGCTCATATTCCTGTGAATCCAAAATCAGTAGCACTACCGCATAGTCCGGTCTATTCGTCTGATATGTCGCATATCTCGCCTAGGGGTGGTAAACGTCAGACCCCAGTAGCTTGATAAGTCATGCCGATATAAGGTCCATAACTGGCGTGAAACTATTGATAACACTTACCAGTAAATCACATCTACCCTAGCCAGGGATTTCAGTTATGACCAATCGAGTATAGCGCAACATCAACCCCCAATACCGGGAGAGGCGAATCCCCTCCTATCGCTCATTTCCTCCATGTGACTCGGGACTGTACGCAAAAACCACCTATTTGCATGACTCAGTAGAGCCGTGGTAGGGTGGAAATCAAAGTACAGTAGGAGAGACACAAGACTCTATGACGATCTCGGGTTGACAGACTAACCTGTACCAGTGTCACCAGAGAACTACTATCTGACGTGAGGTATAATACCATCCAGGAGTTCTGGGCGAGTCCGTTCAGCGTACCCAGTCTCCACTGAGCACCCGTATACCATCTCTGATGTCAAACACCAATGGATATGCGATCATCCATCGCCCATCACATGGGTCGAGAAGATATACGCTAGTCTACTCTGGAATATTGATGCCCCGTCTCGATATTCCCACGACTAGGAACATTGAAGGATGAACTCATGGACTACCCAGGCCCGACTAGTATGATCTGCATCATAATCCTGGAAGTCAAGTACACATCCTAAGGGCTTTATCAACATGTAGCAGAGAGGCAGTAAGTATACATGTTAAGATAAAGAGCAACCAGATAGCGTACTATCATGTCGAGTAAGAAAGTACTCTCTATATATGTCCCAGCATTCACTATAATATACATCTCATGTACAATAATGGTCTCTAAGGCATACATACAACTAACAGTCTAGGAAAGTGTGACTAAGGAAAGTGGTTACTTAATTAGGCCCGCTATTTTCGGTGATTCGTATAGCGAATACCTCCCACTTACCTGGCACTTACCTGACCACAAGAGTTATAAAGAGGTGGTAGAGGATCGATCCTGCGGCTTGTCCTTTGGAAGTCTAGGAGCGGTCTAGTGCTTGACCTAGGTAACCTTAGTTCTAGGGTTTGCTTGTGCATTTTGTGATTTGTTGAGTCAACTCTCATGTCCCACTTTCAAAGCAAAACAATCCAACTAGAGCTTAAATTTTTCTCTTTTCACCCTCCCTCCTCTTTCCCTCTTATAATGGGTAACCCAAATAAAAGAACTCTTGCCGAGATTTGCTATCCAGAACCAGATATTTCTTGTTATCGTAATCGCCTCGGTATACCATCCGACTCTATCATGTCTTTAAGAGATCGGATAAAAAAAGTGGAAAGAAACAGTTGGCCACCTCACTCTAGGTCCTATCAACCACATCAAAATTCTACATTTTTTCTGTTGATACTCCATCTAACACATGTGAGGGAACTCCTAAACACATGTCCATCGCTGAGTATATAGCGAGGACTAACGGCCAAAGTTTCAATCCGGTCAAACCGTTAGGACAACAAACACCACCACTTTCTAAAGATGATTTTGCTACTCGTTTTGCGGCGTATATGGCATCTATTGACAATCGCCAACCAACCAACAAATATAGATATTCTTCTTATCATAATGTTGATCCCACTCCTGCCCAATTTTCAAAACCATTAGATTCCTATCAATCCTACCCGACTTTTACACCTTCTTTAGACATTCCTTCTAATCAGTCATTTGAGAGTTTTACTTATTCACAAGAATTTCAATCTTACGCTGAAACCCCTTACCGACCCATGTCTAGTCTTGAACGGACCGTGGAAGAATATCGGGTAACGTCGCGCCGCGCCATAGAGGAATTGAATGCGTCCATGGCCGTCCTCAATAAACAAAATGAACGAGCAACTAATTTCAAACTAGCTCAAAATCTTCCAACGTATGATACGGCCATAAGAAAAATTGAGAATTCGGGCAGTGAGAGAGAGTAGTACAACCTTCCAAATAAAACCTCCCCATCCCAAATTGAAATCCACAACTCCAGTTTCACAGATCTATTGAGTACACCAAATGATTCACCAATTGAAGATAGAATGTCTGATGAGTTGTGTGACCTTGTAATGTTTGATTTACCCGATTGTGAAGGGTCCGTTTCAAGTGAAGCCACACCCAATCCTTGTGATCTCTACACCTCCACTCTAAAACCACAATTGATTGAAAACCCTGCTTTTGATGAGGTGTCTGAGAATTTTAACCTTCACTTGATTGAGGAGATTGACGTTGGGGATATATTGGATGGTGAACCCGAAATTTTTGATGAGTTTATCCCACCAATTCATCAGGTCCTTTCACTCCCTTGTGGTCATCATCTCGAACCTTTAACTATTCTTTCCGAACCCCATATGCATCTTGAAATTGATGATAAATATATGATCGAAAAGCAGAACGAAATTCAGCCTTCATTTCCACATCTGGTTTAGCAATACTCGACACACCAATTTGTTTACCCATTTCATCTCCCACTTTCTCTGGTTCTTCTTCTATTCTTCCTTTAATTTTACCGAATATTGATGAATCACAATCCGATATTTCGAGTTCGATAATTCTAGAAATGCAACTTGATTTAGACTCTTTTGAGAATGAGGTAGATGAGCTTTTCGAGTCTCCTACCTCCATAATTTTTGACAAATCAAGTGTGTTGAATTCTGGCGCGACACTTATTGACATTGAAACATTCAATCGGACCATCGATGAAAGTTTCGAAAATATTTTCGCTGACGAACTCGCATTCCTAAATGACATGGATTTTGTGATTAATCTACCTCCACCCGAAGAAGTTGAACCACCACCATTTCTTCTTATTCCATACGAGAATGTGACTATTCTTTCCATTCCTAAGCATTCACATTCTCGTTTCCCTTTACCATCACTGTTTCATCTCTATCAACCGAGACATAAACCATACCACCTCTTATCTCCTCCCCACTTCTTGTCTATATATAACAGGTTCTTCTACCAACCGGTACGTTACATCGATAAAGTTTTTGAATGGTTGGTGTTGACTTTTGGTCTTTGTAAAGATTTACATAGACCAATAACTTTAACCCCCCTCATAATTTTAAATACTTAATACTACTTTACTCAATTTGGGGTGGATATATTTTGGTTCTTTAAAGAAAATAAATTTTTTACAAAATTATGAGCCAAAAATAAGTTTGGGGGAGGATTTCACTGTAATTTAGGCATGTCCCCGTTATTAACTTTTCCTCCCAAGTCTACAAATTTTTTTACGCTTAACAGATGACATCAGTTAGGACACTACTGCAAACCAGTTTGGGGGAGGTTTGTGTTTATTCATGCATTATTTTACATTATACTATATATAAGCACAATTTTTTTTGATAATGAAAGTTTGAAAGTGAAAAATTTACATATGAAAGATATAAATAGTTTGAGAAAAGTAAGAAAGTTAGATGTTTTCTTAAATGAAACTAGTAATAAGTAGTTATGAGCCATTGTCCCAAGGGTTAGTAAGATGAAGGAAATTACTAATCTGAGGATAAAAATAAGTCTGAAAAATAGTCCCTATTCTTGAGGCCAAACATTTGAACGTTGAGACCCTGCTATACGCACTTACACACATCTTGAAACTTGGGATAGTAGAGAATACCTTGAAATACTCTTGTCTAAAATCCTTAGTATGAAGGAAAATAAAAATATTAAAAAAATGGTGAAGAAAAAAAATGAACACTGGTTTTGTAATTACTTAAGGCAGCATAAAAAAATATAGCGAGAGTTCTTTATCACCTAGTGTCTTAGACCAACTGGTTTGGGAGTCACTGCTAAGCCTTAGGTGTTGCAAGACGAGGAATTACGCCTAAACGTGTGAGCACATTTTGTAATCGGTTGGTTAGTACCTCAAGAAGTATTAACGGTCGCATGAAGGATGTGTGAGCAATTCCATCTAAAATATTCACCGACTATAAAGTATTTTGGAAGATGGATAAGAGTATGATAGTTTGAACTGAATTCTCTATGTGTAGGGATGTCTTTTACACACATAGGGGTATATGATCGATATTTGGATAAAAGACAGGGAGGAAGAATAAAGGCGATATTTTATTGAGGGATGATGTGATTGCTAATATCTTTTCATGACCATTAAGATAGGGCTCATGGCAACCAAAAAATTAGTGTAGTTGGAAACTCTTATTTTCAAGTTCTTTCTTTTTTAGTTCTTATCTTCGTATGTAACTTTCACCTTCTTTATTTTATTATAGGATTTTGTGGGTGTAATCCACTGAAAACCCTAAAGAGACAACACTCCTCCTACTAGGGACACCTAGAGGTTTAACGGCTTATTGCACGTGCTCAGTGCAATCGTGTTGTCTACGAAAGTGTGCTACTTAGGTTTTACTTTTTCTTTTTCTCCCTCTCTTGAATAAATAGTTTTCTCGGGACGATCAAAGTTAAGTTTGGGGGTATTTGTTCAGTCGAAAATATCGCACATTTGATATAACATTTTCCTTACTTTTCTTAGATATTTAAAGGTGTTTATTATAAATATGAAACATATGAGAGTTTATCTGTAAAATATCTATTTTCATATGTTTATATATTATAATTAACATTATGAAAGAAAATGTATGTGAAGGGTTACACTAGCGTCCCGGCCAACTTCCGTGGCCAAATACGGAACAAAAATTTTATAGCGATACAAAACTTGGCGCTAGGATAACACTAAACCGGATCTTTACCATAAACCTAGTTAGCTAGTAAGGGTTCTATCTACTTATGATAGAATGTATACCTCACGAAACCAAGTTCTTCGGGTCTTCTCCGCTGTCCTCCTCGTCTCCGTAGGCTCCAAGGGCCGATCTGGATCGCGGCTTCTTCAACGGCCTCCTTAAGTCGAAGACGATCCACCCGAGAGTCTATAGTCCGAGCTCCACCTCAAGACCGAGGTAACTAGGGCAACAAGCTTGCTAAGCTTGATGTCCTAGGTGATGTTGTGTTTGAAGATGGATTTGTTTGTCTATTTAAACTCTAATTTTCTCAACACATGAGAGCTTAAGAGTTTACTAGTGAGGAAGAAGAAGAAGAGCAAGTATGGGAGCTCTCTTGAGGGAAGAGAAAGTGAAATGAGATAATCAACCATGAAAAAAGAAAACTAAAACTTTTATTATGATAATTAGGATGGCTACATTGATTTGACCACAAGCTTGTCACAATTAATGCTAAGCATGAAAATATCTAGTGCTTAACAAAAATATCTAAGTCAACAATAGTCAACCTAGTCAAATGGTCAAACCAATTAGCCATGATACAATTATCATTAATAAAAGGATTAGTAAACAATATCCTCTACCTCATAATGGTTCTAATCAAATAAATGGTCAAAACCCTAATGAGGCATCTCCTTCTTTGCTCATCACATCCGTGCATACACACCCGCATCCGCATTCCGAAGAATACGAATACAAAGAGAAAAAACTGATCCATCTTTATAATACTAGGATCCGGCTTAAAACAAAACTCACTAGTATTATCTGTCCGAACATCATACGCGCTAAAGTGCACGTAAGTGATCGAAGCCTTGCCGTAAAACCATACGGCGTCTACACCTTTTGCCCAGTGCAGGGAAACTCTCTGTGTGGGGCTCTAATGACTCGACACTACGCTGGAAGTGGGTTTAACCACAGGCCGCAAGCGGTACTAGCTGTACATAATGGTCCCCAGGTAGATGTCGATAAGAAGGCCGATGAGGAAACTCGTCCGAACTCCTACTGAGCCTATTCGTGACAATATCTGTACATTCCGGTCTCTTTGTCAAGGAGTATCGCATACCGGGTCTAGGGGGTGGTGAACGTCAGACCCTAATAACCTGGTAAGTCATGCCGATGTAGCTCAGGACCAATCCGGGAAACTACTGATCAATCTATCAGTAAATCCCAACTGCCTTGGCCAAGGTCTTATGGTCCTGACCAATCGATCACTGTGCGATATCAACTCCCAATACCAGGAGAGACGAATTCCCAACAATCGTTCACTGCTTCCATGTGGCTCGGGACTGAACCCAACCAAAACCTGTTTGCACGACTCAGTAGAGCTATGGTAGGGTAGTGATCAAAGCTCAGTGGGAACTCACACGAGACAAATGGCGATCTCAGGTCCAAAGACTAACCTGTACACATGTCACCTGAGAACTTCCATCTGACGATAGGTATAGTGCCATCTGGAAGTTCTCGGCGAGTCCGTCAAGTATATTCACACCCAGTGAGCACCTGTATACTATCTTGGGTGCATCAGACCAATGGCTGCGGGACCAACCATCCCTCGACGCGGCTAGAAACATTTATACTAGTCTACTCTGGAGTATCAATGCCCAGTCTCCATACTCACGCGACTAGCGACCATTTAAGGATGTGCTTATGGACTACCATGCTCCCACAAGTATGATCGCCATCACAACGCAGGTAGTCAAGCAAGATCCTACGGGCTTTATCAACATGTAACCACAATATATAATAACGAGTATGACATATGCCATGCTAAGATAAAGACAAACCATAATAGTATACTATCGTATCAAGTCTTTATCAATATGTGCAAGCTAGATATAACAATAATAGAAATAAATACACATATCCTGACAAAGACAAGTCAAATAATATACTATAAAACTGAGCAAGATTATCCTGTACATACATATCCCTAGCATCCATATGTATAAATATACAATACTGGTCTCTAGGGCATATATATCCACCAATCTCCCACTTGCACTAAAAGCCAGTGATTGGCATACCGAATACCCAACGTCTGCACTAAAGCCAGCTGCTGGCGTACCATATATCCAACATCTCAAAAAGTTGCTCGAACTGTACTTGAGGGAGGGCCTTTGTAAATGGATCCGCCGTGTTCTCTTTCGTATCCACTCTCCGGACCTCGATCTCCTGGTGATCTACGATCTCCCTGATCAGGTGATACTGCCTTAAGATGTGCCTAGATTTCTGATGGGACCGTGGTTCCTTTGCTAAAGCTATAGCCCCATTGTTATCGTAATACAAAGGTATTGGGTCAATAATGGACGAAACTACGTGAAGTTCAGCTATGAACTTCTTCATCCAGACTGCTTCTTTTGCGTCATCGCTTGCAACAATGTATTCAGCCTCCATCGTCGAGTCTGCGACGGTGTCCTGTTTGGAACTCCTCTGTTTCCCCCAATCAGAGCAAAGCTCTGTTCAAAAATTCAATTTTGAAATGAAGTAGCACTTCATAGCAGCGCCAGCGCTGAGAGAGTCAAAGACTCTGAGATAGCGCTCACGTGAGAAGCACATGAGCGCTAGCGCTAAGAGCGCTGCACTCTAAGCAGCGCACTACGTGCAAAGCACGTAAGCGCTAGCGCTAAGTGCGCTGCATTCTAAGCAGCACACCACATGCAAAGTACGGGAGCGCTAGCGCTGGAACTAAACGTTCCCAATTGTTGGATCAAAGATCCAACGAGCATGATTAAAAATCATCAATTAACCAGAATAAAATTCTGTTAAGGAAACATTCCTCAAAATCTTCCCAAACAAAAAGATTGTGCTTTGTAAATCAGAGAACTGTAGGATCAATGATCCAATAGTGATTAAAATCACTAAAATACAGAATAAATTCTGTGTGGGGAAAGATTTCTCAATCTTGTTAAAAATAAGAAGACTATCTTCTGTAAATCAGAAGTCCTTGGATCAAAGATCCAACGATGGCGAAATCCCCAAATCAATTGGAGAAAAGATCTCCTTAACCGATTGAACAAATCAGCCTTGCCTTATATAAAGGCCCCAAGATTTCAAGTCTCATAGAGAGGAACCCCCCTATAAACTCTGAGAAATCTCAGAAAGAAGAGCAAGCTCTCGGAAGAAGAAGATTTTCTTCAAGGTAAAAAGAACAGAAAGATGAAATCGTCTCGTATAAAAGAAGAATTTACTTCTGTTTTCTAAGATCATAGATCTATAAGACCAAGGTCTTTCACAAAGAGATCAAAGGATCTCATTATAAAAAATAAGAAGAAGATCATAATTCTTCTCATAGATCATAGATCTATAAGACTAAGGTCTTTTATAAAAAAAGAGATCATAAACATCTCATCATAAAAAGAAGGGGGGGAGAATAATTCAATTCTCTTAGGATCACAGATCCATAAAGACAAAGCCTTTCAACAAAATAAGAGATTGAAATATCTTCTATAAAAATAAGAACTTTGTTCTTAGAATCTTGAGACAAAGTCTCTTATAAGCGAGAATTTATTTTCTCAGATCATAAAGTTGATCAAATAGCGCTTTGCGCTCATAAACTAGCGCTTTGCGCACTTAGACTGACGCTCAGCGCCAAGCGCACCACGTTCTCCTTACGTATGGCCACTGAACAAATAGCGCTTTGCGCTTATAAACTGGTGCAATGCACCCTTTATCTGGCGCTTAGCGCCAAGCGCGCCACGTGCTCTTCACATGTGCGCTACTTAACAGAAGCGCCTCAGCGCTCCACATCTAGCGCAAAGCGCTGCAGCGCCTCAGCGCTCCAAATATAGCGCACTGCGCTCATAGACTGGCGCAAAGCGCCAAGCGCGCCACGTGCTCCTCACGTGTACGCTAAAAAGAACACAAATTGTTCTATAAATAAAGCCCATAGCTATGATGAATGCTCAGCATTTAGAAAAATACAAAAATATTTTCAGAACTCAAATCAATGCTCAGCATTATCAAATGTTTAACATTTTAACTGAGTGGGCAGAGCCCAAGTTGGTTCAAAACCCCCATTCAGATTAATTGAGCCCATATGCTTATAAATCTCAGATCTTAGTCCCAATTGGACACATATCTCCTAACAAAAATTGGTTTAAGGGTACATCTCTTCACTCCTCTAATATTTATCGTTGTAATCCTTCAACGTCTTCACAGAGGTGATGGGTCCCGACAACCATACATTCCATAGACTATGACGTCTTTAAACTAGACTGTGGGGTCCTTAAACCCATGGACTATGATGTCCTTAACCTTGGACTGTGGGGTCCTTAAACCCATGGACTATGATGTCCTTAACCTTGGACCGTAATGTCCTTAAACTAATAATGGACCGCAATGTCCCTAAACTAAACAACAGAGTCCAAATGCTCTTTTGTTGGATCTAAATGATCCTGTTAAGCAGATCTTAGTCTAAAATTAGACTAACGTATCCTTAACAAACATTTAAATTGATCTTAATCTCAAACGAGATTAACGATCTTTAAATCAATCCAATTACAGATCCCCTAACCAATATTGGTTCAAGGGTACATCTTTTCACTCCTCTGATATTTGTCGTTGTAATCCTTCAATGTCTTCAGAGAGGTGACGGGTCCCGACAACCAGACATTCCGCGGACTGTGGGGTCCTTAAACCCATAGACTATGATGTCCTTAACCTTGGACTGTGGGGTCCTTAAGCCCATGGACTATGATGTCCTTAACCTTGGACTGTGGGGTCCTTAAGCCCATGGACTATGATGTTCTTAATCCTGAACTATGGGGTCCTTAAGCTTATGGACTATGATGTCCTTAACCTTGGACTGTGGGGTCCTTAAGCCCATGGATTATGATGTCCTTAACCTTGGACCGTAATGTCCTTAAACTAATAATGGACCGCAATAGTGCCCAAATGTTCTTTTGTTGGACCTAAACGATCCCGTTAAGTTGATCTTAGTCTAAAAATTAGACTAATGTATCCTTAACAAAGCATTAAGTTGATCTTGGTATGAAATTAGACTAACGTATCCTTAACAAACGTTTAAGTTGATTTTAGTCTCAAATGAGACTAACGCATCCTTAAACCCAACCCCAAACCCAAATCTAAGAAAATACGGATTTGGACTAATCCACGCCCTAAGGGCGACAATATAAATTAGTCTCCGTATACAATCCACGGGCAACCAAAAATAAAACAAACACACACGACACGAAGTGACCATCTGGAGAAGGAGAAAGTGGTTACCGCAATGCGGTAGCGTAATTAACTGTAGGGGCTTGCGCCTGCAGGGAAGAGCGTCCCCACAATCAAAAACCCCTCAACGAGGGGGAATCTGACGAAGTCTGCTATATCGGCCGCATCCGTTTAAACCTTCGATACATGGTGTCATAAATCAACTTGGCATCTTCGAAGAGGTGGACGGATAGCACTAAATAGCATCTGCCCTCGAAATTCAGGTAAGACGAACCTACGCGGTCTCGTCTCTGTTTGCGGAGAACAGATTCTGGCACGCCCGATGGGACCTTTTCCTCTTTCCACTCCACATTTTGTGTGTTGTGTTTTTCCGCGACCAAATAGTCGCGGTATATATGTTTGTGGTTGCCCTTAGGGGAGTGGATACTGAAGTCGTCGTTTCGTCTCTATGAAGAATGGAGTTTGCTCCCACCTTAGCAACTCAGGCTCTGTCATATCTGGTGGAGTCAAGTACAGGCTACTTGCGGACTCAAATCTCTGCAATCTGGCTCTTCGAGAAATCAAAGGGCTTCTCTTTGGGTCGATACTCCTACCTCCCACCCTCGGTGTCTCAACGCCGATGGAGGAAGCCCAGTGGAAGTCTGTCTTTCACAGGCTGGTTCCCTATGCTGTAGCTTTTCCAATGGAATCAGTCCTCAAACAACTGGCACCTGCCAAGGACCAAGGTCGACGCAGGGGGCAGAATATTCAAGCTCTCAAAGGAAACAGGGGGAAGGCTCGGAAAAATCCTGAGGCTAATCAAATCATGATCATAAGAAATGGTCGACGTCGATATCAGAATCATACAAAATGAGCTGGGGGCAGTTATTCGTATGGTCCTGTTTCAACCCCAGTGGTGAATGTTGTTGTTCCAACTTGGAACAGTTTCAAATTGTTGTGAAGGGTCAGACAAAGTTCTCCTACCGCAATATTGAAGAAGTCTCCACAGTCCATGGAGATCCCACGAGAGCAGAAACCGGTTTGCTACCTGAGAAAACTTTCCTCATCTACATATAAGGTGTGGAAGCAGGTGAAGGGGACTCACCCCAAGACGGATCCTGATACAACAGTTCCTCTAAAAACCAAAAGCGGCTTTTTACAACAAGAAGCCCAATAAAGCTCAAGTGCCTGAAGCGAACTCCAAAGGCCAAGACTCCAAACACCCCAAGCCTGGGGGCATGGTAGTTCACTTAGTCTATGTGTTGAATTCCAAAGACGAAGTTCGAGTTTATACTAGTCATCGACCTTAAACTCGGTCCGTGACAAAAGTTCAACTGCAACGTGAAAAGCTACAAGAGATGCTCGCTCAGGCGGCAGCAAACGCTAATCCATCACCTAAGGAAAATTGACTTGGGAACAGCAAATGACCCATGGCCGACGTTCGTCAGTGAGTTGTTGTCTGAAGAAAAGGTGGCTACGCTCAAGGATGTGCCTATGCAGTATAAAGACTGCTTCATATGGAACTACTCTGAGATGCCGGGGCTAGATCCAGAGATAGCTGTACATAAATTGGCGATATCTCTGGATGTCAAGCCGATCAAACAAGCGCTGAGAAGAATGCGGCTCGAACTTGAAATGAGCATCAACGCCGAGGTAAAAAAAGCTAATCGATTCCGGCTTCATCCAAGAGGTTCAGTACCTCGATTGGATCGCCAACATCATCCCAGTGATGAAGAAAAATGGGACGGTGCGCATATGCGTAGACTTCCGGGAGCTCAACAAAGCTTGCCCGAAGGACGACTTTCCAGTACCGGTCACCGAGCTGATGATAGACAATACGTCCACTCATGAAGTTTTCTCCTTCATGGACGGCTCATCGGGGTACAATCAAATAAAGATGCATCCCGAAGATCAAAAGCATACCGCTTTCCGGACTCCCCTGGGAATATTCTGCTACAAAGTGATGCCTTTCGGTCTAAAAAACGCAGGCGCCACCTATCAGAGGGCCATGACGAAGATTTTCGATGACCTCATACATGAAATCGTTGAATGCTATATTGACGACCTCGTAGTGAAAAGCAAATCATACGAGGAACATTTAGAACATCTGAAGATCGTGTTTCAGCGCTTTCGAAAATACAACTTGAAGATGAAACCTCTCAAATGCGCGTTCGGAGTTTCCTCGGGCAAGTTCCCAGGATTCATCGTCCGACACCGAGGCATCGAGATAGACCCGTCGAAGATCAAGGCGATTATGAATATGCCTCCGCCAAGGACTCTCAAGCAACTGCGGTCTCTCCAAGGGAAGCTCGCGTATATCCGGCGGTTCATAGATAACCTCTCCGGAAAATGCCGCCCCAACAGTCACTTGATGAAGAAGGGAACCCCGTTCGTCTGGGATCACAAATGCCCAAGCGCACTGGACAAAATCAAGTAATACCCCCAGAATCCTCCGGTGCTAACCGCTCCGGTTAAGGGAAAGCCTCTCATTCTATATACAACCACCCATGAGGGTTCTCTAGGCGCACTATGGGCACAGGAGAATGACCAAGGGAAGGAGAGAGCCCTCTACTATTTGAGTCGAGTTCTCCTGGGGGCAGAAAGCAATTACTCCCCCATCGAAAAACACTGCCTGGTGTTGATCTTCACAATAACAAAGCTCAGGTACTATGCGTTGGCGCATGAGGTCTATCTCATATCAAAAGTGGATCCTCTTAAGTATTTGATGTCAAGAGCCATATTAACAGGACGTCTCGCTAAATGGGCCTTCCTCTTGATAGAGTTCTCGATAACATATCATCCTCTCAAGACAGTGAAAGGCCAGGCCATCACCGACTTCCTTGACGAGCATCCTATACCTGCCGATTCACTCCTAAATTGTGAATTGCCTGATGAGCACGCGTTTGACACGATCGACGGGGAGAGAAGAGAGAATGATACCCGATGGGAACTCTACTTCGACGGAGCATATTCCATGAAGAAGCGAAAGCACAGCTCCCCTATAATCAAGTCTGGGATAGGCCTCATCTTCGTGACTCCACAAGGAGGGATAATGCGCTTTGCCTTTTCCTTAATGGAACCGAGGACAAACAATGAAGCTGAATATGAAGCTTTGATAGAGGGTCTTGAGATCGCTGTCGACATGGGAATTGAAAACCTCCTCATATATGGAGACTCCCAACTGGTCGTTAGCCAAGTAAACGGCGACTATCAGATGTGCAAACTGGAGTTGGTAAAGTACGGTGAAAGGGTACAATAATTGCTGACTCGGCGCAGAGCCTATGCTACCTCTTTCCAATCCTAGCTCTACGGTTGATTCCGGACTTAAGCAACCCGAGCTCATTTCTTTCTATCTTTGTCTTACTTCCTCCTACGCTAAAGGAAAAAGAGACCAATCGGGTACTACCAACAAAAGGAAATCGTAGAGTGAGGGCAAAACGAGTGACTTTCACCTTCTTGAAAGCTATCTTTCTTCCGCCGCTCAGCCACACATCTCTTTCTCTTCAAGTGAGCGATCGCTCAACATAGGCTAGCTCGGTCGCATCGAGCGTCAACTCGACTCTCATCCCTTCCATCGGAGCTCTCGCAAGCAGACGCTTCTTCTTTCTTCTTAAGTAAGCTAGTTTTTCGAGAAACCTTTCTTTTACCTGACCCTAACGACCAAACAACGGAGTGAGCGCTAGCGCGATATTGGTTTGAATGGTGCGGTAACATATCCGTTTTCTTGCTCAAGTCAACTACCTTTTTATTCGTTCGCTTCTTCAGTTCCATCCAAGCTCGCTTTTGTCTGAATCTTCGTGGAAGAAGAAGCGGTGTCTGAGATAGCTTAAATCTTAACGAGAACTTGTTTTAACTCTTCTCATGATAGATTCTCTATTTAGAGAATTTACTCAAGTTTTTGCGGATACCCGCCCTTCCCTATTTTGAGATCCCTCATATTGATGATTCCAGGATCGATCGCATTTCGGCTGACCTAATAACAGGGAATTCTCGCTTCCGTCAGCCAAATCCTCGTCGCTCGTCAAAAATTCTCCCCAAAAGTGGTGTATTCAGGTTCTGGTAAGGGGATGTGTTAAGATCTTCATCTTCCGGATTCATACGGATCTGATTGTAGCCGGAGAAAGCATCCATGAAACTCAACAGCTCGTGGCCGGCCGAGCCGGCGATGAGCTGATCTATCCGAGGGAGAGGATAGTTGTCCTTGGGGCAGGCCTTATTGAGGCGCCTATGCCCTGGAAAGCATACCGCGCGTGGAAAATAGCAAGGCAGATGCATTAGCCAAGCTCGTTAAAGAACTGGCCGACGAGAATCTCGATGATGTGAGGATCGTTGTACAAAGCCGTCGGGTCGTCGCACCGGCAGATATGTCTTCGGAGTCTTCCAAAGAAAAGGAAGCGACCGAGCAAACAACTTTACAAATAAAATATCAGGAAAATGCTAAGGATTGGAGAGTAGTCTTTATAGACTACTTCAAATCCCGACGAACACCTGAAGATGCATCCTCAAGACATCAGCTCATGAAACGAGCTCTGTCTTTCGCCTTCGTCAATGATACTCTGTACAAGAGATCGTTCGACTCCCTGTGGCTAAGATGCCTGGGACCTGAAGAGGCAAAGAGAGTCGTCCAAGAAACTCACGACGGACTCTGCGGTTCTCACCAAGCTAGGCCGAAAATGAAGCTGAAGATCAAAAGGATGGGCTATTATTGACCCACAATGATCCAAGACTGCCTCGAATACGCGAAGCAGTGCCACTCGTGCCAGATTTACAGGGACTTTATCCACCAGCATCCAAATCCGCTACATCCAACGGTGGCTAGCCGGCCATTCGAAATGTGGGGAACTGACATGATCGGACCAATTGAACCAGCATCGTCCAGAGGCCATCGGTTCATACTGGCGACAACTGATTACTTCTCCAAGTGGGCAGAAGCAGTACCACTAAGAGAAGTGAAGACGGAGAATATCTTCCATTTCTTCAAGACACACGTCATCTATTGGTTCGGCACTCCGCGACGGATTATCTCCGATAACGGGCCGGCCTACAGAAGTCAAAAAATCAGCCGCTTCGCACAACAACATAATATAGATTGGAGATACTCATCGGTCTATAATCCCCGAGCTAATGGTCTAGCTGAGGTTTTCAACAAGACCTTGACGAAGATCGTGAAAAAGACGATGTCCAAAAATAAGATCTGGCAAGAGAGATTGCATGAAGCTCTCTGGGCGTATCGAACTACGTTCAAAACGGCCACAAACACAATGCCGTATGCATTGGTATTCGGCACAGAAGTGGTACTCCCCCTCGAAATAGAGTTACCCTCTCTACGAGTGGTAGTTCATTACGAGCTAACGGGCGAAGAGAATGCTCACCTTTGGCTTGAGGAGCTCGATGCCCTTGATGAAACTCGGCTCATGGCGTAACAAAACCTGGAGGCTTATAAAGCAAAGATGACGCGCTCATACGAAATATTGACTAGGCCGAGAACATTCCGTCAAGGCGAACTCGTGCTAGTGGTCAAAAGACCTATGATCCCCAATCGTGCCAAGCGGGGGAAATTCGAGCCGAACTATGAAGGCCCGTACATCATAGACAAAATTTACCAGGGTGGAGTCTATCTACTCATGGACATGCATGGTGAAAAACCTTTCAGGCCAATAAACGGTCGCTTCCTAAAAAAATACTATGCCTGACGAGTCACGACCTAGGTCAATGATAGATGACAACGCCTATGTCCGCTCGCTATCTTCCTAAGCCCAAACTCTATAAGTAGTAGCCGGCTACGGATCGGAACGTCCTTAAACTAACAATGGACCGCAATATCCTAAAACTTGCAGTGGACTGAAACGTCCTTAAACTAACAACGGACCGCAATGTCCTAAAACTTGCAGTGGACCGGAACGTCCTTAAACTAACGATGGACCACTATGTCTTAAAACCGGCTGTTGACCGAGACGTCTATAAACTACTACTGACCGCAGCATCCCAAGGCTGACAAAAAAAAGTATGTCCATAAGCGAGATGGGCACGGATGAAAACCCGAAAGGGCTCCGTGAGTAAAAACAGCAGGGCTACCGGCGAGTTTTGTGAAAACCCGAAAGGGCACAATCTCGTTAAAAGACATTTGCAAGATCCTCTCGACCTTGTGAGAAGAAAATACCTGCGTGAGATCCTTACGACTCACAAGGGAGCAACACACTTAGGTTTCCCCACGATTCCTAAGGAGAAATTACACTTGCGAGATCCTCACGACTCGTAAGGAGAACCCTCTTATGAGACCCTCACGGCTCATAAGATTCAAAAGCCTTAAGTTACAGGGATTTGAACCTGTTCTTAAGCAGTCATACACCCCGATTTTGCCCTATAAGCGGTTCAATATTGACCCTTGTATACAATCCACGGGCACGAACAAACATTTCCCTAACAGAGTCCCACCTGCGACTAAGGATATGTTTACACAGTGGACAGCCCTTGTAAGTCCTCTCGACTTATAAGGAGAAAACACTCTTGTAAGATCCTTACGACTTATAAGAGAACACACGCTTAGGAATCCTCATAATTCCTAAGGAGAAAACGCACCTATGAGATCCTCATGACTCGTAGGGAGAAATACTTTTATGAGACCCTTACGGCTCGTAAAGTCAAAAAGCCTTAGTCGACAGGATCCTAACCCTATTTGCTAAGCCACCTTTGTTCGACATCAACGGAGGCAAATGATGATTCGCTCCTGGAAATATCCCAGTTGTAGCGATGCTCATGCCTAAATCGGTATCAAATCCCAAACTCGCAGTGAAAAGTCAGCGAGCCACAAATGCATACAAAATAGCCGAAATGATGGGAAAACTTGCAACGAAATCAGCAAGTAAAAATGTATGCATACAAAACAGCCAAAATGGTTGGGCAACTCACAATAAAAAGCAGTGAATAAATAAAACAAATAGTTGAAATGATTGGGCACCGCGAAAAATAGCCGAAATGATTGGGCAATCGCGACTTTCGCGATATAAAAGCTGAAATGATAGAGTATCACAGAAAGAAAAATATATAAAGTGAAACTTTTTGCCCTACATGTGAGATCACATTGATCCCTGTATACAATCCAGGGGCACAAAAAAAAGGAACCATACCTTCCTACCAGACTCCATCAGAAAGAGATCCAAATCTCGACGGTTCACAGACATCCTAGAGATCACCAACAGCGTTCTTCCTCATTCCAGCAGAATTCAGACGCGACAATCAACCTTGGAGCCATGGCAAGGTCCCTATTCCAAACCTTGACGGTTCACAGACAATCGACAGAGAAAATCCTGGTCCCGTAGAACACGGCTAATGTCAATCCTGACCCCGTGGGAAACACCCAGAGCACCTCCTGGTCCCGTAGAACACGGCTAATGTCAATCCTGACCCCATGGGAAACGCCCAGAGCACCTCCTGGTCTCGTAGAACACGGTTAATATCAATCTTGACCCCGTGGGAAACGCTCAGAGCAAATCCTGGTCCCATAGAATACGGTTAATATCAATCCTGACCCCTTGGGAAACGTCCAGAGCAAATCGTGGTCCCGTAGAACACGGCTAATGTCAATCCTGACTCGTGGGAAACGCCCAGAGCAAATCCAGGTCCCGCAGAATACGGTTAATGTCAATCCTGACCCCGTGGGAAACGCCCAGAGCAAATCCTGGTCCCGTAGAACACGGCTAATGTCAATCCTGACCACGTGGGAAACGCCCAGAGCAAATCCTGACTCCGTGAAATGCGGATAAAGTCAATCCTGACTCCGTGAAATGCGGATAAAGTCAACCCTCGACTCCATGAAATGCGGATAAAGTCAACCCCCGACTCCGTGAAATGCAGATAAAGTCAACCCCTGACTCCGTGAAATGCGGATAACTGACTCTGTGAAATGCGGATAAAGTCAACCCCTCCTGGCCCCGTAGAACACGGCCACAGTCAATCCTGACTCCGTAGGAATTAGCCAGAGCAAACCCTCGACCTCCCCTCCGAAAGCAATGCTTTGACTCGGGAGCAGGTCAACTCATCAGTCACTTACGAGTCCTCTCGACTTGTAAGGAGAAAATTCTCTTATGAGATCCTTACGACTCTCAAGAGAAAACACACTTAGGAATCCTCATGATTCCTAAGGAGAAAATACACCTACGGGATCCTCTCGACCTGTAGGGAGAAAATTCTTTATGAGACCCTCACGGCTCATAAAGTTGAAAAGTCTTAGGTGATAGATCCTAACACTGTCTCCCAAGCTATCATTGCCTCGCGGAAAGGTCAAGATAGATTTTCTACAGGCCACATTCTCCGACAAGAAAGGAAACAATCACTTACGAGTCCTCTCGACTTGTAAGGAGAAAATTCTCTTGGGAGATCCTTACGACTCTCAAAAGAAAACACACTTAGGAATTCTCACGATTCCTAAGAAGAAAATACACCTACGGGATCCTCTCGACCTGTAGGGAGAAAATTCTTTATGAGACCCTCATGGCTCATAAAGTTGAAAAGTCTTAGGTGACAGATCTTAACCCTGTCTCCCAAGCCATCATTGCCTCGCAGAAAGGTCAAGATAGATTTTCTACAGGCCACACTCTCCGACAAGAAAGGAAACAATCACTTACGAGTCCTCTCGACTTGTAAGGGGAAAATTCTCTTGGGAGATCCTTATGACTCTCAAAAGAAAACACACTTAGGAATTCTCACGATTTCTAAGAAGAAAACACACCTACGAGATCCTCTCGACTCGTAGGGAGAAAAGTCTTTATGAGACCCTCACGGCTCATAAAATTGAAAAGTCTTAGGCAACAGACCTGAACTTGTTTCCTAAGCCATCGTTATCCTGCAAAGAGTCCAAGATGGACCGTCACTTACTATCTACAGGCCACACTTGCTAAAATCACATGGCAACAACACGACAAAGAGAAGAAAGCGACAGTAAGGAGAGCATTTGATTCGCATTAAGTTAAGCGTTCAAAGCGTACCCATTCATGCATGTGCGGAAAGGTCTAATGTATAAAATAAACACATGGAAATGGAAAAGTTTGCTATTCATACTTCAAAAAATTCCTACATTGATGAAAATTGTAAATAAAAACGCCATTAAAATTGTTTTACAAAGGTAAGACATCAAATCCAGGACATGGATTGAGAAATTCAAAAGTGAGGCCATCCAAAAATTTTCGGGCCTCTCGGACCATCTTTGTGTGCATCCTTTCATGATCACAATCGTTAAGATCCCCACTGATGTCCTCCACCCTTCGATAGGCAGCGAGTATCACCGCTTGCTGAAAAGCTTGATGCAGGATATCAATAAGGTTTTCTCGCCTTTTCTTTGAGATTAAGCCCATCAGATACACCGAGTGCACCTTATCTTCGGCGTCGTCCAATGCCATAAGCGGCATGATGACATAGAATAGAGGAAGTGCCCCACAGATTGCTCCTACAATAAGCTTCAAGAGAGAGGAACGACGAGGAAGCAGGCGACCATTGTATGCATCAAAGAGACCCATAATTTCAGCACACTGGGCGTTTGTGAATTCCTGGTTTTAAGAACGGTCGACTGCGCGAATGTCTCCGTAAGAAATAATTTCGGCGGAGAACATCTTCCAACATACCGCCCCTTTGTTGAAGGTAAACACAAAACCCGAGACAAACTTGCTGTCATTCTTGTCACTCTGGAAGCTTGAGTCGGCAAAGGACTCGACCCTGAGGTTTCAATTACCGTAAACCAGGAACATCTCTTTAGTCCTTCTCAGGTACTTGAGAATGTTCTTCACTGCTGTCCAGTGGTTCTCACATGGGTCTGACTGATACCGGCTCACCATGCTTAGCACGTAAGCTACATCTGGTCTTGTACATAGCATCACATACATTATAGATCCTACCGCCGAGGCGTAGGGTATAGAACTCATGCGAACCCTCTCCTCGTTAGTCTTGGGAGACATCTCCTTGGAGAGGGTGATTCCGTGCAATGCGGGTATGTTACCGCGCTTGGAATCTACAATACTAAATCTCTTCAGTACGGACTCTATGTACCTGGACTGCGAAAGTCCCAATAATCTCTTAGATCTATCCCTGTAAATCTTGATCCCCAGAATGTACGAGGCATCACCTAGGTCCTTCATGGAGAACCGTTGTGACAAGAATAGCTTGACCGATTGTAGCATATGAATGTCATTTCCTATCAAAAGAATGTCGTCCACATACAAGACTACGAATACGACAGTTCTTCCTACAATCTTCTTATAAATACAAGGTTCATCCTTATTCTTGATGAAGTCAAATTCCTTGACTGTTTCATCAAAACAGATGTTCCAGCTCCGCGATGCCTGCTTTAATCCATAAATGGATTTGAGCAACTTGCACACCTTCCCGCTGCTCCCACTGTCTACAAAACCTTCTGGCTGATCCATATAAACGCACTCTTCTAAACTGCCGTTTAGAAAAGCCGTTTTTACGTCCATCTACCAGATCTCATAGTCATAGAAGGCAGCAATGGCAAGTAGGATCCGAATGGATTTGAGCATAGCTACTGGAGAAAAGGTTTCGTCATAGTCCACTATTGGTCTTTGACGAAAACCTTTTGCAACGAGTCTATTCTTATATGTTTCCACCTGCCCATCTACACCAAGTTTCCTTTCGTAGATCCATTTGCATCCAACGGGTTTTACCCCAGGTGGAGCAATATCTAAGGTCCACACTTTATTGGTGTATATGGACTCTATTTCGGATCGCATAGCATCTAGCTACTTATCAGAGTCCCTACTGATAATAGCCTGCCTGAAACTAGTAGGATCATCTTCTTCCAAGATGCAATCCTCTTGATCCCCATCTATGAGAAAACTGTAGTATCTCTCACGCGGATGAGAAATCCTACTAGATCTGCGGAGTGGCTGAGGTTCGTCTGGGATTATTGAATCTTCTAGTTCCACCAACCTTCAGTTATAGTTTGTTCCTCTAGAATTTCTTCCAGTTCTACCGTGCTCCTACTTATTTCTTTTGCAAGAAATTCCTTCTTTAAAAAGACGGCGTGGCGAGCAACAAACACCTTCTGTTTCTCGGTGTGGTAGAACTGATATCCTTGCGAATGCTTAGGATATCCTACAAACTTACACAAAAATGACTGTGCCTCCAGTTTGTCCGGGTTCTGCTTTTTTACATAAGCTGGACAACCCCATATCTTAATAAAATTAAGGTATGGTCTCTTCCCCTCCCATAGTGCATGTGGAGTGGTAGGCACAGCGGTAGGAACCCTATTCAATATATATATTGCCGTTTCAAGGGCATATCCCCAGAATGAAAGAGGCAACTCGACATTACTCATCATGGAGCGAACCATATCTAATAAGGTATGGTTCCTCCGCTCCGATACACTGTTGTGCTGTGGTGTATATGAAGGAGTAAGCTGAGAGAGAATTCCATTCTCTTTTAGGTATTCAAGGAATTCCGTGCTTAAGTACCCCCCTCCTCTATCAGATCGGAGGATCTTAATACTTTTTCCAGTCTGGTTCTCTACTTCGTTTCTAAATTCTTTGAATTTCTCAAAAGCTTCAGATTTGTGTTTCATAAGATGCACATATCCGAACCTAGAGAGATCGTCATTGAATGTGATGAAGTACGAGAACCCACCCCTTGCATGTATAGACATCGGACCATACACATCACTTTGTATGAGTCCCAAGAGCTCTGCTGCTCTTTCTCCGTGTCCGGTGAACAGAGATTTGGTCATCTTTTCTTTGAGACAAGACTGACAAGTTTCATAAGATGAAAATTTGAACATATTCAAGAGTCCATTTTTATGTAACTTACTTAGTCTTTTCTCTCCGATATGACCAAGTCTACAATGCCACAAGTAGGATTCGTTTGTATCTGAACTCTTCCTCTTGCGTGTGTTTTGTACATTGAGAACTGTATTCTGATTTAGAATATAGGTACCATTACACAGTGTACCTTCTGCAACCCGTACCTTATCAAGGTAAATGTTCATGATATTTCTATCAAGAACAAAGTTATATCCATCTTTATTAAGTAAAGAAACTGATATGATGTTGCAAACCATGGAAGGTACATAGTAGCAATTGTTCAAAATCATAGTATTGCCATTTGACAACACTAGGTGATATTCACCGACGGCTGCAACATTAACCTGTGCTCCGTTCCCTACCCTGAGGGACGTATTACCAGGTCCAACTATTCTACTTTTTCTCAGTCCTTACTATAAATTATAGATATGAGATCCTGATCCGACATCTAGTACTCAGGAGGTAGGACTGACCGAAAAGCAGTTCTCAATTACAAGTACACCTGAAGTAGATGCAATAGTATGCTTTTTCTTCATCGGGGTCTCCTTGGAATCCAAACAATCCTCTTGCTCATACTTATGATCGCCATCATAAGTTAGAGCCAAACCGACGTTCCCCAGCTCCGAATAAGAATTCGCATCGGTCAAGCAATACATTTTATTATCTTGATTAGGGCATGAAATATTTGCTACCTGGAGAGAGAGAAAGAAACACTCAGCATGCGCTCTTACAAGATTAGATTGATTATTAATTTATCTAACCAGGATGGCTCCCACCGTTTCCTCGAATTCTTCTTCAAACCTTAAAAGAAGAACTAGTCAGGATTAATCGCACGTCACAATACTTGCTTAACCTTTCAGCCAGGCTAGTGTTGGTATTTCGAGGGAGGTTTTCCAATGCTTTCGCGAAGTTCCTTAATTACATAACCTCTTTTCCCTGGAGGCGTAGCCCCACTAACACTGTTCTAGACACCTACTTAGTTTATAGCATTGATTGTTTAGTGAAATAATGTCCCGAGAGTAATCCTACTCATCAGCGGGATTAGGATCCAACTATCATTGTGTGATTACCTAGATGGAATCCACTCTAGTCACCACACTTCAGAAGGTATGCTAAATCTGCAAGTTTCCTGTATGTTTGAAACTCCCGATGTGGTTTTTGCCCCTAACGACCTATAACCTTGACGCTTGCCAACAAGTCATAGGCCACTAGTCAAGTTCAACCCATCATTATCCTGGATTAACTCGAACCCGCCCGCATAAACTCTTGACGCTTGCCAACAAAGCTGTACGACTGTCTCGATTAATTGCATATCTATGCAACAGATAAATATCACTCAGCTACCGTTCACTGTGTCTTGACGCTTGCCAACAAACACATCACGAATACTAGGTGGTACCCATCTGAAATGACGGAGGGCTACGGCTAGGTTTTTGGCGAGAAACCTGTTAACGTAATGAACTTGATATCGTCGAAGGAATTTGAATAGTTTTGCAAATATATAGTGGCGAAAACTTTTGCTAAAGAGGTCAGTCCCTATGAAGTGATCTTGGCTCTTTCCTCGTCGAATGAGGTGCAGGATATTCTAAACTGAATACCACGATGCAAAGCAAAAATAATCGACTATAGTGAAGTTATTATGCTGACGCAAACTTTTACTCAAGGGGTCACTCCCGATGAAGGTATCTCGGCCCTTACCTCGTCAAATGAGGTGCTGGATATTCATAACCGAATACCACTATGCAAAGCAAAAGAGAACATCTGTAATGTCAGTTTTTCGAAATCTGTTCCAACAACATCTTTTAGGTTTATTTTCTTGTATTAATCAAAATCAATGCGGTCCTATCATTTTAATCCTATCACACCAGAAAAGAATGAAAATACAATGTACGTATATGCCATCCGCATTTGCCACTGGCCCCGTCATCACCCGTTAGGTCACTTAACTAATGACAGAGCGGGGGCTGGACTAGTGCGGGTGCAAAACATATACAACATCTACTAGTATATATATAAGTATATTTAACATTCATCCCAGGCATGATAATAATCAACATCACAGAATGTCAGCCAACAATACAGAATGGTGGATAATCTTGGAGCCCCGGGTTTCATTTGAGCCGCAAATAAAACCCGACGTTCCTGATCATGTGGAGAGCCTGTGCAATGAAAACCTGTACCCCCTACGAGTGCGGCGAATAGCCCGTCAATTCTAGAATGAAGCCCCCTCTGTCTCAACGCCATGAGATGCGGGCTTGTTGCCTTCTAGAACCCGGCTATTCGTACACTCCTCCACGGGGTAATCCTAATACAGAAAAAGAAAATAATATGTACAAACGGTGACATTGACCTCAACCCAGTCGTGCCCCAAAATAATATACAACCTGGCAAAGACGACAGTCCACATGTCGGACGCTCGCCCCGCAATAACAAATATACAAATGAATATAAACTGTATTTCTAACATTGCACCACATGTTATCCACCACGACAATCCAACCACAATCACAGCAAAAGCACAAAACATCAACGCGAATGTCACGTTCGCAAACCCGTCTAAAAGAACATATAGCAATCAGACGAGTTTACCGATCAAATAACATTCACAGTCGCAGATAAAAGTGAATGTATTGTTAACAAAATACATATTCCAAAATTTCGATCGACTAAACTTTCCCAAATTGGCCCCAAAGAAAAATAGAGCACTCAAACAAACTTGGGCCAAAACCATATATCAGAAAAATCATATTTCCATGAACTAAAGCTCTAGAAAAAATTTCGGGCACTGTAGCCCAAAAAGCACGGCGAAACCATAGCAAAATGTGCCAATTTGCTCTGGTTCCGCCACCGAATTTTGGAGTTCGTGCCCAAATATTTTTCACAGCTATAGTTTTACCTGCATATATTTTTTAGATGCCTGGAAATTTTTTTGAACAACTTTAAAATTCGACAGCAAGCACATAAAATTGGAAATACGATTCGGAAATTTTAGTCAATCGAGATTTTAAGCTTGTGCAAACTAGCTAGTAGGGTTTATGGGTTGTCTCTGATACCATGAAGGGTTACACTAGCGCCCCGGCCAACTTCCGTAGCCAAATACGGAACAAAAATTTTATAGCGTTACAAAACTTGGCGCTAGGATAACACTAAACCGGATCTTTACATAAACCTAGTTAGCTAGTAAGGGTTCTATCTACTTATGATAGAATGTATACCTCACGAAAGCAAGTTCTTCGGGTCTTCTCCGCTGTCCTCCTCGTCTCCGTAGGCTCCACGGGTCGATCCGGATCGCGGCTTCTTCAACGGCCTCATTGAGTCGAAGACGATCCACCCGAGAGTCTATAGTCCGAGCTCCACCTCAAGACCGAGGTAACTAGGGCAACAAGCTTGCTAAGCTTGATGTCCCAAGTGATGTAGTGTTTGAAGATGTATTTGTTTGTCTATTTAAACTCTAATTTTCTCAATACATGAGAGCTTAAGAGTTTAGTAGTGAGGAAGAAGAAGAAGAGAAAGTATGGGAGCTCTCTTGAGGAAAGAGAAAGTGAAATGAGATAATCAACCATGAAAAAAGAAAACTAAAACTTTTATTATGATAATTAGGATGGCTACATTGATTTGACCACAAGCTTGTCACAATTAATGCTAAGCATGAAAATATCTAGTGCTTAACAAAAATATCCAAGTAAACAATAGTCAACCTAGTCAAATGGTCAAACCAATTAGTCATGACACAGTTATCATTAATAAAAGGATTAGTAAACAATATCCTCTACCTCATAATGGTTCTAATCAAGTCAATGGTCAAAACCCTAATGAGGCATCTCCTTCTTTGCTCCTCACATCCGTGCATACACACCCGCATCCGCATTCCGAAGAATACGAATACAAAGAGATAAAACTGATCCATCTTTATAATACTAGGATCCGGCTTAAACCAAAGCCCACTAGTATTATCTGCCCGAACATCATACACGCACAAGTGCACGTAAGTGATCGAAGCCCTGCAGTAAAACCATACGGCCTCTACACCTTTTGCCCAGTGCAGGGAAACTCTTTGTGTAGGACTCTAAAGACTCGACACTACGCCGGCAGTGTGTTTAACCACAGGCCGCAAGCGGTACTAGCTGTACATAACGGTCCCTAGGTAGATGTCGATAAGAAGGCTGATGGGGAAACTCGTCCGAACTCCTACTGAGCCTATCCGTGACAATATCCGTACATTCCGGTCTCTTCATCAAAGAGTATCGCATACCGGGTCTAGGGGGTGGTGAACGTCAGACCCTAATAACCTGGTAAGTCGTGCCGATGTGGCTCAGGACCAATCCGGAAAACTACTGATCAACCTATCAGTAAATCCCAACTGCCTTGGCCAAGGTCTTATGGTGCTGACTAATCGATCACTGTGCGATATCAACTCCTAATACCAGAGGAGACGAATCCCCAACAATCGCTCACTGCCTCCATATGGCTCGGGACTGAACCCAACCAAAACCTGTTTGCATGACTCAGTAGAGCTGTGGTAGGGTAGTGATCAAAGCTCAGTGGGAACTCACACGAGACAAATGCCGATCTCAGGTCCAAAGGCTAACCTATACACATGTCACCTGAGAACTTCCATATGAAGATAGGTATAGTACCATATGGAAGTTCTCGGCGAGTCCATCCAATGTACTCACACCCAGTGAGCACCTGTATACGATCTTGGGTGCATCAGACCAATGGCTGCAGGGCCAACCATCCCCCGACGCGGCTAGAAACGTATACACTAGTCTACTCTGGAGTATCAATGCCTAGGCTCGATACTCACGCGACTAGGGACCATTTAAGGATGTGCTTATGGACTGCCCTTCTCCCACAAGTATGATCTCCATCACAACGCAGGTAGTCAAGCAAGATCCTACGGGCTTTATCAACATGTAACCGCAATATGTAATAATAAGTATGACATATGCCATGTTAAGATAAAGACAAACCATAATAGTATACTACCGTATCGAGTCTTTATCAATATGTGCAAGGTAGATATAACAACAATAGAAATAAATACACATATGCTGAAAAAGACAAGTCAAATAATATACTATAAAGCTGAGCAAGATTGTCCTGTATATACATATCCCTAGCATCCATATGTATATCTATACAATACTGGCCTCTATGGCATATATATCCAACAGTATGCATATAATATTTATATAATATTTTGATAATTTAAATATGCATATCATATCAAATATCCTTAATCAATATTCTTAAAATATAATATCATATAAAATGGTTAGGATCATATCTCAAAAATACCAAATATTACTAATATTATTCATTGAGATATTGTCCAAGGTTTAGCTTAGGTTAGGAGATCGAGATATTGAGATGTCGGGAATAAAAAATCTGTCGATAAAGTTAAATAAAATCGAAGAATCAATACTGGCAGAGACTCAGGAAATATTTTCAAGTTCCATACATTAAATAAATCTCCATGTGTCATAACGAAGCAGGCCCATAATTTTGAAGCCAAGATCCCACCAAACGGTCGCGGTTCCGCGGCCAAACCATACAATATGTGCTGGTTCCTAACTGTTGCCGCTGGGTTTCGGGAGGCATCGACCATGCCGTTTTCAAAAAATTGCCGTGCTAAAGAACCCTAACGCTAGAATCTAAACTAGAGAATTTGACGAACAAGCATGTAAATATCTTTACATCTAAGTGAACAAAGAATATAACCTTTGTAGACCGGTCCTTCACTTCAATAGCTCCGTGTAGTAGTCCCTTCTCTCCAAGTAGTGATCTCCCGGACTTTAGTGAGGCTCCACAAGGTCAAATGAACAAACTTTCTTGAAGTCTTCGAGGCCGAAGATGATCTACGTCGAGGAGATACTAACTCAACCTACCTCTTCACTAAGTGATGAACTAGTGAAGAAACAACCCAATCTAAATGGCTAGTAGAGAAGAGATTGATGAAGTAAGAATTTTGCTCACTTTAGAAATTATTTTCTCACTATTTTTCTTCACCTCTCATGAAGCTAGAAAGCTTGAGGAAGGAGATGAAGAAAGCAACCTTGGAATGAAGCAAGTGAAGAATGAATCAAGTGGTGAGAATAGCAACCATGGGTGAGTTAATATCATATACTAACTTATGTAAAGACTAAACCATGGCTAACAATAATAGTTAGATTAATAAATATCTACAAGTAAAACAAAATTAGTGGACTTCGTCAATGGTTCCACAAGCTTCTACAAGCTTCAACCATGTGACTAATTTCCAACTAATTTGATTTACTTTAAATAAATAGAACCCATCATTATTATAAGCATGGTGTGTGTCATATACACCCATGTAGCATGACACAAAAGCTGTACATTAATATATATCACATATATACTAAGTGTACACTAGTGAGAAAAAGAACACTTAAGTGAGCTAATATTAGTTAATGTAAGATAATATATCAAATATATAATTATACATTAAATTATTAAATCAACACTTGATTTAATAATCCGGCTATATCACATACAACCGACTAATATCAAATGTATCAACTTGTCGAATCAATACTTGATTCCGCAGCCCGGTTATATCACATATAACCGACCGATATCACATATCGCGAGAATATAATACGGTATTATATACGCATATTAATCTTGGTCCCGCACATATCACATATATGCTCCTACTTCGTTTCGCTTGAGCCAGGAAAGCTCTGTGTAGGACTCTAAAGACACGTCAATACGCCGGCAGTAGGTGGTGATCATATCAGTCACTCATAAGCCGCAAGCGGTCTGCTAAACATAATGGCCACCCGGGTATTGAGAGATCAGAAGATCAACAAGTAAGCCTGCTCATACTCCTGCGAATCCAATCAAGTAACACTACCGTACAGTCTGGTCTCTTCGTCTGATATATCGCATATCTCAGTTTGGGGGTGGTAAACGTCAGACCCCAATAGCCCTGATAAGTCATGCCGATATGAGGCCCATAACAGTTCGAGAAACTACTGATAACACTTACCAGTAGATCTCAGCATCCCTGTCCAGGGATTTCCTGTTATGGCCAATCAAGCATCGCGCAACATCAACCCCAATACCGGGAGAGACGAAATCCCCTCCTATCGCTCATTGCCTCCATATGACTCGGGAATGTACCAAAAAACCACCGTTTTTCACGATCTCTTAAATGTGGTAAGGTGAAAATCAAAGCACAGTGGGAATCACACAAGACTCTATGGCGATTTCAGGTCGACAGACTAACCTGTACCAGTGTTATCAGAGAACTGCTATCTGACGATAGGTATAATACCATCTAGGAGTTCTCGGTGAGTTCGTCCAGTATACCCAGTCTCCACTGAGCACCCATATACCATCTCTGATGTCAAACACTAATGGATATGGGATCATCCATCGCCCATCATATGGGTCGAGAAGCGTATACGCTGGTCTACTCTGGAATATCGATGCCCCGTCTCGATACCCCTACGACTAGGAACAATTGAAGGATGTACTTACCGACTAACTTTGCCCCACTAGAATGATCTGCATCATAATCCTGGTAGTCAAGTACTCATCCTAAGGGCTTTATCAACATGTAATAGAGAGACAATAAGTGTACATGTTAAGATAAAGAGCAACCAGATAGTATACTATCATGTCGAGTAAGAAAGTCCTCCCTATATATGTCCAAGCATCTACTATAATATACATCACATGTATAATAATGGGCTCTAGGGCATACATATAACTAACAATCTCCCACTTGCACTAAGGCCATTTGTTGTAGTATCTCATACTTAATGTCCCATAAAAGTCTCCCTTGGGAAGGGCCTCTGTGAGTGCATCCGCCGTGTTATCCTTCGCGTCAACTCTCCTTACCTCGATCCCTTGGAGATCAACCATCTTTCTGATCAGGTGATATTGTCCTCAGAATATGTCTGGATCGCTGATGGGACCGGTGTTCCTAGGCCAAAGCCACAACTCCATTGTTGTCATAATAACAGTTATTGGATGCTCAATGGTAGGAACCTTGTTCATCTCATGAACAAGAATTATCCAGACATCCACTTTGGTAGCATCGTTGGTAGCGATGTATACAGCCTTTATCGTCTAGTTTGTCACGGTATATATCTTGGAACTCTTCCAACATACCGTTCCTCCACTGAGGGTAAAGACAAAACCCGTGACTGAATTTCAGTCGACCTTATCACTCTGGAAGCTCGAATTGGTAAAGGACTCCTACTGGAGTTCACGTTACCAAACCCTAAGAACATTTCTTTAGTACTTCTCAAGTACTTAAGAATGTCCTACACAGCTGTCCAGTGATTCTCCCAAGATCCGATCACTACACCTAGTGAGTTTGCTACATCTGTACTGGTTCATAACATCGCATACATGATAGAGCCTACTGCCGAAGCATAGGGTATCCCTTGCATGCGAGCTCTCTCCAAATCAGTCTTGGGAGACATCTTTTTGGAGTGAGTGATTCATGAGTAAGTGGGCGAACCACCATGCTTAGAATCATCCATACTAAACCTCTTTAGAATGGTGTTACTGTACCTGGATTTAGGACACTCCTAATATCCATTTATATCTATCACCATAGATCATAATCCATAAGATGTAGTAGGTATCATCCAGATCTTCCATGGAGAATTCTAGTGATAAGAGGAGCTTGACCGAGTGTAGCATAGGAAACCATTTCCTATCAAGAGTATGTTATCTATGTACAATACGTGGAAGACGACCTTACTCTCTATTACCTTCTTGTATATACAAGGTTCATCTACCTTTTTGATGGAGTCAAACTCTTTGACTGCCACATCAAAACAGATGTTCCAACTCCACGATGCGTGCTTTAATCCTGATGGACTTAAGCATAGCCACTGGAGAAAAAGTTTCATCATAATCCACACTTGGTTGCATGACGAAATCCTTTTACTACAAGTCTAGCTTTAAAAGTCTTAACTTTTCCATCTACACCAAGAATCTTCTCAAGATCCATTTGCTCCCAATGGATTTTAACCCTTCAGGTGCAACATTCAAAGTCATACTTTGTTGGTGTACATGGATTCCATCTTTGATTGCATAGCATCCAGCCTTTTCACAGAGTCCCCACTCGTGATGGCCTGTCTGAACCTGGTTGGGTCATCATCACCATGATGCAATCCTCGCTCCCACTGTCACCGAAGAAATCGTAGTATCTCTTAGGTGGATGAGGAACCCTACCAGATTCGTGGAGAGGCTGATATTCGTTAGAGACTATTGAATCTTTTGGTTTCACCAAATCATCAACTGTTAGTTTGTCCAGCTGGCTCCTTCCAGTTCTACCTCATGACCAAAAAGGTGGCATGTTGAGAAACAAAACACCTTTTGCTCCTCAGTGTGGTAGAAGATATACCCTCGCAAATGTTTGGGATATCCAACAAACTTACAGAACTGACCTTGCCTCGAGCTTGTCTGGATTTTGTTTTTCAACATAAGTCGGACAACTCCATATCTTAAATCGTTTAAGACATGGTTTCTTCCCATTCTGTATCTCATATGGAGTGGTAGGCACTGATTTGGATAGAACCCCATTCAATAGGTATGCAGCTTCTCAAGTGCATAACACCAAAAGGAAACAGGTAACCCAACAATACTCATCATAGAGCGCGCCATATCTCATAGGGTGCGATACCTCCGCCCCGATACACCGTTGTGTTGTGGTGTACTCGAAGGAGTAAGCTGAGAGAGAATCCCATTCTCCATTTAGAAAATCCAGGAACTCCATGCCCAAGTATTCGCCTCCCCGATCTCATCGAAGGACTTAATGCTACTACCCATCTGGTTCTTAACTTCAAACTTATATTCCTTGAATTTCTCAAAAGTTTCAGACTCGTGTTTCAACAGGAACACATGTTCGAATCTTGAGAGATCGTCGATGAATGTAATGAAGTACAAAGAACCAACCCTGGCATTTATAGACATAGGACCATATACATCATCATGTATTTGTCCT
Organism: Agapanthus africanus; assembly: GCA_030015575.1. Classification (NCBI taxonomy): domain Eukaryota; kingdom Viridiplantae; phylum Streptophyta; class Magnoliopsida; order Asparagales; family Amaryllidaceae; genus Agapanthus; species Agapanthus africanus. The sequence goes on from CM057340.1 coordinate 563,105,569, forward strand.
AAATGTTCAATAACTCTTTCTCTGTTTCTAGTAAACGGAGTATTGGTCATTTCACCTTTGAGACAAGACCGGAAAGTATCATAAGATGAAAATTTGAACAGATTCTCATATTCATCCTTATGTAACTTAGCTGGTTGTGTCGCAATGATATGACCTAGTCTACAATGCCACAAGAAGGATTCGTTCATTTCTGAACTACTCCTCTTGTGTGTGTTCTACATACTTTGAACTGTGGTTTGATTTAGAACTTATATGCCATTACATAACGTACCTGACCCAATCAACTTTTGATTAAGGAAAATGTTCACAACATTATCTAGCAATACAAAATTATATCTTTCTTTAACTTTATAAAGAATCTGATGTAATGTTGTATATCAGGTTCGGCATGTAATAATATTTGTTCAGAATCAATGTATTTACCATTTTGTAATACAAGGTGATATATGTCAACTGACTTGGCTGCAGCAATTGCACCATTCTCTACACTTAGAGACATATCACCCAATCCCAGTTCTCTACCTTTCTGTAGCCCATGTAACTCTTACATATGTGGGATCCTAATCCGGTATCTCATACCTAGGACGTAGAGAATACTGAGAAACAGTTCTCGGTAACGAACACACCCGAAGAATATGCATCAACATGCTCATTCCTCAATTGGGTCACGTGGAAATCCAGATATTCCCCTATTTCCTGCTCGGACTTATAACAATTATAAGATAGAGCGGAACCAACGTTCCCCAGCTCAGTATAATAAGCAAGTTTGGTCAATGCATCCATATTATTATCTTGATTAAGGCATGACATTGTCGCTACCAGGAGAGAGAGAGAGAAGAAAACACTCTGCGTACGCTCTTGCAAGATTAGATTGGTTATTATTTTATCTAATCAGGATGACTCCCACTGTTTTTATCAAATCTTCCTTCAAACCCTAAAAGGTAAGACTGGCCGGGATTAATTACACCCTACAAGTTCGCCAATCTTTCGGCCAGGCCAGTGTCGGTACTTTAAGGGAGGTTCCCCGTTCTTTCGTACGGACCTCATTAAAATAAACCTCGTTTTCCCAGGAGCTAACCCCGTTAACACCTTTCTAAACACCTACTTGATCGGCTAATTGTAATGTGCAAAACTCTCCTAGAAGTAACTCTTACTCGCAGTGGGTATCGGGATCCAACTATCTCATAGAAGGTATGTAATCTCATTGCAAATTTCAACACTTGAAATTCCTGGTAATACTTTTGCCCCTAACCTCTTATGACCTTGACAAAGGCCAACAAACCATAGGATGCTAGTCAAGTTCAACCCGTCATTTCCTGATTGAATTAAACCCACCCGTACGACCTTTGACAAAGGCCAACAAGGTCGCATGACTACCCTAATCCAATCGCATAACATGCTTAAGCAAATAAGCACTAGTCAGCTACTGCACACTACGTCTTGACAAAGGCCAACAAACGCAGCACGAATACTAAATAGTCCTTATCTGAAATGACGGAGGGCTACGACGGGTTTTAAGAAAATCTTTTGCGTAATGAACTTGATATCATTATAGAATCGAGTGATTTTGAAAAAGAGTGTTTTTGAGGCTTTTACTAGTTTTGCTAAAGAGGTCACTCCCGGTGAGGGGACGCTTTTCCCTGCAGGCGCAAGCCCCTGCAGTTAATTACGTTACCACGTCGCGGTAACCACTTTCTCCTGCTCCAGAAGGTCACTTCGTGTTGTGTGTGTTTGTTTTATTTGTGGTTGCCCGTGGATTGTATACGGAGACTAATTTATGTTGCCGCCCGTAGAGCATGGATTAGTCCAAATCCGTATATTCTTAGATTTGGGTTTGAGTTGATTTAAGGATCGTTAATCTCGTTTGAGATTAAGATCAACTTAAATGTTTTTTGAGAATACGTTAGTCTAATTTTAGACTAAGATATACTAAACAGGATCTTGGGATCATCCAGAACCAACAAAAGAGCATTTGGGCTTTATTTTTTTTAGTTTAAGGACGTTTTTGGTCCATAGCTGGTTTAAGAACGTTGTGGTCCGTAGCTAGTTTAAGGACGTTGAGGTCCGTTGGGATGCGCTCATTGGTTTGGAAGTGCACTAAGAGTTGTTGGTTGTCGGGACCCTCCACCTCTCTGAAGATGTTGAATAATTACAACGACATGTATCGGAGGTGTGGAGATATGTACCCTTGAACCAAATTCCAGATTCAGGTGAGAGATCATGGTGGACCATATGAATCATTAGTCATTTTTGGAAGACTAAGATCAACTTAGGAGATGTGTGATGGACATCATTCTGGTCAATTAATTTAGGAAGTCATGAGCATAGAGGCTCAGTCTATTTGGAGATCCAAGACGTTTTAATCTCAGGAGGACTTACCCAGTTTTGGGGCTGAAGTTGGCGTCTTATAGTGTTAAACACTAATACATGCTCGGTGCTCACATGCTCTCACATGAGTCTCTACAGCAGTGTTAAATACTGAAACTTGGGGCGCTCACGTGTGGCACGTGAGGCACTTGAAAGTTGGCACTGTGCCCTTGGGTTCAATCCCCGTCTATATATGCAAGTGTTAAACACTTAAGTCTTATGGCCATCACGTGTGGACACGTGAGGCGCCCCAAAGTTGGGCACTGCCTCTTTGGATTTATTCCTTCTTCCTTTCATAAGTGCTAAGCACTATTTGGGGATCACGTGAGACCATGTGAGGCGCCCCAAAATGGGAACTGTTTTTGGGTTTATTCCCTTTTCCTTTTGTAAGTGCTAAGCACTATTTAGGGGGTCATGTGAGGACACGTGATTTGATCTCAGTCGTTCCTTTTTATTCATCGGAGGTGCTCACGTGGGAACACATGACCAGTCTTTTTCCTTTATATGCATAGAGATTTTGATCCGAGTTTTAAAAATTTCAGATCTCTTGTTTTATAAGAATTAAATTCTTTTACAGGATTAAACCCTAATTTTATCAGAGGAATTAAATTTCTATATATTTTTGGAAGAATTAAATTCTTTGGACTTAGTTCTTTCCCCTAAGATTTAAATCTGCATAACAGAATCTCCCCGATGAGAATTAAATTCTCAACCTGTGGGGAGATCTGCTTCTACAGACCTCAACCAGAGAAAGAACTAAGTTCTTTGAGAAGAGTTAAACTCCTGATTTGAGAATTAAATTCTCTTTTGTTTTGTGGGAGCTTTTGGGAGGCTTCTGTATATTTTTTAGAAGATTATAGGGTGTTCTCCTCCTCCTTAGATTTAGCCTCCTTGCTCCTATTTATAGGAGAAGAGAAAAAATCAATTTGTTGAGAAAATCTCTCATTGAGAGATCTTGATTGATTTCATGATCTTTTAGATCAATCGGTGAATTTTATTCACCATTGGATTTTTAATCCAAAGGCTTTCTATTTAACAGAAAAGATTTCTTGTTTGTTTAACAAGATTATGAAAATTTTGTTTTCCTATAAGCCGAGAAGTTCTCGCAAGGACATTATTTTCCCTACGAGTCGAGACGAGTCGAGAAGTTCTCACAAGGATATTATTTTCCCTACGAGTCGAGACGAGTCAAGAAGTTCTCGCAAGGACATTATTTTCCTTACGAGTCGAGACGAATCGAGAAGTTTTTTATTTTCCCAACGAGTCGAGACGAATCGAGAAGTTCTCGAAAGGACATTATTTTCCTTACGAGTCGAGACGAATCGAGAAGTTCTTGCAGGAACATTGTTTACCTTACGAGTCAAGATGAATCGAGAAGTTCTCGCACGGACATTATTTTCCCTACAATTCGAGACGAATCGAGAAGTTCTCACAAGGACATTATTTTCCTTACGAGTCGAGACGAATCGAGAAGTTCTCGCAAGGATGTCCTAACGTCACAGTTAACTCCTGCTAATAGATGTCCGTTAGGGTCTGTGGTACTAGGGTTTTTTACCCGTCGTACCGTCGCGTTGGCCGATGTATTCCGCGATATGCAATCATGCTGTTCGAGTAGCCCCGCGACCGTCGTGTCTTTGATCCCTTCACGGGCTGGACAAGACGTCTTCAAGTAATCTTCTGGGTGATATTATCGTCGAAAGATCAAGCGTTTAGGGATATTCCATGCCGCTTTTTACTTGAGGTTAGGCTCAGTTTGGGAGCCCCAATGAGTCATGACCACTCCGCGCTGGTGTGGGATGATCTCCGATAGTCTTTTAGGTCTCATTTGAGTTGCCGTCAAGACCCTGAACCTAGGGATCTTCCTTTGCTTCGTTTGTTGATATTGTGTCTGCAATATTGCGACGACTGTCGTGAACCGTCGAGATTTCTTGTTTGTTTAACAAGATTAGAATTTTATTCTATCATATCTTTTTATTTTAACAAGATCAGAAATATATTTTCTTAATATGGATATCTTTTTAATATAGAATTTTATTCTTGTCATGTGAATATCTTGTTAGTTTAACAAGATTAGGAATGTTGAATTTAATTCTGTTAAATTAATATCTTGTTAGTTTAACAAGATTAGGAAAATATTTTCCTATGATAGAATTTTATTCTATCATATGATCACCACTGGATCTTTGATCCAAGGGTCCTCTGTTTAACAGAGCAGATCTTTCTAGTTTGAGGAAGATCAGGAAAATATTTCCCAAATAGAATTTAATTCTAGAATTTGATAGGAGCATTTTAAATTGGGGCGATCACATGCTTTACATGTGAGCGGCAAGAGAACTCACGTGTTTAACACGTGACCCCTAGTGTGGGTTTTAGCCTGTTTATTTTCAGCGCACAAATGAGCATATGAGCGCTTACGTGTTTAACACGTGAGGCCTTTTTGGCCATTAGTGATTTATGTTTAGCTCTCATATGCTTTGCATATGAGCTCTCACGTGTTTTACACGTGAGGCCTGTTTGGCCCTTTTGTTATTTTCTTTCAGCGCTTATATGCTTTGCATATAAGCGCTCACGTGTTTAACACGTGATGTCCAACCGTGAATTCTTTTCATCTTTCTTCTCTCCCCCTTTTTTATAAGGGTTATAAGGGAACAAATAGCTCTTGGCCGAAAATTTTGGCGGGAACAAACGCCCCCACTACTTTGCCCACGTAAGTATGTACATGGGTGAAGTAGTGCAAAGTAATGTGTGACCATAGAATTGATGGCTTAGGAGACAAGTTTAGGGTTCTTGTAGCCTAAGAATTTTCAACTTTATAAGCCGTGAGTCGAGACAAATCAAGAATTTCTCACAGGAATATTGTTTTCCCTACGTGTCGAGACGAATCGAGAAGTTCTCGCAGGAACATTATTTTCCCTACGAGTCGAGAAGTTCTCGCAAGGACATTATTTTCCCTACGAGTCGAGACGAGTCGAGAAGTTCTCGCAGGGACATTATTTTCCCTACGAGTCGAGACGAGCCGAGATGTTCTCGCAAGGATATTATTTTCTCTACGAGTCGAGACGAGTCGAGAAGTTCTCGCAAGGACATTATTTTCCTTACGAGTCGAGACGAATCGAGAAGTTCTTTATTTTCCCAACAAGTCGAGACGAATCGAGAAGTTCTCGCAAGGACATTATTTTCCTTACGAGTCGAGACGAATCGAGAAGTTCTCACAGGAACATTGTTTTCCCTACGATTCGAGATGAATCGAGAAGTTCTCGCACAGACATTATTTTCCCTACGAGTCGAGACGAATCGAGAAGTTCTCACAAGGACATTATTTTCCTTAGGAGTCGAGACGAATCGAGAAGTTCTCGCAAGGATGTCCTAACGTCACAGTTAACTCCTACTAATAGAAGTCCTTTAGGGTTTGCGGTACTAGGGTTTTTTACTCGTCGTACCGTCGCGTTGGCCGATGTATTCCCCGATATGCAATCATGCTGTTCGAGTAGCCCCATGACTGTCGTGTCTTTAATCCCTTTAGGGGCTGGACAAGACGTCTTTAAGTAATCTTCTGGGTGATATTACCGTCGAAAGATCAAGCGTTTAGGGATATTTCATGCCGCTTTTTACTTGAGGTTAGGCTCAGTTTGGGAGCCCCGATGAGTCATGACCACTCCGCGCTGGTGTGGGATGATCTCCGATAGTCTTTTAGGTCTCATTTGAGTTACCGTCAAGACCCTGAACCTAGGGATTTTCCTTTTCTTCGTTTGTTGATATTGTGTCTGCAATATTGCGACGACTGTCGAGGTTGTCTCTTGGTTGTCAGTGAACCGTCGAGATTTAGAACTAGGGACTTTTCCATGGCTCCATTGTTTTGACCCTGAGGTCGGTTGTTGACGTTGCGTTTGCATCTCGGTGGAGGGGAGAAGAAATGCCTTTATGATCTCTAGGGTGCAGATGTTGCCATCGAGACCCTGAAGCTAGGGATCTTCCTTTGCTTCACTTGTTGACATTGTGTCTGCAATATTGCGACGAATGTCGAGATTGTCTTTAGGTTGTCAGTGAACCGTCGAGGCTTGGAACTAGGGATTTTGCCATGGCTCCATTGTTTCGACTCTGGGGTCGGTTGTTGACATTGCATCTTCATCCTGTTGGAGTGAGAAGGAACGCTTGATGATCTCTAGGCTGTAGATGTTGCCGTCGAGATTTGGCTCTCTTTCTAATGGAGCCTGGTGGGAAATGTGGTCCCTTTCTTTGTTTGTGCCCATGGATTGTATACAGGGGTTGATGTGGACTCACTCGCAGAGTAAATAAATTCATTGTTTTTTATTTCTTCCTGCGATGCTCTATCATTTCAGCTTTTCATATCATGAAAGTCGTGACTGCCCAATCATTTTGGCTATTATTCGCGGTGCCCAATCATCTCGGCTATTTTTTTACTCGCTGCTTTTTATTGCGAGCCGTCCAAACATTTCGGCTATTTTTATATGCATATATTTTACTCACTGATTTTTATTGCGAGTTGCCCCATCATTTCAGCTATTTCATATGCATTTATGGCTTTCTGATTTTTATTGCAAGTTTGGAACTTGAGATCCGATACCAATCTTAATATCAGCATCGCTGCGACTGGAATATGGCCAAGAGCGAATCATCATTTGCCGTAAAAGGACTTGGAATTTGATACCAATTTAGGCATCAGTATCGCTGCCACTGGAATGTTGCCAGGAGCGAATCATCATTTTCTTTTGCTGATTTGAACAAAGACAGCTTAGCAAATAGGGTTAGGATCCTGCCAACTAAGGCCTTTGATTTCATTAGCTGTAAGGGTCTGATAAAGGTATTTCTCCCTACAAGTCGTGAGGATCTCGTAAGTGTATTTTCTTCTTAGGAGTTGTGAGGATTGCTAAGTGATATTTTCTCTTGTGAGTCATAAGGATCTCACAAGAGTGTTTTCTCCTTGCAGGTCGAATGGACCTACAAGTGTTGTTCACCGAATGGGGAAATTTCGTGCCATTGGTGGAACTGGGTGAGGGAACGTTTATTTATGCCCGTGGATTGTATACAAGGGATCGATATTGACCGCGTGTAGGGCAACTTGGGGAATGTGATGGCTTAAGAACAGGTTCAGATTCCTGTAACTTAAGGCTTTCGAATCCTATGAGCCGTGAGGGTCTCATAGGGGGGATTCTCCTTACAGTCGTGAGGATCTCGTAAGTGCAATTTCTTCTTAGGAATCGTGGGGATCCCTAAGTGTGTCGCTTTCTTTTGTGAGTCGTAAGGATCTCACGCAGGTATTTTCTCCTTATAAGGTCGAGAGGACCTTGCAAGTGTGTATAAAATTTTTTACGAGTCTGCGTGCTTATGGGTTTTCACAAACTCGCCGGCAGTCCTACTGTTTTTACTCACGGAGCCCTTTCAGGCTTTCGTCCGTGCCCATTTCGTTTATGAACATACCGTTTTTTTTTGCTCATGGCGGGACTTCGCCACTGGGGTAGCTGTGTAGGCAGTGGGATTTGAGTTGCAGACTTTGCCGCTGGGACCTGTGGACTTGAATTCCACTATCGCCGTGTTCGAGGCGATGTATTTAGTTTAAGGACATTACGGTCTATTGTTAGTTTAGGGATATCCCTGTCACGATCCGAAATGGCACGTGACTGGCACTTGAATCATATGAAGTCGATAGGACCCCATCTAATTCAAGTAAGCCAAAAATCCCAGAAATCTAAACCATTTAAAAGAATAAAGAGGGGAAGTTTAGTTTTTAAAGCAAGTAGTTTAACAACATAAGACGAAGTATGCATTTTTAAAATATCAAGTCTTTTCTGAAAATTTCGGCAGAGTTTTCTTTGTAAATACTGGCCCCAAAAAGGGTACAACAGGCATATTATGAATAAAGGCATCCCCAAGCGGGAGCTAGCTCTTCGTCAATTGACGGTCACAACCACGCAAGAAATATAATATACAACGCCAAAGGGCGAGGATCAAAACTCAAAAGGAAACTCAATATCATAAAGAAAACTCATAATAATACAACATGCGACTCTAAGGTCGAAAGAATATACAACTGGTCTTCTAGGGTTATAAAATATACAAGTCTGGCTGATGGAGTTTACTAGATACAACTGAATATAAATGTACAATGGTGGTCACGATACAACTGAGTCCACCTACCAAAGCAATCACCCAAAAAAGGAGCAGTGTGCCAGCAAAACCACAACGAACCTGTATGGCAAAAACTGTAAGAAACTGTGGCACAACGGGGGTGAGTTGCCAACTCGTGAGTAGAAAACATCACAGAGCAGAAATCGTATGTATGACTCAATCCTAGGTCAATAACATCAGCAATATATATCCTCAATATGATAAATTCTGAAGCATGATAAGGTGGCAAGGGTAAACATCTATACATAAGTGTAATACCAAGTGCTCGTGTCAGTGCCTCAGGTAGCAACATATCATAAATATAAGATATGAATGCAATATAATGAAAACAGAATACATCACGCATGTGAAAACTGTTTTCTTATTTTAGTAAGATTTATGTATATATAAATCGAGGTATCATCAATAAATTCAACATAGAATCAGTGTCAAGTATCGACACAAAACATAAATCTCAATATCTCAATATCTCAGGCTCCGGCAATCCAGACTGGCCTGTAACCTTGAATCTCAATATCTAGGGCTCCGGCTATCCGGACTGGCCCATATCATCAAATCTCAAAACCTCAGGCTCCGGCTATCCGGACTGGCCTGTACTCCGATCGGTATCCTCCGGATATCCGTCAAGTCACAATACAATCACCAGTCAGTAGTGCTCCCCAGTCACAGGCTCAACGCCATCATCTGCGATCTTCTTGCCACGGGGTACCGCACCGGGTCCATCATGTACCCACAGACGGTTCCTCCTCCTCCTCGAATTGGGTGTATGATATCGCTCAAGAGCCGAGAAAACTCATGGTGGATTATCTCATATCATATCATGAGAAAACCACAATTTTATCTTTAAAAATGATAATCAGTTTATAAAATCCTTGCGGTTTCTCCAAATCCATAAATGTCATGGAAATCCGAAATCAACAAATCACGATGTAAATAAATAAATAAATAATGAATACTGGGCTCCGGCAATCCGGACTGGCCCAAAATGTCATGGCGAATGAATATATAAATAAACATGATAATCACAGTAATAAATGAAATGTCTAAACTAGCATATGAAAACAATAACATATAGGAACTATCAGCTAGCAAGCTATGTCAATGAAGTAATGTTCTCTAAAGTGTACTTGACATAGCAATTACCTATGAAGATGTGTGTGAGACGGCAAGCAAGTGTACGTGGAGCATACGCATCATCGGTAATGGTGCCGGTGTCCTAACAACAGGTTTCATCATTTCTCACGAAAATACATATAGACATGCAATGCAATGCAAACAGCAGAATAATTAGCAAATGAATAGTAAATGCAACAATAATATGCGGAACGTGAATAATAACGTAACAATAAAGAATCTACATTACTATATATGTGTCATACCGTTTTGCCATTTGAAATAATACGAATCGTGGTGTCTTGAAAATAGGGCTACGGTGTTTTTAAGAAAAGGTACGTACTTTGAAATATCCGTAGAATCCCTTGGCCTGTCTTTAAAATACTCACGATTCGTAGGTTTTGAAATAGGTATGACTCGAGTCTAGTCTAACATCTACAAGTAAACTACAGGACTAAACTAACAGGCAAATTGAAAGGGTAAGGAAATCCACCTAAATCTGAGTCGATATATATATATATATATATATATATATATATAATAGTCGGTGATCTCGCCTCAATAGTATCGCGTACGATATAATATATATATCATATGACATCCTCGAGTCAAGAATGCGGATCTATCATCAATATAGCTCGTACGGTAAATCCATCGTACGACATCCCAAATCTGGGTACGGTCAATTATCACATTATCACATTATTCATCTGGTATCATTAACATCATATCTGATCTGGGTACTGATCTAAAGTCTAGTACATACTGATACCATCTACATATATGTATGCGTGTGTAGGAAAACATATCGCCTAAGGACTCGCTATAACAATATGTCGTATCTCATAATACGAACCAAAACATATCATCGATCTCGTGGCATCATGCCCAATCTCATCGACTCATCTCCAAGTACCATGTACTATCCTTATCATTCATGTATATATATATACGTATATATATATATGTATATATATATATATATATATAGTCCCATACCTATGTGTGTGTGTGTGTGTGTATACACATATATACATATCCCCATATACGCACAAGTAATAAAATGTATGCAAGTGTGTGTATGTGTGTGCGGTGTAATTATCACGACCCGAAATTGGCACATGACGACCCTTAAACTACGCAACGTCTATAGGAGTAACGCAATTTAAGTAAGCCAAAAACCCAGCAATCTAAACCATCAAAAGTAGTAAGAAATAAAAACATTGTTAAAACTTTTGAAATCTCAAACCAAATTCTTTAAAGTCCAACTTTTCTTCCTTTAAAATTTTGGCAGCATCTCTTTGTAAGAACCAACCCCAAAAATGGGCACAACAAAGATTTAAGTAAAGCATCCCCAAACAGGAGCAAAAACACGCCCAAAGGCGGAAAACAACCACCACAACAGATATACGACGCCGTAGCGAAGAAATAAAAGACGATATAAATAAAACTACATAAAAGACCTCCAAGTCACAGAATAATATACAATATCGTCCTCATATCAAATCTCTAAATCATACATGAAAGTGGTAGATGGAAAGTACATGATACAACGAATATACAATAAATAACATCGGATAGCCACAAAACCCACCTATAGCAAAACTGCACACTGTGAGCCGAAGCGGTATCCACAGCAAAAGATGAAACGATAGATGATAATAGCCTTACCTCTGACTATTCTGAGGAACAACTTGCAAAGCACTGTGGAAAAATGGGGGTGAGTTGCCAACTCATGAATAGTAAATAACATATGCAGGTAATCACAAGTATGCACGTACAACGCGAATCTAACATATGCAAACTAATAGCAATAAATGGTCATATGTATGCAACAGTCATGAAATGTACTTTAACAGGTACAACTAATACATGAAGCAATAATATGACAATATGTATGCAACAGTCATATAAGGTACTCTATCAGGTACCACTAATACATGAAGCAATGCATATAAAATAACAGTATGTAAATGCAACGGTCATGAAAGGTACTCTATCAGATACTACTAATACATGAAGCAATGCAAATACAATAAATGCGGAGTATGGGATAAAACATGTCATTCCGACGGAATCCTGATCTCGTGGTAGGACCAAAGTCCATCAAGATAAATCCAAATCCCAATTTCCCCAAATCAACCACCAAATTGGCTCTCATAACATGTAAGTCTCATATATCCTGAATGTACAATATCAAGTAATTCTCATATATTCTGAATGTACAAAATCAAGTAAATCTCATATATCCTGTATAAGTATAATTGCATGAATCATTATGATGATGTATATAAATTTGATATGTATACATATATATTAGCGTTCCATTCCACTAATATATATATATATATATATATACACACACATATATAACAACGTCCCATTCTACTGTTATATATACTTAGGAGTAAAAATATCATGAAAACAAGTGTCAAGTATCGACACATAAATACTGATCTATCAGGTGCTGTCACCATGACTGGCCCCCTGATAGGTACGTATCATACGCTATCCCGAAAAATCGAGTGCCCAGTTTCGACCCTCGCCTTTCAACGTATCCATACGTACATGACTCCCGTCGGTATCCCCACGATAACCGCTGAATCATAGGTACTGTCACCGGTAGGTACTTGCCCACCTTCCAGGCTCAATCGGCATGTACCGTCAATCTTCTTGCCGAGGGGAACCATACCGGGCCCCACCATATACCCTCACACGGCCGCCGACTCCTCCTCGCATGGGGTATATATATCAGAACCAATAAAACTCATGGTGGCTGCTGAAATATCATATCAAGAGAAACCAGGTTTTTCAAATAATGCATAATTTCATGAAACTACCACGGTCCTCAAATCCAGAAAACATCATGAAAAGAATCCATATCTCAATGCGAAAATCCATGAATATAATATATGCAACATAAAACTGTAATGTGAGCATATAAAGGAAAAGCCGCTATTTAACTGCAATAAATTAATATATATATCATGCGGTTCCTAATTTCTCCAAGTCTATATAACATCAAATAAAGGTAAACAGGTAGCTATAGCCAGATATATGTGTGAATATGTAGGTATAGCAAGGTATATGTATCTACCTATGTAATATACCCTCCAGGTATAAGTGTAAGTATGTATGCAAGATGTATATTTAGCTATGTCTCATATGTGTATATACCTATCACTAATGGTACAATACCATATAAATATATGTGTAACTAGCATATAAGCATGTCAAGGCATATGTGTAAGCATGTAGGTATACAGGTATACTATATGTCATATGCACGAAGGAAAATAAGGATCAAGTCCCAATATTCCTAAACAATACAATATCATATCTGTAAGTGTGTTGTGCGTGTCATGGCAATTATTGACGGTGTATGTGGCATACAATCAGTGCTCGTGCAACATGAGCCGTCAATAATAGTGCAGTGTTCTAAGGGTACAAATCCAAGCACAACAAGTAACTAAGCAATAAGGTGTATGCGCAACTCTATATATGCAATAGAATATGCGACAATATCATGTCATCTCTAACCCAGACGCATAACGCCATGTGGGCGATTCCCCTGTAGATGTTAAATCTACTCACCAACGCTCCTGGCTAAGTAAATCCAACCACCTGTTTATCCTTCTTCGCTGCGTCCGAAGTCCCCGCCTGCGAACCTAAACATAAAACAATATAACAAGTATTTATTAGCAATAGACTCAAAACACGTACAAACTACGTTTGACCGACGCATCAACTCAAAATATACTCTCAAGTGTTCGTATTGTGGTTAACGTACGTAGAGACACGACGAAACCGACCTAAGAGCAAAATCACACAAAGTGCACGATCCGTGTCGTATAACGTATCACACGTAATTGTAAACAAGAAACTAGCTATGTGATCCCAGATTTTGTATACAGAGAAAACCCAAAAATCAAACAGGACCAAACACACCTAAACCAAAGAATAGAGCTACCCACAAAAACCCAAACCCCAACTCCACAGGAAAACCGAGGTCGCCGGAAATCCCCTTCTCGCCGCCGGCCAAAGTTCGAGCCTTGGGGTTCGTGCTTGAGGTGAAGGCTCAGGGTCTCTGGTACAACACAACTACATTGTTTAGTTTTCTAGTATACTCTCGGGGTCACAACAGATCACAGATATCACAAACGACACTAAAAATACGATATTTGCACGAAACTTAACTTTAAACGTTCTAAACTAAAACTACAAGACTACACAACACTAAAACAACATAAAAAACAGATAGAGATCATTACCTACTCCTACAAGCTCAAAGATCCTAGCTTTCCAAGCTTCAAGGCTTTCAAGAGGCAAAACAAGTCCAAAGATGTGATTTTGGTGAGATTTTGTGAATTTTGTGAATATTTTTGTGATGGAAGTTCAAGTGTTCAGTTGAGTTGAGGAAGATGAAGAGAAAATGAAAAGAGATAGAGAAAATGAGAGAGTGTGAGGATAATGAGAGAAGGAGGTGAGTGTAGGGTGAGAGTGAGGTGAGTGCACCATTTGCATTAAATTACACATTAATGCAAGCCATTAATGCACACCATTAGTCACCATGCCACCTTCTTTCCAAAACAAAACCCAAAACAAATATCTCCCACAACAAATATCTAGGATTTAGGTTAAGGAATAAAGCAAGGATTAGGATTAGGGTTAACTTGTCATGGTCACTAAAACTAGATTAGCACAAACAAACCCTCATATTAACGTGCACACATGCGTGCAAGCCATAACAAATAATAATAAATTATTAATTAAACGTTATAAAATGTGAGGAAACCGAATTGGTAAACTTTTTACCGAAAACCCGCATTACCGTCTAAACTAACACTAATCGAAATATAAGGCGCTACTATCTCCCCTTTATAAAAATTCGTCCCCGAATTTAAAATTCTCACTAAGCGTACCTTCAAAGAAATGAGTACAAAACTCCCAAATCTCGCTCTCAGCCTCCCAAGTGATCACCTCACCATACGGCTACGCCCAAGAAAACCCTCCACAGATAGCAAGACCCCTGACCGAAGTTTCTCCACCTGCCAAACCACTAACACAATTGGCTGCCGATGAACAAAAAGATTGCGTCCCAAACTAAATGGTCTGGTGCTGAATCATGTGAGAAAGGTCATGAAGGTATTTGCAAATTATCGACACAAGGAATACGAGATGAATACTCAATAATCTGGGCGGAAGTGCCAAATAAAAGGCAACGGAACTAACTCGCTTGAGGATCTCAAAAGGACCTACAATCCTGGGATAAGCTTCCCAAAACTCAACTCGTCATTCATCGGAAAATCCTTAGAAATACATGATCTCCCACTGCGAACTCAAGTCTGCGACCACCACGGTCGGCATAAGACCTGTAGGGTTCCTCTCGACGGCAGCAAGGTTTCGGGAGGCATAGTCCATGCCATTTTCAAAAATTTTTCGTTTCAAGGAACTCTAAAGTAGAATCGATAACTAGAAATTAATACGAAAACTAATGTAAACCATTTTACAACTAAGTGAAAACGAAATACAACCTTTATAGATCGGTCCTTCACTTCATAAGCTCTTTGTTGTAGTCTCTTCGCTGCGATCATCAAACTCCCGGACTCTTGGACGGCTCCATGAGAAGAGGGTAACGGTTTTGCTTGAAGTCTTCAAGGCCGAAAATGATCTACGTCTAGTGAATACGAACTCAAGCTACTACTTCACCAAAGTGAAGTAAACACGCTATACTAAAGTGCTAGTCTAGTAGAGGATGATGAAATAGGAAGTGGGTACACTTTAGAATTTCTTTTCTCACATTATTTCTCTCTCTTTATCAAACCCTAGCAAGCTTTTTAAAGGAGGAAGAAGATGAGCTCAAGAAAAATGAGAATGAAAACTAATTCAAGAGAGAGAGTGAACCATGAGTGAGTTTGTATCATATACTAACTCATGTAGAGACATAACCATAGCTAATTATAGTGGTTAGCTTAATAAAAATCCTAAGTAAAAACAAAATGAGTGGACTTTGTCAAAAGCACCCACAAGCTTCTACAAGCTTCATGCATACAACAATTATCCACTAATTTTGGATTTACTTTGAATATTAAAACCCCACCTTTATAATTAATATGGTGTATGTCTTATACACCCATGTAGTGTGTATCAAACACCATGACACATAAAAATAAACAATGCACATTAATATATATCACATATATATTACATGTACACACAAGTGAGAAAAGAATACTTAAATGAGCCAATGTTAGTTAATATAAATTAGTATATCCAATATACAATTATACACCAAATTATTAAATCAACACTTGACTTAATAATCGGCTATATCTCATATAACCGACCAACACATAATGTACCAACTTATCGAATTAACACTTGATTCGATAACCCGGCTATATCACATATAACCGGCCGATTCAAAAATCGCGATAATATAATACGGTATCACATACACGCATCATTCTCGGTCCCGCACATATCACATATACTCTTCTATTTCGTTTTGCTTGTGCTAGTGAAACCTCTATGTAGGACTCTAAAGACTCGTCAATACGCTGGCAGTAGGTGATGATCACATCAAGTACCCACAAGCCGTCAGCGGTACTAGCTGGACGTAACGGCTACCCGGGTATTGAGCGATCAGAAGATTAACAAGTAAGCCCGCTCCAACTCCTACAAAAGCCTGACAGTGACACTACCGTACAGTCCGGTCTCCTCATCTGATATGTCGCATATCAAGTCTAGGGGTGGTAAACGTCAGACCCCAATAACCGATAAGTCATGCCGATATGAGGCTCATAACGGGTCGAGAAACTACTGGTAACATTTATAAGTAAATCTCTAAACCAGCCCTGGCCAGGGACTTCCCTGTTATGGCCAATCGAGCACAGCGCAACATCAACCCCCAATACTGAGAGAGACGAAACCCCTCCTATCGCTCATTGCCTCCATGTGACTCAGGACTGTACCCAAAAACCACCGTTTTGCACGCCCTCTTGGACGTGGTAAGGTGGAAATCAAAGCACAGTGGGAATCGCACAAAACTCTATGACGATCTCGGGTCTACAGACTAACATGTACCAGTGTCACCAGAGAACTCCCATCTGACGTGAGGTATAATACTATCTGGGAGTTCTCGGCGAGTCCATCCAGTGTACCCAGTCTCTACTGAGCACCCGTATATCATCTCTGATGTTAAACACCAATGTATATGGGATCATCCATCGCCCATCTGTATGGGTCGAGAAGCTATACGCTAGTCTACTCTGGTATATCGATGCCTAGTCTCGATACACCCACGACTAGGGACTTTAAAAGATGTACTTATGGACTACTCTGTCCCCACTAGTATGATCTGCATCATAGTCAGGTAGTCAAGTACACATCCTAAGGGCTTTACCAACATGTAACAGAGAGACAATCAGTGTACATGTTAAGGTAAAGAGTAACCAGATAGCATACTATCATGTCGAGCAAGAAATTCCTCCTTATATAT
Organism: Agapanthus africanus; assembly: GCA_030015575.1. Taxonomy (NCBI): domain Eukaryota; kingdom Viridiplantae; phylum Streptophyta; class Magnoliopsida; order Asparagales; family Amaryllidaceae; genus Agapanthus; species Agapanthus africanus. The sequence goes on from CM057340.1 coordinate 563,122,697, forward strand.
GTCCAAGCATCCACTACAATATACATCTCATATATAGTAATGGCCTCTAGAGCATACATATAACTAACAATCTCCTACTTGCACTAGGGCCATTTTATAGTAGTGGTTGTAGTATCTCATACTCAACCAAACCATAAAAGTCTCTATCTGGGAAAAGGCCTTTGTGAGTGGATCCGCCGTGTTATCCTCTGAGTCTACTCTCCTGACCTCGATCCCCTCAAGATCATCCATCTCTATGATCAGGTGATACTGCCTTAGAATATGTCTGGATCACTGATGGGACGGGCGTTCCCAGGTATAAGCCACAACTCCATTGTCACACAATGGAAGGAACGAAGTTCATCTCATGAACTAATATACACCCAGACTGCTTCTTTGGTACCATCTTTGGTAGCGATGTATCTAGCCTTTATCGTCTAGTATGCCACGGTATCTATCTTGGAACTCTTCCAACATACTGTCTCTCTACATAGGGTAAAGACAATGCCTGCGACTGACTTTCAGTCGTCCTTATCACCCTGGAAGCTATCCAGTGATTCTCCCCAGGATCGATACCATCTCAGTACACCTAGTGAGAATCCTAACATCCACTTAGATCTATCACATAGAACCAAAATCCAGGATTTAGGAGGTATCACTTTGATCCTATATGGAGAATCCTTGTGATAAGAGGAGATTGACCGAGCGTAGCATAGGAAACTCCTTCCCTATCAAGAGTATGTCATCCTTGTACTATACGAGGATCACCACCATACTCCCTACTACCTTTTTTTATATACAAGGTTCATCTACCATTTTGATGAAGTCAAGCTCTTTGACTACCACATCAAAACAGATGTTCCAACTCCGCGATGCCTGCTTTAACCTGTAAAGCAACTTGCACACGTTTCCGCTGCTCCCACTGTCTACGAAGCCCCCTGGCTGTGTACTTATAGACGCTCACTTCTAAATCACCATTTAGAACAGCAGTCATGACACCCAACCGCCGGATATCGTAGTCATGGTATGTAGCAATGGCAAGTAGGATCTGGATGGACTTAAGCATAGGCATTAGAAAAGGTTTCATCATTATCCACACCTGGTCTATGACGAGAACCTTTTGCATCAAGTCTTAGCTTTGAAAGTCTCAACTCTTCCATGTACACCAAGTAATCTTCTCAAGATATACTTGCTCCTGATGGGGATTTAACCCTTCAGATAAAGCAACCAAAGTCCATACTATGTTGGTGTACATAGATTCCTTCTCAGATCGCATAGCATCCAGCCATTCTTACAGAGTCCGCACTCTTGATGGCCTGTTCGAAACTAGTTGGGTCATCATCTCATGATGCAATCCTCGCTCCCACTGTCATAGAGAAACCAAAGTATCTCTCAGGTGGGTGAGGAACCCTACCAGATTGGCGGAGAGGCTGAGGTTTGTTGGGAGCTATTGAATCCTCCGGTTCTACCAAATCATCAGCTGTAGTTTGTATAGCTGGAACTCCTTCCAGTTCTACCTCATGACCACTAATTTGTTTCCAAAATAAATTCCTTTTCTAAAAAGGTAGTATGCCGAGAAATAAAACACCTTTTGTTTCTCGGTGCGATAGAAGATATTCCTTTGCGAATGCTTGGGATATCCAACAAACTTCCACAGAACTGATCATGCCTCGAGTTTGTCCGGATTTTGCTTTTAGACATAGGCCAGACAACCCCAAATCTTAACTGACTTAAGATATGGTGTAACATTTCAAAAAAAATAAAATATTATTTTTTGGGAATTTTTATAATTTAATATTACTTTATTGAATATTTTAATATTTTGGTACAGAAAAATTTGGAAAAATTATGGAAAATTCTAAAATAGGGTATTTTATGGAATTATGTCATTTTTAATTTTTTATGATCACTTATATGCTAATTTAGTACTAATCGCGATTAAAAATCGCTAATCGGTTTTTTTTTACATTTTTGTGCAAAATATGCACGCATCATTTTTCTTACACTTGTGCATTTCTATCATGTTTGTTTTGGGGTTACTATTTGAGTGAGAAGGATTTTGAGAGAATTAGAAAAGAAAAGAAAAAGGAAAAGAAAAGAGGCATGGGCATTTATTAGGCATGGGAGAAAGCTTGACTTTGGATCTCTTTCTCTCTCCTCCTCACTTCCCTCATTTCCTCTCTCCCTCTCCTTCCTCAGCTGCTGCTGCTGCTCACTCTTCATCCTCCACCTTCAAGCCCTCAAAACATCTCAAAAACAACTCAAAAACCCCACTCTCATTTCACTAAAAAGATGCACAAGCTCAAGACCTACACATTGGACCAAGAAAGCAAGGATTTTGGCCACTAGGGGCAACTCAAGAAAATTCTTGAGTTGCCAAATGAGGTATTTTCTGGACCATTAGTTTAGTTTTCGTATTACTTATACCCCTATGTTAAAATTGAATCGATATCGGGTGATGTTGTGGACTTAAGGAAAACCTAATTAGGGTTTGAGGGAATTTAGAGTTGTGATGTGAAATTGAGCTCAGTAGAGCTTATACAAACACCCTAGTGCTTGAATTAAGAACCAAACCTGAGACTTGAAACCTGGAATACGGATTTAGAAACCGATATTGGAAAGATTGTGAAATCTGTGAAGGTTATATTGAATCTGCTATCATCCCGAGACTCTGAAAATTATTTTGGATTGACAGGGATATGTACAGGCACCCAGGAAACTACCACCAAGACCCCAGTCCCTAACTCTCTTCCCCGGCCGCAAATTTATCCTTTCTGGCCGCAATTTGCGGCCAGACCAGTGAAGAATTGGCTCGTTTTGGTTTTGGTGCCCCCTCATCAGTAGATTAGACCCCTGGCATGTGCAAAATTGTCCAATTTGATTTAGGGTGAAATCTGTGACCCTTTTCTCTAGTTGCTGCTTTTATTCGTGTTTCCGTATTCCGTATTTTTAATTCTGGATTTGCGTATTTGTGTTTTACCTCGATCACTTGGCGTTTGTACGACGATATCGAGGGATGTTTGATTGTTTTGAAAGCGTAGTCCATAGGTTCTAACCTATAGGCCTTAGCGTATCGTTTTAGGTTTCGTATGTCGTTTTAGTTTTGAATTGGTTTTAATACGCATTTGCAATACGTTGATGTGTAGGTTCCCTATGAAGACTTCGGGACGACAAGCAAGCGCGTGGCGACGTCGACAAATGAAGACGCAAGGTGAGTAGATTATATCTACGGGGGAAGTCGGGTGGATGGCGTATAGCACCCCCGCAGTCCGAAGTTGGTATACTATATATGTATATATTATATATATATGATAGCTTATAGTGTGTAGTGGATATTGAGATTAGATGTACTATAGTTAGATTAGGGCGCAGAAGTAAAACTAGTATAGTTCCTAGTTACGAACCCTACAATAGGTTTACACTCACACACACACGTTTATTTGCTATACTTATACTGTGATGGTGAGAATAGTGGATGACATTGGAGATGAGTCGATGATATTGGGCATTGTGCCGTGAGATCGGTGATGTGATGTGATTCGTATTTGGGATACGACATGTGATCTCTAGCAGGCCTTTGGACGTGTGTTTACACACGCAGTTATATAGATGGTATCATTTGTACTAGACTTAGATCAGTACCCCAGGTCATGAGAGATGATGATAAGGATACCAGATAATTGATGAGATGAATGTGATATTGACCCGTACCCAGCTATTGGGATGTTGTACGACAATTTACCGTACGAGCTTTATATTGATGATAGATCCGCACTCATGACTCGAGGATGTCATATGATATACTGTATCGTACGCGATACTATTGAGGCAGGATCACCGACTATTATATCTATATTTATATATATCGACTCAGATTTAGGTGGTTTCCATACCCCTCCCGATTGACTTGATACTTAGATCTATAGTTTGCATAGTAAATGTTAGACTAGACCCGAGTCATACCTATTTCAAAAACTAACGAATCGGGAATATCTTAAAAACACCGTAGCCCTTATTTTATTAAAAACCCCGATTCGTTTTATTTCAAATGGCACAACTGCATGACATATACATATTGATGTAGATTCTTCACTGTTGCATTGATTATTCGATTTCCGCATTTTCATGCTATTCACATCGCTTTGCAGCTGTAAATGTGTTTATTGCTATGTTACCATCATGCTGTTAGGACACCACACCATTATCGATGATGCATATGTTCCACATACACTTGCTTGCCGGCTCACACACTTCATCATCGATAATTGCCATGTCACTACACTGTAGTACTGTTGCATCAGGATATGATCTCTTGCATGATATACTGGTACACATATACATTCACACATACATAGATGATTATGGCTTGATTAGAGATTTGGGAACCGCAAGATACTCTTTAAACTGATTCATTTTAAAAGAGCGGTCTCCCTCAATATATGCATATTACTATTCCAGGTTGCATGATATATGGATATGCTTGCATTTTTTTTACATGCCGCATACATCATGCCTTTTGATTATACGCATTGAGATATGTTGTTTCCATGATATTTCTGGATTTGGGAACTGTGGGTATTTCAAAGAGATTATGTAAATGTTTTAAAAACCCGGTTTTCTTGATATGATATTTCAGCATCCACCTTGAGTTTTATCGGTTCTGATATATATATACACCCCATGCGAGGAGGCGTAGAGGCTGTATGAGGGTACATGGTGGGGCCCGGAGGTACCTCGGGGCGAGAACGGATCGCTGGATTTGTTAGAAGGTGAGCCTGTCAGGGGAACCATACCGTCCGGTGACATTACCTTTGACTCGGCGGTTATCTTGGGGATACCGACCGGAGTCATGTACCTATGGAATACGTCGAAATTCGAGGGTCGAAGCTGGGCTCTCGGGTTTTCGAGATAGCGTATGATACGTACCTATCTGGGTGCCAGTCTTGGTGACAGCACCTGATAGATCAGTATTTCTGTGTCGATGCTTGGCACATTGGTTTCATGATATTTCTTTTTACTCATATGTATATATAAGAGTGGAGTAGGACGCTGTTATATATGCCCTGACACCAATATTAGTGGTATGGGACGCTAATATATGTGTATTGATATCCATTTAGATACTTCATCATATTCATGATATGTTATTATCTGAGACACTGGCACGAGCACTTGGCACTACATACATGTTTAGATGTTACATTGCCACCTTATCATGCTTCAGACTTATTCTTTGAGGTTTATATTATATCTGATCGTATTGACCTAGGATTATGTCATGCATTCGATTTCTGCTTGTGATATTTTCTATTCACGAGTTGGCAACTCACCTCCGTTGTGCCACAGTTCTTGCAGGTTTTTGCCGTACAGGTTCTATAGAGGCATTTCTGACACACTGCTTCCTTTGCGGGTGATTTGCTTAGGTAGGTGGGTTCGTTTGTATCAGAACCACCATTGTACATGTATTATTCATTGTATCTAGAAATTCCATCAACCAAAACTTGTATATTGTTTCAGACTTAGGAATTAGTTATGTATTATTTCGACCTCAGAGTCGCGCGTAGTAGTATTACGGTTTTCATGCTTATTTGAGTTTCTTTTGAGTTTTGATCCTCGCCCTTCGGCGTTGTATATTATATTGCTTGCGTGGTTGTGACCGTCGATTGACGAAGAGCTAGCTCCCACTTGGGGATGCCTTTTATCATTGCATATATATTATTCTTGTTGTACCCCGTTCGGGGCCAGTATTTACAAAGGAAACTCTGCCGAAATTTTTAGAAAAGACTATACATTTTAAAATGCATATTCGGCTTAGTTATTTAAAAACCTTGTTTTTTTAAAACATGTTTTCTTTACTTCTAAAAACTATTTTCTACCAATTACTCTTCAAAATGGTTTTAGATTTCTGGGCTTTTGGCTTACTTGGATTAGATGGAGTCCTATAGACTTCATATGATTCAAGGGCCAGTCACGTGCTCTTTTGGGTCGTGACAGATGGGCTCTTCCCATACCATATCGCATATGGAGTGGTAGGCACCTGATTTGGTTGGAATGTCACTCAATAGGTATACAGCTTCACAAGTGCATAACCCCAAAAGGAAATAGGCAACTCAGCAATACTCATCATAGAGCGCACCATATCTCAAAGGGTGCAATTGCTCCGCCCTGATACACCGTTGTGCTGTGGTGTATACGGAGGAGTAATGCTGAGAGAGAATCTCATTCTCCTTTAGAATAGTCCAGGAATTCCGTGCATAAGTATTCGCCTCCCTGATCACATCAAAGGACATAATACTTATACCCGTTTTAGTTCTCTACTTCTGACTTATATTCATTGAATATCTCAAAAGGTTCAGACTTGTGTTTCAACAGGAACATATGTCCGATTCTTGAGAGATCATCATTGAATGTAATGAAGTACAAAGAACCATACCTGGCATGTGTAGACTGGGGACCTTTATATATCATTATGTATCAATCCCAAGAGTTCACCAACTTTTTCTCTGTTTCCAATAAACAGAGCTATGGTCATTTTATCTTTGTGATATGATTGACACGTTTCACAAGATGTAAATTCAAACTGATTTAAATATGCATCTAAATGTAACTTAGCTAGTCGGGTCGCATTATATGACCTAGTCTACAATGCCTCAAGAAGGATTCGTTCATTTCTGAACTCTTCCTCTTGTGTGTGTTCTGTACGTTAAGAACTGTAGTTTGATTTAGAACGTATATGCTTTTAGATAACGTGGCTAAACCGATCAACACTTGATATAGGAAATGTTCAAAACATTATCTAACAATACAAAATTATATCCTTCTTTACTAAATAAAGAGACTGATATCATATTGTATATCGGGCTCGGTATATAATAACATTCGTTCAGAATCAATATATTTTGGTAATACAGGGTGATAACTGCCAACATCTTGGCTGCAACAATTGCACCTTTGCAACTCTTGAAATTTTATCACCCATTCTCAGTTCTCTACCTATCTGCAGCCCATGTAACAGATTACATATGTGGGATTCTGATCCGGTATCTCATACCCAGGAGGTAGAAGATACTGAGAAACAGTTCTCGGTAATGAACACACCCAAAGAAGATGCATCATCATACACTTTCTTCGTTTGGGCGGCACGGGAATCCTGGTAATCCGCTATTTCCTACTCGGTCTTATAACAATTATAAGTTGGAGCGGGACCAACGTTTCCCAGCACTGTATAACAAGTGGGTTCGGTCAATACATCCATATTATTATCTTGATTAAGGCATGATATGGTCGCTACCTGGAGAGAGAGAGAGAAGAAAACACTCTGCGTGCGCTTTTGCAAGATCAGATTGGTCATTATTTTATCTAATCAGGATGGCTCCCACTGTTTTTATCAAATCTTCCTTCAAACCCTAAAAGGAAAGACTAGCCGGGATTAATTACACCCTACAATTTTGCCAATCTTTCAGCCAGGCCAGTGCCGGTACTTTGAGGGAGGTTCCCCGTGCTTTCACACGGACCTAATTAAAATAAACCTCGTTTTTCCAGGGGCGTAACCTCGTTGACACCTTTCTAGACACCTACTTGATTGGCTAATTGTAATGTGTAAAACTCTCGCAGGAGTAACAATTACTCACAGTGGGTATCGGGATCCAACTATCTTATAGAAGGTATGACATCTCATTGCAAATTTCAACACCTGAAATTTCCGATAATTTTGCCCCTAACCTCCTATGACCTTGACAAAGGACAACAAAGCATAGGATGCTAGTCAAGTTCAACCCGTCATTTCTTGATTGAATTAAACCCACCCGCACGACCCTTGACAAAAGCCAACAAGGTCACACGACTACCCTAACCCAATCTGCATGATATGCATAAACAGATAAGCACTAGTCAGCTACCGCACACTACGCCTTGACAAAGGCTAACAAACACAGAATGAATACTAATTACTACTTATCTGAAATGACGGAGGGATACGACAGGTTTTTCTGAAAACCTATTGCGTAATGAACTTGATATCGTTGTAGAATCAAATGATTTTAAATGGAGTGTTTTTTAGGCTTTTGCTAGTTTCGCTAAAGAGGTCACTCCCGGTGAAGGGATCTCGGCTCTTTCCTCGTCGAATGAGGTACAGGATATTCACAATACCACTATGCAAAGCAAGAAATAGAAAAACAATCAAAAGACTAAACCGAGGGTTGTAGCATCTGCCAGTTATTACTAAAGGGGTCACTCCCGGTGAAGGGATCTCGGCCCTTTCCTTATCGAATAAGGTGCAGGATGTTCTATAAGGAACACATCTATGCAAAGCAAGAACTGTAGCTACCTGTTTTTGAAAATTCGATTCCACAAAATCTTTTAGGTTTCTTTTTCTTTCATTAATCATATTAATGAAGTCCCATCATTTTAGTTACCTAAACATCATAGATAAATACAACGTACGCTTATGCCATCCGCATTCGCCTCGTTGTCCCCTCGTGCACCGTTAGGTTAGGTAACTAACGGCAGAGCGGGGCAGTGCTACCGCGGGTGAAAAACATAAGCAACGTCTATATAATATATCATATATACTATATACAGTATCTATCTCAACATATCAAATGATCACATTACAGATATCGCAGCAGAAGAAACATATGAAATATTGGATATATTAGGAGGTCCATGTTTTATTTTGAGCCTCTATAAAACACGGATTCCACGGTCGCGATGAATAGCCAAACCCACACCCCTAGACCCCTATGAGAGCGGCAAGCAACCCTCCTAATTCTAGAGTTAGGAGATCCGGACTCGACTCCTCGAATTGGTCTCCCACTGGACTCTAGAACCCGGTTACTTGCGCTCTCCTCCTTGGGTCTATCCTAGTGTGGAAAAGTAAATAATATACATATGGTGACATTAACCTCAACCCGGAAGTGCCCCAATAAAAGAATATTATATACATTTAAATTTACATGAATGAAAATAAAAACTCTCATCTCACATAAAACCCCCGGCTATTCAAAACACGACGATATAATAAAACATATCCAGCAACACATAACATCACATGTCATCAACGTAAGTAAATATGCGCATCCCAATTGTCGTTGACATATAGCAACGAAACCGGCGATATCACAAATTACACTTACGGTCGCAGAAAAGAAACTGTAAAACTACAACACTTGCAATCCACAAACTCCTTAGACATCATAAATCCGAAATATCACATACTTCGCATTTCATGCCTAACAGTATGAATTCCACATATTGTATCATATTACAGAAAAAGCTAGACGATGTTAAACATCCAATCGAATCATTAAACACCCAAAATTACCCAGAAAGCTCAACACTTGAGCGTAGTTTAAAGTAATTCAGCACATGCCACAACACCAATGAACCAGCCGTAGAAGGGCCAAACCAACGCCTCACACGTGGCACCGCTGGACTACCACAAACCTGAGGGTTCAGTGGCGGTTCTGACGGTCACATAATCGAGTTAAGGTTTTGTTCTTCTAGAGGGTCCATCGCATAACTTGCATGATCTTTGAAAGCTTTTTAACTACGGAAAAATCCAACACTTGGAAAATTTTCCGGTAAGGGAAAAAGTGGGTATTTGATATCCGATTGAACTTTTTAATATCGTCTAAACTATCCCGAAAACAGTTAAAATATGACTACGAAACACTCCGATTTGTTATTATAGTAAATTAACATCGCATGACAATTTAGCAAAAATAAACAACACTTGAAGCACCAAAACCCATGTAACAGAACACTTGAGAAATTTGGAAGGGGGGCTCGGAAATGGCCGGTATGGGGGGTCTCGCCGGCCCAAATGTGCCCAAATGCCTCCAAATTTCATCAGTGTTCATGTTATCACATATATATGACTCTGTACTTGTTTAAAAAAATTTTAGGGCTCGTTTTAAAATCGACAGAAACATGGATTTTAGGGTTTCAAGTTTGGAGTTTGTTTTGTGTTCGTAATCTAACATTATCCGTATAATTTCCTAGCTAGATTCTGATACCACTGTAGGGTTCCTCTCGACGGCAGCAAGGTTTCAGCAGGCATCGTCCATGCCATTTTCAAAAATTTGCCGTTTCAGGGACTCTAAACTAGAATCGATAACTAGAAATTAATACGGAAACTAATGTAAACCATTTTACAACTAAGTGAAAACGAAATACAACCTTTGTAGATTGGTTCTTCACTTCATAGGCTCCTTGTTGTAGTCCCTTCACCACGATCATCAAACTCTCGGACTCTTGGACGGCTCCATGAGAAGAGGGCAACGGTTTTTCTTGAAGTCTTCGAGGCCGAAGATGATCTACGTCGAGGGAATACGAACTCAAGCTACTACTTCACCAAATTGAAGCAAACACCCTATACTAAAGTGCTAGTCTAGTAGAGGATGATGAAATAGGAAGTGGGTACACTTTAGAATTTCTTTTCTCACATTATTTCTCTCTCTTTATCGAACCCTAGCAAGCTTTTTGAAGGAGGAAGAAGATGGGCTCAAGAAAAATGAGAATGAAAACTAATTCAAGAGAGAGAGTGAACCATGGGTGAGTTTGTATCATATACTAACTCATGTAGAGACATAACCATAGCTTATTATAGTGGTTAGGTTAATAAAAATCCTAAGTAAAAACAAATTGAGTGGACTTTGTCAAAAGCACCCACAAGCTTCTACAAGCTTCATGCATACAACAATTATCCACTAATTTTGGATTTACTTTGAATATTAAAACCTCACCATTATAATTAATATGTTGCATATCTTATACACCCATGTAGTGTGTATCAACAACCATGACACACAAAAATAAACAATGCACATTAATATATATCACATATATATTACATGTACACACAAGTGAGAAAAGAATACTTAAGTGAGCCAATGTTAGTTAATGTAAATTAGTATATCCAATATACAATTATACACTAAATTATTAAATCAACACTTGACTTAATAATCCGGCTATATCTCATATAACCGACCAACACATAATGTACCAACTTATCGAATTAACACTTGATTCGGTAACTCGGCTATATTACATATAACCGACCGATACAAAAATCGCGAGAATAGAATACGATATGACATACACGCATTATTCTCGGTCCCGCATATATCACATATGCGCTCCTATTTCGTTTTTCCTGAGCCAGTAAAACCTCTGTGTAGGACTCTAAATACTCGTCAATACGCCGGCAGTAGGTGATGATCACATCAAGCACCCACAAACCGTCAGCGGTACTAGATGGACGTAACGGCTACCCGGGTATTGAGCGATCAGAAGATCAGCAAGCAAGCCCGCTCCAACTCCTGCAAAAGCCTGACAGTAACACTACCGTACAGTCCGGTCTCCTCGTCTGATATGTCGCATATCAAGTCTAGGGGTGGTAAACGTCAGACCCCAATAACCGATAAGTCATGCCGATATGAGGCTCATAACGGGTCGAGAAACTACTGGTAACACTTACCAGTAAATCTCTAAACCAGCCCTGGCCAGGGACTTCCTTGTTATGGCCAATCGAGCACAGCGCAACATCAACCCCCAATACCGGGAGAGACGAAACCCCTCCTATCGCTCATTGCATCCATGTGACTCGGGACTGTACCCAAAAATCACCATTTTGCACGCCTTCTTGGACGCGGTAAGGTGGAAACAAAGCACAGTAGGAATCACACAAGACTCTATGACGATCTCGGGTCTACAGACTAACCTGTACCAGTGTCACCAGAGAACTGCCATCTGACGTGAGGTATAATACCATCTTGGAGTTCTCGGCGAGTCCTTCCAATGTACCCAGTCTCCACTGAGCACCCGTATATCATCTCTGATGTCAAACACCAATAGATATTGGATCATCCATCGCCCATCTGTATGGGTTGAGAAGCTATACGCTAGTCTACTCTGGTATATCGATGCCCCGTCTCGATACACCCACGACTAGGGACTTTAAAGGATGCACTTATGGACTACTCTGTCCCCACTAGTATGATCTGCATCATAGTCCAGGTAGTCAAGTACACATCCTAAGGGCTTTACCAACATGTAACAGAGAGACATTCAGTGTACACGTTAAGTTAAAGAGTAACCAGATAGCATACTATCATGTCGAGCAAGAAAGTCCTCCCTATATATGTCCAAGTATCCACTATAATATACATCTCATGTATAGTATTGGCCTCTAGGGCATACATATAACTAACAAGACCTCTGTCTGCACTGGGCTGCTCTCATCCTGACCTGAATCAACTGAATCATCTCCGAAGTCTCTAGACTAGCTGGGGTCCAAAAATCTTACTCTCGCGGAGTCAGAAAAACAGAATGGCGGTCGACACCACCTACCAAACAAAACCTAAAGGTTACCAATTGGAATGTCTCCTGATAACAGCTATCGAAGGAGAACCCTAACAATGGCAAGTGACGATCTCAACTGCCGACAACAATTTGTACGTTCGCACAATCATATCCTCCAGAGTCTCTATAGCCCGCTCTCACAAACCGTCATCCTGCGGATGGAAAAAGCGGAGCTAAAGCTCAACCAGTACCCAAGGCTTCCCGAAACTTCTGCCCAAGATGGCAACCGAACAGGGTGCCTCCATTGGATACAACACATGAAGGAACTCCATGCAAACGTACAAAATTAACGAAGAACAACTGAGCAAACTGAGCATAACCGGACAAGAAACACCCAAATGGAATCACACCCTGTCTAGACCGGGAAAGACACTACATCGAAAATTCATGGAGATCTGCTCCCATTCGCACTCCGGAACGGTTAAAGATTGCAACTCTCCAGCCGGTCTCAGATGCTCAACTTTAGCTCTCAACAAGACAAGCAACTCAAAACGAAATCCGAAACTTCACTCTTCATCCCTGCCCACCCGTAACTATCTCACAAGTCACGTCACATTGTGGTGGAACTTGGACAAACACAGAAGGCTGACTGGTATGCCTGCTCTAAGACTTCGCATCTCTATCCATCAGTAGTGGGTACACACAAACGCGTCCCTAAACGTAGTATACCCTAGTCACAAATCAAGGACTTTGAATTTTTACCCAGCCGAGTATGCTCAAGAATCTCTGACAAACGAGCATCGGCAGGCTGTACCTTGCGAAAACGATTAAGGAAAAATGGACGGACGCAGACATGAGCAAGCTGTCCCCTCAGTAGAGGAGAACTTAAGCTATACTCAATGATCACACAAGAACTATAACTCTGCAGAAGACTGTCTCTGAACTGCGCACAACCTGAACAAGCTACCCCCGGGCCTACGACTCAAAGCATCAGCTACCACAATCGCCTTGCCACAGGTAACAAGGATCTCACAAAAACAATCCTTCACAACTTCCATCCAACGGCGCTGTATCAACGATCAAAACCCGCTGCAGGAAGATGTACATTAAGCTCTAGTGTCCATGAAAATCTGACACGACTCTCCACACAAGTAGTGTCTCCAAATCTCCAACGTACGACCACTGTGGCCATCTCCAGATCATGAGTGGGATATCCTGCTCGTACTTCCTCCAACTTTCGGGAAGCAAAAGCAATAACTCTATAATGCCCCATCAACGCAAAATCGAGTCCCACTCGCGAAACATCACAGTTAAACAACAAAGTCGCCTGAATCAGAAAGCAAAGAAAGAACTGGTGCAGTCGTCAACCAAGTCTTCAACTGCTGAAAACTCCGCACGCATGCTTCAGTCCAAAGAAAAGGAACCTCCTTTCCGGTCAGTCCAGTCAATGGTGCAGCGATACACAAGCAATCCTGCACGAAATAGCGGTAAAAACCTGCTAAGCCCAAAGATCTGCGGACCTCCGTCCTATACACAAGTCTGGGCAAAAGCTGTACGACCTCGATCTTCCTCGGGACCATACGAAAACCGTCTCCCGTAACTACAAGAACTAGGAGTCAACACAATAAAATCTGAAGGAACACTTCGAGAATTTAGCAAATAGCTGGCGCTCTCCCAAAGTCTGCAAAACAAATCCTCAAGTGCTGCTCATGTTCCTCATCACTCTTGGAAAAGACCAGAATGTCATCAATGACACAACAATAAACTGGTCGAGGAACGGGCTTAAGAAATCTGGTTCATCACATCCAGGAATGCTTCTAGGGTATTGGTGAGTCCAATGACACCACCAAAACTCATAAAGCCCCTAGCACACACAAAAGCAGTCTTCGAATGTGATCACTCCGAACCCGCAACAATGATGTCCTGATCCCAAACAAACTTAGAAGATGTCTCGAACACTGGAGTTGATCGAAGAAATCGTCAATGCGAGGTAAAGGATACCTATCCGTACCGTAACCCGGTTCAATTGACGATCCATCAATACACAACCTCTAACTGCCGTCTTTCTCCCTGACGAATAGAATAGGAGCTCCCCAAAGCGAAACACTTAGACGCACAAGCCCCTCTATCTAGCAACTCTGCAGCTGATCCTTAAGCTCCCTAAGCTCCGCCGGCTCATCTGGAACAACGTCGGAAAACTCTCGCACGATAGGAACCCGGTCCAACAAACCCCCTGTGGCTCCGGTATCAGGAATGAAAGCCAAGAATCTTCGACATCTTCTCCTTAAAATCCGACTAGCGAAAATGGATGAATTCAAGCTGTGAGAGATGGCACCACTGTCCCCATGCACAACAAGAACTGACTCACTGGGAAAATAAAACCTGACTGTTTTCTCGCGGCAGTCTACAGACGCCTAGCACGTAGCTAACCAGTCCGTGCCCAGGAGAGCGTCAAATCCAACATTTCTAGAAGGATCAAAGTGACGGATGAATCTCCTAACCGATTGGCACACGACCGAAACACGTGTCGCGCAACAAAAGAATTGTTGACAGAAATTAACACAACAACGGTTGATCTAGCATACACAACTCTCGGCCCGACCATGGTACAAAGTGTGTAAAACAAACAAGTGCATCAAAAGAACATACGAATTAAGAATACCTGAAAACTCTGCATTGGACGCCCGTGCGTCCCGATGAGTAGAAGCAAACTCTCATGTCTGCCCCCTACCCGCGACTGGATGAACTCCTCCTTTGCTAAACTGTCCCCTTTGAGCGAATCCTCCGCGACCACGACCTCTCCGAACACGAGTCTGACGCGGTGCTAAGGAATAACTCCTGATGAAGTGATGAAGGCCCCCGCATCGATAGCATCCTCTCCATGACTGCCGACCCTATTGGGAATACAAGCTAAAAGACTGACCTTTTCCCAAGCCTCCGCTACTCCCGCGACGTGCCCGAAACCTATCACGGTGACTGAACCTCTGTCTCTAGGCTGGTACGCCTGGATGAGCCTTCCACTGTCCTCGAACTCCCAAAGTCTCTGGAATATGTGCCTCGTCAACTAGGGCTGCATCCACTGGTGCTGTGTAAGTGACGAAATGCTGTGTGCTGATCGCAAGGAACAATTGGGTAACAGGGGTGGCAACCTCCTTTCGCCGTGCTCTACTGGCCTCAACCAAAGACCTCATCGTTTAGCGTAAATCCTGCATCTCTGCCACAAGCCTAGCGATACGATCTGTCGAAGGCGGATCCACCTGCTCCAGTGCAACGAGCGTGCCATCCTGGTCAGTCTTTGTCCCACCCAAGTCAACTCTGATCTCGGCCCTCGCTGCATCACTCTGAGTCCCCATAGATATCGGCGGCAAAGGCTATAAATGGAAATAAGATTCGATAAGAACACGGAAATCGAATCACAAGGATATGTATCATCAAGAAAGGAATTTCAAGCAATTAGTACTTAGGTCACTTTAGGCGGAGTACCGTGTCGTAAGTATGCCGCGGACATACACACACTACGTTACTCTGTTTAAACTACCTACTCCATCATACCAAGGTCATCCTACACTCCGAAAGGTAAAACCTAGCGCTCTGATACCAACTTTGTCACGACCCGAAATTGGCACGTGACGGCCCTTAAACTCCATAACGTCTATAGGCGTAACGCAAATAAGCCGAAAACCCAGCAATCTAAACCATCAAAAATAGTAAGAAATAAGAACATTGTTAAAACTTTTGAAATCTCAAACCAAATTCTTTAAACTCCAACTTTTCTTCCTTTAAAATTTTGGCAGCACCTCCTTTGTAAAAACCAACCCCAAAAATGGGTACAATAAAGATATAAGTAAAGCATCCCCAAACGGGAGAAAAAACACGCCCAAAGGCGGAAAATAACCACCACAACAGATATACGACGCCGTAGCGAAGAAATAAAAGATGAGATAAATAAAACTGCATAAAAGACCATCAAGTCACAGAATAATATACAATATCGTCCTCATATCAAGTCTCTAAGTCATACATGAAAGTGGTAGATGGAGAGTACAGGATACAACGAATATACAATAAACAAAATCGGATAGCCGCAAAACCCACCTATAGCAAAACTGCATACTGTGAGCCGAAGCGGTATCTGCAGCAAAAGATGAAACGATAGATGATAATAGCCTTGCCTCTGACTATTTTGAGGAACAACCTGCAAAGCACTGTGGCACAACGGGGGTGAGTTGCCAACTCGTGAATAGTAAATAACATATGCAGGCAATCGCAAGTATGCACGTACAACGCGAATCTAACATATGCAAACTAATAGCAATAAATGGTCATATGTACGCAACAGTCATGAAAGGTACTCTAGCAGGTACAACTAATACATAAAGCAATAATATGACAATATGTATGCAACAGTCATGTAACGTACTTTATCAGGTACTACTAATACATGAAGCAATGCATATAAAATAACAGTAAGTAAATACAACAGTCATGAAAGGTACTCTATCAGGTACTACTAATACATAAAGCAATGCAAATACAATAAATGAGGAGTATGGGATAAAACATGTCATTCCCATGGAATCCTGACCTCGTGGTAGGACCAAAGTCCATCAAGACAAATCCAAATCCCAATTTCCCCAAATCAGACCCCAAATTGGCTCTCATAACATGTAAGTCTTATATATCCTGAATGTACAATATCAAGTAAATCTCATATATCCTGAATGTACAAAATCAAGTAAATCTCATATATCCTGTATAAGTATAATTGCATGAATCATTATGATGATGTGTATAAATTTGATATGTATACATATATATTAGCGTCCCATTCCACTAATACATACATACATACATAAATATATGTATGTATGTATGTATATATAACAGCGTCCCATTCCACTGTTATATATATTTAGGAGTAAAAATATCATGAAAACAAGTATCAAGCATCGACACATAAATACTGATCTATCAGGTGCTGTCACCATGACTGGCCCCCTGATAGGTACGTATCATACGTTATCCCGAAAACTCGAGTGCCCAGCTTCAACCCTCGTCTTTCGATGTATCCATACGTACACGACTCCCGTCAGTATCCCCACGATAACCGCCGAGTTATAGGTACTGTCATCGGTATGTACTTGCCCACCTTCCAGGCTCAATCGGCATGTACCGTTGATCTTCTTGCCGAGGGAAACCGTACCAGGCCCCACCATGTACCCTCCCACGGCCCCCGACTCCTCCTCGCATGGGGTATATATATCAGAACCGATAAAACTCATGGTGGCTGCTGAAATATCATATCAAGAAAAACCAAGTTTTTCAAATAATGCATAATTTCATGAAACTACCACGGTCCTCAAATCCAGAAAATATCATAAAAAAAATCCATATCTCAATGCGAAAATCCATGAATATAATATATGCAACATAAAACTGTAATATGAGCATATAAAGGAAACACCGCTATTTAACCGCAACAAGTTAATATATATATCATGCGGTTCCTAATTTTTCCAAGTCTATATAACATCAAATAAAGGTAAATATATAGCTATAGCCAGATATATGTGTGAATATGTAGGTATAGCAAAGTATATGTATCTACCTATCAGTAATAATGTAATATACCCTCCAGGTATTAGTATAAGTATGCATGCAAGATGTACATTTAGTTATGTCTCATATATGTATATACCTATCACTAATGGTACAATACCATATAGTTATATGGGTAACTAGCATGTAAGCATGTTAAGGCATATGTGTAAGCATGTAGGTATACAGGTATGCTATATGTCATATGCACGAAGAAAAATAAGGATCAAGTGCCAATATTCCTAAACAATACAATATCATATCTGTAAGTGTGTTGTGTGTGTCATGGCAATTATTGACGGTGTGTGTGGCATACAATCAGTGCTCGTGCAACATGAGCCGTCAATAATAGTGCAGTGTCCTAAGGGTACAGGTCCAAGCACACCAAGTAATTAAGCAAAAAGGTGTATGCGCAACTCTATGTATGCAATAGAATATGCGACAATATCATATCATCTCTAGCCCAGACGCATAACGCCATGCAGGCGATTCCCCTGTAGATGTTAAATTTACTCACCAACGCTCCTGGCTAAGTAAAGCCAACCACCTATTTATTCTTCTTCGCAGCGTCCGAAGTCCCCGCCTGCGAACCTAAACATAAAACAATATAACAAGTATTTATTAGTAATAGACCCAAAACACATACAAACTACGTTTGACCGGCGCATCAACTCAAAACTGTTAGTTATATGTATGCCCTAGAGGCCATTACTATACATAGGATGTATATTGTAGCGGATGCTTGGACATATATAGGGAGGACTTTCTTGCTCGACATGATAATATGATATCTGGTTGCCTTTTACCTTAACGTGTACACCGATTGTCTAGCTGTTACATGTTGGTAAAGCCCTTAGGATGAGTACTTGACTACCGGGACTATGATGCGGATCATACTAGTGGGGACATGGTAGTCCATAAGTACATCCTTCAAGGTCCCTAGTCGTGGGTGTATCGAGACAGGGCATCGATATACCAGAGTAGACTAGCGTATATCTTCTCGACCCATACAGATGGGCGATGGATGATCCCATATCCATTGGTGTTTGACATCAGAGATGATATACGGGTGCTCAGTGGAGACTGGGTACACTGGACGGACTCGCCGAGAACTCCCAGATGGTATTATACCTTACGTCAGCTGGCAGTTCTCTGGTGACACTGGTACAGAGTAGTCTGTTGACCCGAGATCATCATAGATTCTTGTATGGTTCCCACTGTGCTTTGATTTCCACCTTACCACGTCCAAGAGGGCGTGCAAAATGGTGGTTTTTGGGTACAGTCCCGAATCACATGGAGGCAATGAGCGATAGGAGGGGATTCGTCTCTCCCGGTATAGGGAGTTGATGTTGCACTGTGTTCGATTGGCTATAACTGGAAATCCCTGGCCAGGGTTGCTGAGATTTACTGGTAAGTGTTACCAGTAGTTTCTTGAACTGTTATAGACTTCATATCGACACGACTTATCGAGCTATTGGGGTCTGACGTTTACCACCCCTAGGCGAGATATGCGACATATCAGACGACGAGACCGGACTGTACGGTAAGTGTTACTGGTTGGATTCACAGGAGTATGAGCGGGCTTGCTCGTCGATCTTCTGATCGCTCAATACCCGGGTGGCCGTTACGTTTAGCAGACCGCTTGCGGTTTGTGGGTGTTTGATATGATCATCACCTGCTGCCGACGTATTGACGAGTCTTTAGAGTCCTACACAGAGGTTTGCTGGCTCAAGCGAAACGACATAGGAGCGCATATGAGATATGTGCGGGACCGAGAATAATGCGTGTATGTGATACCGTATTCTATTCTCGTGATGAATGTATCGAATAGTTGTATGCGATATAACCTAGTTATCGAATCGAGGATTGATTCGATAAGTCGATACATTGGATATTAGTCGGTCATATACGATATGACCGGATCGTTAAATCAAGTGTTGATTTAATGATTTAATGTATAATTATATATTTGATATATTACTTTACATTAACTAGTATTGGTTCACTTAAGATAGATTTTCTCACTTGATGTGCACATTGTATATATGATATAGTTTTGTGCACTAGTTTGTATCATGTTTGATGATACATGTAAACTTGAGTGTGTATGATTAAACCATGGTTATCTTAATGGTTAGGGTTTGGATTTACTTATATATTTATTTTTATTAATTCATTTTAAGGCAAGAATAAAATGGTGGCTAGTTTTTGTTTCTTTCATGAAACTTCATGAAGCTTTGAAGCTTTGGCCATTTTGTCTCTTAGCCTTAACCTAACCATTAAACCTAACCTTAGTTTATTCTCTACACCTAACTATGGTTTCTATATGATAAGATAATTCTTTTTATTCTTATCATAATTCTTTTCTTCTTCTTCTTCTTCTTCTTGAACAAAGAAGAAAGCTTGCTACCATTAATGGCAACTTGAGAAAAAGAGTGAGAAATTCCATTCTAAAGTGAACCCACTTCCTATTTCTTCATCCTCTACCACTTGCCAAGTAGTATAGGGTGTTTTCTTCACAAGTTTCATGGCTTGGTGAAGTGGGAGCTTGATCTTGTGTTGCCTCGACGTAGATCATCTTCGGCATCGAAGTCGATGACCTAGCCCGATCATTCTTTCGATGAAACCACCGCGAGAGTCCGGGATCCGATAGGTACAGCGAAGGGACTTCATCAGGGAGCTATGGAGGTGGAGGACCGGATCTACAAAGGCTGTATTTTCCGTTCACTCTTAGTTAAGTTGTTAACTAGTTGCTTGTTTCGCCTAAAATTCTAGTTAACGATCGCATTAGGGTTTCTCGGCACCGGAAAAATTTGAAATTGGCATGGTTGATGCCTTGTGAGACCCTATTAGTGTGCCTAGGAATCCTACAGTGGTATCAGAGCTACTAGGCATTGGATGTCGACCTATGAGGGGTTCTCACTGTGTGACAGTGTGGCGAAGCATAGGCTCTTACCCCCAGGGTGTCCCGAGACCGGAAGGTGTTCCGGCGGGTTGTAGTCCTCGCGACGGGGCATGCGTAAAAAGTAGCCGCTGAGGGACCCGTTGGTGCAACGGCGACCCCATTGGATGGGGTTGCTGCCTGACCTACAGTGGTATCAGAGCCTAGCTAGAGCCTTAGGCGATGAGTAGACGAAGTTAGAAACCCGATCGAACCCGAAACCCTAATCCCAATTTGCTCTCTGTACATTTTTTAAAACAGTGAGATTTTCTATATTAAAAATATGCAGAAAATTAAGCAGGGTCTTATATGAATTACTGTGAAATACGGGGGCCTAATTCGACTAAACCGCCGTGGAACCGCGGCAATAGCGTGGCATGTGCGGCTGTTCCGCGGCCGTACGGTCTCCTCATGCATTGAATTTTGCACAGTAATTCCTATTTTGTGGTGCTGAGTTTTCTGGGAATTTTTAATTTGCACTCAAGAGTTGAGTTTTCTGGAATGCTTTGGGGCTTCGCTGATTCGATCGGAATTTTTGATTTTGTCTATGTGTTTTTCCGGGTAACTTTAGAATATGTTAAAAAGTTCGACCGGATATAAATACCCACTTTTTCCCCTGCCGGGAAATTTCCAAGTGTTGGATTTTTCCGTAGTTTAATGACGTTCTAAGTAGTGCAAGTAACGCGATGGTCCCTCTAGAAGACAACAAACCTTAACTCGATTATGTGACCGTCTTGAACTGCCATTTGAACCTTAGAGTTTGGGGCAGTACGGCGTGCCACATGTGAGGCGTTGGCTTGACCCTTCTACGGCTGGACCGTTGGTATTGAGGCATGAACTGGATGTTTTTAAACTTGTTTCATGTGTTGAGCTGTTTCGGGAAAACTTGGGTGTTTGAATGTTCGATCGGAAAGTTTAACATTTTCTATTTATCTGGAATGGGATACAATAATTGGAATTCACAAGTAGTTATGAGATAACTGAATGAATGTTATAAATCTAGCGGTTTAGTCTCACTTGATCGGTTGCCATGGAATTTTGATGCGATCAAAAGTCCGTTGCAATCACGTAGCGTACGCGGATACTCGCCGGTAAAACTTAATAGATAGCCACACCCCATAGCCCCGACCAAGTGACTGTAGGAGAACCCCGTCGCCGAAAGCATCCGTTCGGGTGCTCGTGGCAGCGGTGTTCCGCCTTGGTGCACTTCGTCGACGGTATCGGGGGTGCGGCAGCCTAATAAAGTTTGCGACGAGCATTCGATCAGGATGTCGGGAATCTTGTTGAATTGCCCGACTTGATATTGAAAAGAGTTTTCGATAATGAGACTAAAATGCGGGGTTTATAATTGTTAGGCATGCGATGTCTAAGGAATTCATTTGATTAGGATGCGATATCTAAGGAGGTTGCGGATTCCAACTGTTGTAGTTTTACACTTTCTTTTCTGTGACCGTAAGTGTAATATGTGATATCGCCGGCTTCGTTGCTATATGTCAACGACAATTGGGATGCGCATATTTACTTACGTTGATGACATGTGATGTTATGTGTTACTGGATATGTTATATTGGATCTTCGTGTTTGAATAGCCGGGGTTTTTTTCTGTGAGATGAGTGTTTTTCATTTTCATTCATGTAAAAACTTGTATGTAATATTCTTTTATTGGGGCACTTCCAGGTTGCGGAAGATGTCACCTTTTGTATATTATTTACTTTTCCGCACTAGGATAGACCCAAGGAGGGGAGCACAAGTAACCGGGTTCTGGAGTCCAGTGGGAGACCAACTCGAGGAGTCGAGTCCGGGTCTCCTAACTCTAGAATTGGTAGGGTTGCTTGCCGCTCTCGTAGGGGTCTAGGGGTGTGGGTTTGGCTATTTATCGCGACCGTGGAATCCGTGTTTTGTACTGGCTCGTATTGAAAACACCGACGTCCTAGTATATCCAATATTTCATATGATATTTTTTCTGCTGCGTTATCTGTGATGTGATCATGTGATATGCTATGATGGATACTATATATAGTATATATGATATATTATATAGACGTTACTTTTGTTTTACATCCATGCTGGCCCTGCCCCGCTCTGCCGTTAGTTACCTAACCTAACGGTGCACGAGGGAACATCGAGGCGAATGCGGATGGCATAAGTGTACGTCGTATTTATCTGTGATGTTTAGGTGCTTAAATGATGGGACTTCATTAATATGATTAATGAAAGAAAAGAAACCTAAAGATGTTGTGGAATCGAATTTCAAAAATAAAACAGGTAGCTACAGTTCTTGCTTTGCACAGCGGTATATATGATATATCCTGCACCTTATTCGATGAGGAAAGTGCCGAGATCCCTTCACCGGGAGTGACCCCTTTAGCAATAACTGGCAGATGCTACACACTCGGTTTGTCTTTTGATTGCTTCTATAGTTTCTGCTTTGCACAGTGATATATGTGATATATCCCGCACCTCATTCGACGAGGAAAGGGCCGACGATCCCTTCACCGGGAGTGACCCCTTTAGCAAAACTAGAAAAGCCTAAAAAACACTCCATTTCAAAATCATTTGATTCTACAACGATATCAAGTTCATTACGCAATAGGTTTTCAGAAAAACCTGTCGTAGCCCTCCGTCATTTCAGATAAGTAGTAGTTAGTATTCGTGCTACGTTTGTTGGCCTGCGTCAAGGCGTAGTGTGCAGTAGCTAACTAGTATTTATCTGCTTATGCATATGATGCAGATTGGATTAGGGTAGTCGTGCGACTTTGTTGGCCTGCATCAAGGGTCGTGCGGGTGGGTTTAATTCAATCAGGAAATGACGGGTTGAACTTGACTAGCGCACTATAGTTTGTTGGCCTGCGTCAAGGTCATAGGACGCTAGGGGCAAAATTATCGGGAATTTCAACTGTTGAAATTTGCAATGAGATTGCATACCTTCTATGAGATAGTTGGATCCCGATACCCACTGCGAGTAAGAGTTACTCCTGGGAGAGTTTTACACATTACAATTAGCCGATCAAGTAGGTGTCTAGAAAGGTGTCAACGGGGTTACGCCTCTGGGAAAACGAGGTTTACATTAATTAGGTTCGTGCGAAAGCACGGGGGACCTCCCTCAAAGTACCGACACTGGCCTGGCTGAAAGATTGGCGAACTTGTAGCGTGTAATTAATCCCGGCTAGTCTTTCCTTTTAGGGTTTGAAGGAAGATTTGATAAAAACAGTGGGAGCCATCCTGATTAGATGAAATAATAACCAATCTATTCTTGCAAAAGCGCACGCTGAGTGTTTTCTTCTCTCTCTCTCCAGGTAGTGACCATATCACGCCTTAATCAAGATAATAATACGGAATATTGACCGAACCCGCTTGTTATACTGAGCTGGGGAACGTTGGTCCTACTCCAACTTATAATTGTTATAAGACAGAGCAGGAATTTGGGGATTACCAGAATTCTCGTGCCGCCCAAACGAAGAGAGTGCATGCTGATGCATCATCTTCGGGTGTGTTCATTATACAGAACTGTTTCTCAGTATCCTCTGCGTCCTGGGTATCTGATACCGGATCAGGATCCCTGATATGTAATCTGTTACATAGGGCTACAATAAGATAGAGAACTGAGAACGGGTGATAAGTTTCATGAGGCAGAAAACGGGGCAAGTGTTGCAGCCAAGTCTGTTGGTCACTGTCACCCTGTATTACCTGAATACATTGATTCTGAACAAATGTTATTAGATACCGAACCTGATATACAAAATCATATCAGTATCTTTATTAGTAAAGAAATGATAAAATTTTGTATTATTGGATAATGTTTTGAACATTTCCTATATCAAAATTTGATCGGTTCAGGAACGTTATCTAAAAGCATTGATGTTCTAAATCAAACTACAGTTCTTAGTATACGGAACACACACAAGAGGAAGAGTTCAGAAATGAACGGATCCTTCTTGAGGTATTGTAGACTAGGTCAGATCAATGCGACCCGACTAGCTAAGTTGCACATAGATGCATATTTAAACCTGTTTGAATTTACATCTTGTGAAAACTTGCCGGTCATGTCACAAAGATAAGATGACCACAGCTCTGTTTATTGGAAGCAGAGAAAGAGTTAGTGTACTCTTGGGACTGATACATGTTGATGTATGTAAGGTCCCCCGTCTACACATGCCAAGACCGGTTCTTTGTATTTCATTACATTCTCTGATAATCTCTCTAGATTCAGACATATGTTCCTGTTGAAACACAAGTCCGAACCTTTGGAGATATTCACAGAATATAAGTTAGAAGTAGAGAACCAATACGGGTATCAGTATTATGTCCTTTGATGAGATCAGGGAGGAGAATACTTGAGCATGGAATTCCTGGACTATTCTAAAGGAGAATGAGATTCTCTCTCAGAATGACTCCTCCGTATACACCATAACACGATGGTATATCGGGGCTGAGCAATAACACCCTATCTGATATGGTGTGCTCTATGATGAGTACTACTGAGTTACCTATTTCCTTTTTGGGAGTTTTGCGCTTGAGAAGCTGCATACCTACTGAATAGGGTTCCAATCAAATCAATTGCCTACCACTTCATATGTGATATGGAAAGGGAAGAGTCCATATCTTAAGTTTGTTAAGATTTGGGGTTGTCCAGCCTATGTCTAAAAAGCAAAATCCGGACAAGCTCAAGGCAAGATCTGTTATGTAGAACTGGAAATGTTCCAGCTACACAAACTGCAGCTGATGATTTGAAAGAACCAAATGATTCAATAGTTACCAATGAACCTCAGCCTCTCCACCGATCTAGTAGGGTTCCTCACCCACCTGAGAGATACTTCTGTTTCTCTATGACAGTGGGAGCGAGGATGGCATCATGAGATGATGACCCAACTAGTTTCGAGCTGGCCATCAAGAGTGGGACTTTGTAAGAATGGCTGGATGCTTAGCGATCTGAGATGGAATCCATGAACACCAACAAAGTATGGACTTCGGCTGCTATATCTGAAGGGTTAAATCCCCATCAGGAGCAAGTATATCTTGAGAAGATTACTTGGTGTACATGGAAAAGTTGAGACTTTCAAACCTAGACTTGTTAAAAGGTTTGCATCATTGACCAGGTATGGATTATGTTGAAACCTTTTCTAAGGATCTATGCTTAAGTCCATCCAGATCCTACTTGCCACGGCTACATACCATGACTATGATATCTCGTGGTTGGGTGTCATGACTGTTTTTCTAAATGATGTTTTAGAAGAGAACGTCTGTAAGTACACAACCAGAGGGCTTCGTAGACAGTGGGAGAAGCGGAAACGTGTGCAAGATGCTTTATAGGATAAAGCAGACATCGCGGAGTTGGAACATCTATTTTGATGTAGTAGTCAAATAGTTTGACTTCATCGAAATGGTAGATGAACCTTGTATATACAAAAAGGTAGTAGGGAGTATGGTGGTGATCCTCATAGAGTACATGGATGACATACTCTTGATGGGGAAGGAGTTTCCTATGCTACGCTCGGTCAATCTCCGCTTATCACAAGGATTCTCCATATAGGATCAAAGTGATACCTCCTAAATCCTGGGTTTTGATCTATGAGATAGATCTAAATGGATGGTTGGATACTCACTAGTTGTAGTGAGACGGTATCAATCGATCCTGGGGAGAATCACTGGAAAGGTTCCTGGGTGATAAGAACGACTGAATGCCAGTCACAGGCATTGTCTTTACCCTCAGTAAAGGGATGGTATGTTGGAAGAGTTCCAAGCTAGATACCGTGGCATACTAGACGATAAAGGCTGGATACATCGCTACATAAGATGCTACCAAAGAGGAAGTCTGGGTGTATATTAGTTCATGAGATGAACTTCGTTCCTACCATTGTGAGACAATGAAGTTGTGGCTTATGCCTAGGAACGCTCGTCCCATTAGTGATCCAGACATATTCTGAGGCAGTGTCACCTGATCATGGAGATGGTTGATCTCCAAAGGATCGTGGTTAGGAGAGCAGACTCAGAGGGCAACACGGCGGATCCACTCACAAAGGCCTTTTCCCAGAGAGAGACTATTATGGGATGGTTGAGTATAGGATACTACAACCACTGCTTCAGATGGCCCTAGTGCAAGTGGGAGATTGTTAGTTATATGTATGCCCTAGAGGCCATTACTATACATAGGATGTATATTATAGTGGATGCTTGGACATATATAGGGAGGACTTTCTTGCTCGACATGATAGTATGCTATCTGGTTGCCCTTTACCTTAACGTGTACACTGATTGTCTCTCTGTTACATGTTGGTAAAGCCTTTAGGATGAGTACTTGACTACCTAGACTATGATGCAGATCATACTAGTGGGGACATGGTAGTCCATAAGTACATCCTTCAAGGTCCCTAGTCATGGGTGTATCGAGACAGGGCATCGATATACCAGAGTAGACTAGCGTATATCTTCTCGACCCATACAGATGGGCGATGGATGATCCCATATCCATTGGTGTTTGACATCAGAGATGATATACGGGTGCTCAGTAGAGACTGGGTACACTGGATGGACTCGCCGAGAACTCCCAGATGGTATTATACCTTACGTCAGATGGCAGTTCTCTGGTGACACTGGTACAGAGTAGTCTGTTGACCCGTGATCATCATCGAGTCTTGTGTGGTTCCCACTGTGCTTTGATTTCCACCTTACCACGTCCAAGAGGGCGTGCAAAACGGTGGTTTTTGGGTACAGTCCCGAATCACATGGAGGCAATGAGCGATAGGAGGGGATTCGTCTCTCCCGTTATAGGGAGTTGATGTTGCACTGTGTTCGATTGGCTATAACCGGAAATCCCTGGCCAGGGTTGCCGAGATTTACTGGTAAGTGTTACCAGTAGTTTCTCGAACTGTTATAGACCTCATATCGACACGACTTATCGAGCTATTGGGGTCTGATGTTTACCACCCCTAGGCGAGATATGCGACATACCAGACGACGAGACCGGACTGTACGGTAAGTGTTACTGGTTGGATTCACAGGAGTATGAGTGGGCTTGCTCGTCGATCTTCTGATCGCTCAATACCCGGGTGGCCGTTACGTTTAGCAGACCGCTTGCGGCTTGTGGGTGTTTGATATGATCATCACCTGCTGCTGGCGTATTGACGAGTCTTTAGAGTCCTACACAGAGGTTTCCTGGCTCAAGCGAAACGAAATAGGAGTGCATATGAGATATGTGCGGGACCGAGAATAATGCGTGTATGTGATACCGTATTCTATTCTCGTGATGAATGTATCGAATGGTTGTATGCGATATAACCTAGTTATCGAATCGAGGATTGATTCGATAAGTCGATACATTGGATATTAGTCGGTCATATACGATATGACCGGATCGTTAAATCAAGTGTTGATTTAATGATTTAATGTATAATTATATATTTGATATATTACTTTACATTAACTAGTATTGGTTCACTTAAGATAGATTTTCTCACTTGATGTGCACATTGTATATATGATATAGTTTTGTGCACTAGTTTATATCATGTTTGATGATACATGTAAACTTGAGTGTGTATGATTAAACCATGGTTATCTTAATGGTTAGGGTTTGGATTTACTTATATATTTATTTTTATTAATTCATTTTGAGGCAAGAATAAAATGGTGGCTAGTTTTTGTTTCTTTCATGAAACTTCATGAAGCTTTGAAGCTTTGACCATTTTGTCTCTTAGCCTTAACCTAACCATTAAACCTAACCTTAGTTTATTCTCTACACCTAACTATGGTTGCTATATGATAAGATAATTCTTTTTATTCTTATCATAATTCTTTTCTTCTTCTTCTTCTTCTTCTTGAACAAAGAAGAAAGCTTGCTACCATTAATGGCAATTTGAGAAAAAGAGTGAGAAATCCAATTCTAAAGTGAACCCACTTCCTATTTCTTCATCCTCTACCACTTGCCAAGTAGTATAGGGTGTTTTCTTCACAAGTTTCAGGACTTGGTGAAGTGGGAGCTTGATCTTGTGTTGCCTCGACGTAGATCATCTTCGGCATCGAAGTCGATGACCTAGCCCGATCATTCTTTCGATGAAACCACCGCGAGAGTCTGGGATCCGATGGGTACAGCGGAGGGACTTCATCATGGAGCTATGGAGGTGGAGGACCGGATCTACAAAGGTTGTATTTTCCGTTCACTCTTAGTTAAGTTGTTAACTAGTTGCTTGTTTCGCCTAAAATTCTAATTAACGATCGCATTAGGGTTTCTCGGCCCCGGAAAAATTTGAAATTGGCATGGTTGATGCCTTGTGAGACTTCATTAGTGTGCCTAGGAACACTACAAAAACATACTCTCAAATGTTCGTATTGTGGCTAACGTGCGTAGCGACACGACGAAACCAACCCAAGAGCAAAATCACACAAAGTGCACGATCCGTGTAGTATAATGTATCGCACGTAATCGTAACACAAGAAACTAGCTATGTGATCCCAGATTTTGTATAAAGAGAAAACGTAAAAATCAAACAGGACCAAACACACCTAAACCAAAGCATAGAGCTACCCACAAAAGCCCAAACCCCAACTCCACAGGAAAACCGAGGTCGCCGGAAATCCCCTTCTCGCCGCCAGCCGAAGTCCGAGCCTAGGGGTTCGTGCTTGAGGTGAAGGCTCAGGGTCTCTGGTACAACACAACTACATTGTTTGGTTTTCTAGTATACTCTCGGGGTCACAGCAGATCACAGATATCACAAACGACACTAAAAATACGATATTTGCACGAAACTTAACTTTAAACGTTCTAAACTAAAACTACAAGACTACACAACACTAAAACAACATTAAGAACAGATAGAGATCATTACCTACTCCCACAAGCTCAAAGATCCTAGCTTTCCAAGCTCTAAGGCATCCAAGAGGCAAAACAAGTCCAAAGATGTGATTTTGGTGAGATTTTGTGAAGTTTGTGAAGGTTTTTGTGATGGAAGTTCAAGTGTTCAGTTGAGTTGAGGGAGATGAAGAGAAAATGAAAAGAGATAGAGAAAATGAGAGAGTGTGAGGATAATGAGAGAGGGAGGTGAGTGTAGGGTGAGAGTGACGTGAGTGCACCCTTTGCATTAAATTACACATTAATGCAAGCCATTAATGCACACCATTAGTCACAATGCCACCTTCTCTCCAAAACGAAACCCAAAACAAATATCTCCCACAACAAATATCTAGGATTTAGGTTAAGGATTAAAGCAAGGATTAGGATTAGGGTTAAGTTGTCATGGTCACTAAAACTAGATTAGCACAAACAAACCCTCACATTAACGTGCACACATGCGTGCAAGTCATAACAAATAATAATAAATTATTAATTAAATGTTATAAAATGTGAGGAACCCGAATTGGTAAACTTTTTACCAAAAACCCGCATTACCGTGTAAACTAACACTAATCGAAATCTAAGGCATTACAGTAATCTTATTCTAGGGTTCGCAACTAAGAAACTAACTACGACACTATCATCCAATTACTAAAATTAAACTTATGATCTTCTAAGATCAATCTCGATAATCATTTAGTCTCACATAACACAAATTTATATATAATATATATTCGTATATCATACTACGAACTGCGTGTGTACTATACGCCATCCACCCGACTTCCCCCGTAGATATATATCTACTCACCTTGGTCATCTCTTGACGAAGTCGATGTCGCCATCCTCTTCTTTGTCGTCCAACGTCCACATGGGGGTACCTACATGTCATAACATATCGTATCGCATTAAAATCTGATTCAATCCAAAACGACACGCAAATCGCACATAGGTTAAAACCTTTGACCTACGCACACGAAAACTATCAGAAATCCTTCGTCGTTGACGTACAAACGTCCAACGATCGAATCCGTGGTTCGAATACCAAAACCCAACTTTTGAAATCTGATATCATAAAAGTCACAAAACCTAACCAGAAACTTGGAAAACTTGCTCCAGATTTTACCCTATGTGAAATTAACCAATTTTTCATATGTGGGGGGTCTAGTTTACTGCAAATGGAGCCATGGACCAAACCTAGAGGCATACTTCCCTAACCTGGCCGCAATTTACGTCCAGGATGATTAAATTTGCGGCCTAAACTAGGGGGTTGGGTCTTGTTGGAGATAGTGCCCTCAGAGTCAATTATTAGGTCACAGGTACGTGATTGTAATGATTGATGGAGGACCTATCCCGGTAGGACAGTCTTACTCGAGATGATAGTATGCTATCTGGTTTACCTTTATCATCGTGTACTGTTTTAGGTGACCTGACACGTCGCTATTACACGTTGATAGAGCCCCTAGGATTCTTGCTTGACCACCAGCAGTATGAGGGCGATCATATAAGTGGGAGCTGGGGGTCTACAAGCATATCCTTAAAAGGTCCCTAGTCGTGGGAGTTTCGAGACCGGGCATCGATACTCCATTAGTAGACTAGTGTATACAGTCGAGACCCCGACGAGGGGCGGTGGCCGGTCTCACAAGCCACTGGTGTCAGTTGGATCACCTAAGATGTATACAGGTGCTCATTGGGTTATGAGTACACCGGACAGGACTCGCCGGGAACATGCTAGTTGGTCATATACCAGACGTCAGATGGCAGTTCCCTGGTGACATGTGTGCAGGTTAGTTCATCGACCTGGGGATCGTCATTTGTCTCGTGTGAGTTCCCACTGTACTTTGATTACTACCCTACCACGGCTCAAAGGAGTCGTGCAAACAGGTTTTAGTTGGGTACAGTCCCGAGCCACATGGAGGCAGTGAGCGTATCTTCAGGGGTTCGTCTCTCCCGGTATTGGGGGTGAGGTCGTGCTGTGTCTAGGAGAGCCATTACACAAAGTCCTTGGCCAAGGCAAGGAGATTTACTGGTAGGTATTCCAGTAGTATCTCAGGGTGTTCTGGGCTACACTCCGACACGACTTGTACCGCTTTTGGGGGTCTGACTTTTACCAACCCCCTAGGCCCGCCATGCGATACTCATAGACGAACGGACCGGACTGCACGGATATTGTCACTGACAGGCTCAGTTGGGTGTCGGGGTGAGCTTCCTCATCGACGTCCCTTTTGGTCAATAGCTGGTGGCCCGTCACGTATTGGCATATACCTCTGACGTGCTAGTGGTTAAATCCACAGCCATAGTATTGACGAGTCTTTAGAGTCCACCACATTTACAGTTACTCAGCTTTCGGGCGAAAGGTTGTAGAGGCCGTATGGAGATATGGCAAGGTCCGATCAGATACGTGCGGTATTGCACGGATCAGGATCGGACAGTTTGTACTATAGGCCGTATGGTTATATGGCAGGGTTCGATCAGATACGTGCGGTATTGCACGGATCAGGATCGAACAGATATTACTATCCGGTTTTGGTATAAGCCGGATTCTAGTATAGTACAGTGTAGATTTTGTCTCATTGCATTTGTATTTCGGTCGGAATACAAATGCGGGTGTGTATGCACAGTATCGGGGTTTTCCTGTAATTTATTACGGGACCAGTTTTCTGGAGTTGCCAGTTTGCTTTCCGTTTCGGCCGATTTCCATTGTTCCGTTCATTGGCCGAAGATTGGTGGAGGAGGGCTTATTTGCATTGTTGCAAATAGGCATTTGTGGAAGGGGGTCTTTGCATTTTGTTGTATCATGATAGCACCCTCCTTTGACTTGCTTGACTTCATACTTCATGATGGCTTGACTTTGTTAGCATCATGGTTGTTGATGATGGTTGTGGTTGTGTGTGGTTTTTGCTTGTGATCATATTCTTTCATGATGCCCTCTTGCATCATTGCTTCCACCCACCCCTTGACCTTGCTCTCTCTCTCTCTCTCCAATCACACATGAAGGGGGGGGGGGCGGCCATTCCTTGGAGGGAATGGGATTGATTTTCATTTTTTGATGTGTGGAGAAAAATATGATACATTCCTTCTTGAGTATGCTCCATTTTTCTCACCTCTCTCCAAGCTCTCTTTTCCTTCACCAATGGCAATTCCACAAACCCCAAAAATGAGACTTGCTCACTACATATTCTACAACGAACCTTGGGCACGTCGAGTAGCCGGCTTCGTGCCCGAGTTGCCTCGGCATTGAGGTGGGAGCCCGTAAACGATGTAGGCAACGTGGTGCACTTCCGGCGACGAGGATGAGACGGACGGAGATCCCGTGAGGAGATCGGATTGGAGATGAAGACCGGAGGACTTGGATCGTCGGTATATCTCTTTCCCATCTTCTAGTTAGCTTAGACTAGTTAATGGTAACGATCCGGGTGATAGTGCGCGGTGGTGCCGGTTTGCTAAGTCCGCAAATTTTAAGTTATTCACCGCTTCCGCGTTTGGCCGTCGGATTGACGGCCGGGGCGCCGCCGTGCACTTACAGTGGTATCAGAGCCGCGCCATTAACTTCGTCTAGCTTTCGTTTGATGTGTTTTGCGGTTCCGATCGACCAAAATTCCAAAAACTCATTTTTACCTCACATCAGTTTTCTGTTGAGAATTTTTGGTGTCTAAAAATTTTTTAGGTGGTCTCAGAATGATGTGCAGGAGATTCTAAGAACTCTGGGAAAATTCGACACTCTGATCTCTCACACAGAGCGCGGATCCGCGGCCCCACCCTTCTATTGGGCCGCGGTTCCGCCGCAGTCTTGAGAGTTCAGTGGGCCATCTTTTTCCAGTGGGCTTCAGGGGTGTAATTAGGGGTTTTGGAATATTAAAATTGGGCCCAGGTTTTCTGTGAGTGCTACAGTTTTGATTGGGGGCCCACTTGTTAATGTTTGATCAATCGGAAAATTTTAAACACATTTTTCACAGTATTTACATTATATCTGCGACCGTGAATGTCACTCGATCGGTAAATCCGGTCTAACTGCTATAGCCCGGTTAGACGGA
Organism: Agapanthus africanus; assembly: GCA_030015575.1. Classification (NCBI taxonomy): domain Eukaryota; kingdom Viridiplantae; phylum Streptophyta; class Magnoliopsida; order Asparagales; family Amaryllidaceae; genus Agapanthus; species Agapanthus africanus. The sequence goes on from CM057340.1 coordinate 563,156,382, forward strand.
TTTGCGAACGTGACTTTCACGTTGATGTTTTTGTTTTTGCTGTGATGTTGCGGATCGGTCGTGGGGATAGCCTGGATGCAATGCTAGTACAGTTTTGTTGTATTATGTACATTTGATATTGCGGGGCGAGCGTCCGACTTGTGGACTGCCGTCACTGCCGGATTGTATTATTATTTTGGGGCACGACCTGGTTGCGGTCGATGTACCCGGTGTATGTATATTTTACTTTCTATACTAGGATTGCCCCGCGGAGGGGTGCACGGATAGCCGGGTTCTGGAGGGCAACAAGCCCGCATCTCATGGCATTGAGACGGAGGGGGCTTCACTCTAGGATTGGCGGGCTATTCGCCGCACTCGTAGGGGGTACAGGTTGACCCAGGAGGGGTGCCCAAGTTACCGGATTCCGTGAAGTGCTGGGTGGTCCATTCACGTTGCTGAAGGGGGCTGCCTCGCTTCAGGTTTTGGCGGGTAACTTGCCGCGCCCGTAGGGGTCTAGGATTTCATTGCACAGGCTATCCACACGACCAGGGGAACGTCGGGTTTCAGTAGTGGCTCTGTGAAACCCGGGGATCCCAGATATCTGTATTGTTTCTGTGATGCTGTTCATTCTCTGTGATGTTGCATTTCTTTCACGCCTTGAGCTAAATATAATATATTGGTATATATATTAGTAGATGTTGTATATGTTTTGCATCCGCGCTAGTCCAGTCCCCGCTCTGTCGTTAGTTAGCTAACCTAACGGGTAATGACGGGACCCAGTGGCGAATGCGGATGGCATATACGTACATCAGTATATTTTCGTTCTTTTTGGTGTGATCAATTGATGGGACTGCATTGATTCGGATCAATGCAAAGTTAAAAACAAACCTAATCTGATGTTGTTGGAACACTTTTTCAAAAAGCTGTTATTGCAAGGACGTTTACTTTTGTTTTGCATCGTGGTATTCAGTTAGAATATCCTGCTCCTCAGTCGACGAGGCAAGGGCCGAGATCCCTTCACCGGGAGTGACCCCTTGGACAAAAAGTTTGCGTCAGGGCATTAACTTCACTATAGCCGATTACTTTTGCTTTGCATCGTGGTATTCAGTTGGAATATCCTGCACCTCATTCTACGGGGAAAGAGCCGAGATCCCTTCACCGGGAGTGACCTCTTTAGTAAAGGTTTTCGTCACTATATTTTCTAAAAAGCTATCCGTTCCTTCAACGATATCAAGTTCACTACGTTAAAGGTTTTCGCCAGAAACCATTCGTAGCCCTCCGTCGTTTCATATGGGTAGTCAATAGTATTCAAGCTGTGTTTGTTGGCCTTAGTCAAGGCACAGTGTTTGGTAGCTATTGGGTATTCATATGCTGCATAGATAGATGCGTTGGTTTGGGACAGTCGTATAGCCTTGTTGGCCTTAGTCAAGGGCTTGTACGGGTGGATTCAAATTAACCTGGACAATGACGGGTAGAACTTGACATGTGACTTATGATTTGTTGGCCTTAGTCAAGGTCATAAGAGCATGGGGCAGAAATCACATCGGGAGTTTCAAAAGTACTGAAACTTGCCAGATATGCGCATACCTTCTGGAGTGTGATACCGTGAGCGGATTCCGTCACGTTATCATGCGATGAGAGTTGGATCCCGATTCCCACTGATGAGTTGGTTTACTCCTCGGGTGACCCCGACTAATTCTTCTTTCTGGTTTGGAGGAGAATTTGAGGTACAGTGGGAGGATTCCAGATTAGATAAATTGTCACCATTCTGATCTAGGTTAGAGTGCACGCTGAGTGTTTCTTTTCTCTCTCTCTCTGGCAGCGACCATTGACCCGACCCTAGACTATGACTCAGTGACCAAGTTGACCGAACCTTCTTAAACACTGACTTTTGGATTGTCAGAATTGCAAACCTCATTGCCACTCCTACTTTTACCCTTTTCTCCAGGACACCCCGTTTTACTACGAACGTCCACTTCCATTGGACAAAACCATCGTATGGTTAGATACGAACTCGAAAGAATTTATTCGAGGATGGTTTCCGGTTCTGGAGAAAACGGATAGGATTATTCAGTTGTCTTTTCCTTTTACCCTCTCTCAGGTTATGAGTACTCCTTGGTTTAGGGGTAGTACACCTATTACGCAAATTGGATTGTCTTCTTCCAAACCTTAGGCTGGTGCCGACCGGTAGGGAATGAAGAAAACCAATTAGCATAACGATGGTGTGCAGAAGGTATTAAGTTCAGACAAAGCGAGGGATTAGTAAGAGGGCAAAGTAAATTGCAACAGATATTCATGATCAAACCAGGTATTTCTTCGCCAATCCTAAAATCACCTTTGAATTTCTCCAGGACACTCCGTATCACTACGAAGATCCACAGTTTATTGGATACTCCATCGTATGGTTATATACGAACTCGAAAGGAACTTGTTCCAGCTCGGGGATGGATTCTGGTTCAGGAGAAATAGGAATAAGATTTATTCAGGTGTCTTTTATCTTCACCTTCTCTCGCATTGCGAGTGTTCCTAGGATCGGGACAGTACACCCATTATGCTTATTGGATAGTCTTCTTCCAAACCATAGGCTGGTGCCGAACGGTAGGGAAGGAAGAAAACCATTTGGCCTAAAGGGGTGTACAGAAGGTAATGACTAAAGACATATGAAGGGATTTGGAGAGGTGGCAAAGAACTATACGGTTACAGTTGTGAATCTGGAAGAGGCATTACTAGGAATACCAGGATACCCTATCGAAACGTTTCGATGTTTCAGTCTCACTGTGTAATGTTAAAGGAAAACTGATTTCCCGATTAGATACTTACTCCAGGGTATGTATTTACCTGGTATGATTCTCACATCTGTATGGTTTTACAGATGATGAGTGGGAGTAAGTTATTGGGAATTGGGTGATCATCCTCATTATATCGGGATTCGTTGTAATCGGTGATATTTGAGGAAATCACCTGGGCTGTTTGCCGGTCGGCAAATATTTGGTTTTGAATATCCACTGTTATGCACCAATTTCAAATTGATATATCTGTACGTCTATTTTCATAGAGTGAGATATACCTTTCTGAAATTATGTCTACGACATTTACCTATATCAGTGGATGGTTAGGTAAGGAGCATTAAACAGCGGTGTAATTCTTCTTAACCATAAGTACAGTTTTCAACCTACGACACACAGTGAATGAGTTATCAGACTCAAGGGACTTATACAGAGTATTGTATGTTGTCCAGTGTCCATTAGGACAGAGGGGTTGGTCCTCGTACTATATTCGGTTTACTTATGACTTCTCTAGTTTTTAGACAAGTGTTTCGTGGAAACACAGGGTCCGAATTTTGAGAAGTTATAGGTATTTGAATAGAGTAGAGAACCAGGTGTAGCAAGTATCGGGATTCTTCAAAGAGATCGAAGATGTAGATACTTGTGTATGGTATTCAGTTGATAGTAATGATAAAGAGATCTTGCTTCTCTTTCAGGTTACTCATAATTGGAAGTATTCCTAAGTTGAGTAACGCTGATCGGCCTCCTTCCATTTAGTTGACATGCACTGGGGATAGCTGCATGATTTGAATCTGGTTCAATTAAATCTGTGCCTCTGTTTCTATATTGGATATAGTACAGTTCATATCTTAACATTGTTAAGGTACGGGGAGTTGTCTGGCTTATGCTTAAAACCAGACACTGGACAACTCAAGGCACATTTCTGTAATGGCTGTTTGTGGGTTGACCCAGGCTATGACGCGGGTTGATTTTCTACCATCTGGATGAACAATAGCAATATTGTTCTAGACTCGCCACAGTTTTATTAAAAATGGATTTTTCAGAAAACAGTAGTGGGAGTATGGTAGAACTGGAAGTGATTCCAGAACCACAAACGATTACTGAAGATTTGATAAGGAACCTAAAGATTCAATCTGGATTGACATTCCATTGGCCACTCCGCAGATAAGGTGGGTAACTTCAGGCACCCGAGAGGCACTACGGTAGCCTCAAGGACGGTGACAGGGAAGTTCTTGTTTACCCACAATTGCCATTGCTGTTGTTCAAGGTTACGAGACCCGGCGGGAGGATGAGTATAGCGTCTTTCTAAACCAGTTTTAGAAGTGTACGTCTATATGACTCTGCCAGAGGGTTGTCGTAGTCAGTGGGAGCAGCGGAAGCATTGGTGGACAGGCTGCTTATGTCTATTTATAGACTAGAGCAGATGTAGCGGAGATAGATCATCTATTTCTGACGTGAAAGTCATGGGTTTGACTTCATCAGAATAGGGGATGGATCTGTTGAGAAGGTAGTAGGGTGTGATATCCTGGTATTTAGATGATATACACAGAGTAGGAAAAGAAACTCCTACACTACGATCGGTTATACTTTGGTCGTCACACAGTTGTTTCTCCACAAAGGAAATGGATTTTATATCAGACATACTGGTTACTAGATCTATGGTCTTAGATCTAGATTTGGGTGGTTTCCCAATCAGGGTACTTGACAGCATTCTAAGAGTATTTAGGATGGACGACTCTTGGCACGGTAGTGTACCTGCAGGTAATGGAGTCACCCTCTCCAAAGGTGTCTTACAGACTAAAGGGGAGAGGGACGGGCATGATTGGCAGATCACTTGCTCAGGCAATTGAGTCAATCGTGAGATGTCAAGTACCACACCAGATGTTGTTCTTGCACTAGATGCAATAAGTTGACATTAATCCAATCCTGGAGAAACAGTCGGAAGCAGTTTTAGAACATAAGTGGATGTTCTAGGGATATGATAACGACAGCCTCATTCAGGAGACAGTTATCATTCCAGGCTTCCAAGGTGACATAGACGACAAGGAGGTTGTCAGAGTTATAGTTTTCCTTCTGATGAGGGGCAGTATTTTGGACAGGTGGTCCAAGGCAATACTGAGGGAGGCATGGCGCGCAGGACACTGATTAAGTTCAGTTGTCAATACAGTCTAAGAAGTTTGGATTTGGAGTTCATTTATGAGCTACGTCCCATCAGACATCCAGACATATTCTAAGACTGATATTGCTCATTTCGGGAGATAGGTTTCTCCGCGAACTTGAGATATAGAGAGACATAGAAAGAAACTACTAAGCGGATCCACTCACTGAGGCTATTCCTCGAACGCAATAGTTTCGCAAACGAGCTTTGTGAGACTGACTAGTAGAGGAGTTGGGTGTTCGGTATCACACGGGCTGTGAGTATGCGACATCGCAATAATTAGCCTTGAGTGCAAGTGGGAGATTGTTGGAGATAGTGCCCTCAGAGTCAATTATTAGGTCACAGGTACGTGATTGTAATGATTGATGGAGGACCTATCCCGGTAGGACAGTCTTACTCGAGATGATAGTATGCTATCTGGTTTACCTTTATCATCGTGTACTGTTTTAGGTGACCTGACACGTCGCTATTACACGTTGATAGAGCCCCTAGGATTCTTGCTTGACCACCAGCAGTATGAGGGCGATCATATAAGTGGGAGCTGGGGGTCTACAAGCATATCCTTAAAAGGTCCCTAGTCGTGGGAGTTTCGAGACCGGGCATCGATACTCCATTAGTAGACTAGTGTATACAGTCGAGACCCCGACGAGGGGCGGTGGCCGGTCTCACAAGCCACTGGTGTCAGTTGGATCACCTAAGATGTATACAGGTGCTCATTGGGTTATGAGTACACCGGACAGGACTCGCCGGGAACATGCTAGTTGGTCATATACCAGACGTCAGATGGCAGTTCCCTGGTGACATGTGTGCAGGTTAGTTCATCGACCTGGGGATCGTCATTTGTCTCGTGTGAGTTCCCACTGTACTTTGATTACTACCCTACCACGGCTCAAAGAAGTCGTGCAAACAGGTTTTAGTTGGGTACAGTCCCGAGCCACATGGAGGCAGTGAGCGTATCTTCAGGGGTTCGTCTCTCCCGGTATTGGGGGTGAGGTCGTGCTGTGTCTAGGAGAGCCATTACACAAAGTCCTTGGCCAAGGCAAGGAGATTTACTGGTAGGTATTCCAGTAGTATCTCAGGGTGTTCTGGGCTACACTCCGACACGACTTGTACCGCTTTTGGGGGTCTGACTTTTACCAACCCCCTAGGCCCGCCATGCGATACTCATAGACGAACGGACCGGACTGCACGGATATTGTCACTGACAGGCTCAGTTGGGTGTCGGGGTGAGCTTCCTCATCGACGTCCCTTTTGGTCAATAGCTGGTGGCCCGTCACGTATTGGCATATACCTCTGACGTGCTAGTGGTTAAATCCACAGCCATAGTATTGACGAGTCTTTAGAGTCCACCACATTTACAGTTACTCAGCTTTCGGGCGAAAGGTTGTAGAGGCCGTATGGAGATATGGCAAGGTCCGATCAGATACGTGCGGTATTGCACGGATCAGGATCGGACAGTTTGTACTATAGGCCGTATGGTTATATGGCAGGGTTCGATCAGATACGTGCGGTATTGCACGGATCAGGATCGAACAGATATTACTATCCGGTTTTGGTATAAGCCGGATTCTAGTATAGTACAGTGTAGATTTTGTCTCATTGCATTTGTATTTCGGTCGGAATACAAATGCGGGTGTGTATGCACAGTATCGGGGTTTTCCTGTAATTTATTACGGGACCAGTTTTCTGGAGTTGCCAGTTTGCTTTCCGTTTCGGCCGATTTCCATTGTTCCGTTCATTGGCCGAAGATTGGTGGAGGAGGGCTTATTTGCATTGTTGCAAATAGGCATTTGTGGAAGGGGGTCTTTGCATTTTGTTGTATCATGATAGCACCCTCCTTTGACTTGCTTGACTTCATACTTCATGATGGCTTGACTTTGTTAGCATCATGGTTGTTGATGATGGTTGTGGTTGTGTGTGGTTTTTGCTTGTGATCATATTCTTTCATGATGCCCTCTTGCATCATTGCTTCCACCCACCCCTTGACCTTGCTCTCTCTCTCTCTCTCCAATCACACATGAAGGGGGGGGGCGGCCATTCCTTGGAGGGAATGGGATTGATTTTCATTTTTTGATGTGTGGAGAAAAATATGATACATTCCTTCTTGAGTATGCTCCATTTTTCTCACCTCTCTCCAAGCTCTCTTTTCCTTCACCAATGGCAATTCCACAAACCCCAAAAATGAGACTTGCTCACTACATATTCTACAACGAACCTTGGGCACGTCGAGTAGCCGGCTTCGTGCCCGAGTTGCCTCGGCATTGAGGTGGGAGCCCGTAAACGATGTAGGCAACGTGGTGCACTTCCGGCGACGAGGATGAGACGGACGGAGATCCCGCGAGGAGATCGGATTGGAGATGAAGACCGGAGGACTTGGATCGTCGGTATATCTCTTTCCCATCTTCTAGTTAGCTTAGACTAGTTAATGGTAACGATCCGGGTGATAGTGCGCGGTGGTGCCGGTTTGCTAAGTCCGCAAATTTTAAGTTATTCACCGCTTCCGCATTCCGGCGTCGGATTGACGGCCGGGGCGCCGCCGTGCACTTACAGGTCTCGGGTCTCTGTGGTAGCTTCTTGGGTGCTTGCATGACTCACAGTGTTTGCAAAATAAATGCTAGTGTCCCGGGGTGTTAGCAGATCTCTAAATAACCTCACAATTTCCATAAAATCTGTCGATGCCAAGGTTTCTAAGTTTGGGTTTTGGGGGTTCTATTCTCTGGTTTTAATCCAAAATACGATCACCACAGGGGTTATGTGGTCTTTACAAACCTCAATTACACTTTAAGATTCAAATCAAACCCTAACCTTTTCTAGAAATTTTCAAAGTTCACAACACAACACAAAAACACTTCTAAACTTGCATGAAAGCTGTTGGAGATAGTGCCCTCAGAGTCAATTATTAGGTCACAGGTACGTGATTGTAATGATTGAGGGAGGACCTATCCCGGTAGGACAGTCATACTCGAGATGATAGTTTGCTATCTGGTTTACCTTTATCATCGTGTACTGCTTTAAGTGACCTGACACGTCGCTATTACACGTTGATAGAGCCCCTAGGATTCTTGCTTGACCACCAGCAGTATGAGGACGATCATATAAGTGGGAGCTGGGGTCTATAAGCATATCCTTAAAAGGTCCCTAGTCGTGGGAGTTTCGAGACTGGGCATCGATACTCCATTAGTAGACTAGTGTATACAGTCGAGACCCCGACGAGGGGCGGTGGCCGGTCTCACAAGCCACTGGTGTCAGTTGGATCACCTAAGATGTATACAGGTGCTCATTGGGTTATGAGTACACCGGACAGGACTCGCCGGGAACATGCTAGTTGGTCATATACCAGACGTCAGATGGCAGTTCCCTGGTGACATGTGTGCAGGTTAGTTCATCGACCTGGGGATCGTCATTTGTCTCGTGTGAGTTCCCACTGTACTTTGATTACTACCCTACCACGGCTCAAAGGAGTCGTGCAAACAGGTTTTAGTTGGGTACAGTCCCGAGCCACATGGAGGCAGTGAGCGTATCTTCAGGGGTTCGTCTCTCCCGGTATTGGGGGTGAGGTCGTGCTGTGTCTAGGAGAGCCATTACACAAAGTCCTTGGCCAAGGCAAGGAGATTTACTGGTAGGTATTCCAGTAGTATCTCAGGGTGTTCTGGGCTACACTCCGACACGACTTGTACCGCTTTTGGGGGTCTGACTTTTACCAACCCCCTAGGCCCGCCATGCGATGCTCATAGACGAACGGACCGGACTGCACGGATATTGTCACTGACAGGCTCAGTTGGGTGTCGGGGTGAGCTTCCTCATCGACGTCCCATTTGGTCAGTACATGGTAGCCCGTCACGTATTGGCTTATACCTCTGACGTGCTAGTGGTTAAATCCACAACCGAGGTGTTGACGAGTCTTTAGAGTCCCCCACATTCAGTTACTCAGCTTTCGGGCGAAAGGTTGTAGAGGCCGTATGGAGATATGGCAAGGTCCGATCAGATACGTGCGGTATTGCACGGATCACGATCGGACAGTTTGTACTATAGGCCGTATGGTTATATGGAAGGGTTCGATCACATACGTGCGGTATTGCACGGATCAGGATCGAACGGATATTACTGGCCGGCTTTGGTATAAGCCGGATCCTAGTATAGTACAGTGTAGATTTTGTCTCATTGCATTTGTATTTCGGTCGAAATACAGATGCGGGTGTGTATGCACAGTATCGGGGTTTTCCTGTAATTTATTACGGGACCAGTTTTCTGGAGTTGCCAGTTTGCTTTTCGTTTTGGCCAATTTCCATTGTTCCGTTCATTGGCCGAAGATTGGTGGAGGAGGGCTTATTTGCATTGTTGCAAATAAGTATTTGTGGAGGGGGTATTTGCTTATTGTTGTATCATGACATCTTTTCATTGACCTTGACTTCCTCTTGTCATGATGGCATGACTTTTGGCTCATCATGGTTGTTGATGATGAGGTTGGTGGTTGGTGTTGGAGTGTTAGACTTTCCTTGCTATCATTTCTTTTGCATGATAGCTTTCCTCTCTCTCTTTGGGATTAGTAGAGAATGGCTCCCTCTTTTGGTCTCTCTCTTGACTCTCCATTCTCACCCTCCTCTCATGGCCGGCCACTTGTGAGGTGGTGGGGTTTTTCTTTTGGTTGTGAGAAAAATGTCATTCTCATTCTTTTGCATGATACATTTTTCCTCACCTCTCTCAAAGTTCTTTTTTCCTCCATAAAAAGGCAACTCCACAATCCCAAAAAGAGACACAAGCTCACTACATATTCTACAACGAACCTTGGGCACGTCGAGTAGCCGGCTTCGTGCCCGAGTTGCCTCGGCATAGAGGTGGGAGCCCGTAAACGAAGAAGGCAATGTGGTGCACTTCCGGCGACGAGGAGGAGACGGGACTTTTCCGCAGGAGATCGGGACCATGACGAGAAGACCGGAGGACTTGGATCGTCGGTATATCTCTAACCCATCTTGTTTTGTAGCTTAGACTAGTTAATGGTTCGATCCGGGTTATAGTGCGCGGTGGTGCCGGTTTGCTAAGTCCGCAAAAATTTAAGTTATTCACCGCTTCCGCATTCCGGCGTCGGATTGACGGCCGGGGCGCCGCTGTGCACTTACAGTGGTATCAGAGCCTCGCCATTAACTTAGTCTAGCTTTGTGTAATGTGTTTGCATTTCCGATCGATCAAAAAGTTCCAAAACTGCATTTTAGTTCGCATCAGTTTCTGTTGAAAATTTTTGGTCTCGAAAATTTTTTCAGGTTATAAAATATTGATGTACTGGAAACTCTAAGAGTTCTGTAAAAATTTGACGAAGTAACTCCACAGTTGGAGCGCGGAACCGCCGCGAAAACCCCATTTGTGCGGCCCTTCCGCCGCGCACTATTCACATCACTTCACCATTTTTTTACAGAGGCCTTCTGGGCTTAAAATATGGGCTTTGGAATATTAAAGTTGGGCCAATTGTTTCTGTGAGTGCTACAGTTTTCTTTGGGGCCCACTTGTTAATTGTTTGATCAATCGGAAATTTTTTAAACACATTTTTCACAGTATTTACATTATATCTGCGACCGTGAATGTCACTCGATCGGTAAATCCGGTCTAACTGCTATAGCCCGGTTAGACGGATTTGCGAACGTGACTTTCACGTTGATGTTCTATGTATTTGCTGTGATGTTGCGGATCGGTCGTGGGGGATAGCCTGGATGCAATGCTAGTACTGTGCTGTTGTATTATGTACATTTGATATTGCGGGGCGAGCGTCCGACATGTAGACTGCCGTCACTGCCTGATTGTATTATTTTTTGGGGCACGACCTGGTTGCGGTCGATGTACCCGGTGTATGTATATTTTACTTTCTGTACTAGGATTGCCCCGCGGAGGGGTGCACGGATAGCCGGGTTCTGGAGGGCAACAAGCCCGCATCTCATGGCATTGAGACGGAGGGGGCTTCACTCTAGGATTGGCGGGCTATTCGCCGCACTCGTAGGGGGTACAGGTTGACCCAGGAGGGGTGCCCAAGTTGCCGGATTCCGTGAAGTGCTGGGTGGTCCATTCACGGCGCTGAAGGGGGCTGCCTCGCTTCAGGTTTTGGCGGGTGACTTGCCGCGCCCGTAGGGGTCTAGGATTTCATTGCACAGGCTATCCACACGACCAGGGGAACGTCGGGTTTCAGTAGTGGCTCTGTGAAACCTGGGGATCCCAGATATCTGTATTGTTTCTGTGATGCTGTTCATTCTCTGTGATGTTGCATTTTATTCACGCCTTGAGCGAAATACTATATATTGGTATATATATTAGTAGATGTTGTATATGTTTTGCATCCGCGCTAGTCCAGTCCCCGCTCTGTCGTTAGTTAGCTAACCTAACGGGTAATGACGGGACCCAGTGGCGAATGCGGATGGCATATACGTACATCAGTATATTTTCGTTCTTTTTGGTGTGATCAATTGATGGGACTGCATTGATTCGGATCAATGCAAGTTTAAAAACAAACCTAATCTGATGTTGTTGGAACACTTTTCAAAAAGCTGTTATTGCAAGGACGTTCACTTTTGTTTTGCATCGCGGTATTCATTTAGAATATCCTGCTCCTCAGTCGACGAGGCAAGGGCCGAGATCCCTTCACCGGGAGTGACCCCTTGGACAAAAGTTTGCGTCAGGGCATTAATTTCACTATAGCCGATTGCTTTTGCTTTGCATCGTGGTATTCAGTTGGAATATCCTGCACCCCATTCTACGGGGAAAGAGCCGAGATCCCTTCACCGGGAGTGACCTCTTTAGCAACGGTTTTCGTCACTATATTTTTAAAAGCTATCCGTTCCTTCGACGATATCAAGTTCTTTACGTTAAAGGTTTTCGCCAGAAACCATTCGTAGCCCTCCGTCGTTTCATATGGGTAGTCAATAGTATTCAAGCTGTGTTTGTTGGCCAAAGTCAAGGCACAGTGTTTGGTAGCTGTTGGTTATTCATATGCAGCATAGATAGATGCGTTGGTTTGGAACAGTCGTACTGCCTTGTTGGCCAAAGTCAAGGGTATGTACGGGTGGATTCAAATCAACCTGGAGAATGACGGGTGGAACTTGACATGCGACTTATGATTTGTTGGCCAAAGTCAAGGTCATAAGAGCATGGGGCAGAAATCACATCGGGAGTTTCAAAAGAACTGAAACTTGCCAGATATGCGCATACCTTCTGGAGTGTGATACCGTGAGCGGATTCCGTCACGTTGTCATGCGATGAGAGTTGGATCCCGATTCCCACTGATGAGTTAGTTTACTCCTCGGGTAACCCCGACTAATTCTTCTTTCAGGTTTGGAGGAGAATTTGAGGTACAGTGGGAGGATTCCAGATTAGATAAATTGGTAACCATTCTGATCTAGGTTAGAGTGCACGCTGAGTGTTTCTTTTCTCTCTCTCTCTTTGGCAGCGACCATTGACCCGACCCTAAGACTTTGACTCAGTGACCAAGTTAACCGAACCTTCTTGACACCGGCTTTTGGATTGTCAGAGTTGCAAACCTCATTGCCACTCCTACTTTTACCCTTTTTCTCCAGGACACCCCGTATTACTACGAACGTCCACTTCCATTGGACAAAACCATCGTATGGTTAGATACGAACTCGAAAGAATTTATTCGAGGATGGTTTCCGGTTCTGGAGAAAACGGATAGGATTATTCAGTTGTCTTTTCCTTTTACCCTCTCTCAGGTTACGAGTACTCCTTGGTTTAGGGGTAGTACACCTATTACGCAAATTGGATTGTCTTCTTCCAAACCTTAGGCTGGTGCCGACCGGTAGGGAATGAAGAAAACCTATTAGCATAACGATGGTGTGCAGAAGGTATTAAGTTCAGACAAAGCAAGGGATTAGTAAGAGGGCAAAGTAAATTGCAACAGATATTCACGACCAAACCAAATATTTCATTACCACTCCCACATCACCTTTGTATTTCTCCAGGACACTCCGTATCACTACGAAGATCCACAGTTTATTTGGATACTCCATCGTATGGTTATATACGAACTCGAATGGAACTTGTTCCAGTTCGGGGATGGATTCTGGTTCAGGAGAAATAGGAATAAGGTTTATTCGGTTGTCTTTTATCTTCACCCTCTCTCATTGCGAGTGTTCCTAGGATGCGGACAGTACACCCATTATGCTTATTGGATAGTCTTCTTCCAAACCATAGGCTGGTGCCGAACGGTAGGGAAGGAAGAAAACCATTTGGCCTAAAAGGGTGTGCAGAAGGTAAAGACTAAAGACATATGAAGGGATTTGGAGAGGTGGCAAAGAACTATACGGTTACAGTCGTGAATCTGGAAGAGGCATTACTAGGAATACCAGAATACCCCATCGGAACATTTCAATGTTTCAGTTTCACTGTGTAATGTTAAAGGAAAACTGATTTCCCGATTAGATACTTACTCCAGGGTATGTATTTACCAGGTACGATTCTCACATCTGTATGGTTTTACAGATGATGAGTGGGAGTAAGTTGTTGGGAATTGGGTGATTATCCTCATTATATCGGGATTCGTTGTAATCGGTGATATTTGAGGAAATCACCTGGGCTGTTTGCCGGTCGGCAAATATTTGGTTTTGAATATCCACTGTTATGCACCAATTTCAAATTGATATATCTGTACGTCTATTTTCATAGAGTGAGATATACCTTTCTGAAATTATGTCTACGACATTTACCTATATCAGTGGATGGTTAGGTAAGGAGCATTAAACAGCGGTGTAATTCTTCTTAACCATAAGTACAGTTTTCAACCTACGACACACAGTGAATGAGTTATCAGACTCAAGGGACTTATACAGAGTATTGTATGTTGTCCAGTGTCCATTAGGACAGAGGGGTTGGTCCTCGTACTATATTCGGTTTACTTATGACTTCTCTAGTTTTTAGACAAGTGTTTCGTGGAAACACAGGGTCCGAATTTGGAGAAGTTATAGGTATTTGAATAGAGTAAAGAACCAGGTGTAGCAAGTATCGGGATTCTTCAAAGTGATCGAAGATGTAGATACTTGTATATGGTATTCAGTTGATAGTAGTGATTAAGAGAAATTGCTTCTCTTTCAGGTTACTCATAAATGGAAGCATTCCTAAGTTGAGTAACGCTGATCGGCCTCCTTCCATTTAGTTGACATGCACTGGAGACAGTTGCATGATTTGAATCTGGTTCAATTAAATCAGTGCCTCTGGTTCTATATATGATATAGAACAGTTCATATCTTAACGATGTTAAGGTACGGGGAGTTGTCCGGTTTATGATTAAAACCAGACACTGGACAACTCAAGGCACGTTTCTGTAATAGCTGTTTGTGGGTTGACCCAGGCTATGACGAGGGTTGATTTTCTACCATCTGGATGAACAATAGCGATATTGTTCTAGACTCGCCACAGTTTTATTAAAAATGGATTTTTTCAGAAAAACAGTAGTGGGAGTATGGTAGAACTGGAAGTGATTCCAGAACCACAAACGATTACTGAAGATTTGATAAGGAACCTAAAGATTCAATCTGAATTGACATTCTATTGGCCACTCCGCAGATAAGGTGGGTAACTTCAGGCACCCGAGAGGTACTCCGGTAGCCTCAAGGACGGTGACAGGGAAGTTCTTGTTTACCCACAATTACCATTGCTGTTGTTCCAGGCTGCGAGACCCGGCGGGAGGATGAGTATAGCGTCGTTCTAAACTAGTTTTAGAAGTGCACGTCTATATGACTCTGCCAGAGGGTTGTCGTAGTCAGTGGGAGCAGCGGAAGCATTGGTGGACAGGTAGCTTATGTCTATTTATAGACTAGAGCAGATGTAGTGGAGAAAGATCATCTATTTCTGACGTGACAGTCATGGGTTTGACTTCATCAGAATAGGGGATGGATCTGTTGAGAAGGTAGTAGGGTGTGATATCCTGGTATTTGGATGACATACACAAAGTAGGAAAGGAAACTCCTATACTACGATCGGTTATACTTTGGTCGTCACACAGTGGTTTCTCCACATGGACTTGGACATTATATCTGACATACTGGTTACTAGATCTATGGTCTTAGATCTAGATTTGGGTGGTTTCCCAATCAGGGTACTTGACAGCATTCTAAGAGTATTTAGGATAGACGACTCCTGGCACGGTAGTGTACCTGCAGGTAACGGAGTCACCCTCTCTAAAGGTGTCTTACAGACTAAAGGGGAGAGGGATGTGCATGATTGGCAGATCACTTGCTTAGGCAATTGAGTCAATCATGAGATGTCAAGTACCACACCAGATATTGTTCTTGCACTAGATGCAATAAGTTGACATTAATCCAATCCTGGAGAAACAGTCGGAAGCAGTTTTAGAACATAAGTGGATGTTCTAGGGATATGATAACGACAGCCTCATTCGGGAAACAGTTATCATTCCAGGCTTCCAAGGTGACATGGACGACAAGGAGGTTGTCAGAGCTATAGTTTTCCTTCTGATGAGGGGCAGTATTTTGGACAGGTGGTCCAAGGCAATACTGAGGGTGGCATCGCGCAGGATACTGATTAAGTTCAGTTGACGATACAGTCTAAGAAGTTTGGATTTGGAGTTCATTTATGAGCTATGTCCCATCAGACATCCAGACACATTCTAAGACAGGTATTGCTCATTTCGGGAGATGGGTTTCTCCGCGAACTTGAGATATAGAGAGACATGGAAAGAGACAACAAGGCGGATCCACTCACTGAGGCTGTTCCTCGAACGCAATAGTTTCGCAAACGAGCTTTGTGAGACTGACTAGTAGAGGAGTTGGGTGTTCGGTATCACACGGGCTGTGAGTATGCGACATCGCAATAATTAGCTTTGAGTGCAAGTGGGAGATTGTTGGAGATAGTGCCCTCAGAGTCAATTATTAGGTCACAGGTACGTGATTGTAATGATTGAGGGAGGACCTATCCCGGTAGGACAGTCTTACTCGAGATGATAGTTTGCTATCTGGTTTACCTTTATCATCGTGTACTGCTTTAAGTGACCTGACACGTCGCTATTACACGTTGATAGAGCCCCTAGGATTCTTGCTTGACCACCAGCAGTATGAGGGCGATCATATAAGTGGGAGCTGGGGTCTATAAGCATATCCTTAAAAGGTCCCTAGTCGTGGGAGTTTCGAGACTGGGCATCGATACTCCATTAGTAGACTAGTGTATACAGTCGAGACCCCGACGAGGGGCAGTGGCCGGTCTCACAAGCCACTGGTGTCAGTTGGATCACCTAAGATGTATACAGGTGCTCATTGGGTTATGAGTACACCGGACAGGACTCGCCGGGAACATGCTAGTTGGTCATATACCAGACGTCAGATGGCAGTTCCCTGGTGACATGTGTGCAGGTTAGTTCATCGACCTGGGGATCGTCATTTGTCTCGTGTGAGTTCCCACTGTACTTTGATTACTACCTTACCACGGCTCAAAGGAGTCGTGCAAACAGGTTTTAGTTGGGTACAGTCCCGAGCCACATGGAGGCAGTGAGCGTATCTTCAGGGGTTCGTCTCTCCCGGTATTGGGGGTGAGGTCGTGCTGTGTTTAGGAGAGCCATTACACAAAGTCCTTGGCCAAGGCAAGGAGATTTACTGGTAGGTATTCCAGTAGTATCTCAGGGTGTTCTGGGCTACACTCCGACACGACTTGTACCGCTTTTGGGGGTCTGACTTTTACCAACCCCCTAGGCCCGCCATGCGATGCTCATAGACGAACGGACCGGACTGCACGGATATTGTCACTGACAGGCTCAGTTGGGTGTCGGGGTGAGCTTCCTCATCGACGTCCCATTTGGTCAGTACCTGGTAGCCCGTCACGTATTGGCTTATACCTCTGACGTGCTAGTGGTTAAATCCACAACCGAGGTGTTGACGAGTCTTTAGAGTCCCCCACATTCAGTTACTCAGCTTTCGGGCGAAAGGTTGTAGAGGCCGTATGGAGATATGGCAAGGTCCGATCAGATACGTGCGGTATTGCACGGATCACGATCGGACAGTTTGTACTATAGGCCGTATGGTTATATGGCAGGGTTCGATCACATACGTGCGGTATTGCACGGATCAGGATCGAACGGATATTACTGGCCGGCTTTGGTATAAGCCGGATCCTAGTATAGTAAAGTGTAGATTTTGTCTCATTGCATTTGTATTTCGGTCGAAATACAGATGCGGGTGTGTATGCACAGTATCGGGGTTTTCCTGTAATTTATTACGGGACCAGTTTTCTGGAGTTGCCAGTTTGCTTTTCGTTTTGGCCAATTTCCATTGTTCCGTTCATTGGCCGAAGATTGGTGGAGGAGGGCTTATTTGCATTGTTGCAAATAAGTATTTGTGGAGGGGGTATTTGCTTATTGTTGTATCATGACATCTTTTCATTGACCTTGACTTCCTCTTGTCATGATGGCATGACTTTTGGCTCATCATGGTTGTTGATGATGAGGTTGGTGGTTGGTGTTGGAGTGTTAGACTTTCCTTGCTATCATTTCTTTTGCATGATAGCTTTCCTCTCTCTCTTTGGGATTAGTAGAGAATGGCTCCCTCTTTTGGTCTCTCTCTTGACTCTCCATTCTCACCCTCCTCTCATGGCCGGCCACTTGTGAGGTGGTGGGGTTTTTCTTTTGGTTGTGAGAAAAATGTCATTCTCATTCTTTTGCATGATACATTTTTCCTCACCTCTCTCAAAGTTCTTTTTTCCTCCACAAAAAGGCAACTCCACAATCCCAAAAAGAGACACAAGCTCACTACATATTCTACAACGAACCTTGGGCACGTCGAGTAGCCGGCTTCGTGCCCGAGTTGCCTCGGCATAGAGGTGGGAGCCCGTAAACGAAGAAGGCAATGTGGTGCACTTCCGGCGACGAGGAGGAGACGGGACTTTTCCGCAGGAGATCGGGACCATGACGAGAAGACCGGAGGACTTGGATCGTCGGTATATCTCTAACCCATCTTGTTTTGTAGCTTAGACTAGTTAATGGTTCGATCCGGGTTATAGTGCGCGGTGGTGCCGGTTTGCTAAGTCCGCAAAAATTTAAGTTATTCACCGCTTCCGCATTCCGGCGTCGGATTGACGGCCGGGGCGCCGCCGTGCACTTACAAAAGCTAAAGTGAATCAAATACAATACTAATGGTGATGAAATTACCTCATTTGGAAACTCAAGAATTTTCTTGAGTTTCCCTAGAGAAGTAAAAGTTTTGGTATATATATTTTTTCCATACATATCCCGTTTTCTTATATATCATTTCCTGTAGGGCCAAGTCCTGGTGATGAGGTGGCATGTGAGATGACGGCAACCACCGAGCCCGAAGCGGCTACTTTTTCTCAGGAGTCTGGAACTGCCCTAATTGCCGCTCTTTCTCTTTGTGGTTCCCTGCCATCGGCGGGCATTACGAGTGTCATGATGGCCCTCGTAGAGTCAGGGGATGAAGCCACTGGTGCTAAAACCATTCCACTGACGGAGAGTGAAGAAACCGCAATGTCCAGCGATGCTTCCGTCGCAATTTTGGCTGATGACCCATCAGATAGGTCTCGGGTCGCTGTTTACTTTTTGTTTCACAATCCCTTTCAGTCCCTTCCGATGACATTTCGTTTGTTTCGAATGCAGGTGTGGTGAGCGCTGAGGTTGTGCCACCTGAAGAAGCGTCACCAGTTGCTGCTCTGACGGTCGCCATCCCTTCGCCTTCTCTTATGTCCTCTCAAATGCTGGAAGGTATGGGTTTGTGATTAATTTAAATTGTGGGTACCATTTTCCTTGTACTGACCATGTATCGTTGCAACGTTGCAGGAGTTCTCTTTGATCATCTGTATCAGGTGCTGAACCCGCATTTCTCTTTCCAGTCGGAAGTCAGTCTGCCTGCTGGTGTCGGTGAGTATAGTTTTTAACTGACATCCTTTCCTTCCTTTTACGGGCGACCATGTCATTTTTAATTCTTCTTTGAATTGATTACAGCGTTACAAATTGAAGGAGGGGACGAGAGAATAGGCATGCCACCGGTACTCCCAACTTTGCTACCTGTCGCAGCCGGTATAGTAGACTTCATTGCTCATTCATTTTCTTTATCTCTTGAGCCTACCTTTGACCATAACCTGTCTTGCATCAATCGCACGAGCTCCATCTCCCTTCGAGTCTCGCATCCTGATGCCGGCAGGGCCCTTTTCTAGACGTCCATCTTCCAAGGGCGCTGCGACCAGCTTGCGTATGCTGAATGAATCCATCGAGGAGCTTGACGAGGAGGCCCCAGCATTCGCTGCAGATTTTATTGCTGAGGTTAATCCCATGATGGCGATGCTTGTGCACTTCCACAGCGAGAGCGTCGTCGAGTCTTGGGTTAATTATTGCAGACAGCTCAAAGCCTGCTTGCATGAGATTGAGCTCAAGCGTCCTGCTCCCGAGGTTCTGGCTCTGAACTCCCAGCGGGCTGCATGGGTTGAGCAGAGCGTTCCCTTCCTTCGCCATTTTGAACAAGAGGCGACCTTAATGCGGAAGGAACGTGAGGAGGTTTCAGGAGAATCCTCCCGGCTGTGCGTCCAGGTTGACGCGAATGCTGCATAGCTGAAAGCTATCTTTGAGGGCCTCCTATGATGTATTTCTGATAGGCTAACGCTGAGGCAGAAGCTCGATCTCATTGAGCGGGATGCGCAGAGTCGTGAGACAACTCAGCGGGAAATCGATGAGAAGGTTTCATCCTGTTTGCAGCAACGGGCCCGAGTTGAAGTGGAGATGGTCGTGGCGGCTGCTCATGAAAAGGAGCTGAGAGGAGTGCGCGAGCGGCTTGCTGATTTGCTAAAATCGTCTCCTTCTCAATAGTCGTCTTTGTATCGATTGTAATTTATGAATAACATGTATTCATTTCATTTTTTATCTTATATGATGTATCTCGTATTCAATTAAATTCATGAATAAAGGACACATTTTTTTTATCTCCGACTATCGCTTTCTTTCCTGTGCTATGTTGTTGGCATGTGATTTCAACAAGTGTAACTTGTAGACGATAGATAACAGTTCATCTTGAAGTCTTTGTAGAGTAGTGATGGCTTAGGAAACAGGTTCAGATCTGCCGCCTAAGACTTTTCAACTTTATGAGCCGTGAGGGTCTCATAAAGATTTTTCTCCCTACGAGTCGAGAGGATCTCGTAGGTGTATTTTCTCCTTAGGAATCGTGAGGATTCCTAAGTGTGCTTTCTCTTGAGAGCCGTAAAGATCTCGCAAGAGAATTTTCTCCCTTACAAGTCGAGAGGACTCGTAAGTGGTTGATGAGTTGACTTGTTCCCGAGTCAAAGCATTACTTCGATGGGGGAGGTCGAGGGTAGACTTTCTCCGTTTTCTATGGTGTCGGGATCGAATTTCTACGTTTTCTACGGTGTTGGGGTCGAATTTCTCCATTTTCTACGGTGTCGGGATGGACTTTCTCCGTTTTCTATGGTGTCGGGGTCGACTTTCTCCGTTTTATACGGTGTCGGGATCGACTTTCTCCATGTTCTACGGTATCGAGGTCGACTTTCTCTGTTTTCTACGGTGTCAGGGTGGACTTTCTCCGTTTTCTACGGTGTCGGGGTTGACTTTCTCCGTTTTCTACGGTGTCGGGGTCGACTTTTTCCGTTTTCCACGGTGTCGGGATCGACTTTCTCCGCTTTCTATAATGTCACGGATTGACTTTCTCCGTTTTCTACGGTGTCGGGGTTGATTTTCTCCGTTTTCTACGGTGTCGGGATCGACTTTTTCCGTTTTCTACGGTGTCGGGATCGACTTTCTCCGTTTTCTACAGTGTCAGGGTTGACTTTCTCCGTTTTCTACGGTGTCGGGATCGATTTCTCTGTTTTCTACGGTGTCTGGGTCGACTTTCTCCATTTCTACGGTGCAGGGTTGACTCTAGGTTGTCTGTGAACCGCAGAGTCTTGGAACTGGGGCCTAATCATTTCGGCTATTTTTCGCGGTGCCCAATCATTTTGGTTGTTTTTTTTCCTTTTTACTCGCTGCTTTTTATTGCGAGTTGCCCAATCATTTCGGATATTTTTGTATGCATATATTTTACTTGCTGATTTTGTTGCAAGTTGCCCCATCATTTCGGCTATTTCATATGCATTTTTGGCTCGCTGACTTTTCTCCGCTAGTATGGAACTTGGGATCTGATACCAATCTTAGCATCAACATCGCTGTGACTGGAATATTGCCAGGAGCGAATCATCATTTGCCGTGAAAGGGCTTGGAATTTATTACCGATTTAGGCATCATCATCGCTACCACTGGGACACTACAAGGAGCGAATCATCATTTGCCTCTGTCGATTTGAATGAAGGTGGCTTAGCAAACAGGGTTATGATCCTGTCGACTAAGGCTTTTGACTTCATGAGCCGTAAGGGTCTCATAAAGGTGTTTCTCCCTACGAGTTGTGAGGATCTCGTAGGTGTATTTTCTCCTTAGGAATCATGAGGATTTCTAAGTGTATGTTCTCTTGTAAGTCGTAAGGATCTTGTAAGAGTGTTTTCTCCTTGTAAATCGAGAGGACCTACAAGTGTTTGTTCATCAAACGAAGGCACTCCTCGTCGACGGTAGGACTCAGCAAGGAAATGATTATTTGTGCCGGTGGATTGTATACAAGGATCAGTATTGAACCGCTTTAGGGGAAAAAGGGGAAATGTGATGGCTTAAGAACAGGTTCAGATCCCTGCAACTTAAGGCTTTTGAATCTTATGAGCCGTGAGGGCCTCATAAGAGGTTTCTTCTTACGAGTCGTGAGGATCTCGTAAGTGTAATTTGTCCTTAGGAATCATGGGGATCCCTAAGTGTGTTGCTCTCTTGTAGGTCATAAGGATCTCACACAGGTGTTTTCTACTTACAAGGTTGAGAGGACCTCGCAAGTGTGCACAAATTGTTTTTTACGAGCCTGCGCCCTTTCGGGTTTTCACAAACTCGCCGGTAGCCCTGTTGTTTTTACTCATGGAGCCCATTCGAGTTTTCATCCGTGCCCATTTTGCTTGTGGACGTACCGCTTTTTTTATGATGTCAGTCTGAGGATGGCGGGGGTTTGTAGTAGTTTAAAGACGTTTCGGTCAGGCATAGTATTTTTTCAAGAACCGACTATTTATTGGCCTGAAGGGACTTTCGCCATGCATATTCTGTAGGGTTACTAGGCACTCTAATAAGGTTCTACAAGGCATCAACCATGCCCGATTTAAATTTTAGCCGTGACGAACAACCCTAACCAAGATCTTTAAACCAGAGATTAGGCGAAACAAAGTATGTTAAACACTTTAACATCTAAGAGTTTGGGATTACAACCTTTGTAGTCCGGTCCTTCACTTCATAAGCTCCGTGTTGAGGTCCCTTCGCTGCGATCATCATATACCTGGACTCT
This sequence comes from Agapanthus africanus, assembly GCA_030015575.1. Taxonomy (NCBI): domain Eukaryota; kingdom Viridiplantae; phylum Streptophyta; class Magnoliopsida; order Asparagales; family Amaryllidaceae; genus Agapanthus; species Agapanthus africanus. The sequence goes on from CM057340.1 coordinate 563,178,662, forward strand.
AGAGAGGTTCCACGAAGAGAAAGATGCATGCTTGCTTCCGATCTTCGATAACAAATATGATCTACCTTGAAGTTTCATTAACACAAGCTCTCACTCACAAATGAAGTGAACACCCAAATCTAAATGGCTAGGATAGATTAGGATGATGAAGTAGGATTTTAGCTCTCATTTATTTTCATTAACTCACTCATTTTCATCACTTCATAAAAAGCTAGAAAGCTTTTCATGAAAGAAGAAGAACCATTTCTTTTGTGATGAATAATGAATCCATGTGAGGTTAGAAATGCAACCATGGGTTAAGTATGATAACTTAACCCATATAGAGAATGAACCATGGTCAAGGGTTGGGTTGGGTTTGTAGGGTTCCTAGGCACACTAATGAGGTCTCACAAGGCATCAACCATGCCAATTGCAAATTTTACAAGTGCTGAGAAACCCTAATACGGATCGTTAACTAGAATTTAGGCGAAACATGCAACTAGTTAACAACTTAACTAAGTGAACGGAAAATACAACCTTTGTAGATCCGGTCCTCCACCTCTATAGCTCCGTGATGAAGTCCCCTCGCTGCGATCATCGGATCTCGGGCTCTAGCGTCGGCTTCATCGGAGAAATGGGCGAGCTAGGTCGTCGACTTCGATGCCGAAGATGATCTACGTCGAGGCAACACAAGATCAAGCTCCAACTTCACCAAGCCATGAAACTTGTGAAGAAAACACCCTATACTACTTGGCAAGTGGTAGAGGATGAAGAAATAGGAAGTGGGTTCACTTTAGAATTGGATTTCTCACTCTTTTTGTCAAGTTGCCATTGATGGAGGCAAGCTTTCTTCATGTTGAAGAAGGAGAAGAAGAAGAAGATAATATGATAAGTTATTTTCAAAATAGAAAATAATATCAATACTTATCATATGGCAACCATGATTAGGTGTAGAGAATAGACTATGGTTAGTGGGAATGGTTAGGGTTAAGCATGAGACAAATATGGTGGACTTGTTCAAAGCTTCATGAAGCTTCAACAAGCAAACAAAGAAAGCCACCATATCATTTTCTTTTCCAAAATAAATAAATAAATAAATAGATATGAAAATCAAAACCCTAACCATTTAAATAACTATGGTTTAATCTTTACACAAACTCAAGTTAGCATGTATCATCAAACATGATACAATCATGTGCACAAAAATATATCACATATACAATGTGCATATCAAGTGAGAAAATCCTTTTAAAGTGAACTAATATTAGTTAATGTAAAATAATATATCAAATATATAATTATACATTAAATCATTAAATCAACACTTGATTTAACGATCCGGTCATATCGCATATAACCGACTAATATCCAATGTATCGGCTTATCGAATCAATCCTTGATTCGATAACTAGGTTATATCACATACAACCATTCGATACATTCATCGCGAGAATATAATACGGTATCACATACACGCATTATTCTCGGTCCCGCACATATCTTATATGTGCTCATATTTCGTTTCGCTTGAGCCAGGAAACCTCTGTGTAGGACTCTAAAGACTCGTCAATACGCCGGCAGCAGGTGATGATCATATCAAACACCCACAAGCCGCAAGCGGTCTGCTAAACGTAACGGTCACCCGGGTATTGAGCGATCAGAAGATCGACGAGCAAGCCCTCTCACACTCCTGTGAATCCAACCAGTAACACTTACCGTACAGTCCGGTCTCGTCGTCTGATATGCCGCATATCTCGCCTAGGGGTGGTAAACGTCAGACCCCAATAGCTCGATAAGTCGTGTCGATATGAGGTCTATAACAGTTCGAGAAACTACTGGCAACACTTACCAGTAAATCTCAGCAACCCTGGCCAGAGATTTCTGGTTATAGCCAATCGAACACAGCGCAACATCTACTCCCTATACCGGGAGAGACGAATCCCCTCCTATCGCTCATTGCCTCCATGTGATTCGGGACTGTACCTAAAAACCACCGTTTTGCACGCCCTCTTGGACGTGGTAAGGTGGAAATCAAAGCACAGTGGGAACCACACAAGACACTATGACGATCTCGGGTCAACAGACTACTCTGTACCAGTGTTATCAGAGAACTGCCATCTGACGTAAGGTATAATACCATCTGGGAGTTCTCGGCGAGTCCGTCCAGTGTACTCAGTCTCCACTGACCACCCATATATCATCTCTGATGTCAAACACCAATGGATATGGAATCTACCATCGCCCATCTGTATGGGTCGAGAAGGTATACGCTAGTCTACTCTGGTATATCGATGCCCCGTCTCGATACACCCACGACTAGGGACCTTGAAGGATGTACTTATGGACTACCATGTCCTCACTAGTATGATCCACATCATAGTCCAGGTAGTCAAGTACCCATCCTAAGGGTTTTACCAACATGTAACAGAGAGACAATCAGTGTATACGTTAAGGTAAAGAGTAACCAGATAGCATACTATCATGTCGAGCAAGAAAGTCCTCCCTATATATGTCCAAGCATCCACTACAATATACATCCTATGTATAGTAATGGTCTCTAGGGCATACATATAATTAACAATCTCCCACTTGCACTAGGGCCATCTGTAGCAGTGGTTGCAGTATCTCATACTCAACCATCCCATAAAAGTCTCTCTCTGGGAAAAGGCCTTTGTGAGTGGATCCGTCGTGTTGTCCTCTGAGTCTGTTCTCCTAACCTCGATCACCCTGGAGATCAACCATCTCCATGATCAGGTGATACTGCCTTAGAATATGTCTAGATCACTGATGGGACGGACGTTCCTTGGCATAAGCCACAACTCCATTGTCACACAATGGGAGGAAGTAAGTTCATCTCATGAACCAATATACACCCAGACTGCCTCTTTGGCAGCATCTTAAGTAGCGATGCATCCAGCCTTTATCGTCTAGTATGCCACGGTATCTAGCTTGGAACTCTTCCAACATACCGTCCCTTCACTAAGGGTAAAGACAATGCCTGTGACTGACATTCAGTCGTTCTCATCACCCTGGAACACTTCCAGTGATTCTCCCCAGGATCATTTGATACCATCTCACTTCAACTAGTGAGAATCCTAACATCCATTTAGATCTATCTCATAGATCCAAAACCCAGGATTTAGTAGGTATCACTTTGATCCTATATGGAGAATCATTGTGATAAGCGGAGATTGACCGAGCGTAGCATAGGAAGCTCCTTCCCTATCAAGAGTATGTCATCCACGTACTCTACGAGGATCACCACCATACTCCCTACTACCCTTTTGTATATACAAGGTTCATCTACCATTTTGATGAAGTCAAACTCTTTGACTAATCCATCAAAACAGATGTTCCAACTCCGCGATACCTGCTTTATTCTATAAAGCATCTTGTACACGTTTCCACTGCTCCCACTGTCTACGAAGCCCTCTGGCTGTGTACTTATAGACGTTCTCTTTTAAAACATCATTTAGAAAAGCAGTCATGGCACCCAACCGCCAGATATCGTAGTCATGGTATGTAGCCGTGGCAAGTAGGATCTGGATGGACTTAAGCATAGCCACTTGAAAAGGTTTCATCATTATCCACGCCTGGTCGATGACGAAAAGCTTTAACAAGTCTAGCTTTGAAAGTCTCAACTTTTCCAAGTACACCAAGTAATCTTCTCAAGATATACTTGCTCCTGATGGGGATTTAATCCTTCAGATATAGCAACCAAAGTCCATACTTTGTTGGTGTACATGGATTCCATCTCAGATCGCTAAACATCCAGCCATTCTTACAGAGTCCCACTCCTGATGGCCAGCTCAAAACTAGTTGGGTCATCATCTCATGATGCAATCCTCGCTCCTACTGTCATAAAGAAACAGAAGTGTCTCTCAGGTGGGTGAGAAAACCCTACTAGATCGGCGGAGAGGCTGAGGTTCGTTGGTAACTATTGAATCCTTTGGTTTTATCAAATCATTAGCTGCAGTTTGTATATCTGAAACATTTCCAGTTCTACATAACATACCTTGCCTCGAGCTTGTCCGGATTTTGCTTTTAGACATAGGCCGGACAACCCTAAATCTTAACTAACTTAAGATATGGGCTCTTCCCTTACCATATCTCATATGGAGTGGTAGGCTGTGATCTGATTCGAACCCTATTCAATAGGTATGCAGCTTCTCAAGCGCATAACTCCCAAAAGGAAACAAGAAACTCAGCAGTACCCATCATAGAGCGCACCATATCGAATAGGGTGCAATTGCTCCGTCCCGATATACCATCGTGCTATGGTGTATACGGAGGAGTAATGCTGAGAGAGAATCTCATTCTCCTTTAGAATAGTCCAGGAATTCCGTGCTCAAGTATTCTCCTCCTTGATCTCATCAAAGGACATAATACTTATACCCGTATTGGTTCTCTACTTGTAACTTATATTCTGTGAATATCTCAAAAGGTTTGGACTTGTGTTTCAACAGGAACATATGTCTGAATCTTGAGAGATCATCAGAGAATGTAATGAAGTACAAAGAACCGGTCTTGGTATGTATAGACAGGGGACCTACATACATCAACATGTATCATCCCTAGAGTTCACTAACTCTTTCTCTGTTTTCAGTAGACAGAGCTATGGTCATCTTATCTCTGTGACACGACTGGAAAGTTTCACAAGATGTAAATTCAAACTGATTTAAATATGCATCTATATGTAACTTCAGCTAGTTGGGTCGCATTGATATGACCTAGTCTACAATACCTCAAGTAGGATTCGTTCATTTCTGAACTCTTCCTCTTGTATGTGTTCTGTATACTAAGAACTGTAGTTTGATTTAGAACATCAATGCTTTTAGACAACGTGCCTGAACCGATCAACTTTTTATATAGGAAATGTTCAAAACATTATCCAACAATACAAAATTTTATCATTTCTTTACTAATAAAGATACTGATATGATTTTGTATATCAGGTTCGGTATCTAATAACATTCGTTCAGAATCAATGTATTTGGAATACAGGGTGACAGTGACCAAAAGACTTGGCTGCAAGACTTGCCCCGTTTTCTGCCTCATGAAACTTATCACCCGTTCTCAGTTCTCTACCTTTCTGTAGCCCATGTAACATATTACATATGCGGGATCCTGATCCGGTATCTCATATCCAGGACGTAAAGAATACTGAGCAACAGTTCTGTATAATGAACACTCCCGAAGATGATGCATCAACATGCACTCTCTTCGTTTGGGCGGCACGGGAATTCTGGTAATCCCCAATTTCCTGCTCTGTCTTATAACAATTATAAGTTGGAGCGGGACCAACGTTCCCCAGCTCAGTATAACAAGCGGGTTCGGTCAACATTCCGTATTATTATCTTGATTAAGGCGTGATATGGTCGCTACCTGGAGAGAGAGAGAAGAAAACACTAAGCGTGCGCTCTTGCAAGAATAGATTGGTTATTATTTTATCTAATCAGGATGGCTCCCACTGTTTTTATCAAATCTTCCTTCAAACCCTAAAAGTAAAGACTACCCGGGATTAATTACATGCTACAAGTTCGCCAATCTTTCAGCCAGGCCAATGTCGGTACTTTGAGGGAGGTCCCCCGTGCTTTCGCACGAACCTAATTAATGTAAACCTCGTTTTCCCAGAGGCGTAACCACATTGACACCTTTCTAAACACCTACTTGATCGGCTAATTGTAATGTGTAAAACTCTCCCAGGAGTAACTCTTACTCGCAGCGGGTATCGGGATCCAACTATCTCATAGAAGGTATGCAATCTCATTGCAAATTTCAACACTTGAAATTCCCGATAATATTTTGCCCCTAACGTGCTATGACCTTGACGAAAGCCAACAAACCATAGCCCGCTAGTCAAGTTCAACCCGTACATTTCTTGATTGAATTAAACCCACCCGCACGACCCTTGACGAAAGCCAACAAAGCCGCACGACTACCCTAATCCAATCGCATCGTATGCAGCAGATAAGCAGCATATAGCTACCGCACACTACACCTTGACGAAAGCCAACAAATGTAGCACGAATACTATATACAACTTATCTGAAATGACGGAGGGCTACGACAGGTTTTTCTGTAAACCTATTGCGTAATGAACTTGATATCGTTGTAGAATCAAATGATTTTAAAATGGAGTGTTTTTTAGGCTTTTCTAGTTTTGCTAAAGGAGTCACTCCCGGTGAAGGGATCGTCGGTCCTTTCCTCGTCGAATGAGGTGCGGGATATATCATATATATCACTGTGCAAAGCAGAAACTATAGAAGCAATCAAAAAACAAACCGAGAGTTGTAGCATCTGCCATTTATTGCTAAAGGAGTCACTCCCGGTGAAGGGATCTCGGTCCTTTCCTCATCGAATAAGGTGCAGGATATATCACATATACCTCTGTGCAAAGCAAGAACTGTAGCTACCTGTTTTATTTTGAAATTCAATTCTACAACATCTTTAGGTTTCTTTTATTTCATTAATCATATTAATGAAGTCCCATCATTTAAGTACCTAAACATCACAGATAAATACGACGTACACTTATGCCATCCGCATTTGCCTCGATGTCCCCTCGTGCACCGTTAGGTTAGGTAACTAACGGCAGAGCAGGGCAGGGCTAGCGCGGGTGTAAAACATAAGTAACGTCTATATAATATATCATATATACTATATACTGTATCTATCACAGAACATCACATGATCACATCACAGATATCGCAGCAGAAGAAACATATGAAATATTGGATATACTAGGACGTCCGTGTTTTCAATACGAGCCAGTACAAAACACGGATTCCACGGTCGCGATGAATAGCCAAACCCACACCCCAAGACCCCTACGAGAGCGGCAAGCAACCCTACCAATTCTAGAGTTAGGAGACTCGGACTCGACTCCTTGAGTTAGTCTCCCACTGGACTCCAGAACCCGGTTACTTGTGCCCTCCTCCTTGGGTCTATTCTCGTGCGGAAAAGTAAATAATATACAAACGGTGACATCTTCCGCAACCTGGAAGTGCCCCAATAAAAGAATATTACATACAAGTTTTTACATGAATGAAAATGAAAAACACTCATCTCACATAAAACCCCTGGGCTATTCAAACACGACGATCCAATATAACATATCCAGCAACACATAACATCACATATCATCAACGTAAGTAAACATGCGTATCCCAATTGTAGTTGACCTATAGTAACGAAACCGGCGATATCACATATTACACTTACGGTCACAGAAAAGAAAGTGTAAAACTACAATAGTTGGAATCCACAACCTCTTTAGACATCGCATGCCTAATCAAATGAAATACTTAGACATCGCATGCCTAACAATTATAAATCCCGCATTTTAGTCTCATTATCGAAAACACTTTTCAATATCAAGTCGGGGAATTCAACAGGATTCCTGACATTCTGATCAAATGCTCGTCGCAAACTTTAGTAGGCGGCTGCACCCCCGACGCCGTCGACGAAGTGTACCAAGGCGGAACACCGCTGCCGTGAGCACCCGAACGGATGCTTTCGGCGACGGGGTTCTCCTATAGTCACTTGGTCGGGGCTATGGGGTGAGGCTGTCTATTAAGTTTACCCGGCGAGTATCCGTGTACACTACGTGATTGCGACGGACTTTTGATCACATCAAAATTCCGTGGCAACCGATCAAGTGAGACTAAACCGCTAGATTTATAACATTCATTCAGTTATCTCATAACTACTTGTGAATTCCAATTATTGTATCACATTCCGGATAAATAGAAAATGTCAAACTTTCCGATCGAACAATCGAACACCCAAGTTTTCCCGAAACAGCTCAACACATGAAACAAGTTTAAAAACATCCAGTTCATGCCTCAGTACCAACGGTCCAGCCGTAGAAGGGTCAAGCCAACGCCTCACATGTGGCACGCCGTACTGCCCCAAACCCTAAGGTTCAAAGGGCAGTTCAAGACGGTCACATAATCGAGTTATGGTTTGTTGTCTTCTAGAGGGACCATCGCGTTACTTGCACTACTTAGAACGTCATTAAACTACTGAAATATCCAACAATTGGAAATTTCCCGGCAGGGGAAAAAGTGGGTATTTATATCCGGTCGAACTTTTTAACATATTCAAAAATTATCCGGAAAACACATAGACAAAATTAGACAATCCGATCGAATCTACGAACTCCCAATACAACCCAGAAAACTCAACTCATGAGTGCATATTAAAAATTCCCAGAAAATACAGCACCTGAATATAGGAATTACTGTGCAATTTAGGAAGGCTGACGTCATTATTTGGCCGCGGAACCGCCGCAGAAGACATGCTTCTGCCGCGGTTCCGCCGCGCTTTTGATGAATCACGGGCACGTGCTGCACAGTATTCCTTAAAATTCCCTGCTGAATTTTCTGCATATTTTTAATTCACAAAAATCCAAATTTTCAGAAAATTTCCAGAGAGCATTTTGGATTAGGGTTTCGATGTTCGTTCGGATTTCAAACGTCGTCTACACTTCACCTAAGGCTCTAGCTAGGCTCTGATACCACTGTAGGGTTCCTAGACACACTAATGAGGTCTCACAAGGCATCAACCATGCCAATTGCAAATTTTATAAGTGCCGAGAAACCCTAATACGGATCGTTAACTAGAATTTAGGCGAAACATGCAACTAGTTAACAACTTAACTAAGTGAACGGAAAATACAACCTTTGTAGATCCGGTCCTCCACCTCCATAGCTCCATGATGAAGTCCCCTCGCTGCGATCATCGTATCTCGGGCTCTAGCGTCGGCTTCATCGGAGAAATGGGCGGGCTAGGTCGTCGACTTCGATGCCGAAGATGATCTACGTCGAGGCAACACAAGATCAAGCTCCAACTTCACCAAGCCATGAAACTTGTGAAGAAAACACCCTATACTACTTGGCAAGTGGTAGAGGATGAAGAAATAAGAAGTGGGTTCACTTTAGAAATGGATTTCTCACTCTTTTTGTCAAGTTGCCATTGATGGAGGCAAGCTTTCTTCATGTTGAAGAAGGAGAAGAAGAAGAAGATAATATGATAAGTTATTTTCAAAATAGAAAATAATATCAATACTTATCATATGGCAACCATGATTAGGTGTAGAGAATAGACTATGGTTAGTGGGAATGGTTAGGGTTAAGCATGAGACAAATATGGTGGACTTGTTCAAAGCTTCATGAAGCTTCAACAAGCAAACAAAGAAAGCCACCATATCATTTTCTTTTCCAAAATAAATAAATAAATAAATAGATATGAAAATCAAAACCCTAACCATTTAAATAACCATGGTTTAATCTTTACACAAACTCAAGTTAGCATGTATCATCAAACATGATACAATCATGTGCACAAAAATATATCACATATACAATGTGCATATCAAGTGAGAAAATCCTTTTAAAGTGAACTAATATTAGTTAATGTAAAATAATATATCAAATATATAATTATACATTAAATCATTAAATCAACACTTGATTTAACGATCCGGTCATATCGCATATAACCGACTAATATCCAATGTATCGGCTTATCGAATCAATCCTTGATTCGATAACTAGGTTATATCACATACAACCATTCGATACATTCATCGTGAGAATATAATACGGTATCACATACACGCATTATTCTCGGTCCCGCACATATCTCATATGTGCTCCTATTTCGTTTCGCTTGAGCCAGGAAACCTCTGTGTAGGACTCTAAAGACTCGTCAATACGCCGGCAGCAGGTGATGATCATATCAAACACCCACAAGCCGCAAGCGGTCTGCTAAACGTAACGGCCATCCGGGTATTGAGCGATCAGAAGATCGACGAGCAAGCCCGCTCACACTCCAGTGAATCCAACCAGTAACACTTACAGTACAGTCCGGTCTCGTCGTCTGATATGTCGCATATCTCGCCTAGGGGTGGTAAACGTCAGACCCCAATAGCTCGATAAGTCGTGTCGATATGAGGTCTATAACAGTTCGAGAAACTACTGGCAACACTTACCAGTAAATCTCAGCAACCCTGGCCAGGGATTTCCGGTTATAGCCAATCGAATACAGCGCAACATCTACTCCCTATACCGGGAGAGACGAATCCCCTCCTATCGATCATTGCCTCCATGTGATTCAGGACTGTACCCAAAAACCCCCGTTTTGCATGCCCTCTTGGACGTGGTAAGGTGGAAATCAAAGCACAGTGGGAACCACACAAGACTCTATGACGATCTCGGGTCAACAGACTACTCTGTACCAATGTTACCAGAGAACTGCCATCTGACGTAAGGTATAATACCATCTGCGAGTTCTCGGCGAGTCCGTCCAGTGTACTCAGTCTCTACTGAGCACCCGTATATCATCTCTGATGTCAAACACCAATGGATATGGGATCTACCATCGCCCATCTGTATGGGTTGAGAAGGTATACGCTAGTCTACTTTGGTATATCGATGCCCCGTCTCGATACACCCACAACTAGGGACCTTGAAGGATGTACTTATGGACTAACATGTCCCCACTAGTATGATCCGTATCATAGTCCAGGTAGTCAAGTACCCATCCTAAGGGCTTTACCAACATGTAACAGAGAGACAATTAGTGTACACGTTTAGGTAAAGAGTAACTAGATAGCATACTATCATGTCGAGCAAGAAAGTCCTCCCTATATATGTCCAAGCATCCACTACAATATACATCCTATGTATAGTAATGGCCTCTAGGGCATACATATAACTAACAGGGTTAACAAATATCATAACAAAAATATCTTTACAAAATATCTTTGCAAAAACAAAACAAAAGATTCTAGAAGCTTCTAGAAAAATTAACCCAAATCAACCATAATCATGTTTAATCTCCACTAATCATGTTGCATTAATAACCATAATATGTTACAATATTATATATCACATATATAATATATATTGTAACAAAATAAAATAATACAATTAACATATATCGCATATATATCAATGTATTACCGAGTGAGAAAAAGAATCTTTTAGTGAGCTTATATTAGTTAATGTAATTTAATATATCAAATATATAATTATACATTAAATTATCGAATCAACACTTGATCCGATAATCCGGCTATTTCATAAATAATCGACTAATATAATCTGTATCAGTTCATCGAATCAACACTTGATCCGATGACCCGGCTATATCTCATATACCCGGCCGATATCTCATATCGCGAGAATCTAATACGGTATCACATACACGTATTGTTCTCGGTCCCGCACATATCATATATGTGCTTCGACTCCGTTTTTCCTGAGCCAAGAAATCTCTGTGTAGGACTCTAAAGAATCGTCAATACGCCGGCAGTAGGTGATGATCATATCAAACACCCACAAGCTGCAAGCGGTCAGCTAAATGTAACAGTCACCCAGGTATTGAGCGATCAGAAGATCAACAAGCAAGACCATACATTCTCCTGTGAATCCAATCAGTAACACTCCCGTACAGTCCGGTCTTTTCGTCTGATATGTCGCATATCTCGTCTAGGGGTGGTAAACGTCAGACCCCAGTTGCTTGATAAGTCGTGTCAATATGAGGTCTATAACAGTTCAAGAAACTACTGATAACACTTACCAGTAAATCTCAGCAACACTGGCCAGGGATTTCCAGTTATAGCCAATCAAACACAGCGCAATATCTACTCCCTATACCGGGAGAGACGAATCCCCTCCTATCGCTCATTGCCTCCATGTGATTCGAGACTGTACCCAAAAGCCACCTTTTTGCACGCCCTCTTGGACGTGGTATGATGGAAATAAAGCACAGTGGGAATCACACAAGACTCTATGACGATCTTGGGTCTACAGACTAACCTGTACCAGTGTCACCAGAGAACTTCCATCTGACGTGAGGTATAATACCATCTGGGAGTTCTCGGCGAGTCCGTCCAGTGTACCCAGTCTCTACTGAGCACCCGTACACCATCCTTGATGTCAAACACCGATGGATATGGGATCATCCATCGCCCATCATATGGGTCAAGATGCGTATACGCTAGTCTACTCTGGTGTATCGATGCCCTGTCTCGATACAACCTCGACTAGGAACTGTTATAGAATGTACTCGTCGAGTACCGTGGCCCCACTAGTATGATCTCATCATAGTCCCAGTAGTCGAGTACATATCCTAAGGGCTTTATCAACATATAACATAAAGACAATTAGAGTACATGTTAAGATAAAGTACAACCAGATAACATACTATCATGTCGAGCAAGAAAGTCCTCTCTATATATGTCCAAACAACCATTACAATATACATCATATGTACAGTAATGGCCTCTAGGGCATACATATAACTAACAATCTCCCACTTGCACTAGGGCCATCTGTTGTGGTATCACATACCCAACAATTAGCTGTGGTTGAAGTATCTCATATTCAACCATCCCATAAAAGTCCCTACTGGGAAAAAGGCCTTTGTGAGTGGATCCGCGCTGTTGTCCTCTGTGTCTACTCTCCTAACCTCGATCTCCCTGGAGATCAAGCATTTTCATGATCAGGTGATACTGCCTAAGAATTATATCTGGATTTCTGATGCGACGGGCGTTCCTAGGCCAAAGCCATAACTCCATTGTCACACAATGGTTGGAACGAAGTTCATCTTATGAACTAAAATATATCCAGACCGCCTCTTTGGTAGCATCTTTGGTAACGATGTATCTTGCCTATAATCATCTAGTATGTCACGGTATCTAGCTTGGAACTCTTCCAACATACCGTCCCTCCACTGAGGGTAAAGACAATGCCTGTGACTGACATTCAGTCGTCTTTATCACCCTGGAACCTTTTCAGTGATTCTCCCCAGGATCGATTGATACCATCTCACTACAACTAGTGATTATCCTAACATCTAATTAGATCTATCTCATAGATCCAAAACCCAGGATTTAGGAGGCATCACTTTGATCCTATATGGAGAATCCTTGTGATAAGCGGAGATTGACCGAGCGTAGCATAGGAAAATCCTTTTCCTATCAAGAGTATGTCATCCACATACTCTACGAGGATCACCACCATACTCTCTGCTACCTTTTTGTATATACAAGGTTCATCTACCATTTTTATGAAGTCAAACTCTTTGACTACCACATCAAAACAGATGTTCCAACTCCGCGATGCCTGTTTTATCGCATAAAGCATCTTGCACACGTTTCCGCTACTCCCACTATCTACAAAGCTCTCTGGCTGTGTACTTATAGACGCTCTTTCCCAAAACATCATTTAGAAAAGCAGTCATGACACCCAACCACCAGATATCGTAGTCATGGTATGTAGCATTGGTAAGTAGGATCTGGATGGACTTAAGCATAGCTTTGAAAGTCTCAACTTTTTCATGTACACCAAGTAATCTTCTCAAGATATACTTGCTCCTGATGGGGATTTAACCCTTCAGATAAAGCAACCAAAGTCCATACTTTGTTGGTGTATAAGGATTCTATCTCAGATCACTAAGCATCCAGCCATTCTTACAGAGTCACACTCCTAATGGCCAGCTCGAAACAAGTAGGGTCATCATCTTATGATGCAATCCTCACTCCCACTGTTATAGAGAAAACCGAACTGTCTCTCAGGTGGGTGAGGAACCCTACTAGATCGGCAGAGAGGCTGAGATTCGTTGGAAACTATTGAATCCTTTGGTTCTACCAAATCATCTGCTGTAGTTTGTATAGTTGGAACTCCTTCCAGTTCTACCTCATGACCACTAATTTTTCCATAAGAAATTCCCTTTGACAAAGGTGGCATGTTGAGAAACAAAACATCTTTTGTTCCTCGGTTAGGTAGAAGATATTCCCTTGCGTATGCTTGGGATATCCAACAAACTTCCACAGATCTGACTTTACCTCGAGCTTGTCCGGGTTTTTCTTTTTAGACATAGACCGGACAACCCCAAATCTTAACTTACTTAAGATATGGGCTCTTCCCATTCCATATCACATATGAAGTGGTAGGCAACTGATTTGATTTGAACCCTATTCAATAGGTATGCGGCTTCTCAAGTGCATAACTCCCAAAAGGAAATAGGAAACTCAGTAGTACTCATCATAGAGCACGCCATATCACATACGGTGCTATTGCTCCGCCCCGATATACCATCGTGCTATGGTGTATACGGAGGAGTAATTCTGAGAGAGAATCTCATTCTCCTTTAGAATAGTCCAGAAATTCCGTGCTCTAGTATTCTCCTCCTTGATCTTATCAAAGGAAATAATACTTTTACCCGTTTTGGTTCTCTACTTCTAACTCATATTCATTGAATATCTCAAAAGCTTCGGACTTGTGTTTCAACAGGAACATATGTCTGAATCTTGAGAGATCATCAGTGAATCTAATGAAGTAAGAAGAACCAGTCCTGGCATGTGTAGAAAGGGGACTCACATACATCATCATGTATCAATCCCAAGATTTCACTAACTCTTTCTCTGTTTCCAATAAACAGATCTATGGTCATCTTATCTTTGTGACATGATCGGCAAGTTTCAAAAGATGTAAATTCAAACTAATTTAAATATGCATCTAAATGTAACTTCAGCTAGCCGGGTCACATTGATATGACCTAGTCTACAATAGCTCAAGAAAGATTCGTTCATTTCTGAACTCTTCCTCTTGTGTGTGTTCTGTATACTAAGAACTGTGGTTTGATTTAGAACGTCTATGTTTTTAGATAACGTGCCTGAACCGATCAACTCTTGATATAGGAAGTGTTCAAAATATTATCCAACAATACAAAATTATATCCTTCTTTACTAATAAAGAGACTGATATGATGTTGTATCTCAGGTTCGGTATCTAATAACATTCGTTTAGAATCAACGTATTTGTTAATACAGGGTGATAACTACCAATAGACTTGGCTGCAACACTTGCACCGTTTCTATCTCATGAAACTTATCACCCGTTCTCAGTTCTCTACCTATCTGTAGCCCATGTAACAGATTACATATGCGGGATCCTGATCCGGTATCTCATATCCAGGACGTAAAGGATACTGAGAAACAGTTCTGTGTAATGAACACACCCGAAGAAGATGCATCAACATGTACTTTCTTCGTTTGGGCGGCACGGGAATTCTGATAATCCCCACTTTCCTGCTCTGTCTTATAACATTTATAAGTTGGAGCGGGACCAACGTTCCCCAGCTCAGTATAACAAGCGGGTTCGGTCAATACATCCGTATTATTATCTTGATTAAGGCGTGACATGGTCGCTACCTGGAGAGAGAGAGAGAAGAAAACACTCAGCGTATGCTCTTGCAAGATTAGATTGGTTATTTAATATATCTAATCAGGATGTCTCCCACTGTTTTAGTCAAATCTTTCTTCAAATCCTAAAAGGAAAGACTGGCCGAGATTAATTACACCCTACAAGTTCGCCAATCTTTCAGCCAGGCCAGTGCCGGTACTTTGAGGGAGGTTCCCCGTGCTTTCGCACGAACCTAATTAAAGTAAACCTCATTTTCCCAGGGGCGTAACCCCGTTAACACCTTTCTAGACACCTACTTGATCGGCTAATTGTAATGTGTAAAACTCTCCCAGGAGTAACTCTTACTCGCAGCAGGTATCGGGATCCAACTATCTCATAGAAGGTATGCAATCTCATTGCAAATTTCAACACTTGAAATTCCCAATAATATTTTGCCCCGAGCGATCTATGACCTTGACAAGGTCAACAAACCATAGACCGCAAGTCAAGTTCAACCCGTCATTTCCCGATTGAATTAAACCCACCCGCATGACCCTTGACAAGGTCAACAAAGTCATACGACTACCCTAACTCAATCGCATCATATGCTTTTGCAGATAAGCATAAATAGCTACCGCTCACTACGCCTTGACAAGGTCAACAAATGCAGCACGAATACTATGAAGTACTTATCTGAAATGACGAAAGGCTACGACAGGTTTTTAAGAAAACCCTTTGCGTAATGAACTTGATATCGTCGTAGAATCGAGTGATTTTAAATGGAGTGTTTTTAAGGCTTTTCTAGTTTTGCTAAAGAGGTCACTCTCGGTGAAGGGATCGTCGGCTCTTTCCTCATCGAATAAGGTGCACGATATTTCATAAATACCGCTATGCAAAGCAAAAACTATAGCAGTAATCAGAAGACAAACCGAGTATGCACGACGATCGAATAAGGTGCTGGATGTTCTACAAGGAACACCGCTATGCAAAGCAAGAACTAGAGCTACCAGTTTTTAAACAAGTTTCTACAACATCTTTAGGTTTCTTTTATTTCATTAATCTCATTAATGAAGTCCCATTTAATTATGCTTCACAAGCATCAGTTATGAAACGAAATCAACAATATATAATATATATCTCATATATATAATATAAACATTTGTCTCAGGCAGTAATATGATCTCATCACAGAACATTGTAGCAGAAGAACATATATGAAATATTGGATATACTAGGAGGTCCGTGTTTTTAATACGAGCCTGTATAAAACACGGATTCCACGATCGTGATGAATAGCCAAACCCACATCCCTAGACCCCTACGAGAGCGGCAAGTAACACTGCCAATTCTAGGGTTAGGAGACCAGGTCTCGACTCCTCGAGATGGCCTCCCACTGTACCTTAGAACCCGGTTACTTGTGCTCCCCTCCTTGGGTCTACCTAATGCGGAAAAGTAAATAATATACAATGGTGACATCATCCTCAGCCCGGAAGTGCCCCAATAAAAGAATATTACATACAAATGAATTTTACATGAATGAAAATGAAAAACTCTCATCTCACATAAAACCCCCGGCTATTCAAACACGACGATCCAATATAACATATCACAGCAACACATAACATCACATGTCATCAACGTAAATAAGTATGCATACACCGATTGTCGTCGATGTATAGCAACAAAAACCGGCGATACAACTACATACTACACTTACGGTCGCAGAAAAGAAAATGTAAAACTACAACAGTTGGAATCCTCAACCTCCTTAGACATCGCATGCCTAACCAAATGAATTTCTTAGACATCGCATGCCTAACAATTATAAACCCTGCATTTTAGTCTCATTATCAAAAACACTTTTCAATATCAATTCGGGCAATTCAACAAGATTCTCGACATCCTGATCGAATGCTCGTCGCAAACTTTAGTAGATGGCCGCACCCCTGATGCCGTCGACGAAGTGCACTAAGGCGGAACACCGCTGCCGCGAGCACCCGAACGGATGCTTTTAGCGACGGGGTTCTCCTACAGTCACTTGGTCGGGGCTTTGGGGCGTGGCTGTCTATTAAGTTTACCCAGCGAGTATCCTCGTACGCTACGTGATTGCGACGGACTTTTGATCACATCAAAATTCCATGGCAACCGATCATCTGAGACTGAACTGCTAGATTTATAACATTCAAATTAGTTATCTCATAACTAAATGTGGATTCCAAATATTGTATCACATTCCAGATAAATAGACAATATTAAACTTTCTGATCGAATGATCAAACACCCAAGGTTTCCCAAATAGTTCTCAACACTTGAAATTAGCTTAAAAACATCCATCACATGCCACAGTACCAATGGTCCAGCCGTAGAAGGGTCAAGCCAATGCCTCACATGTGGCAACGCCGTACTGCCACAAACCCTAAGGTTTAGAGGCGGTTCAGACGGTCACATAATCGAGTTAAGGTTTGTGTTCTTCTAGAGGGTCCACCGCGTTACTTGCACGACTTAGAACGTTCTTAAACTAAAGGAAGAATCCAACACTTGGAAATTTTCCGGCAGGGAAAAAAGTGAGTTATTGATATCCGTTCGAACTTTTTAACACGTTCTAAAAATTACCCGGAAAAACTAAACGAAGCTATACTTTCCGATCGAATTAACGAATTCCCAATACAACCCAGAAAACTCAACACTTGAGGAGAATTAAAAATCCCCAGAAGCATGCAAAAGTACCTACGGATGTTACCGTACAAAAACTATCCCTCAATCTACAGTACTTGCCGCGGAACCGCCGCCAATAACCTGGTTTGGCCGCGGTTCTGCGGCGCATTAATTGATTTAGGGGGACGTTTTTCACAGCTCACCGTAAAATTACCTGCTGAATTTTCTGAGCATTTTTAATATGAAAACTGTCAACTTTTTGAAAAATTTCCAGAAACTAGGGTTTTACGGGTATTCGGAGTTCGATCGGACTTTAAACTTCGTCTAGACATCGTCTAAAGCTCTAGCTTGGCTTTGATACCACTGTAGGGTTATTAGGCACTCTAATAAGGTTCTACAAGGTATCAACCATGCCCGATTTAAATTTTAACCGTGCCGAAAAACCCTAACCAAGATCTTTAAACTAGAGATTAGGCGAAACAAAGCATGTTAAACACTTTAACATCTAAGAGTTTAGGATTACAACCTTTGTAGTCCGGTCCTTCACTTCATAAGCTTCGTGTTGAGGTCCCTTCACTGCGATCATCATGTACCCGGACTCTAGAGAGGTTCCACGAAGAGAAAGATGCATACTTGCTTCCGATCTTCGATAACAAAGATGATCTACCTTGAAGTTTCATTAACACAAGCTCTCACTCACAAATGAAGTGAACACCCTAATCTAAATGGCTAGGATAGATTAGAATGATGAAGTAGGATTTTAGCTCTCATTTATTTTCATTAACTCACTCATTTTCATCACTTCATAAAAAGCTAGAAAGCTTTTCATGAAAGAAGAAGAACCATTTCTTTTGTGATGAATAATGAATCCATGTGAGGTTAGAAATGCAGCCATGGGTTAAGTATGATAACTTAACCCATGTAGAGAATGAACCATGGTCAAGGGTTGGGTTGGGTTAACAAATATCATAACAAAAATATCTTTGCAAAAACAAAACAAAAACTTCTAGAAGCTTCTAGAAAAATTAACCCAAATCAACCATAATCATGTTTAATCTCCACTAATCATGTTGCATTAATAACCATAACATGTTACAATATTATATATCACATATATAATATTTATTGTAACAAAATAAAATAATACAATTAACATACATCGCATATATATCAATGTATTACCTGAGTGAGAAAAAGAATCTTGTAGTGAGCTTATATTAGTTAATGTAATTTAATATATCAAATATATAATTATACATTAAATTATCGAATCAACACTTGATCCAATATTCCGGCTATTTCACAAATAACCGACTAATATAATCTGTATCAGTTCATCGAATCAACACTTGATCCGATGACCCGGCTATATCTCATATACCCGGCCGATATCTCATATCGCGAGAATCTAATACGGTATCACATACACGTATTGTTCTCGGTCCCGCACATATCATATATGTGCTCCTACTCCATTTTGCCTGAGCCAAGAAACCTCTGTGTAGGACTCTAAAGAATCGTCAATACACCGGCAGTAGGTGATGATCATATCAAATACCCACAAGCCGCAAGCGGTCAGCTAAACATAACAGCCACCCAGGTATTGAGCGATCAGAAGATCAACAAGCAAGCTGTACATTCTTCTGCGAATCCAATCAGTAACACTCCCGTACAGTCCGGTCTCTTCGTCTGATATGTAGCATATCTCGCCTAGGGGTGGTAAACGTCATACCCCAGTAGCTTGATAAGTCGTGTCGATTTGAGGTCTATAACAGTTCGAGAAACTATTGATAACACTTACCAGTAAATCTCAGCAACCCTGGCCAGGGATTTCCAATTATAGCCAATCGAACATAGCGCAACATCAACTCCCTATACCGGGAGAGACGAATCCCCTCCTATCGCTCATTACCTCCATGTGATTTAGGACTGTACCCAAAAGTCACCTTTTTGCACGCCCTCTTGGACGTAGTATGATGGAAATCAAAGCATAGCGGGAATCACACAAGACTCTATGACGATCTTGGGTCTACAGACTAACCTGTACCAGTGTCACCAGAGAACTACCATCTGACGTGAGGTATAATACCATCTGGGAGTTCTCGGCGAGTCCGTCCAGTGTACCCAGTCTCTACTGAGCACCCGTACACCATCCTTGATGTCAAACACCGATGGATACGGGATCATCCATCGCCCATCATATGGGTCAAGATGCGTATACGCTAGTCTACTCTGGTGTATCGATGCCCTGTCTCGATACACCCTCGACTAGGAACAGTTATAGGATGTACTCGTCGACTACCGTGGCCCCACTAGTATGATCTCATCATAGTCCGAGTAGTCGAGTACATATCCTAAGGGCTTTATCAACATATAACATAGAGACAATCAGAGTACATGTTAAGATAAAGTACAACCAGATAGCATACTATCATGTCGAGCAAGAAAGTCCCCCCTTTATATGTCAAAGCATCCATTACAATATACATCATATGTACAGTAATGGCCTCTAGGGCATACATATAACTAACATATTCATGAGCAAGTAAGCCCCACCTAGGTAGACCTTGTCTATGATGTACGGGCCCTCATAATTCGGCTCGAACTTCCCATGTTTGGCACGATTGGGGATCATAGGACTTTAGACCACTTGCATGAGTTCGCCTCGGCGAAATGTCCTCGGCCTAGTCAATATCTCGTATTAGCATGTCACCTTCGCTTTGTAAGCCTCCAAGTTTTGTTGCGCCATGAGCCGAGTTTCATCAAAGGCGTCAAGCTCCTCGAGCCAAAGATGAGCATTCTTTTCATCTGTTAGCTCGTAATGAACTGCCACTCGTAGAGAGGGTAACTCTATATCCAAGGGGAGTACCGCTTCAGCGCCGAATACCAATGCATATGGCTTTGTGTTTGTGGCCGTTTTGAACGTGGTCCGATAAGCCCAGAGAGCTTCATGCAGTCTCTCATGCCAGTCTTTCTTATTTTTGGACACCGTCTTCTTTATGATCTTCATCAAGGTTTTGTTGAAAGCCTCAGCTAGACCGTTAACTCGGGGATTATAGACCGACGAGTATCTCCTGTCTATATTATGTTGTTGTGTGAAGCGGCTGATTTTGTGACTTCTGTAGGCCGGCCCGTTATCGGAGATAATCCATCGCGGAGTGCCGAACCGATAGATGACGTGTGTCTTGAAGAAATGGAGAATATTATCTGTATTCACTTCTCTTAACGGTACTGCTTCTGCCCACTTGGAGAAGTAATCGGTTGTTGCCAATATGAACCAAAGTCCTTTGGATGACGCTGGTTCGATGGGCCCGATTATGTCGGTTCCACACATTTCGAACGGCTGGCTAGCTACTGTTGGGTGTAGCGGGTTTGGATGTTGGTGGATGAAGTCTCTATGAATCTGGCTCGAATGACATCGCTTCACGTATTCAAGGCAGTCTCGAATCATCGTGGGCCAATAGTAGCCCATCCTTTTGATCTTCAGTTTCATCCTTGGCCCAGCTTGGTGAGAACCGCAGAGCCCGTCATGAGTTTCTTGGACGACTCTCCTTACTTCTTCTGGTCCCAGGCATCTTAGCTACAGGGAGTCAAACGATCTCTTATACAGAGTATCATTGACGAAGGCGAAAGATATAGCTCGTTTCATGAGCTGATGTCTTGAGGACGCATCTTCAGGTGTTTGACGGAATTTGAAGTAGTCTATAAAGACTTCTCTCCAATCCTTGGCCTTTTCCTGGTCCTCTATTTATAGGGCTGTTTGCTCAGTTGCTTCGTTTTCTTCAAACGACTCCGGAGATATTTCTGCCGATGCAAGAACCTGACGGCTTTGTACAACGATCCTTACGTCATCGAGGTTTTCATCGGCTAGTTCTTTAGCGAGCTTAGCTAACGCATCCGCCTTGCTATTCTCCGCTCGCGGTATGCTTTCCAGGGCGTAGGAAGGGATTTGAGTCAGCAATTGTTGCACTCTTTCGCCATATTTTACCAACTCCAGTTTGCACGTTTGATAATCGCCGATTACTTAACTAACGACCAACTGGGAGTCTCCGTATATAAGGAGGTTTTCGATTTCCATGTCGACAGCGATCTCAAGACCTGCTATCAAAGCTTCATATTCTGCCTCATTGTTTGTCCTCGGCTCTATCAAGGAAAAGGCAAAGCACATTATCCCTTCTTGTGGAGTCACAAAGATAAGGCCTACCCCCGATTTGATTAGAGGGGTGTTATGATTTCGCTTCTTCATGGAAGATGCCCCATCAAAGTAGAGTTCCCATCGGGTATCACTCCCTCCCCTCTCCCTTTTGATCGTGTCAAACGCGTGCTCGTCCGGCAGTTCACAATTTAAGGGTGAGTCGGCAGGTATTGGATGCTCGGCGAAGAAGTCGGTGATGGCATGGCCTTTCACTGCTTTGAGGGGTCGATAGATTATCGAGAACTCCATCAATAGGAGGGCCCATTTAACGAGTCTTCCTGTTAGTATGGCTCTTGACATCAAATATTTGAGAGGATCCACCTTTGATATGAGATGGACCTTATGCGCCAAAGCATAGTGTCTAAACTACGTTATCGCATAGATTAACGCCAGGCAGTGTTTTCGATGGGGGAGTAGTTGTTTTCTACCCCCAGTAGAATTCGACTCAAATAGAGAGGGCTCTCTCTTTCCCTTGGTCGTTCTCCTATGCCCATAACGCGCCTAAAGAACCTTCAAGGGCTGTTGTGTACAGGAGGGGGGGCTTTCCTTTCACTGGAGCGGTCAGTACCGGCGGATTCTGCAAGTATTGCTTGATTTCATCCATTGCACTTTGGTATTTGCGATCCCAGACGAACGGGGTCCCCTTCTTCATTAAATAGCTGTAGGGGCGGCACTTGCCGGAGAGATTGGCTATGAATCGTCGGATATATGCGAGCTTTCCTTGGAGAGACCACGGTTGCTTGAGAGTTCTTGGTGGAGGCATTTCCATGATCGCCTTGATCTTTGACGGGTCTATCTCGATGCCCCGGTGTCGTATCGATGAATCCTAGGAATTTTCCCGAGGAAACTCCGAGCGCGCATTTCAGAGGGTTCATCTTCAGGTTGTACTTCCGAAGGCGCTGAAACATAATCTTCAGATGCTCCCAATGCTCCTCGTACGACTTGCTTTTCACTATGAGGTCATCGATATAGCATTTGACGATTTCATGTATGAGGTTATCGAAAATATTTGTCATGGCCCTCTGATAGGTAGAGCCGGCATTCTTCAAGCCGAAAGGCATCACTTTGTAGCGGAATATTCCCAGGGGAGTCCGGAAAGCGGTATGCTTCTGGTCTTCGGGATGTATCTTTATTTGATTGTACCCTGATGATCAGTCCATGAAAGAGAAGATTTCGTGAATGGACGTGTTGTCTATCATCATCTCGGTAACCGGTACGGGAAAATTATCCTTCGGGCAAGCTTTGTTGAGGTTCCGAAAGTCTACACAGATGCGCACCGTCCCATTTTTCTTCATCACTGGGTCAATGCTGGCGATCCAGTCAGGATACTGAACTTCTTGGATAAATCCGGAGTTGATTAGCTTCTTGACTTCGGCGTTGATACTCATTTCAAGTTCGTGCCGCATTCTCCTCGGTGCTTGTTTGATTGGCTTGACGTCCGGGGATATCGCCAATTTATGCATAGCTATTTCCGGATCTAGCCCCGGCATCTCGGAGTAGTTCCATGCGAAGCAGTCTTTATACTGCATGAGCACGTCTCTTAGCATAGCTACCTGTTCTTTGGACAGCAGCTCAGTAACGAACGTAGGCCTCGGGCCGTTTGTCGTCCCCAAGTCGATTTTCCTTAGGTTGTCCGCAGTAGTATATATTCCATCTTCCAGATCTTTTGGCGCCGGTGGAAGTTCTGAGATCAACTCATCTTCATCCTCATTTTCGAAGCAATAAGAGAGGTCATCCATATCCTCGCGTACTCCTTCTTCTGACAGCGTTATCGCGTGACAGGTACTATATCGTTTCCAAGACCGATGCTCATCTGGTTCTACTCTGGCTATGCACGTTGCTATTAGAACATGCTTCTGTGGTGGGGTTACCCTCCAACTGCTGGAGAGAGCGAACCTGCCTTGCTGATACTGGTCTTCTACTCAGTTTTTGAATGTGAAGCAGTTTTCGAGAGGATGTCCTATCGCTCGGTGATAAGAGAAATAATCCGAATGAGAGACCTCGTCTGCTTGTTCGGGGTGTTTGGACTCTGGGAGCGTCATCATTTGATGTTTCATGACAAGATCGAATATCTTCCTTGTCTTGTCTTGGGGAAAAGAATATGCTCGGCCAATCTTCTTTATAAGAGACGGATCCCGGCTGCTCAAATCTCGATCGCGTGGCTTCTTGGACTCGCTTTGCCACTGTCGAACGTTTTTTCCATTCTTTAATTTGTTTTTACCTCCGCGTCGAGTCTTCTGTATGACGGGCTGGCGACGAAGAGCATCGTCATTCTCCGTAGCCTGCTGAAAGAGGCGCTGCGTCATGGCTTTCTCGTAAATGGCCATCTCACGGTTGTGGTCATCCCGGGCCTTTTGACCCGCTTCCCTTATTAGCTTGTCCATCTGTTCTTCAAACGACGGACTTGGCATTTTTATGGTAGGATCTCGTTTTGGTTCAATCGCAGCGTCTTCTAACAGAGCATCTCCTTCTTCATCGAAGTCATGTATAACGCAACAGCCATGGAATCGCTCCCGTTTCTTGGATCGAACATATCCAAGCCCGATCGTTTCCATTCTCCCATTGGGCAATTTTTGCTGAGTTCCGAGGGCGTTCCAGAACCTGTTGTAGAACTGAGCTTGTCGAGCAGCCTGTTTGAAGGGTATGCCTTGGAGCCTCAACAGCCTTTTTAATCCTTCTGTGTAGTATCTGGGCAGACGGGTGAGCTAGAGCCTGTCAAGCGTAGAATTGAAACCATGCCAGATTTCTTTCTCCACTTTAGTTTCTGCGGATAGATAAAAGAGGATCGCCTTTTCATCTTTTCGCCTGGGAGGGATGTAGAACGTCTGCTGTTCTTGCATACTAAAGGTATCAAGTGCGTCGAGCTCTTTGTGGTGCTTCCGTGGAACCATAGCGATTTGTAAATTCTGATCATCTCCAGCAAAGGCCTGTGTTGATGGATGGACCGAGAATACTGCGTTGATCTTGTGTTCAGAGTCACTACCAAAGACCAGAATTGGGGTAGACAGTGCCGGTTTGTTGCATTGGGGCGGTCCTGAATAGACTATCTCTTCCTCCTCCTCGGTATCGCTCCCAAATACCGGAATAGTGGTGATAGCTTTCTGCTTATTCTCTGGTTTATGGCATCTTTCCGTGTCTTCAAAGTCTGGTAGGAAATACTTTGCATCTTCGTACTTTCGGACTTCATTCATGGAAAATGGGTTCATCTCCCCTGTCACGGTATACCCGAGACCATCTTTGAAGTACTTCATACACTGATGTTGTGTAGAATGGATGATATTGTATTCGTGTAACCAAGGTTTACCGAGCAAAGCGTTGTAGCAAGTCTTGGCGTCAATGACATGAAACTTGATATCATTGACGAGCAGCTTAAAGAGTAACGTCAGTATCACAGACCCAAGTGTCTCTGATGACTGGGAGTCAAACCCGAAGATGGTGATTTTATCTCGAGCGATGTGCTGGACGCTCATGTAGATTTCTTTTAACACCCTCACATTTAGGAGGTTGACAGAGGACCCATTATCAACTAAGATCTTCCCTATCTTGATGTCATGGCAGTATCCAGTGACATACAGGGGACGGTTGTGCTCGCAAGTCCCAAGGAGGTCTTCATCGCCGAAAGTGACGTCAGCGGTGTGCACTTCTTCCAGCTCATTCTTCATCTTTTCTTCGGCAAGGAAATCTTGGAACTGTGCGGGCTCTTGTAGTGCCTTGATAAAAGAATCTCTCTCCTCCTTAGATAGCAGAAAGGCATCGAGAATGCTTAGCTGCGAGGGTATTTTCCTCAGGTGTGCCAGAACGTTGTAATCCACCTTGTTTTTCTTTGGCGGGTCCTTGGCTACCAGCTCTTCGACGACTTGATCATCGAGGGCGATATCCTCAGAGACTTTTTCCTTCCCCTTATCTTTTCTATCTGATCCCCTGTTTGCAGGTCCGAAATTCTTTTCGGGCAAGGTTTGGTTGCACAGCTGAATATTCTCACAGTTCTTCGCCTCTTCCTCTCTTCTTGAGGTGGATTCTTTGAATAGAGGGCCGAGGGCTATTTCTTCATCAGAATCGCTCCCGAAGGTAAGAATTTGCAATCCCCCGGAATCAACCATGTGACAGTCACCGGCAGTTCTTTTGCGCTCATCTGTCGTGCTTCTCTGCTCTCGACGAGTTTTGCGCTTCATCCGCTTAAAATGCTATTGATGAGCAATGTATCCCTGCCACCAATTTTTAAAGGCCATGCATTCCTCGGTAGGGTGTGTGATCCTCCGATGGTATAAGCAGTAGTTTGGATGTGCATCTAGTTCATCAGGGAACGTATTTTCTGAAGTATCTTCTTTAAAAGGTGGAAACTTCATTCCCATCGACAGGGCTTTAGCGAACTGCTTCCTTGTCTTAAACTTGCTTTTGCTGGCGGAAGAAGTGCTTTTATCCGGTTGGGGTACTCTATGGCTTCTCAATACCGGAGCTTTTTCAAAGTGACGCCGACGCTTGGCCCTTTCATATATGGCCGTTTCACGCTCTCGGTCAGATTTTCTTTTCTGAAGAGCTTCGCTCAACAGTATGTCAATCAATTCGTCCAATGGCTTCAGGGATTTTGATTCCATTTCTTGATCTGCCCCCAGTTTCTTTGCATCATGAGATTCTTTGCCATTTATTAATGAGTGAGAGATCATGTGGCAGCTTGCCACATAATCCTTGGGCTCTTCTGAAGAATTGTCTCATTTATCAGCGTCATCGGCTTCATTCTCAAGAACATGCTTAAAGAATTCATCCAATGTGATTGGGGTCTGTGCTTTCTGGTTATATTCTTCCAGTACATCGATGTATTTCTGCAGACCTGTACGGCTGTTTTCGGGTTGGACGGGCTTCTTGGCCTTCTTCTTTTTCTTTAAAAACTTTGGAGGCTTGGCCTGAACGTTTTGTCCACCTTCACCAACTTTCAGCGTTGGGCGTGGCTTCAGCATCCCCTCAATAATCTCGGGCTCCAGCGGGCTCTTCCACCTAATCGCCGGACATGCTTGGAGATCTTTCAGCATTCTTTTAGTTTTTATCGAAATAACAACTTCCCATGGAGCTTCCTCTATAAATGAGCATGATGCCCCCGGCGTGTCCATCTTTTTCGGAGCGTGTGGTTGTGGCAGGTTTACCCTTCAGTTTTTAGATAATGCGAATTTGCCTTGCAGGTACAGGTCCTCAATCCAGTTTTTGAATACAAAGAAATCTTCGATTGGATGACCCATTATTCGATTGTAGGGGCAATAGTTGGGACTGTTGACGTCACCGGGCTGAAGTAGGAGTTTTGGATCCGGCAGGGTGATGAGCCTGTTGCGCATCGCCAGCTCGAACAGTCTTCTCGTTTTATCCCGGGAAAACGAATAAGGGTGTTTTAGCTTCTCGTTGAAGAATCTTTGTTTATCGTTTTGGCGGTCGGCTGGTTTTGGGCCACTGGGTTGCTGCTGAGCATTGGCGACGAAGCTCGCTTTCCCTTTCCCCTTTTCGTTTCGAGTCTCCATTTTCGAGGAAGACGGATTATGGCCCATCTGGTCCATTTGGTCTAGCTTGTCAATCAAGGCCTGGAAAATAGTCGGCTTGAAAACATCATGAACTGGGATATGGTTGCCTGAGGATCGAGGGTTCCTACGAACATGCCCACAGCAGGAGCTTCCTCTATGCGTTGTTCGCACTTTGACCATAGGTTCCGCCACCGAATTGCATACTGAACCCATGTCTCTCCCGGCTTCACTCTGGCATTGATCAACACCGTGATTGGGGTACGTTCGCTGGCGCTTGCGAACCTTTGTGTAAACAGTAGATCCATTTCTGCAAAAGTCTTGACAGAGTCATTCAGGAGCTCGGAGTACCACTCGAATGCTGTCTCCGATAAGCTGCCAATAAACCGGCGAAGCAGCAGTTTGTCGTTACCCCCTGTATTACCGTACAGAGCCCAGAATTGAGCAACGTGCTGTGGATTACCCGTCCCCTTATACACATGGAATTTAGGGATCGTATATCCTAGCGGGTACTTTATTTGATCGTACCAACCAAGATAGGGTCGTCCAGTCTTGACGATATGGCTGGCTGCTTCACTTGCCTGATGAGCTCGTATTTGTTGAGCTATATACTCGTCAAGGGCGACTTTGGAGGTGTTCTCTTCCCTGGCTGCTGATAAAGCCGGAAAAGGGTTTGATGTCTCCCCTCTATCGTCTTCAATTATTACTAGAGGATCTTTGGCTGGGTGGTCTGGCTTGATCATCATGCCCACCATATCTTGGAACAATAGCGCCATTTGTTTTATGTTGGCCGCTTGTTCCACGACCTCTTTTTCTTTCCTCTTGAGCATTCTTCGGAGGAATTCGGTATCGGTTTCCTGTTCCTGGCGCTGCTCTGACGACGTCTCCGGGTTTTCTTTCGGCCTAGTGAGCACGGCCATCTTCGTTAGCATTTCCTGGAGCATTTGCTATTGCTCCTGGGCTTTTGTCACAGATCGGGTGAGTGGTCGATGACCCGTAGAGATACGGCTATCCTCCTTCCCGAAAGCCATGTAGATGGTGTGCACTACTATGTCCCCAGACTTTGGGCATTTGGATTCAGCACTCTTGAGATTTTTCACAGACACAGGGATCTTCTCTGGCCTTCTCCTTTTATGGGCGGTGGAAGTTGCTGGGGCTGTTGCAGTTGATGCTTTCCGTGGTACAACGACGGTGAGATTCTCTTCTTGTCGAATCTTCATTCTCTTCTGTCGGCGGGAGTAGTCTTGGTCGATCATAGAGTCTTGGACTCTTCGTCAGACCCTGTGTATTTTGGAGGACAGCCGCTGAGGGGGCTGCTCTGGCTTTGTTTTACTAACGTTCTCCACAGACGGAGGAAATCTTTTAAGCACGGCGGTCGGAGAGTTCTTACGCACCCTCCTGAGTGGTTCAAAGCTGTTCCCAGTTGGAACAACAGCGTCGGCTTCTACCATCGGAGCTGGTGGAGTCAATCCAGAAGGGGAACTACCCCCAGCTTTCCTCACTAGGGGCTAGTGGCGACGTCAAGCGCCTATTGCAGATGGGATCACCTCCATTGTCGGGGTAGCTGCATCGTGCTTCATGCATTGATGAGAAACTGCCGTTGGTGTCAGCCTGTCAAAGACTGACGCCCGTTGAGAGGCGATGGCCAACCTGTCAAAGGAAGACTTTCGAGCAGGGGTAGCAGCCTTGATGATTTCTCCTAGAGTGGGAGTTAGAATGGCCAGTCTTGTGAAGACCGACCTCTTAGTAGGAGAAGTCTCTCTGATGACTTCATTTACAGGAGCAGGGATGGATATCCGTTTCGGGATAGCCCTTCAGGTATTGCGGGCTTCTCCATGGGCCCATTGGAGCTTTGGCCCAGTCTGTTAAAGACCGAGGTGTTGGATTTGGGCGACCCATTGAGAGAGGCCGCAGTAGTTGCAAGCCAATCAAAGACCGACTTCTTTGGAGCTTCTTGCGATGGCACTGGGGTGTTTAAGCTCATTGGTGGGATCATGGTCCCGAAGAACAGTCCAGTGGTGGCTTGAGTCACATGTTCCACTAGCATGGCGAAGATGGAGGCCGCTTGGGGCCCATAAGTCACTCCTCTGGCGAAGACGGAGTGGGAGTTGTTGTTGCAGCTAGTGCAGTTGGAAGCCATTTTCTCTGCACGGGAGCAAGACACCAAATCTTAGTACCTCAAATCCAGGGGCAACCGCATTAAACCGCGATTCGTTCGTGAACATGACACACGAAGTGTAGAGTGGAAAGAGGAAAAGTCCTACCGGATATGCCAGAATCTTTTCTCCACCGAAAACAGAGACGAAACCGCGTAGGTTGTCTTGCCTGAATTTAGGGGCAGATGCTATTTGGTTTTATCTGTCCGCCTCTCCGAAGATACCAAGTTGATTTATTGCACCGTGTATCGGAGGTTTAGACAGATGCGGCCATTGTAGTAGACTTCGTTAAATTCCCCCTCGTGTACGAGGGGTTTTTGATTGTGGGGACGCTCTTCCCTGCAGACGCAAGCCCCTGCACTTAATTACGCTATCGCATAGCGGTAACCACTTTCTCCTTCTCCAGATGGTCACTTTGTGTCGTGTGTGTTTGTTTTATTTTTGGTTGCCCGTGGATTGTATACGGAGACTAATGTATGTTGTCGCCCGTAGGGCGTGGATTAGTCCAAATCTGTATTTTCTTAGATTTGGGTTTAAGAATCGTTAATCTCATTGAAATTAAGATCAACTTAAACATTTGTTGAGGATACGTTAGTCTAATTTTAGACTAAGATCTACTCAGCAGGACTTTGGGATCATTTAGATCCAACGAAAGAGTATTTGGACTCTATTGTTTTAGTTTAGGGATGTAACGGTTGATAGGGTTCAAGGACGTCATAGTCCATGGAGTTTAAAGACATCATAGTCTGTAAAGTTTAAAGACATCATAGTCTAGTTAAAGACATTATAGTCTATGGGGTTTAAGGACATCTTAGTCTGTAAAGTTTCTGGTTGTCGGGACCCGCCACCTCTCTGAAGACGTTGAAGATTTACAATAACACATATCAGAGGTGTGAAGAGATGTACCCTTGAACCGATGTTGGTTGAGAGATCTGTAATCAGGGTTTGGGACTAAGACCAATTAAAGAGATTGTGAGCACATGGGCTCAATTAATCTGAATTGAGGACTTATGGCCAGCTTGGGCTCGGTCCACTCATTTTTGAATAAAGTGTTTGAACACTTGTTTGGGCTCAGACCATTTTGGTTCAATAATGCTGAGCATTAATATGGGTTCTGACACCCCTTTTCTTTAATTTTTTTATTCGGTGTTAAACACTCTTTATGGCGCAGAGCGCTTTATGTAAATAACACTTTATGTTCCCTCAGCGCATACGTGAGGAGCACGTGGTGCGCTTGGCGCCAGACCTGGACCGCTAAGGCGCTTCTTTTAGAATAGCGTACACGTGAGGAGCACGTGGTACGCTTGGCGCTGAGTGCCAGACTTGGAACTCTAAGGCGCTTCTTATGAAATAGAGTACACGTGAGGAGCACGTGGTGCGCTTGGCGCTGAGCGCCAGACTTGGAGCGCTGAGGCGCCTCTTATGAAATAGCGCACACGTGAGGAGCACGTGAGGAGCATGTGGAGCGCTTGGCGCTGAGCGCCAGACTTGGAGCGCTGAAGCGCTTCTTTTGAAATTGCGCACACATGAGGTGCACGTGATGCGCTTGGCGCTGAGTGCTAGACTTGGAGCGTTGAAATGCTTCTTTTGAAATAGCACACACGTGAGGAGCACGTAGTGCGCTTGGTGCTGAGCGCTAGATTTTTAGCACTGAAGCGCTTCTTGTGAAATAGCGCACACGTGAGGAGCACGTGGTGCATCTGGCGCTGAGCGCCAGACTTGTAGTGCTGAAGCGCTTCTTTGGCAGTTTTGGCCAGTTCTGTGCTCTGAGAATTAAATTCTCGTTTATAAGAGAGTTTGTCTCATGGATCTAAGAACTAAGTTCTTCTTTTTATGAAAAGATACTATGATCTCTTCTGTTTTTGTGAAAGACATTATCTTGTAGATCTATGATCTAGTAAAAGAACTAAGTTCTTTTGATGTGAGAGTTAAACTCTCAAAAATCGAGGAGATATTATGATCTCACTTATTATTATTTACCTTGAAGAAAATTTCTTCTTCTTAGAGCTTGCTCTCCTCTTTTTTTTTGAAGTTTATGGGGGGGTTCCTCTCTCTAAGACTTGAAGTCTTAGGTCCTTTATATAGGGGAGGCTAATTTGTTGAATCAGTTAAGGAAATCTTTCTCTGATTGATTTGGGGATGTTTCCCCACCATTAGATCTTTGATCCTAGGGCTTCTATTTTACAGAAGACGATTTTCTTGTTTTTAACAAGATTGGGAAAATATTTTCCTATACAGAACTTATTCCATATCTTGGTGATTTTTAATCACCATTGGATCATTGATCCAACGGTGCTTCGATTTACAGAGAACAATCTTTCCTGTTTAGAAAGATTTGAGGAGTATTTCCTCAAAAAAAAATTATTCTGTAATTTGATGATTTTTTAATCATCTTCGTTGGATCTTTGATTCAAGGGTGGACAACATTTAGTTCTAGCGTTGGCGCTGTCATGTTTTGCACGTGAGGCGCTACCTCAGAGTCTTTGGCTCTTGGCGCTAGCGCACTTAGCACTAGCGCTCTCGTGCTTTGCACGTGAGGCGCTGCCTAAGAGTCTTTGACTCTTAGTGCTGACGCTCTTAGCGCTAGCGCTCTCGTGCTTTGCACCTGAGCGCTGCCTAAGAGTCTTTGACTCCTAGCGCTGGCGCTCTTGGCGCTGGCGCTCTTATGAGGCGCTGCCTCATTTCAAATTTTGAAATTTTAAATAGAGCTTTGCTCTCTGATTGGGGAAAACAATGACCTAGGTACATTTCGATTTATACCTTGCGATATACATTTACTCACTATGTTCGCATATAATACTTCATAAACTACATCTGCTACTTGTGCCATGATATACGTATCATACGGCTATTTTGAAAGGGTTTTACATACATTTTTTCGGCTACTTTATAGGCTTATACATAGATGCATGCTATATAATTATAGGAGATGATGATATACTTCTATGGTTACGCGATCGATATTTATGCGTTTATAGTACTTGTATGTTAAACATATATTAGTATATGATATGATAGTACTATACTTTATGACCTAGGTAAATTCCGATTTATACCTTGCGATATACTTTTACTCACTAAGTATGCAACTCACCACCGTTGTGCCCCAGTTTCTTATAGGATTGACCGCTCGGATCAGTAGCGGCTTGCCGGCACACTTCTTACTTCAGTGCTTGCTTTGATAGGTGGGTTACATGTTGGATCGTAACCACATATTGTTTATGTATATTCATTTAGATCTAGTTAAAACTCCATCGACCAAATCTTCTATATTTGCGGACTTAGAAGCGAGACTTAGATATTATGGGTTTGTTTACCGCCGAAAACAGAGACGAACTGGGATAGATCGTCTTGCCTGAATTTGGGGGCAGATGCTATTTAGATATGTCCATCTACTTCTCCGGAGATACCAAGTTAATTTATGGCACCATATATCGGAGGTTTACCGATGTAGCAGACTTCATCAGATTCCGCCTTATTTGTGATGGGTCTTTGATTGTGGGGACGGTCTTCCCTGCAGGCGCAAGCCCATGAAGTTAGTTACGTTATCGCGTTGCGATAACCACTTTCTCCTTCTCGAGCAGTTCACTTCATGTCGTGTATTATTTTGTTTGTTAAGATTGTTAGTTATATGCATGCCTTAGAGGCCATTACTGTACATATGATGTATATTGTAGTGGATGCTTGGACATATATATGGAGGACTTTCTTGCTCGACATGATAGTATGCTATCTGGTTGCTCTTTATCTTAACATGTACGCTGATTGTCTCTATGATACATGTTGATAAATCCCTTAGGATGAGTACTTGACTACCAGGACTATGATGCAGATCATACTCGTGGGGACAGAGTAGTCGCTAAGTGCATCCTTCAAATGTTCCTAGGCATGGGTGTATCGAAATAGGACATCGATATACCAGTGTAGACTAGAGTATAGCTTCTCGACCCATGTAGATGGGCGATGGATGATCCCATATCCATTGGTGATTGATATCAGAGACAGTATACGGGTGGTCAGTAGAGACTGGGTACACTGAACGGATTCGCCGATAACTCTCAGATAGTATTATACCTAACGTCAGATGGCAGTTCTCTGGTGACACTGGTACAGGTTAGTCTATAGACCCGAGATCGTCATAGAGTCTTGTGTAATTCCCACTGTGCTTTGATTTCCACCTTACCACGTTCAAGAGAACGTGCAAAACGGTGGATTTTGGGTACAGTCCCGAATCACATGGAAGCAATGAGCGATAGGAGGGGTTTCGTCTCTCCCGGTATTGGGAGTTGATGTTGCGCTGTGCTCGATTGGCTATAACAGGAAGTCCTTGTCCAAGGCCGCTTCAGAGATATACTGTTAAGTGTTATCAGTAGTTTCTCGACCCGTTACGAGCTTCATATCGACACGGCTTATCGAGTTACTAGGGTCTGACGTTTACCACCCCTAGACGAGATATGCGACATATCAGACGAAGAGACCGGACTGTACGGTAGTGTTGCTGATTAGATTCGCAGGAGTACGAGCAGGATTGCTTGTTGATCTTCTGATCGCTCAATACCCGGGTGGCCGTTACGTTTAGCTGACCGCTTGCGGCTTGTGGGTGTTTGATATGATCATCACCTACTGCCGGCGTATTGACGAGTCTTTAGAGTCCTACACAAGGGTTTCCTGGCTCAAGCGAAATGGAGTAAGAGCACATATGTAATATGTGCGGGATCGAGATTAATACGATATGAGATACTGTATTCTATTCTCGCGATATGTGATATCGGCCGGGTATATGTGATATAGCCGAGTTATCGGGTCAAGTGTTGATTTGATAAAATAATTCATATTATATTAGTCGGTCATTTGCAAAATAGCCGGATAATCGGATCAAGTGTTGATTCGGTAATTTAATGTATAAATATATATGTGATATATTACATTACATTAACTAATATAAGCTCACTTAAAAGATTCTTTTTCTCACTTGGATAATACATTGATATATATGTGATATATGTTAATTGTATTATTTTCTTTTGTTACATTATATGTGTGTGTGTGTGTGTGTGTGTGTGATATAATATTGTAACATATTAGCGTTACAAATGCAACTAAGGTTATGAGACCAAACCATGATTAGGGTTTATGGTTGGGTTTATATATATTTGTTTTGGTAATTCAAATTGTGTGGATTAAGTTTTGGATGAGCTTTGAGGAAGTTTCATGATGTGTTGATTTAGTCCATCCTCTTTGATATTTTTGCTAGATATTTGTTAACCCAACCCTAACCTTAACCCATGGTCAAGTCTCTACAAGGGTTAAGCATGACATGCTTAACCCTAGGTTGCATTTCTAACCTCAACAATAATTCATAGGATGAGTTCATTCTTCTTTTTCTTCTTCTTCCTCAAAAAGCTTTCTAGCTTCAATGGAGGTATGAGAAAAATTGTGAGAAAATCAAATCTAAAGTGAGCCCACTTCCTACTTCATCATCCTCTACTACTTTCCATTTAGTATTGGGTGCTTGCTTCACTAATTCCGTAACTAGTGAAGAGATAGCTTGGGTTAGTGTCTCCTCGACGTAGATCATCTTCGGCCTCGAGGACATCGAAGCAAGCATGCTCGTTTTTTCATGGGATCCTCTCTCGAGTCCGTAGTTTACGATCACAGCGAAATGGACTACTACACGGAGCTATTGAAGTGAAGGACCGGTCTACAAAGGTTTTATTCCTTGCTCAATTAGGTTGCAAAGTGTTTGCATTTACTTTTCCGTCTATTTCTAGTTAACGATTTTTAGTTAGGATTAGCTAAATCGGAAAATTTTTGAATTTGGCATGGTCGATGACTCCCAAAACCTTGCTGCCGTTTTAGGTAACCCTGCAGTGGTATCAGAACCATGCTAGAAATTTATACGGATTTTGTTAAGATTACGAAACTGAAATACTATGAAACTTGAAACGCGAAAATCATGTTTCTGTCGATTTTTAATAATTGTCAAAAAAAATCTTAAACAAGTACAGAGTGTTGTATGTGATATAACATGAACACTGGTGAAATTTGAGGCAGTTTGAAGATTTTTTGGC
The DNA here is from genome assembly GCA_030015575.1 of Agapanthus africanus. NCBI lineage: Eukaryota > Viridiplantae > Streptophyta > Magnoliopsida > Asparagales > Amaryllidaceae > Agapanthus > Agapanthus africanus. The sequence goes on from CM057340.1 coordinate 563,214,416, forward strand.
CGGCCACATGTATGGTGATCTCGGCCAAATCCGAGCACCCCCCCTCAATTTTTCTCAGTGTTCAAGTGACTTGGTTTTTATGTTTCAGGTTTTGTTTGTTTTTTCTAATTTTGCATGTGATATAATCTTACACCATAAACAATTCGGAGTGTTTCGTATTCGTAGTTTTAACAATGTTTCGGGTTATTCACATATTGTCTAGGCGAAGTAAAAAGTTCGATCGAATATCAAAAACCAATTTTTCTAAGTTTAACGTATTCGGTAAAACATGCAAGTGATCTTATGAACTCTCTAGAAGAATGAAACCCTAACTCGACTTTTTGAATCGTGGAACCGTAGTCAAACCCTAGGGTTTGCCGTAGTTCCGTGGCGACATAAGTAAGGCTTGGGTTTGCCTTTCTACAGCTGGTGCATAGGAACTGCGGCATATTCTGGGTATTACAAAACTGTGCTCAAGTGTTGAGCTGTTGGGAAATTGTGGGACTTTGATGACTCGATCGAAAAGTTTAACGTCGTCCGAATATTATGTGATGGGATACAATATTTGGAATTCACAAGTAGTTATGAGATAACTAGTTTGAATTTTATAAATCTAGCAGTTCAGTCTCCTTTGATCAGTTGCCACGGGATTTTGATGAGATCAAAAGTCTGTCGCAATCACGTAGCGTACGTGGATACTCGCCGGGTAAACTTAATAGATAGCAACGCCCCATAGCCCCGACCAAGTGACTGTAGGAGAACCCCGTCGCCGAAAGCATCCGTTCGGGTGCTCGCGGTAGTGGTGTTCCGCCTTAGTGCGCTTCGTCAACGGTATCGGGGGGGTGTGGACGTCTACTAAAGTTTCCGACGAGCATTCGATCAGGTTGTCAGGAATCTTGTTGAATTGCCCGACTTGATATTGAAAAGTGTTTTCAAAATTGAGACTAAAATGCGGGGTTTATAATTGTTAGGCATGCGATGTCTAAGGAATTCATTTGGGTTAGGCATGAAATCCGGAATATGAGATATTTCGGGTTTATGATGTCTAAGGTGGTTGCGGATTCCAACTATTGTAGTTTTTCACTTTCTTTTCTGCGACCGTAAGTGTAATATGTGGTGTATCGCCGATTTCGGTGCTATAGGTCAACGGCAATTGGGATACGCATATTTACTTACGTTGATGACATGTGATGTTATGTGTTGCTGTGATATGTTATATTGGATCGTCGTGATTGAATAGCCGGGGGTTTTATGTGAGATGAGAGTTTTTCATTTTCATTCATGTAAAATTCATTGTATATAATATTCTTTTATTGGGACACTTCCGGGTTGAGGATGATATCACCATTGTATATTATTTACTTTACCGCATTAGGATAGACCCAAGGCGGGGAGCACAAGTAACCGGGTTCTACGGTCCAGTGGGAGACCATCTCGAGGAGTCGAGACCGGGTCTCTTAACTCTAGAATTGATAGGGTTTCTTGCCGCTCTCGTAGGGGTCTAGGGGTGTGGGATTGGCTATTCATCACGACCGTGGAATCCGTGTTTTATACAGGCTTAAAATAAAACCCGGAAATCCTAGTATATCCAATATTTCATATGTTTTATTCCGCTGCAATGTTCTGTGATGAGATCATATTACTGTTCTGAGATGAATGCCTATATTATATATATGAGATATAATTAATATTCTTGCTTTCGTTTCATATGTGATGCTTGGGAAGCATAATAAATGGGACTTCATTAATGAGATTAATGAAATAAAAGAAACCTAAAGATGTTCTAGAAATTTGTCTCGAAAACTGGTAGCTCTAGTTCTTGCTTTGCATAGCGGTATTCCTTGTAGAATATCCAGCACCTTATTCGATAAGGAATGAGCCGAGAACCCTTCACCGGGAGTGACCTCTTTAGCGAAACTAGCAGATGCTACACACTTGGTTTGCCTTTTGATTGCTTTTATAGTTTTTGCTTTGCATAGTGGTAATTGTGAAATATCCTGCACCTTATGCAATAAGGAAAGAGCCGAGATCCCTTCACCGGGAGTGACCTCTTTAGCAAAACTAGTAAAAGCCTCAGAAACACTCCTTTTCAAAATCACTCGATTCTACAACGATATCAAGTTCATTACGCAAAGGGTTTTCTTAAAAACCTGTCGTAGCCCTCCGTCATTTCAGATAAGTACTACTTAGTATTCGTGCTACATTTGTTGACCTCCTTCAAGGCGTAGTGTGTGGTTGTAACATTTCAAAATAATAAAATATTATTTTTGGGAATTTTCATAATTTAATATTATTTTATTGAATATTTTAATATTTTGGTATAATTAAATACAGAAAAATTTGGAAAAATTATGGAAAATTCTAAAATAGGGTATTTTATGGAATTAGGCCATTTTAAAGGTTTTATGATTAGTTATATGCTAATTTAGCGCAAATCGCGATTAAAAATCGATAATCGGATTTTTGGCATTTTTGTGCAAAACATGCACATATCTTTTTCTACACTTATGTTACATTTTATTACCATGGCTTTACTTTGGGTTCACTATTTGAGTGAGAAGGTTCGGGGAAAATAGGGAAGAAAAGAAAAGAAAAGAAAAGAATAGAATAGTGGTAGTAGGTATGGGTGAGAGAGAAAAGAGAGGGGTTAGTTTTGACTTGGCCATTCTTCATCAACTCCTTCTCTCCTCTCCCTCCTTCTCCCTTCAGCTGCTGCTGCCTCCCCCTCACTACCTCCCCTCTTCAAACCTCCAAAATACCACAAAAATCATCTCAAAACCCTACTCCCCCTGCACAAAAAAGGTGCACAAGCTCGAGAGGATCGCATTGGACTAAGAAAGAGTGGATCTTGAGGATTTTGAGCAACTCAAGAAAATTCTTGAGTTGCCAAAGGAGGTAAATTCTGCATCATTAGTATAGTATTTCGATTTCTTATGCATCCATACTAGTTTCTTGTCGATATTGTGTATTTTGAGGAACTTTGGAAAATTCAAGTTAGGGTTTAGGGTGGATCTGAAATCAAGAGTTAAATTGAGGCTTGTGGTGACCTTAGAACCCCTGGTGTGATGTTATTTTGGACCTAAACCTGAACTAGAAACCAGAATACGGATTTATTGAATCGATGTTGGGGAAAACTGTAAATCTGGAAGTGTATTTTGAGATCTGCTATCACCTCGAGGCCCCTAAAATAAATTTGAGTTGACAGAGAGTTGTGCAGGCAAATAGAAACCACCACCCAAAACCCTAGCCCCCACCTCCTCTTTCTGGCCGCCAATTAACTCATTCTGGCCGCAAATTGCGGCCAGAGCAGGTTGGAAATGTGTCGTTTTTGGTACATGGCCCTATCTCCAGTAGTCTTGACCCATGGCATGTGCAATTTTGTCTGATTCCTTTTAGGATAAAATCTGGGTTAGTTTTCATGGGTTGGCGCATGATTTACGACTTGTTTTAGCATGGATTTTGGTGTTTGGTGATTCGTTTCTGTCGGGTGGCGTTTGGACGTCAACGACAAGTGGCTATTGATCGTGTTTGCATGCAAGGTAATAGGTTTTTACCTATAGGCGTAGCGTGTGCCGTTTTGGTTTCCGATGTGATTTTCATGTGCTTTAGCATTTGTGATATTCTTGTAGGTACCCTACGTGATGTTGAAGCGATGAAGATAAGATGGCGACATCGGCATCGGCACACGAGAAGCAAGGTGAGTAGATTTATATCTACGGGGAGAAGTCGGGTGGATGGCGTATAGCACCCCCGCAGTTCGTGGTGATGTATACGAATACGTATACACACATATAGATGTTATATGTTGTTTAAGATTATTGATGGCAAAAATGGGATAAGGATGGATTGGTTTAGTGTAGTGCGAAACCCTAGAGTAGTGGTTGCACCCACACATACACACACACATACTTGCATACATTCTTTCTTTTATCTGTGCACATATGGAGGTGTGTATATATACACATGGGTATGGGACTATGTGTTCATATACTGGATTTGAGGATGATACGTGGGATTGAGATGAGTCGATGAGATTTGATTTGAGGTCGTGAAATCGGCGATATGACGGGATTCGTATTTGAGATACGACATGATGATTTAGCGGGTCCTTTGACGAAGTGTTTCATACACGGGCATGTATATATAGATGGTGTCGATTGTACTAGACTTAGATTAGTACCCCACATCATGGGAGATGATGATAAGGATACCAGATAATTGATGAGTTGAATGTGATATTGACCCGTACCCAGCCATTGGGATGCCGTACGACGATTTACCGTGCGAGCTTTATATTAATGATAGATCTGCACTCATGACTCGAGGATATTATATGATGTAGATTGTATCGTATGTGATACTATTGTGGCGGGATACTATTGAGGCGGGATCACCGACTATTATATATATTTATATATATTGACTCAGATTTAGGTGGTTTCCATACCCCTCCCGACTAACTTGATAGCTAGGTCTGTAGTTTGTATAGTTGATGTTAGACTAGACCCGAGTCATACTTATTTCAAAACTAACGAATCGGGGCTATTTTTAAGATAGGCAAAAGGGATTCTACGGATATTTTCAAACGACGCTTCTGTTCTTAAAACACCGTAGCTCTTATTTTATTAAAAACCCCGATTCGTCTTATTTCAAATGGCAAAGCTGCATGATATATTTATTGAGGTAGATTTTTTACTGTTGCGTTGATTATTCGATTCCGCATATTCATGCTAATTGCATTGTATTGCTTGTGTTTATTGATATATCACAATCATGCTGCTAGGACACCAGCACCATTATCGATGATGCGTATGTTCCACGTACACTTGTTTGCCGGCTCACACACTTCATCATCGATAATTGCCATGTCACTACACTGTACTGCTGTTGCATTCAGGATATGATTCTTGCATGACATACTGATATGCTTACATTTCTTTTACATGTCACATACATCATGCTTTCTGATTATACGCATTGAGATATGTTGTTTCCATGATATTTCTGGATTTGGGAACCGTGGGTATTTCAAAAGAGAATATGTGACTGTTTTAAAAACCCGGTTACCCTTGATATGATATTTCAGTGCGTCCACCATGTGTTTTCTCGGTGCTGAGAGTGACATGTGAAACCCGATTCGAGGAGGCGGATGAGGGCGATTGCGGGTACATGGTGGACCCGGTATGGTTCCCCGGGGCAAGAAATGTTTTTCGTGGAGTAGACGATGAGCCTGGCAGGGTGGCGAGTACCTACCGGTGATTGGTTGGACCTGACGGTTATACGGATGATATTGACCAGAGTCAATAGATGGATATGGGCGTACTGCTAGGGCCGAGGGCCGATTCCGCAGACGGAGCCCGTGGGCTGATCCGGACTGACGGAGCCCGATATATAAGGATTTACGTGCCGATGCTGGGCACAGTTTTCATGATGTTTTCGAGTGTCGATGCTGGACACTCCGGTTCCATGATTTTGGCGTGTCGCGAGGGACACAGATGGTTTATATCCTCATATTTCCATGCATATGCTTTATGATATTTACATGCATGATGGTTATTGTCATTGGGTGACGAGTGGACGGGATCCACATACATATAGATTTGATTACATTGATCATACCTCATATTTATGATATACTATTACCTGAGACACTGGCACGAGCACTTGGCACTACACTTATGTAGAGAGGTTACAATGCCAGTTTAGCATGCTGCAGACTTATTCATATTGAGGTTATATATATCTGATCGTCTTGACCTAGGATGGGTCATACATTCGATCTCTGCTTGTAGATATTTTCTATTCACGAGTTGGCAACTCACCCCCGTTGTACCACAGTTCTTGCAGGTTTTTACCGTACAGATTCCATAGCGGCATTTCTGGCACACTGCTTCCATATGGGTGGCCTGCTTTGGTAGGTGGGTTCTTTTGCATCAGAACCACCATTGTACATGTATTATTCATTTTATCTAGAAATTCCATATATTATTTCAGACTTAGAAAATCAGTTATGTATTATTTCGACCTTAGAGTCGCGCGTTGTAGTATTACGGTTTTCATGCTGTTTTGAGTTTCTTTCTGAATTTTGATCCTCCCCCTTCGGCGTTGTATATTATATTGCTTGCGTGGTTATGACCGTCGATTGACGAAGAGCTATCTCCCGCTTGGGGATGCCTTTTATCACTGCATATATATTATTCTTGTTGTACCCCATTCGGGGCCAGTTTTTACAAAGGAAACTCTGCCAAAATTTTCAGAAAAGGACTACACATTTTTAAAATGCATATTCGGCTTACTTATTTAAAAACTTTGATTTCAAAACATGTTTCTTCACTTATTAAAAACCAGTTTTCTTTAATTACTCCTTAAAATGGTTTTAGATTTCTGGGCTTTTGGCTTACTTGGATCAGATGGGGTCCTATAGACTTCATATGGTTTAAGGGCCAGTCACGTGCTCTTTGGGGTCGTGATAAAGTTGGTATCAGAGCGCTAGGTTAAGCTTGGTTCGAGTCTAAGTTTGACTATGTGGAGCCTAGGGCATTTATATATATATGGAACTTAGGCTTGACCTTATGGAACTTAGACTTAGTCGAGGGGGTATTATACCCGAACTTTCGTCGTGTAGGATGACCTTTGGTTGATGGAGTAGGTAGCTTGAGTAGAGGGGCGTACCGTACGTATGTTCCACGGCATACTTACGACACGCCACTCTGCTTAAGAAACCTTAGGATGTACATTTCCTTGCACAGTATTATATTCATTCCTATGATTTATCCTCATCAATTCTTGTTATGATTTTGCGGCCACGATTGCACGGGCAGAGTGAGCTACGGCCCGAGTTGCGTCAGCATGAGCTCGTCGTGGACGAGGACTGACCAGGGCGTGATTCCAGAGACACGATTGCATATAGAGGCATTGTCTTATTGTGTTTTCATGCCGTGAGCGTTTGACTGATCGGTTTTGCGAGATTTCTCGGACGTGCTGATCAACACCAGAGGATTGTGCCACTAATAGAGGCCAGCCAGATTTTGATGACCATTGATGTATTGCTTATTCATGATGATTGAGGTACTGTTCAGCGTACGGACGAATAAGCCAGTTGTTGCAGCGAATGACGAAATATCGCCCCGATGATTGGAGCTACTGCTGCTTGAGCATATACTTAGAGATATGATGGTGAGTCTCTAGTCACCGAGGATGAATGACTAGGACATGTGGTTCGTTCGCTTACCCCGATGCGAGGTCATCGGATAGATTGATTCCAGCTAGAGGCGACTTCACGCAGATTCGTTGAGAGTCGATAGCGACGATCGAATGTCAGAAACCCTTATTCCAAGATTAAAGTACTCGGAAAGACATGCAAGCGATTCTATGGACCCTCTAGAAGAATGAAACCCTAACTCGACTTAATGACCGTGTGAAAGCCTTTGAACCTTATGGTTTGCGGCAGTTCCGCGGCGCCATTAGTGAGGCTTGGGTTTGCCCTTCTACTGTTGGACCACCGATGATGTAGTATGTACTCGATACTATTAAACTGTACCCAATATGTTGAGTTCTTGGGGGATTATGAGGTTTTGACAAATCGATCGGATGATTCGACGTCATTCGGATATCATGTGATAGGACACATTGCCTGGGAGACTCCAGAAACGAGTATAGCCGTTGGAGCGCCGTCCATGCAGCTACGATGAGATGAGTCCGAATCAGTCGGCATTGGAATAAAGTGAAGTAAAGAGTTCACAAGAGATTTCGACGAAATGACGTTCTACTCCGCTGACATCAGAGATACGATGTGTCTACAGAGGCGTTGGGATGCGACCGGCTTCCGAGTAAATGCTGTACTGAGAATGCAGATGTCCAGAGAGCGAGAAGAGATTGTGTATGTGTACCAGCCTCCGTACAGTTCGGCGTAGGCAAGATTGGAAGAGACCTTGGGTAGGATTCCTTCCAGGACACTGATGCAATAAGATTTGCACCCAGGATCTGATGTGTGACGTGCATTCAGAGGACCAGAGGTCGGCGCCAGTGACGTGCTACTTTACTAGTGGTCGCAAGGAAAGACCGAGAGATGACCAGATAAGTGCCAGAATGGAATCGTTTCCGTTAGCACACCTGACAGGGCCGATGAGCCGATGGATTTCGAGATTAGAAATCCATAGAGAAGATAAGGACCTAATGACAGAGGACGTCAGACCGTGAGCAAGAGGCAAGTAGATATCTTGCGCCGCTAGCATTGGATGTACCGACACCTTCTCGATCTTGAAGGAGGATATACCGACGACGGTATTTATGATTTGTGATTTTGTGATTTGACTATCACGTATCCATCACTTTGGATTTCGGTATTTTGGGCGATCTATTCGCATGATTTAGTCTTGATGACTGAGTTTCATGGATTTCATACAGTTGATTTGATATTGTGCATATGTTATGCTCACGATTTGATTTTTGCACTCGGTATAGCTTATATGTGCTTGTAGTGCATGAATATGTGTTTTTTGCACGCAGTTGCACACGTTTATGATTTTCTTCACACCTGGGTACACTTGGTGTTGCTGCTTTCATATTTGAGCTATTGCTGGGTATTTGTGCATGGGATGCACCAGTTCTATACTTCGTGGGTTTATCGCACCGGATTTATATTTTGTGGACTACGGTTGCACCTGACTTCGATTTGATGTCATCCAATATGTCGATTTTGGATTCTGATATTGATGTTGATTTCTTGCACTCCGTGCATTTGATTTGGACTTGCGCATGTTCGACGCTTGCTATTGGATTTCGTGATTTCATGCATGTTGAGTTCGCAGGATTTAGCTTTTATTCTTGCATGATGGATGTACCGATTTGGACTTTCACGGATGTTGGACGCATGTTTGAGATACGATTTTGGTGCACACTGTTAGTGTATATTCCTTAGAGGCCATTACTGTATCATACTAGTTTGTATATTACTTGATGGAAGCTTGGGATATTCACAGTTGTATAGACAATCTTGCTCGAAATGGTAGTATGCTACTTGGTTTGTCTCTACTTTAATGTGTACATGTGTTTCTTTTAGTATATCGCTTATACACATTAGTGGAGCCCTTAGGATCTTTGCTTGATTACCAGCGTTGTGATGGCAGTCACACTAGTGGAGGCTCGGTAATCTACAAGCACATCCTTATACAGGTCCCTAGTCATAGGATTATCGAGACAGGGCATCGATACTCCGGAGTAGACTAGCGTATGCGCTTCACATCCCAGCAAGGGAGACGGTCTGTCCCACAGCCGCCAGTACGTCGTACTTGAGATAGTATGCTGGTGCTCGTTAGGTTACGAGTACACTGGACAGGACTCGTCGGGAACTGTTGGTTGGTACTATACCTATCGTCAGTTATCAGTTCCCAGGTGACATGAGTACAGCTTAGTCCGCTGACTTGATACCATCACTTCTCCTCGAGTGTGTTCCCACTGTACTTTGATTACTACCCTACCACGGCTCAAAGGAGTCGTGCAAACGGGTAGTAGTTGGGTGCAGTCCCGAAGCACTTGGAGGCAGTGAAGGTTAGACAGGATTCGTCTCTCCCGGTATTGGGAGTTGATATCGCGCTGTGTCAAGGAGAGCCATTACACATAGTCGTCTCTGGCCAGGGCAAGCGAGATATACTAGTAGGTTTCCAGTGTTATCTCAGGGTGTTCTGTGCTACACCCTGACATGACTTGTACCGCTATTAGGGGACTGACGTTTACCGCCCCTTAGGCCCGCCATGCGATATTCTCAGACGAACTGACCAGACTGTGCGGAGACTGACACATTCAAGCTCAGTAGGAGTTCGGATGGGTTCACCTCATCTGTCTTCTTATCGGCATCTACCTGGGGACCGTTACATACAGCTAGTACCGCTTGCGGCCTGTGGTTAAACCCACTGCCAGCGTAGTGTCGAGTCTTTTGAGTCCCACACAGATAGCTATTCGCCTTTGGGCAAAACAGAGTAGAGGTCGCATGGTTTTACGACAGGGTTCGTTCACATCCACGCACTTGTGCACGTTTGGTGTCCGGGCAGTTATTACTAGCGGGCTTTTGTTTAAGCTAGATCCTAGTATACGTTTTAGGATTGGTTTTATCTCGTTTGTATTCGTGTTCCTCGGAACGCGGATGCGGGTGTGTATGCACGGTTGACAGAGACAGAGGCAGAGGATTCTCATTAGGGTTGTTGATTGTTGACCTTTTCTAAACCCTAATGAGAATAAGAAATATGATTAATAATAATATTAATTAAGTATTATTGTGCCATGGTTGAGTTGAATGTTTTACTTTTGTTGACTTGTTGACTTTGTTGACCGGTTGACTATTTTGGACTTGTTGACCATCATCATTTCATGGCTATCATTTCATGGGTATGACTTTTGCTTGCTTGTTGTTTACAAAATGCATTAAATGCATGAAATGATAATGCCATTGAAATGAACCATCACAAATACTTAATTATTATTATTATCATGATTAGTTTTCTTTTTGAGAGTATGGTTGTAAAAAGTCTTTCTCATTCTATCATTTCCATTCTCTCTCATCCAAGCTCTCCCTCTTCCTCTTGCTCATGGCTCTTATGTCTCATGAGTTGAAAAACATGAGCCATTGATATAAAACCCTAAAAAACAATTCTCTACTCATTCTAAAGTTCAAGGTCTAGCAAGCCAAGGACTTTAGTTTCCTCTCGGTTGAGGTAGGAGCCCAAGGTAGAAGCTTTCGGGTGGATCCATCTTCGGCAAGAGGAGACGACGAGGTGAGGCCGATCCAACCACTCCAAGGAGAAGAAGAGAAGGAGTTCAAGACTAGATATAGTAGTTAAATTTGTAGTTAGGTTGCTAGATGTTAGTTTAGCAAAGATCCAGTTTCTAGTCCATGTTACCCTAGCCTAAAAAAATCATTTTTTTACCGTTTCCGCAACCCCGAAAGAACCGGGACGGGTAACGTGGACTTACAGTGGTATCAGAGCCTAGCTAAACACTGTCTAGCATGTTAGCAAAGAATCTAGAATTTCGATCGGAAAAAAATCACAAAACACGCCCGTGATTTGAACTTTCTGTCGATTTTTAAACTGCTCTAAAAATAATCCGACACATACCAAAAATCGGCTCAGGGTTTTTAATGAACACAGAAGAAAAATGAGTCACTGACTCGGTTAAAGCGCCGCGGAACCGCGGCAAGAACATGCTTCTTGCCGCGGATCCGCGGCCTAGTTTACTCGGCCGTGGCTCATTTTTCCTGCAGTGTACTCAGTGTGCTGTTTTGGGATTTTTGGAATATGTTGTTTCTGCCCAGATTTTCCAGAAAACAAATTTGTGTTTGGGGTGGTTAAAAATCCGTATTTTGATCGAACTTCTATAGACTTTAGCTAATGGGTTATATCTGTGATGTGATATACGTATTGAACGTCTGCTAATCGCTATACGTCGATTAGTGGGGGTTATACATATCTGTGATCTGTAATGTTGATGGTTTGTGTATATGAATTCGTTGGATTGTCGCGGATGAATAGCCGGGGGGTTGTGAGATGAGAGTTTTCTTTAACTTTTCATTTGATGTAATATGTAATTGATGTAATATTATTTTTATGGCCGCACATCCGGGATGAGGTTGTAGCCGTCATTGTATAATTTCTTTTACTGTTTTTTCTCCTAGGATAGACCCAAGGTGGGGTGAACAAACTACCGGGTACCTCGAAATGCCGAGTGGCCCACTCATGTTGTTGAGGGAGGTTGCTTCACTTCGGGTATTTGGCCGGTAGTTTGCCGCACCCGTAGGGGTCTAGGGTGGGGTATTGGCTATTCATCGCGACCGTGTAATCCGCTTCTCGTTACAGGCTCGAACGAAATGCGGATTCCTAGTATATCCAATGTGTTCATCTGTGATCTGGAATGGCTATCATTGCATCTGACGAATGTATATATCTATATATGATATCTATTTAGGCGTTGCTTATATTTTGCATCCGCGCTAATCCAGCCCCCGCTCTGTCGTTAGTTAAGTAACCAACGGGTGATGACGGGGTCCCATGGCGAATGCGGATGGTATAAGCGTACGTCATATTTTCGTTGTTTTCTGCAATGGTAGGATTAAATGATGGGACGCATTAAAATTAATGCAAGAAAATAAAGCAAAGTAAAGTCGTTGGAACAATTTCAAAACCACTCGGTTTTTTTCCAAAACTAACTTTTAAACACGGAGCTTGAACCACTCCTTTTAAAAACTATCTCGTTCCATCGATTATATCAAGTTCACTACGTTCACGGTTTCGCCAAAACCATTCGTAGCCCTCCATCATTTCAGTTAAATATTCGGTAGTATTCAAGCTATGTATTTTGACCTACGCCAAGGCATAGTGATTGGTAGCTGCCGATATTTATCTGTTGTATAGATAGATGCGTTGGTTTGAGACAGTCGTACTGCCATTTTGGCCTACGTCAAGGGTATGTACAGGTGGATTCAAATTAACCTGGTTAATAATGGGTAGAACTTGACATGTGACTAATGATATTTTGGCCTACGTCAAGGTCATAAGAGCATGGGGTAAAAATCCACATCGGGAGTTTCTAAAGAAACTGAAACTTGCTAGTGCTGCATACCATTTGGAGTGTGATGATTCTGGTAGGATTCTTTCAGTTTTGTCATACGATGATATTTGGATCCCGATCCTACTGTGAGTATATGCTACTCCTCGGGAAATTTCTCACTTAACGATCAATGCTATAAACCAAGTAGGTGTCTAGAAAGGTGTTAGCGAGGCTACGCCCCCAGGGAAAAGAGGATCTTTAATTAAGGAACTTCACGAAAGTATTGGAAAACCTCCCTCAAAGTACCAACACTGGCCTGGCTGAACAGTTAAGCATGTATTGTACGGTGAGATTGATCCCGACTAATTCTTCCTTTTTGGTTTGAGGAGGGATTCAAGAGACAGTGGGAGCCATCCTGTTTAGACAAACTAAAAACCACTCTAAACTTGCAAGAGCATCGTGCTAAAGTGTTTTTTCTCTCTCTCCTAATTGCAGCGACCAATCGTCATGACCGGACTTAAGTTAATACTAGATAAAAATATACTGACAGGGCCAAACTACAAAGATTGGCTCAGGAATGTCAAAATGGCAATCACTTACGACAAGTTGGGGTATCTCCTTACCACTAAAGCTCCGCCTGTCCCAGGTCCCACCTCCAGCGTCGTGGATATAGAAATCCGTAAGACCTGGGAGATCGACTGCGCGAAGGCCAAGTGCCTCGTGCTTGCCTCTATGGACAATGAACATCAGAGGAGGCACGAGAATATGGACCTAGAATCCATATTTCTTCATACAAAAGAACTGTATGGAGAGCAATCCCGTATTGCCAGATACGAAGTCTCGAAAAAGTTGTTTTCAGCGAGATTGGCCATCGGATCATCGGTAGTGGAACACATGCTTAAGATGATTGGCTTTATTGAAGAGCTCGCGGACCTTGGGACCACGTTAGAGAACGAGCTCTACATTGACTTGATTGTCCAGTCCCTTCCTTCCACTTACGCCCAGTTTATCCTGAACTTCAACATGCAAGGAAAGGAAGTTGAACTTTCCGAACTCCTGAACATGTTGAGGAGTGAAGAGGGCACCCTACAGAAAGGTAGGGAAACATGCACTTTGTTTGTTGGAGGACCTTCCTCTTCTAGGTCCAAGGCGAAAGCCAAGGGAAAGAAGAAGAAAACCCCCACCAAACCAAGGGACGGTGTTAGTAAAGTGGAAACGAAGGGAAAAGCAAAGGCAACAAAGATAGCAGGACAGCCTGTGGGAAAGGAAGAGTACTTCTATAGTCATAAGAATGGACACTGGAAAAAGGATTGCAGGGCTTGGAAGGCCAAGAACCAGGACCCGAAGCAAGTTGCAGCTTCGGCTTCAGGTGTGTATGTTATTGAAAACTGTCTATCAATAAACTCTACTTCCTGGGTATTGGATCCCGGATCAGGATCTCATATCTGTAATTCTTTGCAGGCACTGAGAAAGCGTAGGGTTTTGAAGGCAGGTGATATGACCCTCAGAGTTGCAAACGGAGCTGGCATGGATGCTGAGTCCGTGAGGGACTATCACTTGGGATTGTCAGATGGACATGTTTTGGTTTTACGGGATTGTTATTTTGTACCCAATGCAACTTGTAATATCATATCTGTATCTTTAATGTCTAAAGAAGGTTATGAGTTTGCATTTGTAAGCAATATTGTAAACATTCACCTTAATCAAGTTCTGATTGGGTCGGGTACATTAAGCAATGGTATATACGTATAAAACCAACCACAGATTTTCAATGTCCAGAATACGCACAAAAGAAAGTCTCCAGAAATAAATCATGCTTTCTTATGGCATTGTAGACTAGGTCACATCAATGAGAGAAGGTTGACGAAGTTGCATACAGAAGGATATTTGGATCCGTTCGAATATCAATCATATGCAACTTGTCAATCTTGTCTCAAAGGAAAGATGACAAAGACTCCGTTCACTGGACACGGAGTAAGAGCGAGCGAGCTCTTGGGACTCGTACACAGTGATGTATGCGGTCCAATGTCTACACATGCGCGAAGTGGTTATTCTTACTTCATTACTTTTACGGATGATTTTTCAAGGTTCGAGCATGTCTTCTTAATGAAGCATAAATCTGAAGCCTTTGAAAAATTCCAGGAATAAAAGAATGAAGTAGAAAAACAAACAGGCAAAAGTATCAAGACACTAAGATCTGATCGAGGTGGTGAATACTTGAGTGCCGAGTTTCTGGATTACCTAAAAGAGAATGGAATTCTCTCTCAGCTTACTCCTCCATACACTCCACAACATAACGGTGTATCGGAGAGACGGAACCGAACCCTATTGGATATGGTACGTTCCATGATGAGTAACGCTGAGTTACCGCGATCATTCTGGGGATATGCACTAGAATCAGCTGCATATCTTTTGAACCGAGTTCCAACTAAGACTGTGCCTACCACACCATATCAGATATGGAGTGGGAAGAAACCCTATTTTCAATATCTGAAGATTTGGGGATGTCCAGCTTTTGTCAAAAAGCAGCATGCGGAAAAACTCGAGGCACGCTCAGTACAGTGCAAGTTTGTGGGATACCTAAAGAACTCCAGGGGATATCTTTTCTATTACGCAGAAGAACAAAAGGTCTTTGTATCTCGTAATGCCCACTTTCTGGAACACCAGTTCTTAGAAAAAGAAATAAGTGGGAGCGCAATAGAACTGGAAGAAATTCCAGAACCACAAACTATTACTGAAAGTTTAGTAGAACCAGAGGGTTCGAAAGAACAGGACATTCCTACGCCTCTCCGCAGGAGTAGTAGGCAGTCTCATCCGCCCGAGAGATACTACGGTTTTCTCATAGACGGAGATAGAGAGGATTGCATCATTGATAGTGATGAGCCGACTAGCTTCCAGCAGGCCATTCAGATGGTTGACTCGGTAAAATGGCTGGATGCAATGCGGACCAAAATGGAGTCCATGTACACCAACAAAGTATGAACTTTGGACGTTGCTCCAGATGGGGTAAAACCCGTAGGATTCAAGTGGATCTTCAAGAGGAAGATTGGTGTAGATGGACAGGTTGAGACCTATAAGGCTAGACTTGTTGCAAAGGGTTTTCGTCAAAGACCTGGTTTGGACTATGACGAAACCTTTTCTCCAGTGGCTATGTTGAAATCTATTCGGATCCTTCTTGCCATTGCTGCCTTCCACGATTATGAGATTTGGCAGATGGACGTAAAGACCGCTTTTCTAAATGGAAATTTAGAGGAGTGTGTCTATATGGACCAGCCAGAGGGTTTTATTCAGAGTGGGAGCAGCGGAAAGGTGTGCAAGTTGCTTAAGTCCATCTATGGACTAAAGCAGGCATCGCGGAGTTGGAACATCTTTTTTGATGAGACGGTCAAAGATTTTGGTTTTATCAAAAATCTAGATGAACCATGCATCTATAGTAAAATTGTAGCACGAACTGTCGTATTCCTCGTTTTATACGTGGATGACATTCTCTTGATAGGAAATGACATTCCTATGCTACAATCTGTCAGAGGGTTCTTGTCACACAGGTTCTCCATGAAAGACCTGGGTGATGCCTCTTACATTCTGGGGATCCGGATCCATCGTGATAGATCCAAGAGGATATTAGGACTTTCACAGTCCAGGTACATCGACACGATACTGAAAAAATTCAGTATGGAAGATTCCAAGCGCGGTAATCTACCGGCTTGTCACGGGATCATCCTCTCCAAAGAGATGTCTCCCAAGACTGATTTGGAAAGGGATCGCATGTCTATTATACCCTACGCTTCTGCGATAGGTTCTATAATATATGCAATGTTGTGTACCAGACCAGATGTAGCTTATGCACTGAGTGTGGTAAGCCGGTATCAGTCAAACCCTGGGGAGAAGCACTGGATATCGGTAAAGAACATTCTGAAGTACCTAAGAAGGACTAAGGACATGTTTTTGGTTTACGGCGGAAAGGACCTCCAGATGGAGGCCTTTGCTGACTCCAGCTTCCAGAGTGACAAGGAAGACTCCAAGTCCATGTCAGGTTATGTCTTTACCCTCAATGGAGGGGCGGTATGTCGGAAGAGTTCCAAACAGGAAACCGTTGCTGACTCGAAGATGGAAGCGGAATATATCGCAGCTTCTGATGCCGCAAAAGAAGCCGTCTAGATGAGGAAGTTCTTGAAAGAACTTCAGGTGGTTCCGTCCATTGTTGATCCAATACCTCTGTATTGAGACAACAACGGGGCTATAGCTTTAGCGAAGGAACCCAGGTCCCATCAGAAGTCCAGACACATCTTGAGGCGGTATCACCTGATCAGGGAGATCGTGGATCGCCAGGAGATCGAGGTTCGGAGGGTTGCTACAGAAGATAACACTGCAGATCCATTCACGAAGGCCTTACCCCAGACTCAGTTCGAGCGGCTGATCGAGATGATAGGTCTTCGATACGCCAGTACATGGCCTTAGTGCAAGTGGGAGATTATTAGTGTATATACCCTAGAGGCCATTACTGTATCATACTAGTTTGTATATTACTTGATGGAAGGTTGGAATATTCATAGTTGTATAGACAATCTTGCTCGAAATGGTAGTATTCTACTTGGTTTGTCTCTATTTTAATGTGTACATGTGTTTCTTTTAGCATATCGCCTATACACATTAGTGGATCCCTTAGGATCTTTGCTTGATTACCAACGTTGTGATGGCAGTCACACTAGTGGGGGCTGGGTAATCTACAAGCACATCCTTATATAGGTCCCTAGTCGTAGGATTATCGAGACAGAGCATCGATACTCTGGAGTAGATTAGCGTATGCGCTTTTTATCCCAGTAGGGAGACGGTCTGTCCCACAGCCGTCAGTACGTCGTACTTGAGATAGTATGCGGGTGCTCATTAGGTTACGAGTACACTGGACAGGACTCGTCGGGAACTGTTGGTTAGTACTATACC
This sequence comes from Agapanthus africanus, assembly GCA_030015575.1. Classification (NCBI taxonomy): domain Eukaryota; kingdom Viridiplantae; phylum Streptophyta; class Magnoliopsida; order Asparagales; family Amaryllidaceae; genus Agapanthus; species Agapanthus africanus. Next base: position 563,231,876 of record CM057340.1, read on the forward strand.
TATCGTCAGTTATCAGTTCCCAAGTGACATGAGTACAACTTAGTCCGCTGACTTGACACCGTCACTTCTCCTCGAGTGTGTTCCCACTGTACTTTGATTACTACCCTACCACGGCTCAAAGGAGTCGTGCAAACAGGTAGTAGTTGGGTGCAGTCCCGAAGCACTTGGAGGCAGTGACGGTTAGACAGGATTCGTCTCTCCCGGTATTGGGAGTTGATATCGCGCTGTGTCAAGGAGAGCCATTACGCATAGTCATCCCTGGCCAGGGCAAGCGAGATATACTGGTAGGTTTCCAGTGTTATCTCAGGGTGTTCTGGGCTACACTCCGACACGACTTGTACCGCTATTAGGGGACTGACGTTTACCGCCCCCTTAGGCCCGCCATGCGATATTCTAAGACGAACAGACCGGACTGTGCGGAGACTGTCATATTCAGGCTCAGATGAGTTCGGATGGGTTCACCTCATCAGTCTTCTTATCGGCATCTACCTGGGGACCGTTACAAACAGCTAGTACCGCTTGCGTCCTGTGGTTAAACCCATTGCCAGTGTAGTGTCGAGTCTTTGGAGTCTCACATAGAGAGCTATTCGCCTTTGGGCAAAACAGAGTAGAGGTCGCATGGTTTTGCGACTGGGTTCGTTCACATCCGCGCACTTGTGCACGTTTGGTGTCCGGACAATTATTACTAGCGGGCTTTGGTTTAAGCCAGATCCTAGTATACGTTTTAGGATTGGTTTTATCTCGTTTGTATTTGTGTTCCTCGGAACGCGGATGCGGGTGTGTATGCACGGTTGACAGAGACAGAGGCAGATGATTCTCATTAGGGTTGTTGACTGTTGACCTTTTCTAAACCCTAATGAGAATAAGAAATATGATTAATAATAATATTAATTAAGTATTATTGTGCCATGGTTGAGTTGAAAGTTTGACTTTTGTTGACTTGTTAACTTTGTTGACCGGTTGACTATTTTGGACTTGTTGACCATCATCATTTCATGGCTATCATTTCATGGGTATGCCTTTTTCTTGCTTGTTGTTTACAAAATGCATTAAATGCATGAAATGATAATGTCATTGAAATGAACCATCACAAATACTTAATTATTATTATTATCATGATTATTTTTCTTTTTGAGAGCATGGTTGTAAAAAGTTTTTCTCATTCTATCATTTCCATTCTCTCTCATCCAAGCTCTCCCTCTTCCTCTTGCTCATGGCTCTCATATCTCATGAGTTGAGAAACATGAGCCATTGAGATAAAACCCTAAAAAAACACTTCTCTACTCATTCTAAAGTTCAAGGTCTAGCAAGCCAAGGACTTTAGTTTCCTCTCGGTTGAGGTAGGAGCCCAAGGTAGAAGCTTTCGGGTGGATCCATCTTCGGCAAGAGGAGATGACGAGGTGAGGCCGATCCAACCACTCCAAGGAGAAGAAGAGAAGGAGTTCAAGACTAGGTATAACCCCTAACATAGTAGTTAAATTTGTAGTTAGGTTGCTAGATGTTAGTTTAGCAAAGATCCGGTTTCTAGTCCATGTTACCCTAGCCTATAAAAATCGTTTTTCCCATTTCCGCAACCCCGAAAGAACCGGGACGGGTAACTCGGACTTACAGATGCACTAAATCGGAATTCTTCGTGCATGTCCGATGCACCTGATTTTGCTGTCAGGCACACACGTTGCCTATGACAGATGCTTCGTGCGCACCCGTTGCACCTAGAGGTTGTTTCTGTGCACATGTATGGCACATATATGGATTTTGATTTCCGTGCGCACCAGACGCACAGGGTATTGTTATATGCTTTTTGGGATTTATTCTTTTTGGAGCACTACATTTTTATGAGATTTGCTATGTATTTTCGTACTGAGCAGGACTAGTCAGAGGACAGTACCTGGATATATTTCGCATGAATTAATAGTTATCGAAGGGATTTCCAAAAGCGAGCTATAGTCTCAGTATTTGCCTACGTGTCCGATATGACACGAAACGTTTAGACAAGGAAACCCTTCTAAATTGTTTTCAAAACGGCGGAACGTACATAGTGAACAAAAGGATATATACATATATAGTTATTTTCTTATGAAAAACGTCCGCCACTGTGCAGTGTTATGCGCATCGCACAGTGACTTAAAAAGATTTGGCATGCATTTACTTCAGCTATTCACATGTTTAGATTGGATGTCTACCTGTATAGTTCTGATTTATATCATATTGGTTTTGTATTGGATTTGACATTTGTGTCTTTACCATGACTCCGATGATTGTGGGATGCTTGATGGAGTTTTGCTGTTGAGTTATCTGCTCATTACTCATGCGCATGCATTGCGCTGTGATACGTTTTATGTATTGATGATTTCGGAGCCCCGAAGACTTGGACCTTGTATCGAAATGTTTTAGTATTTAGGGGTTTAAATTTAAATTCAGGGACCGAATTTCTTTAAGGGGGAAGATTGTAACATTTCAAAATAATAAAATATTATTTTTGGGAATTTTCATAATTTAATATTATTTTATTGAATATTTTAATATTTTGTTATAATTAAATACAGAAAAATTTGGAAAAATTATGGAAAATTCTAAAATGGGGTATTTTATGGAATTAGGCCATTTTAAAGTTTTTATGATTAGTTATTTTCTAATTTAGCGCTAATCGCGATTAAAAATCGCTAATCGGATTTTTGGCATTTTGTGCAAAACATGCACATATCTTTTTCTACACTTGTGTTACATTTTTATTACCATGGCTTTACTTTGGGTTCACTATTTGTGTGAGAAGGTTTGTGGAAAATAGGGAAGAAAAGAAAAGAAAAGAAAAGAATAGTATAGAGGTAGTAGGTATGGGTGAGAGAGAAAAGAGAGGGGTTAGTTTTGACTTGGCCATTCTTCATCAACTCCTTCTCTCCTCTCCCTCCTTCTCCCTTCAGCTGCTGCTGCCTCCCCCTCACTTCCTCCCCTCTTCAAACCTCCAAAACACCACAAAAATAATCTCAAAACCCCACTCCCCCTTCACAAAAAAGATGCACAAGCTCGAGAGGATCACATTGGACTAAGAAAGAGTAGATCTTGAGGACTTTGAGCAACTCAAGAAAATTCTTGAGTTGCCAAAGGAGGTAAATTCTGCACCATTAGTATAGTATTTCGATTTCTTATGCATCCATACTAGTTTCTTGTCAATATTGTGTGTTTTGAGGAACTTTGGAAAATTCAAGTTAGGGTTTAGGGTGGATCTGAAATCAAGAGTGAAATTGAGACTTGTGGTGACCTTAGAACCCCTGGTGTGATGTTATTTTGGACCCAAACCTGAACTAGAAATCGGAATACGGATTTATGGAATCGATGTCAGGGAAAACTGTAAATCTGGGAGTGTATTTTGAGATCTGCTATCACCCCGAGGCTCCTAAAATAAATTTGAGTTGACAGAGAGTTGTGCAGGCAAATAGAAACCACCACCCAAAACCCTAGCCCCCACCTCCTCTTTCTGGCCGCCAATTAACTCATTCTGGCCGCAAATTGCGGCCAGAGCAGGTTGGAAATGTGTCGTTTTTGGTACATGGCCCTATCTACAGTAGTCTTGACCCATGGCATGTGCAATTTTGTCTGATTCCTTTTAGGATAAAATTTGGGATAGTTTTCATGGGTTGGCTCATGATTTACGACTTGTTTTAGCATGGATTTTTGTGTTTGGTGATTCGTTTTTGTCTGGTGGCGTTTAGACGTCAACGACAAGTGGCTATTGATCGTGTTTGCATGCGTGGTTATAGGTTTTTACCTATAGGCGTAGCGTGTGCCGTTTTGGTTTCCGATGTGATTTTCATGTGCTTTAGCGTTTGTGATATTCTTATAGGTACCCTACGTGATGTTGAAGCGATGAAGATAAGATGGCGACATCGGTATCGGCACACGAGAAGCAAGGTGAGTAGATTTATATCTACGGGGAGAAGTCGGGTGGATGGCGTATAGCACCCCCTCAGTTCGTGGTGATGTATACGAATACGTATACACGCATATAGATGTTATATTTTGTTTAAGATTATTGATAGCAAAAATAGGATAAGGATGGATTGGTTTAGTGTAGTGTGAAACCCTAGAGTAGTGGTTGCACCCACACATACACACACACGCACATACTTGCATACATTCTTTCTTTTATCTGTGCACATATGGAGGTGTGTATATGTACACATGGGTATGGGACTATATGTTCATATACTGGATTTGAGGATGATACGTGGGATTGAGATGAGTCGATGAGATTTGATTTGAGGCCGTGAGATCGACGATATGACGGAATTCGTATTTGAGATACGACATGATGATTTAGCGGGTCCTTTGACGAAGTGTTTCATACACGTGAATGTATATATAGATGGTGTCGATTGTACTAGACTTAGATCAGTACCCCACATCATGGGAGACGATGATAAGGATAAGAGATAATTGATGAGTTGAATGTGATATTGACCCGTACCCAGCCATTGGGATGCCGTACGACGATTTACCGTGCGAGCTTTATATTGATGATAGATCTGCACTCATGACTCGAGGATATTATATGATGTAGATTGTATCGTATGTGATACTATTGAGGCGGGATCATCGACTATTATATATATTTATATATATCGACTCAGATTTTGGTGGTTTTCATACCCCTCCCGACTAACTTGATAGCTAGGTCTGTAGTTTGTATAGTAGATGTTAAACTAGACCCGAGTCATACCTATTTCAAAACTAATGAATCGGGGATATTTTTAAGATAGGCAAAAGGGATTCTATGGATATTTTCAAACGACGCTTCTGTTCTTAAAACACCGTAGCCCTTATTTTATTAAAAACCCCGATTCGTCTTATTTCAAATGGCAAAGCTGCATGATATATTTATTGAGGTAGATTCTTTACTGTTGCGTTGATTATTCGATTCCGCATATTCATGCTAATTGCATTGCATTGCTTGTGTTTATTGATATATCACAATCATACTACTAAGACACCAGCACCATTATCGATGATGCGTATGTTCCACGTACACTTGTTTGCCGGCTCACACACTTCATCATCGATAATTGCCATGTCACTACACTGTAGTGCTGTTGCATTCAGGATATGATTCTTGCATGACATACTGATATGCTTACATTTCTTTTACATGTCACATACATCATGCTTTCTGATTATACGCATTGAGATATGTTGTTTCCATGATATTTCTGGATTTGGGAACCGTGGGTATTTCAAAAGAGAATATGTAACTATTTTAAAAACCCGGTTACCCTTGATATGATATTTCAGTGCGTCGACCATGTGTTTTCTCGGTGCTGAGAGCGACATGTGAAACCCGATTCGAGGAGGCGGATGAGGCCGATTGCGGGTACAAGGTGGACCCGGTATGGTTCCCCGGGTCAAGAAATGTTTTTCGTGGAGTAGACGCTGAGCCTAGCTGGGTGGCGAGTACCTACAGGTGATTGGTTGGACCTGGCGGTTATCCGGAGGATACTGACCAGAGTCGATAGATGGATATGGGCGTACTGCTGGGGCCGAGGGCCGATTCCGCAGACGGAGCCCGTGGGCTGATCTGGACTGACGGAGCCACATATATGAGGATTTATGTGCCGATGCTGGGCACAGTTTTCATGATGTTTTCGAGTGTCGATGTTGGACACTCCGGTTCTATGATTTTGGCGTGTGGCGAGGGACACAGATGGTTTATATCCTCATATTTTCATGCATATGCTTTATGATATTTACATGTATGATGGTTATTGTAATTGGGTGACGAATGGACGGGATCCACATACATATATATTTGATTACATTGATCATACCTCATATTTATGATATGCTATTACCTGAGACACTGGCACGAGCACTTGGCACTACACTTATATAGAGAGGTTACATTGCCAGTTTAGCATGCTGCAGACTTATTCATATTGAGGTTATATATATCTGATCGTCTTGACCTAGGATGGGTCATACATTCGATCTCTGCTTGTAGATATTTTCTATTCACGAGTTGGCAACTCACCCCCGTTGTACCACAGTTCTTGCAGGTTTTTGCCGTACAGATTCCATAGCGGCATTTCTGGCACACTGCTTCCATATGGGTGGCCTGCTTTGGTAGGTGGGTTCTTTTGCTTCAGAACCACCATTGTACATGTATTATTCATTGTATTTAGAAATTCCATCAACTAAAACTTGTATATTATTTCAGACTTAGAAAATCAGTTATGTATTATTTCGACCTTAGAGTCGCGCGTTGTAGTATTACGGTTTTCATGCTGTTTTGAGTTTCTTTCTGAGTTTTGATCCTCGCCCTTCGGCGTTGTATATTATATTGCTTGCGTGGTTATGACCGTCGATTGACGAAGAGCTAGCTCCCGCTTGGGGATGCCTTTTATCACTGCATATATATTATTCTTGTTGTACCCCATTCGGGGCCAGTTTTTACAAAGGAAACTCTGCCGAAATTTTCAGAAAAGGACTACACATTTTTAAAATGCATATTCGGCTTAGTTATTTAAAAACTTTGATTTCAAAACATGTTTCTTCACTTATTAAAAACCAGTTTTCTTTAATTACTCCTTAAAATGGTTTTAGATTTCTGGGCTTTTAGCTTACTTAGATCAGATGGGGTCCTATAGACTTCATATGGTTCAAGGGCCAGTCACGTGCTCTTTCGGGTCGTGACAGTGGTAGCTGACTAGTGCTTATCTGCTGCATACGATGCGATTGGATTAGGGCAGTCGTGCGGCCTTGTTGACCTCCGTCAAGGGTCATACGGGTAGGTTTATTTCAATCAAGAAATGACGGGTTGAACTTGACTAGCAGCCTATGGTTTTTTGACCTCCGTTAAGGTCATAGGACGCTAGGGGAAAAATATTATCGGGAATTTCAAGTGTTGAAATTTGCAATGAGATTGCATATCTTCTATGAGATAGTTGTATCCCGATACTCACTGCGAGTAAGAGTTACTCCTGGGAGAGTTTTACACGTTACAATTAGCCGATCAAGTAGGTGTCTAGAAAGGTGTTAACGGGGTTACGCCCCTGGAAAAACTAGGTTTATTTTAATTAGGTCCGTGCGAAAGCACGGGGAACCTCCCTCAAAGTACCGACACTGGCCTGGCCGAAAGATTGGTGAATTTGTAGGGTGTAATTAATTTCGGCTAGTCTTTCCTTTTAGGGTTTTAAGGAATATTTGACTAAAACAGTGAGAGCCATCCTGATAGATAAATTAATAACCAATCTAATCTTGCAAGAGCATATGATGAGTGTTTTCTTCTCTCTCTCTCTCTAGGTAGCAACCATATCACGCCTTAATCAAGATAATAATATGGATGTATTGACCGAACCCGCTTGTTATACTGAGCTGGGGAACATTGGTCCCGCTCCAATTTATAATTGTTATAAGACCGACCAGGAAATAGGGGAATACCAGGATTCCCGTGCCGCCTAAACAAAGAAAGTGCATGCTAATGCATCTTCTTCAGGTATGTTCATTACCGAGAACTGTTTCTCAGTATACACTACGTCCTGGATATGATATACCGGATCAGGATCTCGCATATGTAATATATTACATGGGCTACAGGTAGGTAGAGAACTGAGAAAGGGTGATAAGTTTCGAGAGTTGGAAACGGTGCAAGTGTTGCAGCCAAGTTGTTGGTAGTTATCACCCTGTATTATCAAGTAGATTGATTCTGAGTGAATGTTATTAGATACCGAACCTGATATGCAACATTATATCAGTCTCTTTATTTAGTAAAGAAGGATATAATTTTGTATTGTTGGATAATGTTTTGAACATTTCCTATATCAAGAGTTGATCGGTTCAGGCACGTTATCTAAAAGCATATACGTTCTAAATCAAACCATGGTTCTTAACGTAAAGAACACATACAAGGGAAAGAGTTCAGAAATGAACGAATCCTTATTGAGGCATTGTAGACTAGGTCATATCAATACGACCCGACTAGCTAAGTTACATTAAGATGCATATTTAAATCAGTTTGAATTTACATCTTGTGAAACTTGCCAGTCATGTCACAAAGATAAGATGACTATAGCTCCGTTTATTGGAAACAGAGAAAGAGTTAATGAACTCTTGGGATTGATACATGATGATGTATGTATGTCCCCTGTCTACACATGCCAGGACTGGTTCTTTGTACTTCATTAAATTCACTGATGATCTCTCAAGATTCGGACAAATGTTCCTGTTGAAACACAAGTCTGAAGCTTTTGAGAAATTCAATGAATATAAGTCAGAAGTAGAGAACCACAATGGGTATAAGTATTATGTCCTTTGATGAGATTAGAGAGGAGAATACTTGAGCATGGAGTTCCTAAACTATTCTAAAGGAGAATGAGATTCTCTCTCAGCATTACTCCTCCGTATACACCATAGCACGTTGGTATATTGGGGTGGAGCAATCGCACCCTATGTGATATGGTGTGCTCTATAATGAGTACTACTAAGTTGCCTATTTCCTTTTGGAGGTTATGCACTTGTGAAGCTGCATACCTATTGAATAGGGTTCCAATCAAATCAGGTGTCTACCACTCCATATGAGATATGAAATGGGAAGAGCCCATCTCTTAAGTATGTTAAGATTTGGCTTGTCTGGCCTATGTCTAAAAGCAAAATCCGGACAAGCTCGAGGCAAGGTCAGTTCTGTGGATGTTTGTTGGATATCCCAAGCATTCGTAAAGGAATATCTTCTACCACACCGAGGAACAAAAGGTGTTTTATTTCTCGGCATGCCACCTTTTTAGAAAGGGAATTTCTTGTGAAGAAATTAGTGGTCATGAGGTAGTACTGGAAGGAGTTCCAGCTATACAAACTGCAGCTGATGATTTGGTAGAACCGGAGGATTCAATAGTTACAGACGAACCTCAGCCTCTCCGCCGATCTGGTAGGGTTCCTCATCCACCTGAGAGATACTTCAGTTTTCTCTATGACAGTGGGAGCGAGGAATGCATCATGAGTGATGACCCAACTAGTTTCGAGCAGGCCATCAAGAGTGGGGACTCTGTGCGAATGACTGGATGCTAAGCGATCTGAGATGGAATCTATGTACACCAACAAAGTATGGACTTTGATTGCTATATCTGAAGGGTTAAATCCCCATCAGGAGCAAGTATATCTTGAGAAGATTACTTGGTGTACATGGAAAAGTTGAGACATTCAAAGCTAAGGCTTGTTGAAAAAGGTTCTCGTCATCGACCAAGGTGTGGATAATGATGAAACCTTTTCTAGTACCTATGCTTAAGTCCATCCGGATCCTACTTGCTACTGCTACATACCATAACTATGATACCTGGGGGTTGGGTGTCATGACTGCTTTTCTATATATTGACTTAGAAGAGAGCGTCTATAAGAACACAGCCAGAGGGCTTCGTAGACAGTGAGAGCAGCGGAAACGTGTGCAAGTTGCTTTATGAGTTAAAGCAGGCATCATGGAGATGGAACATCTGTTTTGATGTGGTAGTCAAAGATTTTGACTTCGTCAAAAACGTAGATGAACCTTGTATATACAAATAGGTAGTAGGGAGTATAATGGTGATCCTCGTATTGTACATGGATGACATACTCATGATAGGAAAGGAGTTTCCTATGCTGCACTCAGTCAATCTCCTCTTATCATAAGGATTCTCTATATAGGATCAAGGTGATACCTCCTAAATCCTGGGTTTTGGATCTATGAGATAGATCTAAGTGGATGTTAGGATACTCACTAGGTGTAGTGAGATGGTATCAATCGATCCTGGGGAGAATCACTGGATAGCTTCCAGGGTAGTAAGGACGACTGAATGTCAGTTACAGGCATTGTCTTTACCCACAGTGGAAGGACGGTATGTTGGAAGAGTTCTAAGCTAGATACCGTGACATACTAGACGATAAAGGCTGGATACATTACTACCAAGGATACTACCAAAGATGTAGTCTGGATGTATAAAAGTTCATGAGATGAATTTCGTTCCTACCATTGTGTGACAATGGAGCTGTGGCTTTGGCCTAGAAACCCCCGTCCCATCAGTTATCTAGACAAATTCTAAGGTGGTATCGCCTGATCATGGAGATGGATGATCTCCAGGGAGATCAAGGTTAGGAGAGTAGACTACAGAGGACAACACGACGGATCCACTCACAAAGGCCTATTCCCAGGAGAGACTTTTATGGGATGGTTGAGTATGAGATATTTCAACCACTGTTGATTGTTAGGTATGAGACACTACAAGAGATGGCCCTAGTGCAAGTGGGAGATTGTTAGTTATATGTATGCCCTAGAGGCCATTACCGTACATACGATATATATTGTAGTGGATGCTTGAACATATATATGGAGGACTTTCTTGCTCGACATGATAGTATGCTATCTGCTTTCTCTTTATCTTAATATGTACGTTGATTGTCTCTATGATACATGTTGATAAAGCCCTTAGGATGAGTACTTGACTACCAGGACTATGATGCAGATCATACGAGTGGGGACAGAGTAGTCACTAAGTGCATCCTTCAAATGTTCCTAGGCATGGGTGTATCGAGATAGGACATCGATATACCAGTGTAGACTAGCGTATAGCTTCTCGACCCATGTAGATGGGCGATGGATGATCCCATATCCATTTGTGATTGACATCAGAGACAGTATACGAGTGGTCAGTGGAGACTGGGTACACTGAACGGACTCGCCGAGAACTCCCAGATGGTATTATACCTAACGTCAGATGGCAGTTCTCTGGTGACACTGGTACAGGTTAGTCTGTAGACCCGAGATCGTCATAGAGTCTTGTGTGATTCCCACCGTGCTTTGACTTCCACCTTACCACGTTTAAGAGAACGTGCAAAACGGTGGCTTTTGAGTACAGTCCCGAATCACATGGAAGCAATGAGCGATAGGAGGGCTTTCGTCTCTCCCGGTATTGGGAGTTGATGTTGCGCTGTGCTTGATTGGCTATAATAGGAAGTCCTTGGCCAAGATTGCTTCAGAGATATACTGGTAAGTGTTATCAGTAGTTTCTCGACCCGTTATGAGCCTCATATTGACACGACTTATCAAGTTACTAGGGTCTGACGTTTACCACCCCTAGACGAGATATGCGATATATCAGACGAAGAGACCGGACTGTACGGTAGTGTTACTGATTGGACTCGCAGGAGTACGAGCAGGCTTGCTTCTTGATCTTCTGATCGCTTAATACCCGGGTGGCCGTTACGTTTAGCAGACCGCGTGCGGCTTGTGGGTGTTTGATATGATCATCACCTACTGCCGGCGTATTGACGAGTCTTTAGAGTCCTACACAGGGGTTTCCTGGCTCAAGCGAAACGGAGTAGGAGCACATATGTGATATGTGCAGGATCGAGATTAATACGATATTAGATATCGTATTCTATTCTCACGATATGTGATATCGGCCGGGTATATGTGATATTGCCGGGTTATCGGGTCAAGTGTTGATTCGATAAAATGATTCATATTATATTAGTCGGTTATTTGCAAAATAGCCGGATCATCGAATCAAATGTTGATTCGATAATTTAATGTATAATTATATATGTGATATATTACATTACATTAACTAATATAAGCTCACTTAAAAGATTCTTTTTCTCACTTGGATAATACATTGATATATATATGTGGTATATGTTAATTGTATTATTTTCTTTTATTACATTATATATTATATATATGGTATATAATATTGTAACATGTTAGGGTTACAAATGCAACTAAGGTTATGAGACCAAACCATGATTAGGATTTATGGTTGGGTTTATATATAATTGTTTTGGTAATTCAAATTGTGTGGATTAAGTTTTGGATGCGCTTTGTGGAAGCTTAATGATGTGTTGACTTAGTCCACCCTCTTTGATACTTTTGCTAGATATTTGTTAACCCAACCCTAACCTTAACCCATGGTCAAATCTCTACAAGGGTTAAGCATGACATTCTTAACCCTAGGTTGCATTTCTAACCTCAACAATAATTCATATGATGAGTTCATTCTTCTTCTTCTTCTTCTTCCTCAAAAAGCTTTCTAGCTTCAATGGAGGTATGATAAAAAAGTGTGAGAAAATCAAATCTAAACTGAGCCCACTTCCTACTTCATCATCCTCTACTACTTACCATTTAGTATAGGGTGTTTGCTTCACTAATTCCGTAATTAGTGAAAAGATAGCTTAGGTTAGTGTCTCCTCGACGTAGATCATCTTCGGCCTCGAGGACATCGAAGCAAGCATGTTCGTTTCTTCATGGGATCCTCTTTAGAGTCCGGAGTTCACGATCGCAGCGAAAGGGACTACTACACGAAGCTATTAAAGTGAAGGACCGGTCTACAAAGGTTGTATTCTTTGCTCATGTTAGTTATATGTATGCCCTAGAGGCCATTACTGTATATTGGATGTATATTGTAGTGGGTGCTGGGACATATATAGGTAGGACTTTCTTGCTCGACATGATAGTATGCTATCTGGTTGCTCTTTATCTTAACATGTATACTTTCTGTCTCTCTGTTACATGTTGATAAAACCCTTCGGATGTGTACTCGACTTTCAGGACTATGATGTAGATCATACTAGTGGGGCCTGGGTAGTCTATGAGTACATCCTTCAATGTTCCTAGTCGTAGGAATATCGAGACGGGGCATCGATATTCCAGAGTAGACTAGCGTATATCTTCTCGACCCATGTGATGGGCGATGGATGATCCCATATCCATTGGTGTTTAACATCAGAGATGGTATGCGGGTGCTCAGTGTAGACTGGGTACACCGAACGGACTCGCCGAGAACTCCCAGATGGTATTGTACCTCACATGAGATGGCAGTTCTCTGGTGACATTGGTACAGCTTAGTCTGTTGACCCGAGATCGTCATAGAGTCTTGTGTGTCTCCCACTGTGCTTTGATTTCCACCCTACCACGGCTCTACTGAGCGTGCAAACAGGTGGTTTTTGGGTACAGTCCCGATTCACATGAAAGCAATGAGCGATGGGAGGGGATTCGTCTCTCCCGGTATTGGGGGATGATGTTGCGCTATGCTCGACTGGCCATAACTGGAAATCCCTGGCCAGGGTTGCACTGATTTACTGGTAAGTGTTATCAGTAGTTTCATACTTGTTATGGACCTTACATCGGCATGACTTATCAAGCTATTGGGGTCTGACGTTCACCACCCCTAGGCGAGATATGCGACATATCAGACGAACAGACCGGACTGTACGGTAAGTGTTACTGGTTGGATTCACTGGAGTGTGAGCGGGCTTGCTCGTTGATCTTCTGATCGCTCAATACCCGGGTGGCCGTTACGTTTAGCAGACCGCTTGAGGCTTGTGGGTGTTTGATATGATCATCACCTGCTGCCGGCGTATTGACGAGTCTTTAGAGTCCTACACAGAGGTTTCCTGGCTCAAGCGAAACGAAATAGGAGCGCATATGAGATATGTGCGGGACCGAGAATAATACCAGTATGTGATACTGAATTCTATTCTCGCGATTTGTATCATCGGACGGTTATATGAGATATAGTTGGGTTACCGAATCAAATGTTGATTCGATACATTGATACACATGATATTAGTCGGTTATGACCGGATCGTTAAATCAAGTGTTGATTTAATGATTTAATGTATAATTATATATTTGATATATTACTTTATATTAACTAGTATTTGTTCACTTAAGATGTTTTTCTCACTTGATTGTGCACATTGTATATATGATATATGTTTGTGCACTAGTTTGTATCATGTTTGATGATACATGCAAACTTGGGTGTGTGTATGCTTTAAACCATGTTTAGGTTAATGGTTAGGATTTTAATTAATTAATTTATTTTATTTATTTCATTTGGCAAAAATAAAATGGTGGTTATCTTTGTTTAATGCAAGAAGCTTCATGATGCTTCATGCATCTTTGAAATAGTCTACCATTTTGTTTTTTCTTTAACCTAACCATTTACCTAAACCCTAGTTTATTCTCTACATTAGTTACACTTACCCATGGTTGCTAAATGATAAGCATCAATTGATTTTCTATTTTTGATAATTCTTTCATTCTTTTCTTTCTTTTTCTTCTTCATCATGAAGAGAAGAAACCATTGCTAGAAAATTCCAAGTGATGAATCCAAGTGAGAAATCCAAATCCAAAGTGAACCCACTTTCTATTTCTTCATCCTCTACCACTTTCCATGTAGTAGAGTATGTTATCTTCACAAGTTTCATGACCTAGTGAAGATGGAGTTTGAGTTTGAGTCGCCTCGACGTAGATCATCTTCGGCCTCGAAGTCAACGACCTAGCCCGCCCATTTCTCCGATGAAACCGATGCTAGAGTCCGGGATTTCGATGATCGCAGTGGAGGGACGTCAACACAGAGCTAGAGAAGTGGAGGACCGGATCTACAAAGGTTGTTGTCTTTTTCACTTAGTAGAAAAGTAGTTTGCTTGCTTGTAGTTTCGCATAACCTCTAGTTATCGATCTTGTTTAGGGTTTCTCGGCACATAAATTTTTGATTTTGGCATGCTAGATGCCTTGTGGAACCTCATGTGTATGCCTAGGAACCCTACAGTGGTATCAGAGCCTAGCTAGAGCTTTAGGCGAAGTGTAGACGATGTTAGAAGTCCGATCGAACCCGAAACCCTAATTGAAAACCCTTCTCTGTACAATTTTTCAAAACTGTGATTTTTATGAATTAAAAATATGCAGAAAAATCAGCAGGGTTTTCTAAGAAATACTGTGCAAAACGTGCGCCTGAGTCGACTAAAGCGCCGCGGAACCGCGGCACGAGCATGGCTCGTGCGGCGGTTCCGCGGCCATACAGTCACATTATTTTTTGAATTTTGCACAGTAATGTCCTTTTGAGTTTCCTCTGTTTTCTAGGTATTTTTAATCTACACTCAAGAGTTGTGTAATCTTGGGTGTTTTGGGGATTCGATGATTCGATCGGAAACTTTAACTGCGTCTATGTGTCTTTCCGGATAATTTTAAAACATGTTAAAAAGTTCGACCGGATATAAATACCCACTTTTTCCCCTGCCGGGAAATTTCCAAGTATTGGATCTTTCCGTAGTTTGAGAACGTTCTGAGTAGTGCAAGTAACGCGATGGACCCTCTAGAAGACAACAAACCTTAACTCGATTATGTGACCGTCTTGAACTGCCCTTTGAATCTTAGGGTTTGGGGCAGTACGGCGTGCCACATGTGAGGCGTTGGCTTAACCCTTCTACGGCTGGACCGTTGCTACAGTGGCATGAAGTGGATGTTTTAAACTTATTTCAAGTGTTGAGTTGTTTTGGGAAAACTTAGGTGTTTGATTGTTCGATCGGAAAGTTTAACATTTTTTATTTATCCGGAATGCGATACAATATTTGGAATCTATAAGTAGTTATGAGATAACTGATTTGGATGTTATAACATAGCAGTTTAGTTTCACTTGATCGATTGCCACGGAATTTTGATGTGATCAAAAGTCCGTCGCAATCACGTAGCGTACGCGGATACTCGCCGGGTAAACTTAATAGACATCCTCGCACCATAGCCCCGACCAAGTGACTGTAGGAGAACCCCGTCGCCGAAAGCATCCGTTCGGGTGCTCGCGGCAGCGGTGTTCCGCCTTGGTGTACTTCGTCGACAGCATCGGGGGTGCGGCCGTCTACTAAAGTTTGCGACGAGCATTCGATCAGAATGTCGGGAATCCTGTTGAATTGCCCGACTTGATATTGAAAAGAGTTTTCGATAATGAGACTAAAATGCGGGGTTTATAATTGTTAGGCATGCGATGTCTAAGGAATTCATTTGGTTAGGCATGCGATGTCTAAAGAGTTTGCGGATTCCAACTGTTGTAGTTTTACACTTTCTTTTCTGCGACCGTAAGTGTAATATATGATATCGCCGGTTTCGTTGTTATATGTCAACGACAATTGGGATGGGCATATTTACTTACGATGATGACATGTGATGTTATGTGTTGCTGGATATGTTATATTGGATCGTCGTGTTTGAATAGCCGGGGGTTTTTATGTGAAACGAGTGTTTTTCATTTTCATTCATGTAAAAACTTGTATGTAATATTCTTTTATTGGGGCACTTCCAGGTTGCGGAAGATCTCACCGTTGATGTATATTATTTACTTTTCCGCATTAGGATAGACCCAAGGAGGGGAGCACAAGTAACCGGGTTCTAGGGTCTAGAGGGAGACCATCTCGAGGAGTCGAGTCCGATCTCCTAACCCTAGAATTGGTAGGGTTGCTTGCCGCTCTCGTAGGGGTCTAGGGGTGTGGGATTGGCTATTCATCACGACCGTGGAATCCGTGTTTTATTCAGGCTCAAAATAAAACACGGACGTCCTAGTATATCCAATATTTCATATGATATTTTCTGCTGCGTTATCTGTGATGTGATCATGTGATATGTTCAGATAGATACTGCATATAGTATATATGATATATTATATAGACGTTGCTTATGTTTTACACCCGCGCTAGCCCTGCCCCGCTTTGCCGTTAGTTACCTAACCTAACGGTGCAGACGGGACATCGAGGCGAATGCGGATGGCATAAGCGTACGTTGTATTTATCTGTGATGTTTAGGTGGACTTAAATGATGGGACATTCATTAATGAGATTAATGAAAGAAAATAAACCTAAAAGATGTTGTGGAATCGAATTTCAAAAATAAAACAGGTAGCTACAGTTCTTGCTTTGCATTGCGGTGTTCCTTGTAGAGCATCCTGCACCTTATTCGATGAGGAAAGGGCCGACGATCCCTTCACCGGGAGTGACCCCTTTAGAAATAACTGGCAGATGCTACAACCCTCGGTTTGTCTTTTGATTGCTTCTATAGTTTCTGCTTTGTACAATGGTATATATAATATATCCTGCACATTATTCGATGAGGAAAGGGTCGACGATCCCTTCATCGGGAGTGACCCCTTTAGCAAAACTAGAAAAGCCTAAAAAAACACTCCATTTAAAAACCATTTGATTCCGCAACGAGATCAAGTTCAAAGCGTTAAAGGTTTTCTTAAAAACCATCCGCAACCCTCCGTCATTTTAAGAAGTAGAGTACTTAGTATTCGTGCTACGTTTGTCGACCATAGCCGAGGCGTAGTGTACGGTAGCTAAGTGATGTCTTCCTACACAGCATATGATGCGATTAGTTAGGACAGTCATGTGGCTTTGTTGACCTTAGCCAAGGGTCATGTGGGTGGGTCTAATTAATTACGAAATGACGGGTAGAACTTGACTAGTGCTTATGATTTGTTGACCTTAGCCAAGGTCATAAGTGCTAGGGGTAAAAACCATTATCGGGAGTTTCAAGTGTTAAAATTTGCAATAAGATTGCATACCTTCTATATGATAGTTGGATCCCGATACCCACTGCAAGTAATTGTTACTCCTGGGAGAGTTTTGCACTTTGCAATTAGTCGATCAAGTAGGTGTCTAGAAAGGTGTCAACGGGGTTACGCCCCTGGAAAAACGAGGTTTACTATAATTAGGTCCGTGCGAAAGCACGGGGAACCTCCCTCAAAGTACCGACACTGGCCTGGCTGAAAGATTGGCGAACTTGTAGAGTGTAATTAATCCCGGCTAGTCTTTCCTTTTAAGGTTTGAAGGAAGATTTGATAAAAACAGTGGGATCCATCTTGATTAGATAAAATAAATAACCAATCTAATCTTGCAAGAGCGCACGCTGAGTGTTTTCTTCTCTCTCTCTCTCCAGGTAGCGACCATATCACGCCTTAATCAAGATAATAATATGGAAGTATTGACCGAACCAGCTTGTTATACTGAGCTGGGGAACGCTGGTCCCGCTCCAACTTATAATTGTTATAAGACCGAGCAGGAAATAGGGGAATACCAGGATTCCCATGCCTCCCAAACGAAGAAAGTGCATAATGATGGATCTTCTTCGGGTGTGTTCATTACAAAGAACTGTTTCTCTGTATCCTCTACGTCCTGGGTATTTGATACCGGATCAGGATCCCAGATATGTAATCTGTTACATGGGCTACAGAAAGGTAGAAAACTGAGAACGGGTGATAAGTTTCATGAAATAGAAAACGGTGCAAGTGTTGCAGCCAAGTCTGTTGGTCACTATCACCCTGTATTACTAAAATACACTGATTCTAAACGAATGTTATTAGATACCGAACCTGACATACAAAATCATATCAGTCTCTTTATTACTAAAGAAGGATATAATTTTGTATTGTTGGATAATGTTTTGAACATTTCCTATATCAAGAGTTGATCGGTTCAGGCACGTTATCTAAAAGCATTAACGTTCTAAATCAAACTACAGTTCCTAGTATACAAAACACACACAAGAGGAAGAATTCAGAAATGAACTAATTCTTCTTGAGGTATTGTAGACTAGATCATATCAATGTGACCCGACTAGCTAAAGTTACATTTAGATGCATATTTAAATCATTTTGAATTTACATCTTGTGAAACTTGCCAGTCATGTCACAAAGATAAGATGACCATAGCTCTGTTTATTAGAAACAGAGAAAGAGTTAGTGAACTCTTGAGACTGATACATGATGATGTATGTAAGGTCCCCTGTCTACACATGCCAGGACCGGTTCTTTGTACTTCATTACATTCTCTGATAATCTCTCAAGATTCAGTCATATGTTCTTGTTGAAACATAAGTCCGAAGCTTTTGAGATATTCACAGAATATAAGTTAGAAGTAGAGAACAAAAATACGGGTATAAGTATTATGTCCTATGATGAGATCAGGGAGGAGAATACTTGTGCATAGAATTCCTGGACTATTCTAAAAGAGAATGAGATTCTCTCTCCGTATTACTCCTCTGAATATACCACAGCACAACGGTGTATCGGGGTGGAGCAATCGCACCATATTAGATATAGTGCGCTCTATGATGAGTACTACTGAGTTACCTATTTCCTTTTGAGAGTTATGCACTTGAGAAGCTGCATACCCATTGAATTGGGTTCGAATCAAATCAGTGCCTACAACTCCATATAAGATATGGTATGGGAAGATCCTATCTCTTAAAAAAGTTAAGATTTGGGATTGTCCGGCCTATGTCAAAAGCAAAATCTGGACAAGATCAAGGCAAGGTCAGTTCTGTAGAACTGGAAAGGTTCCAGCTATACAAACTGCAGCTGATGATTTGATAGAACCAAAGGATTCAATGGTCCCCGACGAACCTCAGCCTCTCCGCCGTTCTAGTAGGGTTCCTCATCCGCCTGAGAGATACTTCGGTTTCTCGATGACAGTGGGAGCGAGGAATGCATCATAAGATGATGACCCAACTAGTTTCGAGCAGGCCATCGAGAGTAGGGACTCTGTAAGAATGGCTGGATGCTTAGCGATTTGAGATGGAATCCATGTACACCAACAAAGTATGGACTTTGGTTGCTATATCTGAAGGGTTAAATCCCCATCAGGAGCAAGTATATCTTGAGAAGATTACTAGGTGTAGATGGAAAAGTTGAGACTTTCAAAGCTAGACTTGTTAAAGGTTTTCGTCATCGACCAGGAGTGGATAATGATGAAACCTTTTTTCCAGTAGCTAAGCTTAAGTCCATCCGGATCCTACTTGCTATTGCTACATACCATGACTACGATATCTGATAGTTGGGTGCCATGACTGTTTTTCTAAATAAATGATTTAGAAGAGAACGTTTATAAGAACACAGCCAGAGGGCTTCGTAAACAGTGGGAGCAGCAGAAACGTGTGCAAGTTGCTTTACAGAATAAAGCAGGCATCGCGGAGTTGGAACGTCTGTTTTGATGTGATAGTCAAAGTGTTTGACTTCATCAAAATGGTAGATGAACCTTGTATATACAAAAAGGTAGTAGAGAGTAAGGTGGTCATCCTCGTATTGTACGTGGACAACTTACTCCTTATAGGAAAAGAGTTCCCTATGCTACGCACGGTCAATCTCCTCTTATCACAAGGATTCTCCATATAGGATCTATGTGACACCTCATAAATCCTAGATTTTATATCTATGAGATAGATCTAAATGGATATTAGGATTCTCACTAGGTGTAGTGAGATGGTATCAATCGATCCTGGGGAGAATCACAGGAAAGGTTCCAGGGTGATAAGGACGACTGAATGTCAGTCGCAGGCATTGTCTTTACCCTCAGTGGAGGGACGGTATGTTGGAAGAGTTCCAAGCTAAATACCGTGGCAAACTAGACGATAAAGGATGGTAACATCGCTATCAAAGATACTACCAAAGAGGCAGTTTGGGTGTATATTAGTTCATGAGATGAACTAAGTTCCTACCATTATGTGACAATGGAAGTGTGGCTTTGGCCCAGGAACCCTGGTCCCATCAGTGACCCAGACATATTCTGAGGCAGCATCACCGGATCATGGAGATAGTTGATCTCCAGGGTGATCGAGGTTAGGAGAGTAGACTCAGAAGACAACATGGCGGATCCACTCACAAAGGCTTTTTCCCAGAGAGAGACTCATATGGGATGGTTGAGTATTAGATACTGCAACCACTGCTACAGATGGCCCAAGTGCAAGTGGGAGATTGTTAGTTATATGTATGCCCTAAAGGCCATTACTGTACATAGGATGTATATTGTAGTGGATGCTGGGACATATATAGGTAGGACTTTCTTGCTCGACATGATAGTACGCTATCTGGTTTCTCTTTATCTTAACATGTATACTTTCAGTCTCTCTGTTACATGTTGATAAAGCCCTTAGGATGTGTACTCGACTTCCAGGACTATGATGAAGATCATACTAGTGGGGCCTGGGTAGTCAATGAGTACATCCTTCATTGTTCCTAGTCGTAGGAATATCGAGACGGGGCATCGATATTCCAGAGTAGACTAGCGTATATCTTCTCGACCCATGTGATGGGCGATGGATGATCCAATATCCATTGGTGTTTGACATCGGAGATGGTATGCGGGTGCTCAGTAGAGACTGGGTACACTGAACGGACTCGCCGAGAACTCCCAGATGGTATTATACCTCACGTCAGATGGCAGTTCTCTGGTGACACTGGTACAGCTTAGTCTGTTGACCTGAGATCGTCATAGAGTCTTGTGTGTCTCCCACTGTGCTTTGATTTCCACCCTACCACGGCTCTACTGAGTCGTGCAAACAGGTGGTTTTTGGGTACGGTCCCGATTAACATGGAGGCAATGAGCGATAGGAGGGGATTCGTCTCTTCCGGTATTGGGGGTTGATGTTGCGCTATGCTCGACTGGCCATAACTGGAAATCCCTGGCCAGGGTTGCACTGATTTACTGGTAAGTGTTATCAGAAGTTTCATGCTGTAGGGTTCCTAGGCACACCCATGAGGTTCTACAACTGATCAACCATGCCAAATTCAAAATTTTTCTATGTGCCGAGAAACCCTAATCAAGATCGATACTAGAGGTAAGGCGAAAGAAGCAAGCAAAAAACTTTATTGCTAAATGAAAGAGACTACAACCTTTGTAGATCCGGTCCTCCACTTCCTTGGCTCCGTATTGACGTCCCTCCGCTGCGATCATCGGATCCCGGACTCTAGCGATGGTTTCGTCGAAGAAATGATCGGGCTAGGTCGTCGACTTCGATGCCGAAGATGATCTACGTCGAAGCAACTCAAGCTCAAGCTCCACCTTCACCAAGTCATGAAACTTGTGAAGAAAACACCCTATACTACATGGCAAGTGGTAGAGGATGAAGAAATAGGAAGTGGGTTCACTTTGGATTTGGATTTCTCACTTGGAATCATCACTTGGAAATTTCTAGCAAGCTTTCTTCTTCACTTGAAGAAGATGAAGAAGAAGAAGGAAAAAGAATTATTTTTTTTTAAAAAGAAAATCCAAGTGATTCTTATCATATTGCAACCATGGGTGAAGATAACTCATGTAGAAAGCAAACCCTAGTTTAGGTAATGGTTAGGTTTAAGGATAAAACAAAATGGTTACTTATTCAAAACTTCATGAAGCTTCAACAAAAAACAAAGTAAGCCACCATTTCATTTATCTTTCCAAAAAAGAATAAGTAAATAAATAAATAAGGTAATGGAAACCCTAACCATTAACTAAACATGGTTTAAAGTAAACACACACCCAAGTTTGCATGTATCATCAAACATGATACAAACTAGTGCACAAACATATATCATATATACAATGTGCACATTCAAGTGAGATAATCAATCTTAAGTGAACAAATACTAGTTAATGTAAAGTAATATATCAAATATATAATTATACATTAAATCATTAAATCAACACTTGATTTAATGATCCGGTCATACTACATATAACCGACTAATATCAAGTGTATCAATGTATCGAATCAACACTTGATTCGGTAACCCGGCTATATCTTATATAACCATCCGATGATACAAATCGCGAGAATAGAATACAGTATCATATACTGGTATTATTCTCGGTCCTACACATATCTCATATGCGCTCCTATTTCGTTTCTCTTGAGCCAGGAAACCACTGTGTAGGACTCTCAAGACTCGTCAATACGCCGACAGCAGGTGATGATCATATCGAACACCCACAAGCCGCAAGCGGTCTGCTAAACGTAACGGCCACCCGGGTATTGAGCGATCAGAATATCAACGAGCAAGCCCGCTCACACTCCTGTGAATCCAACCAGTAACACTTACCGTACAGTCCGGTCTGTTCATCTGATATGTCGCATATCTCGCCTTGGGACGGTAAACGTCAGACCCCAGTAGCTTGATAAGTCATACCGATCTAAGGTCCATAACAAGCATGAAACTACTGATAACTCTTACCAGTATATCACAGCAACCCTGGCCAGGGATTTCCAGTTATGGCCAGTCGAGCATAGCGCAACATCAACCCCCAATACCGGGAGAGACAAATCCCCTCCTATCGCTCATTGCCTCCATGTGAATTGGGACTGTACCCAAAAACCACCTGTTTGCACGACTCAGTAGAGCCGTGGTAGGGTGGAAATCAAAGCACAGTGGGAGACACACAAGACTCTATGACGATCTCAGGTCAACAGACTAAGCTGTACCAGTGTCACCAGAGAACTGCCATGTGACGTGAGGTATAATACCGTCTGGGAGTTCTCGGCGAGTCCGTTCAGTGTACCCAGTCTCCACTGAGCACTCGCATACCATCTCCGATGTCAAACACCAATGGATATGGGATCATCCATCGCCCATCACATGGGTCGAGAAGATATACGCTAGTCTACTCTGGAATATCGATGCCCCGTCTTGATATTCCTACGACTAGGAACAATGAAGGATGTACTCATTGACTACCCAGGCCCCACTAGTATGATCTTCATCATAGCCCTAGAAGTCGAGTACACATCCTAAGGGCTTTATCAACATGTAACAGAGAGACTGAAAGTATACATGTTAAGATAAAGAGAAACCAGATAGCGTACTATCATGTCGAGCAAGAAAGTCCTACCTATATATGTCCCAGCATCCACTACAATATACATCCTATGTACAGTAATGGCCTTTCGGGCATACATATAACTAACAATCTCCCACTTGCACTTGGGCCATCTGTAGCAGTAGTTGCAGTATCTAATACTCAACCATCCTATATGAGTCTCTCTCTGGGAAAAAGCCTTTGTGAGTGGATCCGCTGTGTTGTCCTCTGAGTCTACTCTCCTAACCTCGATCATCCTGGAGATCAACTATCTCTATGATCAGGTGATGCTGCCTCAGAATATGTCTGGGTCACTGATGGGACCACGGTTCCTGGGCCAAAGCCACACTTCCATTGTCACACAATGGTAGGAACCTAGTTCATCTCATGAACCAATATACTCCCAAACTGCCTCTTTGGTAGTATCTTTAATAGCGATGTTACCAGCCTTTATCGTCTAGTCTGCCACGGTATCTAGCTTGGAACTCTTCCAACATACCGTCCCTTTTCTGAGGGTAAAGACAATGCCTGCGACTGACATTCAGTCGTCCTTATCACCCTGGAACCTTTCCAGAGATTCTCCCCAGGATCGATTGATACCAGCTCACTAAACCTAGTTAGAAGCCTAACATCCATTTAGATCTATCTCATAGATCCAAATCCCTGGATTTAGGAGGTATCACTTAGATCCTGTATGGAGAATCCTTATGATAAGCGGAGATTGACCGAGCGTAGCATAGGAAACTCCTTTCCTATCAAGAGTATGTCATCCAGGTACTCTACGAGGATCATCACCATACTCCATACTACCCTTTTGTACATACAAGGTTCATCTACCATTTTGATGAAGTCAAACACTTTGACTACTACATCAAAACAGATGTTCCAACTCCGCGATGCCTGCTTTATTCTGTAAAGCAACTTGCACATGTTTCCGCTGCTACCACTATTTACGAAGCCCTCTGGCTGTGTTCTTATAGACGTTCTCTTCTAAATCAGTATTTAGAAAAGTAGTCATGGCATCCAACCACCAGATATCGTAGTCATGGTATGTAGCAATGGCAAGCAGGATCTGGATGGGCTTAAGCATAGTCCCTGGAAAAGGTTTCATCATTATCCACGCCTGGTCGATGACGAAAACCTTTAACAAGTCTAGCTTTGAAAGTCTTAACTTTTCCATCTACACCAAGTAATCTTCTCAAGATATACTTTCTCCTGATGGGGATTTAACCCTTCAGATACAGCATTCAAAGTCCATACTTCTGTTGGTGTACATGGATTCCATCTCAGATCGCTAAACATCCAGCCATTCTTACAGAGTCCCTACTCTTGATGGCCTGCTCGAAAATAGTTGGGTCATCATCTTATGATGCAATCCTCGCTCCCACTGTCATCGAGAAACCGAAGTATCTCTCAGGCAGATGAGGAATCCTGCTAGTTCGGCGGAGAGGCTGACGTTCGTCGGGGACTATTGAATCCTTTGGTTCTATCAAATCATCAGCCGTAGTTTGTATAGCTGGAACCTTTCCAGTTCTATATAACAGACCTTGCCTCGAGCTTGTATGGATTTTGCTTTTAGACATAGGCCGGACAACCCTAAATCTTAACAAACTTAAGATATGGACTCTTCCCTTTCCATATCACATATGAAGTGGTAGGCACTGATTTGATTCGAACCTAATTCAATAGGTATGCAGCTTCTTAAGTGCATAACCTCCAAAAGGAAATAGGTAACTCAGTAGTACTCATCATAGAGCGCACCATATCTCATAGGGTGCGATTTCTCTGCCCTGATACACCGTTGTGCTGTGGTGTATTCAGAGGAGTAACACCGAGAGAGAATCTCATTCTCCTTTAGAATAGTCCAAGAATTCCATGCACAAGTATTCTCCTCCCTGATCTTATCATAGGACATAATACTTATACCCGGTTTTTGGTTCTCTACTTCTAACTTATATTCGGTGATTATCTCAAAAGTTTCGGACCTATGTTTCAACAGGAACATATGACTGAGCCTTGAGAGATCATCAGAGAATGTAATGAAGTACAAAGAACCGGTCTTGGCATGTGTAGACAGCGGACCTTACATACATCATCATGTATCAGTCCCAAGAGTTTACTAACTCTTTCTCTGTTTCCAATAAACAGAGCTATGGTCATCTAATCTTTGTGACATGACTGGCAAGTTTCACAAGATGTAAATTCAAACTGATTTAAATATGCATCTAGAATGTAACTTAAGCTAGTCGGGTTGCATTGATATGACCTAATCTACAATACCTCAAGAAGGATTCGTTCATTTCTGAACTCTTCCTCTTTTGTGTGTTCTGTATACTAGGAACTGTAGTTTGATTTAGAACATCAATGCTTTTAGATAACATGCTTGAACCGATCAACTTTTGATATAGGAAATGTTCAAAACATTATCCAACAATATAAAATTATATCCTTTCTTTACTAATAAAGAGACTGATATGATTTTGTATATCAGGTTCGGTATCTAATAGCATTTGTTCAGAATCAATGTATTGGTAATACAGGGTGACAGTGACCAACAGACTTGGCTGCAACACTTGCACCATTTTCTGTCTCATGAAACTTATCACCCGTTCTCAGTTCTCTGCATTTCTGTAGCCCTATGTAACAAATTACATATCTGGGATCCTGATCCGGTATCAGATACCCAGAACGCAGGGGATACTGAGAAACAGTTCTGTGTAACGAACACACCCGAAGAAGATGCATCATATGCACTTTCTTCGTTTGGGCGGCATTGGAATCTTGGTATTCCCCTATTTCCTGCTCTGTCTTATAACAATTATAAGTTGGAGCGGGACCAACGTTCCCCAGCTCAGTATAACAAGTGGGTTCGGTCAATACATCTGTATTATTATCTTGATTAAGGCGTGATATGGTCGCTACCTGGAGAGAGAGAGAGAAGAAAACACTCAGCGTGCGCTCTTGCAAGATCAGATTGGTTATTATTTTATCTAATCAAGATGGCTCCCACTGTTTTTATCAAATCTTCCTTCAAACCCTAAAAGTAAAAGACTAGCCAGGATTAATTATACTCTACAAGTTCGCCAATCTTTCAGCCAGGCCAGTGTCGGTACTTTGAGGGAGGTTCCCCGTGCTTTCGCACGAACCTAATTACAGTAAACCTCATTTTCCCAGAGGTGTAACCCCGTTGACACCTTTCTAGACACCTACTTGATCGGCTAATTGCAAAGTGCAAAACTCTCCCAGGAGTAACAATTACTTGCAGTGGGTATTGGGATCCAACTATCATATAGAAGGTATGCAATCTCATTGCAAATTTCAACACTTGAAACTCCCGATAATGGTTTTTACCCCTAGCACTTATGACCTTAGCTAAGGTCAACAAATCATAAGCACTAGTCAAGTTCTACCCGTCATTTCGTGATTAATTAGACCCACCCACATGATCCTTGGCTAAGGTCAACAAAGCCATATGACTGTCCTAACTAATCGCATCATATGCTGTGTAGGAAGACATCACTTAGCTACCGTACACTACGCCTCGGCTATGGTCGACAAACGTAGCACGAATACTAAGTACTCTACTTCCTAAAATGACGGAGGGTTGCAGATGGTTTTTGAGAAAACCTTTAACGCTTTGAACTTGATCTCGTTGCGGAATCAAATGGTTTTTTAAATGGAGTGTTTTTTGAGGCTTTTCTAGTTTTGCTAAAGGGGTCACTCCCGGTGAAGGGATCGTCGGCCCTTTCCTCATCGAATAAGGTGCAGGATATATCATATATACCGCTGTGCAAAGCAAAAACTATAGAAGCAATCAAAAGACAAACCGAGGGTTGTAGTATCTGCCAGTTATTGCTAAAGGAGTCACTCCCGGTGAAGGGATCTCGGTCCTTTCCTTATCGAATAAGGTGCAGGATGTTCTACAAGGAACACCGCGATGCAAAGCAAGAACTGTAGCTACCTATTTTATTTTTTTTTGAAATTCGATTCCACAACATCTTTTAGGTTTAATTTCTTTCATTAATCTCATTAATGAATGTCCCATCATTTAAGTCCACCTAAACATCACAGATAAATATAACGTACGCTTATACCATCCGCATTCGCCTCGATGTCCCGTCTGCACCGTTAGGTTAGGTAACTAACGCTAGAGCGAGACAGGGCTAGTGCGGGTGTAAAACATAAGCAACGCCTATATAATATATCATATATACTATGTACAATATCTATCTGAACAAATCACATGATCACATCACAGATAACGCAGCAGAAAATATCATATGAAATATTGGATATACTAGGACGTCCGTGTTTTATATTGAGCCTGTATAAAACACGGATTCCACGGTCGTGATGAATAGCCAATCCCACACCCCTAGACCCCTACGAGAGCGGCAAGCAACCCTACCAATTCTAGGGTTAGGAGACCCGGACTCGACTCCTCGAGATGGTCTCCCACTGGACCCTAGAACCTGGTTACTTGTGCTCCCCTCCTTGGGTCTATCCTAATGCGGAAAAGTAAATAATATACAAATGGTGACATCATCCGCAACCTGGAAGTGCCCCAATAAAAGAATATTACATAAAAGTTTTTATATGAATGAAAATGAAAAACACTCATCTCACATAAAAAAAAACCCGGCTATTCAAACACGACGATCCAATATAACATATCCAGCAACACATAACATCACATGTCATCAACGTAAGTAAATATGCCCATCCCAATTGTCGTTGACATATAGTAACGAAACCGGCGATATCACATATTACACTTACGGTCACAGAAAAGAAAGTGTAAAACTACAACAGTTGGAATCCGCAACCTCTTTAGACATCGCATGCCTAATCAAATGAATTCCTTAGACATCGCATGCCTAACAATTATAAACCCCGCATTTTAGTCTCATTATCGAAAACTCTTTTCAATATCAAGTCGGGCAATTCAACAAGATTCCCGACATTTTGATCGAATGCTCGTCGCAAACTTTATTAGGCGGCCGCACCTCTGATGCCGTCGACGAAGTGCACCAAGGCGGAACACCGCTGCCGCGAGCACCCGAACGGATGCTTTCGGCGACGGGGTTCTCCTACAGACACTTGGTTGGGGCTATGGGGCGTGGCTGTCTATTAAGTTTACCCGGCGAATATCCGCGTACGCTACATGATTGCGACAGACTTTTGATCGCATCAAAATTCCATGGCAACCGATCAAGTGAGACTAAAGTGCTATGTTTATAACATTCATATTAGTTGTCTCATAACTACTTGTGAATTGCAAATATTGTACCACATTCCGGATAAATAGAAAATGTTAAACTTTCCGATCGAACAATCAAACACCCAAGTTTTCCCGAAACAGCTCAACACATGAAATAAGTTTAAAAACATCCACTTCATGCCACAGTAGCAACGGTCCAGCCGTAGAAGGGTCAAGCCAACGCCTCACATGTGGCACGCCGTACTGCCCCAAACCCTAAGGTTCAAAGGGCAGTTCAAGACGGTCACATAATCGAGTTAAGGTTTGTTGTCTTCTAGAGGGTCCATCGCGTTACTTGCACTACTTAGAACGTTATTAAACTACGGAAAAATCCAACAATTGGAAATTTCCTGGCAGGGGAAAAAGTGGGTATTTATATCCGGTCGAACTTTTTAACATATTCTAAAATACCCGGAAAAACACATAGACAAAGTTTGACAATCCGATCGAATCTTCGAACTCCCAATACAACCCAGAAAACTCAACTCTTGAGTGCAGATTAAAAATTCCCAGAGAACAGAGGAAACAGATACGGGCATTACTGTATAAAAATAAATCCCTAATCAGTACATACGGCCGCGGAACCGCCGCCAATATCAGGGTAAGGCCGTGGTTCCGCGGCGGTTTAGTAGAGTTAGGGGTTCGTTTTCTGCAGTAACTCTTAGAATTTCCTGCTCTATTTTCTGAGCATTTTTAATTCCTAAAAATCCACATTTTTGAAAATTGTCCAGAGAAGGGTATAACTTAGGGTTTCTAGGTTCGATCGGCTTTCTAACTTCGTCTACTCATCGCCTAAGGCTCTAGCTAGGCTCTGATACCACTGTAGGGTTCCTAGGCACACCCATGAGGTTCTACAACTGATCAACCATGCCAAATTCAAAAATTTTCTATGTGCCGAGAAACCCCAATCAAGATCGATACTAGAGGTAAGGCGAAAGAAGCAAGCAAACAACTTTATTGCTAAATGAAAGAGACTACAACCTTTGTAGATCAGGTCCTCCACTTCCTTGGCACCGTGTTGACGTCCCTCCGCTGCGATCATCGGATCCCGGACTCTAGCGATGGTTTCGTCGAAGAAATGGCCGGGTTAGGTCGTCGACTTCGATGCCGAAGATGATCTACGTCGAGGCAACTCAAGCTCAAGCTCCACCTTCACCAAGTCATGAAACTTGTGAAGAAAACACCCTATACTACATGGCAAGTGGTAGAGGATGAAGAAATGGGAAGTGAGTTCACTTTGGATTTGGATTTCTCGCTTGGAATCATCACTTGGAAATTTCTAGCAAGCTTTCTTCTTCACTTGAAGAATATGAAGAAGAAGAAGGAAAAAGAATTATTTTTTTTTTAAAAAGAAAATCCAAGTGATTCTTATCATATTGCAACCATGGGTGAAGATAACTCATGTAGAGAGCAAACCCTAGTTTAGGTAATGGTTAGGTTTAAGGATAAAACAAAATGGTTACTTATTCAAAATTTCATGAAGCTTCAACAAAAAACAAAGTAAGCCACCATTTCATTTATCTTTCCAAAAAAGAATAAGTAAATAAATAAATAAGGTAATGGAAACCCTAACCATTAACTAAACATGGTTTAAAGTAAACACACACCCAAGTTTGCATGTATCATCAAACATGATACAAACTAGTGCACAAACATATATCATATATACAATGTGCACATTCAAGTGAGATAATCAATCTTAAGTGAACAAATACTAGTTAATGTAAAATAATATATCAAATATATAATTATACATTAAATCATTAAATCAACACTTGATTTAATGATCCGGTCATACTACATATAACCGACTAATATCAAGTGTATCAATGTATCGAATCAACACTTGATTCGGTAACCCGGCTATATCTTATATAACCATCCGATGATACAAATCGAGAGAATAGAATACAGTATCATATACTGGTATTATTCTCGGTCCCACACATATCTCATATGCGCTCCTATTTCGTTTCTCTTGAGCCAGGAAACCACTGTGTAGGACTCTCAAGACTCGTCAATACGCCGGCAGCAGGTGATGATCATATCGAACACCCACAAGCCGCAAGCGGTCTGCTAAACGTAACGGCCACCCGGGTATTGAGCGATCAGAAGATCAACGAGCAAGCCCGCTCACACTCCTGTGAATCCAACCAGTAACACTTACCGTACAGTCCGGTCTGTTCGTCTGATATGTCGTATATCTCGCCTAGGGGTGGTAAACGTCAGACCCCAGTAGCTTGATAAGTCATGCCGATGTAAGGTTCATAACAAGCGTGAAACTACTGATAACTCTTACCAGTATATTAGTGCAACCCTGGCCAGAGATTTCCAGTTATGGCCAGTCGAGCATAGCGCAACATCAACCCCCAATACCGGAAGAGACGAATCCCCTCCTATCACTCATTGCCTCCATGTGAATCGGGACTGTACCCAAAAACCACCTGTTTGCACGACTCAGTAGAGCCGTGGTAGGGTGGAAATCAAAGCACAGTGGGAGACACACAAGACTCTATGACGATCTCGGGTCAACAGACTAAGCTGTACCAGTGTCACCAGAGAACTGCCATCTGACGTGAGGTATAATACCATCTGGGAGTTCTCGGCGAGTCCGTTCAGTGTACCCAGTCTCCACTGAGTACTCGCATACCATTTCCGATGTCAAACACCAATAGATATGGGATCATCCATCGCCCATCACATGGGTCGAGAAGATATACGCTAGTCTACTCTGGAATATCGATGTCCCGTCTCGATATTCCCACGACTAGGAACAATGAAGGATGTACTCATTGACTACCCAGGCCCCACTAGTATGATCTTCATCATAGTCCTGGAAGTCGAGTACACATCCTAAGGGCTTTATCAACATATAACAGAGAGACTGAAAGTATACATGTTAAGATAAAGAGCAACCAGATAGCGTACTATCATGTCGAGCAAGAAAGTCCTACCTATATATGTCCCAGCATCCACTACAATATACATCCTATGTACAGTAATGGCCTCTAGGGCATACATATAACTAACACATGCTTGTTATGGACCTTACATCGGCATGACTTATCAAGCTATTGGGGTCTGACGTTTACCACCCCTAGGCGAGATATGCGACATATCAGACGAACAGACCGGACTGTACGGTAAGTGTTACTGGTTGGATTCACAGGAGTGTGAGAGGGCTTGCTCGTTGATCTTCTGATCGCTCAATACCCGGGTGGCCGTTACGTTTAGCAGACCGCTTGCGGCTTGTGGGTGTTTGATATGATCATCACCTGCTGCCGGCGTATTGACGAGTCTTTAGAGTCCTACACAGAGGTTTCCTGGCTCAAGCGAAACGAAATAGGAGCACATATGAGATATGTGCTGGACCGAGAATAATACCAGTATGTGATACTGAATTCTATTCTCGCGATTTGTATCATCGGACGGTTATATGAGATATAGCCGGGTTACCGAATCAAATGTTGATTCGATACATTGATACACATGATATTAGTCGGTTATGACCGGATAGTTAAATCAAGTGTTGATTTAATGGTTTAATGTATAATTATATATTTGATATATTACTTTACATTAACTAGTATTTGTTCACTTAAGATGTTTTTCTCACTTGATTGTGCACATTGTATATATGATATATGTTTGTGCACTAGGTTGTATCATGTTTGATGATACATGCAAACTTGGGTGTGTGTATGCTTTAAACCATGTTTAGGTTAATGGTTAGGATTTTATTTTAATTATTTATTTTATTTATTTCTTTTGGCAAAAATAAAATGGTGGTTATCTTTGTTTTATGCAAGAAACTTCATGATGCTTCATGCATCTTTGAAATAGTCTACCATTTTGTTTTTTCCTTAACCTAACCATTTACCTAAACCCTAGTTTATTCTCTACATTAGTTACACTCACCCATGTTTGCTAAATGATAAGCATCACTTGATTTTCTATTTTTGATAATTCTTTAATTCTTTTCTTTCTTTTTCTTCTTCATCATGAAGAGAAGAAACCATTGCTAGAAAATTCCAAGTTATGAATCCAAGTGAGAAATCCAAATCCAAAGTGAACCCACTTCCTATTTCTTCATCCTCTACCACTTGCCATGTAGTAGAGTGTGTTATCTTCACAAGTTTCATGACCTAGTGAAGATGGAGCTTGAGTTTGAGTCGCCTCGACGTAGATCATCTTCGGCATCGAAGTCAACGACCTAGCCCGCCCATTTCTCCGATGAAACCGATGCTAGAGTCCGGGATTCCGATGATCGCAGCGGAGGGACGTCAACACGGAGCTAGAGAAGTGGAGGACCGGATCTACAAAGGTTGTTGTCTCTTTCACTTAGTAGCAAAGTAGTTTGCTTGCTTGTAGTTTCGCCTTACCTCTAGTTATCGATCTTGTTTAGGGTTTCTCGGCACATAAATTTTTGATTTTGGCATGCTAGATGCCTTGTGGAACCTCATGTGTGTGCCTAGGAACCCTACAGCTCACTTAGGTTGCAAAGTGTTTGCATTTACTTTTCCGTCGATTTCTAGTTAACGATTCTTAGTTAGGGTTAGCTAAAATGGCAAATTTTGAATTTGGCATGGACGGTGCCTCCCGAAACCTTGTTGCCGTCTTAGGTAACCCTGCAAAGGTTGCACGTGGATTGTATATGGAGACTAGTTTATGTCGTCGCCCGTAGGCGCGGATCAGTCCAAATTCGTACATTTTTAATTTGAGGTTTGGGTTTTGAACTTAGGTTATATTTTCCTTTAGTTCAAAAATATTTTGTTTTATTTAAGGACCGATAATCTAGTTTGAGACTAAGATCAACTTAAATATATGAGCATTTGGGCTCAATTTATTTTAACTAAGAATACGCTAGTATTATTTGAAACTAAGATCAACTTAGCAACATTTAAGGATCACCAAATTTTAATTGAGATCCAACAATAGAGCATTTGGGCTCAGCTGCAAGAAACTTCAGAGAGATTTTTAGCTAATTTAGGCTTGATCTGCTCAGTCTTTTTTTTATTTAAAAGTGCTAAGCACTTATTTATAGTTCTGTTTGCTCAGCCCTTTTCCTTTATGCAGAAGTGCTAAGCACTTATTTGTGGCTCTGGCGCTTATATGTGTATCAAGTGAAGCACTCAGTCAAGGGAGCTTCCCAATCAGTGCTAAGCACTTTAGTAATTTTTACTGAATATATAGTGCTAAGCACTTTTGTATGGCGCTCATATGTGTATCACGTGAGGCGCTGAGACATAAGAACTGCCCAATAAATGCCAAGCACTTGATCATTTTGACTGAACATGGAGTGTTAAGCACTTGGTATGTCACTCACGTGAGAAGCACGTGCGGCGCTGGGACATGGGCGTTGCCTAATCGTTGCTAAGCACTTAGTCATTTTTACTGAATATAAAGTGCTAGGCATTTTTACTCAGCTCTCACATGTATTTCACATGAGGCGTTGACCTTCTGTTTTGAGCGCCCACGTGGAAAGCACATGAGGTGCTGAGTCCTTTGCTTTGGACGCCCACGTGGGAAGCACGTGAAGCGTTGGGTTTTTTGTTTGGGAATCTTTTGGGCGCTCACGTGTGTTTCACATTAGGCACAGAGTTCCTTTTCTTTTCAAAGATTGAATCTCTATTAATAGCATTTTGGCCATTTATGATTGCCAAGAACTTTTTTTTGAAGATCTGGGATCTTTTCTCTTTTTTACATTGGAGAACTAATTTTCTTTTTATACTAAGTTTTTTTATATAGGGTTAAACCCTGCTTGCAGAGAAATTAAATTCTTGGAACTATAAGTTCTCTTCTCTCTTTTTCTTTTAATCTAGTTCTTTCCCCTAAATTTTGAGTTTGAAGAACAAAATATCCGCGATGAGAATTAAATTCTCAACTTGTGGGGAGATTTGCTTTGCAAATCTGAGATCAGAGAAAGAACTAAATTCTTTTTATGAAGGGTTGAACCCTTAATTTCTTTATGCTGGGTAAAAGAGATACATTTTACATCTAGTGGGAAGTACTGTTTATTCGTCGGGATGGTAGCGACAGATTTCTGTTTATTCTCCGGCTTGTGGCACCTTTTAGTATCCTCAATGTCTGGTAGGAAGTACTTTGCGTCTTCGTAATTTCGGACTTCGTTTACGGAGAACGGATTTAGCTATCCCATGACAGTGTACTCCGAGACATCCTTGAAATATTTCATACACTAATGTGTAGAAGGGACGATGTTGTATACGTGTAACCAGGGCCTACCGAGAAGGGTATTGTAGCAAGTCTTGGTGTCAATGATATGAAATTTGATGTCAGTGACGAGCAGCCCGAAGCGTAGTGTCAATATTACGGATCCAAGCGTTCGTGACGACTGTGAGTCGAATCCGGAGATGGTAATTTTATATCGGGCAAGGTGCTGAACGTTCAAGCAAATTTTCTTCAGCACTCTCACGTTGAGAAGGTTAACGAAGGATCCGTTGTCAACAAGGATTTTCGCTATTGTGATATCGTGGCAGTACCCAGTGATGTATAATGGGCGATTATGTTCGCACGTACCGAGGAGTAGATTTTTATCGCTGAATGTAATATCAGTTGTGTGGATCTTTGCCAGTTCATCTTGTAAGTGTATATGTGCTCCTTGCCGTGTCAACTACGGCTATGCGGAATCAAAAACTTTAAAATATTGAGCATAAAACACTAAATTCCCAGGATACAAACCCAAAGACTAAACTAAACAATCCCTAACTAGAGTTTTAACTACTCGGTTGAGAATACAACCTTTGTTGACGGTCCTTCGGGTCTTAAGAGGTGTACTCCACAAGCTCCTTGGGTTGATGGAATAAGATATCGAATCCGATCTTCCGTGTCAAAGACGATCCACTCAATAATTCTTATTCAAGCGATAGCTTTGTCCGAAGCAACAAAAGATCAAAACTTGCTAAGACAAGATACTTAGAGTGGTGTAGTTTATAAACTAGATACTCTCTTTTAATCCTCACAAATCAAGTGAAGAAAAAGAGGAAGAAGATGAAGGGGTACAAACTCAAGAATTTTCCTCTTGTGATAAAAATATCAACCATCTCACAAAATATCTCATACTCTCTCATACTTATCTCTTCATCTCTCAAACAAAAGAGTGGGTGGGCAAGTGACTCACTAGGGTGAGTCACAAGCCCATATACACTTCATTAAATGATGGAGAGGTGAGTGAGAGAGTGTAGCCACCTCACTAGTATACATATACATACACTTATAAATAAATACAAATGCATATATATAAACAAGTATACTAAAACTCGTATTTATAATAAATACGTATACCATATTTTTACCAAAATACGAATAACGTATTTGTGTCGAAAATAAAAAATACGTGTATTCATATTTAGAAATAAATATGTGTATTTGTATCAAAGCAAAAATACCTGTATTTATACAAATACACGTATTCGTATAAAAACAGTATTCGTGTTAAAATACAAATACCCAAAAGAGAGCAATTTAATACTAGCATCAAAACTGGCTGTCTTTAAAACCTGCTAGCACTACTAAACCATCCGATTAAAGCATGTATATAAATACACGTGTTCAATCGAACAACCCTGCATAAAACCATACGAAAACTATACCGTTTCGCCTGAACCGGGAAACCCTCTGTGTGGGACTCTAAATACTCGACAGTACGCTGGTAATGGGTTAACCACAAGTACATCAGTAGCACTAGCTGTACATAATGGCTACCTAGGTATCCGTCGAAGGGAAGATAGACACGATAACTCGTCTGAAAACCCTATTGAGCGTATATGTGACATTCTCCATACAGTCCGGTCTGTTCATCTAAGAGTATCGCATATCATGCCTAGGGGCCGGTAAACGTCAGACCCCTAATAGCACAATAAGTCATGTCGGTGTGGAACCAATTACACCTTAAGAAACTACCGGTGTACCTAGCAGTAAATATCACTTGCCATGGCCAGGGACTTTGTGTATTGGCTAACCGTACACAGCGCGATATCAACTCCTAATACCGGGAGAAACGAATCCCTTCTATCCCCTACTGCCTCCAAGTGCTTCGGGACTGCACCCAACTACTACCTGTTTGCATGACTCATTTGAGCCGTGGTAGGGTAGTAATCTAAGTACGGTAGGGTAGTAATCTAAGTACAGTAGGAATACACTAGTGTGACTAACCTGTAGGAATACAGTAGGAATACAGTAGGAATACAGTAGGAATACACTCGACATGATTAGTGATGTCAAGTCAACGGACTAACCTGTACTCATGTCATCGGGGACTGCTAACTAACGATAGGTATAATATCAACCAGCAGTTCCCAGCGAGTACGTCCTATGTAACTCATGACCTAATGAGCACCTGTATACTATCTTTGGTACCGTATACTAATGGCAGCGGACAGGCCTCCTCCCCCGACTAGGATAAGAAGCGTATACACTAGTCTACTCTGGAGTATCGATGCCCAGTCTTGATAATCCTACGACTAGGGACAAGTTTAAAGATGTGCTTATAGACCACCCAGCCCCCACTAGTGTGACTGCCATCACAACGCTGGTAGCCAAGCAAAGATCCTAAGGGCTCTATCAACATGTAGTAGCAATATGTTAAAAGAAACATATGCACATGTTAAGATATGTTCCCGCCAAAAAAATTTGGCTCAGAGCATGTTGTTCCCTTATAAAAATAAAGGGAAAACTCCACGTGTTAAATGCATGCACCCACATGCAAAGCATGTAACTATCACCTCAGGTGGCACCGTACGTGAAGTTCACGTGGGCACCAATGTGCAAAGCACAGGAGCGCATGTTCTCTTAATATTTAAACATAATAAAAGAGCTAAGCTCTGTTAAAATTTTTTTGAGGCAGGGCCTTACGTGCCCCTCATGAAGGCGCCAGCGCCATCAAAAATCTTGTAGGATTAAATTCTATGGTGGCGTCGCACGTGCTCCTCACATGGGCGCTAATGTGCAAAGCACAGGAGCGCCTACCATAAATAAAAATTAAATTCTTATGTGGCGTCCACGTCACGTGAGCGTCGGCACCCAAATTAAAAGCAAGTAGAATTAAATTCTACTTGGGATACTTCCCTAAAAAACTGGGATATTCTCTGTTAAACAGAGCCGTTGGATCAAAGATCCAATGGTGATAATAAATCATCAAATGATAAATTCTATTTGGAAAATATTTTCCTTCTAATATGGAAAGATCTTCTCTAATAGAGAATCTTAGATTTAAAATCCAACTATGACAAAAATATCACCAATTAAACCATCTGATAGAATTAAATTCTATGCAGGAAATATTTTCCTGATCTTCTTAAAATAAGAGAGATCTTCTCTGTTAAATAGAGCCATTGGATCAAAAATCCAACGGAGATGATAAATCATCAAAATATAGAATCAAATCCTATTAGGAGAAAATATCTCCCATATCTTTCTAAATAAGAAAGATACTCTCGGTTGGATCAATGATCCAATAATAGAATAAAATTCTATTTTAGAAATATATTCCCTTAATCTTTCCAAACAAAAAGATTGCTATATGTAAAACAGAGAACCCTTGGATTAAAAATCCAATAGTGATTAAAAATCACCACTTGACAGAATAAATTCTGTATATAGGAAAATATTTCCCCAATCTTGTTAAAAACAAGAACATATTCTGTGAAAACAGAAACACTTGGATCAAAGATCCAACGGTAGGTAAAATTCTCCAAATCAATTTTGAAACCGATTAAATCAATTGGAATCTCTCAATGAGAGATTTTCTCAAAACCAATTAACGATCTGCCTCCACTATATAAAGGCCTCGAGACTTCAAGTCCCAGAAAACGACACACTAACACATAAAAGAGAGGGAGAAAACCCTATATAAGCTTCTACAAAAATCCAGTAAGCTCTTGAGAGAACAGAGAATTCAATTCTCAAAGAAGAAAACCTTCCATCTCGAAACCCTGGGTAAAGAAAAGAGACCAAAATATCATTATCACATCTAAGAGCTTAACCCTTTTAGAAGAACCTAGTTCTTTCTCTGGATCTGAGATCCACAAGACAATTCTCCTATAAATTGAGAATTTAATTCTCATTAGGAAGATCTTTTTCTTGAGAATCTAACATTCAGGGAAGAACAAATTCAAAAAAAGATGGAGTCCATAATACTCCAAGAACTCAGTTCTTTCAAATCAAGAACTTAGTTCTCTAAAAACTTAACCCGAAATCCTCAAAAATAGCGATTTTAGGTGAGCGTTAATGGTCAAAATGCCATTGACGTTGGTTTAACCTCTCTAAAAATATCAACAGAGATTAAATCTCCATATAAAAAAACCTAACGTCTCACGTGCTTCCCACGTGGGCGCCCCTCTTTAACAACGCCTAGCGCCTCATGTGAAAGACAAGCGAGCGCCCAAAACAGAAGGCCAGCGCCTCACGTGAAACACACATGGGCATTGAATAAAGTGCTTAGCACTCCATATACAGCTAAAATGTCTGAGTGCTTAGCACTGATTGGGCACCGCCCAGCGTCTCACGTGCTCCTCACATGGGCGCCATAAAAAAGTGCTAAGCACTCCATATACAACCAAAACGGCTAAGTGTTTAGCACTAATTGGGCATTGCCCAGCGCCGCACGTGCACCTCATGTGGACACCATAGGAAGTGTTCAGCACTTCACACTTAGTCAAAAAGACTAAACTGTTCAACATTCATTGGGCAGCGCTCATGACTGAATGCTTCACATGACATATATGTAAGCATCAGAGCTCAAATAAGTGCATAGCACTTTTACATAAAAAGAAAAGGGTTGAACAAACAGAGCCCAAATAAGTGCTTAGCACTTTTGAATGAAAAAGAAAAAGAATAAGTAGACTAAGCCCAAATTAGTTAAGTCTCTAAAGTTTTCTTGCAGCTGAGCCCAAATGCTTTTTTGCTAGATCTTAAGTAAAAATGATCCTAAAATCATTGTTAAGTTGATCTTAGTCTCAAATAAGACTAACGTATCCTTAACAAAACAAACTGAGCCTAAATGCTCACTTATTTATTTAAGTTGGCCTTAATCTCAAACTAGATTAACGGTCCTTAAATAAAATAAAATATTTTTGAACCAAAGGAATATACAAGCTAAGTTCAAAACCCTGTCAAGCAAATCCTTGACCCAAGCCCAAATCTAAAATATACGGATTTGGACTAATCCGCGTCCTACGGGGGACGACATAAATTAGTCTCCGTATATAATCCACAGGCAACCTAAACAAACAAAAACACACACGACGCGAAGTGAACTGCCGGAGCAGGAAAAATTGGTTATCGCAACGCGGTAACGTAATTAACTGCATGGGCTTGCGCATGCAGGGAAGAGCATCCTCACAATCAAAAAACCCTCATAAAAGACGGGGAATCTGATAAAATCTGCTACAATGGTTGAGTCTATCCAAACCTTCGATATATGGTAAAATAAATCAACTTGGTATCTTCAGAGAGATGGACAGATAAATGCAAATAGCATCTGCCCCAGATTCAAGCAAGACGACCTATCCCGGTTCATCCCCGTCTCCGGCGGAGAACAGATTCTGGCACGCCCGGTGGGATCTTTTCCTATTTCCACTCCACACTTCGTGTGTCGTGTTTCACGAACAAAATCATGGTTCACTATGATTGCCCTTGAATTCGAGGTATTAAAATTTGGTGTCTTGCTCCTGTGCAGAAAAAAAAATCGATGGCTTCCAACTGCACAACATGCAACAGCAACACTCGCTCTACCCCAGCTGGAGGAGTGACCTACGGGCCCAACGCAGCCTATATCTTTTCAATGCCGGTGGGGCAAGTAACGCAAGCCACTACTCGATTGTTCTTTGGGACCATGCTCCCACCGGTGAGTTTCGGTGCCTCAGCTCTGCAAGAGGAAGCTCCCAAGAGGTCGGTCTTCGATCGACTGGCCACCACAACGGCCCCTCTCAATGGGCCATCCAAAGATGACGTCTCAGTCTTCAACAGGCTGGGTAAGAACCCAAATGGGCCCGCAAAAGGGATCGTGATACGTGAAGGGGCTTCCCCAAAATGGATAGCCTTCCCAACTCCTGCTACGGGCAAAGCTGTCAAAAGTGCTTCCCCTACCAGAAAATCGGTCTTTGAAAGATTGGCCGGCCCTCCTCAAACCCTGCTAAGGACGTCAGTTTTCAACAGGTTGACGCCAACACCAGCCCCTCTGCAAAGCCGGGGGTATGAAGAAGCCGCTTCCAAATCTGAGGCAGTCCCATATGCAAGACACGCTCGACGTCGCCACTGGCACCGAGTGAGAAAAGCTGGGGGCAACTCCCCCTATGGAATTACCCCAACAACTCCAATGGTGGAAGTTGATGCTGTTATTCCAACTAGGAACAGCTTTGATCTGCTTAGGAAGGTACGCAAGAACTCTCCAATGGCGGTGCTAAAGAAATTACCCCCACCTGCAGAGGTCATTGTTCAGGAAGACCCAAAGCTCCCCCATCAACGGCTCTCCTCCTAAATTCATAGAGTCCGACGGAAAGTCCAGGACTCTGTTGTCAACAAAGACTACTCTCATCGATCAAAGAAATCGAAGGCTCGGCAAGAGAAAAACCATCCCTCCGTCATACAGCGAGGGACTTCTTATGTACTAGTGCCTATCATAACGGCTCCTTCAACTTCGACCTCCCATAAAAGGATGAGGCCGGAGAAAATCCCACCGCCTATGGCAAATTCCAAAGGTGATGGACCCAAATGCCCCAAGCCTGGGGGCATGATCGTATATACGGTCTACATTGTTTCCGGGAAAGAAAAAAGCTGTGCTTTCGTAGGTCATCGACCGCAAACTCGGTCGCTGAAAAATGCTCATAAGCAACAACAAAAGCTCCAGGAAATGCTGACTAAAATGGCAGCACTTACCGGGCAGAAAGAAAGCCCGAACACAACAGCCGAACAGCGCTGGGAGAAGGAGACCAATACAGAGTTCCTGCGAAGGGTGCTTGAAATAAAGGACAAGGAAGCTGCTGAGTAGGCCGCTAACATAAAGCAGATGGCTCTCTTGTTTTAGGCCATGGTTGGAATGATGATCCGGCCAGAACCCCCGGCCGAGGATCCACCGATAATGATCGAGGATGACAGAAGGGAAACATCAAACCCTCTTCT
Source organism: Agapanthus africanus (assembly GCA_030015575.1). Taxonomy (NCBI): domain Eukaryota; kingdom Viridiplantae; phylum Streptophyta; class Magnoliopsida; order Asparagales; family Amaryllidaceae; genus Agapanthus; species Agapanthus africanus. Next base: position 563,273,661 of record CM057340.1, read on the forward strand.
AGCATTATCAACAGCCAAGGAGGAAACGATCTCCAAGGCTGCTCTTGATGATTATATAGCTCAACAAATAAGAGCTCATCAAGCAAATGAATAGGCTGGCCAAATTGTCAGAACCGGGCGACCCTATCCAGGCTGGTATGATCAAATCATGTACCTGTCGGGGTATACGATCCCCAAGTTCAATATATACAAAGGGACGTGCAATCCCCATCAGCACATCGTGCAGTTCAGAGCTCTATGCGGCAACACTAGAGGTGACGATAAACTGTTGCTTCACCAGTTCATTAGCAGCCTATCGGAAATAGCCTTTCAATGGTACTCGGAGCTCCCAAATGACTCCGTGAGAACATTAACAAAGATGGAACTGTTGTTCACACAGCGGTTCACCAGCGCAAGCGAGCGCACCTCGATCACGGCATTAATCAATGCCAGGGTAAAGCCAGGAGAAACCTTGGTCCAATATGCGATCCGGTGGCGGAACCAATGGTCAAAGTGCGAACAGCACATCAAAGAATCCCCCGCCGTAGGCATGTTCATCAGGACCCTTGATCCTCAAATGACTGTACCCTAGTTCATAACGTTCTTCAAACTAACAATCTTCCAGGCTTTGATAGATAAACTGGCCCAAATGGACCAGATGGGCCACGGGCTTTTCTCCTCAAGTAAGGACCCTCGAAATGCCAAGGGTAAAGGGAAAGCGGCCTTCGTTGCCTACACTCAATAACAACCGAGTGGCCCAAAACCGGCTACTCTCCAAAACAACGTGCGTCCACGCCTATCCCTGGATGAAAGGCTAGGACAAGCTTACTCGTTTCCCCGCAACAAGACGAGGAGATTATTTAAGTTGGCAGCCACCTAATTGAGGATTACTGCATTTTCAAGAACTGGATCGAGAACCAATATCAACATGGGAAGTTCGCACTGTCTAAGAACTGGAGGGTGAACCCACCAAAGAAGCAAACTCCCAAAAAGGTGGATGCGTCGGGGGCATCATGCTCGCTCGTGGAAGAAACTCTATGGTAAGTCGTTCTTTCAGCTAAAACAAAATGAATGCTGAATGACCTACAGGCATGTCCAGTAATCAGGTGGAAAAGCCAACTTGAACCAGAAATTATCGAAGGGATGTTGAAACCACGTCTCGCACCGAAAGTTGTTGACAAAGGGCAAAATCCTCAAGTCAAGCCTTCAAAATCTTCGAAGAAAAAGAAAAAGACTAAGAAGCCTATGCAGCCTACCGAGTATGACGACAAGCGCACAGACCTACAAAAGTACATTAACGCGCTGGAGGAGTATAACCAGAAGGCGCGGAAACCGGTCACGCTCGAAGAGTTCTTCAAGCATATTCTTGAGAACGAAGATAGTGACAACGATGAGGAAAATGACTCATAAGAAGAAACCGAAGACTATGTAGCAAGTTTCCACATGGTCTCCCATTCGTTGTTAAATGACAAAGAAACTCTCTCAGCATCAGAAAACAACGTGGATGGACTGGGGGCAGGATCGGCGCTAAAATCCCCAGAACTGCCAGAACACCCGATCGATAGACTATTAAACGAAGCCTTTCGAAAAAGAAAAGCTGACCGAGAATGCGAAACAGCCATATACGAAAAGACTAAGCGTCAGCGTCAGGATGACGAAGCCGCGGCAAGGAGGAGTTGTAAAGTACTCCAACCAAACCAAAGCATATATGAGACAAATAAGAGCAGGATTAAGGCAAAAAAGCGATTTGCCAAAGCCTTGTCAATGGGAATGAAGGTGCCATCTCTCATAGGAAACACTCCCGAGGTCATATGCCTCGACGGAGAGGATCCACATCCAAACTACTGCCTATACCATCGGAGGGCTATCCACCCCACCGAGGAATGCAGTGTCTTAAAGAAGTGGTGGTAAGGATACGTTGCCATAAAAAACACTTCAAGAGGGTGAAGCGCAAAGCTCATCGACGGCAAAATAGTGCGACAGATGCGTATAAAAAAATGACTGGCAACTTTCATATGGTTGATACAAGTTCAGAAGGGGGGAAACCCTAAGTTCTTACTTTTGGGAGCAATTTTGAGGACGAAATGCCCCTCAGCCCTCTCTTCAAAGACTCCACCTCCGAAAAAGAAGAGGAAGGGAAGAACTGCTAGAATATTCAGCTGCGTAGCCGCACGCTACCTGAAAAGAACCTAGGACCTACAAACAAAGGTTCGAGAAAAAAGGATAAAGGGAAAGAAAAAATCCCTAAGGAAATTGCCCTCGATGGTGGAGTTTTCAAAGAGCTCGCAGCAAAGGACCCACCTAGGAAAAACAAGGTGGATTACAATGTCCTAGCATATTTAAGAAAAATACCCTCACAACTCAGCAGACTGGATTGTTCAGCGCCGGAAGACGGACCGGGACGTTGGGACGTCTGGCCAGAATCCAGGGGAGATGCTATTTGGATTTATCCATCCACCTCTCCGAAGATGCCAAGTTGATTTATGGCACCATATATCGGAGGTTTGGACTGACGCGGCCGTTGTAGCAGACTTTATCAGATTCCCCCTCGTTTTTGAGGGTTTTTTTTTATTATGGGGACGCTCTTCCCTGCAGGCGCAACCCCCTGCAGTTAATTACGTTATCGCATCGCGATAACCACTTTCTCCTGCTCCGGAAGTTCACTTCGTATCATGTGTTTTGTTTTGGTTTTGGTTTCCAGTGGATTGTATACGGAGACTGATTTGTGTCGTTGCCCGTAGGGCGTGGATTAGTCCAAATCCGTATATTTTTAGATTTGGGTTTGGGTTGATTTAAGAATCGTTAATCTGGTTTGAGATTAAGATCGGCTTAAACATATAAGCATTTGGGCTTGATTATTTTAGTTTAAGGACATCGCGGTCTATTATCGCCATATTTGAGGCGAGATGTTAATTTAAGGACGTTTCGGTCTTTTATCGCCATTTTGGAGGCGAATATTAGTTTAAGGACATTTCGGTCCATTATCACCATTTTGGAGGCGAATATTAGTTTAAGGATATTTCGGTCCATTATCGCCATATTTGAAGCGAAATGTTAATTTAAGAACGTTTCGGTCCTTTATCGCCATTTTGGAGGTGAATATTAGTTTAAGAACATTTCGGTCCATTATCGCCATGTTTGAGGCAAAATGTTAATTTAAGAACATTTCGGTCCTTTATCGCCATTTTGGAGGCGAATATTAGTTTAGAGACATCGCGGTCCATTATCGCCATGTTTGAGGCGAGGTGTTAATTTAAGGACGTTTCGGTCGTTTATCGTCATTTTGGAGGCGAATATTATTTTATGAACATTTTGGTCCATTATCGCCATGTTTGAGACGAAATGTTAATTTAAGGACGTTTCGGTCCCTTATCGCCATTTTGGAGGCGAATATTAGTTTAGGGACATTTCGATCCATTATTACCATGTTTGAGGCAAAATGTTAATTTAAGGATGTTTCGGTCCTTTATCACCATTTTGGAGATGAATATTAGTTTATGGACATTTCGGTCCATTATTCGTCTTGTGTGCATGTGTATTTTTTACTTGACGAAGTGAACAATGGAGATATGAAATGTGCCCAATTTAGGGCACGATCCAATTTGAAGCATGCACGTCAATTTGGAAGTGCATCAGCGAAAGAAGTTGTTATTCATCGGGATCCGCCACCTCTCTGAAGACGTTGAGGAATTACAACGACATGTATCAGAGATGTAGAGAGATGTACTCTTTTGAACCAAATCCCGTATTTGGGGGAAAAAGGGTTATTGTGGACCTAAGAATCATCAGTCGTATTTGAGACTAAGATTACTTTAGGAGACATAGGATGAATATCATTTTGGATATCATCAATGAGAGACCACTAGTCATTTTTTAGACTAAGATCAGTTTGAGAAACCATGAACAATATGAGCTCGGCTGATTTAAAATCAAAGAGGTTTAACATCAGGAAACTTAACCGATTTGGGCTGAGATATAATTACTCCACAGTGCTAAGCACTGAGACATACAATGCTCACGTATGTTTCATATGGGCACAGGATTAGTGCTAATCACTAGAGTTCTGTGGCGCTTGATTGATCTTTAATTTGGTGTCGTATGTAAGATATGATGTTTCATAACCAAAGAAATTTGTAAACCGCAATCAATAACGGTGTCAATTGTAGGTTCGTTAGCAAGTGCGGATAGTCCACAGGGAAAGTGAGATTTGCTCGTGTTGGTTTTAGTTGAGTCGAAAATTAAAGAAGAAAAGAAAATGATTCAAGAATTTTGAATTTTAGCTTCAAGAATTAAGAGAAAATAAAGATCAAGAAATCAAGAATCAAGAATCATCCAATTTGAATTAGTTATCAAGATTTGTAGAGAGGCTCGTAGGAATCGATAGAATCGATAGTGAGGATGAAGACTTGTGATTACGTATTCTTATCCATTGATGATTTGTTGCTAGATCGATGATGATCAACGAGAATTAGGGATCTCTTGCGGAAACTAGGGTTTCATCATCTATCCCTTGTCTTTTCGTTGATTTTCATTCACATTCTAGCCTCTAGGAAATTCAAACATCGATCGTTGATCTCTAATTAAGAGCGAAAACATTCAAGAAAGCATCTCGCTCGAAACTAGGTTGTCGATAATTCAATTTACTAGAGTTTACAAAACTCATAGGACTTAAGAATCGTACAAGAATTTAATCATCTTCAACTATCAATTTTCTCAATTCCTCCACGAGCGGAGTTTTTACTCAAACATCATGACAAAGAACACAATCATGAATTGAGAACCCATCATAATGCTCAAATATAAAAATAAGCAAGATAAAGAAATTTTACCTTCTATTTTTCAACAATTCCGTTACAATTCGCTCAAGAACTATAAGAATTGAGAAAAGAACTCGATCATCGAATTAGCTTCGCATCGTCTCCGTGAGTCGCGGATCGTCTTGGATCACTTGCTCGGTTGAAGATCGGCGTCGCTTCTAAAAGGTTGAAGGCTTCTTGCTTGATTTGTACTCGGAGATCTTGAATTTGGCTTTTGGTAATTGGATTAGGGTTTGGATGCACAAGTTGTGTTACTCAACTTGTGGGTGAATTGATGTGGAATGATCAACAACCTTTGAGAAGAAGCCTTTCCCCTTTTATAGCCCTCTCCTTTAGCTTCCCCTAGAAGCTTGATTAGGATTAGCTTCCTTTACAAGCTAGGTTTAGTTTAGCTTCTCTTGCAAGGTTGAGTAGAAGCTTCTAGAGTTAGTTAGTTAGCTAGCTTCCTTGATAAGCTTGGTTGTTAAGAAGAACCTTCTAGGTTTAGCTAGCTTATTTGAGAAACTTAGAGGTGTTTAACTTGTACAAGAAACTTGGCTGTTCGGACTGAAGCTTCTGGAGATTTCTGGAGTTTAAAGTGGCTTGAAGAAGTTTTGACCTTGAAAGGAGAAGCCTGAAGATGCACCGTGCTGACGTCATGATCACGTGGCCGCAGATCCGCCGCACAAAGGGCCATTCGGCCGCGGATCCGCGGCCGTTTGGTGTGCTTGATGCGTGCAACTTCCATGTTGTGTTGGTACTGATCCATGGGCCTTTAATTTATGTCTGGAATATTCTTATACTCTCTTGTTCACTGCCAGATCACAAGTCTTGGACTTGGTGTATTTTTATCAGCACTTTTATCAGTTTCAGCTCTTTTCCTGGAATTTCCTGCACAGATTCTCGAGACAAGTGTTGCGCTATACAAAAGATCATACGTGCAATGATAAACACTCAATTTCCCTCAAAAATGCTGGTTATAATCTATAACACATGTTATTTGGTATTTTACAGACAATTTGCTAATATGTGCTGTATTCATACCGAACACCTTTAGATGATTGCAGATAGTAGGGAAATTGATGTGTTAAAAATGCAATATTTTCAACTGATCAAATTCCCCCAAACTTATTTTTGGTCGTCTCGAGCAAACTTGTTTTATTAAAAAGAGAAGGAGAAAATAAAGAAAAAGAAAAACTAACCAGCACACTTTTGTAGGCAACACGATTGCACTGAGCACGTGCAACAAGCCTTTAAATCTCTAGGTGTCCCTAGTAGGAGGAGTGTTGTCTCCTGAGGGTTTTCAGCGGATTGCACCCATAAAATCCAATAATAAAAGGAAGACCGTGAATATTACATATAAAGATAAGAATTATAAAAGAAAGACTTTGAAAATTAGAGTTTCCAACTATGCCAGCTTTTCAGTTTTTATGAGCCCTATCTTAATAGTCATGAAAAGATGTTAGAAATCACATCATCTCTCAATAAAACATCGTCTTTATTCTTCATTCCTATCTTTCTTCCAAAAATCGATCATATAACCCTACATGTGTGTAAAGAACATCCCTACACTCGGAGAATTCAATTCAAGCTATCATACTCTTATCCATCTGCCTCCGTACTTTTTAATTTGATGAATATTTAGATGAATTTGCTCACACATTTTTCATGCGACCGTTAATACTTCTTGAGGTACTAACCGACCGATTACTCATGTGCTTGCTTATTAGGTGTTTTTTCCTCGTCTTGCACCACCTAAGGCTTAGCAGTGACTCCCAAACCAGTTGGTCTAAGGCACTAGGTGATGAAGCACCCTCGCTATATTTTTTTATTGTTGCCTTGGCGATTACAAAACCAATGTTCATTTTTCTTCACCATTTTTATATTTTATTCATTTATTATTTCCTTCATACTTTGGCTTTTAGACAAGAGCATTTCAAGGTATCCTCTACCATCCCGAATTTCAAGACGTGTGTAAGTGCATATAGTAGGGTATCAACGTTCAAATGTTTGGCTTCCAGAATAGGAACTATTTTTCAGAATTATTTTTATCCGCAGATTAGTGACTTCTTTCACCTTACTAACCCTTGGGACAAAGGCTCATAACTACTTATTACTAGTTCGTTTAAGAAAACTTCTAATTTTCTTGGTTTTCTTAAACTTTTCCAATCTTTTGGATGTAATTTTTCACTATCTAATCTTTTATTATCAAATTAAATAGTAAATATTTTTATCTTTTGAAATTTTTTAAATTTTTATGTGTTTTAAATGTTTTGTGCTTTTGCAAAGTATGATGCAAAATGATGCGAAAATAAGCACAAACCTCCCCCAAACTTGTTTTCAACAGTGTCCTCACTGTTGCCTTCTGCTAGATCTCAAAAAACCTGTAAGCTTGGGAGGAAATTTATTAATGGGGGCAATAAATATGATCGTGAAAATCCTTCCCCAAACTTATTTTTGGCTCACAATTTTTGAGTAAAAATTTTCTTTTCAGGAGCCAGATTATACCTCCCCCCCAAACTTGAGTTAAACAATGTTAAGCTTTGAAAATCACAAGAGGGGGTCAAAGTTATTGGTTGATGCCATGCTTTGCAAAGACCGAAAGTCAACACGAACCATTCGAAAATTTTATCAATGTAGTGCATCAGTTGGTGAAATGACATGTTATATGGAGCCAGAAAGAAGTGGGGAAAAGGTAAGTGGTGGAATAGAATGTGTTTGCGTCTCGTTTTGGAGAGACGACTCAGTGATTGTGATGGATTACTCGCATTCTCTTTATAGTCCAGAAGAAGGGGTGGAGGTTCACTTTCATTGTTTGGAGGGATGATTCATCTCAACACCCGTGTTTTTCAAAAATGCAAGTTCATCAGCGAAAATTTCCTCAAAACTCTCATCGATACCCCGAAGAATAATGTAATCACAAAGCGCGGGGTGATCTTCAGACTCCAAAAACGGTTCATAATCAGTGTTAGTTGTTGACCCGGACAACTCAGTGGAAGAGTTCGTATGTGTCTGATACATAGTTGGGTCAAACAATAACATATGAAAAGAGTCTAGATCAGTATCATAAAGTTGATCAATTTCACTGCTGTCGACATCCATTAATTCGACAGAACAGACTCGAGCATGAGGATCGGAGGGTTGACTTCCCAACTTGTAAATGTTGAGCTCAATTGACCTATTCCCGAAAGATAGGTTCATAGAGCCATTTCTACAGTTGATTACAGCGTTGGAAGTAGCCAAAAAGGGACGACTTAGAATCACCGGAACTTGGTTCCGTGGGTTCGCTACAGGCTGTGTATCAAGAACAATAAAGTTCACAGGGAATACAAATTCCCCGATTTTTATCAATACATCCTCAAGTTCACCCCTAGGTTTGGTGATTGATCGGTCGGCCATCTGTAGAGTTATGTTCGAGGGCTTTAACACTCCGATACCTAGTTGCTCATAGACTGAATATGGAAGCAAGTTAACACTAGCGCAAAGGTCAAGTAAAGCACGGTTAATGTGTTTATCCCCAATAGAAATAGAAATAGTAGGACAGCCAGGGTCCTTACGTTTCCTTGGTAATTGTTGGGGAAAAGCTGTCTCTACAGTACTTGACATGAACACCTTTTTCGGCACTTGAGTTTTCTCTTCCTAGTGCACAAGTTCTTAAGAATTTTCGCATAGGACGGAACTTGTTGTATAGCATCTAGGAGAGGGATGTTGATGTTAACTTGCTTAAACATGTCCACAAGCTTCTCCATTTGGGCATTGGGTTTGTTGGGCCTCAACCTATTTGGAAATGGAGCTTTATCAATAAGTGTCGGGTCCAACATTTGTAGAGAAGTTTCTGGGGGTGGGAAGGATGAAGTGGGTGGAGGGTTCGAGCCTCTGGGAAAATGGAGAATAGGCTCGGAAGAAGACGGTAAACTAGACGAAATAGGGTAAGAAGTAGAAGTCGGAGTGGAAGTGGAAGTAGAAGACTGGGGTTCAATTGATTCCTCAACATCAATCTGTTCACCCACATGATTGTCTAGCACTCTTCCAGATCTCAACGTGGTAAGTGCATCCATATTTATGTAATATGAAGGTCCAGGATCAAGTAGAGGTTGAGCTGGAAGATTCCCTTTCTCTCTAGCACTCATTTCGGCATTTATACAGGAAATTTGTGCTTCCATCGATTTAATACTCTCACTTTGGGAGTCAGAGTTTTTCTGGATTTTATCGACGGAAGACTGAAAATTTGCCGTAAATTGCATGAAATTTGTCAGAAACAAATTCATGGTTCGTTCAAGTGCAGAGGTGTTATTAGATCCGGCAGAAAAAAGATCAAAGTTGTTGGCCGGGTTTTGAAAAGGTTGCGATTGAAAGGGCTGCTGACTCAGTTTTGGTGGTTGCTGTTGTGGTGGAGGCACCCATTGAATGTTATTATGGTTTGAATCCGTGTATTTTTTTTACCTATGTTTTCAATGAGGCAATTCTTCTTCTTCTTTTGAGAATTAAATTCTCTTTTTTTCAAGACCTCGCTGTATTTTTTTTCAGAAACTTGTGGGGAGTTCTGTGTGTCTTTAAATTTAATCTCCTTGCTCCTATTTATAGGAAAAGGGAAAAATCAGTATGTTAAGAAAATCTCACATTAGGAGATCATGAAGATTAATTGGTGAATTTTATTCACCGTTGGATTTTCAATCCAAAGGCTCTCTTTTTATAGAGAAGATTTTTTGTTTATTTAACAAACTTAAGAAATATTTTCCTATGAATATCTTGTTAATTTAACAAAATTAGGAAAATATTTTACTAGAATAGAATTTTATTCTATCAGATGATCGGGGTGATTTTATAATCACCGTTTGATCATCAAGATTTCAGTTTTGAAGGTCCTCTGTTTAATTTTATCACGTGGGGAAACATGTGAGGCTATTTTGGTTGTTCTTTTTGTTCGTTTGATGCACTCACGTGGGAAACACGTGAGGATTCATAATAGTGCTAAGCACTAACAAGTCACAAAGTTATTCTTGTGTTTTCTTATAGATATCGATCTCCTATTAATGACATTTTTAGTCATTGATGATCATCAAGATTTCAGTTTTGAAGATCTTGGACCATCGTTATCGTTTGTATTGAAGAACTAAGTTCTTTTTTACTTTTCTAAACTGAAATATTTCCCACATAGAATTTAATTTTATCAGGTGGTTTGAATGGTGATATTTTATCACAATTAGATTTTAAATCCAAAATTCTCTGTTATAGGAGAATCTTTCCATATTAGAAAGATCGGGGAAAATATTTCCCAAATAGAATTTAATTCTATCTTGTCAAAGAGTGCAGCTGGAGAACTCACGTGTTTAACACGTGACCCCTAGCATAGATTTTAGCATGCTTTATTTTCAGCGCTCATATATATATAAACTCTCACGTGTTTAACACGTAAGGCCTGTTTGGCTTGCCAATTAGTTGATTGCAGCGCCTATATGCTTTGCATATAGGAGCTCACGTGTTTAACACATGTGGCTCTTTTAGCCCATTTGTTTTTAACTACAACGCCTATATACTTTTGCATATAGGTGCTCACGTGTTTAACACGTGAGATTTGAATAGTGGGGAATTTTCCCCCTTCCTTTTTTATGAGGGAACAAATGCCCCCCAGCGTTGCTCTCATGTGGCTTGCACGTGAGTGCAATGCTGTCCACCCTTACAACCATTGGATTGCCTAGGAGAATGGGAAGCTGAACTGTTCCCCATCACGTCTTATAAAGGGATGTTTGGCCCCTTTAGATCACTGTTTCTTCATCTTCTTCTCTAATTCTTTCCTTGAGAATTTAATTCTCTTTCTAGAGCTTAGTTCTCTGTCCTAGCATTTCAGAGTTAAACTCTGCAAACTCTTCTTTTGGGTAAGGATCATGAACGGCATTCACCTTTTAGGGAACCCCCCTTTCTTTCTTTGGATTTCAAATCCATCAACAGAGCTTTACTCTTGCCTTGAACAGATCTCTTAGAGATCTAAAAATCCCCCCCCCCTTTTAAGAAGACTCTGAGGTCTTGAGAATTGTTAGTTCTCCTCTTAGAGTTTTCTCTATCATCGATCTTTGAGGATCCTTGGAATTTAATTCCATTTTCTTCGGTTCCTCACCATAGGGGTTTCTGGGATTTAATCCATTAATAAAGGAATTTAATTCCATATTACAGAGCTTAGCTCTAAAAGGCTCGGAGACTTTTGGGAATGTTATTCCCTGGTGTTCTTGAGCATTTTTCTTTTTTAGGGTTTTAATACCCTTTTCACAAATTTGAATCTGTTTTGCATTTTAACAGAACTCGCTTTTCGAGGATGTTAAGAGTTGTTTAAACTCCACTGTTTATTTAATGAGAATCCCTTTGGATTCTCATAATGATTATCTCGTTTCATCATTGGTGAGCCGCCATTTTGATTCTGTGGGGCCATTGGCTTTGTAGTTAGCAGTCCCATGAGACAAACTCATATATATATATATATATATATATATTAATGGCTCCCCCCTTTTTTTAGGTACGATGGCATCACTTCCCTACTTCCCTTACACATGCTCGGAGGCCGCTTTCCCACAGTCGCTGTCAGGCGCGGAAGTTATGGCGATGATTAGGAAACATGATAAGGACAATAAAAGCCTTCTCTTATAGGGACTTTGGTACGGCCACATTATCAAGGGTCGACGTAGTTTTACAAGCGAAGTACCGACAGAACCCATCCATTCAATGTCATTCACGGAGCGTCCACGTACTGCTTATGCGGTGGAGGCGGCTAAATAGACCCCCGAGGGTCATCTTGAGCCATCAACGATAGGGATACCCAATCAACCCTTAATAGCTATCGATATTTTAGGACGCCGAATCTGCCAAGACGAAGCTCGACCTTGGGGGCAGGTCTACAAGATAGGCGTCATCCCGCATCATCCAGTGGGCTATCTTCCCTGGGCCCGGTACATTCTTTCGTCCCAACGCTCACGGTTGAAGAAAGTTGGGCTGTATCAAGCGGTGTATGCGTCACTGTTCTACTATCATGCTCCCCACGTCTGGTGGGTCAAGGACTTTTTGAATCAATGGAATATTCCAACGCACATGTTCCTACCGGGAGATCGCGAAGTTTCCATTTCACTAGAGGAATTCCGGAAAATTTCGGGACTACCGATCAGGGGAGAACACAATGAAGAATTATTAACCCCCGACGAGTATATATTTTCTACGGTGCCAGCGGTGCTTAAAGGCTTGAGGACCGACAATGCTGTTCGGCACAAGCACCCGTGTCTGATCAAAACCTTGGGTATTTTTGAGAAACTATTCATGGCATCGGAAGGGCAAGGTATCACTTTTGACGCTTTCATTGCTTGCTTTCTACGTGAAGATGTCTTATCCAAGAAAGCTTCGAATTTCTTAAAGGTCAAGGATCCCTTCAGATTCGGCTTGAAGAAATTGCCGACAAAAGAAGAAGACCTGCCACAGTTTTACATTCCGAACTCATCGGCTGTGACCTTTGATGCGATCGCTGCCCCTGGAATAGATGAAGAAACTTTCTTTGTCGGCTTCATCAGTCTCTGGCTCTCCATGCTGATGCGTCTCCATTTTATGAGAGCCTCCGTCTTCTATCCTGCTCATCGCATAGCCGAAGGAGCGCAATTGGCTGTTGGCATTGGAGGGCTATCACACCTATATCACGGTTTAAGTACGGCCGCTAACACTTCAAACCCGGGTGCGGACATCGTGAATTTCTCCCTCCACTACTTCACGTCATTGATTGAGATGCATGTGTTAGGAGCATTTAATGCACACCGGCGCCCTGCTTTCTATGAAGCATATACCTTTCCACGGGTCATGAGGCTGGTCGATGCTTCTGCTCCTGATCCGACTCAGTTAGGGGCTCTACGGGTTTTGCTTAATCCATATTTGAATGAAGGCAGGATGGTTTTCAGTGACCGAGTCCTTTATGCTCCAGCGGGGCCGTTCAACAGTTGTTCGATTTGTCGAAGAGTGGAGCTCCGGCTTTAAAGCCTAAAGAGATCATTCATTTATATTCAATCAGGCCGGGGTACTTAGTGTTCCGCCTGCTCTTTTCATTCGGTACAATCCGCATCACTTCACCCAGCAATTGGGTTACAATCAGGGCGTCCCCCTCGAAGCCTTTTTAGTTGAGCCCACTCTCTCACTGGAGGTCGCTCATGCCTGTAGGGTTACTAGGCACTAGTACAAGGTTCTACAAGGCATCAACATGCCAAAATCAAATTTTTCAAGTGCCGAACAACCCTAACCAAGATCTTAAACTAGAGATTAGGAGAAACAAAGAGCAAGTAAACAACTTTACTTCTAAGAGTTTGGGATTACAACCTTTGTAGTCCGTTCCTTCACTTCATAAGCTCCGTGTTGTGGTCCCTTCACTGCAATCATCAAGTATCCGGACTCTATAGAGGCTCCATGAAGAGAAAGATGCAAGCTTGCTTCCGATTTTCAATAACTAA